>CM075350.1:39706250-42692500 GCA_037693485.1 Kitagawia praeruptora
CAAAGCTCAAAACCGCCAATTGAATAAGGAAAGCTCCATTCTCCTTCCTACTCAGTTTCCTCACAATCATCGTTATAAGAAATAGCACTCCCTCGTTTCTCACATCCTTCCTTCCCCCTTAAAATTCAGTTTGAAATCTATTATTTCTTTCCCGATTCAATTCTCTCCAACCAAACGGAACAAAAGATATGCAAGTGAAAAGATTTATGTAGTTACAGATGTAAACTGCACTGAAACTTCAGGTGAGCATTAAATTTAATTTTTTGCTAAGTAAGAACAATTGAATTCTACAAACAACTTATATAATCCCAAAGGATAGCATCTCCACTAATTAACATATACTCCGTAACAAGTAGCATCACACTGAATTTATACAATTCTACAAATATAACAGCAGAATTACGAAAGCACAACAAAAAAAAACAAACAGAAACGATAAATAAAACTCCGAAAATGAAGAAATGTTCAAGAGGAGGTGTGTGTAGAAATGGACCTGTGCCTTCAAGGTAACGGAAGATAAGGAAATTCAACTCAAGAGCACTGATTTGCACCATCTCTCTTCTACTTGGGGACCTCAATTGTATTCAATTCTTCAGTGAATGCCACAGAAATGTGATATGATCGAAACCCTAATTAGTCCTGCTTGGTTTATATACACACACTAGTCACACACACAAGCGCACACACTAGGTGGGTGTAGCCGGAATGTGGTGTGGCGCAACCCACCCGAGCCACCTGGTGGTAGGCCCCATGCGCCAGGCACCTAGGACCCACGAGCCCAGGCCAGGGTGGGTGCGTCTCGCCAGGGCACTGCTAATGCTATTTGTTGGAATCTCCTGTTGTACATGAATTGCGTTTCTATTAGAGCTGTAATTCGAGCCGAGCCGATCGAGTTCGAGCCGGGTAGTTATTCGAGCCGAGTTTTTTTTCACGAGCCGAGCCGGCTCGTTTAACTAAACGAGCCGAATTTTCTGCCCGAACTCGGCTCGTTTAACTAAACGAGCCGAGTCGAGCCAACTCGTTTATAAACGAGCCTATTTAAACGAGTCGAGCGAGCCGAAATAACACTTAAACGAGCCTAATTTTCTACTCGAACTCGGCTCGTTTAATTTCACGAGCCGAGTCGAGCCGGCTCGTTTAATTAAACGAGCCGGAACCTCTACCCGAACTCGGCTCGTTTAACTAAACGAGCCGAGTCGAGCCAGCTTAAATGAGTTCGAGCCGAGTGAGCTCGCGAGCCGCTCGGCTCGAATTACAGCCCTAGTTTCTATTCATTCCATTTTTCATATCTATTTCTTTTCAAATGGGGTAAAATGTCACTTTCACTACTATACTATAGTGAAGTTTCTGCATAGCTTACTATACTATCGAAGACATCATTGTACTTTCCTTTTTTTCCATTTACCCCACCGCCGTCAATCAAAAATTCTTTCCATGTCTGTTTGACTGTTAAATTGATGACTGAGGTGCACTGTCCTGCCAGTACACGCCACATCAACACAGCCCTGATTTATTTTATAAAAACTTTAAAAAATCATAAAAACTTTAAAAAAATCATAAAAAAATATAACAAAAAAATCGTAAAAAAATTGGGTGATGGCCCTAAATACCCACCTCCCAAAACAAATGGTCCAAAATGCTAATTTCCGGAACACATGGCCCTAAATACCGACCAGACACGCATTTGTGAGAGGCGTGTCTGGACACGCATTTGGTGTTGGAGTATCCTTCGTAAAACACGACTCTGCAGGATTTTGGGCGGCTGAAGATACGCATGTTGTAAATGCGTGACATGAGACGCGCATCTACAACATGCATATCGTCAGTCACTGTTCATCATCGTTCCCAGCCGCCATCGCCGGATTCTTCATCGTTTTTTTCAATCTCTAACACCGTCCTCCACAGGAAACCAGCACACACGTACTATATACCAAAAGAATCGTCTCATCTTCCTCTACAATCCTCTAACCTTCGATTTGTGTTTGATTGACTGGATTAAGAACACCAAAAACGAGCTCAACATCCGGTCAGTTTTCCGATGAAGCTCGTGTACGCCCCTACGGGGCCAAAACGCACAAATCAATGGGTGAAAACGAAAGAGCAAACTGTGGACATCATTTTGATGTCCTCAAAATGACTGGAAGTGGCCTGAATCAGTAGATCGGACACAGGCGATATTTGGGCGATTTTTCGTTGCCGGAGGTGGGAAGTGTTTTCTGAGGTGATGACGTCATCACGCATTCTGCTCATGCGTGACCCCTGTTACGCATTTCAGACATGCGTGTCTCAGGTCACGCATGCACAGAATGCGTGACCCGTGGGTATTCTGGGCCAGTGTCTCCGCATATCAGTATTTCGGGCCAAGGGGCTCCAAATCTAGGCATTTTGGGCATTTTCTCAAAAAAATTATAAAAAATTATATAAATTTTCAAAATTATAAAAACTTTAAGAAAAATCGTAATTTTATCATTAAAAAGTATAAAAATCATAAAAAGCATAATTCATAAAAAATTATATAAAATCGAATTTTTTTATTAAAAAAAATCTAAAAAATCGTAAAATTTTATTAAAAAATCATAAAAAAATTTATAAAATATAAAAAAATTCATACAAACATTTAAAAATCGTAAATTTTTATAAATTGATTACATAGGGGGAAAGAAATTAGGGTTGTAAATAGGGGGAAAGAAGATTTGGGGGTTTCAATTTATAAATCAATTGATTACAATTTTTATTCTGTTTACAAAAATAGAGTTGCCGGAGGCGGAATTGGGTTGTGCAGGCGGTGTTGACGAAAGGTGAACGGAAGAGGGCGGAGATGGCTGTAGTGGTGGGGACACGACGGAATGGAATGGCGGTGCGGGAGTGAATGGTATGTGTAGCAGTGGTTGAGTTGAGTGAACGGAGTCGCGAATTGGGTTGGTGAAGCGAGTGGAAGGAGATGGGTGGAGGGTGAACGGTGGCGACTGTGCGAGGGGCTGCTGGTGGAGGGTATAGTTGTTGGCGCCGGTGTGGGGTGTTGAACGACAGTGAAAGGGAGAGTGATGAAAGAGGAAGGCGCGGAAGAGGCGTTCAGAAGATGAGATGAGGGTGAACGAAGGTGGTTAAGAACGGTGGTGCAGGCGGCACGGGTTAACGGAGAATTGGGTGATGGTTGTTGTTTGAACGGAAGGAAAAGTGGGCTGTAGATTTTTTATATAATTTTAGATTTTTTAATAAAAAAATTTGATTTTATATAATTTTTTATGAATTTTTGCTTTTAATAATTTTTAATGAAAAATTATGATTTTTCCTAAAGTTTTTTATAATTTTGAAAAAAATTATTATTTTTTATAATTTTTTTACGATTTTCTTGAAAGTTTTTATAATTTTTTATGAATTTTTTTAAAGTTTTTATGATTTTTTAAAGTTTTTATTAAAAAACCTAGGGTTGTGTTGATGTGACGTGTACGTGGCAGGCTGACAGTGCATCCCAGTCATCAATTTAACAGTCAAACAGACGGAGAGAATTTTTGACTGATAGCGGTGGGGTAAATAGAAAAAAAAGTAAAGTACAGTGATGCCTTCGATGGTACAGTAAGCTATGCGGAAACTTCACTATAGTATAGCAGGGAAAGTGACCTTTTACCCCTTTCAAATTTCCCCAAATGCCATGTTTTACCTGTCCCAGTTTTCAAACCTTTCAAATTTCCCCCAATGCCCATGTTTTGCCTCTCCCAGTTTTCAAACCACTAGGCTTCTACCCATGTTCCTTTCATTATTTTGAAAATTATGCAAATTTTATTTTTTTAGAGGATATAAATTATCACAAGTAGTCACTAAAAATTATGCAAAAATAATTTTTTAAATATTTGTAATATAGCACTATTTCGTTTTAAAAATGATATTTTACTTGATTAAATTAATTTCCCATTAGCTCGTGAATATGTCTCAAAATTATCGATATTACAGTAACGTATATTATATAAAAAAACTTTTATTATTTAAATTGTATCATTTTAAAGAATATAAATTATCAAATCTCATAAACATTAAAAAAATATTTTAAAAAATATTTGTCAAGGCCGATGCATCTTTTAATATTGTATACGAATTCAATATGTTTGTTTAAATTTAAATTTAAATTTATATTTCCAATATTTTTTATGGTATACTTAATGATTAGGTATTTTAAAAATAAAACTTTTACTCAGTTAAAATTTTACCGTTAAATTGCAAAAATGTATCATAATAATTAATGATATTTAGTATTTTTAAGAAAATTATTATGTAATTAACTTTTCTAAGTAGTTCAATGTGATTATTTAGAAGATTGATGATACAATTGTAATTTGAGTTATGTTTTTTCTTCTTCATTATTTTTTTCTTTTTAGTAATAATGTAAAACCTAAATTTTTAATTACAATATTTTATTTTTCAATTGTCATTTTTTTAGCATAGATTCAAATGGCTAATTATCAAGTAGGTCATTCGCTAAGACAAAATGTATCTAAATGCAAAATTGACTCATTTAAATCACTTATTAGTAAATTTGTATCGGTCCGTTAATCGAATATTAATCAAAAATGGTAAAAGTTACCCAACAATGAAACGGAGCATGGATTTGTGTAGAGCATCATGTGGGATTCATTTTGGTTACTAGAACATCAAAATTGGAGTTCAATAACACCTTCAAAAGTGCTTCGATTCTCAAGAACAGCTCAAAAACATCAAGAACATATTTTTGTAGAATTTACCCAACAATGAATCTGAGGTTGGTTTTGTGTAGCATAGCATGTGGGATTCAGTTTGGTTACTCAAACTCATGATTTGGAGGTCAATAACATCTCCAAAACAGCTTCGATTAATACTCGATTAACGGACCAATAAAAATTTACTAATAAGTGACTTAAATGAGTCTATTTTGTGTTTAGTGACTTACTTGATACATTTGGTCGCAACGAGTGACCTACTTGATAATTAATCCTAGATTCAAATAAGGGATTCATCTTTCTAGTAGTAAGTAGAGATTCGAAGTCATAATATACTTTCATGATATTTTGAGAATGTTAGTGTATTAAACTAATTTACGTAAATTCAAAGTTTTGTCCTCTTCATAAAATTTTCTGTTGCTAATTTGAAATCTAAATTCATAATTCAAGAACTTTGAATTATACTTGATTTATCGATATGGATTAACTTTGAATATTCAGAAAGTTCTCAAATAGTACAAATGATATCAAAAATTCTAGATTGATATTTTTATGCTTTGGTCTTATCGATATATCACTTTGACTAGTTAACATATAAATTTATCATATCAACTATTTGAACTTCTCTACATAATGATTTGTCAAAAAAAAATTCAAAACACTTAAAAATATTTTATATAAATAATTTTCTGTAATTGTTCAACGGATGGCATGTTTCACACCATCCGTCGAAGAGGTAACTTTTCAACGGATAAATTATTTTGTTACATGTACTGAAAGATTCAAGTTATCAGTTGAGAGTATAGTTGTTAGGTTTTATAAGATATGTTGATTATCAACGGATATACATACTAGGCTAGCTAATTGTAAATAATTTGTGCTTTGTAATTCTGTATAAGTTAAAGTGGTACTTCAACGGATAATCAATATTCATCAACGGATAAGGCTCTTTAACGGATAGCAAGACAATCAACCCTGAACGTATATCAATCTTCAACGGATGTCAAGTGTACCAATGGATAATATCTCTATCTTAGCAGTTTATAATGACTTACAAGACTGACAATTCACATGGGTTGATGGAATCTCAAAGTACATGAAAGCCAGATTTTGGAGATCTTGAAAAAGAAGAAACATTGCTTTCTATACAAATAAATTGGATAGTATTTTCAAAGTGAATTCTGTCAAAGACAACTATCCAGTTTGACTCACATGAAGACAATGAGTGAAGTAACATGCCTACCAGATCTTGATTATAGGAATATTCACTGCTCCATGAAAAACACCCTTATATAAAGAATAATAAAGAACACCATAAAATCTTATATAAAATCGCTTTTAGATTTTAATTTTCACATCAAAAATGGTTTTTTATGAATAAAATTAGAATCTAATAAAAAATTAGGATCAAATATAACATGATTACACATAATTCTATTGTTACAATAGCTGAAACTGTAGTTGTGTATTTGTAAAAATATCTTAGATTATTTCTTCAATATATATCTCTGGTGGATCGTATAAACCCACCTAAAATTTTAAATATTGTTGAGTCTTTATTTTGCACAATGTACTTGTTGCTATATCTTGTTCTTATAAACTGTTTTAAGCAAAAGATTTTTAAAAAATATCAAAATTGTATTCAATCCTACTTCTACAATTTTTTGGTTGTATCATTGGGAAACAACAAGACCAATGTTCGAAATTTTACAGGTACAAAAGTTAACTTAATCATATTATTAAATGAATTATATTACATTTTCGTATCAATATTGAGAATATATAAATTTAAATAAAAATTTCAATATAACTAACATACATAAATATTGTAAATGCTATTTTCTCTGTCCCTCTCATTTCTTTACACTTTCCTTTTTGGATGTTTCTCTCAATCCTTTACATTCTAAAACTTACCCAAAATAATAAAGTTTTATAATTTAAAAGTAACTATACTCACTTTTTTTCTCTACTAAATATACTTTGTTACATAAAATATTGATTGATACTACCACTTTGCTCACTTCTTTTACGGGTTAAATATCACTTTGGTCACTGAAGTGAGCCCCATGTATCAATTCTTTGATTAAACTTATCGGGGTCTCAGTTGCACCACTTAAGTAGAGAATAATGACAAGATCGTTAGTTTGACCCGTTGACCCGACGGAAACTACACGTGGCTTGCAAGAGTTGGACATAGTGGATTGTAACGGCTCATTCAGCAGCTGACGTGGATTGTAACGGCTATATGTATATCACATACGTTAGTATATATATGTATGTTAGGTTTCATGAAGATTTTAGTATCCAAATCGATCTAGGAGGTAATATTAGTTCAATTCCTTGCAAACTTAGCTTGATAACAACATGAACAAGGCTAGCCCCATATCAAAAGCAGCTGCTAGTTCTTCATCAGTTTCAAGCGAGCATAGGTACTGTTTGTGTGGTAAACGAGCGAGGGTCAACACTTCTTGGACTTTAAATAATCCAGGAAGAAGATTCTTCACATGTGCCACGAAGGTATAATTTATGTAATATTCAATATATTTTTTGGTCCATTACTTGAAAAATTTGTTTGTAATTTGTGTTAAAATGAAGGGTGTTCTTGGATGCAATTATTTTGAATGGGTTGATGATGATTTCTATGGAAGAGCAATGGATGTAATAACCCATTTAAATCATAGACGGATATATTTGGAGGAAAAATTGAAGCTTGTTGAAGAAAGCCTTGCAGATTATGGTGAGAAAAAGAGGATCTTGAAAGCAGAATTAGATGAGTTAATTGAAGGACGGATTGCAATGGAAACTGAAAACAAATTAGTTAAACGCCAGCTGTGGTGGTGTATGTTTGTTGCTGTGCTAATGTTTGCAGTGGTCTTAATGTTGAGGTAGTTGGAGTTAGAGGTAGTTGGAGTTAGTGTTTGCTATGTGGTGGATGTGGTAGATAGATGTAGTCAATGCAAGGAGTTGATGTATAGTGGTAGGCTGGTAGCTCGGTGTAATGAATGAAAATGTAACAGAACATATGTATGCAATTTTCCGAATAAGTAAATGCATATATCAATATTATGATCTAAATATTTAGAAAGATACAAATATAACAAGTGCATAAGATACAAAAATTGATAGAATATTTATGCATACTTTGGCATTACAACCAAGTAGTCAAAAGTTGATAGAAATGTAACCATACTTTGGCATTACAACCAACTTGACCAAACCAAAATACCAAAAGAAACTGTTTCACATAACAATTTGCAGACTACTAAACTGTTCCATTACACAGTCCTATAAATATCATACCAAAAGTAGTCCTAGACTTTAATATATAGCCATAATGTTCTACCAGCATATCATAAAAGACCTAATCACCAAGTTCAACTGGATCATCTTCTGTGTTCTTGAATTTGAAAGAAGTTTGAAGCACAAGCCTTGTTGACCTCCTAGTCACTTCAGTACTCCTAGTTTGTTTTGTGGCTTTGCTTGATTTCTCAGTAGCTCCAGAGGTAGTGCTCTGCTGAGTCGATGCTGCCTTGGTTACTTCAGTGCCTTGCACCTGGTTTGGAGGTGTAGAAGCAGGTGGTGTGCCTCTTGGAGGATAAAATGGCACTAAGCCAGGTGTGGGCATGAACATAGCCTGGTAACCAAGGGGGTCTCTGAGTTTTTCATGGAAAGCAACAGGATCCTTCCCTGTTTTCTCCCACACATCTTCATCTTCGTTCATAAATGGCAAGTGTTTTCTTGGCACCTTGAATGGAACATTCGTCTTAAGCGTTGCACTTGTTGTCTTCTTAAGCTTTGCACTTGTTATCTTCTCAGCCCTCTTTTGTGCTCTTTCCTCATTCACATCCTCATGTACATCATCATGAACTTGATCCTCTGCTCCTTGTTCATCACCATGTTCATGTGCTCTCTGTTCCTGCTCCTTGTTGCCATTCTGATTATCCTGGCCTCATTCATAATGATCAACATACAGATCAATAACCCTAAGCCCTAAAGGTCTATGAATGTTAACCATTTCTCTCACAGTTTTGTCATCAAACAACAGGCTTATACCATTCTCAAAAGTTGTTCCATCGTTCTTAAAATACACTAAATCACTAGGGCTATAGTGACATTTCTCAGCAAACATATCCAAATCTCTAAACGAAAGCAAATCAATATCAAACCAATTAATTTCTTCTACTTCACCACCAATGTACTTTGGATTAGGTTCAGGTCCAAATTCACCATGGTGGTGAATGCGTATAGTAACAAAAGAATCCATACTGTGAAATTAAATACCAAAGTAAATGAACACGATTTCAACAATTAAGAACTATAAACCTAAACACATGTATAAACATGCTAATTCAAACACATATAGTACAAGCACATACATACGGTAATTGATATGTTCGATTGTACATACCTCTTGCACTGAACAACGAAGTGGAAGATTCGAGATTCAAATTGCAGTTGAAACTATACTCAATTAGGGTCTTCAGATCGATTTAGTAATTAAGGTTTTAATCCCCAATTTCGCTCGCACACTATGCAACTGATATGTTCTCTCGACTAAAACTGTGTCCAAAATAAAATTAACCCGATATATAACCACTCTATTATTGTATATAATATGTTTTTTATTTACTTCTACTACTCAACCAACAGCTATGCGCCATGTCAGCGCCAAGTTAGTGCCACGTACTAACAATGCTAACGCCGTAAGAGTTTCCGTCGGGTCAACGGGTCAAACTAACGATCTTGTCATTATTCTCTACTTAAGTGGTGCAACTGAGACCCCGATAAGTTTAATCAAAGAATTGATACATGGGCCTCACTTCAGTGACCAAAGTGATATTTAACCCATTCTTTTACTTTTCTTCACTATTTTACACTTTTTCTTAACTTCCGTGCTCAACTAATTTGTAAACAAATGAGAGGAACTAATTTCGGACGGATATCGGATTTTTCAGATTTTTTTTACGCGTATTGATGATTTCAAAACAATTTTTTTTTCATTTAGAAAAAATAAAACTGTGAACGCCGTACTAAATATCTAATTTTATTATCTTTAAAATATTAAACTCAAGTAAAAATTTTATATATGTCTATAATATTGTTACAATTATATAAAATTTGTATAAATGTATTATTTAATTAATAAACACACATAAACACTACATGCTAGTAGAAAAAAATCTTAAATTATATAATTTAAATATTATATATATTCCATTTCGGATTCGGATACTCCGGATTCAGATACGGATAATATCCGCTTTATTTCGGATACGGATAATATCCGCTTTTTCTCGGATACGAATGCAGATATTTCGGACGGATATCGGATTTGTCGGATTTTTTTGACAGCCCTAGTTTCACGTGTGCTTCATGTTTGTTATAAAACCAGTTATTAATTAGTGCTAGTGTTGCAGATATCGGAAATCGGAATTATTCGGTTGAGCTACCGATTTATGATTTATCGGGTAAGTTGAAAAATCGGTTTATTAGCGATTTTTCCAAAATCGCTCGAATCGATTCCAAAATTTTGACCAATTTTTTGCCGATTTATCGGCGATTTTTCAGAAATCAACCGATTTCTGTAACAATGATTAGTGCTTGATTGAAAAAGAATATCTTGGAAACTTTAAACGATAGAGCTTAACAAAATAAAATACTTAGTAGATCCATGAGAGTGACTGAAAGATATTATTTTAATTTAATCCTATCTTAATTTCAATTGGAATAACAAAAATAATAGAATGCCAAATCATATTGTGATTTACACTGGGGAAGCAGTTAAAATGCATATAAAATGATGAATGATGCTTTGAAGTAGTCGCTTATAAATTATAATACTCTTCATGCATTTCACATGAAATACTTGTCTAATGTTGTGTCATACAACGTGCAATCAAAGAATTTTATAGCTATATATTACGGCTATCCTAAACAGTTTTTTATTTTTTTTATCTAAGTACATTATAAAGAAAAATGCTAGGAATCCAACAAAATTCCCAAAAGGAAATGTTATTTTCAGAATATTTCTTTTTTATTTCCATAACAATATGTGTTGCATATTCCCCCTGCATTTACAATATGTAGCATATTCTAACACAATAAGTGACACATAGCTCTGGATATAAAAAAAAATGTTCTGAAAATAACATTTTCCTTCCCAAAAACATCATGTGACACATATAATAATGTAAATGGAACACCCTGCATTCACATTAATCATCCAAGTTAAACTCACCATATGTTTGCCACGTCATTTTGATAAACTTTTTTTGGAAGTTTTGTTTGTTTCCCTAGCATTACTCCATTATTAAATCAAGTAATCACTGGTTATATCAGCACCTAACAAGTGACACATATTATATTTCAGTAAATCTTTTACCATATTTGGCAAGGAAGTGGTTTTCGTGAAAATAACTCGCCCCGTGCTAGCTAGCACAATGTAGGCAGGAAATTAAAGGAATCCGTCTATATTTTCAGCACATTTACACATTAAATTATCCTCTACATGGTGGATTGGTGGCAACTTAAAAATTCTTGGAGATCTAAAGTACACGCCAAAAGTGGAGGCCAGGAGAAACTCTGCTTAAAAGTGAAACATATTTGACTAAACTAAACTGTTGGTGAAGAGAGCAAGTGATCAAAGCCTTGAAGATCTATATTTGGAGAGATCTTGACACACTTTGTTCTTATTTTTCGTAAAAAGATTGTTTCTAATCAGAGAATAACAATTAGACACTTGACTATTATTTTAAATAGGGTTTGATGTACCTGAGTTTGTTCTCGGGATTCTCCCTTGAAATTAAAAGATTTTCGATATAAATTTAAGGATATAAGTAAATTATTGTAAAAAAAATTATATTAAAATCTTTTAACCTCAAGTTCTTCCTTGAGGACAACCTCAGTTTTCTCTTTTAAATCTGGATCTCTAAAATGTTCTCGGGGTATCCTAGTTTTTGTAGGTTTTTAATGACGGGCCTGTACTTTTCTTAACATATTCAAGTTATAATACACGTACATGTTTGTTTGTAAACACAAGAAAGAGTTGTATTTCTTTAATATTTCTTCATAATGAAACTGAATACAATGCAAATAATTTAAAGAGATCATCTAGCTAAAAACTAGGAATGGGCTAGTGGGCTTAACTACTTCTACATCTCCACTATTCTAACGTACTGCATGACCACCTATTAACACGCTACCTACTACGACCTAGTCTTTTTGATATTTAATTAAACTAAATTACATCAAACTTATTTAAATACACAAAATAATTAATAACTAAATTTAAGATTATTCCAACAATCACCCCCTTAATCTTAAATTTATGAAGCACTTCTCTTCATTTTGTGATGCACTTCTCACCACCTCCATGTTGATGCACTTCTCACCAACTTACTTAATTTAAACTTTATGAAGCACTTCTCTTCATCTGTGATGCACTTCTCACCACCTTACACATTATTTTATTTGTTGATGCACTTCTCATCAAAAGCACATTTTTGGAGCACTTCTCTCCATGGTGCACTTCTCACCCACAATTCTAAAAACAAATTTTCTTTAATAGTCACCTCGGACTTGATTTCTTGCTCATCATCACAGTATACCTCAGCTTGATGCCTATAACTTTCGTATCCATTTGAATGTATCTGAATTCTGTCTATGCCTCCTGATAACCATCGTGGGAACCTCCAGTAGTACCACCACCATTGGAACCAGCTTCATTCTTCGCATTTTCATCCATGGCAGACCATTAATAACGCCCAATTTTCTCAATCGAGCCTAGCTTTGATGCCATTGAATATGACATATAAATACTTAATACATATATATATATATATATATATATATATATATATATATATATATAGGTGTATGTATAAAATATCAACTTACAAGCCCTAAATCATGTGAGCTCTGATACCAAGTGTAGGTTTTTAATGACGGGCCTGTGCTTTTCTAAACGTACTCAAGTTATAATACACGTACATGTTTGTTTGTAAACACAAGAGAGAGTTGTATTTCTTTAATATTTTTTCATAATGAAACTGAATACAATGCAAATAATTTAAAGAGATCATCTAGCTAAAAACTAGGAATGGGCTAGTGGGCTTAACTACTTCTACATCTCCACTATTCTAACGTACTGCATGACCACCTATTAACACGCTACTTGACTACGACCTAGTCTTTCTGATATTTAATTAAACTAAATTACATCAAACTTATTTAAATACACAAAATAATTAATAACTAAATTTAAGATTATTCCAACAGTTTTTATGTGAAGTAGATCTTCCACCTCAATTGGGGGCGGTTTACTCCTGCCTGTGGGATGTGTGCTTGAATATGTTTTGCGATTATTATTTCTTTGGCCGGTCTATTGTCAATTTCTTATCACACCCAGGCTACTGTAATTGTCAGGGCAGCAAATAGATATCTGTCAATATGTGTGATATTTGAGTCATGCAACAGTACTTGTATATAGCTACAAAAGATACTGAAAGAATTTCAAAATTCAAGAGGCGGACTAAAAATATTCTATATCTGTATATATGTATGAGAGATCATGTACATTCATTGGTGAGCTTTGCATTCAACTGAAGAGTAAGCAGAGGGGAAAAAGATGATAAATTAGAAACAGCCTATTTTCACTTGTGACCAGCTCCTCTTCTGCTGGGACCAGATGCTAGCGTATATACCTGATCATCTCCAACAGGATTGTATTTCGTGTTTTTCGAAGAATCGGAAGATGCAGGAACTCTGGTATCCGCCGAGAACTGGTTTGTTTTTTTGGAGACTACTGCAGTCCCCGCATGCTTTGTTGCTGAAGTACTTGAATGAAGAAGCATTCTAGAATGACCAACACTTGGTTGCGAAACCATGATCATAATGAAAATCGCTATCATCATCACACAACAGTGAGTTGTTTTTGATATTGTCATTGCTTGTTATATTTGTTGTGAGCTTCCTCTTCTTTTTCTTCGAAAGTTTGTTCTGTTTTGGTCTAATAAGTAACTTTGTTGAGTTGAGCAAAAAGAATGGTGCAGCAATATCTCCCTAGCATATGGAAAGCACTTTATATAAGAAAATGGTTTGGTTGGCCAAGGAGTAAGGACGGTGACGAGCTTTTGGGGTCTGGGGCCTATGTTTTGTTTGACTAAGATTTTTGGTTGGCAGAGGGAGGGTGGTAACTTTGAAACACTGCTTTACATTCACATTTATGCCGATTCTTGTCCCAAAAATCCCCTTTGATATCGACATTTTCATATCATCTTGCTTAGCTATCTGGAAGAGTACAACTAAATAGTTACCATTGGAATGCATGCCACGAAATGTACAGGAACTCAAATATCCAAACACTTCATGAACTCTTAAATTTCATTTTAATTTTACACAACAGAGAGCTCAAATAGGTAGTTTTGGAAAAAACTCAAAGGATCTAATATTTGGAATCCAAACAAATACAGTATTTTTTAGCTAATTAACCCAAAAAATATTTTCTTTTTGTTCGAGTGAGTCGTTTCTGTCAGCAATTTTTTAACTGAAAATCGAACTCCCGGCCTGCTAATTGGAGGGGAGTATACATATGTATGAGGAGTAGAAAAATTCATATGTACAAAACATATACAAGTTCACGTGTGGGAATCAAGTGAGAATCAATGTGTTGATTGTTAAGTATAGAACGTGTGGCTTGTTGACTATTGTTTATTTGCGTCCGCAACTAGTAAATGCATACATTTGAGATTCAGCCAGCTGTAGAATACGAATGAAAGATTTAGTTCCTCTATTTTGCGGACGGCATGTAACTTAAAATAAAATCTATTAAAGTTGGCCAAAAGTTGGTGAGTATTGTAGTTGTTTATCAACCGGGAAAAGAGTTTTTTCAAGTTCTGAATTTGCTAGTTTTACGACATGAATAGTGAGTTCAGATACCCCTCTCTTCAAGAGTTCGAGAGTCATTTGCTAGTTTTACGACACGAATAGTGAGTTCAGATACCCCTCTCTTCAAGAGTTCAAGAGTTCGTTTCCCTAACATCTTAAGATTTTAGATTAATCAAATTTGATAGAGAATAATGATTACAAAAAATCTCCAACTAAGTTATGAGTCTCTGTTATTCTTTGATTACAAAAAATTGATATGTTGACCCGTTTGCTGGCAAAAAACCTAGCAGAAGGATATGTTTACACGATCCAAAAGATAGTTAAACCATCTGACAGTCTGAGAGCTGCACATGATGTGCAATTTGACGCCCAAAGTTCCAGGAAACCAATAAGGTTTCTACTTTCCAAGAAAATCTATCTAGGTACTTTACACAAACAATTGTTAACTGTTTGCTTACAATATTAGTCTTTAGATGCACACATAAATTTATGATATATTTGAGCTTCTTAAGAGAAAGGACGCCAGTTAAAATTACAAGAGCGACTTGGGAGAACGTCGTATGATCCTGCTTACCAATTATAGGAAAAAAAAATCCTTCCAAATTATGGCCTAATATGTTTTCTTTACAGTTACGTTGATGAGAGTATTTCATTTTAGTACACGACTTGTGTGCTGCAACCTGCAAGTTTAGGCTCCTGCCATAGAATTCTATTACATCAAGTACAAAGAGACCATATATAAGTGTTAGAATATGGAAGAATCCCCTTGCCTGGGCTCTCTTCTATTATCAATATATATAGGTACTGAGTACCAGAATCATTACAAGAGATCTTCCCATAAGCAGAAGATATATCAACTTCAACTATATAATAAATCCTGAATCCTCCTAACAAATTTATCAAAAGGAAAGTACCTAAATACCCCTCAATTTTACATCTTTTTCCTACCAGACCGAAAAGAACCTTTATGCTACATTTCACAATACACTTGCCCAAATTTCTATCCAGCTGTTTATGCATTTCTGTTCCCATATATTGCTTTTATCCACCAGATTATGACAACACCCTCATAGTTTTACGAGCCTCACCAGATTATTCAAATGTTCAGATTTCAAATTACCTCTTCTTAACAACTCTTCCTTGGATTTGTACTCCTTAACTTCTTCATTTCCATGCTCACTGTTCTTCTTTATCTTTAATATTTGCAGGTTGAAAATATTACAAGTTTCATGTCCAACAAAGAAAATATCGTACCACTTCATACAAATGATGGAAGATCTCCAGTTTCTAATCCACAAAATACATCTTCACTTGCTCAGTCCGTTGCTTTAAATACTCCAGGTATATGTACATATGCTTTTATTTATTTTGCATCTGCATTGAATGTATTCTCTGTGATAATCTCTGTGTTTAATTACTCCGTATGATTTAAGATTTGACATTCCTCTTTCATTTAATATGCATCTGCATCAGCCTTATCTTATAAATATTTTTGTCATAATAAATTTTATAGTCATTTTTTTTCCTTTTGACGTTATAGGATCTGTTAAACGTAGCTACAAACCCAGAAGAAATGGTCTCATTAGTGAATACGTTGATCGAGATAATCCTGATAGAACTCCTCTTTCTAATATCTCCAATATGCCAACTATTAAGAGGTCCTATAAGCGCAAATGTAGAGTTCTGACTCCCAGCTCAAATATGTCATCCATGTTTGGTTGCTCCGAGAATGGAGGCAAGAAATTACATCTAGGTTATTGTTTAGTATATTTCAGTTATTTGAAAATGGATTTTAATTTCTTACACATGATTTGTTTTTCGCAGGGAACAGAGCAAGAAAAATCCCAGCTAGCATAAGTCCTCTTTGTAGTAGTTCTACAGTGATGAATATGTCTCCTAATATCATTCCTGGATCTGCAAGTATGAGTACAAATAATAATGATATATTGAAACAGACATATCTGAGAAACAAGCATCTCAAAGAATGAATGAATCGACACGCAAATTAATCTTTGATGAAGGTTTTCGTAACGAAGAGGCTATAGATTACGAAAATATTGGTAATTTATTCAGTTTTATCCATTCATATCCATTCCAATATCAGTTTTATCATTTGATTTTGAACATTAACATTTTGCTGCAGAATATTCACACACCACAGCTAACCATTCCGATAACGAGGATAGTATTTCTGACAATGGTAATTTACTTTATACAATGTTTTAAATTGTATTCAGTTTGTATTTTTGAGTCATTTTAGGCATGTCTTTTTTTAACATTGTAAAACTCTGAAATGAAATTTTTTGTAGATGAGGATTACCAAAATACAAACACATGGGAGCAAGAAGAGTCTGGTGTAAATAATCGACATGTACCTGAAGAGTATGTCAGCTTAGGTGGTCCAACTGAAATATGTACTAAATGCAATGCTGTCATGTGGAAGGAGGAGAGGGTAAACAAAAATGTCACTCGTGGGGTTCCTATTTTTTCTATGTGTTGTGGCAAGGGACAAATTCAACTACCAAAAACACTTCCTACTCCTCCTTACCTTCTGAATTTGTACAATGATAAACAGAAAGGACCTGTTTTTATGTCTCTCATACGAGTTTATAATAGCATGTTTTCATTTACTTCCACCGGTGGACACGTTGACTACTCCATAAATCGTGGTGGTTCTCCTTATATTTATCGCTTGAATGGCCAAAATCACCACGTGTTTGGTCAATTTCTACCAGAAGATGGTGAAGCTCCCAGATTTTGTCAACTCTACATTTATGATACTACAAATGAGGTGTCTAATCGAATGCGCTGGAGAAATGTTTCAGATGATGACAAGGTTGAAAGGGAGGTTGTTGAAGGGTTGATGAATATGCTAGATGAAACAAATGAATTGGTACAAGAGTTTAGGCAGACACGTGATCGTTTTGAAGCAGGTGATGTTGTTGATCTCAAAATAACTCTAAAAGTTAGCAGGTCTGAAAGTGGAAGAGAGAACCATATTACACCATCTGATGAGGTTGCTGGGATTATGGTTGGAGACACACAATCCACAAAAGGACACCGAGATATTATTATTGAGAGCAAACAAGATGGATTGACGCGTATTTCGGACATTCATCCAAAGTTAATGGCGTTGCAATATCCTATTCTATTTCCACATGGAGAAGATGGGTACCATGATGATATTGATTTTGTGCATGCAGAAAAAAACACTAGCAGGAAGCGACAAAAGGTTTCAATGAAAGAGTACTATTCTTATAAATTGCAAGTGAGGCCTGATGAAGGTTTGTATATATTTTAACATGTGGATTAATTATTCAGATTATCATGTTTTTACGTAGTTCACTTTGTTCTATATTTTGAGTTTAATTTTTATTGTATATCATTCTGATCTATTCTCTTCACCTTTTGAACACCGTTTACAGCAATGACTCTTAGGCTTGGTGGACGACTATTCCAACAGTATGTCGTGGATGCGTTCTCCTGTATCGAACAAGCCCGTTTATGGTGGTTCCGAGACCATCAAACCACTATACGTAATGAACTGTATAGAAAAGTCTGTGAATCTGTTAGCAGCGGAGATAGTGATGCATCAAAAGTTGGTAAAAGTGTTATCTTGCCGGCTGGATTTGTTGGATCACGAAGATACATGCAAGAAAATTTTCAAGATGCTCTTGCTGTGTGCCGTTATGTGGGACATCCGGATATTTTCCTTACAATGACATGCAATCCCATGTGGGATGAGATTCAGAAAATGATGCAGCTCTTACCCGGATGTATTTCTTCGAACTGCCCAGATATTATTGCCAGGGTTTTTCAACTAAAACTTCAGCAACTTATTGATGACATTAAGAAGAACTCATTTTTTGGAAAATGTATAGGAGGTAAGATGGTCTTTATAATTTACTACCACTAGCTTTATAAATATTTTAGTATTTTAGTGACATAAGAACTACATATATAGGATATAATTTATGCTTTCATAATGATAAATGTTCTATTTTACCTGATTCATAATTTTATTTATTTGATATTTATTTGAAGCACATAATGATAATACATAGTTGATTTATTTATCCCAATTCATTTACAGTTATGTATGTTGTCGAATTCCAAAAACGCGGCCTTCCACATGTCCACATGTTAATATGGCTCGATTCGGCATCAAAAAAATATCTAAAAGAAAATGTGGACAAGTTCGTTAGTGCCGAGATTCCAGATCCCATAAAAGATCCAGTGGGTTATGCAGCTGTGAAAGCCTTCATGATTCATGGCCCGTGTGGTTTTGAACATCGTAATTCACCGTGCATGAAAGATTTCAAATGCATTAGACATTTTCCGAAGAAGTGAGTTATCAAATCTTTAAGATGCTACAATAAAAAGCTTTTGGTTAAATTATAGATTTTTCTTAATCTGATATTTGTACGCAATTTAGGTACTCTCCACGTACAGTTTTTGATGAGTGTGGTTTCCCAATCTACATGCGTCGAAAGACTGGAATAAATGTTGATGTTCGCAAAGCCATTCTTGATAATCAAAATGTTGTTCCATACAACCGTGATCTCTTGGTAAAATATCAATGTCATATTAACATAGAGATTTGTTGCCATGCTCGGAGCTTGAAGTACTTATTCAAATATTGCCTTAAAGGACATGATAGAGCAACCATTGAGATAAGAGGCCAGAAACGGAAGAGAGTAGCTGAATCTAATAATAATTGTGTTGATGAAATTCAAGCTTACTTTGATGGAAGGTATATATGTGGAGCAGAGGCTGCTCATCGAATTTTTGGATTTGATATACATCATAGATCTATCTCTGTTGAGCGTTTAACAGTTCACTTACCTGGTGAGAAAAACTGCACTTTTCGAGCTACTGAAAAGTTGGATAAAGTTGCTGCGAGAGAAAGGTACAAGCTCAGTAAGTTAGAAGCTTACTTTCAGTTAAATCAGATGGATCCTAATGCACGGCAATACACGTATGATGAGATACCTCGACATTACGTTTGGTGGGATGAGGATAGAAAATGGAGACCAAGAAAAAAAGGTACTCAAATTGGAAGGCTTGCTTATGCTCATCATAGTAGTGGTGAGTTATGGTATCTACGGTTGTTGCTTACAAAGGTGCGTGGAGCTACTTCTTTCGAATTTCTTAAAACTGTAAATGGTGTACACTATGAAACATTTCGTGAAGCATGTCATCAGTACGGTTTACTTGACGATGACAATGAATGGAATAATGTTTTAGATGAATGCGCGAACTGTGGTTTCCCTCCTCAATTAAGGCAATTATTTGTTCACATTATGGTTAACTGTAAAGTTACCGATTTGAATAAATTATGGATGTCTCACTGGAAAGACATGGTAGATGATATTTTATTGGAAAGGAGGAGACTGAGTGCAAATCCAGATGTCATTCTTAATGACAAACAAATGCAGTTTTATGCACTGGCCGGTTAGTACTTAAATTATAATTGTAAAACAGTTCTGATTTATTTTATTTGCATGTGCATTGAATATGTTTCTTGTGTTCAACATAACATGTCCCTATAATTCTAAATGATCTAATAAATTATCATTTGCACTCTCAAAGATAAATTTTATTATTGACATTATAATAATTTTTGCAGCCATTGATAATCTATTGAAGTCCATTGGGAAGTCGTTGAAAGATTATAAACAGTTGCCTCAACCACCAGCAGCTTACATGCAAGTTGGGTCCAATAATTTGGTAAATGAAGAAACCAGCTATAATATTGATCAGATGAAAGATGACCACAAGACACTGCTGAGCAATTGTAATGCGGATCAACTTAAAGTGTTTAATGAAGTCATGAACTCTGTTGAAAATAACCATGGAGGTCTTTTCTTTGTTTACGGTAGTGGTGGATGCGGCAAGACGTATTTGTGGAAAACTTTGATTTCTAAGCTAAGGTCTGAAAGTAAAATAGTTCTTCCTGTTGCGTCCTCTGGCATTGCTGCCACTCTTATGCCTGGAGGTCGTACCGCCCATTCGCGATTCAAAATACCTATTTTCCTGGATGATTGCTCCATGTGCAGCATTGGACATAACTCCGACATTGCTGAACTCATAAAGCGTACTAGTCTCATTATTTGGGACGAAGCACCTATGCAACACAGATACGCGTTTGAAGCTTTGGATCGTTCTCTAAGAGAAATAATGAAATCTATTGATGAAACACTTTTTCATAAGCCATTTGGAGGTATCACAGTTTTACTGGGCGGAGATTTTAGGCAAATACTTCCTGTGATTCCAAGAGCAACACGTGGTGATATTGTTTCCGCATGTATTACTACATCCCGATTATGGGATGTTTGTAAAACATTCCAACTAAATGTTAACATGCGTCTCATTAAGGGAAACAATGCAACTGAGGTTCAACGTTTAAAAAAGATTTGCGCAGTGGGTGCTGGATGTTGGTGACGGCAAGCTAATGAATCCAAACCTTGGTTCAGGTGAAGAAAGTGAATATGATATCGAGATTCCTTCAGAGTTTTGTAATCATGATCTTCGTAATTCTGAAAGTGTTGTAGAGCACATGATCTCCACTATATATCCAGATTTTGTCGAAAACTTAGACAATCCAAAATACTGGAGCGAGAGAGCTATACTAACACCAGTTAATCAAACAGTGTCGCATCTTAATTCTCTTATTGTTGACAAGATTCCAGGGGATAGCTTTTCATATTTTAGTGTTGATACAGCTGATGATTTTGGGGGCACGGAGTCTGATCTGAATAGAGCCTTTCCACCAGAATATCTGAACTCCATTAGCATTCCAGGTTTGCCTTCTCACGAATTAAAATTAAAGGTGGGTGTCGTTGTGATGTTAATGAGAAATTTGAATCAAACTTTGGGATTGTGTAATGGCACACGGATGATGGTTACAAAGTGTTTAAAAAACTGTGTGGAGTGTGAGGTTATATGTGGAACTTATACAGGTACTCGACACTTTATTCCTCGAATGGAATTATGTCCAAGTGATACAAGATTACCATTCAAGTTGATCAGAAAGCAGATGCCGCTCCAAATCTGTTATGCAATGACGATTAATAAGTCCCAGGGCCAATCTCTTGAAATGGTTGGTCTGTTTTTACCCAAGCCTGTTTTCACGCATGGGCAGTTATATGTGGCTGTGAGCAGAGTCACATCTCCAGATAGGACTAAAAATTTTCATTGATTCTGAGGATGGACATAGCACTAATATTACAGAAAATATTGTGTACAAAGAAGTCTTCTACAAATTACCCAAGTATTAGGTTGTTTAGCATTCAATTTTTGCTAATATTGTATGTAGTTCAACCTATGACAGTGCCAGTATTTTGTGAAGAACATCTTTTGACATTTTGATGTTATGAATTTGATTAACTTACCTATTCGTATAACTTACCTTACAAAGGTGGTACTAACATATTTGTGCTATAAAGTGGTACAGCTGAGAAGGCACTATCAAATACATATTTACTTATAGGAATAATATATGATTAAATTTTTTCATTAAATTTTTAAATATAAAATGATACAATCAAAAGATAAAAATGATACTAAAGAATTTTTTTTTTGTCAAATTTCTATATCTTTTCTAAAAGATATAAATTCGCAAATTCTAATCACATATTAAAAATAATGTTTTTTATAAACAAAAAATATGTCTATTAGATATATCGTGCTTTAAAATTGATCATTATTTACATAAACATATTTTGATCATTATTTATTGGACGATGCGTGCTAATATTAAACTAATAGTTCAATTAGTCAGTAATTTTTTTTTCATGAAATAATTTAATTAAATGAAGATATTTGCATGGGATGTTAATATTATGTCGAATAGACTTAACTTGAACACACTGACTACACAAAGGTGTCATCTAATATAAAATATTATGTCGAATATTGTTTGTTCAAAATTAAATAAATAATTCATTTTCATGAGATAATTTAATTAAATAAAGATATATACATAAATGCTAATATTATGTCAAATAGACTTAACTAGAAGGACTACATAAAAATATCAATTTTATATAAGAAATAAGCCACTGTTTTATCAAGTGTTATGGCCACAAGTTTGCATCACATATCCCACTATATTTTTTAAAAAAATTTCCTTTTGCAAATTAAAATCTAAATTATATATTTTCCTAAACCCTAAATTCAATCAAATTTTCAATTATTTATAAATGAAAGATATGTCTATTAAAGATAAGAAGACAATATATGTTTTATAAATGTTAATTAAACTTCTATGCGCCACTTCTTATGAAATGATATGATGTTTCCTTTTAATTTACATAAATATAAATTGATCATTATGTAGTAGTTCAATTAGTCAGTAAATTAATTTTCATGAAATAATTTAATTAAATGAAGATATTTGCATGGAATGTTAATATTATGTCGAATAGATTTAACTTGAATACAGTGACTACACAAAGGTGTCGATCTAACACAAAATATAAGTTGATTGATAAATAAAGTGAAGAAACACTATTTACTCACCCGTTTTCTCCAGAATATTGTTTGTTCAAAATTACATTAATAATTCATTTTCATGAGATAATTTAATTAAATGAAGATATTTACATAAATGCTAATATCATGTCGAATAGACTTAACTCGAAATATCGATTTTATATAAGAAATAAGTCACTGTTTTATCAACCGTTATGGCCACAAGTTATATAAGAAATATCAATTTTATATAAGAAATAAATCACTGTTTTATCAACCGTTTGAATAAACTTAACTTGAATACATTGACTACACTAAGTTGTCGATCTAATACAAAATATAAGTTGACTGATTAAATAAATTGAAGAAACAGTATTTAGTCACCCGCTATCTCCAGAATATTATTTGTTAAAAAATAAATTAATATTCATTTTCATGAAATAATTTAATTAAATGAAAATATTGATATGAATGCTAATATTATGTTGAATAGACTTAACTCGAACACACGGAATACATACAAAAATCGATCTAAATCACAGTTTTACCAACAGTTATATCCACAAGTTTTGAAATATTGTGCTTTAAAATTTTCGTTGAGTAGCAAATTTGATGGTTTGTATAGGTCAACCGGATTGACGAGAAAAGAACGAGAATAGGGGACTAAATTTTTTAACGTGGTTACTTATTACCCATTAAAAAATTATCAGTCATACATGTTTTATGTACTACACTCATATATACAGGTTTCATGTCAAGTCTTTTCTTCTACCGAGTATATGTTCATTTCCAACACCTTTACTTTACATGGGTTCAATTTTTAAGGTATGGAATCAGATGTTGTACATGCACAGACATGCACATTTCTCAACATATGATATACAAAAGTATGTTATAAATTAAAACGCAGCTCCCAAGAACTTAAGCGTGCATCAAAGATATAGTTACAGTCTTGCGTGTTCATTGTGCTACTACTAACTACACTTTAGTATTGTTGAATACAGCTCACAACTACTTCCCACCCTAATTAAATAGACTGTTTCCTACGGTTCGAATAGCACGCCAATTGACAGAAGTTTCTCTATATATACACTTCAGATCTATTGCAAAGAAAAGCATAGTACTTCCTAGAGCAAAGTACAGTACTTCGTGGATCAAGTCCAATTTACTTTTACTCATCAAAATCGACGGCGTCTTCCTCACAATCTAGGTTTCATATTCTTTAATATACTACTCTACTATATAGCTTCACTCTACTATATTCTTTAATGTAATGTACTTCGTTCCAACTATCCCTTATGTTTTCCAATGTTTGAATTTCATTTGTACTGTTTTCTTCTTATTTTCCTATTATGTGCCTAGGTAATAAAGTATAATATTGATTTAAATTTTGACTTTCTCATTTGCATGTTATAGGATTTGAAAACAAAGAATTTAGTAAAAAAATATTTTTTATGCAAAAATAAAAAATACAAAAATGTCCAAAGTTATATTAAAAAATATAAAATATACAAAAAAAATTTGATAACAAAAATATGTTTTTCTATTCAAGTAGAATTGACTGTATGGCATAAATAATTGGGTTAACCTGACATGTAACCTACAACTCCACCACTAAGAGTAAAAAAAGATCCAAATCTAAGAATACAACCGGGTAATTGCCAATAAAACACAGACAAGCTCACAAGCATATCTAAAGCTAAGAATTCATCCAGGTAATTGCAAAGACTAATCTTCTTTGTCCTTTTAATCTCTAAATATTAGTAGTCTAAATCTCTAAATTCTCTAAATATTAATGATAATATTTAGAGTTGTTTTCAAAATTGATTTTGTTTATTTCTCCAGTCATAATGTCTTTTCTAAAGCATGATTCGTTCTCAAGTTTGAATGAATCAAAATATTTGTGGACCGTTCGTGCGAGAGCTCAAGCAATTTGGAAAGGAGTAAGTAGGGAAACTCAAGCATTTCGGGGATTAAATCTGCTATTGCTTGATGATTCGGTAATATAACCATTTTTCTCAATGATTATATGTTCATTTTCAAAATTTTACATTTTGTTAACATTAATAAATTGAGATTTTTTATTGTGTAGAATCAAAGAATTCATGCTTTCATTGGTACTCAATATGCTCCTTTATTCCAAGATCTTACGGAAGGATCGATTTACATAATATCCAACTTTGTAGTCAAGTCCTATGCTGGTGATGAAACAAATCGTGCAACAAGAAATGAAAAACATATCTACTTTACAAAGCACACTACTATGGTTAAAGATATTGGAAATGGATTGGCAATCCCTGATTACAGCTTCGATTTATTTCTACTGTCTGATGTTCCAAAACATTATGCAGACAATCGGTTTTTAATAGGTATGTTTACGATGTCTTACATGCATTCTATCATGTTAATAAGTTCATTACGCTGAACATGTAAAAATTTGACTTATAAGCATATGTACTAAACCACTTATGCTGGTTGAACGGAACAGATGTTATTGGTGTAATACAAGATGTCCCGGAACGTCGCTGTTATGTAAAACATGATGTTGAGAACTCACACATTAAGTTCAAGCTGACTGATGGGAGGTTATGTTATACATATTTATTCATAAACCACTAATATTGCTTTTGTTTCATATTTATAACTTCTAAATTTATATTAGGTCACGAGTGAATGTTACATTGTTTGGGGAACTGGGTGAAATCTTTGAGAGAGATTTCCATAAAATATCTGATGAGCATGTTATCATCGTGATAGCAGCTGCTAAAGTTAACAAATATGATGGTAATTAAACTATATCCATACATATCTTACTTTTTTTCGCTATTAGAAATAATCAGTACTTACATGTTACTCTTATTAATAGGAGAGTTGTGTTTGACAAATTTCCCAGCTACAAGGTGTTACATTAATCCCAACCACTTTAGTGTTGAAATGCTCAAGGAAAGGTAACAAACGAACCTTTGTCACTTCATTAGTAAAAACTACACATAAGAGATTAATGCATGTTATACGTTTCCAATATTAGTCTTTCAACTCCATCATTCTCAATAAAGAATGATACTCTAGAGGAAATTGACAACACTAAGAAGTTAACTGTTAAAGAAATCAAACAACTCAAGGAAGGGAACGTAGAGGTTTGCTGTGAACAATAACAAAATTTAATTGTATGCGCATTGTATGACTATTTTTTAATGAACAAACTTATTTTGTATAGGAAAAAATCTATTGTGACATTACTATGAAAAAGGTTGATTCCAAAACAAAGTGGTACTGGAATAAATGCACAACATGCATTCATGAAGTAAACATAATTGATGGGATTTACAAGTGTACAAATTGTGAAAACAGGGTAATTCTTTACCCAGAGAAAAGGTAGAATTAGTTCTCTTCCTCTATTTCTCTGCATATTATGATTTAAAATTAGTACTCTTGCTCATTCTCATATATGAATTGTAACTGTTACGACCTATTTTCTCCCAGGCTTCGTTCGGTAGGACCTGCAGAAAGAGAATGCGAGGGTGGAGCCCCCCGATTCACCTCCGGTGTGAGAATAAGTTAGTCGGTTTTTTGTAAGGTAATTTGAACGTAGAGAATCTGTATTGTTGTGTGTGTAGTTGTTAGTTTTAAGAACAATTTTACCTCCTTTTATACTTATTCTCCTTGCCGTTTGTTGAGATGTAGATCTGCTTTCCAGAATATTAAACATTCTTTTAGATCATGGTCCATGTGACCGTTTCAAGGTAAAGAAACCTTTTATCATGGCCACGGTCGGCCACTGACAAAGTGACAATCATGTGACTGTAAATGGACAGGTTGTTCATTCCTTGGGCTTAATGTTGGGCCAATGGTTCGGCCCATTAAGAGGTTGGACCTCTAACATGTCCCTAGGCTTCGTTCGGAGTAATCCTCAGGACGAAGGCTAAAGCCTAAGTCTTTCTTTGGAAAATCCTCTTCGGGTCGCCCGAAATTACTTTTAATAAAGAAAATTCAATGGCTTGGCCCATCTTCGGAACATTCGTTCGGACGTCCTTCCAAAAAATGGTTTTTAAATGCGATAAAAAACTGAGTCGGCCTTCGGTTGTAGTATCTGTATAATGAGAACGAAGGACAAGGTCGAGTCTTTTCTTGGGGAGTCGTGTCCCTTTATGACTGACAGCTGCCTTTTCTCAAGATTCACGCCTCAATCTCAGCCGTTGAATTTGAAACGCCAATCATCCAACCGTCACAATCCCTTTATTAACCTCTCCTCTCTTCTCTTTACCCCTTTACGCATACGCCTCATATTTTCAGAGAAAAAGAGTCTTTTTTCAGAAAAAAGCTTTAGCAACCATTGGAGCCGTCGTTTCGTCACCGATTTCTTTCGAATCTCCTGTTCCGGTTGACGTCCACGTCCAAGCATTTTATCCCCGGGAATTCGATCTTGTCAGCAATCTTCAAAACAGTAAGTCTCTATACTTTTCTTATCGATAAATTGTATATCGTTTCTTTGCCCTCTTGGATATGTGTTCTTGAATGTATATGTAGGCATTTGTATGTAAGTATCTATATACGCGCATATGTGGATTTACGCTTGATTTTACCTGTATTCTTTGCATAAGAAATGGGAGTGTTAGCTTTCCTTTGTCCTTTTTGTATATTTAGGACTTCTGGGTTTGATAGATTGTTTAGGAGGGATGTATCCTTCGGAATGTTTGAATCTGTTTAGTGTTCTTCGGTCTGTCGTAGGTTCGAATCACTTTATCTTTAGTTGGTAGGGATTTTTTGGCCGGTCCTAGCCCTCTGTACTCGATCTTTTTCTTCTTCCTTCCGATTTTTTCCTTTTTTGTTCGAGTACATGGCTAATCTCTACATTTCCGAATGCAGGGATATGGACCGGTCGAACGAAGGTACAGATCCTTCGGTATCCTCTCCCTTTAGTGATGTCGTAGAGTATCCGGCCGCCAATCGTCCTTCTCAGCTGACTGAAGACGATATAGAGAATTTTTGCTCGACCTATTGCGTATTGAAATACGTGTGGTACTTCTTCGCCCCAAGGAAGAATGACAAAATCTGGCAAAATCCTCAAGTCGCGGCTATTTGCGGGGGCGGATTCGCTACGGGTATATCCGAAGCGGCGTTCAAATGTGGCTTCCGATTGCCCGTATTGCGTATATTAAAGAGCGTGTTGAAGCAGTCGGGCATCGCCATCGGTCAGCTGGACCCGAACAGCTTTATTCACGTAAATACTTTCCAAGCCAGATGCATGGCAAGTAAAGTGATTCCAAGGACGTCTCTCTTCTGGCATCATTACGAGCTTCGCCGAAACCCGAAGAGTAAGGGTTTTTACACCATTGCTCGGCGAGTGGGTAGGCCTGACTGGTCTTTTACGAACTCAAACAATAAGGAGACTCATATTAAGTGGGTTTATGTCTCCGGGCCGAAGCTGGAGAAGTTCGGTGTTTGGAAAATAGTTGATCCCACGAGATATGTATATCCCGAACTCACGGAGGCGGATAAGCATGACTACCGATTACTGTGTACCCTTGATATGGACAAGGTACCATTATCGGATAGTAGGGACCCAGACTGGCTAGTCGGTCTTTGGGGTAATGGTAACGTTCCTTCATTTTGTTCTTCTTTTCTGCAATTTCCTGAAAGTATGATAGCTCTTATTTATAGCTTTTAACTTGTGTATAATATTCTTTTTGTCTTGTGTAGTGACAACTCGATTGGACATCTTGGAACGGAAGAGAAAGAAGGCGGCCGACCTAGCTGCTGCTGCTCTGGCGGCCGAAGCAAGTGCTGCTCGGCCGGTCGAAGGGGAGGAAACCTTGGCTATTGATCAAGGGGAGAAGAGCTTAGTTGTTACCCCTCCTTCTTCTTCGCCTCCTAGAGAGTCCGTCCCGGAAGGTACTCCTGTGGAGCCGAAGGAAAGGCCTCGGTCGGAGAATACCGAATTAAAGGTGTATTCTCCTCAATGGAGCGTCTTGGAGACCGACCGGATTATTGTCCCAGCTCCTTCTTCATCAAAGAACGTGGGTCCTGATCTGTGTCGTGGCCTCGTTCTCCCGGCCGATCGACCGACTATTTCCAAGCTGAATAATGTGGAAGCTTGTACTGAAATGATGACCCTTCTCTCTATGGTAAGTTTCTTTTCCTTCGTATATACATACTTGCCTTAGGGAATTTTTTAACATTTTCCATGTTGTGTTCAGGGCGCTGCCTGGTCAGCTGTGGTGACTGAACGGTTAGAAGAGACCGAAGTGAGGGCGGTCAGAGCCGAGGAAAACTATCGGAACTCTTCTGCCGAACTGGAAAGGGTCACTGGCCAGGCTGACGCTTTAAAGTCCGAAAGGGATGCCCTTAAGGATGAGTTGGAGAAGCTGAAAGTTACAAGCTCCAGGCGAATCGAATGGAGGAATACCCAACTGAAGCAATCAAGGAAGTCTGCTCGGAAATTGCATAAGCAGCTTCTTTTGACGGAGGAACGATGCTATCAGATGGGTTACGACGATGCCGTGATCAAGGCCCATTCACTTGGTTTTGATCATACCCAATTGCTTGATACTGCAATGGGTATGACCGATCCAGTGGGTAGGGAAAAGTCTGATGACCCCGCAGATATTTCTTCGGGAGAAGATGAGCCCCTTGATGAGCCATCCATGGAGTAGTTTTATACTTGTCTTTGTGGCCTTTCGGCTTTGTAACTTTTAACATTTACTTAATGAATTGGTGCCTTCGGGCTTTTACATTTGTCTTGGCAGATTTGTTCTATTTTTTATGCATTTTTGGCCTTAAATTTGCCTTAGCATAATTTTTCTATTTTTTATGCATCTTCGGCTTTTAATTGCCTTAACATAATTTTTCCATTTGGTATGCATCTTCGGCCTTAAATTTGCCTTAGCATATTTTTATGCTTCTTTGGCTTTCAATCGCCTTAGCATAATTTTCCATTTCTCAAGCATCTTCGGCCTTAAATTTGCCTTAGCATATTTTTACATTTTTTATGCATCTTCGGCTTTCAATCGCCTTAGCATAATTTTTTATTTGGTATGCACCTTCGGTCGTAACCTAGCGTGTTGTGCGTCTTCGGTCGTAACCTAGCTGCCCCCAGTTTTTAAGGGGTTTTTGTAAAGGATTTAAGTTCCGTTCGGTCGGTTAAAATATTTCCTCCCGGACTTAATTTGTGAAAAAACCACTTAAATACTAAGACATTTTTGGGAACGTCCGAAATTCGTTCGGTCGGCCCCGACTTTGGATATGTCAAGTATTGTGGAATGTATTTGAACACTAGAAATAAGTTAGAGGGGCGCATGTTTTACTTGGTCGGCCCCAAACATGGGTCCATTTTGCTTAATCATGGCATGTAGAAAAAATGTAGCGAACAATCTGTTATTGATCATGTGGGTTTCGCATGGTTTTACAGATCGATGCTTAGGGAATTCAAAAGATAACTTCTATTTAAACCACAAATTTAAAAGGATAATAAAATGTTTCCAGTAAGCTTACTGGTAAAAACGGCGAAGGCGAGCAGCGTGCCATGTGTTCTTAATCAAACTGCCGTCCGAATGAGCTAATTTGTAAGTGCCCGGACGAACCACTTCGCTTACCACATAAGGGCCTTCCCAGTTGGGCATAAGTTTGCCTTGTTTTGTTGGCATTGATGTTGCCAATTCTCGAAGCACTAAATCTCCGATTCGGAATGATCTCTTTTTTACTCCCGAATCATAATGTTGTGCTGCTTGAAGTTGGTACCTTAAGTTCCTTTGGTGGGCTGCTTCCCTTTCTTCTTCAAGCAAGTCTACATTTGCTCGGAGACCACATTCGTTCGTCTCTATGTTGAAAACTTGTGTCCGATAAGACTCAAGGCAAACTTCGACTGGCAAAAGAGCGTCTGTTCCGAAAGCCAATTTGAAGGGTGTTTCTCCTGTTGATGACCTAGGTGTCGTTCGGTATGCCCACAGAACCCATGGTAGTTCTTCGGCCCAAAGACCTTTGGCTTCACCTAGCCTTTTCTTTATTCCGTCGAAAATAATTTTGTTCGCAGCTTCGATCGCCCCGTTTCCCTGGGGATGTCCGACCGAACTGAATTTTTGCCGAATTCCGAATTGAGCTAAAAATTTCCTGAATTTGCTTCCGATGAATTGGGTTCCGTTGTCCGATACACATACCATAGGGATACCGAATCTTAATATTACTTGTTCTAATATGAACTTCTTTGCTGCTTCTTCGGTAATGGATGAAAGTGGTCGAGCTTCTATCCACTTTGTCATGTAGTCGATCGCCACAATGCAATACTTGGCTTGTTTGGTACTGGTGGGCAAAATACCCACAATATCGACCGCCCACATAGCAAATGGAATGGGGCTAAGGACTGAAGACATCTCTTCGGGTGGCTGCTTCGGTACAGTGCTGAATAGCTGGCATTGTACACATCTTTTGGCGTATTCGGTGGCATCCTCTTTCATCTTTGGCCAGAAAAACCCTTGCCTTAGAATTTTGAGGGCCAAAGACCTTCCTGCTAGGTGTTCCCCGCAAATTCCCTCATGAACCGTTTCAAGGGCTAGAATCTGTTCGTCTTTGTTTAAACATCGAAGGAGGGGTTGTGTCACCGACCTTCGGAACAAACGGCCTCCGATCACGGTATAACTGGCCGACCGATGTTTTACTTTCTGTGCCTCCTTTCGTTCGAGTGGCAAAGTTCCTTTTTCTAGGAATGCTCTGATTGGGGTCATCCAATCGGTTCCTTGGTGGATTTCCATGCATTGCTTTTTGTCTATCGAAGGCGTCTTTACTTCGGTCAGATAAATTGACCCGTTGAGGTTTTGGGTTTCTGTCGAGGCTAACCTTGATAGAGCGTCCGCCCGATTGTTGTTCTCTCTCGCTACCTGATTTAATTCGAATGATTCAAATCACAAAGATTTCTCGCGTACCTTTAGGGCGTAGGCCTTCGTTCGGGGATCTTTTTGTCCATACTCTCCTGTGAAATGTTTTACCACCAACATTGAGTCGCTGAATGCTCTTAGGTGTTTAACCTCCAAATTTCTGGCCATATCTAGGCCTGCCAGAAGTGCTTCATATTCGGCCTCATTGTTCGTTAAAAGAAAAGTGAACCTGATAGCTTGGCATATTTCGAATCCTTCTGGGCTTGTTAAAATTAAACCGGCCCCACACTTTTCTTTGGCGACCGACCCGTCAACGAATAATTTCCATTTTCCTGGCGTCGGAATTAGTTGTTCTTCGGGGGTCAAGTCCTTCGGTTCAGTGAATGAGCATTCTACCATAAAATCTGCAAGTGCCTGGGCTTTGATCGAAGTTCTTGGTGCATACTCCAAATCATGCTCCCCCAGTTCGATCGCCCAGGCGACCACTCTGCTCGATGCCTCTGACCTTTGCAATATTTTCTTTAACGGCTGATCGGTTACAACTTTGATCGTCCTTCCCTGGAAATAGTGCCTTAACTTTCTTGCGGCCATTACCAGTCCATAGGCGAATTTTTCTGCATTCGGGTATCTTGTTTCTGCATCTTTCAGAATGTGAGAGACATAGAACACTGGATGCTGGTTCCCTTCATGATCTTTGACTAACACGGCTCCGAGTGTTCGGTCGTTCACAGCCAAATACAGCTGCAATGTTTCTTTCGGGTCGGGTCTCATTAAGAGTGGGGCTTTTACTAAGTACTCTTTAACATCTTCGAATGCTTTTTGGCAATTTGGCCCCCACTCGAAATTCTTGGACCCCCGAAGCACTTCAAAGAAGGGCAAGGCTTTCTCGGCCGATCGGGAAATGAACCTCCTCAGGGCTGCTAACCGTCCGGTCAGCTTTTGAATGTCCCTGATCGTCTTCGGTGCTTCCATGTCAATGACTGCTTTAATCTTCTCCGGGTTGGCTTCAATTCCTCTGGCACTAACCATGTATCCCAGAAACTTCCCACTATTTACTCCAAACGTACACTTGTTCGGATTGATCCTCATGTTGTTTCTTCTGAGCGTTTCGAAACATTCTCTTAGATCTTCGGCATGATCCCTGAAAAGGGATTTAACAATCATATCGTCCACGTAGCACTCCATGTTCCGACCGATCTGGGCTTTGAACATCTTGTTGATCATCTTTTGGAAAGTAGCCCCTGCGTTCTTCAGCCCGAAGGGCATTTTTACGTAAGCATATGTGCCGTTAGGTGTGATGAACGCTGTCTTCGGTATGTCTTCGGTGTTCATGGCGATTTGGTGATATCCTGAGAAGGCGTCCAAAAAACTGAGTATTTGATGCCCTGAGGTTGCATCTATCAGTTGATCGATGTTTGGAAGAGGGTAGTGATCCTTCGGACAGTGTTTATTTAAATCGGTGTAGTCTACACACATCCTCCATTTGCCGTTAGACTTTTTGACCACGACCACATTCGCCAACCAATCCGGGTAGTCTATCTCTTCAATGAATTTTGCTTCTAGCAATTTTTCGACTTCAGCCTGAATGACCTTCTGTCTTTCCATTGCAAAATTTCTCTTTTTCTGTTTCACGGGCTGGGCTTCGGCTTTGACGTTAAGACAATGTTTGGCTACCGATGGATCCAAACCCGGCATGTCTTCGGGACTCCATGCAAATACATCGTGGAATTCCCTAATGACTTTTATGACTTTCTCTTTTAGTTCTGGCTCCATGTTCTTTCCTATTTGAATCATCTTCCCCGCTTGGCCTACGTACAATTCAACTTCTTCGGTTTCGACAGCCGGTTCGGCTATCGGATTTGATAGGTCGGCTCCAAATTTCTCCAACTCGATATTCAGTAGTTGGTGACTGCCTCCTGGTTCGGTCTCATTTCTTCTTCTTTTCCCGGCTTCGGTCATTTTGACATCTTTTTCTTTCTCCAGGTCTTCCAACATAATGATTCGTGCTGCTTTTTGATCGCCTCTCATTTCTCCGACCCCATGTTCGGTTGGAAATTTCAATTTTAAGTGAGGGATAGATGACACAGCTTGGAATAGGGATAAAGCCGGTCTTCCTAGGATCCCATTATACGGGCTGTCGACTCTAACAACGTAGAATTTCGCTTCTTTCATCGTTGTGAATGGCGCTTTTCCTAATAAGACGTTCAGTGTTATAGTTCCTTCGATCGGTACAGGTTGATTACCGAAGCCGTATAACGGTGCTTCATGGCATGGCTCTAGTTGTTCGCCTCCCAAGTTCATTTTGCAATACGTCCGGTGATATAAGATGTTGACCGAACTCCCTTCATCGATCAGGACTTTCCAGATCTTGTTCTCCCCTATCACCGGGTTTATAACAAGCGGATCTTCATGTGGCCATATCACATCTTCGTAATCGTCCTCCGTAAATGAAATCGGAAGTGGTTGTTTGGCTGTAGTAGATTGGTAAAGGTTGTAGATTTGCCTTGCATACCTCTTTCGGGCTGATTTGCTGTCCCGATCCAGTATGGTTCCCCCGGAGATCGTTCGGACTTCGCCTCTGTATTTTTCAGATCCTTCGGCTTCTTTGTCTTCCCTGTTTTTCTCTTTCGGTCCTAGTTTGTTTCTCAGATCTTCGACAAACTTGGTTAATTCTCCGTCTTTTATCATTCTCTCAATTAATTTCTTCAAATGGTAACACTCGTCAGTGTTATGACCTTTATCCTGATGATATTCACAATATTTGCTGTCGCTTCTTCTATTTTCAGGGGTCTTTAACTTGGGTGGCCGGACAAACCCAGGTTTACCCTTTATCTCATGGAGAATCTTCGAGATAGGTGTGTTTAATGGTGTGAACACAGTGCTATCTCTATCTCTTCTTCGTTCGGCCCCCTTGTCGGGCCTCGTGTCATTCAACCTGCTCCTGATATCTCCTCGACCCCTTCGGTCGTCTTTCCTGTCATCCCTTCGGTCGTCCCTTCTGTCATATCTATCATGTTTCTTGTTCTCCTTGTACCCCCCAATTGATTCCAATTTTCTTCTGATAGCCTCTCCTCTCACATAGATATCATTTAAAGATTTGGGAGGCATATCATAAAGAGAAGACCGAAGCTTCTTACCTTTAACGGGGTCGAGGCCAGCTGCGAGGAATCCAGCCGCCTTGACTTTGTCCAAATTGGTGACCATACCGGCTTCTTCTTTGAACCTTGCTAGGTAATCACCCAAATCCTCGTTCGGTCCCTGCCTACAGTGGATCAGGGCTTCTGTATCCTTCTCTCTTCGGCACAAATGTGAGTAGTGCCTCAAGAACTTTTTCTTCACTTGTTCGTACGAGCCTATCGACCTAGGTCTTAACGACCTGTACCACATGGATGCATTCCCCTTTAGGTAGGTTTTGAACATTTTGCAGAGCATCACATCACAGTGCCCCATCCCAGTCATAAGTGATTCATATTTCTCACAGTGGTCTTCGGGATCACCCTTTCCGTTGAATTCGTTCATCTTTGGGAACTGCCTTCCAGGAGGCGGTCGAAATTGTTCAACGTCCTCGGTCACCACTGGCTCGTGGCTGACCTTTCTCTCCCCGAACATTGCCTTCTCGATCCTTCGGATACGATCGTCCGTATGGGGGCCTTCCTCCTCCGAGTCGGAGGAATAAACTATCTTTGACCGGGTTCTCCTCGAGTATGATTCAGAGTCCCCTGACTCATCTTCATCATTTCTGGTTCTTGGCCTTTTATCTTTTCGGTCGTCCGCCTCCGTGTCTTCGGCTTCTAGAGCCTCGCGGAGGGTCCTTTCTTGTAGCTCGATCTCCTCCCTTCGGAGTTTTAGGACCTCTAGCCTCAAACGGTCGGCCTCCATTCTTTTTGCTATCCGTTCGGTTTCTTTGCTCTTATCCGTCACCTTATGCTTCCCCTTCGCCTTTTGTTGCTCTCTCCATTTCGTAAGCATCTCTTGTTGTTCCTCAGGAGTTGGCATATCTCCTTCTTCATCAAAATTTAGCAGTCTTGGGGGGATGAGAGGGGTTGTTCTTGGCATCACAGGAGGAACGGAGCGACTGTTTCCAGCTACGGTGCTATTATCATTGATGGGCGTTTCTTCGATCGTCATAGTCTCTTGGTAGATCTTAACACGAATATATCTCTACGTTCCCACAGACGGCGCCAAATGTTACGACCTATTTTCTCCCAGGCTTCGTTCGGTAGGACCTGCAGAAAGAGAATGCGAGGGTGGAGCCCCCCGATTCACCTCCGGTGTGAGAATAAGTTAGTCGGTTTTTTGTAAGGTAATTTGAACGTAGAGAATCTGTATTGTTGTGTGTGTAGTTGTTAGTTTTAAGAACAATTTTACCTCCTTTTATACTTATTCTCCTTGCCGTTTGTTGAGATGTAGATCTGCTTTCCAGAATATTAAACATTCTTTTAGATCATGGTCCATGTGACCGTTTCAAGGTAAAGAAACCTTTTATCATGGCCACGGTCGGCCACTGACAAAGTGACAATCATGTGACTGTAAATGGACAGGTTGTTCATTCCTTGGGCTTAATGTTGGGCCAATGGTTCGGCCCATTAAGAGGTTGGACCTCTAACAGTAACTTTACAGATTTAGGTTATGTGGAATATGTTCTGATAACACTGGAGCAATTGCAATTATTTTTTCTGATCCGCAAGTTCGGAAACTAACAGGAACAACTGCAATTGACATAATATCGGAACTTGATGATGAGGTCTGTATAATACATTTATATTAACTTCCTGATAATTAGACAATTATTTAATTTGATTCAATCATTTTTTTAGGCAGAAGCAGATACAACATTCCCATTGATCCTTAAAGCCATTGAAAAGAAACAATATACAGTGGTAATAAAATTAAATAAAGATAACATTCTAAATGGATCAGACGTGTACGAAGCAGTAGATGTGTTTGAAGGTGAATCGTTATCAGGATCAGGAAACCACACACCTGGAAAGCAAATTGCAACTTGCCAAACTTCAAATACCATTGTAAGGAAGAGTTTTTTTTTAACATCAAGGCATTGAACCTGTTGATGTGATTTATGATAAATGTATATTATGAAGGAAACTGCTGGAGAACAAGAAGTTGGTAAAAATGACAGCCCTCATACTGGGAAGTCCTCCACAAAAGTTCGAGTTCGAAAATCCCCTAATGAGGAGGTGCCAGAGTTTAAGTTAAAAAACATCAAAATTGAAGGCGTAAGTATAATTATAATTGTCACAAATTGTTTTTAATGTTGTACTTATTTTTAAATTAATAGAATATTGAACAATGTATTCCGATAATGCAGAAAAAATGATTGGAGTTAGGGAATCATTTTTCCAATGAAGAAATGGGGAATCATTTTGCCACTGAAGAAATGAAAATGTATTAGCCAAGAAGAAAATTATCTGTTGCATCTTCATAGACATATTTGAGTTGAATGTAATATTTTTCAATATCTGTAATCTTTTATAACTTCGGTTGTAAACATATTATCCATCATACTTATTTTCTATTTTCCGGTGCAATTCTAAAAATTATTTTCTGGTACAATTCAAAAAAATTCCCTCTTCACACCAAAAAATTAAAAAATTTTGAATTTTACTACAAATATTTTTAGTAATATATTTTTATGACACGTCGTATATTTTTGGTAAGATAGTACAAATATTTTTAATACACATCGTATATAATTTTTTAAAATACTGTTGCTATTTAAAGGATTAAACACAAATGTTCACAAAAAGTATTAAATATGATTTTTTAAATAAAAGAATTAAATATGATCATATAAAAAAAGTGATTGTTACTTGGTATACGTGAAATTGTAAATTGTAAATAAAGTACATGGTACAACCACTTTTATAAAGATAAGGTGAAATCACTTATCTAACCAAGTCAACTAAGGCAGATACAAGAGATCTTACATCTCTGCAAACAAACAAGAGATCTTAGGACAAACATAAAAATTATGAATAGGAAGTATCATACTTTCGATGATATCAACAAGGAGAGCTTCAAATGGAGAGTCAAAGCAAGAATACTCACAAAGTGGGGAATAATCACAAGGGCCGGAGAACATTTGAAAGGATTCAATTTATTACTCTTGGATGAAAAGGTATTCACTACAATTTTTTCCCCAAGTCCCCAAGGTGTTTCTTGGTGTACGTTCTTTATTTGAATCTTCGTAACCTTTCTTGCTAGCACACTAATGTTGAATTTTCAGAGGCTAACAACTTCAATACCTGCGTAATCTAAGTACTTCTATGCACATTGTTAGAGATGCGATATGAAAAATATAATAAATACAATACATTATATCCAGAATTGTAGGATTCAAGCTTTTGTACCTGGTTTTAAAGCTGAAAGAATAGAGAAAGAAGTTGTGGTTGGAAAATTGTATACTTTCCATAATTTTACTGTGAAGGATTATAAGGAAGATGACAAGTATAGATGTGTTCGTATGGACAAACAAATCATTTTGACAGACCACACTCAAGTCACCGAGTTGCAAGAAGGTGAAGCTATAATAGAAAAAAATGTATTTGATTTCTTTCATCTAGCGGATTTGAAAGGACTATCAAAACAAAATGTTTATCTAGCAGGTACGTACCAACTTTAAACCATATTAATTATAGATGTTAATATGTTATTATAGAGAACTATCATGTGTGCGTTAACTAACAACCTCATAATTATAGATGTTATTGGAGTAGTTATCAAGCCAGATCCTGTGAACGATTTGGTAAACCGATTAGGAGTGAAACAGAGACAAAAAAAATTTTACATCACTGATGGAAGGTTAGTACCTACACAGTCCATACTCATGTAGGTAATCAACAGTTGAACCTAATTAATTATCTGTTACTAATTCATCCTTTTCCTTTTGAAGAACTGATGTCAAAGTTACTTTTTGGGATGAGTTTGCTGATTTGTTTGAGAAAGCATTATCCACTCAGACAGAAAATCCTTCTATTGTAATAATATCAAGTGCCAAAGTTGGGGAATGGAAAGGTAACAATTTTAAGAGTACATTTTACAAAAGCAGTTAAAATGTTAACATAATATAACTTTCATGTAGATCAAGCTACCGTTTCTAATGTTGGAGCAACTCAGTTCTACTTGAATTACAACCATCACAGTGTCAAGCAAATGAGAAAAAGGTAATGATTCAAGAAACAATTCACATTTATTTCAATTTATCTAAATGTTATACTGTTGCTATTAACTTAAATGTTATATCAATGATAATAATTTATCAATTTGGGATGAAGTCTGTCAAAACCAGGGTTCTCTAAACATGACTTCTCAGACCACAGCACAAAACCTGAAAAAATGTACACCGTTACCGAAATCAAGAAGTTGGGCACGGACTACATTAAGGTTTGTGCATAAAATTTTAGTTAAATTATAATCATTATCTTATAAACTAATTTACTAATAACCACATATATGTTTATAGGCTGAAGTTATCTGTCAAGTGAAAATAAGTTTGGTGGAAGATAGTGAAAAATGGTACTTCAATGTATGTACTAGCTGCCACAAGGAAGTTGAGTTTAATGATGAAGAATACAAATGTGTGGGTCTGTGCAATCGAACGGTGCCATATCCAGAAAAAAAGTAATGCATGCTCTAAATATTTTTTCCTACAATTTCTCTATAATTATTTAACAATCTCTGCTACAAAGCCAATTTTTTGGCGTTGACAGGTTTGAAATCAGCGTAGTTGCCTTAGATAAAACAGATTCCATTCAAATTATTTTTGGGGATCGTGTGGTACGTATGATTATTGGCAAAACAGCTCATGAAATCGCAAAACAGGTAAACCACAATTCATAAACTCATCTACAAGATCATATGATTATTTAATTTAATAATAACCAATGATTCAATCTTAAAATTATAGGAAAAAAATACAAAGAAGTTCCCCAGCATTCTGAAATCAATTGGTAACAATGAATACACCATCAAGTTGCAAATAAGAGAGGGAAATATTGACAAATCACTACAGATGTATGAAGCAACAAATATCTTCAGTGGTTTTAAATTTGATGAAGACACAAATATGGAAGAGTATTCAGTGGACAAGGGTGTACCAGATGATTCAATGACAGATGTAAAATAAATTTTATTAAAGAGTAAATCATAATTTATGTAGAAAAAAGATCTAATATTTTGCCCTTTATACACACAGGCCTCTGGATCCAGCTATCATTTGGATGGCCTGTCGCAATTAAACTTCCAAAGCCCAGGAATTGAGAAGCAGAAAAACAATGCAGATATGCATAAGCACAAGAAACAAACTTGATGCAAATGTCATATGCATTATTAACATGTGCAGATATGCAGAAGCACAAGAAACAAGAAGCGTATGAACTATCATCCTAATTTCATGTTCTAATTTTGAGACTTATAATTAAGCATTATGTATGACTCTACCATCTTAAGATGGTTATTAACATGTGAATGATTCAAACTTGATTCATATTATTCTATTATTAACGTTTGATCATGTAACTGATTATAATCGTCAACAACATATGTGCATTATATATGTTTTAAATTATCTGCTTCCAAACATAAAAAACATTACATAGCCAGGTCTCAACTATTCCTTCTAAAGTACGAAATAAAGGGAAGAATTTTTTTGATAAATTTGTCAATACAACAATATACTTAATAAAATCAGCAATGAAGTTTTCACTCTCATTTTTTTGATTGCACCAAAAAGCATAAACACAAATAATTGAGATATTTAATAATTAAAAAACCCGGCGAAGCGGGCATAAATACTAGTCTGATTATATATCTATAAACTAGGAAAGAGATAGTAATTTACATTACATTGATTCATTTACATAATTAACATATATACTAGCACACCCCCACAGTTGAAACGGCAGGAGTACGAACGTTGAGACTGGCACGAAAGTCTTGAAATAGAGATAAGGGGAGTCCCTTGGTGAAAATATCAGCATATTGGGATGTAGAAGGAACATGTAGTACACGGACCTGTCCAAGGGAGACCTTTTCACGAACAAAATGTATATCCATCTCAACGTGTTTTGTGCGTTGATGTTGTACTGGATTTGAGGAAAGATACACTGCACTAATATTATCACAATATACAATTGTGGCTTTAGGAAGAGGACAATGAAGCTCAAGTAACAAATTCCGGAGCCAAGAAGTCTCTGCAACAGCATTAGCAACACCACGATACTCGGCCTCAGCACTAGACCTGGAAAGAGTGGGTTGTCGTTTTGATGACCATGATAAGAGGTTGTCTCCTAAGAAAACACAATAACCGAAAGTAGAACGACGAGTATCTGGACACCCTCCCCAATCAGCATCGGAATAGGCAATAAGACCCGAAGTGGGGGAGGCAGATAAATACATCCCATGTTCAAGAGTCCCTCGAATATAACGTAAAATGCGTTTCATGGCAGTGAAGTGTGGTTGACGTGGAGCATGCATAAATAAACACACCTGTTGAACAGCATAACTAATATCCGGTCGGGTAAATGTTAAGTACTGCAGTGCACCAGCAAGACTACGGTACAAAGTTGGGTCATGAAAAAGAGCACCATGGTCAGCACTCAACTTTGCCTTAGTATCAACAGGAGTGCTCACGGGCTTACAAGTGGTCATATGAGCGCGTTCAAGGATTTCCTCTGCATACTTCCGTTGGGAGAGGAACATAGTATCCTTCGTACGTTGCACAGAGATGCCCAGAAAGTAAGAGAGCGGGCCTGAAAGGCAGAGTGTGTAAACTTGTAACACTATAACTAATGTAACTCAATTAAAGGAAAAGATACTTAACCAGAAGACAATCAAGAACAAGATATCACAAGGAATCAACACTAAATGAAGACAAGGTAATTGATACAATTGAACATGTTAACTATGATCAAGCCAAGAAGAAATCATTGAGAGAAGTTCAAGTCAAAGTTGTTCATGCCTCAGTGATTTGAGAATTCGAGAATCAAGATCATAACTATCAGTATCAACAAGACCAATTGATTTCAAGTGAACAAGAAGGAAAGCAAACTTTGGAAAGCCACGTTACTAAGTGAATATGGTAATTTATTCAAGAAGCAGAAACACTATCAAGACTAGTCACTTATGAACCAGACCAGTGCATCAAGTGTCAGGACATTGATAGCAAGTTTATGTCAGTAATAAAGATCCATGTTCAAGAACTTGCTGAAGAATAAAGAAGACATGAAGATATCACAAGTTCAAGATGTGCATTGAAGTTTCAAGTTGAAGACCAGAATATTTTCTAAGTACCAAATATTCTAGATGACCAAGTAGAATATTTCTAAGTAGAAGTTCTACTTAGAAATTCGAGATGGCTAAGTAGAAATTCTCAAGTAGAAGTTCTACTTAGAGTGCAGCTTCAACATGACACATGGCATCTTCTGATTGGCAGATTTCCAAGCTTTCAAGATAAGGCAAGATTTATGTGGATATCATTGGGCCACGTACATCTTAGACTTTGAAGACTACAGGACATAGATTACATGTAGTATAAATAGAAGTACTTGTGTAATGTTTTATGTAAGAGAGCAATAGTTGAGAAAAACACAAGAAAAAGAGAGAGAGTGCATTCACAGAGCTTAGTATCATTCAATACTCTCTGAACTTCTGTTATACTTTGTAATGAATGTTGTAGCAACCATTTCAAGTTATATATAAGAAATATATTCCTTGAATCTGCGTGTTCATTTATTGCATCGTATTTATTGCTTCTCATATTCGAAAAGTTGTATTCACCCCCCCTCTACAACACATTTGGACCTAACAATTGGTATCAGAGACAGATGTTTAACATACAAAACATAGATCCTTGTGTTTGGTAGAGGAATCGTGAGTTTTCATTTTCTAGATCTACTTTTCATTTTTTCAAAAAGTGTGCTTTAATTCGTTGGTAGTGAAAACTCATCCGAAAAATTATTTAAATACTCCAGGTGTGATTATTTAGCTTGGGGGTATTTTAATTAATTTTTGTGAATTAATCTGGGTTCGTTGATATTTGGTGTTCTTGAGTGTTCATCATCTGTTCTTATCAAAGAAGACAACCCAACAACTTTTTGATCTCCTTTTCAAACAGCTAAATAGTAAAAGAATAAAAAGGTGTTTTTGGACTTTTGATTTGCATTATTCACGGCCGAAAGTGTAACAAGACATACTCAGTACCTAGCATGTGGGTTAGGTGGATTAGGTGAGTAAAGCATCAAAGTCAAAAAGGTGTTAAAGAGATAATATTGTTTATTCAATATTTAAGTAATCTGCAGAAAATTTATTCTAAGGACAAAAGTTCTACATAGAATTTCTACTTGAGATTTTCTACATAGAATTTCGACTTGGACAATTTCTACTTGGTGAAGTTCGACTTGAGCAAAATTTCTACTTAGAGAAATTTCGACTTGGCAGAAGTTCTACATATATATTCTACTTAGCCTAGTCTTGGGTACTTAGAAACTTTTTAGTGACCAGAATTGAAAAGGCTCCTAAAAATACATTCAAGATCCCAATGTTCAACCGAGATCACTACGAAGAATGGGTTTTCAGAATGAGACTCTACTTGGAGACAGTTAACCCTGAATATCTGGAAGTCCTTGATAAGGGTAAATTTGTTCCAATGGTGGCTATTCCTGCACGTACGGAAGGAGGCGAGGTTATACCAGCTCGGTCTGAGCCTAAAAAGGCAGCGGATTTTTCAGAGGCAGACAAGGAGCAAATAGCTTATGATACCTCCGTACGACAAACCTTGATGGAATCCCTTGATCATGAAATGTTCAACATAGTCAAAGGTCTGACTACAGCAAAGAAGATTTGGGACAAGATAGAAGTTGTCATGGAAGGATCTGCAGAGGTTAGAAGCAACGAGACACTTATACTCAAGATGGAGTATGACACCTTCAGAATAAGAAAAGGAGAAGGCATAACAGACGTCTATCTAAGATTCAGTCAGTTGGTATTGGATTTGAATCTGAGAGGTGTTACTCTCCCCATGGTTGAGACCAATACGAGATATCTGAGGAACCAGCCAAAGAGCATTGAACATAGGGTCTACGCAATCAGAGAAACCAGAGATTTGCATATAACTTCTCTGGAAGAATATTATGGAATTCTAAAGACCTATGAGCTGGAGACACTTCAAGATCAAGCATGGGACAATGATTCAAAAGGAAAAGAAACTGCATCAGGATTAGTTGCTGATGAGGAAGAGTCTAAGAAGGCAATGGTTGCAGCAAAGCCTAAATCATCACTTGCACCACATCGAGTTGATAATGATGACGAGTGCACATCTAACAGTGATGATGACTACTTCACCCAAGAAGAGCTGGACAACATGGACGATAGTGTCGTGGCATACATGGCAAGGAAGTTCAGCAACATGAGATTCAGAAAGAGCAACCGACCACAGAGAAATTCTTCATCTTACTATCGGGCTGGTAGGGGTGGTGGTAGTTCGTCAGGCTACCAAGGTAAAGGCAAGAATACCAGCTACAAATCTCCTTTGGATTTCAAAATGAAGTTCAAATGCTATAACTGTGGAGAAGCTGAACACTTTGCTACGGACTGCAAAAAGCCTAAACAGACTTATCCAAAAGAGACATATGAAGCCCTCAAAAGCAAGTATGAATCGCTGGTGAAGGAAAGACATGGAAAAAGAGCTTTATTAGTAACAGAAGGAAGAGCTTGGGATGATTCAGATGAGGAAGATGTTACTCATGTAGCAAACTTTGCGCTCATGGCTGAGACATCAGAGGAACCAGAGGTACCAGTTCTAACCCTTAAAGTAGAAATGTCTATTGATGATTATAAGGAACAGAACGGGGCTCTTAGCGAAGAGATCTATATGTTGTGCAAAAGCCTAGACACTTCTCAAAAGGAACAGAAAACACTTGTCGCCAAAATCAGAATGCTTGAGGCAAAAGTGGAAGAGTTAGAGGCTGCTTGCACTGTAGATACTTCTCTAAGAGATTTTATTAAATCTTTGGAACACAAGCTCGTCCTTAAGGAAGAAGTAGAAGCATGTCTTAGGGACAAACTAGCTGAGTTAGAAACTAAATGCGAAGCTTACAAACTAGCTGCTAGTAAAGTGTATGTAGATAATGACATATTTAAGAAGATAACTGGAGTAGGTGTAGGACTTGATTATTCTAACCTTTCTAAGAAAGAAGGGAAGAGACCTATGCACCGGTTGCAAGACTTGAGGCAGTCAGGATGTTCTTGGCATTTGCAGCACATAAGAACTTCAAGGTTTTTCAGATGGATGTGAAAAGTGCCTTCCTGAACGGAGAGTTAGAAGAAGAGGTGTATCTGGAACAGCCGCCTGGCTTCATTGATCCAGAACTTGTAGATTTTGTGTATCTTCTCTTCAAATCTGTCTATGGCCTCAGGCAATCCCCAAGATGTTGGTATGAAACCCTATCCTTATTCTTAATTGAAAGTGGTTTTACTAGGGGAGTAATTGACAAAACATTGTTCTATAAAAATGTGAAGAATGATTTAATACTTGTTCAAGTCTATGTGGACGATATTATCTTCGGGTCATCTAATGAGCGCTTGTGCGAGAAATTTGCTAAGCTAATGCAAGAGAAATACGAGATGAGCATGATGGGAGAGCTGTCCTTCTTCCTTGGATTACAGATCAGTCAGAGAAAAGATGGTATCTTTATCTGTCAATCCAAGTACGTCAGAGATTTACTCAAGAAGTACAATCTAGAAGATGCATCAGCAGCTAAGACTCCCATGGCAACAGCCACGAAGCTTGATGAAGACAAATCAGGTAAATCAGTTGACATCACAAGCTATCGAGGTATGATTGGCTCACTCCTCTATTTAACTGCAAGTAGACCTGATATAATGTTCGCGACTTGTTTATGTGCAAGATTCCAAGCGGATCCTAGAGAATCACATCTCATAGCCGTCAAAAGAATTTTTAGGTATCTCAAGGGCACACCAAATCTAGGAATTTGGTACCCAAGAGATACAGGTTTTAATCTAATTGGCTATACGGATTCAGACTATGCAGGTTGCAGGATTGATAGGAAAAGCACATCTGGTGCTTGTCAATTTCTTGGCAGAAGATTGGTGTCCTGGCAAAGTAAAAAGCAACATACAGTATCTACTTCTACTGCTGAAGCTGAGTACATTGCTGCTGGAAGCTGTGTAGCTCAAATACTGTGGATGAGGAACCAATTGAAGGATTATGGCATGGAGCACAAGAAAATTCCAATTATGTGTGACAACACAAGTGCTATTGCCATAACCAACAATCCTGTAGATCACTCAAGAACCAAGCACATTGACATCAGATATCACTTCATAAGAGAACATGTTGAGGAGGGGACTGTGGAACTACATTTTGTGCCCACAATGCAACAAATTGCAGATATATTCACCAAACCTCTTGATGAAGTAACATTCAATAGATTGGTTGGTGAATTGGGAATGCTTAACACAAGTTAGTAAAGCTTTCTATCTGTAAAATCCATGTTTATGTTTGTATATGCAAGCTACTTAATCATTATGTGCTTAGACTTTAAAATGCCTAATTAATGATTGTTATAGGTTGCATATAGTGTCATTTTACATGAATTCATTGTGTTTTAAGTGTCTTTTATAGCACAAATCTTTGAATTTATGCTTGTTAGATTGCATGATCATAGGGGGAGTTAAATTCATAATATTCTAAATTTTGCATGATTTTTAGATGAATTTACCTGTGTTTTTCATGTAATTAGAGGCCTTAGAATTATCAAGGAATATTTTAATTATGTCATATATTAAAATCCTTGAATTGATATTTATATTAATTTGGCAATATTAAGTGTTGAGTTTTTCAAAGAGAATTGTCAAATTATTCTAAGTATCTTCAAAATTTCGAGTAGTCACTATCTCGAAACTCATCTTAAAATTCTACTTGAATTTCGATTTGAGCTTCCAGAGTGAAGTTTTGAAAATTCTAAGTCTGGGAAGAATTTCGAGTTAGTCTCTATCTCGAAATTCATCTCGAAATTCGACTTAGAGTTCGAATTCGAGTTACCAGAGTGCCTATTTCTATCTTCAAAATATTCGAGATAAGTTCTATCTCGAACTTTATCTCGAAGGTTGAGATGAGGTTCCACTTGAGGGGATATTTTGAAAAGATCCAAGTCTGAGAGAATAACTTCGAGTTAATCTATCTCGAAACTCATCTCGAATTTCGACTTGATGTTCGAGATAGAATTCTCAGTTGGTTTCAGGAATTTTTCGAGTTAACTCCTAACTCGAAACTTATCTCGAATTTCGACTTGAAGTTCGAGATAGGTATTCCATGGTGGTTTTTGCTGTTTAAATGGTCTTTACTGATTAAATGGTTCAAGTGTTCGAGTTAACATTATTTGTTGGAAATAACATTGTTTGTTCGAGTTGGTTGTTCGAGTTAACATCTATCTCGAACTTTATCTCGAAGTTCGAGATAATGTTCGAGATAGAGTTCGACTTAGGTTCTCCCTGTATGTACTTAGTGTTTTCATTCTTTTTAACAGGGACACTTTTGTCATTTCACAATCATGCCTATATATATACATCTCTAACTCGATCCATTCATTCACTTTTACCTAATTCAGTTTTACAGCAGCCTCCATATACATACAGGCGATTTCGACTTACAAACCACTGTTCGTGATTTTTGTGATTAAACTCGTACAGATCACGAATTACTGCCCAATTTTAGACAGCTATTATCTGTGTGTGGTCATTTATCTGTGTGTTTGTGTGTTTGTGCAACTGTTCACTTTCTCTATTCTCGATAATATACACACGCATATACACACGATTTCACTGGTGTATACACAGTTGATTTCACTGCTATACACACACGAATATACATCTCCTTGGCCTTGTAACGTTCGCCTCTAATTGTTTACAGTTAATATCCCGTAGTTTAATTTGTTCGAGTAACTGTTGGTTTTCTCGATTAATTAAAAGGGCTTTAACTTTGTGTGTTCTTTAATTAATTGTTATTCGAAAATTAAAATTAAATTTCACATTTTTTTAAGGAAAAACATTTAATTAAAATGGTTCACCATTTTTCACTTGCTAAAAACAATTATTATAATATTTCTACGGAAATTGGTGATCAACTCCCGCGCTTTAAGTTTTGGATACGATTTCTCAATTTGTACTCCAAAGCTAGCCATGCTTTTACTGCTAAACCTACACTAGTACATGATGCTTTACAGCAATTATGGACTAGTGCGGTTACTTTTGGGAGCAAAACAACCCCCTACGGTTTCAGGTTTACCCTAGCGGGTCAGGAATATGAGGTGACTGAAGAAATTGTCAACAGGGTTCTGGAATTCCCGATAAAAGATGCTTATGATCCAGAACCTACAGCTGCAGAACGCCTCAGTTTCTTTGAAGAAATAGGATGTTATACTCCGACTGGCCGGATCACTGGAAACATCCAAAAACAATTCTTTCATGTGGAATGGAATTACTTTTTCGAGGCTATCACAAAATGTTTTCGGGCACGTGAAAAAGATTTTCATCAAATTCCAATTCCCATGCAAAACTTTGGAATTGCCCTAGCAAGAGAACTGGATATAAATTATGGACGCATAGTTCTCTCTGAGATAGTGGGTGTAATGGGATCTCCAGCAAGCAGAGACCTCAACACAACAGATGTTGTCTGCTGGTTTCCTCGGTTCTTACAGATGCTGATTAATGAGTTAATACCGAAGGATGCTCTTGCTGTTAGACAGGGATTTGCCAGAAGCCCAACATCTGCACCACTAGGGATGGGCACTAAGTCACTTTCGACAATTGATAATCAGGATAAACATCAAGGTAAACCAATGTCAATTCCTGAAAACATTCAACTGTGGCTTAAATATGATGCAGGAGTTACCACTTTGGCGGAATCATCGCAAGTTTCATCATATGCTCAGAATCAGTCTGCTCATGCTGAGGCATTTGAAGGGATTCCTGATGAGCAGAGCGATGACGAACAAGGTAATGAATCAGGTAATCTCTCTTTGCATACTACTCATTCCTCTTCCTATGTATCTGATTCCGGAACCCAAGAGACTGCTAGCCCGCAGGATCTATCCCAGGGTGAGAGCCATATTTCTGAGTCTGTCATACATTCTTATTCTCGTTCACCCCTGTCACCGGAATCTAGACAGCCAGCACATGTAAATGTAGGATATGATGAGGCGAGTGACCCCGAAGAGCAGCCTCTTACTCGAAAGAAAGCCAAATTTTCTCATGCTGCTACTTCTAAACCTCAGTCAAACCCTAGTATATCACACGCAACCACTCCACCTCACGAGAGTGGTTCTCCCCTTGAACAATCTACACATAGGGATTTTGATGAGGATTATGTACCTCTTGAAGATACTGTTGCTTCAAAAGGACATGAAGCTTTAAAAGCTTCAGCCGTACCTTCACCGGTACGTACTGATGCTGCAAAGAGGATCGGTTCTGATGTTGTACATGAACACTTTGTAGCCTCTCAGCCTGAGATTCCAACTCAGGAACCAACAGAAATTGATCTCATAACTGCAAATTATATTGCTTATCCAGTTTCTGCAGGTACTGCTTCATATTTTGGATCACTTATTGAAGACATACACGAGCGTGAGACAGGGAGTGTGTGTGAGAGGTTAGGGAGAGAGGGACCTTCATTTTTAAGGCCCGAAACCGAGCGCCAAATACTAACAGAACGAGTATTAGAGCGAGGTCACCTAAACCAAACACCGTCCCTTAACATTGAAAATCTTGATACACGTATGACTTCTATGGAAAATCAGATGAAGCATTTCGGGCAGACGATGGGGCAGTTAGGGATTAACATTGGAAACAATCAAAGGGCTCTTGATGACTACGCAGCACGAATGGCAAGTCAAGCTACAGCGTTTAATGCTTTGACAAACAAGGTCAATGACTTGGGCCATGCTGGTGGTCTCTTGGGAAGCACTCTGAATGAGAGGATGGGAGCAATGGAGATTACAATGGATACAATGGCTGTGGAGATCAGTAGAGTGATGTTCGCAATCAGAAGTTTTGTGCCCCCAGAGTGTTTCGAGCCGCAACAACCTCCCCCCGATGCTGGTGCAGGTGGTGGTAGTGGAGCAGGAGTCTCTGGTTCTGGTTTTGGAGGTTCTTATACAGCTGGTGGATCTGAAGACCAAGGTGGAGTTCAGGATAACTCACCTAAGGGGGAGAGTGGAAAGGAGACGAGACAGCAGGCAGTTCATATCGAAGAAATTGAAGAACATGCTGATCTTGTCAAGGAAATAGAAATTGAGCCGTCTATTGATGAAGAGGCTCTACGGAGGAGAAAGGGTAAGGCAATAGCGGTTGAGCAAGATGAGCCATTCGTTGACCTGAGTCATCAGGAAACAGTACAGAAGGCACATGACTCAGATTCTGATATGGAAGACATACCTTTGGAACATGCTATAAAAAGATCTTTGAAGGATCAAGGTGGAGGTGCTGGGATGTCTTTCGGAATGCCTGAAGAAGTTACTGTTGATGAGGAAACCCTTAAGTCTCAACAGTTAGCCTTGGAACAAGCTGAGTTCTTTAAAATGAAGATGATGCAAGACAGTGCTGCGTTTCTAGAAAAGAAAGTAGAGCTACAAGGGAAGCAGTACGATTATGAGATTGCAAGGCTAGCTAATCCTCAAGTTGATCTGGACAATAGAAGGATAGGGCAGAAGTGAGATGAAGCAAGGAAGATAATGATGGGACCCTGTGCGAAAGGAGTTCATAACAAGAAGGCAGATGATCTGTTCTACAACCTAAATTTGCAGAATCCAATTACTGCGGACTACATGAGTGCATTAAAGAGATTAATTTCTAAAGTCAGGGTTGGATACAATGCAACGCTTAAGGAGTGGCAGGTTATATTGTCTTTGACAGAAGGAGTCCCAATGTCTTTCCTATATGTGGATGACCAATTCATAACGAGAAGATCTGCGTCAGAGTTGTTCTTGCTAGCAACAAAAATTCAATACTCTCAATCTGAGAAGCTAATCATTCTGTATAGGGATCAGTTAATGCAGCTAGCAGAGGACAAGGGTCCAGAATTCTCAGCATATCCTAATGTTGTCCGGATGGTAGTTGACAGGAAAATGAAGAGGGTTAGCATGGAGGAAAAGGATTTAATGGAACTTTCAGTGGAATCTCTTAAGGCCGTCTGTAGACAAATGATGAGTAAGGGATTCGCTTCTGAGCTTAAAGATAAATCAGTGAAGATCATTGAAAGTGTCATATTCAAGAAGAGCAATGAGGTGTGGAAGTGTGATATCATTGCTCCAAACCCTCTTGATAACGTGAAGATTGAGCCGGAGCTGATAGAAAAGAAATGGAATATTCTTCAAGCTATGAAGAATGTAGATGAAGCTCTGACTCTTCCTTCTGGAGAACTGGAACAAGGAGAGATAAGGGAAACAGTTGGCGTTCCAGGAAAAGATAGTGTATACTGGATACACGCTTTTGCTGATGATACAGCTGATGCCTTAGTATTCATAGATGCAGACCAGAATCAAACACTCTTGCATATGAGTAGAAAATGGCTGCTACAGACTCAAGATGCTGCATTTCTGGAGAAAGTGTTATATGTGTTCAAATGGGACGAAGTGGAAGATAAGAATGTGGAAGAAAAGTAGAGACTCATGAGTTATCTATCTGAAGTAGTAGTGGAAAAGAAGCGAATGGAGCAAGATGCGGCTAGTGTCCACAATACTAACCGTGTCAAGGGCTATCCCAAAATGATCTATTGTCAGTTTAAAGCTGATAAAGCTCATTGGAAACCTAAGCTTATAATGAAGAACTTTGAGGACATTCCAAAGATCAGGACTACTCAGGAGGTGGACAAACTCAGAAGGCTTTTCAAACATCCTTACCCAGAGCCCAAGAATCCTCTAGAAATGGAAGCTGTAAGTCTGTTGAATGCTAGGTGGGAGCAGCTTCACGATCCAGTGTACGAGAAAGAACAGCAGCAGAAGGAGAAGTGCAAAAGGCAGAAAGAAGAGAAAGACCAAGCTGCTGAAGCTAGGAAGAGGAAACGGGAGTAGGGTTAAAGGTCAGAGTGGTGTGAACTTGAAGTTGGAAAAACTTCATGTCTTTCGGTTGCTTTAACTCACTTGAGGAAAATTCACCTTAGAGTGAATCCAATAAGGTGATATAAGTTTGACTAAAAGATATGAAATAATCCAGGTGATAGGAATCATTCAAATGATCTTTAATTCGAGGTTCGAATTCTGTTTCTAGTTTAAGTTCTTTGTATTGTTTTCAAGTACTTTTCAATTGTAATTTATTCAAGACTGTAATGTTAATTATCTTTTCTCGTCTCATTGTTTAGTTGAGTTATCCTTCATTAATTTGAATGTCATTGTTAGACAATCAAATAGGGGGAGATTGAAAGGCAGAGTGTGTAAACTTGTAACACTATAACTAATGTAACTCAATTAAAGGAAAAGATACTTAACCAGAAGACAATCAAGAACAAGATATCACAAGGAATCAACACTAAATGAAGACAAGGTAATTGATACAATTGAACATGTTAACTATGATCAAGCCAAGAAGAAATCATTGAGAGAAGTTCAAGTCAAAGTTGCTCATGCCTCAGTGATTTGAGAATTCGAGAATCAAGATCATAACTATCAGTATCAACAAGACCAATTGATTTCAAGTGAACAAGAAGGAAAGCAAACTTTGGAAAGCCACGTTACTAAGTGAATATGGTAATTTATTCAAGAAGCAGAAACACTATCAAGACTAGTCACTTATGAACCAGACCAGTGCATCAAGTGTCAGGACATTGATAGCAAGTTTATGTCAGTAATAAAGATCCATGTTCAAGAACTTGCTGAAGAATAAAGAAGATATGAAGATATCACAAGTTCAAGATGTGCATTGAAGTTTCAAGTTGAAGACCAGAATATTTTCTAAGTACCAAATATTCTAGATGACCAAGTAGAATATTTCTAAGTAGAAGTTCTACTTAGAAATTCGAGATGGCTAAGTAGAAATTCTCAAGTAGAAGTTCTACTTAGAGTGCAGCTTCAACATGACACATGGCATCTTCTGATTGGCAGATTTCCAAGCTTTCAAGATAAGGCAAGATTTATGTGGACATCATTGGGCCACGTACATCTTAGACTTTGAAGACTACAGGACATAGATTACATGTAGTATAAATAGAAGTACTTGTGTAATGTTTTATGTAAAAGAGCAATAGTTGAGAAAAACACAAGAAAAAGAGAGAGAGTGCATTCACAGAGCTTATTATCATTCAATACTCTCTGAACTTCTGTTATACTTTGTAATGAATGTTGTAGCAACCATTTCAAGTTATATATAAGAAATATATTCCTTGAATCTGCGTGTTCATTTATTGCATCGTATTTATTGCTTCTCATATTCGAAAAGTTGTATTCACCCCCCCCTCTACAACACATTTGGACCTAACAGGGCCCAAGTCAGACATAGCAAATTCTTGACTTAACACATAAATAATGTGCTTAAGGAAGGCTGTGGAGGATGCGGTGAGAACTATATCATCTACATAAACCAGGAGAAAGGCTGTATCACCCCCATGCTTATAAATGAATAATGAGTTATCACATTTGCTGCTAATAAATCCCATTTTAAGCAAGAAAGCCGAAAATCTTTTGAACCATGTCCGAGGGGCCTGTCTCAAACCATAAAGAGACTTGCGCAGAAGACAAACATGATTTGGAGTGGACTGATTCACAAACCCAGGAGGTTGAAACATATATACAGTTTCTTGCAAATTGCCATGGAGGAAAGCATTCTTGACATCTAGCTGATGAATAGGCCAAGAATTTGATAGAGCGAGACTTAACACAGTTCGAATGGTGGCAGGCTTAACCACGGGACTGAAAGTCTCATCACAATCCACCCCTATTTGTTGACTTTTTCCATTTACCACTAATCGAGCTTTATAACGCTACAAATTTCCATTGGAGTCAAACTTATGCTTAAAGAGCCACATACAACGAATGACATTTACATTTGACGGACGACTAACAAGATCCCAAGTGCCATTTTTTATCAAAGCATCATACTCCTCTGTCATTGCATTTTTCCAATTTGGATCCTGCATAGCACTTATATGTGATTTGGGAATGGGAGAGATGTTTGTTTGGACATTTAAGTTTAATGGTACTTTAGGTTTGGATATGCCAGCTTTAGCACGAGTAGTCATAGAGTGGCCAGTAGGTGGAGGTGGGGGTGGGCGAGGGCGAGGGCGAGGGCGTCGAGAATATACGAGTATAGGTTGGTGAAGAGAGGGTGCAGATGCACGCAAAGGGGAAGCTGGGACAGAATGATGTCTTAGAGGAGTCGGTGGGGGAAGCTGTTGTGTGGATTGGTTGTGCTCCTGACTCATGAAATGATCAATCACGAGGGGGGAAACAGTAGTCGATGAGAGAAAGTCATAAGATTGTGGCTTAAATGATCTAAGATCGGAGAAAGGAAACACTTGTTCGTCAAATGTTACATGACGAGAAGTGATGACTTTCTTAGACATGAGATCAAGACATAAGTATCCACGATGATTGGATGGAAAACCAATAAAAATACAAGGAGTAGATCGCGGAGAGAGTTTGTTTCTCATAGTGGAACTTAAATTGGGATAACAAAGGCACCCGAACACTTTGAGGTGGTCATATGTAGGGGTGCGAAGAAACAATGCTTGAGTTGGAGTACCCAATGATAGAGTTTTAGATGGGAGTATATTATGAAGATATGTGGCCATAAGTACAGCTTCTACCCAACGGGATGGAGGCATAGATGCTTGTGTTAGCAGTGAACGAGTAATATCATTAAAGGTACGAATCATTCGTTCTGCTTTACCATTTTGTGAAGAAGTATGGGGGCATGAGAATCGAAATTGCATGCCATGTTGTAGACAGAAATTATGAAACAAATGGTTATTAAATTCCCTACCCATGTCAGTTTGGAAGGACTTGATATTTGTTTGAAATTGTGTTTTGACAAAGATATTGAATTGGATGAATTTTTGATATACCTCTGATTTATATTTAAGGGGATAAACCCATGCAAAATGTGTAAAATCATCAAGTAAAACAAGATAATAGCGAAAACCATTAACACTTAACACGGGAGATGTCCATAAATCACTATGTAAAATGTCAAATGGAGCAAAAGTAACAGAGGTTGACATAGAAAAAGGCAATCGTTTATGCTTAGCTATCTCACAAGATGAACAAAGTTGAGATCCATTCTCCTTATTACAAATGATAAATTTATTTTTCCTAAGAAAACCAAAAACATGATCTCCGGGATGACCGAGACGATGATGCCATAACTGAGGTGAGATAGCTGCTAGAGACACAGGAACAGATGATAATGGAGTAGAAGTGGTGACTGGATAAAGTTCCCCGGTACTGTCACATCTCATGACCTTTCCCCCCGTTTGAAGATCCTTCACACAAAAACCAGATTGATCAAATTCAACTGAAACATTATTATCAGTAGTGAATTTTCGCATAGAAACAAGATTTTTAATGATGTGAGGGGTGACAAGAACATTGGACAAAGTAAGATTGGGATGTGAATGAGATAGATGTGCTGTGCCAGAACCATGAACAGGAATGCAAGAACCATTACCAACCAAAACATGAGAATAAGGACTAGAATTATTTAAAGTACGTAATTTACCGGGATTAGCAGCCATGTGAGATGAGGCGCCTGTATCCATATACCAGGATTGATCAGGTGGTTGTAAAGTTTGAGTAGTGAAGGCATTAGGTAACTCCGTGCTTTGGTAGGCATAATCAACCGAAGGGGCCATGTATGACTGTGCCGCGGGGCCACGGGGAGGTGGACCAAGAAGTCCAGCAGAGTTGTATTGGCGAGGGGCAACCGTAGTTGGATATGGACATGGAGGGGGAGCCCAAGTCGGAGGCCAATATGGGCCGTACTGAGGATACCACTGCGGTGCTAGTTGAGCACGTGGTTGCTGATTTGTGTTAGAATTGCTGGTTGCTTTGCTACGGTTGTTGCGGTTGTTCTTTCCTCGATTGCGGTTATTGTTTCCATTCCGATTATTATTCTGAGTAATTACGCTAGGGGATGATGAAGCAACCAAAGCAGCAGGAGGAGGACTTAGTAGTGCCACAGACTCAATATTACGTTGTTGACGAGCTTCATCACGCAAGAGCATACTACGGGCTGCAAGAAAAGTCGGAAGAGGAGAAGTGTTGCTTATAATGCTTCCAACAGTATCATAATCTCGATTAAGACCATTGATTAATTGCAGAACCAATCGCTGATCGCTTATCGAACTATCAACATCAGAAAGTTGATCGGCCAATGATTTTAGTTGTTGACAATAAGCTGTTGCATTTGGGAACTGATCAAGTTGAAAATGGTTAAACTGATTCTCGAGATCTGCGGCTCTGGCACTTTTGTTGTCATGAAACAAGTTCTTGACGCGAGTCCAAGCCTCTTGTGCCGTTGACCCAGATTTGATAATGGTCAAGAGGATATCTTCAGAGATTGTACCGTATATCCAAGAAAGAACAATGGCATCCAGTTGTGTCCACTTTGTAGCAGAGACGTTGGGATCACGAGGAAGGGTGCTATCGATATGATCCATGACGTTATGTGCACGAGCAGCAACCTGAAATAATTCTGCCCATATATTGTACTGAACTTTCTGCAGATCAAGGGTGAGGGGTACCAGGTTTTTTATATTGCTTATGGCTTGTGCAGGGTGAAGGGAAGAGGAAGGAGTAGGAAGAGGAGGCTATTCAGTATCTTTAGTCATGGTGGCTCAAGGGTTGAGAGATTAGGGTTGGGAGATTAGGGTTGATAGAGGCGGAAATTGGTGGGTAAGAGAGAAGAAAAGAAGGTAGAATCTTTAGGCTCTGATTACCATGTTAGAATATGGAAGAATCCACTTGCCTGGGCTCTCTTCTATTATCAATATATATAGGTACTGAGTACCAGAATCATTACAAGAGATCTTCCCATAAGCAGAAGATATATCTGATTATCTATAAACTAGGAAAGAGATAGTAATTTACATTACATTGATTCATTTACATAATTAACATATATACTAGCAATAAGTTTATTCTACTACCAAATATACTGCTTGATAGATCAAGTATGAAGAGACCGTAAGTTTATGCATACTGCATACATTCAAACAATTGCCAAACTTGTTGATGGAAACATTTTGCTCTGTTTTTTGTTGGTGCTACCTTATTTGATTGTCAATAGCATTTGTTTAAGTTCAATGCAAACGTTGTCTAGGAACTTTTTGTTCTCAAAATGAAGTAAAATGGACCTTGTGCAGAGTTGAGAGTTCCATGATCACCTTCAACTGCACCGCACCAGCCCCTTCTTATGTAGGCTGTCATGAGAACTAACATTAAAACTTTAGGTATCTCGATTCTGCATTCAAGTCCAAAGACTAGAAGGGCGTAAAACTTACCTCTAAAGTTATGTCAATAGCAAGGCAAGAGTCAGATAATATGCATTCACTGATATTAAAGACAGTTAACTGAAGATAATCACACCTTATTTGCATGGTTTACCTTAGTGCCAGATTCAGAAGTTACCAAAGCCTCTGCAATTTTTCACATTGCAAAGGGTGAATACAAAAGTTAAAGGCCATTTGACCAAGTTAATTTTTTCTGTAAGTCAAAGTTTGCTTTCATAACCTATAGGGACGTTTCCAGTGTCAAGTTAGAACATAAAAGTGATTTGAAAGTGTGTTCCCAGTTGGCAGTTCCCACGGATCTAAAGGCCAGACAGTAAAGTGTCTACCCTGTCGCGAGTTCGAACTTAAAGTTTGCAATTATAAAGGTTGGGCAATTACTGTAAAGCAGCAAAAGTAGAAGTGGAATCATACCTTAATACTTATAGAGATTTTTTTTTTTTGCCAAGAAAAGATTTCATTAAGCTTTCAAATCATTCTGAATTACATGAATAAAATCCGAGTGGGTAACATCCCCTCGCCATCTACGATCAGCTAAAGAACTAGCATTCCTCGCTATGAAGTGAGCAACCTTGTTCGCGGATCGCTTAACAAATCTCAAAAATACCTCTCGATCTTTTAACTCCTCTAACATATTTTTGCAGTCCTCGAGAACTCTTCCCAAGTATGATAACTTGATTGATGAACTGCGTATTGCCTGCACTGCTCCCAGGCTGTCCGTTTCGATAATGAAGCTTCTTCCTGGGTGTGTTTTGACCCAACTCAAAGCCTCTCTAATGCCCATAGCCTCTGCCATTTCTGGTGTCATATTCCCTGTGCTACACCTGACTGCAGCATCTACTACTTCCCCTCTGTGGTTGCGAGCAACTAATGAGTAACTATATGTTCTGGGTGTTTTGAAAATTGCAGCATCAGTATTAATCTTAATCGTATCCACCGATGGTAAAGTCCAATGCTCTTCACCGTCTTCCTGTACCATAAAGCCCAGAAAACGATCAAAACTCTTATCTTGAGCACTACTCCACTGATTAAGAACTGCTTTAGCTGATGTTATGATCTCCGTATAATTCCCTCTCTTTTGGTTCCAAACTAGTTCATTTCTAGCTTTCCACAATGCCCAGCAAATCATCACTCTGACTCTAGCTTCATGCGCATTATACAGGTTCAACACTGCATCCATCCAATCTACAAAATTTGTGTCTGAGCTTACCGGTACATTCATGCATATGTTGTCCCAGCATGCTCTTGCCAAGGGGCTAGTTACCATCGTATGAATGACAGATTCTTCAGCGCCATTGCAGCTTGGGCACATACTGTCAATGTCAACTCTTTTAGTTCTCAAACGATCTTTCATTGGTAAACAACCCGTAGCAGCTCTCCACAAAAATTTTTTTACCTTCGGAGGGACTTTTAGGTTCCAAAGCTTTCGCCAGAAGCCCGAATTGTTGCTAGTGTTACTAGTACCTTTATCCTTCTGAATCAGCAAATATGCACTCTTCACTGAGTATTGCCCCATTTTCTCATACTTCCAATACCAACTATCTTCTTCTTGACGACGGATGGGAATGGACTCGATCAACTGAACATCTCTATCTTCAAACATGTCGTGAACCAGGTCAACATCCCAATGATTCTCAGTAAGGTCAAACAAAGAAGATACCATTTTACCTCTTAATCCTTCGTTTTCAGTATGAATGAACGGGTCGTTATTGTCTGGAAGCCATGGTTCACCTAGGATATAGACCGAGCATCCATTACCAACAGTTCGAGAAGCACCTTTTTTTAAAACTTCTTGCGCTGCAATGACACTCCTCCAAATAAAACTCGGATTCCCTCCCAAATTAGCTGATAAAAATGATCCAGTAGGATAATACCTTGCTTTATAAACCCTGGCCACTAGACTGTCTTTATTCAGCATTAGCCTTCATCCTTGTTTTCCAACCATTGCCAGATTAAAGTCATGAATATTCCGAAATCCCATACCTCCCTCTGACTTCCTTTTAGATAATCTTTCCCAGCTTAACCAATGAATTCCACGGTCCTTCTCTGCTCCATTTTCCACCAAAAACGACACATAATTCTTTCCAAATCTCTACATAATTCCATAGGCAATAAAAAGACTCCCATTGCGTACGTTGGAATGGCCTGTGCAATCATTTTCAACAGAATTTCCTTTCCTCCCTTAGATAGAATTTTTTTATCCCATCCTTGTACACTGCTCTCCAGTCTCTCTTTCAAATACCCCATAATCGCAGTTTTCTTCTTCCCCATAATGTTTGGCAATCCCAGATACATACTTCCATCTACAGCCTCCGTAATTCTTAACACGTCACAGACTTCCTGCTTCTCCTCCACCCTCATATTCTTGCTGAAGAAAACAAACGACTTCGCTCTATTCACCTGTTGTCCTGAAGCCTTTTCAAAACAATCCAACATGTTCACAATTTGTTCAGCATTCGCCTTATTTGCTTGACAAAATATGTAGCTATCATCTGCAAAAAATAGATGGGATAACACTGGAGCCCCTCTAGCCACTTTAACCCCTTGTATTAATCCTCGTCTCTCATATTCCTGGATTAATGAAGTAAATCCTTCAGTACATATAAGGAATAAATATGATGACAATGGATCTCCATGTCTAATGCCTCTCCCTGGAACGATTGAGCCAAATTGTTTGCCAGCATGTGTAATCTGGTATCCAGCAGACACCACACAGGCCATGAATAGGTTGATAATTTTATCATCGAACCCCAATCTTGTCAACATAGCTCTGAGAAAATTCCATTCTACTCGGTCATAAGCCTTGCTCATGTCGAGTTTTAATGCCATCCACCTCTTCTTTCCTTTATTCTTTCACTTCATGTAATGCATAACCTCGTACGCAATCATTATGTTATCCGTTATTAATCTCCCTGGAATAAAAGCGCTTTGAGTTTCCGATATAACCTTTTCAATTACTGATTTCAGCCTATTTGCAAGTACTTTGGATATAATCTTATACAAGACATTGCAAAGAGATATTGGGCGTAGGTCAGTCATAAACATTGGGTTTTTCTTCTTAGGAATTAGGACTATATTAGTATCCCTCATGTGCTCCTCAAAAGTACCAGTTTCGAAGAAATTACGCGTTATGTTGATAATATCCGTACCAATAACATTCCTGTATTTTTGGTAGAACCCTGGGCTCATCCCATTCGGTCCAGGTGACTTATCTAGATGCATATGGAATAATGCACGCTTAACCTCATCGTCCTCCACTGGTTGCAAAAGCATTGCATTCTGTTCCCTTGTAATCTTGCTCGGAACACAATTAATCACTTCTTGCCATTCCGTTCCGGAAGCTTTAAATAATGTTAAGAAGTAGTGGATCATAGTTTCTTCCATGCCTGCTCCCCATTCCACAGTATCACCCTCCTCGTTCTTCAACTGAATGATCTGATTGTTTCTCCTCTTAGCTTTCGTTGCTGCATGGAAATATTTATTATTTTGATCACCCTCCCTAAGCCAAAGTTGTTTGCACCTTTGCTTCCAGAAGATTTCCTGTTGCACATAAGTCTCATTTAACCTCTTACATTCGTCCTGGTATCTCTGGGCGGAATTCGAGTCGCTTCTTCCTTTCAAAAATTTGATCAGCTTCTTACTCTGGTTAACACGGTCTCTAAAGCATCCCGTAATTTCATGACCCCACCTTTCTAGCAAAACAGAACGGATGCTTAACTTCTCCGTCCAGGTCTTATTTTGATTATTCCTCCATGTATCCTCGACAATGAGGCCACACATAGGCTCTCTTAACCAAGCGTTTTCAAATCTGAACCGCTTAACAATAATACTTGTCTTCGTACTAATGGTTGGTTCGAAAAATAAGGGGCAATGGTCTGACGTATTTACCTCCATATTCGTTAGCTTGGCTTCTTGCAACTGATTCAAGAAACTTGTACTTGCCAAAGCTCTATCCAGGCGAATTTCTACCCAGCTAGCAGTATCTCGACCCCGTTCCCAGGTATAAGGATACCCCGACAAATCCAAATCCACCAGATTGTACTCATCTAGCACTTCTTGAAATCCCTGAATAAGCCACCTCGGATATAACCTTCCACCTTTTTTATCTGTTTGACTTAGGACATTATTCATATCACCAATCAACACCCAAGGCAAGTTAGTTACCGTTGCCAAATTACGAATAAGTTGCCATGTAACTCTCCTTTTTGCACGATCTGGTTCACCATATATGCCCGTCAACCTGAATTTATTCCAACCTTGAACTGTAATAACAAGATCAATGTGGTTTTTACTACAGGACTTGATTGAAGCTTCTTCCTCATTCCTCCACAAAAAAGCAAGTCCTCCACTATGTCCCTGCGACTCCACTGTAACCATACCCTCGAGCCCTAACAGCCTTCTCACACTTTCCACCTTGTCCTTTTTACATAAAATTTCACAAAGAAATATGAAGTTGGGTTTCTTTTGGCTAACAATCTCCTTAAGGAATTGAACGGCCCCCAGGGTCCCAAGTCCGCGGCAATTCCAACTTATAGAGCTCATAATTCTAGTAACTTGACAGAGCTAAAAGATATAAGAACTAAAAGATATATAAGCAAACTTGTCACTTGACAAGACAAAGAAACTTGCAAATATGCAAGACATAAACAAACTTGTCACTTGACAAGACAAAGAAACTTGCAAATATGCATGACATAAACTAATACATTCAACCTGTTCGACAAAAGTCCACTACCGTAAAGTCCTCACATTTTCGTAAGATGGAAATCCTAAAACGAACTGATGCACCAATGATAATGTAAAATTTCATGCACGTCAACTTGATTTGTGTAATTTTGTTTCGGCATGTGTTGGAGCTACTAATACAAGTCAGCAAGCTAGCTCCAGCTCAGTTGCCAACTCAGCAGAGTTAGTTACGAGTCCAGATAGTTATTTATGCTCATTTCATTTTGTATATTAGAGAACATTCTGTATTGAAGATTCACAATGTATGTTTCATTTTCTCTCAGTGTGATTGTATAGAACACATTTTGTTACAATCTAAACTACATCTTCAACCTGTCATTTTCGTTTCTGTAAATTTACATTTCTGTAAATCATCATGGTATCAGAGCAGGTTTGGGAAGTTTTAATGGCATATTCGTTTTGTTTTTGTGGATAGTCATCTTCGTCTTCATCAATTGTTTGTTCATCCTGCGTTATCGTTTATCTCGAATCATTATTTGCCTAAACATCTTGATTATCAGGTGATTTCGATCTATTTCATTGATTTTATTTGTCGATCTTCTTCGAATTGTAATCTTGTTCGTTGTCTAGATCTTGTTCATCATTTCATTTGTTAAAACTGTGTTTACATTGCGATCTGCAATTTGATATACTGTTCTTGATTGTGTCTTCTTGATTTGCTTACATATACATCCTTCGTGTATGTATATTTCTTTGTAATCTTCATATTTGTGTGTACACATTTGAAGAATTCATGGCTGAAACTGGTAGTTCTAGAACTAGAATTTCTTTAACACCGAATCAAGATCCTAATTCTCCATACTTTATTCATTCATCTGATGCAAAGACTACTCAGTTAGTCTCTGTTAAATTTAATGGGAATGGTTTTAATAACTGGAAAAGATCTATGATCTTAACATTGTCAGCTAAGAACAAAATTGGATTTGTTGATGGTAGTATACCTAAGCCTGATTCTGCATCTGTTAAGTTCAAAGCGTGGGAAAGGTGTAATGACTTAGTGTGTTCCTGGATATTGTTTAATTTGGATGATATCATAGCAAAGAGTGTATTGTTCTTGAAAACTGCAAGGGAGATATGGACAGATTTAGAAGAACGTTTTGGATATGTGTCTATGACACATGTGTATTCTTTAGAACAACAACTTTCTGAAATACATCAAGGTGCTGATAATATCTCTGAATTTTTCACAAAGATTAAGACTATTTGGGATGCTATAAGTGATGCAAATCCTTTGCCACAATTTACTTGTTCTAAATGCACTTGTAATCTAGAACAAAATGCAAATCCTTTGCCACAATGTACTTGTTCTAAATGCACTTGTAATCTAGAACAAAGAGTATATCAGATGCAGCAAGATCAGAGAATGATACAGTTTATGATGAAACTGAGTGAAGATTTTGCAGCTGTAAGAGGAAACTTGTTGATCTAACATCCTTTGCCAAGTATTACGAATGCCTACAGAATGTTTGCACAAGAGAAAAGACGCAAAGAGATAGCTCATCTAAATCAGACTGAAAGTTTGGCCTGTTTTTCAGAAAGGAAGGATGTCAAGCAATTTAAGCCTCAAACTGCTTATAATAGAAATCAGCATTTTCCTTCTAATAGATCCAATGACAATGCAGCTGGAAATACAACAGGGAATGCAGGAAGACAATCACAATACTATTGTACTCATTGTAAGATTTCAGGACATAGTGTGGAAAGATGTTTCAAAATCCATGGATTTCCACTAGGATTCAAGTTTAGAGATAAGAAAGTGGCTGCAGTCTCTCAGATTAATGATTCTGGAAATGATAATCATGATTCCTCAAGTCAGTTTTCACAAGCTCAGTACAATCAGTTCCTGGAAATGTACAATAAGCAAAAGAACGCAGAGTTTGCTTCTGCTCAACATGAAGATAAGACCTCACATGCTCTTTTAGCAGGTAACATTTGTTTGTTATCCAAGTTTACTACAGATTGGATAATAGACAGTGGGGCCACTGATCATATGTGCTCAAACATTAATTTGTTTCATACACATAAAACAATTAATGATAGTGACAAATTTATCACTATTCCTGATGGAAGAAAGGTACAAATTACACATGTAGGCAGTGTTATTTTGGATAGTAACATAAGTCTGCAAAATGTGTTTTATGCTCCAGATTTCAAATTTAATCTGATTTCTGTCAAAAGACTTTGTCAAGACTTGAATTGTCAATTAGTCTTTACACATGACAAGTGTTTTGTCCAGGACCTTTCACAGAGGAAATCTCAGATGCTTCTTGGTAATATTCATGGTGGCTTGTTTCATGCTGCAACAGAATTCAATAAGTTTAAAGTGTGCTGTACTACATTGGAACAAGCTCAGCTATGGCATCTAAGGATGGGGCATTTGCCATTTTCTCAGTTGAAGTTGATAGATTCTAAGTTTGATGTTAAGAATTGTGTGTCAGATACTATATGTCAAGTGTGTCCTGCTGCTAAGCAAACTACAAAAACTTTTTCTTCTAGTAGTATCAAAACTACTTCTGCATTTGATTTGATTCACATTGATATCTGGGGTCCCTATAAGACCAAGTCTTCTTCTGGTTGTACAATGTTCTTAACTATAGTTGATGACTATAGTCATTTTACATGGGTACATCTTCTGAAAACTAAGTCTGAAGCAGCTCTTGTATTGGTTAATTTTGCAACATATGTGGAAAATCAGTTTAATTCAAAGATTAAGAGTATTCGTTCCGACAATGCAAAGAAATTTTGTGAGGGTATTTTACGGAATTTTTGTCAGCAAAAGGGTATTATACATCAAAGAAGTTGTGCTTACACACCCCAACAAAACGGGGTGGTGGAATGCAAACATCGTCATTTACTGGAAACAGCTCGAGCCTTGTCTTTTCAATCGAAAGTTCCTCTCAAATACTGGGGTGAGTGTATCTTATGTGCTGTTTACTTAGTTAATAGAATGCCCTTAAAAAGTGTTAAAGATCAGACACCTTACTTTATTCTGTATAATAAGGAGCCAGATTTGTCTCATCTCAAAACGTTTGGATGCTTATGTTTTGTGACCACTAATAAAGTTCATAGAACTAAGTTTGATGCTAGAGCATGTCCAGGAGTTTTTCTTGGTTATAGTGTTTCTACTAAAGGTTATAAGGTGTTGGATATTGCTACAAATAACATTTTGGTTTCCAGGGATGTTATTTTCCATGAAAAAAAATTCCCATTCCATTTCACAAACACAGACAATACCTCTGATTCTTTTCCAGTTACCATCTATCTTCCTTCTGTCACTACTATACATACTCATGACATTCCTGATATTTTCGATACAACTGATGACTCAATTTCTATTGAACCTGAGTTGAGTACATCTAGTGATTCTGGTACTACTAGTACATCTTCTACTTCAAGTTGAGAAGTTTCTGATATCAGTAATTCCTTACCTATCATTCAAAGAAAATCCATTCGAAATTCTTCTAAACCTACATATCTTCAAGATTACTACTGTAATACTGTTGCTCATAAATCTCATTGGTGCAATCTAGTTTCATACTCAGTATTACCATCACCAAAACAGTGTTTTATTTCTGAATTTTGTGATTTAGTTGAACCTACATCTTATTTTGAAGCATCACAAAATCCTCTTTGGATCGATGCTATGACTAAAGAGTTGAATGCTCTTCAAAAGAACAACACATGGGAATTGGTTGATTTGCCAAAAGGTAAGAAAGCTATAGGTTCAAGATGGGTTTACAAAGTTAAACTTAAAGCAGATGGTACTTTGGAAAGATGCAAAGCTCGTTTAGTAGCTAAGGGTTTTAATCAACGTTATGGGGTTGACTATGAAGAGACTTTTTTTCGTGTAATCAAAATGTCCACCATTAGATGTTTGTTAGCAGTAGCTGCCAGTAAAGGATGGCCATTATATCAACTTGATGTTGATAATGCATTTTTACATGGTGAATTGTCCGAAGAGGTTTATATGAAAATGCCTGATGGAGTGCCTAATCCCTTCAATAAAGTTTGCAAGCTTATAAAATCGATTTATGGTTTGAAACAGGCATCAAGGGAATGGCATGCTAAGCTTACTATTACTTTGAAAAGTCAGGGTTTTGTTCAGTCTAAAAATGATTATAGTTTGTACATTCGAAGAAAAGGTGATTTAATTTGTGTGGCAGCCGTTTATGTTGATGATGTTATACTGACTGGAACTGATCAAGTTACCATTTCTGCAATCAAAGCTTATCTTCATCAAGAGTTTGGTATTAAGGATTTGGGATTACTGAATTATTTTCTGGGCATTGAGGTTAGTCATTTGCCGTCTGGTATTTTCTTAAGTCAGAAGAAGTTTACACATGAATTGTTATCAGGATGTAATTTTGATTTAACTCGAAAAGCTTCAACTCCATTGCCTTTAAATGTTAAACTTTCTGCAACTGATGGTGATTTAATTACTGAACCAGAGATTTATCGTTCTTTAGTTGGCAAGCTTAATTTTCTTACTACAACTCATCCTGATTTGGCTTATGTTGTTCAAGCTTTAAGTCAGTTTATGCACGATCCTCGTACCTCTCATTTTGATGCTCTTACTCATACATTACGAAATGTTAATCATTCCATTGGACAAGGAATTATTTTGAAGGCTAACACTGAAATCAAGTTGAAGGCATTTACTGATTCAGACTGGGCAGCCTGTCCTGACTCACGTAGATCCGTCACAGGTTATGTTCTTTTATTAGGACAATCTACTGTTACCTGGAAGTCAAAAAAACATAGTACTATATCTTGGTCTTCTTCTGAGGCTGAATACCGAGCCATGGCATCTGCAACATCTGAAGTGACATGGTTAGTCCGTTTGTTTGAAGAACTTGGTGTCTCCAATCTTAAGCCTGTTACATTATTTTGTGATAATCAATCAGCCATTCACATTGCTCGTAATCCTGTGTTTCATGAAAGAACGAAACACATTGAGATTGATTGCCATTTTACTCCAGATAAGGTTTTAGAAGGGTTGATTCAACTTACTTATTTACCAACCAAGTCTCAACTAGCTGATGTGTTTACTAAAGTTTTGCCTTGACCTCATTTTAAAGAGCTTCTTTCCAAGTTAGGATTTCATGATACTTCTGTTCATGGATCTCCTAACTTGAGGGGGGGTGTTGGAGCTACTAATACAATTCAGCAAGCTAGCTCCAACTCAGCTGCCAACTCAGCAGAGTTAGTTACGAGTCCAGATAGTTAGTTACGCTCATTTCATTTTGTATATATATTACTTAGTCTTAGAGAACATTCTGTATTGAAGATTCACAATGTATCTTTCATTTTCTCTCAATGTCATTGTATAGAACACAGTTTGTTACAATCTAAACTTCATCTTCAACCTGTTATTTTCGTTTCTGCAAATTTATATTTCTGTAAATCATCAGCATGAAATTTTTCCGTAACATTATTATATTTTGAAAATATAATTATTTTAATTTATAATTGGACCGTATAGAAATAGACTCACAAATTTTAAGTCTAATAACATAATGCAAGTCATGATAAAAATTTATTCGCAGCTCAATTATTTTGCTCACTTTGTTCCGAAATTTCGGCTTTTTTTTAATAAAATTTAATTCATTAATAATAAGTCATACGAGTATACGACATTTACAAACATAGTCAAGTCGAATCAAATATAAACAAAAACAATAGTTGATTAATCCATTTTTCGAGATATAATCACGCGATTTGTTGAAGATGATATATTTACAAGTACCCTCTTCACCACATCCATCGAAGATTTATAAGTACTCGCTTTGCTGTGACCTCCAGCTGGATCTAAACCTGTTTGACCTATCGACCATAGATGTGATCCCATAAAAACCTTCATCTCTAAATCAAAATAATGAAAATCTTACCGATCTATAACCTCGACCATAAAAAACACCAAAACCCAATTAAAATAAAAACCAACTCTTACAAGGAGAAACAAACACAACCCAAATAAATTGTGAACTTATTGAAACCCTAATAAATTGGAAGGTTTATTGAAGGAGATAAGATATGAAAGCATAGGATTAGAAGGGAGAGAGAGAAACAGAGGTGTTGGTTAAAAATATTCCGGCTCTTAATACACAATTTCAGATAGCAAAAGTATTCACATATACTGCCGGCAATAAATCGATGGTCATGGTTCATTAGTAAAAGTAAGTGTTTGTGGTTTTGAATCTAAGGATTCCGTAAATCAGTTTGTGGACAAATGGCATCAATAAACTTGGGCTGGCGCAGTCGTTGGGGGACACTAATCGCCGTTTTATTTTTTAAGGTTGGTGGTGCTACAAATCTGCAATGGTTACTGGATTCTATTTGTTTTTTTTTTTTGGATAGGCCATTGGATTCTATTCCCTCCATCCCGAATTGTTTGACACTCTTTGACTTTTACGGAGATTAAGAAAATGTAGTAGAAAAAGAGTAAAGTTAGTTGAAAAGTGGATAAAGTGGTGGGACTTATTAATATTTAATACTCCTTCCGTCCCGTTAGGTTCTTAACATAGGGGTTGGGCACGGAGACCAAGGATAGTGGGTGTAATATTGTTAAAATAAATGAAGTAGTGGATGTAATAGTGATTTTATTGTTAAAATAAGTGAAGTAGTGGGTTTAATAGTGTAAAGTGTTGAAAAAGTGGAGTGAAGTAGTGGATGTAATAATGTATTTTATTGTTAAAAGTTACTATTTTTAGTAATGTAAAGAATTGGTGGGACGTCCCAAAAAGGAAATTGTAAAGAAATGGATGGGACAGAGGGAGTAATAGATTTGAGATAGTGGAGAAAAGTAGTGGGTGTAATAGTGTAAAAAAGAGTATAAAATGAAGAAGTAGTGAGTGTAATAGTGAAAAGTAGTGTTCAAAAATAGTAAGTAAAGTAGGTTCATTAGTTTTGGGACGTCCCAAAAAGAAAAGTGTGTCACCCTTTTTGAGACGGAGGGAGTATATGTTAGTGAAGTGGTTTAGGAAAATGTTGTGCTCCGACCTTTTTTAAAGGAATAGAATAGATAATCGGAAGACGGAAGTAAAAGAAGGGGATGAAATAATTTGCATTCACTAGCTTGTTTTTTTAAGTAAAATATCCCGAATTGAAAATAAAACATATAATAATAAGCTCATTTATATGAAAATGACTTGATTTGATTTTTTTTTTAAAAAATCCCCATAACACTATATGATAATCCATGCGAAATACGGGTATGGCACGGATCGAGCACGAGTTGAGATTAATACTCTTTATTAATGTGTAAAACCATGTTTTAATGATACACAATAGTACCAAAGTAAAAAAATATCAAATTTGATTATTATTAAATTCGGATTTCGATTCCTTACAACTACATAATTATACAAGATTTATTTACTTTAATTTTTTAGCTTCACCTCGGGTTCGATTCCTTACAACTACATCATTATAAAGATTTATTTACTTTAATTTTTTAAGTTTTATCTCGAGTTCGATTCTCTACACTACATAATTAAATAATGTATTAATATTAATATTTTAATTTCAACTGTTGTTCAATCTGTGTGCATTTCGACTGGTGTTCAATCTATGTGCACGTACGGGTTATCAGCTAGTATCAATAAATTACAGAATAAATATGATTAATATGTATTATTTAAATATATACTTGTAGAGAATTGAATGATAAAATTATTTCATAAATAAATACTATTTAATTATATAATTATAGGGAATCGAAGAAACGTGAAGCTAAAAACATTTAAAGTAAATATATGTGGTATAATTTTGTAATTGCAAGGAATTGAATGAAAATTCGATACTTTGGTATTTTGATACTATTGCGGGTCATTTAGATTTTCCACATTTTTTCGCTAGATGAGTTATGGGGAAATACTCTTTTGCCAAAAGGAAAAACAATTCATTAACTTTTCAAATCATTCATCATTACATGTATGAATTCAGTGTGTGTATCATCCACACACCAACTACGATCAGCAATAGAACAACTAAATTTCACTAATTAGTGAGCGATATTGTTCGCATATCGTTTGACATTAAATATTTTTGAAGCTAAAAATGAAATCAAAGACTTCTCAATCAATCCAAATTGCACCAAGATCTCTGAATACAATAATATCACAACTGACGTTAACACATAAGAACCATTGGTAGCCCAATGTTTAGAAATCCCAATTACACCTAGGTTGGAGAAACTAAATCCCAGTTATTTACTTGCCGGGTACCAGCTATAAACATGTCATAAGTGAAATCCCCTAAAGGATGAACGATCTTTTCTCGTGAAAGCTGAGCTCTTACAATAATCATCACCACCCCAACCTCGATGCGGGCTTTCAAATCTCCCAAAACACCAATTAAATCATTATCAAAGGACCAAAATAACAAAATAAAACATACCTAAACATACTAAACATACGAAACACTCCAAAAGGAGAGACACAAATCACTCCAAAAAATGAGACATAAAATATCCAAAAAATGAATGCAAGAATCAAAAATCTCACCTAAATATAAAAATTATTGAAGGAAAAAATAAAAGAAAAATAAGAGAAAGAAGAAAATGAATCTTCTACTATATCTGTGATTATTTATATTAAATGTATGTAGATAAGGAATAGAGGGGGGAGAGGAGGATGGGATAGAAATTAGAAAGGGAGGGGAAATACTCTTTTGAGTAATAGTTTATGTAAAAAGAAATTTAGTCATTTAACTACCATAAATAAATATATGAAATGTAAAATTGGAAATTGTTTTCTTTTTAGAAAGAGGAAGTCATTTTTCTAAACGAATACTAACATATTTTAGGATTCCTAATTGAAAAATAATTCATCTTCTTGAAATCAGATAATTAACAAAATTTAAAAGAAAATGTCGGAAATCAAATAAACGTAGAAGAGTTAAAAGTTCTGCAAAATATTTTGCTTAAGTTAAATAACGCTGAAAAATTTGAATTCTTTTTTGGAAAATTTATAAAAAAATATTAAGTTATCTAGTTTGTTTTGCAAAAATACTATATCTTCAAATTCATTGCAAATTTACTATCTTAATTGCAAATATACTATCTTAATTGTTTTATACTATTATGTATTTGTATTTTTTTAATTTTACATTATAACGCTGACTGGGCTATGTTGATTGTGCGCTGACAAGGCAGTGAGTCCCACACTGCTAACTGGGCTATGCTGACGTGGCAGCTAGGCCCCACCCTGCTGATGTGGCGAGTGGGATCCACCCTACTAAAGTGGCAGGTGGGCCCCATCCCCTGCTGAGGTGGCAGCTGTCGTGGCAGGTGGATCCTATTCCTGTTGACGTGGCAGGTGGGTCCCACTCCCATTGACGTGGCATGCAGACTGGTCAGGTGATTTGTCAGCTTATGTGGTAGTGCACCCTGCTGGGATAATTTTTTTATTATTTATTAAAAAATTGTTATTTTTTTTTAAAAAAAAGAATGTATTTTCGCAATTAAGATAGTAAATTTGCAAATAGCTATTTTTTTTAATGCATTGCAAATAAATATTCTTAACAAAACTAAATTTGCAAAAATTTACTTTTATCAATTTATTTATCAAAAAAGCTCTTGTTAAATTATAATTTTATCTTTTTTATTCAATTTATAAAGATATATTTGTAGTATTATTATTATTTAGAAATTCCTTCCCCCAAATATATGTAATTATACTTCACAAATATAAATTATGGAAAAGAATATTAAATAGTGGACATCCTTTTAATCTTATTTTCTTTCTAAAAAAATTAGGGAAGCGAATTCAAAATGTGTATCCTATTTTACGACACAAATATGTACTACTTGTTATTTTCAACTCACCATGCATAGTCGACAGTCCACAAGTCTGGTCCTCGAAATAACTAGGAATCTGGCCACAATTTTCAAATGCCGCCTGTTGAACCTAATAGTCGTGTTTACTTGAACATTTAATTTCATGAAAACTAAAAACTTTGAATTGATAATTTAATTCTGCTCCTACGATTATTCCAATTAAAACAACAAATAATACAAATGGATGCGCTACATATTAGCTAGGTACATTTGTATTGAATCTCAGAAAGCCAAGAACCTCCCTCGTTAGTTCCTTTACAGTCCAATACTGATATTTCTTTCACGTTTCGTTTCAAACTTGAATGGCACACATCGATCACTCTCTGTTTACAAGTCAATAAAACTTACTAATGTTTCCATATGGACCATATCCATGCTGTGTATAAATACTTGGCAAGAACCGTCCTTATTTTCCATCTCAACAAACAAAAACAACTGATCTGCTTCTTAGTAATACTACATCTTTTTTTCTCCCTCCCTCTTAGCTCAACCTCAGCCCTCAAACCAAACCAAACATACTCGATATTATGGCCACATCACGTATGAATTTCCGCTTCGCTTTACTAGTACTAGTACTTGTAAACATTGTCGTGCATGTCGCAAATGCACGCCCATTAAATTCGAATCCGGTGAAGGTGGACACAGAAGCAAATGTAGATGTGGGAAGTTTCTTTGACGGACTAGCTCTTGGTAGCATGAAGCAATCAGGTGGTTCTAGCTCTGGTGCGGGACATAAATTTGCCGTTAGTTCTCAAACTCTTGGAGGAATAAAAGATTCAGGTCCAAGTCCAGGGGTAGGACACAGTTATGTTACAGACACAAAGAACTAGAACTCCACGAGTCAAACATATATATTGTTTCATTGTTTCATCCCTTTCGTTTACCATAATTCAATTTATTATGTACTTTATACTTTATTTGTGTAAGTTTTTAGAATAAATTAAAATCATTGGCAACCATTGATTTACATGGTTGCATGTATGAATGCTAATGGAATAGTTATGCAGTTTTTACCCCGGAACTATTGCTACTTTGAATTTTGATACTGCAATATTTCATAATTTCATGCGAGGCATTTTAACAGGGATTCTGTCTCTGACTTTTGCCCCCATAAAGTCGTAACTTGTGATTTTAAGTCTGCACGAGAATGGTCTCGTAAATTGTAAGGAATATAAAAATATGTTTTGCGTTTTTTAAATATTAAATTGCAAAAATTAAATGTGAATTCAATAACTAATATTAGCAATAATAAACACCACGAGCATAATAAATATGAATTTACCTTAATATACATGTCTACGATATCATAATAATGTAAATATTGAGAAATTTTGGATATTAAAAATAAAAACAATAATAAAATTATTCGTAATAAATTAATTTGTTTGCATTTATATACCTTTTTACGATAATTTATGGCATAATATTGAAAAGATTTGACTAATTACACTAATTTTTTTTAATATTCTAGAATGTTATCAAAATTGTAGTAATATTTTTTTCAAATATTATCGGATGTTATCGAAATTGTAGTCTTTTCCATTAACTTCTACGCCTTTTTAAAAAATTTCCTTAAAATATGTAAATATTATGTTACCTTTTTCTGAAAGCTAAAATTGTGTTACCTTAAACATAGTTGTTTATGAAATAATAAATATGGTAACTTTTTTATCAAATTAAATTTATTTTTTAAAGTAGAGCAAATACTTATTGGGTCCTGGTCCAGTTATGTAATAATTGATTTTCCAGTTGTTGGATCCAATGGCTGGAATTAAAGAAAAAAAAAATTACATGTTCGCTATAATTTTTGGCGGATAGCTTGATTGGTTGTTCATTATAATTTCCTGCGGATAAATTATGTCCTATTCGCAAAAAATTATAACGGACAGACAAATTATTTTTTTTTAATCTCAACCGTTGGATCCTGAAAAAATACTCCCTCAGTTTTTTTTATATGACGTTTGACTTTTTGCACACATTTCCAAGTGTTTTGACCGGGTACTTAAAATTATTATTTTTAAAATTTTCTTTTTGTGAATTAAAATATTTATTGTGTATTTTAATTCAAAAAAAGAAAATCTTAAAAATAATAATTATAAGTGCCCAATCAAAGCACTTGGATTTGTGTGCAAAAAATCAACCGTCATATAAAAAAAAAAAGAGGGAGTAATTGTTAGATGGTTCCTAATAATCGATTGTCAGGACACATACTTATTATATAAAATAATAAAAAAAATAGTAAAGAGGTCTGTTTATTTAAAAGATAAAAACAGGCTTCTTCCCAGAGTCACTCATCAGTTGTCCGGTCCTTGAACAAAAAAGAATCGTTAAATTAGTTGTTTGAGTAATGGGAGGGAGCTTAAAGGATGACGATTCAGCAACAGACAGTGAGGGCTTGAACGGAGACTTGCCTGACTCTACTTCTGCTGTCTTCGTCGAAGGCGAGAAAGTCCTTGCTTATCACGGCCCTCGCATTTACGAAGCCAAAGTAATCTCTCTCTCTCTCTCTCTCTGTCTCAATTTGCTTTAATCTATACGTATATGATTTTGAATGTATATGTTGCTGTTAAATTATCCGTGCTCTTTAATTGGCTTAATTGGATTGGGCCTTTAGTACATGGCGTAATTACAACACAGTTGATGCTGTCTAATTAGGTTTTGCTCGTTTTAATTTGCGATGTTGGTGTTTTATGTGTAGTGCAAACTTCTATTTGCATAATTCTGTTAATAATTGTGAATTATCGATGTACGTGTGTGTGGTATTTGTCGTATTTGAAGATGCGAGGTTGAGAAGGTGTTGATTGCTGATAGAGTAGTGTTTTTTTTTGTTTTTACATGAATAGAACTGAAAAGTTATGATATGTTAAATGTTACCAAACGGTGTACGTGTTTATTTTATTGACGTATGTAAATTCTATTTTGAGATTTGATGTCATTTCTTGATTCGGGGTGATGATTTTGTTATGTCCCAAACAAAGTTATGGAGTACTACTGATTTGGTTTTTTGGCATAGTCATTACTCATTAGTCAGTTGTCAAACGGATAACTTTGAATTTGCCTAACTTTTTCTCCATTCTTTACAATAACATGTATTTCAGTTAATGCATTTAAATTTGAGATTAAACTAGATAAATTGTAGTTCTGTTGCATTGGTGATTGGACTCGTATTATGTTTCGGAGCGTATAAAAAGAGTGCAGTTATTGTGCTGCAGGCAGGTTCTTGTTTTTTTTTCCAGTACGTAAAAGCATCGAATATAGAGCAAATAGTACCTCTATTTTTGAATTTGTTTTTAAGATTTCTGTCAGGAATTGGTCAGTTCCTGAAGGTTTTTAGGCATATTTTTGGTATTTTCTGTTTAATGGATGTAAGATAACAGCTAATATAGGTAAGATAACAATGTTTTAGAGCAGAAATAGATGAGAATCAGAAGAAATTAGGTGAGAAACATAGCAGAATCAGATTAGATGAGAAGAGAATAAGCAGAAAACAAGCAAAGCTTGCAGAGAAAGAAATGGTTGTTAGAGAGAGAGAACCCTAGAGAGAGAGAGTCAGACAGGGAGAAGAGAGAGGTGGAACAAAGTTCCCTTTTCTGTATTCCATAATGCATAATGAGAAATTACAACTGAGCTGCTATTTGTACTACTGCAATACTAACTAACTCACTCTGAAATTACTTTACTACCCTTACAATTATATAGCATACTACTACTAGTACTATTAGACTACTGCTGCATTCCTGACAATTTCGAAATGAATGAAGTAGTTTTAAAATATGTTAATGTTACTAAACATACTTTTCTTTTCTAAGGATCTAGCATCCCTGCTTGGTGGTTATGCCTGCATAATTTTTTTCTGAATAGCTGTCTTGGACCTTGATCTTGTATTTATTCATCTTATTTTGGAGAGTAGGTGCCTTAATTACTGTCTAGGGCCTTGGTCTTGAATTCATTCATCTTATTTTGGAGCTTAGGTGCCTTAGCCCTCATGTTTTTTCTTGTAATTTATTAAAACTTGTTTGACCCTTAATGATAGTTTTGTTGTGTTTATCATTTTACTTGGAAAGGTTCAAAAAGCAGAAATTCGGAAGAACGAGTGGAGATACTTCGTTCATTACCTTGTAAGTATTATAATTCAAATTATGTTCCTCCCTAAGCAATCATTTCATACTGGAGACATGTATTTTACACATTATACAGCTTCTTAGCCAGTTATAGAGAGGTTGACATGTATTTTCTTCTTATTTTGCAGGGTTGGAATAAAAAGTGAGTATAAATTTTATTCGAATCCTTGCATTGAAGAGTTTAGCTTGGTCTAAATGGGTTACAGGATCAACAATATCTTATGATCTATCTTTTGGCTTTGTGAATATGAAAGTCCTGGAAGTTACTTATTAGTTATACTTCCCTTTAATTTTATGTTATGCCAGTACAGCTGTTTCCCGTGTTCCTCTACTCTTCTGCTTCTTAGACCTGAAAGCAATTTGCTTCAAATTACTGTTGATTTCTAACATATCTAGCAATATTTGGGGAAATCCACCAGGGATCATGTGGAATAGAGTAACATAGGTGGACAGGAAGGGTTTTTTCCCACCCCTTTTTAAATCCTGGGAATTCCTGTTAATCGGAGGAAAAGTGTCCCTAATAGGGAAACTTACTAAGTAAATTTAGGGTGAACCAGCGATGTATGGTTAGTGCAAATAATAAACTCAGGAAACTCAAGCATATACTTGAACAACTGAACATGACCAATACGACTGTGAGACGGAAACTACTCATAATCCATAGTTAGTTGGCAGTTGGCAATGTTTTTAGGAAAAGCTTGTTGATCTAAGTTGTTCATTCTTCTTGACAGTTTTGATCCCCATCTTAATAAACTATTCCTTCAAATAAGTATCTTTGGCCTATGACAAGCGTTACTGTGGAAACAACATGTCAGAATGGTGACAATCTGAGTCTTACAGTTTTTTTATTATAATCTTTGAGCTTGTCTTAAATTTTCTGAAGCTTGGATATCTTGCCAACAGTTGGGATGAATGGGTTGGTAAGGACCGCCTGATGAAATATACAGAAGAAAATGTTCTGAAGCAGCAGGCTCTTGACAAAAAACAGGGTGTAGACAAGAATCAGAAGTCAGCACGTGCAGGACACACTAGGCCAAAAGTCTCGACTGGTACCTCTTTGACTTGATGTATAAAATTATTTAGGTAGCTTACTGTGTGAATTTGCTGTTTCGAAGTTCCCCAATTTTTCAACGAGTTCACTTTTACTACAGGAACAAAATAACATCTATTTAACAGAATTAATAAAAAACATTTCTTAGTATTTATCTTACGTTGTTTTTTTCTCCTTTGTGGTCGTATGCAGACACAAAATTGGAAAAAGAGGATTCACGAAATACTGGTATCGTAGTTTTTCATCCTTCTATTAATTTATTCTTAATGCCCAACTATTTTAACACCTTAGCTTCTTCTGTTGCATTTTGATATGTTTCTTTCCCGACACTGATCACTTCAATTGACCTACACTTTTTTTTGCAGGCACTAAAGGGAAGAAGAGAAAGACTGACGTAGAAGTTGAGGTTTGTTCTAAAATTTGATAGCATGTTGTCCATTTTTTTATTTTTGCTTTTTATTGTTTCTTTCCCCCGTTTTCCGCACCCTGTGTAATTCTTTCTTGAATGGTCAGTGTACATTTATCACACATTTAAAATAGTTTCTTCTATCAATTTCTACTTGAATAAACTGTAACCGGATGAATTGTAATTAAAGCATTAATTTGTAATTTGTATGTGTGCATCAATCACTAATGTAGATTGAGCCAATGCAGGAACCTCAATCTCCATGTGTATGTATATATATTAATATGTTAGCTTAAAGCTGGTTATTCTTGTGTCTCGTTATTTTTATGCAGCCGTCTTAATTTCACACTGCTCACATGCTTGCAATTGAACAGAAAGTTTATTGAATCTCTTAGTTAGTGCGAAGACTGATGATTAATAGTTCTAATCGAGCAAAGTGGTTTTTGTTATTGGTAGAAAGAAGATGATACCCAAGTAGGAAAGCCCGTCAAGATTCAGATTCCCCCAACTCTAAAGAAGCAATTAGTTGATGATTGGGAATCCATCACTCAGCAAGACAAGGTACTTCTGCTTTTAGCTGTTTTGAGTGTTGTAATTTGTCAAAATGTCACATGCTATAATACTAGATTCTGGTAAGTAGGACTATAAAGTTGTTGCATTTGATTGACAGTGGTTTTGGTTATTAACTATATCTAATGGGACATGCAATAATTGCTCATGTGTCTGGGAGTTCTTTTGAGAATTTGTGTCTAATTCTTTATTTGATTTTGTTGATCAATATGTACAAACTTGTCCAATATGACAAAGATACCCATTCATCCTATCTTTTTTTATGGAGAGAAAATACCTCCGAAACTAATAAAGTAGGTGAAGCATTAGATAATTATGACATAATGTGATTGATGCAGGATCTTTAAACTTCAGTGCTTAGAATTGCACAGAACAACCCAGTAGCTAAGTGATGGAACAAAGATAGAAGTAGTGGAACAAAGAGAGAAGATGTACTGGCTTTTATTAGAGAAATGGAGAATAAACTAGGACATAGTGATACTATTTCTTTGAATTTGCATCAGTGTTACTATTGCGAATTATGCATCATAGTGATTTTATGTCACCATTACCAAAATTATATTCTATTGTTGTAATTACATATATTAATTTATGTACAGTTCTTTGTTTTTTTGGTAATCATTACTTATATTAGTAGTAATTTTAAAACCCTCTAGATTAGTAGTCCATCAAGCTTGTATTCTACTTGGAGTTCTTGTTTCTTTTTTAATGTTATCTAAATATTGAATAACATTTTCTGCAAAGTAGATGATCTACAAGGATACATATTTTTTTATCTGAATATTGATAATTTATTATTAGTTTCTTTTAAAATAGATGACTCCTTGTATTTTTTGAAGACTAATTACAATGGTTCTATTGTTGAATGGAAGTTTAAAAATTTAACCTGCACTTTTTTGGAAAGATATATATACTACTCCCTCTGTCCCACCCATTTCTTTACATAAAAAAGTGTGTGTCTGACACGCATTTTAAGGTGCATTTTATGGATAGTTCTATAACTTATTTTTGATATTTTCTTTTTTTGTATAAAAATAGAACAATTCTATTTTTTTTACAAAAAAAGAAAATATCAAAAATAAGTTATAGAACTATCCTTAAAATGCACCTTAAAATCCGTGCCGGAAACTTGTCCGCAAACGTAAAGAATCAAGAGGGACGGAGGGAGTATAATTTTATCTGCACCTCTATTTTTGAATCTTTCTTCCACCTAATCTGCTGGTCAGAAACTCCCGTCCTCACTTCCATATTAAGTCGCTGTGCTCCCGAGTTTTTAATAGAAGAAGAGAATGGATGAGAAGAGAAGCAGAAAAAAGAGAAGTAAAAAAATTTCTCCAGCATGCTCGTAAGTTTTGTGTTGAGGATGAGAGAATTTTGAAAAAAATAACATGTAGTGAAATATTTTGAAAACGTATGTGAGAGCTTCTCTCCGAATCTTCCCGTTTTTGGGAAGAAACTTTTGGGAGAAAATTTCAAAAAGTTTCTCTTTGGGAAAATCAATTCAAAGGTCCCTGAACTATATGCCTTTTTATTGTCTAGGTCCTTGAACTATTTTTTCCAACATTACGATCCCTAAACTTTTAACTTTTCTAATTCGCATCCTTCCGTCCGAATTTGACTAACGGACGTTAGTCAATGCTGACGTGGTAGTCATGCCACGTCACTACCACGTCAACATTGACTAACGTCCGTTAGTCAAATTCGGACGGAAGGATGGGAATTAGAAAAGTTAAAAGTTTAGGGATCGAATGTTGAAAAAATAGTTCAGGGACCTAGACAGTAAAAGGCATATAATTCAGGGACCTTTGAATTAATTATCCCTTTCTCTTTCAATCTTTTCTCTTCTCTCCTCAAAAAACCCGGGAGCACAATTTGAAAGAAAATATTAAAAATTTCTCTTCCGTTCTCTTCTTTTCTTTCCAATTTCTAACTCTGGAGCACAAAGTCCCATTCGTTTTAGCCCGTACTGCGTGATTCCATGAAATGAGTGCTAAATTTAAAAGAAGTCGGTGATCTTTAGTATGTTTCTACTAAACTTATCCGAATCCCGTTCTTGCAGCTTATTAAACTTCCTCGTTCACCTAATGTTGATACTATACTTTCGAAGTACATGGAATACAACTCTTTAAACGAAGGAAGTAATGGAATGTAAGTTCAGTCTACTGATCTTCTCTTTAACTGTCTAGTTACCAGCTGTAACCTTTTTTATAAATTTAAGAGTAAAGTGCACTTTGTGTACCTAAACTTTGGCCAAGACACCACTTGAAATACCATGGTTTAAAATCTACCACGGGCAATACTGAACAAACTATTTACTTACATTTCGTGTACTACCGTCTACTTGTCACTAACGGAGTTAAATGACCAGGGACAAAATAGTCTTTTCTAACAAAAAGTTATGTTTCTCTTTTATGTTTCATTATATTTCAATTTTGATCGGACATCATCTTGAGAATTTTAAAGAGCAAAGGCATCTGGGTAGGTTACATCTATTCAATGTACTGGTCAATTGTGACACTTACAACAGTTGGCTATGGAGATTTGTACTCGAAGAATACAGTAGAAAAAACTTTCAACATATATATATATGCTGTTCAACAAGGGCCTCATAGCATATATAATTGGAAATATGACAAATCTTAATGTTCACGGTGCTCTTAGAACATCTACCATGGTAAAGCTTAATATGCTCTTTCTAGGTTCAAACATATAAACTTCAATTAAAACCAACAAGATCGATGATACTTTGAAGTCAAAATATTCCCGTGAAAATTTAATAAGATGAGCCTATGTGGCATATTGGCTCTCTCTTATAAGTTGTATGGCACTCAAATTTTACACTACCTCATGTTGCTTGTTTGTACGATGACATTGCAGAGGGATGCCATTAATGAAATGTTACAATTTGCAATCAAAAATCGTATTTCTAAACTTCATTAACTACTAAGGATTAAGAAATCAAAGTATCATGATGTTAAAAGTAATGCCATAGTCTTCTAAGAATTAACAAAAAGAAGAACAAGGATCCGAGTGAAAAGGTCAAGGATCGAGTAAAGAAAAACAAAATGAAGCTGTAGTGAAGATGAAGATGTGGTTGGAAAAGACTATTTTGCCCCTGACCATTTAACTCCGTTAGTGACAAATAGACGGTAGTACACGAAATGTAAGTAAATAGTTTGTTCAGTATTGCCTGTGCTAGATTTTAAACCATGATATTTCAAGTGGTGTCTTGGCCAAAGTTCAGGTACACAAAATGCACTTTACTCTAAATTTAATTTCTTTAGCGTGTTTTCCTGTGCACTTCCTTTCTAATTTTAGAAATATACATAGGACGACAGATCAGTCTCAGGAAATTGTGAATGGCGTACTGTGTTACTTCAACAAAGTTTTGGCGGTTATGCTTCTCTACAAGAAAGAACGCCAACAATATGTTGAGGCAGTTGTAGGTGATGTCTCCCCATCCGCTATATACGGTGCCGAGCATCTGTTACGCCTCTTTGGTATGGTTCCAGATACGTGATTTTTCCATTTGTCGTCTTTATATCACCTGTCGACATAATTGCAATTGAAAATTAATATAGTCATATAATGACAGAAGAAGATATATCACAATTTGGATATGTATGTTGTCTTTTCAGTTAAGTTGCCTGACTTGTTGGGAAAAGTCAAAATGGAAGAGGAGACACATATTTGCTTGAAGCAGAAATTGAACGACATTCTCAAGTAAGAGAACATGTCTCAAGTATTACATTATATGTAGTTCTCACCAGATTTATATCAGCGAATGTTGCTAACGAATGTGATCATGATCTCACTGGTTATCATTCTTTTAATCTTTTGGATGTTAAAATTAATTACTATGATTAGAGGTGTAAAGTCCTTTCATATAGCCTAACTTGCAACTTGCAAGGCTTTGTTTATCGCTTAATTGAAGTATTGACCCTGTACGAACTAGATTGTAATCATTTCATATATGTACTGTTGCACCCTTGTCTGCTGTAAATTGTTGTATGCTTCCATGATGCAGGTTTATGCAGAGGAACCAGAGTACATTTTTCCTTTCTACATACGATGGATCCAAGGTTTCTGAAGGATTTGACAAAGAGGAAGATAACTGAAGGCCCTGGCCCACCTATTGTGTATCATTAGCAGCTGTTGTCAGATGGCAAAAGCTTGCGATTATTTCTCAACTGTACTGGCATATCCGATATTGTTTTAAGGATCCTGTCTGAGAGAAGCCAGTACGATGTTGTAACTGTAACTTGTAACAGTAGTTCAAATGTTCAATCATTTTTCCATACCTCCTGAGGAACAAATTTTTCGGAGATTGGCGTGAACTATCAAATAAATATATTTTAGTGAACTTCATTTACTCATTTATTACAAATTATTCAGATTTAGTACTCATATGATATCACCGTTAGTCCATTATTCCGTAACCTGCATGTTGGACATAGTCACAGGTCAGTGGTCTCTAGCATTTGCAAATCTATTTGTTTGAAGCTCTTATGGAATTTATCATGTACAGTATGTCATGCAAGTGTTGCAGTGCTAGAGATGGATGGTCACCTGGTGTTTTAGTTGTACCCATAAAGATCATGTTTGTATCTGTTTTTGTTGGTCAAGTCGATAGCATGTCCTCTGTTTGTGTTGCTGCTAGTTGGTTTCTTTGGTCCATGTATGATATTTATATTTTATATGCATACAAAGACGTTTTGCTTTTCCCTAATAAAAAAACCTACCATAATTACGAAATTATAGAACTGACTACTCTTTGTAGAACTGGATTCCAGCTCTTTTTATTTGTGGTGTAGAATCCAATGTTGCGTGTGATAGATTAGTCATTCTTTGAACACAATTTTTCCATTTAATTCACAGCGGTAATATGTTAAAACCAAAATAGGTTCCATGGTGAAGGTGAATAATACCCTTTTTTTTTTGACAAATAAAAGAATTTTATTAACTTGCATCAAACAAAACCCAACCGGGACAAACCCCGAAACTGTCAACTATAACCTGATTATGAAACAAAAACGAGCTAAGCAAATAGTCGCTTTGTTTTCAGATTGCTTATATATAGAATAAAAATATTCTTGATAATAAAAATGATTACAAAGGCTTCTCGAGCAATCCAGTCGACACTAACATCCTGAAAATAGTAGAATCACGATTGACATGCGCACATAAAAATTCAGTAATTGACCAGTGTTCATACCCTTCAGTTACACCAACTGAGGTTAGGGATACATATACCCCATATATTGAAAGATCCTTTGTTGTGCAAGGTGAGCTCTCACGATAATCACCACCATTCCAGATTCGAAGTGGGTTTCTCAGATCTCCTAATACACCACAGAAATCATTCTTAACGCAACATGATCACAAATAAAAAACGCAACAAAACATAAACTCCAAAAAATTAGGGACAATCAACAACCCAAAAAGATGGGTACGACAAATAGATCTCACTTAAAAAGGATTGGCTCTCGATTTTATTGAAAAACTAAAAAATAGAAATTAAAGATTCAGAAATGGTGGAAATGGGATGAAAGGATGGGTGGGATGAATGTGAGTTTGATGGAAGAATGAGGCGGTGAAGGATGGGTGAAAGCTATGGAAGGCGGCCGACTCTCAAAATAGGAGAAAAGTTTTTTACCCATTTTCATTTTTTTATCGAGCTTAATCAAAATATTCATTTTGAGAAGTGTCGATAAATTTTATCAATTGAAATACCCAAATCACAGTTGGATATTCATGTTATGCCTTTAAGTTAATGTATTAAGATGTTTATATATATATATATATAGGTTGCTTCCATGCGGGTAACCAGTTAAAATGAGTAACTTAAATCTAACCATCTAATATACTAAATTACTGGATCACTATCACGCACCTGCCCAGCCTAGTACACAATATACACCCATGCCATGCACCTAGCTGATTATTCGATTATATCCGAACCGAATTATCGAAAACCGAAATAATCGAAATATCGAATAAGCTCAAAACCATAACCGATTAGTAAACCGAAATAATTTCGGATATTTTACGGAACCGAAATTTTTATTTCGGTTAAAACCGAATAACGAATTAAATAACCGAATTAGAAAAAAAAAACAAATTTCTAGAAATTCATAATAAAACACCTAAAATTATAAAACTAACAGCAAGTAAAATCAGTTTTAAAAGAGTAAAAATTGTTATACCTCCAAGGAACGGTAGGGAAGGCTGTTAAGCCTTGATACTCCCCCCAAAGCTCTGATACCACTGTTGAGAACTGATTGCCCATCTGATCTATATATGATAAAAAATACACACTGTAAAATAAAGAGAACAACTGGGAAATTTTCTGGTGTTTATTCAGAGAACACTGCAGACTAAAACTAATGGTTACAGACTACATTGTATTGCTTCTTGTCATCTTAAATGAATGAATACAGGGACTTATATAAGCCCAAAGACTACAACGTGATAGCATAAAAATAGAAACAACCCCAACTAAATCCTAGCATAACTCCACTACGTTTATTATTCCTAAAAACTCTCTAACACTACTACGACTAAGTCTAGCAGCTACATAACAGCTACTTCACATTTGTTTAAATAAATCTAATAAAACAAATAATTAATAATTAAGTTTAAGATTATTCCAACAATCACCCCCATAATCTTAAACTTATGAAACACTTCTCTTCATCTTGTGATGCACTTCTCATCACCCTCCCATTTACTTTGTTGATGTACTTCTCATCAACTACCATCTTTGTTTGATGCACGTCTCATCAAAAACCTCTTTGGAGCACTTCTCTCCATTAATCTAAACTTGTCTTGCATCTCACGTCCGAACCCATCCCAACTCGTAATCCATCAACACCGGCCTGAATCAATTCTACGCCAGTGCCATCGTCACCATATTTATCAACACTCTCTCTTGGTGTATTCAAATAACCTAAAATGTTGCGTTCTACAACACCTTCATCAGCCCTGTTAATAACAAACCATTCTTCTTGTCTGCTCCTCCGTTGAGGCTTCTCTTGGGACTTCTTCCCAGCCTTGGAGCTTTTTCTCGGAAATGAATTGTTATACCTCCAAGGAACGGTAGGGAAGGCTTTTAAGCCTTGATACTCCCCCCAAAGCTATGATACCACTGTTGAGAATTGATTGCCCATCTGATCTATATATGATCAAAAACACACACTGTAAAACAAAGAGAACAACTGGGAAATTTTCTGGTGTTTATTCAGAGAACACTGCAGACTAAAACTAATGGTTACAGACTACATTGTATTGCTTCTTGTCATCTTAAATGAATGAATACAGGGACTTATATAAGCCCAAAGACTACAACGTGACAGCATAAAAATAGAAACAACCCCAACTGAATCCTAGCATAACTCCACTACGTTTATTATTCCTAAAAACTCTCTAACACTACTACGACTAAGTCTAGCAGCTACATAACAGCTACTTCACATTTGTTTAAATAAATCTAATAAAACAAATAATTAATAATTAAGTTTAAGATTATTCCAACATAAAAATGGGCAGATAAATTAGTTACACTAGAGAGACTTGTCTGATTCCCATAACTTGAAAACTAAATTTTGATAATGAATACTATAAAATCTATCAAGTTGTGTGATCTGAGTTGTGTTGGGTTTCGGGGCATAAACGCAGCGGATATAAAGCGTAAAAACAAATAAAAACGAAACCCAAACCTAGGATCCATGTATAAGTTGTGACTGATTATGGAGAAACGAATTCATACCAGCTAAGAGCTTTACGAATTCTGAAAGATGGAGATCCTAGATTGCAATTACCACACAGCCCTTGCGTCAAGATCCGTGTCTCTAAATCGTCCACACGAACCTTCGATCCTTCAATGACCCAAGGAGCAGGTACTAGCCAAATAAAACGCCTCTCTCTCTCTCTAGCCTCTCTTTGATATTAGAGCTGCTAGGGTTTTTTCCCAAAAACGATTTTCTGAAAAACTTAACCTAAAATTATACATCATTATGTATATATAGGGTAGAGAGATTGGGCCTAACCCTATTCATTTTGGGTTTTAACTAAACCAATCTGATTTGGGTTTTTAATGAATTAAATTCGAATTATAATTTAATTAACTAGGTCCAATCCCAATTAATTAAATAACCAAATTCGAATTTATAATCATTTAATTAAAAACAAAATCTGATTTCGAAAATCAAATTCAAATTTTAATTATTTAATTTAAATCTAGCATTTAAATTAAAACTCCTTTTAAAACGTTCTAAGTGTGTAACCCTTTAGGTTATTATTACGTTGGCAATAATTTTAATATCCAATAATAAAATTATAAACAATGAGCGGCATCTAGTAATACATCATTGCTACCCAAGTAATAATAATAATTGGTGATCCAATTAAACCTTTCGTGATATATGTTTCCGTGTAATATAATCCCTTTAACCAAATATTATAGATTAAACTTGAGGCATGTATTTAGTCATCCTCTTCAACATTTAATCCAGGTTTACTTGATCCATGAGTAGACTATTAAAACAAATCAATATTTGAGCATGGCCATGCATTTTCATAGTCTCACTCAATCAAGAGGCCAATAATATCTCTCCCAATTATAGGAGGGTTAAATCCTTTATCTATCATTCATATTTCTCATACGTCTCATAACATACCCGATGTACATTTTTATCATCACCCGGTCAAAGGTAACTTTTAATGTAGTCAAAGTATATTAATCCTCGTATAGAAATATAGTGATCTCAAGTCTAAGGATCATTACACCATTATCACTGTGAGTCTTTCTAATGACATTATCAACATGTAGAATCTCACCATGGGTTTGTCCAGTACCATGTACTCCTACATGTACCTATGTATTGACTTTAGTATCTCCATACTCATAACCAATGAGATGTGGTTATCTGTCAAACAACATACTAGTCTATTTATGTATTATTATTGTCCTGTATAATAATAACCGACTAGGGAACTTGTAAGAATATGATATATTATATAATCTCAAGTTCAAGTCATGTACTTAAACTATACAATGTGTATCATAATTCTAAGGACATTTATTATGCTAACAAATATATCGCAGTAATTAAAGTCATAATAAATACGTTTATTTAATAATCATATGACATAAAGGTTTATTCAAGAAACAATGTATTTATTGTGGATTAAAATCTGGGTCACGAATTTGTAATTAATGCTAGGGTTCGGGAGCTTCTTGCTTTAATGGCTGTTTCCGTGTTCGAGACTGATCGGTCCTCACAGAGTGCATACATATCTCGTTATTAAGAATCAAGCCAAAAACGTAGTTCTGAGATTGAGGGGTCAGACCCTTTATATAGGCTGAGAAGCCCTAGATCGTAGTAGGGTTAGGTGACTTGGTGGGCAAGTCACCGACTAGAAGAAGGTTCTAGTCTCCTTCCATTCAAGAATCAGTTTCCATGTTGAGATATGTATCTTGGAGGCTAAGTCAGGCAAGAGTCATATTCTTGTTTGACTCTTATTTGCTGAGCTGTTTTATTACCCTTAATATTAATTACGAAATTAATATTATAATTAGGGTTTGGGCCCATCTGGTGGGCCCCACGTTTGGACCATTCTAGGTTTAATTAATGCCACATTAAATGCGTCTTTAGGGCTTACTTCTAGCCCATATCATTTGCCCCCCAACTTCTAGGAAAATTGATCAAGTTTTCCTTGAAGTTATAACGGCCTTACTCGAGACTTGGGTCAGGGTTTATTGCTCTTACGTGAGTATTTTCAACAATATCATCTTAATGTAAAGCGTGGAGCGACCGACGCATTTACGACGATGTTGAACAACACTAAGCGGTGTTAAATGGCACTAGACAGTGCTAATCAGCCATAAACAATGTTTAAACAGTGTTAAACAATGTTAAATAGCATAAAATGGCACTAAGGGCACTAATCGGTGCTAAACAGCGCTAATCGGCACTAATTTGTGCTAACAGGCACTAATCAGTGCTTAAATAGTACTAAACGGTGCTAATCGGCACTAATTTGTGCTTAACCGGCACTAATCTGCGCTAATCGGCACTAATCTGTGCTAATCGGCACTAATCAGTGCTTAAACAACACTAAACGGTGCTAATCGGCACTAATTTGTGCTTAACCGGCACTAATCTGCGCTAATCGGCACTAATTTGTGCTAACAGACACTAATCAGTGCTTAAACAGCACTAAACGGTGCTAATCGGCACTAATTTGTGCTTAACTGGCACTAATTTGTGCTAATCGGAGAAGACTCGGGACAATTGCAGCCTCTTCCGGGCAGCTAGCCAGCCGACAAAGGTCCTGGTCAGCTGCCAGGTGCTCCTGGTCGGCTGCCAGGTGCTCCTGGTCGGCCAGACCCTACCCATGGCACCTGGTCGGCTGCCAGTGCTCCTGGTTGCCTGCCATGTGCTCCTGGTTGCCTGCCATGTGCTCCTGGTTGCCTGCCATGTGCTCGTTGTTCGCCGGCAAGTTAACGGGAGATCCATGTTGACTTTTAATGATGCCACACGATGTTTAAACGACGTTTCAATGTTTGTTAAACGACGTTAAATGGCATAAAATGGCACTTCATGGTGCTAATAGACTCTATACGGCGCTAAGTTGAAGGTCGATGTTTGTCCCGGAAAGTAAGAAACCTTCAACAGAACCATCAAACGATCCAACCAACTGACGGGAGGTGCCAAGATGGGTGCCGGGAAGTCAGTTGATGCCCCTTCGTGGCACCTGGTCGGCTGCCAGGTGCTCCTGGTCGGCTGCCAGGTGCTCCTGGTCGGCTGCCAGGTGCTCCTGGTCGGCTGCCAGGTGCTCCTGGTCGGCTGCTAGGTGCTCCTGGTCGGCCAGACCTCTTCCATGGCACCTGGTCGGCTGCCAGGTGCTCCTGGTTGCCTGCCAGGTGCTCCAGATTGCCCGGGAGTGCTTGAATGACATTTCAATCTATGTTGAACGACGTTGAATGGCATAAGACGGCACTACACGGTGCTAATCGATGCTTGAACGACACTTAGTTGGAGGTCGATGTTTGTTCCGGAAAGTGAGAAACCTTCAACAGAACCATCAAACGATTCAACCAACTGACGGGAGGTGCCAGGAGGTCGGCTGAAGCCCCTTCGTGGCACCTGGTCGGCTGCCAGGTGATCCTGGTCGGCCAGACCTTCTCAATGGCACCTGGTCGGCTGCCAGGTGATCCTAGTCGGCTGGGGACCTTCCAAGGTTGTATAAAACTCCATGAGTTTCACGTGGACTATAAGATCGTCCAAATCTGATACCCGGAGCTCAAGATATGACCCAAACAACGTGAGGTCGGTTGACAAGAGCTCCTGGTCGGCCAGACCCCTTCCCAGGAAGCTGGTCGGTTGCTAGGAGATCCTGGTCGCTTGGGGACCTTCCAAGGTTGTATAAAACTCCATGAGCTTCGCGTGGACTGTAAGATCGTCCAAATCTGATACCCGGAGCTCAAGATATGACCCAAACAGTGTGAGGGCCTCTTGGGTTCTCATGGTCGGCTACCAGGTGCTCCTGGTCGGCTGCCAGGTGCTCCTGGTCGGCCAGACCTCTTCCATGGCACCTGGTCGGCTGCCAGGTGCTCCTGGTTGCCTACCAGGTGCTCCTGTTCGGATGCCAGGTGCTCCTAGTTGCCTTGTCGTGCCTTACAGAGCTTTTTCGCAATGTCTGGAGTCTCGTTCTTGAATCATGACCTTGATTTTTGGTTGTTAAGTACCTCCTTTCAAGGCATAGTTAGTCTTTTCATTAGCAAAGCTAATCTCTTGCAATCCATCTTCCTTAAACGTAATTAACTCTTAATGCTCAGTTGAACGCTCAAGCGCAGCCTGGCGCAATTTACTCGCTTGTTGAATCCTTGGTCTTGAACCTTGAGTTCATTCATGGTTGTTGGTTATCATCAACCCTTAACTCTCATTCTAAGATGTAAAATTGATGAAGTCCCTTAGTTCTTGCCCCCTTGCTACATATGGTAGAGATCTTGATTCTCGGTTGATCGTTCAAGAAGTTCCCTTGCCACTCGGCACTTGACTTCAAGTTTGGTGTGCCTTGGCTGGTTGTCAACCCTTTATCTTGATTCTAGGTTTCCAACCTTCTTCTTATGCTCACAGGACCTTACTTTGGTTTAAATTCGATTGACGGCTCTTGATCCAAGTCCTTAAACTCAAACGACAAACTTGATTGGAGGCAGACAACCTTTTTGGCCATCAAGGCTAAAATTTTGTGTCAGGATTTGAGATTCAAGATTTTAAGTATGGAATGACAAAAGACCTCTTATCTCAACATTCTCACTAATAGTTTCTGTGCCTTCAAGGCATTATTAGGGAGCCAACCAGTCTCAGGATGAGCTTTTAAGAGGGTCTATCCTTCAGCTTACATCAACTGGTGCTACCAATTTCGAAATAATAGACGGGGCCTTCAAGACCTGAAAGTAAACACTTCCGGCATAGTTCTCTATCTCAGAAGAAGTAAACTTAGATTGGGCATCAGCCTTAATGTTCTGTTATCTCGGAATGTGCTTCTCATACCATTCATCAAACTGAGTCATCAGGCCTTCACGACTCTCAAGTACTTTGTCGTAGTTTGAGATTCTTGACTCTCATGATTCTAGCCAAGCCCAATCCGGCTATCGAGGCTTCATACTCAGCTTCGTTGCTGGTTGTTGGGAAGTCCAACTTCAAAACATACTCAACTGTGAACCCATCGGGGCTTTGCAAGACCAAAACTGCACCACTAGATTTTATTTTTGATGCTCCATCAAAATAGAGCACCCAATATTCCTTTTAATCAGGTATAAGCTCCTCATCTTTATCCTTTCTTCCAGGGGTGGTTATTGTCTCCTGCCCCCCCCGACTTCTTGGTTGCGAATGGCACATTCAACCATGAAGTCCGCCAATGCCTAAGCCTTGATGGCTGTTCGAGACTTATACGTGATGTCAAATTCTCCAAGCTTAATTGCCCACTTGATCAGCCTTCCACTGGCCTTCGGGCTATGCAATATGTTCCTCAATTGCTGGTCCGTCAGGACTTCAATCTTGTGTGCCTGGAAGTACGGTCTTAGCTTTCTCGAGGCGGTTACCAATGTCAGAGCAAACTTCTAAATGGTAGAGTGATTCAACTCAGCTCCATGCAAGACCTTGCTCACATAGTAGATAGGTCCTTGAACCTTATTCTCTTCTCGAATGAGAATATCACTCAATGCTTGTGCAGATACTGCCAGGTATAGATAAAGAGTCTCTTCAAGACTAGGTTTGGCCAACAACGGGGCTTCAGTCACGAATTTCTTTAGTTGTTCAAAGGCCTCTTGGCTTCTAGGTGTCCACTTAAAATTCTTCACCTTCTTCAATGCTTGAAAGAAAGGTAAGCATTTGTCACCAGATTTGGAGATGAATCTTCCTAGGGCTGCAACTCGGCCCGTCAACTTTTGTACATCTCGTATAAAGCGGGGTGGTTCTATGTCCAAGATCGCTTTGATCTTATCATGATTGGCCTCAATGCATCTCTTTAAAACCATCAGACCCAGAAACTTTTCTGATCCAATGCCAAAAGCATACTCGGCTGGATTCAACATCATCTTATGGTGCCTCAGCACTTCGAATGCCTCTCTGAGGTGCTTAACGTGGCCTGCCGTGAATAGGCTCTGACTAACATGTCATCAACATAGACCTCCATAGTTTTTCCAATCAGATGGGCGAATATCTTATTCACCAATCGTTGTTAAGTAGCTCCTGCATTCTTTAGACCAAAAGCCATAACAAGATAGCAGAAAACACCAAATTCAGTTATGAAAGATACCTTTGGGATGTCATCCTTGTGCCTCTTAATCTGATTGTAGCCGCTGAACCGATCCATAAAGCTCAACATCTCATGTCTAGCTGTGGCATCTATCAATGTATCTATCCTTGTTAGAGGAAAACAATCCTTCGGACATGCGTCATTCCGCTCAGTGAAATCTATACACATCCTCCATTTCCCATTCGCCTTTTTGACCACCACATGGTTAGTCAATCATTCGGGGAACTGAATTTCCTCAATAAAACCTGCTTATAAGAGTTTGTCAACCTCTTGCTTGATGGCCTCTTGCCTTTCAGGAGCAAAATTCCTCTTCTTCTATTTTATTGTCTTTCGCTTAAGATCGAGATTCAACTTATGAGTTATAAGTTGGGGATCTATCCCTGACATATCAGCTGCTGTACCGAGCAAACACATTACTATTCTCTTGCAAGAATGCTATCAACTTGCCCTTCAAGGGTTCCTTCAGAGAAGCTCCTATATAAGTAACTTTCTCAGCTCGCTTGGCCGTCATGGCTTCAATGTTTGTCTTGGTCTTGGACTTCTCAGGCGGCCTCTCGGCTAGTATGCGTTCGGCCTTGAGTATTGAACGTCAATGTTTGAAATCAAGGGTTTTCAATCTCAAGGGTGTTTTAAATCACTGAAATATCAATCAGAGCTTCCGGTCCAAGGCCATGGGATCTTTGATCTGCCCCACGAGGTCTTGAACCTTCCCTAGGAGGTTTTCAATCTTCATTTCAGGATTAATATTCAAGTGTTGAACGCTGGTGTTCAGATATTTAACGTCGGCGTTCTGGATCGAGAATTCAAAATTACATGTTGGTTTTCAAGTTTCAACCTTTGGATCTTAATTGGAGGTTCATGACCCCCTCAATTTTGGCCTTCATAACTAATCTTGGCCTTCATGGCTAATCTTGGCCTTCATGGCTAATAACCTGTGTTTCTCAACCTAGGATTCAGGGTTGATTCCTCGATTTAGATTTTGATAAATGCAATCCCATGGGCTTCTTGCCTTTTAAACTTCTAAGACGAGAACTTGCTTGAACTTATTAATCCCTGTTCAAGGACCCTTAATAATGCATGTTCTCTACTAGTCTTCATCCTTGGATTCTCAACCCAAGTACTTAAGAAATATTGAAGAGTAGTCAGTCCTTAACATCCTCGGCCTTCCATGGCTTTGATTGTTGTTGCGTGTGGCTTTTATCTGCTTGTCTTTTATCCAGGGTCCTTCACGGACTTAAACTTTTACTTGGTCTTGCTGTAACCTAACTCGACCCTTCGGGGTATGCATTTGTTTGTTTTCCATCCGTGTATTTTTTATTTTCGGTACTCGGTCATCCTTGACTTGCACTCATCAGGTGCTTGGCACATAAATAAAATCACACCATCAATGAATGGAAATCAAACTTGCATTAATAACTTGAAATGGGTTCAACCCTTACATAGAGTACTACTATCCTACTCGGAGCAACATGCTCTGCAATGGTTTCAATGAACCTTATTTCTACTTCAACTAGATAAATATGAAGCTAAGTCCTATGAAGCTAAGTCCTACTAGGATAACTTGAGCCCATCGGGGCTTTGCAAGACTAGGTCCGCACCAGATTTTGTTTTAGATGCTCCATCAAAATGGAGCAACCACCACTCCTTTTGGTCTTCTCCTTATTATTCTGAAGTTCACTTCCTGCTTGGGGTATTACCTCCTGCCCTCCGACTTCTTGGTTGCCAATGGTACATTCAACCACGAAGTCAGTTAACGCCTTAGCCTCAATGGTTGTCCGAGGCTTCTGTGTGATGTCCTCTGACGGCCTTTCTTGGCGTTCTTTACCACTGCGGACATCCATGTCTTCAATCGGAAGGACCTGCCCCCCGACTTCGTCAGGCCTTAACGCGGCTACATAACAGCTTCGTGCCATCTTTTGATCGCCTTTATGTTCTCCAACACCATTCCGGGTTGGGAACTTGATCTTCATATGATAAGTTGAGGCAACAGCCTTGAATGCATGAAGTCCAGTCCTTCCGAGGATAGCGTTGTACGTTGAAACCGCCTTGATTACCAGGAAGTTCAACATCTGAGTGGCCTTCTTGGGCTCCTGTCCAATAGTCACAGGCAATCGAATAGTCCCTTCAACTTTAGATCCTACTCCATTAAATCCATATATAGGCATGTTATTGGGGGTCAACTGAGAATCATTGTACCCCATCTTCACAAATGCATCATGAAACAGAACGTCAACGGAAGCTCCATTATCTATCAAGACTCGTTTCACCCCTGAGTTTCCAATCACAGGAGTTATGACCAACGGGTCGTCATGGGGGAACTTTACCCCTTCAAGATCAGAATCATCAAAACCAATTGCGATTTCAGTCCTAGCCCGCTTCAGGGCCTCTCCCACGATGTGTATCACTTCTCTGGCATGAGCCTTCCGAGAATTCCTTGTTGTGCCGGCCGCAGTCGGGCCTCCTGAGATCATGTTGATTACTTGCCCTCGGGGTTGTGGGTTGCGATCGTGAACGTCATCCCTTCTATTATAATCTCTAATTTGATTAACATGGCTCAATTTCCCTCTACGGATTAAAAACTCGATCTCATCTTTGAGTTGCTTGCAATCATCAGTGTCATGCCCCACATCTCTGTGGAATCTGCAATACTGATTCTTGTTTCTCTTTGCGGGATCACCCCTGAGTGGCTTCGGCCATCGGAAATCCTTATCATTCTCAATGTCCAACAAGATTCGACTTCTAGGTGTATTCAACCTTGCATACTCAGTGAACCTCGGTCCTTGGTTCTTCTTAGGGGCATAGTCGGAGTCCTCGCTAGTTCGGGGATACTTGTCCCTAGCATCATTCTCGTGGTCATCATACTCATGGTCTTGCTTTCGCTTCTTGGAGTCGTTACCTCCTCCTCCACTTACTGTGGCTTCTTTCTTCATGCTATCCTCAGCCTTGATATACTTATCAGCCCTCCGTTGGAGTTCAGCCATATTCTCAGGTGGATGCTTTGCCAATGACCTTTTAAAGTACAGATCAGTGGTGCCATGCTCCAAGGCTACCATGGCCACCTTGTTCTTTAAATCAGTGATATTCAATGTCTCCTTGGTGAACCTCTTAAGATAATCTCTCAGATTCTCATTCTTCCCTTGTACCACATACATGAGAGATGCAAAACTTTTTTCATGAACTCTTCCACTGATAAACTGACTAACAAAGGCAGCACTTAGCTCCTTGAAAGAGCCAATTGAGTTCGCAGGTAAGCGCCTGTACCATCTTTGAGCCATACCCGACATGGTTTGAGGGAACGCCCTACACTTCAAGGCGTCACTTGCAGGTTACAACAGTAGTGCGTTTGAAAACGTCCTAACGTGATTTGCGGGATCACCCGTTCCGTCATAAGCCTTAATAGTTGGCATCTTGAACTTCTTGGATATACGAGCATTCATTACCTCCTCAGTAAACGGGGGTGTGGGATCATCGGGATCCCCAAGTGGCATCAGATCCTTGGGGTTGCTCTTGGGGGTTTCCACCCTTGTTGTTTTTCCAGTTGGGGCATCAGCCCTTCTTTGCCTTAATCCTCTCAGCAGTTGTTGAAGGGAGTTCATCGTGAGTAGTTCGAGTTCTTCTTCGAGGTTCTTTACTTGCACGTCGCCTCCTTGGAGCTTCATCACGATCGTAATCGTCGTCAGAGGATGAATCATCCGTATAAGGACCAAAAAAATTGCGATAATCTCGATCTCGGATATGCAGGGCATGACCACTTGATCCAGCTCCTTGTGTAGGAGGGTAGTTAGGCAGCCCATACATTGGGTTGGTATTCACGGGAAGATCCGTAGTGTGGATCTGGACCCCTCGTGGAGGGTTGTTGGGATCTACAATCAAGGGAGAAACCACCATCTGAAAAGGATTAGTCCCTGGATTTGTGTGGACGATCGGAGGTAACGTACTCTTAACATGGGAGGTCATCCCTAGGGGTTGAGAAACTTGAAGCGGAACGATCGTTCCGGTCGTTGGGGGCACCGGATCTATTGTTGGTGGAGCGGAGCTAAGTGGAATAGGATCAGTAGTTGCTGGTGTTCTTCGTGTATTCACCATGGTTGATGTTGTCTTCCCACAGACGGAGCCAAATGTTGTGGATTAAAATCTGGGTCACGAATTTGTAATTAATGCTAGGGTTCGGGAGCTTCTTGCTTTAATGACTGTTTCCGTGTTCGAGACTGATCGGTCCTCACAGAGTGCCTACGTATCTCGTTATTGAGAATTAAGCCAAAAACGTAGTTCTGAGATTGAGGGGTCAGACCCTTTATATAGGCTGAGAAGCCCTAGAATCGTAGTAGGGTTAGGTGACTTTGTGGGCAAGTCACCGACTAGAAGAAGGTTCTAGTCTCCTTCCATTCAAGAATCAGTTTCCATGTTGAGATATGTATCTTGGAGGCTAAGTCAGGCAAGAGTCATATTCTTGTTTGACTCTTATTTGCTGAGCTGTTTTATTACCCTTAATATTAATTACGAAATTAATATTATAATTAGGGTTTGAGCCCATCTGGTGGGCCCCACGTTTGAACCATTCTAGATTTAATTAATGCCACATTAAATGCGTCTTTAGGGCTTACTTCTAGCCCATATCAGTATTGCCTCTAGGGCACCTACTCTAACAAATTGCACATAACAGGGGACAAAGAGCAGAACCTTAATATCATATGATTAATATTCACTTTAACTTTGCATGCCACCGATTAATTATAACCATTGTATTTTGACAGTAAAGCGTATATAGTCCAGATGATCTGGTCCAGCATGACGGATAGACCGAAGTCTGGAATCAAACATAACTGAGATCAGTTACACGAGAGAAAGTCTTGAAGCAAATCAGCAAAGAATTTATATATATATATATATATATATATATATATATATATATATATATATATATATATATATATATATATATATATATATATATATATAGGCAAGTGCTCAAATACAAACCATTCTTAAAATACAAACCTACAAACCAACACTAAATTAATTATATTTCATCTATTCTAAGGTTTCCGCCAAGGGTACCTTCACAAAAAATGCTTAAAATAATTGGCTCTATCCAACAAAAAAAATAAAAAAATTTCAAAAAAAAAAAAAAAAATCTTGCCGTGGAAATGCGAAGCATTTAAGACAGTAAACGGATGAGTTATGTAGTCATGAGGGCCGAAGGCTCTCGACACACCCGTCAATCGTCTATTGCCTTTACCATTGATTGCCATTCCTTACAACTTTAGAATGATAAAGGCGCGAAGCGCCGTACAAGAAGGTGCGAAGCACCGTTAACCAGTGAAATCCACTGCCACGTCATCACGTGAACAGTGATTTTTTTTATTTTTTTATTTTTTTGTTGGATAGAGCCAATTATTTTAAGCATTTTTTGTATTGGGGTACCCCTAGTTTGGTCATTAGATTAGCTTGAAATATTAGATTATGCTTGGTTTGTAGGTTTGTATTTTAAGGAGGTTTGTATTGGAGTAGCCCCCTATATATATATATATATAGAGTCCTACTCCAATAGAAACCAAATTAAAATAGAAACTAGAAACTAAACCTTAATCTAATATTTCAAGCTAATCTAATGACCAAATTAGGGGTACCCCAATATAAAAAGTGTATAAAATTTTAGGCTTCATTCACCAAAAAAAAAAAAATAAATAAAAAATTACTATTCACTGCTGACGTGGCAGTGACGTCAGCGTGAACAGTTTTTTTTTTTTTGCTGAATGGAGTCAAGAATTTTAAACACATTTTGTGAAGGTGCCCCTGGCGGGGCCATTAGAATGAATGAAATATAATTTATTTAGTGTTAGTTTCTAGTTTCTATTTAAGAATTGGTTTCTATTTGATACTTTGCCTATATATATATATATATATATATAGAGTCCTACTCCACTCCAAACTAAAATTAACTACAAACTAAAAACTAAACACTAATCCAACATTTCATGCTAATCTAATGATCAAACTAGGGGTACCCCAATATAAAAGATAGTTAAAATTTTTAGCTCCATCCAGCAAAAAAAAAAAAAATACTGTTCACTGCTGACGTGGCAGTGACGTCAGCAGTGAACAGTTTTTTTTTTTTTTGCTGAATGGAGCCAAGAATTTTAGACATTTTTTGTAAAGGTGCCCCTGGCGGAGCCATTAGAATAAATGAAATATAAAATATTTTATGTTAGTTTGTAGTTTGTATTTAAGTATTGGTTTGTATTTGAGCAAAAACATATATATATATATATATATATATATATATATAATATTTTATATATTTCGGTTATTTCGGTAAAAAAAAATCGAAATAACCGAAATACCGAATAACACAAAAAACCATAACCGAATTAAAATCGAATTATTTCGGTTCGGTTAACCGAACCGAATTATTTCGATTATTTTGATTCGGTATTCGGTTAACCGATACATCCAATACTATAGGAGGGACAGTTACTTTTTTAATATCAACACATTTCTTTTAGTATCATTTTGTATTTCATTTCATTGGAATTTAATTTATTCTAATTCAATTATTTGTTCTGTAACTTTTTTATATAATTTTTTTTTGTTCTAATGTTTATTCACTATCTGTTATGTTCCTTATATACTCAAAATATTATACACTTTGTTTTAAGTATATTGTATGCGAAATCTATACTATTATATAAAAGCCGAAACATTAAAAGTTTGGTTGGTTGGTTGGTTGGTACCTATAGATTTTACTTATTTACCCTTACTTAATTACGGATAAAATCTTTTTTTATATTTTATCTAACTAAATTTTTTGCAAATTTTATTTAGTAAAATAACAATTAAATTATAATTACTATAAACTAATCAATTAACTTTTTCACCTAAAGTATGTCACCATTTAATTTTCACGTTATCTTTTTCTATTTTTTCAAACTAAAATCTCTCTTTTTCCAATTATGTCACGGACGGTTCTATTTAATAAAATTAAATAATAATATTATACTACTAATATTAACGATTATCCTTTTTAGATAAAATGTATCATCTTTTTCCTATATTATCTAACTAAAATTCATCTTTAGAAATATCACGGGCAACATTAATTTCTCCTTTTCTAAAAACATTATGAGCAATATTATTTTGTAAAATAACACAATTAAATTATAATTACTATAAATTAATCAATTACCCTTTTCGCATAAAATATATTACCTTTTTAATTTTATCTAACTAAATCCTCTCTTTTTCCAATTATATCACGGGCATTCTATTTAATAAAACAAAATAATAATTTTATAATTACTAATAAATAACTTATTACCTTTTCAACTAAAACCTATCACATTTTCTACATTTTTTTTTAACTAAAATCATTCATTTTCTAAAAATATCATGGATAACATTTATATAATTATGATCATCATCTCATTTAAATATTTAAATCTCCAAAATTCATAATAAAAAATTATAATATAATATTAAAAAAAATTTCGTGCATCGCACGGATTTTAAACTAGTTATATAAATACAGGACCACAAAAATGTTTGTTTTGTAAATATTACAATAATGTTATATATTTTATTCAACATTTTTCTATTTTCTAATATTGAACCTAATTTTTTAATATTTTGTACATACAATTGTTTTATATACAATAATATTGTAAAAATACAGAGCATGGCTTTTTATAAATACAAATCAAAATTCAGAACATTGATTTTATGTGCATCATGAATTATTTTTTAATCAATTTTTTATTTAAGCTACAAGAAAAATAAATGGATACTATGTATTTAAAATTAATTTACACAACAATACATGTGTCCTACTCCTATATTTGAAATATTATATAAAATATATGGGATGTGAAATTGTATAAATACTATCAAAACAATGTGTTGTTTTTATATTCAATATTTTCTATGTTATTAAAATTAAATACAGAACACATTTTTTATAAATATAAAAATGTACAAAACAAAGATGTTTTATATAGTTAACAAAAAGGGATATGTAATACACTTGTTTTTGAATTTTAAATGCTAAAACTAATAGATGAAATAAGTAGTGTTCTGTATTATTTTTAAAAATGATGCATACAGTTTTACAAATAAAAACACATATATACAGCTTCTGCCGAAAAGGCCCTTTTCTTTTTTAAGAAAAAGAAGGTACCTAGGTTAAATAAATAGTGTCCTGTATTTTTTATAATAATGAATCTTGTTTTAGATGTATTGATTTGTATTTTCTTGCCCTTCATTTTTCTTGTTTTATATTTTTTTAGTTTAGGATATGTATTTTAATTTTGTTGTGTATTTTTTTAGTTTCATATGCCTCATGTAATTTTTTTATATTTAGTAAAAAAATACAAATATGTTATATTTTGTAATTTGTTAAACTAAATAGGTAAGTTATTTAATTTTCAAATGTGTTAAGCCATGTGTTTTATTAAATAAAATTTCTATAGTATATATTTTAATAAATAAATTTTTTAAAGTTCGGTAATTAAATAAATTAAAATTTTAAATTCTGAATTTTAATGAACTGGATTTTGGGTGAAGGCCCAAAATAATCACCTGGGAAACTGGATGGCCCTTTTTACTGACGGGACACGGTACATCGTGTACCGTGATAGGGGGTATGATGCGGAGAAGCGTCCTCCGTAACAGGGCATGATACGGAGCTCCGTCTTCCGTGTTATGCATGATACGGTGGACGGTGTTCCGTGACAGTGCTGCGCACCCACCTAACACGGAACACCGTGTTCCGTATCATGCATAACACGGAAGACCGTGTTCCGTATCATGCATAATACGGTACACGGTGTACCGTATTAGGGTAATACGGAGGCCGAAACTCCGTATCCCGTCGGTATTTCGGGCCATTTTTTTCAAAATCAGTATTTTGGGCAAAAACTTAGGAAAAATAGGCATTTTGGTAATTCTCTCCTGGATTTTTGTGTTCTGTATTTCATTAAATTTGTCATGTTCTTTATTTTTATTTCTATGTTCTTTAGTTTAATAAACTAAAATTTTAAATTATGTATTTAATAAATTAAATTTCTATGTCATGTATTTTAGTAAATTAAATATTTATGCATATTATGTATTTCAGTAAATCATTTTAATTAAATGTAGTTTGAAAATATGTTATATATTTTTATTAAATAAATTTTATGTTATGTATTTAGTAAAATAAATTTTATGTTCTTTATTTAAAATTAAATTAGTAATCAGGAAAAAAGAATACATATTCTATATTTAAAAAAAGTATCCTATTTTATTTTGTATTTCTCATTTTTTTGGTTTGAACTTTTTTTAAAATACATTTACAAAATTGCATGTCCGTAATTTTATAAATTAGCAAGGTACATGTTCCGTATTTTACAAAAGAGGAAGAACAATAATAATTTACTTGTAATATTGTTTTAAAAAGATGTTTATAACATTTAAGCTTAACGGTCTTCCCGCAGATGTTAAGGTGTTTAGGGTTTGGGCCTTTTTCATAAATATATATAAAAAAGTAAATTTTGGCAATTTTACTTTTTTTAAGAAAAACTATTTACAATTTTACTAACTTAAATTTCAAAATTGCAAAAATACTACCTATTAGGGCAACCCTGCCCAGTTGCCCAGCTTACCTAGCCGTGAGCCGTGACATTTTTTTTTTAAAGTGGGATGATTTTGGGTTGCATGGCCCCGCAGGGGCATATTCAACTGAATGCAACCACATGCAACTGAATGCAACCACATTCAACTAAATTTCTGATTTCAAGTTCCATTTTTCAGTTGTCATTTTCGACCTCTTTTTTGAACTATATATATATATATATATATATATATATAGGCTTTTGCTCAAATACAAACCAATCCTTAAATACAAACTACAAACTAACACTAAATTAATTATATTTCATCTATTCTAAGGTTCCCGCCAAGGGTACCTTCACAAAAATGCTTAAAATAATTGGCTCTATCCAACAAAAAAAACAAAAAAATCTTGCCGTGGAAATGCGAAGCATTTAAGACAGTAAACGGATGAGTTAGGTAGTCATGAGGGTCGAAGGCTCTCGACACACCCGTTAATCGTCTATTGTCTTTACCATTGATTGTCATTCCTTACAATTTTAGAATGATAAAGGCGCGAAGCGCCGTACAAGAAGGTGCGAAGCACCGTTAACCAGTGAAATCCACTGCCACGTCATCACGTGAACAGTGATTTTTTTTTTTGTTGGATAGAGCCAAATATTTTAAGCATTTTTGTATTGGGGTACACCTAGTTTGATCATTAGATTAGCATGAAATGTTGGATTAGTGTTTAGTTTTTAGTTTGTAGTTAATTTTAGATTGTCGTGGAGTAGGACTGTTGGAAAATTTTGGTTTTAGCCCCACATTGACTAGTCAATTTGAGCCTAGTTTTGAGTGGTCGTATATTGCGTGTGCGCAATGGGTGATGCTTGGATTATGTTCTCCTCCGAGAGAGCTTTCCGAGGCATGTTTAATTACTCAAAATGGTGAAGGGATGAATGAGATATGATAGCTCAAAGATGGTCCCTTTAGAGTGGAAATTTTGTTTAGATAATGGAAGTCCCACATTGAAATGGAAAAGGAGTTTCCATGACTTTATATAGTACAACACTTGAGTAGTGTTCACTTGTGTTGGCTAAGTGTTGCTCCATCTCCTACGCGGGCGCGCAGGGGGGGGGGTGCGAATTGTGGGCTTTCGAGGGGAAAACCGAGGCTTCGTAAGCCTTCGGGCTTTCCGCGTGTGCGACCTGCGGACACGAATGCAGCAGAAAATTGGGCCGGCTAAACCCGGACTAGTTTTGCTATTTTTTATTATTTCCACTGGGCTTAAAAATAAATAAATCAAAATCTGTTTTGATTAATTCGAATAAATCAGAATCGGTTTGATTGATTTGATTAAATCCGAGATATGATTTAATTGCAGATATTGAGTAGTGCACAAGTCTTATCTCTAACCTTATCGTTACAGCCTATTTTAATTAACGCGTTAATTATTTTAGGCAGTTGTGTAGCGAGCAAGGTTTGTCAAACCTATAAATACCCCCCTTAGGGTCTAGGTTTAGTCATCTCATTCGCAGCCTAAACACATCCATTACCTCTCTCCCTGGTGATAGTTTTCTTGCTCGTTTTTGCTCGCCGAAGGTGCCGTTTTCTGCAACGCCATCGTTCTCTCGTTTTATCCTGGGAGGCTATCGTTTCACACACACGGTGAGAGGCGAAATAGCTTTAAGGAGACAGCTCTTCCGCTGGACTCGAGATTCTCTTATATCCTTCTGTTCTGTTATTTATTTGTTTGTTCACTGTTATACACCGTTTTGTTATTCGCATATATATTTTTATTTCTCGCAGATTGTTTAACAATCTTAAAGCTATATCTATATATAATTCTGTGACTAATACATCTGTCTCTCTTTGTTTCTGTGAATAACAGATTAATGGCTGATAACACCGTGAACAACACAAATACTGTGGTTGATCCCAACGCACGGATTGTAACATCCGATGGGGATCACCAACCGCCGCCAAACTCTAACGCACAGATTATAACATCTGATGTGAGTGCGACGCCGGTTGGACATGTGCCTCTGGGACATGTGCCTTTGGGACATACTGTCATTGGACAGTTTAGTGTTCCGCTTGGATCGACGGTAGTACCACCTGCTGGGGTGTCTACCGCACATATGGCACCTGTTATGCCTACGGTTCCTACTGTGCCTGCTGCACATGCTGAGAAACCAGAGAAGTTCAATGGTACGAACTTCAAACGTTGGCAGCAGAAGATGCTGTTCTACCTGACCACGATGCATATGGATCGTTATCTCAAAGAGGATCCACCGTTGCTCACTGCTGAGAGTAACATACAAACAGTTTATGCTGTTGATGCTTGGAAGCACGCTGACTATATCTGTCGGAATTATGTGCTTAATTGTTTGGCTGACACGTTGTATAACGTGTACAGTAATAAGCCTACAGCTAAGGTCTTATGGGAGTCACTTGACCATAAGTACAAAACCGAGGACGCTGGGGCTAAGAAGTGGATTGTTGGCCGCTTTCTTGATTATAAGATGGCGGATTCTAAGACTGTGGTCAGTCAGGTGCAAGAGCTACAGGTGATCATCCATGATATTCATGCTGAAGGGATGATCATAAGTGAGTCTTTCCAAGTTGCTGCTGTGATTGAGAAGCTACCACCTGGATGGAAAGATTTCAAGAACTACCTTAAGCACAAGCGTAAGGAGATGTCTATGGAGGATCTGATCGTTAGACTTCGCATTGAAGAAGACAACCGGGGATCCGAAAAGAAGATGAATGTTGCCACTGAAAAGGCAAACATGGTGGAACATAAGACCAAGAAGAACAATTCTGGCAAAGGGACGAAGCTAGCACCCAAGGGAGGAATTTCGAAGACGAAGTTTCAAGGGAAGTGCTACAACTGCGACAAAGTGGGTCATAGGTCTTCTGATTGTAGGAAGCCCAAGAAGCCCAACAAGAAGAAGGAAGCAAACATGGTCGATGATATCTCAAAGGAGATAGGTGACATAGACCTATGTGCTACGGTCTCTGAGGTGAACCTGGTTGGCTCCAACTCAAAGGAATGGTGGATTGATACAGGAGCTACAAGGCATGTTTGTTCAGACAAGGCGATTTTCTCGAGCCTCAAAGCTTCCGATGCTGGTGATAACTTTACATGGGGAATTCAGCAACTTCAACCATTGAAGGGGAAGGCACGGTGATTCTGAAGATGACCTCTGGGAAGAATTTGACTTTGAAAAATGTACTTTATGTGCCTGATATTCGCAAGAACCTTGTGTCTGGTTCCTTGTTGAATAAGCATGGCTTTCGCATTGTTTTAGAGTCAGATAAGGTTATTTTGTCTAAGGGTGGTATGTTTGTAGGCAAGGGTTATGTAACTGATGGGCTCTTTAAGCTCAATGTGATGTCTGTTAAAGATGATAATGAAATAAAGAACTCTTCTGCTTACTTGCTTGAGTCTCCTAATTTATGGCATGCTAGATTAGGACATGTGAATTATGATACTTTACGACGATTAAGTATGAAAGAATACATACCAAAATTGAATATTGATTCAAAACATAAGTGTGAAACTTGTGTTGAGGCAAAATTAACGAGATCATCATTTAAACGTGTAGAAAGAAACACCAAAGTGTTGGACCTAATACATAGTGATATATGTGATTTGAAATTTGCTCCAACTAGAGGAGGAAACAAGTATTTTATTACATTCATAGATGATTGTACAAAATACTGTTATATATATTTGCTTAAAAGCAAAGACGAAGCTATAGATAAATTTAAAATCTATAAGGAAGAAGTTGAGACACAACAAACTGAGAAAATCAAGACAATACGTAGTGATCGTGGGGGTGAATATGTTGAACCTTTTGGGGAATTCTGTTCACAACATGGTATAATCCATGAGGTTACTGCGCCATACTCCCCTCAGTCAAATGGAGTGGCTGAGAGGAAGAATCGCACTCTCAAAGAAATGATGAATGCGATGTTGTTAAGCTCTGGACTTCCGCAGTCGATGTGGGGGGAAGCCATCTTGAGTGCAAATCATCTTTTGAATATGATGATTCGCAAGAACAAGGATGCAAGTCCTTATGAAATGTGGAAGGAAAAGAAACCAAGTTACCAAAATCTGAAAGTGTGGGGGTGCCTTGCAAAGGTACTGATCCCTGCACCTAAGAAGGTGAAGATTGGTCCAAAGACTGTGGATTGTATCTTAATCGGATATCCACCACATAGTACTGCATATCGGTTTCTTGTATATGATTCGAAGATTCCTGAAATTCAAAAGAATACGATTATGGAGTCTAGGAATGCCTCATTCTTTGAGACGGTATTTCCTTGTAATCCTGGTGTTGACCGCCCGACTACGTCTAAACGAACTCATGAGTCTATTGATGACGATAATGAGAGCGATGAAAGTGAAGACGAAAATGTGGGGGTAGTAAGAAGTAGCAAAAGACAAAGGAAGGAGAAATCCTTTGGATCAGAATTTCTAACTTATTTGCTCGAAGAAGGTGATCCGAAAACCTATAAGGAAGCGGTAACATCACCTGATGGTCCTATGTGGAAGGAGGCCATCAAAAGTGAAGTTGATTCTATTCTACAGAATCATACTTGGGAGTTAGTGGATTTGCCAGCCGGATGCAAATCACTAGAGAGCAAGTGGGTGTTTAAAAAGAAGTTGAAACCTGATGGTACTATTGATAAGTACAAGGCTAGACTTGTAATCAAGGGATACAAGCAACAAAAGGGCCTTGACTATTTTGATACATATTCTCCAGTATCGAGAATAACGTCCATAAGGATGATGTTTGCTATCGCTGCAATGCGAAAATTAACAGTGCATCAAATGGATGTGAAAACAGCTTTTCTAAATGGAGATATAGATGAGGAAATCTATATGAAACAACCTGAAGGGTTTGTTGTTCCTGGACAAGAAAGGAAAGTTTGTAGATTGGTAAAGTCACTGTATGGCTTGAAACAAGCGCCTATGAAGTGGCATGAAAAATTTGATGAGGTCGTGTTGGCCAATGGCTTCAAGATCAATGAGTGTGATAGTTGTGCCTACTACAAGGATGACGAGAGTGGATATGTTATGATGACATTGTATGTAGATGATCTACTTATTGCTGGTAGCAATGATAGAGTGATTAAATCTACAAAGGATATGTTAAAATCAAGATTTGACATGAAAGACATGGGACTAGCAAATGTAATTCTAGGAATTCAAATTTCTAGGACATCTGAGGGTCTCGCACTGAGTCAACCACATTATGTTGACAAGATCCTTGAGAAGTTTCTGAAGGATGATTTTGAGAAAGCTAGGACACCTGTGGATATGACTTTGCATCTATCTAAGAACAAAGGTGTAGGAGTCTCCCAACTGGAATACTCAAGGATAATTGGTAGTCTGATGTACCTGATGAGTTGTACTAGACCAGACATTGCGTACTCAATTAGTAAGTTGAGTAGGTTTACGAGTAATCCAGGAGCTGATCACTGGAAAGCGATCATACGAGTACTAAGGTACTTGAGGGGAACTCGAGACTATGGTTTGCATTATGGTAGTTATCCAGCAGTACTAGAAGGCTATACTGATGCAAACTGGATATCTAGCAAAAAGGCACTGAAGTCTACGAGTGGATATGTGTTTACACTAGCTGGAGCAGCAGTGTCGTGGAAATCCTCCAAACAAACTGTGATAACTCAGTCCACAATGGAAGCTGAGTTTGTGGCATTAGATAAATGCGCACAAGAGGCTGAATATTTACGCCAATTTCTGGAGGATATTCCGAGATGGCCGAAACCTGTGACTGCAATAGGACTGCATTGTGATAGTCAGTCTGCTATTGGCAGAGCACAGAGCACAATGTATAATGGAAAGTCCCGTCACATTCGACGACGACATAGTTCCATTAGACAGTTAATGTCAACCGGAATTATCACTATTGACTTTATACCGTCAAAGGATAATATCGCGGATCCGCTAACCAAAGGGTTATCTAGAGAACTGGTTGACAAATCATCGAGAGGGATGGGCCTTAAGCCTATTGCTTAACGGCGTCATGGTGGACACCCAACCATTGCTGACTGGAGGTCCCAAGAACTTGGTTCAATGGGCCAACTAAATCATGATGACCAAATCACTATGGGGGTAACCCCTGGCCTATTCCTATGGTGAGAAACAGTGAGACCCGTATGGTACGAGGGTAAGCTTTACGCTTTTAATGATCTTTGGCGAATACATGGAGTTCAATAGCATTGAATGCATGGAATTCGGTTGAGTAAATGCGGGTTACTCTCTAAGATAAAGATCACCTATGTGGGAGAGAAGTGGGGCCGCTTCAAAGGAGAATTGCGAGGCACAATTCTTTAGAAACTCCTGCAGAACCAGGACGATGTTCCATGGCCAAAATAGACATAATCATGAGAGCTGAACGAGTCAGAAAGGGTATAGTGATAAGTATATCATCGTTTACACAAACGGTCGAACAGTTCAAAGACAAGCACGTCTACTGTCTACCAGTAAAGTCGGTATGCTTACTCAAGCGAAGGTTCAAGGAGCATTCTCTACCTATCGTATGCTATATCTGATCGAAGAATTCTATCACCAAACCAAACTCCGTGTCTGTCTGTCTGGTTTGTGCTACTACATTATCAATCTCATCCATGTGGGGGATTGTTGGAAAATGTGGGTTTTAGCCCCACATTGACTAGTCAATTTGAGCCTAGTTTTGAGTGGTCGTATATTGCGTGTGCGCAATGGGTGATGCTTGGATTATGTTCTCCTCCGAGAGAGCTTTCCGAGGCATGTTTAATTACTCAAAATGGTGAAGGGATGAATGAGATATGATAGCTCAAAGATGGTCCCTTTAGAGTGGAAATTTTGTTTAGATAATGGAAGTCCCACATTGAAATGAAAAAGGAGTTTCCATGACTTTATATAGTACAACACTTGAGTAGTGTTCACTTGTGTTGGCTAAGTGTTGCTCCATCTCCTACGCGGGCGCGCAGGGGGGGGTGCGAATTGTGGGCTTTCGAGGGGAAAACCGAGGCTTCGTAAGCCTTCGGGCTTTCCGCGTGTGCGACCTGCGGACACGAATGCAGCAGAAAATTGGGCCGGCTAAACCCGGACTAGTTTTGCTATTTTTTATTATTTCCACTGGGCTTAAAAATAAATAAATCAAAATCTGTTTTGATTAATTCGAATAAATCAGAATCGGTTTGATTGATTTGATTAAATCCGAGATATGATTTAATTGCAGATATTGAGTAGTGCACAAGTCTTATCTCTAACCTTATCGTTACAGCCTATTTTAATTAACGCGTTAATTATTTTAGGCAGTTGTGTAGCGAGCAAGGTTTGTCAAACCTATAAATACCCCCCTTAGGGTCTAGGTTTAGTCATCTCATTCGCAGCCTAAACACATCCATTACCTCTCTCCCTGGTGATAGTTTTCTTGCTCGTTTTTGCTCGCCGAAGGTGCCGTTTTCTGCAACGCCATCGTTCTCTCGTTTTATCCTGGGATGCTATCGTTTCACACACACGGTGAGAGGCGAAATAGCTTTAAGGAGACAGCTCTTCCGCTGGACTCGAGATTCTCTTATATCCTTCTGTTCTGTTATTTATTTGTTTGTTCACTGTTATACACCGTTTTGTTATTCGCATACATATATATATATATAGTTCAAAAAAGAGGTCGAAAATGATAACTGAAAAATGGAACTTTCTTAGGCAATTGAATGCAATCACATGCAACTAAATTTCTGACTGCAACCACATGCAAATGAATGAAACTTTCGTTTTTCAGTTGCATTCAGTTGAATATGGCCCCTGGTGGGGTCTTGCAACCCAAATCCACCAAAATCACCCATCTTAAAAAAAAGTTGCATGTGGTTGCATTCAGCTAAATATGGCCCCTGGCGGGACCTTGCAACCCAAATCCACCAAAATCACCCATCTTAAAAAAAAAAGTTGCATGTGGTTGCATTCAGTTGAATATGGCCCCTGGCGGGGCCTTGCAACCCAAATCCACCAAAATCATCCCACCTTAAAAAACATTGCATGTGGTTGCATTCAGTTGCAACCCAAATCCACCAAAATAGCACCCAAAAAAAAGTGTTGAAGTCGGCTGGGGTTAAGGGGGGGCCCAAATCCACCAAAATAGCACCCCACCTTAAAAAAAAGTGTTGAAGTGGTCTGGGCTTGAAGGGGGAGGGGGGAGAGTTATTATTTTTGCAATTTTGAAACTTATTTTAGTAAAATTGCAATTAAGAAAGTATAAGATAGTAAATATGCAATTAATTAAAGGAGATAGTTTTTTTTTGCAAATACAAACTTTAAACCTAGTATTTTTGGTAAATACTCTTAGGGTTTTACGCTTGCATAAAAAATGTTTATAACATAGCTTAACGATTTTCCTACATGTTAAGGTGTTTAGGATTTTATGCTTGCATGTGTATAAATTATTCCGACTCCTTATTCCAATTATTTAGCTGTCCATTTTCTAAAAAAGCTTTCACGTCTATATGAGGATAATTGCACTCAACTGCAGAATCTTTAAAAATTGTAACAATAAACGTGTCTTCACCATAATAGTCAAATTGAGCAAGCTTGTATAGTTTGATCCCGTGGTATCTCATGAATTTTCTCAAACCATATATTTTCCTCAACTCTTCGGATCATATTTACCTTTCCATTCAGACAACCTACATCTTAATACCATAGCTGAATGTAGTTGTTTTCCAGACTCATCCTGAAATGACTTAGGTATTGTCTACGAGATAGAATAAATGGAAAATTTAATTAATATGCAGATCATGAACATAACACATTACGATAATTAAAATGGAAATTATTAAATTTGAGATATACACTTACAAATGATCCAAAACTTTCCTTTTCGTTGTTAGCAGAGAGAAAACTTGACACAAAACGTCTTATTCCTATATCATTAAAAATTCATCAAAGAACACAAAATTAAATGGTTTATATTATTATTTAATTGAGAGTAATATTTAAATATTTCAAAATCAGTATTCGATATCCACTTTGATATAATTGTGTTCTGTTTCATTGAAAAATGCATGAACTCTAACAAAGATTACTAATTAGTTAAGTCTACAAGAAATAACCTAATTCCTAATCAATCTAAAATCAGAAAGAAACATTTAGAGGAAACTTTTAACCCTTAACTAATTCAAATATCTCCCAAATTTGTACAACTATAAATCAATCTAATTTACCCAAATTAAATTAATAACACTATTTAAAACACTTTTAAGTTCTCAATCCAATCAAAAGCAATTTAACCCACAATTTATCATGTATCATCTAATTAATTACAATAGCAAGATTCCGAAACAAGAGCATGCATTAAGGGTTTAACATACCCATAGCTATTACAAGTATTAAACACTGTTATGTAATTCACTAGAAGGATTTAACATGCATATGTAGATGCACCATATATAGACCGAATATATGTATAACCAAATTGTAATAAAAATCATCATGTTCAAGCAGTAGAGAAGACAATACAAATCAAAATATATATATAAAGAATAACGTACCTCCATGTTTGATTAGCAGTTTGAAGATGGTAATGATCAGTTTAGCAATTGGAACTCTATATAAGAACCGAAGCCTCTAGCATGCAAAAGTATAGATTTGGGGTTTTTGACAACAGTGTGAAACTATTAAGACGGTTTTGTGCAGTTACCTTTTTAATTAGTACACCATAAATTGTTTTAAGGTATGACACAATTTCCTAAGATTGTCTATACTAAAAATGACAATAATTTTGAATATGATCAAAAAGATAAAAACAAAGTCAATGCAAGTTATAAATTTTGATTGTGTAGTATTATTTATTTATTTTTTATTTCACTTATCATATAAAAATAATGATATAAAAATAACTATTTAATTATAATTTATAAAAAAATTATATTTATTGTAAGGAAAACTTATTTTTATTATGAATAAAACACATTAACACGTATATTGCTAGTGTGCGAAGCACGAGCATATTGCTAGTGTTTATAACATTTAAGCTTAACGGTCTTCCCTTACATGTTAAGGTGTTCAGGATTTTACGCTTGCATGTGTATATTAATAAATGATCGTGAACGTTCAAATACTTCTAATCCAATGGATATGCTGGAGTTACTCAGTTACTCAAATATATATATATATATATATATATATATATATATGCACTCTACGAAAAACCCCTTATATAAAGAATAATAAAGAACACCATCAACAGCTACAACAAATCCTGGCATAGTTGTTGAGATGTTGCTGCAAATATTAATGCTACTGGCCCAGATCATTCCATTAAGTCAATACGTTTAAATAATGCCGGCGAATTCACATCTGTAACTTTTGGTGACTATTGCATATCTGTAGGAATCTGTGTTGAACACCCAGTTGCTCATGTACATACACAAAATGGATTATCTTAGTCATTTATCAAAAGACTTCAAATTATTGCAAGACCACTTCTATTGAAAGTAAAATTACCTACATCTGTTTGGGACCATGCAATACTTCATGCCGCCAATATTATTAGAATTAGACCAACTGCTTATAACAAACATTCCCCACTACAACTGGTACTTGGCCAAATTTTTTATATCACTCACTTCAAAAAAATTGAAAGTGTTGTATATGTGCCTATTGCTCAGAGAAGAATAGGCATCTATGTTGGTTTCGATTCAGCATCCATAATTAGATATCTTGAACCACTAATTGAAGATTTATTTACTGCAAGATATGTAGATTGTCATTTCGATGACCTTATGTTTCCTCCCTTAGGGGGAAATGAACAATTGAGTAAAGTTAATCATGATAACATGACACACATCAGGATTGCATTTTCTAGACCCGTGTACTGGTCAATGTGAACTTGAAGTTAAAAGAATTATTCACATGCAAAATATCGCAAATCAAATGCTAGATGAATTTAATGATTCTAGAAAAATAATAAAATATCAGTAAATACTCCAACTAAAATAGACATACCAATTCGAGAATTAAATCCTAAAGAATTGGTTAATGAATCAAAGTCGCACCTGAAGCGTGGTAGACTGATTGGTGCAAAAGATATTGCACCACAAAAATGAAAAACAAAGAAAAGTGGCACATGCTCTTGAAGTAGCAATTACCCCTGAAGTGGTATCATCTCCTGAAGAGATTGCAGTCCCTAAAGATATGGGATTAGATAATCATTAAATTTCATTAAAGTTTGTGCATGATATGAAACTATTGGATCGAAGCACAGTCATAATTGATGGTGAGAATGGGTACTTGAGATTAGAGCGTAATCTGGCTAGTACTAATTTAGGGAAGTATGAAATAGCAATGCGGCCTTCGTATCCTACTAAGAAGCCCCTAATAGTTTGCAATAATTACTACAGTTGTCCTGAGTCCACTACATGTTGCTATGTCTCTGACTTTGTTAGCTATTGTTATGGTTGAGAATGTTGTCCAGTTGAGTCAGCCACTTGCTGTGATGATCGCTCCAGCTGCTACCCACATGAGTAACCTGTTTGTGACATAAAGGCCAAAACATGCCTATTGAGCAAAGACAATCCCATTGGAGTAAAATATTTGAAGCGTAGTCTTGCAAGACCTAACATGGGTGTGATGATAACTTTTAGGAAGTTAATTGGCCCCTGAGGGAGTGAGGGGGGGAATACTGGCCACGATTGGATGATAGAAAATTTGTGGAAGCAGTTGATTCTTCGCTTCCTTTTTTTTGCTAAATAAGATTCTTCCCCAGTTGCTTGAACAGCTGATATGTGTTCATCAAATCTAACTTACATTTACAGATTTAAAGACAAAATTTGTGAATATGATTTTGTTTCGGATGGCCTGCAAGACAAGCTTTTTTATTTCGATTTGCTAAGTTTTCTATTAACTAGATTTCAGCATTTTTTGTTTAAACGATTGAATTATTAACTAAACTCGAATATGTAATTATCAACAATTACCTGCTCAGACCTTAATGTATTAAATGTTTAATTTATTAATTTCGAGGGTTATCCATCTTTTTTGGTTCACTAATACTTATTAAAGTGCGTTTTACAAACCCACTAAATTATAAGTCTAGGTGACAACTCTTTTCCCTTTAAAACATGATGTTAGTCATTATTACATTATATGCATACTAAGAATCAACATTTTTATTTGGTGGTTGTTACTTTCTATTACGTTTTTATTAGTTCTTTTAAACATGGAAATGATGCACCTGGAAATCTAAACTTATGTTAGCTTGATCGACATAATTATGAATTTTTATAGATTTATTTTGTCTATTATTTGTTTGCCTATAGATTTATTTCTTTCTTTGATTGATCACATTGGTCTTACATTTCTTAAATGAGCACTACTAGTTACATAATGTAATTTACAAAAATCAATCTTTGATAAATGTACAATTTGACTATTGAGCAGCCTCCTTTAGCAGGATTTTCAGGTCGTTTAAGGATTCTTTATCTTTCCCTTATTTGAATTTTTTAAAATGAACTAGCAGATTGATCCATTGGATTTTAGGTTTCTGGTCTTCTCCTGCCAAAACAAAAAATAAGGAGAAGACCTTAAACCAATGTCGAAGTTAAATTGTGAAAGGTCAACTAAGGGTGTTGCAATTTTTTGTTGGAGCAATAAGGGTGACCTAGTGTTCAAGTTAAATTGTGAAAGGTGAACTTTAACAAAAGAATGAACTAATATTGAATTTAACACCCTTATTGCTCGTTATTGCATGTTGATGGAAATGAGTCTAAATCCTGGAAATGCTATTTCTTGGATTGAAACTTGAAACACATGTGCAATTAGGAGCAAAATAATACTCCTACTAAGAGGAAAAAATAACGAATAATGAGGAGTACGGAAATTTAGAGTACTGGTTTTCTTGGATATAGAAAACACAAATATCAGTACTTGTAAACAACCCACTGTATTTGTAAGTTGTACCTGTTAGGTCCAAAATAGTTTGTAGAATGGGGGTTGAATACAAACTATACCGTTTTATCGAAATTGTTCTTTGGGTGTATATTAATTTTTAAACAATTCGATGCGGAAGAAAATGAATACCGATATTTCAAGTTAAATATAAAATTGTATTAAACTTGATGGGGTGTGTCTAAATACACGGGTACAAATTACAAGGTTTGATGACCAAACTAATTATTACAAATTCTATAGAAAATTCGACATGAACTTTTCTATATTTGTAATAAAAAGATCGAATGCTAAAAGCAATTCGAGAGATAAGTTCTAGGAGTAAACTCGCTAGATAGTCCCAAGGGTACAAGTAAACTATTTTTATTGGTTTAGATTTGACAATATAGCTCAGAAATAATTTACAAGAATTTAATTTGAAGCTCAGGAACTATTCTCTCTTGATCTCTTTTTCTCTCGGCTTTGTGTCTGTCTGTGTGTTGAGAAGATGAAGATGTATGTATGTTTTTGTTTCTGGCGGCTGCTGTCTCTTTTATCACAAAACATGTCAACTGTCATAGTGTCCATTTTTAACACTATTATGACACTCGCTATGGCAGTTTCTTGAACTTATATGACTCTTGCATGGCTGCTATGACACTCTCCTCCCAGCTATCATGACACTCAAATAATACCAATATGATATTCGGTATTACACTTTCAGAAGCATTATGATAGTCGATATGACACTTGGTTGAGCTGCTATGACAGTCCACTTGATTCATTATGACACTCGGTATAATGATTGAACAACTTGGCCATTTCTTTTTTTCAAAAACAAAACCACCTGCCACTTTTGTAATTCACGTGGGCTATTCTGTCCTTATTAGGGGCAGGCTCCGTAGAAATGCTTTTTAACCCGCACAGCTTATAATCTTTAATTAATAAATAATTATTTGAATCCAAAAATTATAAAAATAAATATCTAATATTATTGGATATTTATAAATATAATTTCTAAATAAATAAAATATTTATTAATATAAATAAATCCTTAAACTCTAAGTTGCGGTCACTTGAGCGCCTGAAACTGGACTCCTTTTGCTTAACAAAAAATATATCAATTCCAACCGGGATTCCAGCTTCAAGAATATATCACTTTCCATTCTATTGTGATAATTCTATTTTTTCATAACCAGTCCACTCGATAATAAAATCCTTGTGGTTAAATAATTTAGTACTTTTGTTGCTTGCACAATGATTTTCTTTATACCAGTCTTCATAGCTTGAACCACTGAAGTTAATGACGAACTACCACTGCTTAATGTTGACACTCGATGCACGGTCTGGTTCATGAGTGACTAACCGCAATGACTGTTCTTCATATATTGAATTTAAAGTTGTGGTTCATGTCTTCCTTTTCTTCACTCTTTATTCAAACCTTTCTAATCTGTATTCTGCCACTATAGGAACCTCTTGTCACTATAAATAGAATCCACTGTCTTGATTACTCCACTGACGCTTGATCAACAGAATGAACTTCTTCAAGTGTAGTATACCTCAAAACAGTAGATTGACTTTGTCTTCTTTCTCTTGACAGTTACGCATTTGAGATACGTGTGACAGTACATATGTACTAATTACTATTACATTCTTGTTTGAGTTGAGTTGAATCCTCGAAATACAAATAGGCTACATCATATGCCTTTCAGTACCCTAGAGGAAGGGGGCAACTGTCAAGACAAACAATTTCTTCCAAAAGTTATACGTAATATGCCTAAACAGAAAGTAAATATCACAAGTTTTCACAAGATACATTCTCTAGCATATATGCCTAAATATTACCAATCTCTGTGTTAACAACATTGTCTGTACCAGCACGAGTAACATTGTCTGTACCAGTAGGAGGAGCATTAACCTTCAGGGCGCCATAGCCAGGTCCCTGAGAACAAGAGGACTAATAAGCAATAGTGGTACAATAATAATAATAATAATAATAATAAAACAGAAAGCAAATTAGATTAAAGAACTTACAATTATAGAATGCACAACATGGCACACGTAAACAAATATGTCAATCCAACGGAGGGATCCCCGGTAACAAACCAGCCATTCCTAAGCCAAATGTCCTCAGCATAGTTTTCGCATCAACGACATGCGCATAAGTACCAGAAAGAAGACTTTTGCAACGGTATATGCAACAAAACCTGTGGGGCCGGTAACCCACGGGCCATGCACCAAAAAGTGCTCAAGCAAGATTCTTACGGTCACCAAAACATAGTTGAAGACGTTATAGGTACGGTTTAAAGCACCAAGGAGCATAGCAATTTGGAGGGGAGACACATGTCCTATAGAGTACACCGCCCCAACCACTACACAATGCATTGATACGAAATAGACAATACATGTCTACGTGTTAAAGGCATAGCCAAGTTTGGCAACAACCAAATCGGTAGTAGCAAACGCAGACACCGACAGGGCAGCGTACATCAGAATCCCACAAACAATAACATATGTTCTCATTCCAAAAACTTACAAAACAAATACATACATATTATAATTAAGCAGTGAACGAAAAAACAATCATACATGCCATTAAAATTAAAGCATACCCCAGCCATATCAGAAGTAGTCAGGACTCAGGATATATCATGTATAAACAACCATAATGCTGATTAAATTCAATTTAGCAATGCAAATAAGTTCTTACACAGTAAACATAAAAATTCACACAAACATGCAATAATATACATAGAGAGAGAGGGGGGGAGGGGGGAGGGAGGGAGGGGCAGAGGGACGGAAAAGTCTTTACAAATTCAAACAAGGGGCAGAGGGACAGAAAAGTCTTTACAAATTCAAACATAAAATAAAGGCTGGATCGTCATATCAATTAATTTACAGGAAATTGACAATAAAATTTAAAAGCTATAGAAAAGAAACAACCAGCCTTTCCACTTATAAAACAAAATATGAACATCTAGATCAATTTAATATTTCAAAAGTTCATAACATTCAACAACAACAACAAACACCAGTCGTTGTAAAAACATCAAGACATTGATTTATAGCACTACATATTGCTATATGCAGCTTTATTCTCAAAATACAAAGATTTTGGGTTCACGACTTTAAACGTGACAAAGAGCTTAAATTTAATACTTAAAAATAGTGTTAGTGTAGAACCTAATATTGAGGTCCTTGCAGAGCAATGCCAATAAAAACTCAAATAAAATTGAATAAACTAGAACTATACATACATACTTTCAAAGCTAGTAAGAACAATAATACATATAATAAACGGCCCCAAAATCATTGAAATTAGTACTTCCACTACTTCCTTAACGCGCTTCGACTTTTCGACAAATTATCACAATTCGAATCCTCAAAATCAATCAAAATCAAATTCCTACACATCTGTCACTAAATATGTATAAATTTCAATCAATTAAACACAATTATCAGCAAATTCACAACTTGCAATCCTAGTTTTCGCGAAAATATCGCACAATTGCTAATTAAACTATGTGTGATTGCAGAGTTTTACAAAGAATTAGCGAGAATCAGTGGCCACTGAATGTGTGTGTGTGTGTGTGTGAGAGAGAGAGAGAGAGAGAGAGAGAGAGCAAACAACGAGACACTTCAAAACGCAAACAATCAACAAATACAAATGCACATATAACAATTGACAAATACAAAATGCTATAAAGAGTTAAAATAATGGAAGGAGAATGAACTTACAGGAGAGAGAGGATGAGGAAGAGAGAGCGGGAGAGAGAGATTAACAACTCTGTAACAAACTGAATCGAGTGTGTGTAAAATAATAACAGAATGTTAGTATTTATTTCGCAGTTGACCAGTCAATTGGTATTTACATTCACCATTTGACTTTCCGCTATCGATATTCGATAATTTAAATACACGACGTGTAATGATACGTAAATTTAATGTTTGTGAAACAAAATTATTTTAAATTTTGATGTTGTGTTTGAATTTATTCTTTCTGTATATGACATAACCCTACATAAATAAATATATTTAAATTTAAATATTTGTTGTAATATTCTAACTATATTATTAATATATAAACTACTAAATGAACTAGACAAAGTGAGAGAGAGAGAGAGAGAGAGAGTTGAGAAAGAAGAAAGCAAGCAAAAGAAGAGTGGTTTGAATATTAGTTATATGCTAGCTTCATGAACCGCTATTGGTTCTGTAACATCCCTGACCTAGTCTCTATATTATATTAATATAAAAGGAATTATCGAAATATTTTCAATATTAGTTATATTCTCATTCTCTAATATTTAAAGAGAATGGAGAATAGGTATTAAGAATTTCACCGGGAATACTCTAAGAGTATTACTTAGTTGTAGAGAAATTTTAGATTGTAATAAATCGTATTTCAAATACATTGAAATACAATATTATTAAGGAATAAAACGAGTACCTAAATGGAGTATGTTAGTGTATGATTCCTTAAAGGAAAAGGAATTAAGATTTGATAACATATTAGTGAAGAACGTTAAAAATAAGTGTATGGAAATGCGATCGGTTTTCGGAGATGAGCGTTTTATAAATCTTCGGGGAATGAATAGTAACTACAGAAATGAATAGTAACTCGGGGAATGAATAGTGATTTTGGTGGAAAAAATATTTTTAGATAACACGATGTAAAACGTTATTTTAGGAACTTTATCCTTCTACGACAAATGCAAATTCAACTCTTAAAAGTACCCTAAAGGAGTTGGAATGTTTTAAAGTTTGTTATTAAAACTTCCAGAAATTCTGTAAAATCAGCCGTAAGTCAGAAAAATGCAAACGAATACTTGATACAAAGGTATGATCGAAAATAGAATTAAGAAATTTAAAGGAGTATTTATTGAGGAATTCATATTGAAGAGCTATACAGAGATAAGTGAATAGTAAGGTGAAGAGTAAATTTTTTCGGATTCCATTTGATGTGAAATTTCAGCGGTTTCTTCCAAACATTAAACAGTTAATACCCACGACTTTAGAATCAATTTCGGGATTTAGAAGTCATTAATCTACCTTAAGTACATGTTGGTCGAATTTTTGAAAGAAAATAAAAGAAGTAAAGATTTCATTGGCTTGTTGTATAAGTGTAGAAGTATTTGTGTTTAAGGCTTTTCAAAGAAGCTTTGTAAAACTTCCTAGTTAAGCTAAGGGTTAATAAGTAACTTAACATTAGTAGGTATAGATATTTAACACAACAAAGCTCATCTTCCTTCCTTATTACCTAAAAATACCGAATGCTTCATGTAGAGAGAAAAGCTTGACAAAATATTTTATCTTCTATCTACTTGCTTCATAAATCACAAGATAAATATATAGTATATATAATACATCTACAAACACTTTAGTTGGCTGATATTAGAAGAATAAGGGCTAGAATAAGGAGAAAGCTAAGGGTTCAAGGAGGTTATTTCAAGGAAATCAAACAACTTTGCAAGGGGTATAATCCTAAACATGAATCTTTCTATTTTAATGATCTTTTATGATGTTTTGTAGTTGTTTTTATACATATATAATTCTGGGTTTATGATGTATACATAGAGGTTAGTATATGATGATGGCTAGTAGCATGATTAAGAGGATTAAGAGTGATATTATATGATAATGAATTGGTTAGATTAGTATTCCAGATTTTGGACAGATTCTACCCAGTTTTGGGGTGATTAATTTGAAGCAGTTAAAAACCCGTTTTGGCTAAGGTTTGTAAACGAAAGTTGTAGTACTCGGAGTCTAGTTTGCGTAGCCACAAACGGTGAGTCGATTGGATTAATGAGTTAGGAGATATGGTCATTTTAGTATAGGTTGTCCATAACCTATGAATTTGGTAAACAATGAACTTTGGAAAACTGTTTCACCTAGTTAAACTCTTTAATTCGAACTGAAAAATTTATGTAAGGTCTATAAATGATTAAGGAAGAAGATTGGAGAGTTTGGTGATTTATAAACCATTTTTTGATTTATTAAAAATACTACAGTAAGAGGTGCGCAGTGAAGTCTTGTTTTCCAGGTTCACTGTCCTGCCCTGTTTTTGAGGAACAATTCGAACTACTTAGGATCATGTAAGCGCAGTGTATTTGCTGGGTCTATAATCTATTTTGAGTCTAGTTTACACCCTCAAAGGTTTCGAGTGGTTTCGTTTAGCGAGTAAGGATTTATGGTCGTTTTGGTACAATTAGCGCATAAGGTACGAATTGTTGAAACATTGAACTTTGGGGAATTGTTTCACCTAGCTAACAACCTTAGTTTAAAGTGAAATTGTGGGGAATAATAAAACAATGAGTATAGAAGGTCTCAGAGGTGGATTCATGTTAAAATGATCATTATATGATTTATGGTGAATTTTTTAACATGGCTGATCATTGAGGAAGTGGATGGTTTTTGACTTTCTACGAGTAGTTTTTGTACCAATTTTGAGCAGACATTTGACCTAGCTATACTAATCGTATCAATCTGAAAAATTGAGGATAGTTATGTTAGAGAGTAAAATGGAAAAGCTTTCGTGTAAAAATATTAAGCTTTGGAATTATGAAAAATGTAGGAACATAGGGGTTTAATAAGGATTTCTTAAGGAAAGAATTTGAGGAACCATTTTGGGATAAGATTTCGGACGATTTAGGAGGCTCGTTTGGAAAAGTTAAAGAACGAAAGTTTTAGGTATCGGTATGAACTATGTTTATACCAAAGATGGTAATTTTCGGAAGTATAATGAGAATAGTAGTAATTAACCAAAAGGAGAGAAAATAACTTATTTTTTTAATAAGATTAGTTTTACTTGAATGGTATAATTATATCCATAGAAGTATTTTATGGATTTTAATAGCTAATTATAGTTGCATGGATCAAGGTTTCCAGAAAGGAGTCCAGTACCATAAAACGGGTTAACACATGCTAGGAAATGAAGCGAGCTAAGGTGAGCATTAATCACCTTGATTTTCTCAAAAATTTTATTATATATTATCTACGGATATTATATGAGTTAATTGAAGTATGAATACACTGATAGATGAAAATTGTTATATGAATGAGAATAAGGATATTGTGAAACATGGCACGAATATGAATATAGTTATTATGTGATCAATGTGGATTACATAAAAGGAAAATATGTACATGAGTAAGTACATGAAAGAAAGTAATGAAATGAGATATAGTAATGTGCATATTGTGCAATTGCATTCGATTAAATAAAGGAGTTGTGACTGTCATTGCTTTAGTATCAGGAATATGAATTTAAGGGCCTAGCTAGCCATCAAAGTGAAAAGAAAGGTCTTGGTGACCATATGTGAAAGAAAACGTGTAAATAAGGATTTTGGGAACCTCACGTCACGTGTAAAAGAAAGGTTTTGGAAACCACACGTGAAGGAAAAGTCGACTATAAACAAAACAGAAAAGAAAAGGGGAAGGATCCCGGAAAGATACTAAAGTCAAGTTGGTCAGTCACAACAAAGTAAAGAAACAAAGTGAAAGAAAGTGGAGTCTCATACACATGTTGCATACATGCATAGTAAATGATTACTTGGATTGATTGATGATTATATGGAATGAAGTATTATGTGAGTACGTGTTTGACAAGGTGTTGAAAGAGATTATGTGAATATATATGTTGAAATTATGAATTTCTATTATACGTGATTATTGAGCATGAGATTGACTAAATAATTCAATACCAAGGAAGTAGCTAGTGATTTCAAGTAAAAAGAAGATTTCGGGTTACACTAAGAGAAAGCTTCAGGTTTATAAATGAGACATTTTGGTAATATGTTTTTATCTAGTAAATGCATGTAAGCAAAAAGAGTATTTTGGCTAAATAGAAGATTAAGCCTTCAGAATGAAGTAGAATGAGTTTGAGCACTAAAGAGGAGGTAAAATAGGAGAAACAATATATTTTGCTATGAGATCATTATTATTAAATGGATAGATGTCTTTATGAAAAGGGAACTAATTGATTGTGGATTATAAAGAAAAGATTATATGCTTGAGTAAAATAAGAATGATTTATGTTCACTGAGTTGCGACTCATTAAATCGCTCAATTTTTCAGGTTAAATGCAAGTCAGCCAGATGATGCTCAAGAGTCCCTACTCCTCTACATTGTTTATATATATATATATATATAGTTAAGTTATGCGTCCGCATTTGCAAAAGTTTATTACAGATATTTATAGTTATATTTATTTGTTAATATGAGAACTACATATGTATATATGACATCATAAATGATTTAAAAAGGAGAGGTCCTGACAGGTTCGGAGTGGTTTGATGATGTTGCCACTGTTTGCTTTGTGATTTCCAAGAAATGGTTATAACGCAGTATGTAAATACATATCCAGTTTTTGATTTGCCAATGTGAGAATCTAATAAATATATTTATTCTGCATATCCAATCAATTGAGTTGTCGAGTCATTAAAAAAGAATAACCCAAATTCATTTTTTCCACAAAGATAACAAAATATTTGTTTGATTTCATTCCAGTGCATGTCCATTCGAGCAAAACTAAATCTAGCCAATAAATTTACAGCAAATGCAATATCTGGTCTTGTATTATATGCAAGATGCATTAGTGCACTAATTGCACCAAGATATGGAATTTCAAGTCCAAGAATTTTTTCATCATCTTCTTTTGGTCGAAATGGATCTTTTTTCAGGTTTCAAAGATCAAACCACCATCAGGGTATTCAAAGGATGATATTTATCCAGGTAAAACCTGTTAACACTTTTTCAGTATATGTGGATTGTTGGAGGAAAATACCTGATGACAAGTGCTCAACTTGTATACAAAGACAATATTTTGTTCTTCCAAGATCTTTCATTTCAAATTCTATCTTTAGATATATGGCTGTGTCATCAACTTCTTTAGTTGTTCTTACAAGATTTAAATCATCCACATATACATCAATAATCACAAAACCAACTTGCGATTTCTTAATAAAAACACATGGACAAACTTGATGCCTTATATACCCATTATTTTATAATTAACGACTAAGGCCGTTATACCACAAGCGACCCGAATGTTTTAATCCGTACAATGATCGTTGTAGTTTAATGGAGTATATAGGATGAGGTTTCTTATAATCATCCATTTTCAATATTTCTGGTATTTTCATATAGATTTCACTATCAAGTGAACCATATAGGTACACTGTAACGACATCCATGAGACGTGTTTCTAATTTTTCTTTAGCAGCCATACCTAATATAAAATGAGAAGTAATTCCATCCATTACTGGCGAGTATGTCTCTTGATAATCAATGCCAGATCTTTGAGAAAACCCTTGTGCTAGGGCTTTATATATCATGATTTCATTTTGTTTTCTTATGAAAACCCATTTATTTTCAACAGGGTTTAGACCATTTGGTGTTTGGACAACAGGCCCAAATACTTCTCTATTGCGCAATGAATTTAATTCTATTTGAATTGCGGCTTTCCATTTTAGCTAGTCTTTTCTTCGATGACATTCATCCACACTCTATGGTACATGATCAGAATTTATATCGACATCCAATGCCGAAGAATATACAAATACGTCTCATGAAAAATGATTTGTTGATAAAAATCACAAATTTTAACAATAATTAAGCTTAACATATCGAATCTAAAGTAGAATCTTATCTAAATTTAAAAATCAAATGTTACATAGAATCCACTAGAGAATCTTATGTATATTTTTATAATAATAAATTATTTGTAATCATGCTATATTATATTAGATTTAAATTTTTTTTAGATTTTATTTTTATTCATAAAAAACCATTATTAATGTGAAAATTAGAATCTAAATGCGATTTTATTTAAGATTCTATCGTGTTCTTTAGTTGGGTATTCATACATAATATATATTTATCATTTGGGTATTATATATACCATACCCAACTCAAAAATGAGTATCACAAAAAAAAATTGAGATAAGCATTTGTGAAAGGGGTATCTTATACAAATGGGATGTTCAATTTACAACTGCGTATCTCAATCATTAAAAATAACCACAACACCCAACAATAATTATTTTTATTAATTTTTACTAAAAATTATTATTTTTAACATTTTTTCCCGTATCACAAAGGATACTTCAGCCGCAGGCCGGATCATACTATTCTTAGCTTATTTTCAGTGTCAATAATTTAATTAAACTAGCTTTATACCCGTGCAATGCATGGGTAACTTTATTAATATTTTGTATTTTAATTTTGATAAAAAAAATTTTAAAAAAAATTAATTTTGTAGCATTTTGAATAATTTATTTTTAATTTTAATAATAATAATACATATGTTATATGGTTTATCAGTATACATTTATTTTTTTCTTGTAAATGGTTTTTCTATAATTTATATTTCAAAGTTTAGGCTAACATATTTTATAGTATTTCATAATTATTTTTGATTTTTTTTATTTTATAGGATTACATATGAATATATGATATACTTGAAACATATAGGTACTATATTCATGTAATAATTTATTATTAATATTTTTTTGTCTTTTTGATTATGTAATTTAACGGTTATTTTAAAGATTTTAGATATTTTGTTATAGTGTTTTTATAGTTTTTAAAGACATTTTTTTTACTTTTTTGGAAATATGTGTGGTATTGAGTTTTTTTTAATTGTTTGAATATTGATTATTTTTTCATATTAGTTATATATTTTTCACATGTGTGGTGTTTATTATGTATTTTTGTTTAGATAAATCTGGGATTTTTATGTTGTACTCCCTCCGTCCCTTTTGATTCTTAACACTTTCTATTTTGGGATGTCCCAATAGATTGTTAACATTTCCTAAAATAGTAAGTTTTAACACTATTACACCCACTACTTCACTTATTTTAACAATACTTTACATTATTACATCCACTACTTAACTTATTTTAACTATAAAATCACTATTACACCCACTACTTCATTTATTTTAACAATATTACACCCACTATCTTGGTTTCCGCCGCTGAACACCCCACCGCTGAACACCCCACCGCTGAACACCCCACCGCTGAACACCCCACTATCTTGGTTTCCACTATCTTTTCTATGAACACCCCACCGCTGAATGATGAACTTTGCCAGTTTTCGCCTGCGACCCGACCGGGAGGGGAACACACAAGCCCTTACCCGCCTGAATGGAATGAATATCTCCCTCGTCTGGTCGAGAAGGGAGAAAGCCCGGGGAACTGGACTGTGACTCTTCTATTATATTACGAAGAAGTCCATTGGGACGGAGGGAGTACTATATTTAGATATTAATATAAATTTATTTTGTGAGTGTTAAATTATTTTCTAATTTAAAATATGTTTATTTATTGATTTGTGTTCACTTTTTTAAATTTAATTTTTTTCTTTTCAAAGTAAGAATTTGTCTATTTGTTGATTTGTCCTCATTTTTTTAATTTAAATTTTAGAAACATATTTATTGTCAAATCTAAAAATAGAAACTTTAATGTTTTTTATCAAACTAATTTTTTCTTAAAGAGTTAAAGCACTTTCATTTGGTAAACAATTTTTTTGTAAATTATATTTTAAGATTTAGCCTAACATATATTTTAATATTTCATATTTTTTGGGAAGATGTTTTCTATTTTATTAGAATATATATATTATACATTATAAATGTGGGAATTTATTGGTTTAACTATTCTTTATATATATATATATATATGATTATGTAATTGTGAACACACATGCATTTGTACTTTTTTTTAAAGAAAGTTTGTACTATCTTTTTATATTTTTGTGTTAATATATATTTGTTTTAAGTGCATTATATTAAATTTTATTATTGATTTTAGTTTTCTACATTTAGATCTTTTTTTTGAATTAGAATTTTTTTTTTTAATTATATTTTGTTGAATTTTGGTGTCACAATATTTTTGATTACCTTTTTATTATCTTATTTTACCATATATTTTCTTAAAAACTTCTTTTTTGTTTTGTAATTAAATGTACATTCTTATTTTTAAAAATTATTTTTTAAATTGAAGTTCTAATGATATGCTTTGTTTACTTGTTTATTATATATAAAGAATGAATTTGCGACTTATTTTTAATTAAGTTTTTTTTTTCTAATTTATCCTTATTTGTTAATATTAGAAACATATTTGTTGTCAAACTTAAAAATAAAATAATGATTTTTTGGTGTTATTTTGAAAATTATATTTTAAGGTTTTGCCTAACATATATTTTAATGTTTCATATTTTTTATTTTGTTTTCTTCTATTTATTAGAATATATATAATACAACTTAGACATGTGCGAACTTATTGTAATTTAACATGAACACACATACATTTGTACTTTTTTTAGAAGAAAGTTTATACTTTCTTTTATATTTGTATACTGAAATTCTGATGGCATGTTTTGTATACTTGTCTATTTTATATAAATAATGAATTTGTGATTTATTTTTCATTATGGGTTTTTTCCATTTTATCCTTATTTGTTAATTGTGTGTAAATTTTGTGCTACTATAACTCTTTTTCCTATAATAATAACAATTAATTAAGTTGACGATGAATATTTTATTAGTTTTATTCTTTATTAATTTACTTTAAATTTTATTGAGAAAATGACCAAAATACCTCATTTTGACTACCCTATGGTCCAAAATACCGTTTTTCGGAACTGATGGCCCAGAATACCCACGCAACACACTACTGTGTGTAGCGTGTCCCAAGGTACTGTTCATCCCTCGTTTCTCCCTCTCTCTCGTTTCTCTCTCTCCGAACTCTCTCTGTCTCTCTCGCAATCGTCCGACCACCTCCACCTCTTTTGAATACATCAAAAGCACCAGTGGACCTTGCTCTTCATTTTAACGGACTGATTTTATGGAATATGGCCCCGCAGGGGCTTCTAAGAACATTGTCGGAAAAATAAGAAAGTGGTTACAATCCGATTTGGGTATTTACAATCCGGGAAAGCAAATGGTTAAAAGTGGGTATGGATGTGTAGAGCGTCGAACGACGATTCAATTAATGTGTAATACGTTATGGGATAGTACCTGTAGGCTGTGAATGGAGTTTATGTTCGTTTTTCGCCATCGGAATCGTCTTTTCGCGTTTCTGAGCATCTGGAGCAGACGATGGATACGCATCTGGGAAATGCGTATCCGGATATGCGCATTTCACAGATGCGTATCTCAAGCTACAGATCCACCAGACGGATGGATACGCATCTGGGAAATGCGTGATGATAACGTCAGATGACGTCATCACGCGTTTGACAGATGCGTAACACCAAGATGCGCTGTTCGTGAAAGCGTATCTGTGGCTTTTGCTCCTTCCCCAATAACGTGTCTCAAGACACTTCTTCAGCAGTAGCGTGTCTTCAAGACACTCCTTCACCAGTAGCGCGTTCCGTGGGTATTTAGGGCCGCCCAAGTTGGTGGTAGGCATTTTGGTAATGGGGAGTGGGAAAAAAGGTATTTTGGGCCATCACCCAATTTTATTGTTGATGAAATTTAATATTTTTGTAACTTTTAAATTATTAAATTATTATAGGAATTTTTGTACTTATTATGTTTACATTCTCTATTAATTATTTTATTTTGGATTTTCGGATTGTTTTTAATTTATTTACAATTTTAGTACCGAATCTAGAATCTTTGCAAATTAATAAAATGTTAATTTATTGATTTGTGTTGACTTTTGTTAGTATAACTTTTAAAAACATGTTTGTTGTAAAATCTAAAAATAAATTTTTTTTATGACTTTTTTTAAAAAAATAGGTTTCACAGGTTTCATTGAAACTCTTTTTTGTGTTAAGATTTTTTAAATTATATTTGAAATTTTAGTATAAATTATTTTTGTATTAATTTTAGTAAACAATATGTTGGAACACAATAATTTTTTTAACTTTAATTTTTTCTGTTATCATATGTTATTTATTTTAGTGCATCCTTTTTTGATATTATTTGTTAGATTAAAAATACCATTAGTAGCATAATTTTAGCTTTTTTGTTAGGGGAGTTTTAGCTTTTAAACCAATACTCTGGACCAACTTATTTTTCTAGCACAACACTAATATTTAATGAACTTACCTTTTAACCCCTAACGACGAGACGCCCACCTAAACTCCCTTGCGCCAATTATATATAGGATATAATATAATGTAATCTTTTTTTTTGTTACTAAAAACAACATGAATCATTTTACTGAATATGTAAATTGCGGTCATGTAAATGATATCACAGCGGTAATATGTTAAAACCAATGTGTATTTAGGAAATCTTATTTTTCAGAAATAAGTTATTTATTCTGAAAAAATGTACATAAATATGTATTTTTTTCTGAAATAAGTAACTTATTTTTTGCAAAATAACGAATGTTAAAATTTTCGTAAACATTTTTTTCTAAAAAAATATGTAAATATTTTTTTTTTCGAAATTAGTAAATTATAAATTAACAATAAGGAGGACCAAACAGTGCCTAAAACAGGTTCATATCACACAGTATACTTCACCCAGAGCACACTATTCTTCGCATATTTCCAGTGTCGATAATATTTTTTTTTTGAAAAGTGTCAATAATAATTTAAATAAATGTAATCTCATTTTTTGAAAAAATGCCCAAAATATCCATTCTGGGGTGTGTATTTGCCTAAAATACTTATTTTTAGAAACAACAGTCCAAAACACCTACACATGTCGGATACTCCTTACCCAGTGGAGTATCCGGTGTGATACTGCTTTATCAAGTGGAGTATCACGTGTCCTTATCCAGTGGGATACTCCTTACCCAGTGGAGAGTATCAGGAGTGAATATCAGGGGTGATACTTCTTACCTAGTGGAGTATCAAGATGATACATCACCACCAGTGGAGAGTATCATGAGTGAATATCAGGGGTGATACTTCTTACCTAGTGGAGTCCACTAATGATGATGTATCATCTTGATACTCCATGAATTAGTGAATTAGACAGGATTCCTTTGTACAGAAAAACAAGTAGTGGGTCAATCCGCAAAAATCTCATCGTCAATGCAAAATACTTATACAAATAACAAAACAATGCGGGAGAGATAAAAAAGATGCAGGGTCGTTTGTCTGAATAGTGAAGTATCTAATGGGTATTTAGGGTACTGTATATTCAGTATGAATATTTTGATCAAATATTATTGAAAAATGGATATTTTGGACATTTATCTTTTTTTTTTATTAGAAACAGTTTGAATCATATATTGAATATGTAAATTACGGCTAATAACTGAATCATTTTCACAACGAACCAAGCCTCAACAACAAACAAGACTATGGAATTAAAGCCCTGTAAATAATGGAAACACCAATCACTTTTTCTAAACCTAAGTCTTAATTCGTCCATCATGTGCTCTCCTCAATCTCGCCAATTCGTCGTCAATTCTCATCATCACCACTAGACCTGACGAAATGGATCTGAATTCCAGGAATCGAACCGAAATTCATGGAATCGAATTCGATTTTGTATCCGAATTAGAAAATTCAATAATTATCCGAATACCAATTTAATCCGATTCGAAAAATATCTGAATCGAAAATTTAACCAAAAATCATCAGTAATACTAGACCCGATTACGACCAAGAACCGACCAAAATTGAATAAAAAATGATCTGAACCGAATATGACTCGAGATACTGGATCTAATTTAGATCCGAATTCTAAAAATGATGAATTAAGTAGTTGTTATAATTTTAACGGGTTGTAACGAATAGGTTATGTACATTACCGCACATTTCATTCAATATTTATCCATTCATAAGCAAGATGCACATTTAAAATAATTTTATATCAAATATATCATAATTATTTAATCAATTTTTTTGAATAAGTACATAATTTTATACTAGAAATACAATATTTAATAATAAGGTACTTTTTAAATTAAAATAATGAATTAAAGATAATCTAAAAGGATCCGAACTATATCTGATCCGAACCGAATTTCATCCGACCTTAATCCGAATTTCATCCAATTTTAATTTGAATTAGATCCAAATCGAATCAGATCCAATCCGATCCAAATTCTGTTCAAATATATCATAACCGAAAATTAATCCGATCCAGATTAATCCGATCAGAAACACTTATCCGAATTGGTAGGTCTCACCACCACCACCAACACCACCACGATGATCAGGCCTTGGCCCAACAACACACTTATCTAACATTTCACACAAGCCCCAAAAAGGCCCGGTCTAACTTAATACAGGCGCAAGTTTACGCACACACTTTCTCTGTTTCTCACGGTCTTGTAAATTGTAATTGACCAGTTGAATGAGGCAAATGGGTTCGATTTTGATAACCCACCGGAAAATATGGCGTTTTTGTACGGCGCCGGCGATGAAAGACGGTGGGTTGATGAGAATGTACAGTAATAAACCAAAAAGAAAGGTGAATTTAAAGAAACTAAGACCAATGATTCTTGAAAGAATAAATAATAGAGCTAAAGATTATCCAATTAAAGCTATGATTCCTGTTGCTGAAGATGTACTTAAAGCTAGAGTTCTTCTCATTCAAGGGGTGGCTACACTTCTTCAGTTTGTTCCTCTCTGGGCTTGCAAGTAATCTCTCTCGCTCTCTCTCACTCTCTCTCCCTCCATCTCTCTCTCTCTCTCCCTCTCTCTCTCCCCACTCTCTCTCTCTCTCTCTTTGTATGTTTGTGGTTATGTATTAGTTTTTCATTTTCAAGTTCTAGGTTTTGATTAAAATGTGGATAATATTTGTTTACATTGGTAAATTAGCTTCATTTATGCTTATAGAATGTGTGAAATGAGCCTAAAGCTGATGTTTGTTGAGTGATTGATATATGAAAGCAAATTGTTGTACTTGTTTAGAAATGAAAATTATGAATATTTATCCACAAGATGGTATTTATTTTATTTCACCCCCCCCCCCTAAAGTTCATTCCTTTTAACCAAGTAGATCAGAATGCTCCAATAAGACTGGAATGCAGAAGAAAGGGAATGAACAAATATGAACAAAATCATAGGAGAAAGAGAGGATGCAGGGTAAAGAGTGAAAAAAATGAGAGAGTGCATATTTTCAATGATGAGATTTGTGAAGAGAGTGGAGCTATATATTTTCATAGTAGTAGGTTTGAGCTCTAGTTCATGTGGTTAGGAATGTAACAGAGGAATGAAATAAAATTTAAACTAGATATCCTTAAATTAGTAAAAACTTTATTAAATGAGAAAAAAGCTCCTGAGGTTACCTCAGGAGAGTTACCTGAGATTACAGTATAAACATATTGTGGTATTTTTGTAAATATTGAAAATCTTCTAAAAAAAGTTTGTAATTACAGTTATACCCTCGTGCATTCATATGGGAATCATAGTTACCTCAGGTAATTTCCTGAGGTAACCTCAGGAACATCAATCCCTTATTAAATTTCCCCCAATTTTTTTTTATTTTCACCGCAACCAAATAAAGCATAAGTAATTAGCAAAAAATAAAAATAAAGCATAAGTGACTTGTTTATCAGAATACTTATGTGGTCAGAACAATATTGGTGTCTCCCTGTGGTCGGACTGAACTCACCTTTCCATTGTATGCATGTTGTTAGTTTCACTAGTTTCTATGTCATAATTAAAGATAAATATTATATTGGCAGGTTAGGGATGACATGTGGTCTGAGTTGTTCTTGTTTCTTGGCAGGTTCTGTCCAGAAGTATATATTGGTGAGAAAGGACATTTAATCAAGACTTGTGGTGGGTATAGACACCGTGGCAAGAATCAACAGCATGAATGGGTTAAAGGGAGCTTGAAGGATATTATTGTTCCTGTGAAGACATTTCATCTTAAGAACATGTTCCAAAATGTAATTGAGCATCAAGAGAGGTTCGATTTTGACCGTGTCCCTGCAGTAGTTGAGTTGTGCCTACAGGCGGGGGCTTTTCAGTCTGATGAAAGTTTATTTTCAAGACACTTGAATTTTGACACAGACGTGAATTCATTTGTCGGAGATGCAACTTTGTCTGTAGAGGATCAGAGGTTTGTAGCACGAGGAACATTGAGCGCATGGGAGACTGTTAAGTCCGGACTTCAGAAGTTGTTATTGGCTTATCCTACAAAGGTCTGTGAACATTGTTCTGAAGTTCATGTGGGGCCATCTGGTCACCAAGCACGACTTTGTGGTGTGTTTAAATTCCAGAGTTGGCGGGGGACTCATTTCTGGAAAAAAGCAGGAGTGGATGATTTGGTTCCTCCGAAGGTTGTATGGTTTCGTAGACCGCAAGATCCACCTCTCCTTCTCAACACATGTCGAGAGTTTTATGGCCATGCCCCAGCTGTAGTGGATCTGTGCGTAAAAGCTGGTGCTATTCCACCATCAAAATACTTGTGTATGATGAAGATGCAAGGGTTGTCTGCACCAATATCAAAACTAGCTGTTGTGGAAGATTGAGTCTTAAATGTATTTGATTTTGCTGGGTTGGGTCCAAAGCACATGGTTGTATGTCTTCCCGGATTGCAAGTCTTAGAGCCTTTCTTCCAGGTGCACCTTGAATTTTAGTGGAGAAGTTCGGTTTGCCGGGATGTGAGTTTTGATGCTTCTCCCTGTATATGTGGTTGATAGCATAGTTTTAATGCTCTTGGTAGTATTGTGGTCGGAATTGCGAGTCCCTTGGAACTCAGATCTTTATAATTATGTGGCTAGAAATTTATTCAGCTTACGAGTTCTGAAATTTAACGTCTTGCGTCTCAATCTACGCCATCAGATTCGCAAACTTCAAATTGCCCAGAAAATTTTGTTTACTAGTATTTCTTTGGTTCAGAGTTGTACTGGTGCTTTTATATGCTTTGTGTCACTCAAGTTCATGACTGTGTGATTTCATGCGGGCCAATTCTATTGCTTTGCTGTGTGCTGTCATGTTGCTACAAAATGGTTATTGCAGAGATATGGGGTGTTCTTCTGCTGGATTAAATTCTATGGTTCAGAAATGTGTCAGGCAGGGGTTGTTGATGGTGCTGTATTTTCTGGGAATATAGATGTTGCAGTTGTTTTCTGAAATGTGTCAGGTAGGGGTGTTCTCTCTCACTTTCTCAATTTGCTATAATCTATACGTATATGATTTTGTATGCATATGTTGCTTTTGAATTACCCGTGCTCTTTAATTGGCTTAATTGGATTGGCGTAATTACAACACAATTGATGCTGTGTCTTATTAGGTTTTACTCATTTTAATTTGCCGTGTTGGTGTTTTATGTGTAGTGCATAGTTCTATTTACATAACTCTGTTAATAATTGTGAATTATCGATGTACGTGTGTGTCGTATACGAAGATGCGAAGTTGAGAAGGTGTTGAGTGCTGATAGAGTAGTGTTTTCTGTTTTTAAATGAATAGAACTGAAGAATTATGATATGTTAAATGTTACTGGGCGGCGGACGTGTTGATTTTGTTGACGTATGTAAATTCTATTTTGAGATTTGATGTCAATTCTTGATTCGGTGTGATGATTTTGTTTTGTCCAAAACAAAGTTATAGAGTACTACTGATTTCATTTAGTTGCGTAGTCAGTTGTCAAACGGGTAACTTTGAGTTTGCCTAAATTTTTCTCCGTTCTTTACAATAACATGTATTTCAGTTAATGCATTAAAATTTGAGATTAAGCTAAATAATAAGTAGTTTATAGTTATGTTGCATTGGGCTCGTATTATGTTTCGGAGCTGTATAGAAAGAATGCAGTTCTTGTGCTGCAGGCAGGTTCTTGGTTTTTTTATTTTTTCAGTAAGTAAAAGCATTGAATATAGAGGAAATAGTACCTCTATTTGTGAGTTTGTTTTTAAGATTTTGAATGAGTGAAGTAGTATTTTAAATATGTTAATGTAACTAAACATACTTTTCTTTTTTAAGGATCAAGCATCCCTGCTTGGTAATATTGTTTGTCTAATTTTTTTCTGAATAGCTGTCTAGGACCTTGATCTTGAATTCATTCATCTTATTTTGGAGCATAGGTGCCTTAGCCCTCATGTTTTTTCTTGTAAAATTTGCAGGCTGTTTCCACAATCATTAGTATCCTTATAGTTCATTAAAACTTATTTGACCCTTAATGAAATTTTTGTTGTGTTTATCATTTTTTTTTTGCTAAACTGTGTTTATCATTTTACTTTGTAAATGTTCAAAAAGCTGAAATTCGGAAGAACGAGTGGAGATACTTCGTTCATTACCTTGTAAGTATTATAATTCAAATTATATGCCTCCCTAAGCAAATATTTCATACTGGAGACATGTTTTTTACACATTAGACAGCTTCGTGGCCAGTTATAGAGAGCTTGACATGTGTTTTCTTCTTGATTTGCAGGGTTGGAATAAAAAGTGAGTATAATTTTATTCAAATCCTTGCATTGAAGAACATAGCTTGGTCAAAATGGGTTACAGGATCAAAAATATCTTATGATCTATCTTTTGGCTTTGTGAATCTGAAAGTCCTGGAAGTTACTTACTAGTTATGCTACCCTCTAATTTTATGTTATGCCAGTACATCTGTTTCCCGTGTTCCTCTACTCTTCTGCTTCGTAGACCTGAAAGCATATGTGCGTCAAATTACTGTTGAATACTAAATAATCTGGCAATAACCTGGAAAAGCCACCAGGGATCATGTGGACTATAGGAACATAGGTGGACAGTAAGGATTTTTTCCACCCCTTTTTGAATCCTGGAAATTCCTATTAAGCGGAGGAAAAGTCAAATGTGTCCCTAATCGGGAAACTTACTAAGTAAATTTAGGGTGAACCACCGATGTGTGGTTAGTGCAAATAATAAACTCAGGAAACTCAAGCATATACTTGAACAACTGAACATGACCGATACGACTTTGAAACGGAAACTACTCATTATTCATAGTTAGTTGGCACTTGGCATTGATTTCAGGAAACTCTTGTTGATGTAAATTGATCATACTTCTTGACAGTTTTGATCCCCATCTTATTCCTTCAAATCAGTAGTATCTCTGGTCTATGACAAGCGTCACTGTGGAAACAACATATGTCAGAATGGTGACAATATGAGTCTTACAGTTTTTTTACTGCAATTTTTGAGCTTGACTTAAATTTTCTGAAGCTTGGATATCTTGCCAACAGTTGGGATGAATGGGTTGGTAAGGACCGCCTGATGAAATATACAGAAGAAAATGTTCTGAAGCAGCAGGCTCTTGACAAAAAACAGGGTGGAGACAAGGATCAGAAGTCAGCACGTGCAGGACACACTAGGCCAAAAGTCTCGACTGGTACCTCTTTGACTTGATGTATATAATTATTGAGGTAGCTTACTGTGTGAATTTGATATTTTGAAGTTTCCCAATTTTTCAACAATTAACTTTTACTACAGGAACAAAATAACATCTATTTAATAGAACTAAAAAAAACATTTCTTAGTATTTATCTTACATTGTTTTTTTCTCCTGTGGTCACAAATTTGGAAAATGAGGATTCGCGAAATACTGGTATCTTAGTTTTTCATCCTTCTATTAATTTATTCTTTATGCCCAACTATTTTAACACCTTAGCGCTTCTTCTGTTGCATTTTGATATGTTTCCTTCCCGACAGTGATCACTTCAATCGACCTACACTTTTTTTTTCAGGCACCAAAGGGAAGAAGAGAAAGACTGACGTAGAAGTTGAGGTTTGTTCTGAAATTTGTGTAATGAATTGTAAGCAGCCCAGCAAACCAGTGCAAACATATATCAGGCGTAACAAAAGAAACGTAGCATAAAGGAGGGCAAGATCGTCTTTTAGCTTGGAGGGGTAAAAAAGTCTTTTGAAGACAGATAAAAAGAATAAAGCAAATAATAAAAAAGAAAATGAAAAGAAAAAGGTGGAAGGATCGAGAAGAGGGGATATAAGGAAAGAGGGCAAATCAATTAGGGTTATCGATGTAGAAGTTGTCTTTTCTTTTTTATCATTTGGGAGAGTGGCTGGGACTCTCGAAGTTCCCAGTAATCCTTTGTAATCGAACTATATCATTTGTATCTATGCAATATATCTGTCTTGTTTGGAGTCGTGATTTCTTTTATTGATTATTAGATACACAGAAGTTGTAAGTAATACAAACAGGAGATAAAGTATTACAAGTGGTATCAGAGCCGGTACGAGCCATGGCACCAACTACAACACCGACGGTGAGTCAAAGGGCGGAGGAATTGGAGGATGCGATGGGAAACTTGGAGACGAAACTCTCAGATCTGGTTTCAAATGCCGTCGAAAAGGCGATGGGTACGATGTTGAAAGGACAGACGGAGGCGGCGAAGAGGCAAGGGGGTGAGTTGGCAACGATATTGAGGTTGGAAGGTCGAATCGCCAGATCTAGAGAGCAGCAAGAGTCTATGTTGTTTGCGATGAAGAATGAGGTGGATAATTTTCAATTGGAGATCCGGTCAACAGTAACCCAGTTCCAAAACCCCTTGCAGAACACTAAGGAGAAGTTTGATATGAGCGTTCACCATGCTGAGTCGTCGGTACACGGTGGCGCGCCAGGGATGGAAGGTGGGATTGTAATGGGGACTCCTCAGATGGGCAGAGGGTCATTTGGGGGAGGGGTTGCAGGTGGAGGACCGGGCAATTGGAGATATAGGAAGCTAGATATGCCCTTATTTGATGGTGAAGACCCGGATGGGTGGGTTCTCCGAATGGAGCGTTATTTTGATTTTTACAAATTAACGGAGGCTGAAAGATTGGAGGCAGTGGTGGTGGCTTTAGAAGGAGATGCCTTAAAGTGGTATCAATGGGAAAACAACCAAATCCTATTCAACGATGGACGGACTTGAAGGGTTTCATTTTGAGGCAGTTCAGATCTTCAAGTGGGGGTTCTCTTTATGAACAATGGCTAGCAACTGTGCAAACTACAACGGTGGTGGATTATAGGCGTAAGTTCATCGAGACGGCTGCGCCACTACAGCGAATTCCGGAAGAAATACTACTTGGTCAATTTATTAATGGCTTGAAGGAGGAGGTTAAGGTGGAAGTAAGGTTATTAAACCCGTTGAGTTTAGAACAAGCGATGGAATATGCGGTGAAGGTAGAGGAGAAGAATAAAGCGACGGGGTGGAAGAAGTTTGGGGTGAGCACTGTCAAGACAGGTACATATACGTACTCTTCGAAGGGATATCCACCATCCATGGGAACTTACAGTATGCAATCAAGCCCCACCTCAGTGAGAAGTTGGGCCTCAGGGGCGAGTGAATCGCAAGCATCTGTTAATGCCCCCAAATACTCGATGGGGAGTGTGACTAAAGGAGGAGGAGAGGTTCGAAGACTTACAGACAAGGAACTGCAAGACAAAAGAGCTAAGGGTTTGTGCTTCCGTTGCGACGACAAGTGGCAGGTGGGTCACAGGTGCAAAAGACGGGAACTGAGTGTACTGTTAATGGAAGACAAGGATGAGGATGGGACAGACGAAATGGGGAGTGAACCACCTCCATCACCCACAGAAGAAATAGGCCCCGAGGTAAATCTACATCCTGAGGTTTCATTAAATTCCGTAATTGGGCTTTCAAATCCTTGGACAATGAAGTTAAGGGGCTTACTAGGGGACAGTGAGGTCGTGGTCATGATTGACCCAGGGGCCACTCATAACTTTGTGTCCCTGGAGAAGATTAAGGCGTTACAAATACCTATTACGGAGTCAGGGGGGTTCGGGGTATCGTTGGGGAACGGAGAGGCAATTAAAGGCCAGGGTGTGTGTAGAGAATTGGTTCTACAGTTAGATGGAGGAGTGGTTATCAAGGAGGATTTTCTACCCTTGACTTTGGGGACATCAGATGTCATCTTGGGGGTCCAGTGGCTGGAGAAGTTGGGAAATGTGGTCACGAATTGGAAATCCCAGGTTATGCAATTCGAAGTAGGGGGAAATACAGTGACATTGGTGGGAGATCCGTCTCTAGTGCGATCCAAAATTTCACTTAAGGCAATGTTGCGAACCATTCGCAAGGAGAAGCAGGGTTTTGTGGTGGAAATAAAGAGGTTGGAAGTGAAGGAGGATACAGGGAAAGTTAAGAACCAGGCAGGGGTACCAGAATTCTTGCAAGGGGTAATACAGGAGTATGACGATGTGTTTAAGGGAAAAGCAGGGCTGCCACCTTCAAGGGGCCACGAGCATTCGATACATTTAAAAGAGGGTAGTAACCCCGTGGGAGCTAGGCCTTACCGGTACCCCTAAAGTCAAAAAGACGAAATCGAAAGAATGATCAGCGAAATGCTTGAAGCAGGAATTATCAGGCCCTCCACGAGCCCATTTTCCAGTCGAGTGCTGTTAGTAAAGAAAAGGGACGGGTCTTGGAGGTTTTGCGTGGATTACCGGGCGTTGAATAAAGAAACGGTGCCCGATAAGTACCCCATCCCGGTAATTGACGAGCTATTAGATGAATTGCATGGAGCAAGTGTGTTTTCGAAACTAGATTTGAAGGCGGGGTACCATCAAATCCTAGTTCGACAAGAAGACACCCATAAAATAGCCTTCCGCACCCATGATTGGCATTACGAGTTTCTCGTAATGCCATTTGGACTAACAAACGCTCCCGCCACCTTCCAATCGTTAATGAACGACATATTTCGGCCTTATTTACGGAGATCAGTGCTTGTTTTCTTCGACGACATCCTAGTATATAGCAAGAATGAAGGTGAACATGTCGAGCACCTCAAACAGGTCCTTCAAGTGCTGAGTGAAAATGAATTGGTGGTCAACTTTAAGAAGTGCGCCTTTGGACGGGATCAAGTAGCCTACTTGGGACATACCATTTCAAAAGAGGGAGTGGGGGTGGATAATGAGAAAATACAAGCCAGCTTGGAGTGGGAGTTGCCCAGAAATTTGAAGGAGCTCCGTGGGTTCTTAGGGTTGACAGGGTACTACCGGAAGTACATTGTGGGATATGCTCAGATTGCAGGTCCTTTAACAGCTCAGTTGCGAAAAGACTCGTTTGGGTGGACGGGGGAGGCCACAACTGCTTTCACTAACCTTAAAAAGGCCATGACGAGTCCTCCCGTGCTAGCCATGCCGGACTTCTCAAGGCTATTTGTGGTGGAAACGGACGCTTCTGGGTTTGGTTTGGGAGCGGTGTTGATGCAGGAGGGCTGCCCACTAGCCTTCTTTAGCAAACTGTTGGGGCCAAGAGCCCAAAGTAAGTCAATCTACGAAAAAGAACTGATGGCAATCTGCCTTGCCGTCCAAAAATGGAAGTATTACCTGTTGGGGAGACATTTTGTAGTCCGCACAGATCAACAATCGCTTCGTTTCATTATGCAGCAGAGAGAGGTTGGGGGAGATTATCAAAAGTGGGTTAGTAAACTTATGGGGTATTCCTTTGATGTCTAGTTCAAACCAGGACGAGTCAATCAAGTGGCGGACGCGTTATCCAGGAAATCAGTGGGAGCAGTGGAGTTGGGAGCTATCGTAACTATTTCCACCATAGATTGGGATGCTCTTACTGTAGAAATGCAAAATGACACCTGGTTGCAACAGGTAAAGACTGAAGTGGAGAGTAAAACCAAGACTCACTTGGGGTTCTCAGTCCAGGATGGAAGATTGTTGTATAAAGGCAGAATAGTCATTCCACAAGGCTCAAGAGTAAAGGCCACCATTCTTAATGAATATCACAACTCTCCGGTTGGGGGGCATTCGGGAGATGTTAAGACTTACCTGCGAATTGCGTCTGATTGGTATTGGGCAGGTATGAGGAAAGATGTGGCCACCCATGTGTAGCAGTGCCCAGTCTGTCAACAGCAAAAATTTTCGCAACAGACCCCGGCGGGACTACTCAAGCCCTTGCTAGTTCCTAATAAAGTGTGGGAGGATATTTCGATGGATTTCATCGAAGGGTTACTGTTATTATCAAAGGGAGTTGACAGCATATTGGTAGTAGTGGATCGTTTTTCTAAGTACAGTCACTTCATCGGCCTTAAACATCCCTTTTCGGCTAAGATGGTGGCTGAGAATTTTGTGAAGGAAATTGTACGCCTGCACGGGTTCCCGGCTTCAATAGTTACGGACCGGGATAAAATTTTTCTGAGCATCTTTTGGAAGGAGCTGTTTAAATCTATGATGCTCGGACTCGCCGGTTTACCCTGCCGTACCCGTGTCGACACGACACGACCCGGGTACGGACACGGAATCCGGATCGGATTTGTTATCTGAAAAACCGACTCGTCAACTCCGGCGAACCATCTCCGACAGCCGGCCAATCAATCATGTGATAAAGAAGAAGAAGAAAAGTAGAGTATGTAAAATCAGATCCTTCGTTGTCATCATCGGAGAATTTCCGCATGCAGGTTGCCGGAGAATATGACAGTTACCAGAACGAGGAATGAAGAAGAAGAGACTATCTAAAAGGAGACTGTCATACTTACAGGGACTGTATATATATAATAAATGTACATGGACTGTCCTATGTCCACGTTCATTCTTTTGTTTAAATAATTGAACTGGAAGCCCCAGCTGTCATCCACCATTTTATACTTTATTATTTTTATATTATGTTACGTATCTAACTCGACTAAATATATGAAAACTTGTTTTGTACATTTAAGGAAACATTCTAATTCAAAATATGATATATTTAAATTTTGTGGCATTTTTTCTTTTTTACATTACACAATTTTTTTTAATAAATAAATAAATATATAAATTTATTTAAAAATGCAAAAATATAAAAAATGACGTGTCCATATCCCCGTGTCGGATCCTTATTAAACGAATCCCCGAATCTATAAATTTTGATTTTGAAGAACCTGACCCACCGATCCGTGTCCGTGTCGGATCCTTCCAAAAGAGTCCGAGCATCCTAGGTTTAAATTGCAAGGGACCGAACTGCACCGTAGTACAGCCTACCACCCTCAAAGCGACGGCCAAACCGAAATCGTCAACAAATCCTTAGAAACTTATTTACGTTGCTTTGTAAGTGGGCAGCCTAGAACATGGGCTAAATGGCTTCCTTGGGCCGAATTCTCCTACAACACTTCTCCCCATTTGTCAACTAAGTTCACTCCCTTTAAGATTCTGTACGGCAGGGATCCACCTCCTCTTCTGCGTTTTGGCCAAGGACAGACCCCGGTTGATAGTGTGGAAGAATTACTAAGGGAAAGGGATGCAATTTTGGACGAGTTACGTATTCAATTGCTTAGGGCCCAGCATAAGATGAAGACCAATGCAGACTTGAACCGCATAAATGAAGAGTTCGGAGTTGGAGAAAAGGTGTATGTTCGGGTACACAACCATATCGACAGAAATCGCTTGCCAGGAAACCCTTTGAAAAATTGGCTGCCAAGTTCTATGGGCCATTTGCAGTGCTTCAACGTGTGGGGGAAGTGGCATATAAATTGGAACTGCCTCCTACCAGCAAGGTTCACCCAGTGTTCCATGTGTCACAACTGAGGCGAGCTATAGGTATGTTACCATCTTCACCCACTTTGCCAGAACAGCTCAACACAGAACTGGAGTTAGTGGTAGAGCCTGAAGAGTTATTGATGGTGCGCCGAGTGGGTACAGAAAATTCTGGGCAGTTAGAGGCGTTGATCAAATGGAAAAACTTGTCGGATTGTGAAGCTACATGGGAGGATGTGGAGGCTATTAGCAATCGATTTCCTGAATTCAACCTTGGGGACAAGGTGCTCGATTGGGGGCGGAGTAATGTAATGAATTGTAATTAGCCCAGCAAACCAGTGCAAACATATATCAGGCGTAACAAATGAAACGTAGCATAAAGGAGGGCAAGATCGTCTTTTAGCTTGGTGGGGTAAAAAAGTCTTTTGAAGACAGATAAAAAGAATAAAGCAAATAATAAAAAAGAAAATGAAAAGAAAAAGGTGGAAGGATCGAGAAGAGGGGATATAAGGAAAGAGGGCAAATCAATTAGGGTTATCGATGGAGAAGTTGTCTTTTCTTTTTTATCATTTGGGAGAGTGGCTGGGATTCTCGAAGTTCCCAGTAATCCTTTGTAATCGAACTATATCATTTGCATCTATGCAATATATCTGTCTTGTTTGGAGTCGTGCTTTCTTTTATTGATTATTAGATACACAGAAGTTGTAAGTAATACAAACAGGAGATAAAGTATTACAATTTGATAGCATGTTGTCCTTTTTTTTTTTGTTTTTTATTGTTTCTTTCCCCCATTTTCCGCACACTGTGTAATTCTTTCGTGAATGGTCAGTGTACATTTATCACACATTTTAAATAGTTTCTTCTATCAATTTCTACTTGAATAAAGTGTAACCGGATGAATTGTAATTAAAGCATTAATTTGTAATTTGTATGTGTGCATCAATCACTAATGTAGATTGAGCCAATGCAGGAACCTCAATCTCCATGTGTATGTATATTTATTAATATGTTAGCTTAAAGGTGGTTATTCTTGTGTCTTGTTATTTTTATGCAGCCATCTTAATTTCACACTGCTAACATGCTTGCAATTGAACAGAAAGTTTATTGAATCTCTTAATCAGTGCGAAGACTGATGATGATGACTGCTAACATACTTGCACTTTGTTCTAATCGAGCAAAGTGGTTTTTGTTATTGGTAGAAAGAAGATGATGCCCAAGTAGGAAAGCCCGTCAAGATTCAGATTCCCCCAACTCTAAAGAAGCAATTAGTTGATGATTGGGAATCCATCACTCAGCAAGACAAGGTACTTCTGCTTTTAGCTGTTTTGAGTGTTCTAACTTGTCAAAATGTCACATGCATAATACTAGATTCTGGTAAGTAGGACTATAAAGTTGTTGCATTTGATTAACAATGGTTTTGGTTATTAACTATATCTAATGGGACATGCAATAATTGCTCATGTGTCTGGGAGTTCTATTGAGAATTTGTGTCTAATTCTTTATTTGATTTTGTTGATCAATATGTACAAACTTGTCCAATATGACAAAGATACCCATTCATCGTATCTTTTTTTATGAAGAGAAAATACCTCCGAAACTAATAAAATAGGTGAAGCATTAGATAATTATGACATAATGTGATTGATGCAGCATCTTTAAACTTCAGCGCTTAGAATTGCACAGAACAACCCAGTAGCTAAGTGATGGAACGAAGATAGATAAGTAATGGAACAAAGAGAGTAGATGTACTGGCTTTTATTAGAGAAATGGAGAATAAACTAGGACATAGTGATACTATTTCTTTGAATTTGCATCAGTGTTACTATTGCGAATTATGCATCATAGTGATTTTAGCTCCTTTAGGAAGATTCTAGCTAGATAAAATTAATCTTAAGGACCTCTGAACTCCTAAGAGACTTGTAGACTCCATACAATTAACTTGAATATGAAATGAATCTGGATATTCACTGAACTTGTTAATTTTCTGGAACCTTCTTCTTCTTTCTTGAATATACTTTTCCATATTTCTTTGAATTTGCATCAGTGATACTGTTGCGAATTATGCATCATAGTGATTTTATGTCACCATTACCAAAATTATATTCTATTGTTGTAATTACATATATTAATTTAGTTTAATTTTAATTTATATACAGTTCTTTTTTTTTTTTTTTTTTTTGTAATCATTACTTATATTTGTAGTAATTTTACAACCCTCTATATCAGTAGTCCATCATTCATCAAGCTTGTATTCTACTTGGAGCTCTTGTTTCCTTTATAATGTTATCAAAATATTGAATAACATTTTCTGCAAAGTAGATAATCTACAAGGATACATATTTTTTATCAGAATATTGATAAATTTTTATTAGTTTCTTTTAAAATAGATGACCCCTTGTAATTTTTAAAGACTAATTACAAAGGTTCTATTGTTGAATGGCAGTTTAAAAATTTAACCTGCACTTTTTTGGAAAGATATATACTATAATTTTATCTGCACTTCTATTTTTGAATCTTTCTTCCACCTAATCTGCTGGTCAGAAATTCCCGTCTTCACTTCCATATTAAGTCGCTGTGCTCCCGAGTTTTTAATAGAAGAAGAGAATGGAAGAGAAGAGAAGCAGAAAAAAGAGAAGTAAAAAAATTTCTTCAACATGCTCCTAAGTTTGTATTGAGGATGAGAGAATTTTGAAAAAAATAACATGGAGGGAAATATTTTTAAAACGTATGTGAGAGCTTCTCTCCCAATCATCCCATTTTTGGGAAGAAACTTTTGGGAGAAAATTTTGAAAAGTTTCTCTTTCAATCTTTTCTCTTCTCTCCTCAAAAAACTCGGGAGCACAATTTGAAAAGAAAATATTAAAAATTTCTCTTCCGTTCTCTTCTTTTCTCTCCAATTTCTAACTCTGGAGCACAAAGTCTCATGATTTTTAGCCCGTACTGCATGATTCCATGAAATGAGTGCTAAATTTAAAAGAAGTCGGTGATCTTTAGTATGTTTCTGTTGGGACTAAAGAGTTTTGCAGGACTAAACTTATCCGAATCCCATTCTTGCAGCTTATTAAACTTCCTCAGTCACCTAATGTTGATATTATACTTTCGAAGTATATGAAATACAAAAGAAGGAAATAACGGAAATGTGAGTTCAGTCTACTGATCTTCTCTTTAACTGTCTAGTTACCAGCTGTAACCATATTTTTTTAATTTAATTTCTTTAGCGTGTTTACCTGTGCACTTCCTTTCTAATTTTAGAAATATACATAGGACGACAGATCAGTCTCAGGAAATTGTGAATGGCTTACTGTGTTACTCCAACAAAGTTTTGGCGGTTATGGTTCTGTACACGAAAGAACGCCAAGTCGCCAACAATATGTTGAGGCAGTTGTAGGTGATGTCTCCCCATCCGCTATATACGGTGCCGAGCATCTGTTACGCCTCTTTGGTATGGTTCCAGATACGTGATTTTTCCATTTGTCGTCTTTATATCACCTGTCGATATAATTGCAATTGAAAATTAATGTAGTCATATAATGACAGAAGAAGATATATCACAATTTGGATATTTATGTTGTCTTTTCAGTTAAGTTGCCTGACTTGTTGGGAAAAGTCAAAATGGAAGAGGAGACACATATTTGCTTGAAGCAGAAATTGAACGACATTCTCAAGTAAGAGAACATGTCTCAAGTATTACATTATATGCAGTTCTCACCAGATTTATATCAGCGTATGATGTTAACGAATGTGATCATGATCTCACTGGGTATCATTTTTTTAATCTTTTGGATGTTATAATGAATTACTATGATTAGAGGTGTAAAGTGTTTTCATATAGCATAACTTGCAACTTGCAAGGCTTTGTTTATCGCGTAATTGAAGTATTGACCCTGTACGAACTAGGTTGTAATCATTTCATATATGTACTGTTCCACCCTTGTCTGCTGTAAATTGTTGTATCCATGATGCAGGTTAATGCAGAGGAACCAGAGTACATTTTTCCTTTCTACATACGATTTGACAAAGAGGAAGATAACTGAAGGATCTAGCCCACCTATTGTGTATCATTAGCAGCTGTAGTCAGATGGCAAAAGCTTGCGATTATTTCTCAACTGTACTGGCATATCCAATATTGTTTTAAGGATCCTGTCTGAGAGAAGCCAGTACGATGTTGTAACTGTAACTTGTAACAGTAGTTCAAATGTTCAATCATTTTTCCATACCTCCTGAGGAACTAAATTTTCGGAGATTGGCGTGAACTATCAAATAAATAAATTTTAGTGAACTTCATTTACTCATTTATTACAAATTTTTCAGATTTAGTACTCATAAAAATGATATCACCGTCAGTCCATTATTCCGTAACCTGCGTATTGGACATAGTCACAGGTCAGTGGGCTATAGTATTTGCAAATCTATTTGTTTGAATGAAGCTCTTATGGAATTTATCATGTATGTCATGCAAGTGTTGCAGTGCTAGAGATGGATGGTCACCTGGTGTTTTAGTAGTACCCATAAAAGATATTGTTTGTATATGTTTTTGTTGGTCAAGTCGGTAGCATGTCATCTGTTTGTGCTGCTAGTTGGTTTCTTTGGTCCATGTATGATATTTATATGCATACATAGGGGGTGCTTGGGGAAATTTTTTTTCAGAATAAGTCTACTTATTTTAAGACAAACTTAGAGATTCTTAACTTTTTTCTAAAAAAAGTCTGACTTTTTTTTTTTTACAACTTATAGAATATTAAACATTCATTAAATACTTATATCAAAAAAAATTATCAAAATATAAAATTTTTACCCGAAAAGTTGAGCCAAATAGGCTCGAAGACGTTTTGCTTTTCCCTAATAAAAAAACCTATCACAACTACGAAAAATATAGAACTGACTACTTTTTGTTGACTACTTTTTGTAGAACTTCATTCTATCTCTTTTCATTTCCCGGATCGGAGAGAACTTGAGCGTGTGGTTTGATCTTTGATCACTCATCTCGGAAATGTAGGAAATTTATTTGTGATGTCGAATCCCTTATTGCGCGTGATAAAAGATTTGTTAGAACAGATACTCATTTGTAAGACATATAAGCTTAAATAGTTAAAAACAGGTCCCAAATCACAGTACACTTCACCCGGAGCCAACTATTCTTCGCATATTTTTAGTGTCAATAGTTATACGGAGAATTAGACAGAATCATTCTAGATCACATATTTAATATATTTGTACACAATTAAAATGCACCATCATAGAACGCGATAAGATAGCTCAAATGATTAGAGCTTTATCTCTTGTTGTCCCAGATTCTGAATTCGATTCTCGTTCATCCTAAGATTTATTGAGAACGTTTCTCATTATAAGGTATACAAGCTTACTTATTCAAAAAAAAAAAAAATGATGACATGGCGGTGAACGGGGCATGCCATGTGGCAGCTGCTGACATGGCACTACAACATCATCAGATATTGTTCATTAGAATGTTTTTTTTAATGATTTTTAATGTGTGTGAGGGACCATGTTTATTGTGTGAAGATACCTCTTGCGGGGCCGTTAGATCATAATAAATTAAATGGTTCAGATTGGTTCTCTTCTGAATTCTATATAAGATGATTTTCCATGAAATACTAGCCTATATATAAAAAATACTACTATAAACAATGTATATTTGGTTAGTTGGTTGGTTAACACCTTCCAAAAAAATTGTTAACACCTTCCTAAGTGTAAGTTAAAAAAAATTATATTAAAAGTATAATTAAAAAGTTGAATTTATGTATTTATGTAAAATATGTGTTTTATTTTTTTTAAGTAAATTATAGTATATTTTTTAATTAAAATTATATACATTATGATTTGTTTTATTTTTTGGAAGTCGTTAACCAACTAACCAACTAACCATACTAAATAAATTTTTTTTAAATTTTTATTGAATTCTTAAGATATTTAAGAATAAATTTAAAAATAAAAAAATTAATAATATTTATTTGTGTAATAAAATTAAGTATGGAACATATTTAAATTCAAAATTAATAATAAAATTTAATAAAATAAAATAAATTTTATATTAAAACAAATAAGAGAAAATGACAAAAATACACCATTTTTGGAGTCCAACTGCCCAAAATACCCGTAGACGCGAGCATCCGCCCTTTTTGACCACGGAATACGCATGTTCAGCTGGCGCAACCTAGGATACGCATTTTGAAAATGCGCATCTGGGATAACGCATCTCCCAGATGCGGCGCAATGACGTCAGCTAATGTCATTTTTTCACAAACGTTGCCGGTGTCTCAGGCGAGCTCAAATCGCCACTCCGATCGTCTCGTTCCGTTCTCCACTCACAGGCTACCTCCATTCTTCCTTATTGTTGGCTTAATCTGCAAAAACAATCTAAAAATAAATTATAATATTTTAGGGGCTCCGGAAAAAGAATGAACAAGCTCTAATATTTTTTTCTTAGTGCTTTTTCTTTTAGGATCTCATCCTCTATGTATAGGCTATACCTCTAATGCCTCCACCCCAAAAATGTAACTGCCTAGTATTCATTATCCAATCAATATAATTAATACCAATATTTGTAACTCCTTTGATCATTATTCACTAAATAATTAAATATATGTAACTCCCACATATATTTAATTCTATTTTATATTTGAAAATGTTAGTCAATTAACATCTCCCACTTGACTTCATTTTTAAATAATTTGCATTACTCCCACTTTTCGCAGAGTTTATATATATGTTCCCACTATCCATTACATCAACATTCTCATCATCACGATTTAAATATATCTAAGTCCCATCAAACCGACATGTTTGATGAACGTTTCCGCAGGAATGCCTTTGGTCAAAGGATCCGCAATCATATCACTAGTAGGAATATATGTCACTTTCACTTCTTTCTTTTCAACTACAACATCATGAATATAGTGATATTGTATATCAATATGTTGTCCTCTCGAGCTATTTGCACCACTATAAATCAAATCAATAGCCGATGTATTATCACAATAAATTTCAATTGGTCCATCTATTAGATTTAGATTTAATTCAAGTAAGAAACGTCTTATCCAAACAGCATGAGTAGCAGCCATGCTACAAGCCACATACTCAGCTTCTTGTGTGTATCTTGCAACACATCCCTGTTTCTTACTTCCCCAACTTACTGCAGCTCCACCAAATATAAATAGGTGTCCCGAAGTTGAATTTCCATCATCTTTGTCACCTCCGAGATCTGAATCGGAATAACCAACAACTTCAGGCTTCTTTCCCTGATACACTAATTTATGATGCAATGTACCCTTTAAATACTTCATTATCCTTTTCACAGCCTCCCAATGGGCTTGACTAGGATTGCTTTGGTATCTACTTACTAAACTTACTGGATATGCCAAGTCGGGTCGAGTACATAACATTGCATACATTAAACTTCCGACTGCTTGCGCATATGGTACATTTAATGGTCCTTGTCCCGGTTCTGGTTCCTTACTACGTGTTAATCGTTTTCCCATTACCAATGGGGTTGGTGCCGGACTGCAATTCTGCATCCCAAAACGATTAAGTACTTTACGCAGATACCTTTCTTGATTCAAACTCAATATTCTATTTTTTCTATCCCTTATAATTTGGATTCCTAAAACATATGAAGCCTCACCCATATCTTTCATCTCAAATTTGTTACTAAGTTCCAACTTGATGTTATCTAACATATCTTTATCATTTCCCGCTAGCAATATATCATCCACATATACTGATAAAATTGCAAACGAACTCCCACTTTTCAAAGTGTAGACACAATTGTCTAATTTATTCTTAACAAAACCAAATTGAACCACAACCTCATGAAATTTGAGATTCCAATCTCTGGACGCTTGCCTTAGCCCATATATTGACTTCCTTAACTTGTAGACTTTGTCTTCTTGTCCTTCAACCTGAAATCCTTCAGGTTGATCCATGTATATATCCTCCTTTAACTCCCCGTTAAGAAAAGCTGTCTTTACATCCATCTGGTAAAGTTCTAAATCAAGACAAGCCACTAAAGCCAATATAATTCTTATTGACGCAAACTTCGCCACTGGAGAATACGTCTCCTGATAATCAATTCCCGGTTTTTGTGTAAAACCTTTTGCAACAAGGCGAGCCTTAAACTTGTCAATAGACCCATCAGCCTTATATTTTCTTTTCAAAATCCATTTACAACCTATGGATTTTCTATGTTCAGGCAAATCACACAACTCCCACACTTGATTCTTTTCTATTGACTCAATCTCATCTTTCATGGCCTCCATCCATAATTCAGATTGTTCCGACCTCATCGCTTCTAAATAATTGGTGGGATCAATAGGATCACTTACATCCATATCTATTGAGAAACAAGATACTTCACTATCATATACATAATAGTCATTCATCCACTCAGGTGGAGCTCTTAATCTTTTATTTCCAACCATGTCGACTGGTTCGTTACTAGCATTTTGCTCCGATTCACTATTTTGAGTTGGATCTTGTTTCATATGTGTACCAATATTTCCTGGAGGAACCTCATCAACAATATTTAGAGGGCGTGTGTCATCCACCACACTTTATTGTTCCTCAGAATTTTCTATGAAAACAGCATCTCTACTTTCAATTATTCCCAATTCTTTGTTATAAAACTTATAACCCTTAGAATTTTCAGGGTAACCGATAAAATTGCACTTCACTGTTCTGAAGTCTAATTTATCTCTTTTCTGAGACGGGATCATTACATGTGCAATGCATCCCCATTTTCTCATAAGACTCAAATCCGATTTTCTTCCATTCCATATTTCATAAGGTGTCAACTCAACTGACTTTGTGGGAATTCTATTCAATATATGATTTGCAGTAAGTAATGCATCTCCCCAAAAACTTTTAGACAATCCAGAATGTGACAATAAACATCTTACAACATTTAATAATGTTCTATTTTTTCTTTCCGCCACACCATTCTGTTGTGGCGTATAAGACATAGTCATGTGTCTTATTATTCCTTTCTCTCTACAATAATCGTCAAATTCAGTGGATCTATATTCTCCACCTCTATCGGTTCTCAACACTTTTATATCAGTTCTAAGTTGTTTTTCAACCTCAATCTTATATCTCCTAAAACACTCAAATGCTTCAGATTTTCTTGACATAAGATACACTTGAGCATATTTGGAGTAATCATCTATAAATGTAATAAAATATTCTTTATTACAATATGTTTTACAATTCAACGGGCCACATATGTCCGAGTGTACCAAATCCAAAAGCTTTTTAGCTCTTTCCCCTTCTTTAAAAGGTTTTCTCGTCATTTTCCCTTTTACACAATGTTCACAAACTGATTTGTTAATATCCATATGAGGCAACAAATTATCTTTAATAATACGTTCCATCTTATGAATTCCAGGATGTCCCAATCTTTGATGCCATAAATCATACATAGACGTATTATTAGACAAAAATCGATGAGAAGTGCCAATTTCATTATTCTCAATTTTTGTCACAGTTGGAAGCTGAAACAATCCATGTCCGGGCTCATACATGCCCATAGCAACCATTTCATTATCTTTTTCAATTAAAAATTTATTATCAAAAAATCGCACTTCTAGACCATTTTTAGTCAAGGCGGGAACAGAAATGAGATTACGCCTTATTCCGGGAACAAATAACACATTTTTTAGAATCAATATATTGTTCCCAAGATCCAATCTATATGTACCAAGTCCTACCACATCTAAGCCGGTACCATTTCCCATATAAATTATTCGCTCTCCTTTTTTAAGTTCTATAAATTCAACTAAATCATTCTTAGTTTTTGCAATGTGACGGGTCGCACCCGAATCAATCCACCAACCATCTATGTCCTTGATCATGGTTCCAATATTGCATTCAACTACACCAATAAAATAGTGCTTTACTTGCTCTCTATTCCGAGCATCACTAGAATTTTTCTCTAGTACAACATCGTCTATTTCAACGATACATTCCAATTCACCCAAAATTAATTTATTTGCCATTCCAGAATATCAAAAATATAGTACCCAACAAACAAAATCTAAGCAGACAGAAAACAAAACAATGTTATAAAACTGTTAGGCACAAAATCACTCAACAATTTTGTAAGCGAGATAACTATATTAAAACGATGTCAACACTGGATAGGAGGAAAACAAAAACAAAGACAAACAGGCACTGGACAACCAAAAGTATAAAATAATGACAATTTTGAATAGCAGGTTAAGCATATATCGGGTAACAAATGAAACGAGATAATAGAAAAATGATACAATAAACAACTATTTAGTGGACAAAACAAACAATAAAGAAACCCAATCAAGATAGTCTCAGGACCCAAACAACACCAAAACAGTACTACTTGACTATGTTGTCAAAAAACAAAAACAAAACAGCGTTGCACACAAAACTAATACTCCGTACAAATGAAATAAACAAATTATATATCCAACTATAATAGTAAAAAGTGGATACAATTTCCAAAAGGTCTGAGCCCACACAAAAAGAAGATGGCAGGGAACACGTGAACAGAGATGAAAACAGCCTTAATCGATTTAAGCAGCCGCGTGTAAATACCAACGAGCTCTGATGCCACTGATGGCTCAATCTGCAAAAACAATCTAAAAATAAATTATAATATTTTAGGGGCTCCGGAAAAAGAATGAACAAGCTCTAATATTTTTTTTTTTAGTGCTTTTTCTTTTAGGATCTCATCCTCTATGTATAGGCTATACCTCTAATGCCTCCACCCCAAAAATGTAACTGCCTAGTATTCATTATCCAATCAATATAATTAATACCAATATTTGTAACTCCTTTGATCATTATTCACTAAATAATTAAATATATGTAACTCCCACATATATTTAATTCTATTTTATATTTGAAAATGTTAGTCAATTAACACTTATGGCACCAAAATGAATCCCAGACCAGCCTTTCCATTTTCCTCCATCGATTTACTGAATTTTGGCCCCGCAGGGGCGTGTTTGATCAAATCGGAAAACTCGATCGGAAAAAAGCTTCAGATCGGGTATTTCGAATCCGGCAAAATAAATGAAAATCCAATGGTACGTCCTTGTAGAGAGGAAGAAAACAAACATTTTGATGTATTGTATGGTAATGAACAATTGCTTGAAAGGACCGAACGAAGGGTTGCCGAATTTCTGTAAAAATCGCCTCAAATTCATCTCTCTCTCGCCTTCGGTGAAGACGATGAACAATACGTGAGTTGCGCATCTTTCAGATGCGTATCACTGTCTGCGCATGATGAACATGCGTATCTCAAATACGCATGTGATAGCAGACTTGCATTTTGTAAAGACCACACATGTTCCACATGCATATACGCTATACGCATGAGAGACATGCATGGTGGGTAAAAAGGACGGATGACTGCGCGCGTTGATATTTCGGGCAAGTAGAATTAATTTGTGGGTATTTTGGTTTTTCACCCAACAAATAATTAATATCTATACTAATATATAATAAGCAAACTAGTGGATAATTGGTAGTTTGGTTGTTTGGTTCAACCAAGCAAATGGTGACCGTTAGATATTTAGCAAATAGATCCTAACCGTTAGATCTAATAGTAAGGAATATTCTATATTTAAATTTCTTTTCTAACTATCCAAGGTTCGAATCCCGTCAACAACAAATTTACATTAAAATTTTATATTATTAGTTTTAAACAATACATGTCATTTATTTTAATAACTATTATTATTACTAATAATTTTATTAATTAATATTACAAAGTTAAATTATATCCATAATAAATTATTTATTCTATTTTTTTAATCATATAATTTTAAAAATATTTAAAAGTAAGTCGTGCTTTGCACGGGCTCAAATAGATCAAAACCGTCAGATACAACAATACTAAAAGTGATTATATACAAAGGTTTAAGGTCGATTCCCGCCAACAACATATTAATTTATATTTAATAGTAAAAATTATTATATACAAAAATGTTAGGTTCGAATTCTTCCAATAACATATTAAAATTAAAATTTATAATAACTGGCTTATAGCCCGTGCAAAACACGGGTTACTTTTAAATATTTTTGAAATTATATGATTAAATAAAATAAAGTATAATAATTTATTATGGATATAATTTAACTTTGTAATATTAATTAATAAAAATATTAGTAATAATAATAGGAATTCGAACATTGAATTTTTAGAAGAGAAATTTAAATATGGAATATTCCTTTTTATTAGATCTAACGGCTATCATCTATAGACTAAATATCTAACAGTTACTATTTTTTTAGATGGTTGAACCAAGTCCTTATCCATAATACATTATTATACTCCATTTATTTAATCATATAATTTTAAAAATAACCCGTGCTTTGCACGGACTATAAATTAGTATTAATAATTCATAATAAGTCGGTGCAATAGGCTAGTATTTTATTAAAAACAACTTATCATTTTACTGAATATGTAAATTGCGGCTAATAACTGAATCATTTTCACAGTGAACCAAGCCTCAACAACAACTAGACTCTGAAATTAAAACCCTGTAAATTAATGGGTGAAGTGCCAAAATGGCACAATTTGGGAGAAAAATGCCCAAAATGGCACAATCTGAAAACACTACCCTCCACTGGCACTTTCTTCACGCATCTACCACCTGCGTTAGGGGGTAACGCATGTCATTGTGCTTTTCTTCACTCTCCCAGCTGATTTAACAGTAAACACGCATCACACACATGCGTTTGGGGTGTAACGCATGTGCGTGATGCGTTATGGGGGTAACGCATCACGCACTTGCGTTACACCCCAAACGCATGTGTATGATACGTTTCTGTTGATTTTTCAGCTGTCAGTTGAGTAAAATACACGAGTAACGCATCTACCACATGCGTTACCCCCTAACGCAGGTGGTAAATGCGTGATGTGTGTGCCAGGCGCGGGTACCCTTTTCCAGAAGTGCTATTTTGGACATCCAACCCCCATTTTTGTGCCATTTTGGGCATTTTCTCTAAATTAATGGAAACACCAATCACTTTTTCTAAACCTAAGTCTTACTTCATCACGCTCTGTCCTCAATCTCGCTTGTAGTCGTCGCCAATTCCTCCGATTCGCATCATCACCGCCACAACGATGATCATCATCATCACCACGGCCACCACATCGGTGGCGGTGAGCTTACGGAGTCTCAAAAGGCGTTTTTCACTTGAGCTGCTTACGGTGTCAAGTCTCTTCGGCTGCTTTTTACTTCTGTTTCCTCTCGTGGCGGTAATACTCCTTTTTTTTATCATTTTTTCCGTCTTCTGTTTCGTATGTTTGTAAAAGGTTTTATTGTTTATGTATGTGCTAGAGGAATATACGTTATATGTGTATGAATGCAGGCAAATTAGGTTTATATATATAAGGATGGTATGAAATATTACAAGGTAGAAAATAGTTAACAAGTAACCAACTAATCTAAAACCTTAAGGTGTTAGAGGAAGGCCCCAACAGGATCTTATACTCTCTTAACACTCCCCCTCAATCGTACGATATTGTCGTGGATTGACCAGACAACGACAACATATATAACCAATACCAATACCAACAACAAATATTTAAATTAAATAAACGGGGGTGGAGGGACTCGAACCCGAGATCCCTCCTAAACCGAGCTCTGATATCATGTTAAGTAACCCACTCATCTAAAACCTTAAGGTGTTAGAGGAAGGCCCCAACAGGATCTTATACTCTTTAACACAAGGAACACATATGAGTATTTCGGACTTGTATTGTTGTAGAAGTAGAACATTGCAAATAGATGTACTGGAAACCAAACTTGGAATCAACACTTTTGAAGCATAATGCAATTTAGGGTGCAAATATGAGTGGATAATAACAAATTAGAAAAGGTAGAAAATACTTGCACAGGAGCACGTTGAGTATTTCGGACTTGTATTGTGTGCAAAACATTGCAAATCCATAAGCACAACGTAGCTGTTGTTCGTGAAGTAATATTGCCAAGACTTGATCTACGTGAGGGAAGGTGTGAATCTGAAGTCGAAATGTCAAAATATTGATAAATGTTACAATACAGGCTACTTCTCTTTGCAATACAATGTCAGACTTGCCAAACAGGACAAATTAATAATCTAAACATAATAACATGCATGATTGATCCTTTGTAAGTTGTAAAATATACGAAAATTCTAAACATTGTCATAATAAATATGTTTACGTTTATGTACCTTTTTACGATAATTTATGGCATAATATTGAAAAGATTTAAATAATTACACTAAGATTTTTCGAATGTTCTCGAATGCTATCGAAACTGTGATCTTTTTTTTCGAATGTTCTCGAATGTTATCAAAATTGTTAACTTTTTCGGTAGCTTCTACACGTTTTTAAAAAATTTGTTAAAGTATGTAAATATTGTGTTATCTTGAACATAGTTGTTTATGAAATAAGAAATATGGTAACTTTTTTATCAAATTATATTTATTTCTTTTAACTAGAGCAAATATTTATTCGATAAAATAACAAAAAATTATAATAGTAAAGAGGAGAGGGCTTATTTAAATGAAAAAACAGGCTCATTCCCAGAGTCACTTCTCAGACCTCAGTTCTCCACTCAAACAAAAGAGAATCGTTGAATTTGTTGTTTGAGTCATGGGAGGGAGCTTAAAGGATGACGATTCAGCCAATGACCGTGACGATTTAAACGGAGACTTTCCGGACTCTACTTCTGGTGTCTTCGTCGAAGGTGAGAAAATGCTAGCTTATCACGGCCCTTGCATCTACGAAGCCAAAGTAATCTCTCTCTCTCTCTCTCTCTCACTCTCTCAATTTGCTATGATCTATACGTATATGATTTTGTATGCATATGTTGCTTTTGAATTATCCGTGCTCTTTAATTGGCTTGATTGGATTGGCGTAATTACAACACAATTGATGCTGTCTTATTAGGTTTTACTCGTTTTAATTTTCCGTGTTGGTGTTTTATGTGTAGTGCATAGTTCTCTTTACATAAATCTGTTAATAATTGTGAATTATCGATGTACGTGTGTGTCGTATACGAAGATGCGAAGTTGAGAAGGTGTTGAGTGCTGATAGAGTAGTGTTTTCTGTTTTTAGATGAATAGAACTGAAGAATTATGATATGTTAAATGTTACCCGGCGGCGGATGTGTTGATTTTGTTGACGTATGTAAATTCTATTTTGAGATTTGATGTCAATTCTTGATTCGGTGTGATGATTTTGTTGTGTCCAAAACAGAGTTATAGAGTACTACTGATTACGTTTGGTTGCGTAGTCAGTTGTCAAACGGGTAACTTTGAGTTTGCCTAAATTTTTCTCCGTTCTTTACAATAACGTGTATTTCAGTTAATGCATTAAAATTTGAGATTAAGCTAAATAATAAGTAGTTTATAGTTATGTTGCATTGGACTCATATTATGTTTCGGAGCTGTATAAAAAGAATGCAGTTCTTGTGCTGCAGGCAGGTTCTTGGTTTTTTTATTTTTTCAGTAAGTAAAAGCATTGAATATATAGAGCAAATAGTACCTCTATTTGTGAATCTGTTTTTAAGATTTTGAATGAATGAAGTAGTATTTTAAATACGTTAATGTAACTAATCAATAATCATACTTTTCTTTTTTAAGGATCTGGCATCCCTGCTTGGTGGTTTTGTTTGTATAATTTTTTCCTGAATAACTGTCTAGGACCTTGATCTTGAATTCATTCATCTTATTTTGGAGCATAGGTGCCTTAGCCCTCATATTTTTTCTAGTAAACTTTGCAGGCTGTTTCCACAATTATGAGTTATTCTTATAATTTATTGAAACTTATTTGACCCTTAATGAAATTTTTGTTGTGTTTATCATTTTTTTTGCTAAACTGTGTTTATCATTTTACTTTGGAAAGGTTCAAAAAGCTGAAATTCGGAAGAACGAGTGGAGATACTTCGTTCATTACCTTGTAAGTATTATAATTCAAATTATGTGCCTCCCTAAGCAAACATTTCATACTGGAGACATGTTTTTTACACATTAGACAGCTTCCTAGCCAGTTATAGAGAGCCTGACATGTGTTTTCTTCTTGATTTGCAGGGTTGGAATAAAAAGTGAGTATAAATTTTATTCAAATCCTTGCATTGAAGAACATAGCTTGGTCAAAATGGGTTACAGTATCAAAAATATCATATGATCTATCTTTTGGCTTTGTGAATATGAAAGTCCTGGAAGTTACTTACTAGTTATACTTCCCTCTAATTTTATGCTATGCCAGTACATCTGTTTCCCATGTTCCTCTACTCTGCTGCTTCTTAGACCTGAAACTGAAAGCATATGTGCGTCAAATTACTGTTGAATACTAAAAAATCTAGCAATAACCTGGAAAAGCCACCAGGGATCATGTGGACTGTAGGAACATAGGTGGACAGTAAGGATTTTTTCCACCCCTTTTTGAATCCTGGAAATTCCCGTTAAGCGGAGGAAAAGTGTCCCTAATCGGGAAACTTACTAATTAAATTTAGGGTGAACCACCAATTTATGGTTAGTGCAAATAATAAACTCAGAAACTTAAGTATATACTTGAACCACTGAACATGACCGATACGACTTTGAAACGGAAACTACTCATTATTCATAGTTAGTTGGCACTTGGCATTGATTTCGGGAAACTCTTGTTGACCTAAGTTGATCATACTTCTTGACAGTTTTGATCCCCATCTTAATAAACTATTTCTTCAAATCAGTAGTATCTTTGGTCTATGACAAGCGTCACTGTGGAAACAACATATGTCAGAATGGTGACAATATGAGTCTTACAGTTTTTTTACTACGATTTTTGAGCTTGACTTAAATTTTCTAAAGCTTGGATATCTTGCCAACAGTTGGGATGAATGGGTTGGTAAGGACCGCCTGATGAAATATACAGAAGAAAATGTTCTGAAGCAGCAGGCTCTTGACATAAAACATGGTGTAGACAAGAATCAGAAGTCAGCACGTGGAGGACAAACTAGGCCAAAAGTCTTGACTGGTACCTCTTTGACTTGATGTATATAATTATTTAGGTAGCTTACGGTGTGATATTCTATTTCGAAGTTTCTCAATTTTTCGACAAGTTCACTTTTACTACAGGAACAAAATAACATCTATTTAACTTTTAAAAAAACAACATTTCTTAGTATTTATCTTACTTTGTTCTTTTCTCCTTTGTGTGTCTTACGCAGACACAAAATTGGAAAAAGAGGATTCGCGAAATACTGGTATCGTAGTTTTTCATCCTTCTATTAATGTATTCTTTACGCCTAACTATTTTAAAACCTTAGCTTCTTCTGTTGCATTTTCATATATTTCTTTCCCGACACTGATCACTCAAATTTACCTACACTTTTTTTGCAGGCACCAAAGGGAAGAAGATAAAGAAAGTTGAGGTTTGTTCTGAAATGTCATAGCATGTTGTGCTTTTTTCTTCTTTTGTTGTTTCTTTCCCCCGTTTTCCGCACACTGTGTAATTCTTTTTTGAATTGTCAGTCTATGTTTATCACACATTTTTAAAAATTGTTTCTTCTATCAATTTCTACTTGAATAAACTGTAACCGGATGAATTGTAATTAAAGCATTACTTTGAATGTGTGCATCAATCACTAATGTAGATGGAGCTAATTCAGGACCCTTAATCTCCATGTTTATGGTATATATATTACTATGTTAGTTTAAGCTGGTTATTCTTTTGTCCTGTTAATTTTATGGAGCCATTCTAATTTCACACTGCTAATATGCTTGCATTTGATCAGAAAATTTATTAAATCTCTTAGTTGGTCCGAAGACTGATGATTGTTGGGTTATTATGATTAATAGTACTAATGGAGCAAAGTGGTGTTTTTGTTATTGGTAGAAAGAAGATGATGCCCAAGTAGGAAAGCCCGTCAAGATTCAGATTCCCCCAACTCTAAAGAAGCAATTAGTTAATGATTGGGAATCCATTACTCAGCAAGACAAGGTACTTCTGCTTTAGCTGTTTTAAGTGTTCTAAATTGTCAAAATTTCACATGATATAATACTAGATTCTGGTAAGTTGGACTGTAAAGTTGTTACATTTGATTGGCAATGGTTTTGGTTTTTAACTAACTAATGGGACATGCAATAATTGCTCATGTGGCTGGGAGTTCTGTTGAGAATTTGTGTCTAATTATTTATTTGATTTTATTGATCAAGATGTACAAACCTGTCCAATATACCAAAGATACCCATTCATCTTTTATTTTTATGGAGAGAAAATACCTCCGAAACTAATATAATAGGTGAAGCATTAGATAATTATGACAGTGTGATACTGTTGCGAATTATGCATTATGGTGATTTTTTAGTCACTATTACAAAAATTATATTATGTTGTAATTACATATATTAATTTTGTTTAATTTTAAATTATATGCAGTTCTTTGTTTTTTTGGGTAATCATTACTTACTAGTAGTAATTTTACAACCCTCTAAAATAGTAGTCCATCAAGCTTGTATTCTACATTGAAAATCATTTTCTGCAAAGTAGATTATCTACATGGACACATAGTTTATCAGAATATTGATGAATTATAAGTTTCTTGCAATTTAGATGACTCCTTGTATTTTTTTGATGACAATTACATAGGTTCTATTGTTAAATGGAAGTCTAAAAGTTTAACCTGCACTTTTTTGAAAAGATATATTACTATAATTTTATCTACACTTCAATTTTTGAACCTTTCTTCCACTTATTCTGCTGGTCAGAAATTCCCGTCTTCAGTTCCATATTAACTCTTAAAGTCTCATGCTTTTTGACCGGTGGTTCCATGAAATGAGTGCTGAATTTAAAAGAAGTTGGCCATCTTTTGTATGTTTCTTTTCGGACTAAGAGCATCTCCAATGGGACAAACCCCTTAGCTAAAATTTTAAATAACTTACCAAAATTGAAAATTATACATAATATGTTAAAAATTCAACACTCCAATGGGGCATTCCCCTCGTCTAAAATTTTAGCCAATCCTCTATATTTTTTCAATATTGGTCATATTTGTTGAAGCTCTACAGATCTGTAGTAAGTGCCATGTCATTTCCCGCCCATTTTCTTCCCATAATTTGACAAAAGAAATTAATAATAATACTAGTAATACCTTTTTTGAAAGATAACCAACCATTTTAGCCAATTCCCATTGGAGCAAAACACTCTACAGGTTCAGTAAATTTTAGCCAACTACTAATTTTTTGAAATTTAGCCAATCAATTTAGCCAATGCCGTTGGAGATGCTCTAAGAGTTTTGCAGGACTAAACTTATCCAAACTCCGTTCTTGCAGCTTATTAAACTTCCTCGTTCACCTAATGTTGATACTATACTTTCGAAGTACATGGAATACAACTCTTTAAAAGACGGAAGTCACGGAATGTAAGTTCAGTCTATTGATCTTCACTTTCACTGTCTAGTTAGCAGCTGAATTTTTTTTTTAAATTAATTTCTTTAGCATGTTTACCTGTGCACTTCCTTTCTAATTTCAAAAATATACATAGGACGACAGATCAGTCTCAGGAAATTGTGAATGGCTTACTGTGTTACTTCAACAAAGTTCTGGCGGTTATGCTTTTGTACAAGAAAGAACGCCAACAATATGTTGAGGCAGTTGTAGGTGATGTCTCCCCATCCGCTATATACGGTGCCGAGCATCTGTTACGCCTCTTTGGTATGATTCCAGATACTTGATTTTGCCATTTGTCTTCTTTATATCACCTGTCATGTGTGTAACCTGTCGACGTTGTTGCAATTGAAAATTAATTTAGTTATATAATGACACAAAAGGATACATCACAATTTAGATATGTATGTTGTATTTTCAGTTAAGTTGCCTGACTTGTTGGGACAAGTCAAAATGGAAAAGGAGACACATATTCTCTTGAAGAAGAAATTGAACGACATTCTCAAGTAAGAGCACATGTCTGAAGTATTACATTATATGCAGTTCTCACCAAATTTATATCAGCCTATGATGCTAACGAATGTGATCATGATCTCACTGGTTATCATTCTTTTAATCTTTTGGATCTTATAATTAACTACTAAGATTAGAGGTGCAAAGTCCTTTCATATAGCCTAACTTGCAAGGCTTTGTTTATAGATTAATTAAATTATTGACTTTGTACGAACTAGGTTGTAATCATTTCATTTATGTACTGTTTGTACCCTTGTCTGCTGTAAAGTGTTGTATGCTTGTAACTATTGTGACCTGAACTTTCGTGGAATGGAATTGGATTAGAGACTCAGTTTTAGCATAGGTTGACAAAGCGCTTCCATGATGCAGGTTTATGCAGAGGAACCGGAGTACATTTTTCCTTTCTACGTATGATGGATCTAAAGTTTCTGAAGGATTTGACAAAGAGGAAGATAACTGAAGGCTCTGGTCTACCTATTGTGTATCATTACCAGCTATTGTCAAATGGCAAAAGCTTGCGATTATTTCTCAACCGTACTGGCATATCCAATATTGTTTAAGGATCCTGTCAGAGAGAAGCCAGTACAATGTTGTAACTGTAACTTGAAACAGTAGTTCAAATGTTCAATCATCTTTCCATACTTCCCGAGGAACTAAAAAATCGGAGATTGCCGGGAATGTTGATTTAATAAATTTAGTACTCATGAAAATGATGTCACCGTTAGCCCATTATTCTGTAACCTGCGTACTGGACGTAGTCACAGGTCAGTGGTCTGTCACGTTGTTCCAGTCTTGCGGTATTGCCCACCTCTATAGTATTTGCAAATCTATTTGTTTTAAGCTCTTATGGAATTTATCATATGCCATGCAAGTGTTTCAGTGCTTTAGATGGATGGTCGCCTGGTGTTTAGTTGTACCCATCTAAGATCATGTTTGTAGCTGTTTTTGTTGGTCAAGTCGGTAGCATGTCATTTGGTTGTGTTGCTGCAATTCTTTGGTCCATGTATGTGATATTTAAATGCATAAAAAGACCTTATGCTTTTCCCTAACTAAAAAACCAAACATATAATTATGAAAAATATAGAACTGATTACTTTTTGTAGGACTTCATTTTCATTCTCTCTCTCTCTTTTTATTTCCTGGATAGGAGAGAAATTGGGCGTGTGGTTTGATCACTCATCTTGGACATGTAGGCCATCTTATTTGTGGTGTAGGATCCCCTGTTGCGTTTGATAAATTAGTGATCCTTTGAACACAATTTTTCCATGTAAATCACAGCGGTAATACGTAATATGTCAAAAACCAAAACAGGTTCCATAGTGTACTTCACCCAAACTATTTTACTCGCATACTGTAAATATGTACACATATAAGTGCTGTTTAGCTGGATTTATCATGGATTTATTTTTTGGTAAAAAATTCAATTTTGATAACTTTTTAATGCAAGTATTTAATGTACATTTGAGATTTCATAAATTGCAAAAAATGAGTGTTTTTTTTCAGAAAAAATTTAGAAATCTTAATTTCTTTCTTAAAATAAGTCAATTTTTCTGGAAAATAAACTTTCCCAAACATTCCCATAATCTTTATTTTAACTAAATAAAAAGGAATAGATAAATAAAATATTAAAATTTTTAATTAAATGTTCAAAATTTCAATGGTGTCTCGGTAAATTCAATTGTGAAAAAATATAAGATTTGATAAATTAATTTTCAATTGTGTCTCAGTAAATTTTTTGAAGAAAATGTATGGTTTGGTAAATTATGTTTTTTATTTATTCTAACAATAAAGGTGGCCATATATTTTAATTATATATGAATGGAGCATGAAAGTGCGCGCAAGCTGATCCGAACACCGAATATAAAAGTAAAACACCCGATAAAAAAGAAAAAGAAAAAGAAGAATGGAGTATGAAACATGAATAATTGGGGGAAATGAGGACATGATGTTGAATGGATGTGCATACAAATATAGCAGCAAGCGCAACTGAATTGAGTATGTAAATTGGCGGCTAATAACTGAATGAACCAAGCCCAAACAACAACAACAACAAGACTAATCCCTGTAAATTAATGGAAACACTCGCGCTTTCCTCAACTTCAGTCACCACCACACTCTCCAGAATCACAGCAACAACCCTAACAACAACACCTACACGAAGAATCAATCTCAATTCACACAAATCAATCCACCATCACTCACTTTTTCTAACCTTACCTTGTAATTCATCTCACTCTCTCCTCAATCTCGCTCGTAGTCGTCGCCAATTCGTCGTCAATTCCTCCGATTCGCACCATCACCACCACGATCATGATCATCACCACCATCACGGTGGTGGCGGTGAGCTTACGGAGTCTCAGAAGGTGTTTGTGAGGTTTGCGAAGACGATTAAGTGGACCGACGCGGCTGATTTCTTAAGAGAGAATTTGGAGCTGTGTTGCTGCTCTGCGGTGTTGTTTGTTGCTGCTGCGGTGTCTCCTTACCTGGTTGCCAAGCACCATGTCAAGTCTCTTCAGCTCCTTTTTACTTCTGTTGCGTTTCCTCTCGTTGCGGTAACACTCTCTTTTTTCATTTTTCTGTCTTCTTTTTAGTACGTTTGTGAATCGTTTTATTTATTATGTGTTAAACGAAGCTTTCATCATTACTTAATCACCTTTACAGTAAGAACGACACACAATGACAAAGACGAAGAAGTACATTTCATTGATAATATTGTAACTAACTCAAGAGAACAGAGAGACTATTACTTCATGATTAAGTCTACAAAATGTGTAAATGAATGGCTAGTCTCTAACTAACTTTGCTGAGTTGGCATAACTAACTCCACACCTCAGCTACAAGTGGACTGCTGAGCTGGAAATTCAGTATTATGTATGTATCATTTTGGATTGGAATCAAATGTGAACTAGTAGGACTGGTGTTTGTAATGTAATGACTTGCGTATTGGCGACTTTGCATGAGCGTGTGCTAGAGGAATATACCTTTTATTCGTATGAGTGTGACCTTTGTCATTCAGAGCTGCATCAAGCAATTTAGGATGCATATATGAGTGGCTAATAAGATATTAGAAAAGGTAGAAAATACTTAAAAAGGAACACGTTGAGTATTTCGGACTTGTATAGTGTGTAGAACATTACAAATCCATAAGCATAATGTAGCTGTTGTTCATTAAGTAATATTGCCAAGACTTAATCTACGTGAGGGAAGGTGTGAATCCGAAGTTGAAATGTCAAAATGCTGATAAATGTTATAATTTGGGCTACTTCTCTTTGCATTAGTATGTCACTTGCCAAACAGGAAAACAAGAATATGAGAACATAATATTTCAAATTAATAATCTAAACATAATAACATGATTGCTCTTCTGCAAGTTCCTTATTAATAGTGATAATATATACGAAAGTTCTAAACCTTCTCAGGAAAGATGCCCTAAATACAAAGGGATTGTATGAAGAGAAACCACACAGGAAGTAAATCCTAAAAAGTAAATAAATCCTGAAAAGTATCACTCCTACTTAGCAAAAAAAAAAAAAACCTAAAAACTATATATATGTATGATTCTCAGAATCATGACTCCAATATGATAGTGCCTTGTGAGGAGGTTGATTATTCTGCTCTTCAATCGTAGTTGGCATTTCTGCTCTGTACTTTGGTTCATTCTTGTTGTTTCTTTGTGTTTATCTTTTGTAGTTCATTTATTGTCTTTATTGTCATTGAGCCTGCATGCTTATGTCTGGGCCTCATGATTGAATCAGAATTTATGTTGCGTAATCGTTTAGTGGATATCTCTCCATCAACTGATGTTATATATATTTGGGACATTCTACATCGCAGGTATCAGCATCGTTTGATGCGCTCGTAGATATAGCCGGTGGGAAAATTAATATCCATGTACTTATGGCTCTTGCAGCCTTCGCATCAGTCTTTATGGGTAACTCATTAGAAGGGGGCTTGCTTCTTGCAATGTTTAATTTGTCTCACATTGGTATGTATGAAAACCCAACTCTTTACAAAGGCAGCTTCTTTTAATGACGAAAGAGTATAACATTTTCCTGACATGTTATACATACAACTGTTGCAGCTGAAGAGTATTTTACCAGCCGCTCAAAGGTTGATGTACGGGAGTTGAAAGAAAATTATCCGGATGTTGCGCTTGTGCTGGACTTGAACAACGAAAACACGTTTAATTTCTCTGATTTGACATACCATGAGATCCCTGTGAATAACTTAGAAGTTGGATCATACATATTGGTCAAAGCTGGTGAGGTCCGTAATTGTGTTTCTTCAGTAATCATATGATTCAATATAGTATTATATCGATATGATCTTATAGATTATCTTGTTTGCAGCATCAAAATTCATTCTATAGAGATGGAATGCATCTTCTTTGTTTGTATCTCATACAAACTATAGAGAATCTTTGGTGACACTTACAAAAATAATGGGAGCTAGTAAGCATTTAAAATTAAAGAAATATGTGACTGGACCACTTTTAATTTGTTGAGTGATATAAATTCGTTACTGTCAAGAATTTGTACGCTATCACTAGTAGGAACATAAGCCAGGAATATAAAATTAAGAAAATACTGTTGGCACTGCCTATATATAACGTGATGATCGAGGTAACTAAAATATATAAGACATATATGAATTTGGGGTCAAGATTTACATGCCAATGATGGTTAAGGATTTACCAAAATAGTTTCCCTAGCTGAACCTATGTAGTTTTTATCTAAGGCTGCGTTGAGTCAATCAGGAGTATTAGTTGGCAGTTTGTGAAGAAATATAATTTTTGGGTCATTCTTAGAATGTAAATACAATTATGTCATGTAATTCTCTGATCTCATTCAAGTAAAACAGAAGTATCAAGTAACCAAAAGTAAGAACAACTTTAAACTCACAGAAGCATTTTTAGGTTATGGCCACATAGCATGCTCTTCACAATTTTGTTTTGCCCATACTATTGTTATTGTTTTTTTATTTTTCTTAAAAAATATTGTATTTCAGTACAGAGTTTCATAAATAGTACTCGTTATATACACATGTGATTTCAATATGTTATATACATACTATACAATATGAAATCTATTAAATATTATTCATCTTATTTATATTATATCATTTACATAGCGGTGCGGGTGGTGCGGTTGTTTCCTCAAACCGCAAACCAACCCGCATATACGGATTGATCAAATTTCCAAACCACAACCGCACCACGTAACACTAAAACTGCGTAAACCGCACCACGAAAATGTCATGCGGTGCGGTGCAGTTTATAATAAAATTTTAGATGATGTGAATATTAGAAAAAGTTATCTAAACGAGTTATTCAACGTTTGCAACTTTTAGATATACCCTGGCTAAAAAATTGCAAATATAGAAGTAATAGTACTATCAATCTAAATTTAGTTTATGAATTTTTAATTGCCCTATCTCGAGAAGTTGTTATTTCTTTCACTGGTAGTTATGGTATATATGAATTTGTATACATTATATCTCTTAATTTTGAGCCAACTAATACATGTCTCTACTTAAAAATAAAAACTTGTCAATAATTTATATTATTGAAATCATTTTTTTTATAATAAAAAATTATAAAGAACTTGGTATTAACTTATTTCTTTGATTAATATAATGAAAGAAGTTTCTCTTCCCCAAAGTATGTAACAATATGTCTGTTTGAACTTTGTTATAATTCTATTTTATTCATATTATGAAACCTTGTACATTACATTTCAATATAGGAGTCTCTGCTTAATGTTAATTTGGTATTATGAGCAGTCGGTGCCAGTAGATTGTGAAGTTTTCAGAGGAAGATCAACAATAACTATTGAGCACTTGACTGGTGAAGTAAAACCAGTGGAAAGGAAGGTTGGGGACAGCATTCCTGGTGGTGCTAGAAATTTGGATGGTATGCTAATTTTAAAGGTATATGACTTGCTTTGGTTATCTTCAATCTTTTTCTTTTTTTTTTTTGAGAAACTGGTTGTGCAACTGATAATATGTGTAGCTTAAGATTTAAATAATTGATTTATCAATCTTTATCTTTATTATTTTCTCAAGAACTAGTGTGACTTGCTTGTGAAAATTAGGCAAAAAAGACCTGGAAAGACTCGATGTTGAACAAAATTGTGCAATTGACAGAGGAAGCTCAATTAAGAAAGCCACAGCTCCAAAGGTGGTTGGATAAATTTGGAGAGGGTTACAGCAAAACAGTTGTATTTCTGTCGGTAGCTATTGCCCTTGTTGGGCCATTTCTTTTTAAGTGGCCATTTATTGGCACAACAGGTAATACTCAGTTTGGGATATACTTTACTGAATACCCATGCTACTTGCATAATGACAAATCTTTCTGGTATTTTGAATAAGGAAATGCGCCCCTGCTTAAGTATCTATGCTGAACTACAGAGATCCTTAACTGTTATGATAATCTGACATGATGTTTTCTTAGCAAGGGTTTACTGTTACTCCTAACTGAGGGTCAGTGATTTGTTTTACAAGATTCGTTCCGTTGCCAATTATACTTCAGAAAATAGTTTCTCTTCATTAAACGTATAAAGCACTAGAATGATCAGCTGGTAGAATTTTGGTAGACCCACTACATTGTTGCATATCTATCAACTCAATGTTCTAAGCCTCTCAAGTTCTTTGGTGGGAGTTGGACTTAATATCTTATAGCTTTTGTAATGTTCGGTTGATCATGTAGCTTGCCGAGGATCAGTCTACAGAGCATTAGGGCTTATGGTGGCAGCATCACCTTGTGCATTGGCTGTTGCTCCATTGGCATATGCTACTGCAATCAGTGCCTGTGCTAAAAAGGTACTCTTATCTTTTCTTTTAGAGTGTTGATGAACTTATATGGATTGCAATCTTTTAAACTATATATTATGCTCTAGTTTAGTTATGTTTCTCCAAAAAGTTTCTTCTACGTTAGTATTCTTCAACCAAGTATAATTTCAAGTATTCCTGAAAGGTACATGTACATCACACTTTTCCTTTCCCTGAAGTGATTCATGTCACATTCATATTCTTGTCGAATGATGAGCTTAATAAATCCTTGACATTTTATAAGTATAGAGCTGAAAAGGCTTAGCCCTTTTAAAGGCAAAAAGGACCCCTCCTCCCTCTCTTTTAATGTGAAGTGTGTATCAGATATTTAGATGTATCATAAATTGAGAGTTTGTAGATTGCTTATGTGGCATCCTATCCTTACAACTTCTCTTGTTGACCTAGCTGATCAGTATATCAGAAAAAAAGCTGCATTAATATGTCTTATTGTGCGTGAAGGAGTTCTAATGCTCAGTTTCTAGTGCATAGTATACTATGCACAGTTAATAGATATGCAACAATAGTATATTTTGGTAGACCCACTACATTGTTGCATACTATACATAGTATACTATGCTCAGTTAATGCATGATATACATAGTATACATATGTAGTGCTCAGTTTATTGACGTACTATTTTTTCAGGGGTTGTTACTTAAAGGAGGGCATGTATTAGACGCTCTAGCTTCATGCCAGACTGTTGCATTTGATAAGACTGGTACTCTGACTACTGGAGAATTCAGCTGCAAAGCTATTGAACCAGTACATGGACATGTTGGTGGTAATCAGAAAAAAATTGTTTCTTGTTGCGTCCCCAGCTGTGAGAAAGAAGCTCTTGCCGTGGCAGCTGCTATGGAGAAGGGTACTACTCACCCTATTGGAAGGTAATACTGTTGTAAATTTTAATTTACTTGCTTTAGTTGTAAGGCTGTTTTTTAACAGTACATATTTTGAGACCTATTCTGCTAGATCTAGATCTATTGACCCTGTGGAGTGTTACTTGTTATGTGATAACAATCACAGTTTCAAGCATCTTCCATTAAGTTCGATCAAGATAGTTTATTTACTCATTCTCGGCAAACCAAAAATTATGTTGTAACCCATAAAAATGCACATGTTGGTTTCTGGTCCTGGGTAAATACCTAGATTGTACACCAGAATCGAACTACGTTATCACTTTTCCACTTGGATATCAGCTTTGCAGAAACAAAGTTTCGCGTACTTCTGAATTCTACAATAGATACACTTTCAGAGGTCACTTTGTGTATAGTGCCAAGTGGTAAGGCATCGGGTTTTGGTTCCAGCATGATATCTTTGATTAAGAAGTTGCATAGTGAAAACGTAAAATGTACTAACTTAGCTAAAGGTGAATCTTCAACATAAGCATTGTTTGGCAGGTAATGAACTGAACTGTCAGAAAGTCCAGCAGACTGAAATTAATCATAGCCTAGTAACATCATAAGTAGTTAAGTCTTTTTCATTAGTCATTCAACTCTATTTAACAAGGCATTATCCCACAACATTTAAGATAGGTTGAAAATGTATAGCATGTCACAATGAAAGAGGAAATTGTCGAGAAGCGGAATAAATGATATGATTGTATGCAATTAAGCAATGACACCAAAAAGGGGATTGTTTGTTTTTAAACTAGTAATCTTTCAGTATATTGCCTATGTTAAACTTGGATCCTTGCTATATCTAAATATTACAATGCATTCAAAATATCCAATCAGTCGTCAAATATCTCTTCTTTGTGTTTATTACCTAAAAATTGTTGTTTTTATTTATTCAGTAGTTATAATTTTTGCTTTCCACAGAGCTGTTGTAAACCACAGTGCTGGGCAAGACCTTCCTTTTGTTTCAGTGGAAAGCTTCGTAAATTTGCCTGGTCGAGGTCTTTCAGCAACATTGTCAAGAATTGAGGTAAATTTCTGTGAGTTAGGTATATATATGCAAGAACTTCGTATTTGTAAATTGTCACAGTTTAGGAGAATAGATTTACAGAAGAAGTATGATTTTCATATATTGTGTGTGTATTACAACAATGTAAAGATCCTATATATAGGAGAAGTAATGCACCAAAGTCTTACAACGGTGCCTAACTATGACTTATGCTAATACTAAAGTCTATGGATGGTGCCGTTATATTTGACACTCCCCCTCAAGTTGATGCATATATATCAGTCATGCCCAACTTGCCAATAAGTGGGTGAAGCATCTTCTGATTTAAACCTTTGGTAAATATGTCAGCTATCTGGTCCTCCGATCTTACAAAGTGAATACCAATGGTATCATTATTGATCTTCTCTTTTATGAAGTGTCGATCAATTTCGATATGTTTGGTCCGATCATGTTGAACTGGATTATGTGCAATGGCAATAGCGGCTTTGTTATCACAATGCAGCTTCATTGGAGTTGCAGATGCAAGTCCCAATTCTTCTAGGAACAATCTTATCCACAATAATTCACGTACACCTTTAGCCATAGCTCTATATTCTGCCTCAGCACTAGATAAGGCAACCACGGGTTGTTTCTTGCTTCGCCAAGTAACCAAATTGCCACCAACAAATGTACAATATCCTGAAGTTGATCGTCTATCGTCTTGACATCCAGCCCAATCTGCATCTGTATGGCTTTCAACCCTGAGATGATTGTTTTTAGTAAACATTACTCCTTTTCCAGGAGCAGCCTTAAGATACCTTAATATCATATAAACTACATCCAGATGTGGTTGACGAGGATCATGCATATACCTGCTAACAATTCCCACGGCATATGCTATATCTGGTCGTGTATGTGAAAGATAAATTAGTCTTCCAACCAATCTCTGGTACTGGGGTCTATCGACAACGTCACCTATTTCTCCACAAAGTTTATGATTTGCTTCTATAGGAGAATCCGCAGGTCTACATCCCAACATACCTGTTTCATTTAAAAGGTCAAGTGTATACTTCCGTTGTGAAAGGAAGATACCACCTGGGCTTCTGGAGACTTCAATGCCAAGGAAATACCGTAGTTTTCCCAAATCCTTCATCTCAAATTCGGAGGCAAGTCTCCGTTTAACATCTGCATTCTCACATGTGTCGTTGCCAGTGATCACAATATCATCAACATAAACAATCAAGACTGTGATCTTTTCCCCCTTCCTTTTTATAAACATTGTGTGATCTGAATTGCTCTGTTTATAGTCAAATCTAACCATTGCTCTTTGAAATTTGCCAAACCAAACTCTTGGAGACTGCTTCAATCCATAAATAGTCTTCTTCAATTTGCATACTTTCCCGATGGTTGCAGCTGTAGAAAATCCAGGTGGGATATCCATGTAGACCTCTTCTTGTAGGTCTCCGTGTAAGAATGCATTTTTTACATCCAACTGTTGAAGTTCCCATCCAAGATTTGTTGCACATGAAATAAGGACTCGAATAGAAGCCATTTTTGTCACTGGAGCAAATGTTTCCTGATAATCAATCCCATAAGACTGAGTATACCCTTTCGCCACAAGTCTTGCTTTGTACCTATCAACCAGCCCATTAGGTTTTTGCTTCACAGTGAACACCCATTTGCATCCTACTAGCTTCCTTTCAACAGGAAGATGAGTCAACTCCCAAGTGTTATTATGTTTTAATGCATTCATTTCCTCAATCATAGCATCTTTCCATTTAGGATCACATAAAGCTTCCTGCCAAGTATGAGGGACAGAAACACTAAACAAGGATGACACAAAAGCAAGTGAAGAAGGAGATGATGCATTATAGGACACATAGTTTGAGATTGGGTGGTTAGTACAAGAACGTACACCCTTTCTAAGAGCAATAGGAAGATTAAGAGTAGGATCAAGAGTGTTACCGTTATCAGGCTCAATTGTAGGAGCTGTAGGATCTGCCTCGAGGTCAGAAGTCTCTGGAGGTGGTAAAGTGGTTATATCATTATTTTTCCGTCTAGAATATGTGATCAAATCTGGCCCTTTTAATCTATTTAGATCATCCAATTCTTTACTCATAAGTGGAGGGATGGATGATGTGTTTGGACTACTGTTTGGCACATTGATGAATGTAAGGAATTGAGACTCCTCTATCGCTTTACTATCAAGACTGTGTCGGTTAATCTCCCCTTGAAGCAAGGAGGAGGATCCGGGAGAGAAGAAATAGACTCCCAGAAAGTAACATCGTGGCTGACATATGTGCGATGTGAGGGAGGATGATAGCACTTATACCCCTTTTGAGTTGGTGTATACCCAATGAAAACACAGCGGAGAGCACGAGAATCAAGTTTATCTCGAGAGGGAGAATGATTATGAACAAAGCATACACTCCCAAATAACCGAAGAGGCAATGGATGAGACGAAGGTGCAGGAATAAAGTATAACGGTGTTCTGAATTGTAGTACACTTGAAGGTAGACGGTTGATCAGATATGCAGCAGTCATGACTGCCTCACCCCAAAGATATTTAAGGACATGCATAGTTAATATGAGGGACCGTGCTACCTGTTGTAAGTGACCAATTTTCCTTTCAGCAATTCCATTTTGCTGAGAGGTTTTAACACATGTAGTTTGATGAATAATACACGTGTCCAAATAAGATGTAAACATTCCGGCATACTCAGTACCATTATCACTTCGCAGAATTTTAACAGAGGCATTGAATTGTGTTTGAATCATGTGGTGAAAGGATTTAAAACATCCGAATACTTCACTTTTGTGTTTAAGAAGGTATACAAAAGTAAGTCGAGAATGACAATCAACAAAGACAACAAACCACCTATACCCATCATGTGTAGGATGACTAAATGGACCCCAAACGTCAGTATGAATAGTAGAAAATAGAGTAGGACTTCTCTTATTTCTAGATGGATAAGGTGACCTTTTATGTTTTGCTAATTCACATGGCTCACAAAAAAATTCATCTTTTTTACATTTTGATGATAAATTTGGAAAGAGATGCGACAGAACACCAAATGAAGGATGACCTAAACGTCTATGCCATTGATACAAGGTAGACCTGGCAATTCGTTCGTTTCGTGTACTTTCGTGTTTCGTGTACGTAATGTCAAATCCAAAACCGACCCGTTAAGACTTCGTTTCGTTTCGTGTTCGTGTACCTATATTTCGTGTACATTTCGTGTCGTGTTTCGTGTAATTTTTGAATAAAAATAAAAAATTTAAATAAAAAATTTTTACTAGTCAGTCTTAAGTCACCATGTCATAAAGAATCGAGTGTGCTCAAGTCTTGTAAAACTAAAACTTGAAACTATTTTGTATTTATCTTATGTAAAAAATATATATACAATATTATTTTACAATATGTATTCATATAATTTTAATAAAATTATTTAAATATTTATTTATTTCGTGTATTTTCGTTTCGTGTCGTGTACCCAAGGGTAAACCCAAAACCGACACTAAATTCATCCGTGTAATTTCGTGTTCATGTATTTTCGTGTTCGTGTACCGCAAATGTCAAACCAAACCCGTAATTTTCGTGTCGTTTTCGTGTCGTGTTTTCGTGTCGTGTACCAAATTGCCGGCTCTAATACAAGGACTCTAAACTGGGATGAAACCTGATAACTTGCCGATGGCGAAACAGAATTTCCTTCCATAATATATAGGCCATCTACCACTTTACCACTGCCAATGACCTTGCTTGTTGCTAGATCCTGAAACACACAGTGAGAAGGGAAAAAGTTACTGAACAATTAAGATTTTCAGTAATTTGATGAACCGATAATAAATTCACTGATAAGGACGGAACATGTAAGACAGATGATAGAGGTAGTGAAGGGAGACAGTTGGAAGTGCCCCATCCGTGAACGGGCACATGAGTTCCATTGGCAACACGAACACTCTCTGTTTTATTAATGTAGTGATATGACTGCAGTAAACTGGAATTTCCAGTCATATGTTCTGACGCTCCCGAGTCAATGATCCATGAATTAGGTGAACTGTGAGAGACAGAATGACAAGAAATACTCGAATGAAAAGCATTTGTCGAGGTGGTGCCACCGGCGGAACAGTAGCCGCCGGCGGCCGCCGCAGTCAAATCCGGCGGCTACATATTCAAGGCATTCTCACAAATCTCCACCTTGACTTGAATCCTCTCACAAAAACAGATAACAGATGTACCAGATGCATCATAATAATGCCAGATGTACCAGATAAAACTCTTCACCTTGACTTGAATCCTCTCACAAATAACAGATAACAGATGTACCAGACGCATCATAATAATGCCAGATGTACCAGATAAAACTCTTCTGCCTCAGATTTTGCCCTCAAAAGGGCAGTCAGTAACTCCGAACATTTAGCAAGTTCAAACAATGTTGAAACTTGCTATGTGGAACCGGCTTGGTGAGGATTCAGCAGTACCCACTCTTCTCACCTTAATTCTCCTCTCACTTCTTAGAAAATGATATTTTACATCTATGTGCTTAGTCCGCTCATGATGGACTTGATCCTTGGCTAAGCATGGCTAAACAGATTGCACTGAGACTGTCACAAAATATTGTAGCCCGATCATGATGTAGACCCAGATCGCTGACCAATCCTTTCGACCAGATTCCTTCTTTTGCGGCTTCTGTCAATGCCATGTACTCTGCTTCTGTAGTAGACAAAGTCATTGTAGGTTGCAGAGTAGCTTTCCAACTGACAATCGAACCACCCAGAGTGAAAGTAAAACCAGTCATAGATCTTCTACTATCAACATCTCCAGCATAATCAGAGTCTGAAAACCCTATCACCAAACACTCAGTATCACCTCCATAAATGAGACCAACATCAGACGTACCTTTTAAGTACCGAAAAACCCTCTTCACATCTTGCCAGTGCTCCTTGCCTGGATCACCCATGAACCTACTAACAACACTGACAGACTGTGCAAGATCGGGTCTAGTGCAGACCATTGCATACATCAAGCTTCCTACTGCACTAGCATAGGGAACTCGAGACATGTACTCTTTTTCCTCAGCAGACTTAGGTGCAAAAGCGATAGACAGATGTGCATTTGCAACACTAGGAGTATTTATGGGCTTTGCATGGCTTTGCTGTAGACATGCCAAACCTTGACAAAATCTTCTGAATGTATCCCTTCTGTGACAAGAAGAGCTTTCTTTTGCTTCTATCCCTATAAATCTCCATTCCCAGAATTTTTCGAGCCGCAACCAAATCTTTCATTTCGAACACAGAACTGAGGAGACCTTTCAACTTCTGAATATCAGACTTGTTCTCTGCAACTATCAACATATCATCTACATATAGGAACAGATAAATGAAATAATCATTTACTGTCTTACTGTGATAAACACAGCAATCATACGGACTCCTGGTGTAGCCAATACCTATAATATAGCTGTCGAATTTCTTGTACCACTGCCTCGAATACTTCTTTAGCCCATACAAGGACTTCAGTAACTTGCACACATAGTCTTCTTTACCAGGAATCTGAAAACCATCTGGCTGAGTCATGTATATCTCCTCTTCCAGCCTTCCATGCAGAAAAGCTGTCTTCACATCGAGTTGTTCACGCTCCAGATTCTGATGTGCAACTATTGCTAGTAGCACCCTGATGGAAGTGTTTGACCAAACTGTGCTGATTTACTACTGGTACTGATGATTCTGATTCTGACTGTGGTTGTTGAACTTCCCTGACTGTATGGCTTCCTGCTCCACCTGTTTCTCAACACCACCACTTTCTGAAACAATCGTAGATCCACGATTTATCAGATAACCTGATGTACTAATTGCTTCCGCCAAGAATCTTCTAGTTAGTCCAGCATTAGAGAGCATGCAACTAGCTCTCTCCAGAAGTGTCTGATTCATACGCTCTGCTACACCATTCTGCTGCGGTGTATCCCTGACTGTATGATGCCCAGAAATCCCTTCTCTCTCCAGAAGTATCTGATTCATACGCTCTGCTACACCATTCTGTTGTGGTGTATCCCTGACTGTATGATGCCTAGAAATCCATTCTTTCTCCAGAAGTGTCTGATTCATACGCTCTGCTACACCATTCTGCTGCGGTGTATCCCTGACTGTATGATGCCTAGAAATCCCTTCTCTCTCCAGAAGTGTCTGATTCATACGCCAGGAGTGAGCATATCAGCTGGGTTATCAGCAGTACCCATTTTTCTTCAGCAGACTTAGGTGCAAAAACGACGGACAAACGTGCATTTGAAGCACTAGGAGTATCTATGGGCTTTGCTGTAGACATGCCAAACCTTGATAAAATCTTCTGAATCTATCCCTTCTGTGACAAGAAGAGCTTTCTTTTGCTTCTATCCCTATAAATCTCCATTCCCAGAATTTTCCGAGCCGCACCCAAATCTTTCATTTCAACAAACCATTTTGTAGATTCAGTACATGTCACCGCTTCTTTGTAAGTGGATGGCTCATCAGAGCTAGGATCCACTTCTTCAGCTACCTGTAGTGCATATGCCACCATATCTTGAAAACCATATTTCTTTGGAGGCACTCCATACTTAGCTCTCCTCGATCGATCAAGAGCCAAACTGTGTTGATTCACTACTGGTACTGATGATTCTGATTCTGACTGTGGTTGTTGAACTTCTTGTTGTGGTTCACTCTCATCTTGAGTGACTTCCTGCTCCACCTGTTTCTCAACACCACCACTTTCTGAAACAATCGTAGATCCACGATTTATCAGATAACCTGATGTACTAACTGCTTCCGCCAAGAATCTTCTAGTTAGTCCAGCATTAGAGAGCATGCACCTAGCTCTCTCCAGAAGTGTTTGATTCATACGCTCTGCTACACCATTCTGCTGCGGTGTATCCCTGATTGTATGATGCCTAGAAATCCCTTCATTCTTACAGAACTCATCAAACTCAGATGAGCAAAATTCCAGACCATTATCAGTTCGCAGCTTCTTAATCTTTTCCGAGGACGCGACAACAACAGAACCTGATAACGTATCAGTTCGCAGCCTCTTAATCTTCTCCGAGGACGCGACAGCAACAGAACCTGTTAACGTAGATCCTTGAGGAAGATACAAGGTACCATGTTTAACACCTTTCAAAACCACATTAGAACCCTTGCAGACATGTAGAACTCCACCTTCACCTTGAAAACTGAAACCCTTGCTGTCTAACATACTCAAAGATAACAGATTCTTTGTCATAAGTGGAACATGCCTAAAATCATTCAATGTGCAGAATTTACCATCATGTGTCCGAATTTTAATCGAGCCTATTCCAACCGTCTCACAAGCAAAACTGTTAGCCATAGAAATCTTGCCACCGTCTACTTGCTCGTAGGTTGTAAACCACTCCCTGCGCGGACATATATGATAAGACGCTCCAGAATCAAGAATCCACACATCAGAGTGATGCGTGTCCTTGACAGCAACTAGAGCAATATCTTCTTCGGAATTAGCAGCAGCTACAACAGCAGTTCCTGTCAAATTATCCTGTTGCTTCTTTTTCTTGGGACAGTCAAATTTCCAGTGTCCCTTCTCTTTACAGTAATTACAGATATCATTAGACTTTGGACCTTTAGGAACTGATTTCTTCCCCGACTTTCCATGTCCATTACTCCCGCTAGCTACCAACCCAGCAGCATGATTATCTGCAACTGTACCAGCCGCCTTATGGCGCAGCTCTCTAGAATGAAAAGATCTAACCTCCTCTAGAGAAATAGTATCTTTACCAACAATAAATGATTGCACAAAGTTCTCATACGATAATGGTAAGAAACTAACAGAATCAAAGCAGCATCCTCATCTTCAACTTTAACATCAATATTACGCAATTCTAATAAAATTGTGTTTAATTGATCTAAGTGATCTCGAAGAGGCATACCTTCCTGCATTCGCAGACTGAACAGACGTTGCTTCAGAAGCGACTTATTTGTTAAAGACTTCGTCATGTAGAGACTTTCAAGCTTTAACCATAAACCAGACGCGGTATCCTTCTCCGCAATTTCAGTAATAATATCATCTGCAAGGCACAACAGAATTGTTGAGTGTGCCTTTTCTTCGAGATTGGTCATCGCAGCGCTTCCAGAAGCAACCGTTTTTGTGTTCAACGGCGCCCAGAGCCCCTGTTGCTTTAACAAGGCACGCATCTTGATTTGCCACAGACTGAAACTATTTCTCCCAGTAAATTTGTCAACCTTAACGTTAATACCACCAGACATCATTCTCCCAGAACTGTATACGCGAACAGTACTGTATGAACAGTGCCGTATGAACAGTGCCGTATGAACAGTGTCGTATGAACAGTGTCGTCTTCTCCGGCGATGAACAGTAACTCCGCCTGAACAATGCCTTCTTCTCCGGCGAGCTTGAAAAAATTCCGACGAAAATTTTCGCAAAAAACACAGCAGCTTTAACCTGGCTCTGATACCAGTTTGTTATAACGGAAGCTAGAAAGATGATAAACGTAAAGAGAAAATATATATGCAGAAGAGAAACTAGTTTATATTGATCTGATCTTGAGGATAAACAGATTACAGAATTTCAGATTTTCAGATCTTCAGATCAGATGATTTACAATCCTTACATGCATATCTATTTATAGACAAAATATAAGGGGTTAGGTGTGGTAGGTGGTGGCAGTCAAATCAGGCGGCTACATATTCAAGGCATTCTCACAAATCTCCACCTTGACTCCAGATGCATCATAATAATGCCAGATGTACCAGATAAAACTCTTCACCTTGACTTGAATCCTCTCACAAATAACAGATAACAGATGTACCATAGTTGTATAATTCTTCTTGGTGTTTATTGAGCTTGCTAGGTAGCCTTTATATAGGCTTCAAATCTCATGGTTTTTCATCATCTCTTTCATCACAACAAGCCTACATATTTGACTAGTTTATTCAACTATGGCTGCACCACCCATGTAGCCTACAATTGCCACCTTCTTTGAATGCCCACCTTATTTGACCACCTTAGGAGAGTTTGATTCTAACACTCCCCCTCAAACTTTTATATATTTGGTGAAGGCCCATCTACGTTTCCAACAAGTGGCATCAGAGCTAAGGTTTCGTTCGGAAACGAAATTGGAAATTTTTTGGAAAAAAATTCTGGTCACTATTCTGCCGAAAAATACTGTTTACGCCGTAGAAGACGAAGTACTGTTCATACGGTACTATTCACGGATACTGTCCATACGGTATTATTCACGGATACTGTATGACACTATTCATACGGTACTATTCATACATACGGTACTGTTCACTTATATTGTGCAAAGATATTTTTTGAAAAACAAAATGGCGAATATGGTGCAACAAAATATTCCAAAGTTGACGGCTACAAATTATGGAAACTGGAGTATCCAAATGAAGGTATTACTCGGTTCGTACTATAATTGGGATATCGTTGAAAGCGGCTATAGCGAGCCCGAAGATGCTACCGCTGAAGCAGCACTTCCTAATGCCGAGAAGATGGCGTTAAAAGAATTTCGGAAAAAAGACAACAAGGCGTTATACAAAATTTTTCAAGGTGTCGACGAATCCACCTTCGAAAAAATTTCAAATGCAAAGAGAGCAAAAGAGGCGTGGGAGATTTTACAAAAATCATTCAAAGGTGTCGAGAAAGTGAAAAAGGTACGGCTCCATGTTTTTCGTGGCGAATTTGAAAATATCAAAATGAAGACTTTAGAGAATATCAATGAATATGTTACGCGTTTGAAAACGGTGACAAACGAAATGAAAAGAAACGGCGAAAGTCTCGATGATGTTCGGGTCATGGAAAAGCTCCTCCGCTCGCTAACAAGAAAATTTGATTATGTTGTTACTGCTATCGAGGAGTCGAAAGATTTGTCCACGATTTCTATTGATGAGCTAGTTGGTTCACTTCGAGCGCATGAGCAGTGGATGAACCAATATGATGATGCAAGCCATTTGGAAAAGGCGTTGCAAAGTAAAGTATCCATCGGTGACAGTTCTGGCAGTAGCAGTTCTTCACATGGCAGAGGTGGCTATAGAGGTAGCTACCGAGGTGGACAAGGACATGGAAGACAGACGTTCAATAATGGCCAGAATAATGAAGGCTATCAACCATCTGGTCGTGGTCAAAATTTCAGAGGTCGAGGAAGAGGCGGATTCCAACAACGAGGTGACAAGTCTCAATTACAATGTTATAATTGTAATAAATATGGTCACTTCAGTTATGAGTGTAGATCTCCAAAAGTGGAAGAAAGAAGTCATTTTGCCACAGGCCCACAGCAAAAGAAGACAAAGATGTGAGTTCCGCTATGTTCCTCACTTACAAAGGAGATGACGAAGGCAAGAAGAATACATGGTATCTTGATTCGGGAGCCAACAATCACATGTGTGGCCATAAGGAATTATTTACGGAGATAGACAACACCATCAGTGGAGAAGTTACTTTTGGTGACTCATCGAAGATTCCAGTCAAAGGAAAAGGCACTATTACGATTGTGTCAAAGAAAGGTGATAAGAAGTATATAAATGATGTTTATTATATACCTGCTTTGAAAAGTAATATCATCAGTCTTGGGCAACTTGTGGAGAAGGGATACAATACTCAGATGCAGGATAATTCTCTGATCATCAGAAATCAGATTCGAGAATTAATTGCAAACGTGGAGATGTCAAAGAATCGTCTCTTCACTCTTGATATGCAGACGGAGGTGCAGAAGTGTTTGAAGTCAGTCATTAAAAATGACTCGTGGTTATGGCATTTAAGATTTTGTCATCTTGGATTTTCTGGTTTGAAGTTATTGTCAAAGACAAAGATGGTGGACGGTTTGCCAGCAATCAACGAACCAAATCAATTGTATGAAGCTTGTGTTAAAGGAAAGCAACATCGACAAAGCTTTCCAGTTGGAAAATCATGGCGAGCTAGATGGCCGTTGGAGATTGTTCATACGGATATAGCTGGTCCATTTGGTATTTCCATCATTTGGAGGTAATAGGTATTACCTAACATTTATTGATGATTTTAGCAGGAAAAGTTGGGTGTATATTCTGATAGAAAAGTCGGAGGCTCTTGATAAATTCAAGGAGTTTAAAGCATTGGCAGAAAAGCAAAGTGGTCAATATTTGAAGGTACTCAGGTCAGACAGAGGAGGCGAGTATACTTCAAATCTGTTCAAAAGCTTCTGCCGAGCACATGGAATAAATCATCAGTTGACAACCGCATATACTCCACAACAGAATGGCGTTGCAGAGAGGAAGAATCGCACCATTCTGGACATGGCAAGGAGTATGGTGAAAGCAAAGCACATGCCAAGAACTTTCTGGGCTGAAGCCGTTCTATGTGCTGTTTATTTGCTGAATCGCTGTCCAACAAAAAGTGTCAGGAACAAAAATCCAAATGAAGCATGGAGTGGTAGCAAACCATCAGTTGGACATCTCAGAATTTTTGGGTGCATTGCATATGCACATGTTCCAGATCAAAAAAGAAAAAAGTTGGATGACAAAGGTGAGAAATGCATTTTTTCCGGATATTTCAAAAGGAGCAAGGCGTACAGACTCTATAATCCCCTCACGAAGAAATTAATCATTTCTCGAGATGTTGAGTTCGATGAATCTGATTATTGGAGATGGAGCGAGGAAGAAAGAAAAGTAGCAGGCTTATTCTTTAATGATGATGATGATGATGGTGATGACTCCAACATAGAAGATGGTGGAGATGATGATCCAACTGCTCCCCAAAGTCCAAATCAGCAAACTCCTGCCTCGACACCATCGAGTTCAGGAAGCAGCAGTAGCAGCAGTTAAGGGGGAGCACCTAGAAAAATGCGGAGTCTGGATAGTATTTATGAAGCAACAAGTCCGGTACAAACTACCTTTGATTATTCACTGTTTTGTTTGATGGCTGAATGTGATCCAGTTACATTTGAGGAAGCTTCTGAAGAAAGCAAATGGAACAAAGCCATGGATGAAGAAATTGGCGCAATGAATAAGAATGATACTTGGGAGCTCACAGATCTTCCAGAAGGACACAAAGCTATTGGTGTCAAATGGGTCTATAAAACCAAGACGAATCAAGAAGGCAAAGTGGAAAAGCACAAGGCGAGGCTAGTGGCTAAAGGCTACAAGCAGAGTTACGGGATTGACTATGATGAGGTATTTGCTCCAGTTGCAAGAGTTGATACAATCAGACTTCTTACGGCAATTGCAGCACAAAATCAGTGGAAGATTTATCAGATGGATGTGAAGTCAGCATTCCTGAATGGATATCTTGAAGAAGAGGTCTATATTGATCAGCCTCCTGGATATGTTCAGAAAGGCAAGGAAGATAAAGTCTACCGGCTAAAGAAAGCACTGTACGGGTTGAAACAAGTCCCGAGAGCATAGAACACAAGGGTTGATGAATACTTTCAGAAGAACGGTTTTGTGAAGAGTCCATACGAGCATGCACTCTACACCAAAACAAATTCAGGGGGAGATATTATGATCGTGTGCTTGTACGTGGATGACATGATCTTTACTGGAAACAACTCTGGTATGTTCGATGATTTTAAGAAAGTTATGACTAATGAATTTGAGATGATAGATATAGGTCAAATGTCGTACTTTCTTGGAGTCGAGGTGAAGCAAAGCAAAAATGGGATTTTTATGTCTCAGAAAAAATATGCCGAGCAGATTTTAAGCAAGTTCAGAATGGATGAATGCAAGCCAGTGAGCACGCCCGCAGAAACGAGCATAAAGCTCAGAAATGATTCAACAAGGGAGTCGGTAAATCCGACATTGTTCAAAAGTTTGGTTGGAAGTATGAGGTACCTAACTTTCACTCGTCCGGATATTATGTATGCAGTTGGACTTGTTAGTAGGTACATGGAGAAGCTGAAGCAAGATCACTTCATGGCAGCTAAAAGAATTTTGAGGTACTTAGAAGGTACACTTGATCATGGTCTGTTCTACACACATTCTCAAGATTCAAAATTAGTTGGCTATTCAGACAGTGATTATGGTGGAGATTTGGATGACGGGAAAAGCACTTCAGGATATGCTTTTCATATCGGTTCAGCGATATTTTCATGGTCATCAAAGAAGCAACAACAGACAGTTGCTCTCTCAACATGTGAGGCAGAATACATGGCAGCAGCAGCGTGCGCATGTCAAGCTATGTGGCTAGGCTAGTTAAATCTTTCGAAGGAGGATCCGGTTAGAATATACGTGGATAACAAATCTGCTATTTCTCTCGCGAAAAATCCAGTGTCACACAGTCGGAGCAAACACATCAACATAAAATATCATTTTATTCGGGAACAGGTGAACGACAAAGTTTTGGAGCTGGTGCACTGTAAGACCGAAGACAATTTAGCAGATATATTTACAAAACCATTGAAGCCGGATGTGTTTCAAAAAATGAAAGAGAAGATAGGAATGCAAAGTCGAGTTTGAGGGGGAGTGTTAGAATCAAACTCTCCTAAGGTGGTCAAATAAGGTGGGCATGTAAATAAGGTGGGCATTCAAAGAAGGTGGCAATTGTAGGCTACATGGGTGGTGCAGCCATAGTTGAATAAACTAGTCAAATATGTAGGCTTGTTGTGATGTAAGAGATGATGAAAAACCATGAGATTTGAAGCCTATATAACGGCTACCTAGCAAGCTCAATAAACACCAAGAAGAAAACACATCGAAGTGTAGAATCAAACTCTCCTAAGGTGGTCAAATAAGGTGGGCATACAGCAACTTTTGGTTGAAGCTGTTGTGTTTTTTGCGAAAATTTTCGCCGGAATTTTTTTCAAGCTCGCCGGAGAAGACGACATTGTTCAGGCGGAGTTACTGTTCATCGCCGGAGAAGACGACACTATTCATTGCCGGAGAAGACGACACTGTTCATACGGTACTGTTCATATGTCACTGTTCATACGGTACTGTTCACGTATACGATCCTGGAAGAAAGATGTCTGGTGGTATTAACGTTAAGGTCGACAAATTTATTGGGAGAAATAGTTTCAGTCTATGGCAAATCAAGATGCGTGCCTTGTTAAAGCAACAGGGGCTCTGGGCGCCGTTGAATACAAAAACGGCTGCTTCTGGAAGCGCTGAGATGACCAATCTGGAAGAAAAGGCACACTCAACAATTTTGTTGTGCCTTGCAGATGATATTATTACTGAAATTGCGGAGGAGGATACCGCGTCTGGTTTATGGTTAAAGCTTGAAAGTCTCTACATGACAAAGTCTTTAACAAATAAGTTGCTTCTGAAGCAACGTCTGTTCAGTCTGCGAATGCAGGAAGGTATGCCTCTTCGAGATCACTTAGATCAATTAAACACAATTTTATTAGAATTGCGTAATATTGATGTTAAAGTTGAAGATGAGGATGCTGCTTTGATTCTGTTAGTTTCTTACCATTATCGTATGAGAACTTTGTGCAATCGTTTATTGTTGGTAAAGATACTATTTCTCTAGAGGAGGTTAAATCTGCTCTTCATTCTATAGAGCTGCGCCATAAGGCGGCTGGTACAGGTGCAGATAATCATGCTGCTGGGTTGGTAGCTAGCAGGAGTAATGGACATGGAGAGTCGGGGAAGAAATCAGTTCCGAAGGGTCCAAAACCTAATGATATCTGTAATTACTGTAAAGAGAAGGGACACTGGAAATCTGACTGTCCCAAGAAAAAGAAGCAACAGGATAATTTGACAGATACTGCTGCTGTAGCATCATAGCTGATGCTACTTCCGAAGAAGATATTGCTCTAGTTGCTATCAAGGACACACATCACTCTGATGTGTGGATCCTTGATTCTGGAGTGTCTTATCATATATGTCCGTGCAGGGAGTGGTTTACAACCTACGAGCGAGTAGACGGTGGCAAGATTTCTATGGCTAATAGTTTTGCTTGTGAGACGGTTGGAATAGACTCGATTAAAATTCGGACACATGATGGTATATTCTGCACATTGAATGATGTTAGGCATGTTCCACTTATGACAAAGAATTTGATATCTTTGAGTATGTTAGACAGCTAGGGTTTCAGTTTTCAAGGTGAAGGTGGAGTTCTACATGTTTGCAAGGGTTCTGATGTGGTTCTGAAAGGTGTTAAACGTGGTACCTTGTATCTTCTTCAAGTTCTACGTTATCAGGTTCTGTTGCTGTCGCGTCCTCGGAGAAGATTAAGAGGCTGCGAACTGATAATGGTCTAGAATTTTGCTCATCTGAGTTTGTTGAGTTATGTAAGAATGAAGGGATTTCTAGGCATCATACAGTCAGGGATACACCATAGCAGAATGGTGTAGCAGAGCGTATGAATCATTTCTGGAGAGAGCTAGGTGCATGCTTTCTAATGCTGGACTAACTAGAAGATTCTGGGCAGAGACAGTTAGTACAACATGTTATTTGATTAATTGTGGACCTCACACAGAAAGTGGTGGTGTTGAGAAACAGGTGGAGCAGGAAGTCACTCAAGATGAGAGTGAACCACAACAAGAAGTTCAACAACCACAGTCATAATCAGATCAGTACCAGTAGTGGTCAGACACATTTCCATCAGGGTGCTACTAGCGATAGTTGCACATCAGAATCTGGAGTTTGAACAACTCGATGTGAAGAACAAGTCTGATATTCAGAAGTTAAAAGGTCTCCTCAGTGCTGAGTTTGAAATGAAAGATTTGGGTGCGGCTCGGAAAATTCTGGGAATGGAGATTTATAGGGATAGAAGCAAAAGAAAGCTCTTCTTGTCACAGAAGGGATACATTCAGAAGATTTTGTCAAGGTTTGGCATGTCTACAACAAAGCCCATAGATACTCCTAATGCTGCAAATGCACCTCTGTCTGTCACTTTTGCACCTAAGTCTGCTGAGGAAAAGGAGTACATGTCTCGAGTTCCCTATGCTAGTGCAATAGGAAGCTTGATGTATGCAATGGTCTGCACTAGGCCCGATCTTGCACAGTCTGTCAGTGTTGTTAGTAGGTTCATGGGTGATCCAGGCAAGGAGCATTGGCAAGCTGTGAAGAGGGTTTTTCGGTACTTAAAAGGTACGTCTGATGTTGGTCTCATTTATGGAGGTGATACTGAGTGTTTGGTGACAGGGTTTTCAGACTCTGATTATGCTGGAGATGTTGATAGTAGAAGATCTATGACTGGTTATGCTTTCACTCTAGGTGGTTCGATTGTCAGTTGGAAAGCTACTCTGCAACCTACAGTGACTTTGTCTACTACAGAAGCAGAGTACATGGCATTGACAGAAGCCGCAAAAGAAAGAATCTGGTTGAAAGGATTGGTCAGTGATTTAGGTCTACATCATGATCAGGCTACAGTATTTTGTGACAGTCTCAGTGCAATCTGTTTGGCCAAGGATCAAGTCCATCATGAGCGGACTAAGCACATAGATGTAAGATATCATTTTCTAAGAAGTGAGACGAGAATTAAGGTGAGAAAAGTGGGTACTTCTGATAACCCAGCTGATATGCTTACCAAGCCGGTTCCACATAGCAAGTTTCAACATTGTTTGGACTTGCTAAATGTTCGGAGTTGTTGATTGCCCTTTTGAGGGCAAAATCTGAGGCAGAAGAGTTTTATCTGGTACATCTGGCATTATTATGATGCGTCTGGTACATCTGTTATCTGTTATTTGTGAGGGGAATCAAGTCAAGGTGAAGAGTTTTATCTGGTACATCTGGCATTATTATGATGCATCTGGTACATCTGTTATCTGTTTTTGTGAGAGGATTCAAGTCAAGGTGGAGATTTGTGAGAATGCCTTGAATATGTAGCTGCCGGATTTGATTGCGGCGGCCGGCGGCGGCTACTGTTCCGCCGGCAGCACCACCTACCACACCTAACCCACCTACCACACCTAACCCCTTATATTTTGTCTATAAATAAATATGCATGTAAGGATTGTAAATCATCTGATCTGAAATCTGTAATCATCCTCAAGATCAATAAAACTAGTTTCTATTCTGCATATATATTTTCTCCTTACGTTTATCATCTTTCTTGCTTCCATTATAACAAACTGGTAATTCAATATATATTATACACACACAATATCGTGTATGTATAATCACAACTGCTGACTCCCCTTTTTTCCTGTCTTCCCTTTTTTTTCTTCCTCAAACAAATAATAGAGAACAGTAGTCCAGCCAGCAGGGAGAAAAAACAACGAAAAATACAGAACAATTTCAACTAACTGACACCAAAAAAAAACTTCTCAGATTGAAGAAATAGTACCACGGTTAGACTCGCAATTAGGAGGAGATTCAGAGTGGCTGAAGGATTTTTTCCAGAAACTGGCCGGAAGAGGCCTCACGTGCCGGCGCAGCGGCGCGTCTGCCGGCGCGTGAGGGCGCGTGACTGATCGAAATCCCAGTTTGCTTTTTTCTGCAGCCTCCTCTTTCAATGCTCTACTCAGTGGTATATTTGTTTTTGTGTTTTGATAAGTTTCGAATTTTTCGAATTCGAGGCAGTTGTGTGTTCTTCTGCACTTTTGATTTTTTTTTTCTGCAACTTTGATATATGTTTCCCTAGGATATAACACGCTCTGATACCATGTCACAGTTTAGGAGAATAGATTTACAGAAGAAGTATGATTTTCATATATTGTGTGTGTATTACAACAATGTAAAGATCCTATATATAGGAGAAGTAATGCACCAAAGTCTTACAACGGTGCCTAACTATGACTTATGCTAATACTAAAGTCTATGGATGGTGCAGTTATATTTGACATAAATTTACCTACGGAATGAAGAATTACTACCTGTCACTGAGTTTTCTTAAAACACTGCATATGTTCAAATGGATGATGTCCTCTTTCATTTCTAGGTGTCATTCATATTTTGAATCATCGATGCTGCATTTTTTTGTTGCTGTTTTGTTTTATATGAGTATATAATCAACATTGTTGCAGCATGTTCTAATAGTTTACAATTTGTTGACTATGATCAATGTTATCTCCCAAGTTGAAATAGAAAGTTGACTGTAGTAGTGACAGCGTAATCTATTTAAAACAGTTGTACGGTACTATACTTCTTCCTGATGCATACTATTTTTGAACCCTGTCCTGTGATATACACATTAATACTCTTTTAACCTTAATTTTCTTTACACATATTTATTTTTCTTGTAAGAAGTTTAAAGTTATCACTTATTATGTTGTAGCCAGCACTTGAAGGTGGTGAATTAGTAAAAGCATCACTTGGTTCTGTTGAATATGTTGCTTCACTGTTTAACTCCGATGATGAATCAAGAAAGATCAAGGAGGCTGTGACCACTTCTGCCTACGGAAGTGATCTTGTACGAGCTGCTCTGTCCATTAATAACAGGAAGGTGAGATAAGTTCCGGAATAAAAATATGGTTGTATTCTTACGTATGTGCTCATCTTCGTGAAAATGTGTACGTCCTTTTTACCCTTTGTTATTGCATGTCATTGCTTACATTTAAGTTACCATTTTGCTTCTCAGTGTTCTGTTATGTGCACAAAAAGTACCCTGTATTGAAGTGCTTTACTTAATGCCTGCTTGCTTGTGACTGCAAGTAATTAATTAGGGCTCATGTCTATGGAGAAATATAACTTATATGAAAATCCCTTTAATTATTTCCTAAGACTCCTGGACTGTCTTAAATTATTTGAAGGAGCATTTGTCGCTTTGTAGCTGTATTAAGTTCCACAGTTGACAACTTGTGAATATTGCTAGTAACTACTGAATATATCGATATACAAATTATTATCTGCAATAAGCAACAGAGCAGTCATATTTAAGCGGAAGTTTTTTACTTTGTTTTGTATAATGTCAGTGGTAATGACACATAATCTTAAACCGAAAGATGTGGAGCACGGAATGAGATTTCCCCTTTCAATGGCAATAACATCATTTTTTGCAAGTAGCAACTGATAGTTCCAGTATGGAAAATTAAATTGATGAAAGGGGAATTTTAAAGTAAAACTCATATGTTTTAATTACCTACTTCTAATACTGATTAATGTAATATTAACATTTTCACAAAGTTATGTTTTAAGTTTCCCGGCATATTAACGTTATGCAGGTAACAATATTTCACTTTGAGGACAAGCCTCGTCATGGGGCTGTTGATGTTATTAAAGAACTTAAAGATAGAGCAAAACTTCACGTGATGATGCTAACTGGTGACCATGAGTCAAGTGCTTGGCGAGTTGCCAAAGCTGTTGGCATCGATGAAGTTCATTGTAGCTTAAAGCCTGAGGATAAACTGAATCATGTGACTAGTATCTCAAGAGATACAGGTAAATTTTACCACTGATGTTATTTAGGTATAGGCATTTATGTTTTGAGCAACACCTTGAACTGTTAACACTCAGTTATTTGCCACAGTGCCAGGATGTGACAGGCTAATCTCACTGATCCACAAAGAAATTGTATATATTCCTTTTTAACGGTCATGTGGTATATACAGCAAGCACATTTACCACAAACATCATAGAAATTTTGTACGGACTTTCTGAGCTTTGCAGTTCCATCTATGTTAAATCTATTAAATATGTAACTAGGACCCTAATAATTAACTAAGGCTCCCGGTCACTGGCAAACGTATGCCAGGGACCTCTTATTTAACATACAGCTTTTCAGCCGTTGGATGGTTGATCCAACGGCTGTTATTTAAAAAAAAACTGTACCGTACCGCATAAACTTTATGCGGTACGGAGTAATTACCAAAATGCCCCCCTGTTTTCATATAAAAAATCTACTGTTCACCGTACCGCAGAAAGTTTCTGCGGTACGTGAACAGTAAGGATATTTTGGTAATTTGCCCGGTACGGTGCGAATTTTTTTTTTAAATCAGAGCCGTTGGACGATCCAACGGCTTAAAAGCCGTATGCCAACTAACCCGTCCCTGGCATGCGTTTGCCAGGGACCGGACCCCATTAACTAAATACCTTCACATGTCTCAATAACATATTGTCTGCATTATGGGTGGCAGGGGGAGGTCTTATAATGGTTGGCGATGGTATCAATGATGCTCCAGCCCTTGCTGCTGCTACCGTGGGGATTGTGCTAGCTCAACGAGCTAGTGCGACTGCTATTGCTGTCGCAGATGTGCTTTTGCTGCAGGACAATATTACTGCTGTTCCGTTCTGTATTGCCAAGTCCCATCAGACAAGCTCCCTTGTATGTTTTCTAATTTATTATTTTATCAAATCTTGTTTTCCTCCACTCATTAATATCAAAGGCTCTGCCTTGCAGGTGAAACAAAATGTTGCACTTGCGTTGTTTAGCATTGGTCTAGCCTCTCTTACATCAGTTATGGGATTTCTTCCTCTATGGCTAACGGTACAATAAACTGCATTGACTGTTTTATTCCCCATTAACCAATCTCTCTCTGTACATACACGTTTTCTCTCTCCAATTGAATCCATCCTAAAATAAATGTCCTATAACAGTTCTTTCTGTGTTATAACCTCACATTTATTTTGGTGAATCTATTTGAAACTTTAAATTGTGCATTGCCACATTGGTAATTTGCATGTTAGCAAATTAAATATCAATGAAATTAGTGCTGAATATTATAGAGAATGAAGTATAACAGATGACATACTATTAGATATGATTAATTATCTGATTGGTAATTTAAAAGGTGAAATAATTTAGCTGATGACATATTAGATATAATTACCTATCTATTGTAATTGGTGATTTAAAATTGTAAATTTATGGTTAATCAGTGCGGGGAGCATGTCAAAATAAATAAGGAATTTTAACTTGTGATAGGAGTATAAACATAAGTAGGCTGCACATTAGCCTGGATGCTTTCCATTCTCTTCTTGATAGATATTGAGGTAACCTAATTATCCCAAAATAGTTGTATAAAGCTGTTATCTTTTACAAGCTGGAAAAGCTGCTCTTAAAGGTTTATTAGTTGTTATTATGAGATAGGATGCTTGTAAGTTGAGAGAAGGCTCTCCTCAAAGCAAGAGTTTCTATACCAAGTTGTATAGCCAACAGTTTACAGTTATACAGAAATGATCAAATTTATCAGTTCACATTAATCCATCATAATTTACGATACAGTTGACCTTCATAGTTCATACCAGCTATTGCTAGTCTGCAACATGGATTTTCTCCGACATATTAATTGCTGAAATAATATAAAGCGTACGCGTAGTTGTATATGGAACTCATCTAGACCTTAGTAAGTTGAGCTGTTGTGCAACTATCTTGCACGTATTAGCGGAAGCATTTTTAGGTCCCTTATGTTTCTGTTCAATAATATGTTCTGCTTGAATATATTGATCTTGAGCCAAAGAACTGTAGTTCTTTTGTCACAGTTCCATTGCTTTCTCAAAGATGTCTCAATTATTGTAATAATAGGTACTGTTGCATGAAGGTGGGACTCTTCTAGTTTGTCTCAATTCTATTCGTGCTCTAAATGACCCGACATGGTCATGGAAGGAGGATATCATGCATCATGTACAAAAATTGAAGTCTGTAATTATGGGCCTAAGGAAGCAGGACAACAATAAGAGCAACATCCAGGCTGTATCCTTATAGCTAACATTAATTCAAATTCAAATTGTAAGCTCTTGTACAATGTTTTATTCCATACGGTAATAGGTCTTTTCAGTTTATGGAATAATGGTCATTGTGAGTTGTAACTTCAATCTCAACAGGCAGTACCAGTGCATTTATTGGCTGGAAATAAGTATTCTGGAGTTTTGAGGTAACCCAATGTAAATCCTACCTGTAAATTAGTCTCTACCTTATCCGGATATTGTATTTTTTTTATTAAAGAAATTTGTTCACCATCTTGTATTCTAGAAACACTGAAAATGTATATCAGTTCAATGGCCTGTTAAGTCAGACGTTATTATCATTTTTAGCAGGGTGCTTTTAAAGCTGAGGTGGTGGTTATCATTCAATTGAAAACATTACTACAAAATGAGGGAGTGATCTGAAGGTAGTTAGAAAGATCATATGAAAATCTTGAAGATTTGATTAGTTAGCAGTTAATTTGTTTGTTGGGTAGGTATTGATGGTCATTTAGAAAAAAAAACTTTTTAAGACGGTTGAGAACATCATTTTCACCGAAAGCCTAAACACAACCTACCATTGACTGCCTGAGACGTTTGATTAGAGCTGGGCTTTGGACTTAATTTTGGAGGAGTTGGGTAGTTAGGCATCTGGTATGATTATATATATCAATTACTAGGAATAGGCTGAATAGCCATTTCTGATAATATGTGGGCAGATAAATTGTTAGGGGTTGAATGGAAGATTATTGTTTAGTACAGGAGCATTTGTTGCATTCTACAATTCAGGGGGCTGCCAAGTTAGGGGATCAAGTTGGTCATTTGCCTGTCCTTCAAAATCTCCTACCTTGATTGTTTGGTTACTCCAAAAGCCAGTCTTTATGTCAGTTACATTCAACTAATCAGCTGCTATATTTGAAGATCAAGTCCTTGTTTATGTCAATCATTTAATCCAGTCCTCGTTAGTTTTCATAGTCAGGGACTCGGGGTGATTATTCATTTATACATGATAATCCAGTGGACATTAGTATTTTCAACAGAATTCCAGATTGATTAGAATTTAAAACCTAACGTGAAGAAAAAGAAAAAAAGATTTGAACGTTAAACATGGTTGCTTCTTGCTTGCTTATATAGATATAAAGATTGCATTGAATGTTCAAAATTTTCTCCACTTCAGCTCATCTTGGCTTTGTTTGCATATTTGCTTCCCTTCTTCCTGAGATGATCAAGGGATCAAGCACTTGTCATTCCTCTCCCCCCTCCTCTCATCTGCTGTACATTGAGAATTCGAAAACAAGAACTACTCTGTTGCCCATTCTCACTCACTGCGCATTCCGATTCCAATAGCAGTTTGATGTTGCTGACCTGCCATGTAATTCCTCACCTCCTTCCTAATCATCTCCTGCATCACCCCCATGAACTCCGCATTGAACGCCACAAATGGCTTCTCCTTCTCTTCCCCTGCTGCTGCTGCTGTCTCCTTGACAAACTCCGCCTTCTCGCTCCTTGTAGGAGCATGACTCAAAGGCGGTTTTTTCAACACCGCAGCCAACGAAAACGGATTCTGCTTCTGCTGTACAGCAACCACAGGCGATGGAGTAGCTACTACCTCCATCGGCTCAACTACACGGGGCGACTCAGAAACACGGTTAGAATGCTCACTCATGTCCATTCCAATTCCCGGAAGAGAAAGCGATAAAGAAGTGGGAGGATCATTTACGCAAACAGGCGTGGTCTCCACCTGTGTCCCAAACACCCCGCCAGTTCTAGCCACAGGACGATACAACCCCGAATCACTAACATCAGATCCTGAAGGACTTCCCGGGCTCAAGTAAAGCCCAGAAACCGGCACACCCGACCCAGCACTAACAGACCTCTTCAACGGCTGCTGAAAATGAGCAAAATCATCCGAGCCCATAGAAGAACTCTTCCTCTTCAAGGTGGAGTTCCAGTGATTCTTGATGGCGTTATCAGTCCGGCCCGAAAGGAGCCTAGCAATAGTAGCCCATTTATTACCAAAACGAGCATGAGCCCTGATGATAGTATCATCTTCTTCAGGCGTAAAAGCCCGATGCTCAACCTGGGGAGAGAGCTGATTACACCACCTGAGGCGACACGATTTACCGGATCTGCCCGAAATAGATTTGCTGATGAGAGACCAGTTTCTTGGGCCATGTTTCTGAACTAGTTGCTGAAGTAGATCATCTTCTTCAGGGCTCCATGGACCTTTGATCCGATCCACATCTCTCTTTGTATTAGAAGACATGCTATATATGCTGGCTGGATAATAAAGATTAACAGAGTAATGTATTCTCTTGTGGTGTTTTGCTTGTAGGGAGAGTTTGTGTTATAAATTTATAAGGAGTGGGGGGGAATTTTATGAGAAAACAAAAGTGGGGGTATGAGAGTATATATAGGGGGGAGGTGGGTTACCGGTTGAGGCGGTAAAAGAAGGGCGTTACGGAAAAGAAAGAAACGGGGGTACTGGTTAGTTCCAGGAAAGGCAGTTGTATTAGGGGAAGGGATGGGAAACAGCTGGAAAAAGGATACGTGTCACATCATAATAATGTCACATTTATTTAAAATATAATATTTTATTTTATACGAAAAAACACTTCCCGGCTTCTCTATTCGGTTACTCATGAATCAACGTCCTTCGTCATTTTTATGTATTTCCATGTCTACCCTTTCCGTTTTCTGTATTTAAACTACTACTGTAGTAGTAGGAGTACTTAATATTGATTCGTGTATAGCCACAAAAAAGATATTTTTGTTTTTGGGTTGTCGTATTGTTGAACGGACCAGCTGGCTGTTCAAATCAATATACATAATTGCTGTTATGCCATCATCAAATTGGAACACCGGTGTTACCTATTGACTTGTACACATCCTCCTCATTACATGACAAGTTTGAGGTCCGGTATACACAAATTTTTCTGGATCCTTTATTAAAATAATTGTTTTAATATTAACATCGTTAATACTTATTAAAAGATTTACAAATTTTTGTTAGAGCACGTAACGGTAGAAATCAAACTCGAAAAGGTGGTGGTACGTTTGTTTAGGAAAAGAATACGTCGGTAGAAGGGAGCGTTAGGACAAAGGCTCTCATCCCGTTGAAGGAGCCTCTGATATTGCCCATGATCTCAAATTAATCATTCCAAAATATTTTACTAGTTTTTGAAAGTTGTGTTTCATTTTTTAATTTTTTTTAGCTCTAGTCGACTTGTAGTAGTGAATGGTACGCCTACGAGTTTAAAAGGACAACTGTGCAACTATGACGCCGCTACAGTGTGTCTACACGTAGAATTCTACTGTAGAATCTATTGTAAATATTTCCTATTTATTTTACTACTGTCCACAAATTAAACAGTTGGGAGTTGCCCAGACCAAACTGGAGCTTAGTTAGATCTAGTGTTTTTATTTCGATTTAGAAATATGGGTTATTTTAATTTCGAAATTTTATGATTAACATTAGTATTTCATTTTTGGAGTGCGAAACAAATGCTTTTTTAATTTCCTTTTTTGGGCCAATAATAATGCAATTCTTTAGTTGGTGGAGTACGAAAGTACTGGTGGGTTATAATAATAAGCGAAACACATAAATAAGTGGAAAGAGGAGGTGGCATAACAAGACAAAGTACGGTCGCCGAATCAGTTAGGGAAAGAAATAATAAAATATGCTAACTAGTCAGTGTCAGAACAGCCTGTAAATATATAGTAGGACTCTTACTATAATAACCTCCTCCTCCACTATTGGTGTACATCCATCTATCCGGTTACGGGTTTGAATGTGCACGGTGCACCACCTGGTTTTGGGCGTACGGATTGGAATTGTAAATTGTAATTAAACAAGAGCATAAAATAACTAAGCTTCGTTGATCCTTCCTTATTTTAGATCTAATCATCTAAACAACAACTAGGAGTAGTTGTTTAATTTTGAAAAAAAACTAAAGAAATAAGAGTATACTCGCCGTAATGTGTTTCCTATTTTGATTTTGGATATTGTTCATTATAAACAGTTACTATTAATTTACGCATAATTTATAAAATAAAATATAATCATGAGTGATCTTGTTGGATTCGTATTTATGAGTACTTCAATACAGTGAAGTTTTTTATATTTAATACTAATACAAAATTGAAGACATTAACAATTAAAAATATGCGTTAGCAAACGTGTCTAGAAGAAACAAGAAACTTATTTAAAGACGGAGGGAATAGTATAACTAACGCAAATAAAGAGGAGGATAAGACTAACAAGAAAAGATGAGTCGTTGGGGGACATGAACTGGCAGCAGCAGCGACATTTAACAAAAGGAGAGGATAGATTATAGATAGATGGAGAAGAAACATTTAATTATTGAGATTTTGAGATACGTATCCTCTCTTTCTGTTTACTCCTACGTCGTACCATCCACACCCCATATTATTCTCCTCCTCTCTTTACAGTTTACATTGGAGTAATGTACTACTCCTCCCTCCTTGCAATATAGAGTACTCCCTCGGTCTCAATGAATTGTATATATTGAGGGACGGGACATGACATGCATTTTAAGTCTCTTAATTATAATAGTTAGATAACTTATTTTTATAATTTTTTTTTGTATAAAAATAGAACAATTCTATTTTTATACAAAAAAATAAAAGAAAATATAAAAATAAATTATTAAACTATATTAATTATACACCTTAAAACGCGTGTTAGACATTATAAAAAAACGTATAAAAATGAATGGGACAGATGAAGTATTTATTTGGGATTCCAATACGAATCTATGATGGTTCGGTGATGAACATACATTTGCTATATATTATATGTCAGAAAAAATATGTATCGTAAAAGTTTTTCGTAATAGTTATTCCCTCCATCCCATTCATTTCTTAACATAAATTTTTCACTTGCGTGGCACGCATTTTATGTAAAGGATCCTCATGATTGACACAATCAAGGATTGATTGAGTCAAGATTTGCTGCTGCTTATCAAGGATTGATTGAGTCAAGATTTGCTTCTACTTTCATGTAAATAGAATCTTGTGTATGACTTATAACTATTCTGCAGTTAGACTAATTCTAGGATTTAATGTCTCAACATTTATTTTGTGTGATTTGTTTCACACATCACATGTTCTGTATAAATATTCTTTCATGAATGATACAAAGATAAGCTTTCCAGTTATCTTTACATGGTATCAGAGCAAGGTTCTGATTTTTTTTTCATCTTTCCATGGCTTCCCAGCATACTATTTCATATGATAGCGACCCAAATTCTCCCCTCGTTGTACTCACTCTCTCTAATATTATCAAACTCTCCACAACAAACTATCTATCATGGAAACTTCAAACAGAAGCCACACTAGTTGGTTTCGGTTTATTCAAGTTCGTGGACGGTACACATCTTGCCCCACCTACCACAATTACAAAAGACACTACTACATCACCAAACCCAGCATATCAAACATGGATGCGTCAAGATCGTCTGTTGTTTGGTGCTCTCATTGGGTCTTTAGAACAAACAATTGTCCCTCTCGTGTGTCTCACCACCACTTCCAAAGATTTGTGGGATACTCTTGCAAAAACCTATGCCAGTGCTTCTCGTGGACACATAAAACAACTACAAGCTCGTTTCAAGTCAATCACAAAAGGACCGCAAACTGTGACGGAATTCATGCATTCAATTAAGGCTTGCACTGATCAATTAGCTTTACTTGGTTATCCAATCAAACATGAAGATATTATTGACAAAGTTCTCGAGGGCTTGGACCCTGCTTATCAAGGAATCATTGATGCCGTAAATGCGAGAGACACTTCAATCTCCTTTGCTGAGCTTCATGAAAAGCTTATTAATCGAGAACTTACTTTCAAAACACAACCCCTCATTACTGGGTTTCCTGCTTCGGCTCATGCTACTACAATAAGCCGCTCAAACACACGTAATCATCCAACACCATCTTCCAACAACTACCGAAATTACCAAAACTCTAAACCTCCTTATCACAGCCAACAAAACTCAATTCAACAACGACCCACCCAGTTTACTGGTTCTCGTCCCTTCATGGGCCGTTGTCAATGGTGTCACACAAAGGGTCACTCCCTTCAAAAATGCCCAGTCTTTCATGACAAACATCCTGCCATCCATCCACCAGCACCACCCATTTACGCACCCCAGGCCCATGTAGCTACTGCTTCAGCATCATCCAGTTCTCCACAATGGTTACTCGATTCTGGTGCTTCTCACCATGTTACTCAAGACCTTCACAATCTTGCACTTCACAACCCATATGATGGAACTGAGGAGATTGTTATTGGTGACGGTTCTAGTCTTCCTATAACGCACACGGGTTCAACTCTTCTTTCAACCTCTTCCCATAAATTATCTCTTTCTAATGTGTTATGTGTGCCTGATATGCGACGCAACATTATTTCTATTTCACAACTTTGCAAAGATAATAATCTTCTTATTGAGTTCTCATCTAATTCTTTTCATGTGAAGGATCGTCAAACGGGGGCACTTATCCTTTCGGGACCCACTAGAAATGGAATTTATGAATGGCCATCTTCATCTCCTATTGTAGCCTTTTCGAGTATCAAAGTCACTGCTAGTGACTGGCATCATCGTCTTGGCCATCCATCCATTCCTATTCTAAAGAATCTTGTTTCATCTTTCAAGCTTGGTGTTTCTGATGATTTTTCCTCTAATTGTAATGCATGTCAGTGTAATAAGAGCCACAAGCTCCCATTCAATAAAAATGCTTTGGTTTCTCATTCACCTCTAGAGCTTCTTTATACAGATTTATGGACTTCTCCTGTATTTTCTCTTGATGGTTTCAAATATTTTGTGATTTTTGTCGACCATTTCACTCGCTATATTTGGTTTTATCCACTCATAAAGAAGTCAGATACCAAAGAAGTTTTTGTTAGGTTCAAAGCTCTAGTTGAAAAATATTTTGAAAAACCAATCAAGACGATTTACTCAGACAATGGAGGAGAATATCAAGGATTATCAAATTATCTTTCCATAAATGGTGTCTCTCATCTTACATCCCCGCCTCACACTCCCGAACACAACGGTTTTGCAGAACGTCGTCACAGACATATTGTAGAAATCGGCCTCTCCCTTCTTTCCCATGCCAAGTTACCACTTGAATTCTGGTCATTAGCTTTTACTACAGCCTCATATCTCATTAACCGGTTACCTACACCCACCCTGTCGAATAAATCTCCATTCCACTGTCTTTTTGGCATTTCTCCAAACTATCTCAAATTACGGAGTTTTGGTTGTTTGTGTTACCCGTTATTGCGTCCTTATGCTCAACACAAGCTTGATCATAGATCCTTACCCTGCATATTTGTTGGTTACTCTGCCACTCAGAGTGCATATTATTGCCTGGAGCCCATTACTCACAAAATTTATACATCACGCCATCTAAGGTTTGTAGAATCTCAGTTTCCTTACAATATGCTATCTTCTACCAGCCCCGTTACATCTTATCCCAATCCTGAGAGTTGGTGCTCTATAACTCTTCCTTTCATATCTTCCACTCCTGATTTGGTTCCTGATCTCATGTCTACTTCTCCACCTTCTGCCACACAATCATTATCAGTCACAGCTAGCCAATCAGTTGACTCTAATCCTTCTCTACCAGAGTCTCCTCAAACTTCACATATTTCATCAAACAACACAACATCCACATCACACGATACTGAAGAAACTAATTTACCCACCTTACCAACTACAACCATCATCACCCGCTCCCGCAACAACATTCATAAACCAAACCCGAAATATGTTCACTCAACCACGGTCCAATCTAAAATACAGGAGCCTACTAATGCAAAACAAGCTCTCAAGGATCCATTATGGCATCAGGCAATGATGGATGAACTAGGTGCTCTTCATAACCTCGAGACATGGGACCTTGTACCCCCAGAACCTGGTCAAAATCTTATTAAGTGCAAATGGGTCTTTCGGATAAAGTATACATCTGATGGTACCGTGGATCGTTATCGAGCTCGTCTAGTTGCCAAAGGTTTTCAACAACGTGCTGGTGTTGACTACACAGATACCTTCAGTCCAGTTGTCAAACCCGCTACAATACGAACTCTTTTGAGTCTTGCAGTATCTAATAATTGGCATCTTAGGTAGCTTGACATTAACAATGCCTTTTTGAATGGCACCCTTCATGAGCAGGTTTTCATGGCCCAACCTCCAGGGTTTCATGATGTTCAATTTCCAAACTATGTGTGCAAGCTACGGAAAGCTATTTACGGTCTTAGGCAGGCTCCGCGAGCCTGGTACAATGAACTCACTAGCTTCCTATTAAATCATGGGTTCAAGCGCTCCATTTCTGATGCATCACTGTTCATTAACAATCAAAGATCATCTCCGGTGTATTTAATTGTATATGTGGATGACATAGTTCTTGCAGGTCCGGACTCAACCATTCTGGAAGACTTCATCAAACATCTCGCTGCTAAATTTGCTCTCAAGGATCTTGGTACGCTATCTTACTTCCTGGGGGTAGAGGTACTTCCATGTAAACAAGGTCTCTTTCTTAATCAAAAGCGTTATATACTTGATTTACTTGAAAGGACAGGATTGACACATGCAAAACCAGCTTCAACTCCAATGGTTGTGGATTCTAATCTTACTCTACACTCTGGTGATTTAATTGATCATCCTACTGATTATAGAGCAGTGGTTGGAAGTCTTCAGTATCTTACACTTACACGTCCTGATGTTGCCTATGCTGTAAACAAGCTTTCTCAGTTTATGCATCAGCCCCGGACTTCACATTGGGCAGCCCTCAAGCGTCTACTTCGGTACCGTACAGGCTCGTTGGACAAAGGTATCACTAGTTATCGTGATTCACCTCTTAATCTTCATGCCTTTTCCGATGCTGATTGGGCAGGAAACAAAGATGATTATACCTCAACAATGGGTTATATCGTTTTTCTCGGTCGTAATCCTTTAACATGGAGTTCTAAGAAACAACGCTTTGTAGCTCAATCTTCGACGGAAGCTGAATACAAAGCTGTAGCGTCAACGGCAAGTGAGTTATTATGGTTGTGTAACTTGTTGCATGAAATGGGTGTTGCAATATCTACAGTCCCAGTTATTTACTGTGACAATCTTGGTGCAACTTATTTGAGTGCCAACCCAGTTTTTCACTCGCGTATGAAACACTTGGCCTTGGCCTTCCACTTCATTCGAGAGCAGGTTCAAAATGGATGTTTACGTGTCACTCATGTTCCTACCGGAGACCAACTAGCTGATCCTCTCACTAAACCATTAGCTAAAGCTAAGTTCGATGTGCTCATGTCCAAGATTGGTCTTACTGTTCGATCGCTCATCTTGCGGGGGCATGTAAAGGATCCTCATGATTGACACAATCAAGGATTGATTGAGACAAGATTTGCTGCTGCTTATCAAGGATTGATTGAGTCAAGATTTGCTGCTGCTTTCATGTAAATAGAATCTTGTGTATGACTTATAATATTCTGCAGTTAGACTAATTCTAGGATTTAATGTCTCAACATTTATTTTGTGTGATTTGTTTCACACATCACATGTTCTGTATAAATATTCTTTCATGAATGATACAAAGATAAGCTTTCCAGTTATCTTTACATTTTAAGGTTCTTATAAAGTATAGTTCCATAACTTATTTTTAAAATTTTCTTTTTTTTGTATAAAAATAGGATCGTTCTATTTTTATACAAAAAAAAAGAAGAAAATTTCAAAAATAAATTATGAAACTATCATTAAAATCTAGCTTAAAATGCGTGCCGAACCCCCGTTTCCCAGTGTTAACTATTGGGTGAGACGGAGGGAGTATATAATAGAATTTTAAATGACTTTTCTATATTTATATCAAAAATCTAGAATGAAGTCTTTGACATAAATTTTTTCCCTTTAATAATTTAGTTTGTGATATTTTAAATCGCAAAATGCACGTTTGATATCTACCGACTACCGACTATGACTACTCATACATATAATGATGTATAGGGATATTGTGGCAGTAAAAATTGATAAGAGTTGATTTTATAAAGGACCACTCCATTTGCCAATGAGGGAGAAGTTTTGATCACGTGAAGTAGATGGGAACACACGTGCATCATGCATCCTCTGTATGTACAACTGAATTGATGAAACCTGAGCGGTTTTAACAAAACAAAAAACCACCGATATCTGACCCTTATCTTCTTATCATCCGCACATTACTTTTTCCCACGTTTGTATCTGTAATAAATTTTTTAAATTATTAAAAAATTTATTTCTATCTGTAATAAATTTTTTAAATTATTTTCCTATGCCATAAAATGATTTTGCTTCATTTTTATTTGCCACCAATACTATAATATATAAGTCAAGCAAACATTTATACATGTGAATAATTTCAGGTGAAAACAATTTATATGTGAGAATAATTGTTCAATTCTCTCTTAAAAATTGTAAAATTATTTGCATATTTTTCTCATTTTCAATGTTAAACTAATTTATTATAGAAAAATAGTATTCTCACTGTTTTGATGCTAATTATATGTATTCTCAAGTTAGAGGACCAATCTAAGTTGTAGAATTTTTTGTTGCATCAATTTAACCAAAACAGCAACTGTTTCAGAAGCACGTAGCAACTAGCAATCCGTCGAGCAATGTGTTTAGTACTCCATCGCCCCCTCTCATTTCTTTATACTCCGTAGTTTCTATTTTGGGACGTTCCTCTCATTTCTTTACATACTATAAATAGTAATTTTTAACAATAAAATACATTATTACATCTACTACTTCACACCACTTTTTCAACACTTTACACTATTACATCCACTACTTCACTTATTTTAACAATAAAATCACCATTACACTCACTACTTCACTTATTTTAACAATAAAATTATTATTACACCCACTACTTCTCTTATTTTAATTATAATTTTTGGTATCCGTGAAAAAACCCAATGTAAATAACCATGAAGCACGAAGGGAGTAGCAAACTGCCACAGCTGATCAAATAATCTCTCTCGGCAATGTACCTTCATTCTTGCATGATATATGTTCATATAGCCCTTTGTGCTTTTTTCGTTTTTATACTTACTAGCTCATAATCGGTGCGATGCACGACTTCTTTTTTAATATTTATAATTATATTAATTTTTTTAATTTTATATGTTATTAATTTATATATCAAATTATTGTTAAAAAATTGATATATATGAGGTTTTATACATTCGGTTTAATATTTGTACTCTATCTTGAATTTTTCAAATTTGACTTGCACGATTTTACAGCCCACGTAAAATTAACAAAATAATCTTCAATTTAATTATGCTTTCACAATTATTTTCCAATTAAACCTACGTAGAAACAAAAGAGAGTAGAAAATTGACGATTTTTTATGTTGAAAATTCTATTCGATTTATGAATTCTACGTATAATTCGTTTTGATTATCAAAATACCCTTATTATTTGAAGATAGTTCTACTAACAACCAAATATAATTATATCCTTATATATAATAAGCATAAGAGGGATCTTATCCATAATTTTCGCCACTATATATTAGAATTGTTTTTTTATTGTTATTAAAAAAAATTCATATTTACTATTTGGACTCTATCTTGAGATCTAAAAATCAGATTTGGCTGATTTTACAATCCACACGAAACTCATAAAATTATCTTTAATTAAGTGATGATTTAGCAATTATTATTCAAATTGAAACAATCAGAGTATCAAGAAAAAATATAATTATGAATTTTTGCATTAATCCCATTCAATGTAGAAGACATACATTGATCTATTCAATAGAAAACCTAATCATGTATGATTTAAATCATTGACATACATCTCTTCGTATTTCAATATAAATGCACTTTTTAGTTTATAACATATAAAAATATTAAATATTTTTTTTATATTAGATCCAACAGTTTTCATCTATTTATTTTAAGATCTAAGTGTCCTTTTTTTTTTTTGTCGTACGGAGGACCAGACTACCGATTATCAAAGTTTTAAATAAAATCTCTCCTACACTTATTATTAAAATTGTATTTGGTTGTAAGTAGAACAATCTTCAAATAATAATAAGGATATTTTGATAATCAAAACAAATTATAAGTCGGATTTATAAATCGATTAAAATTTTCAACGTAAAAAATCTTCAATTTCTTCTTTCCTTCGTTTCTGCGTAGGTTTAATCTCTCCTTCGTTTCTACGTAGGTTTAATCGGAAAATAATTGTTAAACCATTACTAAATTAAAGATTATTTTGTTAATTTCATGTGGGCTGTAAAATTGTTCAAATCAAATTTTAAGAACTCAAGATAGAGTATAAATATTAAATCGAATATGTAAAATCTTATATATATATATATATATATATATATATATATATCAATTTTTTAGCAACAATTTGATATGTAAATTAAAAACGTATAAAATTAAAAAATTAATATAATTATATATATTAAAAAAAGATTCGTGCGTTGCACGGGTTATAAACTAAAAACCCTAAAATAACATTATCAATAACATTATCAATTAAAAAGGTGAAAATGTGTATGTCAATGATTTAAATTATATATAATTAGGTTTTTAAATTGAATAACATTATCAGTGTAAGTCTTCTACACTGAGTAGGATTAATGCAAAAATTCGTAATTGTATTTTCCCATGAGATTATGAGTGTTTCTATTTAAATAATAATTATTAAATCATCATTAAATTAAAGATAATTTTATGAGTTTCGCTTGAATTATAAAATTATCCAAATCAGATTTATAGATCTCAAGATAGAGCCCAAATAATAAATATGAATTTGTTTAAATACTAATAAATAAATAAATAAAATTCAACTGTAATACAACATTTTTTTACTTATAGCCTTTCAAGATTATAATTTTCTTTTTAAAATTCAATTCTAATATAACCTTTTTAATTGTATCCTTTTTATATTATAATTTTATTTTTAAAATTTACTTCTAAGGCAACTTTTTCTAATCATATCCTTTTTAGATTATAATTTCCTCTTTTAATATGATATAATCTTAATCGTTTATTTTTAAAGATATTATATTCGACGGTTGAGATTATTTTGGTAGTAGAAATTTATGAATAGATCCCTCTTATGCTTATTATATTATATATATAAGGATATAATTAATCATTTTGCCAAAAATAAGGAGGTTAAAAACTATGAAAGCTACTCGGCTACAAACTATGGAAAAGAAGTGGACTGAGATATTTTACTGACTTGACCCAGATGCTGGCCCAACCAGAAACCCAAATCAATATTCACTTCAAACCGACATTGGGATCCAGCTCAATGATGGTATATACTCCCTCTGTGTCGAAATGAGTTTCTCATTTAAAATGTCGGGACTGTTCATAACATGAGATAAATTACTAATTTACGTCTAATTTATAAGACCAAATATAATCATGAGTGATCTTGTTGGATTCATATTTATGGATACTTTAATATAGTGAATTTTTATATTTAATACTAATACGAAATTAAAGATATTAATGACCAAAAGTGTGCGTTGGCAAACGTGTTCAGTCAAAACAGGAAAAGTATTTAGAGACGGAGGGAGTACCATTTTAGGGAAATATTCTCTCCAGAATATAAGCATTTATCCAATAGGGACAAGCTGACTGCATAAAATAAAAAAATTACTACTTCTGTTGTGCTACTGTAGTTTGGTTCTAGAATATCTTTAGTATTATTAATAATAAAATAATAGTTGGAACTAAGTACTGAGAGGGACCTTTTTTTTTAAAAACATTGGTCTGTTTTTCTTTTAAGTCTGTAGTGAACATTTATTATAAACTGCAATTAAGCTCTCACCTCTGTTCCTGTCAGAATATATCATGTTTACACTTGCACTTCTATTGAAGAAATTTTTTAACAATTGATTACAAAATTTTAAATGATTTTTGTTCAATGATGCTCATCTGATACTCTGTTTTAACCACATGTTTAAGGCCCTGTTTAGCAATACGACTAACAAGTCAATATCAGTTCAAAATTTTGGAGTTTTTTAATTTCCTCTTGTTTTTGAAAGATCAAAATTCTGGAGTTTGATTGCACTACAAGTAAGGACCTGAGTTTTAGACAGTATCTCGAGATCTCGTTTCATGAAGAGTATTTAATTTAAAGTAAAAGAACCACTTCATTAAATCCATACAAGTTATTGTTGGAATATGGATTCGATTATAAATTAAATTCATTGATTCGGTAAAATCAATTCCATTTTTACTACGAATTTTTTGCCACCGCCTTAACAAAATTAATTAACACGGTTAATTAATTAAGGAAATTGCCACCGATTTAATTGATTAGCACGGCTAATTAATTAAGGCAATTGTGTTAAGGAACTTGTCACCATTATAATTGATTAGCGCGGCTAATTAATTAAGGCAATTGTGTAGCGCACAAGTCTTCTCATCTTATAAATACTCTTCTAAAGCATTAGGATTATTTACTCGAAAACACACATCCTTCTCTTTTATACAGCCTCTTCTCTTCCTCTGGTGATAGTTCTTGCTCGTCTCAAGCTCGCTGAGAGTGACGCTCATTTGTAGCCTCACTGTAATCCGTTTTATCCTGGGAGGCGTTTCGCTCGCACATACGGTGGGGGGCTAATACGCTTTAAGGAGACAGACACGCACTGGACTCGGGTTTTTCGTGCCTTGTCTCCTCTTTTGTTTGTTTTAATTATACACATAATGTTAGAAACGGAGTTTTTAGAGCATAAGTATTTTATGTTCTTAATGTTAATTCTGGATTTTTAACGATTGGAAATTGTTCCTTGTTATGAGAACTTAAATTTTCATATATGGGTCTAAGTAATTTTCTTAGTGAAATCCATAGAGAAATAGAGTTGAAATTGGTAGCTTGAAAGAGCTTGAAAATGAGAATGTGTATTCGTCCCACATTGAAATGAATAAAGGGGATTGTTGGCTTTATATAGAATCACACACATGGGTAGTGTACAACTACTAAGGTGTATGATGGTGCATGGTGTTACTGTGTGCTCCACGCGCACGCGCGCACACACACACGCGCGCCGCCGCCGCCCGCCTCGCCACGCCACGTCACGTCACGTCTCGTCTCGACTCGGGTCGGGTCGGCTCGGTCGAAGGACGATTTGGGCGAATGTCTCGGTGTCTCGCGTACGCGAGGCAACCTGGGCGAAGAGTTGGATTGAAAGTCCTGTAAACTCTCGAGAGCTAGACTGTGCTGTCATAACAAGGTTGCTGTCAGGAAGGTGAAAACTTGTTGTCAAAAACAAGGTTGCTGTCAGGAAGGTGAAACTTGCTGTCAAAAACAAGGTTGCTGTCAGGAAGGTAAAACTTACTGTCAGGAACAAGGTTGCTGTCAGAAAGTAAACATACTGTCAAGTTCAAACTGATGACAGTTACTTTAAAGGTACTGTCGGGTCTTGTTGACAGTAACTTCTGCGTGGTTTTGACAGCAGAGTCTGAGCGTTTATTCTATTAATGAGAAATCATGAATGGGTCAAATATAGTGTAACAGTTACGATTTATTTAATATAAATCAGCCGTTTTATATTATTAAATCAGCCGTTTTGCTGTATTAATTGTAAATCAGCAGTTACAATATTAATTGGGTGGCATCAGTTACGTTTGGCCTCTCCTATAAATAGAGAGCTAAGCTGCTGGGTTTTGATATATATATACAACACACCCTACATTCTCTTCTCTTCTCTACACTCTCTTTTCCCTTTCCCTTACTGTCAAAGCTATTTTGCTTGTGAGTTTTTCTGGCGAACTGAGGTGCTAGTCGAAGTTGAGTTATCTGGTTGCTGTGATCATTTAACTCGGAGCTGTTTTATCCTGGAAGAATATTGCCAGCATCCTGACACAGTGTAAGTGGGGGCAATTATCTCTTCAAGAACAGTCAGGACTTCTTGCAAATCCTGACGACTCAGCTGTTTTCATTCTTGTTTGATATACTGTTATAGCTATGGCTACTGGTATGTCTTCTGTCTTTCCTTTGTTCTTTCAGTTACTGATATGCATGTGTTATACCTTCGTGTTTTGTTTCATTAATTGTTTGCTTGGCCTTGGCTTGTTAAATACGATATATAACTGCCTCAATGTTGCTGTTTTAGTCAATATTTCCATCATTCTTGAAGAGATAATTAGTTATATAGTATTTAGCATAATGGTTAACGAGAGTGAGATTCCTGCTAGTGGTAGTTCCGTTGCATCTGCTGGGGTCATTGATTGGACCACTTACAGTTTTCCATAACCCGTTGAATTAACTGGCTTGCCTGAGAAATTCAATGGGGGCGTTGGCTTTTCTCGTTGGCAGAAAAGGATGAAGTTGTGGTTGACTGTGAAGGGTCTATGGCCTGTTGTGGAATATGAGAAGCCGGTTGTGGATCAAGAGAAGGCTGAATCAGTTAAGAGTTATGCGAAGTGGGCTGAGAAGGATGGGGTTGCTAGGGCAGCAATTCTGGCTGCTCTAACCAACACATTGTTTGATGTGTACTCCTCTGATGCCTACACCGCAAAACTCTTATGGGAGAAGCTGGACCAGACACATAATACTGACTCACAAGGTCTGGAAAAGTATTCTGTGGCTAGGTTCCTTGATTTCAAGCTGGTGGACAATAAGTCCATGACTGAGCAAGTGCATGAATTCGAGATGATAGTGCATGCTTTGAAGGAGTCTGGAATGGACCTCCCCGAAAAGTTTAAGGTGATGAGTGTGATTGAAAAGCTTCCAAAGTCTTGGGAAGAGTTCTCTCTCTCCCTGAAAAGACAGAAAGGAGAGATCACCTGGACCAACCTTATGCTGGACATCTCGGTGCAAGAACAACACAAGTCCAAACAGGGACATGTGATGCCAACTGAGCATGGAAGTTCGAAGGTAAATGTAGCAACTGTAGGACAGAAAAGGAAGTCTGTCTCTAAGAAGGGTAGTAGTAATAAACCTAAGAATGACAAGGATAAGGCCAAGAAACCAAAGGCGAACAAACCATGTTTGTCTTGTGGGCAGGTTGGGCACTGGAGTAAGGACTGCCCTACAAAGAAAGCAAAGAAAGCCGAGGGGGTAGCTCAAGCGAATGCTGTGCTTGGAACCTCAAGTGGGCCTGTAGCGAACATGGTTGTTGGTGAGGCTTTGGCTTCTGAAACCAACGTTGACCGGCATGTTACCTACAACCCTGTACTATTTTCCACTTATCTGTCAAATGAATGGTTGATTGATACTGGAGCTAATGTGCATATTTGTGCTGACATTAGTTTATTTGTATCTTATCAACAGAGTCATAGCTTGACAGTAACGATGGGGAACGCAAGTGCTGCTCAAGTACATGGAATAGGAAACGTGGACTTGAAGTTTCCTTCGGGTCGTATTCTATCCCTGACGAGAGTGCATCATGTTCCTGACATGCGTATAAACATAATAAGTGGTAGTTGTTTAGTAGGTAATGGCTTTGAAGTCTCTCTCAAATGTAATAAAGTAGTTCTTATTCATACTGGTACATTTTTTGCAAGGGTTACTTGTCAAATGGTTTGTTTGTAATAAATGCTGAGCCCGTTTTGGGTGCTTTAAATAAGATTACTCCTTCTGTTAACTATGTTGAATCTTCAGGTTTATGGCATGCTAGACTTGGTCACTTAAATTTTGGTGCTCTTAAAAATATGATGAACTTAGAGTTGATTCCAAAACACACTATAGAAAAGATTTCTAAATGTCAAGTATGCGTGTCTACTAAACAAATAAGGAAACCTTTTCATAATATTGTTAGGGATTCAGACTTGTTAGATTTAGTACACACTGATATTTGTGAATTTGGTGGTGTGTTGACTAAGGACCATTTTAGATACTTCATTACCTTTATAGATGATAGTAGTAGATACTGTTATGTTTATTTACTTAGACATAAGGATGAAGCACTTAGTAAATTCATTATATATAAAATTGAAGTAGAAAAACAAACTAGTAAGGTACTTAAAAGGTTGAGATCTGATAGAGGTGGTGAGTATACGAGTAACGCTTTTAATGAATTTTGTGCAAGCAATGGAATAGTTCATGAAGTTACACCACCATACACACCTGAGTCTAATGGGGTTGCTGAGCGAAAGAACAGAACATTTAAAGATATGATTAATAGTATGCTTATTAATTCTGGGTTGCCTAAATACATGTGGGGAGAAGCTCTGAATACGGCTTGCCATATTCTGAATAGAGTTCCTCTGAAACACATGGATAAGACACCCTATGAGTTATGGAAGAGCAAGAAGACTAGTCTTAAGTATCATCGTGTGTGGGGGTGCCTTGCTAAGGTACTTGTCCCTGAACACAAGAGAAAGAAACTAGGTCCGAAGACTATTGATTGTATCTTTCTAGGCTATCTCGAGACCACTACAGCTATGAGATTTTTAGTATTAAAATCTGACATAGATGGTATAGTGGCAAACACGATAGTTGAGTTTCGTGATGCTACATTCTTTGAGAATGTTTACCCTATGAAGACTGGTATGCCTCAAGATACTTCTACTGAAGATCCTACTCACACATCAAGTTCTATTCCTGATCATGTGGAAAAGATGACAAATGTGGGGGCTGAACCTAGTAGTAGCTCTACTCCTAAGGAGATAGAGGAACCACGAAGGAGTAAGCGTGCAAAGGTAGTCAAGGATTTTGGAAGTGATTTTATCACTTACAATGTCGAGGACGAACCTTTAACTTTCCGACAGGCGATGGACTCTTCAGAGTCTAGGCACTGGAAGGGCGCTGTAAAGAGTGAAATTGACTCTATTGTTTCTAACGGAACATGGGAGTTAGTTGATCTTCCTCCTGGGTGTTCTACTATCGGGTGCAGATGGATCTTTAAAAGGAAGTTGAACCCTGACGGCTCAATAGATAAGTACAAAGCTAGACTGGTAGCTAAGGGTTTTAAGCAAAAGGAGGGCATTGATTACTTTGACACATACTCTCCAGTAGCTAGAATGACAACGATCCGAATGCTTGTAGCATTGGCTTCCGTACATGGTCTTATCATCCATCAAATGGATGTAAAGACAGTTTTTCTTCATGGTGAACTTGAAGAAGAGATTTATATGGATCGGCCTGAGGGATTTGTTGCATCTGGTAACGAAAGGAAAGTATGTAAGTTGATCAAATCCATCTATGGCTTGAAACAAGCTCCTAGGGACTGGCATAAAAAGTTTGATGAAACTATAGTGCCGTTCAGTTATGATATTAATGATAGTGATAAGTGTGTCTACACCAAAGTTAAAGGTAGTGAGTGTGTCATCTTGTGCCTATATGTAGATGACATATTACTGTTTGGAACCAATATTGAGATTATTAACGAGACAAAAGCTTTCTTGAAAAGGCATTTTGAAATGAAGGATATGGGTGAGGCTAGTGTGATTCTTGGTCTCAAGCTGACACAGTCAGCTGAGGGAATAACTTTATCGCAGTCTCATTATATAGAGAAATCTATACTTGAGAAATATGGTTATTCACAGTGTAGAATCGCTAATACACCCTATGATCCTAAAGTTGCCCTTGTTAAGAATACTTCAGGAGTACCTGTGTCTCAGTTAAGGTATTCTCAAATTATAGGGAGTTTGCAGTATCTTGCTAACTGTACTAGACCAGATATTTCATACTCTGTGTCTAAGTTGGCTAGATATACAAGCTGTCCAAACAGAACTCATTGGGATGCTCTTGATAGAGTACTTAGATATCTGAAAGGCACAATGTACCTTAGTTTACACTATAGGAGATTTCCTGGTGTGCTTGAAGGGTATAGTGATGCAAGTTGGATAGCTAAGAAGTCTGGTTCCAATGGAGTGACTGGATACGTGTTCACCTTAGCCGGTGGAGCAATATCCTGGAAGTCGACAAAACAGACTATAGTAACTCGGTCTACTTTTGAGGCTGAGTTGTGTGCGCTTGATGCCACGGGGACGGAGGCTGAATGGCTACACGGACTTATGTCTGCGATACCTGTAGTAAGCAAACCGCTTCCTGCGCTTGCTATTCATTGTGATAGTAAAACAACTATCGACAAGATTAGTAGTAAAAAGTATAATGCTAAAACAAAGAGGCACATCCAAGTTAGACTAAAGTCTATTAGGGGTTTAGTGTCTGATAGGATTATTACTGTAGAGTTCATAGGAACTCAGAATAATATAGCTGATCCTTTAACTAAAGGACTGGAACCTGTAATGGTCCTTAAGTCGAGGTTGGGGATGGGGTTGTCAACCCATCATAGTTCATCATTAGTGGGAACCCAATACACATGAGAGGAGATCCCTTGAAGTGTATTCAATGTGGTAATAACAAGCTGTAAGGATGAATTGGTAGTACCTTTGCTACATAGATGATACTGTGTGTATCTGAGTCTATCCCCTGTGAACCTAGAAGGTACTGACACTGCTAGTGAGCAAGAGTTATGATAACTCTGAATGGGGTCAAGTCATTCGACGAGATGGTAGCAGTACATCTCTGGAGATGCCCAGCTAAGCGAATGTAATTGTGTGGTCGCAATTAGAGGAAAGGGTTATTCCTTGAAGCATTCGATGAACAGGATCGAGACAAGACTGTTCGCACTTATTCACGCAAGAGAACGTGGTCAACAAGTAATATAGAGTAAATAGGATTCGTTCCCACAGAGACTCAAATTGCTTGTTATGTTCACTTATGCACCAGCTTAAGATTTACACTCACTGCTAAGACAATCACAATTTTGGTTTTGATTTACTAAAGATTAATTACCAACTAAGCCAATTACGAGGAAATTACTTAACTTTAACTTTATAATAAACAAACATGGGATTCCAATTTCATTTACTACTTCATCTAGAATCTTATGCCCTTTAGCCTAGCATGTGACAGAGTTGATTACTGATTAGATGCACTAAACTGATACACACCAACTTTCGTTATGCATATACCATCCTACTGATCATCCACAATTGATAGAAGTCAAGTAGTCACCAAATATGTGTAGTCCCTATATGTCTATACCAATTGAACACATACCGGTTGAAAATCAAGCATCCATAAAACCACATAGTCAGTGCAAGACGGTTAGAATTACACCACAAATTAATACATGTTCTTCACATGCAAAAACCTATGCTAGCATGAATTGTTCTAAACCCTAGATCCACTTTCGCATTCACTAGGATTAAACAAACAATTACAAGTGTTCGCGACTCACTTATAACGAATAAGCATAAACATACTAGGCAATCAATACATTCAATCACACACCAAGGCATAAATAACACTCAATTACTAGAATCCATAGCAAAATCCATTAAAACCCCATGATAACGATTAGCCCATAATTGACCTAATTGCCATCATGGGTTCTATGGAAAACATAATTCTAAAATAAACAAGTAAATATGGAAGAAGAAATAAGGTTTAGAATTAAATCCCCAAAATAGAAGAGTACAAAGGTTCCAAAGAATAATCCTTGCTTGTCACTAGCTTGGAGAAATTCCTTGAAATTGTTCTTGAAAAAAATAGATGATAAGTGTTGATAGTAGCTAAGAAAAACTAAGAACAACGATAGATAATGTTTTTAGGTCCTAATAATACATATATAGATGCCCTAATAATAGGCCCAAAACAATTGACCCGGTACAAGGCAACAGAAAACAACTCAAACCACACCAAAGCGCCATGGCGCCTAGACAACGCGCAACGGCGCTCCACACTGCGCAACAGCGCCTCGAATACGCCCATGGCCGCGCAGCTGCGCCTAGAACACGCGCAAGAGCGCTCAAAACCCCCTGGAAATTCCTCCCGCGCGCGCTACGGCGCCATTCCTCGAGCCGTTGCTCCCAACCTCGCGCAACTGCGCCCAAAACACGCGCAACTGCGCCTATTTGTTCCTGGACAACACCTTAGCCACCTTGTGCGCGCTATGGCACCCCACTACGCGCTATGGCGCCTGCTAGACCCTGGAAATGCCTCAAAACTTCTACCATTTTCCTTGCTCTGATTTTCTTTCACAATCTTAAGATTAAATTCACACCACCAAAATATTGTTTTAGCCCAAAATGTCTTCGACGACACAACCTACACAAATTACATAAAAACATATTAAATGACACGAAACTTGAGAACTTGCAAACGATTAAAGTCCAAACGGAAGGTAAATAGTGGATATAAAATCCACTTATCAAACCCCCAAACTTAAACCGTTGCTTGTCCTCAAGCAATGCAAACTCAGTTTAAAATGATGAATGAATGCAACTAATAACTACATGCCATGATAATGCGAAAAATGTCCTAATGCAATGATCCCACACAAATTATTCGGAACCAACTCAACAAGCAAACGTCTCAACGAATGCAACAACTCCAAACAGAGCTCGACTAAGGCCCCGTATACTAACAATACATGCTCGGAAACGTGGTGTGTGCATTTCTCACTAGATATACTCTCGAAACTAGATCAAAGGCATAACCAATTCTTCGCCAAGACAATCACATGTTTATAAACAGAATAGACTTTAGACACTCCATGACTCAAAGACACTGCCATCATCATTTAAGGTAGACAAGGACTCATGCTTTACTACACAAAACATCACAAAACACAAAACACACATGCTTTTGACTGTGCAATGGGTGAGACCCCTAAAGGCTTATACAATAGCACCCTTGTAGCGAGCGTTAGGTTAGTGGATCCCAGACCGGAAAAGTCTTAGGTCACTAGGCATAAAATCCCCTCGAACTTACTTGCTCGAGTACTAAAGAGCTCACCCTAGCCAATTAGCATACACACACTCTCACAATCCCTCATTTTTTTATTCTCACAACTCCCTTTTTTTTTTTTTTCTTTTTTTTCTTTTTTTTTCTTTCTATTTTTTTTCGACTCTTTTTCTTGCTTTTTTTTTTCACATGGGTGCACTATCTCACCCCCCTAGACTACTCATATCAAATATGAGCCGGCTACTAGCCATTTGACGCCTAGCCATTATTACACTACGACACGACACTTAGCATGAAATCCCTTGTTTTCCCCCAAACTTATACTTAAGTGCTCCTACGCCATCAAGGGAATAACGAAAATTCTAGATATAAATAATTGATTAAATCTCAACAAACAAACCAGGTATGACTCGATCTAACTCAAAAGCAAACAGTGAGACCGTGAAACGATTGTGTTCCCGACACACGCAAGTCAATTTCATAAGTACTTAAATCAACCCTCTATTCATTGTCATCACACTCAAATTAACGTCGACCTGTCAAGCCAGAAACAGACACTCAAGTGGAATCATATGATATGCATGAACAACATGATAATACATACCTAAATAAACTATATGACATGGCATCCTAAATGCAATCTAAATGGCATGGCAAAGCTAAATGCAAAAATTCTAATATGACTAACATGAATATGCAACTATATGCAATGCAATGACTCTTGATACCCTAAAATCACCCCCAAACTTAAAAATTGCAATGTCCTCATTGAAGGTAAATTTAAAGGGTACAAGAGATACTCCCCTAGTCATCGGCATCGTCACCCTCCTCGGGTGGTGTGTCTGGTGGTGGATAGATGTGGTGTGCTCCTGCGCAACTGTTGTTTTATTCGAAAGCAAAAAATCATGGGTTGCCTCCCACGAAGCGCCTTTCTTTAACGTCTTTAGCTAGACTTGGCCACGATTTTCCTCTTGAAAAATTTCTGCACCGTATCTCTATAAGGCCATTTAATGATCTTCTTCGGAGCAACGTCATTGACGACAAGCTTCAACCTCCTTCGCTCTTCCAAAGTGCCCGTGACATTGTTCCCACACCATATTTGAATAACCAACGAATAGATGATATCCTGATTATCTGAAATCATCCATCCACTACCTGTATGCTTTTGTAAAGCCGCCAAACGTACTTCTTCCTTATCAGGCGGTAAATCTGCTGAGATAATAGTGGATAAGGTTGGAGATGTCAACCTTCTCTGCTTCTCAACAAAACCAATCGCATTGTCCACTAAAAAATTTTGCATATCTGCAGAGCACATACTGTCACGAAAATTTGAAATAACCCTTTCAAAATTCTTGTCCGGAGGTAATTCTGCTGAGATGATGATAGAAGATGATACAAATGAACTCGAATCAAACTCCTGAGATTGAGAGGATATCAACTGCAGTTCCAAGTCAGGTGGTTCCTTGATAGAGGCTTTTGGAGGTTTGCCTTCGGCAGATAGCACTTCTAGTGACTCGAAACAATGCATCATTCCAACACTTTGCGAATTATCCTCTAACAACGTTAGATGCTCGTCTTCATTCTTCTCGGGTCCCAATTCTAGAAACATAGGCTGCTCTAGTGGATCTTCATACAAATTATCCTCTAATTTATCATAAACCAGAACATCCTTCATTGATATTGTTGAAGATTCTTCCACATATCCTTCATGTTCAGAATTTAATTGAGACACCTCAACAAGTTCATGGCTCTCAACTAACACAATTTCAAAATTCTTCTTCTCAACATCTTCAACATTTTCAGATTGCAAAGGATGTGGTTGTGGCTGAATATTCAGAAGTGCATTTTCTGACCTTTCTTCCTTATCAGCTTCCTGTTCTGCTTCTTCCTCATCTTCGCCCTCAGACTCTCCTTTCTGAACATCGATCAAAGTCTCACCCGTGGCTAAGAATGGCTCATCAAGATTGATAGGCATGTTATTGTCCTCCTGCTCTACCTCTAGGTCTCTCGTGTCACTTGGAAGGGTTCCCTGAAGACTGTTTAGCAAGGTTGCTAATTGACCAATCTGATTTCCTATTGTCTGGAGAGACAATGCATTGCTTTTAGCCATCAACCTCAATTCTTCTAATTCAGCTTCTTCGGTCGACTGTTGGATAGACCAAGTCTGAAATTGTTGCTGCTGAAATTCAGGAGGTTGAAAGTGTTGATGCACTGGGGCATACTGATGCTAAAATTGTTGCCCCTGTTGCTGCTGAATTCCCCTTGGATTGTATGGCTCATCTTCAAACTGCTGATTTTGGAGCGGGTAGGATGGATATTGGAATTGCTCCATACCACTCTGATTGTAGTCCCAGCTGAAATTTGGCCGGTTTCTGTTATACTCACATTGATGAGTGTAATGTCCACCTGCACACAGCTCACAAACAATTACAAATTCCTGCTCCCAATAATCCATCAAATAAAAAGAAAAAAAACGTCCGAGTCAGTGAATTTAACCCAAATTGATGACAAGATCATAAACTAAACAAACAATGAACTGAGTCCCCGGCAGCGGCGCCAAAAACTTGTTCGCACTTATTCACGCAAGAGAACGTGGTCAACAAGTAATATAGAGTAAATAGGATTCGTTCCCACAGAGACTCAAATTGCTTGTTATGTTCACTTATGCACCAGCTTATGATTTACACTCACTGCTAAGACAATCACAATTTTGGTTTTGATTTACTAAAGATTAATTACCAACTAAGCCAATTACGAGGAAATTACTTAACTTTAACTTTATAATAAACAAACATGGGATTCCAATTTCATTTACTACTTCATCTAGAATCTTATGCCCTTTAGCCTAGCATGTGACAGAGTTGATTACTGATTAGATGCACTAAACTGATACACACCAACTTTCGTTATGCATATACCATCCTACTGATCATCCACAATTGATAGAAGTCAAGTAGTCACCAAATATGTGTAGTCCCTATATGTCTATACCAATTGAACACATACCGGTTGAAAATCAAGCATCCATAAAACCACATAGTCAGTGCAAGACGGTTAGAATTACACCACAAATTAATACATGTTCTTCACATGCAAAAACCTATGCTAGCATGAATTGTTCTAAACCCTAGATCCACTTTCGCATTCACTAGGATTAAACAAACAATTACAAGTGTTCGCGACTCAGTTATAACGAATAAGCATAAACATACTAGGCAATCAATACATTCAATCACACACCAAGGCATAAATAACACTCAATTACTAGAATCCATAGCAAAATCCATTAAAACCCCATGATAACGATTAGCCCATAATTGACCTAATTGCCATCATGGGTTCTATGGAAAACATAATTCTAAAATAAACAAGTAAATATGGAAGAAGAAATAAGGTTTAGAATTAAATCCCCAAAATAGAAGAGTACAAAGGTTCCAAAGAATAATCCTTGCTTGTCACTAGCTTGGAGAAATTCCTTGAAATTGTTCTTGAAAAAAATAGATGATAAGTGTTGATAGTAGCTAAGAAAAACTAAGAACAACGATAGATAATGTTTTTAGGTCCTAATAATACATATATAGATGCCCTAATAATAGGCCCAAAACAATTGACCCGGTACAAGGCAACAGAAAACAACTCAAACCACACCAAAGCGCCATGGCGCCTAGACAACGCGCAACGGCGCTCCACACTGCGCAACAGCGCCTCGAATACGCCCATGGCCGCGCAGCTGCGCCTAGAACACGCGCAAGAGCGCTCAAAACCCCCTGGAAATTCCTCCCGCGCGCGCTACGGCGCCATTCCTCGAGCCGTTGCTCCCAACCTCGCGCAACTGCGCCCAAAACACGCGCAACTGCGCCTATTTGTTCCTGGACAACACCTTAGCCACCTTGTGCGTGCTATGGCACCCCACTACGCGCTATGGCGCCTGCTAGACCCTGGAAATGCCTCAAAACTTCTACCATTTTCCTTGCTCTGATTTTCTTTCACAATCTTAAGATTAAATTCACACTACCAAAATATTGTTTTAGCCCAAAATGTCTTCGACGACACAACCTACACAAATTACATAAAAACATATTAAATGACACGAAACTTGAGAACTTGCAAACGATTAAAGTCCAAACGGAAGGTAAATAGTGGATATAAAATCCACTTATCAAACCCCCAAACTTAAACCGTTGCTTGTCCTCAAGCAATGCAAACTCAGTTTAAAATGATGAATGAATGCAACTAATAACTACATGCCATGATAATGCGAAAAATGTCCTAATGCAATGATCCCACACAAATTATTCGGAACCAACTCAACAAGCAAACGTCTCAACGAATGCAACAACTCCAAACAGAGCTCGACTAAGGCCCCGTATACTAACAATACATGCTCGGAAACGTGGTGTGTGCATTTCTCACTAGATATACTCTCAAAACTAGATCAAAGGCATAACCAATTCTTCGCCAAGACAATCACATGTTTATAAACAGAATAGACTTTAGACACTCCATGACTCAAAGACACCGCCATCATCATTTAAGGTAGACAAGGACTCATGCTTTACTACACAAAACATCACAAAACACAAAACACACATGCTTTTGACTGTGCAATGGGTGAGACCCCTAAAGGCTTATACAATAGCACCCTTGTAGCGAGCGTTAGGTTAGTGGATCCCAGACCGGAAAAGTCTTAGGTCACTAGGCATAAAATCCCCTCGAACTTACTTGCTCGAGTACTAAAGAGCTCACCCTAGCCAATTAGCATACACACACTCTCACAATCCCTCATTTTTTTATTCTCACAACTCCCCTAGTCATCGGCATCGTCACCCTCCTCGGGTGGTGTGTCTGGTGGTGGATAGATGTGGTGTGCTCCTGCGCAACTGTTGTTTTATTCGAAAGCAAAAAATCATGGGTTGCCTCCCACGAAGCGCCTTTCTTTAACGTCTTTAGCTAGACTTGGCCACGATTTTCCTCTTGAAAAATTTCTGCACCGTATCTCTATAAGGCCATTTAATGATCTTCTTCGGAGCAACGTCATTGACGACAAGCTTCAACCTCCTTCGCTCTTCCAAAGTGCCCGTGACATTGTTCCCACACCATATTTGAATAACCAACGAATAGATGATATCCTGATTATCTGAAATCATCCATCCACTACCTGTATGCTTTTGTAAAGCCGCCAAACGTACTTCTTCCTTATCAGGCGGTAAATCTGCTGAGATAATAGTGGATAAGGTTGGAGATGTCAACCTTCTCTGCTTCTCAACAAAACCAATCGCATTGTCCACTAAAAAATTTTGCATATCTACAGAGCACATACTGTCACGAAAATTTGAAATAACCCTTTCAAAATTCTTGTCCGGAGGTAATTCTGCTGAGATGATGATAGAAGATGATACAAATGAACTCGAATCAAACTCCTGAGATTGAGAGGATATCAACTGCAGTTCCAAGTCAGGTGGTTCCTTGATAGAGGCTTTTGGAGGTTTGCCTTCGGCAGATAGCACTTCTAGTGACTCGAAACAATGCATCATTCCAACACTTTGCGAATTATCCTCTAACAACGTTAGATGCTCGTCTTCATTCTTCTCGGGTCCCAATTCTAGAAACATAGCCGTAGATTGGCACCATAGCCTTTGACTTGTCGTCGTCTATGGAACATGATTACATCAAACGGATTAAGATTCAAGGTGAAACATTCCATCTGAATCCGGTAGTCATCGAAGTAGGGGACTTAGGAGGGTTCAAACCCGGAAGGGTACCGACTCTGAAAAACAAGTCATGATGAGAAACCTGAAACATTTCTGTATGGATTTGTGGGGGATTGTTAGAAAATGGAGTTTTTAGAGCATAAGTATTTTATGTTCTTGATGTTAATTCTGGATTTTTAACGATTCGAAATTGTTCCTTGTTATGAGGGCTTAAATTTTCATATATGGGTCTAAGTAATTTTCTTAGTGAGATCCATAGAGAAATTGAGTTGAAATTGGTAGCTTGAAAGAGCTTGAAAATGAGAATGTGTATTTGTCCCACATTGAAATGAATAAAGGGGGTTGTTGGCTTTATATAGAATCACACACATGGGTAGTGTACAACTACTAAGGTGTATGATGGTGCATGGTGTTACTGTGTGCTCCACGCGCGCACACACACACGCGCGCCGCCGCCGCCCGCCTCGCCACGCCACGTCTCGTCTCGACTCGGGTCGGGTCGGCTCGGTCGAAGGACGATTTGGGCGAATGTCTCGGCGTCTCGCGTACGCGAGGCGACCTGGGCGAGGAATTTTATTGCATGGTTTATTGATTTATTTTAATATTATAAACATGTTGTCAAGAGTTGGATTGAAAGTCCTGTAAACTCTCGAGAGCTAGACTGTGCTGTCATAACAAGGTTGCTGTCAGGAAGGTGAAAACTTGCTGTCAAAAACAAGGTTGTTGTCAGGAAGGTGAAACTTGCTGTCAAAAACAAGGTTGCTGTCAGGAACAAGGTTGCTGTCAGAAAGTAAACATACTGTCAAGTTCAAACTGATGACAGTTACTTTAAAGGTACTGTCGGGTCTTGTTGACAGTAACTTCTGCATGGTTTTGACAGCAGAGTCTGAGCGTTTATTCTATTAATGAGAAATCATGAATGGGTCAAATATAGTGTAACAGTTACGATTTATTTAATATAAATCAGCCGTTTTATATTATTAAATCAGCCATTTTTGCTGTATTAATTGTAAATCAACAGTTACAATATTAATTGGGTGGCATCAGTTACGTTTGGCCTTTCCTATAAATAGAGAGCTAAGCTGCTGGGTTTTGATATATATATATATATACAACACACCCTACATTCTCTTCTCTTCTCTACACTCTCTTTTCCCTTTCCCTTATTGTCAAAGCTATTTTGCTTGTGAGTTTTTCTGGCGAACTGAGGTGCTAGTCGAAGTTGAGTTATCTGGTTGCTGTGATCATATAACTCGGAGCTGTTTTATCCTGAAAGAATATTGCCAGCATCCTGACACAGTGTAAGTGGGGGCAATTATCTCTTCAAGAACAATCAGGACTTCTTGCAAATCCTGACGACTCAGCTGTTTTCATTCTTGTTTGATATACTGTTATAGCTATGGCTACTGGTATGTCTTCTGTCTTTCCTTTGTTCTTTCAGTTACTGATATGCATGTGTTATACCTTCGTGTTTTGTTTCGTTAATTGTTTGCTTGGCCTTGGCTTGTTAAATACGATATATAACTGCCTCAATGTTGCTGTTTTAGTCAATATTTCCATCACATAACTGTTACTCACACACGCACAAATATTATACTGTTTGTATTTATCGCAGATTGTCTAACAATCTTAAAGCGTATTAATATATATCTGTGATCTGTACTTACGTAGTTGCTTGTTTGTTTGAGTGACAGATTTAATGGAGAATCAAACTATGAACAACACGAACATGATGGTTGATCCCAACGCACAGATTGTAACATCTGATGGGGATTACCAGCCGCCGCCAAACTCTAACGCACAGATTATAACATCTGATGTGAGTGCGATGCCGGTTGGACATGTGCCTACGGGACATGTGCCTTTGGGACATACTGTCATTGGACATATTAATGTTCCGATTGGATCAATTACAATAGGTTTCGTTCATACGAACGGACATATGGTGCCTACTGGTGTGCAAACATCGGTAGTACAGACGTCTGTTATGCATGTGGTGCCTAGTGCACATATTGCACATGTTGTGCATGTTGTTCCTGTTGTGCCTGCTGCACATGCTGAGAAATCTGAGAAGTTCAATGGAACGAATTTCAAACGTTGGCAACAAAAGATGTTGTTCTGGATCGCTACCTTAAAGAGGATCCACCGTTGCTCACTGCTGAGAGTAACACACAAACAGTTTATGCTGTTGATGCTTGGAAGCACGCCGATTATATCTGTCGGAATTACGTGCTGAATGGTTTGGCTGACTCGTTATATAACGTGTACAGTACGAAGCCTACGGCTAAGGTCTTATGGGAATCACTTGACCATAAGTACAAAACCGAGGACGTTGGGGCTAACAAGTGGATTGTTGGCCGCTTTCTTGATTATAAGATGGCAGATTCTAAGATTGTGGTAAGTCAGGTGCAAGAACTGCAAGCGATCATCCATGATATTCATGCTGAATGGATGATCATAAGTGAGTCTTTCCAAGTTATTGCTGTAATTGAAAAGCTGCTATCTGGATGGAAAGATTTCAAGAACTATCTTAAGTACAGCGCAAGAAAATTTCTTTTGAAATATCAATCTTGGTCGGATGTTTCGAGATGTTTAAAAACCTAACAGGCCTGTTACTTATTAAGTACAGGATGAGGGTCAGCACGAGATTTATAATTTTCTAGTTGGATTCGTTCCTCTGATTAAATTATATATTCTCTTGTTGGTGTCAGTTTGTTGCGGCAGTGACACGAGCCTATTATGGTGATCCATGTGATACATAATACGGCACTGCGATCAGCTCTGTATGCTGAAATTTGGAGAAATCCAGAACGATGGTTACCCTAATACATCAGTTGATCAAGGATCACTGAATATGGGTTTATTGGAAGTTTATGTTCTTCCTCGAACCTCTTTTGGTTATACTGGTTATACTAGTTGGTGAGCCAGAAAATTAGGTTCTTTTATGAATCAAATTGAAATTTAAGAAAAATTCAATGGTTGAATTTTTCAGTGAGAAGAACAAGAAAGTTCTTTGAACATGATATTAATACCTGAGAGGTTTTAATAAAAACAAGATAAAATCCGTAACGACTCGAGATTTTATAATTAAACAAAACGATTATGAGATTTCTGTGTTTATGAAACACGGAATTAAATACGAATTTTCAATGATTTCAATATGGGGAGATTTTGTCAACAACGGGCCATGCCGGTAAGGAAGTTGGGTATTAAGTGAGACCATTGTGTCTTCTCCGACAACCTGGAAATCAAACCATTGATGAATGTTGATTTGAAGTATTTAATTCAAGGAAAAATTGGGAATCTTTTTTATGATGGGATCATGGTCGTTTGAAACCTGCTCTAGTGAGAGGTAATAAAAAGTTGTGTAATTACTTTATAGTAATACATTGATTATGTGTACTCGTTAAAGAGTAAAAATGAAGCTAAATAGAGAAATTAGCGCTCTATAAGCTCAAGATAGATAACCAACTTAATACGAAATTAAGAGGGTAAGGAATGACTTTGATACTGAATAACTACTAGGTGATGTTTGTTCACAATGTGGATATATTCATGAGGTTAATGCACATTACTCGCATTAATCAAATGGAGTAGCTGCAGGTTGAGTTGCACTCTAATGAAGATGAAAGCGATGTTGATCAGTTCAGACTATCACTGAATTTGAGGATATTAGTCACGTAGAGACTAATCATTCCTTAAACAAGATACCTTGAAAGGAAATAATAGAATTTCCTATTAATTCTGGAATGGTTTCGACATTCTTAGAAATATTAAAATGTGGGGGTATCTTGAAGCGAAAATAATAAAATTTTCTAAGAATTCTAGAATGTAGAGAAACATTCTTAGATATATTTAAAATGTGGGGGTATCTTGAAGATGTCTTGATACCTATACCTATAAAGGTTAAAGGAGTTTCAAAAGCCAATTGTGATATTTTGGATGGATATATAGACAACGATGAAGTCTAACGATATCATGTGGTCTGCAGATGAATCTAATGTATAAGATTCATTATAATGCAATTACAAAATCTAGGAATGCTTCTATGATGAATTAGCAGTTCCTTGTAAATTTGTAATTAAAATTTATCCGGGAAAATTTACGAGTTATTGGATGAATATGAGGTTGAACCTAGACAGAGCAAAAGACTTGGAAAATTTGTTAGTCCAAAAATGTCTGAAATTTTGCTTGATGGTAAACCTCAAAGCTTGAGAGAAGCTATGAGAATTTTTCTGATAATCCTATGAGAAAAAGGATATCAATAGAGAAATTGACTAGAATTAAGAAGTCAATAAGTCAAGATTTCTAACACGTATGTTAGAAAATGGATTGTGACATTTTTCAAATAAATATGATCTCTCTATATCCTTTGTGGGGGAAAAAGGATGTTAAGAAATAGAGAGAAGCGATTAATAAATAGAGAGACGTATGGATCTTCTTGCGAGATAGATGCCATTTTGGCCCAAACGAATTTTCAAGTTTAGAAAATAAATATATGGGTCAAAGAAAAGTAAAATGCCAGACTGATAATTTAAAGATTATAGCCAAAAGTGAAGACATAACTTACTCTATGTTATATTCTTGAGTTACAAGAATATAGTTCATCAAGATGATACTTAAATTATCAGCATTATGAAATTTAGAAGTACATCAATGAACTTTGGTACAGTCTTTCTTGGTTTCTCTTGTTAAGGAAAGAGTAGAAAGTCTGTATTTTGGTGATTACGTTGATTGAAACAACATAGATACGAAAATTGGCATATGCATATGAAATTTGATATTGTTGCGATATGCTATGGTTTCATAACAAACGATATAGTTGCCACTTTGAGGACGCTCAAATTTGGTAACTCAGTGAATGAGTATTTCCAGTTTAGGGACACTTAAACTTGGTAATGAGATAAATTGAAATTACTAATTTTTGGGACGCTAAAAATTGGTAATGTCAATTACGATTTGAAGCCTTAGCTGATGACTGGTAAAGTAATTACCAAAATGTGACATGCCAATGTTGAGATGTAAAATTGATAGAAAACCAATGAATTGACAAATGTGTATATGTTATTTACACATGAGATGTTAAAATTATTGTAATTACAGGTGAGTGATCTGATCATTATGAGAAGTAATGACAAGATGATCATCTCTAGTAATTTGGATGAGAAATTATTGTAATTGCACGTGAGTGATCTGATCATTACGAGAAGTAATGACAAGATGATCATCTCTAGCAATTTGGATGAGGCTTAAAGTTTTGATTTTGGAGATTAAAATCTTAATAACTTAAAAGTCCTAAAGGATACATGTCACACGTTAGTGATGTGAATCTTGAAGAGATCAACGTAACTAAATCTAGTATATCTAGAATGAATATATATGATGTATCTATCTAAGGATAGATGAACAAGGATCTTTCAAGAATGATTGAAAGTATGTTGTACATTTCAAAATGGTACAAAATCAGACATAGGCTACACAGTTGGTAAGCTGAGTAGATGCACGAGTCAAATCAAAATTGGTCTCTTGAAAGTGATTGCAATGAGACTAAGGTGTTTGAAATATACTCGTGAGTTTGGGCTGCATTGCAAACGATATCTAATTGTACTATGTGGATATAGTATGGATGTTAGATGTTTGACTTTAGGAATTTAAAAGTCATTAGTGAATTTAGTTCACATTAACGTAAGCAGCCATGTCATGGAAATCCTAAATAGACGATTAAACATAGCTTAATTCTTGATGGAATACGAGTCTTTTGCATAATATATGTGCATGTAAGAGGGTGAATTGGTAGTCACTTTGTAAAGGATATCCCTAAATGACAAGAAAATGCATGTGTCTTCAATATGCATATTTTATGTGAACAATTTGCAAATTGGGAGATTACATTGTTGTGTGTGTAATGGTATGTCTCGCCTCTATGACGAAGACATAATATCATTAAACAACTACTCTCAGTGAGGATTATCAGGATTGACTCTGTAAAGTCAAATGATAATGTTGTGGATCCACTAACCGGATGGTTAAACTTAGATAATCTGGTTAAACCATGAGAATCTGGTTATACTGAGAGATAGTTGAAAAATCATCGAGAGGGATGGGCCTTAAGCCTATTGCTTAACGGCGTCATGGTAGACACCCAACCATTGCTGACTGGAGGTCCCAAGAACTTGGTTCAATGGGCCAACTAAATCATGATGACCAAATCACTGTGGGGGTAACCCCTGGCCTGTTCTTATGATGAGAAACAGTGAGACCCGTAAGGTACGAGGGTAAGCTTTCGAGCTTTTAATGATCTTTCGGTGAATACATGGAGTTCAAGGTTAGAACGCATGGAATTCAGTTGAGTAAACGCGGGTTACTCTATAAGATAAAGATCACCTATGTGGGAGATAAGTGGGGCTGCTTCAAAGGAGAATTGCGAGGCACAATTCTTTAGAAACTCCTGCAGAACCAGGACGATGTTCCATGGCCAAAATGGACATAATCATGAGAGCTGAATGAGTCAGAAAGGATATAGTGATAAGTATATCATCGTTTACACAAACGGTCGAACAGTTCAAAGAGCAAACCTCCACTGTCTACCAGTAAGGTCGGTATGCTTACTCAAGCGAAGGTTCAAGGAGCAAACCTCTACCTATCGTATGCTATATCTGATCGAAGAATCTATCACCAAATCAAATTCTGTGTCTGTCTGGTGTGTGCGACTACGATATCAATCTCATCCATGTGGGGGATTGTTTGAATATGGATTCGATTATAAATTGAATTCATTGATTCGGTAAAATCAATTCCGTTTTTACTACGGATTTTTTGCCACCGCCTTAACAAAATTAATTAACACGGTTAATTAATTAAGGAAATTGCCACCGATTTAATTGATTAGCACGACTAATTAATTAAGGCAATTGTGTTAAGGAAATTGCCACCATTATAATTGATTAGCGCTGCTAATTAATTAAGGCAATTGTGTAGCGCACAAGTCTTCTCATCCTATAAATACTCATCTAGAGCATTAGGATTATTTACTCGAAAACACACATCCTTCTCTTTTATACAGCCTCTTCTCTTCCTCTGGTGATAGTTCTTGCTCGTCTCAAGCTCGCTGAGAGTGACGCTCATCTGTAGCCTCACTGCAATCCGTTTTATCCTGGGAGGCGTTTCGCTCGCACATACGGTGGGGGGCTAATACGCTTTAAGGAGACAGTCACGCACTGGACTCGGGTTTTTCGTTCCTTGTCTCCTCTTTTGTTTGTTTTAATTATACACATAACTGTTACTCACACACGCACAAATATTATACTGTTTGTATTTATCACAGATTGTCTAACAGTTATGAATATTATAATGAAATTGTCATGTCCCATGTAATTTTTAAGAGACGTCTGGATGGTTGATGCAAATTATAACTCGAGCTAGGTCTATCAATGGATCGGATATATGATTTAAATAGATATGGATTGATCTGAAAAATATTTAATTCGAAATCCGATCTGATAGAGATGATCTAAATAATAAATGAATTGGATATGGATTTAAGCTAATCCGATCCACTTATCCATGATCCGATCCATTTAATTATATAATATGTAATAATATATAATATTTTTACATAATACAAAATTTACAATGTAAAACATTTTATCTTATAATAAGTTAATTTACGTAAAAACTTCAAATCTAATATTTAATCTTATATTTCCGTACCTCTCTTCCAAGTTAATCTTTTTTATGTAGTTGTACGTTTAACACATCAAAATGTGACCTAACTCTAAAGCATGAAAAGTTATGTTATAAATCTGAAATATTTGACTTGATATATTTATTTTATTTGCTTTTAACTTGTGGTTTACGTTTTTATTTAATATTGTGTTTAAATAATAAAATTATGGATATAGTTTGGATTTTAGATTGTTACTTAACATTTACACATTGAAATACTAGGTTTTAACTTCTAAAGTATTATTAATTTTTTTTTTTAAATGGTGATTGATATACACATTATTAATTTTGTTATATTTTTAAAATAAATGGAACAGTGAATATTCGAAATTCGATCTGTTTATCCATGAATTGGATATGTATCGATATCTAAAATATTCGAGGTGTGATTCAATCCGATCCAAATTCGCTAAAATTAATTGAATTCGAATATAGATTTAGATTAACTCAAACCAAATCTGACCCATTAACTGACCTAATCTGGGCTAAAAATAAGAATAATATGAAATTTTCACATTGGAGATTCAAAAAATTTCGGATCGAAATGGGAATGGGGGAAAACAAATTAAAATAATGAAATTTAGGACGGGGTTGAGGATTATGGTATTACTTTAAAAAGTGGGGGCATGGTCTGCGTACAACTTACCCTCCCCAGATCCTGCTCTGAGCGGGATATACTGGGTATGTTTGGTTTGGTTTGGTTTTCTCGATCTCATTCATTCTCGTTTTCCAATTATCATATTTAATAAAAATATTTTACAGGATTCTTCCTAAAACTTTTCTCATATTATATGTTTACTAGCAAAAAAGCCCGTGCATGGCACGGACCGGTAGCTTAAATATATTTATAAATCAAATTATGTTAATGTCGTTAGTTAAGTATGTGCAAGTTTATAATTTGAAATTTGATACGAGTAGTATTGATAGCAATCATAACATTTTTTTTAATTTGTTGTGGATCATAGAATATGATTGAAATATTCGGTGGGTGTTTTCTACTTAAGATGACTTTTCAGAACACTTACAATTCTAACCATTGGTTCTTCGAAATTAAATGGTTCATCCCTTTAGCTAATTTATAACCACTAACTTATAACCCGTGCGATGCACGAGTTTTTTTTGATATATAATAATTTAATTTTATGTTACGGATTTCTAATATATTTAATTAATATTTGGAAAATATAGTGTGATATTTTCGGCTATATATTAATAATTTTAAGATTAGTTTTAAATAAAAAAAGGTAACATTTTTTAATTAGAAAGAAAATATTAATGATTGGAAGATATGGTACGATCGATATTTTTAGGTGTTTATTAATGGTTGAGAGATATGATATGATTAATATTTTTAATTTAATATAATTTGATATATTCATGTTTAATGATTATACTTATGTTTTTTTTATTATAAACAATGTACATTGATTTTTAATATATTTTATTAGAAATTGAAAGATATGGTATGATATTTTTGGATATATATTAATGATTGCAAAATTAATTTTAAATTAAAAAGTAACGTGTTTTAATTAAAAAAGAAATATTAATAATTGAAAGATATTGTATGATTCATATTTTTAGGTGTTTATTAAAGGTCGAAAGATATGGTGCAATATTTTTGGATATACGTATAATGATTGCAATATTAGTTTTAAAATAAAAGGTAACGTGTTTTAATTAAATAGAAGGTAACATGTTTTAATTAGATAGAAATATTAATGAAGGAAAGATATTGTATGATTTATGTTTTTAGTTGTTTATAAAGGATAATATTTTAAATTAAATGGGAATAGAATCTTAGACTACTAAAAATAATTTTTTTAATATTGTTGTATCTAACGGTCATGATTTAATTTGAGTTGAAGATCTAACGGTTATGAATAGCTTGGTTAACCAAACTACAAACTACAAAAGATCTATATTTTACTTATAATAATATAGTATAGATTTTTAAGGTAAAATCTAAATATCCTTCAAACTATTCCATTCCGAAAGTGTAAATTCTGGTCTTGATTTTAATAACAATCCTTTGAAACTCTGCCCATGCCTTGTTCTTTAAGTTCTTAAAACTCTTTTTCTAACTTTTCCCTCTCTTTTCTTCTAATCTCGATATTTAAGAATTCATTGTCTTTGTTTTTTTTTCGACATCTATTTATCTTTCAAGATATCAAAAAATTCAATTATGAATAATTGACTTAACAGATCTAGCTTGCGTAACAAACTTATCATTCTTTTGACCTATGCACTTGAGAATTGATGAATTACGTCTCGATAGATATTTTTCGTGCTTCCAACATCATGAGCTAAAATTGTTCATGTCTCATTTCCCTATACTTTGACCTTGAATTCATCATCATACTTTGTCAAATGTTATATACAATTTATTCCAATATATTATTGTAAAATATCTTTATAATTCAACTATATATTTCATGCAAGTATTTAGCCAATAATTGATAACCCATAATTCCATCTTATAAATAAACCACGTATTCTATGTAATTATTTATAAATAATGGTTATGTTATCCAATCTTATTTGTATATTATATATTTTGGATAATTTTCTTACTATTCATACTTTTATTAATATGTAATATTCATATATATTAGTTGTTTCTAGTTTCACTAACAATAGTTAATATAGTTTAATTCATATAAAAATGTCATACCAAAATTAGTTACAAACAATTATGCGCTCCATTTATGATATTGTAAACAAAAGTAAATAATTTATCACAAAAGAATAATCATAGGCCTACATCTATACTATACTATTAAACCGAAACATTAAAAGTTTCGTAGCCGGTCGGTACTCTGGTCAGGCTTGATTAACATATTCTTAAGTAAAAAAATTAATAAATACTTGGATCGGACTTAATTAACATATTCTTAAACCCAAAATAAATCTATACAATACTTGAGAGAATATAAAAAGTTTGATACTTGGACTTATTAGGTCTAAGTTAGAATCCTATTTTAACCAGACTAATTATACTAAAAATCCATTCTAACTAAACATCTTGGACATATTGGGGCTAAAATTAAAATTCTATTTGAACATGACTAATTATTTTAATCACAACATATATAACTATTTTATTTAATTAAAACACAAATCTAAATCTAATATAATTAAAATAAAATATTACAACACAAGTAGTATAATAAACAATATTAAAAATCACCCGTGCAATGCACGCGTTCTAATCTAGTATGATTATAAAGAGAATCAATGCACACAAGTTATCATGCAAATAATATGTGAGCCTTAATTGAAACTCTTGTTTTATCTTAAATAAATTGTAAAATAAAATATTGAATAAAATATAAATAAATATTTATGTATGTAGTTGATGAATTTTAGTATTAACTCAAATGATCACATAGCTCAATCGGCTAGAAATTTAGTGAAACACTTGATCCATCTTAAATAAATAGTGAAATAGAACATAAAGAAAAAAAACATTTATGTACGTAGTTAATGAATTTTCGTTTTATCTCAAATGCTTATGTAGCTCAAGTGGTTGTAGGGATGAATTGACCTATGTGAGGTCTTGCGTTCAAATCCTTGTACACATTATTTTTCAAAGATTTCAGGTTAGGTTTGGAAGTAGGCTTGGAATGAATAAATTTGCTCAGGATAACCGAACGTGTTCTCCTATTATATATAGAAAGATAAATAATTAAACTAAATATTACGAATTTATACTATACTATTATAAACAAATATGAGTTTATTTGGTTAGTTGATTGGTTGGTTAACATATTGCAAATAAAAATGTAACACTTTCCTATTTAGTTATTAAATTAAATTAAAAATATAAATAAACAATTTTAATACCTTATATATAATAAGCATAAGGGAAATCTTATCCAAATTTTTTGTCGTCGCTGTACTACCAAAAGCATATGGTCCGTTGGATTAAAAAATTGGATTAAAAGTCATCCGTTGGATTATAAATTAGGAAAATTCTCATTGGTGCCCTTCTACAATTGGCTTTTCCAAATGGTGTCATTTCGTGTTTTGGTCTTATAAGTGGTACCCCTAAAGTAAATGATTACACTTGTCATACCCTTCCATTAGTGAAAATGTTAATGAAACGTTAAATCATTATTCTTTTTTGGAAAATTCTCATTGGTGCCCTTATACAATTGATTTTTCCAGATGGTACCATTTCATTGTTAATTGAACGAAATGATTGTTTTTAATTAAAATAAAAGAATAACAAAATAATAAGAAAAAGATTAACTCGAGTGGAGACCATATCAATCGGGTTCAATTAAATAGTAAGAGTTAGGGTTCGATTAGAAAGAGAAAAAGAAGTAAAAGATGGTTTTCTCACTATCATTACAATCATCCCATCTGAACTTGCACTTCGATTCACTCATATCAATGTGTTTTGTATGTATGTGTTTAACTCTCATGATGATCTCTACCCGACTTAAACTTTTCTTTTATTGTGTTTATTCTTTTTTTTTTAATTAAAAACAGTAATTTCATTTCATTAACAATGAAATAACACCATATGGAAAAGTCCAATTGCAGAAGGGTATCAATAAGAATTATCCAAAAAAAATTAGTGACTTGACGTTTAGGGTATGACAAGTGTAATCACTTACTTTAGGGGTACCACTCGTAAGACCAAAATATGAAATGACACCATTTAAAAAAGTCAATTATAGAAGGGTGCCAATGAGAATCTTCCTATAAATTATATCTTATACATTTATTTATAATTTTCACTTTGTTAATTTACTATAATACCCTTTCTTCATCGATTTGATCGATTTGTTTTTTTTCTTCATCATTAGAACTAAATTTAATTTAAAAATATCTTTATAAGAGGGATCTTATCCAAATTTTTGTTCTGGTCGCTGTACTACCAAAATTATATGATCCGTTGGATTGAAACTAAACGATCAAGATTAGATCACATAAAAAAGAAATTATAATCTAAAAAGGATATAATTAGAAAAGGTTGTATTAGAAGTGAATTTTAACAAGAAAATTATAATATAAAAAGGATACAATTAAAAAAGGTTGTATTATAATTGAATTTTAAAGAAGAAAATTATATTCTAAAAAGGATATAATTAAAAAAAGTTGTATTAGAATTGAATTTTATTTTTTATTTATTAGTATTAAAAAATTTCATATTTACTATTTGGCCTCTATCTTGAGATCTAGAAATCAGATTTGAATGATTTTACAATCCATGCGAACCTCATAAAATTATCTTTAATTTAGTGATACTTTAATAATTATTATTCAAATAGAAACACTCAGAATATCAATAGAAAATATAATTACGAATTTTTACATTAATCCTAATCTATGTAGAAGTTCTACATTGATAATGCTATCAATTGTAGAAAACCTAATTGTATATGATTTAAGGGAAATGCTAATTATAGCCCTTAGGGTTATGGTTAATTATTAAATATTCTCATATATTAACATTTTGTTCTTAGTTATTTAATTAATTTTTGCTTTTCCAATGCTCCTTTACATCCTTAATTTAATTTCCCAAGTAATAATATTGGACCCCCTGCATTCACATTAATTTCCATTAATAAAACATTCCAATTTGCTAAATAATTCTTTTAAAATTAGTACAAAATTGATGTATTAAGTGCAAACTTGACATATTAAATACATTTATCCACTTACATTAATTCTTAACCATAGCCCTTAGGGCTATGTTTAGCATTACCCATGATTTAAATCATTGACATATACATTTTCGTATTTCAATATAAATATACTTTTTATTTTATAACATATTAAAATATAAAACATTTTTTATGCTAAATCCAACGATTTTCATCTATTTATTTTAAGATCTTTGTCGTACGGAGGAATAGACGATTATCAAAATTTTGGACAAAATCTATCTTATATAAATATACGGAGTACTTTTTAGTTTATAACATATTAAAATATAAAACATTTTTTATGCTAGATCCAACGGTTTTTATCTATTTATTTTAAGATTTTTGTCATACGGAGGAATAGACTACCGATTATCAAAATTTCGAACAAAATCTCTCTTACACTTATTATTAAAATTGTATTTGGTTGTGAGTAGAACTATCTTTAAATAATTATAAGGATATTTTAATAATCAAAACGAATTATAAGTATAATTCATAAATCAAATAGAATTTTTAACTTAAAAAATCGTCAATTTCTTCTCTCTTTTTTCTGTGTAGATTTAATTATATTAAACCATCATTAATTTAAAGATTATTTTGTTAATTTCATGTGGGTTGTAAACGTCCAAATCAAATTTTAAAATTCAAGATAGAGTACAAATATTAAATCGAACATGTAAAATCTTATATATATCAATTTTTAAACACCAATTTGATATGTAAATTAATAACTTATAAAATTTCATAAAAGTAATATAATTGTAAATATTAAAAAGGAGCCATGCGTTGTACGAGTTATAAGCTAGTAATATACAAAATCGTCAAAGTGTTAACATCAAATGGTATTGTATTACTCAATCTTAGCCCTTTACTACCAGTTTTCTACTCTAGAGCTCCATCCCCTCAATGTTAAAAATTGAGAAAACGTGTTAAATTTTGAAATTCAATTCAATTAAATATTATTATTAAAAATAAAAAGTCACATGTTTGACAAAATTATAAATGTTTTCATTTATATCCTGATTAAATTCATCGCCCGCACACATTTACGATTTGTTCTTCTACGATTTTAGGTTAAACTAAATAATTTTAAAAATATATATATTGAATTCTTAAGATATTTAATAATAAATTTAAAAAATAATATTAAATTAATGATATTTATTTATGTCATATATTAATTATGGAACATATGTAAATTTAAAATTAATAATATAATATAATTTAATTTAATTTAAGTTTATATTAAATCAAATAAATAATATTAATTAATTAATAATAATAATAATAATATATAATAACCGTTCTTTGCACGGGTTATAGGCTAATAAATATAATTTATATATGAGAAAAATGTTCATATGGTTAACTATAGGTAATTACCTATAGTTATATGCATTTTTAATATTAAAGGTTGATGACATTTTTGTAATAATGAAATCTACGTCCATATATTTACAAAAATAACCTTCCAATTGTATTATAATATGTGTTAATTATAGGTAATTGCCTATAATTAACTATAGGATCATTAAACCCTTTATATATATATTGTTAAAGTTAAAAAATTTTAACTTATTTTAATATCTCAAATTTCCATGATATATTGTAATCAAAGGTTAGAATAGCATTCTTCCGTGCCGAAGTGATCCGAGATCAATGCCATTAACATATTTCCTTCTAAGCTGTAGTAAATTGCTACTCTAACAATTAATTTTTGTCAACTGATCTAAGCAATTTCACATTAAACAATTGTTCTAATTTTCTAATTTTCTAATTTTCAATAATCAAATTCATTAGATATGAACCAAACGTCTCCCTAATCCCTAATTCCCTATACACGAAAGAATATATTTTCTCCCCTTCTTAAAGGGTTGATACTCGATAGGCCAACCTATGTACTGTATATGTAAAATATATTATCTATGTATTTTTTTTATTGTTAACCTTTGAAATATGATTATTTGACACACATTTAAAAAAATGGGTTAACGCCCTATATACCCAAAAATTAGGTTTCTCTCACCAAAATGCCCAGATTCGGGAAGTACCGTCCAAAATACTCACGGGATACGCCCATGACAGAGGAGTATCCTCGGATACGCCCATGGGTAGGAGTATGTTGGACGTTACGCCTACAGAAAAGAAAATGGGTGTTGGATGCGCCTACAGGAACGACATAACACCCCTACAGGAACGGCGTAACAGACCATGGATGCGCTTCTCACATCCGCGCAACAAGAGATACGCATCTTGAAGATGCGTATCATCCGTCGTCCCAGAGCTCTGTAACGGCGCCAACAATGGCGATTCCGGTGTAAAATTTCGATCACTTCCTCCGTTCACCTCCCTGACTTTCCCATCACCTACTATATATCATTAGAATCGGGTTTCGATTCTCTACATACCTATAATTCTGTTATAACAGTTCAGGTCCCAGATTAAAAACGCACAAAACGGTGATTCAACCAATTGAAAAAACTCCGGCGAGCTTCGTTTCGCCCCTGCGGGGCCGGAGGTAATAAACGAAGTTCGGGAAGATCCAGTACACGAGCTTGTGGTCATTTTACGATGCTGTAATCGTGTGGATAGTGGCCGGAGAGAATTCAATCGAAGGGGAGATAAAAGTCGCCGGCAAGTCGCCGGCCAAGAGCTCTCGTTTTTCCAGTCGATTTTTGCATTTTTTGGCTGCTACAGCAGCAGTGGATACGCCTACGGGAGACGCGCATCCTGTGGGTACAGAAGTCGGTGTTTTCAGAATTGGGTATTTTGGTTAGTGGGTAGTGAAATTTTAGGCATTTTGGTCATTCTTTCTAAAAAAATAGTATTTAAATTTTTGTAAAAAGAATTAAAAAATAAATCCATAAAATATATTTTAAAATACATATCGGACATCCTTATTTTAAATACTCCCTCCGTTTCATAATAGTAATCTTTTGAGAGAATTTTTTTCCCCATAATACATGTCCATTTCCAATTTTCAATGGAAATTTGTGATCATTTTTTCTAAATGATCCTTTTTGAAAATTGTATAGCAATTAATGAGGAATGACCAAGAATATAAAATAGCTTTCATTCTTAAAAATCAATGCATTATAATAGATGTAAGAGGAAATATATCTTTTAATTAATATTTTTTTTAAATGCATTTTTTTTGCAAAAATGACTTGTATCATGGACGGGTATTAACCAAGGACCAAGGGTAATATATGCTAGTATTGGAGGAAGCTGTTTGGATGAACATGATTAATGGTCTGCTGGTTTGATGTTGCCTGCCCAACTACCCACAAATTAGTTACTCCACTTGATTCGATATTGCCAATGTCTTGTGCACACGCGTTTTAAACAAATCAATTTAGAGGCTGCTTTCGGATTAGGGTCCTATTAATAACAGCCCTTAGGGCTATGTTTAATGATTAATTTTTGCCATGTGGTGGATTTTTATTGGATGATTTATGTGAATGCATGGGGGCACATACTTTTTTGCAAGTGAGACACAATCTTGAACCAATTAAAAACTAGCATATAACACCTTAACCATAGCCCTAAGGACTGTGGTTAACATTTTCCTTCGGATTAAATTCAGGAGACATCATTATGAGAAACCAAAAACAATATGTAATCTTTATAAAGACAACAAAGGTTACATAATCTAGCCGCAGTATTATTAGTTTAATAGGATTTCTAAATCGGAATCTTTACCTAACCATTACCAAAGGTTTAATTTGAAAGCTGTCATCCATTAAGGGAAAACTAGAGCGGGCAATCGGATCGTGTCGTGTACTTTCGTGTCGTGTACTTTCGTGTTTCGTGTACTTGAAGGTGAAACCCGTATCCACCCGAAACAGGATTCGTGTACTTGAATATGAAACCCGTATCCACCCGAAATGAATTCGTGTACTTTCGTGTCGTGTTTCGTGTATATATTATATAAAAATAAAAATAAAATTTAGTTAAAATTTATTAGTAAATATTATATTCATATGAAATATACATTAAATATTTTACATTTCCATATATAAATATAAATACAACTCTATAAAAACTTGTAAATATGTATATTTTTGTGTAAAATATATATCCTTATAAAAAAATATTAATATATACATAAAATCTATAAGTAGTAAATTATTAACATCTTTATTTCGTGTACTTTCGTGTACTTTCGTGTACCCAAAATGAAAACCCATATCCGACACTAAATCTATCGTGTAATTTCGTGTTCGTGTACTTTCGTGTTTCGTGTACTAAAAATAAAAACCCATATCCGTATTTTTTCGTGTCGTTTCGTGTCGTGTTCACGTGTCGTGTACCAAATTGCCAGGTCTAGGGAAAACGTTGTTGTTGTTTTTTTTTTTTTGAGAAAGTGTTGTTGTTGTTGATTCCTAATATTTTCCAATAAAGTTTTAGCGACCAAGCGTCTAAACTTAAACTAATATGATTAGTATATTGTCAAAGTCGCGTAAATTAGGTCCAATTCCTCTGGTTATTTTCTAATAGCTAGACGCTAGCTAGTTAATCAAGTTAACCAAAAAGTATTCACTAAAGAAAATTGTTCAATTTTTTATATAGATAAAAAAACTATTAGTGTTATAATATATCTTCTAGATAAAGTGATTGTCAAAAGTTTACAGCATGATAGGTGCATGAATTGTACACGAAATATTGACTGAAGCTTGATTTAGTTGATTTAATTGTAAGTGTTTACATTATAACACACATCTTGCACGCGGTACTACATGCCTATAAATAGATCTTGTAATTCATTTTAATAAGAGCACAGACAAGAAGTAATTCAAGTAGCACTCATTGCTTTTCTATCATATCAATTCTTTGTCACCTCTTTATATACATGCAATCATAAGTTATTATATATTATATTTAAACTTGCAATTTATAACACTGATTGTCAAAATTTTACAGCATGATAGGTGCATGAATTGTACACGGAATATTGACTGAAGCTTGATTTAGTTGATTTAGTTGTAAGTGTTTACACCATAACACACATCTTGCACGCGGTACTACATGCCTATAAATAGATCTTGTAATTCATTTTAATAAGTGCACAGACAAGAAGTAATTCAAGTAGCACTCATTGCTTTTCTATCATATCAATTCTTTGTCACCTCTTTATATACATGCAATCATAAGTTATTATATATTATATTTAAACTTGCAATTTATAACAATTAGTACAATTTACAGGGCTTTAATCCTCCTCCCCCAACCATTTTTTTGACTTGGACTCCAACAAGAGTCACTCATTGTTAAAGTATATAGTTTCACATCACATTAGCTGTCATTAGGTTATAACAAACTCTTGTGTAGCTCCTGTATATAAGTAGTATAACTGATAGTTATTTTGGTTAGTAATTTTCACAATTTAGTTCATTAAGTCTCTCTCTTCAGAGTTTGTTCTGCACTCTATTAATGGAGTTTGTTCTGTAAATACGTGATGTAATCTTGATTCAATAAAGAAGAGTTTATTGTGCTGTTTCTTTCAACCTTACTTTGTAACATGGTATCAGAGCATCCGGCGACGATTCTTCATCGTTTTGCTCGTTCATTCTGCAAATTCTGGTGTGTTGTATAGGCGCTGCTTTTCATGTTCAATCTCCGATCGTTTCCGCCATTAAAGCTTCGTTCGAGAGCTTCGTTTGCTTCGTTCATAAACTAATTTCTCTGTTATTTTCTCTACGATTGTTAAATCGTGTATAAATCTGTTATAATCGTTTGTTCATCAATTGTTTGTTCGAAATCGTTGTTTTGTTCATCTTTCGTGCTTTATTCTGAATATATTCACATACAGTGTTTGATTTTCATTCTTGCGACTTAATTCTCTGAAAATTTCTCTGAATCATACTTGTTCTTGATTGTTGTTATCAATTTCTGATATCTGGAGTTGATTCTCTCTGAAATACTTACAAAGTCTGTTCATTACTTCTTTGCACATAAATTGTTTGACGAAATTCCTCTTTGAAATCATATTACTTCTTTGAAATTATGTTGACTCAATATCTGTATATAAATCTCAAGAAAACACAAATGAATTGTTTGGTTTTTCTCTACGTTTTTCATTCATGAAAAAAAACTCTTTGAATCTTGATTTCTCTAAAAGTTACTTGTGTTTCTTGATAAACACAAAGTGTTTGTATTTGTTCGTTCATTTGCTCCTTCTACTACTTGTTTTTTCATGCATGTCAAGGTTCCTGCTGTCAAGATAGTCTTGAGATGATGTTCTCACTCCATTTCCTTGATTTGTTTTGGCCGTTCATTTTTACGACTCTGTGAGGTCCTTCTAATTCTAAGCCCCATTGTGGGTTGATTGTTCTAAACTCCCTGGAGTTCTTTGATTGATTTTGACCATTATTGGTGTTTCTCTAAGCCTACTTTGTAGGTTCTGATTATTTTTTTTTTCTCAAAGCCTCTTTGTAGGTTCTAAATTGTTTGTGATTTGGCTTGTCTCCTTTGTGAGCTAGCAATCAGTTTTCTATTAATTTTTCATCAATATTCCTTGGTTATTTTCTATGCCCTTTGAAAAACCTTAAGGCATGCTACAATGGCCCTTGAAAAACCTTAAGGCTGGCTATTTCTCAACATGATTAATGCAGAAAAGTGTGAAGAAAGTGAAAATGGTGATTTGGGTTTTGACATAGAGGAAAAGACTGTTCCGTTGTTATCTGAGATGGAACTTGAGGATGTTGGGAAAATCCCAAGAAATCTTGGAGAATTTCGCCTTCGAAACATGGCGGTGAGTTCAAGGAAATGAATTTTTTTTTGTAAAGAGTGTGGTAAAGGGTTTCCTTCACTGAAATCTGTTGCAGGTCATATGAGATCTCATTTTACTAAAGGGAAACAAGAAAATGGAGTTTGTCAAGAATGTGGGAAAGTGTTTGATTCAGTAAGGGCTCTGTTTGGTCATATGAGAAGTCATTCGAAAAGGTCAAAGACTTCGAGTGAATCTGATCATGAGGTGGTTTTTCCGGTTAAGAAGAAGAGATCAACAACTAGGTACAGCAATGTTACATCACATTCTTCGATTTCGCAGTCGGATTCATTTGTTTGTTTCACTGAGGGTGATGAGGTTAAAGAAGTGGCTATGTGTTTGATGATGTTGTCTAGAGGTGGTAGTTGTGGGGATGAGTTCAGTTTGAGCATAGATACTGCTAAGAATGGTGGTTCTGAAAATCTTGAATCTTGGTCGTCGTTTTGGAGAAAGGGATCTGCTGGTAGGCAGGATGACTTGAGATCTGAGTGTGGTGGCACTGAAATGAGGAAGATTAAGAAATCAATAGGGAATGATACTGAGTCTGCTGTATCAAGGTATGACAATTTTGGCTTCTGCTTTGATAGTGACGATGAGCAAAAATCTGGAGTTGATGCTTCTGATGATTAGTCTCGTAATTGTGGCAAATCTAAGAAGACCCTTGATTCGAAGAAGGGTAAGTTTACAAATGCTGAGGCTAAGTTGGATCAACATGTCGAATTATGATAGCAAGTTTACAAATGAAGATACATGTTCAACTTCAAGTTGAAGGTTTCCAGATTCTTCCAACCTCCAACTTGAGGGGGGATGTTGAAGTATATAGTTCCACATCACATTAGATGTCATTAGGTTATAACAAACTCTTGTGTAGCTCCTGTATATAAGTTGTTAGATATAATTGATGTGATTTAATGTCAGTGTTTAAGTGTTACAGGTAAAGAGAGTTTAACTTGTTATTTGAAAGCAGTTGGAACAGAGTTTGAGTATACGCTGATTACTGGAAGCGCAAACGCTGACAGAGGAAAGCGTAAACACTGCTAGCTGAATACATGGAAGCGCAAACACTGTTAGCTTTGAGAGCAACAGAGTTTGTTAAAGTCTGTCTACAGGAAGCGTCTGCAAGTCAACAGAGTTTGAAGATTAATTTAATATTAATATGGAAGCGATATCTTTGAAGATTGGATAGCTGTCAAAGAGATTGAGTTGACTTAGAAGACGTGTAGCAATCGTAATTGATATCAATTGTATAGCTTAATTTTAGGAGAATCAATTAACGATTGTACGTAGCTGTATATCATATAAATACAGTTAGGTTAACCCTAGAAGGGTATCCATCGTGAACGAATATCATTCTTGTAACCTAAGCAGCTCTCTGTGATATTTTACATCACTGAGAGAGGAATTATTAATTCCAAACAGTTTTAAGAGTTAAAACGTGTGTTCTTGTTATTTACTCATACGGTACTTGATTATATATTGTGTATTCGACCTAACAAGTGGTATCAGAGCCAAATCTGTTACTTAATTACAGAAAAAGATCCAAACACAATAGTAATCAATGGCAGAGATACCTCCACCATCTGAGAAAGCCCCTACTACTGTTAGTAGGTATGAAACAATTAGGGTTCCTATACTTAGGCCATTAGAGTATGCAATTTGGAAGGTGAAGATGACCATGTTTCTGGAGGCTACAGATCCAGAATATCTGGATAGAATTTATGAAGGTCCTCACAAACCTACAAAGTTATCTGCTGCTGCTGCTGGTGAGGAATCAAAGGTCATTCCAAAAGAAAAGAAAGATCTAACTGCTGAGGATCTTTCATCTATTGCAAAGGATGCAAAAGTAAGGCATTTTGTAATATCCCGTAATTTTTAGAATAATATTAATAAAGAATAATAGAATAAAAAGGATTAAAATTAGATAATAAATAGGATTTAAAATTGGTTTAGCTTAATTGGGCCTAAAACATGGATCAAATTTGAATACAGATAACTAGTAGGTTTGGAATTAGGGTTGCGAGACATTATAAATACATCATATTCTTCTTCCTCATCTTTTATAACAAAATTCGTAGGATTTTATAAACATAATTCAGCAGTCTTGTAAAATTCGTAGAAAATTCATCGTAAGTCAGAATTCGTTGATTCTGGACTTTTCGGAAAGGTCTTTTCGTGCTCTACAACTTTCGTTCTTTGAGTTTTCCAAGAAAACATCGTTTAGATAGTCAAAACGTCAAAATACAGATCTGATCAGAAGTGGTTACATGTTTTGGATTCTTATTTTTTCCGTTTAGAGGTAAGTTTCTGATTGATCTTTCTGGTGTTTTCAAAATTATGTGTTATATGTACGTATTTGTTATCAAAATTTGGGCTAAGTGATTATATTTTGAAGTTATATGTATTATTGTATATATGTGTTATGTGTAAGCAATAGTCTTGGTACTCTGATTTATGCCATGGTTTGCGAAAATAAGAATAAGAATAAGGACCGAGTCACCGGGTTGTAGTGACAGTTTTCTAAAAATTTAGGACCGTTATCACCGGGTTGTAGTGGTCGTGGTATGAATTATGGGTTTCAAGTTATTGTTGTTATGTGCCATCGAATTATATCGAATAAGAATAAGTGCACCGTAAGTGATAGTTCGTATATCTTCATTGTATTGAATATTATACTATCTTATTTGTATACGTGTTACTTGGCCTTACTAGTTGGATCGATTGGTTACTTGCTGGGCTGTATAGCTCATTACTTACAATTTTCAGGTTCCGTATAAGATCGAGTGGATAGCATTGCAGTTCGAGGAGCTTAGGGAGTAGATTACCATTTAAATAGTCATTCTTAGATGCGCTTTTGTAATAATTACCTTTGTAAAAGACTTTTTGATTAAAAAAACTGTATTTCCTTTTAGTTTCGATTTAGAATTAATAGTCCGAAAAGTCGGGCTGTTACAGTTGGTATCAAGAGCAGGCTGTCCTTCGGAGTGTATTAGGTTTGGGACTAGTACATTCTCTAGGATGCGATCCTTAGGACTAGACTTTAGGAAGATGTATCACAAACTTTTTGGAGTTTAGGACTGTTGTGAATTTGGGGACCAAATTCTTTTTAAGGAGGGTAGTATGTAATATCCCGTAATTTTTAGAATAATATTAATAAAGAATAATAGAATAAAAAGGATTAAAATTAGATAATAAATAGGATTTAAAATTGGTTTAGCTTAATTGGGCCTAAAACATGGATCAAATTTGAATACAGATAACTAGTAGGTTTGGAATTAGGGTTGCGAGACATTATAAATACATCATATTCTTCTTCCTCATCTTTTATAACAAAATTCGTAGGATTTTATAAACATAATTCAGCAGTCTTGTAAAATTCGTAGAAAATTCACCGTAAGTCAGAATTCGTTGATTCTGGACTTTTCGGAAAGGTCTTTTCGTGCTCTACAACTTTCGTTCTTTGAGTTTTCCAAGAAAACATCGTTTAGATAGTCAAAACGTCAAAATACAGATCTGATCAGAAGTGGTTACATGTTTTGGATTCTTATTTTTTCCGTTTAGAGGTAAGTTTCTGATTGATCTTTCTGGTGTTTTCAAAATTATGTGTTATATGTACGTATTTGTTATCAAAATTTGGGCTAAGTGATTATATTTTGAAGTTATATGTATTATTGTATATATGTGTTATGTGTAAGCAATAGTCTTGGTACTCTGATTTATGCCATGGTTTGCGAAAATAAGAATAAGAATAAGGACCGAGTCACCGGGTTGTAGTGACAGTTTTCTAAAAATTTAGGACCGTTATCACCGGGTTGTAGTGGTCGTGGTATGAATTATGGGTTTCAAGTTATTGTTGTTATGTGCCATCGAATTATATCGAATAAGAATAAGTGCACCGTAAGTGATAGTTCGTATATCTTCATTGTATTGAATATTATACTATCTTATTTGTATACGTGTTACTTGGCCTTACTAGTTGGATCGATTGGTTACTTGCTGGGCTGTATAGCTCATTACTTACAATTTTCAGGTTCCGTATAAGATCGAGTGGATAGCATTGCAGTTCGAGGAGCTTAGGGAGTAGATTACCATTTAAATAGTCATTCTTAGATGCGCTTTTGTAATAATTACCTTTGTAAAAGACTTTTTGATTAAAAAAACTGTATTTCCTTTTAGTTTCGATTTAGAATTAATAGTCCGAAAAGTCGGGCTGTTACACATTTACTTCACAGTGCTTTAGACAATGTTATGTCTAATAAAGTGATTAATTGCACAACTGCAAAAGAGATATGGGATGCACTTGAGGTTAGGTGTCAAGGAACTCCTGCAATCAAGAAAAACAGAAGAAACATACTCACTCAGGAGTATGAGCACTTTGAGGCAAAGTCTGAAGAAACCATGACAGAAACATTTGACAGATTCTGTAAATTGCTCAATGATTTGTCATTGGTTAACAAAGAGTATGATTTAGAAGACTCAAATCTCAAGTTTCTTCTTTCTCTACCTGAAAAATGGGATGTGAAAACAACCACCATAAGAGATAACTATGAACTTGGTGAAATAGAGATTGATGAAATTTATGGACTGCTCAAAACCCATGAATTGGAATTGGAGCAGAGAAACAAAAGATCAAGTAGAAAGTCAAAGTCTGTTGCTCTTAAGGTTGAGGAGAAACCATCAAAGAAGGAAGCATCAAGGAGAAAGGCAAAAGGAAAAGCTTTAGTCATACACTCAGAAAGTGAGTCATCAAACACTGATATTGACTCAAACACAGATGAAACATCTGATTCTGAAGATGATGAGGAGATGATGCAAATGGCTGCATTGATGGTAAAGACCTTCAAGAAGATGGGATTCAAGAACTTCAAGAAGGGAAAGAGATTCTCCAAGGACTACTCTAAGTCTGACAAGAAGAATTTCAAGAAATCTGAGGGAAAGGACTTCAAATCTGGTAAGAAAGATAAGTCTGAGATTCAATGCTACAAGTGTAAGGAGATGGGTCACTATGCTCCTGAGTGCAAGAAGGGTAAAACTGAAAAGGCACTCTACACCAAAGGCAGAGATTGGGCAGACACTTCAGATTCAGATGAGGAAGTCAACTATGCACTCATGGCTACTACTCAACATGAAGATGATGATCTAAAGGTACCTCCAACTACCTATGCTTATAATACTGATAATATAACTGAATTGAGAATTTATCTTAAAGCATTACATATCAGTTATAGGGATCAGACTTTAGAAAATGAGAGGATAAAAAATGAGTGCTCTCAACTCAAAGATAGAAATAAACTTGTTGAGGAACAGCTAGAGAAAATGAATAAAGTTCAGAAGGAGAGAGATGATGCAGTGTTTATTGAACATGAGTTGCTAGGTAAGTATAAGCAACTAGAATCTGAATTGGAGAATACTAAACACATTATTAAAACTTGGACACACTCTGGTAAAGATACTCAAGAAGTGTTTCAGTCAGATACAGTAGGTCTAGGTTACTCTGAAGGAGATGAACTTAGATTTGAAAATTTGGTAAAAGTTAGACCACATCGTCCATCTGAAGGAAATGTTATGGGAACAGGTGGACCTAAGACTGAAGCTGAGAAAAAGGCTGTTAAAGAATCGTATGCTAAGACTTTTGTTAAAGAGGTTAATATTGGTTCAATGACAGATAAACAACTCAAGCATAAGCTTAAAGAGATAAAATCTGTCAACAAGCAGAGAATGCCTAAGAAAAACAGAAATGGAAAAATAGGCATAACATCAGGAATTAAGCCAATGCTTGCTTCATTAGCTCCTAGAAAGACATGCTTTAATTGTGGAAGCACTAATCATCTTGCTAGTTTCTGCAGTAAGAATAAGAACATTAATTCTTTGCCCTCTAAAACTGCAGTTAAAAATGATTATGTGAGAACTAGACCATAGACTTTATGTAAACACTGTGGAAGTACATGGCATTCTATTTACACTTGCAGAGATTATCATGCTATTTACTATAATTACTATGAACCCAAACCAAATTTGAAATGGGTTAAAGTAAACTCTGCAAATGTAAATTCTGAAAAAGTTAGCTTAAACTCTGATAATGTGAATTCCGCTGCAAAAGCTAACAGAATTAAGAAAGCCAAAGGATCCAAGCAAGTCTGGATCCTTAAAACTAACAATCAGTGATTGTTTGTGATTGCAGGGCACCAGGGTGAGTACCCTAGTCGTGGACAGTGGATGTTCAGGACACATGACTGGAAATAAAGCCCTGCTATCAGAGTATGAGGAGAAGGCTTGCCCAAAAGTTTCCTATGGAGATGGCAACATAGGACATACTCTGGGATATGGCAATATTAATCTAGGAAGTGTCATCATCACAAATGTAGCTATGGTTCCAGGACTCAAGCATGATCTGCTATCTGTGAGTCAAATCTGTGACAGAGGATATCATGTGGATTTTCAGCCTGAATATTGTCAAGTCATCAGCAAATCTACAGGGAAAGTTGCTCTAGTTGGAAACAGACACAATAACATCTATGAAATTAAATTGTCAACAAACAATGATGGCAAAGCAGTGTGTCTGTCAACAAGAATGTCCAGTGAAGAGAGTTGGAAGTGGCACAAGAAACTCTCTCATTTGAATCTGAACAACATCAATGAGCTAATCAAGAATGATCTTATAAGAGGTCTACCAAGGTCTTTGTTGAATGTAGAAGGCCTGTGTGATTCTTGTTAAAAGGCCAAACAGAGAAAAGCCTCTTTCAAGAGCAAATCTGAGTCTTCAATTGTTGATCCTTATCATCTTCTACATGTTGATCTTTTTGGACCAGTAAATGTCATGTCACTTGGAAAGAAGAAATATGCTCTAGTCATTGTTGATGAATATACCAGATACACATGGGTATATTTTCTTACAAAGAAGGATGAAACTGCATTAACACTGGCAGAACATATAATACAACTGGACAAAGGGTCAGAGAAACAAGTGAAGATTATTAGAAGTGACAATGGAACTGAATCCAGGAATTTAACCATGGAAGAATTTTGCAAGAGTAAAGGAATCAAACAAGAGTTTTCTGCACCTGGTACTCCACAACAAAATGGTGTAGTGGAGAGGAAGAATAGAACCTTGATAGAAGCAGCTAGAACCATGCTAGATGAAGCAAAATTGCCAACATACTTCTGGGCAGAAGCAGTTCAAACTGCTTGCTTTACTCAAAATGCAACACTGATCAACAAGCATGGTAAAACACCATATGAAATGGTGAAAAAGAAAAAGCCAAATCTAAAATATTTTCATATTTTTGGATGCAAGTGCTTTGTGTTGAAGACTCATCCTGAACAGTTGACCAAATTTGATCTAAAGGCAGATGAAGGAATTTTTGTTGGCTATCCACTGTCAACTAAAGCATTCAGAGTTTATAATCTGAGAACTAGAGTGATCATGGAGTCTATTCATGTGTCATTTGATGACAAGAAAATAACTGGACTTGAAGATGTTAGTGAACATGATCAACTGTACTTTGAAAATGAAGATTTATTAAACTCGGATGAGACAGATCTGACAAACACTGTTGAGGTCAATTCTGAACCTCTACTGGTAAACACTGAAGAGACTTTTCAATCAGAAACAAGGGAAGAATCAGTTGAGGGGGAGCATGAAGAATCTCACCAAAGTGATAATTCAAACACTGATAGTGACTCAGTTGATAACTCTGAATCAAACACTGTTGATTCAAACTCTGATCGTTCAAATTCTGAGCAGTCACATTCAGGGGGAGCATCAGAAAATGATGAAAGGCACCAAGAAAATCAGGAGAGCATGGATCAAGGGGGAGGATCACATGATGACAGAAGCAATCTGCCTTCTGCAAGAAAATGGACTAAGTCACACACACCTGATTTGATTATTGGTGATCCAGATGCAAGAGTAAGGACAAGAAGTGCAACAACAAATGAATGTCTGTTTCATGCATTCTTGTCACAATCTGAGCCAAAGAAAGTAGAAGAAGCTCTTAAAGATGCTGACTGGATAACAGCAATGCAAGAAGAGCTAAATGAATTTGAGAGGAATGAAGTGTGGACCCTTGTACCAAGGCCAAAGAACAGATCCATTGTTGGTACTAAATGGGTTTTCAGAAATAAAACTGACAGTGATGGTGTGATCACAAGGAACAAAGCAAGACTGGTAGCTAAAGGCTATTCACAGCAGGAAGGAATAGATTATGATGAGACTTTTGCACCAGTTGCCAGATTGGAGGCAATAAGGATGTTTCTTGCCTATGCTTCTCACAAGAAATTCAAAGTTTTTCAAATGGATGTGAAAAGTGCTTTTCTGAATGGAAAACTTGAAGAAGAAGTATTTGTTGAACAGCCACCTGGTTTTGTAGATCCAAAATATCCAGACTATGTCTATAGGTTAGACAAGGCACTCTATGGACTTAAGCAGGCACCAAGGGCATGGTATGAAACCCTTGCCAAATTTTTACTAGAAAGTGGGTTTCACAGAGGTAATATTGACAAAACTCTGTTTTACTTTCAATCTGGTAGTGACTTGCTTTTAGTTCAGATATATGTGGATGACATCATTTTCGGATCTACTAATGATAAACTCTGTAAGAAGTTTGCCAAACTCATGCAGTCAAGATATCAAATGAGTATGATGGGAGAGCTTAGTTATTTTCTAGGCCTACGGGTGAAGCAAACAGATGATGGAATTTTTATAAATCAAGCAAAATATACCAGAAATCTTCTCAAGAAATTTGGTATGCTTGACTGCTCATCTGCAACAACTCCCATGGCAACTGCAACAAAACTGGACAAAGATACAGGGTCATCAGTGGATATGACAAGTTACAGAGGGATGATTGGTTCTCTACTCTATTTAACAGCTAGTAGACCTGATATCATGTATACCACTTGTCTGTGTGCAAGGTTTCAGGCAGATCCAAGGGAACCACATTTAACAGCTGTGAAGAGGATTTTCAAGTATCTCAAGGGCACTGTAACTTTAGGGCTGTGGTACCCAAGAGAATCAGATTTTAAGCTACTTGGTTACTCTGATGCAGATTTTGCAGGCTGTAAGATTGACAGAAAAAGCACAAGTGGAAGTTGTCAATTTCTTGGTGACAGACTTGTGTCTTGGTACAGCAAGAAACAAAAATCAATATCAACATCTACAGCTGAAGCAGAGTATATTGCTGCTGGTAGTTGCTGTGCACAGATTCTGTGGATGAAGAATCAATTGCTGGATTATGGGTTAAGATATAGTAAGATACCTATTTTTTGTGAAAATCAAAGTGCTATTGCAATGACAGGTAATCCAGTACAACACTCAATGACCAAGCACATCAGCATAAGGTATCACTTTATCAGAGAGCATGTAGAGGAAGGCAATATTGAGCTTCACTTTGTGCCTACAGATCAACAACTTGCAGATGTCTTCACAAAGCCTCTAAGTGAAGCAGCATTTACAAGACTGGTCAATGAACTAGGGATGGTATCTGGTTTTGACTAAACATGTTGGTTAGACTCAAACTTTTCTAATAAAATGTGTTGCTCATATTTCTTTAAATTGCTAAAGTGCTATGTGAACCTTGTTAATTAAACTCTGTCAGCGTGATTGTTGGTCATACACTGTTAATATGTTTGTTAAACTCTGTGAATTCTGAGTTGATTTTTGTCTGAATGAAAATACCAATGAAGAAAAATGTATGGAGCATGATTCTCAGTGAAAAATCAAGATTCTTTCTGAGTCACTGTGATCTAATCAGAAATTGTGCAGTAAATTAACACAGCATGATACTGTTTCATATTTAGAGCATCTCTTAGTTTATTTGATCCTAAACTCTGAATCTATGAATACTGTATGCATTGCCTCTCATGAATAACTCTGATATTGATGAACTCTAAACTCTGATTAGTAACACTCTATTTCCAAACCATACTTGATTCTTGATGAATCTTTGTTTGCACTTGTGAAAATTTTAAAACTTGAGATGTGTCATTGTTTAGTTTGGTGAGAAACAGTTCATGTCTGCACCCTGTGAGATTTTGAGCCGAATAAGTGATTGATACATTTTATATCAATCAGATTTTATTGCTGTGTGATGTTCATCAGTAAGTATGTTGCTCTAGAACTTGCATTAAACCATTTTGAGACTACATGATATATGTGTGCATGAAAATGATAAAGGCACTAGGATTAACCATCTTTCTTCAAACACTGTTCAAAACATCTTTGAACACTGATAATAAACACTGTTCATAAACACGACCCTTAGTAAACCCCTTTTGAGCCTAATTAACTGCTCATTTTTCTTGAATACTGAAGTATTAAGAGCAGTTATATTCTTTTGATAAATCAAATTCAAGCAGGTGAGTATTTCTCAAGAAAAGAAATCTTACTCAGTATATATATATGTAAATAAATAAAAAAGAAAAAAGAAAAAAAAGGGAGGTATATATACTGATCAACTTGTACAAATATGTACTAACCGTTTGACTGAACATTTTGATCTGATAAATTGTTCAGTTAGGAATTCTCATTCGAAAAATATCTTTTCTCATCTGTTTGATTTTACTCAATTACAACCATGAACAAAGTCCTTTTGATTTGTGCATATATGTAATCGAAGTGGTGTAGATTTGGTGAAAATTCAAGCTTATGGTAGTATCTGCTTCTACTGATTGAATTTGAGCGAAAACACTTCACCTAAACACTTGTGTGCTGTGAGAGTTTGTGAGGAAATCCTTGACATGTAACTCACTGAATGATGCTTTGATAGTTATCTCATGATCTTTTTATCTATAATGACTGTGTGCTTACTTGGATAATCATGAACATAAACTGGAACAGAGATATTCAGATTTCTGTAATTAAGGAACTACAGAGTTTAGCATTCATCATATACTCTGTGTTTAATATGAGAGTTTGTGCATTCAGTGTTTATTGTTTTGATTTATGGATTTTATGAAATATTAGATGCTATAAAAATTGATTTGGTAAACTTTGCTACTCACACACAAAAATCACGACTGTGCATTTTTGAAAGGGTTCTTGTGACAAAGGTTGAAAATTTGACAAACACTGATTGATTGTGTTACGTACTCTAAGGTAAATTTTCATTAAGATAATTTGAAAATTTTGCAGTAAATGGAGTGGTTGACAACTGTTAATTAGTGTATTTAGTGGTAAAGTGTCTTGATAAATGGAACGACATCGGTAATAATGGCTTTTACTGCGCGTGTATTAAGTGAACCGTTGCATGTATGACACGTGTTCCACTTTCACCCACTCACTCATCATTATGTACCACTTTCGCATTTCTCAAGGGAACAGTTGCGTGTTTTCAAGATAAAACGTTTGAGTTTAATTTTTAATTACTACTCAAACTACTTTTTGCTCAATCACATTCACTCACTCACATTCACTTTACCAAAACAGAGAACTTCTTTGTTTTTCACTTTGGCATTTTCGCAAACACCTTTCTTGCATATCATTTTCACAGTTGTTTTTTGTTTATTTCTTGATCTAATGGCAACAAAACCTTTCACTTTGTTTGGTCTACGTTTTGTGCCTAACAATTATGCAGCTTTACTTGAGAATGACCGGGCTCCTGAGGCGTTTCACCTAATGCAAAATTTTCTTCGCGATTCTGAGATTGGGCAAGCGCTGGTTGAACCGGCTACTCTATCTGCTACTCAGGTTGTTAACTTCTGGCAAAACTCAAGATATATAGAAGGAGGAGAGAATGGAACTCCATCTATCATCTTCTCTCATGAAGAACAAGAGTTTGTGATTACTCCACAAACTGTTCGTGATGCCATGGATTTCGACACACATACTTCGTATGCTGTTGTCTCTGAGCAAAATCTGAGAGAGATGCTAACAGAGATTGGGTATATGGACTCACTTGCAAAGCTGGGCAGTGTGAGGAGACCGAATCTGAGAAAAGAGTGGAACTTTTTCTTTGATTGTATCACCAGGACATTCCAGAAGAAGGTAACCAACTGGGATGCTATTCCAATGGACAGTCTGCAAATTGGGTATTCTCTACTCTATGGCAGTAATTTTGATTTTGGTAGATATGTATTAATGAATTTGGGTGATAAGTTGTCAGAGTCTACTACAGTTTACTTTGCTAGATTTTGTCAACTTTTGTTCAATGCATGTGTACCTGGGTTAACTGTTGATGAAGCTGATGAGATTCAACCTTTTCGAGTCACTAAGAGAATATTCTCTGATATGACTAACAAAGATGTTGGTAAAGACATACCTCCTTTCGTATTGCCACTTGCCTTACAGAATTTTGTCAGTCAGCCACAAGATACTCCATCACCAAACCATGAACCACATGAAACACAACAACCAGAACCACAACCTATGCCTGAACCTTTAGCCACTGATCGTACAGAAAACATACCATCTAAACCTATACAATCACCTGAGCAAACCCAAACAACCACTGTTCATCCTATATCACCACAAACCCAAACTGAACAAATAAATCCAACACCAACAAACCCTGTCACTACTACTCACCCACAACCTCCATCTAAGTCCAAAAGGAAGAAGCATGTTGCACTTAATACAAAACATTCTAAGGCTGAACAGACATATCCAAAGGCTGTTTATTCTAGAAGATTCAAAGAAAGAGCAAATAGACCTTCTACACCACCAGCTGAGGACAGTTCTAGTGAGGATGAAGAACTGGTTGCAGTGCCTCAAGCTAAGAGGAGAAGGCTCATTCTAACTGTTTCTGATGATGAGCATGTTGATGAGGCTCAAGAGAAAATCTCTATTGATATTCCTACTGGTGAGACAGAGGTTATCATAGAACCTATAATACCAGAATCAGAAGTCAAGATTGCTGAACCAGAATCTGCTAAGGTTCAAGAAAATGAAGATGTTAGAGATGCTTTGTCTCCAATGGAAGAGTTTGATGAAACTCCAATTTCTTTTAATCGTGAAGCATCTACTCCAACACTCATGGAGGTTACATATTCTATTGATACTGGTGTTGCTGATGGGCCTACTGTTGTTCTTGAAGACACTGAGGTTGCATCACACACTGAGTTAAACTCTGTTGCCCATCATGTTTCTGATCATGGTGAGGAGGTTGATAAACCAGAGAAGGTTCTTTCTTCAGAGCAAACTCAAGTTGATAAAGGAAAACAAATTGCTCAAGAACCTGTTGCTACTCAAAATGAAGACATTGCTTCTGTTGCCTCTACTAGTGAGTCGATAAGTGATTCAATTGAACCCAAGAGTACAGGAGTTGAGAAAGCACAAACTCAAGCTGATGGTCAGAAAACAGGAGAAAAACCAGATTTTGCTGGGCCTTCTGTCAATGAAATTGATGATGATTATTTGGCCAAACAAACTGCTGATTGGTACAAGTCAGAGTGTATTTTTCCTCCTGGAAGGGCAGCTATGTTTCTCCAAGCAAATTCTTCGAAGATTAAAAATCCAGAAATATTCACTTGTTTGCAAGGCACAGTGATTCAAATCAAAACCTTGAATAATAGATTTGATGATACTCAGAAATCTATTGTTGATCTTCGAACAGAGGTTGCTACTCATGAGGAGAAAGCTCAACTAGCTAATGCTAAGCTTTTTCAACAATTCTCCAAAGCTCAAGCAAATCTTAATGACAGACTGAGCACAGTTGAAAAGAATCAGATTTTACTGACTGAGAAGGTTGATTCCATTGCAAACTCTCTTGAGTTAATCACCTCAATTCTGATTCAGGATGGTGATGATGTCAAAAAGGGGGAGAGAATTGCTAAAACCAAGTGCAAGCAAACTCAAACTCTGTCAAAGAAAGATCATCTTGATGATGAAGGTACTGCTGATAAGGGCTTAAGAAATGCAAATCCCAGACAAGGACATGGAAGGTCTTCAAAGTCAAAGCCAAATTTGGTGATAGATATAAATAGTCAGAGTACTTCTGGTACAAAGCCAAAGGATTTGTCATTCACTGACAATCCACAAACAGATGAAGAATTGGCTGCAAAACTTTTTCGTGAAGAGAATGCTGAAGCTACACTTGAGGATATACAAGCTGAAGAAAAGCTGTTGCAGAAAGAGCATTTAAAAGCTCAAAAGTCCAAGAAAGTGAAGAAAGCCGTTAGAGCTTCAAAGTCTTCAAGGCCTGTAATGAAAGGTATTGAGATCAAAGAAAAACTATCTGGTATTCAAGAAGAAGAAGAAGAAGAAGATAAAGGAAAGCTGATTAGAAAGTCTTCTCTTGATGCCAAGCTGAAGTTAAAAGGAGTGATGGGTGAAGAGAGCAAGAACAAGATGATAGTTACAACCTCTGTTGATACACATGTTGTACAGAAGAGTGAAGACACAACCTCTGTTGCTGCACAAGCTGTGACTACACCAATATTGTCTTCTCAGTTGAAATCAACATTTGGAAAAGGTGTTCTTCGTGATTCAAGTCTAGAAGCTACAGTTCCAATGGATTTCACTGATGGTAGAGCTTTATCTGGTAAAATTGGATATACCAAAGGAGGTATAGGCTCACATAGAGATAAAAGACAGAATGTTGCTCCCAGAGATCCTTCTTCATTGTCTGTTCCAGGTCGTGGTGTAACTCAAGAGAGTTTAGACAGACTGGAGTCAGTACAGCTTGTTCATCAAAAGAGTTTAGGAAAGGATTTCCTGTTATACTTCATGGCTGATGGAACAGTGTTCAAGATTGCTGAGAATGATATTGATTTAAAATTCTGGGAAGAACTAGAGTATGTTCTGTATATTTTCAGAGTAAGAAATCAAAGAGCTCAATCAGTTGCAAATGTGCTTAGACAAAAGATGATTCAGAATCTTGCAAGAAGACATATGAAATACAACAGCAAGTATGTTCCAAAGTACAGAGACTGGAATGGGAATCTGATAGAAATGCAGAAGGGAACTACAAAGCTAAAGACTGATCTTGGGATTACTATTCTGGATTTTAATGTAAAGTCTGAAGAAGTGAAGTTTATCAGGTTGGGAAATGAAATGAGAAGAAACAAGATCTATGATCTCAGAGCTGCTATTTTTCAAACTGATGAGAATGATCCAGATTTAAGAGAGATCAAGGTAGCTATGGAGATTGAACTTGAAAATGCTGAGAGGAGATTGTTGATTGATTATCTCAGAACAACTCCAGATCTTGAGGAGGTTAGGTAGACAGATTTTGTAAGTAATTTGAATTTTTCAGTTGATTTTGTTAAGTCAAGTTTAAACTCTTATTATATGTTAAACACTGTGTTTTTACTTGTTCGTTTTGACATCATCAATTACTGTAAACTTGTACATTTTTCTAATGAACAAGTTGGGGGAGATTGTTAGATATAATTGATGTGATTTAATGTCAGTGTTTAAGTGTTACAGGTAAAGAGAGTTTAACTTGTTATTTGAAAGCAGCTGGAACAGAGTTTGAGTATACGCTGATTGCTGGAAGCGCAAACGCTGACAGAGGAAAGCGTAAACACTGCTAGCTGAATACATGGAAGCGCAAACACTGTTAGCTTTGAGAGCAACAGAGTTTGTTAAAGTCTGTCTACAGGAAGCGTCTGCAAGTCAACAGAGTTTGAAGATTAATTTAATATTAATATGGAAGCGATATCTTTGAAGATTGGATAGCTGTCAAAGAGATTGAGTTGACTTAGAAGACGTGTAGCAATCGTAATTGATATCAATTGTATAGCTTAATTTTAGGAGAATCAATTAACGATTGTACGTAGCTGTATATCATATAAATACAGTTAGGTTAACCCTAGAAGGGTATCCATCGTGAACGAATATCATTCTTGTAACCTAAGCAGCTCTCTGTGATATTTTACATCACTGAGAGAGGAATTATTAATTCCAAACAGTTTTAAGAGTTAAAACGTGTGTTCTTGTTATTTACTCATACGGTACTTGATTATATATTGTGTATTCGACCTAACATAAGTAGTATAACTGATAGTTATTTTGGTTAGTTAGTGATTTTCACAATGTAGTTCATTAAGTCTCTCTCTTCAGAGTTTGTTCTGCACTCTATTAATGGAGCTTGTTCTGTAAATACGTGATGTAATCTTGATTCAATAAAAAAGAATTTATTGTGCTGTTTTTTTCAACCTTACTTTGTAACACTCACTAACTCACTTTAATATTTGGACACATCAGCATTTTATTTGGGACGGTGGGTGTTTGGGGAAAAAATCAAATTTGAAAAGGTGTTGAAAATAGCTTTAATATTAACCAGTGTTCAGGCTTGTGTTAAATATATATGAGTATAAGATCCTTGAAAGAGTCTTCCCCAACACCTTAAGGTTTTGGGGGAAATGGTTTCTAACATGGTATCAGAGCTCAGGCACGCAGAGGTCATAGGTTCGACTCTCTGCGACCCCCAATATTCTCACAATTTATTATGGACACGAAAGACAAATTATGCTCCAAAATGAGCGCCCGTGATCCACTATTCGACCCAAAAAAGGGCTTTCGAGTGAGGGGGAGTGTTAGAATATAATATAAAGATCCGGTTGGGCCTCCCTCTAACATCTTAAGGTTTTAGATGAGTTGGTTACTTAACATGGTATCAGAGCTCTGGTGTTTGTGGAGGTCTCAAGTTCGAACCCCACTACCCCCAATATTCTCAATTTAATTTGGCACTAAGGTATTGCTCCAAATATGGGCTCCTAGTGATCACTCTTACCCCATAGTAGGCTTGCGAGTGAGGAGGAATGTTAAATATATATGAGTATAAAATCCTTGAAAGGACATTCCCAACACCTTAAGGTTTTGGGGGAAATGGTTTCTAACATCTTGTCATAATCTTTACCCTTGGTAATTATCAGATTGTATATAATTATTGGAATAATACTGTAATTTACGTTGCAAGATTTATTGGGACTTTGGGAGTAAACATCGAAGACGTCCACGATGTTATGTTTGGATAAAACAAATCAGATATCGCGCCGGATGCGAACAAAGAGAAGAGAGTAATTTACCCATGAATCCATGCATGATGCAGAAACAGTAGCAGTCGTACAGATTATTGAATTTTGTGGATGAAAGTTGACACAGAAACAGATATTCATGCCCCAATGTTTCTGAATAAATGGGTTGGTTAGTTGCGGGTCATTGTTAGAAGCTTAGTAATTTGGCAAATAAATTCAATCTTGATTGATTTGAATGTACTCCCAATAAGCAAGCACTCACTACCCACCTGTCATTTCCTACACAAAAAAACATTACACTAACTCCAATAAACGATAATTTAGCAGAAAAAAAAAAAGACAATAAACGATACTCCCTTCGTGCCTTTATGTATTTTCTGTTTTGACTTTTTACACTATGTATTTTCTGTTTTGATTTTTTACACTGTTCATTTTAAGCGATTGACTACTAATTTATACATAATTTATAAGATAAAATATAGTCATGAGTGATCTTGTTGGATTCGTTTATGAGTACTTTAATACAGTGAAGTTTTATTTAGTACTAATACAAAATTCAATATATTAATTATAAAAAATGTGCGTTAACAAACGTATTTTTTCAAACAGGAAACATATTATTATGAGAGGGAGGGAGTACTCCTCTCCTCCTATAAATAACCACACGTGTGTAATTCGTTATCGATGATGGGATTTTAAAGTTATCCACCATGCAATATTTATCTACTGCACACATTTCATAACTGTCGTAAATTAGGTGTTTGAATCGGATTTTAAAACATAACTCAATATTCAGCGTTTGTAAATTAGGTATTTAATTTTGTTAAATCAAATATTCTGATACATCCGTGATTGGTAAAATGTATGTTCAGTGTTTGTGTGATGGATTTCATGCTCTGAGATCGTGAGGCTAAGAAAATTTCCTGTATAAATATACAAGAATAGAATCATAATTACACCAAGTTTCTATACTTATAAAAATATCACAAAATTTTTACACTACAAAATCATCAAATTTCAGGTAATTTTTCTAAAATAAACTTCTAACGGCTTTTTTCTCTTGTGTGATTAGAGGAATCTATATTCTCTTCTCTTGGTGATTAATTCTTATACAAAATTTCTTAAAAGATAATATGTGTTTAGTTTACACCAAAAATTCCTAAATATTATTAACCCATTACCATATTGACCGAATTATATTCTATATATAATTAGCTGTTTACATGATGTGTCCGATAACGAGTTTAGAAATAGGTCATGGAACGAGTTATGCAAGAGTACTAGTAACTAATTAATGCTATTTTTAATTTAACAAACAATATGCTAACAAGTACTAATTCAATAATCTAAATATAATAAGCACAAAAAAACTTAGAATAATTTATACTAATTAATGCAATTTTTAATTTAAAAAATAAGCACATCAAAAAAGGATGCACTAAAATAACACATGATAAAATAAAAATAAAATTAAAGTTAAGAAAATTATTTTTAACTAAAATTAATACAAAGATATTTTAGACTAAAGTTTAAAATATAAATAAAAAAAACCTTACCACATAAAAGAGTTTCAAGAAAACCTAATTTTTTAAAAAATGAAGTCATAAAAAAATTTACTTTTAGATTTTACAAAAAACATGTTTTTAAACTTTATAATAATAAAATTCAACACAAATCAATAAATTAACATTTTATTATTTTGCAAATATTATAGAATGTCACTCAGTACTAAAATAGTAAATAAATTAAAAAACAATTCGAAAATCGAAAATAAAATAATTAATGGAGAATCTAAATATAATAATTAACCACAAAAAATCCTATAATAATTTAAAAGTTAGAAAAGTATTAAGGGGGTGTTTTTTTTTTTTTTTTGATAAACCAAGTTGGGGGAATTTTTTTTCAGAATAAGTCAACTTATTTCAAGACAAAATTAGAGATTCCTAACTTTTTTCTAAATAAAGTTTACTTTTTTTTGCAACTTATAAAATCTCAAACATATATTAAATAATTGTATATATATTTTTTTATCAAAATACAAAATTTTTACCCGAAAATAACTCCAAAATAATTTAAAAAAAGTTATGCCAAACAGCCAGGCTATAAATTTCATCAACAATAAAATTTAAAGTAAATTAATAAAGACTAAAACTAATAAAATATTCATCAACTTAAATAATTATTATTATAAGTTAACATATTTAGTATAGATATAAGTACAAAATACATGCATATTATTAATTTATTATCATTAAATGTAAAAAACAATTTTAAATGTTATAATAAATACTACTGACAAAAAAAAATCATAACAAAAATATATTATAAAATATTAATACAGTACAGTACTCAACTACAGGTGTATTAACTACTCCCTCCGTCTCTTTTTACTTTGCCCGTTTGACTAAAAACACGGGTTTTAAGAAAAACTGAGTATTGAATATTATTTGTAAGAAGTAGTGGGTATTGAATATTATTTTTAAGGAGTAGTGGATATTGAATATTGTTTTTTTGGAATAGTGGGTGGAGTAGTGGATATTGAATATTATTGTTAAGGAGTAGTGGGTGGAATAGTAGGTATTGAATATTGTTTTTTTGGAGTAGTGGGTGGAATAGTGGGTGTTGAATATTATTTGTAATGATTAGTAGGTGGAGTAGTGGGTATTGAATATTGTTTTTAAGGAGTAGTGGGTGGAGTAGTGGGTATTGAATATTATTGTTTATGGCTTAAAATAGAAAGGGGAAAAGTATTTTGATAGTCCCGATTTAGTAAATGGGAAATGTTTTTAGAGACAGAGGGAGTATTAAATAATGCATGAGTGAGAATGAGAAGAGTGGATCCCAGGAGTAGCAGAATTCAATAAAGAAAGCCGCCTAATTATTTGGCATTACTCACTTTACATAGGCATCACTAAACAGTGAACGCCTCACTTTTTAGTTTCTGGACGGAAAGTTTTTGTTGGCCGGGTACGTAGGCCTCTCTCCTTGTGTTCTCTACCCCTGTTTGGTTTGGTGGGGCCTCTTTTTCATGTTGTTCGATAATATGATAAATTAATATTTTTAATGTAAATTTTTAGTTCCAATATGAGGAAGCTAGTATAAATTTAATCTCAATTAGAGCCTCTTCAATGGTATTAACTAAAAATGATTGGCTAAATCAGATAAAATATTGATTATGTGAAATTTGCCAAACTTGTAAAAAGTTGTGCTCCAATGGTATATTGGCTATAATGTTGTATATATTGTAAATATAGTATGTTATTATTATTTCAGGTTGTTATTAATAGAATCTATTTTTTTAAGGTAATAGATCATGTAAAATCTTCCTTACAGATCTCTAAAGGTTGACCAAATATAGCAACGAAAAGAGATAATGTAATTTTTTTGCTAACAGTAATGTTTCATTGGAGTGATGTTTTTTTTACAAAATTTCTATAAAATTTATTTATGATAATATATTTGTGATTTTAGCTAAGGGGTCTTGTCCATTGGAGATGCTCTTAATTAATAACCTCTATAAATTAATAGAATTCGTCGGTCCCAACAATATTGATTTATAGAGGTTTATCGTTCAAACTAATTTTAAGAGCAAATTTGAAAGTTTCTTAGTTTATTTTTATAAATACTAAAAAAGAATTTTTTTTATTGATTGAAGAATCTTATGTATGTATCAATTTCAATAAACATTTTACTACACCTGCTTATATTCATTTTTTATTATTATAATAAAAGTCGATAAAGCCGCGTTTCGCGGCGATGTTACAATATTTAAAAAAAAATCAATACATTTATGTTATATTATAATATTAAATTTTAATAATTAAATAATCTTCTCTATTGAATCGATTTCTTGTTAAAAACGATTATTTCGATTGAGCGCTCTCTTATTAAAACTGAAATCCCAACTTTAACATATATTATAAAGACATATATAATAATTTTTATCCATAAAATCGAACCGTAAAAATAAAAAAAATTATGACATCAGTATCAAATTCTAATAGCTAATACAATCTTTTCTAGTGAGCCGTCTTCCCGTTAAATACGTTTCGAGCTACTCTTATTTGGAACCGAAATTCTAACCTCATTATATAAAGAGAGTAAATTCCAATTTTTATATTCTTTAAACTTTCTAATATTTTTGGAGTTTTAAAAAATGAATATACATCTTATATTTTCTGTATATTATAGATACTCTTGTACTTTTTTACAGTTTCCGCATGGGAATGTCTTTCTGTTATGTTAACATTTCAAAAAAAAAAATACGAAGAATTATCGTTACGGAAATAATATTAAATTTATGAATATATTTCTCTAATGCAAGTATAATTAACTTGTATAATTAACTTGTGTAAAGGATATCTTTTATGGTGAGTTGTTTTCCCGTTAAACACGTTTCGAGTCGCTCTCATTTGGGATCGAAATTCCAACTTCATTACATGTTATTGATGATACTTATCTTACACAACAACTTATTCCTTAAAATCAAAACCTAAGAAACAGAGCGAATTCCAATTTATACTTATTCTAGACTTTCTAAAAATTGTGGAGTTTTAGAAAATGAAAACACATCTTATTTTCTCTTTATATTATAGATACTCCTTTATTTATTTAGGATTCCTACATGATAATGTTTTTTTATTATGTTAATACATCAATTATTTTCTTTTTAAAAACGATAAATTTTTTATGACAATAATATTGGATTTATGAATAAATTTTCCTAATAGAAGTATAATTAACTTATATAAAAAAGTATAATTTAAGAAGATCATACTTTCTATAAAATATTTAATCATATGTGTGCTCTATATATTCAAACATCTATTCTACTTCTAATAGAACTTGTATTTATATGTTTTTTCTATAAATTCGAACTCTTATTCTCTATAAATTCGAATTCCTATTCTACTTCCAATAGAACTTTTAATCATATGTGTTATAAATACTTATTCTACTTCCAATAAAACTTCTACTTCTAATAGAACTTTTATTTATATCTTTTTTTTTCTATAAATTCGAACTTTTTTTCTTTATAAATTCGAACTCCTATTCTACTTCTAATAGAACTTTTAATCATATGCATTATAAATACTTATACTACTTCCAATATAACTTCTAATCTATAAATTCGAACTTTTTTTCTCTATAAATTCGACCTCCTATTCTACTTCCAATAGAACTTTTAATCATATGCGTTATAAATACTTATACTACTTCCAATATAACTTCTAATCATATGTCTTCCCTATAAATTCGAACTCTTCTCATTTATAAATTCGAACACCTATTCTACTTCTAATATGTTAAATGATACTTTTCTACTTCTAATATAACTTTTATTTATATGTTTTTTTCTATAAATTCGAACTCTTATTCTCTATAAATTAGAACTTCTATTCTACTTCCAATAGAACTTTTAATCATATGCATTATAAATACTTATTCTACTTCAAATAGAACTTCTAATCATATGTCTTCCCTATAAATTCGAACTTTTCTCCTCTACAAATTCGAACACCTATTCTAATTCTAATATGTTAAATGATATTTTTACATTTATTAGTGTTTAAAATTCTAAAATTTTAGAAAATTAGAAAAATAGATTGAGACGATCTTGGAGCGCCAACTTCTATTCTACTTCCAATAGAACTTTTAATCATATGCATTATAAATACTTATTCTACTTCAAATAAAACTTCTAATCATATGTATTTCCTATAAATTCAAACTCTTCTCCTCTATAAATTCGAACACCTATTCTAATTCTAATATCACTACAAGAAAAACGCAAACAGACGACACCGATCAGACAACGCTCAGAGAAAATAGTGTCGTCCAGATTTAACAGACAACTGTTTATTTTTAGACTCGAAAAAGGGTTGTCTGAGCCAATATTGTACAACTGTTTTTAAAACGTTGTCTAAAAAAATTAATCAGACAACGGTTTTTTAACTGACGTGTTGGGCAAAGTAATAGCTTCGTACAACGGTTTTAAAAACAGTTGTCTGAATAAACTTCAGACAACGTTGCAAGAAACCGTTGTTGAAATCAGACAAGTGTTTTTTGCTCGCTGTTATGTAAAACGTCTTCAAACAACGGTATGATATTGTGTTGTCTGAATGATTTTATCAGACAACGTATTTTAAATTGTTGTGTTGTGCAAAGCAATAACTATAGACAACGGTTTATAAAAGTGTTGTTTGAATAGGCTTCAGACAAGTTTTCAAGAAACCGTTATCTGAACTACAGAAAATTTTGAATTGAATTTGGTGGGAAATAATGAAATAATTTGAATTGAATTTGGTGGGAAATGAAAAAATTGAATTAGATTTGGTGGGAAATAATGAAAAAATCAGACAACGGTTTTGTTATAAAAAATGTTGTGTGATATTAAGCACAACAACATTTTTAGAAATTAGACTTGTTTTCTATAGCATAACTTAACTCCAAATATTTTTAAATACCTCCACATCATTTTCTAGATTTTTATAATTTTTTTTAGAATTTTTAAAAAATTTTAAATCATTTTCTACATTTTTAAACAATTTTATACTATTTTTAAATCACTGGAACTATTAAACAAATAATTATAAATTGAATAACTTTAATTAAATTAATTAAAATCATTTAACAATAAATTAATAAATTATTTAATAAATATTCACATTTATTAAATAATTAAATTAGTTAATCATTATTTGAAATTAATTAAAATAATTAAAATAAAAACAATTGTGAAAAGTAAATAAATAATTTACCTTTTTAAATAAAAGGTAATTTAGTAATTAGAAGTAAATAAGTTAAAAGGTGAAAAGGTTAAAAACATTTCGGTTTTTACCTTTTTATCAAAACAAGATTAAAGCAATACTATTCATCACCATCTTCAAGCTTTCATTCCAAGAACACCAAAAACACGAAGAACACAATAATCAATCTTCAATTTCTACATGTTATGGAACTCAAAACCCAACATATGATATATGAAATTGACCAGAAAAACAAGATCTATAACATGGCATCTTCAGATTTCAAAACAAACACTGTTTGCAATTTTTTTTATTTTCAATCCTAATAATTTCAAAAATAAATCGAATTTTAGAAGAAAACCGAAATCACCTGCACCACATATGTTGGCAAAAAAAACGTAAGGTTCGTTGAGAGCTTCGATTCGACTACAGGAGCGTCAAAATCCGAATTCAATAACGTCTTCGAATTGGACTTTGATCTTCAAAAACAATATTTACCGGAATATATACTATTACAACATTTTCGTTTTTGTTAAAATCCCGTACAACCCGATCTTTTTATTTTTTGATTATTTTTTCCAAACACTAAAATGAGTGTTTACTAATTTCCGTACGGTTCGATCGTCCAAGAAATCATTCAAAAAAATTATTCAGTGAATCTGGATCGTTCCCCGTTATAGGAAGCATCACTTTTACTACGTTTTTGTTAAAATTCCATACAACCTGACCTTTTTATTTTTTGATTATTTTTTCTCAACACTAAAATGAGTGTTTATTGACATCTGTATGGTTCGATCGTCGAAGAAATCATTCAAAAAAATTATTCAGTGAATCTGGATCGTTCCCCATTATAGGAAGCATCATTTTTACTACGTTTTTGTTAAAATTCCATACAACCTGACCTTTTTATTTTTTGATTATTTTTTCCCAACACTAAAATGAGTGTTTATTGACATCCGTACGGTTCGATCGTCGAAGAAATCATTCAAAAAATTATTCAGTGAATCTGGATCGTGCCTCGTTATCAAAAGTAGCAATTTTACTACGTTTCTGTTAAAATCCCGTACAATCGGACCTTTAATTTTTTTAAATTAGTTTTTCCCAACACTAAAATGAGTGTTTGTTAACATCCGTACGGTTCGATCGTCGAAGAAATCATTCAAAAAAATTTATTCAGTGAATCTGGATCGTGCATCGTTGTAGAAAGCAACACTTTTACTACGTTTTTGTCAAAATCTCGTACAACATGACCTTTTTATTTTTTCATTATTTTTTCCCAACACTTAAATGAGTATCTATTATATTAATATTCCAAAATTTTGATTTTTTTTTGTTTCGAATCAAATTTCTTAGAATTTCATGATCCATAATCTCAAATTTCACTTTACTCCTATCATCTAATTCATATTGCCGCTTATTAATATTTGATTTTCCCATTTACTAAAATTTCACTTTCTCCAAATCAAATTACCGCTTCTTACACTTTCACTTTCTCCTTGACTAACTCATTTGCCTCCAAATCAAAATTTCATTTCCCTCGCTAAAATTTCATTTCCCCCGCTATCTTTTCACCCCCTCTATCTTCAGCCGCACAAACACAAAAACATAAGTACACACACAGATTTAAACACTCGCATAAACATACAAACACAAATTGAAACCCTAGTTCTTCATCTCACCATTATCAAACACGCACCCATAACTGTAAGTAATAACTCGAGACCCAGTTCATACAACCATCCATTCATAGCTTGAGAACCAGGTTCGCGGTTCCAATTCATACGAAACCCCCCTCTACTTGAAGCAATCAATTTTTTGATTCAATTAGTAAGTTTCAATCTGTTTGTTGAAATCTGTCAATTCATAGTTTGATTCAATTAGTAAGTTTCAATTGGGCATAATCTGTTTGATGAAATGTCTCAACTAATTCATCCTTTCAGATTTAAGGTAAGGGAGTCGTTGTAAATACATGTGAAACTTGTACTCACAAAAGACTTGCGTAAATGGACTTGTGTGACAATTAGCTTGTGTAAATGTTTAATAGAGGGATTAGTCTGATAATTTGCTGTACGGTGACATGCCTTTCTCGATATCCAGACTCAGACAACTTGAGTTATTATGAGTTCCTCTGTAGTTTTGTTTTTACAGTCTGCTGCAATAGATGATTGATATATTTCATTTACAATTCAGAAGCCTCTCAAGGTCTATATTGTGTATTAGATTTTGTTACATTGAAGTAATGCTAATGTTTACACTAAATCACGCAAGCGTACGTGGTCACAAGTAATACAGATAGAAGTCAAGTTCGTTCCCACAGAGATCTGGTTTTTAATTCAGTATTGTACCTATGCAACAATGTATGGTTATGATGCACTGCTAAGACAATTAACAATAATGGGTTTTATAAACTAAATTAACTAAGAAGTAAACTAACAACTAAGAACTAACTAAAGAAAATTGGAATCGAATTACTTCTGCAAGAGAAAACATGGAATCCTAACTTCATTAAATACTTTGCTTAGATCTGACGCCTTTAATCACTATATGTAATGGTTATGATATCTGATCGGATAACGTGAAACAAGTACACGCTACCTGTCAGTATACGAATACCAAACTAAACATACATCCACAAAAGAGATAGAAGATGAATAGACACCAATTATGCTTAGACCCTATATGTCTATAGAATTTGAAAACATAACGGTTGAAGAACAAGTTATCCATAATGATCACATAGGGCAATATAAGTATTCTCATCTCATACTACAAATCATGTTGATAAACAATCATGAACCTGTGCTAGCATGGCAAGTTCTAAATCTCAAGATCCACTTTCACTTCACAAGAGATTAACAAATTAGATGTTAGCTACGCATCTAACAATTAAGCATAACCATACAAGGATATCAGATATACATCACACACAGATCTTTAAAACATCAAGATACTAAAGCTCCATAAATAAATCCGTTAGAATCCCATGACAATGATTAGCTCATAATCGAAGCTCTCATCATCATGTGATCTGATGAAACCATGATAAAAAACAAAGTATGAAAAAAATACAAATAAACTAGAGTAATTGATATATAATGGTTCTACTCCTAATGATGATCTTAATTTACAAGGGTTGGATGTGTTTATATAGGCTCTAAAAGTCTTGCCCAGCAAGAAAATACAAAAACAGAATTATAATAGAATTTCTGCAAAATACGTTTCCTAAACTGATTCTGTTTTAAAGGGAAATTCGCAGCTGTCTTTTCTTCAGTAATTCTGGAACGTTCCAGCTGCAATTGGGCCTCTGGACCACTTTAGAATGATAGAGAATCTCGTTATCTTCGCGTGAACAGTATGATCGCCCAAAACTGACTTCTAGAACTCAAGATATGGCCGAAACAGTGAATCTCACGCGTGTAGCCCAATAAATCCAAATTTTAATAAATTAAATCTCCAAAAACGACAAAAACATCCACCATAATCAACATCCTTGTAAATCTGCACAACTAAACAAAACACATCAAAACTACAAGAAACTTGAGCCCAAGACAATCAATTTAAGCCGATTTAGAATGCTCCAAGTGGATATAAACTCCACTTATCACACCCCCAAACTTAAACCGATGCTTGTCCTCAAGCATAAACAATTACAACTAACTAACTAGTACCACTTCCGTAGGTGATCACGGTTGCATTTGGCATATGCAACAAGCCCTTTAAACCCCTAGGCAGCCCTAGTGGACAAGTAAGGTCTCGTGAGGGCCTATAGCGAATGTACCCACAAAATCCAACTAACTAAACAATGCAATAACAATGCAATGCATGAATGCAACTAATATGAAAATGCAAATGACTACTACTAATATCCTACCATACCTTCAAATCCTCTCATGCCATATCAACTTAAGAATCAAAGTAATAACGCAATGTCTTGGTGTCGAAAGTGCAAGTATTCACATAGTCTACTCAAAGAACATGCATAAGTTCTCACAAGCCCATGTCAAATGTAAGAATAAGTTAGTAAACATGCTAAGCCTGCAAGAGTACATCTTTGAGACAAAACTCGGGATCTCATACGCAAAAACAAGCAATCACTCACAATACACTCACAAAAGAATATTCACTCAAGAACAAGGGTAAGTGTATCACTCAATTCCAACAAAATCATAAACATGCTTGACATTTGGTATCAATCTAACTCTTAACACAACATACATCAATGACGATAATCAAAAGGTCTTTATTTGGGTTGTAACGGGGCTAGGGACAAGGTATGTCAAATAAGCCAAAACAGGTGAAGTGTCAAAAGCTAGTAAGTACCATAATAAATCACACACAACACCCTATTTCCCCCCCACACAATTTTTACTAAAACAACACTCGACTAGTCGACTAAAATAGGATCACAACAAACACAAACATGCTCTCAAAATATATATTTTTTTCTTTTTTTTTCTTTTTTTTTCGAGAGCTAAATAAAACAATAATATAAACAATAACAACGATCCCATGAGTTTATTACATATGCCGACTATCAAGTAAACAAACAAACCCAGTTTTCAATATTTCCCCCAAAAGTATGACCAACAATAAACCCCTCCTTGCACACCTTATTACTCCTTTAAGCACTCTACTAGCCTTTGACAATGTGGGTTCAAATTAATGTAAGGCCAATACAAGAAAAAGGTCTAGGCAAGTAATGTGGTATGTCACCGAAAAAATAGGATTAAGCTCAACGGGTTAACTAATTGATCATATAAACATGGTATGATAATATGGGAAAATATGCGGTTAATCCTAATGCCTTTATCATTTTGATCGTCAAATAATGTCATGCATTTCAGGAAAGACCTCAAACAACTGCTAGCAATGCAAACAATCTGTGGACACTCAAGCAAACGAATAAATTGCAACAAATATGCAATAAGGCTCAAAAACTCACTTGGTGGAAAAACATACTCAATCCCAAGCAAAAATCTCTCTAATGCACCGACTTGTATTCAAAGCATGCAAACTAAATCATCTTGCACATATTCATGTCCTTCTAATCACTTACAACATTCAATAAGTTTACTAGCTTCAACTTACTAGTGTATGTGTGTGCACAAGAACAAAGCATATCACTTCTCAATCAAAAGCGTCAACAACACAAAATTCCAATCAAGCATGGGTGCAAATGCAAACTATAATGGACTCACATGAAATACGAAAATAAAAACAGAATGTCCTATATGAAACAAACGTAGATAACACGAACATAAATGCATAATTTACTACTACTAATATGCAAGCATGAAATCCTACATGAACAAATAATACAACAACAACTACTAATCCCCCAAACCACCCCCAAACTTAGAATATTCAATGTCCGCATTGAGTGGAAAGTAAATACAAGGGAAAGTAGAAACATACCTGCAATGCCCCTTACATCCTTCTCCATTGTAACTCAACATGCTTGTGAGGCAAAAATCCCCTTTTTGTAGCAAGTAGCATCACCTCTCCCAAGCTTAGAAGCCATAAGAATCAATACCCAACTCACAAGAAGCTCCACCAATAATTTCCAAGCAATACCACACCAAAAATAGGCAAATACCAAGAATAATACAAATCCCAATTTTTCAAGAACACAAATTCGTAATAAAAATAAAATTTGAGAGAAGAAATAAACCCACTACGAATTGGAGAGGTGAACTTGCAATTAATTCCTCTTTAGAATTGAATTTTTAGAGATTTAAATAAATAGAAGAGGAATTGGATTTGTATGTCTAGGTGTGTATAAATATAAGATGATGGATAGGTTGAATAAAAAATTTTAATGTATAGGAGAGATTTGGAGAGGTTATGATTTGATGTAGGATAAATATAGGAATTTAGAATTGAAGAAATTTGGGTTAGAATTGAATTTTGGGGAATTTTAAAGGTGAAAAACACTAATTTTCGGAAAAAATCTGGGCAGAAAGGGGGTGTAACGCAGCCCGTGGCTGCGTTTCAGGGGCTTTGGCGCGGAAAAGGTAGTAACGCATGACAGAAATGCGTTACAGGGGTCAATATACAGGTAGACGCGCTAGCGCAACTGACGGGCAAATTGCGCCTAATGCAGTAACGCAGGCGCAAGTTGCGTTACTGGGGCCTGCTTGCGCGAAAAATATTGTTCCGAATTTTAATTTTTTTTTTTTCACAGATTTTTTTTTTTGGACAGATTTTTTTTTTCTTTTCACAATACTACTACTCTTTTTTTTTTTCACTACACTCATTTTTTTTTTCCATACAACACTCAATTTTTTTTTTCTACACTAATGGCATGGGTTGCCTCCCACCAAGCGCTTCTTTAACGTCAATAGCTTGACGTTACTTCCAAGTCTCCATTAAGGATGATAATAGTTCGCCTGGTCCTCTCTTCGCGAGACTTCATCGTCATCACGGCGGCACACTTTCTGCCCCTTCTCCTTGCTTGGCCTATTCATGTAACAACTATATCCTCTTCCAATACCTTCATCTGTTGACCCAAAATCTGACAATTTGTAGAACAACACACATTCACGGGCTTCGCTTGAATATAATGGAGGAGGGTAAATGTAAATTGCTGAAGCCTTTGGTTCCTCAACGAGAACTTCCTCCATTGGCTCTAATGCGCTACCTCCATCTTTATACTCTGAGACAAGTAGAAGACCTGCATCTTTCCCATGTTCTTCATCCTCTTGGTTCGCACATACCAATTCTTGAAATTTGCGTAGCTCATCAGTGTCTGTCCCAAATAGTGCACTTTCCAAATCATCCACCATCCTAACATGATCAAATTCCTCACACGGCTTATGAACGCTCACCTCACCTTGGAATTTGTCTTCCTCAATTAAGCATGCAGTACCTTGCTCCAAGTCACCGTTATTTTCTGGAATGGCCTCTAGTATGAATTGTTGTTTCTCTTGTTCCAAGGCTCTCCAAACTTGAGTAACTAGTGTCTCCATAGATTTGAGAGACTCCTCATTACTCTTCACAAGCATCCTAATCTCCTCCCTAGTAGGAACCTCATCTGACTGAAAAGTAGGAGTAGGTTGCTGATGTTGAAACTCTTCACTACCAAAGACATATGACATATCTGGAACATCTTGCTGGTACTGTTGAGGATGATACTGAAAATATGGTTGTTCCTCATAACTCAGAGGTTGAGATTGCCACGGGTCATGTTGCTGTAGAAAATTCTGGTTCTGCTGTTGCAGAATATTCTGAGGATAGTAAGGCTGTGCTCCATATTGTTGACCTTGATACTGCTGATAAGGCTGCTGAGGTTGTTGAATACCACCTTGGTTGCTCCAGCACTGATACGTCTCATGTGCGCCCGCACATAGCTCACAAACACTAGCCACCTGCTGAACTCCATAGTAATTTAGAAAATCCATCTTCAATGCCTACACTCTCTGACAAGTACCGAAACACTACGAACAAACTAACTAAGTAAGAAATCCGAGTCAGTGAACGCTAACGACCACTATTGACAAGCACATAAACCAAAAATAAAACACCGATGATCCCCGGCAGCGGCGCCAAAAACTTGTTTACACTAAATCACGCAAGCATACGTGGTCACAAGTAATACAGATAAAAGTCAAGTTCGTTCCCACAGAGATCTGGTTTTTAATTCGGTATTGTACCTATGCAACAATGTATGGTTATTATGCACTGCTAAGACAATTAACAATAATGGGTTTTATAAACTAAATTAACTAAGAAGTAAACTAACAACTAAGAACTAACTAAAGAAAATTGGAATCGAATTACTTCTGCAAGAGAAAACATGGAATCCTAACTTCATTAAATACTTTGCTTAGATCTGACGCCTTTAATCACTATATGCAATGGTTATGATATCTGATCGGATAACACGAAACAAGTACACGCTACCTGTCAGTATACGAATACCAAACTAAACATACATCCACAAAAGAGATAGAAGATGAATAGACACCAATTATGCTTAGACCCTATATGTCTATAGAATTTGAAAACATAACGGTTGAAGAACAAGTTATCCATAATGATCACATAGGGCAATATAAGTATTCTCATCTCATACTACAAATCATGTTGATAAACAATCATGAACCTATGCTAGCATGGCAAGTTCTAAATCTCAAGATCCACTTTCACTTCACAAGAGATTAACAAATTAGATGTTAGCTACGCATCTAACAATTAAGCATAACCATACGTGGATATCAGATATACATCACACACAGATCTTTAAAACATCAAGATACTAAAGCTCCATAAATAAATCCGTTAGAATCCCATGATAACGATTAGCTTATAATCGAACCTCTCATCATCATGGGATCTGATGAAACCATGATAAAAACAAAGTATGAAAAAAATACAAATAAACTAGAGTAATTGATATATAATGGTTCTACTCCTAATGATGATCTTAATTTACAAGGGTTGGATGTGTTTATATAGGCTCTAAAAGTCTTGCCCAGCAACAAAATACAAAAACAGAATTATAATAGAATTTCTGCAAAATACGTTTTCTAAACTGATTCTGTTTTAAAGGGAAATTCGCAGCTGTCTTTTCTTCAGTAATTCTGGAACGTTCCAGCTGCAATTGGGCCTCTGGACCACTTTAGAATGATAGAGAATCTCGTTATCTTCGCGTGGACAGTAAGATCGCCCAAAACTGACTTCTAGAACTCAAGATATGGCCCAAACAGTGAATCTCACGCGTGCAACCCAATAAATCCGAATTTTAATAAATTAAATCTCCAAAAACGACAAAAACATCCACCATAATCAACATCCTTGTAAATCTGCACAACTAAACAAAACACATCAAAACTACAAGAAACTTGAGCCCAAGACAATCAATTTAAGCCGATTTAGAATGCTCCAAGTGGATATAAACTCCACTTATCAGCTAACATTTATGTATCTGACAGGGCCTATTCCCGATAGTATTGGTAATTACACAAGTTTTTGAATATTGTAAGTGTCTATAAGTAACTCAGTGTTCAGAATTTCATATCTTTTTATGTTGCAGTCTTTATATTTTTGGTTTTTGTTTCCAATGCAAGGGATATCTCTTACAATGAAATTACTACAGAGATATCATACAATATCGGATTTCTTCAAGTGGCTACCTTGTAAGTTCGCTTTTTATGTCTTCCTTTTACTTCTCTGTTCTGTGTTCTGAATATAGAACAACCAAACTATGAGGTAGTCAAGCAGTGATCATAGAGTTTGTTTGTAGTTTTTCTGACCAAAGAATGTCTAGGCAATTACTGTGTTTTTTTGAATTTTGATCTATTAGCAGAATATAGTTTGAGAATAAATAGGGATATGGGTTTTTGGTTAATTGTGTACGTACAATATATAACTGTATAAGGTTACACATGCTTCAGTTTTCACAAGTTTTACTTGGAATGAGCCCCCTTATGGGGCTACTGTAAAAAACACTAGTCCAAGATATAGAATAGAAAGCTGATGATGAATATATTTATTTCATACTTTATATATCTTGACAAGTGAAACATATCTGATTAAAGAATGAAACTTCTAGTCATTTAATGGGAGACACTAGTTTGAATATGTTACTGCATTTTGCAACTGGAACATGCTGGTGTATCTATTCTTCTCTGTGATCGAATGTTTGTGATCTTAATGAAATAATTAATTATGATTTTAACTGTATTCATGTTGTCAGTAGATGAGGTTAGTTGATAATGTTCTTGGAATATCAACAAAATCCTTAAAATTAAAATCAATATTAGATCTTTTTAATGGATGTTTCATACTTGCTTATATATATATCATTTATATCTATCTTAAATTTCTTCCACAAACTATGAACAGGAGCAGTAAGTGACTGAAATACATAGAAGGAAACCTCAAATCATTCAATCTGACTCTCGGCTGTAATTATCAAAGAAAACAGCTTCAAAGCCATTTAGTACAATTCTCAACGGTAGAATGCAAGCAGAGGGAAGACCATCCTTTGGCGGAATGGAGCAAGCATATAGTGCCAAAATCATGACGTGGCTTGAAGAGTATTTTGTGGAAGGCAAGACGATGTATCTTTTTGGGTATCTTTCTTTGAAATTGCTCTATATCACAATTATGATCTGCATTTTGAAATCTGTTAGACCCTGTTTTGATGCATATGTATTCCTATTTGGCCAGCAACCAAAACAACCAAACTATGAGGTAGTCGACTTGTACTTGTCTCTTCTTCTCTTCTACTGGTAGCCGTCTTTGTTTTTCAGCACTCCTACTGGTATTGAGACCCCAGATGTTATTGACATTCGCAAGCAGCAGAGGAAGGAACCTGAGAAGCCACTTTACCAAGTAAGCATCCACAGTCTGAATATCTGATTCGCTCCCAGATAATTTGTGCCTTGCCTTGGCTGATGTGTGCACTTTTTTGAAGTTGCTTGAAGAGAAAGAAGAAAAGATAGCTCCAGGGACCTTGCTAGGAACGAGTCACACGTAAGTTCTGCATAAATGGACAGCAGTTTACCACAGTAACAACAAGCATCAGTGAAGAAATGCTTACATTACAAGATAACAAAAACACCTAAATGGAGGGATGGCTCATTTATTCCAACATTTGTTCCTTTGCACTCCAATTCTCACTAGAAGGTTGTTGAGATGAGAATCCAAGGTTTCACTCCAATTCTCTTCCATTTTAATGATCAGTTCACACCTGAACTTTGTAGTGGTACTTTGTTGGGATTTGGTATTGGTAGTAGCTTTATAGTGATAAATATTGATGGGTAGTTGCTGTTTAGATGATTATTGGTTTTGATTATATTGGTTAGTTACTAGTAGTGTATAAACTTTGATTTTTGTTATAAATAAAAGTGTTGTTTCATTTATCATTACCCAATGTTATCATCTCTGATAAAAACTTGTTAAAAATATCATTAGACAATGGACAAGTTTCAAGAAACCATTGTACAAAAAAGAGTTGACCATTGTATAAAAAATGTAAAACCATTGTCTATAAGTAAAACATACCATCCTAGTAAAACTAAACCATTGTGTGAAAATAACAAAAATAAGCATTTTCATAACTAGACATGTTTTGTGGAAAGCTTTGCGACAACGGTTTGTGTACCGTTGTCTTTTACCATGTATCAGACGGCATCTCAATATACGACGGGAAAAAAGTATCAGATAACGGGCAAAAATAGTTGTCACATAATTCTTTTTTATATAAAAACGTTGTTTGTCATGCTCCCCAACAACGGTTTTGTTCCGTTGTCTTTTCTATTTAACAACACCGATCATGGTTTAGAAACCACTTGTCTGAAATGATTTCAGACAAGCATTTTTCAACCGACTGTTGTTGTTTCTAGGTATCAGACAACATTTTCTAGAACAAGGTATGTTGTCTTGTACACGATCAGATAACGATTTGTATGTTGTTGTCTGATCTAGATATCAGACGGCATCTCAATAGACGACGGGAAAAGGGGTCATCAGACAACGGGCAAAAACAGTTGTCTCATCCAGTTTTTCTTGTAGTGTATGTTAAATGATATTTTTACATTTATTAGTGTTTAAAATTCTAAAATTTTAGAAAATTAGAAAAATAGATTGAGACGATCTTGGAGCGCCACCTAAACGCCCGCGTATCCTCCTTTATATATAATAGATATTGATTTATATCTAAGAAAGGAAATAAAAGTACAAAGATGGAAAATGAATTTTTAATTGAAAAAAATAAAGTTATGGGTAACTAAAAATTACTTAAGTTTGGAATGGTTACATTTTATTAGTAACTAGCTTATAACCCGTGCAATGCACAGGTTTATTATATTATATTATAAATTTTATTTAATATTATAATTATGTTTTTAATATATTTTATTAATAATTGAGAAATATGATGTGATATTTTCAAATATATATTAATGATTGTAAGATTTGTTGTAAATTAAAAAGGTAACGTGTTTTAATTATAAAGGAAATATTAATGATGGAAATATATGATACGCTTGATGTTTTTATGTGTTTATAAAAAGGTAATATGTTCAACTAAAAGTAAATATGAAAAAGGTAATCGATTAATTATCATTAATTTAGATTTGTTTTAAATTAAAAAGGTAATGTGTTTTAATTTGAAAAAAAATATTAATGATCGAAAGATATGATACGATTGATGTTTTTAGGTGTTTATAAAAGGTAATATGTTCAACTAAAAGTAAATGTGAAAAAGGCAATCGACTAATTACAATTAATTTTATTATATTAATGTGAAAAAGGCAATCGACTAATTACCATTAATTTTATTATCTTAATCGACTAATTATCATTAATTATAACGTTATTAATGATCGAAAGATATGATACGATTGATGTTTTTAGGTGTTTATAAAAGGTAATATGTTCAACTAAAAGTAAATGTGAAAAAGACAATCGACTAATTACCATTAATTTTATTATATTAATGTGAAAAAGGCAATCGACTAATTACCATTAATTTTATTATCTTAATCGACTAATTATCATTAATTATAACGTGTTTTAATTGGAAAGAAAATAGGAGTGACGGAAAGATATGAGACGATTGATGTTTTTAGGTGTTTATAAAAGGTATTATCTCGACTAATTACCATTAATTATATTATGTTATTATGTTATTTTAGGTGTATTTATGTTTCTTTATAATGAAGGGTAAATAAGTAAATTTACTTAGTACCAAAAAATAGGTACCAAAACTTTTAATGTTTCGGAATTTATATAATAGTATAGATTTAGGGAATTATTAGAACGTTGTTGGAGTAATAACTTGTGCAACCTAAATTTTTTAACTTATAAAATCAAATAAGGCAGATGTTGACTCGGTCTAAAAGGAGAATAATTTTTTGTTAAAGTAAATTAAAGGAATGTACGTCTTATACAATAAATAATTAAGTATTTAAATGTAAAAATTTATAATAGCATGTTTTTAATATGATTCAATTTTCGTTATAATAAATTAAATAATTCATCCCACATAAACTTCACAGGATGAGAACCCTAATAAGATACTAGTATTTATGCCCGCGGTGCTGGGCTTTTTTAAATATAGAAATTCTAAAACTTAGTTTTGAAATATAATTTCATTGTAGATTGATTTATAGATGTTTCTAACATATAAAAAGAAATTATAATGTGTGAAATTAATATTTATATTAGTCTAATAAAATGACCATAACAAATTATAATGTGTGAATAATAATACTTTAGTTGGTGTTGTGTTGTTGATTGTTATATGAATAATACTATGAATATTTAATATTAAGTAATAATCCAATACACAAAATGTAGTTTTGAGAATTAATATTGATATGGCTAAAAATAAGCCCTAAAGACATAATTAATGATGCATTAATTAGACCTAGCCTGGTCCAAATATGAAGCCCATTAATGAGGCCCGAAACCCTAATTAAATATTAATTTCGTAATTAATATTGAGGGATAGCTAACAGCTTGGAAATAAGAGTCAAATAAGGATACAATATCTTTATGAGTAGCTCCCAAGTCACCAAATCAGACGCAGAAACTAATTCATACAGGAAGGATCTAGAATCGGGCCTAGAGTGGGTAACTTGCCCACCAAGTTCCCAAACCCTACTCTAACTCCAAGGCCTCCCAAGCCTATATAAAGGGTCAGACCCCTCATCTCAGAACTACGTTTTTGGCTTGATTCTCAACTCTGAGATACGTAGGCATCTTGTTAGGACCGAGTTAGTCTCCGACAACAAGAGCAGCCACCATTAAAGCTCGAAGCTCTCAATCCCTAGCAATCAATACACGAATTAATTACACCCTACTTTTTATTCCACAACATTTGGCGCCGTCTGTGGGAAAAGGACGTCAACCATGGAAAATACACGGATGATGTGATGATCCACCAGCCTCAATTCGCGTTCTGATCATCGTTGTTGGTATGCAGTCAACATGTACCACCATTCAAGGGTTGAACCTTCTAGGAACAAGAATTTAAACGAGTCTCCAAGAAGATGGAGTCCAAAGAATGAGTCTAAACTCTCAAGGGGCGAATCCCCCAATCCTAGGCATGACTATGCCCATAATAGACAAGCATGATTATAAATCTCTGCCATAGTGCTTCCACCACTAACAGATCAGAACCCTAGTTATGGGCTTCCGCCCCAATTAGAGGATGATTCGCCACGTATCTAAGGCTTGAGACCTCCATATATAGCAGAAAAAAGAAGTCTCAATTGTGCACTAATGACGATGATCCACTACCCTCGACTACCAATCAAGGAACGACTCCCCTAGAGACACGTCTCCAAGGGGTGATCCCCAAGGGGAAATCCAAAATCCACTAACCCAAGGAGCGAATCCCCAATTGTAGATGATTATTGAACCACAAGGATCACAGATTACCACCACCGTCGTGCTAATCTCAATACCTTAAAACCCCGTTTATGGGTTGTCACCATTCCCAATTGTTGATGGAACCATCGATTTACAAATGGGAAATATGTTCCTCAATACACTGAGGGCTTGGTTCCCTTGTTGGAAGAAAGCAAAGTTTATCAGAATCATACACCGAAGACGACTTCTCGTCTGAAGAAGGTGAAGAAGAGGACGTCCGTTCTATCAAGAGACGTCAAGGCAAGGAGCCCATCATAGGATCAGGACGTTCTTAACCCTGAGGGACTCAAGGAACGGCTCTTTAGGCCATAAACGAAAGGATTTGGGGGGTCAAATTACTCATCCACGGCAGCCGATTGTGGGTTTAATAAATCCAGGGACGATTCCCCTCCGGATAGTGGTGTCTTCACTCTAGCACACCATGGGGATTTGATGTGCCGAAAACATGTTAATTAAAATCGCAAGCGCACGATCTCGTTTTAGTATTTATGATTCGATCCACAGAGACTAATATTTTCGCAAACCTTAATTTCTAACTTAGGCGAATTAGAACAATTTTTGGATTTTTGAGAAGATTTGGATTTAATTCCTAAAACTTATTTTAAACTAATTTTTAGAGAAAATTAAATTATTATTTTGGTTCTGAACTAATTAAATTAAAAATGAAAAGAACAAAAACTTAATTATTCTGAACAAATCTAAATTCGAATTAAAACTAGATTTTATTCTAAAACATATTTTTTTACTAGAATTTACAAATTATTTACAGAAAAAAAATTTGGAAAATTCGACATGTCTTGTTCGTATATTTGACTTAGCCAGAAACAAACCAAAAGCATTTTTGAATCTCCAAAACCAAACAATCCAACACAACAAACCAGTAAAACAATCATCCTGCAACTATCGAAACCAAACACAGGAACTCAGCAAACATCGACTCAAGCTACTTGACACGGTAAGACTCAAAAACGCACAGCATCACAGAAATAGACTACTAACTTAGTATTAAAATCGCAAAGCTGCAAACTTGAAAACAAAACAACTCGGTTAACAACTGGGAAACTCAGTACGAACCCAGCACAAAACTCAGTACACGCAAACAAAATTTCTAAAATTAAAACGACTACAATCAGCAACTCGAGTAAACTCGACCACGAACGCAGAAAACAGAACAGCAGCAAAAATAATCAGCAAACAACCCATTCAACTCATCGCAGCTTAAACACACTTCGGAAACTCGGAGAATTTAGTACAGATATCGAACTCAACTGACCAATGACCACAGCTCGGAAAAACGTCTAACAACATAGCAATTCGCATAAAACTTGGCTACTGCTACAAACTAAACACATATAATCTTGAACAATCGAAAAGTTTAAACGAAACGCAGCATCGAAAACTCGGTATTACACGGCAACGCAAATCAAACATTCAGAATCTCAGAATCAAGAACCCCTAAGTCGCGAGTAACTCAGTGAACTACTCAGCAAAACTCGAACCAAAGTAATACAATTAAACCAACAGAAACGAAACCAACAAACAATAAAATTGGGGGAAAGGGGATTTCAGCGAACTCGAACTCCAGGGAAGGGGAAGGGCGTGTGGTTTAGACGAAAAGAAGAATAAGGCGTGAGGTTGGGGAAAGAATGAGAGAGAGAGAGATTCGTGGGTTCTAAACGAAGTAGAAGGGGAGAAAAATGAGATTGAAAACAGCGATTATGGAGAGATGAGGCTCGTGTTTGTGTTAGAATCGAAGGAAGCAGGGGAGATGCTGAAATCGACGAAGAAAAAGAAGAACAAGGAATAAGCAGCTGGGATTGATTAAACTGAGAAACACAAAAACAGGGGAACTAAAGAAATTGTATTCGCAAGCTGAGAAAAAAACAGGGGAATTGTAAGACTGATGCTTCGAATTAAATAAAAAAGAACGAGACAGAAAATAAATAACGAAATTAAAACTAATATTTTTGTATTTTTTTTCTAACACATAAATTATGAAAATTAGATCTATAATTAAAAATAACCAAACCCACAATAAAATTGAAATTTAAAGGGGGTCAACTATAATATTAAAACAGAAATTAAAATTACAAACAAATCCTTTAAATCGATAATTTCAATCCCGAGTGGTTAGCGTTGCTACTTTATCCACCCGAGAATTTACGAAAATAACGAAATAAAGAGCAAGGAGAGAAATGAAAGAGAAGTGCAAGAAATTAAATGAAACTTGAAATTTCATAAAAATAAAGAGTGTTTACTAGAAGAAAAATATTACAACTAAAATTTTGGAGATGAACTACTAGTAACCTAATTCTAGTATCTAAGCTAATTGTCTTTTTACAAGAGAAGATGAGGTCTATTTATAGGAAATTTTTAGGGTTTAGGTTAGGTGTGGTTTAATCCTAGCCCTCCATTTTGGTTGGTGTGGGTTAATCCTAGCCCTCCATTTTGGTTGGCGACAAAAATGCACCACCACCCCTTGCTTTTTCTTTTCTTCTTGTTTTGGTCCTTCTTCTTTCTCTTTTGCCCTTCCTTGCACTTTATTTCTTTATTTTGCCATTTCTTCAGTTTTCTCGAATTTTCCTGAAATGCAACAAAATAATTTATTAAAATACGAATTCAAACAATAAATAGGCAATAAAAATATGCAAAATTATGCACTAATCAAATGTCCCCATACCTATCTTTTTCTCGTCCTCGAGTAAAACAAAAACAAAAAGATATCTACATAAAAAGTCCTATACTCCTTTTCGTAGGTGTGACGGTTGCATTTGGCATATGCAACAAGCCCTTTAAACCCCTAGGCAGCCCTAGTGGATGAGTGAGGTCTCGTGAGGGCCTATATTGAATGTACCCACAAAATCCATCTAGTTCGTATAAAAGATTACATGGCAATGCAACACCACACATACATGTCCTCTTATGATACATCAACTTAAGAATCAAAATGAATTTGCACAGTCTTGGTGTAGAAAGTACAAGGATCCACATAGTCTACTTAAAGAAACATGCAAGAGTGATTACCAGTTCATGACAAGTGCAAAAATTATTGGAAAACATGCTAAGTCTACAAGAGCACACCTTAGAGTCAAAACTTGAGAGCTCATATGCAAAAGAAACAAGCAATACCTCACAATTCACTCACAAAAGAACATTCATTCAAGGGTAAGTGTATCACTCTATTCCAACATAATCAAAAACATGCTTGACACTTGGTACCATTCTAACTTAAACACAACATACATCAATGATGACAATCAAAGGGTCTTTATTTGGGTTGTAATGGGGTTAGGGACAAGGTATGTCAAGTAAGGCCAAAACAAGGTGAAGTGTCAAAAGCTAGTAGTCACCATGAAAATCCTACACAACACCAGACTTACTCCCCACACATTATTTTCTACTTTTAACAAAAAGACTTGACTAGTCGAATAAAAGAGGATTACAAAGACATAAGTATGCTCTCATATATTTTTTTTCTTTTTTTTTTTTCATTTTTTTTCCGATTTTTTTTAAAGAGCTAATATAAGCAACAATAATCCTCTTTTACAGAAAATCGACTAACAAGATAACCAACAAAACATATATTTCCTAAAAAGTTATGAACAAGAGTAAACCCATCTCATACACCTTATTACTCCCTCAAGTTCATACTAGCCTTTGACAAATTAGGATCAAGTGTACGTAAGGTTGTACAAGAAAAAGGTCTTAGGCGCGTAATGGGGTGCGTCACCGAAAGAATTTGATTAAGCTCAAAAGGGTAACTAATTGATCACATAAGAATGGTGTGGATATTTTGGAAATATGGGTTATTCCTAAATGCCATTATCATCTTATCATCAATCAATGTCATGTATTTCAAGAAAGAACTCAACCAAGTGCTAGCAATGCAAATGACAAGTGAACACTCAAGCAAACGAATATAAATGCAAAAGATATGCATATGGGCTCAAAACTCACTTGGTGTGGTAGAACATAATCAATCTCAAGTAAAGGTATCTTCAATGCACCTACTTGTACTCAAAGCATGAAAACCAAATCATCTTACACCTAATCGTGACCTTCCAATTTCTTGCATAATTCAAACAAGTCTACTAGTTTCACCTTGCTAGTGTAAGTGTGTGGACAAGACTTAGCAAATTACTTCTCAATCAAAAGCTAAAGGAACACAAGATTATCATAGCATGTAAGGGTGCAACTAGCAATCAATTAACGAGACTAGAATAAGATTAGAACTCTACTATTTACAATTCTACAACTCTTTTTGTGATTTTTTTTTTCAATTTTTTTGGATTTTTCAATTTTTTATGTATTTAACTAAAACCCTCCCCCATACCTAAATCATGCATTGTCCTCAATGTATGAAAATGCAAGAGAAATGAAGAGAATGAGGAGATAATACCTGATAAGGGATGACGGAGACGAACAAAAATAAAAACAACAAATTAATACAACCCACACACACAATTCCTCCCCCATACCTGGACTTCACGAGGGGAGGTAAAGAAATAAAAGCGAATTAGCCGATTCCGGTAGGAAAATTTGGATGAAGCTGTGAGAAAAATTCAAGACATTTTTGAAAATTTGGATTAGAACAAATTTTCTCCAGCAACATAGGATCATACAACCTATTAGGACAAGAATCACTAGTGTTTTCCCTAAACCAACTTGAGGCTTCTTTATTTTGTTTAAGCAGATTAGGGACAATGAAAGTCTGGTTCGAGGTCGAATCACTAGGAATGACAAAAGGCGAGGGTCCGGTTCCTCCTAAAGGCTGTTGATCAAACTCGGGATGATAAACAATCAAGTCAAATGTAGGAGGATGTGGTACAACGGGACTCTCAACGATAGGCTCAACACTAAAAATCTCGGATGGGGTCTCCCACGGAAAACAAATCGCATCTAACTCTCTCAACATTTCTTCCGAAGTCATATCCCTTAACGAATCGGCATATTCTCGATTAGGCTCATAGTTGACTTTGAAATCCTCAGCAAGAAGAGACTCAATCTCACTATCTTCGAAACTAGACCATGTGGCAAACTTGTTGACCACGTTAACCCCTATTGATGGTTCATAAAGCTCATTGGGTTCTTTTCCGACATTGAAAATGTTAAGGTCAATGGTCATGTTACCGAAAGTGAGTTTCATCGAACCATTCCTACAATTGATCAAGGCATTGGATGTAGCCAGAAAAGGTCTTCCTAAGATGACAGGAATTTGGTTCTTAGGATTTGTGACGATTTGAGTCTCTAGAACCACAAAGTCAACCGGGAAGATAAAATCACTAACCTTAATTAAGATATCTTCAATTATTCCCTTAGGCATTTTCACAGAACGATCAGCTAATTGAAGTGTCATGTTCGTCTTCTTAAGGTCCCCTAACCCTAGGGCTTGATAGACAGAAAATGGAAGAAGATTCACGCTCGCTCCTAAGTCAAGTAAAGCTTTATCCACAAAGGTATCGCCTATGAAACATGAAATTGTAGGACAACCAGGGTCCTTATATTTCATGGGTATTTGATTTGAAAGAATTGAACTCACATGAGATGTCAAAAAGGCTTTCTTAGGGACATGGGTGGATCGCTTATGAGTACACAAATCTTTTAGACACTTGGCATATGAAGGAATTTGTTGAATGGCATCTAAAAGAGGAATATTTATCTCGACTTGCTTGAAAACTTCCAAAATCTTGTCTACTTGGGCCGATTGTTTGTTCGAAATGAGTCGTTGAGGATACGGAGCTTTAGGCTTAAAGACTCGTTCACTAGACACATCGGCGGGAAGGGGTTTAGAAAGTGGAGTATCAGACGAAGATTTGGTAGGTGAAGATGAAGGCTCACTAGATGAAGGTGGTTTAATGGATGATTCGAGAGTTGGTTCGGGAGTGGAGTGATTAACGCTAGGGTCAGATTCAACATTTGACTCTTCCTCTTTTTCTGGAGACTCGACACCTACTTGATTGTCAACTTGATTCCCCGACCTTAGAGAAATTATGGCATTAATACTTTCAGGGGGTCTTTGGTTGAGGGGGAATCTAGGGTTGACCTCGGGTTGACTTGGAAACTTATTCTTTTCACGCTCATGGATGGCATTAGCTAATTGGCTCACTTGAACCTCTAAATTAGATATGGCTTGGGTGCTAGCATTTAAGATTTGCCTATCTTGAGTCATGGTTTGCAGGAACGTTTGTTGCGATTGAGCCAAATTACTGGTGGATTTGAAAAGCGCTTCGATATTTTTCTCCATCGATGTAAGGCGCTTATCCGACTCAGAAAAATCGGGAGGGTGGGAAGGAGCTTGACTTGGATAAGGAGCATGATTTTGATGTGGAAACGGATTTGAGTGCTGTTTATGAAAAACTGGAGGTTGATTTTGAAATTGTGGAGGGTGAGGTTGTTGACCTTGACCTTGATTCCAAGAAAAGTTTGGGTGATTTTTCCAACCGGGGTTATAAGTAGGAGCATAAGGATCATTTCGAGGACCCGGTTGGAACATCGCATTGACTTGTTGAAAATCTTGAGGATTTTGTATCCCTTGATTGGATGAATTAAAATTTGAGCACATGGATACTTGGAAGTGGGATCCGTTGGTTTCTAAGGCTTCTAAACGTCGAGTAAGAGTGGCTAATTTAGCCTCGGTCGCGATAGAGTTACCAACTTGATATAACCCCCTTTGATGCATGGTAGCATTAGAATCGTTCGATTTCTCGGGTTCTCGAGTGGGCTCCCTAGTCGATTCCCACAATATAGTCTTTTCCGCGAACTCTTCGAAAAACTCCCATCCCTCGTCCTCGTCTTTCTCCATGAATTTTCCTTGGCACATAGATTCCAACAATGCGATTGTTGAACCATCTAAGGCCTCGTACACAATCTTACAGAGCCTCCATTTTTCGATTCCGTGGTGGGGACATTGAGATAGAAGATTTTTAAAACGGTCAAGACACGTCCAAAATGGTTCATTATGTTTTTGACGAAATTGATTAATCTCATTCGTGAGTTTCGTAGTCTTATGGCTTGTAAAGAATTTTTTTAGAAAGATGACTACGAAACCCTCCCACGTGGAAATCGAATTGACGGGTAGACTATACAACCATTTTTTAGCATTATCTTTTAAAGCGAAGTTGATTAGTCTAAGCCGTATGGCGTCCTCGGAAAGTTGTTGGAGCTTTTGCAAAGTGCAAACCTCCTCGAATTCTTGTAGAAAAAGATAAGGATCCTCACCGTCACTCCCGCGAAAATTAGGTAACATGCTAATTTGATGACCTTTGATTTCGAAATTATTAGCAGTTACGGGAGGTAGGGTGATGCAAGAAGGTTGGGCCGATCTGGTGGGGTAACAACGGTCTTTTAACGAAACTGCCATTGTCACTACGGGGTCAGGAATTTCTACAGACTCGGATTCAGAAGAAGATGCAATCTCGATTGATCTTACTAGCCTAGCAGAATTATCCCTAATCCAAGCAGTTCGCATAAACCACAGAAGTATCACGTAGCAATTAAGTACGACAAAATAAACAAACAAAAGAAAGGGTGTAAAATTTAAAGGAAAATTCTAGACCTAGGGTTCCTTAAGAAAATAACTAGACCTTGCTCCTAACTGTAAGGACCACCAGAAACTTGGTAAATCAAAATTTATTCAGACCGATTTGGCCAGGTAGTTGCAAGCATTGCCAAGAGGCTAAACACCAGCCTAGACACCAAATCTTAATTGGCCAGGTAAGCTTTCGCTTGCCTAGACACCAACGAGTCAGAATAATTAATGATTACTTCGTTTCTTAGGTACCTTCCTAATTGAGCGCGAAATTCCTAGGGCAAACGTCTAATTAATTTTATTAAAGGCTATGGTATGCAGAATGATGGATTAATTGTTGTGGGCTAAGGAAAAAGTGATGAAATCTCTCCCCTTATCTTGTGAGTGGTTTTGCCCTTAAGATTTATTAAAATGATGCAACAAACAACGAGATATATACAAAAGCGGTAAACAAATATGGATGCATTACACTACGTATCCTATCTTAAAGAAAAGAAGAAAATTTAACGTACCTTTGGGTCCTCCAGCGATCACCACAATTTATAAGGTACGAAAAATTAAAAACAAAGAAATAAAAATCTAGATGATGTGCTCCTAGGTGATTAAATACGTGATGCAACAATTATGTATTTACAACTAATTTTTTTTTTATTTTTTCAATTTTCAATTATTTTTTTTTGTGATTTTCTAAAAATAAAACGGCGAAAAGAGTGAGATACGGGTTACCGAAGCATGCTTCCAAAAATTCCGATTTATTCCAAGCTCCGTGAGAAGATTCCCGAAATTTCAAACTTTCATAAAAAAAAAACGAAATAAAAAATAAGGCAAGTGAAAGAAAACTAATCCGAAAAATTAAAAATTAAGCTGCGAAAAATAATTAGTCCCCGGCAGCGGCGCCAAAAACTTGATGTGCCGAAAACATGTTAATTAAAATCGCAAGCGCACGATCTCGTTTTATTATTTATGATTCGATCCACAGAGACTAATATTTTCGCAAACCTTAATTTCTAACTTAGGCGAATTAGAACAATTTTTGGATTTTTGAGAAGATTTGGATTTAATTCCTAAAACTTATTTTAAACTAATTTTTAGAGAAAATTAAATTATTATTTTGGTTCTGAACTAATTAAATTAAAAATGAAAAGAACAAAAACTTAATTATTCTGAACAAATCTAAATTCGAATTAAAACTAGATTTTATTCTAAAACATATTTTTTTACTAGAATTTACAAATTATTTACAGAAAAAAAAATTAGGAAAATTCGACATGTCTTGTTCGTATATTTGACTTAGCCAGAAACAAACCAAAAGCATTTTTGAATCTCCAAAACCAAACAATCCAACACAACAAACCAGTAAAACAATCATCCTGCAACTATCGAAACCAAACACAGGAACTCAGCAAACATCGACTCAAGCTACTTGACACGGTAAGACTAAAAAACGCACAACATCACAGAAATAGACTACTAACTTAGTATTAAAATCGCAAAGCTGCAAACTTGAAAACAAAACAACTCGGTTAACAACTGGGAAACTCAGTACGAACCCAGCACAAAACTCAGTACACGCAAACAAAATTTCTAAAATTAAAACGACTACAATCAGCAACTCGAGTAAACTCGACCACGAACGCAGAAAACAGAACAGCAGCAAAAATAATCAGCAAACAACCCATTCAACTCATCGCAGCTTAAACACACTTCGGAAACTCGGAGAATTTAGTACAGATATCGAACTCAACTGACCAATGACCACAGCTCGGAAAAACATCTAACAACATAGCAATTCGCATAAAACTTGGCTACTGCTACAAACTAAACACATATAATCTTGAACAATCGAAAAGTTTAAACGAAACGCAGCATCGAAAACTCGGTATTACACGGCAACGCAAATCAAACATTCAGAATCTCAGAATCAAGAACCCCTAAGTCGCGAGTAACTCAGTGAACTACTCAGCAAAACTCGAACCAAAGTAATACAATTAAACCAACAGAAACGAAACCAACAAACAATAAAATTGGGGGAAAGGGGATTTCAGCGAACTCGAACTCCAGGGAAGGGGAAGGGCGTGTGGTTTAGACGAAAAGAAGAATAAGGCGTGAGGTTGGGGAAAGAATGAGAGAGAGAGAGAGAGAGATTCGTGGGTTCTAAACGAAGTAGAAGGGGAGAAAAATGAGATTGAAAACAGCGATTATGGAGAGATGAGGCTCGTGTTTGTGTTAGAATTGAAGGAAGCAGGGGAGATGCTGAAATCGACGAAGAAAAAGAAGAACAAGGAATAAGCAGCTGGGATTGATTAAACTGAGAAACACAAAAAAAGGGGAACTAAAGAAATTGTATTCGCAAGCTGAGAAAAAAACAGGGGAATTGTAAGACTGATGCTTCGAATTAAATAAAAAAGAACGAGACAGAAAATAAATAACGAAATTAAAACTAATATTTTTGTATTTTTTTTCTAACACATAAATTATGAAAATTAGATCTATAATTAAAAATAACCAAACCCACAATAAAATTGAAATTTAAAGGGGGTCAACTATAATATTAAAACAGAAATTAAAATTACGAACAAATCCTTTAAATCGATAATTTCAATCCCGAGTGGTTAGCGTTGCTACTTTATCCACCCGAGAATTTACGAAAATAACGAAATAAAGAGCAAGGAGAGAAATAAAAGAGAAGTGCAAGAAATTAAATGAAACTTGAAATTTCATAAAAATAAAGAGTGTTTACTAGAAGAAAAATATTACAACTAAAATTTTGGAGATGAACTACTAGTAACCTAATTCTAGTATCTAAGCTAATTGTCTTTTTACAAGAGAAGATGAGGTCTATTTATAGGAAATTTTTAGGGTTTAGGTTAGGTGTGGTTTAATCCTAGCCCTCCATTTTGGTTGGTGTGGGTTAATCCTAGCCCTCCATTTTGGTTGGCTACAAAAATGCACCACCACCCCTTGCTTTTTCTTTTCTTCTTGTTTTGGTCCTTCTTCTTTCTCTTTTGCCCTTCCTTGCACTTTATTTCTTTATTTTGCCATTTCTTCAGTTTTCTCGAATTTTCCTGAAATGCAACAAAATAATTTATTAAAATACGAATTCAAACAATAAATAGGCAATAAAAATATGCAAAATTATGCACTAATCAGGATTATAGATGTCCAACTCCATCATTACACGACGAACTTAAGTTCCCACCAATGGGATATCATAGGAGAAGACCAGTCAAGGAGCTCTAAGGAATGTTAGGGCCTTCTAAGCCCCAAGGATCCAAAGAATTGGCTCCCAATACTTTAGGAGGGTGGATACTCGCTCATGAAGCGCATATCTGAAAATTAAAGAAAAACTTGGAAATACAATAGGCTAGGCAGCCCCCAAGGGCTAGGATCCCCAAGGTTTTTAATTCAAGTGATACCCTTAGGAGGAGAAGGGTCGATACACAAAGGGCTGATCCCGATGACTCGATGCCCATAGGAGGTCATGATGATCCTATCCCGTCCCTCGCCAATGAGATAATGAATGCTCATATATCAAGGAAATTCAAGATGCCCACCATCGAGGCATGTGATGGGGCAGGAGATCCCATTAATCATGTGAGGACATACTCCAATGCACTACTAGTTTTAACCCGTGATTGACGCAATCAAGTATAGGACGTTCCCTAAAACCTTGGGGGGCATGACACAACGATGGTATAGTCGGTTGCCCCCAAACTCAATCGGCTCCTTTAAAGGACTAAGAAGGGCATTCGTCGCCCCGTTTATTGATGAAAAGTTCAAAAGAAACGTTTTATATTTCCCTGAAGGTGGAACAAGGAAAGAATGAATCCTTGAGGGATTACATGGACCGAATCACCAAGGAAGCCTTGACGGTCCCGAACTTGGATGATTAAGCAGCTATCAAGGTAGATGAAAGTGAAAGGGAAGCCTCAACCCCTGCTGGAGGCAATGGAGGTAATAACGAAAAGCGAAGGTGGTCACGAGTGGGATGTTAAGGATAGGTATCCTCGAATAAGTAAAGGCTCTGACTCTACCTGGAAGAAGAGAAACAAAGGACCGAGGTTCACCAGCTATGCACGTTTGAATACTCCCAACACCCAAGTCCTGATAGACATTGAGAAACAAGAATCTCTGATGGCCGAAGCCGTTAAGGGCTGATCCCGGGAAGAGAAACAAGAATCAATGTAGTCAGTTCCATAAGCCATGGGGGAATAACACTCACGATTATAGACAGCTGAAACACAAGATCAAGTTTCTGATCCAAAGAGAAAAGTTGAATAAGTTCATCAAGGATGGCCAACAGGGAAACCTAAAGAAGAGATTATGGAAGGAAGGATGACGATCGAGATCCAAATCCATAGCCCCAGGGGGCCGATGATAAACATTATTTCTGAAAACTCGACAACGATCGGGAATACAAGGAGCTCTCATAAAGCTCACACTCAAGAAGGTATGCACATTATAGGAGAAGCTCCATAGCAAGTAAATACTGAAATGGCAATTGCCTTTGATGATTCTGAAGTGGAAGGGTTGATTCCTCCATGACGACCCGTTGGTCATAACACCTGTGATAGGCAACTCGCAAGTGAAAAGAGTTTTGGTAGACAATGGAACTTCAATGGATATTTCATTTCATGATGCATACTCGAAGATGGGATACAATGATTCTCAATTGACCCTCTCCAACATGCCCATATATGGGTTCAATGGAGTTGAGTCGAGAGTTGGAGGAACTATTCGGCTGTCCATGATATTAGGACGGGAGCCTAGGGAGGCCACTCAGATGTTGAACCTTTTGGTGGTTAAAGCAACTTTCACTTACAATGTGATCCGTGGAAGGGCATGCTTGCGTGACTTTAAGGCGGTTGCCTCGTACTAAGACCTGAAGATCAAATTTCCTACAAGGAAGGGAGTTGATAAAGAAAAGAAAGATCAAACAATAACAAATAATTGATATCCAGCCACTTTGAGGCCTGATGGAATTGGGGGGCAGGTCCTCTCGATTGAAGACATGGATGTCCAAGAAGATGAGAAACAAAGAGAAAACTCCGCAAAGGACTTAGTCCCCACTCCCCTAGTTCCTGAAGAACCTGAAAAGTTACCCACGTAGGACATTGCTGAATGAACCCTTGAAGGGAAAATTAGATGCGTTCCTCAAGAGAACATTGTTGTATTTACTTGGACAATAGCTGATATGCCAGGGGTCGACCCCCAATTAATTATGTAAACTAGACGTCCACCCGAATAGGGATACGATGAAACGGAAGAAAATAAATTTTGATTCCAAGAGGCAGGAAGGCCAATGGAGAATGAAGGATGTGTATTGAATTCATTGATACTAAAGCTCCATAAATAAATCCGTTAGAATCCCATGACAACGATTAGTTCATAATCGAACCTCTCGTCATCATGGGATCTGATGAAACCATGATAAAAACAAAGTATGAACAAAATACAAATAAAACTAAGTAATTGATATGTAATAGTTCTAAACCTAAAGGTGATAATGATCTTAATGATACAATTTACAAGGGTTGGATGTGTTTATATAGGCTCTAGAAGTCTTGCTCATCAAGAAAATACCAAAACAGAATTATAATAGAATTTCTGCAAAATACGTTTCCTAAACTGATTCTGTTTTTTAAGGAAAATTCGTAGCTGACTTTTCTTCTGTTTTCCAGAGCCGTTCCAGACGTAATTGGGCCTCTGGACCACTTTAGAATGATAGAAAATCTCGTTATCTTCGCGTGGACAGTAAGATCGCCCAAAACTGACTTCTAGAACTCAAGATATGGCCCAAACAGTGAATCTCACGCGTGCAGCCCAATAAATCCAAATTTTAATAAATTAAATCTCCAAAAACGACAAAAACATCCACCATAATCAACATCCTTGTAAATCTGCACAACTAAACAAAACACATCAAAACTACAAGAAACTTGAGCCCAAGACAATCAATTTAAGCCGATTTAGAACGCTCCAAGTGGAGATAAAATCCACTTATCACATATCTTGCCTTGTGTTGAACTATTTTACCATCCTTATCCTTTTTTATTCGAAATACCCATTTGCACCCTATTACATTCTATGAAGGTGAGGGCGGTACAAGGTCCCATGTTTTATTTCGAATTAAAGCAGACATTTCCTCATTCATCGCCTTACGCCAAACAGGACTCTTTAAAGCTTGTACTATTGTCTTAGGTTTAGTTTCCTTGCTCAAAACTTCAGCACTAAGATTAAGTTTATTAATTGGTTTACGAATTCCATGTTGCAGCCTTGTAGACATGATATGTGAAGGTTGAGGCCAAGGAGATTGGATAATTTCAGGCTCATTGTTTTGAGATAGAGAATTGGTTGATGTGTCATCTAAAGAAGAAAAGGGTGAGGTAGAGTGTGCAGCTGAATTAGGAGTAATTGAGGGGCTTTCTATGTGAATTGATATTGGAGTAGAAGATTTATGCAGAGTATTAGAGGTAGATGAAATTGAGGCAGAAGATGGTGTTGTTCCAGATGATGTAGAGGCAGAAGATGGGGTTTGTACAGATGATGTTGAGATAGGTAAAGATAATGGACACCATTCATCAATTAGAGATGGTAGAGATATTGCAGGCTTAACAAGTTCTGAAAATGGGAATTTATTTTCAACAAAGTGAACGTGTCGAGATATGTAAATGCGACCTGTTTTTGGATCTAAACAATAGTATGCACTTTGTGTAGCTGAATAACCGATGAAGACACATGGAATTGATTTGGGATCTAATTTATGCTTAGTTTATGGTTTTAACCAAGGATAGCATAGACAACCGAAACTCCTTAATTTTTGATAATCTGGCTGCTTACCAAATAATTTAAAGAATGGAGATTCGTTTTTCAAGGTTGGAGTGGGTAATCGATTTATCAAATAAGCAGCTGTAGCGGAAGCATTAGACCAAAATTCAAGAGGCATTTTGGCATGAGTTAGAAGGGAAAGAAAAGTTTCAACAATGTGTCTATGTCGTCGTTCAGAATAGCCATTGTGTTGAGGAGTGTGAGGAGGAGTTGTTAATCTCGATATACCATCAATTGCTAAATGATCTTTTAAAGCTTCGTATTCACCTCCATTATCAGAATAAAGAGTAATAATTGGAAGCTGAAAGAATTTTTCAACTAAGGCCTTAAAATGGATAAATATATTTTTTGTATCAGATTTTTGTTTTAAAGGATACAACCAAATGTATTTACTGTAGTGATCCACAAAAATCAAATAGTATTTATATCCGTCATGAGAATAAATGGGTGCAGTCCATAAATCTGTATAAATATATTGAAGAGGAGCAGTAGATGTAATAAAAGAAGTCGAGAATGGAAGTTGATGACTTTTATTGCAAGAACAAGAGTTACAATCTAATGTAGAAATACTCGGAACACTAAGATTATTCTCAGAAACAAGTTGCTTAAAAACATTGAGAGATGGGTGTCCTAGACGATGATGCTAGTCAAGAGAGTTGGCTTTATTGCTTACGAAAACTTGAGGTGGAGTGGACCGAACTTCATAAACTCCTGACCTAACTGGACCCTGAAAAAGAATTGCCCCTGTTTGGTAATCCTTCATGACAAAAGAATGTGGTAAGAATTCAATTGATGCATTATTGTCAATACATAGTTGAGAAATAGAGATGATATTACGAGACATGGAGGGAACATAGAGAACATTATTTAGCTTTATAAAAGAAGACATATGAGAGAGAGAAAGAAAGCCAATATGAGAGATTTTAAGACCTGTACCATCTCCAATGATTAGTTCATCAGTGCCATCATAAGGAGTATGTAGGGCCAGATTGTTGAGATCAGTTGTAACATGGTGTGAAGCACCGCTATCCAAGAGCCAAGTCGATGAAGATGGTGAAACAACATTTGCTGCATGTGCCTGAGGTTGGAAAGATTTGGAGTTTGAATGGTTGGTCGTGAAGGGTGGAGTATTTGGCGATTTGACATTAGGAAATCGTTGATTGAACACAGGGCATTGAGAAACAACATGTCCCTGTTCACGACACCATTGACATTTTCCAAAGTAAGGACGATGCTGCTTATAAGAAGTATTCACTGGAGATGGAAGAATGCCCAGAGCATTGTTTCGAACATATTTACGACCTTGGTTTCGTGTTGTGATAGCAAAAGCACTAGCTGAGAGTGATGAATCAGAACGACGTTGTTGGATGGTGAGCTCTTTATTAATGAGTTTTTCAAGCAATTCCTCAAAAGAAATGGAATTATCCCTTCCATTGACAGCATCGATAACAGATTTATAGGACTCATCGAGACCAGCAAGCACATGATCAATGAGATCTTCATGATCAACAAATTTACCCAGAGCTGCAAGGTGGTCTGCACAAGATTTAATAGCCTGCATATATTCAGTGATGGTTTTGTTGCCTTTGAGATATTATTCAATTGATCCTTCAGTTGTTTAATATGGCCTCGACTTGGTTTAGCATAAGTCTTTGCGAGAATATTCCAAAGATCTTTCGCCGTGGCAGCCTGAGAGACAATGGGGATGAGGGAGGGAGATAGAGTACCCACAAGTGCACCAAACAATAATTTATCTTGTCGAACCCAAGAGAGGTAGGTTGGGTTGGGTTTCGTTTTCTTATCAGTGGTTATAGTTGTTGATGGTGGAAGAGATGAGCCATCAACAAAGCAATATAAGTCGTGACCAATGAGAATTGCTTCAAGTTGTATTTTCCAGGAAAGGTAGTTTGTAGATGTTAATTTGATGGAATTGTTGACGTTGATAAAGGTAAATGGCTTAGCAGGGTCAGATGAGTTGGGAATGAGGTAGGATGAATTGGGGTTGGCCATGAGATTATATAAGAGTAAAGATTAAGAAAAAAAAAGAAGAATAAGGATCAGAGGTCTGATACCATATAGAGAGTTGACAGAAGGTTTTTTCTTCTCATTGATAATGTACAAGTATATATAGTGGATACAAGATTAGTTCTAGACAACTAAGATTACCAACAATTAGTTTCTAACAGCTACATAGTTATGGCCAGATTTAAGGAGTGATTAATTCCTAAATATCTACACATGATTGACAGCCAATGATTGATACAAATTCACTCATTCCTTATCAATTAATGGATAAATATCTAGACTTACTAAAATCAAGAAATGAAGTTATGTATGCAACCAAACCACACATAAAGAAAATACCAAAAGGAAGAGACATTTACAAATTTATCAAATTTGCCAATCTTTTTCTTCTGCACAATCCATCAAACAGTTAATCAACGAACTTAAAACTGCAATTAAAGTATGAACAAATCATTAGAGAAGTATATCACATAGTATGCGAGTAATGGAACGATAAAATTAGCAAGATAAATGAGAAAAATGTAAGAAAGATGAGAGAGAGAGAGAGACAGAGAGTAGAGAGAACAATAAGATAAATGATAAAAATGTAAAAAAGATGTTCAGTTAGAACAATATTAGTTGAGTTATTAATTATCTCCTTAATTTATTGCTGAGATATTTACTTCAATAAAACTTCTCGGTCCCGGCTTTGGCGGCACCTCGAACCCTATATATTTATAAGATATGATTTTGACATTTATTGTTCATAGTCATTGAAAAAATTAAATAAAATTTGAACTATGATTGCAAAATACTCTCTAATCAAATATTGAGAATTTATATTAATATTAATATATAAAAATTCCATTAATATAAATATAAATTAAATATAGTTCATTCTTTAAATAAATGAAGCATACTTGCTAATGCATTTATACATACTAAATTACTTGCGATCAACTTTTCATATCTGGAGACATATATGATATAGTTTTATAAGCAACTTGAAATCATCTAAAGTTTTATAAATTTATAAGCATATGCACTTATAAAATCTAAATAAACGTGGCAACATCTTTTTCTGCATCTCGATTTTAAAATACCAATAGAGCTCTTAATGTGATTAGAATTTGTTTCATAGTTGAACATTTTTACTATAATAATCAAAATCAAACAATATTTAGAAAAGATGACTAACCACTAACCCATAACTACTCTAATAGAAGAATTTCATAAAGTAGCTAATTTTGGAACTAACATGAAAGAAATCTATCCTCTATTGCTAGGGATTCCACCAAAAAGGCCAAGTATTCTAGAAACCTTTGTTATAGATGAAAGAATAGTTTAACAAATATATAAAACTAATAAATGTAATATGCAAATCAAATTAATAAAAGTAATAAGAAAAGACATACCTTTTGTTCAACTAAAAGAACATTATGAACTTTCTTGTTCACCTCAATCCTATTGCACAATCCTACTGCAAAGACTGTTAGGTCGAATACACAATATATAATCAAGTACTGTAAGAGTAAATAACAAGAACACACATTTTAGTACTTAAAACTGTTTGGAATTAATAATTCCTCTCTCAGTGATGTAAAATATCACAAAGAGCTGCTTAGGTTACAATGAATAATATTCGTTTACGATGGATACCCTTCTAGGGTTAACCTAACTATATTTATAAGATATACAGCTACGTACAATCGTTAATTGATTCTCCTAAAATTAAGCTAAAAAATTGATATCAATTACGATTGCTACACGTCTCCTAAGTCAACTCAATCTCTTTGACAGCTATCCAATCTTCAAAGATATTGCTTCTATATTTATCTTAAATCAATCTTCAAACTCTGTTGACTTGTAGACGCTTCCAGTAGACAGACTTTAGCAAACTCTGTTGCTCTCCTAGCCAGCAGTGTTTGCGCTTCCTTCTGTCAGCCAGCAGTGTTTGCGCTTCCAACTATCAGCGTATACTCAAACTCTGCTACTATTGCTTTCATTAACAAGTTAAACTCTTTTTACCTGTAACACTTAAACACTGACATCAAATCACATCAATTATATCTAACAATCTCCCCCCAACTTGTTCATTAAAAAAATGTACAAGTTCACAGTAATTGATGATGTCAAAACAATCAAATAAAAACACAGTGTTTAACATATAACCAGAGTTTAATCTTGACTTAACAAAATCTACAGAAAATTCAAATTACTAACAAATTCTGTCTACCTAACCTCCTCAAGATCTGGAGTTGTTCTGAGATAATCTATCAACAGTCTTCTCTCAGCATTTTCAAGTTCTCTCTGCATAGCTTCCTTGATCTCTTTTAACTCTGGATCACTCTCATCAGTCTGATAGATAGCAGCTCTTAGATCATAGATTTTATTTCTCCTCATCTCATTTCCCAGTCTTATGAACTTAACTGCTTCTGATTGAGAATTAAAATCAAGAACTGTAATACCCAGATCAGTCTTTAACTTTGCAGTTCCCTTCTTCATTTCAACAAGATTTCCATTCCAATCTCTGTATTTAGGAACATACTCTTCAGTAGTCTTTGATCCTGTAAAGACTTTAGCTCTCAGCATATATTCTCTTATAGAATTTGCAATGAGTTCTGTTCGTCGATTTCTGACTCTGAATATATGCAGAACATACTGGAGTTCTTCAAACAACTTGAGCTTGATCGCTTCTTCATTCACTCTATACACTGTTCCATCTGCCATGAAGTACAACAGAAAATGAATATCTAAGCTCTTTTGATGAACTAGTTGAACTGATTCCAATTTGTCCAGATTCTCTTGAATAATACTAGAACCAAGAGAGACAAGTGCAGAAGGATCTCTTGGACTGTTACTAACTCTCAAATCTCTTCTTGAACCAAAGCCAGAAGTATTTCTGCCTGGTGGCTTTCCTGAACAAGCAACATTATGTTAATAACCATCAATCCCTTCTGTTTGTGCTTGAACTGGAATCTTTGATCTTGAAAACCCAGGTAAAGGTTTGCTTTGAATCTGTACAACTTGTGTGGCAACAGAGGTTGTAACTGTCTTTTTACCTTTGCTTTCTTCACCCATCACCCCTTTCAGTTTTAACTTAGCATCAAGAGAAGATTTTCTTACCAACTTTCCTTCTTCTTCTTCTTCTTCTTCTTCCTCTTCTTGAATACCAGATAAATTATCTTTAATTTCAATTCCTTTTGTTACAGGCCTTGAAGCTTTGACAAATTTCTTTCCTTTCTTGGACTTTAATGCCTTCAAATGTTCTTTTTGCAACAGTTTTTCTTCAGCTTGTATATCGTCAAGTGTAGCCTCAGCATTTTCCCCACGAAAAATCTTAGCAGCCAACTCTTCATCTGTTTGTGGATTATCAGTGAATGGCAAATCCTTTTGCCTTGAAGTAGAAGTACTCTGAAGATTTGTATCTGCTACCAAATTTGACTTTGACCTTGTAGACCTTCCATGTCCATGTCTTGGATTTGCACTTCTTAACCCCTTATCAGCATTTGCACCTTCTTCATCTAGATGATCCTTCTTTGACAGAGTTTGAGTTTGCTTACACTTAGTTTTAGCAATTCTCTCCCCCTTTTTGACATCATCACCATCTGGAATCAGAATAGAGGTGATTAACTCAAGAGAGTTTGCAATAGAATCAACCTTCTCAGTCAGCAAAAGCTGATTCTGTTCAACTTTGCTCAATCTGTCATTAAGAGTCTCCTGAGCTTTGGAAAATTGGTGATATAGCTTATAATTAGCTCTTTGAGATTTTTCCTCATGAGTAGCAACCTCTGTTCTAAGATCAACAATTGCCTTCTGATTGTCATCAAACCTATGATTTAAAGACTTGATCTGAATCACTGTTCCTTGTAGACAAGTGAAAATATCAGGATTTGAAATCTTTGACGAATTTGCCTTGAGAAAGGTAGCTGCTCTGCCAGGAGGAAAAATACAATCTGATTTGTACCAATCTGCAGTTTGCTTGGTCAAATAATTATCAATAATTTCATGAACAGAAGGTCCAGCAAAATCTGGTTTTTTTCCTGTTTTCTGTCCATCAGTTTGAAAGTTTTCTTTATTAGCTTCTGTACTCTTGTCTTCAAACGAATCACTAACTGACACATCAGTAGGTGCAACTGAAGTAATGTCTTCATTTGGAGCAGCAACTGTTTCTGGAGCAACTTGTTTTCCTTTATCACCTTGTGCATGCTCTGAAGAAACAACCTTTGGTGGTTGATCAATCTCTTCACCATGATCAGAAACATGATGTGCATCAGAGTATAACTCTGTATGAGATGCAACCTCAGTGTCTTCTAAGACAACAGTAGGCCCATCTGCAACACCAGTATCAACAGAGTTTGTAACTACCATGGGTGTTGGAGTAGATGCTTCATTGTCAAAAGAAAATGGAGTGGGAGTTTCATCAAACTCTTCTATTGTAGGTAAAGCATCTCTGTCATCTTTATCAGTCTGAACCTTAGCAAGTTCTGGTTCATCAATCTTGAAACCTGATTCTTCGACAGTAGGTTCTATGATAACCTCTGTCTCAACAGTAGGAATATCCTTAGAAATATTCTCTTGAGCTTCAACAACTTGCTCATCATCAGATTCTGTAAGAATCAGCCTCCTCCTCTTTGCTTGAGGCACTTCAATCACCTCTTCTTCTTCACTAGAACTGTCCTCAACTGGTGGTGATGAAGGCCTATTTGCCATTTTAATGACTCTTCTGGTATAAACAGCTCTAGGAGATGTCTGTTTAGCCTTGGAATGCTTTGTGTTAAGGGCAGTATGCTTTTGCCTTTTTGGTTTAGATGTTGGTTGAGGTTGAGTAGTAGTGACAGGCTCAGGGTTTGTTGGTTTAATGATTGGTTCAGGTTGTGGTTGATTTGATGTAGTAGGTACAGTGTTTGTTGGTGTTGACTCAGGTGATGGTATAGGATGAGAGTGTATGGTTTCAGTGTGGTCAGTGGCTAAAGGTTCAGGCATTTGGTGTGTTTCTGGTTGTTGTGGCTGTTGTGGTTCTTGTGGTGGTGATTGGGAATCTTGAGGTTGATTTAGAAAGTTTTGCAGGGCAAGTGGCAAAACAAGTTCAGGTACATCTTTACCAACATCTTTATTAGTCATATCAGAGAATATTCTCTTATTGACTCGAAAAGGTTGAATCACATCAGCTGCATCAATTTCTAAACCAAGTACACAGGCATTGAACAAAAGTTGACAAAATCTAGCAAAATATACTGTAGTAGATTCTGACAATTTATCACCTAAATTCATTAACACATATCGACCAAAATCAAAATTACTGCCATAGAGTAGAGAATACCCAATTTGCAGACTATCCATAGGAATGGCATCCCAGTTGGTGACTTTCTTCTGGAATGTCCTGGTGATGCAGTCAAAGAAAAAGTTCCATTCCTTACGAAGATTTGGCCGTTTGACACTGCCAAGATTTGCCAGAGAATCCATGTAACCAATTTCTGTTAATATGTCCCGCAGATTTTGCTCAGAGACAACAGCAAATGAGGTATGTGTGTCAAAGTCCATGGTCTCTCGAACAGTTTGTGGAGTAATCACAAACTCTTGTTCATCATGAGTGAAGATTATAGTAGGAGTCCCATTCTCTCCTCCATCTATATACCTTGAGTTTTGCCAGAAAGTGACAATCTGAGATGCAGATAGAATAGCAGGTTCAATCAATGCTTGCCCAATCTCAGAGTCACGGAGAAAATTTTGTATAAGGTGAAACGCTTCGGGAGCACGGTCGTTCTCAAGTAGAGCTGCAAAATTGTTAGGTACAAAACGAAGACCAAACGAAGTAAAAGGTTTTGTAGCCATTAGATCAAGAAATAAGCAAGAAATGACAGTGAGAATGATATGTAGGAAAGGTGTTTGTGAAAAGGACGAAGTGAAAAATAAAGGAGTTCTGTGTTTTGGTAAAGTGAATATGAGTGGATGTGAAGTGATAGTAACAAAAAAAAGTGATTTGAGTAGTAATTAAAAAAAATTAAAACTCAATCGTTTTTACATTGAAAACACGCAACCGTTCCTAGAGTAGTGTGAAAGTGGGACACAATAATGGGTGAGTGGGACACGTGTCAAACATGCAGCGAAACAATCAATCACGCGCAGTAAAAAGTAATTATTACCGCTGTCTTTCTTATTATCAAGACACTTTACCACATTTACACTCATTAACAGTTGTCAAACACTCTATTTACTCAAAATTTTCAAAATATCTTAATGAAAATTTACCTCAGAGTACGGAGCACAATCCATCAGTGTTTGTCAAATTTTCTAACTTTATCACTAAAACCCTTTCAAAAATTGCACAGTCGTGAATATATATGTGTGTGTAGCAGAGGTTACCAAATCAATTTTTATAGCATCTAATATTTCATAAGATCCATAAAATGAATCAATAAACACCGAATGCACAAACTCTAATATTAAACACTGAGTATGTGATGAATGCTAAACTTCATAGTTCCTTAAATACAGAAATCTGAATAACCCTATTCCCATTGATGTTCATGATTATCCACGTAAGCACACAGTCATTATAGACAAAAAGATCAAGAGATAGGTATCAAAGCTTCATTCAGTGAGTAACATGTCAGGGATTTAATAAACTCACAAACTCTCAAAGCACACAAGTGTTTAGGTGAAGTGTTTTCACTCAAATTCAATCAGTAAAAAGCAGATACTTCCATAGGCTTGAATTTCCACCAAATCTACACTACTTTGAGTACATATATGCACAAATCAAAAGGACTTTATCAGGGTTGTAATTTAGTAAGATCAAACAGGTGAGAAGAGATGTATTAACTGAATAAATTGCGAACTGAACAATTTAATAGACCAAAGTGTTCAGTCATACTGTTAGTACATATTTGTACAAGATGATCAGTATATATACATTTTTTTTATGTATATAATATACTGAGTAAACTTTTCTTTTGTAGAGAAAGTTTCACCTGCTTGCATTTGCTTTTAAAAAAAAAATATAACTGCTCTTAATACTGCAGAGTTTAAAAGGAGCAGTTAATGAGGCTCAAAGGGGTTTACTAAGGGCGGAATTTATGAACAGTGTTTGGAGAAAGATGGTAAATCCTAGTGCCTTTATCATTTTCATGCACACACATATCATGTAGTCTCAAAATGGTTTAATACAAGTTCTAGAGCAACATACTCACTGATGAACATCACACATCAATAAAATCTGATTGATATAAAATGTATCAATCACTGATTTGGCTCAAAATCTCACAGGGTGCAGACATGAATTGTTTCTCACCAAACTAAACAATGACACATCTCAAGTTTTAAAATTTTCACAAGTACAAACAAGGAATCATCAAGAACTATGTATGTCTTGGGAACAGAGTGTCACTAATCAGAGTTTAGAGTTCATCAATATCAGAAGTTATTCATGAGAGACAATGCACACAGTATTCATAGACTCAGAGTTTAGGACCAAATAAACTAAGAGATGCTCTAAATATGAACCAGTATCATGCTGTGTTAACTTACTGCACAGTTTCTGATTAGATCACAGTGACTCAGAAAGAGTCTTGATTTATTCACTGAGAATCATGCTTCATACATATTTCTTCATTGGTGTTTTCATCCAGACAAGGATCAATTCAGAATTCACAGAGTTTATCAAACATATTAACAGTGTATGACAGACAGACATGCTGACAGAGTTTAACAGTGTGAGAACAAAAACATGTGAACAGAGTTTAATCAACAAGGTTCACATAACACTTAACAATTCACAGAAAAATGAGCAACACATTTTATAACAAAGTTTTGAGTCTAACCAACATTTTTAGTCAAAACCAGAGACCATTCCTAGTTCATTGATCAGCCTTGTAAATGCTGCTTCACTCGAAGGCTTGGTGAAGACATCTGCAAGTTGTTGATCTGTAGACACAAAGTGGAGCTCAATGTTACCTTCCTCTACATGCTCTCTGATAAAGTGATACCTTATGCTGATGTGCTTGGTCATTGAGTGTTGTACTGGATTACCTGTCATTGCAATAGCACTTTGGTTATCACAGAAAATAGGTATTTTGCTATACCTCAATCCATAATCCAGCAATTGATTCTTCATCCATAGAATCTGTGCACAGCAGCTACCAGCAACAATATACTCTGCTTCAACTATAGATGTGGATATTGATTTCTGTTTCTTGCTGTACCAAGAAACAAGTCTGTCACCAAGAAATTGACAACTTCCACTTGTGCTTTTTCTGTCAATCTTACAGCCTGCAAAGTCTGCATCAGAGTAACCAAGTAGTTTGAAATCTGATTCTCTTGGGTACCACAGCCCTAAAGTTACAATGCCCTTGAGATACTTGAAAATCCTCTTCACAGCTGTTAAATGTGGTTCCCTTGGATCTGCCTGAAACCTTGCACACAGACATGTTGCATACATGATATCAGGTCTACTTGCTGTTAGATAGAGAAGAGAGCCAATCATTCCTCTGTAACTTGTCATATCTACTGATGACCCTGTATCTTTGTCCAATTTAGTTGCAGTTGCCATGGGAGTTGTTGCAGATGAACAATCAAGCATGCCAAATTTCTTGAGAAGATTTCTGGTGTATTTTGCTTGATTGATAAAAATTCCATCATCTGTTTGCTTTACCTGTAAGCCTAGAAAATAACTTAGCTCTCCCATCATACTCATTTGATATTTGGACTGCATGAGCTTGGCAAACTTCTTACAGAGTTTATCATTAGTAGATCCAAAAATGATGTCATCAACATATATCTGAACTAAAAGCAAGTCACTTCCAGATTTGAAATAAAACAGAGTTTTATCAATTATACCTCTGTTGAACCCACTTTCTAAAAGAAATTGAGCCAGAGTTTCATACCATGCTCTTGGTGCCTGCTTAAGTCCATAGAGTGCCTTGTCTAGCCTGTAGACATGGTCTGGATATTTTGGATCTACAAAACCAGGTGGTTGTTCAACAAACACTTCTTCTTCAAGTTTTCCATTCAGAAAAGCACTTTTCACATCCATTTGAAACACCTTGAATTTCTTGTGAGAAGCATAAGCAAGAAACATCCTTATTGCCTCCAACCTGGCAACTGGTGCAAAAGTCTCATCATAATCTATCCCCTCTTGCTTTGAATAGCCTTTTGCCACTAGTCTGGCTTTGTTTCTTGTAACAACCCCTTCACTATCAGTTTTGTTTCTGAAAACCCACTTAGTACCAACAATAGACCTGCTCTTTGGTCTTGGTACTAGTGTCCACACTTCATTTCTCTTAAATTCATTTAACTCTTCTTGCATTGCTGTTATCCAGTCAGCATCTTTAAGAGCTTCTTCAACTTTCTTTGGTTCATTTTGTGACAAGAATGCATGAAACAGACATTCATTTGTTGTTGCACTTCTTGTCCTTACTCTTGCATCTGGATCACCAATGATCAAATCAGGTGTGTGAGATTTGGTCCATTTCCTAGCTAAAGGCAATTGACTTCTTTCAAAGTTGGATCCTCCCCTTCGATCCATGTTCTCCTGATTTTCTTGATATCTTTCTTCATTCTCTGAGGCTCCCCCTGAATGTGACTGCTCAGTGTATGAACTGTCTGATTTTGGACTTCCAGAGTTTGAGTCACCAGAGTTTGATTCAGAATTTTCAGCTGAGTCATTATCAGAATTTGAGTTATCACTTTGATGAGTTTCTTCATGCTCCCCCTCAACTGGTTCTTCTCTTGATTCTGGCTGAAAGGTCTCTTCAGTATTTACCAGTAGAGGTTCAGAGTTTGTCAGATCAGACTCACCAGAGTTTAATTCATCAGAGATTAAATCTTCATTTTCGAAGTGCAGTTGATCATGTCCATTTACATCTTCAAGTCCAGTTATTTTCTTGTCATCAAAAGACACATGAATAGATTCCATGATCACTCTGGTTCTCAGATTATAAACTCTGAACGCCTTAGTTGACAGTGGATAGCCAACAAAAATTCCTTCATCTGCCTTCAAATCAAATTTGGTCAACTGTTCAGGATGAGTTTTCAGCACAAAGCATTTGCACCCAAAAATATGAAAATATTTCAGGTTTGGCTTCTTTTCTCTCACCATTTCATATGGTGTTTTTCCATGCTTATTTATTAGAGTGACATTCTGAGTAAAACAATTAGTTTGAACAGCTTCTGCCCAGAAATAGGTTGGTAATTTTGCTTCATCAAGCATAGTTCTGGCAGCTTCTATCAAAGTTCTGTTCTTCCTTTCAACTACACCATTCTGTTGTGGAGTGCCAGGTGCAGAAAACTCTTGTTTAATTCCTTTGTTCTTGCAAAATTCTTCCATTGTTGAATTCCTGAATTCAGTTCCATTGTCACTTCTTATAATCTTCACTTGATTCTTTGACCCTTTGTCCAACTGCATTATATGTTCTGTCAGTGTTAATGCAGTTTCGTCCTTCTTTGCTAGAAAATACACCCAAGTGTATCTGGTGTATTCATCAACAATGACTAGAGCATATTTCTTCTTTCCAAGAGACATAACATTCACTGGTCCAAACAGATCAACATGTAGAAGATGATAAGGATCAACAATTGAAGACTCAGACTTACTTTTGAAAGAGGCTTTTCTCTGTTTGGCCTTTTGACAAGAATCACACAGGCCTTCTGCATTCAACAAAGACTTTGGTAGTCCTCTTACAAGATCATTCTTTATTAGCTCGTTGATGTTGTTCAGATTCAAATGAGAGAGTTTCTTATGCCACTTCCAACTCTCTTCACTGGACATCCTTGTTGATAGACACACTGCTTTGCCATCAGAGTTTGGTGACAATTTTATTTCATAGATGTTATTGTGTCTGTTTCCAACTAGAGCAACTTTTCCTGTAGATTTACTGATGACTTGACAATATTCAGGCTGAAAATCTACATGATATCCTCTGTCACAGATTTGACTCACAGATAACAGATCATGCTTGAGTCCTGGAACAAGAGCTACATTTGTGATGATGACACTTCCAAGATTTATATTGCCATATCCCAGAGTATGTCCTATGTTGCCATCTCCATAGGAAACTTTTGGGCCAGCCTTCTCCACATACTCTGATAGCAGGGCTTTATTTCCAGTCATGTGTCCTGAACATCCACTGTCCACGACTAGGGTACTTTCCCTGGTGCCCTACAATCACAAACAATCATTGATTGTTAGATTTAAGGATCCAGACTTGCTTGGATCCTTTTGCTTTATTGAATCTGTTAGTTTTTACAGCGGATTTGTCATTATCAGAGTTTAAACTAACATTTTCAGTCTTAGCACTTGTAGAATCAACTTTAACCCATTTCAAATTAGGTTTCAGTTCATAGTAATTATGATAAATAGCATGATAATTCTTGCAAGTATAAATTGAGTGCCAAGTACTTCCACAATGTTTGCACAGAGTTTGTGGTCTAGGTTTGACATTATCCTTTTTCACTCCAGATTTGGAGGGTAAAGAATTAATGTCTTTGTTCTTCCTGTAAAAACTAGCAAGATGATTAGTGCTACCACAGTTATGACAAGTTTTTCTAGGTGCAAGTGTAGCAAGCATTGGCCTATTTCCTGATGTAATGCCTACCTTTCCATTTCTGTTTTTCCTAGGCATTTTCTGTTTATTGACAGATTTTATTTCTTTAAGTTTATGCTTGAGTTGTTTATCTGTCATTGAACCAATATTAACCTGTTTGACACAGGTTTTTACTGGCTCACTTTCAATAGCTCCATGTTCAGTTTTAACAGTACCATGAACAAATGTTCCAAATTTCTTAGTAGAAAGTGGTGGTCTAATCTTAACTGTATTCTGAAATCTAAGTACATCATCCTCAGAATAACCTAGACCTACTGTGTCTGATTGAAAAACCTCTTGAGTGTCTTTTCTAGAGTGTGTCCAAGTTTTAATAATGTTCTTTGCATTCTCCAAATCAGATTCTAGTTGCTTATACTTACCTAGCAATTCCTGTTCTATAAAAACAGCATCATCTCTTTCTTTCTGAATTTTATTCATGTTTTCAAGTTGTTCTTCAACAAGTTTATTTCTTTCATTGAGTTGAGAACACTCATTCTTGATTCTCTCATTCTCTAAAGTCTGATCCCTATAACTGATATGTAATGCTTTAAGATAAATTCTCAATTCAGTTATATTATCAGTATTATAAGCATAGGTAGTTGGAGGTACCTTAAGTTCAGAATCTTCATTCTGAGTAGAGGCCATGAGTGCATAGTTTACCTCCTCATCTGAATCTGAGGTGTCTGCCCAGTCTCTGCCTTTGGTGTAGAGTGCCTTTTCAGTTTTACCCTTTTTGCACTCAGGAGCATAGTGACCTGTCTCCTTACACTTGTAGCATTGAATCTTAGACTTATCTTTCTTCCCAGATTTAGAGTCCTTTCCCTCAAATTTTCTGAATTTTTTTTTTGTCAGACTTTGAGTAATCTTTGGAGAATCTCTTTCCCTTCTTGAAGTTCTTGAATCCCATCTTCTTGAAGGTCTTTACCATCAATGCAACCATTTGCATCATCTCTTCATCATCTTCAGAATCAGATGAATCATCTGTGTTTGAGTCAACATCAGTGTTTGATGACTCACTTTCAGAATGAGTGACCAAGGCTTTTCCTTTTGCCTTCTTCCTTGATGCCTCTCTTTTTGAAGATTTTTCTTCAACTTTCAGAGCAACAGACTTTGATTTCTTGCTTGATCTTCTGTTTCTTTGCTCCATTTCTAACTCATGAGTCTTGAGCAATCCATAGATTTCATCAATCTCAGTAATATCAAGATCATAGTTATCTCTTATAGTGGTTGTTTTCACATCCCACTTTTCAGGTAGAGAAAGAAGAAACTTGAGATTTGAGTCTTCTAAATCATACTCTTTGTTAACCAATGACAGATCATTGAGCAGTTTACAGAATCTGTCAAATATTTCTGTCATGGTTTCTTCAGACTTTGCCTCAAAATGCTCATACTCCTGTGTGAGTATGTTCCTTCTATTCTTCTTGATTGCAGCAGTTTCTTGACATCTAACCTCAAGTGCATCCCAAATTTCCTTTGCAGTTGTGCAGTTAATCACTTTGTTAGACATAACATTGTCTAGAGCACTGTGAAGTAAATGACTTACTTTGGCATCCTTAGCAATAGATGAAAGATCCTCAGCAGTTAGATCTTTCTTTTCCTTAGGAATCACCTTCGATTCCTCACCAGCAACAGCAGCAGTTAACTTTGTAGGTTTATGAGGACCTTCATAAATTCTATCAAGATATTCTGGATCTGTGGCTTCCAGAAACATGGTCATCTTTACCTTCCAGATAGCATACTCTGATGGCTTGAGTATAGGAACCCTAATTGTTTCATACCTACTAACAGCAGTAGGGGCTTTCTCAGAACCTGATGGAGGAGGAATCTCTGCCATTGATTACTATTGAGTTTTGGATCTTAAACTGTAATAAAGTAACAGATTGGCTCTGATACCGCTTGTTAGGTCGAATACACAATATATAATCAAGTACTGTAAGAGTAAATAATAAGAACACACGTTTTAGTACTTAAAACTGTTTGGAATTAATAATTCCTCTCTCAGTGATGTAAAATATCACAAAGAGCTGCTTAGGTTACAATGAATAATATTCGTTTACGATGGATACCCTTCTAGGGTTAACCTAACTGTATTTATAAGATATACAGCTATGTACAATCGTTAATTGATTCTCCTAAAATTAAGCTAAACAATTGATATCAATTACGATTGCTACACGTCTCCTAAGTCAACTCAATCTCTTTGACAGCTATCCAATCTTCAAAGATATTGCTTATATATTTATCTTAAATCAATCTTCAAACTCTGTTGACTTGTAGACGCTTCCAGTAGACAGACTTTAGCAAACTCTGTTGCTCTACTAGCCAGCAGTGTTTGCGCTTCCTTCTGTCAGCCAGCAGTGTTTGCGCTTCCTTCTGTCAGCGTTTGCGCTTCCAACTATCAGCGTATACTCAAACTCTGCTACGATTGCTTTCATTAACAAGTTAAACTCTTTTTACCTGTAACACTTAAACACTGACATCAAATCACATCAATTATATCTAACAAAGACATACACACACATAACTAAATTCAGCAAAATAATAGGAATTGTCGAGCTTTCTTGATGATATGCCAGAAAATCGTGATTAGTAAAATTAGTAGATATATATATATAATTTGATAGAGATGAGAGAACTGGAGGAAAAAAGGAGAAATGTGTTTACAAATTGGTATTATTGATAGAAGTAGGTGAGTATTCAAGTTTGAATTCTTGATAACTGTGTGTGATACATAAACTCCCTAGATAATAGTTAAAAAAGAAGACTAAATAATAATGCATATGAAGCATTTACCGAGCTTTTTCTCTCGGGAAAACCATCAAACACTTCGTGACTGAAGTTAAAACTACAATAAGAATAAGAAAGAGATGTGTGTAGTAATATCACATGATATGAGAGTAATGAAAAAAAAAATATTATAAAAACCTTAAAGTTGTAACCTGGTTAACTCATTTGATGCCTATATCAATCTTGAGTTCTCATAAGCAATCCATCAAACAGTTCGTGGGTAGCTGTTAACACAAAATCACGCAAGCGTACGTGGTCACAAGTAATATAGATATAAGTTGAGTTCGTTCCCACAGAGATCTGGTTTAGGTTTCAATTCAGTCAATGCACATATGCAACAATGTATGATTATTATTCACTGCTAAGACAAATAACAATTTTGGGTTTAATAAACTAATTTAACTAAGAATTAAATTAACAAGCTAAGAATTAACTAACTAACGAGAATTGGAATCGAATTACTTCTGCAAGATAAACCATGGGATCCTAACTTCATTAAAAACTTCGCTTAGATCTGATGCCTTTAATCACTATATGCAATGGTTATGATATCTGATCGGATAACACGAAACAAGTACACGCTACCTGTCAGCATACGTATACCAAACTAAACATACATCCACAAAGGAGATATAAGATGAATAGACACCAATTATGCTTAGATCCTATATGTCTATAGAATTTGAAAACATAACGGTTGAGGAACAAGTTATCCATTAAGATCACACAGGGCAGTATAAGTATTTTCATCTCACACCATGAATCATATTGATAAACAATTATGAAACTATGCTAGCATGGCAAGTTCTAAATCTCAAGATCCACTTTCACTTCACAAGAGATTAACAAATTAGATGTTCATGACGCATCTATCAATTAAGCATAACCATACGAGGATATCAAATATACATCACACATAGATCTTTAAAGCATCAAGATACTAAAGCTCCATAAATAAATCCGTTAGAATTCCATGACAACGATTAGTTCATAATCGAAACGCTCGTCATCATGGGATCTGATGAAACCATGATAAAAACAAAGTATGAAAAGATACAAATAAATCTAAGTAATTGATATATAATGGTTATACAAATTACAATGGTAGGATGTGTTTATATAAGCTCTATAATTCTTGCCCAGCAAGAAATTGCCTTCTATTACAATTAGAATTCAATTAAGGTACTAAAAACTGGCCAAAATACAATTAGAACTCGAAAAGGGCAAAATAGTAATTTCCTGCTCCCATCAGTCTGATTGTCGAGCTGTCTGCTCCCACCACGCGCAGCCTGCTCGTGTAAGACCTTTCCCATGTTGTATAAAATCTCCCAAGCTTCGCGTGGGCAGTAAGATCGCTGAAAACGGACTTCTAGAACTCCAGATATGACCAAAACAGTGTAGACTGCGCAACCTTCCCGGAAAATCCGAATTTTAATCAATTTAACCTCCAAAAACGATAGAAGCATCCACCTTAATCGACATTCTTGCAAACCTGCACACTACACAAAACACATCAAAACTACAACAAACTTGAGTCCAAAACAATCAATTTAAGCCGATATAGAATGCTCCAAGTGGATATAAAATTCACTTATCAGTAGCTTTTAACCTGCAATGAGGAACAAAAAAGTTACATAAACTCGAAAATGATGGCATCAAAACCAGCGAGAGGAGGAGAAAAAAGGTTACTGATAAGTGGATTTATATCCACTTGGAGCATTCTAAATCGGCTTAAATTGATTGTCTTGGGCTCAAGTTTCTTGTAGTTTTGATGTGTTTTGTTTAGTTGTGCAGATTTACAAGGATGTTGATTAAGGTTGATGCTTCTATCGTTTTTGGAGAATAAATTAATTAAAATTCGGATTTCTGAGACGGTTGCGCAGTCTACACTGTTTTGGACATATCTGGAGTTCTAGAAGTCAGTTTTCAGCGATCTTACTGCCCACGCGAAGCCTGGGAGATTTTCTACAACTTGGGATAGGATTTCCAGGAGCAAATTGCGCCGGGTACGAGCAATTTGCACGAAGAACAGACTGTTGGGCGCAGGTTGCATGCGCGCGGCCCTGAAAAATTATAGTTTTTACTATTTTAGCCATATCTTGAGTTCTACAACTCCGTTTGGGGCCCGTAAGCAGTCCACACGAAGATAACGAGATTCTCTATCATTCTAAAGTGGTCCAGAGGCCCAATTACGTCTGGAACGGCTCTGGAAAACAGAAGAAACGTCAGCTACGAATTTCCCTTAAAAAACAGAATCAGTTTAGGAAACGTATTTTACAGAAATTCTGTTTTAAATCTATTTTGGGTATTTTCTTGTTGGGCAAGATGTCTAGAGCTTATATAAACACATCCAACCCTTGTAAAATTAGATTATCAACATCATTAGGAGTAGAACCATTACATATCAATTACTTAGATTTATTTGTATATTTTCATAGTTTGTTTTTATCATGGTTTCACTTGATCCCATGATGACGAGAGGTTCGATTATGAACTAATCGTTGTCATGGGATTCTAACGGATTTATTTATGGAGCTTTAGTATCTTGATGCTTTACAGATCTATGTGTGATGTATATCTGATATCCTCGTATGGTTGTGCTTAATTGATAGATGCGTCATGAACATCCAATTTGTTAATCTCTTGTGAAGTGAAAGTGGATCTTGAGATTTAGAACTTGCCATGCTAGCATAGGTTCATAATTGTTTATCAATATGATTCGTAGTATGAGATGAGAATACTTATATTGCCCTATGTGATCATTGTGGATAACTTGTTCTTCAACCGTTATGTTTTCAAATTCTATAGAGATATAGGGTCTAAGCATAATTGGTGTCTATTCATCTTCTATCTCTTTTGTGGATGTATGTTTAGTTTGGTATTCGTATACTGAGAAGCAGCGTATACTTGTTTCGTGTTATCCGATCAGATATCATAACCATTGCATATAGTGATTAAAGGCGTCAGATCTAAGCAAAGTATTTAATGAAGTTAGGATTCCATGTTTACTCTTGCAGACGTAATTAGATTTTAATTCTTGTTAGTTAGTTAATTCTTAGTTTTGTTAATTTGTGTCTTAGTTAATTTAGTTTAATAAACCCAAAATTGTTATTGTCTTAGCAGTGCATAATAACCATACATTGTTGCATAGGCATATTTACTGAATAGAACCATAACTTGATCCCTGTGGGAACGAATTTGGACTTAACCTTATATATTACTTGTGACCACGTACGCTTGCGTGTTTTAGTGTAAACAAGTTTTTGGCGCCGCTGCCGGGGATCTTTGGTGTTTTATTTTTGGTTTATGTGCTTGTCAATAGTGGTCGTTAGAGTTCACTGACTCGGATTTCTTTTTCTCATCTATTCTTGTAGTTAGTTGTTGTTTCAGGTACTTGTCAGAGAGCATTGTAGTTGAAGATGGATTTTCTAAATTACTATGGAGTTCAGCAGGTGGCTAGTGTTTGTGAGCTATGTGCGGGCGCACATGAGGCGTATCAGTGCTGGAGCAACCAAGGTGGTATTCAACAGCCTCAACAATGTGAGCGGTGTTTTGGCGTTCATGATCCCTCACAATATTGTTACTACGGAGGAGTTGATCCATATGTCACTTATGAGGAGCAACCATATTTTCCATACCATCTTCAACAGTACCAGCAAGATGTTCCAGATATGTCATATGTCTTTGGTAGTGAAGAGTTTCAACATCAGCAACCTACTCCTACTTTTCAGTCAGATGATGATTGAAGGAGATTAGGAAGGAGATTAGGATGCTTGCAAAGAATAATGAGAAGCTTATCAAATCTATGGGGACATTAGCTGCTCAAGTTTTGAGAGTCTTGGAACAAGAGAATCAACAATTCATGCTAGAGGCAAATCCAGAAAATAGTGGTGACTTGGAGCAAGGTACTGCATGCTTAATTGAGGAAGACAAATTCCAAGAGGAGGAAGAGTGTAAGTCGCTCGGCTTGGCTGATCTCTGGGATTCGAAGGTGCTGATTGATGAGGTTGTTTTATGGTCAAATCTTGAGGATAGTGCAATTGAGTCTTTTCTTGAGGAAGACAAATTCCAAGATGAGGTGAGCATTCGCAAGCCATGTGAGGAATTTGATCATGTTAGGATGGTGGATGATTTGGAAAGGGCACTATTTGGGACAGACACTGATGAGCTGCAGAAATTTCAAGAATTGGTATGTGCGAACCAAGAGGCTGATGACCATGAGAAAGATGCAGATCTTCTACTTGTCTCAAAGTGTGAAGATGGAGGTAGCGCATTAGAGCCAATGGAGGAAGTTCTCTTTGAGGAACCAAAGGCTTCATCAACTTACATTTATCCTCCTCCATTATATTCAATCGAAGCCCGCGAATGTGTGTTGTTCTACAAATTGACAGATTTTGGGTCAACAGATGAAGGCATTGGAATAGGACATAGTTGTTACATGAATAGGCCAAGCGAGAAGAAGGGGCAGAAAGTGTGCCGCCGTGATGACGATGAAGTCTCGCGAAGAGAGGACCAGGCCAACTATTATCATCCTTAATGGAGGCTTGGAAGTAACGTCAAGCTATTGACGTTAAAGAAGCGCTTCTTGGGAGGCAACCCAAGGTATGTTTTCTACTTTCCCTTGTATTTACTTCCATTCAATGAGGACATTGAATATTCTAAGTTTGGGGGTGGTTTGAGGGATAAGTAGTGTATATGTGATTGTTAGTCATTGTGTTCATGTAGGATTTCATGCTTTGCATATTAGTAGTAGTAAATTATGCATTTATGTTCGTGATATCTACGTTTGTTTCATATAGGACATTCTGTTTTTATGTTCATATATCATGTGAGTCCATAGTAGTTTGCATTTGCACCCATGCTTGATAGGAATTTTGTGTTGTTGACGCTTTTGATTGAGAAGTGATATGCTTTGTTCTTATGCACACACATACACTAGTAAGTTGAAGCTAGTAGACTTATTGAATGTTGTAAGTGATTAGAAGGACATGAATATGTGCAAGATGATTTAGTTTGCATGCTTTGAATACAAGTCGGTGCGTTAGAGAGATTTTTGCTTGGGATTGAGTATGTTTTTCCACCAAGTGAGTTTTTGAGCCTTATTGCATATTTTTTGCAATTTATTCGTTTTCTTGAGTGTCCACGGATTGTTTACATTGCTAGCAGTTGTTTGAGGTCTTTCTTGAAACGCACGACATTATTTGACGATTAAAATGATAAAGGCAATTAGGAATAACAGCATATTTTCCCATATTACCATACCATCTTTACATGATCAATTAGTTAACCCGTTGAGCTTAATCCTATTTTTTCGGTGACATACCACATTACTTGCCTAGACCTTTTTCTTGTATTGGCCTTACATTAATTTGAACCCACATTGTCAAAGGCTAGTAGAGTGCTCAAGGGAGTAATAAGGTGTGTAAGGTGGGGTTTATTGTTGGTCTTACTTTTGGGGGAAATATTGAAAATTGAGTTTGGTTGTTTACTTGATAGTCGACATGTGTAATAAATTCATGGGATCATTATTATTGTGTATATTATTGTTTGTGTTATATTTAGCTCTCGAGAAAAAAAAAGAAAAAAAAAGAAAGAGAAAAAAAAGAAAAAAAAAAGAAAAAAAATCTAAATTATGAGAGCATGTTTGTGTTTGTTGTGATCCTACTTTAGTCGACTAGTCGATTGTTTTGTTGGAAGAAAAATAGAAAAATTATGGGAGGGAAATAGGTGGTTGTGTATGATTTATTTTAAGTTCCTACTAGCTTTTGACACTTTACTTGTTTTGGCTTATTTGACATACCTTGTCCCTAGCCTCGTTACAACCCAAATAAAGACCTTTTGATTATCGTCATTGATGTATGTTGTGTTAAGAGTTAGATTGATACCAAATGTCAAGCATGCTTATGATTTTGTTGGAATTGAGTGATACACTTACCCTTGTTCTTGAGAGAGTATTCTTTTGTGAGTGGATTGTGAGTGTTTGCTTGTTTTTGCGTATGAGATCCTGAGTTTTGTCTCAAAGATGTACTCTTGTAGGCTTAGCATGTTTACTAACTTATTCTTACATTTGACATGGGCTTGTGAGAACTTATGCATATTCATTGAGTAGACTATGTGAATACTTGCACTTTCGACACCAAGACATTGCGTATTTACTTTGATTCTTAAGTTGATATGGCATGAGAGGATTTGAAGGTATGGTAGATTAGATTAATTGCATTTTCATTTAGTTGCATTCATGCATTGCATTGCATTAGGTTAAATGGATTTTGTGGGTACATTCGCTATAGGCCCTCACGAGACCTTACTCGTCCACTAGGGCTGCCTAGGGGTTTAAAGGGCTTGTTGCATATGCCAAATGCAACCGTGATCACCTACGGAAGTGGTACTAGTTAGTTAGTTAATTGTAATTGTTTATGCTTGAGGACAAGCATCGGTTTAAGTTTGGGGGTGTGATAAGTGGATTTATATCCACTTGGAGCATTCTAAATCGGCTTAAATTGATTGTCTTGGGCTCAAGTTTCTTGTAGTTTTGATGTGTTTTGTTTAGTTGTGCAGATTTACAAGGATGTTGATTAAGGTTGATGCTTCTATCGTTTTTGGAGAATAAATTAATTAAAATTCGGATTTCTGAGACGGTTGCGCAGTCTACACTGTTTTGGACATATCTGGAGTTCTAGAAGTCAGTTTTCAGCGATCTTACTGCCCACGCGAAGCCTGGGAGATTTTCTACAACTTGGGATAGGATTTCCAGGAGCAAATTGCGCCGGGTAGGAGCAATTTGCGCGAAGAACAGACTGTTGGGCGCAGGTTGCATGCGCGCGGCCCTGAAAAATTACAGTTTTTACTATTTTGGCCATATCTTGAGTTCTACAACTCCGTTTGGGGCCCGTAAGCAGTCCACACGAAGATAACGAGATTCTCTATCATTTTAAAGTGGTCCAGAGGCCCAATTACGTCTGGAACGGCTCTGGAAAACAGAAGAAACGTCAGCTACGAATTTCCCTTAAAAAACAGAATCAGTTTAGGAAACGTATTTTGCAGAAATTCTGTTTTAAATCTATTTTGGGTATTTTCTTGTTGGGCAAGATGTCTAGAGCTTATATAAACACATCCAACCCTTGTAAAATTAGATTATCAACATCATTAGGAGTAGAACCATTACATATCAATTACTTAGATTTATTTGTATATTTTCATAGTTTGTTTTTATCATGGTTTCACTTGATCCCATGATGACGAGAGGTTCGATTATGAACTAATCGTTGTCATGGGATTCTAACGGATTTATTTATGGAGCTTTAGTATCTTGATGCTTTACAGATCTATGTGTGATGTATATCTGATATCCTCGTATGGTTGTGCTTAATTGATAGATGCGTCATGAACATCCAATTTGTTAATCTCTTGTGAAGTGAAAGTGGATCTTGAGATTTAGAACTTGCCATGCTAGCATAGGTTCATAATTGTTTATCAATATGATTCGTAGTATGAGATGAGAATACTTATATTGCCCTATGTGATCATTGTGGATAACTTGTTCTTCAACCGTTATGTTTTCAAATTCTATAGAGATATAGGGTCTAAGCATAATTGGTGTCTATTAATCTTCTATCTCTTTTGTGGATGTATGTTTAGTTTGGTATTCGTATACTGAGAAGCAGCGTATACTTGTTTCGTGTTATCCGATCAGATATCATAACCATTGCATATAGTGATTAAAGGCGTCAGATCTAAGCAAAGTATTTTATGAAGTTAGGATTCCATGTTTACTCTTGCAGACGTAATTAGATTTTAATTCTTGTTAGTTAGTTAATTCTTAGTTTTGTTAATTTGTGTCTTAGTTAATTTAGTTTAATAAACCCAAAATTTTTAGTGTCTTAGCAGTGCATAATAACCATACATTGTTGCATAGGCATATTTACTGAATAGAACCATAACTTGATCCCTGTGGGAACGAATTTGGACTTAACCTTATATATTACTTGTGACCACGTACGCTTGCGTGTTTTAGTGTAAACAGTTACATAAACACGAATCTCAGATTGCCATCAAACAATTGATGTGCCCTGAAAGTAAATACTCCCTAGAAGAGAGATGTGAGAAGCAGAAGTAAAAAAGAGAGATTATATACAAACTCGTATTACCGGTGGATCATCTTCGTCGCCAGTACCTATAAAAATAGCACAGTGTATGGGTTAGGTATAAGCTATGATCATCGGTTATATTCATCTCCGATCATAATATCAAGACTTTAATTAACAAATAATTACCACCATCATCGACCTCAGCAGCAAGATTGGAAAAGTGGAACAGTGAGAGTTTTGAATTTGGATTTTGAAAAAGAGCCTCTAGAGAGTATGGGTTAGGGCCTCGATAAATCAACAAAGCAAATATGGGAAGCTTCGGTAGGAAGCTTTGTTTAATTTTCAAATTGTTCAGTTATTCAAGCAGCAACACATGTCCAGTAGCATGTGAGAGAAGGAGGGGCATTTTTGTAAATAACTTGAAGAACCAGGGTAAAGACTTAAAAATTGAAATTTACTGTAGCAAATAGGCAACAGAAACTATTATATACATAGACTAGTAATCTAGCATGAGCAGTGTCACATACCACCTTTCCAATAATATTATAAATATTATTTTTAATATATGGGAAGAATTCAAACTTTAAAATATTGTATAAAAATAATATTTAAAATTAAATCTAAATTAATATTGTTGCCGGTAATCGAACTTTCAACTTTTCTATATAACATAATCTATATAACATAATCTAGTATTGAATTTATATTAAAACATTGTTGGCGATATTTGAACATTAAATCAATGTATATAACAATTTTTTAATATTGTATCCAGATCATCATCTATATCATCTATAATGCAACTGATGCTTTGGCAAAAAAAAAAAGGAACTGGTGCAGTATCTCATTTCGTTTATAAATTTATTCTCCAATCATTTTATTTTTAATTTCATTCATTCCATTTTATTTATTTTATCGGTCCAATAAAACACAACATCAAAATTTAAGTAATATTAGTAAGATAATCTTTTCTTATTTTGATAGGGAGCTGATATGTGCACACCATCTATTTATAGGTGCACACCCTTTATTGAGATTTAGACTAAATTACCCTTATACTCCTTTTTCTACTTTCTATTTTTTCTATTTACAATAATAATATTACCTTCTCCTAATTGATCATAACTACTTACTGCTAAATTGATCATGTTGCACAACTGATAGATACAATTTTATTAGAAATAGGATAGGAAATGGAGTAATTTCCGAACAAAATACACAATACACAATTGATCATAACTTCATCTGTGATTGTTTTGTTCTCAATTTTATTGAGATTTAGACTATCAATTGTGAACAAAAATAGGACACTATCACAAACACTAATACACAGACACAAGACACTAATATACCAGGTTAGTTTTGAGTAACTGAGATACTAGAACTAACACTTGACTTGAACATATTATTGGGCATTTTGACTTGAACATATTACTTGACTTAATTTTTTGCACAAAATTAAAAATTTTAAAGCACAAAAATTTGTGCCAGATACTACACAACATAAATCATTCATTCAATCCAAAACAAAAGTTAATAATCTCCAATCTTCATAATGTCTGAATCACTTGAACAAGCAAATTCTAAAAAAAAAAAACAAAAATAATCTTGGAACTTCACAGCCTCCTCTTAGCTAGCCTACTTTCCCATTCAAATACTATGATTTGAACTTGTTCAATCCAAGACCTACAAAAGAGAGATAGCAATAGGGGTGTACACGGGTCGGGTTGGCCGAGTTGGAGTGTTAAAACGACCTAACCCATTTTAAATCGGTTTGAAAAATTTTAACCTGACCCATAAAAATTTAATTTATAACCCAATCCTATTTGTTATAAGTCGGTTTGGGTCGGTTTGGGTTGGTTTGAACGGGTCGATTAAATATAAAAATTAAATAAGAAGTTAACATAAGAACAAATACAAGAATAAAGAAGTTAATTTAAACTTTAACACAATGCAATGAATTATAGAAACCTAGTAATGTTTAATCTGCAAATATCATATGCCAGTACTCTATCTAGTTAAGCCCTGAAATTGAATGGATTTTATAATCTGTAAATAATTAATCTTATAACTAACAGATACCTTTGCTGATTCAGGCCAATTTCTTCTATAACAATCAGTGATATCAATAAAATAATTACAAACAAACTAATAAATTTACAATGAACAAAATGAAAAACTACGATCAGTTTACCTTAGAGCCAATATTGTCACCCTGAGAATCATATGACTAAACTACCCCTACCCAACCCATTAAAATCGGGTTGGAATCGATTTAACCCAATTACATAACGGTTTATAATTTTTCGGGTTGGGTCGGCCTAAAATAGGGACGGGTTGGTTCGGGTTGTTCGATTTGGCCGACTCATGTACACCCCTAGATAGCAACACACAAAAGAAGTTAGGTACACAAATATTTGGGCTTAACAGAGAACTCAAGTAGCACAGTAATAATTAGCACAATAACTTACATTCATTTATGTGAACTTCTGGCACCTTCAACAATCTCAAAAAGTGAAGGTTCTCGAACTGTGGAGCTCTTGTTCTTTCTTTTTGATGGTCTTCCTTTTTGAGGATGTGCTTTAGGCTCATTTGTCCATGGTATAGAAGAACCGATAATGTCAAAAATCTTCTCATGCACATCTTCTTTAAGAGTTAAAGGCATTCTTTGATAGTTGTCATGAATTTTTTCAAGTAGACCTCCAATTTCATCGGTCTCCTTATTAGCACATGTAAAAGACCTTAAATCGAGTCTCCATTGTGGATGAATATCACTAAGTTGTAAAGGTTGAAAATTTGTCGCCTTAATTTTGTGAGCACATGAAAGACCCATAGAATTAGTGAAATTACCTTTACATATGGATGACACATCTGAAATAGCCAACTCGTACTGCTTGAAAAGTTTTTTGAGAGCATACAATGAGACATGTCCTGTAATGTGACAAAACAATGGTAGACAAAACTTATGTGGTATTCGTATCTTTTCATGTGAAAGTTGCGTCTTGATTTCTTGAAATTCATTGTCGATAGCAAGACATATCTTATCTTTGACACCACGTAAGTCTCCCGTTGAAACTTGAATGTATTTTTTCAATTTTGAGTGAGCACCTTCAACCCTTGAAGTCGCGTGATTTCCGGTGTGCAGAATTTTTTCAGTCCATGCATAAATGAACTTTTCTTTAAAAGGAAGCCAGGTGTTATTAATGTAGTTAATCACAAGCTCATAATCTTTATATTTTTCTATAAAAGCAGCCCATGCAATATAGAAATAATCTTCATCAGGTGACTTGATCACGTGCGTCCAATCTACTATAAATGAATCCCATTCCTCGCTCGTCTTGAATCTTTTTTTACACTTTGCCAATATATTTTTCTCTATGTACTATACACATAAAAGATGTGGAGTCTCTGGAAAAATAATTTTAAGAGCATTCATTAAAGCCAATTCCCTGTCAGTCACAATCGCCGATGGATGTCGCTCTATACCCAAAACTTTTACAAACCTTTCAAGTGCCCAGATATAATCAGATATTTCTTCTTTTCTCAAAAATATGAATGCAGAGAAAAATGTGCTATTGAAACTTGTAACCCCGATAATGTTGAGTAGCGGCATCCCATATTTGTTGGTCTTGTAAGTGCAGTCCATGAGAAAAACTGATGAGTAATTTTTTGTCAATGCAATAGATCCAGGATGTACAATTAATAGATGTGTCAAATGGCCATCTTGATCATGTTGCACATCAAAAATAAAATTGCCTTCTCCTAATTCTTCAAATAATGCTTCAAGGATAGTGTGTCCAAGCAAACTTTCTTTCCGAAATTTAGCTCTAGCATTGTACACACTTCTAGATATTGATTTTAAATTTTCATTGCCTTGTCGAAGAGAAGAAAGTATCTGTTTAGGTGTAATACCTAAAATTGTCATCTCTTGAATGCGAACAAATTCTTCTTTAGTAAAACAACGATGCGAGGGATGCCCAGACAAATCTGTTGAAGGCTCATGATTATGCGTAAAATTCTTTATTTCAATCTCCCATTTTTCAGTAGCTTTCCATCTTCCCCAAATTTCAAATGGACAATTGATCAAATGTGTCCCAGTGATCCTTTTGACAGTAGTAGCTGAAAGGCATATGATGTAGCCTATTTGTATTTCGAGGATACAACTCAACTTAAACAAGATTATAATTGTAAATAGTATATAGACTATCACAAGGAATCTCAGATTGTAATATCTGTCAGAAGAAAAAGATCAAGGTCAATCTACAGACTTGAGGAATTACTACATTGAAAGAAGCCCAGTCATCTGATCAAGCCTCAATGAAGTATTCGTTAAAGAAGTGGATTTATTTAAAGTGACAGAGATTTCAAAGGTGAGAGAGACAGTAGAGAAGAATTAAAGAGAGATGAGAAAAGAAAATGAACCAGATTTTAAAGTCAATATATGAAGAACAGTCATTGCGGTTAGTCACTCATGAACCATACAGTACATCGAGTGGCAACATTAAACAATGGTTGTTTGTCATTATCTTCAGTGGTTCAAGCTATCAAGACTGGTAATAGAAGAAATCATTGTGCAAGCAACAGAAGTGCTACAATAATTAATAACAAGGATTTCGCTATCAAGACTGGCTCGATGAGTAATTATTGTGGATGATCAGAATTGCCAGATGAAGAAACCACAAGGGTTATGCTATCAAGGAGGTGTATTAATTCTCTCTTAATTGATTAAATCATTTGGTTGATTTATTTGTTAAATTAATTCTATAGAATTAATTTATTCTGTAAATTAATTAAAAGGTTAATTAAGTTGGAATTAATATAATTTTCAAAAGAGTTTTTGGCTATCAAGAATTAATAATAATTCTTTTATTAATTAACTAAAATTAATTATTGATTTTTTTAATGAATTAATTCTACTAGAATTAATTTATTCAATAAATTAATTATATTAAGTTAATTAACATTAGAATTATTAATTAAGTCAAAGTATTGAAATACAAGCTAAAAAGAGTCACATATAACTCTTAGTAAGTCTGACTCTTGCTAAAGTTAATTCTGATTATTTCTAGAGTAATTTAAAGCTAACTCTTTCTAGTACAAAGCTGATTACTACTAGGAAGAGTCATCCTGACTCCTCCCAGTACAAAGCTGATTACTACTAGGAAGAGTCATCCTGACTCTTTCCAGTTCAAGTGCTGACTCTTGCTGAATGTTGAAGCTGACTCTTCCCAAGCCTGTCTGACTCTTTCCAAGCTTATTAAAGCTGACTCTTGGAAGTACAAAGCTGACTCTTGCCAAGCCTTTCTGACTCTTCCCGAAATTCTGAGTAAAACTAGGAAGAGTCAGCCTGACTCTTTCCAGTGTTAAGTGACAACAGAATAGGCAGAAGCATCAGACATGTTATATAAATATCACAAGCACCTCATTCAATACAGACGAACATTACATTCAGCAAAAAGGCAGCAGCTCATTCTCTCTCATTTCAAGAACACATACAGCTCTAATTAATTCCCAGAAAATCAAGTTCATCTTCTTTGTAATATCTTATCCGGTGGAACTTGTTTATTTGTGATTCTTGTACTACTAGCAAATTAAGTTTCCTAGTTCTTATCTTGTTTTTTATTAACTAAATTAGAAAAGTTCATGTCGAATTTTCTAATTAGTTTTTATCAACTTGATAATTAATCTGTACTAAAATTGTAACACACATCAAGTTAATATATTGTTATATTCAACTTGAAATTTGTTTCAATTTATTCCGCACAAATTTGTCTTAATTAAATTTTATTCAAAGGACAAATTTCGATAAATTGGTATAGATTGTATTCAACCCCCCTTCTACAATCTTATCGGACCTAACAATTGGTATCAGAGCCGTTTGATTGATATACAAATCAAGATCCTATCCTTATTCAATTAAAAATCAAGCTCGAATTTTTAACTCTCTTAAAAATTCATCATGACTTCTAAAGCCATTGTTAAGATACCTATCTTTGACAAAGATAATTATGATATGTGGAAGAATAAAATGGAGTTGTTTCTAGATTGTACAAATGTTAAATATTTGGGTGTTTTGAAAACCGGACCTAAAACTCCTATGGTCTATGAAGATAAAGTTGAAGCTGAGGGTAAAGTTGTGATTCCTGCTAAATCTTATGAAAAGGACCCTACTACCTATACACCTGAGGAAAAGGAGGATGCAGGGCTTGATAAAAACCTGAGACTCATTCTAATAGATTTCCTAGATGCTGTGATGTATAGCCATGTGATGAATTGTAAAACTGCCAAACACATGTGGGAAACTATTGAAACCATTAATGAAGGAACCGATGAAGTCAGGGAGAACAGACTTCAAATCTTAACCTCTGAGTATGAACACTTCAGAGCTGGCCCTAATAAAGGCATTCAAGAAGTGTTTGAAAGGTATAATAAAATAATCAACAACTTGCAAATCCATGGCAAGAACTATACACAGAAGGAGATTAACCTGAAGTTCTTACTGACTATGCCCACTCACCTGGAACACAGGATAACAGCCATAAGAGAATCTCGTGACTTGAATAAAGTTACTCTTGAAAAACTCTTCGGTATTTTAAAAACCTATGAGTTGGAACAAGTCCAACAGAAAGAGATTCATGGTAAAGGTAGGGTTGCAAGTTCATCTACAGCGCTAGTGGTTGAGGCTCCTAAGGAAGTGGAAGCTAAGGTTGTTCGATCTTACAGCTCAGACAAGGAGTAGACTGAAGTGGAACATGGTCAGACACCAGCTACTCAGGATGGAAGTGAGTTTTACTCATTAGAAGAATTGGATCAGTTGGAGGATGAATCCATGGCACTCATGGTGAGACAGTTTGGCAATTTTAGATTCAGGAGAAATCCTAAGTTTAAGTTCAAGTCTAATAACAGATTCCAGAGAGGAGGTTCTTCATCCTCCAGTAGCAGAGGTGGCTATAAAACTGGAACCGTTGATAGAAGCAAAATTCGTTGTTATAATTGCAATGAACTTGGACACTTTGCCACTGAGTGTCAGAAACCTAAACAAGCCCAGAGGAGAGATTATGTTCCTGAAAAGAAGAAACCTGGAAAAGCCTATGTGGCTGCTGGTAAAAGCTGGGATGACACAGATAGTGAAGATGAAGAATATGGTAATCTTGAACTAATGGCAAATTGTGACATGCTCACTGATCCTAAACCACAGGTAAAACTTACTGACTCTGAGTTGGTTCGTCAGTTAGGTGGTTCCTTGGTTAATGTACAAAAACAAATTGTTAGAATAAATCTGTTAAACACTGAACTTGAAAATGAAGTGTTAGAACTAAAAAAGGTGCATGTTAATCAAGATCAACAAAAAGAGGAAATAGCACGACTTAATAGAAGAGAGAAATCCATTCTAGAAGTAGTGACTAAACAACTTTCTAAAATTGCTGAACTTGAAACCAAGGTTAGTGCTTGCTTTAATTCTGTTAAAACTTCTAAAGAGTTTTTCAATAAACAAGCTGTAGAACGAACTGTAGGAATAGGGTTTGGTTACAACGAAGCTGTTGGATTGTTAGGCATAAATACCCCTAACCTTGTTAGTGCTAAAGAAAGGGGTATACCACATGTGCTTAAGAATGTTGAAGATCCACTCTTTAAGAAGTCGATTGCAGAACCTCCAAACTTCACTTCTATCATTATTCAAGAAGAGATGCGTAATGAGGACAGTGCAAATGGCATAGTTCTTGATAATGTTAAATCTGTTAAGGAACCAGTTAAGGTTGTTTATTCAACCAGTTCATCTAAAACTGGGTTAAGTGGTAACAAGTTGAAAAAGAACAATAACATGGCTAACATGCATACCATGCCTATCATTGATGTTTCTCATAAAGCATGTGGTTTTGTCAATTGTATGTCTTGTGCTTTTAATGTAATGTCTGCTTACTTTAATGGTAATCAAGCATGTGCTGGTAAGATTGCTCCTCGACAACATATGAATAGGAATAAAAATGTTAGATCAAAGACTGCTAGTCCTCCTCAAGATAGGAGAGAGAGATTTGTATCAAAGCCTAAACAGACTTTTGGTAAGGCTGCTTACAAGGTCAAATGTCCAGTCAATGAAACAAATGTTATTACTGCTAAAGAAACATGGATACCCAAGATAAAACAAAAGATTGTCAAATCTGTTTATAGGGTTAAATGTTTGTTAGTTAATGGTGAAATTGGTGTCAAAGTTAAAAATGTTGTTTTGCCTGACAAAGGCCAATTCTTTAAGTATTCTGGACCCAATCAGATTTGGGTTCCGAAGAAGGTTTAACCTATTTGTCAATGTAGGGTGTGAAACAGGTTGATCGAGTGACCTGGATCTTGGACAGTGGATGTTCAAGGCATATGACTGGAGACAGAGCCCTGCTGACAAATGTGGTGGAGAAAGCCGACCCAGTTGTTACCTTTGGAGATAACAACATAGGTACAACTGATGGATGTGGTAGATTGGAAGCTGGAAATGTTATCATTGATGAAGTGTCTTTTGTGAAAGGACTTGAGCACAATCTGTTAAGTATCAGTCAATTTTGTGACAAGGGATTCGAGGCTTACTTCAACAAGAAGAATTGTCTGATCTCACACAAGAGACATGAACAACCATCTCTTTCAGGAGTCAGAAAAGGCAATCTATACGTGGCCAATTTGAACACTGGAAGCACTGAAGAAATCAACTGCTTCTATTCTAAAGCATCTACAGATGAAAGTTAGCTGTGGCACAAGAAACTATCTCACCTTAATTTCAAGGCAATGAATTCTCTAGTTAAAAGAGAACTGGTGAGAGGTTTACCTTCAATGGAATTCACTGAAGAAGGACTCTGTGATGCCTGTCAAAAAGGAAAATTGAAAACAGCAACTCACAGGAGCACTGACACATCATCAATAACTGAACCTCTACAACTGTTGCACATGGATCTGTTCGGTCCAGTTAATGTGATGTCTATGTCAAAGAAAAGATATGCTCTCGTGATTGTTGATGACTACTCAAAGTACACATGGGTTTTATTTCTGAATTCCAAAGATGAAACTCCACAGTTAGTGATTGATCACATCAAGTTGATTGAGATGGAGTACAAGAATCCAGTAAGAACAATAAGGTCAGACAATGGAACTGAATTTAAGAATGTAGTTCTAAATGATTTTTGTACTGAAAAGGGAATAACCAGGCAGTACTCGGCTCCGAGAACTCCTCAGCAAAATGGGGTAGTAGAAAGAAATAATAGAACCTTGATTGAAGTTGCACGTACTATGTTAAGTGAATCAAGGCTTCCCTTGTACTTTTGGGCTGAAGCTGTCAATACTGCATGTTATACCCAGAATCGAACTCTAATCAACAAAGACTTGATGAAGACCCCCTATGAGATAATGTATGAGAAGAGACCAACACTAAAGTACTTTCATGTATTTGGAGCAAAATGCTTTGTGCTTAAAGATGGAGATGATCGTGGTGGAAAATTTGAGGCCAAAGCACATTAAGCAATTTTTATTGGTTATTCAAGAAGAGCTTACAGGGTGTATATGCTTGATCATCAGACAATGCTTGAAAGTGTCAATGTATCATTTGATGACACTAAAATTCCTAGTATCCAAACGGAGGATCCATCTGAAAAGTTATCTTTCGATGATATGACAGACTCCGATTCAGATGGTGACAATCAACCTGATGTTGTTGCTAATGATAACAGTAATAATGATGATAATGATCAGGGTGGTGGTGATGGAAACAATGATCAGACTGGAGATACCACTGACACTCCTGAACATTCATCTAGTCAAACTGGCAACAACTCAGGGGGAGATAATGAAGGATCAGCTGGTCATACTCAACATCATAATGAAGAATAAGGTGAATCATCAAGGTCAAATCTTCCCAGATAGACTGTTTGGAATAGAGCTCATCCTTTTGAGTTGATCGTTGGTGATCCAGATGTTGGTGTAAAAACTAGAAGGAGCTATCAAAATCAATGTAATTATTCTGGGTTTCTGTCTGCAATAGAACCTAAGAAAACAGAAGAAGCTCTTTCTGATCCTGATTGGGTGATTGCTATGCAAGATGAACTCAATCAATTCAAACAACAAGAAGTATGGAAGCTGGTACCCAGACCTAATGACAAGAAAGTAGTTGATACCTGGTGGGTATTCAGAAACAAACTTGATGAAGATGGCATTGTAACTAGAAACAAAGCAAGACTGGTTGCTAAAGGTTATTCCCAAGCTGAAGGAATAGATTATGATGAAACCTATGCACCAGTGGCTAGGCTTGAGGCTATAAGGATATTCTTGGCATTCGCAGCACATTCAAACTTCAAAGTTTATCAAATGGATGTCAAGAGTGCCTTCCTGAATGGCAAGCTGGATGAAGAGGTATATATAGAACAGCCCCCTGGATTTGAAGATCCAGAATTCATGGACTACATCTACTTTCTCTTCAAGGCTATTTATGGTCTCAAGCAAGCACCAAGGAAATGGTATGACACTCTTTCTGAATTTTTACTTGAAAATGGATTTGTTAGAGGTGTCATAGACAAAACTCTCTTTACTAAGAAACATAAGAATGATACTATATTAGTCCAAGTCTATGTGGACGATATACTATTTGGGTCTACTAATGATCTTCTGTGCAAGAAATTTGCTAAGCTAATGCAGGGTAAATTTGAGATGAGCCTGATGGGTGAGTTGAAGTTCTTTCTTGGATTACAAGTAAGTCAAAGAACAGATGGAATATTTATCTGTCAATCCAAGTATGTCAGAGAGCTCCTCAAGAAATATCAAATGGAGGACTCATCTTCAGCAAGGACTTCATCATCTACAGCTGTCAAATTTGGGGCATGTGAAAATTCTGCCAAGGTAGATGTCACAAGCTACAGAGGTATGATAGGTTCATTACTTTATCTTACTGTAAGTAGACCTGATATTATGTATTCTACATGCTTGTGTGCAAGGTTCCAAGCGGATCCTAGAGATGTGCATCTCATTGCTGTTAAACGAATCTTGAGATATCTTAAGGGTACCCCTAACTTAGGGATTTGGTACCCTAAAGAATCTGGTTTTAACCTTGTTGGATATACAGATTCAGATTATGCAGGAAGTATTGTAGATAGAAAAAGTACCTCTGGGAGTTGTCAATTCCTAGGTGGTAGGTTGGTCTCCTGGTACAGCAAGAAGCAACAAACAGTTTCCAACTCAACAGCTGAAGCTGAATACATAGCTGTTGGAAGCTGTTGTGCTCAGATCTTGTGGATTAGGAATCAGCTACGTGACTATGGCTTTGTACTTGACAATATTCCAATCTTGTGTGACAATACAAGTGCCATAGCAATCTCCAACAATCCTGTGCAGCATACAAGGACCAAGCACATTGACATCATGTATCATTTTATTCGAGAGCATGTCATGAATGGTACCGTGGAGTTACATTTTGTACCCACGGAAGAACAAACAGCAGATATTTTTACTAAGTCTCTTGACGAATCCACATTCACCAGAATTGTTGTTGAATTGGGTATGTTAAATAGTCCTAGTAATTAAACTAGTTAATATCGGAGGTTTGCTCTTTAATAATTTATAAGTGATTACTTTGTTAATATTTGTTATTAATATCACTTATATAATTATTTTATCAACTTACTTTCTTGCTTATTAATTCTCAAATCGTTGCTATTATCTTCTTAATATATTCCTAATTACTTCTTTTAATTTTAGAATAATTTATTTTGTCTAAAAATATTTTTCTCAAATTTTACAAGTTGAAATTAGTGAGAAATCTATTTTTGTTGAAAATTACTTTTGAGTATTTGTGTTGATTTAATAAGTCATACTTTCTCTTTAAATAATTTTCTAGTAGAAAATATAATGATTTATTAATTTACTATAAATATTTCTTGTAAATACATATAATATTCTATTAAATGGTTTGTAGTGTTTGTCCTTTTTTTATTAATGTTTGATTTCGTAAAAAGGATAACCTATGGTATTTTTAGTATTTTCTATTTTCTATTTAGCTATTTTTAAGTAATTATATTGTTGTAAACATTTTTGTAAATTATTTTCTTTTATTTCTAATATTCTGTAAATATTATTAATACAGTTATTTTTGAATAATAATAAAATAATAATAAAAAAATTATATTTTATCTTTTCTTTTTAGTTTTTATTTAATATTATTATTATGTATATTATTTCTTATTTTTGTATATTATTTTTCATGTGTATATAAACAGATTGTATAGTTTTTTCAGTTTAGTCACTATACTTTCAAAACTTACAAACAGGCCCCTGTACTTGGTTCTTTTGTACTTCTTCTGTTTAACACACACATATCATGGTATTTTAAATTCTAATCTTTGTTGTGTTGTTGTTATTAACAGAATTTCTTATATAGGACCATTGTTGGTATCAAAATGGTATATGTCAATTAAATTGTTTAGGAACTAACGTTTGATTTTCAGGATCTAACAATTGGAAGACAAGATCTATCAATTGCTAACAATTTCTAATAGTTGGTATCTATCTTACAGGACCTAAGACATGGTAAAATAGTTTTGTTTGTATTGGTTTAAACATTAACATACATAATTCGATTAATATTTATTATTAATTGGATTCTTGCTTATGTTCTTGTTTAGTAAAACCGGCTCAAGATCTATATCCTTCCTAACTCAAAATTTCTTTCTACAGCGGTGATTGCTTATATTGTAAACCTTTTGAAATCACAACTGTAAATCATTTCTCTTAGGATAAATGCAATATTTTCAAAGAAAACTTTTCAATGTTAAAAATGCATTCTATCTATTGCTCATATTCTGTGATGTAGGTTCATCTAAATGGAGTTTTGTTTTCTCACATGATTAGTCATAAGGTTGTAAACCCAACAACTTTTATCCCAGACTACAGTTAAACTCAAACACATTCTTACTTACCCCCTAAAAGGAAGTTACCTATCTATCAGACTAAAGGTCACCAGGGAGTAACTGCACTTGATGCAACAAATAAGGATGTGTGGGATTTTTAGTTGGAGAGTCACTACCTTATACACTATCCAAAATATTTTATATGCACAAAGTGAGATTGCACACACTTAAAGATGAATTGACGGAAACCTGTAATCCAACCTTTTTACGGTTAGGATTATAAGTTAAAGGTTCTTTACTGAACCAAGAGTCTTCACAGACCTCGAGAGAAGGTATTGATCTCAATGCAAAATTCAACAAGATCATTATCTAACTCCCCAGAGGGAACATCTCTGGATCCTGCGGGTAACGGGTCCGACATAGGTGCGGATCGGCAACTTGTAAACTATGATTTAGATTTTACCTGATGAGTTTAACAAGGTGATGTCTTCACAGACATTAGAAGGGAACCTTGATCTCAATGCCAAATTTACAGATCATTGTTAACCTTCTCAGAATTCAAATCTGAAAACCCTAAAAAGGGAAAAGTAGCAACTTGTAGATTATGACTCAGATTCGTCTAACGAGTCCAACGAGGATTTGGGATTTGTGAACTCCCATTGCACCACCACTGACCTCTCTTGAAGGGGCTAGGGTGATTTTTCCTTGCAGGTACACTAATGGATGTTGGAGTTATGAGTGATATGAGTGATACACCAGTGAGCAAGAGTGTAAACACAGAGAGAAGTGAGACACTCAAAACAAATGAGTGTAGAGAAGAGTGAAACACTTGTGAGGTACACTAAACACTATCACACACTCACAGTGAGGAAGAAAATGAAACTTCCTTTCTAACAAAGCTCTAAAAAGTGGTATCAACTACTTTGTCAACCAGTTGATTGGAGGATTCCTCAACTAAGGGGGAGAAGTAAGGGGGTACAAGAAAAAGGAGAGTAGGTTAGAAAGGGGGAGCATTTAAAGACTGTGCTTAGGAGGAGAAGCAAGTCTCAAGTCACTAAGGGGGAGCCTTAGATGGAGAAGCAAGGGGAGATATAAGGAGAAGTTATATCACAATACTATTCTATTAGTCTTTCAATGTACTATGTATAAAGGCTAAGTGGAAGAGTAGTAGATTTCCCAGAAGTTATAGAAATGGTATTGATTCACCATTGTCTATTTATTAGGAGCAGTTGTCTTTCTTAAGTGAGAAAAGCTGTGTCAGAGAAGGGAAATGATTGTAAATCAAGAACTGCTGATAATCACCAATGTAAGATGTGAAGGATTATCAGGCAGAGATATGAAGAATCAAAAATGAAGATGAGTTATCTATTGAAGATCAGTTCAGTGCTAGAGGAACAATCATTTATCATTTCATCAACTGAGGATTCTAGAATTGTTAAATTGAAACCAGAAAACTTTTTATTATGTATTATTTACAAAGCTTTTAATGCTTAATTTTTTTCTTGTTTCAGTGAGTTAGTTGAGTTGTCCTCTAGGTATTTACTTGTTATTGTCTAACAAACAAATAGGGGGAGATTGAAAGACATATGATGTAGCCTATCTGTATTTCGAGGATACAACTCAACTTAAACAAGATTATAATAGTAAATAGTATATAGAGTGTCACAAGGAATCTCAGATTGTAATATCTGTCAGAAGAAAAAGATCAAGGTCAATCTACAGACTTGAGGAATTACTACATTGAAAGAAGCCCAGTCATCTGATCAAGCCTCAGTGAAGTATTCGTTAAAGAAGTGGATTTATTTAAAGTGACAGAGATTTCAAAGGTGACAGAGACAGTACAGAAGAATTAAAGAGAGATGAGAAAAAAAAATGAACCAGATTTTAAAGTCAATATATGAAGAACAGTCATTGCGGTTAGTCACTCATGAACCAGACAGTACATCGAGTGGCAACACTAAACAATGGTTGTTTGTCATTATCTTCAGTGGTTCAAGCTATCAAGACTGGTAATAGAAGAAATCATTGTGCAAGCAACAGAAGTGCTACAATAATTAATAACAAGGATTTCGCTATCAAGACTGGCTCGAGGAGTAATTATTGTGGATGATCAGAATTGCCAGATGAAGAAACCACAAGGGTTATGCTATCAAGGAGGTGTATTAATTCTCTCTTAATTGATTAAATCATTTGGTTGATTTATTTGATAAATTAATTCTATAGAATTAATTTATTCTGTAAATTAATTAAAAGGTTAATTAAGTTGGAATTAATATAATTTTCAGAAGAGTTTTTGGCTATCAAGAATTAATAATAATTCTTTTATTAATTAACTAAAATTAATTATTGATTTATTTAATGAATTAATTCTACTAGAATTAATTTATTCAATAAATTAATTATATTAAGTTAATTAACATTAGAGTTATTAATTAAGTCAAAGTATTGAAATACAAGCTAAAAAGAGTCACATATAACTCTTAGTAAGTCTGACTCTTGCTAAAGTTAATTCTGATTATTTCTAGAGTAATTTAAAGCTAACTCTTTTTAGTACAAAGCTGATTACTACTAGGAAGAGTCATCCTGACTCCTCCCAGTACAAAGCTGATTACTACTAGGAAGAGTCATCCTGACTCTTTCCAGTTCAAGTGCTTACTCTTGCTGAATGTTGAAGCTGACTCTTTCCAAGCCTGTCTGACTCTTTCCAAGCTTATTAAAGCTGACTCTTGGAAGTACAAAGCTGACTCTTGCCAAGCCTTTCCGACTCTTCCCGAAATTCTGAGTAACACTAGGAAGAGTCAGCCTGACTCTTTCCAATGTTAAGTGACAGCAGAATAGGCAGAAGCATCAGACATGTTATATAAATATCACAAGCAGCTCATTCAATACAGACGAACATTACATTCAGCAAAAAGGCAGCAGCTCATTCTCTCTCATTTCAAGAACACATACAGCTCTAATTAATTCCCAGAAAATCAAGTTCATCTTCTTTGTAATATCTTATCCGGTGGAACTTGTTTATTTGTGATTCTTGTACTACTAGCGAATTAAGTTTCCTAGTTCTTATCTTGTTTTTTATTAACTAAATTAGAAAAGTTCATGTCAAATTTTCTAATTAGTTTTTATCAACTTGATAATTAATCTGTACTGAAATTGTAACACACATCAAGTTAATATATTGTTATATTCAACTTGAAATTTGTTTCAATTTATTCCGTACAAATTTGTCTTAATTAAATTTTATTCAAAGGACAAATTTCGATAAATTGGTATAGATTGTATTCAACCCCCCTTCTAAAATCTTATCGGACCTAACAGTAGCTCGTCTTTTTACAGGAAGTTTGTTAACACGATACTCTCCTCCTTTGTCACAACCCACTCTTACGTATCGGTCACGTTTCGACTTTTTTATCACTGTGATATATCCAAGAGTTGCTGCCAGAATATTAAGTGGCCTTGGCACTAAATATCGAGAAATCTCTGCAGCTATACGAGCCCGTTACTCTCCTATTATGTACGAGGAACTATTTGATAAACTTACTGATCATGAATTATTTCTCAAACATGAGGATCTCAAGAAAGGAAGTACAAATTCCATTACAGCAGCCATAGCCCAGCGCACAAATCCACCTAATCATCAATCGTCCAATGACAAAAGACGACCTCATTCTAACCAATGGCGTCAGCGACAACAGTATCCACGACCTTCACAAAATTTTACAGGTAATTTTCAACCTTAGTGGCGATCTTCAGTTGGACCAAATACACAGCCACAACCACGTCTACAATGTCAACTTTGTGAAAAATATGGACACTCTGCACGAGTATGTCGATCTCGATCACACAATCACATGGAGGCAAAAGCAAACTTTACAACTACCTCAGCTTCCTTTAACAACCCATGGATATTGGACACAGGTGCTTCTCATCACATAACTGCTGACTCACGAAATATCCACCAACCACAGGACTACAATGGTCTAGAAGAAATAACATTGGGTAACGGTAACTGTATTCCCATTACTAAAGTTGGTTCTTCAATTTTACATGCTTTTAATTCAAATTTTAATCTCTGCAATACATTATGTGCTCCAGCAATTAAACGCAATTTAATATCACCTTCACCCCCACCAATCAACCATACATCTGATTCTTCCCCTGTACAACCAGAAAATCCTAATCATACCATAACCTCTCATAGGCCAGTTACAAGAGCCCAAAATAACATTCACAAGCCCAAACAAATTTTTGACTACATGGCCCATACATCACCTTCTTTCATTCTATCCACTTTCAATCAGGCACAAAAATATCCTCAATGGATGGGAGGGAAGCCATGAAAATTGAATATGAAGCATTGTTGAAAAACCATACTTGGGATTTAGTTCCGTATGATCCCATGAAAAATATTGTTGATAATAAGTGGATTTTCAGAATTAAACGGAAGTCAGACGGTACTATTGAACGATATAAAGCTAGTCTTATCGCCAATGGCTTTACACAACGCGCAGGTATTGACTATCAATCTACTTTTAGTCCAGTTGTTAAGCCTACAACCGTTCGTCTTGTATTGTGTATTGCAGTTAAACAGAAGTGGCCACTCTACCAACTTGATGTGAATAATGCATTCCTTCAAGGAAGGTTAGAAGAAGGAGTTTATATGCGCCAACCAAGAGGTTTTGAACATCCTGATATGCCAACTCATGTTTGTCGATTGCAAAAATCCATTTATGGCTTAAGACAGGCCTCAAGCACCTGGTACAATGAGCTTCGCAACTTTCTCCTCTCATATGGCTTTCATATATCACAATCAGACACCTCTCTCTTTATTTTCAATCAGTTTGGCACTATCATATATTTTTTGGTGTACGTGGATGACATAATTGTTACTGGAAACAATTTAAATTTTGTGAAGCAAGTTTTAACTGCTTTGGCTACTCGATTTTCAATCAAAGATCCAGGTTTTCTCCAATACTTTTTAGGTGTTGAAGTTATACCTTGCCAAGATGGATTAATTCTCTCGCAGTCAAAGTACATTTCTGACATTCTCAACGACACAAAAATGAATGAAAGCAAAGGCATGTCAACGCCTATGAGTAGTTCTTTATCTCTTACGCTCCACGTTGGTGCTCCTGCAACTTATTCTAAGGTATATCACCAAGTGATCGGAAAATTACAGTACCTCTCTTTCACTAGGCCTGACATCAATTTTGCAGTGATTAAACTATCTCAGTTCATGCACGCTCCATCTATTAATTGTGACGCCCCCAAATCCGAGGTCAAAGATTCAGGTCGTCACATCACCATCCAACCATATCATACCTGTATTAACTTTACAACTCAACAATACATCCATCCAGACCTCAATCTTAAGCACAAACAAGTTAGAGCCTCAGAAACGATAATCAAAAGTAACGCTAAATATTACAATTCATCTGTACATTCTAGAATCCTGCGCACTTCCATTTATACAACTACACTTGAAGACAAGTCTTACTATTACAGTTGAAAACCTATCAGACTTACTCTGTAGTATTTATCAGGAACTAAATCATCTCAGGGGTAAATCTTCTACTCCTCTTCTGCTGGTGCGGAGTTAACTGATCAAATTCTTCTCTTTCTGAAAAGTTTTTATAAAGCAAGAATGAGCTACATAATGCTCAGCAAGTTCACCATTTTGTAAGATAATAATGTGGTTTATTTCGAAAACATTCCCAACTATATGGGTATATATCTCAGATTTCAAAACATAATTCGACAATATATATGTCCGAGTTTGAATAAAACATTTATACTCGCTAAGGAGCTTTAAGAATAACATATGAATCCTTTATAAGGTTCTCGTTTCAATATATCTCAAGTTTGAAAATATATACATATAAATATATCATTTTCGGCAAAACACTCTACGGTTAACATACTGTACAGGGAATACATTATTGCAAAACCTCTTTTCTTCCATTAGCTTAGAAGGTTTCTCATTTAAAAACATTTCATTCTTTGAAATAATTGCAAGAGTGCACTAACACGTGCCAATCTTTATAGGAAATCTTGCAGTTCTAGATACTGCACGATGTCAATATTTTTATTATCAAAAACCACACTATCGGCAACTTGGCACTTAGGCCCAAGAAGCAGTGTTTGAGTATTTTTCCAAAGTGGAGGATGGGACTTGAAGAAAACATGAAACCTGACAGGGATTGACGATGATCAGTCGTCACATCCAAGTCCAATAATACGCGGGTCTTCTCTACTAGTAGAAGGATAAAAACTACATCCGTAACTACCCTTGGGTGAAAACTACATCCGTAATCACCCTCGATGAAAACTACATCCGTAATCATCCTTCGGCAACACCTGGGCCGGAATAATAGTTGATGGACCGCCTGGCTCACGACCACTTACACATCCCGGGAATCGTTCGTCAACGATTCCCACACCTGCCAGAGTCCCCTTTTTCTTTTCTTCTCAAAAATCATTTTGATAGAAAATTCGAGTAGTTGAAGTTCGACCTCAGTCGACCAATAATTCTTGAAAAACGTACAAGAAGCAAAACCTGACCGGGGGTTTTCGAAAATGTTTTGGGTTCGAAAGTGTTCGAGTTTGAAAACGCTAAAGGTATCTTGGATTAGTTTTGTCTTTAAAATAATGAACGATAATTAATAAATAATAGTTTGAGATTTAATATAAACAATTAATAAAATAATTATTTAATTAAAATAAGCTTTTAATCCAAGATAGATATTTTTGAGTATTTTTAGCAACGTAAAAATAATAATTACTTAGGTATACGATACTTCCCGATTGACTCTTCGGGTTTTCGCAATTTAATCACGATGCAACAATATACCGCTCCCCGGTCAATAGTATATTTGGACCGCTACGACCTCTATTGCTAGAGTCGTTGTCCGAAGAAAACACTTTCATTCTAAGTTCAAGGGTGTACAAACACATATGCATATATCTCAAACTTCAACATAATCTCGTAAAGCATAAGCATATAATACGTTTGGAAGCTATAAACACAATAGTGAAAATCCTTATATATAAGTTTTGAAAAGTAAACTTGCATAGGTAAAATCAAGAATATAATCTTTTGAAATTAAATACTTAGGGTTGGAAAACTTGCCTTGGGAAGGTTGGGGTGGTTGGGCTCGTGGAGTGGAGCGACAATCTATAAATATCCAATATTCGCTCGTTAGTATCTTAACAACACCACTTAATCATAATGTTTTAAAAGATGTAAGACCAACTTAACGACTCCACTTGTGACCACTAACTCTCTCATATGACCATGTCATCACATTATCACATTCGTTACCCATTCGACTCAAATCTATTCCTCAAACTCGAAATTCAAGTAAATATTCTTAAAACTACTTTAAACTAATCCCCTAAGTGGTTTTTCACTTGCGCGCACCTCGCTCTAAATTTTTTATAAAATTGAAAAATTTGAATTTTAATCAGATTCTTTTTGGGTAGACTTCCTTACTGTAAGACCTAGCTATTCTCAATTTTTCACAATGTTTGCAGAAAGTTTGAGGGTCCAAAGACAGTTCACAAACAGACCATACAGTGCAGTCCGGATTTCAGAACCACTCCTCACTCTTCTGGTCATAACTCAAAATCTACACATCTCCTGGGTATGAAACTTATATTTATGGAAACTACATTCAAATACCTTTCTAACCATGTGTATTGGGTCTTAAGGAGACAAGTTTAAGGGGTTCAAAAGTCCACAGCAAGACAGTACATACTCCCAGACTTTTTACTCAGCACTCATCTTTACTTAATCCTTCAAGAACTCAACTTATACATCATATCTACCATCAAAACCATCAAGACTTATCTCTACAACATACATGGGGTTACATACTCTAAGTACAAGCTTTAAAATCACATCAACAACATATATCCTCAAGATTCTCATCATCCATAACTCATATAACCAAGATATGTACCAATACTCTTAGATCTAACATTATAAACCATAAACACTTCATGACTAAGAGGGGTTAGAGTTTTTATACCTTCTTGAGCCTCTAAGAACCTTGGGTAAGCTTTACAAGCCTCAAGAACACCTTGGATGGTCTCTACAAGTCTTATACTTCAAGATCTAAAACAAGATTTAAGTTAGTCACTATACATCTCCAACTTTCACCATTTTTCTCACCAAGCTACACCTTGAAATAAATTATGAAACTTAGTACATACCTTGACAACACTTAGGAGAGGCTTTGGTTTTAATCTTGAGATTTTTGAAGTAGTGGAAGAGGAGAAAATAATTTTTCTTCTTCCTTTTCTCTTGCTTGGCCGAGAGCAGTTTGCTCCAAGGGGGGGGGGGAGTTTTCTTGGTTTGTTTTGGGTGTTTGAATAATGACATGTATTATTGTGATATGTATTGATGTGTGTATGTATTGTGTCACATGTTGACACCCTAGGGTTAGTAAACTAGGCATACACCATGCCTCTTTGTCTCCTAGAATAATGCACCAACTAGTCACTATTCATTGGTTACTTTATGCTTTTTCTAGTTTGCTTTCCTAATTGCCTAGTTACATGACACTTGCATGCAATATCCTTTCCTTGTATTATTATTCATCCACCAATGGTTGTCACTTAATCCTTAATTCATATCGTATCATAATTAATTCCTCGTAATAATATTTTGTCGCGTAGAGATTTCCCTTGTAATTCTTTAAGTACTTAATTGGGTAAATTCCTTAAATATCCATAACTCCTTGTCATAGTCTCTTAAAATCTCCTAATACTCTAATAACTCTCAAATCCCAAGTTTTTATGAATCCTAATAGCAGTAGGCCTCTTGCCTTCAACAATCTTCCCTTTTTCTTACACAGTGAATATAACAACATAAATTTTCAGATAATCAATTCCATCACATAACATAGGTGACTCAAAAGGTCCCTAATTCACAATGTCATAAGCTTTTACACATTTAGTATATTACAAAAATCACGGTTCTTACAGCCTCCCCTCCTTAAAAGGATTCCGTCCCGGAATCAGGTTGAAAACAGTTGAAGGTACTTTTCACGCATCGCGCTTTCTAGTTCCCATGTTGATTCCTCGATGTTCTGGTTCCTCCACAAAACTCTCACTAGCTTGACAACCTTGTTCCTCAGCACTTGTTCTTTTCTATCCATGATTTCCACGGGTTGCTCCACATAGGTCAAGTCTGGTTGTAGGTCCACTTGGTCGTACTCTATCATGTGCCGATACTCGGTGTGGAAGGGTCGTAACATAGACACATGAAACATATTATTAATTTGTTGCAAGCTTGGGAGCAAGGCTAACTCGTAGGCTAACTTCCCAATACGCCTCAAAATCTCAAAAGGTCCAATAAACCTCAGACTTAGCTTCCCTTTCTTACCAAACCGCATCAATCCTTTCCAGGGGGATACCTTTAGCATCACGAAGTCTCCCACCTCATACTTCTTTGATATCTCATAAAATTTGGCCATTCGAAATAATGTGTTTTGTAAAAAAACTAATGACTTTTACATACACTCGTCTGCACCGTAAAGGCGTAATATCAATTCGAAATCTTCATTTAATAATTCGTACATATCGTGATTGTAAAAATTTCTCATCCACCCATAAAATTAATTTTCATCCAGGTTCGAATATTCACGAAAATTAGGGCTATTGCAGTCTCACCAACGCTTTAATGTTGCTTCTCAACGCATGCTCTCCTCGACCTGTATTCCTTATCGGTTGTTCTATGAATGAAAATTTCTATCCCACTACTTATACGTTCCTCTTCTACCTTGTTCATAGTATCTGTGTTGAGTCCTTGTATCGTTGGGCCGTGAATACTTTGTGGTCGTGTTCTATAATCTGAGACAACGTCAATACGCACGGTATTCCTCATTTTCCTTGGCTTGATTAGCACGCATGTGTTGCCTCCCGTCAGTCGTTACCACTTGCTATGGATACAATATAGTCTTCGGTATATGTCGAACCAGTTCAGCTACTATATCCCTCGTTCATTGACTTCTTCGTAACGCAAGAAAAGCGAAACTTCTTCTTTCGTAGTACGCTTTACAAGAGACGTCCTTACGTCCGCATGGTGCCGATCGTGATAACAACATTCGTTTCATGGACAAGTTTTTATTCTTGACTGCCCCGTGAAATCTAAGGCACGACACTAATTATAAATTCGACCGTCTGGACAATTCTTCTTCCCTGTCCGTCAGCCACAGATCAAATTAGTACATACGCTCAATCTCTTTATTAATTATACTTGAAAGCACCTTCAATATTCGAAGTCTAACCTTAAGTCTCTATCTGACGTAATCACTGCAGAAGTTTTATATTGCACCACCATCTCTTCCGTATATAAATCGATAATCTTCTAAATGGAAAGTCTCTCGTAGGTAAATCACTTGGTCCAGCAATTATAAATCAACTAGGGCCATCTCTTGGCTCGGTCTTCGGCGACCTACTCATGAAATTCATTATAATTCTGTCCACGTTCAAGATTTTCTACGGGCGGAATTAATCCACTAGATCTCTATCATTCTGCTTTTGACATGTCGCGTTTGTACTTAATAGTTTGCCAATACCATTTTCCACATCCGTTTGCCAAACATTCTCTTAATTCTCTATACATATTTGTCCTTCCCCATAATTTACTCATTTTCCTCTAACATTAATCTTTATTGTATATACTCTATTTTCTTGGTCAATACTGACCGAATTCCAATTTCGAATAATCCCTTCTATAGGTATCGGTCACCACACTGGCCTTCCCTGGGTAATAACAAATTTCTCCATTACACTCCCTGCTCCCTTTCGTCACCTTCTCCTTCTCATGTTTAGTTCTAATATGAAGATATACTTATGGCACTTGTGGGAAAAAATTCACACTTTTCTCATAAGGTTAACGTCTCAGTTTTATGCGTGAACGCTATCATGACTAATCCCCGACTCACGGTTAGTATATCCTATCCCGTAACCTTTATGTTGTTTAGAAGTATAGGCTATCATCCCCTTTCTACTGCATCAACACACCTCTTAAACTCTTGAAAGACGCATCATCGTGACTCTCAAAGTCCTCTTTTCATCATCAAGTATAGCTAACAACGAGGTTGCTGCTAATATCTCATTTCATTCCAAAACTTTGTTCATTAATCCATAAAGGCTTCTGACTCATTAGTCCACTCAAACGATACTACCACAATTTTTATAACGTTTATATTAGTGTGAAATGCCAACTTTGGCACAGTATAGAGGTCGATCTTGAGTTGGTGAATCCCGCCTTACAACCTTATCTTTGAAAAACAACTACGCGTTCTAACTGGTCAACAATTCCTACATCTTCGCCTAGGGGTATCGATTCTCAATGGTATATGTAAGATGTCATACGCTCGTCCTCTTTCACAACTGGCGCTAATCAGCCTGAGGCCTGCATGCTGCTGCGATTCCCAATAAACTTGATTAGGTGGTAATCTCGAAGGATCATTGGCATATATCCATGCATCCATTTGCTATTAGGGGCCTTTTAAACTTTATGTCTCTCTATGTGCATCAATCCCTTTAAGCTAAGTAAAGCTTCACATTCTTGCCACGATATTTCTTCATTTCTTGTCCATCTCACTTCCATGTTATTTTTCTCTAAGAATATGTCTTACATCGCAATCGATTTGCATTTCTTGGATCAGGAAAAGGCTTGGTAACTCCAGAATTCATTAATATAACATCCTGACAACGGTTGGTTGGAGCGTACTCCCAACCACCTCATCATTTCTTATAACCTTCCTCACACTAATATTAAAAGTCCTGTGGTATGCCCCGACATGTTATTCCTACTTTAATTAATTACTCGGCATAACGCTCTGGCTGCACAATTACAACATTTGGTTTTTGATCTCATATTGGTGCAACGGTTCACAAGTGTACCTCCCGTTCACCTTAGAGTAATCACTTTTGAAAGGAATGGTTTCAAAATAACAAGGTCCAATAGATAATTTCAATAAGAATTCCACATTGGATGTTCCAGGAATGTTGATGGTTCCAAATACTAGGAGTCTCGATTTTCGAAGATGTAAGGATGGACAGAAAGAATACAACAAGGCTTATTCCTTCATGTCCTGATAATTCTGTAATGTGATATCATAGAGAATGTTGCACGAGGGCAATGATTGTTGGATACAAAAGTCATAAAGACGGTCTTTATACAATTCTTACATCTGGTGAATACTTTTCCTCTTGAAAAATAGAGGATCTAAAAAGTCCCATCGATAAAGGTCAACCGATCGAAAGCAATTCTACTCTATGACAATAAAAATGAAGCAGTTTATCATTCAAGTAATCAATGGTTTCAAATGAATTCTCATTGTATGAATGAAAGAATAAAATATTCAAGTGATATAAAGTCTGATACGAAAATGGGTAAGAGTTCAAGTCGAGTGGGCGACCTCACTAGGTCTCAATCAAGTTATTCGTCAAAACTTTCATCATCATACTTTACCACATGCAAAATGCATTGCGGAATGAATTAAATTGGGAGTTGGACCAGTGGAACAATAACTAGTCCTTTTCAAGAAACACTAGCAACTAGCGAGACAAAATTTGCTAGTTCACCTGTTTGAGACATCACCACTAGCTAGGACAATTAGCTAGGTGTTCTTCACAACATTACAATTTTGACTAGTTAGAACAATCAACTAGTTATTCATATTGACATATCGACTAGCCAGTTTTAATTGGCTAGAACGGAATTTCAACATCGTAGCCACTGAAGAAACTTTAGGCTACTCGGACAACGAATGGAAATAAGAAGTTATTAAGTTTGAAAAAGAAAACTATAAAATCTGAAGAGAATGTTCTAGGTATCGGAACAATCGATAACCTCTCATCAAATATTACTTACCAGTGAAACGGTCCACCCAAGGGTGCCTCCGTACACATGCTTTATCAGATCCTACAGTAGAATTAAATTCAGAATACCAATATCAAAATGATATCCTTACTATGATTTCAATGTACGATGTACAATCTCATCTTGAATAGAAGAAGAGAATTCATGAAGGATGTCTGGACATTAGATCATCCATGTCCTCAGTAATTTGTTAAATATTTATGAGCTCAACTGAAGAGTGCAAGTATGAAAGAAGCAATCAAACGTCAATATTCGTTAAGTAATATTCGTCGAATAATTAAGGAAGTATTCGTGGAACATTCCTTGGATAATTGAAAGAAAGTGTAAATAGGCCTGAGCCGAACAAGGTCATCATAAATTTTTGAATAGAATGTTCATGGGTCAAATAAAATTACTTCGGATAAGTCCTGCTTTAGGGAGAGTATATCACTGGTTGTTATTCCACAAATTTGAAGTAGAAATCTAGAAGGATTACCTGATATAAACTAATCGAGGTAACATGGTTAATGAAAAGTTTAAAATGAAGTAGTGCACCAGCCGGTAGTTACCAAAATAAGTTATTAATCATTCGTGCATCTCATTATCACCATTATGAGGGTAACTCCATCTCTTCTTCTTCGTAATACAAGACACCAACTAGTGCGTCTCCCAATCATCATCTTAAAGTCATTTATCCAGTTAGGGTTTCACAAATAAATCTATCATTTCCGTGCTTTATCTTGAAGACCAAGCTTCACATCATTCCGGGGACACCTGCTAAGTCCATAGGGTCCTACTTCATGCCTTTCGACATGAATCACAAGTGGCCAGTTCCCCCTGGGAACAGATCAAAGAGATCTCTCAGGGATCTCAGTGCAGTCCATAGGTTCAGTGACGGGTGTGTGCATGTGAACATATACCAAAAATATTGAGGTCTACAATACATATATACGTAGTCCTTGATAATATCTCTATCAAAGGATCCCACTCTAGACCCACTGGTCTTTTCTTTTGGTAGACTCTGAGATCACTGTATCACTCGTTGCAACCATATTCAACTTCACTTGAGTCCCTTTGTTAATTCTACTTGTTTGTTCTCTAAGTGGAACCACCATGCTCTAGCGTCCGAATCATGCGTGGAATTATTTAGCACGCTCGTCTTATGATAACATTCTCGTATAACACAAGTAAAATTCACCATTAAGGGTAATGAAATCCACAACGGCATAGTAACCACCTTTCAGGTAAACCCGTTACTTATCGAAAATCGGATCTTATAGCCAAAGTAAAAGACTTTCATTATTACTAGTACCAAGTACCCTTAATTATGCAGGGATGTCTAAACTTCTTGATTCTTAAAATGCCGCCTCCTAAACTGTGAAGGACTATGGCCACAAAATTTTATGCCAACCAAGTCATCCGATCATATTGGAAATATCCCTCTACCTCAGCTACTCTTGAGGTTTTGCTCTGCTTCCTATATCATTACCTATGATAGGTCATGTACGACTCTCAAACCTCTATTCATCATTCCGAAGGTCTCTAAGGATTCTATCGACCCTAGCATAATACCTCCTGTAAACACTCCAGTCCATTCTACTCACCAGTACCTCTTCTGGTAGTCCAGTAATAAGTTTACTACGATCTCTGATGTCATTCTCCTACTTAGACTTAACTCTCAACACTCTCGTTTCTGAGAACTGTAACTTATCTCTCTGATACCATTTCTGTGACGCCCCCAAATCCGAGGTCAAAGATTCAGGTCGTCACATCACCATCCAACCATATCATACCTGTATTAACTTTACAACTCAACAATACATCCATCCAGACCTCAATCTTAAGCACAAACAAGTTAGAGCCTCAGAAACGATAATCAAAAGTAACGCTAAATATTACAATTCATCTGTACATTCTAGAATCCTGCGCACTTCCATTTATACAACTACACTTGAATACAAGTCTTACTATTACAGTTGAAAACCTATCAGACTTACTCTGTAGTATTTATCAGGAACTAAATCATCTCAGGGGTAAATCTTCTACTCCTCTTCTGCTGGTGCGGAGTTAACTGATCAAATTCTTCTCTTTCTGAAAAGTTTTTATAAAGCAAGAATGAGCTACATAATGCTCAACAAGTTCACCATTTTGTAAGATAATAATGTGGTTTATTTCGAAAACATTCCCAACTATATGGGTATATATCTCAGATTTCAAAACATAATTCGACAATATATATGTCCGAGTTTGAATAAAACATTTATACTCGCTAAGGAGCTTTAAGAATAACATATGAATCCTTTATAAGGTTCCCGTTTCAATATATCTCAAGTTTGAAAATATATACATATAAGTATATCATTTTCGGCAAAACACTCTACGGTTAACATACTGTACAGGGATTACATTATTGCAAAACCTCTTTTCTTCCATTAGCTTAGAAGGTTTCTCATTCAAAAACATTTCATTCTTTGAAATAATTGCAAGAGTGCACTAACACGTGCCAATCTTTATAGGAAATCTTGCAGTTCTAGATACTGCACGATGTCAATATTTTTATTATCAAAAGCCACACTATCGGCAACTTGGCACTTAGGCCCAAGAAGCAGTGTTTGAGTATTTTTCCAAAGTGGAGGATGGGACTTGAAGAAAACATGAAACCTGACAGGGATTGACGATGATCAGTCGTCACATCCAAGTCCAATAATACGCGGGTCTTCTCTACTAGTAGAAGGATAAAAACTACATCCGTAACTACCCTTGGGTGAAAACTACATCCGTAATCACCCTCGATGAAAACTACATCCGTAATCATCCTTCGGCAACACCTGGGCCGGAATAATAGTTGATGGACCGCCTGGCTGACGGCCGCTTACACATCCCGGGAATCGTTCGTCAACGATTCCCACACCTTCCAGAGTCCCCTTTTTCTTTTCTTCTCAAAAATCATTTTGATAGAAAATTCGAGTAGTTGAAGTTCGACCTCAGTCGACCAATAATTCTTGAAAAACGTACAAGAAGCAAAACCTGACCGGGGGTTTTCGAAAATGTTTTGGGTTCGAAAGTGTTCGAGTTTGAAAACGCTAAAGGTATCTTGGATTAGTTTCGTCTTTAAAATAATGAACGATAATTAATAAATAATATTTTGAGATTTAATATAAACAATTAATAAAATAATTATTTAATTAAAATAAGCTTTTAATCCAAGATAGATATTTTTGAGTATTTTTAACAACGTAAAAATAATAATTACTTAGGTATACGATACTTCCCGATTGACTCTTCGGGTTTTCGCAATTTAATCACGATGCAACAATATACCGCTCCCCGGTCAATAGTATATTTGGACCGCTACGACCTCTATTGCTAGAGTCGTTGTCCGAAGAAAACACTTTCATTCTAAGTTCAAGGGTGTACAAACACATATGCATATATCTCAAACTTCAACATAATCTCGTAAAGCATAAGCATATAATACGTTTGGAAGCTATAAACACAATAGTGAAAATCCTTATATATAAGTTTTGAAAAGTAAACTTGCATAGGTAAAATCAAGAATATAATCTTTTGAAATTAAATACTTAGGGTTGGAAAACTTGCCTTGGGAAGGTTGGGGTGGTTGGGCTCGTGGAGTGGAGCGACAATCTATAAATATCCAATATTCGCTCGTTAGTATCTTAACAACACCACTTAATCATAATGTTTTAAAAGATGTAAGACCAACTTAACGACTCCACTTGTGACCACTAACTCTCTCATATGACCATGTCATCACATTATCACATTCGTTACCCATTCGACTCAAATCTATTCCTCAAACTCGAAATTCAAGTAAATATTCTTAAAACTACTTTAAACTAATCCCCTAAGTGGTTTTTCACTTGCGCGCACCTCGCTCTAAAATTTTTATAAAATTGAAAATTTTGAATTTTAATCAGATTCTTTTTGGGTAGACTTCCTTACTGTAAGACCTAGCTATTCTCAATTTTTCACAATGTTTGCAGAAAGTTTGAGGGTCCAAAGACAGTTCACAAACAGACCATACAGTGCAGTCCGGATTTCAGAACCACTCCTCACTCTTCTGGTCATAACTCAAAATCTACACATCTCCTGGGTATGAAACTTATATTTCTGGAAACTACATTCAAATACCTTTCTAACCATATGTATTAGGTCTTAAGGAGACAAGGTTAAGGGGTTCAAAAGTCCACTGCAAGACAGTACATACTCCCAGACTTTTTACTCAGCACTCATCTTTACTTAATCCTTCAAGAACTCAACTTATACATCATATCTACCATCAAAACCATCAAGACTTATCTCTACAACATACATGGGGTTACATACTCTAAGTACAAGCTTTAAAATCACATCAACAACATATATCCTCAAGATTCTCATCATCCATAACTCATATAACCAAGATATGTACCAATACTCTTAGATCTAACATTATAAACCATAAACACTTCATGACTAAGAGGGGTTAGAGTTTTTATACCTTCTTGAGCCTCTAAGAACCTTGGGTAAGCTTTACAAGCCTCAAGAACACCTTGGATGGTCTCTACAAGTCTTATACTTCAAGATCTAAAACAAGATTTAAGTTAGTCACTATACATCTCCAACTTTCACCATTTTTCTCACCAAGCTACACCTTGAAATAAATTATGAAACTTAGTACATACCTTGACAACACTTAGGAGAGGCTTGGGTTTTAATCTTGAGATTTTTGAAGTAGTGGAAGAGGAGAAAATAATTTTTCTTCTTCCTTTTCTCTTGCTTGGCCGAGAGCAGTTTGCTCCAAGGGGGGGGGGGAGTTTTCTTGGTTTGTTTTGGGTGTTTGAATAATGACATGTATTATTGTGATATGTATTGATGTGTGTATGTATTGTGTCACATGTTGACACCTTAGGGTTAGTAAACTAGGCATACACCATGCCTCTTTGTCTCCTAGAATAATGCACCAACTAGTCACTATTCATTGGTTACTTTATGCTTTTTCTAGTTTGCTTTCCTAATTGCCTAGTTACATGACACTTGCATGCAATATCCTTTCCTTGTATTATTATTCCTCCACCAATGGTTGTCACTTAATCCTTAATTCATATCGTATCATAATTAATTCCTCGTAATAATATTTTGTCGCGTAGAGATTTCCCTTGTAATTCTTTAAGTACTTAATTGGGTAAATTCCTTAAATATCCATAACTCCTTGTCATAGTCTCTTAAAATCTCCTAATACTCTAGTAACTCTCAAATCCCTAGTTTTTATGAATCCTAATAGCAGTAGGCCTCTTGCCTTCAACAATCTTCCCTTTTTCTTACACAGTGAATATAACAACATAAATTTTCAGATAATCAATTCCATCACATAACATAGGTGACTCAAAAGGTCCCTAATTCACAATGTCATAAGCTTTTACACATTTAGTATATTACAAAAATCACGGTTCTTACATTAATCATTGGCAAGCCATGAAAATACTTTTGAGATATCTAAAATATACACAGTCATATGGTCTCAAAATTCTACGCAATGGTTCACCATTTTTAAGCATCTATAGTGATGCTGATTGGGCAGGGGATCATGATGATCGAACATCAACTTCAGGCTACATTCTATATCTCGGTAATAATCCTGTAAGTTGGTCCTCTCGTAAACAAAAAACTGTAGCTCGCTCCTCAACAGAGGCTGAATATCGCGTAGTTGCTGCTGCAGTTGCAGAATCCAATTGGGTGGTCAATCTTCTCCGTGAGCTCAAATTTCCTCTTCAAGACAATCCGACAGTTTACTGTGATAATGTAGGCGCCACATACTTATGTCACAACCCTGTTTTTCATAGCCGGATGAAGCACATCGCTGTTGATTTTCATTTCGTTCGTGATCAAGTGCAGAAGAAAGAACTTTGTGTTACCCATGTTCACAGTGCTGATCAACTAGCTGATACTTTGACGAAGCCTCTTCCTAAATCAGTTTTTAAAAATCATCTATCCAAGTTAGGTCTTGTGGATACAAGTCCAAACTTGAGGGGGCATATTAAAGGATATACCAGTACCAGCTGACACATAAGACTGACCTATTTATTACTATCATATAGTCGTGCTTACCATACATGATTGTTGTCAAGATTATCGTCCACCTCAGCTACAACAATTACCATTATCTTAACCTGTATCTTCTGTTTTGTAATAATCTTAGCTAACTCATGTACACATGTTGTAACCTATATATAGTTGTACTCAGATGAATATAATTCAAGTTTTTCCAGCATTAGTTTGTTCCTTTAATTAGAAATCGGAGAAGCATAAGGGAGAACTTGAGAGTGGTCATAGCCTCATAGGGTCACTTCACAATTTACGTAAGCTACTACTCTTTTTCCTTATTAATTTATGATACAATACTATGCATTATCTCCTTGTTCTTTACTTTTCGAATATTAAACCAAGACATTGCATTAGTATACATATATATGGTGTAAATTATTATTTTATCAATATACGTGTACATGCAGTCTGGCACTACTAATGAGGTGATAGAAATTTACGATTTTAAGATTTGTGTTGCTGTAACTTCGTATGAATTGATAGAGCTAAAATCTTTATGTAATGAAGAAGATAATATGAAACTCCATTAATGAAAAACATACAACAAGTTTACAAGTTAAGCAAATGCTCTGTATTGATATCTCTAGAACTAACTCTCTCTAACTCTTATGAACTGAATATATACAAGAGAATTAGAATGAGAAGTTAGATATGCTAACTGACAAAATAGCTAAGCTGTCATATGTTGCACATGGCTGAGTTGGCAGTAGAAATGTGACTTAAACGGAAGTAATATTCTCAATACCCCCCCTCAAGTTGGGAAGTGGTGAAGGTAGTAATGTAGACACTCCCAACTTGGACAATAACTCTGTTAAACGAGGAGATGGTAAGACTTTCGTTAAGATATCAGCAAGTTGATGTTGTGTAGGGAGATAAGACAGATGCAAAAGACCTTCCATTACTTTGTCTCTGGTGAAATGACAGTCTATTTCAATGTGTTTAGTACGATCATGAAACACAAGATTCTTGGCAATGTACAATGCAGATTGATTATCATAATGTAAAGTGACAGGTTTGAGATCAGTAACACCCATTTCTTCAAGTAATCTAACCAGCCATGTAACTTCAGAAGCTGCAGAAGCCATAGCCCTGTACTCAGCTTCAGAAGAAGAACATGAAACCGTGCTTTGTTTCTTGGATTTCCAAGAAACAGGTGACTGTCCAAAAAGCAATAAGTAACCAGTTATAGATCGTCTAGTGTCTGGACAAGTGGCCCAGTTAGAATCAGAAAATGCTTGTACAGTTAGAGAACCAGTGGCTTTGAGAAGAATGCCTTGAGTAGATGTACTAGAAACATATCGAAGTGTGTGATAGAGAGCTTCAAGATGACTAGTTCTGGGATGTTGAAGAAACTGACTTAATATATGTACAGCAAAAGAAAGATCTGGTCTGGTGTTTGTCAAGTAATTCAGTTTTCCCATTAAGGAACGATATAATTCAGCATTTGATAACAAGTCTCCATCTGAATGACTAAGTTTAGAATGCAAAGGCAATGGAGCTTAGCAGGTTGAGACAAATCAATATCACAAGTAGCAAGAATTTATTTAGCAAATTTTTGTTGACTGAGTATAATTCCATTTGGAACATAACCAACCTCTATTCCTAAGAAATAGTGTAAAATGCCCAGATCCTTGATTCCAAACATTGCAGTTAAATGAGACTTTAGAGATTGAATTTCAGAAATCAAATCTCCTGTGACTACTATGTCGTCAACATAAACAGCAACAATAGTAATAGAAGTACCTTGGCGCTTTATGAAGAGACTATAATCATTTTTGGACTGAGTATATCCCATATTTATGAGTTCAGAGAGTAGTTTTGCAAACCATTCACGTGAAGACTACTTTAAACCGTAAATAGATTTGATAAGTCTGCAAACCTTGTTATGAGGATTAGGCACTCCATCTGGCACTTGCATATACACTTCTTCAACTAGTGTGCCATGTAAGAAAGCATTATTCACATCGAGCTGATAAAGTGGCCAATTTCTGCTTGCTGCTAAAGCTATCAAACACCTTAAAGAACTCATTTTAATAACAGGAGAGAAAGTCTCCTCATAATCGATGCCATATCTCTGATTATAGCCTTTAGCTACTAGACGAGCTTTGCATCGTTCTAATGAACCATCTGCATTAAGCTTCACTCTGTAAACCCACTTTGAACCAATAGCTTTCTTTCCTGGAGGCAAGTCTACTAATTCCCAAGTATTGTTGTCTGATAGTGCTTGAAGTTCTTTTTGCATTGCTTCAATCCAAATAGGTTGAGTAGATGCCTCTTTATAATTCTTAGGTTCTGAAATTGCAGTGATTTGAGAAGAAAAAGCTTTGTGGGATGTCAAAGATGCATCATAAGCAACTAAATTACACCAATGTGTAGACTGCATTTTATCAAGCTGACCAAGATTGCAATGATAAGAAGATAAGTAACTTGGAGGTTGTCTATTTCTAGTAGAGTGTCGTAGTATAGGAAGTGAAATAGAACTAGAACTTGAAGAACTAGAGTTGGAAATTGATTGACTAGAATTTGAGATATTATCATGTGGTGGAGATTGTGTATTATCTGAGGTGATGGTATGAATTGACTGATCAATTAACTCATCATCAATATGAGTATCTTTAGGAACAGTAGTAAGTGGCAAGAAAAATGAATTAATATATTTCTGAGAATCTGTAATAGACAGAATATGATAAGGAAAATGATTTTCATGAAAAACAACATCTCGAGAGACTGAGATTTTGTGAGAAAGGAGATCCAAAACCTTATAACCTTTATGAGTAGTAGGATAGCCTATGAAAACAGAAGGAGAAGCTCTAGGTGCTAGTTTCTCTCTGTCAATTTTACTTGTTGACACGAAACATAAACAACCAAAAATTCTAAGGTTATCTAAAGAAGGAGGTTCTTTATATACCTTTTGATAAGGAGTGACATTGCCAAGGCTTGTCAAAGGCATCATGTTGATCAAATAGGCTGCACACAATACACATTCTCCCCAGAAGTGTTCAGGTAATTTAGATTGGTGAAATAAAGCCCTGGAAGTTTCTAATAAATGCCTGTGTTTTCGTTCAACAACCCCATTCTGCTGTGGGGTATAACTGCAGCTAGTTTGGTGAATAATACCTTTTTGATGATAAAACAAATGTAACTCTTTTGAAGTAAATTCTAAAGCATTATCAGAACGAACACACAACAATTTGGTTTTGAATTGAGTTTCAGCATATTGAACAAAATTCATCAATACTTGAGCAACATCAGACTTGTATTTAACCAAATGAATCCAAGTAAACCTACTATAGTCATCAACTATAGTTAAAAACTGAGTACAACCATTATGATTCTTGACTCTATAAGGACCCCAGAGATCAATGTGAATTAGTTCTAGTACAGCAGAAGTCTTGATAGTACTGCTAGGAAAAGAATTTCTGGTTTGCTTGGCAATAGAGCAAATTTGACAGAGATTTGTCTTCACATATTCTTTGACATCACAAGCTGGATGTATATATTTGATTTGATGAAATGGTAGGTGTCCTAATCTTAAATGCCAGAGTTTGGCTTCTTGAACAACAGCATCAGCAAGAAAAACTTTAGCATTCTTCACAGACTTTGGAGATATAGCATACAGTCCATTTTGCAGATCACCAAGAAGTAGTGGAGGATCTTTCTGCAAATGGTCCTGTAGTATACAATGATTATCAGTGAATATCAGCTTAGAGTTCATATCATGACATAATTTTCGAACAGAAATAAGCTTGTACTGAAAATCTGGGACATGTAACACTTGTTTTAAGACAATCTGGTCACTTAATCTTACTGTCCCTATGTGAATGACCTTAATCTTTCTGCCATCAGGAATAGTAATAGTATTATTACTATAAACAATTGATTCAAAACTGTCAAAATCTTGTAGATTAGGGCAAATGTGGTCAGTAGCACCACTATCCAATAACCATTGTGATGATGAGAAAGACATTAAACAGATATTACCTGCCAACAAAGCATGGCATGTACTGTTGTTATCAGAATTAGATATATTTTGTTTAGACAACAAATCCATAAGTTGTTGATACTGATCTGCAGATATCTGAGGCATAGCATTACTCTTATCAATAGTACCAAGCTGATCTTCCTGAGAATTCACAACCATTGCAGCTATTTTCTTATCTCTGGTGTTAAAATTTGGTGGAAATCCATGAACTCTGAAACATCTTTCCAGACTATGACCAGCCATGTTGCAGTAAGTACAATAGTAATTATTCTGAGGCTTTTGTGATGGCTTTTTGTTAAAATTTCCTGTAAAATTTCCTGGTCTTTGTGGCCTGAATCCTTGTGGCCTGAATCCTTGAGATTGATAAGGCCTTCTTTCTGTAACAAATGCAAGACTATCAGTAGCAACATTCTGTGAGATTTCCCTGTGGTTCTCTTCTTGAGCCACAATCCTGTATACTTGAGTAACATTTGGCAAAGGATTCATCATGAGTATATTAGCTCTTACAGCTGAGAATTGATCATTAAGTTTCATCAGAAATTGTAACACTCTTTGAGTCTCCTGTATCTTGTGTAGTTTATCAGTCAAGGCACAGGTACAAGTAGAGGTTGCACAAACACATACTGGCAGAGGCTGAGCATCATCAATGCTATCCCACAGAGTCTTGATTTTAGTGTAAAATTCAGAAACACTTTGTTGACCTTGAGTTAATTCAGATAACTTTTGTTCAAGTGAGTAAATCTGAGTTATAGATGCAAATCCAAATCTATCTTCTAAATCTTTCCATATATCCCTTGCAGATTTCAAGAACAAGACACTTCGAGCTATTTTCTCATCAAGATTGAACAAAATCCACGAAATTACTAGGTCATTACATCTTTCCCATGCTTTATACTCTGCTGATGTAGTTGCAGGTTTGACAGCAGTTCCATTAACAAAACTCAATTTGTTCTTAGCTGATAACATGAGCATCATGATACGCTTCCAATTGTTGTATCCATTTCCATTGAATTTAACAGAAACTAACTGATTTGCACTAGCATCTGACGGATGAATATAGTATATACTCGAAGGATCAGTTTGAGTATTGTTTCGATTAGCCATAGAAATGATAATTGATTGAAGATTTAGTTTCAGAGATTACAGGTCGAGATTTAGATTCAGAGATTATGAATCAAGATAGAATCTAGGTTTAGAAACAAGTTTAGAAACAGGTTTAGAGTGAAGAAGAACAAGAACAAATCAAACAGATGTCGAAAAGAACAAGAAACAAATTAATAAGCAAGCTCCATTAAAGATCAGTATGAACACCTGAGCTTGATGAAAAAAAGCCATTGTTGTACGGATAGAAGCTTGAAAACGAAAATAGAGAATCAACAGAAGCTTGAAGACGAAACAGGTAATCAACAGCGGAAGAAGACGATTAGAGGCTCTGATACCATGTAACTTCGTATGAATTGATAGAGCTAAAATCTTTATGTAATGAAGAAGATAATATGAAACTCCATTAATGAAAAACATACAACAAGCTTACAAGTTAAGCAAATGCTCTGTATTGATATCTCTAGAACTAACTCTCTCTAACTCTTATAAACTGAATATATACAAGAGAATTTGAATGAGAAGTTAGTTATGCTAACTGACAAAATAGCTAAGCTGTCACATGTTGCACATGGCTGAGTTGGCAGTAGAAATGTGACTTAAACGGAAGTAATATTCTCAATAGTTGCAAGAAGAAACCATCTTCTAGTATTTTTATAATCGATATAAATATATTATGCATTGTTTATTTGGTTTATTAGATTAGTAGCTGACGAGGTCAAGACTTTTGACGAAAACAGGATTCCGAGGAAATATCTTCAAAGTTTTTAAGGAATTGCAAAAAAAAAGCGTGTTAAAGGATTTTTATTGGTGTTGGTTAAAATATTATAAAATAATAATTATGTAAAATTTATCAAAGTTATAAGAAATCGTATTTCAATAAAATTGGTTATAATAATTTGTTATATTTTAAAAATAGTATGTTATTATTATTAGAAATTCTAAAAAAATAAAATATATTATTTAAATATGATAATAGATGATGTGGAGTTATTTTTACAGGTTTTTAACGGTTCGATAAATTTAATCAACATGAAGGGGTTGACAATAATTTTAGATAACAGGAATATCCCATTGGAGATAAAATTATTTTACATATTCTCTAAAATCTTTATTCATGTGGTATGCGATACATACTTTTAGGTAATGGTTTTTAAGGATACTATTTTTATAGTTCACTTATTTAGATAACGAAAAAAGGCATAACATATAAAGTAGGGGTGCAATCGAGCCGAATCGAGTTGAACACTATTAGATTTGAGTTTGAGTTCGATTAAATAGTTCGAACTCGGGCTCGAGCTCAAATCCGATCAAGGTTTCCATTTCAAGTTCGAAACTTCGCTCGTAAAAAAATTGATATGTTCGAGTTCAATTCGAAAGCTCTAATCAATTTCATCACATGTTGACAAAAGTTCGATTATGATCGTTTGGCTCGAGTTCGACTCGATTAAATACATAGATCATTTAAAAATGTTTGATAATTATCAAAAAATATTTTTCTCTATTAGTAATATATAAATTTTAAAATATTGAAGGCTCAATTATGCTCGCGAATCTTACGACCCTAATAATTTGAAATTCAAGCTCGGCTAGCTCGAGCTTGAACTCCGCTCAATTAATACCGAAACAAATTTAAATATTTTACGAACTGAGCTCAGCTTACGAACCGACTCGTTTACACCCCACCTATTAACTTATACAGTACATGAAATTTCTATTGATATAGGCCCACTACTGAGGGCCACTAGAGTACGATCCTTTCTTGTTTTCTTATGCCCAATATCAGAACTGGTACGCCCATTGGGCCAGGGTCACGGATGTAGCTTAGAGGGCTTCCCTTTATGAAAACTTCCATTCCGCTTAAATGCTTATACAGTATGCTGTCTTTTTTATTTCGTTATTTTCGTGAGGTCCTTTTTATTTCGTTGTTTGCTTGTGCCGCTTAAATACTTCCAAATAGTTTATGGAAAGAATAATTTAATTTATAGTAATAATTAAAAATTGGGCTTGAGGTGCCTAAGGTGTTAAAAGATTTACAATATATTCTAAGGCTATATATGTAAATTACTATTAAAAAAATTTATATTTACAAAATTGCCCCTGCGGGGCCACTTGATTTACAGAAAGAAAACTTTTTAACCTCAGAAAGATTGCCTGAGTACAACCTCAGGCCCAGTTTTCTCTTAAAAATTTTGTCACACTAGATTTACATTGAAACTAGTTCAAATAGTTACACAATTTTTTTTTTAATGGCGACTGGCTACACAACCTCATTTTCGATTACACGTATACATGCACTCAAATTGTTTGTTGCCAAATTTGTAAGCACTCTTTACGTTTAATTTATTTTGGTCTATTTTGGCTTTTTTGATTAAATTGATAAAATTTCGATTTCAAATAAAAATTCAATTTTGTTTTTGTAAATTTAAAAGTTGAATGTTATGATTTGATAACAGTACTTTATTATGGTAATTTTAAAAAATATATAATTATCATATTATATAAATTATTTTAATTATAAAATTGACTATTTGATAAAATAAGTGGGACAAGGGGTATCTATCACATTTGCTAATATGGTAGGTGGCTTTGGATCAAAGATCACAGGATTTTAACTCAGTTCTCCTTTAAATAAGATGTAGTCTCACAATTTAGATCGTGTATAATTAGTTAATTGATTTAAATGATATACTCTATCTCTGAATTAAAAATGAGTCGTCCTAAAAGAGAATCATTTTTATCCAAGAACCAAAGAAATGTTTTCTCCGTTCCACAGCATAGTATCTTCAACTGATTTGCAGGAGCCGAGAATCATTTTGGGAAGGATTGTTAAAAATAATAATTTAAATATGCATTTGATGATTGGGTAACAGCTGATACGTATTTGATGATTGGGTAACATGAATAATAGTGAATCTGCAAGGATGTTACGTATTTATTAAGGGGATAACAAACCCCTGTTACCCATTTACCAAATGGGTAACAGCTCTATTACCCATTTGGCAAATGAGTAACAGAGATCTGTTACTACTTTGATAAATGGGTATCTTGTATAAATTGATTACCCAGCTATTAAATGCGTATTTGATCGTATTTTTCACACACATTACCGATTGTTGGTATTTTCATTATGACAGCCTAAAAAATGAGCATTAACTGATTTTACCCTTTGGTCTCCAATAACCCGGCCAGGCATGAGTGATGATTAAAAATTGAAAAAGTACAAGCCTGTTTGGACCCAACGCCCATCTTAGTCTTGAATTTTCCGCAACATTTGGCACGACCATACTGAATTATTTATTTGAATCATTCTATTTTGTAATGTTGCATTTGATTATATGAAGAACATTTGAATCGAACCCACTAAGATTGTTGGGGATAAGAAAAATAATGAGAATCATTTATACAGATAGAACTGATGTTTCAATCACAAGTAAATCAAATAATGGAGAACGGTCTAAAATTATTAAAAAAATATAAAAACAAGAGACCATCACAAGTAAATTAATACTCCCTCTGTCCCATCCATTTCTTTACAATTTCCTTTTTGGGTCGTCCCACCATTTCTTTACATTACCTAAAATAGTAAGTTTTAACACTATTACACTCACTACTTCACTTATTTTAACAATACTTTACACTATTTCACCCACTACTTAACTTATTTTAACAATAAAATCACTATTACACTCACTAGTTCACTTATTTTAACAATAAAATCACTATTACACCCACTACTTCATTTATTTTAACAATATTACACTTACTTTACACCCACTATCCTTGACCTCCATGCCCAGCCGCCATGTAAAGAACAGGCTGGGACGGAGGGAGTAGATGAACATGTATATACAAGCAATGGCGGACCCAGAATTTTTTTGAGTGGATTCCTCTTCATATAATACAGTGCGCCTTCATTTCCTAACACTTGATTTGCAGTAATAAACACTGGGATAATCAAGAACGGAGAGCACAGAGAGGGAGCAAGGCCTTTACGTTCATGCTAGAATAGAATTGAGAAGGAATTTGGGATTTTTCTTTTAACTTTTGGGCTTTTATCTAGTGGATTTCTAATGTGTAGTGGGTTCCTAGTATTTTTTCAAGTGGGTTCCTTCGTGAAATTAGATTTATAATATGGACTTTGCAACTGGCTCACAGGGTTCCAAGGCACCCACTACATATAGTATAGGTCCGCCCCTGTATACAAGTAGTTTTCCGGGAGCTGCATGATTCGTCAAAGTTAGGTATGCAAATGTGATGACCGTGGTACCTTGTTTTGGGATGTTTCAGCTGTGAAAAACTGCAACCATACTTGTTTGGGATGATCACAGTTATGCACCTCTACTGTAAAAGTCGGTGATCTAACTATCGAAATAAAGATGTATGAAAATGCAGAAGAAATTTAGTGAACGTTTGGATATCTTAAAATATACTCCCTCTGTGCCTCTCATTTCTTTACAGTTACTATTTTGGGGTGTTCCTCTCATTTCTTTACATTCCAAAAATAGTAAGTTTCTTCCACTATTACACCCACTATCTCATATATTTAACAATAAAAAATAGGATCCTGTTAACAACAGCCCTTAGGGCTATGTTTAAGGATTAATTTTTGCCATGTTGTAGATTTTTATTGGATGATTTATGTGAATGCATGGGGGCACATACTTTTTTGCAAGTGGGGCACAACCTTGAGCCAATTAAAAACTACCACATAACACCTTAACTATAGCCCTAAGGGCTGTGGTTAACATTTTCCTAAAAAATATTATTACACCCACTACTTTCCTCCACTATCTCAAATCTATAATTAAATATTAATAGGTCCCACCACTTTACCCACTTTTCATCTAACTTTCCTCATTTTTTACACATTTTCTCGGTATTCGTGTCCATCCCCATGTAAACAACCATGGGGGACAGAGGGAGTATAATTTATAAGTAAAATGAATAAGTGTTATATATAAGTGATAAGTACTTTAAAATATATATATATATATATATAAGTGATAAGTAGAAAAATTCTTATAAATTATATAAGTGTTTGAATAAAAATACTTATAAATTGGTGAAATATTTATTAAATTAAATAAATGCATATGACATTTATAAATACAAATGTAAAAATATAAAATATTAAACAAGTAAAAAAATCAAGTAATAAAAAATAAATTGAGAAAAAATACGTCGTTATTAATTTTCAACTTATCAATATATAAGCTATCACCTGAGTTAATAAGATAGGTTGATAAATACCGTTCATTATAGGGCCCGTTTGGGAAATCTTATTTTTCAGAAATAAGTTACTTATTCTGGAAAAAAGTTAGGAAATATGTACTTTTTCTGAAATAAGTAACTTATTTTTGCAAGATAACGAATATTAAACTCCCGATACACATTTTTCTCTAAAAGAAAGTATGTAAATACAAAAATTTTTCCGAAATAAGTAACTTATAAGTTGTTCCACCAATTTGCCAACACCCCCGTAGATTTATAAATCATAAGTTGACTTATAAGCAAAGTGCATGCACGGTAATACATATGGCCGTGCACTCTAACTGCGGTAAAAGATGGGAAGGTACAACTTTACTTGTACATGTTCATTACTCCTGTAGCATGTTCATTACTCCCGTAGTCCCATCCATTTCTTAATTTAATTTTGAATAGTATTTGTTTGGCATGCATTTTAAGGTGTACATAAAATATAGTTTCATAATTTATTTTTAAAATTTTCTTTCTTTAATAAAAATTGAAACATTAAACTTTTATTCAGAAAAAAAAATTTAAAAAAAATTATAAAATTATATTTTATCGAAACATTAAAATGCGTGCCAAGACCTCTATTCCTAACGTAAAGAAATCGCTGGGACAGATTGGAGTATACGATTACAATTTACAACTGATGGTGTTAATTCTTTCATTATAAATCTGATGGTGTTAATTGTTAATAGCATTTTGTTTCGTTGATACCTATACTTTTATTTTATATTTTTTAAGTCTGCATTTATAATGGAACTAATTTTAGAGTAAGTTAACATCACATAAAATTAAATGAAATCAAATATGTTATGCCACATTTTGGCATGTCTAATAATCTCCCAATTTCTAATAATTACTAATTATTAATTTAGATTAATAATTATTTCTCTCTGAAATACATAACTAAGTTTGAATAAAATAGTGTATTACACGAATGATAAATTATTAACTTTTTTAGCAATTATAAATTTTTAGTCGAAATACCTGCTGGATGGTATCCCATTAGGGCTGTCAAAAAAAAAAATCAAAAAATCCGATATTTATCCAAAATATTAGTATTCATATTCGGAAAAAGGCGAATATTATCCATATTCAAAATAAATAGAATATTATCCGTATTCGAATCAGAAAATTTGGGATATGAATATAGATATAGGCACATAATACAGGGATAGTCTGGTTACAAAAGTGGGGCGTTATTAGTCGGTATATAGTTGAAGGTAAATGGTCTATTGCAAAAGTTTGCTAAACTACTATTTGGCAACATACGGTTTTATAACCGTTAGATCAACTATTCAATGGTCGTGATTTAAAAAAAAATCGTAGCGTACCGCAGAAAGTTTCTGCGATACAGGTCCTCGTACCGCAGAAACTTTCCACGGTACGGGCATAATACCAAAATGCCCCCTGTTTCAAATCAAAAATCTAATGTACATACCACTATTTAAAAATATTTTAAATGAAATTAAAAAATATTTTAAATGATCGGAAGGATTTAAAAAAAGAGAAAGAAAATTAAAATAAATATTCGTAAAATCTACTGGTACACACTACTATTTAAAAATATGGCTTCCTAAAGTAAATGAGTTCACCTTAAAATATGGCTTAAGTCACCGTAAATGAGTTCACCTTAAAATATGGCTTAGTTCACACTACTATTTAAAAATACGTACCGCAGAAAGTTTCTGCGGTACGAGGAGCAGGAACATTTTGGTAATTTTTCCGTACCGCAGAAAGTTTATGCGGTACGATATTGATTTTTTTTAAATCAGAGCCGGATCGTTGATCCAACGATTATGGAACAGTATGTTGTGTAATAGTAATATAGCAAACGATTATTATGGACCGCGGCCCTATGTTGAAACTGTTATTGAAATGAAAAGGTTACATAACTTTTGAGATCTAGAATTACCCAAAACTCCAAAACATAGGAGTATTGGACACACTCGACACAAGACCAAATAACGCACCAAGTACAAAAGGAATAGAGTGCATGTCACAGTGGCACGGGCATGCCAGACTGGACATGCCATGATGGCATGCCTTTTCATGATTTGACATTTTTTTTACTATTTTTTATTATTATTTTTTGTTATTATTTATAAATAAAAAATATAATTTTAATAGGCTACAAGCAAAGGTCACAAGTTTCTACCAAGCCACCAAGTGAAAAGAGTCAAATTCAAATAGGCTGCAAGAAGGGTGAAACTATCCAAGTCTAAGGCACTGACAATTATCCCAGGCTTAAACCTACCACCACTAGATGAAGACCAACTACAATTTCTATGGGCTCAAAGAATCTACCATGTTGCCATTGTTGATGATTGTCTTGAATTTAAATACACTGATGGGAGACAGAAGAAATTCAGGCAAGGGACATGTCAGCATTGGACAATCTATATGATATAGAAAGGATCATTGCAATGTTGGATTCTGAAGATAGAGTGGAAAGGGTATGGAAGCTGGAGTTAATTGACTTTGTCAAAATGAAGAGAGATCACCAGGCAGAACAGAAAAAGAATAGTGAAGAGCTACTAAATAAAAGAGAGGAGGAGTTTGCTGCAATGGAAGCTAAGGCTGATGAATTAAGGGCTAAGGGTCTATGTAGAGTCAAGTTTAATCCTTACATCATTGAATACAAGAAATACGGTAGAAATGTAAAGATTAGAATGGACTACATCAGTTCATACTCTGAGAAACAGCTGAATGAAGTACTCAAGGATTTGTCAGGCTCCCCTCTAATTGAAGAACTCACTGCAATGGAAGACATTATTCTTGCTATGGAAGAAAATGCAAAGAAGAAAGCTAAAAAAGCTGAGGAAAAGATGAAAAATGAGAATCTGCAAGCCAAAGGTCAAAAGATGAATCCAAAAGGATATGGCTAATAGTTCCTCATAACTTGTAAGAATACTTCTATGTATTTTCTTCAATCAATCTACATACCTGTACTTTTCAAGTTCCATCTTTATGTATGTTAGGCTTGTTATCAGACATGAAATTGTGACTAAGGGTCTTACCCACAATTTGGGGGAGATTGTTAGTCACAGAGGCATGCCTGTATACATCTAATAACAAGCCTAATTGTTTGTAATGCTTTGCATTACTTACATGACCTCTTAACTGAGGGAACCTCTAGTTGTAGAGTTTCTATTTGTTTTGTACTTGGAATAGGCATCAAATCCTAGTTGTGTAACTGTACTTATATAGTCAAGAATAATGCTTGAAAGAAGTTCCAAGGTTCATGCCTCAAGCAAGAAGATAAAGACTGTCAAATAATCACAGTTGGGATTTGAAGAAATGAAGAATTTTCCTAAGTACCAGTTCGAGAAGTACATTTGTTGTAACACCCCCAGATCCGGGTCAGGGATCTGGTCATTACGATCTCAATCTCCATCCACAATACCAGCATAAAAATCAAATTACAACCTTGTGACCCAAAACAATAACATAAAACACACCCGTTATAGTCCCAGAGATGAAATCAGAGTAACTACCAAATTTTATTAATCACAAGATTGAGTTCTTACAACCCAAAAAGATTTACAATTTAACTATTACATACTCTTTGCCATCCATTTGTATATGTCATATAATAAATACATTTGATACTCAAATGCTAACATCTAGCATATCCATGGCTGCCTCTTCAGCAATGGTAGCTATGATCTTAACTGCTATTCCTCTGACGGCTGTCACCTGCATGTGCTGAATGCGCCTTGCGCAGGCCATCTGATCTAGCTATTGTTGTGATATAAATAAATAAATCAAGGGTGAGCAATAGCCCACCAACAATAATATAACTTCATAGTGATATATATGATAGTTCAAAAGTATATTTTGAAACCATATGCCATGCATTAACGAAAAGAGTGCCAGATCAATATAAAGGATGAAGTTACAAGGTAACTCAAAACATGTATATTCCGTGGCAATATCTGCTATGTCAAGATAAGCAAGATAGCATCATTTATCATGAAATAGGAACTTTCAGAAAAGGCACTTCAATTCTAGTTTCTGAATATTTTTCAAACTTCTGGCAACCTGAAAGAAGTCTCTTCGATACGTGTTGCGGGAACTACCTATCAACCTGAAAGAAGTCTCTTCGATACGTGTTGCAGGGAATTCCCAATTTGGGAGATGAACTAATACTGGAGTTATCACGCGCCAGCTGTCCCACTCTCCGATGATCAGTCGAAGATGGTACAACCCAATATAGTTTACTACCGGTAGAAGGAAGAACTGGCGGATTTACTTGTCTACCGCCCTTGATAGTAACTCCCTGGCCAACGGTTGGGCCTTGTGATGGACCGCGCGACTCGGCCTCTTACACACGACTCCTAGTTCAAATTAATCCATGACTCTGAAATGTAAAGCTCGTCCTCCTTTCCCCAAGTGTAATACTTGTTGATAAGACTCCACAAAGTAGTCGTATCTAGTTGGAAAGGAAAATTCACCAATATTTCCCAAGCTGCTGCTTGTTAATGGATACCAACTTGTTCCAACATTCTTACCCCTCGAATGATGAGTGGGTACACAAAGAGTCAATGCATAATAGCAACCAAGTTGCGAGTGACAATAATAGTATCAAAGAATTAATGACCGGGAAGTCCACAAGATAAATAACATTTCTCAAGTAAGGTTCCCCTATAATAGAATCGAATGCAGAATGGAATTACTGAGAACCTTCCTTGATAATATAATAATAATAATAAGGCTCTGAAATAATCTACATAATATTTGAAGGTCGAAGATGATATTTGGATGAAGTAAATCATTTCGAAAGGAGTTATAAGATTTAAATAAATATTCCAAGAAATATTTCTTCAGTTATAAGAATTTAAAAGAATATTGCCGGAAATAATCATCGAATATTGGTCCATAATAATATTCATTGAACGAATAATGAATATTCAAGTTAGTAATAATACTTATTTGAAGAAATAATCAGTCAATGGATATTCGAGATAATATTCATTGAACAAATAACGAATATTCAACTTAATAATATTTATTGAAAAAATGATTATTGAATGAATATTTGAAATAATATTCAATAATTGAATCGACTTTAAATGAATGTTGAAGATAATATTCATTGTCTCAAGGGAATATTTAAAATAATATTTATCGAATAACTTGAGTTCGAAACAATGTTCAAACTGATATTTATAAAATAAATAGAGTTTGAATAAATATTCGAAATAATATTCATTTAAATAAATAAGGCTCGAATGAATATTAAAAATAATATTCATTAAATAAATAAACTCGAATGAATATTCAAAATAATATCTATTGAGTAAATAAGCTTGAATGAATATTCTTTAAGTAATTAACTTAAATGAGGATTCGAAATAATATTCGAATATTAAATCAACCTTAGATGAATATTAAAGATAATATTCATCGAATAAATAAATATCGGATGAATATTCCAAATAATATTTGTCAAATAATCTCCAAGGAATATTCCAAATAATATTTGCCAGATAATAAATGGAAAATATTTACTTAATTATTTTCCTCTGAAAATAATATCAATATATCAAGGAATAACGACTCCCGGTCTATAATCAAAGATGAGATTCAACTACCCTTCGCTAAGGGTCTTAGTAATATCCGGCTTATAACTGATATATTAACTATCTAGCTTATAAGCCAACAATAATTCAGGGAACAAGTATCACAATATAGCTTTAAAGTAGGCATGCATGCTATGGCATATGTATAACAGAAAGCATATATTCACAACAACAGCATTAAGAAGGATTTAAAACTTGCCTGACAATCCTGTAGGGGTAGTGTGTCTCGTGTCAATCCGGTGATCTATAAATAGTCACAATAACCGAGGTCAATCACTTAACACTTTTTAAAAGGCTAAGTATAACTTAACTTAAGTCGAAACACGCTTTCGAGTTATCTCGTTAAATACCCTTTAGTGCAACTCTCTTTATTATTACTATGACCCGTCATTCGTTCGCTACTAAAACACGTCGTCATACTTACACTTGGTATATACTTAAGTCGTATAAATTCTAAGGTCGGTCGTTTACGAATCAAGATTATAGCTCGAGTTTTATCGCCCGTTTTCTAAGTTATAACCAAAGTCATACTTTTAAGGGGTTTGTTCGCGTTTAACCTCGATTCAAACATTTTTATAAAATCGGAAAACGATCCGTTCGACATTTGGTTTTCTCTCACACCTTCCTTTTCACCTCTAATATTTGATTATCAAGATTCGCCACTGATTTCGTAGTATTAAAGGAATCCAATTTTAGTTACGAACTTTTGTTTACGATTTCGAACTACTTTTACAAATTTAATCATAATTCCTAAACCGTAAGTCCATTTCATACGATCTTTATATAAAAACGAAACTTATAACATAATATAGATTTTCATGGCAGAATACAAAGCTAAACAGTGAGTTAAAGCTACTGTGATGCACGGTTTCTTAAGGTTTAACAAAAATTGGGCATTACGACAACTATAAATCGAATGTTTCTAAATTGTTAATTCGCGATCAAACATCAACCAAGCCACACCGGGCATACATGTACCATAATCAGCCCATATCACAACTGATCTCACCACCATACACATCATATCTCTTAAATCAATTAAATCTACTACACAATCATGCTTATATCATCATTATAATCTTATCGCATCTAAGATCACTAAGAATAATCACAAAACTCAAAGTATGATCTAGGGTTTCAAGAGGGTTATACCTTCCTTGGGGTGTATATGAGTCCAACAAACCTTGATCTAGTCCTTAGAACTCCTTACAACCTTAAACTAGCAAGAATCATCAAGAAAATAATTATTGAATTTCGGATCTGCTATAACTCAGTGGAAAGATCATGAAAAACGAGGACCTTACCGAGGTTTTCTGGACAAGGATTATAAAGGAGAGTTGTAGAGAATCTTAACAGCTTTCCAACAAGCTAAAGAAAACCAAATTCCATTGAGTAATGAAGGAGATATGGCCGTTTGAAAATCAGTACAGAAGCTATTACGAATTCTGGCAGTTTGCTTCTTCAACTTGGGGAGGTGATTTGCCTAGGCTATACTACTTGGATTGCTATGAAACTTTGAGCGAATATTGCCCATGGGGTGGAGAAGATATGGTCAAAATCATGGATAAAAATGGAGATATGAATTTTCTTTATCCCTTGTTTCTGCTGGATAGCTTGAGAGAGATGGAGTGTTTTGCTTTGTTGCTTGAACAATAATGCATAAAGTGATTTCCACTTGCTCTCATCTTGTCTAATACACTTGCTAGGATAATATCTAGCTAAATTAACTTTATTAAAGGTAGTATGTCATGGATGATGAGTTTTGCAAGCCAAGTGTTGAACATTGGATGGTTATAAGCTAACTAAGTGATTTGATTTCTAAGTACTAGTTCATTTTCTAAGTGTGCTAGTTACATGAGTCCACTTGGTTGCTAGATATTTTCTAGTAGCTTATGCATGACTCTTGTTTCCTCTGCTTGTTTCTTTGTCCGGTTATTGCGCAATTTGATTGATCGATCGTAGGAATATCTCAAGGATTTCTAGTTAGGTTTTCACCGGAAACCTTCTTAATATTTATACTACCATTCTCAATCCTCCTTTATAATTCTTGTATTTAAATTCCTCAAATATTTTTATTAAATCCTTAAATCTTACAGTGTCTAGGGAAATCTCGGAGAAAATAAAAGTGCTGTTTTTTCAGAATCCGACAGCTTTTACATACACTTATTTTCCCCTTGGATCACTAATATGAACTCATAAATTCATTCTGGGTACTTCTATATAGTGTCATCTCATAATATTCTCATTTCCACCAAAAGCACTATTCAATCTTTATTTCTTACATTTATTAAAATGTCCTTGTTCTCTTTCGGGCGTTCCTTACTCCTTTTACGGAACCACTGGACTAACAACAGATATTGATTTGGATGACACAAGAATATCTCCTTCCTCTTTGGAATGCCATATCTTATTTCTTAGGAGATATATTATTCTAATCTAGGTTGTCAACCCATTGCATTCTTCATGACATATAATCATTGGAATCTTTACCCATTCACATTCATTCATTAGAACTGTTAATACCTTGTAGTCAGAATCACTGTTCATTCTTTCATCAATATAAAAAAGTTTTAATTCTACCAAAAATTCGGGTTCTTACATTTGTCTATTCGAGAAGTCTAGCGTTCGAGAAGTCGGAGATTCAATATCTGAGAAGACACTGTTCGATATCTCTGAATGAACTATTCGATATCTCAGAGATTCGACATGTCTAAATACTCTATTCGAGAACTCAAGAAGTCAACAAGTCAAAGTGGTATTCGAGTTCTTAAAGTGTCAACAAGTCAAAGTTCCATTCGACATCTTAAGGACTCAGAAAAGCTATTCGATATCTCAGGGATTCGACAAGTCAAGTGTTCTATTCGACAACTCAAGGAACCCTGGTGAAAAGTGTTATTCGAGAAGTGATTCGATATGTCAATCATACAGTATTCGAGAACTCAGAGTTATCTAATCCTAGTTCTCGAATCAATCATTTAGCCACTTCTCGAATACATTCTTGGAGACAAAATACTGAAGAAATTGTACAAGTCAGAAACCTACAACAAGCCAATGCACTTTATGGACCACAATCCGTAACGTGCTATGGAAAGCCTTCAAGGAAGCTTGGAGAGATATAGAAGAGACAAAGAGCTAAAGAAGTGGATCTGAACAGAACTTTGCAAAGTCAAATCTGTAGCCGTTTGGATGCTTACTCAAAAAGGATAGACATACAAGAAAGTAATTTATCCTGTAACCTTATTTGTAGTAACTGAGTTGTATTCATGTTCTATAAGAATACAATCTCACTTCTTTAGTTAAGATAAGTTTTTCATACACTGTAAGATATATCTCTCTGAGAAAAACGAAGCTGAGAATACTACCATTTGTATTCACAGATAGTAGCAACCCTTATCTAATACAATATTAGATTAAAGTGATATTGTGTCGTGTGTTGTTCTTTATCCGCACCTACATACTTGCACACACAAACACTTATCTTGCTACACAGATTCAAGAACAAGAAAAAGTTCAAGAATCCAATACTCAACAAAGTCCCAAACTAAAAAAGGCATAAATCAATGAAATCCTAATTGCAGAGCAACTAATCGAAGAAATCCTAATTGAACAGCATTTAGTCGAAGAGCAGTATGCAGAGAAAGAGAGATTGAAAGGGGGGAGAGGTAGAGATACAGAGAGTAGTGGGTGAGTCTTTGGTGGGGGTCGTCGATGAGAGGAAGAACTAGTTAAAAGTCCAATTGGGTTACATTCATGTAAAACCCTCGAGTAGTCAAATTTAGTATTATTAGTTATATATTAATTTTTTTATATTTATATGTTATTAATTTATATTTCAATAATAATTGTTAAATCATGATAATTTTATGAGTTTCGTGTGGGTTGTAAAATCATCCAAATTTGATTATAATTTTTTTTAAAAAAATTCAATTCTAATACAACTTTTTAAATTATATATTTTTTAGATTATACTCCGTAATTTTCTTTTTATACGGTCAAATCTTGATAGTCTATTTTAAAAAAATATTAAATTCGAAAATTGAGATTATTTTTGTAGTAGAATGACCAGCATCAAAAACTATAATTAACATAAGCAATCGAAAATCCCCAATTTAATCCTAAGTTTTTACGAATTTGCAGAATTCGAAATTAACAAGATAGTGATATGAAGAATCAACACCTTGTTAATTCGATTATTCACACTGCTAATTTGATACATAAAATAAGAACGAGAGAAAGAAAGAGATGGAAATAGTGTGTTCGAAAGAGAGAATTAGTGAGTCGAGAGAAAAACATATTCGAGAGGATGAGGAGTGAAGAAGCTGCGTTTTTCAAATTAAAAGGGATAAGGGGCATTTCTTTAATTTCATAATTCAATTTCTGATTAAAAACAATTTAAAATCACCTTGTAAAATAGAAAATAAATAGGTAATATTTTAGAAAAATCTCAATGTCATTTTTAAAATGTAGAAAATTAAATTAGCTATCTCCCTATATTTTTAAAATATTTTTAGGACAAAATACGAATTAAATATAAATTTTACAAGTATAAATCCCTAAAATGCAAAATAATTCATAAAATCATTTTAAAATCCTTAAATATTGAGAATAATTCTCCAAACAAATTTAAAAACTAGATAATTATACAAATATAATAATATCAAAGATTTCGTGATTTTTAACCACTCCGATGATTTTATAAAATTCCATTAATGCGATTAAACATGTATTTTGCACACTTAAGCAGAAAATGAAATTAAAAATATACAATCCACCTATCACACATCCTGACCAACATATACACCGATCACATATCCTGACCAACATATAAACATTTAATCACGATCTTAATATAATTTTACTCACTCAATAATGATTACACACAAAAATCTAACATTTTATTATAAATAAATAAATATAATACGCGTTTTTCTAAGGCGTTATAATAATGTATCAAGATATATAACTAGAAATGAATACATATTATTTATTTATGTAATGAAAATATTTTAATGTAACTTTTTATAAAATGTTGTTTGATTTATATAAATCTTATTTGAATAATATTATTCAATTTAATTTGAATGGTATAAAACAAAATAAGGTATTATTTGTATAAAATATTAATTGTATATAATTTAGCTTTTTTTAAAAAAAATTTATAATACTTTTAGCGTAGGTCAAATGTAAGGCGACACAAAAAGTACAAAAGGGTCATTTTAGGCGTCGGATGAGTAAAGACCGACGCTAAAGGGTCAATTTTAGGCATCGGTTGTTATGACCGACGCTAAAGGATCAGTTTTAGGTGTCGGTTGAGTAAAGACCGACGCTAAAGGATAGGTTTTAGGCGTCGGTTGACTAAAGACCGACGCTAAAGGTTCAGTTTTAGGCATCGGTTGAGTAAAGACCGACGCTAAAGATTTAGTTTTAGGCGTCGGTTGTTTTTGACCGTCGCTAAAGGTCCATTTTAGGCGTCGGTTGAGTAAAAACCGATGCTAAAGGGTTAGTTTTAGGCGTCGGTTATTTCATGACCGACGCTAAAGGTCCAACAGAATTGACATTAAGCGTCGGTTAAGCTAACAACCGACGCCTATAGTACGTATAGGCCACGGTTCTCTATATAACCGAAGCTAAAAGTGCGACGCTAAAAGATCGTTTTGTACTAGTGGCGAGGCCTCCTCGCAGCCTCTTACATTGTGAGGCCTTCTCGCAGCCTCATACGTCGCGAGGCCTCCTCGCAGCCTCATACGTCGTGAGGCCTCCTCAATTCTTGTAATGAGTCTGCTTAGAGTTTGTATCAATTTTCAAGCATAGCAACTACCCCCAGTTCTTCGGTGCACGCAGATGTAGCGGAGAACTATATTTTCTAGTTTTCAAAATTTCTTCAAAAATAAAATCAAAATAATTATTTTATTTTTCGGGAAGCCTCCTCGCTTGACAACTTTCAAATTTTTAATTTAATACGAGCACATGTCTCTTTGTACTGGCCACCTCGTTACGCTTTATTTTTCTGCCATGCAAGCTGTCTTCTTGCTTCGTAAATTTAATTCTCCTCGCAAACCAATTCGCACTAGCTTGAATATTAAGTGTGTATGTTGTGGTTTCCATTTTGAAAAAGAAACATCACATGTGGCCCCACATGTGGTATTTTGCAAAAGAATAACATATAATAGCCTCGTGAGGTCCTGGTTTCCATGTTGTATCCACGCGGTCCTGCAAGTTTTGCTTTTTTTTAAAAAACTTTTTGTCCCAGCCTCGTACTAGTACTTTTTATGCTTGAATTTTCCTTTGTTAATAGCAGGCCCCAACATCAATTTGACGTCCTTATTAGCCATGTCTTTGGATGCATATATTGATTAATTTGTAGACTCCGTCACCCCGTGTACACAGGCGCAGCGCTGTCCTCCTCCTTTTTTCTTTTTTCTTTTCTTTTTTTTAAGCACGCGAGCCGTCCTTGCAACTTTTTATTTTTATTTCTCCCTTCATCTGCGGAACTCGTACATGCCACCCTAGAATAGTTGTCTTTCACGTGGAGCTCGCCTCACATACTCAAATATATATCCAACTTGTATTTGTAATGTGAGCCCGTAGATCCACTTTTACAAATTTGATTTCAAATCAAAATTTCGGCCCGTAGAACTTTTAAATCCCGAATTGAATATTATTTTGGGCCTCTTCATTCCTTGTCTATAAATACTCCTTCATGGATTCATTATTCACCTCTCTTCAAGAACATAAATAACTTAACACCAAGCTTGCTCCAAGATCTACGGCGCTTTGTTTAAGCGAGTTATTTAGGTGTCGTTGATAAATGTAATATGAGGCCATGACCTCTACTCCATATGCATTGCATCGTACTGATTTGTTGCATCACATACCACTTGCATTGAATCAATTTGTTGTTGCATGTCTTGCTTACTCATTTTGCCTTGTATTGAGATATTTTCTTCTGTATGCTTACATGCATGGCTTCCAAGAAATATTTCGCGATCCCTTTCATGAAGAAGGACAAAGCTGTGAGTACCTCTCTTAACCCTTCTGGCGATCTGACTCACCATTCCTCCCTTGTTGGGGGTTCAGCTACCAAGTCTGATGTTGTCATGCCTCCTCCTAAGCAGACCACTCTCACAATGCCTCTTCGACAATCATCTTCTTCCCTCCATCCTAGCAGGAAAAAATCTACTGAGATAACGAGTCTTCATGAAGAACCACCACTAAAGAAGAACAAGGACGACATGAGTCTCTCTCCCCTTCATCCTTCTCCTGGACTGGTCCGCCAGACATATGGCAAATTGGCACATGCCCATGTTTCTGAGATTGATATGTATTCTTGGTCCCTACAATCTCTGGAGGAGTCCATTGCTTTCAAGACTGTTGTTGGAGGAATTTCGTAACAACACGCAGTTCTGTGAATTAATTGGGCTTATCCCGAGAGACTTAAGGGATAAGTTACGTTAATGTGGGTAATAATTGATTTTATCTGATTTAATCTTATCGTTGTGATATCTTCCTGATTTGAAGAATATCGTTTGGAGATATTTTCCGTTATTGATTGATTGAGACTGATTATTTCCTCATTTCAGGGAAAGGATAAAACTTAGTGGTTAAGCAATAATTATTAATATGAATTAATAATTAATAAATATTAGAAATTTGGGAGATTATTAGACATGCCAAAATATGGCATAACAAAGACTAAAGCTATTGCTGAGCTTTTCTTCTATCAATTGTGTCACCATAAGGAGGTTCGAGCCTTGGCTCCTTCCAATAGTAAGATGAGCGAAGAGATTGTGAATCTCAAATCCATACTTGCACAGGCTCAGGATGATGTCGAGGACGCAAAAAATAGTTGGAGGAAATAATTTGAAGGCACAACTGAGAAGCTTAAGAGAGAGCTTCACGAGGAGCAGTCAGCTAGAAAGAAGCTTAAGCTGGATCATGCTGTTGAAAGGGAGCAGTCAGACTCCCAGATCAAGGAGCTTAGAGACCGCGTTGCTGAGGTAGAGAAGGAAGCTAAAGATGCTGCTAATGCTCTTCCCACTATCATTGAGGAGGCCGAGACCCAAGGATCTGTTGACTTCATGAAAAAATTCCTTGAAAAGGTTGACGACTTTGATTGGTACCGGTTGGGCGAAGAGACTGGGAAGTTTGCTGATAACCTCAAGATGGAAATGAATGAGGAAGCGGCAAATGGATCCCCATGACTTCCTTTTTATTGCTTTTAAACTTTATCTGCTAAATTGAGTGGAGATGCGGGCACTCCCTTTATTTGCCTCGCGCTTGTAGACTTAATTTCTTTTGCTTATTTGGATACTCCTTGAACCTGGATTGGCTTGATTTATTGATGCTCCTTTATTTGATGTTTATAATATTGCAAAGTACCATAGGCCTCGTATCTGCTTGCACAAGGGACTCATGTTGCATGATTTTAGCATGTATAGATTCCTCCATAACGCCTCTACATATCTGTTAAATTTTTCCCAAGTGTTTTAGAATAGTTGATGGGGGTCTTCAAATGATCCTGATTGCGCCTATGGGGCCGAGAGGCCTCGCATCGCAAGGTGTCGAGTTTGCAGCTTCGCGTCGCTAGGTACGGCCTCGCAACGCTAGGTGCCGGCCTCGCAACGCTAGGTACGGCCTCGCAACGCTAGGTGCTGGCCTTGTCTTGCAAATTTTCAAATGTCCTGCTAGGAGTGGTGTTTATGTAATGCCACTACCCCCCGAGTCCTTATTATAATTGTAGATGTGATGAGGAATCAACATGTTTCAGCAACCTTATTGTATTATTTAGAGTTGCACCATTTGTAATGAAGAGAATTTAATGTGACCCCACTATGAGTTCTCCTTCAAATTGGGGCAATGTACGCTGATATTAGTGAAGTCCAAACCAAGCAGGGGGCTTGTTTGATAGATGATCTTCCTGGTGTACTGAGGTAGTTGAGGACTTCCTCATTGCTGCCAAGGATCGGGGGCGTCCCCCCTCTCCCCAAGGATCGGGGGCGCCCCCTCTCCTCGACGTAGAGGTATTCCACCAAGAATCATCTCATGTAGAGGCATCCCACGAAGGGGAATCTCACAAAAAGGCATCTATTTGATCTTGATAGCCACATCATATAGGGGACTCAATGGTCACATAAGAGGGAGCCTCGTTAGCTACATCATATAGGGGGTCTCACGATCTCGACGAGGAGATGGGGGTCCGTCGTGACGACAATGGGACCGCTCACAATCTCGACGAGGAGAAGGGGGTCCGTCGTGACGACAATGGGACCGCTCACTATCTCGATGAGGAGAAGGGGGTCTCTTAGAACCTTGACCCTTGCCTTAGCCTCTACCATGGGGTCGTTAATCCTTCTTGTCAACAGTGAGCTTCTCGAGCTTGAAGTGGAGATCATTCTCAATTAACTTCTTTCCAATGCGATCAAAGGCACTTACTGACCTCCCCTCAGATGAGGCAACCTCACGCTGAGATCTGTCTTAGTAGTATCTTATTAAAGGCCTTCTTCAGCTCTTCGAGGTTAAAGTTCCCAATATTGATCTTCTTATCCTCAACCTTTTTTTTTCTGTCCCTCTCCAGTGCTACCATGATGGGATTAAGCCTTTTTGGGAGCGCTTAACTCCTTTTGATCCTCCTTGTGATCTTCCTTTTTTACGATTCTGGGGTTCGGGTTCGTAATTATGGGACCGCTCACAATCTCGACGTGGAGAGGGGGGTCGTTCATCGCGATAATGGGACCGCTCGCGCTCTCTACGAAGAGAGGGGGGTCATTCATCGCGGTAATGGGACCGCTCGCGCTCTCTACGAAGTGAGGGGGTCTGTCTTCACGACGATAAGACCACTCACGCTCTCTACGAAGAGATGGGGGTCATTCCGAACCTCGGCCCCTATCTTCGCCTCGCTCCTGGGTGTCTTGTGAGACCCGGGGTCTCCCCGTTGTTGTTCCCTCCATTCTTCTTGTTCGATTTAGTCATCCTTCTCCCAATATGATGACTTAGCCCCTCCTTCTAGCGCCAAATGTTATAGGGAGAATATTGTATAACAATATTTTGGAGGTTTGCTGGAATCATGGAGCAAAATACGGATATTTTGCTAAGAACACAGAAGGAAATTGGTGATTTTTGTGGCTGATCTTGTTTGTTGATATTCCATGGGTGAACTGTCAATCATCTTTACAAGATGCCTACGTACCCTATTTATAGGAATCAAGCCATACGTAGTTCTCTTGGAGAAGAAGTTACCTAGACGGGCTAGGGTTTTAGTAGATAAGTCATGGCCCAAGCCCACTCGTTTTAGGGCTGATGTGGCAATGAGTCATCAATTCTATCCATGATCCATGGTCCAAAGAAGGAAGTAAATGGTCTCGCATGGTTAGAGTCGGGACCTCTTGGGCGAGGCTAATAGAGAAGTAGCAAGGGTGTAGCATGCAACCTCGAGGGGTTGAGTCATGCGAAGCGGACCCAAGTGTATTGATACTCATGCGACCTCGAGGGGCTGCGTCATGAGCCTTCCAGCAGAGAATGAGATAGTGAAAGGCATATGACACAGCCTATTTGTAGTTCGAGGACTCAACTTAGATTAGATTGTAATAAGTAAATAATATTAACTGTCACAGGAATCTCAGAAGATGCTATCTGTCAGAAGAATAATCAACAAGTCAAGCTATAGTTTTGATGTTTTACACTGGAAGAAGTTCAGTTTGCTGATCAAGCCTCAGTGTGGTATTCAAAGTCAGGGATTTAATTCTGAAGGACAGAGATTTCTACAAGTAACAAGAAACAGTATCAGTATAGAATATTTGAAGAAAGTTGAGAGAAGAAATAGACCTCAGCTTAAAGTCAAAATGAAGAACATAAATTGAAGTTAGTCGTTCATGAACCAGACCGTGCATCGAGCGTCAACAAATATTCAGTGGAAGTTCTTTGTTTATTTCAGTGGTTTAAATGAAGGTTAGACTATCAAATAAATTATGTTAATTCTCTCTTAATTAATTTAAAGTATTTAGTTAACTTAATTAATAAATTAATTCTTCACGAATTAATTTATTTATTAAGTTAATTATTGAAGTAATTAATTTGGAATTAATATATATTTATAAAGTCTATTAGAAGTGTGTTAGACTATGATTTAATGTTGAAAGACTATTTAAAAGGTAGTCTGTAAGATAGTCTGCACAGGTTGATAGTCTGCTAAGGTGATAGTCTACCAGAAAGTCTGCATGATAGTCTGCCAGAAAAATCATGTATTAAAGACTATCAGGATAGTCATTCTGATAGTCTGGAAAAGAGTTGGGTAGTCTGTCAAGCCAGATAGTCACACCGGTAGTCTACAAGAGAGCTGATAGTCATACCGGTAGTCTATATATTCCCTGGATAGTCTGCAAGTCATTTCTATTGTCTTTGGATAGTCTGCAGAAGTGTTAAAAACAAAGACAGAAGATATTTCCAACATTTGTTAAATAGACCGAAGGCATCAAACGGACAGACACACAGACAACAGACTTAAAGACAGAAGCCATAAACATTACATCTCTCTCATCTTTAAAGCTCACTGACCATTTCAATTAATTCACAGAAAATCAAGTTCAACTCCTTTGTAATATTTGATCCGATAGAACTTAATTATTTTTGACTCTTGTACTACTAGCGAATTAAGTTTCCTAGTTCTTATCTTGATTTTTATTAACTAAATTAGAAAAGTTCATGTCGAATTTTCTAATTAGTTTTTATTAACGTGATAATACTTTGTACTGATTTTGTAACAACCATCAAGTTTAATATATCGTTATATTTAACTTGAATTTTGTTTCAACTGATTCCGCACAAATTTGTCTAAACTAAATTTTATTTAACGGACAAATTTCGATAATAAGATATAGATTGTATTCAACCCCCTCTTCTACAATCTTAACGGACCTAACAATTGGTATCCAAGCCGTTTGATTGACATACAAATCAAGATCTTATCCTTACTCAATTAAAAATCAAGCTTGAATTTTTAACTTACTTAAAAATTCATCATGACTTCTAAAGCCATTGTTAATATACCAATCTTTGACAAAGATAATTATGATATGTGGAAAAATAAAATGGAGTTGTTTCTGGATGTTACAAATCCAAAATATTTGGGTGTTTTGAAAACTGGACCTAAAACTCCTATGGTCCATGAAGATGAAGTTGTTACTGCAGGAATTGTTGTAACACCTGCTAGATCTTATGAAAAGGATCCTTCTTCTTATACTCCTGATGAAAAGGAGGATGCTGGACTAGACAAAAATTTAAGACTCATCTTAATAGATTCCCTAGATGCTGTGATGTATAGTCATGTGATGAACTGTAAAACTGCTAAACACATATGGGAAACTATTGAAACCATTAATGAAGGAATAGATGAAGTCCGGGAAAATAGACTCCAGATTTTAACCTCTGAATATGAACACTTCAGAGCTAGCCCTAATGAAGGCATTCAGGAAGTGTTTGAAAGGTATAACAAAATAATCAACAACTTGCAAATCCATGGCAAGCACTATTCACAAAAGGAGATTAACATGAAGTTTTTGCTGACTATGCCTACTCACCTAGAACATAGGATAACTGCCATCAGAGAATCTATAGATTTAAATAAATTTCTCTTGAAAGACTGTTTGATGTTCTGAAAACTTATGAGTTGGAACAAGTATAGCAGAAGGAGATCTTTGGTAAAGGCAGAGTGTCAAGTTCTTCTACAGCTCTAGTAGTTGAAGCTCCTAAGGAAGTGGAAGCTAAGGTTGTTCGACCTTACAGCTCAGACAAGGAACAGACTGAAGTGGAACATGGTCAAACACCAACTACTCATTAGAAGAATTGGATCAGCTGGAGGATGAATCCATGGCACTCATGGTGAGACAGTTTGGTAACTTTAGATTCAGAAGAAATCCTAAGTTCAAGTTCAAATCTAACAACAGATTCCAGAGAGGAGGTTCTTCATCCTCTAGTAGCAGAGGTGGCTATAAGACTGGAACTGTTGATAGAAGCAAAATTTGTTGCTATAATTGCAATGAACTTGGACACTTTGCCACTGAGTGTCAGAAACCCAAACAAGCTCAGAGGAGAGATTTTGCTCCAGAAAAGAAAAAAGTTGGAAAAGCCTATGTTGCTGCTGGTAAAAGTTGGGATGACACAGATAGCGAAGATGAAGAATATGGAAACTTTGCGCTAGTGGCAAATGCTGAAACATCCATTATTTTTAGAACTCCGGTAAAACTTACTGATTCTGAGTTGATTCATAGTTTACGTGATTCCTTGATTAATGCACAAAATGAGAATGCTAGAATAAATCTGTTAAACACTAATTTTGAAAATGAAGTGTTAGAACTAAAAAAAGTGCATATTAATCAAGATCAACAAAAAGAGGAACTATCACAACTTAATAGAAGAGAGAAATCTATTCTAGAAGTTGTGGCCAAACAAATTGCTAGGATTGCTGAACTTGAAACACATGTAAGGGCTTGTTATAATTCATGTAAAGTTTCTAAAGAGTTCTTCAACAGACAAGCTATAGATCAAACTGTTGGAATAGGGTTTGACTACAACGAAGCTGTTAGATCATTGGGCATAAATACTCCTAATCTTGTTAGTGCTAAAGAAAGGGGTATACCACATGTGCTCAAGAATGCTTTCTATTGTTATTCAGGAAGAAATGAGAAATGAGGACATTACTAATGGCATAGTTCTTGAAAAGGTTAAATCTGTTAAGGAACTAGTTAAGGCTGTTGAGTCAACTAGTTCATCTAAAACTATGTTGAATGGCAACAAGTTGAAAAAGAACAATGACATGTCTAACATGCATACTATGCCTATCATCGATTCTTCTCATAAAGCATGTGGTGTTGTCAACTGTATATCTTGTGCTTTTAATGTGATGTCTGCTTACTTTAATGGTAATCAAGCATGTGCTGATAAGACTGCTCCTCGACAATACATGAATAGGAATAAAAATGTTAGATCAAAGACTCCAAGTCCTCCTCAAGTTAGGAGAGAGACATTTGTACCAAAGCCTAAACAAAGGTTGTCTAAGGCTGTTTACAAGGTTAAATGTCCAGTCAATGAAACAAATGTTATTGCTGATAAAGACTTTTCAAAGTACACATGGGTCTTGTTCCTAAATTCCAAAGATGAGACTCCACAACTAGTGATTGATCACATCAAGTTGATTGAACTGGATTCTAATTATCCAGTGAGAGCCATAAGGTCAGATAATGGAACTGAATTCAAGAATGCAGTTCTAAATGACTTCTACACTGAAAAGGGTATAACCAGACAGTACTCAGCTCCAAGAACTCCTCAATAAAATGGGGTAGTAGAAAGAAAAAATAGAACCTTGATTGAAGCTGCACGTACTATGTTAAGTGAATCAAGGCTTCCTTTGAACTTTTGGGCTGAAGCTGTTAATACTGCGTGCTATACCCAGAATCGAACTCTTATCAACAAGGACTTGATGAAGACCCCCTATGAAGCAATGACTGAAAAGAGACCAACACTCAAATACTTTCATGTATTTGGAGCAAAATGTTTTGTGCTTAAAGAAGGTGATGATCAAGGTGGAAAATTTGAGGCCAAAGCACATAAAGTAATTTTTATTGGTTACACAAGAAGAGCTTATAGGGTGTATGTGATTGATCAGCAGAAAATGCTTGAAAGTGTCAATGTAACATTTGATGACACTAAACTTCCTAGTATCCAAACTGAAGATCCATCTGAAAAGTTATCTTTTGATGACATGACATATTCAGATTCAGATGGTGAAAATCCACCTGAGGTTTTTGCTGATGCTAATGACAACAATGATAATGATGATGATCAGGGTAATGGTAATGAAGACAATGATAATATTCAAGACACCTCCGACACTCCTGAACAATCATCGAGTCAACTTGGCAACAACTCAGGGGGAGACAATGAAGGATCATCTAGTCACACTCAACATCACAATGAAGATCAAGGTGAATCATCAAGAACAAACCTTCCCAGATAGACTGTCTGGAATAGAGCTCATCCTTTTGAGCTAATCATTGGTGATCCAGATGTCGGTGTAAAAATTAGAAGAGCTTTTCAGAATCAATGTAATTATTCAGGGTTTCTATCTGAAATGGAACCTAAGAAAACTGAGGAAGCTCCTGATTGGGTGATTGCTATGTAAGATGAACTCAATCAATTCAAACAGCAAGAAGTCTGGAAGCTGGTGCCCAGACCTAAGGACAAGAAAGTGGTTGACACTAGGTGGGTATTCAGAAACAAATTAGATGAAGATGGCACAGTGACGAGAAACAAAGCAAGACTGGTAGCAAAGGGTTATTCACAAGCTGAAGGCATTGATTATGATGAGACCTATGCTCCAGTGGCTAGACTTGAGGCCATCAGAATATTCTTGGCATTCGCAGCATTCTCAATCTTCAAAGTTTATCAAATGGATGTCAAGAGTGCTTTTCTGAATTGTAAGCTAGATGAAGAGGTTTATGTGGAACAGCCTCCTGGCTTTGAAGATCCAGATCTGTTGGATTATGTCTACTTTCTCTTCAAGGCAATTTATGGCTTTAAGCAAGCTCCAAGGAAATGGTATGACACTCTCTCTGAATTCTTACTTGAAAATGGATTTGTTAGAGGTGTCATAGACAAAACTCTCTTTACTAAGAAACATAAGAATGATACTATATTAGTCCAAGTCTATGTGGATGATATAATATTTGGGTCTAGTAATGATCTTCTGTGCAAGAAATTTGCTAAGCTAATGCTGGGTAAATTTGAGATGAGCCTGATGGGTGAGCTGAAGTTCTTTCTTGGATTACAAGTAAGTCAAAGAACAGATGGAATATTTATCTGTCAATCCAAGTATGTCAGAGAACTCCTCAAGAAATATCAAATGGAGGACTCATCTTCAGCAAGGACTCCATCATCTACAGTTGTCAAATTTGGGGTATGTGAAAATTCTGCCAAGGTAGATGTCACAAGCTACAGAGGTATGATAGGTTCATTACTTTATCTTACTACAAGTAGACCTGATATTATGTATGCTACATGCTTGTGTGCAAGGTTCCAAGCGGATCCTAGAGATGTGCATCTCATTGTTGTTAAACGAATCTTGAGATATCTTAAGGGTACACCTAATTTAGGTATTTGGTACCCTAAAGAATCTGGCTTTAACCTTGTTGGATATACAGATTCATATTATGCAGGAAGTGTTGTAGACAGAAAAAACACCTCTGGGAGTTGTCAATTCCTAGGTGGTAGGTTGGTCTCCTGGTACAGCAAGAAGCAACAAACAGTTTCCAACTCAACAGCTGAAGCTGAATACATAGCTGTTGGAAGCTGTTGTGCTCAGATCTTGTGGATTTGGAATCAACTACGTGACTATGGCTTTGTACTTGACAATATTCCAATTATGTGTGATAATACAAGTGCCATAGCAATCTCCAACAATCCTGTGTAGCATATGAGGACAAAGCACATCGACATCAGGTATCATTTTATCCGAGAGCATGTCATGAATGGTACCGTGGAGTTACATTTTGTACCCACGGAAGAACAAACAACAGATATTTTTACTAAGTCTCTTGACGAATCCATATTCACCAGAATTGTTGGTGAATTGGGTATGTTAAATAGTCCTAGTAATTAATCTAGTTGATATCTGAGGTGTAATAACCCTAACTTTTAGAATGCTACAGTGCCTAAATGAATTGTAATTTTGAGGATTTAGGGAAATGGTATATAGGTACCCTATAATGGAAATAGAAAATGAATAAACAGAAACCATATTAGTATTGTACACTGAAATTTAGTGACTCAAAATGATAATGGATTTCAGAAATTCCTGAATATGAACTTTAAGGATTTTCGATTTCGATTGAGACTCTATTGAATGTGATATTAAAGAGTATAGAAATGTTAAAGGGTTTATATCTTGAGGAATAGTGAAGTTAGGTTAAACCAAGTAGTGATCAAGTCAAGGAAATGCCAAGGGAATTTAGATTGTTAAACGAGTTTGAGAATGCTTGAGAACCCGAGAGATAACCAGGAGAGCAACTTCTGAGAAAAAGAGAATATACCAAGGATATTGGATCTAATACCTACTTGAGGATTAGAATCACCCTAACACATTAATATATGAAGTGGGAAAGGATAAAATATATTTAAGAGATTTACAAGAGAAAAACCACTGAGACGATCGCAGAAATCGTTCGATGAATCAGATGACGAGAGAACTTTGTACAAAACCCAAACCAAAAGCCCAAATTCGGCCCAACCCAAGTATGGAGCTGATATTAAGTGATATTAGAGTGTAAGGGAAGGAATCCCATTGGTGCAAACATTAAAACCAAAGTGGAAGAGAAGTAAACTTGTCAAACTTGAGTACTAAGTAGCATTTTTCATGGTAAGGTGTTTAGATGATCAACAATTGGCTCTTTGTCATTGGTGGACTTCAAAGACTTTTATTATAAGACTAAACAACTGATACATATGATAGATAAAAGGTGAAAAACGTTTGTAAAGGGAAAGAAGCAAGATAAACACAAAGCTCTCCAATCTGCCAAACAAGAACACAACTCAAAGAAAAATTCATATCTCCATTTCTATCCATGATAAAAATCACCCAATTTTAACCACAACCTCTTCACTCCATGGGCATGATTCGCTCCAAATTTCATAGCAATCCAAGTAGTATAGCCTAGTCAAATCCATGCTCAAAGTTGGAGAACCCAATCTGTCCAGTTTCTGTCCAGCAGAAAGATGGAGCTCAAAACCATAGCTATGAAGCTTTGTTTTTGGTGATCTATAGCTCAAATAAAATCTTATACAGAGGCCAAGATGTGGTAAAAATTTGAGAGCCAAACTCTTATTTTTCGATTTGTTATGATTTTTACAAAAGTGATGATGAATAGTAACCCTTAGAAACTAACTTTGTTTTTATGATTTCTTTAGTTGATCCAAGCTATTATAAGGTTGTTTAAGGATATCCCAAGGATTGTTAAGTGTTGTCAAGGCTTCAAGAAGTTATAAATGTCCTTACCCTTTCTTGTTTATGATGGATACTGAGTTGATTAGTGATTTAGTGGTGTAAATGTTAAGATTATGATGATCCATGTGTTTGTAAGTGATTAAAGTTGAATATGGAAGGAGTATGTGCTTATAACCATGGTTGGTAAGATGACCACATGGTGTAGGTGATGGTGTATAAGGTGGATGATTGATTTGGAGGAGTTTGATTTTGGAAAGTATGAAAATATAGCCGTTATAATGTCCGATTTTCGTTAAACCAAAAGATGCCCTGTTTTTGGCACCCATATTCACACGGTAGGTTCCTGTCCAGAGCACCAACTGATCATGAAAGGCTAGAGCTTGGTTCATAGATTGTTTTGATATAAAGTGCGTTAAAATCTGATGAACGGTTTAGGAGAAAAGTCAGTTTTAGTGACGTTCGAAAACCGAGAAACCATAATTGTGTCAACTTTGAGGCTATAATTACCATATCTACACATTTTTAAAGGTTATGAAATTTTGGGACAATATAGTAGGTTGAACAGAGATTAAAACCCCACAGACCTAGCATTAAAATTCGAATTTGAGAATTTATGAGAAATTTTACAACCGAGTGTGGTTATTAAGGGAAATGGTGGAATACACTAAAACTTAGATCGAGTTTAGAAATGGTTAAGTTCATGTAAACTTTTGGTGCATAAAAAAACTATAATATGTGTCAAGGGTGTTATTGTATAGAGATCAGGTGATTAAGTGGGATATGTACTAACGGTGATCCTTTCGTTCCTATAGAGACGGGAGACGAACTCAGGATCCTACCTACTCGCTTCAGAGATCCAGGCAAGATCTTTTCTATCCCTACTTGGAAATTATTTATCTTCAAAGAAACTTGATTTCATGGAATATATATATGTGATGCTATTGTTACTATATTGTTAAGAATTTGTTTTCCTTGATTATTGATATTAAAAGGAGAGGTATATGAAGATGTATATGAATATGGATATGGATATGAGTATGAGATGGATATGGATATGAGTATGAGATGGATATGGATATGGATATGAGTATGAGATGGATATGGATATACATAGAGATGATTATGCATAAAGTGAACATGCCTTATGGTTAAGAGTTATATTCAAGGAATGGTATCAGTTGTTATCTAGAGTTATATATAAAGGAATGGTATCAGTTGTTATCTAGAGTTATATATAAAGGAATGGTATCAGTTGTTATCTAGAATTATATATAAAGGAATGGTATCAGTTGTTATCTAGAGTTATATATAAAGGAATGGTATCAGTTGTTATATAAAGTTATATATAAAGGAATGGTATCAGTTATTATCTAGGGTTATATGATTTATAATATTTTGTTAAAAATATTCTTTCTAAATGTTGTGACAGAAATTATTGAGTATTATTTAATACTTCTAAAATAAATGGAATACTCTATGTATACAAGAACATATTTGATTTCATCGAATATAGAAGAGATGTCTGAGTCATAATCAAAGTATTATGACATAAATATTTTAAAGGTGATGATAAATGGAAATGGAAATGATATATGTGAAGGGAAATGTGAATGGAAATGGAAAATGTGAAATGGTATTTGTTAATGGAAAAGTGATTTGAAAAGGGGGATTGCAACAATAAGCGTAAGAGGTTGTGTGGTAGTGGCACAGTCCAGCATCCAATATTTAATTCCGGCCCAAGAGTGCCGAGGGAGGATGTAGTGGTGAACCTTCCTCCTGGGGGATGGTGGAGAACCTACCTCCGTCTACCGGTAGTAAAAGGGACGGGTACGGAGGGCGACTGATCATCGTCCTTACGTATTCGGCAACAGTGGAAATCCCCAACGTTTTCTTTAAAGGAAAGAATTGAAAAATAGTTTTCAGATTTCTATAACTGAAAACAGAAAAGTGATATGAAAAGATGGAATTACTGTTACAGATGAAGAGAAACTGATTTTATGTTAAATTATATAATCGTTGTATATGAAGGAAATGAGAAAATGATAATGAAAGATTTGTTCAAGTTTTCGTATTATCCTAGAAAAGTACATTGAGATGGTATATTGATTGTTATAGCATTCAAGAAGAGAAACTGATATTATATGATATTAGAAGCGAGACTGATGGAATGATACTATATATTTCTTTTTTACAAGGATAATTGGAAAGTGTATATACATATTGAATGGAAATAAAATTCTTCCATAATAACTGAAGTTTGCTTTTGTCTATTATATATATATATATAATGGTTTATTTTCCTTTGATGTTAGTAGATAGAAATTATCTTGTTGAGCTACTATAGCTCACTCTTGCTACTGATGTATACACAGCTAGGTATGCCGATACTACGCAGAACGCCCCGCAAGAGGGTAGGGGGAAGGCGACCTTCTGAGAACGTGCTAGCATCGATTTCTGAGGTAGCGTAGAGGCAGATGGGTTCTGGGAACTTATGTATAATTAAGTGTGTAAGAATGTAATAAACTTTTGATTGTTGGAACGCTTCATGTCGAAGTGTTATTCAACAATGTACTTAAGTATGATCCTGGTTTGTAATAACTCTTTTAACTCTCAACTCTAAATTGTTATTATGGTGAATGTTGTTCTCTGAGCATATGACTAGTATGTGTGTGTGTGTGTGTGTGTATTATTGCGGGGTCAATTACATAAGTATTAAAAAAAAAAAAAGACCCAAGAGATATTGATATTGAATGGAAATCGGTCCGTGACGGCTCGGATTCATGACCCCAGATTTGGGGCTGTCACAGTTTGGTATCAGAGCTTAGAGTCATAATGCTCAGGAACAATAGGGATAATAATAAATATATCAGTAATAATATAAATTGTGAACTCACATCGAGTTCAAGGGTGGTTTATCGAACGAAGCGTTTATTCTAAGTAGTGATTATAATTTTATAGATTATTACTAATAAATGTTTATGTTTTAGTATAGGGAGAGGAGATTGGTGAGCCAAAGTTCAGGGTATTTAAAGTCTTCTTGTGTTTAATGGAGTTTGAAGAAATTGTAAGTGGATTGGTGAACAGACATTGATTGTTTCAATTGATGATGGAGATGAAAGGGTGAAACTGAGGTTGGTCGGTAAAGCCAAGATATACCTTAAGGACCAAGACAGACTGAGACATTCCGAGATTGACTTAAATGAAAAAGGTTATTATGCCAAAAGTGTTAAGTTTATGTAGCACACGAGATCGATATGAGAAAGGGAATACTTGATGTATTGGGAAGTGTACGTTAGATAACCTCGTGAGTATACAGGGTATGTTAGATTATACAATTTAGAAGTATAGTTGATGGGTCCTTGGTACTAGAGCAATGTTAGGCCGAGACGATCAATATTACGTAAGTATATCGATTAGAAGGTTGTGTTCTATTATGGATAAAGGCAGAGAGTATCGAGCCAAGTCACGACTAGGTAAATGAAGATAATTGGGAATAGCAGACGATAGGTTGAGGCTTCATGGTGAGTGCCAAATTTAAGAAATTTTGGAGAGTACGCAGTCTAAGATAAAAATGGTATTTGAGGAAAACTTTTCATTATTGGGATTTTCAATTGGGCAGAAGCTATTAACGGTACCTATTCTCAAATTTTCTAAAGCCCTGCTAAATTATGTTATTGAGTTTCAAATTTTCCTCCACTGATGGGTAATTCCAGTTTTGATCTGGCACCTCTTATTTATTAAGTGCTTGTATCTTTTCAAAACTTTCCGGTACCCTTGAAATGTGTTTCAAAATTGTATTTTATCTATCTTAGTCAAAATATTCCTCTAAGATTATTTTCGAAAGATGGTATTTATCATCGTGATTTAAATTTCCCTATATATTTCTTACTTCAACTAAGAGAAACAGCCCAATATGTATACACAAGGACGATCTGTCTGTGTGATAGAAGGTCGGAGGGGACGCCCTCACTTGTGTGACGTACGGGTTCTTTCATCATATTGATTTCCCAAATATTATTTTGTTTCAAATAAGAGCTATTTAAAACTCTTAATCTTATAAATTGTTGTGGGACCCTTGCTTGTTTCTGGATTCGTTTCAATTCAAAGTTTCTTGAATTCTATCAATTGTTTTAAATATAGAAGATATCTTTAATGGATGGAAAAATGGAAGCAAAGTTTAAAGTATACGTGATTATACGAGGAAACTCGAGATTTCAAGGGAAATTTCAATAAGAGATAATTGGAGTTAGAAGCGTTTCGATATAAAAGAAGAAGGAATTTCGTGAGAAGAAATGGGAATATTTGATGATTAGTAAGAGAAAAGAATATGAGGAATTTTAAGGCATGATTGAGATTTACTATTGAGAGTAAAGTGTATTTTAAGGATAGTAGAGAGAGATTAAAGATGTTAATTATTCAAAGGATTAATCCAAAAGGTGTGAATGAGTGAAACTTGAGGTAAATATTTTGATGAGAATAATAAAGGGAAATTACATAGGTGGAATAGATAGTATATCATGAAAGGACTAAGGTGGGTCAGCAAGATGTAAAGAGTGTATAGTGAACAATAGACATATGGGATAAGGTATCCGGAGGAAATTGCAGGTACGCTCTAATTTAACCTCTTAAGAGTAAATGTTTGGTTAGGGATCGACTAAGTCAATGAATGGTGTAAATGGACTGATAATATAGATAAGAATAATCTATCTGTGAGAAAGTAAACTATGATGATATAAAAAAGGGGGGTTATCCTCATGTCATTCAAATCAATATCTGTTAAGGGTCAGAGAACTCTATAGAAAGGAGATTAAGAGTATGAGAGAAGGTGTGAGAATATTTTTAAAGATGAAGGAAAAGTACATGCTCGTATAGTTACGAACAGGAAATATATATTATAACCAATATTTTCTTACAATTGTTTCAAGGAATATTATTATAACTTATTTTCTGGAAAATTTTACAGAGGTGATATATATAAATGTTAGGGTATTAATATTTTATGTCATGATAGAGATCAAAATATAGTTAAACAATAGTGAGATACACTACCATCCAGGGAAGGCCAATGTGGTGACTGATACCCTTAGTAAAAAGAGAAAGGAGAGATGAGATAATATAGAATGACTGAAAACAGGAAGGGATTTGCAAGAAAAATGTAGTGAAAGTGCTGCTATTGATAAGCTAAATGGCATGTTGATGAATGACAAGCAAATGTATGTTGGTGTATTTCTGTACAAACAAGATAGAGATGTTTTAAGGAGAAACTAAAGGATGGAGGGAGTAATATGCGAATTAGAAGGTGTAATGTGAGAAAGGTATTCGTCGATATCTTCAACGTGATTCCGGGACGGAATCCTTTTAAGGGGGGAAGACTGTAATAACCCTAACTTTTAGAATGCTACAGTGCCTAAATGAATAGTAATTTTGAGGATTTAGGGAAATGGTATATAGGTACCCTATAATGGAAATAGAAAATGAATAAACAGAACCCATATTAGTATTGTACACTGAAATTTAGTGACTCAAAATGATAATGGATTTCAGAAATTCCTGAATATGAACTTTAAGGATTTTCGATTTTGATTGAGACTCTATTGAATGTGATATTAAAGAGTATAGAAATGTTAAAGGGTTTATATCTTGAGGAATAGTGAAGTTAGGTTAAACCAAGGAGTGATCAAGTCAAGGAAATGCCAAGGGAATTTAGATTGTTAAACGAGTTTGAGAATGCTTGAGAACCCGAGAGATAACCAGGAGAGCAACTTCTGAGAAAAAGAGAATATACCAAGGATATTGGATCTAATACCTACTTGAGGATTAGAATCACCCTAACACATTAATATATGATGTGGGAAAGGATAAAATATATTTAAGAGATTTACAAGAGAAAAACCACTGAGACGATCGCAGAAATCGTTCGATGAATCAGATGACGAGAGAACTTTGTACAAAACCCAAACCAAAAGCCCAAATTCGGCCCAACCCAAGTATGGAGCTGATATTAAGTGATATTAGAGTGTAAGGGAAGGAATCCCATTGGTGCAAACATTAAAACCAAAGTGGAAGAGAAGTAAACTTGTCAAACTTGAGTACTAAGTAGCATTTTTCATGGTAAGGTGTTTAGATGATCAACAATTGGCTCTTTGTCATTGGTGGACTTCAAAGACTTTTATTATAAGACTACACAACTGATATATATGATAGATAAAAGGTGAAAAACGTTTGTAAAGGGAAAGAAGCAAGATAAACACAAAGCTCTCCAATCTGCCAAACAAGAACACAACTCAAAGAAAAATTCATATCTCCATTTCTATCCATGATAAAAATCACCAAATTTTAACCACAACCTCTTCACTCCATGGGCATGATTCGCTCCGAATTTCATAGCAATCCAAGTAGTATAGCCTAGTCAAATCCATGCTCAAAGTTGGAGAACCCAATCTGTCCAGTTTCGGTCCAGCAGAAAGATGGAGCTCAAAACCATAGCTAGGAAGCTTTGTTTTTGGTGATCTATAGCTCAAATCAAATCTTATACAGAGGCCAAGATGTGGTAAAAATTTGAGAGCCAAACTCTTATTTTTTGATTTGTTATGATTTTTACAAAAGTGATGATGAATAGTAACCCTTAGAAACTAACTTTGTTTTTATGATTTCTTTAGTTGATCCAAGCTATTATAAGGTTGTTTAAGGATATCCCAAGGATTGTTAAGTGTTGTCAAGGCTTCAAGAAGTTATAAATGTCCTTACCCTTTCTTGTTTATGATGGATACTGAGTTGATTAGTGATTTAGTGGTGTAAATGTTAAGATTATGATGATCCATGTGTTTGTAAGTGATTAAAGTTGAATATGGAAGGAGTATGTGCTTGTAACCATGGTTGGTAAGATGACCACATGGTGTAGGTGATGGTGTATAAGGTGGATGATTGATTTGGAGGAGTTTGATTTTGGAAAGTATGAAAATATAGTCGTTATAATGTCCGATTTTCGTTAAACCAAAAGATGCCCTGTTTTTGGCACCCATATTCACACGTTAGGTTCCTGTCCAGAGCACCAACTGATCATGAAAGGCTAGAGCTTGGTTCATAGATTGTTTTGATATAAAGTGCGTTAAAATCTGATGAACGGTTTAGGAGAAAAGTCAGTTTTAGTGAAAGACGTTCGAAAACCGAGAAACCGTAATTGTGTCAACTTTGAGGCTATAATTACCATATCTATACATTTTTAAAGGTTATGAAATTTTGGGACAATATAGTAGGTTGAACAGAGATTAAAACCCCACAGACCTAGCATTAAAATTCGAATTTGAGAATTTATGAGAAATTTTACAACCGAGTGTGGTTATTAAGGGAAATGGTGGAATACACTAAAACTTAGATCGAGTTTAGAAATGGTTAAGTTCATGTAAACTTTTGGTGCATAAAAAAACTATAATATGTGTCAAGGGTGTTATTGTATAGAGATCAGGTGATTAAGTGGGATATGTACTAACGGTGATCCTTTCGTTCCTATAGAGACGGGAGACGAACTCAGGATCCTACCTACTCGCTTTAGAGATCCAGGCAAGATCTTTTCTATTCCTACTTGGAAATTATTTATCTTCAAAGAAACTTGATTTCATGGAATATATATATGTGATGCTATTGTTACTATATTGTTAAGAATTTGTTTTCCTTGATTATTGATATTAAAAGGAGAGTTATATGAAGATGTATATGAATATGGATATGGATATGAGTATGAGATGGATATGGATATGGATATGAGTATGAGATGGATATGGATATGGATATGAGTATGAGATGGATATGGATATACATAGAGATGATTATGCATAAAGTGAACATGCCTTATGGTTAAGAGTTATATTCAAGGAATGGTATCAGTTGTTATCTAGAGTTATATATAAAGGAATGGTATCAGTTGTTATCTAGAGTTATATATAAAGGAATGGTATCAGTTGTTATCTAGAATTATATATAAAGGAATGGTATCAGTTGTTATCTAGAGTTATATATAAAGGAATGGTATCAGTTGTTATATAAAGTTATATATAAAGGAATGGTATCAGTTATTATCTAGGGTTATATGATTTATAATATTTTGTTAAAAATATTCTTTCTAAATGTTGTGACAGAAATTATTGAGTATTATTTAATACTTCTAAAATAAATGGAATACTCTATGTATACAAGAACATATTTGATTTCATCGAATATAGAAGAGATGTCTGAGTCATAATCAAAGTATTATGACATAAATATTTTAAAGGTGATGATAAATGGAAATGGAAATGATATATGTGAAGGGAAATGTGAATGGAAATGGAAAATGTGAAATGGTATTTGTTAATGGAAAAGTGATTTGAAAAGGGGGATTGCAACAATAAGCGTAAGAGGTTGTGTGGTAGTGGCACAGTCCAGCATCCAATATTTAATTCCGGCCCAAGAGTGCCGAGGGAGGATGTAGTGGTGAACCTTCCTCCTGGGGGATGGTGGAGAACCTACCTCCGTCTACCGGTAGTAAAAGGGACGGGTACGGAGGGCGACTGATCATCGTCCTTACGTATTCGGCAACAGTGGAAATCCCCAACGTTTTCTTTAAAGGAAAGAATTGAAAAATGGTTTTCAGATTTCTATAACTGAAAACAGAAAAGTGATATGAAAAGATGGAATTACTGTTACAGATGAAGAGAAACTGATTTTATGTTAAATTATATAATCGCTGTATATGAAGGAAATGAGAAAATGATAATGAAAGATTTGTTCAAGTTTTCGTATTATCCTAGAAAAGTACATTGAGATGGTATATTGATTGTTATAGCATTCAAGAAGAGAAACTGATATTATATGATATTAGAAGCGAGACTGATGGAATGATACTATATATTTCTTTTTTACAAGGATAATTGGAAAGTGTATATACATATTGAATGGAAATAAAATTCTTCCATAATAACTGAAGTTTGTTTTTGTCTATTATATATATATATATATAATGGTTTATTTTCCTTTGATGTTAGTAGATAGAAATTATCTTGTTGAGCTACTATAGCTCACTCTTGCTACTGATGTATACACAGCTAGGTATGCCGATACTACGCAGAACGCCCCGCAAGAGGGTAGGGGGAAGGCGACCTTCTGAGAACGTGCTAGCATCGATTTCTGAGGTAGCGTAGAGGCAGATGGGTTCTGGGAACTTATGTATAATTAAGTGTGTAAGAATGTAATAAACTTTTGATTGTTGGAACGCTTCATGTCGAAGTGTTATTCAACAATGTACTTAAGTATGATCCTGGTTTGTAATAACTCTTTTAACTCTCAACTCTAAATTGTTATTATGGTGAATGTTGTTCTCTGAGCATATGACTGGTGTGTGTGTGTGTGTATTATTGCGGGGTCAATTACATAAGTATTAAAAAAAAAGACCCAAGAGATATTGATATTGAATGGAAATCGGTCCGTGATGGCTCGGATTCATGACCCCGGATTTGGGGCTGTCACAGTTTGGTATCAGAGCTTAGAGTCATAATGCTCAGGAACAATAGGGATAATAATAAATATATCAGTAATAATATAAATTGTGAACTCACATCGAGTTCAAGGGTGGTTTATCGAACGAAGCGTTTATTCTATGTAGTGATTATAATTTTATAGATTATTACTAATAAATGTTTATGTTTTAGTATAGGGAGAGGAGATTGGTGAGCCTACTACAAGTACAATACAAACAGAAACTCTACAACTAGAGGTTCCCTCAGTTAAGAGGTCATGTAAGTAATGCAAATCATTACAAACAATTAGGCTTGTTATTAGATGTGTACAGGCATGCCTCTGTAACTAACAATAATGATGGTTGTCGACTTCTTGCTATCTTTGAAAAACTCAAAAAGGTTAATCCAATACACGAGATGTACATGAGAGCCCTAAGAACAGAAGTTGTGAGAATAACAACTGCATGTGAACCGAAAACAGATGAGTTGTTAATTTTTGTTGTGTGTCATAATTATGGAACACAAAGAGTATCAATTCAGTTCTTCTATGACAAATCATTGACATAAATTTGGGCTCTTAGGCCAAAGGTGAGAACTTCTTCTGAGTTGGGTGTACTACTTCATGAAAAATTTAAAGAGTTTGCTGAAAGAGCTGGTCCAGAAATAGTTGAATTGCCTAGACAATTGAAATTCCTTAAGGGTGAGATACTTCATACAATCAATCTTCAGAATGAGGAATTGTTCACACACTCTACCAGGCATTTAGTCTACATTGAACATATTCCGAGAAATCAAGGATTTCCTACTACAGAGAAGTTAGAAATTGCAGATCACATTCTATCCTATGCAGAGGTCAAATTTCCTAAGGATTATTAGAAGTTCAAAGGTGAATTGAGAAAGGCACTTGGAATTCCACTGGTTCTTCCTACAGGATTCTCATCAAGAAAAGAGTTGCTAGTTGATGCTGAACTGCACAAGATCTTGCCAGAGATTGAAGAACCAGAAGAAAGAGAAATAAGGAAGGAAGACAGTCAGAAATGAAGAACAGCTCTACATGTAATATCTTTAGAGTTAGATAGATCAAAATAGGATTATGTTAAATATGATCAGGCTAGAGGATCATCTATCTTATATTTATCTTTTATGTTTGAATCTGGAAAATGTTAAATATAAACCAGAACCTTTCCATTATTTACTTTGCAATTATAGTTTTATCATATACTAGTTTAAGTTGAGTTAGTTGAGTTATCCTCTAGGAATTTGCTTGTTAGTTTATAACAAACAAATAGGTGGAGATTGAAAGGCATATGACACAGCCTATTTGTAGTTCGAGGACTCAACTCAACTTAGATTAGATTGTAATAAGTAAATAATATTAACTGTCACAGGAATCTCAGAAGATGCTATCTGTCAGAAGAATAATCAACAAGTCAATCTATAGTTTTGATGTTTTACACTGGAACAAGTTCAGTCTGCTGATCAAGCCTCAGTGTGGTATTCAAAGTCATGGATTTAATTCTGAAGGACAGAGATTTCTACAAGTAACAAGAAACAGTATCAGTACAGAATATTTGAAGAAAGTTGAGAGAAGAAATAGACCACAGCTTAAAGTCAAAATGAAGAACAGAAATTGAAGTTAGTCGTTCATGAACCAGACCGTGCATCGAGCGTCAACAAATATTCAGTGGAGGTTCTTTGTTTATTTCAGTGGTTTAAAAGTGAAGGTTAGACTATCAAATAAATTATGTTAATTCTCTCTTAATTAATTTAAAGTATTTAGTTAACTTAATTAATAAATTAATTCTTCAAGAATTAATTTATTTATTAAGCTAATTGTTGAAGTAATTAATTTTGAATTAATATATATTTATAAAGTCTATTAGAAGTGTGTTAGACTATGATTTAATGTTGAAAGACTATTTAAAAGGTAGTCTGCAAGATAGTCTGCAGAGGTTGATAGTCTGCTAAGGTGATAGTCTACCAGAAAGTCTGCATGATAGTCTGCTAGAAAAATCATGTATTAAAGACTATCAGGATAGTCATTCTGATAGTCTGGAAAAGAGTTGGGTAGTCTGTCAAGCCAGATAGTCACACCGGTAGTCTGCAAGAGAGCTGATAGTCATACCGGTAGTCTATATATTCCCTGGATAGTCTGCAAGTCATTTCCATTGTCTTTGGATAGTCTGCAGAAGTGTTAAAAACAAAGACAGAAGATATTTCCAAAATTTGTTAAATAGACAGAAGGCATCAGACGGACAGACACACAGACAACAGACTTAAAGACAGCAGCCATGCATAAACATTACATCTCTCTCATCTTTAAAGCTCACTGACCATTTCAATTAATTCACAGAAAATCAAGTTCAACTCCTTTGTAACATTTGATCCGATAGAACTTAATTATTTGTGACTCTTGTACTACTGGCGAATTAAGTTTTCTAGTTCTTATCTTGATTTTTATTAACTAAATTAGAAAAGTTCATGTCGAATTTTCTGATTAGTTTTTATTAACGTGATAATACTCTGTACTGATTTTGTAACAACCATCAAGTTTAATATATCGTTATATTTAACTTGAATTTTGTTTCAATTGATTCCGCACAAATTTGTCTAAACTAAATTTTATTTAACGGACAAATTTAGATAAAAAGATATAGATTGTATTCACCCCCCCCTTCTACAATCTTAACGGACCTAACAGATAGCGATCTCATGTAGTATGTGGATGTGATGATAGTACGAAGCGATCCCAAGGAGGGAAGTCGTAGAGAAGCGATCCCTTGACGGGAGTTATACGAGAGGTGATCCCTGTAGATGCGACCTTGAGGCCGGGCTAGCATGAAACGCCTAAAGACCTAGAATGAATTAATGAAACCTATTTAGCAAAAAAAAAAAATTAATGAAACCCCTTTTCCTTTGTCAGTGGCATGAGAGCATGCCCTGAGTATAAGTAGGAGGTCACAGTGAGGCGACCCCTGAGATAAAATAGCATCTTCAAGAGATAGAGGTGAGGAGAGGCGCGATCCCGTACTAGTGAATTTGCTGGCGAACTCAACCCATAACTAGGGGTTGCTGTCTTCCATATTATGTTGATAGTATATTGGACTAACTCCTGGTGGTGGGCTTTAGTAATCCAATCTTCATCTTTAGGCCCACTATGAATTGTGAACCACTATTTCAGCCTAGGCCTGCTTAAGGCTTATGCCAAGATTTGGGCATAACATACACTATTTCTGTCTGTTACAAATTTAAGACCAAGAAAATTTATTCAAACATTTTGTTGTATTAGAACGAGAGAAAAATATTTATTTAACAAGATAGAATATTCATTTATTGAAATTTTACTGTAATTTTCTTTTTAACTCTGTGCAAGGGTTTGAAAAGTTTCTAAACAAATTTCATTGCACATATTTTCCAATCCACAACTTTAAAATCCTAGAGAATTTGATACTCGCTCCACTTCTTTCAGCTTTCTTTTCCCTACCTTAAATGTCCTTGATAAAACTCAACTCCACTTCTTTCATCTTGCTTTTCGCTACTTTATTCAATGTCATACCTTTTTTTATTTCAATGTACTGAGAGTAGCTCGCCAAATTCGATTGTTTGTTTATATACGTATCATAGCGATATCATAGCGACATGCCGACATAGCGTATCATATTATACGTATCATTGTATCAAACAATCATCGTCAATAATTTATTATCAAGCGATTCGGATTCAATCTGATATGTATATATGGTTGTTGAGTGAAAAATGATCTATTGAAACCACAACAATAATTAATCGTGTTAAATCGTTTACTTCACAAAATTTCTATAAAAAAAATAGGGAAATGTTATTTCAAAGCATTTTTTTTTATTTTCACAGCAATATGTGTTGCATATTCCCCCTACTTTAATAATATGTAGCATATTCTAATAAAATAGAAAATATCTGGAAATAACATTTCCCAAAAAATATGAATAGTAGGAACGCTTTAAACACGGCCGAATTTAAAGTAAAAGTCAATAGATTGACCGGTGGGTCTACTGTCTCAACTAAAGTAGGTCCATCAATTACTAATTATTAAGGAATTATTAAGTATTCATGTAAAATTTTCAAATTTATGCATGCTTAAATATATAAATGCTTTAATTGTAAATTATTGTACTTCCTCCGTCTTTTTTATTTCTTTACACTTTCTATTTTGGGCTGTTCATTCCATTTCTTTACATTACTAAAAATAGTAACTTTTAACAATAAAATATATTATTACATTCACTACTTCATTCCACTTTTTCAACACTTTACACTATTACACTCACTACTTCATTTATTTTAACAATAAAATCACTATTACATCCACTACTTCATTTATTTTAACAATATTACACCCACTATCTTGATCTCCGTGCAAAAAGCAAATGTAAAGAACTCCAATGGACGGAGGGAGTATCATGTTATTTCCTCGCTATCATCAGGTATGCTTAGGGGTGAGCAAAATTTTCCAAACCGCCCAATCCAAACCGCCCAAACCAGAATTTACGGTTTTGTAACGGTTCGGGTTGGTAACGGTTTCGAATTTTTAAAAACCGAAAAATAATGGTTGGGTTCGGTTTGCCTTGTCAACCCGACCAATATAACCCGTTCCACCCGAATATATAATAATTAATTTTTATTATTATTTAAGAAATATAATTTAAATTAATAATTAATATATAATTATATATAAAGAAAAAAAAATGCGCTTACAATAGTTACAATATGTAAAAAGACTAAATCAGTAAGTCTGTAACCCTATTTTTCTCAACTATCATTTTACCTAAACAACGTTATTTTGCTGGTCCGTAAGACTTTTAACTTAATTACCATATTTTGGTGATATTTTGTGATGTCAGTACATTGTGTATTATACAATTGTGTCGATTAATTTTTTACAAGTTTAAATTTTTTAAGTGGTTTAAAACTCAACCCGCTCAAACCAAACCGTTATAATTTGGACGGTTTTTTTTAGTACTAACGGTAACGGTTACGGTAACAAATTGTTAAATTTCAAAACCGTAAAATATGGTTTGGGTGGTTTTGCCCTTTCAACCCGACCAACCCGACCATTGCTCACCCTATATGCTCCAATCTTTTCTCACCATACTTTCCCTAGCTTTTTTCAAATTAGACTCATTTTCAACTTTAAGAGTGTCGGTAGAAGGCCAAGAAGGAGCATTTTTTAATACTTTTTCTTCGTTGTTCTTCAACCCTAAGATACCTCTTAGAGTCCGTTTAAAAAATATATGTTTATATAATAAGTTAAAAAATAATTTAAAGTTGAAAAAACAGTTTAAATTCAGAAGTTAGTATGAGATACTTTTTTGAACAATTTAATTTATTTTGATGATTTTATTTGATAAAATTTAATATTATCATTCAAATTAATAATTTATCAAATTTATTTTTATTTTTACATTTTTAATAATTCATAAATTACTCATTATACAAAATTACTTAAACATATATTGATTTAAATTTTTTTCATTCTCACTTATAACTTTAAGTAACTTTAAATTATAAATAATAATTTTAAACTAAATCAAACAACCTCTTTATCTTAATTAGTACTCGTAGTAACTAATATTCTAAGCTTTCCTTAGTTATCAAAGCAGTTATGAGATGATCAAATAGTTTCCACACTTCCGTGACATTAAATATTCGATATAAGTTGAAGTGGTAAAAAACTTATTTCTTCTCATTTCAAATTTTGGATTCTATTTTTATTTGTTTTGAAATTTATTAAAATAAATATTAATTTTTAAAATATATAAATTTAATTAATAAAAAAAAATTGCAAATTCGTGTTTTCGCTAAACAACTCGAGTATCCATTGTTTTTTTCTTAATTATCAATGTTGAATAATAATATTTGTTGCACCCCGATACCTTACTCTCTTACTTGATATTTTAAAATCTATTAAGAGAAGACATGATGCCATTTTAAGATTTTATTTCATAACTGGAGGCCTTTATATAGCAATGTACAGTGTGATTATACATGGTAAATGGAAAAGATTAGCAATGTACAGTGTGATTATACATGGTAAATGGAAAAGATTACCACTGACTGAGCTATTGACAACTAAGTACAGCTAGTTATAGGAAGGAAAATATATGGAGATATACAAAATATATTCTAGCTACAATTATGCTACAGATTGTCCCTTGGCTGTTAATATGTAACAGAATCATCCTTCTACATGCCCCCGCAAGACGGACGGCCTTTGGGCAAGACCGATCTTGGAGAACAAATCATGAAAACATGTCCTGGCAAGAGGCTTTGTAAGTGCATCTGCTAGTTGATCTTTGCCAGATATGTGTTGAACTCGCAGAGAACCACGTTGTACCTCTTCGCGAACAAAATGGAAGTCTAGCGCTAAATGTTTCATGCGTGAGTGGAACACTGGATTTGCAGAATAATGTGTTGCATCCAAGTTGTCACAGTAAATGCTTGGAACTTGTTGTATACGAACACCCAATTCTTTAAGTAAAGACTTTAACCAAAGCATCTCAGCAGTAGTAGAAGCTACAGCTCGAAATTCTGCTTCAGTTGAAGATCGAGCTAAACTTTTCTGCTTCTTAGAGCTCCATGATAAAGGATTACGTCCGAGAAAAACAATGTTTCCAGTAGTAGAGGTATATGTGTCCCTGTCACCAGCCCAATCCGCATCAGAAAAGGCATGGAGCAGAAGAGGAGAGTTGCGACTTATGACCAAACCATGATGAGAAGTACCATTGAGATACCTTAACAATCTCTTTAGGGCAGCCCAATGTATATCTGTAGGTTTGTGCATGTATTGCGAAAGGCGATTTATAACAAAGGCTACATCGGGTCTAGTAAAAGAGAGATACTGAAGGCTCCCAACAAGGGCCCTATAGTCAGTGGGATTGTCAAGTGGTGTACCATCATTGAGTGTTAAAGGAGGTTGGGTGACCATAGGAGTTGGGACAGGTTTAGCATCTTTCATCATAGCACGAACGAGAATATCATTTATGTACTTTTGTTGACACAAGAATAGACCATTTGGATGAGGTAGTGCCTCTACTCCAAGAAAATAAGATAGATCACCCAAGTCCTTTAAAGAAAACCGAGTTGCAAGTGTGGCGATAAACTCTGAAGAAGATGGTCCCATTACAATGATATCGTCAACATACACTAGGACATAGATACGGACATTATTCAGAGTGTAAAGAAATAATGAAGAATCTGCCACTGAATTTCGAAAACCATAAATCAGTAAGAATTTACGTAGCTCTTGGTACCAAACCCTCGGTGATTGTCTAAGGCCATAAATCGATTTCTTGAGTTTACATACATAAGAAGGATGATCTTTGTCAATAAATCCAGGAGGTTGAGACATGTATACATCCTCATTGAGATGCCCTTGGAGAAAAGCATTGTTAATGTCAAGTTGTCTGATTGACCAACCATTATTAACGGCTAGAGAAAGCATTAAACGAACAGTGGTAGGCTTGATAACTGGACTGAAAGTTTCAGAATAATCAATCCCTGGACGTTGATGAAAACCTTTGGCCACCAAACGAGCTTTGTACCTTTCGATGCTATTGTCCGGTTTGTACTTGATCCGGTAAACCCATTTACAGCCTATTACATTTTGAGAAGGATCAGGAGGTACTAATTCCCATGTGTCATTTTTAAGGAGAGCATCATGTTCCTTGGTCATGGCATCACGCCATTGAGAATCCTTGAGGGCCTGAGTAATATTTCGAGGTTCACAAGGAAGAGATGGAGTAGTTGTGACGTGGTGTAGAAATTTGGGGTTAGGCTTCACAATATTATTTTGTGATCTGGTAACTACTGTCCGAGGAGGGATGCGAGGAGATTGTGGTGATGAAGAAGGTGATGAGGATGTAGTAGAGGAAGATGAGGATGTTATAGGCGAAGACATATGTGTAGTTTGCTGATCTTGTGGATGTGTGGTAGATTGCACTGGTTGATTAGTGGGCTGGGAAAGTACAGGGAGCTGGATATTACACCATTCATCAAAAGTGTGGTTGGAGATTGGTGAGGTTGTGCCTTGAAGATCAGAGTATGGGAAAACATCATTCACAAATTTGACATGACGAGATGTATAAATCCTTTTTGTTGGAAGATGTAAGCAATAGTACACACTTTGAGAGGAAGAGTAACCGATAAAGATACATGGTAGAGACCTATTTTCAAGCTTATGAGAGACATATGGACGTAATCATGGGTAGCAAAGGCAACCAAAATTCCTAAGTTTATGATAATTTGGTGGGGTACCAAATAATCTTAGAAATGGAGAATCATTATTGAGAGTAGGAGTAGGAAGGCGATTTATCAAATATGTTGCAGTAGCAAATGCATGTGTCCAAAATGTGAGAGGAAGATTAGCATGGGATAGTAAAGCAAGACCGGTTTCAACTATGTGTTTGTGACGACGTTCAGCAAACCCGTTATGTTCAGGGGTGTGTGGAGGTGATGTAAGGTGTGATATACCATTAGAAGTCAGGTAGTGATGGAGTTTTACATATTCCCCCCCCCCCATTATCAGAGAAGACTTGTATTATTTCTCTTCTAAAAAACTTTTCTACCAGACCTCTAAATCGTATAAAGATTTCAAAGGTGTCTGATTTCTTTTTAAGAGGATATAACCAAGTGTATTTGGTAAAATGATCAACAAAAATCACATAGTATTTAAAATTGTCATATGAATAAAGAGGAGATGACCAAACATCAGTGAAAATTAATTGTAGAGGTGCAGTGGAAGTAAGAGTAGAATTAGAAAAAGGTAGTTTATGACTTTTATTCATATTGCATGAATTACAATGAGATGATACATAATTAGACATAAATAGAGAAAACTCAGAATTCAAAGTCTTAAGAACAGAATCAGATGGATGCCCAAGCCGATGGTGCCAATCGTGAATGGGCGTTTTAAAACTTGTGAAGACTCTAGGAGGACTTGGATTCCACTCATAAACCCCAGCTTTATTTGGTCCTTGGAGGAGTGTTGCTCCCTTCAAAGGCTCCTTAACACGGAAAAGAAAAGGTAAGAACTCTATTGTGGTATTGTTTTCGCGACAAAATTGAGATATAGATAATATATTACGAGAGATAGTGGGAACATGTAAGACATTAGAGAATTTAAAAGTTTGAGCAGGAGTAATAATAAAGAAAGAACCAGTATTAGAGATGGGTAGAGAAGAACCGTCCTCGATGATTAATTCCTCAGTACCATCGTATGGAGCATGAAGGGAGAGATTATTGAGATCATTTGTCACGTGATGAGAAGCCCCACTATCAAGAAGCCATCCATTTGCAGAAGGGAGACTAGATGTTGCCATGTGTGCTTGAGGAGTAGTTCGAGAGTAACGACCAACTGGAACTGTTCGAGCTTGTATAGGTGAAGGAATCTGAATGGTGGGAAATTGAGCTTTAAATGAAGGGCACTGGTTCAAGGCATGGCCTTGCACTCGACACCATTGACATTTTCCAAGGTATGGACGTTGTGGTCGAGCAGGTGATTGTTGACGAGGAGTGGGCAACAATGGAGGTTGAGCAGCCCATGGTTTGTTGTTAACAGTGGGTGGCCTGAAACGTGTAGTCATGGCAGTAGCTGGGAACATGGTTGTGGGAGTTGCATCAAGTTGTTTGTTAACAATTATTTTCCTCGTTATTAGCTTTTCATGTAGTTCCTCAAAAGAAATCACTGCATCACGAGCGTTAACAGCATCAATAATTGGTTTGTAAGCTTCGTAATCAAGGCCATTAAGGATTTTATCAACGATGTCCTCATTGTCCATTGATTTTCCCATGTCAGTACATTGTTTTATCGCTTGCATATATTCAGAAATTGTGAGAGACCCCTTGGATAAACTTGCCAAACGATCTTTGATATGTTTAAGATGGCCTCGAGAGGTGTTGGCATAAGTGGATCTGAGGATTGTCCACGCTTCATGAGAGCTAGCAGAATGAGAGACAAGCGGAACTAAATCTTGAGAAAGAGTACCAACAAGTGCCCCGAAAACAAGTCTATCTTGTCGGAACCAAGTGAGAGCATCCGGATTGGCTTTTGATTTTCCATCGCTGTCGGCGATAGAGGCAGGAGGTGAGGGAAAGGAACCATCGACATATTTATAAAGATCATGTCCCAAGAGTTGTGCTTCAAGTTGAGTTTTCCAGGCTATATAGTTTGTGGGAGTAAGTTCAATGGTGTTGGGAAGGTGGAGAAGAGTAAAAGGTTTGGTGGGATCTTCAATATTGTTTAGTTGATTGTTGGCCATAGTAAAGGAGAAAAGATAGAATGAAGAGGAAGAGAGAAAATGAAGGAGAAAAAAAAATTATAGATCAGAGGCTCTTGATACCATATAAGTTGGTAAATGGAAAAGATTACCACTGACTGAGCTATTGACAACTAAGTACAGCTAGTTATAGGAAGGAAAATATATGGAGATATACAAAATATATTCTAGCTACAATTATGCTATAGATTGTCCCTTGGCGTTAATATGTAACAGAATCATCCTTCTACAATACGTACATTTTAAATTGATTATTGCACACCCTATTTACTTAAAGAATAGAATAACTTTTATCAAACTAATAACTGTTGTTTAAGTTTTTTTTTTTTTTTGGCAAAAATTGATTTATTTTTATTATCTATTTTTAACTACAAACGGTGCATGATTATAACTAAATTTAATATTAAAAAAACCAATTAATTACAGAAATACAATCATTATTGAAATACATTAATACAATCATAATTATAGTCTATATTAACCCTTTTTTATTCCGTTACTAATTTGATTTATAGGATATAAAAAAATTAAAGTATTCCTTTTTGACCAAAGAAATTTTGAATCGATAATTTGAATAAATATTATTATTAGTTTCATTATATATTTTCATCTTCACTGTATAAATTAGCATATATTTTAGAATAATGTTTTTCCGATTCCATGTTTATAAATAATTTATGTGTTAATAATTTTTTATTATTTATGTAAATATTAATTATCAATATGACATGATTAAAAATTAAGAAAGAGTCTAAATCAACGAAATGTAATGGATTAAAATTAAAAAATGGATATTTTGGTAAAATAAAGGCGGAAGGATGTGCAACAATCATTTTGAGACTCTTTTAAAATGATTGATTATAATTAACAATTAAGAGAAGACATTATGCCTGACAGAAAAAAAGAGAAGACATGATGCAATTTTTGTACGTTTTAAAATTCATTATGGTGTAAACAAACCATAAAATTTAACATTAAATCCATTTCATATTTTTGTATATTTATAACAGTAAGGTAGATTACAAAAAACTGTAGCCACAACTATTATGAAATTGGAGGACTAGAGAAAGTTCTATTAAATAATTAGATACTGATTGAATTGAGTTAACTGGTTGTATTGAATGAAAAAGCCAAAACATATTTTAACTCTCGTTCAGTTTGATAGTGAAACAAGAGAAACATAGATATTATGAGTTGTTGCTATGCAAGTCAATGCCAAATCTACACTCTTGGTTTTGATTTCATGTTGATTAATGGTGGTCCAATTTTCTGCCTTGTGCAGAGATTATTCTAATTAATATTATCATAAAAATGGAAAATTAGTTGCAATATATCTCTCTTGTACAATTTAGGCATCTTTTGAGAATATGACATTCGAAAAGTTTTTAGACTAATGTTAGATTGTGATACTGACATTTTGCAAAAAAAAGTTCGTAGATAAATCAAATTATTCATCAAAACTTTTCGTGGTGAGAGACCGGCATAAATATTTAACATTAATAATACACAATTTTTTCGAGACAAATTTTTCGAGATAGGAGTATGGTTTTTTACACAATTAAAAGTATATGTCGTCGAGATCCATTTGTAAGAAAAAGTTCTGAATTTTCAGATAAGAAAGTAACGGAAAGTTATATATGTACAAATTAGAGAAGGTTGTGAATATTGATTAACATGCAGCAATGATCCACGTAGTCACATGTTAACACTTGATAAGTTTATATAAAACCAAACCACTCTGAAGCGATTAAATGTTTCAGAGCTTCATCCTGGTGTCACCTTGCTGAGATGCCAAGATACCCTTTCTCCCCTCTTATCTCTCTAATTATAATACTACATTTTTATACCTGCCTGATCTATCTATTGACACTGGCTGATGCGAGCACTGAGCAATTCAGCATGAATTTCAACAAAATTAACTTTTTTTAATATTTTTTAATTATTAGAAAAATTAACTTCTAATTGTCTGAACAGAGCATATTTGTAAAGATGTCCCGCTGTGTCTCTTAAATAGTACTCCCTCCGTCCCAACGATTTGTTATCGTTTGCTTTTAACACGGAGACCAAGAATTAAGATTAAAATAAATGAAGTAGTGGGTGTAATAGTGATTTTATTGTTAAAATAAATGAATTAGTGGGTGTAATAGTGATTTTATTGTTAAAATAAGTGAAGTAGTGGGTGTAATAATGTAAAGTATTGTTAAAATAAGTGAAGTAGTGGGTGTAATAGTGTTAAAACTTACTATTTTAGGAAACGTAAAGAATTGGTTGGGACGTCCCAGAAAGGAAAGTGTAAACAATTGGTTGGGACAGAGGGAGTAATATTTTGCACGGTCCTTTTCACATGGCTTCATTGTTGATGGCCCTCTTCCAAAACAAACAAACAACAACAATAATTAACAATCTTTCCCATATTTTTTAAGGGTGGCCCTCTTCTGAATACAATAAATCTCAGTTCTTGCTTCCCTAGATGCTACTGTTAAACAACATCATGAAGTCACAAAGCATTGGTCTATTTCTTGCACTGATTTTTCATCTTGTAAATATATCTTTTGGACTCAATACTGATGGGGTGCTTTTACTTTCTTTTAAGTACTCTGTTCTGAGTGATCCTTTAGGTGTGTTAGATACCTGGAATTTCAATGATGATACTCCATGTTCCTGGAATGGTGTTATTTGTAATGCAAACTCTGGTGTCATTAATATTTCTCTCCCAAATTCTCAGCTTCTTGGTTCCATGCCATCTGATCTTGGAATGTTTCAAAGCCTACAAAGCCTTGATCTTTCCAACAATTCCATCAATGGCTCCATACCTTTTTCTCTTTACAACGTCACTCATCTCGAAAAACTTGATCTTTCCAACAACATGCTCTCTGGTGAGCTTCCTGAGCTTGTTGGAGGACTTCACAATCTTAAAAAGATTGATTTGTCCGACAATGCTTTAGCGGAAAATATACCAGAAAATCTCGGCACTCTTGGTAATTTAGCTGTTATTAAGTTGAGAAGTAACTACTTTTCGGGTAGTCTACCAAGTGGTTTTAGTTCAGTTGAGTATCTAGATCTGTCTTCCAATCTTATCAATGGATCACTTCCTTCAACTTTTGGAAGTAGTAATCTTCGATATCTTAACCTGTCATATAACAGAATCTCTGGCGAAATTCCACCAGAATTTGCCAGTAAAATCCCGCAAGATGTTACCTTAGATCTCTCTGTCAACAATATTAGTGGTCCTATTCCAGAATCAAGTGTTTTTTATAGTCAAGAGAGTAAATCCTTTTCTGGGAATTTCCAACTTTGTGGTAGACCACTGAAGAATGTTTGTCCAATCCCATCTAGCATGTCTACTATGCCTAATGAAACTGAAGCTACTTCTCCTGCAGTTGCAGCAATCCCCAAAACGATTCCAGCCTCGGGAAATGAAACGTCAAAAGCAGGTCTAAAAGTAGGCACAATTGTGGGAATTGTCGTCGGTGATGCATTGGGAATTGGAATTTTAGCAATGATAGGCATGTACGTTTACAAAGTCAAGAAGAAAAGGACCGAAAAGAAAGTGAGAGATGAAGCCAAAGAATTTGACTGGGCTTCTTCCCCTGCAGAGGAAAAAAAAGGGCTGAGATCATGGGCGTGTTTTATGAAACGTAGGAACGTCGACCAAGAGTCTTCATCGTCTGAATCTTTAACCTCTGATGAGGAAAAAGACCCTGATAAGAATCAACAGCCAGAAGTTGATCAGAGAAAGTCATCAGGGAATCTTGTAACAGTTGATGGAGGAGAGAAGGAACTAGAGCTGGAGAGTTTACTCAAGGCTTCAGCGTACATATTGGGTGCTACTGGCTCGAGTATAATGTACAAGGCAGTGCTGGAAGATGGGACTACACTGGCTGTTAGGAGAATTGGAGAGGGTGGACTCGAGCGGTTCAGGGATTTTCAGAATCAGGTTCGAGCTATTGCCAAATTAGTGCACCCTAATTTGGTTAAGATTCGTGGATTTTATTGGGGCGCTGATGAAAAGCTAATTATCTATGATTTTGTTCCCAATGGCAGCCTCGCCAATGCCCGCTACAGTAAGTTATCTCTTCCCTTCCATATCTAACTCTAAGTAAGATTTAAGTTAGCGTTAATTTAATGAAGCACTTCTGGTATGTTTCAGCTAACACACATGAAAGTGGATTTAATTAATTACAATTACCCATAGATTGTTAAGATTTTCCCCGAAAATTGGTGCGTTAAGCAAATTATTTTGACTCGGTGAAAGTAAAGTTTGTGTACATCTCACCATAAAATTCTACTTTGGGGCGGAACTTACTAGCTACCTTTTTTCTGAAAGAATAGGTACGTTGGATTTGGTTTATGCACATGAATTGACCAAAGTTGAGTGGTTGTAACTGTTATCTTGTTTTAAGCGCTGCATGTCAAACTGTCTTCTAGCTCTTGTTGTTTTACTTGGGCTGTGTTTCTTTCTCCACTTTTGAAGTGTCGATCGACTTCTAATTGCATGGAAAGTGATGTGCTCGTTTGTGCTACATGGTTCTCTTGGCTTGGTAATTATTTGTATAACTTGCACATCTTATCTTGTGCCTGTTTGGTAAATTCGCTGCCCAACTTATAAGTAACTTATTTCGGAAAAAATTTCGTATTTACATATTTTTTATTAGAGAAAAATGTGTATGGGGAGTTCAATATTCGTTATCTTGCAAAAATAAGTTACTTATTTCAGAAAAAAGTACATATTTCCTAACTTTTTTCCAGAATAAGTAACTTATTTCTGAAAAATAAGATTTCACAAACGGCCCCCTTATCTCTGAAGTTTTATCTACTGTGATTTTTTTAGGGAAAGCTGGCTCATCACCATGTTCTTTCCCTTGGGAAGTCCGGCTTAAGATAGCGAAAGGAGTGGCTCGTGGACTAACATATATACATGATAAGAAACAGGTGCATGGAAACTTAAAGCCAAGTAATATTTTGTTAGGTGCAAATATGGAGCCTAAGATCGGAGATTTTGGGCTTGAGAGGCTTGTAGTGGGAGATGGTAGTTACAAATATAATACATCAGCTCGAATATTTGGTAGCAAGAGGTCCACTGCTTCCCGTGATAGTTTTCAGGATAATGCAGGAGCAGCTACCCCTAGTCCGAGCCCAAGCGCATTGGGCTGTTCTCCGTATTATGCACCCGAGTCCCTGCGGACACTGAAGCCTAACCAAAAATGGGATGTCTACTCATTTGGTGTAGTGTTGCTTGAATTGTTAACTGGAAAGATCATTGTGTTGGACGAATTATTGCCCACTTTCTTGTTCGGGAGTGCCACACTGGAAGATGAAGAGAAGAATAAGGTATTGCGGATGGCTGACTTGGCAATACGTGGTGACATTGAAGGCAAAGAAGAGTCATTGCTGGCATTATTGAGATTAGGATACAGTTGTCTATCTCCAATACCACAAAAGAGACCAGCAATGAAAGAGGCCCTTCATGTGCTAGACAAGTTCCCTACTAATTCATCAGCGATTCTGTATGGTCACTAATAGTAATGATAGTATAGATGACAGAGCCAAAAATGTAGACTGACCGGTTAATTCTAGCTTATAGTTTTTTTTTTTTTTTTTGCTAAGTAATTATAGTATGTTCTCTTTACCGTTGAGGTCAGAATCATAATACACTGTTCTCTGGGCATTAAATTTATATGCAAATTGAGATCATAATCAGAGTATCTTGTTCTCCAGATATTAATGTATATCATGGTTGTAAAAATCGGTAATCGGTATAAATCGGTTGAGGTACCGATTTAAGATTAATCGGATAATCGGGGATTAATCGGAAGGATTAATCGGAGTATTAATCGGATATTATAATAATATTTAATATATTAGTCTAATTTATAATTAAACATATCATTTTATACCGATTCAAAGGATTAATCGGATTTCAAAAATCGAATCGGTTAATCTTACAGAGGATTAATCGGGGATTAATGGGTTAAATCGGGGATTTTTAGAACCATGATGTATATGCAAAATTAGGCGGTGTCTATGGATTAAATTTCATGCATCAAGTTTGATTGATGATTGATGACTGGCATGCTCATGAAGTAGCTGAACTGTCATTTTTAAACTCAGACAATATCTGCATTAGTTAGGGGTAATGGGGTTTGAGATTTTCCTGCTGGACTCTCTTGACCCTTCTACTGTCAACAAATGGGACATACATTGCTGTGGTTGTTCATTTGTAACTCTAAATAACAGTCATGAAGCCGTTGATTGAAATTGTCAAAACAACAGTTATACTAGATTTCAAGATTTTCCGGTGACTCGTTCCTATATATGTGCGCTGTGATGGTACTTCATGTTACAGATAATTCATGTTATACAATGAGAAATCGTTCTAGTACGCTGTTGAATGCCACGCTAATGAGTCTATTTATCCTAAAAATTCAAGGAGACATTTCTTAACTTCCCATTAAATAACCAATGGTGAGACAACTGATGATACAACAGATATGAATGAAACTGTAGTAATAACTAGTATGAGTAACTTTTTGGAATTCAGATAGGTACGCGGGAAATGAATTATTTAATAAAAAATGGATTATTCATAACTAGTTATATTCATGGACTAAACGGAGAAGAACATTACAATTCTTGTAAGCGGATTAAAATGGCATGTAATAGCTCTATTTTAAAACAAGCTCGCCTAACCGCTTAAGCGGTTCACTTAAGCGTTGAAGGTCCCCCAACCGTCCCGATTTTATGTTAACCGCTTATTCCCCGATTTTATATAATTATTAAATATATACATATACTCATGTATATAAATAATTAAATATATATTATATAATCAGCTTAATTGATCCGCATTGAAATCCGCTTAAGCGCCCGCCTAACCGCTTAAGCGCTCGAAGGTTGTCTTACCGCTTAAAACCATTTATCGCTTTTTAGAACACTATGTAATAGACGATCCAGTAGTAAATTCTTGAATCGAAATTAACGTAAGATGGTTGTATGTGGGAATTATTAGAGGCATGATGGTGATTGGAAAGTGTGATGGTGGTAATTGGAGGGGACGAGCAAGTTGTGTTTCCTAGTCAGTAATAAGGAAAAAAAAAGAGAAAAGAAGAGAAATTTTTAATTAATTTTTCCGATTGCAGTCCCAGTTTTCACAAACGCGATGCCTATCTATCGGCTTGTTTACTTTTCTGGCATAGTAGAGAATTGAGCTTTCAAATATGGTACATTCGAACGAAAATTTTTATTTCTAGTATAGTTGAGAAAATTTAATAGAAATCGCTATTTCAAGTGGCTTTTTCTGTTGAATTTCATTTCAACAGAAATTGCCACTTAAAGTGGCGATTTCTATTGGCCCCTTTTTTTTTGTCTTTCCCAGCACTTGGCATATTTTCTGACTAGAAAATGCACTTTGTACTTGTCATTTTATATGGCTTAGAAAATGAATTTGTAAATAAAATTTATCCGTTTTTTTTGTTTCGTGTTAAAGAATTGACATTTTACTTTGGTATAATACGAAAATCTCCAAAAATTATTATGTCTAGTTATCTTATTTTTTGGTCCGAACATGGCAATTCAACATCAAATTGTTAAAAAATCCTAAGCAAACAAAGTACATGAAATGAAGCACACAAACGATTAATTCATTACATAGTGAAAAGCAGATTCTAGAATACAACTAATATATTTGAATAGCCCCCATGAAAAGTGAAATTTTCGTAGTCTATAACGTCGGCGGCAAAAGTGATCTCAAATTGACAACATATCTTGTAGAGGACAATAACACATCCGACTTCAACCGGTTTACGGATAAGTGGGTACCTATACCTATCCAGTCGGAGATAACAATCAACTTGCCGTGTGCCATCATCTATTACGATGACTCTTTTACCAAATAGGTCCGAGTCGCGGATGCTTACGATCCATCCCTTTGCATAATCGATTGGTATGGTGTCGATGCCCACAAAGTCATCATATTCTTCAAATGCATATTTTGATATTCCTTTAAGAGTCCTACAAGTGACGGAATAAGGTATTTTGCATTCTATCTTCATTGGATTCGGGTACATGTTAGCGTAATATTCCGCATCTGCAAAATTCCATAATTTTAGCAATTTAAATAAATGAATAATAAATCATTACAAAAAACATGAAATTTGTAGAAATGATCTTACCACCACTTTGGATGAACATTTTACAATCCTTCCATTGCTTACTTTTGTAATCAATTCGGGGGGCTTGCGGAATTGGAGTGATTGATTGAGGAGGCTCTAGAGTGATTGGTTGAGGATTGGAAGTGGTTCCTTTTTCTCTTTGAGGGGACTGTTGGGGAAGGTTTACAGAACTATCCGGTTGTGGTTGATATAAAGCATCAGCAGCTCTATACATTTCATCAATTGCTTCTTGTTGAGAAATTGTAAGGTTATACCAATCCCAATTGTAACTATGATCGGAACTTGGAGCGAGTGGTTCTAGAGGGATTGGATTGATTGTTTATGGAATTTCTGGAGTAATTGGCCGAGGATTGGAAGTGTTTCCGATTTCTGTTTGAGGGGGGGTTGGGAGGAGTCTAGGGGACTATCCGGGTGTGCTGCATAATAATCATCACCAGCTTGATAGATTTCATCAATTGCTTGTTGCTGAGAGAATGTAAGGTTATTCCAATCCCAATTGCAACTACAACGGGAGTTGAAACTATGATCGGAGATGTTATCTCCATCATCTTCACTACCCATTTCATGCAAGTGACTTTGGGAAAAATATGTCAGCTGTATTATTGTTGATGACACTACAGAACTTTATACACACACAAAGTAGGATGTGAATTATTGAGCTTTACAATAACATGCATTCATAAATAATTGAGCTGTACACACATGAAATAATTGACAAATACTATTGACGTGATTGTTGTAATTATGTTACTGTTGACGGGACCTCACAGCTTTTTACAGACTAGCATCCTTGTTTTCAGTTCGACAAGAAATTTCAGTGATCTTTTTACAGTGCTTTTTCAGGACTGCCAAGGTTCTTGTTGTTTTTTTGCTGTGCACTCACGGGAAGCTTAAAACAGCAATGGTAAAATCATAACACAGTGAAGATAAGAAGATGTGACCACTCATTTGTTATCTTTCCAGAACTTTTCAGTATTTGTTGCAGATTACTGTACATGCAAGAGATTCTTCACTATGTGAGTAGAAGATGTGGGTGCAATGCTTACAAATTTAAATTATTTGTTCCTGTGGTTTCTCTAGCTAAAATAATACAAGTGGTGGTAGCTGAAATAATGCATGATCACACATGACATTTGTCCATCAGGTATGGATTTATGAGCATTTCCCATTCTTGGCTCCTACGCTGAAGAAAGCGTGTCCTATCCTCTTTTCTTTAGCTTTGAGGTAATTGTTCTGGTTATTGATTTTATGAGCATTTGTCCATCTGGTATGTACTTCTTTGACTATTTGCTTATGATGTTCATAAATGTTTCAGGTGGAAGGTGCCTAAGAGCACTGTGCGCTCCACATCAAATAGGGCATGTTATGAGTTGGATGATATGCACATTGAGCAAATATGTTGGAGGCCTTATAGGCACTTTCACACCGTTGATCTTCCATCTATCATGGAGAGGAGGTTATGGTCCGCCCAGTGTCCCTTGATATTTCACACGATCATCGAGTGGTACTACCCTGACAGAGTGACTAGACAGTTTGGATTCGTACAGGATATACCGACTCGGTCACCTTGCCAAGGGCATGATTCGTCACATGAGTTTTCTTTTTATGCTAATTTAGGTGATGACGTGGTGGAGACACGGGACGTACAAATTCGGAAATGGCTGAACCGTGGGGCGGATGCACTATCACCTCCTTTGTATGTGCCCACGAGGGATAATGAGGATGTAGATGGTTATGATGCTTGGTTCCAGAGTATTACCCGTCGACGTGTAGTCGATGTGAGGTAGTGAAGGCAGCAGGAAGGTTTCCATGGGTCTCAGTCCTTTCATGGTGGAGGTAGTACTTATCATCCAGCTAGGCCAGTTATGCCTGAGGTTAGCACATATCCCAGTTATGGGAGCCTTAGGATCGAGCTCCTTCTGAGGATGTTGGATCAGATATGGGGTATAGAGGTGCTTGGGATCACATGTTGGATGACAGTGTATGTTATCCTTCACACGCTTCTAATACTCCTATGGTTTTGATGATCACATTCAGCATGCTTATTACTTGTAGTTTGATATAAAACATCATGTTATTTCTGTATTGTACTAACTTAGTTTTGCAGGGTATATTAGCCTACTAGTTGTTTAAACAGGATATACAAACAGCAAGCCATTTGGTGCTACAACAGAGACAGTCTGGCAAGCCTGCACACAGACAGTTCACAAATAGCAAGCCATTTGCAACTGCCAGAAATCCTGAAGATAAAGATCAAGATTGATTCTCATGGATTTATTTCAGGAAATTTATTGTAAGGAATCTTTATTATATAATACAAATACAATATATTCTAGAGCTCAAATCTTTTCAAATATCTTTCTTTAAATCATTTTATAAAACTTATGGGAGTTTCCTTATTTAAAAGATTTCTTTCTTTCAAATCTCCTATACGCATTTTTATATCTATACAAATCAGAAGGGTTAAGCTTTCAGTCATTTCATCTCTTTCAAACCTTCTGTCTAACGTTCACAAGAATGTTTGTAAAATTTCTATAACCAATTGAACGTTGGAAATTGATTCTAATCGTTCGAATAATTGGTTGATTGATTTTCTGAACGTTGGTGTGAAGCTTTATAAACTTGTTCTTGTGTTCATTCGCTTCTAACAATTCAGAGAAAACTTTCAAGCACACAAGATTTCAAACAACTCGGTTTTTCATTGCTATATCCTTTGATTCTCTCGAGCTCTTAATATATTACATACATGCTATATCCTAAAGAGTTCATAGTTAGAGTTGTATCCATTATTGATTGTATTGTTCGATTTGTAAGATTTAGTTGTTGGACAGATTGGCTAAGGAACTAGGGTTTGGTGAACGTTGCTAGAGAAGTATACTTGGGAAGTATAGCTTAGAGAGTAAGTTCAGAAACAGGAGTTCAGCACACCATTTGTCAACAGCTGGGTATTGAGGGAGATATATTGTTGTATCTTGTAATTGGTTTATTTCAGTGATCAATAATATACTAGATAATAGCCCGTGCGAAGTACGGGTCGAAATATTTTATTAAAATTTTATAGGAAATATTTTATTTATCTTTAAAAAATACTATAAAAATGATAAAAGTACAAAAGAAAATTACGATATTTATGGAACTCAGTAGTTTATAAAAAAAAATTTGTAATTACATCAAAATTCCAATATTTCTAGGAGACACAAATCTAGAAGTAAGTATCATTAAAACATGATTTCACTTACAAATAAGATATTAGATGATAAGGGCCCGAGAAAATTTAATTAAATTGATCATTAATTTATTATAAAAAATTACGTTATTTACAAAGAATTTTCTTATTAATAAAGGTCATTTTATATATTATTTATTTAAGTTTATTTAAGAAAATCGAGAAAAAAAAATAATATAGAATCCTTGGAGAAATAGTAATCTTATGGGTGGAACCAATTTTTGGTACCGAAGTACCATTAAAAATGTATTTCGTTTGTTATAGATAAGCATGTCACCGTAGATTAACAGTTGTATTCGTAGTCTTTTTTTTATTAAGTTGTAATAAAAAAAATTATAATTGTAATATAATTTATTTATTTATTTTATAAAATAACATAGAATTCTAGAGAAAATAGGAGTCTTGGGGTGAAACCAAAATATGGTACGAACCAAATTTGGTATAAAATAGTACATTAAAAAGGGTTTTTGTTATTAATACACGTTATAGATATAGATTTATTTATTATTTATTTAAGATTATATTTTAAACAATCAAGAAAATATAACATACATGATTCTGTTTCTAATATATACGTTATTTGTACAATTTAGTAATATTATAGTAAAATAATTATAATTATAAAAAAATTCCAAAGAATTGTTTTAGAAAATAATATGAATTTTAGGGGAGTAAGAATCTGTGATGAAATAAGGGTGAAACCAAATTTGTTACGAAAATATCATTAAACAGAAATTTATTAATAAAGGTTATAGATTGGTTAGTGTTTTATCAAATGTTATACGATCTGGCTACGTATTCGTTGGTGTTTTACCCTCTATTTGTTGGTGATTTTTGATCGTTGATTTTTTCAAGTTAAAAAAATTATAAACAAAAGAATTATAATCATCATAAGAACTCTATTTTTAACTCTTTTTAAAGGAACATAGTATTCTAGGGAAAATATGATTTTTTAAAAAAAATTACAAATAAAAGAATTATAATTATAATAGGATAAAAATTACAAAAAGAATTATAATTATGATAGGATTTCTATTTTTATTCTATTTTTTTTAAAAAAACAACATAGAATTCTAGGGAAAATAGGATTTTAGGGGTGAAACCAAAATATAGTGCGAACCAAAAACGGGTGAAACCAAAATATAGTGCGAACCAAACTTTAGGTACTTTTAAAAGAGGGTTTCGCATATTAATAAAGGTTATAGAAGCATGTCACCGTAGATTAACAAATGTATTCGTAGTCTTTTTTTTAAGTTGTAATAAAAAAATTTATAATTGTAATAGAATTTATTTATTTATTTTATAAAATAACACTGAATTCTAGAGAAAATAGGAGTCTTAGGGTGAAAGCAAAATATGGTACGAACCAAATTTGGTATAAAATAGTACATTAAAAAGGGGTTTTGTTATTAATACACGTTATAGATATAGATTTATTTATTATTTATATAAAATTATATTTTAAACAATCAAGAAAACATAACATACATGGTTCTGGTTCTAATAGATATCTTATTTGTACAATTCAGTAATATTATAGTAAAAAAATTATAATTATAACAAAATTCCAAACAATTGTTTTAGAAAATAATATGAATTTTAGGGGAGTAGGAATCTGTGATGAAATAAGTGTGAAACCAAATTTGTTACGAAAATTTATTAATAAAGGTTATAGATTCGTTAGTGTTTTATCAAATGTTATACGATCCGGTTACGTATTCGTTGGTGTTTTACCCTCTATTTATTGGTGATTTTTGTTCGTTGGTTTTTTCTATTAAAAAAAATGATAAACAAAAAAATTATAATCATCATAAGTAATTAAGAACTCTATTTTTAATTCTTTTTAAAGGAACATAGTATTCTAGGGAAAATATGATTCTTTTAAAAAAATTACAAATAAAAAAATTATAATTATAATAGGATAAAAATTACAAAAAGATTTATAATTATAATAGGATTTATAGGAATTCTAGGGAAAATAGGATTTTAGGGGTGAAACCAAAATATAGTGCGAACCAAAAAAGGATGAAACCAAAATATAGTGCGAACCAAACTTTAGGTACCTTTGAAAGAGGGTTTCGCTTATTAATAAAGGTTATAGATTCTCTTACCGGGTTGGTAAGGGACCAGGACGTAGGGTTAGGGGTCGAACCTGGCTAAAAGTCTCTATGTTCTTTATTTTCTGCTCTTTACTTACTGCTTGCATTTAGCTTACTGTTTACAATCAGCTTATCATTTGTCTCTGCATTAAACGAAATCAGTAAGCTGTTTCTAGTAATTTTTAAAATCGGACTTAGTTGAATATAGTTAGCCATTTACACTTATTCCCCCCCTCTAGGTGTGTATTTTCAGCTTCTGGTAGTGCACATCATGCTTCACCCCCTTTCCAGTCTCAGATGACATATGCAGGTGGTTCACAATCTACTTCCCATATGGGTGGGTCTTTTGGTGCCTTCCAGGACCATTCTTACATGACATTTCCAGGTGGCTCGCAGTCAGGTTCCCAAATGACGGGTGCATGGGATATGGGTGGGTCTTTCGGTGGATTTCAGGACCCTTCCCAGTTTGACCAGTCGCAGATGACTTTTGGAGGTAGTTCGCAAATGACTTTTGGAGGTCATTCGCAGTCACACCTACATACGCCCCAGGCTCAGGGGTTTGGAGAGTTTGCACCTGTACAGCCTTCATCCAGTAGCGAGGAAGAGCCTAACGAGGAGCCCCATCTTAGGCAACAACCACCAAGAAATGTGAAGGGCAAGGGGAGAAGGTGTCACACAGGTAGCCATATGTTGTGGGAGCCGAGGAAGTGACTCTTCAACTACTTGTATTCAGCTTTATGTTTACTTTAATGTAATCGAATGTTTTCTAATTTATTTGCTTAAACAATTGTCTTTAATGCTTTAATTTATTTGCTTAAACAATTGTCTTTATTTGGTTTAATGTGTTGCTCAAATAATTGTGTTTAATGCTTTAATTTATTTGGTTTAATTCTAATGCTTTAACATTGGTCTTAAAATGACCTAGTTCCATTAGTAAAAGAAAATTACATCAACGTAGTTCAACCTGCTTAATAACAAACATTACATGGAACAAATACAAATAAATTACTTATGAAATTACACTACTTCCATAACGAAATAAGCATGATTACTAGTACGGCACAGACCAAAAGCTTCTTCAATGTCATGTTTTCCTTCTCCAACTTCTTCAACAAATTATTTGTTACTTCAACCTGATTTTGAAGCAAACCAATTTCTTCGTCCACCTTCCAAGCATTGTCCAAGTCATCATCCTTTCTATTTAGTCTTAGCTTCAACTCTTTTATCACTTCTCTTGCTCTTTCGGTGTACGATGGATCAGCCCACTTAAAGAAGTTACATCTTCTTGTAGGATCCTAACAACACATTAAACAAAACTCAATATATTTTCACAACAATAAAATTTGCAGAAAGTGATGTTGTACATACCTTGTATTGGCTGCATCCAAAAAACCTCCTTCCTGGGTCAAGAGTACCTTCTTTCCATGCTTCTTGAAAAGGAGCTGGTAGATTGCAGTTACACCTTTCTATGTTCACCTAAGTAGTTGAAAGTGCTTGAACTATGTCTGTAAGGGTTTCTAACCGAAGATGAAGAGTTTCTTGAATTAGACATGACTAACTTTTTAGATACAGAGACATCACATGAAAACCTTCCAATTCATAGCCAAAATAGTATGATTTCTTGAAGTGTAAAAATTGTTAAAAAAATACTACACAGCTACCATTTTCGAAAAAGTTGGTTTGTCACTTCAAGACTGAAATGAAGTGTAGCACACGGACACAGCTACAAAAAATGAAAAAGCTGAATGGTCATTTCATTACTTTATTGTAAGAACCCAAAATTTTGGTAGAATTAAAACTTTTCATATTATGATGAAGTGCATCAATGAATAGTGATTTTGAGGATTAAGAAAATTTTTCATGCCACCTATGTACGAGACGTAGTGTGGATATTCCAAAGTTATACTAGTAATCTACGGAGTAAATAAGTGTATGTAAATGCGATCGGAATTCAGAAATTCCAAATTCTATTTTCGTGTAATATTTGACCGAGCAGTGAATTATATATCAGTAATATCAAGAAATGAGATATTTAATTTGAGGAATTGAGGAGTTAACATTTTGGAATTTTATTATAAGTGATTTGAGAATTTGGAACGAAAACCACTGAGGAAGTGAAACAAACGTTCTAGAAACCGCTGAAACTTTACAACGAGATTAAGCGATCAAGCGAGCGAATCATGAATTGAGAATAGTAAATATTAGAAGTCCAAGGAAGGATATATTATGAGAGGAAAATGGAATTGAGAATAAAATCCTAGAGTTAAAGGAAATGAGAACAATTGAGAAACCGCGAGAATGTTTTTCTGAGATAAAGAGAAATAAACAAGGGATGTTGGAATTAATATTCGTTCGAGGTATTGTTCTATATTAGAGCAATAATATGAAACGTATAAGTTGTAACGTATTTATTTTATTCAAGAAACGACAAGGAAATCAAAGCGGTGGAAAAGAAAACAAAACAAAAGGACTTAAGTGCAAGAAACAAGAGACAAGGACTTGGTTGCAATTAGCAAAGGACTTGGTTGCAATTTAAGTGGATAAGAAATCTAGAGGAGCCAATGAGAGGTTGCCACCTAGCAAGGATGAGATGCATCCAACCAAAAATAGATATATATCAAGTGTATGGCATTATTAGAACATAAAACCAAGAACAAAACCATTCTGCCCAGCAGAACACCCTCTCAGTAAAACGGGCCTAGAGACTTCATTACTCAATGAAATTTTTTTGTTCTTTATATGGTTAGAAAGCTGTGAAGACGCTCTACAACTTTCATTCAGTAGCCTCGACCAGGAAACGAGTGCAAGGGCTTCGTTTTGGCTGATCTTTGGGGCGTGTTTTTCCAGTCAGGAAACTCACTTCCATGTTCTTGATTTCTTTGGTGAGATTGAAGATGGTGAGCATAGAGTAAGGCTTCCCCAAGGTTAACCAAGCTTGTTTGAGATTGTAAGAACATCAAGAAGGTATAAAAACCCCAACCCCTCTTGGCCATGTAGTAATTGTGATGTTTAATGTTAGATCCATGGTTATAGTGTTAATCTTGGTTGTATAAGTAATGGATGACATGGATCTTGAGTTTAAGTGTTGTGATTGTGATTTTTATGATTGTGGTTAGTATATGTATCTCCTTGAATGTTATAAAGCATGAACTAGGTGACTTAGATGTTGGTTGTGTTGTGGAAATAAGAATCTTGGTTGATTTAAGTGAAACAAGCATGCTGAGTTTTTCCAGGAACATTGACCTGTCTTGTAACATGGTTTTGAACCCTCAAATCTTGTCCCCTGAGGTTCTACCATATATTGTTGGAAAGGTATTTGAATGTAGTTTCTGGAAATGTAAGGTTCATGACTAGGTGATGTATAGATTTTAAGTTATGGCCGGAGAAGTAAATTGTGTTTCTGGATTCCGGACTGCACTAAATGACCCCCTTGTGAACCTTGTTTAAACCCCTAAAAATTTATGTGGGATCATGGAAAAATTAGAGAAGTTAGTAAATGCAGTGGGGAAGGATACCCAAAAAGAATTGGATTAAAATATGTATTTTTCAATTTCATAAAAATGTTAGAGTAAAATCCACGCAAGTGAAAAACCACTTAGGAGATTAGTTTAAAGTAGTTTTAAGAATGTTCACTTGAGTTTCGAGTTTGAGGAATAGATTTGAGTCGAATGGGGAACGAAAGTGATAATGTGACGACATGGTCATATGAGAGGGTTAGTGGTCACAAGTGGAGTCGTTAAGTTGGTCTTACGATTTTTAAAACCTTATGATTAAGTAGCGTTGTTAAGGTACTAACGTACAAACATTGATTATGAATAGATTTCCATTCCACTTCGCGAGCCGACCACCCCAACCTCACCACGGCAAGTTTTCCAATCCTAAGTAATTATTTTCAAAAGATCATATTCTTGATTTTACCTATGCAAGTTTACTTTTCAAAACTTATATATAAGGATTTTCACTGTTGTGTTTATAGCTTCCAAACGTATTATATGATTATGCTTTACGAGATTATGTTGAAGTTTGAGATATATGCATATGTGTTTGTACACCCTTGAACTTAGAATGAAAGTGTTTTCTTCGGACAACGACTCTAGCAATAGAGGTCGTAGCGGTCCAAATATACTATTGACCGGGGAGCGGTATATTCTTGTATCGTGATTAAATCGCGAAAACCCGAAGAGTCATTCGGGAAGTATCGTATACTTAAGTCTTTATTATTTTTATGTTGTTAAAAATACTAAAAAATATCTATTTTGGATTAAAAGCTTATTTTAATTAAATAATTATTTTATTAATTATTTATATTAAATCTCAAAATACTATTTATTAGTTATTGTTCATTATTTTAAAGACAAAACTAATCCAAGATACCTTTCGCATTTTCAAACTCGAACACTTTCGAACCCAAAACATTTTCGAAAACCCCCGGTCAGGTTTTGCTTCTTGTACGTTTTTCAAGAATTATCGGTCGACTGAGGTCGAACTTCAACTACTCGAATTTTCTATCAAAATGATTTTTGAAAAGAAAAGAAAAAAGGGACTCTGGCAGGTGTGGGAATCGTTGACGAACGATTCCCGGGATGTGTAAGCGGTCGTGAGCCAGGCGGTCCATCAATTATTATTCCGGCCCAGGTGTTGCCGAAGGATGATTACGGATGTAGTTTTCATCGAGGGTGATTACGGATATAGTTTTCACCCAAGGGTAGTTACGGATGTAGTTTTTACCCAAGGGTAGTTACGGATGTAGTTTCTATCCTTCTACTAGTAGAGAAGACCCGCGGATTGTTGGACTTGGTTGTGGCGACTGATCATCGTCAATCCTTGTCAGGTTTTTATGTTTTCTTCCAGTCCCATCCTTCACTTTGGAAAAATACTCAAACACTGCTTCTTGGGCCTAAGTGCCAAGTTGCCGATAGTGTGATTTCTGATAAGAAAAATATTGATATCGTGCAGTATCTAGAACTGCAAGATTTTCTATAGAGATTGGCACGTGTTAGTGCACTCTTGCAATTATTTCAAAGAATGAAATGTTTTTGAATGAGGAACCTTCTAAGCTAATGGAAGGAAAGAGGTTTTGCATCAATGCATCCCTGTACATTATGTTAACCGTAGAGTGTTTGCCGAAACTGATATACTCATACGTATATACTTTCAAACTTGAGATATATCGAAATGAGAACCTTATAAAGGATTCATATGTTATTCTTAAAGCTCCTTAGTGAGTATAAACGTTTTATTCAAACTCGGACATATATATTGTCGAGTTATGTTTTGTAATCTGAGATATATACCCATACAGTTGGGAACGTTTTCAAAATAAACCACTTTATTATTTTTCAAAATGGTGAACTTGCTGAGCATTATGTAGCTCATTCTTGCTTTATAAAAACTTTTCAGAAAGAGACGAATTTGGTCGGTTAACTCCGCACCAGCAGAAGAGGAGTAGGAGATTTACCCCGGAGATGATTTAGTTCCTGAAAAATACTACAGAGTAAGTCTGATAGGTTTTCAACTGTAATAGTAAGACTTGTCTTCAAGTGTAGTTGTATAAGTGGAAGTGCGTAAGATTCTGGATTGTACAGATGAATTGTAATATTTAGTGTTACTTTTGATTATCGTTTCTGAGGCTCTAACTTGTATGTGCGTAAGATTGAGGTCTGGATGGATGTATTGTTGAGTTGTAAAGTTAATACAGGTATGATATGGTTGGATGGTGATGTGACGACCTGAATCTCCGACCTCAGATTTGGGGGCGTCACAGAAATGGTATCAGAGAGATAAGTTATAGTACTTAGAAACGAGAGTGTTGAGAGTTAAGTTTAAGTAGGAGAATGACATAAGAGATCGTAGTAAACTTATTATTGGACTACCGGAAGAGGTACCGATGAGTAGAATGGACTGGAGTGTTTACTGGAGGTATTATACTAGGGTCGATAGAATCCTTAGAGGCCTTCAGAATGATGAGTTGAGAGTTGGGAGTCGTACCTGACTTATCAGATGTAACTATGTAGGAAGCAGAGTGAAACCTCAAGAGTAGTTGAGGAAGAGGCGATATTGCCGATATGATCGGATGACTAGGCTGGCATAAATTTTGTGGCCCATATTCCTCCACAGTTTAGGAGGCGGCATTTTAAGAATCAAGAAGTTTGGACTTCCCTACATAATTAGGAGTACTTAGTACTTGGATTAATGAAAGTCTTTTACTTTGGTTATAAGATCCGATTTTCGATAAGTAACGGGTTTCCTTGAAGGTTGGTCACTATGTCGTTGTGGATTCCATTACCCTTGATGGCGAATTTTACATGTGTTATACGAGAATGTTATCATAAGACGAGCGTGCTAGATAATTCCACGCATGATTCGGATGCTAGAGCATGGTAGTTCAACTTAGAGAACAAGCAAGTAGAATTAACAAAGGGACTCAAGTGAAGTTGAATAGGGTTACAACGAGCGATACAGTGATCTCAGAGTCTATCAAAAGAAAAGACCAGTGGGTCTAGAGTGGGATCCTTTGATAGAGATGTTATCAGGGACTACATATATATGTATTGTAGACCTCAATATTTTTGGTATATGTTCACGTGCACACACCCGCCACTGAACCTATGGACTGCACTGAGATCCCTGAGAGATCTCTTTGATCTGTTCCCAGGGGGAACTGGCCACTTGTGATTCATGTCGGAATGCATGAAGTAGGACCCTATGGACTTAGCAGGTGTCCCCGGAATGATGTGAAGCTTGGTCTTCAAGATAAAGCACGAAGATGATAGATATATTTGTGAAACCCTAACTCGATAATTGACTCTAAGATGAAGATTGAGAGGCGCACTAGTTGGTGTCTTGTATTACGAAGACGAAGAGATGGAGTTACCCTCATAGTGGTGATAATGAGATGCACGAATGATTATTAACTCATTTTGGTAACTACCGGCTGGTGCACTACTTCATTTTAAACTTTTCATTAACCATGTTACCTCGATTAGTTTATATCAGGTAATCCTTCTAGCTTTCTACTTCAAACTTGTGGAATAACCACCAGTGATATACTTTCTCTAAACCGGGACTCATTCAAAGTATCTTATTTAATCCCCGAGTATTTTATTTGAAGTTTATAATTATTTCGTTCTGCTCAGGCCTATTTACACTTTCTTTCAATTATCCAAGGAATGTTCAACAATTGTTTCCTTAATTAATCAATGAATATTCCTAAACGAATATTGATGTTTGACTACTTCTTTCATACTTGCACTCTTCAGTCGAGCCCATAAATATTTATCAACTTGTTGAGAACAGGGATGATCTAACATCCAGACATCCTTCATGAATTCTTTTCTTCTATTCAAGATGAGATTGTACATCGTACATTGAAATCATAGTAAGGATATCATTTTGATATTGGTATTCTGAATTTAATTCTACTGTAGGATCTGATAAAGCATGTGTACGGAGGCACCCTTGGGTGGACCATTTCACTGGTAGGTAATATTTGATGAGAGGTTATCGATTGTTCCGATACCTAGAACATTCTCTTCAGATTTTATAGTTTTCTTTTTCAAACTTAATAACTTCTTATTTCCATTCGTTGTCCGAGTAGCCTAAAGTTTCTTCAGTGGCTACGATGTTGAAATTCTGTTCTAGCCAATTGAAACTGGCTAGTCGATATGTCAATATGAGTGACTAGTGGATTGTTCTAACTAGTCAAAATTGTAATGTTGTGAAGAACACCTAGCTAATTGTCCTAGCTAGTGGTGATGTCTCAAACAAGTGAACTAGCAAATTTTGTCTAGCTAGTTGCTAGTGTTTCTTGAAAAGGACTAGTTATTGTTTCACTGGTCCAACTCCCAATTTAATTCATTCAGCAATTCCTCAATGCATTTTGCATGTGGTAAAGTATGATAATGAAAGTTTTGACGAATAACTTGATTGAGACCTAGTGAGGTCGCCCACTCAACTTGAATTCTACCCATCTTCGTATCAGACTTTATGTCACTTGAATATTATGTTCTTTCATTCATATAATGAAGATTCATTTGAAACCATAGATTACTTGAATGATAAACTGCTTCATTTTTATTGTCATAGAGTAGAATTGCTTTCGATCGGTTGACCTTTATCAATGGGACTTTTCAGATCCTCTATTTTTCAAGAGGAAAAGTATTCACCAGATGTAAGAATCGTATAAAGACCGTCTTTATGACTTTTGTATCCAACAATCATTGCCCTCGTGCAACATTCTCTATGATATCACATTACAAAATTATCAGGACATGAAGGAATAAACCTTGTTGTATTCTTTCTGTCCATCCTTACATCTCCGAAAATTGAGACTCCTAGTATTTGGAATCATCAACATTCTTGGAACATCCAATGTGGGATTATTATTGAAATTATCTATTGGACCTTGTTATTTTGAAACCATTCCTTTCAAAAGTCATTACTCTAAGGTGAACGGGAGGTACAATTGTGAACCGTTGCACCAATATGAGATCAAAAACCAAATGTTGTAATTGTGCAGCCAGAGCGTGATGCCGAGTAATTATTTAAAGTAGGAATAACATGTCGGGGCATAATACAAGACCTTTAATATTAGTGTGAGGAAAGTTATAGGAAATGATGAGGTGGTTGGGAGTACGTTCCTACCAACCATTGTCAGGATGTTATAGTAATGAATTCTGGAGTTACCAAGCCTTTTCCTGATCCAAGAAATTCAAATCGATTGCGATGTAAGACATATCCTTAGAGGAAACTAACATGGAAGTGAGATGGACAAGAAAGGAAGAAATATCGTGGCAAGAATGTGAAGCTTTACTTAGCTAAAAGGGATTGATGCACATAGCGAGACATAAAGTTTAAAAGGCCCCTAATAGCAAATTGATGCATGGATATATCCCAATGATCCTTCGAGATTACCACCTAATCAAGTTTATTGGGAATCGCAGCAGCATACAGGCCTCAGGCTGATTGGTGCCAGTTGTGAAAGAGGACGAGCGTATGACATCTTACATATACCATCGAGAATCGATACCCCTAACCGGAGATGTAGGAATTGTTGACCGGTTAAAACACGTAGTAGTTTTTCAAAGATAAGGTTGAAAAGCGGGTTTCACCAACTCAAGATCGACCTCTGTACAGTGCCAAAATTGGCATTTCACACTAATATAAACATTATAAAATTATGGTAGTATCATTTGAGTGGATTAATGAGTCAGAAGCCTTTATTGATTAATGAACAAAGTTTTGGAATGAAATGAGATATTAGCAACAACCTCGTTGTTAGCTATACTTGATGATAAAAAGAGGACTTTGAGAGTCACGATGATGCATCTTTCAAGAGTTTAAGAGGTGTGCTGATGCAGTAGAAAGGGGATGATAGCCTATACTTCTAAACAACATAAAGGTTACGGGATGTGATATACTAACCGTGAGTCGGGGATTAGTCATGATAGCATTCACGCATAAAACGGAGACGTTAATCTAATAAGAAAAGTGTGAAATTTTTTTTTCCACAAGTGCCTTAAGTATATCTTCATATTAGAACTAAACATAAGAAAGAGAAGATGATGAAAGGGAGCAGGGAGTATAATGGAGAAATTTGTTATGACCCAAGAAAGGCCAGTGTGGTGGCCGATACTTATAGAAGGGATTATTCGAAATTGGAATTCAGTCAGTATTGACCAAGAAAATAGAGTATATACAATAAAGAATAATGTTAGAGGAAAATGACTAAATTATGGGGAAGGACAAAGATGTATAGAGAATTAAGAGAATGTTTGGCATACAGGTATGAAGAATGGCATTGGCAAATTATTAAGTACAAACGCGACATGTCGAAAGCAGAATGATAGAGATCTAGTGGATTAATTCCACCTGTAGAAAATCTTGAACGTGGACAGAATTATAATGAATTTCATAAGTAGGTCGCCGAAGACCGAGCCAAGAGATGGCCCTAGTTGATTTATAATTGTTGAACCAAGTGATTTACCTACGAAAGACTTTCCATTTAGAAGATTATCGATTTATATACGGAAAAGATGGTGGTGCAGTATAAAACTTCTGTAGCGATTACGTCAGATAAAGACTTAAGATTAAACTACGAATATTGAAGGTGCTTCCAAGTATATTTAACGAAGAGATTGAGCGTATGTACTAATTTGATCTGTGGCTGACGGACAGGGAAGAAGAATTGTCCAGACGTTCGAATTTATAATTAGTGTCGTGCCTTAGATTTCACGGGGCAGTCGAGAATAAAAACTTATCCATGAAACGAATGTTGTTATCACGATCGGCACCATGCGGACGTAAGGACGTCTCTTGTAAAGCGTACTACGAAAGAAGAAGTTTTGCTTTTCTTGCGTTACGAAGAAGTCAATGAACGAGGGATATAGTAGCTGAACTGGTTCGACGTATACCGATGACTATATAGTATCCATAGCAAGTGGTAACGACCGACGGGAGGCAACACATGCGTGCCAATCAAGCCAAGGAAAATAAGGAATACCGTGCGTATTAACGTTGTCTCAGATTATAGAACACGACCACAAAGTATTCACGGCCCAACGATACAAGGACTCAACACGGATACTATGAACAAGGTAGAAGAGTAACGTATAAGTAGTGGGATAGAAATTTTCATTCATAGAACAACCGATAAGGAATACAGGTCGAGGAGAGCATGCGTTGAGAAGCAACATTAAAGCGTTGGTGAGACTGCAATAGCCTTAATTTTCATGAATATTCGAACCTGGATGAAAATTAATTTTATGGGTGGATGAGAAATTTTTGCGATCACGATATGTACGAAATATTAAATGAAGATTTCGAATTGATATTACGCCTTTACGGTGCAGACGAGTGTATGTAAAAGTCATTAGTTTTTACGAAACCCATTATTTCGAATGGTCAAATTTTATGAGATATCAAAGGAGTATGAGGTGGGAGACTTCGTGATGCTAAAGGTATCCCCCTGAAAAGGATTGATGCGGTTTGGTAAGAAAGGGAAGCTAAGTCTGAGGTTTATTGGACCTTTTAGATTTTGAGGCGTATTGGGAAGTTAGCCTGCGAGTTAGCCTTGCCCCAAGCTTGCAGCAAATTCATAATGTGTTTCATATGTCTACGACCCTACCACACCGTCTATCAGCATGTGATAGAGTACAACCAAGTGGACCTATGACCCGACTTGACCTATGTGGAGCAACCCGTGGAAATCATGGATAAAGAAGAACAAGTGCTGAGGAACAAGGTTTTCAAACTAATAAGGAATTGTGAGAAAATCAAGATGTGGAAGAATCCACCTGGAAGTTGAAAGAGTGAAACAAAGAAGGAGTAACCCCAGTGATTCCTAAACTTATTCCGGGACGGAATCCTTTTAAGGAGGGGAGACTGTAAGAACCCAAAATTTTGGTAGAATTAAAACTTTTCATATTATGATGAAGTGCATCAATGAATAGTAATTTTGAGGGTTAAGAAAATTTTTCATGCCACCTATGTACGAGACGTAGTGTGGATATTCCAAAGTTATACTAGTAATCTACGGAGTAAATAAGTGTATGTAAATGCGATCGGAATTCAGAAATTCCAAATTCTATTTTCGTGTAATATTTGACCGAGCAGTGAATTATATATCAGTAATATCAAGAAATGAGATATTTAATTTGAGTAATTGAGGAGTTAACATTTTGGAATTTTATTATAAGTGATTTGAGAATTTGGAACGAAAACCACTGAGGAAGTGAAACAAACGTTCTAGAAACCGCTGAAACTTTACAACGAGATTAAGCGATCAAGCGAGCGAATCATGAATTGAGAATAGTAAATATTAGAAGTCCAAGGAAGGATATATTATGAGAGGAAAATGGAATTGAGAATAAAATCCTAGAGTTAAAGGAAATGAGAACAATTGAGAAACCGCGAGAATTTTTTTCTGAGATAAAGAGAAATAAACAAGGGATGTTGGAATTAATATTCGTTCGAGGTATTGTGCTATATTAGAGCAATAATATGCAATGTATAAGTTGTAACGTATTTATTTTATTCAAGAAACGACAAGGAAATCAAAGCGGTGGAAAAGAAAACAAAACAAAAGGACTTAAGTGCAAGAAACAAGAGACAAGGACTTGGTTGCAATTAGCAAAGGACTTGGTTGCAATTTAAGTGGATAAGAAATCTAGAGGAGCCAATGAGAGGTTGCCACCTAGCAAGGATGAGATGCATCCAACCAAAAATAGATATATATCAAGTGTATGGCATTATTAGAACATAAAACCAAGAACAAAACCATTCTGCCCAGCAGAACACCCTCTCAGTAAAACGGGCCTAGAGACTTCATTACTCAATGAAATTTTTTTGTTCTTTATATGGTTAGAAAGCTGTGAAGACGCTCTACAACTTTCATTCAGTAGCCTCGACCAGGAAACGAGTGCAAGGGCTTCGTTTTGGCTGATCTTTGGGGCGTGTTTTTCCAGTCAGGAAACTCACTTCCATGTTCTTGATTTCTTTGGTGAGATTGAAGATGGTGAGCATAGAGTAAGGCTTCCCCAAGGTTAACCAAGCTTGTTTGAGATTGTAAGAACATCAAGAAGGTATAAAAACCCTAACCCCTCTTGGCCATGTAGTAATTGTGATGTTTAATGTTAGATCCATGGTTATAGTGTTAATCTTGGTTGTATAAGTAATGGATGACATGGATCTTGAGTTTAAGTATTGTGATTGTGATTTTTATGATTGTGGTTAGTATATGTATCTCCTTGAATGTTATAAAGCATGAACTAGGTGACTTAGATGTTGGTTGTGTTGTGGAAATAAGAATCTTGGTTGATTTAAGTGAAACAAGCATGCTGAGTTTTTCCAGGAACATTGACCTGTCTTGTAACATGGTTTTGAACCCTCAAATCTTGTCCCCTGAGGTCCTACCATATATTGTTGGAAAGGTATTTGAATGTAGTTTCTGGAAATGTAAGGTTCATGACTAGGTGATGTATAGATTTTAAGTTATGGCCGGAGAAGTAAATTGTGTTTCTGGATTCCGGACTGCACTAAATGACCCCCTTGTGAACCTTTTTTAAACCCCTAAAAATTTATGTGGGATCATGGAAAAATTAGAGAAGTTAGTAAATGCAGTGGGGAAGGATACCCAAAAGGAATTGGATTAAAATATGTATTTTTCAATTTTATAAAAATATTAGAGTAAAATCCACGCAAGTGAAAAACCACTTAGGAGATTAGTTTAAAGTAGTTTTAAGAATGTTTACTTGAGTTTCGAGTTTGAGGAATAGATTTGAGTGGAATGGGGAACGAAAGTGATAATGTGACGACATGGTCATATGAGAGGGTTAGTGGTCACAAGTGGAGTCGTTAAGTTGGTCTTACGATTTTTAAAACCTTATGATTAAGTAGAGTTGTTAAGGTACTAACGTACAAACATTGATTATGTATAGATTTCCATTCCACTTCGCGAGCCGACCACCCCAACCTCACCAAGGCAAGTTTTCCAACCCTAAGTAATTATTTTCAAAAGATCATATTCTTGATTTTACCTATGCAAGTTTACTTTTCAAAACTTATATATAAGGATTTTCACTGTTGTGTTTATAGCTTCCAAACATATTATATGATTATGCTTTACGAGATTATGTTGAAGTTTGAGAGATATGCATATGTGTTTGTACACCCTTGAACTTAGAATGAAAGTGTTTTCTTCGGACAACGACTCTAGCAATAGAGGTCGTAGCGGTCCAAATATACTATTGACCGGGGAGCGGTATATTGTTGTATCGTGATTAAATCGCGAAAACCCGAAGAGTCATTCGGGAAGTATCGTATACTTAAGTCTTTATTATTTTTACGTTGTTAAAAATACTCAAAAATATCTATCTTGGATTAAAAGCTTATTTTAATTAAATAATTATTTTATTAATTATTTATATTAAATCTCAAAATATTATTTATTAGTTATTGTTCATTATTTTAAAGACAAAACTAATCCAAGATGCCTTTAGCGTTTTCAAACTCGAACACTTTCGAACCCAAAACATTTTCGAAAACCCCCGGTCAGGTTTTGCTTCTTGTACGTTTTTCAAGAATTATCGGTCGACTGAGGTCGAACTTCAACTACTCGAATTTTCTATCAAAATGATTTTTGAAAAGAAAAGAAAAAGGGGACTCTGGCAGGTGTGGGAATCGTTGACGAACGATTCCCGGGATGTGTAAGCGGCCGTGAGCCAGGCGGTCCATCAATTATTATTCCGGCCCAGGTGTTGCCGAAGGATGATTACGGATGTAGTTTTCATCGAGGGTGATTACGGATGTAGTTTTCACCCAAGGGTAGTTACGGATGTAGTTTCTATCCTTCTACTAGTAGAGAAGACCCGCGGATTGTTGGACTTGGTTGTGGCGACTGATCATCGTCAATCCTTGTCAGGTTTTTATGTTTTCTTCCAGTCCCATCCTCCACTTTGGAAAAATACTCAAACACTGCTTCTTGGGCCTAAGTGCCAAGTTGCCGATAGTGTGATTTCTGATAAGAAAAATATTGATATCGTGCAGTATCTAGAACTGCAAGATTTTCTATAGAGATTGGCACGTGTTAGTGCACTCTTGCAATTATTTCAAAGAATGAAATGTTTTTGAATGAGGAACCTTCTAAGCTAATGGAAGGAAAGAGGTTTTGCATCAATGCATCCCTGTACATTATGTTAACCGTAGAGTGTTTGCCGAAACTGATATACTCATACGTATATACTTTCAAACTTGAGATATATCGAAATGAGAACCTTATAAAGGATTCATATGTTATTCTTAAAGCTCCTTAGTGAGTATAAACGTTTTATTCAAACTCGGACATATATATTGTCGAGTTATGTTTTGTAATCTGAGATATATACCCATACAGTTGGGAACGTTTTCAAAATAAACCACTTTATTATTTTTCAAAATGGTGAACTTGCTGAGCATTATGTAGCTCATTCTTGCTTTATAAAAACTTTTCAGAAAGAGACGAATTTGGTCGGTTAACTCCGCACCAGCAGAAGAGGAGTAGGAGATTTACCCCGGAGATGATTTAGTTCCTGAAAAATACTACAGAGTAAGTCTGATAGGTTTTCAACTGTAATAGTAAGACTTGTCTTCAAGTGTAGTTGTATAAGTGGAAGTGCGTAAGATTCTGGATTGTACAGATGAATTGTAATATTTAGTGTTACTTTTGATTATCGTTTCTGAGGCTCTAACTTGTATGTGCGTAAGATTGAGGTCTGGATGGATGTATTGTTGAGTTGTAAAGTTAATACAGGTATGATATGGTTGGATGGTGATGTGACGACCTGAATCTCCGACCTCAGATTTGGGGGCGTCACATTTATCCTACAAAGCCAAGTTATCTTTTCAGTTCAAGCAGGATCAATAAAACATGAGAACCCCACCCTGAAAACCCCAATTGCAAGTGGGTTGTATATGTATATATTTATATATGACCTTCCAGATAGGCTTAGTGCAAATTAAGTTACCAACTACAACAGAAATATGTCATCCTCTACAAATCGCAATTGGTTGCTCGGAGAAAGAAATGATGACTACCGGCATCTAAGACGAAGCGATCCAGTGGAATATTTTGCAGGCGTTCGTCGAGAATGGGCATATCGGCGTGAAGAATCGGAACGTTTGCGAAATGACCTAATTGCTATGGGTGCAAGGGTCCTTATTCATCATCCGCTCGACATGTTTCCGCGTACTGGTGAATCATCGGGTTGGAATGATTATAAGGGTAAAGTCATTCAAGCTGTGAAACATATACGAATTGAGAACAACCGAATGTTGTTACGTAGAACTCGTCACTACATCTATCAACTTGCCAAAGACTCCGTTCGTGCAAGTGGGACAGAGCTAACATCCGTTGAGGAACAACGTCTTCAACAAAATCCATGTTACATCTCTGATGATTACATGTCCGACGAAGAAATTTAATTAAGTACTAGTCAATTATTTAAGTTTTAATTTTTCTATTATGTATTTGTAGTGTGCATTTTTGATTATGTATTTGTTGATGGTGTTATAGTGTGCAAGAAAAGTACGTCAATAATTAAAACATCACATTCCACAACATCACACTACATGAAAACAAGAAATACAAATGAATATCCGTAGAGGACATTCTTTAGGGGAAACTAAAAAAACCACATTTAATCATAGACGAAGAAATTAATCTTCATCTTCATCATCATCATCATCATCATCATATTCTTCATCTTCCTGCACGGAGTCCTCGTACTCATTCTTATTCTCATCAGTTGATTCATCGAGACAAGCGAAGGGATTATTATGCTCAATCCCATCCTTCTGCTCAATCCCATCCTCCTCCACGGAGTCCTCGCAGTCATTCTTATTTTCATCAATTGATTCAAACTGATGGCGAGTTAGTTCTCTGAATCGTTGCATTTCCAATTTCTCGAAATCACGCGCAGCACGCTCCTCTAATGGTTCATGAAGCCAACGAATGTACCCACATCCGTTGCCTCCATTTGGATAATTGAGATACTTCCTTCCCGCATTTCTTCCATAGGACCATGTGCGTTCAACACACATCTTATCACAGAAGCAGAGATTCAAATCGGGAATGTTGGACATGTTGAATTGTGTGAGTGAAGTGCTAAATTTTTTTCCAGTGGTTACGTGAACAAGCCTCACCACAGACTTGTTTTATAGCTGAGAATCAAGGGATAAATTATTAATTGGTCTTCAAATAACCTGTGACTCAATAGTACTATCAAAAAGCACTTAAAAGAACTGCAAAAAAATAAATTGGAGGAGTCAAATTTCTCATAAAAAAATCATATGAATGCATAGCAACAAACAATTAAATTTCCCCTGCATTATTGAAAAAAAACACACTGAGAAAGGACTGCAGGCTAAGCCTGTAGTAAAACAAAGCTGATTTCTGAAAAAGTAAAGTTGATTTCATGCACAGTAAATTAAAGCTAATTTCTTAAAAAGTAAAGTTGATTGCAGGCATAGTAAAATAAAGCTGATTTCTGAAAAAGTAAAGTTGATTTCAGAAATTCCATATTTTCCTGCAGGCTAATAGATTTGAGTAGTCACATCTTCTATTGCTTGTACGCAAAGTGCTCTAGTCACTTCAAAATAACGCTTGTTTAAATTATTGAGGTATTTTTTCATCAACAAAAAGGTAAAATAATAATCCGAAATTGGCAATAAAACCCAATGTTGCTGCTTAGTGAGAATCGCAAGTTACTAGTTTCTTCTCAAATTTACTTTCTTCAAGGCAATAACATAAGATGGATAAGGACAAAAAATCACAAACTAGTAAAACCGAAATCAAACAAACCAGGAAAAACAGAAAGTCATACAATGTGCAGGCTGAGGAAGCTAAACTTGCAAAATATTTTGAATTTGCTGCACAACAAGTTAAATTTAAAATGGAAATGGAAGCTCGAGCTGCAAAGGAACGTGAAATTGCAATAGAAGCTGAAGCTGCAAAGGAACGTCAAATTGCAAGGGAAATTGAGGAAGCTGAGGACGAGAATTATGCTGTTGATCTCAGTGAATTTTAAGAAGTTGTATTGTGGTTCTCGTGTCAATGTATGCTTATTTTCTAATTTTCTGTTTTTAATTTATTGTAATTGTATGATGCTTCAATTTTCTGTTTTCAAAATGAAGTAGTTGTATAATGTTGTATGTTTACTTTAAAGTAATTGAATGTTTTCTAATATGTTTTTTATTCCCCTCAACGTAACTCCACGAAGGTTTTGTTAACAATTTGATGTGAAGTTGTCAAATTCGGATGAACATTTAATGTAATTACACAAATTAATTTTGCTTGAATTTTGGTTTACGTAAAAGTACAACGTCAATACTAAAATATGGAACAAAAACATCGTAAAAAAAACATGTACAAATACATTTTTTATTCCCCTAAATATGCCTACTCGAAGGAATTTATAACAATTTGATGCTGAGTTGCCATGTTCGGACCAAAAAATAAGATAATTAGACATAATGATTTTTGGAGATTTTCATATTATACCAAAGTACAACGTCAATACTTGAATATGGGACAAAAACAATGTAAAAAAAAAACATGTACAAGTATATTTTTTATTCCCCTAAACATGCCTACTCGAAAGAATTTTCAACAATTTGATGTTGAGTTGCCATGTTCGTCCCAAAAAATAATCTAGTTACACAATAATTTTTGGAGATTTTTGTATTATACCAATGTAAAATGTCAATTCTTTAATACGAAACAAAAAAAATGAAAAAATTTCATTTACAAATGGCTTAATGACCTTTTGGCCCTTCAAGTTTGCGCAGTTATACCCATAAAGCCCTAAGGTTTAAAGTCGTTCCTTTTCGCCCCTCCAACTTCAAAAATGTACCTTTTAGCCACAAACCGTCGTCTTTGGCCTTTAAAAGGCGACGGTTTTATGTCAAAAAGACGACGGTAAAATGGCAAAAAGGTATATTTCTGAAGTTGGAGGGGCAAAAAGGGACGACTTTAAACCTTAAGGCTTTATGGGTATAATTGCGCAAACTTGAAGGGCCAAAAGGTCATTAAGCCTTTACAAATACATTCTTTAAGCCATATAAAATGACTACTACAATGTACATTTTGTAGTCACAAAAATAAGCCAAGTGCTGGAAAAGTAAAAAAGAAAGCAGTGTAATAGAACCGCCACTTTAAGTGGCAATTTCTGTTGAAATGAAATTCAACAGAAAAAGCCACTTGAAGTGGCGATTTCTATTAGATTTTCTTAGCTATACCAGAAATGAAAATTTACGTTCAAATGTACCATATTTGAAAGCTCAATTCTCTACTATACCAGGAATGTAAACATGCCCCAATCTATCTATCTACTACTTACTATATACTCTTAAACTTCAACATAAGCGTAAAAAATGCTAATAATTTGATCGTTTTTATAGAGAGCTGTATATTTCTCAATGTCAAATTGTTTCATACAATGCTTTTATATAGAGGCAAGATGTTCAAGTTACAAGAAAGTAAAAAAAGCCAAAGGTCATCTCATAATGATAGGAAAAGCTAGAAATCTAAGAGTCAGACAATAAATACGTAAAACTCCCCATTAAATGACTCGTACAAACATCATGCCTCGTTAAAACCTTACTAGGAAAAATCCTGTGGAAAAAATCCTAGTGAAGGAAAAAGAGTACATGAGTTATACCAAAAGGAGTGTATAATAAATGTCTCCCCCTCATTGTAGTAGGACTAGTGATGTCAGCATAAATCTCCAAATCTGTGCATTCCAATCTGATATACTAACTTCTCAAAAGGACTTGTTGGAAGTGTTTTGGTGAATAAATCTGTTGGATTATCGCAAGAACGAATCTGATAAACATTGATTTCTCCTCTTTGTTGAAGTTCATGAGTAAAGAAGAATTTTGGGTCTATATGTTTCGTTCTGTCACCTTTGATGCAGCCCTCTCTAGTTTGTGTTATACAAGCTTCATTGTCTTCGTATAGAGTAGTTGGAATGTGTTGGTTCACTACAAGTCCATATGATTCTCGGACATGATGGACAAGAGATCTTAACCATACACATTCTCGGCTTACTTCATGAAGAGCTTTTAATTCAGCATGATTCGAAGAAGTAGCTGCAAGAGTCTGTTTTGTAGATCGCCAAGATATTGCAATATCTTCGTATGTGAATATGTAACCTGTTTGTGATCTTCCTTTGTGGGGATCAGACTGATATCATGCATCTGCATAACCAACTAATTTCACTTTTGAGTCTTTAGAATAAAACAAACCCATGTCTATTGTTCCTCGAAGATATCTAAGTATTTGTTTCACACCAGTCCAATGTCTTCGAGTTGGATCAGAACTATGTCTTGCCAATAGGTTAACAAAAAATGCAATGCCATGACGTATACAATTGGCAAGGTACATTAGTGCTCCAATGGCACTAAAATATGGTACTTCTGAAGCACTTCTCCCTTTTCTCTTGGGCAAAATGGATCCTTATGCTTTTCTAGTGAACGCACCACCATAGTTTTCTGGTGGTCATATCTTTATTTTAGATTGTTCCAAAGGGTTGAGGGATTTTTCACAATTAAGTATTCAGTTTTCAATCCCTCATCAAGGTGGTGGCGGAAAAATATCATAGCCTTTGCTTTGTCTTGTTCAGAGGACTTATTCCCTTCTTTTATGGTGTCACCAAGACCCATAGCACTAAGATGGATTTTAGCATCAAGAATCCAGTTCAAATAATTTTTGCCGGTGACATCAAGTGCATTGAACTAGAGTTTTGTATGATTCGACATTATCAGTAAAATAGAATTCAAAACAATGTCAATTTATAAAATAAACATGAATGCAACAGGTGTTACCAAAATATATATGAAAAGATGTATCTACGTAAAACTAACATGAACTACAAGTCATAATATATATGAAAAAGATTATCAATGTCAAACATTGTGTACTATAGTACTAACATGAGGGGGACATTTATTCGGCTAATACAATAATTATCACAAATTAAATATAATTTGCTCACGAACATATGTACATGGCATTTGATTTTAATAAAACTATATGTTGTGTATAGATGCTACCTAATCTAATAGATGAAAATTTTCTTTAAAGTTCGAAGGCTTCTAAAAGATTAGCATAATCGTATTAGCATAAAGATTTCGATGACGCAATATAACTCTAATTTTTCTTTTAATACAACTCATGTTATCCTATCAACATAAGATATGTGATAGACATTTATGGGAACAAAATTGTTAAAGAGTGGTAATACTTGTAATGTTTAGATTATGTTGTGATGATATGTCCCTTTTATAGTACAAGCAAAAAAGTACAGAATGCATAATGGCTTGTGAATAATGTGAGGGAAATTTATTAATGCAACCACTTATGTAGTTAATATCATGATTATGTTATATATATTCACATGTTCTAGTTAGTTAGCCATACAATTTTCACAATTATCTATGTAACAGGAATAGGTAACAAGTCCATAATGCCTTTTATAAGAATATCTACTGAGTTCAAGATTCAAGATACGCTATACCATAGATCACATATTGCAACACCACAAATACATTGCCTTAAGGCCAATATTCGTTGCAATAGTCTCTATTGCAACGAAGTTGAAAAATTTCAGCGTTGCATCCGCCCTCGTTGCAATAGAGCCATGTAGCAACGTTTTTGACACCATACAGCAACACAATAAAAGCTTTGCAATAGAATTCAGTTGCAACATTTTACGCTCTATAGCAACGATTAAAAACTATTGCAGTAGCATAAGAGTGTAGTGAATTGACACTTTAAGGCAACATTTTTAAGTCCAATTGCAATGATTTTTTATAGATTAATGCAACATATTTTGACCCTATTGTAACATTTTTTGGGAAAAAAAAGTAGGTTCATGTTGAAAATACAATAATCCAAGGCAATTTATTGCCAAAAATTCAAACATCATTCCATAAACCAAGGCAAGTTTATGCCAAAAATCCAACTACATATATTTGTTCAATATCAAATAAAGTTACAATTCTTATACATCGAATTTTTCTCAACAATTATTATATCGAAAAATCAAAATAAAGTTAAAAATTGCATATGCCAATTGCTATTTCCAATCTTGGTCACTAGAATCCTTGGTAACAAGTTGAGAACTTCTACTGTGCATGGCGACTTGGCAGCTTTGAGCTCCATTTTCTTTCTCTTTAAGCTTTCCACCCTCTCCCTATAAGTCCTGTGCTCACAATGAAAAAGGAAATTATTACATTGATAATACTGAAAACGAAAACTACGCAAATAGTGTGCCTATAACAAAAGACTACTAGAATCAGATCAGAAGCATAGTTTCCCCCATTAACCACTTACCGTGTTCAACAAACTCAGCCACTTCTATCATGTCAGCTGCATCATACTGCAAGAACAATTTAAAAAAAATTTAGCCATCTTATGAGCTCAATTAGTCATTCTATGATGTGGAACTCAGAAAGGATAATAGTCCTGACCAAACAATCTTATAACGATATATATAGTAAAATTAAGCAACCTGTTATTCATTGTCAACATGTACCTACATATCTTCTTTAGGATCACTAACAATAAAATTAAGCAATTTGAGTAAGTGTAACTTCTAAAATTTTGAAGATCTTCTGTAACTAGAACTGTAAAGTAGATGTTATGGTTATATTTAGTGTGCCAGAACATATTGATATAGCTTGCTATGATCTGGTATCAAGTCCACAACTTAGCCAGCCAATCTAGTTCTTATAATAGAACTTAGAACATTGATTTTACTTAAAGAAACAAATAAATAACAAGAATATTACCCATACATTGATCCGATCTGCATCCCAGAAATTCGATAAACCATAATGTTTATCAAAAAGGCCACCAAGAACAAAAGTTCTTGCTGCTGACCTAGCATTGTCCATGGTTTCTGCCCATATTGTACTCAACTGTAAGAATTATACAAGTTAATAAATATAATAAAAGATGTAATTCCTTCCAAATTTTCTCAACTGTAACAAATTAGCAATATACTGAGAAGTATATAATACATGGCATTTCTATGGTCTCTGCCCAAGGTCTACTCTGATGTTATTAGCATAAGTTGAAACTACAATAATCTTCTTAATGGTTTTTGCTACTTTGTCATCAGTGATAAAGCAGCGGAAGCATTAGGACTGCTACTATGCTTCTAGCATTCATCAAACAATATATCTTGTATTTGCTTTTTAAGAGAGTTTTATCTTGTAAAGCATAATGAAATGTAATATGTAATGGAGGACATATATAACTCAACTAGGATAAAAGATAAATAATATTAATTCTATACAGGGATCGTGAAATTTGAAGAACAGGCACCAACAAGGATTAAGTCGCTGAAAGAAGTTCATTAACATGATCAAGCCTCAGTGACAGAATAAGATGTACAGATGATTCAGTTGAAGGGCAAAAAGATTTCATGTATTTGAAGATATTTCTGCAGGCTAATAAATTGGAATGTAACGAAGGTGTGAAGATCAAGATCAGTGCTAGTCACTTGTGAACCAGACCAGTGCACCAAGTGTCATCACATACGGGAAGGATCAACACATTAATTCATAGAAAGAATTGCCAAAGCCTATTGACGATCAAGGACAAACATAATATCTCAAGGTATTGTCAAAAGTTAATTTACTTTGAAAATTAAATAAGTAACAGATTAATTAATTATTTATAACAAAATAATTAAATTAATCTGGTACTTGAATTATTTTCTAAGGTGAATTAAAACAGCAGAATAAACAGAAGAGAGAAAATGAATAGTATCCAAAATCACTATTCATATGAATAGTAACCGAAATCACTATTCACATGAATAGTAACCGAAATCAATATTCATATGAATAGTACTATTCATATGAATAGTAACCAAAATTACTATTCATGAATAGTACCCACAAGTACTATTCATCAGGTGGGGCCTACATGAATATAAATGTTGAATGAAGAAATGAAAGTCTTCGTGCAGAATGTTCAAAGATTACTGAAGGCAGCAGACTGAAGAAAAACGTCATCAGTTACGTTATATTAAGCAGCATAGTAACTTTCTAAAATCTATAAATAGGCCTGTTGTATTTCATTTCAAAACAAACCTCAACACACAACTTTCTCTTCTCTCTCTTATATCTTCTCTGTGTAAGCTGCTAGACAGTCCATCTAGTAGGAAAGCCGGCTTAGCCCGCTTTCAGGAAGTGTCGGGTAGAAGGTCCTCGTGCCTAAACTATCCTAGGAGTGTTTGATTTTGTAGCTGATCCATATATAGGATTAGATTGTGTAGCAAACGTCCAGGTTTTATCTATTTAAAGATATTTCCCACACAGTTGTGTTATTTCGATTTAGTATTTTTGATTTCATATCCACATCAAAAATTGAAATATTTTTAAATAACGTATTCAACCCCCCTTCTACGTTATTCCGGACCTAACAATTGGCATCAGAGCCACTATGTTATTATACAATAGTTAAGATCCAAAAAGCTATACAATCATGACAGAAAAAACACAAACTCCAATAACTGGCAGATATGAATCAATCAGAGTTCCAATACTCAGGGCATCAGAATATCCCATATGGAAGGTGAAGATGGAAATGTTTCTGGAGGCTACAGATCCAGAGTACTTAGACAGAATCCATGAAGGTCAACATAAGCCTACCAAATTGTCTGTTGTAGTTGCTGGAGAGGAACAGAAAACGATTCCAAAGGAGAAGAAGGACTACACCCCTGAAGATATCTCATCTATTAGCAAGGATGCCAAAGTAAGGCATTTATTACATAGCGCTCTTGACAATGTTATGTCTAACAGGGTCATTGGATGCAAAACTGCTAAGGAGATTTGGGATGCTTTGGAAGTCAGATGTCAAGGAACCAAAGCCATCAAAAAGAACAGGAGAACAATACTCACACAGGAGTACGAGCACTTTGACTCAAATACTGATGAGTCATTAACAGATATATATATATATATGACATATTCCTGAAATTGTTAAATGATCTGTCACTGGTAAATAAGGAGTATAATCTTGAAGACTCCAATATGAAATTCTTGTTGGCTCTTCCTGAGAAATGGGACTTAAAGGCCACTACCATCAGAGACAATCATGATCTGGAAAACATGTCTCTTGATGAAATCTATGGAATGCTCAAAACTCATGAGCTTGAGATGGAACAAAGAAGTAAAAGGCATGGAGGCAAGTCCAAGATAATTGCTCTTAAAGTTGAGGAAAAAGCTTCTAAAGAAGTTACTGTGAAAAAGAGTCAATCCAATGGAAAGGCTCTTATTACAAAGTCTAATACTGAGTCATCAAACTCTGATGATGACACAAACTCTGACAATCTCACAGACTCTGATAATGAGGGTAGTGATGCTGAGATAATACAACTTGCCACCCTGATGGTAAAAAACTTCAAGAAGATGGCTTACAAGAACTTCAGGAAGGGAAAGAAGTTCACACGAAGAGATTCAAATTTTGAAAAGAAGAATTTCAGAAAAGCTGATGGAAAGGAAAGCATGTCTCGGAAAGTGGACAAGTCCAAGATCACATGCTATAATTGTGGTGAGAAAGGACATTTTGCACCTGAGTGCAAGAAAGTCAAAGTTGATAAAGGTCAAGCTTACATCACAAAGAAGAAGGACTGGGCTGACACTTCAGACTTTGAAGATGAGGTAAACTATGCCTTGATGGCAAATATTGATAGTATCTCTGAAGCTACTGAGACCAAGGTACCTCACTCTACTCTAGCTTTTGATACTACTGATATATCTGAGTTAAGACTCTTTCTTAAAAACTTGCATGTTAGCTACAGAGATCAGACTTTAGAAAATGAAAGAATAAAATCTGAAAGTCTAGACCTTAGAAAGAGAAATGACTATCTAGAATTAGAATTAGTACAGATGTTACAAATTCAGAAAGAGAGAGATGATGCTATTTTTGTTAAAACTGAATTATTGAAAAAGCATGCTTATCTTGAATATGAAATTGCTAAAGAAAGAAACATTATTAAAACTTGGACTAACTCTGGGAAAACTACTCAGATTATCATAGAGAATGATTGTTGGAAAGAAGGTCTAGGTTACATTGATAAAAAGAAAACTGCCAACCTAGAAGCTGAGACCTCTAAATCTGTATTTACTGAAAGGGCTGCAAAGCCCAAAATTAATCCTGTGAGGTTTGTACCAAAATCTGACAAACCAAAACAGGAAGTCAAATAAGTAAATATTGACTTAATGTCTCAGAAACAGCTTAAACACAAGCTGAAGGAGATAAAAAGAGTGAACAAGGTAAAAGAACCTAGGAAAAACAGAAATGGAAAGGTAGGCATCAATAAAAGCAACAACTATATGTCCATTCCCAATGCTCCTAGGAAGAAATGTTACAACTGTGGAAATCCTAACCATCTTGCTATTTTTTGCAGGAAGAATAAAAATATAAACTCTATACCTTCTAAGTCAGGAGTTAAGAGTCATTCAGTTAGGTTTAAGCCACAGAATCCTTGTTTTCACTGTGGCAATATTTGACATTCTATTTATACATGCAAAGAGTATCATAATTTGTATTATGATTATTATGAAATTAAACCCTCTTTGAATAAATTCAAGATTGATTCTACATGTATAAATTCTGATAAAAAGAATGTTAGCACAAACTCTGATAAGACTTCTGCTGCAAAAGCTAACAAACTTAATAAGGCCAAAGGATCCAAGAAATTCTGGGTCCTTAAAACTAATCATTAGTGGTCTTTTTGATTGCAGGGTAACAGGAAAAATATCCTTGTTCTGGACAGTGGATGCTCAGGACACAAGACTGGAAATAAAGCCCTGCTATCAGAATTTGTGGAGAAAGCTGGCCCAAGTGTTTCTTATGGAGATGGCAACATAGGAAGGACTCTGGGATATGGCAATATCAATCTTAGGAATGTCATCATTGAAACTGTAGCTCTAGTCTCAGGACTAAAACATAATCTGCTAAGTGTGAGTCAAATCTGTGACAGAGGTTATCATGTGGATTTCTTTGAAGAACACGGTAAAGTTGTAAACAAATCTATAGGAAAAGTTGTTCTGAAGGGATACATGCATTGTAACATTTATGAAGCCAAGCTTTCAACAAACTCTGATGGCTTTGCAATCTGTCTACTGAGTAGAGCATCAATTGAAGAAAGCTGGGATTGGCACAAGAGACTTTCTCATCTGAATTTCAACAGCATTAATGAGCTAGTGAAGAAAGATCTTGTGAGCAGATTGCCCAAATCAGTTTTTACTCGAGATGGCCTATGTGACTCATGTCAAAAGGCAAAACAAAGGAAAACTTCATTCAAAAGTAAGACTGAATCCTCAATTCTTGAGGCATATCACTTATTGCATGTTGATTTATTTGGTCCAGTAAATATAATGTCTATTGGAAAGAAAAGATATGCTTTGGTTATTGTTGATGAATACACCAGATATACATGGGTATATTTCATGCACAAGAAAGAAGAAATTACATCAATCTTAACAGAGCATGTCAGACAACTGGACAAAGGATCTAAGCATACAGTGAAAATCATAAGGAGTGATAATGGCACTAAGTTCAAGAATGCAGTCATGGAAGAGTTTTGTAAAGAAAATGGAATAAAGCAAGAATTCTCTGCACTTGGAACTCCACAACAAAATGGAGTAGTAGAGAGAAAAAACAGGACTCTCATAGAAGCTGCAAGGACCATGTTTGATGAAGCAAAGCTGCCAACTTACTTCTGGGCTGAAGTTGTGCAAGCTGCTTGTTTCACACAGAATGCTACACTCATAAACAAGCATGGTAAAACACCATATGAGATGGTGAAAAATAAGAAGCCGAACTTGAAGTACTTTCACGTGTTTGGATGTAAGTGTTTTGTTCTTAAGACTCATCCAGAACAGTTTTCCAAATTTGATTTAAAAGCTGATGAAGAATCTTTGTTGGATACCCACTATCCACAAAAGCATTCAGAGTCTACAATCTGAGAACAAAAATGGTCATGGAATCTATCCATGTGTCTTTTGATGATAAAAAGATAACAGGACTTGAAGATTTTGATGAACATGACCAGCTGAGATTTGAGAATGAAGAAATAAATGCTGATCTACAAAATTCTGATATTCTTTCAGACTCTATTGTTCAATCTATACCAGTAGATCAGACAGCAGCACATGTTGAGGGGGAGCAAGTGAACGATGAAAATGAACCCCAATCAAGTGAAGAAACATCAAAGAATGCATCTGCTACTAGTGATTCATTAAACTCTGATTCATCAAACTTTGAAAGCAACAGCTCAGGGGGAGCAAACAATGATTTTGGATCTACTAGTCATCACTCTCAACACAATTATGAACTAGGGGAATCATCAAGATCAAATCTGCCGAGACAAAGGGTTTGGAGTAAAGTGCATCCCTTTGAACAGATCATTGGTGAACCGGACACGGGTGTACAAACTAGAAGAGCAACACAGAATGAATGCAATTTCACAGGATTTTTATCTCAAATTGAACCTAAAAAGGTTGATGAAGCTCTTGATGATCCAGATTGGGTAACTGCAATGCAGGAAGAACTCAATCAGTTCGAAAGGTAGAAAGTATGGAAGCTGGTGCCAAGATCAAAAGATAAATCTGTAATTGGCACTAGATGGGTGTTTAGAAATAAACTGGATAAAAATGGTATTGTTACGAGGAACAAGGCTCGATTGGTAGTAAAGGGTTACTCTCAAGAAGAGGGAATTGATTATGATGAAACCTATGCTCCAGTTGCAAGGCTTGAAGCAATCAGGATGTTCTTAGCATTTGCTGCACACTCCAACTTTAAGGTTTTTTAGATGGATGTGAAGAGTGCATTTTTGAACGGAGATCTAGAAGAAGAAGTCTATGTTGAACAACCCCCTGGGTTCGAAGAAAAGGAATTTGAAGGTTTTGTGTACTTTCTCTTCAAAGCTCTCTATGGTCTCAAGCAAGCCCCTCGAACATGGTATGATACTCTCTCCAAGTTCTTACTTGAAAATGGTTTTACAAGAGGTATCATCGACAAAACTCTCTTTCATAAAAAGCATAAAAATGATATAATTCTGGTGCAAGTATATGTGGATGATATAATATTTGGTTCTACTAATGATTTGCTATGCAAGAGATTTGCTAAGCTAATGCAGAGTAGGTACGAGATGAGCATAATGGGTGAGTTGTCCTTCTTCCTTGGACTTCAAGTTGTTCAGAAGCCTGGTCTTCTGAAGAAATATGGGATGGAAGAAGCAGCTACTGCCAAGACCCCGATGCCAACTGCAATCAAGCTTGATGAAGACAAATCTGGTAAGTCAGTTGACATCACGAAGTATCGAGGTATGATCGGCTCTCTCTTGTACTTAACTGCTAGTAGACCAGATATTATGTTCGCAACTTGTCTATGTGCTAAATTCCAGGCTAACCCTAAAGAGTCACATCTTATAGCTGTTAAACGTATTTTCAGATACCTTAAGGGAACCCCCAATCTTGGGATTTGGTACCCTAAAGGAAGAGGTTTTGACCTAATTGGCTATACAGATTCTGACTTCGCAGGTTGTAAGATTGATCGGAAAAGTACTTCTGGAAGCTGTCAGTTTCTAGGAAGAAGGTTGGTATCTTGGTACAGCAAGAAGCAACACTCAGTATCAACTTCAGGACTATAGACTCATGTTGGACAAAATTCCAATTCTATGCGACAACACGAGTGTCATTGCCATTGCCAACAATCCAGTTTAACACACCAGGACTAAGCATATTGATATCAGGTATCATTTCTTACGAGAGCATGCCATGAATGGAACTGTGGTATTATATTTTGGTCCCACAGATGAACAAATTGCAGACATCTTTACTAAACCATTGGATGAATCCACTTTCTCCAGGTTAGTTGTTGAACTTGGGATGTTAAATCTGTCTAATTAATTTTGGATAATCAATAACTGCAATTTATTATAAGTTCACATGTACTTTAAATGTCCATATGTTTAGAACTTGTGAATTTATTTGCATCCAGTCCTCATATTATAGTTATCTCTATATTAATTACCACACTTATAAATGCTATATTTAATGGTAATTATTTAGTAAATAATTGAGTTAATTGTAGCATAATTAAATAAATATTTTATTGACATATATCAATTAATGATATTTTGTTAATTTTATGTCTATTTAATTGTGAGTTTATCTGATTATTGTGGATTAATTCTTGATTTAATGTGTGATTATTTTTAAATCCATAATAATTAGAAGTATTAAATATGTGTATGTGTATAGGCTGATAGGTTTCGGCGATAAGATGTTTTTCGGCCGACAGGTTTCGGTGATAAGATGTTTTTTCCGGCTAAATAGGTGGTTAGGTGAGAAATTATTGAGCGGTGTTATTTTTCAAACATAACCTGTCACTATTACACCTAACCCACTATTACTTGAAACCTTATAAATGATGAGTTTTTGTTTATGTTTAACATCATCATTTTTCAGATATACAGAGCATATACACACAATTGCTGAATATTCCGAGCTTTGATCGGAAATATCTCTCAATCTAGCTGGTGGTTTTTAGATCGGATTTCATATTCTTTCTTTATACATCATCCTTTATAAAAACTAACCCTTATTTTTGAGTTTCCTCAAAGTTTTGAAAATGGCATTGCAGGGAAGCTTTTTAATTGCTAAAGTTAATCATGTTTCCATTCAGCAAATCAAAATCATTCAGGATGAGCAATTTCGGGCTTGGACACAATTTCTGAATGAACATTCATTAATTCGCTATGCTTTAGTTACACAAGTGCAGCTTAACCATGATGCATTGCGTGAACTATATTGTAGTGCAGTTAACACTTCTGGACAGGACGGGTGTGCATTCACATATCGACTATTTGGTAGGTCGATTAGGGTCACTGAACGAGATGTTAATCGAATTCTTCATTTTCCTATGGAAAATCTCGTTTCTAATCCTACACCTGAACAGATTGAAATGTTCTTTCGTTTTATAAGGTACCAAGATGGCAATTTCAATACTGGTAATCTTTCTAGAACATTTCTAACCCAGTACTTGAATTTCTTCTTTCACACTCTTAACCATGTTTTTTCCTCAGATAGAACAAATCAAGATCGAATACCTGAATTTATTCAAATAATAGGGTATGCGGTCGCCAATAATTTGAGGATTAATTTTGGAAAAATAGTACTTGGTCAAATCATTTTAAAAATGAAACACTTGGGAACAAGAGATGTTCAGACTCAAAATGTCAAATGTCTATATCCAAGGTTTCTATAGTTAATACTAAATGATTTTTTGAATGATGAAGACAGGGTACGCTTGGAAAATGGTCAAAAGGTGGAATGTTCTTCTATAAAGACGAATGTAATTAATTACATAAGCAAAAAGAAATATACGGATGTGCCTACAGTCATAACTGAATATCTAAAGACTATCCAACTTCCGTTGTTACCACGACCAGTGAGAACAGGTATACAACAAGGTAATATTTCAATCCCTGCTATTCCAACCTCTGTATTCCCTATTGTGTCACGGAAAATACAGTTTCTACAGCCCCAGTGGCCATCTTACCCGACCAAGAGCATGAAATCCCACCGACTCTAACACAGGTCGAAGAGCCCATTCCACAAATGCAAACACAAACACAACAAACTCCTACACCTCAATTGTCACTTAAACGACCAGTTATCCACATTATTGAGGGAGATAGTGCCTCAGCAGCACCACATAAGGAGTTAGTTACATCAGCCGCCTCTACCTCATTCTAAACGGAGTAAACCCAATGAACCTGAGGTAACGACAACTGTTAGTTAAACAATTCTTTCTTATCAAATGAGTGAAAATATAAATAAGGTTGAATTGACGGGAGCAACTGGTGAATCTTCCATTTTACGGAAAAATCCATCGGTAGGTAGTTCTTTTATGAACCAAGTGTCTTCACAGACATACGAGGGAAACTTGGGTTTTGTGCCATTTAATCGATTCAAGTTTAACCTCCCAGAGGGAAAATCTCTGGATCTCTTTCGAGATTTACCACTTTTTACCAGTGGTCGGCAACTCGCTTCACGCGAGGACGGAAGCTCACGAACTTTCATTGCACCATCCGTGACCTCTGAAAAAGGGGCTAGGATGATTTCATTTGCAGGTACACATATCAGTGGAAGCTCTGGAGGAGAGTTGAGGGAAACACGAACAGAACATGTAAGTGTCACCCAAACCACTAAACCGAGTGAATATAGAGTGTTGAGTGAAACACCTGTAGAACGTACGAGTGAGCAACCTACTCAACCACATGCACCTGTAACCAGAAAGGAATACAACAGACTCCTTACACGGGTCCAAACAATGGAGAAAGAGTTATCAAATATCTGTAAGTCCATTGCAGAAATCAAAAACTTGCAACTTATTCAAAATGATTGCATTCCAGGTTCAATTACGTTCCATGGCAGCCCAGTTTAGTCATGCAATCAACTCCTTGGTAAAGCCATCTTCGTCTAATTTACCAACTCCACATCCTACTACTCTGAAGGATAACCCAACTGAGGGGGAGAAAGTGGATGATCAAGAAAAATATACTAGGCGTAAGGGCAAGGAAAAGGTTGTTGACACGGAATTAACTTTATTTTGGGAAAGAAAAAGCTAATGGGAGTATTAGTGCTATGTGGAAAGAAAGCAAAGGCAAACTTGAAGATATGTTCAGTCTACAGGAACAATTGTCTTGCACCTGGTTAATTTTTAGAAATCTGGAAAAGGTATATATATAATCCAGAATGCACTTTAATATTATTTATCTTGGTATTTTATTTGTATCAGTTGAGTTATCCTCTAGGTATTTGCTTGTCAAACCCTAACAATCAAATAGGGGGAGATTGTAAAGCATAATGAATTGTAATATGTAATGGAGGACATATATAACTCAACTAGGATAAAAGATAAATAATATTAACTCTATACAGGGATCGTTAAATTTGAAGAACATGCACCAACAAGGATCAAGTCGCTGAAAGAAGTTCATTAACATGATCAAGCCTCAGTGACAGAATAAGATGTACAGATGATTCAGTTGAAGGGCCAAAAGATTTCATGTATTTGAAGATATTTCTGCAGGCTAATAAATTGGAATGTAACGAAGGTGTGAAGATCAAGATCAGTGCTAGTCACTTGTGAACCAGACCAGTGCACCAAGTGTCAACACATACGGGAAGGATCAACACATTAATTCATAGAAAGAATTGCCAAAGCCTATTGACGATCAAGGACAGACATAATATCTTAAGGTATTGTCAAAAGTTAATTTACTCTAAAAATTAAATAAGTAACAGATTAATTAATTATTTATAACAAAATAATTAAATTAATCTGGTACTTGAATTATTTCTGAGGTGAATTAAAATAGCAGAATAAACAGAAGAGAGAAAATGAATAGTATCCGAAATCACTATTTATATGAATAGTAACCGAAATCACTATTCACATGAATAGTAACCGAAATTGTTACTATTCATGAATAGTACCCAAAAGTACTATTCATCAGGTGGGGCCTACATGAATATAAATGTTGAATGAAGAAATGAAAGTCTTCGTGCAGAATGTTCAAAGATTACTGAAGGCAGCAGACTGAAGAAAAAGGTCATCAGTTACGTTATATTAAGCAGCATAGTAACTTTCTAAAATCTATAAATAGGCCTGTTGTATTTCATTTCAAAACACACCTCAACACACAACTTTCTCTTCTCTCTCTTATATCTTCTCTGTGTAAGCTGCTAGACAGTCCATCTAGTAGGAAAGCCGGCTTAGCCCGCTTTCAGGAAGTGTCGGGTAGAAGGTCCTCGTGCCTAAACTATCCTAGGAGTGTTTGATTTTGTAGCTGATCCATATATAGGATTAGATTGTGTAGCAAACCTCCGGGTTTTATCTATTTAAAGATATTTCCCACACAGTTGTGTTATTTCGATTTAGTATTTTTGATTTCATATCCACATCAAAAATTGAAATATTTTTAAATAACGCATTCAACCCCCCTTCTACGTTATTCCGGACCTAACATATCTAGGATGCAGTAAAAAATGAAACTCATTCACGCACATTAAGTCCAATGAAAACATTATAGTACCTGGCCTTCACCGTACTAAATCTCATCAGCTGCTCTTGGTGCTAACTGAACTGTAATATGATCTAAAAGGGATTACTTTAGGGTAGTTGTCACCATCTATTTCCTGGAGCCCCATAACAAGTTCACGTGCTACCTTGGTGAAATTATTCAACCCTTTCATAATTAAGAGCAGAGATGTAATGCTTAAATGTATCCAGTATATGACAATACTTTGTACCCAACTTATCATACATAACAAAGCACAGAGAATTAAAGATATTTCTATAGACAATTCCAATATTACCTTCAAATCTATTGACAAACTTATAATGTCCTAAACATATGTACCACAAAATGTGAAATTAAAGATGTAATGTCTCTCCGATTTCTTGAACTTTACATTGTATACACAGCAGCAAAACAAATGATATAATACAAGCAAAACAGCAGAACAAAACATAAACACAAACTACAAGCAAAATACAAACACAAACTAAGACAAACACAAACTAACACAAAATTACAAGCTAACACAAAACTCCAATTAATAAGTAAACCCTAATCGATACATAAAAAATTCATCTAAAAGCAAATTTTCAAATCAATTGGGGAAAGAAGATATCTTTTCCGAGATTTAGAGTTCTTCGAGCTGATCTCTGTAATCACTCTCTCTCGCCTTATCACTCTCTTTGTAATCTCTCTCTCGCCTTATCTCTCTCTGTAATCTCTCTCTCTCTTGCCTTATCTATCTCTGTAATCTCTCTCGCCTTATCTCTCTCTGTTTCGAGTTTGTATCTGTGTTGTGGGTGTTTGTATCTGCATATGCTTAGTCAATTTTTTTTTTCTAGTCAAAACTCTTTTAGAGCCCGGCAACAAAAAATTGCAAGCCCGCTAGGAAGCCCGCCAATTTTTCCCCAAAAATTTTGAAATCAATTGCAACGTTTATCAATTTTCGTTGCAATTTAACCTGAACTTTGGTAAAAATTTACTCAATTGTTACGATTTTAAAAAATGTTACAATACTTCTAAATTTGTTAAAACTTGTCAGTCAATAGCAACGATTTGTAAGCAATTTTTTCATTGAGTGTTGCAATAGCCATTCTATGGTGTAGTGATAAAGTCAGTCATGTAAAGTTTAATAATAATAGAGTTTAGAGTTATACCATAGTGACACCATAATATCTTGGATTATTAAATGGAGTGAGTGATGGCCACCTGGGTTTCTGCTAGAAAAGTTCACATGCTTGAAAAATTAAACGGAATCCAGCCCCATGCTAAACCAATCTATCATACTCCCTTGAATTAGCAATTTTTCGTGCTGATAACGTATTATAGAACTATTATAGATAAAGAACTGTATGTTTCTCTATATCAAATAGTTTCATACAATGCCTTTATATAGAGAAAAGATGCTCAAGTTACAAGAAAGTAAAAAGCCAAAGGTTATCTCATAATGATAGGAAAAGCTAGAAATCTAAGAGTCAGACAATAAATACATAACAATCGTGAAAGTACTATTTTACCATTATTTAAAAAAAAATAACAATAGTATCACTATTCTATAATTTGTGTAAAAATGGAAGAACTTTTGTTAGCATTGAGAATCAAACCACTAACTTTTAAATTATTTTTAATACATTTTTGAGTATTAAAACCCCCGATGTTTTCAAGCACGTAATTAGAATTAACTTTGACTTTAGGAAAAAAAATACACATAATTTATTAATATAGACACTCGTATCATAATCACTATGCTACATTACTTTTTAAGTTTACTTTAAAAATCTTATTAGACAAACTACGCTTTTACCACTTAACTTATTTTCTTATTAATTTTAACTTTTGAGTAAATAAAATGTTAGTTTATATTATTTCTAGAACTCCATTTTTTAAATTTTCGTAGTTTTATTATATATCTATATATTCAATCATTTTTATTATGCCTATTTATTTTTTATTAAATATTTATTAATTATATTATTTATTTATGTGTTATAAATTTACAAAAATGCAAGTTGTTTGTAATCTACGTAAAAATGGAAGAATTTGTGTTAGGATTAGAAATCGAACCATTAATCTACTCCCATAAAATTCATAGTGTAACCATTATACTACATTAAATCTTGTATTCTTTCAAAAATCTTATTAAATAAGTCACTCTTTTTCTTTATAATTTTAACTTTTGTATAAATGTTAGTTAACATTATTTTTACAACTCTGTTTTTTTTTTCAATTTTCATAATTTACATATAACTATGTAATCAATACCCTTTATAAACTTTTGTTACACTTTTATTTTTTTGATTAAGTAGATATCGATTATGTTGTTAATTGTTATGATTTATATTTTTATATATTTTTAGTTAATAAATTTCTCTCCCTGTACGAGTAGTTTTACCCAATAATTAGGTTTATTCTACCCATATTTTGGGTTAGTTGGTCACTCCTTGTGAGAGTTTAGTTTGCTTGTCTCTTCTTGTAAGAATTTTGGTGTGTTTTATGTTCAGGATCGTAGATCTGGGGGATTATTGTAATAAAGATTCGTTGATGAAGGTCTACATGGTGTCGCAGTTATGGTCGATTTTTAGAATATGTTATGACAAATCAGGTATATATATTCTTCACCACTACACCAAATCGTTAAATTGTATCTCCAAAAAGGTTGTATATTTCAACGATATGAGCAAGTGATGCTCCACAGTGCAATATCTAATTGCATGATGATATTATTTGTATAGTATAGTTAGCCTACCAGGGATTTTCTAACATCATCCCCTATCCCGTATAATATATTATAACAACTGAAACAAAAGTGCAATTAGTCGTAAAAAAATGTTGGTACGAGAATGAAGGATTCCAGGGTGGTGATAAACGTACGATCTTCGGGTGATAAGAGAGATCTAAATTTTTTTTGCACATCCAATCTCCATATGCATAAACTTTATGTGTACTTGTTCTGCATGTGTGCACAATTTTGTATGCATAAGATTTTGAAGTCACATGTGCAACTGAGCATTGTTATCAAATTTTCAATAAACCTCGCTTGACTGGAGGTGCTGGTAATTAGGAACAACTCATAATTATGCATGACAAAAAAAATCAAATCATCGAGAAAGAGACGAAATATTCATGAAACTTTACCCTTCCACGTTGGCTCTTTGAATCTATTTGTTGAACTTTGTTAATGACGATATACATTGACAATTAGGTATATATTAAGAAATACTGAAAACAACAACAAACTTGTTTAGATATCAGAACTATTTTCACTAGTTTCATTTCTGGAAAAAAGTTAATGTACTTCGTGAATTATGCCATTACATGAACTCTTGCATTTTCTTATGTTTTTGTTCATTTCAGAGCATTGATTCTATCTTATTTAGTGGTATAGTTTTGTCAATATTTGCTTCCATACTTTTTTCTATATTAATTAATTAAATAGTTGCGTGTCCTCTATATAGACTATATGTGCATTGGGATGTGTAGCTATTTGTGGTCCACAAATGCATAAACATGTTTTGAGCTTTTGATCCAGTGGTAGCTCGTTTGGGTGAATTACTGGGTCTAGGGGAACTACTTATAAGTCTCATGCCTTAGGGTACACTTGAGTTATCACTATAACCATTGTTATCATCCTAATCACGTGTGACAGTTTGGAATCCTTCTTCATCAAAAACACTTTCACCCGTAATTCCACCTAAATTTCTATTGGCATTTCTACCGGCATCGTCACTTCCACTTAGAACAGACTTTCCACCAGTACCGTAAATACTTTCACTTTCACTCATACCATAGTTTCCACCAGCACCATAAATATTTTCACCCGCACTTCAACTTTTATCATAGTTTTCACCCGCATCATAAACATTTTCACTCGTATTTTTACCCGTACCATAATAGTGTTTGGTCTGTACAATGTGTTGTTTAAGATCTTGACGAAACTTTTCAAGTGAAAACTTCATTCTCGATTCTACGAGAATTTTTATGAAAGCCTTTCATTTGTTTCTCTTCGATGAAAGTTTGATTTTCCCATATAAGATATCATGATCTTGATTGGCGGTCTATCATACAAATTAATCCGAGTATAATTTAATTCAAAATCTTATTTACAAATCGATCAATTTCCCACTTAAAGGAGGACAAAACATCAGTGATAATGCATATATGATCTTTGTTTCATTGACATATTGTTTGTGTTAGTGTAGGTGCCCTAGAGGCAATACATTGTTTCTCGAATAAATCTTATGTCATTTGATTATTAAATAAATGTATTTATTATGACTCTAATTACTGCGATATTTGTTAGCATAATAAATGTCCTTAGAATAATGATACACATTATATAGTTTAAGTTTACAACTTGAATTTGAGATTATATAATATATATCATATTCTTAAAGGTCCCTAGTCGAGTATTATTATACAGGACAATAATAATACATAAATAGACTAGTATGTTTTTGACTGATAACCACATCTCATTGGTTATAAGTATGGAGATACTAAAGTCAATACATAGGTACATGTAGCCTGTAGGGTACATGGTACTGGACAGACCCACCGTGAGATTCTTCATGTTAATTAAATCATAAGAAAGACTCACAATGATAATGGTGTAATGATCCTTTGACTTGAGATCATTATATTTCTATACGAGGATAATATACTTTGACTACATTAAAAGTTATCCTTGACCGGGTAATGATAAAAGTGGACATCAGGTATATTGTGAATCGTATGAGAAATATTAATGATAGATAAAGGATTTAACCCTCCTATCAGATAGGAGAGATATTATTGGCCTCTTGATTGAGTGAGACTATAAAATGCATGGCCGTGCTCAAATAATGATTTGTTATTAATAGTCTACTCATGGATCAAGTAAACCCGGATTAAATTATGAAGAGGATGACAATAAACATGCCTCGAGTTTAATCTATAATATTTGGTTAAAGGGATTATATTACACGGGAACATTAATCACAAAAGGTTTATCGAATCACGATTTAATTATTATTTAATTGGGTAGCAATGATGTATTACTAGATACCGCTCATTGTTTATAATTTTATTGGAGAATAAAATTATTGCCAAAATAAATAATAACCTACAGGATCACACACATAGAACATTTTAAAGGATGAATTAATTTAAATTATGAATTTAAATTAATTAATGATAAGTTGGATTTTATTTACTAATTAAGTGGGACTTAATTAAGCTATAATAAAATACAAAGATATATGAGATATGATTTTAATTATTATTTATTTGAATAATAGAATTAGATTTTATTATTTAAATAAATCATATTTGGGCTAGGTTTTTGACAAGGGTTTTTGGCTTTATATTATCCTATATATAAAGATATGGGAAAAAGGATTACGTACGTGAAAAATCAGTAGAGCCGCATCCCAAAAACCAAAACCCTAAAAACTAGATCTCATATTTTCATTGGAGGCTAGTACCTCCCTTCCGAACAAGAATCGTTCTTGGAATGTTCGTGTGGATACCGTAGAGGAGGCTTCGAGGAGGAGCGTTTAGAATCGTGAAAGATAGGATCCTTTTGGCATCCAATACGTAAAGCTTCATAAAAAGGTAAACATATTCTTACTACCATGATTATCTAGCATTAAACATGGATCCCGGGCTTGGAATTCGATTTAATTTTACAGTTTCCGTTGCGTTTTTGATGCTCGAATTCCAACATTGGCATCAGAGCTACATGTTTAATGGATAATCTGGTTAATATTGATGCATACGATCTGTAACATGACTTACCAGTTTTGTTTTCCTTTTCTGTAAACCATTCTGCATGAAAAACCGGTTTTGCATGCTTCGGTTTTACTGGTTTCGTTGTGTTCATTTGATCTGCCATGTTTTAACATGATTAAATCGTAGTTATGAACGTACTGCATAACCTTGGCTGCGTTTTATTCTTCTGCAACAAGATCGTCTTGTTTTTGTTCGTATGTTATGTTACCAGTCGATGTATAGATACACACACACACGAGCGTATGTTTATCTGGGTTGTTGTTTGTCTGCTATGTCTTGCTGTGTAAGATAAGATCATAACTGTTGTATGTATTTGATACATATATTCATGTTTTACTGGCGCCATATACTAGTTTATAAACTTCTGGCAACTTACATGCTCATATACATACCTGCGATTTTGTATGTTTTATGTGCGTTTTCTGCATAAAACTGCTAAGACATGATATAGATCATATAAACGTCCCAGATTTAGTTATATGATTGATGTATACGATACATGTCATATGCTATGTGTTTACCAGTTTTCGAAATCAAAACTCCTGGTATAGTTTTCGTCGCAACTAACTTATACACGTTCCTTCTGTGATTTAAAAATCTGCTGCGTCTTCTCTGTATCATTCGAGTTCTGCTGGGTTTTTGCACACATATTCTACACACGATTTATGCATTATGTCTGCAATATATCTGTTTGCTAGAGTTTAGACGTTGATGTATAAATATGCGTATTCTCCTGTGCTTGGTCTGTTACGTATGCAAAGTCTGCCGTGCGTCGTGCATGTAAGAGTGTATGTATGCCTGTGTCATTACGCAAAAATAACTGGTAACAATGAGTATGTTTGCGACTGGACTGATGTATCTATAGGATAGATATTTATATGTTTTGTTTTGCTGCGTATATACACGTCTGTATTGCTGGGTCTCTGCACACAAGTTCTATGCTATGCATTTTTCGTTTACGAAACATTAAATCATGACTAAAGTATTGGATACATGCTACTCTGCAATCTGCGATTTTGCCATACAAGTGCATCATGGTTTTGGTTGTCTGTTGTTGATTATCTGAGGTTTAACGGGATCTGATCACCTTGTCTAACCAGTTGCATTCGCAAGTAGTATATATATATATATATATATATATATATATGAGTAGGGATCTAGAGAAAACCCCTTTAAAAGGAGAACTTAGAAAACTAAATTAAAATATAGCACATATGGTATTCAAACTGATCGTTGGGAGATGGAAAAAAATGTGGTGAAATTAGATTTTAAAAAAATATCACCGATTGACGGGAAAAATCAAATTAAAAACGGAGGGGATTAGGTGGGATTGTGTGTGTGAGGGTGTATTTGATTAGTGTGTGAGTGCCCCTGGCGGGGCCATTGATTATAATACATCCAATGGCTAGGATTAGTACCTTAGTTTTCTTCAAAAAAAGAGTTCTCTTTTGATCATTTGCCTATATTATATATATATATATATATATATATATATATATATATATATATATATATATATATATATATATATATATATATATATATATGTACAAACTGCTAATACATGATCTGCTAGAACTGCATGCTAGGTTGATGAATTAAACATTTAAGGAACAGATAATTGATTGTGTTATGCTGAGAAGATGATCGTAGGTCTGTAATAACGTTTAAGGATCATGTAAAATCACAAAGTATTAAGGATATCGAACTGGGTATGTACTGAAGAACAGCTGCATAATTTTTTGACACCTGTGATACGCATACGAAGAATGCGTATCAGCTAATACGCATTCAGAAGATGCGTATCTGCTGATGCGTATTCGTAAGATACGTATCAGCCTTGTTTTATCTGTTCTGTTTATGCGTGAGCTGTTTATGCGTATCTGTTTTCTGCTTTGCATGCTAGGTTAGAATTATATACGATAATTATTAACCTGAAAAATTGCGGAATTTTATTAATTTAGTAATTTGATTACTATATTAATATTTAATTAAATATGTTAATTAATTATTTATGATGTGATCATATTTAATTTATGTTGAATAATAATGTGATTATACAACATGTGATGCTTTAATTGCTATGTGAGCATGATGCATGGTTATGGCCCCAAGACCTAGTTTTAATTTATTTTTAAAATTTTAATTTATGGTTTGTAATAATTAAATACGACTTGCATGTCGTTTTTCTCTTGTAATTATTTTATCTCGAATACAACTCGAGTTCTTTTGTAAATTGTTTCAAAAAGGAAGCTTGGAGGCAATCGAGGCGGCTTTGGAAGCGAAGCAGGAGATTTTGTAATAATTAGTTATTACATTTACCACCATAGATTGACCTTGATTTTTCCATTAGCTTGGAAAAATCGCATAGAATTGGGCCATAACCATAGCATATTTAATTATCTGATGCGCTTTACATATGATGTATGTTTATGCATGTGATGTATAGATAAGTAGGATGGAATGTATGTATTAGATACGACACTCATGCCATGATTGCTTAAACAAGATAAAATCTGTAACGATTCAAGATTTTAAAATAAACAAACGATCATGAGATTTCTGTGTTTATGAAACACGGAATTAAATACGAATTTTCAATTATTTAGATATGGGGAGATTTTGTCAAAAACGGGTTTTACCTGTAAGGAAGTTGGGTATTAAGTGAGGCCACTTGTGACTCCTCCAACAACCTGGAAATCAAACTATTGATCAACATTGATTTGAAGTATTTAATTCAAGGAAAAATTGGGAATATCTTTATGATGGGATCATGGTCGTTTTAATTCAAAATCCCTTAACAAAATATTAAGTTTTAATCGGATGCTTTCCAATGAATGAACACTCATTGAATCCTAGATCGATAAGGGGAATGACTGCCAGTGGCAGGGGACTCCTGTCTATCGTGGTGAGATGTGACGAATATAAGCGGTTATATTCGACCGTTGTATCATTTGGTTTAACTTAACTGAGTCGTCATAATAAGGTGAAAATAAACGGTTATATTCAATTATTATGAACTTAGAAGCATAGAGTTTGGTTCAAAATCTATTAGATAGACAAGAACAATTGTTGTTCACCAAACTATCCAAGAATTGTATATGATATAATTGACAACTGTTGTCTACCTAAATAATCATGTTTTAAGGACTACCAGTGGTTGACTTAGGATATGACGAAATATGGATCTTGGCTCACTAGAAAGATTTATGGGATATTCTTTTCGATTTAATAGTAAGGGCTATTAATTTGATAAAAATAGTGGGAGATATATTATGAATATATCATAATCATTTGAACATAATAATGATAACTCGGACAATCTAATGTTTATTATGTGCTTTTAACATTGTAGATACTGAATAATGACAAACAACACAAACTCTCTATCCGTTCGATCAATCCTTGAGAAGGATAGATTGAAGGAGGATCTGAAGAAGAAGAAGTCTCAATAAGCTTCTACTTCAGGAATATATGTTATAGAAGTCAATCTGTCTACTTCTACATCTTGGGTATTGGATACTGGATGTGCTTCTCACATTTGTATAAATGTGAAGGAACTACAGAGAAGTAGGACTTTGGCTAAGGGAGAAGTGGACCTACGAGTAGGCAATGGAGCAAGAGTTGCTGCTTTAGCCATAGGAACTTATTATCTATCTTTGCCCTCTGGGCTTGTTTTAGAACTTGAAGACTGTTATTACGTGCCTGCGATTCGCAGAAACATTATTTCTGTTTCTTGTTTGGACAAGAAAGGTTTTTCGTTTATAATAAAGAACAATAGTTGCTCTTTTGCTTTAAATGATTTAACCTATGGTGTTGCGCGTTTATTTAATGGTTTATATGTTCTTGATTTAGATAATCCTGTATGTAACATAGAAAACAAACGACTTAAAGTTAATGACTCAAATCAAACATACCTCTGGCATTGTCGTCTAGGTCATATAAATGAGAAACGCATATCCAAATTTCATAAGGATGGATACTTGGATAAGTTTGATTTTTGAATCATACGAAAAATGCGAATCTTGTTTGCTTGGTAAGATGACTAAAGCCCCTTTTACTGGTAAGGGTCAAAGGGCCACTGAACGTTTGGAGCTAATACATAGTGATGTATGTGGCCCAATGCATGTGATGGCTAGAGGAGGCTACTACTACTTCATAACATTTACTGATGACTTCAGTAGATACGGATATGTGTATCTTATGAAGAATAAATCCGATTTTTTTGAAAAATTCAAAGAATATAAGGCTGAAGTAGAGAAGCAAATAGGCGGAGGTGCAAGTATTAAAATCTTACGATCTGATCGTGGGGGTGAATACTTAAGCACCGAATTTAAAAAGTATTTAAAAGAGTGTGGTATTGTATCACAACTCACTCCGCCAGGTACACCTCAATGGAACGGAGTTTCAGAGAGGAGAAATCGTACCCTATTAGACATGGTACGATTGATGATGAGTCATGCAGATCTTCCAATTAGTTTCTGGGGTCACACTCTAGAAATAGCGGCTTTCACACTTAACCGTGTTCCTATTAAGAAGGTTCAAAATGACTCCATATGAGATATGGGAGGAGAAACGGTCAGGCATGAACTTTATGAAAGTTTGGGGATGCAAGGCGTTTTGTGAAACGTTGAGTATCTGACAAGCTTGGACCTAAATCCGAAGAATACAATTTTGTGGAATACTCTAAAGAAATAAAGGCGTATTATTTTATAGTCCCTCTGAGCAGAAAGTGTTTACTGCTCGAGATGCTGTCTTTATGGAAAGAGATCAGTTTCTAAAAGAAACAGTGGGAGAACTATAGATCTCGATGACGATCGAGAACCACAAAATAACATTGAACCTGAAGTGGAACCTGAAGTCAAATAGTATGGCTTTGTTCCTTGTGTTTACAAGATGGTTAGTGGGAGCTATATGGCATTCAATAGTATTATATGTTGATGATATATTACTAATGGAGAATGACATATCTTCTCTAAAGGATGTTAAGACTTGGTTAGGGAGCAATTTCTCTATGAAAGACTTAGGAGAGGCAACCTACATTCTAGGAATGAGGATCTATAGAGATAGATCTAAAAGGATGATCGGTCTAAGTCAGAGTACATACATTGATAAGGTTTTGCATCGTTTTGGTATGCAAAATGCTAAAAGGGGATATGTCCTTGTGTCTCAAGGAATAACGATTTCTAAAGACCAGTGTCCGAAATCATTAGATGAGAAGGACCACATGAATAAAGTTCCATATGCATCAGCAATTGGATCTATCATGTATGCAATGGTATGTACTCGCCCCGATGTTTCGTATGCTTTGAGCATGACGAACAGATACCAGTCTAATCCAGGTGAAGGTCACTGGACGGCAGTCAAGAATATTCTAAAGTACCTGAAAAGGACTAAAGATTCATTCTTGGTGTATGGAGGAGAGGAGAAACTGGTTGTAAAGGGTTACACCGATGCAAGTTTCCAAACAGACAGGGATGATACTGTATCACAGTCTGGTTTTGTGTTTTGTCTAAATGGAGGTGCTGTAAGCTGGAAGAGTTCAAAGCAAGAAACAGTAGCTGATTCTACAATGGAGGCTGAGTACATTGCAGCTTGTGAAGCGGCTAAGGAGGCAGTTTGGATTCGAAAATTCATTTCTGATTTGGAAGTGGTTCCATCGATTGCAGATCCCATTGATCTATACTGCGATAATAATGGGGTCATCGCACAGGCTAGAGAGCCTAGATCGCACTCCCGATCCAAACATATACTCAGAAGATATCACCTCATACGAGAGATTAATGAAAGGGGTGAAATACATATATGTAAAGTGCATACAAATGATAACATTGCATACATTGTTTCTCCAATATATCTTATGTCATTTGATTATTAAATAAATGTATTTATTATGACTCTAATTACTACGATATTTGTTAGCATAATAAATGTCCTTAGAATAATGATACACATTATATAGTTTAAGTTTACAACTTGAATTTGAGATTATATAATATATATCATATTCTTAAAGGTCCCTAGTCGAGTATTATTATACAGGACAATAATAATACATAAATAGACTAGTATGTTTTTGACTGATAACCACATCTCATTGGTTATAAGTATGGAGATACTAAAGTCAATACATAGGTACATGTAGCCTGTAGGGTACATGGTACTGGACAGACCCACCGTGAGATTCTTCATGTTAATTAAATCATAAGAAAGACTCACAATGATAATGGTGTAATGATCCTTTGACTTGAGATCATTATATTTCTATACGAGGATAATATACTTTGACTACATTAAAAGTTATCCTTGACCGGGTAATGATAAAAGTGGACATCAGGTATATTGTGAATCGTATGAGAAATATTAATGATAGATAAAGGATTTAACCCTCCTATCAGATAGGAGAGATATTATTGGCCTCTTGATTGAGTGAGACTATAAAATGCATGGCCGTGCTCAAATAATGATTTGTTATTAATAGTCTACTCATGGATCAAGTAAACCCGGATTAAATTATGAAGAGGATGACAATAAACATGCCTCGAGTTTAATCTATAATATTTGGTTAAAGGGATTATATTACACGGGAACATTAATCACAAAAGGTTTATCGAATCACGATTTAATTATTATTTAATTGGGTAGCAATGATGTATTACTAGATACCGCTCATTGTTTATAATTTTATTGGAGAATAAAATTATTGCCAAAATAAATAATAACCTACAGGGTCACACACATAGAACATTTTAAAGGATGAATTAATTTAAATTAATTAATGATAAGTTGGATTTTATTATATTAATTAAGTGGGACTTAATTAAGCTATAATAAAATACAAAGATATATGAGATATGATTTTAATTATTATTTATTTGAATAATAGAATTAGATTTTATTATTTAAATAAATCATATTTGGGCTAGGTTTTTGACAAGGGTTTTTGGCTTTATATTATCCTATATATAAAGATATGGGAAAAAGGATTACGTACGTGAAAAATCAGTAGAGCCGCATCCCAAAAACCAAAACCCTAAAAACTAGATCTCATATTTTCATTGGAGGATAGTACCTCCCTTCCGAACAAGAATCGTTCTTGGAATGTTCGTGTGGATACCGTAGAGGAGGCTTCGAGGAGGAGCGTTTAGAATCGTGAAAGATAGGATCCTTTTGGCATCCAATACGTAAAGCTTCATAAAAAGGTAAACATATTCTTACTACCATGATTATCTAGCATTAAACATGGATCCCGGGCTTGGAATTTGATTTAATTTTACAGTTTCCGTTGCGTTTTTGATGCTCGAATTCCAACAGTTTGCCTAAGGATGTGTTGGGTGGGATCCGACAATGAAACCAATTTTGAAATTAAAGTTTGTTTTGTAAAGCGATTTTCCCTTGCAAAGTTAGTTTCTTGATCAATATTTGTCCCTAAGCTAACAACAGGATCACAATGGCTAAATACAATTGATGTGAAATCAATATAATTTTCTACCGATAATTCAATGCTAGGTCCATGTTTTATGTATCCTATTATTAAAATTTCGCATTCGTATACGAGATAATTAGATAAAAAAAAACTCACTTATTGGAGTATGACGACCATATGACGCAGTCTCCATCCATTCCAGTCTTACTCTGTCCTTTAATTTCGGTTTACAATTAAATAGCTCGGAAAGTTCTTTTGCAATATTCTTGTGACTTCTTCTACGGATATAATCCTCATCTTCATCAATTTTCCATTCGATCGTTCTTTCCGCAAAAACACCATTTAGGCTTTTATGAACTTACAATCATTGAGATTTTTTATGATCTTTTTTGTGTTTGGATCACTCTCGTTCTAGATCCTAAAAGAATAATAGAATATTTTCGTTTTAAATCAATTTTTTTATTTAGCCATCATTAGATCTATCTCGTTAATAATTTTATTATTTCAAAATAAAATTAAATTGTTATTAATGACTAAAAGTAAAATATTTGATTGGTAGTAGATGAGGGTAATAGCAACCCTTCGTGAATACAACGGTAACATCTTCATTTTTTTATTTTTAAACTATAAAATATTTAAATATAAATTTTTAAAAAATTAAATGTGTCCTCCCTCATAAATGGATTCTAAGAGATCGCACATGCACATGCCTATAACTTTACTTTTATTTTAGTTGACATATGACTTAGGTAGCATTAGTATATAAAAACAATTTTTCACCAGACAAATAGTACATGAATAAATCACTTGTTAAAAGATACACTCTTCATTATTTTGTGATATCAAGGATTGAATTTTTAAATGATTTGAACAAATTATATCTCAGTTTTACTCATTGATAATACTTTAATTTTTTTTAAATAATAAAATTATCAAATAAATAGATGAAAAGGTGATTAAATGTGTCCTCACATAAATTATAGATTAATCTCACAAGTTGAGTCGACAAACACCTTCATAAGTTTTTGTGGAGTTCGATGAAGGGAGGGTTGTTATGGTATTGGAAGGAGGCTACAATGTTAAGTACATACCGGAGTGTGCACTTGCTTGTGTAAAGGAACTACTGGAGAGCCAAAAGTACATCATCAGTTCAGAGGTTGTTCCTCTTGAGTCAACATGGAGGGTCATAAAAATGGTTTGGGAAGCATTGTGCGAATATTGGCCAGTACTTGGTGAGCCATTTCAGAAGATATCACCTCAGATGATAAGCTCTTGTAGTAATATGAATGCCATAAATGAAGTCCAAGGAGAAATCATATGGCTACAAGATCGGTTTGCATCTCTTGCTGTCAGTTTAGGGGAGAAGGAGTCATAGGAGATAGCAGAATCGAGTGATGCTACCGAAAGAGCAGAGTAGAATGGGGAATCTTTGTTAGTTTACATAATTTCATCAGTCAAAGTGAAAGGGTTGATCAAATTATAGTTACTAATGTATAAGATGATATAGTGATGGTTCATTAAATTAAGGATACATGCTCAGTTCAGTATGTTATAGCTCCATTTTAACTGTTTCAGGTTCCTAATGTCTTTTTAATTAATTTCGGCCAGCAGTCCTTGTCTTAGGCATAAATTTTGTTTTACATGCTTATATAAGGACTGCATATGTATTGTTCCCTTTATTGCTATTAATGAATCTATTAATTATAAAAAAAAAAGTTTTGTGGAAGACTTTAGATTACCAAACATGCCTTAAAATAAATTTTGCTCAAATTAAGCCAAATTTAACATTATATTTTTTATATGAATAAACGTAATGGGGATTTTATCCAAAATTTTGATTGTTTCCCAACCCTTGGATTTAATATTTTCAAAAATAGACGATCAAAATTATATCATATAATAACAATTATAACTTGTTAAATTATTATTTATCAATCAAATATTTTTTTTAATGTTAAATGTTTTATTTGTAAACTATATAATGACCTAACTTTAATCTATAATAGATACTCCCTCCGTCTCACTCATTTTGTCACCAATCAGATTTCCACCTTTTTCAATCATTATATCCTTATGTATAATAAGTGTAAGAGAGATCTTATCCATAATTTTGGTCCTTTAGTTTTGGTCAATGTACCGTCAAAATAATCTCAATCGTCGAATTTAATTATAATTTTAAAAATAGATGATCAAGATTATATCATATTGAAAAGAAATATTATAGTCTAAAAAGGATTTAATTAAAAAAAGTTTTATTAGAATTGAATTTTAAGGTGGGATGATTTTGGTGAATTTGGGTTGCAAGGCCCCGCCAGGGGCCATATTCAACTGAATGCAACCACATGCAACTAAATTTCTGATTGCAAGTTCCATTTTTCAGTTGTCATTTTCGACCTATATATATATATATATATATATATATATATATATATATATATATATATATATATATATATAGTCATTGCTCCATACAGAACACCCTTATATAATAAACAATAAAGAACACCTTAGATCTAATAGATCCAATGGCCCCGCCAGGGGCACCCAATACAAAAAGTTGTTATTTTTTATCCTCTATCCATCCAGAAAAAAAATTTACTGTTCATGATGACGTCATGCTGACGTCAACAGTGACGTCATCATGAACAGTAATTCTTTTTTTTTTTGCTAGATGGATAGAGGGCTAAAAAATAACAACTTTTTGTATTGGGTGTCATGACGGAACTCTTATATTAGATTAGATATGAGGTGTTCTTTATTATTTGTTATATAAGGTGTTTGTTATGGAGTGCAACTATATATATATATATATATATATATATATATATATATATATATATATATGAATATGGCCCCTGGCGGGGCCTTGCAACCCAAATCCACACCCCACCTTTAAAAAAAAAGTTACATGTGGTTGCATTCAGTTGAATATGACCCCTGGCGGGGCCTTGCAACCCAAATTCACCAAAATCACCCCACCTTAAAAAAAAAAGTTGCATGTGGTTGCATTCAGTTGCAATCCAAATCCACCAAAATATCACCCCACCTTAAAAAAAAAGTGTCGAATAAGGAAGAAGGCGGGCAGGCTGCTGGGCAGGAGAGGGGAGGGGGGAAGGGTTGCCCTAATTTGTAGTATTTTTGCAATTTTGAAACTTATTTTAGTAAAATTGCAATTAAGAAAGTATAAGATAGTAAATATGCAATTAATTAGAGAAGAGTGTATTTTTGCAAATAGAAACTTTAAACCTAGTATTTTTGGTAAATTCTCTTTTATTTATTATTTTATTAATATTAAAAAAGTTCATATTTACTATTTGGGCTCTATCTCGAGATTTAGAAATCAGATTTGGATGATTTTACAACCCACACGAAACTCATAACAATATCTTTAATTTAGTAATGATTTAGCAACTATTATCCAAATGGAAATACTCAGAATCTCAAGATAAAATATAATTGCTAATTTTTACATTAATCCTATTTAGTGTAGAAGACCTACATTGATAATCACATTCAATGTAGAAAACACAATTATATATGATTTAAATAATTGACATTCACTTTTTTGTATTTCAATGTAAATACAATTTTTAGTTTACATGTTAAAATATAAAATATTTCTATGCTAGATCCAACATTTTTCATCTATTTATTTTAAGATCTAACGGTTCTTATTTACTTTGTCGTACTGAGGACCAGACTATCGACTACCAAAGTTTTGGATCAAATATTTTTTACTCTTATTATTAAAATTATATTTGGTTGTAAGTGAAACTACCTTCATATAATAAGAAGGTTATTTTGATAATCAAAACAAAAAATAAGTAGATTTACTAAATCGAATAGAATTTTCAACGTAAAAAATCATCATTTTCTTCTCGCTTTTATTTCTTGGTAGTTTTAATTGAAAATTAATTATTAAACCATCACAAAATTAAAGATTATTTTGTTAATTTCACGTGGGCTATAAAATCGTCCAAATCAAGTTTTTAGAATTCAAGATAAAACACAGAGTAAATTGAACGTGTAAAATCTTATATATATATATATATATATATATATATCAATAATTTAACAACAATTTGATATGTAAACTAATAAAAAATGAATATTAAAAAATAAAATAATTATAGATATTAGAAAAGGAGTCGTGCGTTGCACGGGTATAACGAAGAGTTCTGAGAATATTTCATTCTTTCCGAATCGGTACAAACCGTTGTGTTCTTTTTTGAAACGGAACAAAATGAATTCAATTTCAAGTTGGGTCGGATGAATAAATGGATATAAAGCCTTATATGGCTTCAATTTATATAAGCTAGCATTAAATAAACTAATAATTACCAAAAAATTATATACTTTTTCAAATAAATTAACATATTTAAAATAAACTTAACCATATTGATCGAATGTGGACAATAATTCTAGGACAGATAAAATGGGAAATGTGGTTACATAAAATGGGATAGAGGGAGTCTATACTTGGGTTAAAGATCAAAATACCCATTAATCAGTGGAGCTAGCCTGAAATACCTACGGGCGGGGAATGTCGCCCTAAATGCCACCAAACACGCCACTGATAAAAACACATGTGCGCATACTCCTCATTAGGATGAGCATCAATCGAAGACGTTATGATTGAGTGTGTTTTGTCTAAATATGACAGGAAGACACCAAACCTTTGCTACCAATACATCATATGTAATCACGCATCAATGGGTCACGTTATCGTATAGGGCGTAACCTTAAGATGTGCCTGCTTTACATAACCACATGATACGCCTCTGGCAGCGATGCATCATGTTGTGAAGCCATAACACAAAGGTATATCAGATTCCACTCGCTTACATGATACAGCTAGATGCGCCTTTTCAAGAGTAGTATCCAATATTGTTGGAGATATAGAGAAGGATTCTCGGAGATTTATTTCTATATTTGTCAGTGTTGATTGACAGAGCATAGTTACATGTAATATGCAGTAATCTGCCTTGATTGGTGGCATTGATGTTGGTTACTCAGACCTATATATTGTTTCTTGTGATCTTCAAAGACATATAAAAAATAAGAATATCACCTCCTCTATTCTCCTGTACAGTAGGCAATGTGGAAGCATGCACATCTCCTTGTTCTTTATTATGTTAATAGTTACTAGTATTTTATTTCATGGTATCAGAGCTGGTTCATTGATCCTTAAAAATACCTTGAATTTGTTTCTTTTCCTGAATTTCTTTGTTCTTGTTTTTTGGGCTTAAAATTTACTCCAAAATCGTGAGATCTATTTGTCTTCTAATAAAATATATAAAGTAATACATGGCCGATCCAGATTCTAATCTTGGTTGGAGACTTTCAACTGTTCTACATAATGGCATGAACTATGTGCCATGGTCAAGGGCAATGACCTTATCTTTTGGTGGCAAGAAGAAATTTGGATTTGTGAACGGATCTCGAAACTGTCCATCAAAGGCGGATTTAGGCTACGAAGATTGGATTGCCAATGACCAACTTGGTAGATCGTGGTTACTCAATTCCATAGAACCACATGTCGCTGAAATATTTACCTTTTCTGATTCGTCAAAGGAGTCGTGGGAAGTTGTTGCAGAATTATATGGTAATCAAATTAATTATGCTCGTGTATTTGAATTAAACTTGAGATTGCAGCTGCAAACCAAGGTGAAAAATCCTTTAGTGAACACCTTGGATAATAGTGGTGAATCACTTTCTGATGTTGGTCGCTTTTAGAGGTTAGTTGGCATACTCATTTACTTAACTGTGACTCGACTAGATAATTGTTATGCAGTAAGTCTAGTTAGTCATTTTACGCATGCCCTAAAAGTCATTCATATTAATCTCATTGATCGCAATGAGATTGAAGCCTAGTTGATCGCAAGTCTATAACCGAATATTGCACCTTTATTGGAGGAATCTGGATGCATACATTCGAAACCATATCATAGATAAACAATCTCATTTTACGCATATACAATGCTCACTGTAGACTAAAATACTAATGTGAATAAAGAGCATATTATTTCATCTATTAAGCGAAGTTTCATTTTTTTAATTTTAGTGGTTTTGTATGGGTAGCGTACATAGGCTTGGTAAGCATACTGTTTTGTCAAAGACTAAGTGAGACATTTATAAAAATCATTAGGTTTCTTTTTAACTTTTTTCATAGTGATAGTCGAACTTTGTGTGAAAACTACCATAGTCCTTGTTCTGATTCAACCATTGGTATGTATAAATTTGCATGGATGATTTTTAATAGACATGAAAATGAATGTTAATTAGAATATTACTCATTATCATTGTACAAATTCCAATCCGCGATGATATTATTTAATTATAAGTAGTCCAGTACTAATTGTGTTCTGCATAATATGTATACACATACATTAGAATCATATAAGCATAAATCATTATGTATGCAGTCTTACAGTCTTACGCATAGAAGAAAATAGGTAACAATGAAAAATACCTGCATGAACACGCCCTAAGACATCATTCTTTGTGAAATCAACCATCATGGCATCAAGCTTCATTTTAAATACCCGTGCAATAATATCTGGGCATATAGAGCCGCTTCATTTTAAATACCCGTGCAATAATATATGGGCGTACAAAGCCGTCTTGGGAGCCCGTAGAACGGACAACATGTTGAATTTCATCCCACGTTGGGTTGCAAGTAAATATTACGAATAGGTCTAGGTGCCTATACTCTTTGCAAACAGCAAGTGAGTCCTAAAAATTTTGCTGCATATATCTATATCCACCTGTAAAGCTCGATGGTAAAATAATGAATTTTCCCACATCCGTGGCTACAATATCACCACGTCTAAAGTTATCAACAATGTTGTTATACAAATCTGACCTACTTATAGATTGATGCGTACGGACCCATTGTAATCTACCATGTTCAATGGAGCACCAAGCGTCAACTATAAACTGCAATAGCAGCCGCCCACCAAGTAATAAAGTTCGGCCCCAAGTATTGTAGCCTATATGAATAATATTCACGCTGACTAACCGTACTGTTCCTTTGATTTTTGGAAAAATTGACGTTTCTGTGCTTTATATTAGTTCTGAAGCCATCTTCTCCATAGAGGAAGAGCAAAGACATGAAAGAAGGATGTAAATGGCTGATGTGTTTCAATCCCAATATTTTATCCTCGGAAACTATATCCCTCTCATTCGCAAAGTCATTGTCTACTGCTAGGCCCGCAAACTTCATATTCATCCAGAGTTCGCTCCCAGAAATATAGCCATCCCTGCCTCCTCACGTCAATCTCACAAGCCTCTTGTCCATTCTCGTTCAATCACGACGGGGGAGCAAATCAAAAACCAAAAACTCACATTGGATTTAGGGATAATCAGGTTCGAACTGATGACTTCCACCACGTCAAGGTGACACTCTACCGATGAGTTCTCCCATCGAGAAATAGAACTGACTAATCCCAGTGCAAAGGGTCGAGAAACTCAACGCCACTATTTTTGAACAACTTGGAGCCGGGCCTTCTTTTCGCACCATCATGGATATAAAAATTATGAGAAAAGTCGGATTTAATTGTCAACTGTCCCTATCGGAAATAGGATTGACTACGGATGCTTAGTGTAAATTTCTAAAAAACTTGATTCTATAGCTCTTTGCTCACAGAGCAGGCATCGAGAAAAAATAAATAAAAAACCAATCCAGTTGCAGATTTTCTCGTAGCCATCTTATTGCGACTTCACCCTAGTTGAAGATCTCACCGTGATATGGCGTAATAAACTCACCAATTTTTTCTGTCATTCTTGATGAGCTTGTTTTATGTGCAGCGTTATTCTAAAACATTTACTTGTTCTTTTTTGAAAAACAGTTACTTGAATTTTTCTTTTTGAAAAATAGTTACTTAAATTAAGAAATTCGTAATAATGTTTTCCATGGCCGAGGTTATAGATCGACAAGATTTTCATGATTTTGATTCAGAGATGAAGGTTCTTATGGGATCGCATCTATGTTCGATAGCTCAAACAGGATTAGATACAGATGGAGGTCACAACAAGCGAGTACATATAAATCTCCAGATGGATGCGGTGAAGAGGGTACTTGTAAATATATCATCTTCAACAAATCGCGTGATTATATCTCGAAAAATGGATTAATCAGCTATTGTTTCTGTTTACATTTGATTCGACTCGACTATGTTTGTAGATGTCGTATGACTTATCATTAATGAATTAAATTTTACTAAAAAAAAATTAACTATGTAGTCATCCATTACGGTTTACGACCTTCCGTAATCGAAACACCCCTACCCCTTATGAAATCAAAACAATTTTAATAGTACAGCACCTAGACAACTGTCATCCATGTATTCTCCAATCTTTCTTGATTTTATTGGTATCAATCCACCTATTCGCCCAACCATCGAACTGACTACAAAGGAAAAATACGAAAATAATGCCAAATTAATAAGTACACAAACATTTTCTTACTTAGTGTATTACTTAGTGTGCCTTACTTAGGCTCTGTTTGGGATTGTTGTTAAAAATTGTTGTGCTGTTAGAAAAATTGATGTAAAAAAAGTGTTGTTGTAAAAAGCTGAAGACTGTTTGGTAATATTTTTGATATATGCATGTTTTGATGTAAAAATATAATAAAAATAATGTTTTTGGTGAGATTTGATGTTGAAACCAGTTACTGCTTTCCGCAAAAGCTGAAAAGCAAAAGCATGGGGGACCTACTTTCTCTTAAAGCAGCTTTAAGGCCAAAAGCTCTTTTCAGGAAAGCAGCTTTTAAATTTTACCAAACACTTTTTCAGCTGCTTTTTAGAAAAAAGCTACTGTTGCTGTCTGCAACAACAATCCCAAACACACCCTTAGTGTATTTTTAGTTTTTTGGTGTTTTTCTTTTCGGACTTAAAGGTTCTATTGTTTAATTGTCCGGGGGCAACATGCATGCCTTTCGATTAAATAATAAACTTTTTTGTATGAAAGAAAACCCTTTTTCCGGTTTTGTCGGTTATTGTATTTCGATACAATTCATATACGTGATTGTATATTTTTGACAAAAAAAAATTCCTAAATCTTCTTATCATCATAACGGATTACCCCAAGAATTCCTATTACCAATTTACCATCACATAAAATCTTAACTTATCTATCCATCATCATAAAATTTGGGATATAAAGGAGCCGATAAACTGTTTGGCGTATTTTACTACCTTGCAAATTCAAGAAAAAGCCACCATCTAGACTTAATTGCACTTTGCATCCCTATACTTAGGAGAAAATTCACTTTGGTGCCTACTATTCAAATAATTGCAATTTGCATCCGATTGTTTCAATCCTGCTACAATTTGCACCCGTTTAACGATTTCAAGCTAATTTTGACCGTTACCGTTAGTCAAACTAAGGGTATTTCAGTCTTTAATTATTATATTAAACAATTTATTTTCAAAAAAAAAGTAAGAAACAAAATTTAAAAATTGATTTTTTTCAAAAAAATTGAAAAAAACACAAAATCTTAAATTTATGATATTTATTTTATGGATAATATTTTGAAAATTATAACAAATGTAGTTTATATTTAAATAATATTTTACGAGAATTTAGTAATATAAATATTTATAAAAATATGAATTATAAAATATATTTTAAAAAATCTGTGAATTGTAGATAAAATGTTGGTAAATCTAAAAATCTAAAAAATATAAAAGTAATTGAAATAATTTAATTTTAAAAATTATTGTAGAGTATAATGACCGAAGTACCCTCATTTTGACTAACGGTCACTGTCAAAATTAGCTTGAAATCGTTAAAGGGGTACAAACTGTAGCGAGATTGAAACAATCGGGATGCAAATTGCAATTGTTTGAATAATAGGCACCAAAATAAGTTTTTACCTAAATACAGGAGTGCAAAGTGCAATTTAAGAGCAAGTCCAACAATGTCCTAAATTGATGTCCTTAGCTAAAATTTAGGGCATTTAGGAAAAAATGTGCTCCAACAATGTCTTAGTGGTGCCTTAAAACACTAGGACATTCATCTCATGCCCTATTTTTAGGACACCACTAGTCATGCCTTATTTCATTTTTTATCAATAAAAAAATTCATTTTCCACTTTTTCTACCCTTCTTTTATCAAATATATTATTATTTTAATAATAAGACACAAGGATAAGGCATATTGTTGGAGTTGATACATAAAAATAATGTCCTAAATCACTAGGACACTTGTTTTTATGATATTTATAAGGCATAATATAGGACATTGTTGGACTTGCTCTAAGTCTACCGTCTAATCGTCTATCACTATCACATTATTTTGGGCTCACAAGACAAGAGAACCACAGTAGTGACAGTAGCCAGTGGTTGCTCTAAATTTGGGCCTTCTTCAATACGGGCTGATCTGATCCATCTTTATTCAAAAAGAGGGGAGAAATCCCGCTCATCCTGATTTCTATATACATAAACACGCATTCAGCAATTCAAACACACACAGTTGGCGTCTTAGAGATATTGATCTGTAAATGGCTACCAACATTGGAATGATGGATTCAGCTTACTTCGTTGGGAGATCCGAGATCTTAACTTGGATCAATTCCACTCTCCAACTCGATCTCTCCAAAGTCGAAGAGGTACTCTCTCTCTCTCCCCCCCTCTCTCTCCCTCTCTCTCTCTCTCTCTGTCTGTCTCTCTCTCTCTCTGTCTCTCTCTCTCTCTCTCTCTCTCTCTCTCTCATTTATGCATATAATGATGGAGTAAACTTACAGGCATGTTCAGGTGCGGTTCATTGTCAGCTGATGGACGCAGTTCATCCCGGTATGGTTCCGATGCACAAAGTCAATTTCGATGCCAAAAATGAATATGATATGATTCAAAACTACAAAGTCCTTCAAGATGTTTTCAATAAGCTCAAAATTACCAAGGTATTCGTCTCACACATTTTTTTTAACTAGTTATTTTATGAAATGAATTATGAATCGAATCGTTGATTTAATTGCATTTTAATTCGTGTGAGTTGTAGCATATTGAGGTGAATAAGCTTGTGAAAGGAAGGCCTCTGGATAATCTTGAGTTTATGCAGTGGATGAAGCGGTATTGTGATTCTGTTAATGGAGGTGGTCTCCACGGGTATTACTTCATGTTCATCTTTGTAATTTTGTTTTTTTATCATTACTGTTACTCATTTTGTCGAGATTTGTTTCGTTTTTTAGTTTGCTGTATTGTTGGTAGGTCTGTTAATTATTTTTCCCAGATAGATACTGCAACTGCAATTTTCACTAGGATAGAGTTAAGTCTAATTGCTTTTAAATTCAAGTTTTAGCATGAATATACCACACAGTGGAATGGAATTGAATAATGATAATGAGACATAGATGTTAGTTTTATTAGGATATATTTATGCTGAAGTGTTTGTTGATTCACAAATTGACTTGGATGATGATTATCGTGCAACGATGTTGTTAATTTTGTTAGGATAGAGTTTAGCGGAACTGCTAATTAATACAAATTTATATTACTAGCAACGGTAAGATGGACTTGACAGATTGTAGTGGTACGTTGCTTTTAATATTTGTTGTGGCTTATATGTATCTTCTGTTGTTCTCAGTCCTCCAGCCTCTTGTAAAATCTGAACGGATAGTCCACGCGATTTACATTTGCCTATTATTCAAATACATCTTTTTGTCCAACAAACTAAGATATGTACATAGCCTATAAAATTTCTCTTTAAAAGTTAATTGTACTATTCAAACTAAAATGCAGAGCTTTCCTGATATATAAATTTTGAATGCAACACTATTGCTACCTCTCTGTAAAATTGATTTGACAATGTTTAAGGATCTAAATTTACTATCAATACAGTTACAATCCTCTAGGGAGAAGAGAAGCTAGCAAAGGTGGAAAAGATATTAGCAGAAAAACTATGACGTCACAACCTTTAAGTAAGAGTAAGGTCACTGCAGTTGCCATAAAGACTCGTAATCCTCGAAAGACTGATCAACCTAATGTAAGCACTACGGATCAATCTGTGAAGGTTGATAGACCTGATTCAAAGGGAGGAGAGCCTTTAACTGAGAAACAGGTGTCAAGATCAATGCAATACATCATTTTATTTTAAGCATGTTGAATAGCTTATATTATTACTATATGCATGCCTTGATAATCACACAGTTATAAAAATGTTACCATAATACAGCGTGTGATATGTTTTTGTCATAAGCATGGTCAGAACTTACATTATTACTGTCATACAGATCACAGAATTAAAGCTAAAAGTTGACGCTCTTGAGAAGGAAAGGGATTTCTACTTTGCAAAGCTGAGGGATATTGAGATCCTCTGCCAGTCTCCTGAGATTGAAAGCATACCTGTAATGAATTCTCACTTACCTTTTTTTCTGGGGTTAATTTTTAATGAAATAATTTACAATTATTATGTATCAACCTTGTGTGGTTTTCCCCATCTCATCATCAGGTTGTTGAAGCAATATTAAAGATCTTATATGCTGCTGATGAAGATCCTTCCGTTGTGGAAGAAGCGAAGGCCATGATTTCCCAGAAGGAGGTGCAACAAGATCCTTTGGATACCATATCTGACGTTCTAGTAGATAAAACAAATGTTGATAGTCAGAAGAGAAAAATGATTGATAACATTGATGTGGCTGCAACTAACAAGTTGTCTCCAAGGCAAAAAATTGTTGTTGCTTCAGATGTTCATTGCAGTGGGTAAACCTCCTATGGTATACTGGTTGTTACTCTGTCTAGAGCATAAATAGTGCGAGTATATATCATGCAGATTGTGATACCATCTGTTTCAGCAGAATGAAGTTTGTAACTGTAGGAGATAATTCTCTTTTTCTGTTGCCTGTTTAAAGTACATACTTAAAATATATCGTTCCCATATTTGGATGAAGAGATACTCTAAACCTTGATGATCTTTCCATTTTCTGTTAGATTGGGATTTCGGGATTATCATTTGTTGATATCTAGATGGGTACACAGCTACATTGCCACTTTGGCGGTCACAACACAGAACATCCCCCTCTTAGTTATAATCGTTTGTTAGCACACATAGGTATAGTTATACTAACATTGATATGACTGTAATTCAGTCTACATGAGTTAGGACAGTAAACATAATTCAGTGTTCGGTTAGAGCTCAGCTTAGTCTGTAAATGAAGCTAACATGAGAGTCGAGGTTAATCACACTAACGCTCTTTATAAATGAGTTGAATTTAATTATTGTAGAGTATGGCTTGATATTAATCTCCGGTTCCCTTTTCTCTTTATTTATTCAATACATTTAGAAATACTACTTACTTGAATTACAGTACTCATACTTACTTGAATTACAGTACTCACCCTGCTTGCTTAATAATAATAGTAACTTACAATCTTCTTTAACATTTTACAAATTTTTAATTATGTTTTAAACTACTTATAATTTTTGTACGTATCCTTTAATTTTACAAATTTTTTGATTATGTTTTAATAACTTATAATTTTGATAAAATTCTATGTAATTTATTAATTGGATTCAATTTTTAATGACTTTCGTTATTGGACTCAAATGTTAAGCTGATTTTTATATTTTCTTAACTGGAGCTTAGATTACTTACCTAACCTATATATACTCTTGTATAGGAATGCTCATGTGAAATATTTGTTTTGTGGGTGATTACACAAAAAATATATATATATCAATGCTTTAATTTGCCTGCTTATATATTGATCTATATCAATCCATTGTTCTAATGGAGCAGCAGTCTCTCTCTTTAAAGTTCCAACCACCATCCCTCAGGATCATACGATTGCAGTGATCTCCTATCGAAACTTCCTAATGAATTTTGGCCTTGATTTTTTAATAGGTGATCCGTCTCGCAACAGGAAATCCTGCTCCCTTGTTTGTCGAAAATGGTTACTCTACCACGGTCAGAGCCAGCGACATCTTTTCTTTCCTTCCACATCGATTAGCATCACGTCCATTCCATTTCTTTTTTCCCGTTTTGTCAATGTCACCAGGCTTGTTATTCGTTGCAAATCACGTACTTAAAATTGTACAACTTACGAAAATGATCATGGAACAACTCTAAACGACGAAGAATTGACTGATGCTGGCCTCTCAGCTCTGTCTAGTTGCTCAAACTTGGAGAGTTTACATTTAATTATAACTCCTAATTGCACAAATTCTGGTATTGTATCAGTTGTGAAGAGCTGCAAGTTATTAAGGAAGCTCTGTGTTAGAAAATTGGAGAATTAAATGTGATCTTGGAGAAAATGGGCTCTTTTCAATTGGCAAGTATAATGCCAAGCTTAAGATTGTCAAATACTGAAAGACAATTACGCCTTTCTGGGAAGAGATGCTGATGCTGAACCAGGCTTGAAGAAGTTGTTCATACGGTCTGTTCTGTTTTTCAAGATGATTAGATTGAGATTGTGTTGGTCCTAATTTACTGGAAAAGAAAGTAATTTAATGTAGTCGATCTGTAGAGCTCTAAAGGTAGTCAAGTAGTAGCGTATTTGGGATGGGCCTTTTGATAAGTGGTCAATTAGTGGCGCCGTAGTTGCAAATGTAGGTCCTGGGTAATGAACATGAGTTTAAATGTAAACGATTGGTCTATTGATGGTTGTGTTGTAGTAGAGGGAGTAGTATTTAGTAAATAAGAGCTTATTTTTCTTAAATAGTGAATTATTGGGATTTTTTTTATTTGGATGTTGAACAGGGTTTTTGGAAGCTTGTCATTTAGCACATTCAGTATACAAGTTGGTGCAGGTCAAGAAGCCTCAGTATGGCTGTATATCTTAGAAAAACTAATTTCACGGCTCTTATATTTTGTATATAATTGAATATGGTGCATCAACATAAGAATAACAATTTAAAGTATGGTCAAAGAACAATCTTAAGACGAGTTGGTTCTACTGGCCTAGCTGCAGCTTGTCACCTACATAGTCGAGGTTTTTCAAGTTAGTAGTTTCGGAGGTGAGGAATAGGATTAGGGCTTGTGGTTTTACAGAGCGATCATGTCTTTCAGTTTCAGTGGATCTTGGAACAAGCCTTATGTTGGAAGGAAGCAGATGTAAATCACCAAAGAAAACCAAATACTTTCTCATTACTACACGCTTAAATGTACGTGCCTTGATTTGTCAGTGCTAAAATAGTAACTTCCCAGTTTATGATACTCTTAGAGGTTAAAAGGTTTTCACAAATTTAGATGATGCTTTAGGAGAAGTATTTTATGACTTGCTTGATGAGAAGGTGGAGCTTGCAATGAGAATGTCTTTTGCAGACATCTTCACAGACACGCACAGGTAGATGAAGCTTCTGGGTTGTTTGAAGCTATTTGTTAACTTTAACGTGATTAATGTGATATTACTAGGACGGCTAATCTTAAGTAGACAGAGTATGGGAAGCTTAAATAGGAATCTAGGATGAGATCCTGCGTTTTAGGGCTTTAACTTGGAAAGGTTATATTTTTCTACATGTTGTTCTGGTATGATTTATATGTTCTTTAGCTGAGAAATTTATGTAAATGAGAATGAAAAACCTCAATCTTCGTTGTAAAAACGAAAACAATCCTTTGTGCTCTATCAAGGAGAGTTTTGGCTCGCTGTATTAGTTACCTAGCTGTGGTAAAAGCTACACTTCAGCGACCGCCCAGACGCCGTCAAATCACCTGTCCACTACTCCAAGAAACCGTCGTCTGAAGTCATGCTCCAATGGTGATCTCATATCAAAGCTTCCTGACGAATGTTTGGCCTTGGTTTTTCAATCATTGATCAGCCTCAGCGATCACAACTCCTGCTCTCTTGTTTGTCGAAGATGGTTACTCGTGGAAGGTCAGAGCCGTCGATGTCTTTCCCTTCGATGTACACCCCAATCAGTTACAAAATTCTTTTCTCGATTTGTCGATGTTTTTACCCTCGTTCTACGAGTGACATATCTAACTGACGAAGAATTATATTTGATTTCGGTTAAGTGTCCTAATTTGACAACCTTTAAACTCTTTATTGAATATGGGGTGACCGAGGTTGGTATGGCCTCTTTAGGCAGGATCGCCACGCGTTTGAAAAAGTTCTCTTGTCGAAGTTGTAGGTTTGGAGCTAAAGCATTGAACGCTCTGCTCTCTCAATCCTCTTCTCTCCAGATAATCTCTCTTGACTGGCTCTTTGATGGGAAAGATTATCCTACTGAGTTGATAAATCCTGGTGCAGCCGCGTCTTCATTAAAATCTATAAGCTTGAACGGCATGGTTCACTTTCCTGAGTTGTTTCAACCACTTATAGCTGGGACCAAAAATCTGAGTTCATTGAAACTAGGTAAAATGAGTAGTTGGCATAATGTTTTGAATATGCTTGCAAAAAGAGACGACAACAATGTTTTTAAAGTTTACCTGAAGAAAGTGAAAGTTGGTCCTGTTTCAAACTTGGTAAAATTTTTGTAATCTAACATGCCTCAAACTTCAAAACTGTTACATGGTGAATGGCATTGATGGTATGGCTGCTTTAGGTGCACACACCACGGGTTTGAAAAAGTTCTCTTGTCGAGATTGTTTTCTTGGGGCTAAAGGATTAAATGCATTCCTCTCTCACTCCTCATCTCTAGAGGAAATCTCCATTTCCCGCCTCTTGGATATAAAAGAAACTGAGGTGATATATTCCGGTGCGGCGTCTTCTTCAATAAAATCAATTTGCTTAAAGAACATCTTTAGGAATGATTGTCCTCAGTGCTTCGCACCACTTATAACTGGATCAAAGAATCTCAGATCGTTAAAATTGTTTCAATGCTTAGGTGATTGGGCAATGTCTTGAATATGCTTGCAAATAGAGGTGATAATTCGTTGGAGGTTTGTTTGGATAGGGTGTTAGTGAGTGATGCAATACTTTCAAAATTATCAAAATGCCTAGAATTGTAGATTTTACATTTAATCATATCTCCAAATTGTACAAATAAGGTATTCTATTAGTTGTCAAGCATCATACGTTTTTAAGGAAAAATTCACACAGATGGATGGAGGACAGCATGGAACTTAATATACATGGTCTTGTTATAATTCGTGAGCAGAATTGATGCTAAGGTTCAGGACTTCAGGTTGTCAAACACTGGAAAGATATCACCCTTGTTGAGAAGCTTGATAGACCATGATCAACATGTCTGTGCCTTAAAAATCACATAGCATTAGCTGGTGGATATATGAGGATCGGCCAACTCATTCTGCCCCTTCAAATTCGGTAGGCTGTTTCAAAAACTTACTGCAACACCAGACGAAGATATTATTCCTCTTTAATTTTTTCATCGGCTATATTGTAACAATATCTTGATTAAACAACTTTGAATGTATAAGCATGCACAAATTCTGGAGTTCTCTGTTCCTAAATCATTTATCATATGTACCACCTATTCAAACGCAACTTCCAGTGCAATTCTTCTTCTGAAGTTTCTAAAATCTTATTATCAGTACTAGTTTTTTTTTCAGTAAGATCAGCTTCACATTATGGAATATGTACTGGAGGCCCAAATGAGAAAACTTTAAGATGAAACTGTCTCTTATTCTTGTTTAGGTGTCGGGTGGGATTAAACTTTAAGATTAAATTCTTGTCGGATGGCACTACTTTAAGTGTACTCAAATCTTTGTGGCGCAAACTAGACAGTAAATTATGTCATGACAAAGAAAATTAGATGCCATTGTTAAAGTTAATCAAATTCTGAATTAGGGTAATCATCCTGCAATTTGTATCTAGTCATTTTAGCATTAAATATTTCGATTAAGTATCTAAACCTATTGATTGTTTACTTCCTACAGGAGGAAATATGCAATCTGGCAGTGCAAGTGATTGCCAATAACCAAGATCTTTCGAATACTTAGAATGAAGCTGTAATCTCATGAACTTTATCTATGTCATTGGTGGATTGAACTAACATCGATAAGCTTGAATTCAGAATATTGACGCTCAGTTATGTTATTTGTTTGCTATGAAAAAATTATGCATCACTACAAGAAAAAGTTCAATAGACATCACACATTAGACATCGGTTGCTAATGCCGCTGATGTTAAAAATTGTAATAACATCACCCCGCTTTAATCTGATGTCTTTGTTTTTTTAAGACATCACTTATTTTACAACTGATGTCTAAAGGTCGACTAAAAAAATTTAAACGCGCGCCCACTTTTTTTGTTTCCCCCTTAGTCAAAATTTCCCCCCCTTAACGCCAAATATTCTCCCCCCATTAACATTTATTTCCCCCCTTTCAGACAAAACTAATTAAAGTAAAAACATAATAATAAAAAACGAACCCAACTACCCTCACACTCTCTTCTCTCTCGATTGAACTCTCTCGACACTGAATATCTCTCTCTCGTCTCTCACCACCACAACCTCCACCACCACCACTGCTCACATATGCTATGCTCACCACCACCACGGCTCACCTCTGCTCTACTCTCGTCTCTCTCTGTCCGCTCTGCTGTGCTCTCGCGCGTCTCTACCCAAATTGGTATGCTTTAATTTGGGTCTTCTCTGCACAAATAGGGTCTCCTCTGCTATGTTTAGGGTTTTCTTTACTGAAATTGCATGAATAAGCTTTAATTTGGGGGTTTTTTAAAATGAAAACCCTAATTTCTTAAATTGGGGGTTTTTAAATCAAAACCCTAATTTCTTAAATTGGGTGTTTTCATTTACTTGGATGTATTTGTTATACCCTAATGTTATCCCCTAATTATTTTGAATTTAAGGTACCAACATCATAACTTGCTAAACATCATAACTTGCTAAACATGTATCGTGTTTTATTTTGGATCTTGGCTTGTTTCTCCTTTCAATTATTTGCAAAACTTGGTGATTAAAAATCCTCTTTCATTTAGCAACCGCTAATGTTCAACAATCTACCACGAATACTTACTTGAGCACCATTCTTCTTGTTGACAGGTGTTATGTGCTTGCTTTGATCGATTAGAACTTGGTCCTTCAGTAGGTAAACTCTCCTGCTGCTTGGCTATTCAAATGGATTTCAGGTCCTTGATTTTGAAGATGCTTCCAATGTCACTGAGTTGGTTTCTCGTCGAGACGATGCTGTCACATTCTTGCAGATGAAACCAATTCCTGCAAAGTGTGATGGTCGTGAAGGATTCATGGATTCGCATCCATTGCTCCTGGTTGTGGCAAGTGAAGAGGAAAGAAGTTCAGGTTCTTTACAGAATGGCAGGGATTCTTCATTCAGGGAAAATTGCGAGCCTCATGTTGGAGCAGTTATGCAGTCCCCAACAGCTGTCCGATTTTACTCGTTAAGATCTCACAGTTATGTCCATGTTTTGAGATTTCGGTCAGCTGTGTATATGGTTAGATGTAGCTCAAAAATAGTGGCTGTTGGTCTGGCTGCACAAGTAAGCCTGTTCATTTAATCGTTTTATGATTTTCTATTTGGCTTTGTTAATAGATACAAGGTATTATTATTCGGAAGCTATTTTTCGTCTACCTTCACTCACAAATTATTTCAGAATTATCGTTAATACTACAATTTAAATGATTTTGATCAAATACAGCATATCTGTATTCTTTATTAATTGCTTTTGTCCTGCAAGGTCCTGAGAGTGAGGAGCTTGGAGCTGCTTCAGTACTTGAAGATGATGTTAGCTTCTACCAAATGTATGTCAATGTCTGGCTGTTATTGTATGACTCAGGTTACAACCCAAAGTAAACAACAAACCTTCTGTTTACAGTCTCACTGGTTCTACCAATAGAATATAAACTAATCTTGAATTTGACATATAGCACTTTTGATAATTAGAAAAATAGTTAATTTAATTGTTACTGTGGGGGGGTTAAATTTAATTGTTTTTGGCAGCGGCTTTCCCAAAGTGTCCATATGGTCGAGCAGTGGCGCTTAAGCCTTGAGGTCACGAGTTCGATTTCCTGAGTGGGCTACCATGCTCGCGCTTAAGGCTTGCTGTCTTGAGGTCACGAGTTCGATTCCCTGTGACGCTCTGGGATTAAGTGGACTACCATGCTCGGGGGTATGAGTGTGCTAGTATGCCTCCCGAATTAGTCGATGTACGCGCAAGCTGGCTCGGACACCTGAATATAAAAAAAGCGATAATTGTAAACGATTTAGATTTGATATACTTTAGGCGGTTACTTACATGTAGACCTGGCAAAATGGGTCTGGATCCGAAAAACCGAACCGAAATATGTGGAACCAAATCCAAAATTGGATCCGAAATAGATTATCCGAAATTGTATCCGAAACCGAAATGAAACCGGTTCAATTTAATCAAATCCGATAACGATCCGAAAACCGATTTGACCCGATCCGAAAATTAACCGAACCGGAAATTTAACCAAAAATTATCCGAAATACTGTATCCAATGATGACCATGTATCCGATTATAATCAGAAACGATCAAATCCGAATAAAAATTTACCCGACTTGAATATGACTTGAATCCGATGTAAATCCGAAACTAAAAATAACTGAACGAAAAATATCCGATAAAATAATTTATATAGATTAATATTTTCTTGACCTTTATTTGTTTAGTTTTGTCAATTTTTATATTTTTTGATTTGCTATATATTTATTATTGTCATTGAATATTGCTTACGATATTTTGTATATAATAATATTTTAATTCAATTTTCAAATATAAATTAATAAATTCTACACATAGTTAGCAAAAAAATAAATAAATAAATTCTACATATTCCGGGTAGAAATTAAAGTGCATTCACTTATATAGCGCTTATTGAAGCGCTGTCTAAGTGAGTGCATTCACTTCCATAGCGCTTATGGAAACGTTATATAAGTGATGTATCTAATTTTGACATATTCGGTCTTATTTAGGGGGCGGTATTGTATTGTGATTTTTAATGACAATTTTTGGGAGAATGACTTTAATAGATTTTATTGACTTTTAATGACTCTTGATGACTCTTATTGAATTTCTGAGATTTCGAAATACTTTTGATGACTTCTAATAAAATAATTTTTAAAAACTTTAATAGACTTTTTGATACTTTAATAGACATTTTGATAGATTTTGTGGTTATACCAGACTAGCTACAAAGATTGTATATTGCCTCTCTGAAACACATGAGCAGCAACGTGAAAATGCTAATGCGTGAAGAAATGATTTGGCGAATGAAATGCGGATGAATGTGGAAAGTATGAATGATGTAGAATGATTTTATATTTGTTTCTAAAATTTTCCTTTTACTTTGCAAACCTAGAGCTGCTCAGCTGCCACTATTGAGTATTTCTATTTTAGTTTTATCTTTAAGGAAAGTTGTGTGCTCCGTGACTATTTTGCTATTTGTTGCTTTGAATAAAAAGTACTTTGTGTTTATTACTGTGAGAAATGGTTACTTACTCTCTATTTCTCGACATATTGTTCACAGTGCAACCGTATTGTATTGCTAATTCATTATAGTCAACTGGATTCCCCTTCGTAAAGAATGAAAAAAACGCAGGCCAAATAATGTAGGATATGATCAGGAGAATGTGGCCACATAGTCTGGTTATCGTTTTGTTGCTGGTATCAATTGATTTGGGGACCATAGAAACTCTTGAAATAGCTCCAAACAAAGCAGTTCTTATCTTGGACCGCTGCAGATGTGACGATGATCCAGGCTACACAAAACTATCTTACACATCAATATAGGTTGTTTGCAATTTCGAGGAAATTGTTAGGAAACAATTCGTGTAAACAAAATTGTTGAATCAAGCAGCAACTGTCACCTGATAATCTACCACCACAGATCAAATCATCGTTAGAAAATGAAGTTAGTGATAATGCAAAGCTCGCTATTGTCATTCTGGTTGAGCAGAAAATGGGCCAGGTGCTTAAACTGCACTCACATTGTGTATCATGAACTTTCATGTTACTGATGCTGTGATGATGCTCAAACTAATTTCATTTTTCTGAAGTCCGTTTTTCGATGCAGGACTCTGAATGGGCCCCTTATATTAGATGTCTTCCGCGGTTGGGGAATTTGAATAGCACGGTAAAGGTTTTTGTTGTGTTGTGTTCAATTTTGATTTACCATTCTAATTTTCAGAATAGCACGGTTAGGGAGTACTTTTATGACATTAATAGACAAGAATTACATGTATCTTCCCCCAGAACCATAAGAAAATATCTTTAATTTTCAGTATAGATAACAGTATTACTTGAAGCCTCTACTAATTCTACAACCCTGCAATTTTGACAGAAGCAGAAAAGCATGAACAAAAAAACAACTTTGGTTGCCCCATATATAACTCTTCTATGTCAAAACTTATGACCATTAATAGACCAAGGATGATTAAAATCTATAGAGTAGATTGAAACCACTTGAGGGTGTCTGAAACTTACATGCAATTTACGGCCAGAATATCTGTTCTGATCCTCTAAGTTGCTTAAAAAGGGATGGTCAAGTAACATAACAGCTGTTGGTCTGTCTGCTGGATTTCTCTGGAAGCACCTACCAAGGAAATCTTTTCCTTCTGCAGATAGATTTCAGCAAAAATGAAAACTGACTATACTTATATCAGGGTTATAACTGTTTAAATTAAAAAAAGGAATGTAAACTAGTTCAATGCAACATATACAGATGATTCTGTTGCTGAATAGCCCTGGAGATCGGGCTAAGTCACTGCATCATTATAAAGTGAATACTCCTCTGGAACCCTAGGTGGGAGCGATGGTTAATTGAGGAAAGTATAAACTCTCGTCAAATCTTCTCAAAAAAGGTCTGACAATTTTGGGAGAAAATATATGCAATTTTCCATAAAAAGTCATTAAAAGTCTCTCAATTTCATTTTTTCACCAAAATCATTGACTTTTTGAATAACATGTAACTTTTAATAACTCTTTAAAAGTTGTAATTCAATACCTCAAACTTTTAAAGACTCCTGATACAATACCTCCTTACTTTTAAGGAGTATTTAAAAGTCTTAATTGAATACCTCTAAACTTTTAAAGTCTTTAAAAGTCTTTAAAAGTCACAATACAATACCACCCCCTTAATAAATTTTGACACATGTATTTTTTTAAAAATATTTTTTATTTTTTGAAAATTTGTAAATATCACTAAATTAGATATATCTTGACATCCGTATGGTTGGATCGTCGAGAAATAATTTTAAAAAAATAAAATCAACAATCCGTGACAAAACAATAGTTACGAGTATTAGTCAATTCGGTAGTTGACTACTAAGATCTCCAACCAAATTAATATTTTATTTTTTGAAAATTTGGGAATATCACTATATTAGATATATCTTGAGATCCGTACGGTTGGATCGTCGAGAAATAATTTTTAAAAAATAGAATCAACAATCCGAGAAAAAGCACTAGTTACGAGTACTAGTCAATTCGGTAGTTGACTACTATGTTCTCCAACCAAATTAATTTTTTATTTTCTGAAATTTTGAGAATGTCACTAGATTAGATATATCTTGAGATCCGTACGGTTGGATCGTCGAGAAATAATGTTAAAAAAATAGAATCAACAATCCGTGACAAAGCACTAGTTACGAGTACTAGTCAATTCGGTAGTTGACTACTAAGATCTCCAACCAAATTAATTTTTATTTTTTGAAAATTTGGGAATATCACTAGATTTGATATATCTTGAGATCCGTACGGTTGGATCGTCGAGAAATAATTTTTAAACAATAGAATCAACAATCCATGACAAAACACTAGTTACGAGTACTAGTCAATTCGATGGTTGACTACTAAGATTTTAAACCAAATTAATTTTTTATTTTTTACAAATTTGAGAATATCAATAAATTAGATATATCTTGAAAGCCGTACGGTTGGATCGTCGAGATATATTTTTTAAAAAATAGAATCAACAATCCGTGATAAAACACTAGTTACGAGTACTAGTCAATTCAGTAGTTGACTACTAAGATCTCCAACCAAATTAATTTTTTCTTTTTGAAAATTTGGGAATATCACTAGATTAGATATATCTTAAGATCCATACGATTGGATCGTCGAGAAATAATGTTTAAAAAATAGAATCAACACTCCGTAACAAACCACTAGCTACGAGTACTAGTCAATTCGGTAGTTGACTACTAAGATCTCCAACAAAATTAATTTTTTTTTTTTTGAAAATTTGGGAATGTCACTAGATTAGATATATCTTGAGATTCGTACGGTTGATCGTCGAGAAATAATATTTAAAAAGTAGAATCAAAAATCCGTGTCAAAACACTAGTTACGACTTACGAGTACTAGTCAATTCGGTAGTTGACTACTAACATCTCCAACCAAATTAATTTTTTATTTTTTGAAAATTTGGGAATATCACTAGATTAGATATATCTTGAGATCCGTGCGGTTGGATCGTCGAGAAATAATTTTTAAAAAATAGAATCAACAATCCGTGACAAAGCACTAGTTACGAGTACTAGTCAATTCGATAGTTGACTACTAAAATCTCCAACCAAATTAATTTTTATTTTTTAAAAATTTGGGAATATCACTAGATTAGATATATCTTGAGATCCGTACGGTTGGATCGTCGAGAAATAAATTTTAAAAAATAGAATCAACAATCCGTGACAAAGCACTAGTTACGAGTACTAGTCAATTCGGTAGTTGACTATTAAGATATCCAACCAAATTAATTTTTTATTTTTTAAAAATTATGGTATATCACTAAATTAGATATATCTTGAGATCCGTACGGTTGGATCGTCGAGATATATTTTTTAAAACATAGAATCAACAATCCGTGACAAAGCGCTAGTTACGAGTACTAGTCAATTCGGTAGTTGACTACTAAGATCTCCAACCAAATTAATTTTTTGAAAATTTGGGAATATCACTAGATTAGATATATCTTGAGATTCGTACGGTTGATCGTCGAGAAATAATATTTAAAAAGTAGAATCAAAAATCCGTGCCAAAACACTTATTACGACTTACGAGTACTAGTCAATTCGGTAGTTGACTACTAAGATCTCCAACCAAATTAATTTTTTATTTTTTGAAAATTTGGGAATATCACTAGATTAGATATATCTTGAGATCCGTGCGGTTGGATCGTCGAGAAATAATTTTTAAAAAATAGAATCAACAATCTGTGACAAAGCACTAGTTACGAGTACTAGTCAATTCGATAGTTGACTACTAAAATCTCCAACCAAATTAATTTTTATTTTTTTAAAAATTTGGGAATATCACTAGATTAGATATATCTTGAGATCCGTACGGTTGGATCGTCGAGAAATAAATTTTAAAAAATAGAATCAACAATCCGTGACAAAGCACTAGTTACGAGTTCTAGTCAATTCGGTAGTTGACTACTAAGATATCCAACCAAATTAAATTTTTTATTTTTTGAAAATTATGGTATATCACTAAATTAGATATATCTTGAGATCCGTATGGTTGGATCGTCGAGATATATTTTTTAAAATATAGAATCAACAATCCGTGACAAAGCACTAGTTACGAGTACTAGTCAATTCGGTAGTTGACTACTAAGATCTCCAACCAAATTAATTTTTTGTTTTTTGAAAATTGGGAATATCACTAGATTTGATATATCTTGTGATCCGTACGGTTGGATCGTCGAAAAATAATTCTTAAAAATAGAATAACAATCCGTGACAAAATACTAGTTACGAGTACTAGTTAGTTTGGTAGTTGACTACTAAGATCTCCAACCAAATTAATTTTTTATTTTATGAAAATTTGGGAATATTACTAGATTAGATATATCTTGAGATCCGTACGGAAGGATCGTCGAGAAATAATTTTTAAAAAATAGAATAACAATCCGTGACAAAACACTAGTTACGAGTACTAGTCAATTCGGTAGTTGATTGCTAAGATTTCCAACCAAATTAATTTATTTATTTTTGAAAATTTGCGAATATCGCTAAATTAGATATATTTTGACATCCGATAGTTGGATCGTTGAGATTTTTTTTTAAAACGAAACAAAAAACCGTAACAAAGCACTAGTTACTAGTACTAGTCAATTTAGTTGTTCATTGCTAAGATCTCAAGCCAAAATAATTTTTCGGTTTTTGGAAAATTTGGGTACATAAAAAAATTAGATATATCTCGACAATCCGATCTGAACCGAATGTTCCTACATCCAAACAAAATCCGATCCGAACAGTAAAAATCCAAAAGAGAACCAAACCCAATTTGATCCGATCTTAATCCAAAATTTATCTGATTTTAATCCGAATTTTACCCGAACCGAATCAGATTCGATCCGAACCGAATAGTCTTTAAATAGTACCTTAACCGAAAGTGGATCCAAACTAAATCAGATCCGATCTGAACCGAACAGGCTCTAAATAGTATTTTAACCGAAAGTGGATCCGATCCTAAGCAGATCCGATCTGAAACTGATCCGTTTATCCGATTTGCCAGGTCTACTTACATGTATCCAAATCGAGGTAGACATTCTGTTACACTATTAGCCTGTTTGGGCTCACTTAAATCTCTTTTAGACCCACTTGAAGTGATTTGCAGGTGTTTGGATCTAATTAAAAGTTCAACTTTAATTGAATGATGGTCTTAAAAAAATAAGTACATTGAAGGTACTTTTTCCCTCAAATAAATTTCACACTCATTTTTAATTATCCCAGAGCACACTTAGGATCCGTTTGGGGCATCTTAAAAAAAGTAACTTATTACTTAAAATGAATAAGTGTAATATAAGTGATAAGTAAATTATTACATATAAGTTATTTTGGTGTTTGGATAAATTTATTTATAAGTTAATGAAGTGTTTAGTAAATTTATAATTTATAAGTTAGTGAAGTGTTTAGTAAATTTATAATTTATAATTTAAAAGATTTTTTTAATAATTTATTTAATATAATAATTTTAATACATGGATTTTAATTAAATGCCAAAATTTGAAAATATAAATATTGATATAAACATTATTAAAAATAAGAAGTTAAGCAAAAAATTAGAACAATAAAAGTGGTAAATTCAAAATTAGCAAAATTTTCAAATTCTTCTTGTACAAATGTTTATTATCAGCAACAAGGTAACTTACAAAAGAAATCCATATATTTAGGTTCTACAGAATATGCATATTAAAAAATGACCTGGGTAATTAATATAGGACTTTTTTTTTGAATATAGGACTTGAATAATGCAGCAGCAAATATTTCTTCTTTGTTACAAGCTCTCAGAACATTATACTACCAAAATTTAATAAAAATTGTTTTTTATAATTTTAATTTTTTTTAATAAATATTTCTTCTCGTTACAAGTTCTCGGAACATGGTGCTGTAATTTTAGTTTAGTTTAGTGTTCAACATAGTCAGTAGGGGTGTACATTCGCTTCGGTTAACGGAAAATCGTACTGAATAATTGAAATTTTTCGGTTTGATTTATAAAAAATTATTTTTCGATTCGATTTTCGGTAGAAAATTTTCTGAAAAATCGAATTAGGCATAACATACATTATATTTTAATAATAATAGTAATAATAACTGTGTTCTATGGTCTCTGGTCTCTACTCACTGCTCTCACCTCTCTGCTCTTTGATTATCTTGCTGTGAAAACTACAAAAACTGCTCTGTGCTTCCTTTTTCTATTGTTTGATTATCTCTATAATCGTATCCTAGTATCTAGATGTTAAATAACATATTTCTGTTATTTATTTACTGTTGGTTATTGTTGGTTTTTATAAATAATAAATCTTTGCTGTTTATTTGTACTTGTGTTGTTGTATTAAAAACTTGTGTATCAACTAAAGTGAATTGGTGATTTATCTCGAAGATGACTGTTTGAATTGGATATTGTATAAAGAAATGATAGAAAGTCAAGAAGGGAGTTTATGTAATTGGTTATTTGGTTGATGATATGTCAAGGAAATTACATCTCACAAGTACTTCTGCTATCCAAGTAACTGTGCTTATACCATTTAGTGTATAGGATGACAACTTCTAATTTTTATTAGTTGTACACACTACTCAGTGAAGAAGCATTAGTTACTTGTTACAGGCAAATTATGTTGTCTGCAAATCAGATGATAGTGCCGCAATTGCTTTAAGCTTAATAAACAGCATTCAGCTTTAAGCTTAACATAACAGACCAACAGATGGTACATATCAAAGGCTATATTTCTGAATATTTTTTTGCAATTCAAGCAACTTTTATGTGATTTCGGTTTTTAATTTCGATTTTAACCGAAATAAAATATTATGCTCGGTTGTAAAATCGAATACAATTCGGTTCGGTTTTCGATTTATGTTTTCGATTTATGGTAAGCATTTTTCCAGTTTTCCGTTTCGGTTAACTGAAAAAAAATTCGATTTAGTTCATTTTAACCGAATGCATAGCCCTTATAGTCAGTACTCAATACATGTTCTTTGTTATGTGCTGCCAACCAGGACTGCAAGCGTGCATGATCCTTAGAATAAGCACAATAGCAATTAGGGGTGAGCAAAAAACCGAATCAATCCGAAACCGAAACCGATGAAAACCGAACCGAAAAAAACCGAAACCGTTAAAAACCGAACCGAAACCGAAATCTAAAAACCGATCCGATTTTAACGGTTGCGGTTCCGGTTTTAGGTTCAAACCGAACCGAAAAAACCCGAAACCGAACCGATTATTTATATAAATAAATTTTTATATTTTTTATAAATATCTTTAAAATTAATCATATATATATATATATATTATTACGTAAGTAGATTGTTACTGAAATAAAAACTGGGCCTAATATTCGTCCAAAAAAAACTGGGCCTAATATAGTAACACGGACATTATAGTAACACGGACTACTGCCTACTGGGACTAGTCACTACTATACTATAGAATACACTCATACAGACTTTTTGAATGTTGAGACTACGACAGTACGACTTATAAACATAACCTCACTGTCACTGGACATTTGGCATCTTTTTTTAATTGTTTCAAATTTTAAAAATTGTATGAACATTTGGAATATTTATGTTTTTACTGTAGAACTTTTTTAATTAATTTGTAATACTTTCTTATTTTTATTTTAATCGGTTTTAAAACCGAAACCGAACCGATAAAAACCGAAACCGGGATTTTAAAACCGAAACCGAAACCGATGGTTCGATTGCGGTTCCAGTTGTCGATTTTTAAAACCGAGGACATGCGGTTCCGGTTCCGGTTTTACCCGAAAACCGAACCGAACCGGGGTTTGCTCCCCCCTAATAGCAATGCCTACTATTTTCATTTTATTACTTTTAATTCAAATTTAAATACGACTTACAATCAAAGTATCAAAGAATCTTATATCATTAAGATTGTCGCCATACTTAAGTGATTGGGATAATGTGTTGATAACTTGCAAACCTAGGAAGCATGGACAGTTGGATAATCCATCGTATCCTTTTGTCGGATTCTTTGACACGTGTGTCCCCGTGTTTGACATAAAGATTCTCCTACAATTCTAATTTCAAATTTTATTTTTATCATTTGCAGTCAAAATTTGTGTTAACTAACTACTTATACAAAATTAAGTATCAATGCTACAAGCAAAAGCAAGAGTATTGATGATCAAACTCATTTTTAAATAAATGAAAACATTATACTTAATATTTTTATGTCTTGCATAAATAAATTTTGTATTTCATTCGATTTGCACACAGTTTTTGGTTCTATTAAGTGGTTTCAAAATATGTAAGCCTTATCTATATGGATCATATATTATATTCTAATATTAAATATATATATATATATATATATATATATATATATATATATATATATATATATATACGTGAAAATATATACTTATATACGTACCCGCACCCCCGTACCCATATCATTGCTTTTTAGTTGCAAATAGAGGTAATAGTTTGTTGGAGGTTTGTTTGGATTTGGTGCTAATCAGTAATGAGTACTTTCAGGTTTATCGAATTGTTTGAAATTTACTGTCATCAAGTAAGATCTATATTGATGGGTAGAACTTTAAGAACATGGACTTCTTAGTCTTTTTATAATTTGTAAGCATAATTACTAGTATTAAGGTTCGGGACTTTCAGGTTGTCAGGAAAGATATTACACTTCTTGGGAAGATTGCCGATGGACTAGCTTTAGTCCTGTTTCTCAGAATTGCCCTAATCTAACAAAAATAGGGGTAAAATTCTCAAAAAACTAACAATAGATGAAGAAGATGATGAAATGAACAATGTATTTAGAGCAATGTAAACTGTATCTTCATTCACAACAATAACAGAATACAAGAGGAGTATTTATAGTACTTCACTACAATTACATACACTGCCTATATCTATACAAAAATGTAACTAACTAACTGACAACTAATGACAGCTCTCACACCTGATGCCATGTCAGCCTTGCCAGCCTTGCTTGCCACGTCAGTCTTGCAGTTGCTCGTGAGTCTTGCAGGAGCTCGTGTTTGTGATGCTTTGATAACATTGCTTGAGCTAACATCCCCCCTCAAGTTGGGAGAGAACAAATTGGAAACACCCAACTTGGACATCAGATAGGCCAACTGACTGGAAGCAAGAGCTTTAGTAAGTAAATCAGCAGGTTGCTCTGCAGAACTGATATGAAATGTCTCAATAAAACCTTGCTGAAGTTTTTGTCGAACAAAATGACAATCAATTTTGATGTGTTTCGTACGTTCGTGAAACACAGGATTAGAGGCAATGTAGTGCAGACTTATTGTCACAATAAAGAGGAATTGCAGTGGTAGTAGAATGACCAAGTGTTTTCAGGATGGAAGTAACCCAAAGTAGTTCACAAGTTGTGTCTCCTAAGGCCCTGTATTCAGATTCACTGGAGGACTTAGAAACAGTTACTTGTTTCTTGCATTTCCAAGATACAAGAGCAGACCCAAGCATAACACAATAGCCTGTGAGGGAACATCTAGTGTCAAGACAACCACCCCGGTCAGCATCACAATAAGCACGAAGTTGTAAATTGTTATTAGCAGGAAAAAGTAATCCTTGACCAGGTGCATTTTTAAGATATCGAACAACACGATAAGCAGCATCAAGATGATCCTGCAGTGGTTGAGCAATAAACTGTGCTAAAGTATGCACTGCATAACTCAAATCAGGACGAGTAATGGTCAAATAGATTAGTCGACCAACCAAACGTCGAAAAAGTTTAATATCTGAGCCAACCAGCGGAAGAGAAGTAGATTTCTGCAGATTATGGTTCTGCTCCATTGGAATTAAAGATGGTTTAGCACCCATTAAACCAGTATCATTAAGAATGTCCAAACAGTATTTATGTTGATGTAAATATATACCAGCATCTGAACGAGCAATTTTAAGACCCAAAAAATAATTCATATGACCCAAATCCTTGATATTGAACTTAGTCTTAAGAAACTCTTGAACTTGATTAATCAAGTTAGGTGACGAACCATTAATCATGAGGTCATCAACATACACTAAGACAGCCACAAATTGTCCATCTCTATGTAAAGTGAATAAACTATGATCAGTAGGACATTGTACCAATCCAAAGACAAGTAAAGCCTCAGCCAGTTTGAGATACCAACATCTAGGTGACTGTTTAAGCCCATATAAGGATTTAATAAGCTTACGACCCAAGTAGTAGAAGAAGAAGAAGGGAATGGTTTACCAGTAAAACGAGCTAGACCCGGAGGCAATGTCATATAAACATCCTCATGAATATCACCATGCAGAAATGCATTGGTGACATCCATTTGATGAAGTTTCCAGTTAAAAGCAGCAGCAAAAGTTAACAGAATTCTCACAGTGGTCATTTTGGCCACAGGTGCAAAAGTTTCAAAGTAATCTAGGCCTTCAGTTTGGGTGAATCCCTTGGCCACAAGTCGAGCTTTATAACGTTCAACCTCACCATTAGCTTTGTACTTAACTTTATAAAGCCATTTGCAATCAACCACACTAGTATCAGAGGGCATGGGAACAATCTCCCAAGTATTGTTTAACTCAAGAGCCAGAATTTCTTCTTTCATTGCTTTACACAAAATATCATACTTAACAGCTTGACTATAATTGTAAGGTGTTGGAACAACAGTAGTTTTGGCCAGAAAATTTACATATTTTGGTTTGAAAACCTGATATGACATGTATTGATTAAGAGGATACTGCACATGATTAGAAGATGGAACAGTGAGAGTGGGTGGAAGTCCAGTATAATCCATAAACTTGAATGGAATAGATTTCTGTCGAACAGGACGACTAGAAGGAATATATGAGTCATGAGTGGAAGGTACCAGAAGTTCAGTGGATGGAACATGTATAGCAGATGAATCAGTAACAGAAGACATAGGCTGACTAGTATCATTGTCATGAATTAATGAAGTAGAAGGAGATATAGTAGGAGAAGGAACAGACTTGATATCAGAAAAAGGAAATGTGTCTTCAACAAAATAGACATCTCTAGAAATATAGATTTTCTTAGTATGCAGGTCCATCACTCTATAGCCTTTCTTACCAAATGGATATCCAAGAAATACACAAGTAACTGCTTTTGAGTCCAGTTTATCTTTAGGAACATCCACCTTTGTCATATAACATAAGCACCCAAAAACTTTAAGATTGTCATAAGAAGGTGACTTGTTGAACAGTACCTCATAAGGAGACTTAAACCCCAGAAGTTTGGAAGGAGTAAGGTTAATGAGATGAGTTGCAGTAAGAATGAAATCACCCCAGAAAGAATTGGGAAGAAATGCTTGAAGTTTAAGAGATCGAGCAACATTAAGCAAATGTTGGTGCTTCCTCTCAGCCACTCCATTCTGCTGAGGGGTATAAGCACATGAAGTTTGATGATTAATACCTAAGGATTGTAAATGCTGCTGAAAATCCTTATTTACAAATTCAGTACCATTATCTGAACGAATAGTTTTAATAGTGGTATTAAATTGAGTACGAACATGAGCAATAAAGTGTTTGAGCAGAGATGAGACTTGGGTTTTGTCAACAATTAAAATTACCAAGTACATTTGGAATAATCCTCAACAATAGTGAGAAACATATTACATTTGCCATGAGTAAAAGTTTTATATGGACCCCATAGGTCACAATGAACAAGATCAAACAACTTGATGCTAGTAGAAGTACTAACAGGAAAAACCAATCTGGTTTGTTTAGCTCTATGACAAATATCACAATTACTAACTTGAGAATTATCATAAGATTCTAAGAACTGTAAATGAGTGAGAACAGTAGAAGATGGGTGCCCCAATCGAGCATGCCACAAATGAACTGAGTTGGTAGTGTGAGAGTGATGAGCAAATGATAGAGAATTGGACAGAGAGACAGGAACAGAGCTCAGCAGAGGAGAAGAAAATTTGTAGAGACCATCAGCAAGTCTACCAATCTCTATCATCTTCTTCTGCTGAGGGTCCTGTATTAAACAGTTGGTAGCATAAAAACTAACAGAGCAATGAGCATGTGATGTTAATTTGGGAATGGAAATAAGATTGCACTTAAAGCTAGGCACACATAAAACTTGATGCAGAATAACATTTGAGGTAAGATGCAAAGATCCAGAATGAGTAATAGGAGCAATAGTGCCATCTGGTAAGTACAGATTGGCTTGAAGAGGTATAGGATTCAGCAACAAAGACAACTGACATATAATATGATCAGTTGCACCAGAATCCAAAATCTAGTCAACACTATTAGTGTTGGATAACATTTGCAAAGTATGTACTGCTGAGACAGAACAGAAGTGTTTACCTCGCAACATAGATGATGTAGCAGCAAAAGGAGTGTTAGACACATGATTACTTTGCAGGACAGGAATTGACATCAAGCTAGCTTGAATCATAGTAGCAATCTGTTGACATTGAGCATCAGTAAAAACACCAGCAGAAGAATTATCTGAGTTAATTGCATCTATATCAGAAGTAACAGCTGAAGCATTAGTTGTAAATTGAGCAGCCTTCTTGCCACCACCATAGTTGTTGTGTGAGGCTCTTGGCTTAGGTTTTGGTTGACCATATAGTCTATGCCATTCTGGATATCCATGTAAACAGAAGCATTTCTCTTGCGTATGTCCACTTAGATGACAATACTCACAATAGACCTGTGAGTTACCTTCAGAACCAGTAGTCTTTCTTGTCACATTCTGATTCATATTTCTGCCTCTATTGGTGTTGAACTTAACATTCATAGCAACTGAATCAGTAGCAGAAACAGGATGATTACATTCTCTTTGAACCTCTTCTTGAAGTAGCAAAGAATAAGCTTGACTTAAGCTAGGTAAAGGCTTCATCATGAGTAATTGCCCCCTCACAGCAGTAAAATGTTCACTAAGTCCCATTAAGATCTGACTTAACTTGTGCACTTGCTCATAAGTATCCATCTTAGTAACAAAATCACAAGTACAAGTTCGAGTAGCACAAGTACATCTAGGCAATGGAGATAGATCATCCATTTCATCAATCAATGTCCTGGACTTAGTGAAGTAAGCAGTAACAGACATAGTGCCTTGAGACAAAGACATGAGTTCTTTCTTTAGTTGAAAAACCCTAGGCAAATTACTCTGAGTAAATCTGACAGCTAGATCGTCCCAAATAGCTTTAGCAGTTGTCAAATAGACTACACTATTACGAATCTCAGGTGAAATAGAATTTAATAGCCATGAAACAACCATATCATTACACTGTTTCCACAGAGCATATGTTGAACTACCAAGTGCAGGCATAGCAATTGATCCATCAATTAGACCTAATTTCAGTTTAGCAGATAATGCTAACGTAATAGCACGACTCCATTGTTGATAATTCTGCTCAGTAAGTAGTTGAGTTACAATCGTCATACCTGGATTATCACCATTAGCAAGATAGAATGGATGATTAGCATCAATCACCGTAGAATTTGCAGGTGGCGCTGTTGTAGATGCAGACGCCATTGATGTTGAGTTATTCGTTGCAGAATCAGAAGCAACAACAGTAGAATACGATCGTCTAGACATGAATTAACAGAGAAACAAACTGGAAAAGATCGAGCTTAAGCTCTGATACCATCTCAAAAAACTAAAAATTGATGAAGAAGATGATGAAATGAACAATGTATTTAGAGCAATGTAAACTGTATCTTCATTCACAACAATAACAGAATACAAGAGGAGTATTTATAGTACTTCACTACAATTACATACACTGCCTATATCTATACAAAAATGTAACTAACTAACTGACAGCTAATGACAGCTCTCATACCTGATGCCATGTCAGCCTTGCCAGCCTTGCTTGCCACGTCAGTCTTGCAGTTGCTCGTGAGTCTTGCAGGAGCTCGTGTTTGTGATGCTTTGATAACATTGCTTGAGCTAACAAAAGCTGATTAATACTTTATGGACAGTTGTCAAGTTGTCGATATCCATCCTTTTGCATGGATTGTATGTTTTGAATATGCTTTTAAGTAGAAATCGATGATACTTTGTTTGAGTTCTATTTGGATAAGCTGCTAGTCGATGATGTTAGCTCTATTCAACTATCGAAATTGAAAATTTTACATATAACTCCGTAGTGTACAAATCATCAAATATTGATATTGTACTAGTTGTAAAGCACAACAAGTTGCTAACGAAGATTCTTATTGATTTGTGGAGAACAACACAAAAACATAAGGAAAATGAGTTTGTTAACGAGAATCAGAACCTCAAATTCATGTGTTATTTTTTGGATTGACAATTTGATGGTTGGAAATGAGAACTTCATTGCCATTAGAGGGGTAAATCATACTCTCACTCTCCTTTCTGATATTATAACATTCCTGTAATAACCCAAATTTTCGTACTTGAGATTTTTTTTATAGATGAATAGTAGTTTGCATGGATGAATAGTGATTTTGAGGGTTAAGAAATTTTTCACGTTACCATATGTACGGGACAGGAAATGGATATTTCGAAGTTATACGAGTAATCAGTGATGCAAATGAGTGTATGTAAACGCGATCAGAATTCAGATAATCCAAAGTTTATTTTTATGGAATATTGGACCGGACAGTGAATTATATATCAGTATTATCAAGAAATGAGATATTATATTTGAGGATTTAATATTTTAGAAATTTTATTATATTTGATTTGAGAATTTAGAACGAAAATCACTGAGACAGTGAAACTTTAACAACGAGATTAAGTGATAACCGAGCAGCGCAACATTCAATCGATCAAGTACATGTTAAGGAACATAAACAAGAGAGCAACCAAGCATGGATGCAACATTTGGAGCATTAGTGTGAAACCAAAACAAGTGTGGAAAGCTTCCTTAAGAAGCTTTGTATTTTTAGCAAACTTGAGGGGTTAACTTGCACTTTGACAAACAAATATCAACCAAGCTTCTTAAACACACCTAGCACAAGAATCAAGGGATTGAGCACAGCCATAACAACTGATAATATCAAGATATTATCATCAAAAGTAGAGTGGACAAGTCAAGATTGGAGGGAGAGAAGAAAATCAAGCAAAAACACCATTTCTCCAAAAACTGTCCACCATGAACCAAGCTCAAAGAAAAATTTATATCTTAAGATCTAAAACTTCAAAAATCACCAAATTTGAACCATAGCTTCCTCATTGTATGGAGAACACACGTTTAAAATTTCATGGCCAACAAAGGAGTGTAGCCTAGTCAAATCCCCTCCCCAAGTTGAAGAACCGAACCTGCCTTGCCTTCACAGTTTCTGTCCAGCGGAAAGATAGGGCTCAAAACCCTATATAGGAAGCTTCAAATTTGATGATCTAGGACTCAAAACAAATATTATGAAGAGGCCAAGATGTGGTAAAAATTTGAGAGCCAAACTCTTAATTTTCGATTTTCTATGATTTTTACAAAAGTGATGATGAATAGTGTTTTAAGATTGTTTCATGTTTTGTTCATAGCTTTTAGGCTTTGTTGAAACTATCCAAGACCCTACCAAGGTGTGACAAGCTCTGCTAGAGTTCCTAGAGTGTTAAGGAAGGTAAAACCCTAACCCACCCTTTTGAGTTTATATGAGTTTTAGTATAGTTCTGATGATATGTAGAGATAAGTGCATGTTAAGGAGTTTTATGATTGTTTGATGTGTAAAAGGGTTGGGTATTGAATTTGAATGTTAACACTGCCCTTAGAAGTGTGAAATGAATGTTGGTTGATGTTATGGATATATGGTATGCCCGGTGTGGCTTGGTTATGTTGTAACGAAATGGTAATGTTCGATTTAGAGCCGTTATAATGCCCAAATTTCTTGAACAATGTTGACAGTAGCTACCCGAGTCCTTAAACATGTTTAAATTGCAACCACAGACCATATTGGGTAGGTTTTGGATTCTAGTTTATGTGGCCGCAAGAATCGTGTCAAAAGAGTTTACGGTTTGTGAGTAATGACCGTTTTAGTGAAAGCGATTCGAGAAACCATGTCGCAGAAATGTATCAACTTTGAGGTTAAGTTTGAGACCCTTAAAAATTGAATTAGAGTATGATATTTTGAGGATAAATACTAAGGTCAGTTAGAAAGATTTGTACGAAGGTTTCGAGGTAAAAAGATTATTTTCCGATTTTATAAAAATGCGTCAGCTGAGGTTGCGCAAGTGAAAAAGCCTTTTAGGGGATGGTACTATTCATTGAAAAACCACTGCCCTGTTTTGTAAAATTCCGAAAAATAGGTCTTCTGACTAGAGCCATGTCTTGAGTTGGTTACCTTCTAGACATTCTCTAGATCGTGCACGCGAAAACGGTGCGTCATTTGAGTTAACGGTTATCGAGTTATGAAGGTTTTAGTAAAAGTGGTGCAAATATTAAGAATCCGCAGTTGACCCAACTTTGAAAATACATTTCACCCATCTAGACCCGTGTTTTCGAATCAAGATTTTTATGATAAATACTACAAATACCAAAGATGATTTTAGAAGTGGTTTCGTATTTAAACACGTTTCCAGTGATTTATTAAAAGTGTTGGAGTGCAAGTCAAGGAATAGTGATTCTAAGGAAAGTCAACTCTAGAGGTGCTACTTTGACCATCCGTTTTGGCTAAGTTAAAAGAGGAATTTCGAGTCGACTAAAACACGAAACTTGTTAAGGATTATCAAGGCAACGTATTGGTGTAAAGAACGAAGTTATAAATGGTTAAGTACAACAAGGATTCGAGGATTGGTTTCGAACCAAACTTATGACTTAAGTGTTTGTCGATTAACGTGGACTTAGTACGAGCCTATAGGGACCCCTTAGTGCCTTGTTTGTGATTGGCTTAAGTGTCTGAGTGTTGAGTTATAAGTGGATCGTATAGGGGATTAATCGTGTGTTTTCTTGACTTTGTTTAGATTGTCGGATCCCGCTACGAGCCCCTACTACCTCCGGAGCACCAGGCAAGTATATTAAACCTACTCTATTGTTCAGAGTATATATGTTTCAATGTATGGTATATGTTGTTCAAAGTGTTTCCTTACAAGTTGCAAGTATTTCATCTCATTACTCAAATACCGGATATTGATGCAATTGAATGCATGTATATATATTATTGTTGTGAATGTTATCCGGATAGTATATAAGTATAGTAGTATGTATAAGAGTTATTGGTCCATATGATTGGGACAAGTATCGAGGTACATTGTTCGTACTCGAAGGGAGATAAATGTTTTGAAAAAAAAATTATCTTGTTAATTATTGGAGATAATGAGAGATTGGATCTGGATCATTTTATTCGAATCCATGATCAAAGCAGTCATTCATATTTCTCCTCTTATATTTCGAGAGGAGAGTGATTTATTGGAAGTAGTAATCGTTCGTTGTTTCGGAACGGTAATAATTATTATAAGTTGAGGTGCACGTGGAATTATACGTGTCATCTAAGATAAGGAGTATATTGAGGTGCACGTGGAATTATACGTGTCATCTAAGATAAGGAGTATATTGAGGTACACGTGGAATTATACGTGTCATCTAAGGTGAGAAGTATTAAAGGTGCCCAGGTGTACTCTGGTACCCCAGGTTCTGGACTGGAGATAGTGTAAGAGACTGGTACGGCGGCCAGCCCAACAAAGGTGTATAAAAGCCCGGATGCGGCTTAGGGTGTGATAGGCGGATCATCCTTCTACCGGTAGTAAATTGCAAAAATGTATGGACTGATCATCCATTACAGCCCAGCGGATAAGAATCTCCTGAATATAGTCCATCAACAGTGTAATTAATACCATAGGCGGGTATTAATTACAGTATGAATATTATATCCTTACTCAATTTTTTTCGGGTAAATTTCAGTATGATGAGGAAATTTGGGAGTCATTTCTCGAAGAAGTTTGTAGTATATATCTATATGAGTAATATCCAAAGTGGGAGAGTTTAAGGGTTCAGTTGTTTATTATTAATCCAAATAGGAATATATTTTCGAAATGATTTTGAGTCGTACATGGTTGAAGCCCAAATTATATTTTTGAGTATATATATATATATGATTCTGGTGTATAAAACTTGCTGGGCATTTTTTTTGGCTCATTCTTGCTATTTTTAAATATTATAAAACAGAGGAAATCAGAGCTGGCACCAGTGCGGCGAACTGTGATAAGGGTAAAGGTCCTGCAACGGACGCATCACGCTAGAAGAAAGGTTCCGGATATGAGAATAAGCTGACAGAAGTGTTATGTAGTGTAAAGCAGACGCGTTGTAGAGACTGTTATGTATTATATTAAGGTGTATTGTAGAGACGCGTTGTACTAAGATTCTGGAGGTTACTCTGATATTGTAATATTTTGGTTAATGTAAGTGAAAGTTCTAAGACTATAACCCGTGGAGTTAGATGCATGGAGATTACTTTTATTGTTGTAGTAGAATATATTGAGAACAGGTATTGCTCTATGAGGATGGATGAAGACGTGGCGACCCAAATTCCTTGTACGGAAGTTGGGGGCGTTACAGATGGTATCAGAGAAGTAGGTTATAAACCTTAGAACGAGTGTAGGAGGAGTTATGACTATATAAGAGAGAGTTTAGAAGCCAAGGAACCGATAGGCATATATATAGTAGGATTTCAAAGAGTAGTGGGGTGGAGGCATGATGGCTATTACCAGTAGTATAATCAATTAGGACGAGAAAAAATGTGTATCCATGATTTATTGGGTTTAATTTTTTTTTATATAAATGAGTATATAGAAATATGTATCCATAAATATGCATATATATATAACTGCAGGTATATATATGTATATATATGAATATGTACTGTTTTGTTTTCATAAATAAATATTTCATGGGTATACAGTTTTATTAGACTAAACCATATTGGGATAGGTTGAATCGAGTGAGGCTGTGACCTTTGGAGAAGTGTAGAAGAGATAAATAGAGTGTATTTTATAGATGGAAACAAAACAAGAAGAGTATGATGGTATTATGTATGGATTTGGAAGAGGTAGGAGCTAGAAGATTTCAAAAGGGATTGAAACAATAGATTGGATATAATGATGCAGTGTTTTAGATAAGGGACCATGTGATATGCATAAGAAGCAGCAATGGTAAAGGCTGAGAATGAATTGATTCAGGAGATTAAAGATGATAAGAAAGAGGTGTATTTGATGATTAGTAAAAGAAAAGAATATGAGGAATTTTAAGGCATAATTGAGATTTACTATTGAGGTTAGGTGTATTTTGATGATAGAGTCAGGATAAGGATAAACGAAGGAAGTGAGTATAATTAGTGAAGGATTTCGAGGTGCAATAATTACTAGACGGGGAAGGCTAATGTGGTGGCTAATACTCTAAGTAGGAAAGAGAGATTTAAATAGACATGTGGAAAGAAGCATCCGAGAGTATGTGCAAAATCAGAAGGTAGGTGTTATAATTGTGGTCAAGAAGAGTATCAGAGACAGAATAGACGATATAGCATGAGAGTTTATAATCGAAATATGAGAGCATAAAGCTGGTAAAAACGATGAGGAGATATCAGAGAGTAGAGTACAAGATAAGCAACCTTGGTTATTGCCTACGTTGATTCCGAGGACGAAATCCTTTTAAGGAGGGAAGACTGTAATAACCCAAATTTTCGTACTTGAGATTTTTTTTATAGATGAATAGTAGTTTGCATGGATGAATAGTGATTTTGAGGGTTAAGAAATTTTTCACGTTACCATATGTACGGGACAGGAAATGGATATTTCGAAGTTATACGAGTAATCAGTGATGCAAATGAGTGTATGTAAACGCGATCGGAATTCAGATAATCCAAAGTTTATTTTTATGGAATATTGGACCGGGCAGTGAATTATATATCAGTATTATCAAGAAATGAGATATTATATTTGAGGATTTAATATTTTAGAAATTTTATTATATTTGATTTGATAATTTAGAACGAAAATCACTGAGACAGTGAAACTTTAACAACGAGATTAAGTGATAACCGAGCAGCGCAACATTTAATCGATCAAGTACATGTTAAGGAACATAAACAAGAGAGCAACCAAGCATGGATGCAACATTTGGAGCATTAGTGTGAAACCAAAACAAGTGTGGAAAGCTTCCTTAAGAAGCTTTGTATTTTTAGCAAACTTGAGGGGTTAACTTGCACTTTGACAAACAAATATCAACCAAGCTTCTTAAACACACCTAGCACAAGAATCAAGGGATTGAGCACAGCCATAACAACTGATAATATCAAGATATTATCATCAAAAGTAGAGTGGACAAGTCAAGATTGGAGGGAGAGAAGAAAAGCAAGCAAAAACACCATTTCTCCAAAAACTATCCACCATGAACCAAGCTCAAAGAAAAATTTATATCTTAAGATCTAAAACTTCAAAAATCACCAAATTTGAACCATAGCTTCCTCATTGTATGGAGAACACACGTTTAAAATTTCATGGCCAACAAAGGAGTGTAGCCTAGTCAAATCCCCTCCCCAAGTTGAAGAACCGAACCTGCCTTGCCTTCACAGTTTTTGTCCAGCGGAAAGATAGGGCTCAAAACCCTATATAGGAAGCTTCAAATTTGATGATCTAGGACTCAAAACAAAGATTATGAAGAGGCCAAGATGTGGTAAAAATTTGAGAGCCAAACTCTTAATTTTCGATTTTCTATGATTTTTACAAAAGTGATGATGAATAGTGTTTTAAGATTGTTTCATGTTTTGTTCATAGCTTTTAGGCTTTGTTGAAACTATCCAAGACCCTACCAAGGTGTGACAAGCTCTGCTAGAGTTCCTAGAGTGTTAAGGAAGGTAAAACCCTAACCCACCCTTTTGAGTTTATATGAGTTTTAGTATAGTTCTGATGATATGTAGAGATAAGTGCATGTTAAGGAGTTTTATGATTGTTTGATGTGTAAAAGGGTTGGGTATTGAATTTGAATGTTAACACTGCCCTTAGAAGTGTGAAATGAATGTTGGTTGATGTTATGGATATATGGTATGCCCGGTGTGGCTTGGTTATGTTGTAACGAAATGGTAATGTTCGATTTAGAGCCGTTATAATGCCCAAATTTCTTGAACAATGTTGACAGTAGCTACCCGAGTCCTTAAACATGTTTAAATTGCAACCACAGACCATATTGGGTAGGTTTTGGATTCTAGTTTATGTGGCCGCAAGAATCGTGTCAAAAGAGTTTACGGTTTGTGAGTAATGACCGTTTTAGTGAAAGCGATTCGAGAAACCATGTCGCAGAAATGTATCAACTTTGAGGTTAAGTTTGAGACCCTTAAAAATTGAATTAGAGTATGATATTTTGAGGATAAATACTAAGGTCAGTTAGAAAGGTTTGTACGAAGGTTTCGAGTTAAAAAGATTATTTTCCGATTTTATAAAAATGCGTCAGCTGAGGTTGCGCAAGTGAAAAAGCCTTTTAGGGGATGGTACTATTCATTGAAAAACCACTGCCCTGTTTTGTAAAATTCCGAAAAATAGGTCTTCTGGCTAGAGCCATGTCTTGAGTTGGTTACCTTCTAGACATTCTCTAGATCGTGCACGCGAAAACGGTGCGTCATTTGAGTTAACGGTTATCGAGTTATGAAGGGTTTAGTAAAAGTGGTGCAAATATTAAGAATCCGCAGTTGACCCAACTTTGAAAATACATTTCACCCATCTAGACCCGTGTTTTCGAATCAATATTTTTATGATAAATACTACAAATACCAAAGATGATTTTAGAAGTGGTTTCGTATTTAAACACGTTTCCAGTGATTTATTAAAAGTGTTGGAGTGCAAGTCAAGGAATAGTGATTCTAAGGAAAGTCAACTCTAGAGGTGCTACTTTGACCATCCGTTTTGGCTAAGTTAAAAGAGGAATTTCGAGTCGACTAAAACACGAAACTTGTTAAGGATTATCAAGGCAACGTATTGGTGTAAAGAACGAAGTTATAAATGGTTAAGTACAACAAGGATTCGAGGATTGGTTTCGAACCAAACTTATGACTTAAGTGTTTGTCGATTAACGTGGACTTAGTACGAGCCTATAGGGACCCCTTAGTGCCTTGTTTGTGATTGGCTTAAGTGTCTGAGTGTTGAGTTATAAGTGGATCGTATAGGGGATTAATCGTGTGTTTTCTTGACTTTGTTTAGATTGTCGGATCCCGCTACGAGCCCCTACTACCTCCGGAGCACCAGGCAAGTATATTAAACCTACTCTATTGTTCAGAGTATATATGTTTCAATGTATGGTATATGTTGTTCAAAGTGTTTCCTTACAAGTTGCAAGTATTTCATCTCATTACTCAAATACCGGATATTGATGCAATTGAATGCATGTATATATATTATTGTTGTGAATGTTATCCGGATAGTATATAAGTATAGTAGTATGTATAAGAGTTATTGGTCCATATGATTGGGACAAGTATCGAGGTACATTGTTCGTACTCGAAGGGAGATAAATGTTTTGAAAAAAAAATTATCTTGTTAATTATTGGAGATAATGAGAGATTGGATCTGGATCATTTTATTCGAATCCATGATCAAAGCAGTCATTCATATTTCTCCTCTTATATTTCGAGAGGAGAGTGATTTATTGGAAGTAGTAATCGTTCGTTGTTTCGGAACGGTAATAATTATTATAAGTTGAGGTGCACGTGGAATTATACGTGTCATCTAAGATAAGGAGTATATTGAGGTGCACGTGGAATTATACGTGTCATCTAAGATAAGGAGTATATTGAGGTACACGTGGAATTATACGTGTCATCTAAGGTGAGAAGTATTAAAGGTGCCCAGGTGTACTCTGGTACCCCAGGTTCTGGACTGGAGATAGTGTAAGAGACTGGTACGGCGGCCAGCCCAACAAAGGTGTATAAAAGCCCGGATGCGGCTTAGGGTGTGATAGGCGGATCATCCTTCTACCGGTAGTAAATTGCAAAAATGTATGGACTGATCATCCATTACAGCCCAGCGGATAAGAATCTCCTGAATATAGTCCATCAACAGTGTAATTAATACCATAGGCGGGTATTAATTACAGTATGAATATTATATCCTTACTCAATTTTTTTTGGGTAAATTTCAGTATGATGAGGAAATTTGGGAGTCATTTCTCGAAGAAGTTTGTAGTATATATCTATATGAGTAATATCCAAAGTGGGAGAGTTTAAGGGTTCAGTTGTTTATTATTAATCCAAATAGGAATATATTTTCGAAATGATTTTGAATCGTACATGGTTGAAGCCCAAATTATATTTTTGAGTATATATATATATATATATATGATTCTGGTGTATAAAACTTGCTGGGCATTTTTTTTGGCTCATTCTTGCTATTTTTAAATATTATAAAACAGAGGAAATCAGAGCTGGCACCAGTGCGGCGAACTGTGATAAGGGTAAAGGTCCTGCAACGGACGCATCACGCTAGAAGAAAGGTTCCGGATATGAGAATAAGCTGACAGAAGTGTTATGTAGTGTAAAGCAGACGCGTTGTAGAGACTGTTATGTATTATATTAAGGTGTATTGTAGAGACGCGTTGTACTAAGATTCTGGAGGTTACTCTGATATTGTAATATTTTGGTTAATGTAAGTGAAAGTTCTAAGACTATAACCCGTGGAGTTAGATGCATGGAGATTACTTTTATTGTTGTAGTAGAATATATTGAGAACAGGTATTGCTCTATGAGGATGGATGAAGACGTGGCGACCCAAATTCCTTGTACGGAAGTTGGGGGCGTTACAGATGGTATCAGAGAAGTAGGTTATAAACCTTAGAACGAGTGTAGGAGGAGTTATGACTATATAAGAGAGAGTTTAGAAGCCAAGGAACCGATAGGCATATATATAGTAGGATTTCAAAGAGTAGTGGGGTGGAGGCATGATGGCTATTACCAGTAGTAGAATCAATTAGGACGAGAAAAAATGTGTATCCATGATTTATTGGGTTTAAATTTTTTTTATATAAATGAGTATATAGAAATATGTATCCATAAATATGCATATATATATAACTGCAGGTATATATATGTATATATATGAATATGTACTGTTTTGTTTTCATAAATAAATATTTCATGGGTATACAGTTTTATTAGACTAAACCATATTGGGATAGGTTGAATCGAGTGAGGCTGTGACCTTTGGAGAAGTGTAGAAGAGATAAATAGAGTGTATTTTATAGATGGAAACAAAACAAGAAGAGTATGATGGTATTATGTATGGATTTGGAAGAGGTAGGAGCTAGAAGATTTCAAAAGGGATTGAAACAATAGATTGGATATAATGATGCAGTGTTTTAGATAAGGGACCATGTGATATGCATAAGAAGCAGCAATGGTAAAGGCTGAGAATGAATTGATTCAGGAGATTAAAGATGATAAGAAAGAGGTGTATTTGATGATTAGTAAAAGAAAAGAATATGAGGAATTTTAAGGCATAATTGAGATTTACTATTGAGGTTAGGTGTATTTTGATGATAGAGTCAGGATAAGGATAAACGAAGGAAGTGAGTATAATTAGTGAAGGATTTCGAGGTGCAATAATTACTAGACGGGGAAGGCTAATGTGGTGGCTAATACTCTAAGTAGGAAAGAGAGATTTAAATAGACATGTGGAAAGAAGCATCCGAGAGTATGTGCAAAATCAGAAGGTAGGTGTTATAATTGTGGTCAAGAAGAGTATCAGAGACAGAATAGACGATATAGCATGAGAGTTTATAATCGAAATATGAGAGCATAAAGCTGGTAAAAACGATGAGGAGATATCAGAGAGTAGAGTACAAGATAAGCAACCTTGGTTATTGCCTACGTTGATTCCGAGGACGAAATCCTTTTAAGGAGGGAAGACTGTAATAACCCAAATTTTCGTACTTGAGATTTTTTTTATAGATGAATAGTAGTTTGCATGGATGAATAGTGATTTTGAGGGTTAAGAAATTTTTCACGTTACCATATGTACGGGACAGGAAATGGATATTTCGAAGTTATACGAGTAATCAGTGATGCAAATGAGTGTATGTAAACGCGATCAGAATTCAGATAATCCAAAGTTTATTTTTATGGAATATTGGACCGGGCAGTGAATTATATATCAGTATTATCAAGAAATGAGATATTATATTTGAGGATTTAATATTTTAGAAATTTTATTATATTTGATTTGATAATTTAGAACGAAAATCACTGAGACAGTGAAACTTTAACAACGAGATTAAGTGATAACCGAGCAGCGCAACATTTAATCGATCAAGTACATGTTAAGGAACATAAACAAGAGAGCAACCAAGCATGGATGCAACATTTGGAGCATTAGTGTGAAACCAAAACAAGTGTGGAAAGCTTCCTTAAGAAGCTTTGTATTTTTAGCAAACTTGAGGGGTTAACTTGCACTTTGACAAACAAATATCAACCAAGCTTCTTAAACACACCTAGCACAAGAATCAAGGGATTGAGCACAGCCATAACAACTGATAATATCAAGATATTATCATCAAAAGTAGAGTGGACAAGTCAAGATTGGAGGGAGAGAAGAAAAGCAAGCAAAAACACCATTTCTCCAAAAACTATCCACCATGAACCAAGCTCAAAGAAAAATTTATATCTTAAGATCTAAAACTTCAAAAATCACCAAATTTGAACCATAGCTTCCTCATTGTATGGAGAACACACGTTTAAAATTTCATGGCCAACAAAGGAGTGTAGCCTAGTCAAATCCCCTCCCCAAGTTGAAGAACCGAACCTGCCTTGCCTTCACAGTTTTTGTCCAGCGGAAAGATAGGGCTCAAAACCCTATATAGGAAGCTTCAAATTTGATGATCTAGGACTCAAAACAAAGATTATGAAGAGGCCAAGATGTGGTAAAAATTTGAGAGCCAAACTCTTAATTTTCGATTTTCTATGATTTTTACAAAAGTGATGATGAATAGTGTTTTAAGATTGTTTCATGTTTTGTTCATAGCTTTTAGGCTTTGTTGAAACTATCCAAGACCCTACCAAGGTGTGACAAGCTCTGCTAGAGTTCCTAGAGTGTTAAGGAAGGTAAAACCCTAACCCACCCTTTTGAGTTTATATGAGTTTTAGTATAGTTCTGATGATATGTAGAGATAAGTGCATGTTAAGGAGTTTTATGATTGTTTGATGTGTAAAAGGGTTGGGTATTGAATTTGAATGTTAACACTGCCCTTAGAAGTGTGAAATGAATGTTGGTTGATGTTATGGATATATGGTATGCCCGGTGTGGCTTGGTTATGTTGTAACGAAATGGTAATGTTCGATTTAGAGCCGTTATAATGCCCAAATTTCTTGAACAATGTTGACAGTAGCTACCCGAGTCCTTAAACATGTTTAAATTGCAACCACAGACCATATTGGGTAGGTTTTGGATTCTAGTTTATGTGGCCGCAAGAATCGTGTCAAAAGAGTTTACGGTTTGTGAGTAATGACCGTTTTAGTGAAAGCGATTCGAGAAACCATGTCGCAGAAATGTATCAACTTTGAGGTTAAGTTTGAGACCCTTAAAAATTGAATTAGAGTATGATATTTTGAGGATAAATACTAAGGTCAGTTAGAAAGGTTTGTACGAAGGTTTCGAGTTAAAAAGATTATTTTCCGATTTTATAAAAATGCGTCAGCTGAGGTTGCGCAAGTGAAAAAGCCTTTTAGGGGATGGTACTATTCATTGAAAAACCACTGCCCTGTTTTGTAAAATTCCGAAAAATAGGTCTTCTGACTAGAGCCATGTCTTGAGTTGGTTACCTTCTAGACATTCTCTAGATCGTGCACGCGAAAACGGTGCGTCATTTGAGTTAACGGTTATCGAGTTATGAAGGTTTTAGTAAAAGTGGTGCAAATATTAAGAATCCGCAGTTGACCCAACTTTGAAAATACATTTCACCCATCTAGACCCGTGTTTTCGAATCAAGATTTTTATGATAAATACTACAAATACCAAAGATGATTTTAGAAGTGGTTTCGTATTTAAACACGTTTCCAGTGATTTATTAAAAGTGTTGGAGTGCAAGTCAAGGAATAGTGATTCTAAGGAAAGTCAACTCTAGAGGTGCTACTTTGACCATCCGTTTTGGCTAAGTTAAAAGAGGAATTTCGAGTCGACTAAAACACGAAACTTGTTAAGGATTATCAAGGCAACGTATTGGTGTAAAGAACGAAGTTATAAATGGTTAAGTACAACAAGGATTCGAGGATTGGTTTCGAACCAAACTTATGACTTAAGTGTTTGTCGATTAACGTGGACTTAGTACGAGCCTATAGGGACCCCTTAGTGCCTTGTTTGTGATTGGCTTAAGTGTCTGAGTGTTGAGTTATAAGTGGATCGTATAGGGGATTAATCGTGTGTTTTCTTGACTTTGTTTAGATTGTCGGATCCCGCTACGAGCCCCTACTACCTCCGGAGCACCAGGCAAGTATATTAAACCTACTCTATTGTTCAGAGTATATATGTTTCAATGTATGGTATATGTTGTTCAAAGTGTTTCCTTACAAGTTGCAAGTATTTCATCTCATTACTCAAATACCAGATATTGATGCAATTGAATGCATGTATATATATTATTGTTGTGAATGTTATCCGGATAGTATATAAGTATAGTAGTATGTATAAGAGTTATTGGTCCATATGATTGGGACAAGTATCGAGGTACATTGTTCGTACTCGAAGGGAGATAAATGTTTTGAAAAAAAAAATATCTTGTTAATTATTGGAGATAATGAGAGATTGGATCTGGATCATTTTATTCGAATCCATGATCAAAGCAGTCATTCATATTTCTCCTCTTATATTTCGAGAGGAGAGTGATTTATTGGAAGTAGTAATCGTTCGTTGTTTCGGAACGGTAATAATTATTATAAGTTGAGGTGCACGTGGAATTATACGTGTCATCTAAGATAAGGAGTATATTGAGGTGCACGTGGAATTATACGTGTCATCTAAGATAAGGAGTATATTGAGGTACACGTGGAATTATACGTGTCATCTAAGGTGAGAAGTATTAAAGGTGCCCAGGTGTACTCTGGTACCCCAGGTTCTGGACTGGAGATAGTGTAAGAGACTGGTACGGCGGCCAGCCCAACAAAGGTGTATAAAAGCCCGGATGCGGCTTAGGGTGTGATAGGCGGATCATCCTTCTACCGGTAGTAAATTGCAAAAATGTATGGACTGATCATCCATTACAGCCCAGCGGATAAGAATCTCCTGAATATAGTCCATCGACAGTGTAATTAATACCATAGGCGGGTATTAATTACAGTATGAATATTATATCCTTACTCAATTTTTTTCGGGTAAATTTCAGTATGATGAGGAAATTTGGGAGTCATTTCTCGAAGAAGTTTGTAGTATATATCTATATGAGTAATATCCAAAGTGGGAGAGTTTAAGGGTTCAGTTGTTTATTGTTAATCCAAATAGGAATATATTTTCGAAATGATTTTGAATCGTACATGGTTGAAGCCCAAATTATATTTTTGAGTATATATATATATATATGATTCTGGTATATAAAACTTGCTGGGCATTTTTTTTGGCTCATTCTTGCTATTTTTAAATATTATAAAACAGAGGAAATCAGAGCTGGCACCAGTGCGGCGAACTGTGATAAGGGTAAAGGTCCTGCAACGGACGCATCACGCTAGAAGAAAGGTTCCGGATATGAGAATAAGCTGACAGAAGTGTTATGTAGTGTAAAGCAGACGCGTTGTAGAGACTGTTATGTATTATATTAAGGTGTATTGTAGAGACGCGTTGTACTAAGATTCTGGAGGTTACTCTGATATTGTAATATTTTGGTTAATGTAAGTGAAAGTTCTAAGACTATAACCCGTGGAGTTAGATGCATGGAGATTACTTTTATTGTTGTAGTAGAATATATTGAGAACAGGTATTGCTCTATGAGGATGGATGAAGACGTGGCGACCCAAATTCCTTGTACGGAAGTTGGGGGCGTTACAATTCCCATTAATCTCCATTTCCATACCCCTCATTTTTATTTCCGATTTCAATTCCAATTCCGATTTCTATGAACGATTTCTGATCCCGATTTCCATAAACGATCCAAACGTATACAACATTGATAACCCTGATTAATAGTGATGCAGCTTTGGTATTTAATTCATCGTGCATGGTTGTTAATTACCCATTTTTTATTCCCTTTGTTTCAACTATTGATCACATGCTCACATTCATGCTAATGATTTTCCTATATTTGCTAATATATTCTTAAGTACCCATGTAACTGAAATGGTACCATGATAGAGGTCTAGAACTAATTTACACTAAATTTCGCAGTTCATAATAAAAGTTGATCTCACCCTTTAGCATTTTTACAAAATAACCTTTCATAAAATAACAATCTCGAATAAATATTCTTCCAAATAATCAATTTCATCGTCTCGATCATGTTTATAATTATTATGTGAAATATATGTGCTAAATAAATATCAATATTTTAAAACATAATTACACCCCCAAAAAAAGTTAGAAGAAAAATAAAATAATTGGCAATAATCCTGTTGACTTTCCTTGAGTTAAATTAATCAAACTTTGGTTGTTTGTCGTAATTCAGGTTACGACCCATGGATTGGTTAAGCATACCTTTCGGATAGATGATAAGCTTTTGGGGAATGTTAGTTGACTTATATTTGAAATAAATAATAAAGATAAGATCTTGATATATTGGAGTTACAAATCAGAATTGGAGTTACAAATATTTATTATATTGATTACATATTTATTAAGGCAGTTTTTTTATTTGGGGTGGAAGAGATGTGTGGTAGCCTATAGATAGTGGATATTATCCAAAGGAAAAAGGAACAGAAAAGAGCTTGTTCTTCTCATTAGCTGGAACCCCAAAATATCTTATTCTCTTTTTATATTCTCTCTACTTGCCACAAATATATTACAATACATATTTTTATATCATTGGTATCAGAGCTACGGTATTTACTCTCGGGTCCTTGCTGAAATTGTTGAGGCTAGTTTTGATTTTTCGGTTCTGGCATCTGTCCCCCTGACTCTTGTGTCGGCACTGTGTTTCCGTTGCTGTTGGGTTTTTTTTTTGTGTATCCTTTTTTTTTTGGAGTTTAATTAGATTAGTATAATATCTTTGTTTGGTTTTAAGATCTCATGCATGTGCTCATGTTTTTAGGATTTTGTGCATGTTTTTCGTAAGTCTTTTTGGTTGATACAGTGTTGTTTTTATATGTTTATAGAATATTCATTTTCTTTTCCCCTGCTATCTTCTTTTGTTGGTTGTTTATTTGTCCCCCTGTATATTGATATTCTTGTAGTCTGTGAATTGTTTCAATTCTTTGTCTGCCCGATTTGTTTTTGTTGGCGATCTGTTTTTTTTTTTCGGGTTCCTATATATTGGTATTGCTTCTTCTGATTATATAGAATTCTTGTTATTTGTTTGTGCAATCTTAGTTGTGTTTCTATTTTTTTTAATTGATCATTGTTTTGTGAATTTAATTTGTTTGGTCAATCAATTTTTTGTGTATCGAAATTTTTTGTTGGATCAGACGATATGGTACTTAAAGAATTTTTAAGTCAGGCTCGGAAATTAGAGCACAAAAAATATGAACACCGGTTTGTTGGTGTAGTTGAATGTAATATTGGACATATGACCAACAATATAGATGGTTGGTGGATTGACTCGGGTGCGACCCGTCACATTGCAAAAACTAAAAATGATTTAGTTGAGTTTGTAGAACTTAAAAAAGGGGAGCAAATAATTAATATGGGAAATGGTACCGGCCTAGATGTGGAAGGACTTGGTACATATAGATTGGATCTTGGGAACAATATATTGATTCTAAAAAATGTGTTATATGTTCCCGGAATAAGGCGTAATCTCATTTCTGTTCCCGTTTTGACTAAAAATGGTCTAGAAGTACGATTTTTTGATAATAAATTTTTAATCAAAAAAGATAATGAAATGGTTGCTATGGGCATGTATGAGCCCGGACATGGTTTGTTTCAGCTTCCGATTGACAAAAATTGAGAATAATGAAATTGGTACTTCTCATCGAATTTTGTCTAATAATACGTCTATGTATGATTTATGGCATCAAAGATTGGGACATCCTGGAATTGATAAGATGGAACGTATTATTAAAGATAATTTGTTGCCTTGTATGGATATTAATAAATCAGTTTGCGAACATTGTGTAAAAGGAAAAATGACGAGAAAACCTTTTAAAGAAGGGGAAAGAGCTAAAGAGCTTTTAGGTTTGGTACACTCGGACATATGTGGGCCATTGAATTGTAAAACATATTGTAATAAAGAATATTTTATTACATTTATAGATGATTACTCCAAATATACACAAGTGTATCTTATATCACGAAAATCTGAAGCATTTGAGTGTTTTAGGAAATATAAGATTGAAGTTGAGAAACAACTTAGAACTGATATAAAAGTGTTGAGAACTGACAGAGGTGGAGAATATAGATCCACTGAATTTGATAATTATTGCAAAGAGAATGGAATAATAAGACACATGACTATGTCTTATACGCCACAACAGAATGGTGTGGCGGAAAGAAAAAATAGAACATTATTAAATGTTGTAAGATGTTTGTTGTCACATTCTGGATTGTCTAAAAGTTTTTGGGGAGATGCATTACTTACTGCAAATTATATATTGAATAGAATTCCCACAAAGTCAGTTGAGTTGACACCTTACGAAATATGGACTGGAAGAAAATCAGATTTGAGTCTTATGAGAAAATGGGGATGCATTGCACATGTAATGATCCCGTCTCAAAATAGAGACAAATTAGACTTCAGAACAGTGAAGTGTAATTTTATAGGTTACCCTGAAAATTCTAAGGGTTATAAATTTTATAACAAAGAATTGGGAATAATTGAAAGCAGAGATGCTATTTTTATAGAAAATTCTGAGGAACAAGAAAATGTGGTGGAGGACACACGTCCTCTGAATGTTGTTGATGAAGTTCCTCCAGAAAATTTATCGGTTTAAAAGATAATATTTTGTAAGAAATATTTTTATGATACTCGGAATAGAGAGTATATAGAAATGAAAAGAGAAATTTTTGAAATAAATTATTTATTTAATTTACAAGAAAATTGGGGCAAGTGCTCAAAATTAAATAAACAAGAATTTATTGGTTTAATTGGAATAAGGATTTAAAGAACTTTAAAAGGTATTTTAAAAAATAACACCTAGCAAGGTGTGCTTGAGTTGGTATATCTTGTGAACTAGAAAATATGTGTGCCTGTTTAAAATAATTTGTTTGACTGAAACCCGTTGGTATACGTGATAATTGGAAATCGTTGTTGAAAAAGACAACATTGTAATCGAAGAGATTATATTGGCTATTAAAATGGAGAGTGGAAAGGTTAAGGTGTTTTTTTTTGTGTGATACTCAGAATAGCGAGTAGAAAATTAGAATTTTCGAAATGGAATCGAAAGAACTTGAGTTCATGGAAATGAATAAAAGTGGGAGTTATGTGATCCACCAGAATATAGAAAATTCATTGGTTGTAAATGAATTTTGAAAAGGAAAATGAAGTTGTTGGTATATTTAATAAATTTTGATAGTTGCCTAGTTGTAAAGGTTTTATGAAATTCAATAATGGAAGTAGACAATCATGTCTGTATTTTGAAAAGTGGGAACTTGATTAGTAATATTATCGGTGTATGTGCATAATATTTTTGCTGAAATTGATAAAGAACAGAACTAAGTTGAAACTTAATAAGACGTTGAGATTATATAAATATTTGTGAAATTTGAGAAGTTTAAACAAACCAAATTTAGGGAAAATAATTTGAATATTGAATATTAGCTAGAAAAGGTATTTGAGTAAATTGTTTAATTGTTTTAGGATGCAGAATTGCAGTCCTGTGTCAACCCCATTGGTAATGGGGAAACGATTAACACGTAGTAAAAATTTAGAACACGGACAAGAACCACTGAATGTACCATATGCGCAAGCAGTCAGAAGTTTGATGTATGCAATGTTGTGTACTCGACCTGACTTGGCATATCCAGTAAGTCTAGTAAGTAGATACCAAAGCAATCCTAATCAAGCCCATTGGGAGGCTGTGAAGAGGATAATGAAGTATTTGAAGGGTACGTTGCACCACAAATTGGTCTATCAGGCAAAGAAGCCTGAAATTATTGGTTATTCCGATTCAGATCTCGGAGGTGATAAAGATGATGGAAAATCGACTTCGGGATACTTGTTTATATTTGGTGGAGCCGCCGTAAGTTGGGGAAGTAAGAAACAGGGATGTGTTGCAAGATACACACAAGAAGCTGAATATGTAGCTTGTAGCATGGCTGCTACTCATGCTGTTTGGATAAGACGATTTTTACTTGAGTTAAATCTACATCTAATAGATGGACCTATTGAGATTTATTGTGACAATACATCGGCTATTGATTTGATTTATAGTGGTACAAATAGTTCGAGAGGACAACATATTGATATACAATATCACTATATTCATGATGTTGTAGTTGAAAAGAAAGAAGTGAAAGTGACATATATTCCTACTAGTGATATGATTGCAGATCCTTTGACAAAAGGGATTCCTGCCGAAATATTTGTCAAACATGTTGGTTTGATGGGACTTAGAAATATTTGAGTGATAATATTTATTGGTTGTTCTCACGAATAGTGGGAGTATGTGTACATTATGAGAAAAGTGGGAGTCAGATAAATTATTTCAAAATGACGTCAAGTGGGAGATGTTAGTTGACTTATATTTGAAATAAATAATAAAGATAAGATCTTGATATATTGGAGTTACAAATCAGAATTGGAGTTACAAATATTTATTATATTGATTACATATTTATTAAGGCAGTTTTTTTATTTGGGGTGGAAGAGATGTGTGGTAGCCTATAGATAGTGGATATTATCCAAAGGAAAAAGGAACAGAAAAGAGCTTGTTCTTCTCATTAGCTGGAACCCCAAAATATCTTATTCTCTTTTTATATTCTCTCTACTTGCCACAAATATATTACAATACATATTTTTATATCAGGGAAGAAATAATGTCTCATGTTTCTTTCGAATTGTGTATTTTTATCTTTTAAATGAAATCGTTTCATTTATGCAAAAAAAAAAATGAATAATATATTTTGAAATAAATTTGTTTATACTTTGTAATAATCTAACTTTTGTAGATGTTTTTAATTAAATAATTTGGTTAATTTAGTTTTTTTTTTGAAAGTTGGTTAATTAATTTTAGTTATTTAAGTAAAAGCATGAGTAGTATAATTTTGGTTGGAGAGAGTAGGGATGATCATAAACCGCACCAAACCGCAAAAACCGTCCGCACCACACCGCGCGATTTTTATTTTCTGTGGTGCGGTTGCGGTTTCAAATTTTGACAAATCGCGCGATGTGGTGCGGGTTGCGATTTTAGTTTTCTGAAATGTGTTTCAAACCACACCGCACCGCAACGCACCGCAATATTTAATATTATATATATATATATATATATATATATATATATATATATATATATATATATATATATATTATGTTAGTATTTTGTTAATGATTTAAGAGATAGTTTGCGAGCTATTTGGTTCGTTAGTACCTGCTACCTAGTAATAATTTATTTTAGAAGTTTATGAGATCAATTATAATGCGCCAGCCCATTTTTATCTATTTAGTATCACAATATTTCATACTACAATGTTTGTATTTTGTTAAGTCTATTGACACGGTCTTCATACGAATTAAGAAATGTGGTTGAGTAAGAACTTTAAAAATTAATTTCACATGCTTGAAAATTAATATTTTAGATTTATAAATATTTTTATCGAAGGTGTAAACCGCAATAAACCGCACGTGGTGTGGTGTATGCGGTTTTAAAATTTCGCGGTGTAGTTGTGGTTTGAAAATTTGATCAAATCGCATGCGCGGGTTGATCCGCGATTTTGGGAAAAAATCGCACCGCCCGCATCGCAATCAGCCCTTGGAGAGAGTAATAATGTACTCCCTCCGTCCATTTCATTTCTTTACACTTTCTATTTTGGGCCGTCCATTCCATTTCTTTACATTACTAAAAATAGTAACTTTTAACAATAAAATACATTATTACATCCACTATCTCACTCCACCATTTCAACCCTTTACACTATTACACCCACTACTTCACTTATTTTAACAATAAAATTACTATTACACCCACTACTACATTTATTTTAACAATATTACATCCACTATCTTGTCTCCGTGCAAAAAGCAAATGTAAAGAAACCAAATAAAGGGAGGGAGTAATATATTTGTTCCAGTTCCGGGTGAAACAATTCTGACCCGGCCTACGAATCGTCGCCCAACAAAGTACTCCGTAACAAACACATAAAATAAAATTGATTAAAACGCACAGCTACAAACCCTAAACCCCTTTTCTTCTTCCTATCGCCACACACACTGACACACACACACAAATGGATGGGAAGCTCCAAGCTGCCGGAAAAGATGTTAGCCTTTCTCTCCTCTTCTCTCTATATCTTTCTATATGTGCACTTGTATATACTGGCGTGTTTATTTGTCTATCTTTTTAACATCTAGTTTGCAGTTTAACAATGTGTTTGGAGATAACATTTATTTGCAAATGTCATTTTTCCTCCATTAATTAATATAATTGAACTTACACCCACCCTTTTTTCTTAAAGTTGTGTTCTGAAATTTCAAAGTGTGATATGGACATATGGTACTGTGATTTTAGCACATTCATTTTTTTTACTGACAAATTGTTTATTCTTGCGGATCAAATGTGTTCTGTTGTTCTCGAGTTTGCGGGGTCTAGATAGCCCAACTTATACACGTGTGTGTGCTCATTTTTGCGAAATGTGTGTACTTAATTGAATGTATACAATATGAAATCTTGCCATTCAACTGTATCAGGTACTTGTTGATATTGTCAAGTTGGCTCAAAAAAAGGGAATGGAAGGTAGTAAAGGGGGCTGGAAGCAGTTTTTGAGTTCGTATGATAAGAAAATTGGGGCTAGCTTAAGTGATCCTTCGAGGAGGTCACCGGAAGTATTGCTTGCTTTTCTCAACACATTTACAAAGGAGGAGGATTTGAAGGTAATTATGTTAAGTGAGAAGGAGAGTTTGAAATGATAAAATTTTAGATTTGACGGGTTGTAAGACGATAGGCAATAACATAGCCTCAATTTTTTCAGTATTTTGAAGAAATAATGGAATCTTATGTTAATCGCGATAATCTGTTGAAAGACTTGAAGAGATCTGCCAGTGCTGAATCTCCAGAACAGGTCTGGTTTTCCTTGTTCTTTACTTTTCTAGTTATTTAGGTCCTGTTGTATTGCTCAAAACCGAGATCGGGGTTTCTAAAACAATCTGATTATGCTATTATTACATTATCTTCTCAGAAGTATAACGTAAAAGGTTCTGTTTGTTTGTCAAAAAATAACTTCATTTTGGGAAAAAAATTGCCTGGAAAGCAAAATATCTTTCTGGAAAATATTTTTCCAGAAGAATTGGGAGGAAATGTTATATTTTGGAAATGTTTTCCTCAGAGGAAGTCATTTCCCATACAATCCGAACTTTTTTTAAAAGGGAAACTTGCCTTTCTTGTTTTTTTTTTAAATCTTTGTAGACATATCTAATGAGCTAACGTTACCTGCAAGTTTGCAATCAAGTCAAGTGAATGTAGTGTTATAATGAGTATATTTTTTTATAATAAAATTTGTTTACTTGCTGTGTAAAATAAATATCAAAACATTGGGGGAGAGTGAGAGATGGGGGAAAATGTTAGTGTCTTCTCATAAGTATTTTTCTACTAATCAACCAAACCCAAAAGACACCTATATTAGGGTTATGAGCCTTCTCCCTTACATGATGTTAAATGGTGAGGTACACATCATCTTTTAGGTAAGCTATAGCTTGAATTTTATATAAATACGAATACTGTTGTGATGCTCTACGAATACTGTTGTGATGCTTTCCATTGATTTTGTATATCTTTTAAGCTGTAAATGACCACCATATTAACTATAGTCTAAGCTGTACAATTGTGTTAAATGCTTATAGAATATATGTCATGCTAATGCAGAAACTGGTTCGGCTAACTCTCGAACACCCTCAGTACCCATCCAGTTATCTATTTCCGTCACACGAGGAGGTTTGGCTATAAATCTTTTTACATTTACAAATCCAATAATTATGCTCAAAATTTGTTTTAGTCAGAGGCTCAGAGCAAGTCCAGTGCAATGATTTACTTGGTTGCATTGCTATAATTTGGAACCAAATGCAAAAATCCGCCACTCCAAAGCAAAATTGCATACAGAATGCAAATATGGGCAAATGAATAGTTCATATAAATGCATCCTCACCACTTCATCAATCAACTATAAATGAAATGCAAGTTGCGGTACTTTAACTGGAAGTTGGAAAAGTTAGATAAAAAGTTGTTAAATTTGAATTACTTGGTTGCAAAATGCAATTAGCATAGGAGTGCAAGTTCTATTTTAGCACCAAGAAGCACTTTTTGGTACTGTGATTATTGCAATATTAAAGTTATTTTTCATTTAGCAATGGACTTGCTTTCACTAGTAGGCAACTTTAAATTTCAATATTCATATCTCCGCATGGTTAATTATAGTCTCTTCTCTCTTCTATCATAAGTACCTAATAAACTATTTACAAATATTGCATTAATAGCTTTCTAATCTATTTATTAGTAACCTGTGTGTCATGGAAATATATGCATATCGAGTTTATATGCTTAACAGTTTCTACTAATAAATGAACTTGGAAGAAAAATTCACTTTGTTTACTACTTCATAGTTTTCTTAGAACTTGATAAATTTATGGAGCAGGGTTGGGAGGTTACAAAGAGAATCAAGAAATCCAAGGCAATGAAATCAAATGGCATGATCTCTGTTGACTGTGAGATGGTTCTTTGTGAAGATGGTACTGAAGCTTTGGTGAGGGTTTGTGTTGTGGATCGTAATTTAGAGGTATTGCAACTTCAATAATTTATTGGCAGTGTGAACTAAGTGGTGGTTCCTTGTAGATTATTTTATTATTTATCTTTTCCTAACTTTAATGTGCATATGGTTTTACTTTGGTTTTATTCAGGTCAAACTTGATAAGCTTGTAAACCCTGATAAAGCAGTTGCAGACTATAGAACTGATATAACTGGTATCACCGCAGAAGATTTAGAAAAGGAGACTTGTTCGTTGCTATATGTGCAGGTAGTAACCAGTATTTGGTCGGCAATAATTATATGATACCTATATATGTTGCTCTTCTGAACATTCTGGTGTACTTTGTAGAAATCGTTGAAGAACCTATTAAGAAATGGAACAATATTAGTAGGCCACAGTTTGAATAATGATCTGAAAGGTTAGCTATTTCATTTTGACCTCCAATATAAATATTTATCTCTGCATGTAATTTATTTTTTAAAATCTGTTACGGGATTCATTTGTGTATGGTACGTAAACATGGCTTACTAAACATGTGTACCATGCTTTCTACTTTGATATTGTTACAAGTTATAACTAATATATTATACTTTGGCCTTTTTTTTTCATTTACAGCACTAAAGCTAGATCATGCAAGAGTAATTGATACTGCTCTTGTCTTTAAGTATGCTAATGGATCACATTCAAGAAGACCTTCTCTGAGTGACTTGTGTAAGGTAAACCTTAAGTATGTCTGTAATTTGTATATCTGAATATTTCGATGTTTAAATTTTTTGTTAAAGTGTGAATGTCTAGTACGATAATTTTCTGACAGAACTACCTTCCGCGATCTAGTTTTGCAAAAATATTAAAGTAATAATAATAGTTGGTACATTTGTTATCTTTTCTTCCATTTTCATTTTTGCGTATTATATGTAAGCCTTCTATCAGTTCTTTGTCAAATCGTCTTATGTATGTATAATAGTTATATTTTTGGTCTAAACTTAAAATTTCAAAATAATTCATATATTCCTTTCTTGGTATTTGAAAATTTTGGCATTTTCTTTTAGTTGATTCACTCTTCCATATTTTTCATTGCTAGAACTAAAATCCTTGTTAAGTATGTCAGGAATTATTGAATTTCCAGACTAGTTTTGTATGTATTTTTGGTATTTTCTGTGTTAATAAGCAAAGTAACAGCTAGATAGAGGTGAGAAACAGAGAATATAGCAGAAGAGAGATAGATTCAGAGAGAATAGAGACAGAATTGAGGGAGAGAGACAGAAAAGAGAGAGACTTGGAGAAGAAGCTAGAGTTTTAGTGAGAAAAACCCTAGAGATAGAAAGAGAGAAGAGACAGTTATAGAGAGAGAAAGAGAAGTGGTGGCAATGCCATTTTCATATTATCATTCATAATCTGAAATACAAGACACACAACACTGTTTATAGACTCTAACTCCTGTAACTAAGTTCCGGAAAGGAAAAGACACTTCTACCCTTATTAATACTACCATTACAATACTAAAGCAGTGCTATTCCTGACAAAGTATGTGCTTATTCGAGTTGTATTGATATTTTAGTCTGTGTTGGGATTTGAACTTCGGGAAACGGGTGCACCTCACAATTGTCTGGACGATGCCTGTGCTGCAATGAAACTTGTTCTTGCTAAGATAGAGAGTGGTGTTGATAATATTTCACCGTTGCCTGAGAAAGATGTAAGTTGAATTCTTATCAATGTCATAAATATCGTACTTTTTTGGTTTCTTGACACGTCTTTTTGAATTTAGGTGCCTGAAAAAGAAATGACGAAGTTACTCGTACACCGTATATCAACCAGTTTACCTGAAGAAGAGTTGCATAATATAATACCGGGGGACTTCACAATTGAAGTAAAGGTTTGGGATGTTCAATAGTTTTTGTTCCTAACGTTACATTTTATGTTAACATCTGCTTGTATAAATTCCCAATAACTAAGTAATGTATGTAACCAATATTTATTTAAACCTCTTTCTGTAGGATTTATTCAAAAATAGCGATTTGTATTTGATTGTTGAGTAACAATGAATGACCAAATAAATCAGCGTTTTCAAGTAAACGGCTACATAGAAAATCACAATTAATGGACATCTAGAGAGGATGCAACTGCTGGAAGTGAAAGGGGAGCGAGATAGAACTTTAATGTGAAAACTTTGTACTTTAAGATGGTGACCTACATTTCAGAAAATAGCATAAGCATTGCAAAATGAGCAAGCTAGTTATTAATAACCCTATTTTTTTACTTGCTATTGACCCAAACGTGATGCTTCTGGCGTATTTTTTCTTGAAGTAGTAAGCAATCCCTCGTGTAATCTAGTTTTGAGGTAGCCGAGAATGTCGTTGAAGTATGACTGCCTTCCAGTCTTAAAAGCTCTGTTTTAATTTAGTACATCTATTTATGCAATTGTGTCTCTTGTTTTCATGACCTGCATTCTACTTGCAGACTGCTAAGAAAGCTGGAGGGGGGTTATATTCGGCTTTCGTTACCTTTAGGAATCAACAGCTGGCAAATGATGCGTACAAAACCCTTGATGGCAAAGAAGAGCGGGTACGGTTATTTACATTATGCTTTCTCTGTACGCACTCAGCAGCTAATATCTGTTGTAGTCTCTGTGCTTTTCGACATTAGTCCAGACCCGAAACCGAAATAGTTAATATAAGCATCTGGCAAATTTAGAGGAAGTTTGTTTTGCAAAGCGTTTAGGGTTTAAACGAAAAAATGGGTATCCGCATCTCGCTTGGATTTTGATGTAACTTAGATGCAGCGAGATATTTCCTGTTCTCATATATTCTTGTTAGAAATTAGATGAAGTTTGTTTTTCAGAGCGTTTAGGATAAACGAATAAATGGGCATCCGCATCTCACTTGGTTTTTGATAAAATATTCTCTCAAATTCTGTTCTCATTCAATGTTGGAGGCATAAGCCTCAAGTTTATTACAATATCACAATGGTTTATATAGCAAATCCCTAATTATTAATAATGGAAATCAACATAATAATGGAGCTCTCCATTTTAACTAATAATTATATTATTATATGAACAATTACGATATTGTAATAGAATTGAGGCTTATGCCTCCAACTGTGAATGAGAACAGAATTGTAAAAATATTTTATCATGGTATCAAGAGCCTTGGTGTGAGGAAAAAAAATCCCGCGAGAGAGCGAGATACTTCCTGTTCTCATATATTCTTGTTAGAAATTAGGATTAAGTAAATTGATTCTTCTGTTTTTGTTTTAGGATTCATCCGGGCGACCACGGAAGTTGGTTTCATATAAACTAACGACTGGGGTAACTGATAGCTTATATGTATGTAAGATGGTTCATGACAGTCAAATTGGCCAAAATGTGTCAAAGAGGTCATTAGAAGGCGAGGTGCCAGTTAACTCGTCAATGAGGTCACTAGAAGGCGAGGTGCCAGTTAAGTCTAAGAAGTCGAAACATGACTCAATAATTCAAGAGCCAGAGCAAAAACAGGCGGACTCGGAGATTGAAAGATTGAAGCTGCAACTTGGCCTCAGAGACCAGGAAATCTCCAAACTGAACAAAATCATTGTGGCTTTAACAAGGAAACAAAAGCGGTGATCATGTCATCAAATGTCTAAAGAGAAGTTGTAGCTTGCAGTATGTTTGTGCTGCTTCTTGATCGTCTCTTTCCCTCATTAGAAGCAGGTTGACCCTTCTGATTTCATGGGAGCTACGAGTGAAAAATGAAGTAGATCGTTAAGCTACGGTTATGGGATGGAATGCTCTCTCATGTCTAAAGGTTATTGCTATGCAGGGTGTGATAGAAGATTCTGACAAATGGCGAAAGCAAATTGTAATATCTGTGGAATATTGTAAGTTTGTCTTTTATTTTTGATTGAAAAAGAAATCTGATCTATTTCGTACCCTTGCCTCAACGAGAAAATGGGTCTACAAAGTAATGCAATTTTTCAAATTTCCTTTTTTATGGAGAACTGATTTCTGGTTACCATTGTTAATTCATTTTAGAATTTCACCCCTCACTGATGCCAATGCGAATTGCTGTATTCGTATTATTGACATCGAAGGTCTTTAAAGTCTTTAAAGAGCTTGTTATTATTGATAATTTCTCACTTGTCTAGGGGTCTTATATTGGTGAAATGAAAACTAAATTAAAATTAGGAAATCTACATTTCGGTTACTAGAACTTCACAGGGATGCAGTTTTTGCTCCCTCTTTTTCTTTCCTTTTTCTGATAGGAGTCTTGGTTCCTCGTCCTCACTGGCTCTCCCACAAGAATCTCGTCTCAAGTGTTTTACTCTTATGGAAGTACGGTCTGTTAATTAATCACTCCATCGAACATACCCTTCTCTAGGTGCACAAATAGTCATTTTGACCTTTTATATCCATGTTTTCTTTTTGACAAGTTTTATACCCATGTCTAGGTGTTTAAAGAGCATACTCTATTTTCATGTTTCCTTGTACAGTTGTCCTTTTTTTTTTTTTTTGTATATGCTTTTTCTTGAGAAAAAACTAAAAAGTATGTGCAGAAGTTCAAACATTCAATATGACAATTTTAAGAAAAAACTTAGGACGTTGTCGTTTCGTACGATCAAAATGGAACAAAATAAAATATACTCACGTTCCAGTCTCTTCTCTGGGAAAGCGTTTGGGGAAAATGGGAGAATAAACAAGTGACCAAAATTGAGCAGCAGCTACAGCCTACAAGTGCAAAGAGACATCACAAGCAGTGGATAGGGGTGTTTCTTCTTAGCATTGTTGTGAAAACCGGAATCGAATCTAATTAAAAATATTGGCCTTATTTTATTAATCAAACTAATATATAGTTATCATGTATCACTAAGGGGTCATTTGTTAAATCTGAATAATAATTTCTGAACGATTGATATTTTTGGATGAATGATAATCTGAAGCTGGATGAACGATGTCGTTTGGTAAATAAATTTTTAAAAATTTCTGAATGATAATCATTTTATAATATAATTTATATAATTAATGTTACACACATAAAAACAATTTTTTTTTTTGAATAATTAGAATTATATGCGTTACAAATTAGTATATACATAATTTTATTTAATTTAAATAACACGTAAAAAATATAATAATAGGATAACTAATAATAAATTAATATTTTTTAAATCTAAGATATAATTTTAATACATATTATAAATATAAAGTGCATACTTGTATATTTTATCCTATCTCATTTTTATACTTTATATATTTAATCATTCATATATTTTATATATAAAGATATTGCATAGAACAAATATGATCCTTTAATTATTCCTTTAAAGTTATGAACGGTTCGGATGAAATTTTTACACTCACTCGTCCAGACAATTTTGGGTATGGTTCAGAAATTTCAAGTGCTTGTCAAACAACATGAACAACTGGACGATACATGTCCAGAGCTTTTTTTACTCATTCATGGGTTATCAAATGGGGCCTAATTCTGCAATTTATTGATATTTAATCAAAGTATTATTCTATGTTTTGTAATATATTTATTTATATATACCGGTCAGAAGATTTCCTAGTGATGAATTGGATTGTAATATACCTCTGATGTATCTTGTTAAATGCTTCCAGGGACCCGGGAGATTTAGTAAAGAGAATTTTCCGATTTATTCTTTGAACTTGGTGTCAACTTGCAGCTAATAAAAAGAATGACATCTCTAGAGACTTTACCTTCGCCTAGAAAAATGTTTCTAGTTAATGTTACAATGAGATATTGTTTAGGCATTTCTATATTTTCAGCTGCGAGGTTTTCAAGAATAAGTGAACTCCCTGCCATTGTTTACAGGCTAAATTATCACTCACTTAAATAATCTTCCTCATCTCCAAATGAGAAAACTGAAGCATCGGCAGCAATTGCCTTAATATCACCAGAATTAAGGTTCGGAATCAACGACTCTTTTTTACTTGCGTCTTGTTTCTTGTCATCTGAAGCCTTGCCCTGCCTTGAACCATCACTATTTGTAGAAAGTTGTTTAGTCCCATGTCTTACAGTTTGGTCTTTGGTGGTGGCAGAGTCTAGAGGTTTGGCCACAACCCCTGTCCCCGAGGCTGTATGAGATGACCTGCCTCCAGAAATTGCTGTCTCCTCTCCGTCACTATCGGAGAACACGTTATCGTTCTCTTGGTTCTCGGAGGCTATGCTTTGGTTCGAGACAGCAGGTTTACCGTACCTTTCATCAGATTTATTGGTTTTGTACCTTGCAGGGAGTGTGCCATAATCTATCATAACAACCTCAACCTTGAACCCTGGAGTGGGTGTTTTCCTCTGAACAATAAATATGCCTCGGATGTATAAGAACAATGTCTAATTTACTAAACAGAATGATTAAAAATACCTTAGCAGCTGAAATAAATAAGAAGAACATAAGAAGTTGCATATACTATGTAAAAAAATTGTTTACCTTGTCAAAACCATCAAGATCTTCGGGATTTAGATACATTCGATTTTCTGTCATTGTTGTGTTTAACCAACTGATTGCAAAAGCAATATGAAACGTTAATAAAATGATAGGCTTGCTTGCTTAGTCATAATAGAAGGGAACATCATATTTCTGAGAAAAGGCTAATATCATGAAAAATGATGATTTTGAATGCAGACTCGGTACTAAAACTAAAAACTCAACAACATAATGTTTCTCATGTTTGCGGTATGTTAAGAGACCCTGTGACTCTATCAGAAGCTCGGCTCAAGATCGATTATCAGAAGCTCGGCTCAAGATCGATTATCAGAAGCTCGACTCAAGTCTCAAGCTCAATTATCGGAAACTCGGCTTGGCTTAAATTACAACTCTATCAAGGGTCATATAATTTTAAGATGCAAACTACACCAAATGAAAGATAAGAGTTACAGACCAGGAGAAATCTCCATGGCTGTCTTGGAAATGGATTTTGAAGTCTCCTGTCAACTCTGTTAGCCCAGGTTCACCTGGTAGAGCAAAAACAACGATCCCTTTTGATGGTGCACGAATCCAGAAATCATCCGGCTGCAAAAAGCGAATCCACATTCTAGTAATTTAAATATGCAGAATAAAAGGTAACACATCCAAGAGATCATTAGCAAATGAAGTCCTATAATATGACCATTGACTTTAAAGAAGATTACCATGAGATCTTTGGTCTTGGGATGCTTTTTTGTTGAAAAAAGAATTCCTGTAGATAAAATCCAGACATCATTCACCTTCATAGAAACAGGCGTAATTTATAGCGACAAGTAGTTATATGTACATTGATTTACTTTTCTAAACTTTGTTTGGCACCCATTTGTATTTTAGAAAGTATCATTTGCAACAGTATGCTAGCATAAATCTTCTTTGAAGAAATTTTCAAAAGGAAAAACATTATCCCCCCATTCTGTTTTACTAGTTATGATAAATTATTATAAGATATGTTCTGCACACATAAATATCCAAGTTTCTGGCAGTTTTTAGGAAATATAGCCTATAGCCTAAGGGACTTATGAAGGCCTAATCTTCTTGGTATAGGATTCTCGGAAATTTTGCCTTTAGATTATAGATTCGAAAATGTTTTACATCCATCCTTAATCTCGTGCTTGATATATAATTGGCCAATATTGCAATCAGGCTGTCAGAGTATTGAACATTTGAACTAAAAGACTCCAGTACTATTAGTGAGGAAATTGATTTGAAAGATCCTGACTATTGGTGGTATATTTATTGGAGTAACTTTACATAGTATATGCAATACTTTAAAAGCATCTATTGTCTGGGGAAATGTTGTAAAGTGTGGTTTCATGTTAGTTTTACGCACAAGTTATAAACCTACCTTAAAGAAGTCAAACCATGAGTCACCTCGGATGAAGGTCTGGCAAATGAAATATTGACAATAAAACCTGTTTTATTTTTAAAACAATAAATGTTGATCATTACTTGGCACGAGAAGGAAAAAAAATTACCTGTATGATCAGAAATTGTAATGGAAGGCCTAATCCAGTTAGGGCACTGGTGAAACCGGAATCCTCTCAGCATGCACCTGTAGAAAAATCAATTAACACCTTCTTGATTATATAAATAATGCATCTTTAAAGTAAATACAAGAAGAGATATAGTTCTGTACCTACGTCCAGGCGGGGTTTCGCCGTTGAAATTTGTTAAGATTCTTTCAAAATACTTTACATATCTCTAGAATAAGGGGATATTGCAAATAAGTTAGTAAGAGATAAGATACAGATTCAAAAAATCAAAGAAAATCGACTAACAATCTGGCTTGGCTTTATTAGACCCTTCCCGTCCACACATCTTTTCTGGTTATAATGATCAATGCATTCCTCAGCTGTTGCAAACAACTGTGGAAAGATATTAAATGATATAATCAGAGCTCTCTAGGTAACATGATCATAAATCTAATTTATGATACTGTAATTTCACTTGTGGAGTTGGGCCGTGGACACTGTAATACAAGGAAGCAACGATCAACTTCACCTTTAAGTAAAGAAGGAGGCTACAGACCATTAATCCTGTTCTTGCCCTGCCAGCTTTACAATGAACAACCACCACGTTCAAAATATTCTCCTTCAACCAAGAGTAACAGCTTTGGCAAAATAGTAATATTAGGTGCATAGGAGGGCAATTGTGATCATCAAATGGGAAACATGCAACCTGCTCAATGATTAAAATAAGATCAGTTGAATACTGAAGTCGAACAAGATCAGTATTACTTATTGAGCTGAATTACATGCAAGCTAGTAGATCCATAACATAAAATCGAAAGGATAGCATAAAACAAGTTGCTGGCATCTGGCGATATAGAACACTACATGGTGAAGTGAATTGTTTCAATAAGAAAAGATAAGTTACAGATCCTATCCCCTATCGACACCCATATCATGCCATGTCGATATAGGTACAAGGACAACAGTGGAGAGTCCAAGTAATGGAGAGAGTACAAACACATATATTGAAATTAATATTTTTAAGTATGGTTTTGAGTATGTTGTATAGTCACTTAATTTTGACGAAACATGTGATTGGTACTCTACTTCCGCATCTGTTCAATATTATTCTGAGCCTTCACTTTATTAAATTTTTTCCCCTCATTTTTTATTATGAAATCAGCTTTTCAGAACATAATTATCACCGCTTATAGATCAAATACAAGCTAATGGAAGGATGAAAATTATGATAGCAGCCAGAAAGGTTAATCTCGCTAATAGCTTTCAATGATTCTAGGTTTTCATCATTCCTATTGTTTTATGCAGTGGTGCATCAACTCCAATATAAATATGTAATTTTTTAAAAATCATATTAGGGTTCAGCATCCCAGGTGATTTCAACTTGAAGTATAAGATTTAAAAAAAGTTATGTACACCTTTCCGCCAAATAGTGCCGCATCATATAGCCTCTCTGTACAGAGATTATATACTTTATACTTTCCCTGCATAAGAGTGGCCATAAAAGATGGATGATCAGATAGGTGACAAACGTACTGATTAAAAAAAACAAATGACAATATCAAAGATTTCTAAAACCTGATCAGCTAGAAAAAACACACACACGTCCTACATCAGCTAGACTTAAAAGTCCCAGCACAGGACTACAGGATGCAAGTCATATAACATGTATCGTGGGCACTACCTCAACAGACCATCTTAAGGGGTTCACCAGGTTGCAGTTTTATATCTTGGATTACGGAGTTACCTTGTGATGAGTTTCGAAAAACCTGATCACTTCTTCCATGTGATTCCGATAAAATCCCTACTTGACATGTTAAAAAACATCATTGAGGAAATAATACGATTGAACTTGACAGACTTATCCCGGTATGCAACTTGACCAAATACTAACCTCAACAAAGCCGAAGAAGCCAGAACTCATGTCACCAGCAGGAAAACCCATTGCAATTATATTATCAGTGATGTAAGTCAAATCCAAATCAAATCCTCCCTCCTGAATCATGGATAGATCAATGTTACACAGATAACCGATAGAATTATGACTAGAGAGAAACATGTTCAAATTCATGGAAAATGAAAAAAGAAGAAAATACAAACAGGAACGAGATGCTAGCATTCAAATAAATGAGAATATAAGGACGAATTTCTTCAAACTTAGTGAATTTTATCAAAGAGAAATTGCAGCAGTCTCCAACATACATAAATTTGCCTAATCTGTGATATCAAATAACTTAACTTTGTCAATATAGGACTATGCTTTGAAACCCAAGTGTGTTTCACCTCGATCCTGTTTCCACTTTTTACCCCATCTAATAACTGTGATTGTCTGATTTTTTTCACACATGGTCCATTATTTTCATCATCTAATTTATATCACTAGTGGAAGATAAATGCATAGTACTCTATTCAAACTGCATGAGCTTTCAAGTTTAAGTTAATTTAGAAAAACAAGATATCTTTTACTCATGCACAAAGGTATAACATTTACCCGATATGGAAGGACATTAGAGTGTGGATAATCGCTAGATCCAATTACATCTCAAGTCAGATAAATAAATTTATAAAAACTATTTGTTGGATCCAGAAAAATGATGTCAAAGGAGCTGGTTTAAGGTAAATCAGTGTACCCCATAAATATGCATGCATGAGAAAGGCTTCAAGTTATGTCCTAAACAGACATTTTTAATTTCACTTCAAAGTGATAAAATCAAAGAGAGTTGCCTGTGCGGCTGAATACAACTTCATACAACAATAACAGTCATTCGACAATTGGGAGGGAAATTATAAGAGTAGGAGCTCTAACTGAGAATAACATGTCAAAAAGATATAATGCAATAGCAAAATGGCAAGCAATTAACAGCTTCCAAGCAGCAGCTGGAGTGATAAAAAATTACCTGGTATCTTCGCTTGTTTTGAGAGACAATTTGGCGTGCCTTAAGCTGAAATGCCTTCACTGCAAACAAAGATGAATCAACTAAACCTTTTGTGAGAGAACCAAAAACACTTGGTTGTGGAGTGACCGATGTACTTCCGGCAATTTTATTGAGGTCGGAATTTTTTCCTTCCAAGCTCACATCTGACTTTGCTTCATTTTCAGTTTCTGATTCCGGCTTCCCTGGCCTCTTTGACTGGGGTAAGCTTAGACTCCTGGTCCAAGATGATATGCCTGACGTAGGCGATGTAGGTGCTGTAAGTGCTGTAGTACTTTGATCAGGGTGTGTGGAAGAAGGTGACACAACATCAGAAGTTTTAGCAGGATCTGCAGATCCTTTGTTATCGGATTCTTCATCCATTCTGTCATTGAAACAGAGAGGTCCATAAGGAGGTATGAAATCCTAATCGTCAGTTAAACAGCGAGAATTACATGAAATTAGAGATGAAATGTCATAAACCAAATGAAACAAAGTTTTACAATGCACAAACAGAAAGATCTACAAAACACGAATTCTATCACTCCTCCAGTTATCACTTATTAGTGATTACCAAAAGCACGGTGTTAATACCCGCATGGAGGGAACCTCTTTACCCTCCGGGTCTAAGCATGTTCCAAGAACACCCAACGAACAACTTATTAATTATAGGAAATATGTGTTAGACAGTTATCTTAAAGTTTAGTCAGGAATGAACAGTGCATCAAGTACTACATGTCAGGAACTGAGATCGAATCCTGATATGTCAAGTCAAATACAGGATGGTTAGATCCTGATGCAAGATGGAATCCTGATATCAGTCGTGTTACTGATGATGTCATTATGGATGCTACAGAAACTGGCAAGTGCTATAAAACAGGATCGTTTTTTGAAGAACAAACAAGAAGATATTATGAAGGGAAGAATTTTCTATTGATGGAAACTATCAACTGGAAGGCAGAACATTGTCATGTATAGATTATCTTTCTGTAATTAAGTTGATAGGAAGCATTATAAATACTCTCTCTATATCATTGTAAAAAGGGTCGAACAAGTGTGAGTTGTAAGTTCGTGTGCGTAGCTCTGTATAAGGTTTGTATTCGAGAGTTCGAAACAAACAGAGAGAGAGATTTGTATTGTCAGCAGCTGCTAAAGGTATTTGTACACCTTTGGTAGAGTTTGTATTTGATCTTATTAATACAAACAGTTTGATTCATTCGTTTATTCTTGTTCATATAACCAAGCAAAAATCAGACACGATTATATAACTTGTATTCAACCCCCCCTTCTACAAGTTATTCGAGTTAACATGGTGAAATTCTATGTCATCAATACCCCATCTTCTTACAACATGATCCTGGGCCGTCCGGCGCTAACCAAGCTCCGGGCAATAACCTCCACATCCCATCTAAAGTTTAAATTTCCCACTCCCTCAGGAGTTGGGGAAGTTAAAGGTGACACTGAAATTGCTGGTCGGTGTTATGGCCAAGCGTTGATCATGGCTGAAACCAATCCGGAGAATAAACGAAAAGCATCTTTGTACCACAAAAACTTGAGTCGAAAGAAGCATAGAGCCTACTTCAAAAAAGAGCCCGGACACGAAGTCCAAAACATTGAAAGTATTGAAGCTCAGACTAAGAAAGAACTGATCGCCAAAGCCAGAGATTACCTGGAGACAAATACTCAGGCCCGAGTTCAGCAGTTTGTTTCAAAGAAAGATCTTGGTAAAGTCGAACCTGCGGTCGAGACCGAAATGGTCGAATTGGAAGAGGGTAATTCGGCTCGAAGGATAAAGATAGGATCCGGACTAGATCCAAAATTCAGGAGAAATCTTGTACAACTTCTCAGAAATTATACCGACGTCTTTGCCTGGAGTCCGGAGGACATGCCCGGACTCAATGAATCTGTAGACATGCACAGCCTTGACGTCAATCATGACAAGAAACCAATAAAGCAGAAAAGAAGGAACTTTGCTCCAGACCGGCAAAAGGCAATTGACGAAGAAGTTGAAAAGCTCCTCAAAACGGGAATAATTTGTGAGATAAAATATCCGGATTGGCTGGCCAATGTGGTTCTGGTCAAGAAACCCAACAGCAAATGGAGAATGTGCGTCGACTATACTGATCTAAATGCCGCATGCCCCAAGGACCCATATCCTCTTCCCAGCATAGATCAGCTCATTGATGCTACTGCGGGGCATATGATGTTTAGTTTCATGGACGCATTCTCCGGCTACAACCAAATCAAGATGAATCCGGCTGATATAGCCAAAATCACCTTTATAATTCACAGAGTCGTTTACGCATACAGGTACATGCCATTCGGATTAATGAATGCTGGATCAACTTACCAGAGAGCAATGGTGAAAGTGTTTAAGGATCAGTTGGGTCAAAACTTGGAGTCTTATGTGGATGATATGATAGCTAAGTCAAAAATAGTAGAGGAACATGTTCCAGACTTGCAGGAATGCTTCGAGAATTTAAGGAAGCATGAGATGAAGTTAAACCCGGAGAAGTGCACCTTCGGGGTAGGAGCTGGGAAATTTTTGGGATTCATGATCAGTCAGAGGGGAATCGAAGCAAATCCGGAAAAGATCAAGGCAATAATGGAAATGGAGCCGCCCCGGACTCAGAAAGAAATTCAGAAGCTAGCAGGCTCTTTAGCTGCCTTGAGGCGATTCATTCCAAAGCTAGCCGAACGGTGCCTACCTTTCTTCGAATTGCTTAAAGGGGCGAAAAACAAAAGAGAGATTAACTGGAGTCCGGACTTCCAGAAAGCCTTCGACTCTATAAAGGAATTCCTGTCGTCGTCACCAATTCTATCAAAAGCTGAGCCTGGGGAAGCACTGTCTCTTTACCTAGCCGCATGACCATTAGCTGTGGGGGCAGCCCTGATCAGGGAACATGAAGGACAACAAAAACCAGTTTATTATGTCAGTCAAGTGCTAAAGGATGCGGAGACCAGGTACCCAAACTTGGAAAAATTCGCTTTTGCCCTGGTGACAGCTTCTAGGAAGCTAAGGCATTACTTCCAAGGGAGAGAAATCAAAGTTATAACCGATCAGCCTTTGAGAAGGATAATTCATAAGCCAGATGTATCTGGCAGGCTCGTCAATTGTGCTGTCGAGTTAAGCCAGTTCCAACTCACGTTCGTACCTCGGACAGCAATCAAAGCTCAGGTATTAGCTGATTTCATTGTGGAATGTTCTTTTCCCGAACTCCGAACTAGTCCCATGGTCGTGGATGCGGGAAAAGAGGACGATTCAGATCCGGAGGCTTGGTCCTTGTATGTCGACGGATCCTCAATAAACGAGAGATCCGGAGCAGGGTTAGTCCTAAAAAGTCCCCATGGTTTTCAGATACAGCAAGCAATAACCTTCAAATTCTTAGCCACAAACAACCAAGCGGAGTATGAGGCGCTGTTGGCCGGACTCCGGTTGGCCAGATCTTTGAAAGTCCAAAGCCTAAATGTTTACAATGACTTGCAGATTGTAGTGAAGCAAACGAAAGGAGAATATATTGCAAAGGATCCAAGGCTAGCTCAGTACCAGGCTTTAGTTAAAAGCAATTTGACTACAATCCCAAAGTTCGAGATGATTCAAATCAATAGAGAAGAAAACATGGAAGCCGATTCACTGTCCAGACTAGTCCGGAATGCTGCTGAACTGGACAGCTCAGTCTACTTTGAAGAAATAGAAAAGCCAACCATCGAAAATTGTTAAGTAATGGAAATAGATGATCAGCCTAGCTGGATGACCCCTTTGATTTCATATCTGGATAAAGGAGAATTGCCCGAAGACAAGAATAAAGCTCAGAGACTCTAGCTTACAAAATAATAAGGCAAGGTTATTACTGGCCCACAATTCATAATGACGCGGTGGAGTTTGTCAGAAAATGCAAGAATTGTCAGTTGTTCAGCAATGTGCAAAGACAGAGTCCAGTTATACCCTCTTCAGTCCTGTTTCCAGTACCTTTCGCTGTTTGGGGAATTGACATCGTGGGCCCATTTCCTCGGGCCAAGGGTGATCTCAGGTATTTATTGGTGGCCATCGATTACATGACTAAATGGGCAGAAACTAAGGCCATGAGAACTATAAATCAACAAGATTGTATCCAGTTCATGGACAACATATTGATGAGGTTCGGGCTTCCTCAGATCCTGGTCTCGGATAATGGGCCTCAGTTTGTTGGTTCGGACTTCGAGAACTACTTAAAGGAGAGGGGCATTAAACATAAGAAGTCATTGGTAGCATACCCCCATGGTAACGGCCAAGTGGAAGTAACAAACCGAATTTTGCTGAGGGGGATAGAAAAGAGGCTTCAAGAATGGAAAAACAAGTGGCCCGAAGAGCTTCCAAATGTACTCTGGGCTTACAGGACTAGCCCGCGAACAAGTACTGGAGAAACACCTTTCAAGCTAGCTTATGGGACCGAAGCAATGCTCCCAATAAAGGTGGGTTCGCCTTCTCATAGGGCTATTAACTTTGAAGAGATTGTGAATGAGGAAGGGCTCCGGATCAATCTGGATCTGGTCGATGAAGTCAGGAACAAAGCAGTTGCAAGAATGGAGAGGTATAAGGAGAAGACAAGGGAATATTTTGGAAAGAAGGCCAGAGTCAAAAACTTTCAGGTTGGAGACTTAGTCCTTCGCGACACTAGAGCTTCGGACCCAACCAATACAAGAAAGCTCATGTCAAAATGGGAGGGTCCGTATAAGATCAAAGAAATACTCCGCCCTGGAACGTACAAACTGGTCAATATGGGTGAGTCTGAGGTACCCAACACTTGGCACGGCCTCCGACTCCGGAAATTCTACCAGTGAAGAAAAAGTTGAGGCCCGAAGAATGAATTAAGGAGCTACCTCTGAGTCCAAAAAGTCTTCAATAGATAGATTATTAGTCTCTGTAATGAAGCAAGAATAAGTTACTTGTAGTTTGAAAATTATGATTAATGAAATCGGGCCTTGCCTTGTACTTTTCATTTTACGTTAAAATCATTGTATCACTAAAACACACAAGTCCTTGGTCCGGAGCCATAGGCAATATTGGAACCGGGGCAAAAGCAATATGCAAAACTACTCTAGTCCGGATCATGTTATACGAAAAGTGTTCGGACTAGAGGCAAATGCGAAAAAACTTCTAAGTAACCCAAAGTTTACAAACTTTGGACTTAGCCAAAAATAACCACTCTGGTCCGGATCATGTTCTACGAAACATATCCGAACTGGGGGCAATATGCAAAAAAACTTCTAAGTAACCCAAAGTTTACAAACTTTGGACTTAGCTAAAAATAACCACTCTAGTCCGGATCATTTTCTAAGAAAAGAATCCGCACTGGGGCAAACACAATAAAATTTATTTTCCTAAGTAACTCAAAGTTTACAAACTTTGGACTTAGCTAAAAATAACCACTCTAGTCCGGATCATTTTCTAAGAAAAGAATCCGCACTGGGGGCAAACACAATAAAATTTATTTTCCTAAGTAACTCAAAGTTTACAAACTTTGGACTTAGCTAAAAATAACCACTCTGGTCCGGATCATTTTCTAAGGAAAAAATCTGAACTGGGGGCAAACACAATAAAATTTATTTCCCTAAGTAACTCAAAGTTTACAAGCTTTGGACTTAGCTAAAAGCAACCACTCTAGTCCGGATCCATTCCTACGAAAACGATCCGGACTACTATATATATACAAAGCATTAAAAGTGGAAGCGAAAATAGAAGAAACAACTCAAAAAGAACACAAAAGAAACAAAAGCGAATATTTATGGCTGTGTTTCAAGCCATTTTCATTAAAAAAGACGGGGGGGGGGGGGGGGAGTACAAATTTTCTCAAATAAAGTAAATTAAATTGCAGTCCCTCCAGGAGCAGAGCCAGAGCCACCAGCGCCTCCCCCGCCATTGCCAGGTCCGCCACGCCTCTTCTTAGCTTCGTCTATTACCATCCGACGCAGAGCTAGAGCATCACCAATCCTCCTGAGGACAACATCGATATCGGCCATGGTGGTAGGTCCGTCAAAAACCATGCCGTCTACAATGATCTTGTTGTTTTCATAATCATACACCAGGTTTTTGGGATCCATTGACAAGCCAATAAAGAGGAAAAAGGAAGAAGAGTTTTGGGGAGGCTTTGGAAAGAAAAGTGATGTGCAAAAAATGTACGTGAAGGAGGAGTATTTATAGAGAGGAAATAGGGAAGAGGTCAAGCGTTTCCAGTCATCAATGCATGGGAAATTGATGAAATATCAATGCTGGTCGACAACTCAAGGACCAAGGAGTTTGACCGTGGAAATCACAATTCTTTCGCGAGGTTTCAGGTTAAATTCGACAAAAAACAAGGGAAACACAGAAAACTAAGAGAATGACATCTATTCTCGCCTCAATCCGGATTCCATATTTTTGAATAAATCCAGACTTGGAGGCAAACCTTACAAAATCTCTCTAAGTTACTCAACATACTCAAATGTTGAACTTAAGAGAGAGGACGTGAAACTTTTACCACCAATCCAAACTCAATTTTTTCGTATCGAATCCGGTTTGGGGGGGCAAATTTTAGAAGATTTCTCTAAGTTACTCGAGGTTCTTAAAATTTGAACTTAAGAGAAGCTTTCGAAATTATAACAAAATCCAAAATTATTTCGCAGAGTCATTCAATGTTTTTTAACTTTGAATTTAGAGAAAACGTTAAGCCGAAGGCAACAGTCCGGATTACTTCTTACGAAAATAGTGTGAACTGGGGGCAGTGGCTATCCAATCAGATCTATGCAAGCCGAAGTAAAAATACAAAGCAACAGGGATAAATAGAAGTTGGAAAGCATGCATTATAGAAAAGATAGCATTCTACAAAGGACCGAACCAGCCATATGGTCCGAAACATCCCAGAACAAATTCGACCACAAACCAATCCAAAAGTTTAAAGTTCAAGAGTACAACAATGATATTAAGATGAAAAAGGGCTGAGTAACTAGGCTGCATGAGGGTCTTCGGCAGGAGGAGCCTGATTGACAATTTCTTTATTTGGAGTGGGATCCCGAACGTCCTCCTCATTTTCTTCCTCCTCATCATCGTCCGAACCAGAGTCATCCCCGGAGTAGTAAGGTTCCGGATCTTCTCCGGTGGCAATGAAATGCTGCTCCGCACCAATAAAGAGAGGTTGAAACTCGTCCCAGCCAGCCGATGGGTTCTCCTTCAACAGCTTGTGAGCAACAACCCAAGCACGGCAAATCTTAGAGGCAGCCTTCTTACCTAACTCTGTATGATACTCCTGAGAATGACGGAACTCATCAAGGATGATGGCTGGTTCTTTATAACTTGCAAAATTTGCCCGGAGTTCTTCGAGCTCCTTCTCGGCGATCCGAGCCCGGACTTCAGCATCATCAGCTTTTTTCTGAAGAGTTGTGAGTTTCCCTTCGGACTCTTTAGCCTTCAATTGCAACTCTTCAACACTTTTCTGCAATTTGGAGTTGGCATGATCCAAGTCAAAGATTTGCATGTCCTTCTTCTCCGAGGCAGAAACAACAGCCCGGGCCACTTCAACAGTCTTTAACCCTCTATTGCCAACCGCAAACACCCCAGCCATCTCAGAACCCATCTGGAAAGATAAGACAAGTGAGTCAGAAAGGAATACTTTAAGCAAAGACAAAACCAAAAAGGGCAAGAAAATTTACCTTCAGCCAGGTGGCCATCATCTCTTTGAACAAAGGATTAAACCCTAAAGATTGATAGCGCGCCCACTCTTCCTTGCTGGGCAGATCTGCAATAAATTGGCTGCATTTTTTGGCCTCAATCAAGGGCTCCCTCCCCTGTCGGCTCGGCTAGCTGGTACCGGAGACAGTACCCCGGGTCTTAGCAACCTCAGGCCCCAAGGGAACTGAACCTGGAGCATGATTTCCAGATGGATTACCCCCGGTGAGATCCACAACAGCGTCTCCTTCCCGAACCCTTTTCGACTTTCTTTGGAACCCCGGGGACAAATCATCCTCAAGTTCGAGGCTGATAGATTTACCATCCTGGAGAGCTCCGGACTCAGAGGCCTGCTCAACGCTCGCATCCGTCTTGGACCCTTCTCATTCGCCAACTGTTCTCTTCTTTTTCCCACCCTTCTTGGAACGTTGATTAACCTTGTGGATACCACCTATCCCTTGCATAGCCGTGGCCAGGCTCACCGTTTCAGCATCCAGAGCCTTCATTCTCTCTTTATGATAGGTGTTAGGAATAATTCATAAGTTGTGATGTTAAGAATAGAATTTACACATTATACTTCTTGTAATCCTGATCTTATAAAGGATTTAGCACTGTATATAGGATTTATGTGTAAGACAGTTATTTGTACAGTTTAGTCAGGAATGAACAGTGTATCGAAGACTACATGTCAGGAACAAAGAACAAATCCTGATGACGGTCTAATACTGATGATGATCAGATACTGATGCAAGATGAAATCCTGATATCAGTCGTGTTACTGATGATGTCATTATGGATGCTACAGAAACTGGCAAGTGCTATAAAACAGGATCTTTGTTTGAGGAACAAGCAAGAAGATATTATGAAGGAAAGAGTTTTCTATTGATGGAAACTATCGACTAGAAGGCAGAACATTGTCATGTATAGATTATATCTATTTGTTATTAGTTGATAGGTAGCATTATAAATACTCTCTCTATATCATTGTAAAAAGTGTTGAAGAGCGTGTGTTGTGAATTCGTGTGCGTAGCTCTGTATAAGGTTTGTATTCGAGAGTTCGAAACAAACAGAGAGAGAGTTTTATTTTGTCAGCAGCTGCTAAAGGTATTGTACACCTTCGGTAGAGTTTGTATTTGATCTTATTAATACAAACAGAGTTTGATTCATTCGTTTATTCTTGTTCATATAATCAAGCAAAAATCAGACACGATTATATAACTTGTATTCAACCCCCCTTCTACAAGTTATTCGAGTTAACAATTGGTATCAGAGCAGGTTGATTTCGAATAATCATAAAGATCTGCAATCATGTCTGGTTACAAGGATGGGAATACTAAGATTCCTTTGCTCAAGAGAAACGAATATACTCTATGGGAAGTAAAGATGTTGCATCATCTGGAAGTAACAGATCCTGATTATCTTGACAGAATCAGAGATGGACCTTTTGTTCCAACAAAGGTCGTTGGACAAGCAACTGTTGATGGTGTGGTTGTTCCAGAACATACAGCAGAGAAGCCAAAATCTGAATGGTCAGATAAGGACAAGGAGAATGTTCTTAAAGATGCTAAAGTGAGAAACATATTATTCAACAGTCTTGATTCTGTTCTCACTAACTATGTTTTCTCTTGTAAAACTACTAAGGATATATGGGACAATCTTAAGGTTCACTGTGAAGGAACTAAGCCTGTCAGGAAGAATATGAGGACATTACTTATACAACAGTATGAGTACTTTGAATCCAAGTCTGGTGAGTCACTTACTGATACCTTTGATAGGTTTACAAAACTCATCAATGAGATGGCCATGCATGGAAAATATTATGACTTGGAGGATATGAATACAAAGTTCATGAAAGCTTTGCCTAATTTCCACAATGAGAAGATTTCTGCGATTGAGGAAGCTAATGATCTGGATGAGATTTCATTAGAGGCAGTATATGGAAAATTGAGAGCTTATGAACTTGACAAGCAGCAGAAGAAGAGCAGGAGTGAAGGAAAGATGAAGACTATTGCAATTACTGCTCAATCTGAAGTAAATAAGCTTCCTGAAGAACAGCATGAAGAGATTGCTGTAAAGAATTCAAGGAAGAAGAAAAGCAAAGAAAGTTCTGAGTCAGAAACTACTGATATGGACTCTGACAACAATGATTCTGAATCTGAGATGCAGGAACTCTTTGCTATGTTTGCTAAATCTTTCAAGAAAGGTAGATTTAACAGGAGAAGATTTAGCAAAGGACCTTTTCAAAAGAAGGAGGAGAAGAAGAGTGACAAAGGGTAATGCACTTATGGTCACACAGAAGGATTGGGCTGATTCCAGTGATTCTGAAGATGAATTGGATTATGACAACATTGCATTGATGGCAAATGGTTCAGACAAACCTGGATCTTCAAAGAAAACTTCTCCATCCTCTGTTAAGGGCATAGGAAAGAAGCATTCAATTATCTTGGACAGTGGATGCTCTGGACATATGACTGGAAATAAGTCTCTGCTTACAAAGTTTGAGAGGAAAGCTGGCCCAATAATATATTTTGGAGATGGAAACAAAGGAGAAACTCTGGGATATGGCTCAATTGTTTTGGCGAATGTCATCATAGAAAATGTAGCACTGGTTGAAGGCTTGAAACATACTCTTTTAAGCATAAGTCAACTGGTGATAAAGGTTACAAATCAATCTTTGACAAAGAAGGATGCAAAATCTTGAATATGCAGAATGGAGACATTGTTCTAACTGGTCAAAGACATGGTAACATATATGAAGCCAGCTTAAGTGATACATCAAAAGGAATTGTTAGATGTCTCTACAGCAAAGCAACAAGTGATGAAAGCTGGAATTGGCACAAGAAGCTCTCACATCTCAACTTCAAGAAACTTAATCAACTTGTTAATCACAATTTGGTGAGAGGCCTACCTCAGGCAAATTTTGTGCAAGATGGACTTTGTGATGCATGTCATCTTGGAAAGCAAAGAAGAACCACTTTCAAGAGCAAGACTGAAAATTCAATTACTGAACCATTTCACATGCTACATCTTGATCTGTTTGGTCCAGTAAACATTATGTCTATCAGCAAGAAAAGATATGCTCTAGTGATAGTGGATGATTTCACAAGGTTTACATGGGTGTTCTTTCTACACAAGAAGGATGAAGCTCCTCAGCAAATCATTGAACTTGTAAAGAATATTCATAATAACTCTGAGTACAAAGTCAAAGTACTTAGAAGTGACAATGGTACAGAATTCAAGAATTCTACAATGGAGGGGTTTTGTGCAGACAATGGAATCACTCAACAGTTTTTTGCACCTGGTACACCTCAGCAGAATGGTGTAGTGGAAAGAAAGAACATGACTCTCATAGAGGCAGCAAGAACCATGCTTGCAGATGCAAAACTTCCAACCTACTTTTGGGCAAAAGCTATTAACACTGCATGTTTCACTCAAAACTGTACCTTGGTAAATAGTCATGGAAAAACTCCCTATGAGATGATCAAAGGAAAGAAACCAAGTGTGAAATACTTTCACATCTTTGGATGCAAATGCTATGTCCTAAAAGTTCATCCAGAACAACTTGGAAAATTTGAAGCCAAATCGGATGAAGCAATTTTTCTAGGATATTCAGCATCTAAGGCCTTCAAAGTTTATAATCTCAGAACTCACATTGTTATGGAATCAATTCATGTTGCATTTGATGATAAGAAATTTGGAATTTTGCAAACTGATGAAAGCCATGACAAATTGGAATTTGAAAATCTGAAGAATTCTGAGATACTCTCCAGTGATGATGAAGGTTCTCCAGAAGGAATTTCTATTGCTTCTCAAAGGAATGCTACTGTTGAGGGGGAGCAAATAAATCAAAGAGAACACAGTGATCATCAGGAGCAGACTAGCCTTTCAGAGTCTACTCCATCAGGAATTGACGTTTCAGAGTCTACTCCATCAGGAATTGATCTTTCAGAGTCTACTGAGGAAAGATCAGTAACTAGCTGCAATATGGAATCTACTGATTCTATTGATCAAATGAGAGTTTTTGAAGGTAGAGAGAATTCTTCTACAAGAGATACCACTAACTTAGGGGGTGAGACTAGCAGAGTTAATCTACCACCTGTTAGAAAATGGACAAAGGATCATACTGAAGATTTGATTATTGGTGATCCAAATAGTGGTGTTCGAACTAGAAGATCAATTCAAAATGAATGCTTGTATAGTTGCTTTCTCTCAAAGAATGAACCTAAGAAGGTTGAAGAAGCCTTACAGGATCCTGATTGGGTAATTGCAATGCAGGAGGAGTTAAATGAGTTTGAGAGAAACAAAGTCTGGAAACTGGTACCAAGACCTAAAGATAGATCTATTGTTGGTGCAAGATGGGTTTTCAGAAACAAGCTAGATGAATCTGGTATGATTGTTAGAAACAAAGCAAGACTGGTGGCTAAGGGTTATTCTCAGGAAGAAGGCATTGATTATGATGAGACCTTTGCACCTGTATCAAGATTAGAAGCAATCAGAATCTTTCTTGCATTTGCAGCTCATTCAAAATTCAAGGTATACCATATGGATGTAAAGAGTGCTCCATTCATTTTTTTACTGACAAATTGTTTATTCTTGGGGATCAAATGTGTTCTGTTGTTCTCGAGTTTGCGGGGTCTAGATAGCCCAACTTATACACGTGCGTGTGCTCATTTTTGCGAAATGTGTGTACTTAATTGAATGTATACAATATGAAATCTTGCCATTTAACTGTATCAGGTACTTGTTGATATTGTCAAGTTGGCTCAAAAAAAGGGAATGGAAGGTAGTAAAGGGGGCTGGAAGCAGTTTTTGAGTTCGTATGATAAGAAAATTGGGGCTAGCTTAAGTGATCCTTCGAGGAGGTCACCGGAAGTATTGCTTGCTTTTCTCAACACATTTACAAAGGAGGAGGATTTGAAGGTAATTATGTTAAGTGAGAAAGAGAGTTTGAAATGATAAAATTTTAGATTTGACGGGTTGTAAGACGATAGGCAATAACATAGCCTCAATTTTTTCAGTATTTTGAAGAAATAATGGAATCTTATGTTAATCGCGATAATCTGTTGAAAGACTTGAAGAAATCTGCCAGTGCTGAATCTCCAGAACAGGTCTGGTTTTCCTTGTTCTTTACTTTTCTAGTTATTTAGGTCCTGTTGTATTGCTCAAAACCGAGATCGGGGTTTCTAAAACAATCTGATTATGCTATTATTACATTATCTTCTCAGAAGTATAACGTAAAAGGTTCTGTTTGTTTGTCAAAAAAATAACTTCTTTTTGGGAAAAAAATTGCCTGGAAAGCAAAATATCTTTCTGGAAAATATTTTTCCAGAAGAATTGGGAGGAAATGTTATATTTTGGAAATGTTTTCCTCAGAGGAAGTCATTTCCCATACAATCCGAACTTTTTTTAAAAGGGAAACTTGCCTTTCTTGTTTTTTTTTTTAATCTTTGTAGACATATCTAATGAGCTAGCATTACCTGCAAGTTTGCAATCAAGTCAAGTGAATGTAGTGTTATAATGAGTATATTTTTTTTATAATAAAATTTGTTTACTTGCTGTGTAAAATAAATATCAAAACATTGGGGGAGAGTGAGAGATGGGGGAAAATGTTAGTGCCTTCTGATAAGTATTTTTCTACTAATCAACCAAACCCAAAAGGCACCTATATTAGGGTTATGAGCCTTCTCCCTTACATGATGTTAAATGGTGAGGTACACATCATCTTTTAGGTAAGCTATAGCTTGAATCTATAACCTTTATTAATAAGCGAAACCCTCTTTTAAAGGTACCTAAAGTTTGGTTCACACTATATTTTGGTTTCACCCGTTTATGGTTCGCACTATATTTTGGTTTCACCCCTAAAATCCTATTTTCCCTAGAATTCTATGTTATTTTTTTTAAAAAAATAGAATAAAAATAGAAATCCTATCATAATTATAATTCTTTTTGTAATTTTTATCCTATTATAATTATAATTCTTTTATTTGTAATTTTTTTTTAAAAATCATATTTCCCCTAAACTATGTTCCTTTAAAAAGAGTTAAAAATAGAGTTCTTATGATGATTATAATTCTTTTGTTTATAATTTTTTTAACTTGAAAAAATCAACGATAAAAAATCACCAACAAATAGAGGGTAAAACACCAACGAATATGTAGCCAGATCGTATAACATTTGATAAAACACTAACGAATCTATAACCTTTATTAATAAATTTCTGTTTAATGATATTTTCGTAACAAATTTGGTTTCACCCTTATTTCATCACAGATTCCTACTCCCCTGAAATTCATATTATTTTCTAAAACAATTCTTTGGAATTTTGTTATAATTATAATTATTTTACTATAATATTACTAAATTGTACAAATAACGTATATATTAGAAACAGAACCATGTATGTTATGTTTTCTTGATTGTTTAAAATATAATCTTAAATAAATAAAAAAATAAATCTATATCTATAACGTGTATTAATAACAAAACCCCTTTTTAATATACTATTTTATACCAAATTTGGTTCGTACCATATTTTGGTTTCACCCCAAGACTCCTATTTTTTCTAGAATTCTATGTTATTTTATAAAATAAATAAATAAATTATATTACAATTATAATTTTTTTATTACAACTTAATAAAAAAAAGACTACGAATACAACTGTTAATCTACGGTGACATGCTTATCTATAACAAACGAAATACATTTTTAATGGTACTTCGGTACCAAAAATTTGTTCCACCCATAAGATTCCTATTTCTCCAAGGATTCTATATTATTTTTTTTTCTCGATTTTCTTAAATAAACTTAAATAAATAATATATAAAATGACCTTTATTAATAAGCAAATTCTTTGTAAATAACGTAATTTTTTATAATAAATTAATGATCAATTTAATTAAATTTTCTCAGGCCCTTATCATCTAATATCTTATTTGTAAGTAAAATCACGTTTTAATGATACTTTTTTTTTTGAATCAAACGTTTTAATGATACTTACTTCTAGATTTGTGTCTCCTAGAAATATTGGAATTTTGATGTAATTACAATTCTTTTTTTATAAACTACTGAGTTCCATAAATATCGTAATTTTCTTTTGTACTTTTATCATTTTTATAGTATTTTTTAAAGATAAATAAAATATTTCCTATAAAATTTTAATAAAAAATGATCAATTTTAATAAAATATTTCGACCCGTGCTTCGCACGGGCTATCATCTAGTTTTATATAAATACGAATACTGTTGTGATGCTCTACGAATACTGTTGTGATGCTCTACGAATACTGTTGTGATGCTTTCCATTGATTTTGTATATCTTTTAAGCTGTAAATGACCTTTGTAAGCTGTAAATGACCACCATATTAACTATAGTCTAAGCTGTACAATTGTGTTAAATGCTTATAGAATATATGTTATGCTAATGCAGAAACTGGTTCGGCTAACTCTCGAACACCCTCAGTACCCATCCAGTTATCTATTTCCGTCGCACGAGGAGGTTTGGCTATAAATCTTTTTACATTTACAAATCCAATAACTATGCTCAAAATTTGTTTTAGTCAGAGGCTCAGAGCAATTCCAGTGCAATGATTTACTTGGTTGCATTGCTATAATTTGGAACCAAATGCAAAAATCCGCCACTCCAAAGCAAAATTGCATACAGAGTGCAAATATGGGCAAATGAATAGTTTATATAAATGCATCCTCACCACTTCATCAATCAACTATAAATGAAATGCAAGTTGCGGTACTTTAACTTGATAAATTAACTATAAGTTGGAAAAGTTAGATAAAAAGTTGTTAAATTTGAATTACTTGGTTGCAAAATGCAATTAGCATAGGAGTGCAAGTTCTATTTTAGCACCAAGAAGCACTTTTTGGTACTGTGATTATTGCAATATTAAAGTTATTTTTCATTTAGCAATGGACTTGCTTTCACTAGTAGGCAACTTTAAATTTCAATATTCATATCTCCGCATGGTTAATTATAGTCTCTTCTCTCTTCTATCATAAGCACCTAATAAACTATTTACAAATATTGCATTAATAGATTTCTAATCTGTTTATTAGTAACCTGTGTGTCATGGAAATATATGCATATCAAGTTTATATGCTTAACAGTTTCTACTAATAAATGAACTTGGAAGAAAAATTCACTTTGTTTACTACTTCATAGTTTTCTTTGAACTTGATAAATTTATGGAGCAGGGTTGGGAGGTTACAAAGAGAATCAAGAAATCCAAGGCAATGAAATCAAATGGCATGATCTCTGTTGACTGTGAGATGGTTCTTTGTGAAGATGGTACTGAAGCTTTGGTGAGGGTTTGTGTTGTGGATCGTAATTTAGAGGTATTGCAACTTCAATAATTTATTGGCAGTGTGAACTAAGTGGTGGTTCCTTGTAGATTATTTTATTATTTATCTTTTCCTAACTTTAATGTGCATATGGTTTTACTTTGGTTTTATTCAGGTCAAACTTGATAAGCTTGTAAACCCTGATAAAGCAGTTGCAGACTATAGAACTGATATAACTGGTATCACCGCAGAAGATTTAGAAAAAGAGACTTGTTCGTTGCTATATGTGCAGGTAGTAACCAGTATTTGGTCGGCAATAATTATATGATACCTATATATGTTGCTCTTCTGAACATTCTGGTGTACTTTGTAGAAATCGTTGAAGAACCTATTAAGAAATGGAACAATATTAGTAGGCCACAGTTTGAATAATGATCTGAAAGGTTAGCTATTTCATTTTGACCTCCAATATAAATATTTATCTCTGCATGTAATTTATTTTTTAAAATCTGTTACGGGATTCATTTGTGTATGGTACGTAAACATGGTTTACTAAACATGTGTACCATGCTTTCTACTTTGATATTGTTACAAGTTATAACTAATATATTATACTTTGGCCTTTTTTTTCATTTACAGCACTAAAGCTAGATCATGCAAGAGTAATTGATACTGCTCTTGTCTTTAAGTATGCTAATGGATCACATTCAAGAAGACCTTCTCTGAGTGACTTGTGTAAGGTAAACCTTAAGTATGTCTGTAATCTGTATATCTGAATATTTCGATGTTTAAATTTTTTGTTAAAGTGTGAATGTCTAGTACGATAATTTTCTGACAGAACAACCTTCCGCGATCTAGTTTTGCAAAAATATTAAAGTAATAATAATAGTTGGTACATTTGTTATCTTTTCTTCCATTTTCATTTTTGCGTATTATATGTAAGCCTTCTATCAGTTCTTTGTCAAATCGTCTTATGTATGTATAATAGTTATATTTTTGGTCTAAACTTAAAATTTCAAAATAATTCATATATTCCTTTCTTGGTATTTGAAAATTTTGGCATTTTCTTTTAGTTGATTCACTCTTCCATATTTTTCATTGCTAGAACTAAAATCCTTGTTAAGTATGTCAGGAATTATTGAATTTCCAGACTAGTTTTGTATGTATTTTTGGTATTTTCTGTGTTAATAAGCAAAGTAACAGCTAGATAGAGGTGAGAAACAGAGAATATAGCAGAAGAGAGATAGATTCAGAGAGAATAGAGACAGAATTGAGGGAGAGAGACAGAAAAGAGAGAGACTTGGAGAAGAAGCTAGAGTTTTAGAGAGAAAAACCCTAGAGATAGAAAGAGAGAAGAGACAGGTATAGAGAGAGAAAGAGAAGTGGTGGCAATGCCATTTTCATATTATCATTCATAATCTGAAATACAAGACACACAACACTGTTTATAGACTCTAACTCCTGTAACTAAGTTCCGGAAAGGAAAAGACACTTCTACCCTTATTAATACTACCATTACAATACTAAAGCAGTGCTATTCCTGACAAAGTATGTGCTGATTCGAGTTGTATTGATTTCTTAGTCTGTGTTGGGATTTGAACTTCGGGAAACGGGTGCACCTCACAATTGTCTGGACGATGCCTGTGCTGCAATGAAACTTGTCCTTGCTAAGATAGAGAGTGGTGTTGATAATATTTCACCGTTGCCTGAGAAAGATGTAAGTTGAATTCTTATCAATGTCATAAATATCGTACTTTTTTGGTTTCTTGACACGTCTTTTTGAATTTAGGTGCCTGAAAAAGAAATGACGAAGTTACTCGTACACCGTATATCAACCAGTTTACCTGAAGAAGAGTTGCATAATATAATACCGGGGGACTTCACAATTGAAGTAAAGGTTTGGGATGTTCAATAGTTTTTGTTCCTAACATTACATTTTATGTTAACATCTGCTTGTATAAATTCCCAATAACTAAGTAATGTGTGTAACCAATATTTGTTTAAACCTCTTTCTGTAGGATTTATTCAAAAATAGCGATTTGTATTTGATTGTTGAGTAACAATGAATGACCAAATAAATAAGCGTTTGCAAGTAAACGGCTACATAGAAAATCACAATTAATGGACATCTAGAGAGGATGCAACTGCTGTAAGTGAAAGGGGAGCGAGATAGAACTTTAATGTAAAAACTTTGTACTTTAAGATGGTGACCTACATTTCAGAAAATAGCATAAGCATTGCAAAATGAGCAAGCTAGTTATTAATAACCCTATTTTTTTACTTGCTATTGACCCAAACGTGATGCTTCTGGCGTATTTTTTCTTGAAGTAGTAAGCAATCCCTCGTGTAATCTAGTTTTGCGGTAGCCGAGAATGTCGTTGAAGTATGACTGCCTTCAAGTCTTAAAAGCTCTGTTTTAATTTAGTACATCTATTTATGCAATTGTGTCTCTTGTTTTCATGACCTGCATTCTACTTGCAGACTGCTAAGAAAGCTGGAGGGGGCTTATATTCGGCTTTCGTGACCTTTAGGAATCAACAGCTGGCAAATGAAGCGTACAAAACCCTTGATGGCAAAGAAGAGCGGGTACGGTTATTTACATTATGCTTTCTCTGTACGCACTCAGCAGCTAATATCTGTTGTAGTCTCTGTGCTTTTCGACATTAGTCCAGACCCGAAACCGAAACAGTTAATATAAGCATCTGGCAAATTTAGATGAAGTTTGTTTTGCAAAGCGTTTAGGGTTTAAACGAAAAAATGGGTATCCGCATCTCGCTTGGATTTTGATGTAACTTAGATGCAGCGAGATATTTCCTGTTCTCATATATTCTTGTTAGAAATTAGATGAAGTTTGTTTTGCAGAGCGTTTAGGATAAACGAATAAATGGGCATCCGCATCTCACTTGGTTTTTGATAAAATATTCTCTCAAATTCTGTTCTCATTCAATGTTGGAGGCATAAGCCTCAAGTTTATTACAATATCACAATGGTTTATATAGCAAATCCCTAATTATTAATAATGGAAATCAACATAATAATGGAGCTCTCCATTTTAACTAATAATTATATTATTATATGAACAATTACGATATTGTAATAGAATTGAGGCTTATGCCTCCAACTGTGAATGAGAACATAATTGAACAATTACGATATTGTAATAGAATTGAGGCTTATGCCTCCAACTGTGAATGAGAACAGAATTGTAAAAATATTTTATCATGGTTATCAAGAGCCTAGGTGTGTGAGGAAAAAAAATCCCGCGAGAGAGCGAGATACTTCCTGTTCTCATATATTCTTGTTAGAAATTAGGATTAAGTAAATTGATTCTTCTGTTTTTGTTTTAGGATTCATCCGGGCGACCACGGAAGTTGGTTTCATATAAACTAACGACTGGGGTAACTGATAGCTTATATGTATGTAAGATGGTTCATGACAGTCAAATTGGCCAAACTGTGTCAAAGAGGTCATTAGAAGGCGAGGTGCCAGTTAACTCGTCAATGAGGTCACTAGAAGGCGAGGTGCCAGTTAAGTCTAAGAAGTCGAAACATGACTCAATAATTCAAGAGCCAGAGCAAAAACAGGCGGACTCGGAGATTGAAAGATTGAAGCTGCAACTTGGCCTCAGAGACCAGGAAATCTCCAAACTGAACAAAATCATTGTGGCTTTAACAAGGAAACAAAAGCGGTGATCATGTCATCAAATGTATAAAGAGAAGTTGTAGCTTGCAGTATGTTTGTGCTGCTTCTTGATCGTCTCTTTCCCTCATTAGAAGCAGGTTGACCCTTCTGATTTCATGGAAGCTACGAGTGAAAAATGAAGTAGATCGTTAAGCTACGGTTATGGGATGGAATGCTCTCTCATGTCTAAAGGTTATTGCTATGCAGGGTGTGATTGAAGATTCTGACAAATGGCGAAAGCAAATTGTAATATCTGTGGAATATTGTAAGTTTGTCTTTTATTTTTGATTGAAAAAGAAATCTGATCTATTTCGTACCCTTGCCTCAACGAGAAAATGGGTCTACAAAGTAATGCAATTTTTCAAATTTCCTTTTTTATGGAGAACTGATTTCTGGTTACCATTGTTAATTCATTTTAGAATTTCACCCCTCACTGATGCCAATGCGAATTGCTGTATTCGTATTATTGACATCGAAGGTCTTTAAAGTCTTTAAAGAGCTTGTTATTATTGATAATTTCTCACTTGTCTAGGGGTCTTATATTGGTGAAATGAAAACTAAATTAAAATTAGGAAATCTACATTTCGGTTACTAGAACTTCACAGGGATGCAGTTTTTGCTCCCTCTTTTTCTTTCCTTTTTCTGATAGGAGTCTTGGTTCCTCGTCCTCACTGGCTCTCCCACAAGAATCTCGTCTCAAGTGTTTTACTCTTATGGAAGTACGGTCTGTTAATTAATCACTCCATCGAACATACCCTTCTCTAGGTGCACAAATAGTCATTTTGACCTTTTATATCCATGTTTTCTTTTTGACAAGTTTTATACCCATGTCTAGGTGTTTAAAGAGCATACTCTATTTTCATGTTTCCTTGTACAGTTGTCCTTTTTTTTTTTTTTTGTATATGCTTTTTCTTGAGAAAAAACTAAAAAGTATGTGCAGAAGTTCAAACATTCAATATGACAATTTTAAGAAAAAACTTAGGACGTTGTCGTTTCGTACGATCAAAATGGAACAAAATAAAATATACTCACGTTCCAGTCTCTTCTCTGGGAAAGCGTTTGGGGAAAATGGGAGAATAAACAAGTGATCAAAATTGAGCAGCAGCTACAGCCTACAAGTGCAAAGAGACATCACAAGCAGTGGATAGGGGTGTTTCTTCTTAGCATTGTTGTGAAAACCGGAATCGAATCTAATTAAAAATATTGGCCTTATTTTATTATTCAAACTAATATATACTCCCTCCGTCTCTAAATATCATTCCTGTTTTGACTGGACACGTTTGCCAACGCACACTTTTAATTATTAATATCTTCAATTTCGTATTAATTTTAAATATAAAAACTTCACTGTATTAAAGTATTCATAAATACGAATCCAACAAGATCACTCATGACTATATTTGGTCTTATAGATTAAACGTAAATTAGTAATTTGTCTCATGTTATGAACAATCCCGACATTTCAAATAAGAAAAGCAAAAAGAGACCGAGGGAGTAGTTATCATGTATCACTAATTCTGCAATTTATTGATATTTAATCAAAATATTATTCTATGTTTTGTAATATATTTATTTATATATACCGGTCAGAAGATTTCCTAGTGATGAATTGGATTTCAAAAATTGATTGACCTGGGATCATGTATGGGATTAATTGACCGAATCGGGGAATTTTAGAACCATGCTTTCCGGTATTAATTTGGCATTAACCTCTGATGTATCTTGTTAAATGCTTCCAGGGAGATTTAGTAAAGAGAATTTTCCGATTTATTCTTTGAACTTGGTGTCAACTTGCAGCTAATAAAAAGAATGACATCTCTAGAGACTTTACCTTCGCCTAGAAAAATGTTTCTAGTTAATGTTACAATGAGATATTGTTTAGGCATTTCTATATTTTCAGCTGCGAGGTTTTCAAGAATAAGTGAACTCCCTGCCATTGTTTACAGGCTAAATTATCACTCACTTAAATAATCTTCCTCATCTCCAAATGAGAAAACTGAAGCATCGGCAGCAATTGCCTTAATATCACCAGAATTAAGGTTCGGAATCAACGACTCTTTTTTACTTGCGTCTTGTTTCTTGTCATCTGAAGCCTTGCCCTGCCTTGAACCATCACTATTTGTAGAAAGTTGTTTAGTCCCATGTCTTACAGTTTGGTCTTTGGTGGTGGCAGAGTCTAGAGGTTTGGCCACAACCCCTGTCCCCGAGGCTGTATGAGATGACCTGCCTCCAGAAATTGCTGTCTCCTCTCCGTCACTATCGGAGAACACGTTATCGTTCTCTTGGTTCTCGGAGGCTATGCTTTGGTTCGAGACAGCAGGTTTACCGTACCTTTCATCAGATTTATTGGTTTTGTACCTTGCAGGGAGTGTGCCATAATCTATCATAACAACCTCAACCTTGAACCCTGGAGTGGGTGTTTTCCTCTGAACAATAAATATGCCTCGGATGTATAAGAACAATGTCTAATTTACTAAACAGAATGATTAAAAATACCTTAGCAGCTGAAATAAATAAGAAGAACATAAGAAGTTGCATATACTATGTTAAAAAATTGTTTACCTTGTCAAAACCATCAAGATCTTCGGGATTTAGATACATTCGATTTTCTGTCATTGTTGTGTTTAACCAACTGATTGCAAAAGCAATATGAAACGTTAATAAAATGATAGGCTTGCTTGCTTAGTCATAATAGAAGGGAACATCATATTTCTGAGAAAAGGCTAATATCATGAAAAATGATGATTTTGAATGCAGACTCGGTACTAAAACTAAAAACTCAACAACATAATGTTTCTCATGTTTGCGGTATGTTAAGAGACCCTGTGACTCTATCAGAAGCTCGGCTCAAGATCGATTATCAGAAGCTCGGCTCAAGATCGATTATCAGAAGCTCGACTCAAGTCTCAAGCTCAATTATCGGAAACTCGGCTTGGCTTAAATTACAACTCTATCAAGGGTCATATAATTTTAAGATGCAAACTACACCAAATGAAAGATAAGAGTTACAGACCAGGAGAAATCTCCATGGCTGTCTTGGAAATGGATTTTGAAGTCTCCTGTCAACTCTGTTAGCCCAGGTTCACCTGGTAGAGCAAAAACAACGATCCCTTTTGATGGTGCACGAATCCAGAAATCATCCGGCTGCAAAAAGCGAATCCACATTCTAGTAATTTAAATATGCAGAATAAAAGGTAACACATCCAAGAGATCATTAGCAAATGAAGTCCTATAATATGACCATTGACTTTAAAGAAGATTACCATGAGATCTTTGGTCTTGGGATGCTTTTTTGTTGAAAAAAGAATTCCTGTAGATAAAATCCAGACATCATTCACCTTCATAGAAACAGGCGTAATTTATAGCGACAAGTAGTTATATGTACATTGATTTACTTTTCTAAACTTTGTTTGGCACCCATTTGTATCTTAGAAAGTATCATTAGCAACAGTATGCTAGCATAAATCTTCTTTGAAGAAATTTTCAAAAGGAAAAACATTATCCCCCCATTCTGTTTTACTAGTTATGATAAATTATTATAAGATATGTTCTGCACACATACCTCTGAGCAGATCTAAAACCGAATACCTCTGGTGCAACTTCAGTGGTGACGCCAACGAGGAAGGGGTGGAGGTTAGGATTGAAGATCAGACCGTCCCCCGTACGGATAAGTTCAAGTATTTGGGTTCGATCATCCAGAAGGAAGGTGAGATTGAAGATGATGTCACTCATCGTATCAACGCGGGGTGGCTAAGGTGGAGGGCTGCGTCAGGAGTGATGTGCGATAAGAAAGTCCCGTTAAAGCTGAAAGGGAAGTTCTATAGAGCAGCTATCCGTCCTGCGATGTTATATGGTTCGGAGTGTTGGGTGGCGAAGAAGGCCCTTGAGTGCAAGTTGGAATCAGCTGAGATGAGGATGTTGCGGTGGTCCTGTGGCCGCACGATGTTAGATAGAATCCCGAATGTAGTTTTTAGGAGCGAGTTGGAGGTGGCGCCTTTTTCTGAGAAAGTTAGGGAAGGGAGGTTGAGATGGTTCGGCCACGTTCGTAGGAGGCTTCCGGAAGCCCCGGTGAGGAGGGTTGAGAGTCTTACGGTTGATGGGGTAAGGAGAAGAGGCAGACCGAGGAGGTCGTGGGAAGAACAGCTCAGGATGGATTTGAAGGCCTTAAACTTGGATGAGAACTCGATAGCGGATAGGAGTTGTTGGAGGCGCCAGATTAGAGTTGCTGATTCCCTTCTAGGGAGTGGTTCTGTGGTTGAGAGCCTCAGAGTTGGGCTCTCTCGGTTAGCATTAGCAGCTTGGCTTTTCATCTTAATATTGTCTTCTGTCTTTTTATTTATGCAGGCGCAGGGAGCTTGGCCGGAGGCCTTCCTAGATCAGGAGAGGAGTGCCCCTTGCCCGAGTAGGTAAGCCCCATGAGATCCAGGCCATGGGCCCAGGTTTGGTCGACTACTTTACCCACCATTATCATCTCTGTATAATAATCACTTTGCTATTCGGAGCACTAAGCCGGGGGTCTTCACGGAAACAGCCTCTCTACTGTAAAGTAGGGGTATGGTCTGCGTACATTTTACCCTCCCCAGACCCTGCTTCATGCGGGATATACTGGGTATGTTTGGTTTGGTTTGGTTTTCTGCACACATAAATATCCAAGTTTCTGGCAGTTTTTAGGAAATATAGCCTATGGGACTTATGAAGGCCTAATCTTCTTGGTATAGGATTCTCGGAAATTTTGCCTTTAGATTATAGATTCGAAAATGTTTTACATCCATCCTTAATCTCGTGCTTGATATATAAAGAGCTCATACTTGGCCAATATTGCAATCAGGCTGTCAGAGTATTGAACATTTGAACTAAAAGACTCCAGTACTATTAGTGAGGAAATTGATTTGAAAGATCCTGACTATTGGTGGTATATTTATTGGAGTAACTTTACATAGTATATGCAATACTTTGAAAGCATCTATTGTCTGGGGAAATGTTGTAAAGTGTGGTTTCATGTTAGTTTTACGCACAAGTTATAAACCTACCTTAAAGAAGTCGAACCATGAGTCACCTCGGATGGTCTGGCAAATGAAATATTGACAATAAAACCTGTTTTATTTTTGAAACAATAAATGTTGATCATTACTTGGCACGAGAAGGAAAAAAAATTACCTGTATGATCAGAAATTGTAATGGAAGGCCTAATCCAGTTAGGGCACTGGTGAAACCGGAATCCTCTCAGCATGCACCTGTAGAAATATCAATTAACACCTTCTTGATTATATAAATAATGCATCTTTAAAGTAAATACAAGAAGAGATATAGTTCTGTACCTACGTCCAGGCGGGGTTTCGCCGTTGAAATTTGTTAAGATTCTTTCAAAATACTTTACATATCTCTAGAATAAGGGGATATTGCAAATAAGTTAGTAAGAGATAAGATACAGATTCAAAAAATCAATATTAAAGAAAATCGACTAACAATCTGGCTTGGCTTTATTAGACCCTTCCCGTCCACACATCTTTTCTGGTTATAATGATCAATGCATTCCTCAGCTGTTGCAAACAACTGTGGAAAGATATTAAATGATATAATCAGAGCTCTCTAGGTAACATGATCATAAATCTAATTTATGATACTGTAATTTCACTTGTGGAGTTGGGCCGTGGACACTGTAATACAAGGAAGCAACGATCAACTTCACCTTTAAGTAAAGAAGGAGGCTACAGACCATTAATCCTGTTCTTGCCCTGCCAGCTTTACAATGAACAACCACCACGTTCAAAATATTCTCCTTCAACCAAGAGTAACAGCTTTGGCAAAATAGTAATATTAGGTGCATAGGAGGGCAATTGTGATCATCAAATGGGAAACATGCAACCTGCTCAATGATTAAAATAAGATCAGTTGAATACTGAAGTCGAACAAGATCAGTATTACTTATTGAGCTGAATTACATGCAAGCTAGTAGATCCATAACATAAAATCGAAAGGATAGCATAAAACAAGTTGCTGGCATCTGGCGATATAGAACACTACATGGTGAAGTGAATTGTTTCAATAAGAAAAGATAAGTTACAGATCCTATCCCCTATCGACACCCATATCATGCCATGTCGATATAGGTACAAGGACAACAGTGGAGAGTCCAAGTAATGGAGAGAGTACAAACACATATATTGAAATTAATATTTTTAAGTATGGTTTTGAGTATGTTGTATAGTCACTTAATTTTGACGAAACATGTGATTGGTACTCTACTTCCGCATCTGTTCAATATTATTCTGAGCCTTCACTTTATTAAATTTTTTCCCCTCATTTTTTATTATGAAATCAGCTTTTCAGAACATAATTATCACCGCTTATAGATCAAATACAAGCTAATGGAAGGATGAAAATTATGATAGCAGCCAGAAAGGTTAATCTCGCTAATAGCTTTCAATGATTCTAGGTTTTCATCATTCCTATTGTTTTATGCAGTGGTGCATCAACTCCAATATAAATATGTAATTTTTTTAAAATCATATTAGGGTTCAGCATCCCAGGTGATTTCAACTTGAAGTATAAGATTTAAAAAAAGTTATGTACACCTTTCCGCCAAATAGTGCCGCATCATATAGCCTCTCTGTACAGAGATTATATACTTTATACTTTCCCTGCATAAGAGTGGCCATAAAAGATGGATGATCAGATAGGTGACAAACGTACTGATTAAAAAAAACAAATGACAATATCAAAGATTTCTAAAACCTGATCAGCTAGAAAAAACACACACACGTCCTACATCAGCTAGACTTAAAAGTCCCAGCACAGGACTACAGGATGCAAGTCATATAACATGTATCGTGGGCACTACCTCAACAGACCATCTTAAGGGGTTCACCAGGTTGCAGTTTTATATCTTGGATTACGGAGTTACCTTGTGATGAGTTTCGAAAAACCTGATCACTTCTTCCATGTGATTCCGATAAAATCCCTACTTGACATGTTAAAAAACATCATTGAGGAAATAATACGATTGAACTTGACAGACTTATCCCGGTATGCAACTTGACCAAATACTAACCTCAACAAAGCCGAAGAAGCCAGAACTCATGTCACCAGCAGGAAAACCCATTGCAATTATATTATCAGTGATGTAAGTCAAATCCAAATCAAATCCTCCCTCCTGAATCATGGATAGATCAATGTTACACAGATAACCGATAGAATTATGACTAGAGAGAAACATGTTCAAATCCATAGAAAATGAAAAAAGAAGAAAATACAAACAGGAACGAGATGCTAGCATTCAAATAAATGAGAATATAAGGACGAATTTCTTCAAACTTAGTGAATTTTATCAAAGAGAAATTGCAGCAGAGTCTCCAACATACATAAATTTGCCTAATCTGTGATATCAAACAGCAATCACTTATTTGGTTTATCCAGGAAAAAATTAATTAATTAAGAGCTTTTATATGAAATTGAGTCATTTTATACATCCAGTTGTCAAATAACTTAACTTTGTCAATATAGGACTATGCTTTGAAACCCAAGTGTGTTTCATACTTTCATCTCGATCCTGTTTCCACTTTTTACCCCATCTAATAACTGTGATTGTCTGATTTTTTTCACACATGGTCCATTATATTCATCATCTGATTTATATCACTAGTGGAAGATAAATGCATAGTACTCTATTCAAACTGCATGAGCTTTCAAGTTTAAGTTAATTTAGAAAAACAAGATATCTTTTACTCATGCACAAAGGTATAACATTTACCCGATATGGAAGGACATTAGAGTGTGGATAATCGCTAGATCCAATTACATCTCAAGTCAGATAAATAAATTTATAAAAACTATTTGTTGGATCCAGAAAAATGATGTTCAAAGGAGCTGGTTTAAGGTAAATCAGTGTACCCCATAAATATGCATGCATGAGAAAGGCTTCAAGTTATGTCCTTAACAGACATTTTTAATTTCACTTCAAAGTGATAAAATCAAAGAGAGTTGCCTGTGCGGCTGAATACAACTTACAATTGGAAGGGAAATTATAAGAGTAGGAGCTCTAACTGAGAATAACATGTCAAAAAGATATAATGCAATAGCAAAATGGCAAGCAATTAACAGCTTCCAAGCAGCAGCTGGAGTGATAAAAAATTACCTGGTATCTTCGCTTGTTTTGAGAGACAATTTGGCGTGCCTTAAGCTGAAATGCCTTCACTGCAAACAAAGATGAATCAACTAAACCTTTTGTGAGAGAACCAAAAACACTTGGTTGTGGAGTGACCGATGTACTTCCCGCAATTTTATCGAGGTCGGAATTTTTTCCTTCCAAGCTCACATCTGACTTTGCTTCATTTTCAGTTTCTGATTCCGGCTTCCCTGGCCTCTTTGACTGGGGGAAGCTTAGACTCCTGGTCCAAGATGATATGCCTGACGTAGGCGATGTAGGTGCTGTAAGTGCTGTAGTACTTTGATCAGGGTGTGTGGAAGAAGGTGACACAACATCAGAAGTTTTAGCAGGATCTGCAGATCCTTTGTTATCGGATTCTTCATCCATTCTGTCATTGAAACAGAGAGGTCCATAAGGAGGTATGAAATCCTAATCGTCAGTTAAACAGCGAGAATTACATGAAATTAGAGATGAAATGTCATAAACCAAATGAAACAAAGTTTTACAATGCATAAACAGAAAGATCTACAAAACACGAATTCTATCACTCCTCCAGTTATCACTTATTAGTGATTACCAAAAGCACGGTGTTAATACCCGCATGGAGGGAACCTCTTTACCCTCCGGGTCTAAGCATGTTCCAAGAACACCCAACGAACAACTTATCACTCCTAAAGTTGACTCAAGAAATCAAGGCAAGACAAGGCTTTATCTCTCGGAGCAAAGGCACCTTCCTCCCTCCAGTACACTTTCTCTTGGATATAGCTTGTTCCTTCATCCGACACTCCAAACAATAGCTCGATCTCTAAATCTCAGACACCAAGTATTATATTTTCCGATATTATTTCTTGTTATTCTCCACTACCATGGAGGTGCTTGACAGCCACCACCCCCGTTAAACATTGTTTTACAGAGTCCTTGTCAATAGATACACCACATTTCCGTCCAAATATCCCCAGAAGAGGGAAAGTGCGATAGAGTGGAGTAAGGAGCATTATAACACAGTTTAATCTTTTAAAGGTGTTAACACATTATAGCTTATGTATGATTACACTGCTCCATGCAAATACAATACATAAATTTTGCAAACTGATACATGCCATATATATAACAAATCTTGTTGCTTTGATAAGACAATATATACATGCATGTGTACATAAGAAATCTTATATTGCTTTGATAAAGACAATGTATTTTATTTAATATACAGATTAAAAGACAAAGAATGATAGATCAATGGACAATGATTGGAAAAAACTCACATTCTTGTTAGAAAATAAGAGAGTGCGATCTGCTTGTGTTAAGGTTCCTTATAACAAATCACTGGCTCATTGTAACAGAGAGATCAACAAATGTATATATGGTAGTATAGGTAGGCAGATATGTATTTGTTGGAAAATCTGCTCAGATGGGAAATGGGATATGAAAAGGGCCTGTTTGGTTGCTGATTATATGTTAAAACATTATACTAACATTTTCCGGTTAAAATGCTCCGGCTTTATTATATTGCATTGTGTCATTGTGATTTGTGTGTCTTACTATAACAGAAATATAAGCAATGTTTAATGTTTGGAAAATGATAGTTACCCCAAATTGGTACTCAAAATAATTTCCAAATGCCAAGTATCTTATTTTAATTAGTCATAACAAAATCATTTACACCAACCTTCCCAATCAAAATTTTCTAATCTGCCACGTCATCGAAGCCATGAGAACAATTTTTGGGTAGCATTTTGGGGTACCTAGCATTACTCTTAATGTTTAACTCATAAACTACTATGGCCTCGTTTGTTTCTCAGCTTTTATAGTTACATTGTAACTTAAGGTTCCTTGAAACTAGGTTACACTATATTTAGTTCCTGGAAAAGTAAAAATCCCGCGTTTGGTCTATGAGTATATAAATACAAATTACATAGGTTAATTGTTTCGTTTAATAATGAAAGTAATTTATTTAAGAGAAAAATGTCCCTGAAGTTGATTTTAGGGGAGTTATCTAAGGTTAAAAGATTTGTAGTGTAATAGATGGTGGCATTTTTGTAAAAATTAAAAACTTTCTAAAAAAATTTGTAATTACAATTATATCCTGTTTATTAATATGAAGAATCTACTTAAGCTCAGGTAATTACCTGAGGTGACCCTTTATTTAAACAAATAAATTTTTGAAAAAGCAATACTAAAATAAAAAAAGATAAATTTCTACACAACATTCAAAATATAAAGCAAATACTTGATTTTACAATAGTGGAATGACTATTAAAATCAGTCAAAATAAAAATTTATTATTGCTTTTTTAAAATAAATTAATAATACAAATAAAATTTCATAATGCACTTAAAATAAGATTAAATATATAATACAAATATAAATAATTTTAATTTAATAACTAGTTACTTGTACAATTTAACAATTTAATAAGTAAATAATTTAGACATATAAAATTTCAAATAATTTTATGATCAATTTTTATAATATGAATATGGAACAAATGTAATATATATTTTGACACAAAAAAAATTATATTATAACATATACTATAAATATAATATTTTTTAAATTTAGATTTTAAAGCATATTTTATAGTTAAGAATATAATAAATTTATTATACATATAATATTAAATATTGTTTAGTGAAGGATAATTGATAGACATCTTTGTAACTTTCGTTGACCACGCATGACTTAGGTAAGTGGGTTACCGTGTTTTGTTGTAACTACAAATACCACGTAACTCTAAGTTCCTCCATGTTTACGTAACCAAATAGTGTTAATTGTGCAAGTTTCAAGAAAGTTAGAGTTACTGTGTTGAGTAACATAAAACCGTAACTCTAAGTTCCTTCATGTTTACGTAACTAAATAGTGTTAATTGTGTAAATTCCAAGAAAATTAAATTTACTGTGTTGAGTTACATAAAACAAAACGAGGTCTATAATTTAATTACATGTGAGTCATGTGACCGAGCAATGGAGTCAAAATTTTGCAAGTCCTAAAAAAGTATGGCCGGGCAAAGTCACGATAAAATATATGTTTTCTTAAAAAAAAATGAAAGGAATAAAATTCAAATATTTTAATTTTTGAAAAATGTGCAGTACATTCATGTAGCACACAGTAGCAAAACTGTTCCAAATTAGAAACATTATAATAAATTTTTGTTTAGTATAAAAAAATACAATATCTATACCCGAATTATTAAAAGAGGTTTAATTTTTGTTAATGTTCTGTATCCGGTTCAGTAGCAAAACTGTTTCAATAAGAAACATTTATAATAAATTTCTGTATAGCATAAAAGAAAAAAAATATCCACACTCTGATTATTATTATCTTTTTGGAAAGCATACTTGGAAGTAGACTTGACAAATCGGGTAAACAGATCGGTTTCGGATCGGATCTGCTTCGAATCAGATCCACTTTCGGTTAAGGTATAATCTAGAGCCTGTTCGGTTCGGATCGGATCTGATTCGGTTCGGATCCACTTTCGGTTAAGGTACTATTTAGAGCCTGTTCGGTTCGGATCGGATCTGATTCGGTTCGGGTAAAATTCAGATTAAAATTGGATAAATTTTGGATTAAGATCGGATCAAATTGGGTTCGGTTCACTTTCGGATTTTGTTTGGATGTAGGAACATTCGGATCGAATTGTCGAGATGTATCTAATTTTTTGATGTACCCAAATTTTTCAAAAACCAAAAAATTATTTTGGCTTGAGATTTTAGCAGTGAACAACTAAATTGACTAGTACTAGTAACTAGTGCTTTGTTACGGCTTTTTGTTTCATTTTTTAAAAAATATTTCTCGACGATCCAACTCTCGGATGTTAAAATAATGAAAATATATCTAATTTAGTGATATTCGCAAATTTTCAAAAATAAATAAATTAATTTGGTTGGAAATCTTAGTAGTCAACTACCGAATTGACTAGTACTCGTAACTAGTGTTTTGCCACGGATTGTTATTCTATTTTTTAAAAATTATTTCTCGACGATCCAACCGTACGGATCTCAAGATATATCTAATATAGTAATATTCTCAAATTTTCATAAAATAAAAAATTAATTTCGTTGGAGATCTTAGTAGTCAACTACCGAATTGACTAGTACTCGTAACTAGTGTTTTGTCACGGATTGTTATTCTATTTTTAAGAATTATTTCTCGACGATCCAACCGTACGGATCTCCAGATATATCAAATCTAGTGATATTCCCAATTTTCAAAATATAAAAAATTAATTTTGTTGGAGATCTTAGTAGTCAACTACCGAATTGACTAGAACTCGTAACTAGTGCTTTATCACGGATTGTTGGTTCTATGTTTTAAAAAATATATCTCGACAATCCAACCGTACGGATCTCAAGATATATCTAATCTAGTAATATTACCAAATTTAAAAAAATAAAAAGATAATTTGGTTGAAGATCTTAGTAGTCAACTACCGAATTGACTAGTACTCGTAACTAGTGCTTTGTCACGGATTGTTGATTCTATTTTTAAAAAAATGTATCTCGACGATCCAACCGTACGGATCTCAAGATATATCTAATTTAGTGATATTCCCAAATTTTCAAAAAATAAAAAATTAATTTGTTCGGAGATCTTAATAATCAACTACCGAATTGACTAGTACTCGTAACTAGTGCTTTGTCACGGATTGTTGATTCTATTTTTTAAAAATTATTTCTCGACGATCCAACCGTACGGATCTCAAGATATATCTAATCTAGTGATATTCCCAAATTTTTAAAAAATAAAAAATTAATTTGGTTGGAGATTTTAGTAGTCAATTAATTTGGTTGGAGATCTTAGTAGTCAACTACCGAATTGACTAGTACTCGTAGCTAGTGCTTTGTTACGGATTGTTGATTCTATTTTTTAAACATTATTTCTCGACGATCCAACCGTACGGATCTCAAGATATATCTAATCTAGTGATATTCCCAAATTTTCAAAAAAGAAAAAATTAATTTGGTTGGAGATCTTAGTAGTCAACTACAGAATTGACTAGTACTCGTAACTAGTGTTTTATCACGGATTGTTGATTTTATTTTTTTAAAAATATATCTCGACGATCCAACCAAGATATATCTCATTTAGTGATATTCTCAAATTTGTAAAAAATAATAATTTATTTGGTTTAAAATCTTTTAGTCAACCATCGAATTGACTAGTACTCGTAACTACTGTTTTGTCACGGATTGTTGATTCTATTTTTTAAAAATTATTTCTCGACGATCCAACCGTACGGATCTCAAGATATATCAAATCTAGTGATATTCTTAAATTTTCAAAAAATAAAAAATTAATTTGGTTGGATATCTTAGTAGTCAACTACCGAATTGACTAGTACTCGTAACTAGTGCTTTGTGACGGATTGTTGATTCTATTTTTTAAACATTATTTCTCGACGATCCAACCGTACGGATCTCAAGATATATCTAATCTAGTGATATTCCCAAATTTTTAAAAAATAAAAAATTAATTTGGTTGGAAATTTTAGTAGTCAACTATCGAATTGACTAGTACTCATAACTAGTGCTTTGTCACAGATTGTTGATTCTATTTTTCAAAAATTATTTCTCGACGATCCAACCGTACGGATCTCAAGATATATCTAATCTAGTGATATTCCGAAATTTTCAAAAAATAAAAAATTAATTTGGTTGGAGATCTTAGTAGTCAACTACCGAATTGACTAGTACTCGTAACTAGTGTTTTGTCACGGATTGTTGATTCTATTTTTTAAATATTATTTCTCGACGATCCAACCGTACGTATCTCAAGATATATCTAATCTAGTGATATTTCCAAATTTTCTAAAAATAAAAAATTAATTTGGTTGGAGATCTTAGTAGTCAACTACCGAATTGACTTGTACTCGTAGCTAGTGCTTTGTTACAGATTGTTGATTCTATTTTTTAAACATTATTTCTCGACGATCCAACCGTACGGATCTCAAGATATATCTAATCTAGTGATATTCCAAAATTTTCAAAAAAGAAAAAATTAATTTGGTTGGAGATCTTAGTAGTCAACTACAGAATTGACTAGTACTCGTAACTAGTGTTTTATCACGGATTGTTGATTTTATTTTTTTAAAAAATATATCTCGACGATCCAACCGTACGGATTTCAAGATATATCTAATTTAGTGATATTCTCAAATTTGTAAAAAATAATAAATTAATTTGGTTTAAAATCTTTGTAGTCAACCATCGAATTGACTAGTACTCGTAACTACTGTTTTGTCACGGATTGTTGATTCTATTTTTTAAAAATTATTTCTCGACCATCCAACCGTACAGATCTCAAAGTATATCAAATCTAGTCATATTCTCAAATTTTCAAAAAATAAAAAATTAATTTGGTTGGATATCTTAGTAGTCAACTACCGAATTGACTAGTACTCGTAACTAGTGCTTTGTCATGGATTGTTGATTCTATTTTTTAAACATTATTTCTCGACGATCCAACCGTACGGATCTCAAGATATATCTAATCTAATGATATTCCCAAATTTTTAAAAAATAAAAAATTAATTTGGTTGGAGATTTTAGCAGTCAACCATCGAATTGACTAGTACTCGTAACTAGTGCTTTGTCACAGATTGTTGATTCTATTTTTCAAAAATTATTTCTCGACGATCCAACCGTACGTATCTCAAGATATATCTAATCTAGTGATATTTCCAAATTTTCAAAAAATAAAAAATTAATTTGGTTTGAGATCTTAGTAGTCAACTACCGAATTGACTAGTACTCGTAACTAGTGTTTTGTCACGGTTTGTTGATTCTATTTTTTTAAATATTATTTCTCGACAATCTAACCGTACGAATCTCAAGATATATCTAATCTAGTGACATTCCAAAATTTTCAAAAAATAAAAAATTAATTTGGTTGGAGATCTTAGTAGTCAACTACCGAATTGACTAGTACTCGTAGCAAGTGCTTTGTTACGGATTGTTGATTCTATTTTTTAAACATTATTTCTCGACGATCCAACCGTACGGATCTGAAGATATATCTAATCTAGTGATATTCCCAAATTTTCAAAAAAGAACATATTAATTTTGTTGGAGATCTTAGTAGTCAACTACAGAATTGACTAGTACTCGTAACTAGTGTTTTATCACGGATTGTTGATTTTATTTTTTAAAAAATATATCTCGACGATCCAACCGTACGGATTTCAAGATATATCTAATTTAGTGATATTCTCAAATTTTAAAAAATAATAAATTAATTTGGTTTAAAATCTTTTAGTCAACCATCGAATTGACTAGTACTCGTAACTACTGTTTTGTCACGGATTGTTGATTCTATTTTTTAATAATTATTTCTCGACGATCCAACCGTACGGATCTCAAGATATATCAAATCTAGTGATATTCTCAAATTTTCAAAAAATAAAAAATTAATTTGGTTGGATATCTTTGTAGTCAACTACCGAATTGACTAGTACTAGTAACAAGTGCTTTGTCACGGATTGTTGATTCTATTTTTTAAACATTATTTCTCGACGATCCAACCGTACGGATCTCAAGATATATCTAATCTAGTGATATTTCCAAATTTTTAAAAAATAAAAAATTAATTTGGTTGGAGATTTTAGTAGTCAACTATCGAATTTACTAGTACTCGTAACTAGTGCTTTGTCACAGATTGGTGATTCTATTTTTCAAAAATTATTTCTTGACGATCCAACCGTACGGATCTCAAGATATATCTAATCTAGTGATATTCCCAAATTCTCAAAAAATAAAAATTTAATTTGGTTGGAGATCTTAGTAGTCAACTACCGAATTAACTAGTACTCGTAACTAGTGCTTTGTCACGGATTGTTGATTCTATTTTTTAAATATTGTTTCTCGACGATCTAACCGTACGAATCTCAAGATATATCTAATCTAGTGACATTCCAAAATTTTCTAAAAATAAAAAATTAATTTGGTTGGAGATCTTAGTAGTCAACTACCGAATTGACTAGTACTCGTAGCTAGTGCTTTGTTAAGGATTGTTGATTCTATTTTTTAAACATTATTTCTCGACGATCCAACCGTACGGATCTCAAGATATATCTAATCTAGTGATATTCCCAAATTTTCAAAAAAGAAAAAATTAATTTGGTTGGAGATCTTAGTAGTCAACTACAGAATTGACTAGTACTCGTAACTAGTGTTTTATCACGGATTGGTGATTTTATTTTTTTAAAAAATATATCTCGACGATCCAACCGTACGTATTTCAAGATATATCTAATTTAGTGATATTCTCAAATTTGTAAAAAATAATAAATTAATTTGGTTTAAACTCTTTGTAGTCAACCATCGAATTGACTAGTACTCGTAACTACTATTTTGTCACGCATTGTTGATTCTATTTTTTAAACATTATTTCTCGACGATCCAACCATACGGATCTCAAGATATATCAAATCTAGTGATATACTCAAATTTTCAAAAAATAAAAAATTAATTTGGTTTGATATCTTAGTAGTCAACTACCGAATTGACTAGTACTCGTAACTAGTGTTTTGTCACGGATTGTTGATTCTATTTTTTAAACATTATTTCTCGACGATCCAACCATACGGATCTCAAGATATATATAATCTAGTGACATTCCAAAATTTTCAAAAAATAAAAAATTAATTTGGTTGGTGAACATAGTAGTCAACTACCGAATTGACTGGTACTCGTAACTAGTGCTTTGTCACGGATTGTTGATTCTATTTTTTCAAAATTATTTCTCGACGATCCAACCGTACGGATCTCAAGATATATCAAATCAAGTGATATTCCCAATTTTCAAAAAATGAAAAATTAATTTGGTTGGAGATCTTAGTAGTCAACTACCGAATTGACTAGTACTCGTAACTAGTGCTTTGTCATGGATTGTTGATTCTATTTTTTAAACATTATTTCTCGACGATCCAACCGTACGGATCTCAAGATATATCTAATCTAATGATATTCCCAAATTTTTAAAAAATAAAAAATTAATTTGGTTGGAGATTTTACAGTCAACCATCGAATTGACTAGTACTCGTAACTAGTGCTTTGTCACAGATTGTTGATTCTATTTTTCAAAAATTATTTCTCGACGATCCAACCGTACGTATCTCAAGATATATCTAATCTAGTGATATTTCCAAATTTTCAAAAAATAAAAAATTAATTTGGTTGGAGATCTTAGTAGTCAACTACCGAATTGACTAGTACTCGTAACTAGTGTTTTGTCACGGTTTGTTGATTCTATTTTTTTAAATATTATTTCTCGACAATCTAACCGTACGAATCTCAAGATATATCTAATCTAGTGACATTCCAAAATTTTCAAAAAATAAAAAATTAATTTGGTTGGAGATCTTAGTAGTCAACTACCGAATTGACTAGTACTCGTAGCAAGTGCTTTGTTACGGATTGTTGATTCTATTTTTTAAACATTATTTCTCGACGATCCAACCGTACGGATCTGAAGATATATCTAATCTAGTGATATTCCCAAATTTTCAAAAAAGAACATATTAATTTTGTTGGAGATCTTAGTAGTCAACTACAGAATTGACTAGTACTCGTAACTAGTGTTTTATCACGGATTGTTGATTTTATTTTTTAAAAAATATATCTCGACGATCCAACCGTACGGATTTCAAGATATATCTAATTTAGTGATATTCTCAAATTTTAAAAAATAATAAATTAATTTGGTTTAAAATCTTTTAGTCAACCATCGAATTGACTAGTACTCGTAACTACTGTTTTGTCACGGATTGTTGATTCTATTTTTTAATAATTATTTCTCGACGATCCAACCGTACGGATCTCAAGATATATCAAATCTAGTGATATTCTCAAATTTTCAAAAAATAAAAAATTAATTTGGTTGGATATATTTGTAGTCAACTACCGAATTGACTAGTACTCGTAACAAGTGCTTTGTCACGGATTGTTGATTCTATTTTTTAAACATTATTTCTCGACGATCCAACCGTACGGATCTCAAGATATATCTAATCTAGTGATATTTCCAAATTTTTAAAAAATAAAAAATTAATTTGGTTGGAGATTTTAGTAGTCAACTATCGAATTTACTAGTACTCGTAACTAGTGCTTTGTCACAGATTGGTGATTCTATTTTTCAAAAATTATTTCTTGACGATCCAACCGTACGGATCTCAAGATATATCTAATCTAGTGATATTCCCAAATTCTCAAAAAATAAAAATTTAATTTGGTTGGAGATCTTAGTAGTCAACTACCGAATTAACTAGTACTCGTAACTAGTGCTTTGTCACGGATTGTTGATTCTATTTTTTAAATATTGTTTCTCGACGATCTAACCGTACGAATCTCAAGATATATCTAATCTAGTGACATTCCAAAATTTTCTAAAAATAAAAAATTAATTTGGTTGGAGATCTTAGTAGTCAACTACCGAATTGACTAGTACTCGTAGCTAGTGCTTTGTTACGGATTGTTGATTCTATTTTTTAAACATTATTTCTCGACGATCCAACCGTACGGATCTCAAGATATATCTAATCTAGTGATATTCCCAAATTTTCAAAAAAGAAAAAATTAATTTGGTTGGAGATCTTAGTAGTCAACTACAGAATTGACTAGTACTCGTAACTAGTGTTTTATCACGGATTGGTGATTTTATTTTTTAAAAAAATATATCTCGACGATCCAACCGTACGTATTTCAAGATATATCTAATTTAGTGATATTCTCAAATTTGTAAAAAATAATAAATTAATTTGGTTTAAAATCTTTGTAGTCAACCATCGAATTGACTAGTACTCGTAACTACTATTTTGTCACGCATTGTTGATTCTATTTTTTAAACATTATTTCTCGACGATCCAACCATACGGATCTCAAGATATATCAAATCTAGTGATATACTCAAATTTTCAAAAAATAAAAAATTAATTTGGTTTGATATCTTAGTAGTCAACTACCGAATTGACTAGTACTCGTAACTAGTGTTTTGTCACGGATTGTTGATTCTATTTTTTAAACATTATTTCTCGACGATCCAACCATACGGATCTCAAGATATATATAATCTAGTGACATTCCAAAATTTTCAAAAAATAAAAAATTAATTTGGTTGGTGAACATAGTAGTCAACTACCGAATTGACTGGTACTCGTAACTAGTGCTTTGTCACGGATTGTTGATTCTATTTTTTCAAAATTATTTCTCGACGATCCAACCGTACGGATCTCAAGATATATCAAATCAAGTGATATTCCCAATTTTCAAAAAATGAAAAATTAATTTGGTTGGAGATCTTAGTAGTCAACTACCGAATTGACTAGGACTCGTAATTAGTGCTTTGTCACGGATTGTTGATTCTATGTTTTAAAAAATATATCTCGACGATCCAACCATACGGATCTCAAGATATATCTAATTTAGTGATATACCATAATTTTCAAAAAATCAAAAATTAATTTGGTTGGATATCTTAGTAGTCAACTACCGAATTGACTAGTACTCGTAACTAGTGCTTTGTCACGGATTATTGATTCTATTTTTTTAAAATTATTTCTCGATGATCCAACCATACGGATCTCAAGATATATCTAATCTAGTGATATTCCCAAATTTTTAAAAAATAAAAAATTAATTTGCTTGGATATTTTAGTAGTCAACTATTGAATTGACTAGTACTCGTAACTAGTGCTTTGTCACAGATTGTTGTTTCTATTTTATAAAAATAATTTCTAGACGATCCAACCGTACGGATCTCAAGATATATCTAATCTAGTGATATTACCAAATTTAAAAAAATAAAAAGATAATTTGGTTGGAGATCTTAGTAGTCAACTACCGAATTGACTAGTACTCGTAACTAGTGCTTTGTCACGGATTGTTGGTTCTATGTTTTAAAAAATATATCTCGACGATCCAACCGTACGGATCTCAAGATTTATTTAATTTAGTGATATTCCCATATTTTCAAAAATAAAAAATTAATTTGTTCGGAGATCTTAATAATCTACTACCGAATTGACTAGTACTCGTAACTAGGGGTGTACAAACTATCCGCTCAACCGCAAACCACTCGCAACCGAACCACATTTTGCAGATAATCGCGAAATGCGGGTTGGTTGTGGATTGAATTTTTAAGAATCGCATATTTGCGGGTTGGTTGCGGATTTGAACTATACCAAGAATTACTGATGATGATTTGTTATTGTACTGATGATATTGTATTGATGGACTATATTTATGTGCTTGCAAGTTGCAACCTTCCACCAAAAAATTCTGTGATATTGTACTGATTTTTTTTTTTTTTACCGACTTGTAATTGTATTTGAATTTTTATTAAATTAAGATTTGGTGGTTAATCGTAAACCGAACCGCATCAACCGCGGTTAATGATGTGGTATATTTTTACGTTCGTTCGTAGGGAGACAGGTTTTATCAATTTTGATTTAATTGTCACGAATTATTTCTATATTAAAAACAATTATTGAGAATTTTTATATAACTAAATAATGCAAATAAATGTGTTTTAAAGTCGATTAACTAAAAGTCTAGGGCAACCGGGTTCACCATGTTTACACTGAAACAAATTATATGGATATAGTAATTTAACGGAATTAAATAATTAGAGCATGTGTTAATCTCTCTCAAGTATTAACGCTCTCGGAAATCCAATTATGCTCTCGCACTAAAATTCAATTCCGCTAATCGTATGTATGCCTCTAGTGGGTAAAATCTCTCGATCTATTACTCCTATTTGCAAATAATTAATTAATGATACCGGCCGATAACACACATTAAATTTTATAACATATCGATTGGAATCATTTTATATCCGTTAAACAACTAATAAAATTAAAGCACTATCATGGTGTAAACATGGCTTCCCCTTACACCCTAGAAATAAACTACTCATGCATGCTATTAATAGAATTGACAAAAATAATTAAAAAAGACATGTAAAACATATATTAACAAATAAGATAAAATTAAGGAATACCTCAGAATTGCAATAAAACGGAGAATTAAGCCAAAGTATACATAAAAGAGGAGAAAATCAAGCCCCTAATCCTAGCTCCAAAATGCGTGCCAAATGGAAAAGATGTGCAGAATGAAAATGGTGTAAAGCATGCAAAGTACTTTTTTATATGTCTAATGCTTTTCTGTCTCTGTATCTCCGTCCTTTGTGAATGAACAAATCAATGCTATTTTATAGCACTTGATTTATTAGTTTGTTTACATATGACAAAAGTTGTTGCCTTGCTTCTTCCAACTTTGCTGCTTTCCTTTTCTTTGTTTGCTGCTCAGCTTTTTCCAACTTTTCTGCTCCGTAATTCAAGTCTGCTGCCTTTGTCTTTTACTTGCTTTTCAAAGCCGCCTGCTTATTTTTTCAAGGATGCTGCTTTTGAAAATAAATGTCATGCTACACTTTTTTTTGCCTTTTTCATGATGATAACTTTTTCTAAATTTATTAAAATTCGGAACTGCATCTGCTCCTCAGATTTCGAACTGCTCCAATCGAATTTTTGCTTATTTAATCCCTCTGAATTGAAGATAATTTTCTAAGCTTCGCGTGGACTGTAAGATTGTCCAAATCCGACGCCTACAACTCCGGATATGAAATAAATAAAGTAGAAAGCGGGTGTAGCTCAATAAATCCGAATTTCTTCAATTTTTAGCTCCAAAATATCTCTTTAAGCCCAAATTCTTCCAAACTTAACAATTCTTGTATTTTACAATAAAACACTAAGATTTATTAAATAAACATCCAAATAAATGCAAAATGCAATTAAATATGGGAATAAAATTATCTAAAGTATATATAAAAATATAGCTTATCAGTTAATCGCAACTGCATCATGCGGTTAATCGCAATCGCATTTGCGGTTGTGGTTGTAAATTTCCAAAACCGCCAAAATCAAAAAACCGCATCAATCGCCAAAAACCGAACCGCAACCGAACCGCGTACAACCCTACTCGTAACTAGTCCTTTGTCACGGATTGTTGATTCTATTTTTTAAAAAATATATCTCGACGATCCAACCGTACGGATCTCAAGATATATCTAATTTAGTGATATTCCCAAATTTTTAAAAAATAAAAAATTAATTTGTTTGGAGATCTTAATAATCAACTACCGAATTGACTAGTACTCGTAACTAGTGCTTTGTCACGGATTGTTGATTCTATTTTTTAAAAATTATTTCTCGACGATCCAATCGTACGGATCTCAAGATATATCTAATCTACTGATATTCCCAAATTTTTAAAAAATAAAAAATTAATTTGGTTGGAGATTTTAGTAGTCAACTATCGAATTGACTACTACTCGTAACTAAGGCTTTGTCACAGATTGTTGATTCTATTTTTTTAAAAATTATTTCTCGACGATCCAACCGTACGGATCTCAAGATATATCTAATCTAGTGATATTTCCAAATTTTCAAAAAATAAAAAATTAATTTGGTTGGAGATCTTAGTAGTCAACTACCGAATTGACTAGTACTCGTAACTAGTGTTTTGTCACGGATTGTTGATTCTATTTTTTAAATATTATTTCTCGACAATCTAACCGTACGAATCTCAAGATATATCTAATCTAGTGACATTCCAAAATTTTCAAAAAATAAAAAATTAATTTGGTTGGAGATCTTAGTTGTCAACTACCGAATTGACTAGTACTCGTAGCTAGTGCTTTGTTACGGATTATTGATTCTATTTTTTAAACTTTATTTCTCGACGATCCAACCGTACGGATCTCAAGATATATCTAATCTAGTGATATTCCCAAATTTTTAAAAAAGAAAAAATTAATTTGGTTGGAGATCTTAGTAGTCAACTACAGAATTGACTAGTACTCGTAACTAGTGTTTTATCACGGATTGTTGATTTTAATTTTTTAAAAATATATCTCGACGATCCAACCGTACGGATTTCAAGATATATCTAATTTAGTGATATTCTCAAATTTGTAAAAAATAATAAATTAATTTGGTTTAAAATCATTTAGTCAACCATCGAATTGACTAGTACTCGTAACTACTATTTTGTCACGGATTGTTGATTCTATTTTTTTAAAATTATTTCTCGACGATCCAACCGTACGGATCTCAAGATATATCAAATCTAGTGATATTCTCAAATTTTCAAAAAATAAAAAATTAATTTGGTTGGATATCTTAGTAGTCAACTACCGAATTGACTAGTACTCGTAACTAGTGCTTTGTCACGGATTGTTGATTCTATTTTTTAAACATTATTTCTCGACGATCCAACCGTACGGATCTCAAGATATATCTAATCTAGTGATATTCCCAAATTTTTAAAAAATAAAAAATTAATTTGGTTGGAGATTTTAGTAGTCAACTATCGAATTGACTAGTACTCGTATCTAGTGCTTTGTCACAGATTGTTGATTCTATTTTTCAAAAATTATTTCTTGACGATCCAACCGTACGGATCTCAAGATATATCTAATCTAGTGATATTCCCAATTTTTCAAAAAAAAAAAAATTCATTTGGTTGGAGATCTTAGTAGTCAACTACCGAATTGACTAGTACTCGTAACTAGTGCTTTGTCACGGATTGTTGATTCTATTTTTTAAATATTATTTCTCGACGATCTAACCGTACGAATCTCAAGATATATTTAATCTAGTGACATTCCAAAATTTTCTAAAAATAAAAAATTAATTTGGTTGGAGATCTTAGTAGTCAACTACCGAATTGACCAGTACTCGTAGCTAGTGCTTTGTTACGGATTGTTGATTCTATTTTTTAAACATTATTTCTCGACGATCCAACCGTACGGATCTCAAGATATATCTAATCTAGTGATATTCCCAAATTTTCAAAAAAGAAAAAATTAATTTGGTTGGAGATCTTAGTAGTCAACTACAGAATTGACTAGTAGTCGTAACTAGTGTTTTATCACGGATTGGTGATTTTATTTTTTAAAAAATATATCTCGACGATCCAACCGTACGGATTTCAAGATATATCTAATTTAGTGATATTCTCAAATTTGTAAAAAATAATAAATTAATTTGGTTTAAAATCTTTGAAGTCAACCATCGAATTGACTAGTACTCGTAACTACTGTTTTGTCACGCATTGTTGATTCTATTTTTTAAACATTATTTCTCGACGATCCAACCGTACGGATCTCAAGATATATCAAATCTAGTGATATTCTCAAATTTTCAAAAAATAAAAAATTATTTTGGTTGGATATCTTGGTAGTCAACTACCGAATTGACTAGTACTCGTAACTAGTATTTTGTCACGGATTGTTTATTCTATTTTTTAAACATTATTTCTCGACGATCCAACCGTATGGATCTCAAGATATATCTAATCTAGTGACATTCCCAAATTTTCAAAAAATAAAAAATTAATTTGGTTGGTGAACATAGTAGTCAACTACCGAATTGACTGGTACTCGTAACTAGTGCTTTGTCACGGATTGCTGATTCTATTTTTTCAAAATTATTTCTCGACGATCCAACCGTACGGATCTCAAGATATATCAAATCAAGTGATATTCCCAATTTTCAAAAAATAAAAAATTAATTTGGTTGAAGATCTTAGTAGTCAACTACCGAATTGACTAGTACTCGTAACTAGTGCTTTGTCACGGATTGTTGATTCTATTTTTTAAACATTATTTATCGACGATCCAACCGTACGGATCTCAAGATATATCTAATCTAGTGATATTCCCAAATTTTTAAAAAATAAAAAATTAATTTGGTTGGAGATTTTAGTAGTCAACTATCGAATTGATTAGTACTCGTAACTAGTGCTTTGTCACAGATTGTTGATTCTATTTTTCAAAAATTATTTCTTGACGATCCAACCGTACGGATGTTAGTAGTATTTTTGTTGTTCGTTCTCAGGGAAGGACTAAATTTAATATCAAGTTCAAGTTTCTTATATCTTTATGTCTAGAAGTGTGTGAGAAGAATTTTGGGTTTGTGTATAAACTAAATTAAACTAAACTAAATTAAACTAATTATCAATCGAGAATAAAATATATAAGGAAAACAATCCAAGAACTGGGGTTCTTCACTTGGTTTCAATGCACATTCAATATCTATGTGATGTCTACGTTCTTACTCTGCTGAAAACAATTCTTCTAAGGTTATAATGTTCTCTTCCAAGATACAATATAATGTCTACAACTATACCCTAATTGTCACTTCCGTGATACAATCAAAGACAATCATAAACTATTAAGCTCCAAGAATTATAAGTCTCACAACTCTCCTATTAATCTTCCAATCAAATATTCGAGTTATGTCTGTTAAATCATGTACTAAAATTGCAACTCCTCTTCCAAGTTATTACAATCCCTAAAATCCAATCAAAGGTTCATGACTCCCCTAATTGTGTTAAGCCCTCAATAACAGATCAGCAAAGCAAGAAAATCACAGATAATTAAACACACATGAATACCAAGGAATACTACCCAATCCTCAGATTAAAGATTTAGTTACACATAATTAAAGAAGAAAGCAAAATAATAATAATAATGAATGAAAACATAATATTGAAGAAAGAATTGAAGATTGAAAGTACCTTGATACGATTAAAAGCTATCAATTGTTATGATTTACAATGGTAGGATGTGTTTAAATAGGCTCTACAAATCTTGCCTAGCAAGAAATTGCCTTCTATTACAATTAGGATTTAAAGAAGGTACCCAAAACTGCCCAGAATACAATTAGAATTAGAAAAAGGGCAAAACAGTAAATTCCCAGCCTTCTTTAACAAGATCACGTGCGCGATCTAATTCAGCATATTTCTTGCACTTGTTTCCTATTCCAGGTTGTAGAAAATCTCTCAAGCTTCGCGTGGGCAGTAAGATCGCTGAAAACGGACTTCTAGAACTCCAGATATGGCCAAAACAGTATAAGCTGCGCAACCTTCCCGGAAAATCCGAATTTTAATCAATTAAATCTCCAAAAATGACAAAAGCTTAGATATTCTTGCAAACCTGCACAACTACACAAAACACATCAAAACTACACAAACTTGAGTCCAAAACAATCAATTTAAGCCGATATAGAATGTTCCAAGTGGATATAAAATCCACTTATCAAACACCCCCAAACTTAAACCGATGCTTGTCCTCAAGCATAAACAATTACAACTACCTAATTAGTACCACTTCCGTAGGTGATCACGGTTGCATTTGGCATATGCAACAAGCCCTTTAAACCCCTAGGCAGCCCTAGTGGACGAGTAAGGTCTCGTGAGGGCCTATAGCGAATGTACCCACAAAATCCATTTAACCTAATGCAATGCAATGCATGAATGCAACTACTATGAAGAATGCAAAGATCCCCTTGAAACTCACCAACACCAACTAACAAGCAAATATCTCAATGAATGTAACAAATCCAAGCAGAGCTCGACTAAGTCCCCGTATACTAACAAATACATGAACAGAAACGTGCGTGTGTGCAATGCTCATCAGAAATACTCCCAAAACTAGGTCAAAAATCATACATGCTTTCCGTCAAGACAATCACAGGTTTATAATCAGAATAGACTGTAGACACTTCATAACCTAGGAACACCTCCACCCTTATCCAAGGTAGACAAAAACTCATGCTTTATTACTACGACACATAATACTATATACAATACACATGCTTATTTAACCGTGCAATGAATGAGACCCCAAAAGGCTTATACAATAATACCCATGTAGCGAGTGTTAGGTCAGCAATCCCAAACCACAAGGGCTTTAGGTTACTAGGACTAAGTCCCCTCAGACTTAATTACTCGAGTATTAAAGAGCTCACTCTGGTTAATTTTGCATATAAACAAATAACTTATTGACTCTTTTTTTTTTTCTCTTTTTTTTTCTGCAATCTGGAATGAGCCTTTCTCATTTCCAACCCTAGACTACTCATATAAATATGAGCCGGCTACTAGCCATTTGACACCTAGCCTTTATTAACAACTTAGCATGAAATTCCTGTTTTCCCCCAAACTTAGACTTTAATGTTCCTACGCTATAAAGGGAATAACGAAAATTCTAAATATAAACAAGTGATTAAATCTCAAAACATCCCACAGGCATGACCCTAACCTAGCCCAGAAGCACCCTAATGAGACTGTGTAAAAATTTTGTTCCCGTAACATGCAAGTCAATTTCATAGAAACTATAAATCAGCCCTCTACTCATCATCATCACACCCAAATCAACATCCACCTATCAATCAGAATCAGCTCGTCCTAAGGAATCATGAAATATGCATGCCATGAAAATGCAACTAAATGAAAACTCACATGGTATACGAAAAATAAAAACAGAATGTCCTATATGAAACAAACGTAGATAATACAAACATAACAATCATGCATGAACTATCACTACTATGCAAACATGATATCCTATATGAACACAAAATACAACAATACATACAACTACTAATCCCCCATACAACTACTAATCCCCCAAATCACCCCCAAACTTAAAATATTCAATGCCCTCATTGAATGGAAGTAAATACAAGGGATAGCAGAACATACCTACTCATCCTCGCTTTCGTCACCCTCATCGTCCTCATCAACCTCGTCCGAAGAATCAGGTGGAGGATATGGAGTCCGAGCTCCAAATATAGGCCACTGAACCGGAGTATCGGGTGACTGAAACTTTGCCTCCAAGGCTATGCCCATGTCCTCAGAATACTGGCGACTGCTAACATGCATAGCATCCAACCGCCTAGTCATTCGACGAAAATAAGACTCAAGAGCAGACAAATCCACCGTACTCTGCGAAGAACCTGCCCTCGCCACTGCCGGTGCCCTTGGAACATGTGGCGGAGCGCCCGCTCCCTGACCACTAGCATCATTCACAACAAAGCCTAGACCCCTAGGATGAGGAGTGCCGCCCGGCCAATCCTTCAACCTCAACCGGTCAATAGTAGCATCTGTAACAGAAGCCGTAGGTTTATGCACCGGCTCTCCTTCATACCATTTGACTTTCGATGCATCACACAAGTACCATATGATAGAAGCATAAGGAATACTAGCCGACGAATTGCTTCCCAAAAACCGAAGAATATTTTGATTAATAAGGTACCCAAGGTCAACATACTCACCTTTGAGAATACCCCATAGCAAGATAGCTCTATCAACAGTAACATCAGAAACATGGTTTGACGGAATGATATTAGAACTAATGAAAAAGAACCATGCCTTTGCAAAACCAGACAATGATGAAGCCGGAAAGGTACACTTTATGTCCGTACCTATCCTACGTTTCCACTCCGTTCCCGGAACACATAACTCCTCAATAAGTGCATCAAGATCAACATCATCCTTAGTCTTCTGTCCCCAGTCCGTTGCACCTCTAGGTTTAGGTGGTAGCCTAGTCAAATTACGAATAGCACGAGGCGAATAATCCACCTTCTGACCCCTCACAATTACGGAGCTATTCCTTGCTACAGAAGCATTAGCATAAAACTCCCGTACCACATCCAACGCTGCCTCATTAGCAAATTGGCAAAATAATGTCCAACCCCGCTCACTAATCATATCCACAATCTCCGGATATTTACCACCGGGCACAAGCCTCCGTTCCTGAATAACCGTCTTTGAAACTAACCTACTATACTCCGCTTTAGCATCCTCATTCACAAATCTTTCCACCCCATTACCCACAACATCATTCTCATCCAAAGATGGAGGAGCACTACTACCACTACCCATTAACCGTTGCCTTTTAGGAGCCATAATCAACAAAAATCATGCAAGGCACAATAATCTCCAAACAATTCACCAAATAAAGAACCCCCAAATTACATACCAAGAACCCTAATTTGCAAAATTCACAAATTCAAATAAAAGATAAGATAGAATGTTACCCAATTGAATCCAAGAGGTGAACTTGCAATATGAATCCCAAGAAAAATCGAATTTAATCCCCCCTTGCACTTTGAATGGATGAAAGTTGAGAATTTTTGGGGTTTATATAGATGGGTTTTGTGTATGTATAGGTTTATGTATATGTAGGAGATGTAAAAAAATTGAGATGAATTTAGATATAGAATAGGATTTGGGTGTGTTTAGGATTTGAATTTAAGTTAGGATAGGAGTTGAAGATGATAGATTTAAGATTTGGGTATATAATAGAAATAGGATATGAGAAGGAATAAAAGAAGTGAAGAAAATTGGGGTTTAAAGGGCAAAAATTTGCACAGTCCAGGGAGGAACGGCGCTTGAAGCGCTGTCTGGCGCCTGATGCGCGGATACGGCCTACGTTACACAAAGCTCCTGCGCCGTTCGGCGCCTGATGCGCGGAGTCCTCCTGCGTTACACACGCGCAGGTGCGGTAACTGGCGCTTGATGCGCTACTTGATTCTGCTAGTCTGGGCGCTCCTGCGCGGCTACGGCGCCTGATGCGCTGGAACGTTCTGAAATTCTATTTTTTTTTTAAATTGAAAGAAACAATAATACAATATAATACAAGGGCGTGGGTTGCCTCCCACGAAGCGCATTTATTTAACGTCGTTAGCCCGACGCCGATTCTCAACTGACGATAGGTTCTTGGAGGTGAAGAATGCTCATTCCTCGCTCCACTGTTTCTCCAAGCAGGTATGGCTTAAGTCTCTGCCCGTTCACCTTGAATACATCTGACCCTTCTCTAGTAATCTCACAAACCCCATTAGGATAGACCTTCACAATCTCAAAAGGTCCGGACCATCGTGATCTGAGCTTTCCAGGAAATAAACGGAGCCTTGAATTAAACAATAGAACATGTTGCCCAACCTCAAATTCCTTCTTCTGAATGTGCTTGTCATGCCACAATTTGGTCTTTTCCTTGTAGATACTAGCATTTTCATAAGATTGGAGCCTAATCTCCTCAAGCTCTCCAAGTTGAAGTAAACGCTTCTCTCCTGCAGATTTAAGATTAAAATTCAACTCTCTTGTCGCCCAAAATGCCTTATGCTGAAGTTCCACCGGCAAATGACATGGCTTCCCAAAGATCAACCTATATGGAGACATTCCAATAGGTGTTTTAAATGCCGTCCTATATGCCCAAAGTGCATCATCAAGCTTTATTGACCAATCCTTTCTCGACGCTGCCACTGTCTTCTCCAAAATTGACTTCAGCTCACGATTCGAAATCTCAACTTGTCCACTTGTTTGCGGATGATAAGGAGTTGCCACCTTTTGTGTCACACCATACTTTTTCAAGAGATCAGCCACCTGTTTATTGCAAAAGTGTGCACCTCCATCATTGATAATAGCCCTTGGCACTCCAAATCTAGTGAACACATGCTTCTTTAGGAACTTCTTCACCACTCTAGCATCATTAGTAGGAGATGCAATAGCTTCAACCCATTTAGAGACATAATCAACTCCCACCAAAATATACTGGTTCCCATAAGAAGATGGAAATGGACCCATGAAGTCCATCCCCCACACATCGAATATCTCCACCTCAAGAATAGACTGTAAAGGCATCTCGTTCCTCCTCGAAATATTTCCAACTCGTTGACGTCTATCACACTTTGCCACAAAGTCTCTAGCATCCTGATGCATGGTTGGCCAATAGAATCCTGACTACAAAACCTTCGCCACTGTCTTCATACTACTATTATGGCCTCCACACTCAAGAGAATGACAATGCCTGAAAATATGAGGAACTTCATCATGAGGCACACATCTACGAAACATTCCATCAGCACACTCCTTGTAAAGTAGCGGTTCCTCCCAATAGTAGTGCTTCACATCATAAAAGAATTTCTTCTTTTGGTTATACGAGAGATTATCCGGCACAACTCCTCCCACAATGTAATTCACAAAATCTGCATACCATGGTGTAGACAAGGACACACCTAGAAGCTGCTCTTCCGGAAATTTATCATTGATAGGTTTTTCACCTCCTACCTCTCCAACTCCTTGATCCAACCTAGATAAATGAACAGCTACCAAGTTCTCGGACCCCTTCTTATCTCGAATCTCAAGATCAAATTCCTGAAGTAAAAGAATCCAACGAACTAGACGAGGCTTGGCATCCTTCTTTGTCATCAAGAAACGAATCGCAGCATGATCCGAATAGACAATAACCTTAGACCCAACAAGATAGGATCTGAATTTATCAAGTGCAAACACCACTGCAAGTAACTCTTTCTCCGTAGTGGAATAGTTGATTTGCGCATCATCAAGTGTCTTGCTTGCATAAGCTATCACATGCATACGCTTATCCTTCTTTTGCCCAAGAACAACACCCACAGCATAGTCACTAGCATCACACATAAGCTCAAATGGCAAGCTCCAATCGGGAGATGTAACTATAGGTGCAGAAGTAAGTTCCTTCTTCAGCTTGTTAAACGCAACAAGACAACTTTCATCAAAGTCAAAAACACGATCTTTTTCGAGAAGATTACATAGGGGCCGAGCTAACTTGGAGAAATCCTTGATGAACCGTCGATAAAAACCAGCATGACCAAGAAAGCTTCGAATACCTTTCACAGATGAAGGTGGTGGCAATTTTTCAATAACTTCAATTTTTGCTCTATCGACCTCAATGCCTTTATTAGAGATTTTATGCCCAAGCACAATGCCCTCCTTCACCATAAAGTGACATTTTTCCCAATTAAGAACAAGATTAGTTTCAGTACATCTCTGCAACACCTTCGACAAACTGGCTAAACATGATTCAAAGGAAGAACCATACACCGTGAAGTCATCCATGAAGACCTCCATGTCTTTCCCTATAAAATCTGAGAATATGTGGTTCATAAGCCGTTGAAACGTCGAAGGACCATTACACAAACCAAAAGGAAGCCTCCGATAAGCAAAAGTACCATAAGGACAAGTAAAAGTGGTCTTCTCTTGATCTTCGGGTGCAATAGGAATCTGAAAGTAGCCCGAGAATCCATCCATAAAGTTGTAATACTCATTACCCGCCAACCTTTCGAGCATTTGATCAATGAATGGGAGGGGAAAATGATCTTTGCGAGTAGCGTTATTCAACTTCCTGTAATCAATGCAAACTCTCCAACCTGTTACTGTTCTCGTGGGAATTAATTCATTCTTCTCATTGTGAACAACAGTCATCCCACCTTTCTTAGGCACAACATGAATAGGACTAACCCACTTACTGTGTGGAACCGAATATATGATACCAGCATCAAGCAACTTAGTGATTTCTTTCTTCACCACCTCTTGCAAATTCGGATTCAATCTTCTTTGTCCCTCAATCACTGGTTTATGATTATCTTCTAAGGCAATTCTATGCATGCAAAGAGCAGGGCTAATTCCCTTGATATCTTGAATTGTCCAACCAATAGCTGATTTATATTGCCGAAGAACATGTAATAATTTTTCTAGCTCATCATCACTAAGCAAGGCAGAAACTACCACAGGATATGTATCATTAGGACCAAGAAAGGCATACCTCAAATTAGCAGGTAGAGGTTTAAGTTCCACCTGTGGTGCCTCTGAGAGTGTAAAAACCATCTCAACTTCTGTGTCTCGAACAACAAGTGCTTCTTCTTCTACTACATCATCTAACACCCGTTCTGCTCCCATGAAGTGTTCATTTTCTAGCTGCACAATTTCATCAACTCTGTCAACAGTAAAACAAGTTGCTCCAAAAGGAGGCATCTTCATTGCTTTGTTTAGATCAAATTCCACTTTGTCCTCGCCAACATTCAATGTCAATTTTCCAGCTTTAACATCGATAGTAGTGCCAGCAGTAGCCAAGAATGGCCTTCCCAAGATAATGGGTATCTCGACATCTTCATCCATCTCTAACACCACAAAATCACAAGGTATGACAAATTTATCCACTTTGACAACCACATCTTCAATGACCCCCAACGGATATTTAACAGAACGATCCGCCAACTGAAGTGAAATCCGTGTCTTTTTAAGCTCTCCAAGACCAAGTCGTTTGCATATTGAATATGGCATCAAACTCACACTAGCCCCTAAATCACACAAGGCTTTCATGTTCTCCATCTTCCCAATAGTGCAAGGCAAAGAAAAGCTTCCTGGATCTTTCAATTTCTGAGGAATGGCCTTTTGGATGACTGCACTGCATTCAGCATTGAGAGTAATGGTTTCTGCATCCTCAAGTTTCCTCTTCTTTGTCAACATCTCCTTAAGAAATTTAGCATAGAGTGGCATTTGATTCAAAGCTTCAGCCAAAGGAATATTGACATGCAACTGCCGGAACATAGTCAAGAACTTCTCATACTGTTTCTCTAACTGCCTGTTGTGAAGTCTCTGTGGAAATGGAATAGGAGGAACATAAGGTGGTGGAGGAACATACGGCTTTTCTGGTTCTTCTTCCTTCTTCTCTTCATCTACTTTTTCTGACTTTTCTGCATCGATCACTACTATCTCACTTTCTTTTTCAGCATCCTTCTCTTTAGGCTCAAGAACCTCAATCTCGGGCAACTCTTTCCCGCTCCTTGATAGAATATATTTTTATATATATTTTAGATAATTTTATTCCCATATTTAATTGCATTTTGCATTGATTTGGATATTTATTTAATTAATTTTGATGTTTTATTTCAGGAGACAAGAATTTCTAAATTTGGAAGAATTTGGGCTTAAAGAGCTATTTTGGAGCTAAAATTGGAAGAAATTCGGAAAGATGAAGAAATAACAAAATAAAGAAATAAAGTGCAAAGAAGAAATAAAAGAAGAAGGAAAAAAAAATTAGGAGCTTGGAACAAATTGGTTACACCCTAAAACCTCTGACTTACCATGTCAAAAGTTTCGGCCAGGAATCTTGAAAATCAACATGCATCAATCTTGGAAAGGGAAAAAAATGCAGCATGATCTTGGACTATGACTTCCATGATTGTTTTCATATGTATTCATTATCCTATAAAAACACTGCACTTGTTCATTGGCAAAACACAGAAACTAGGACATAAAGCAAAAGACATAGAAAAAGCACACTGCATACACTTTACATATTTTCAAAGCATCAGTTTTATGTATTGATTCCATTCGGCTAGGAGCTACAACTAGGGGCTTGGTTTTCTCTCTTTTATGTACAATTTGGCTCAATTCTCCGTTCTATTGTAAATTTGAGGTACCCCTAAATTTTATCTTGTTTATTAATATATGTTTTATATGTCTTGTTTAAATATTTTTGTCGTTTCGATTAATAGCATGTGTGAGTAGTTTATCCCTAGGGTATAAGGGGAAGCCTTGTTTACACCACAATAATGCTTTAATTTTATTAGTTGTTTAACGGATATAAAATAATTCTAATCGATATGTTATAAAATTTAATTTGTGTTATCGGCCGGTATCATTAATTAATTATTTGCGAATATGAATAATAGATCGAGAGATTTTATTCACTAGAGGCATGCATACGATTAGCGGAATTGAATTTTAGTGCGAAAGCATAATTAGATTTTCCGAGAGCGTTAACGCTTGAAAGAGATTAACATATGCTCTAATTATTTAAAATCCGTTAAATTACTATATCCGTATAATTTGTTTCGGTGTAAACATGGTGAACCCGGTTGCCCTAGACTTTTAATTAATCGACTTAAAAACACATTTATTTGCGTTAGTTAGTTTTATAAAAATTCTTAATAATTGTTAAAATTATAAAATTCGTGACAATTAAAATTATAATTGATAAAACCTGCCTCCCTGTGAACGAACTTAAAAATATACCGCATCACTCCTCAAAGTAATTGCTTTGCATTGCTCTTTACCAGTCTGGTCGGGTTGACTAGGAAGTGATCCTTGCTCACGAACACCCATCTTGGAGGCAATCTGTCCAATCTGTGTTTCTAGCATCTTTTGAGATGATGCCATCTGCTCTATTCTTGATTCCATATTAGCCAATGCCCCAGAGGTTCCTTGCATAATATTATTTAGTGCAACCTCCCAATCAGCTGGTTCTTTCTTTGGCAGCGGTTGATACTGCTGCTGTGCTTGATACGGTGGTCGTGACTGAAAACCAGGAGGTTGATTCTGCCTTGGAAATGAATAAGAAGGATTAGCCGCATGATTATTACTGTAAGAAAGATTGTTGTTTGGCCTTTGATTTGGATTGTAATAGGAGTTATTCTGAACAGGCCACGGCTGTCTTCCCTGAATAAAAGATGCTTCTTCTGGAAATTGTTGCACATAAGAGTTCTGACTAGCACCATAATCATTATACCCCTCCATAGGTGAAGAAATAGCATTCACATTTGCTCTTTGTCCTCGCATCTCCTGAGTTAGAGTATCCAACTTCTGAGCCAGCATGTTGATCATCTCAGAGTCTTGTGCTGCTTTAGCTGAGCTCGTCCCACTAGGTGCCCATGAATAGTTATTAGATGCCAATTCCTCAAGAAGTGCTTTAGCCTGTGTAGTTGGTGCTTTCTTGAAATTTCCACCAGCAACCACATCCAAACTCAAACGAATATCTGCATTCATGGCCCCATAAAAAGTATTAATGATCTGCCAATCTTCCAAGCCGTGATGTGGACACTTCCTCAATAGTGCCTTGAATCTCTCCCATGCCTGATATAGACCTTCACCCGGTTGTGCTTTGAAACTCATAATCATAGTCCTCAATTGTTGCGTCTTGTCAGAAGGATAATATTTGGACAAGAATGCAGTAGAAAGACCATCCCATGTAGCAACCGTAGTGTTTGGAAGTTGTTGAAACCATTCCAAAGCTCTTCCCTTAATAGAGTAGGGAAACATATGGAGACGAATCTTGTCACTCGTAACACCATTGATTCTGAATGAGCCACACATCTGCACGAAATGCTCTAGATGTCTGTGTGGATCCTCTAGTTCAATGTCTCCTTCAAAAGCTTGATTGCTGATCATCTGAATTAAGCTTGGATTAATGTTGAATTGGGTTGCACCAATCTCTGGAGTTTTGTACATGCAATTGGCAGGATTAGGTGTCTCATGGTCCCAAATAGAAGTCTCATCAACATTATCATTAACAACAGCTTGAGCTACCGGCTCTCCCATCTTAGCTTTCTCTTTTCTGATCTTTCTCAAAGTACGCTCGATTTCAGGGTCAAATTCCAATTTTCTCACGCAAGATGCACGTCGCATACACCTGAAAATCACCAACAAAACAACTTGTGGAACCAATTAAAATCTAAACAATAAGAAACAATTAACCTAAACTCAAGTACACTGCCTTCCCCGGCAGCGGTGCCAATTTGTTAGTAGTATTTTTGTTGTTCGTTCTCAGGGAAGGACTAAATTTAATATCAAGTTCAAGTTTCTTATATCTTTACGTCTAGAAGTGTGTGAGAAGAATTTTGGGTTTGTGTATAAACTAAATTAAACTAAACTAAATTAAACTAATTATCAATCGAGAATAAAATATATGAGGAAAACAATCCAAGAACTGGGGTTCTTCACTTGGTTTCAATGCACATTCAATATCTATGTGATGTCTACGTTCTTACTCTGCTGAAAACAATTCTTCTAAGGTTATAATGTTCTCTTCCAAGATACAATATAATGTCTACAACTATACCCTAATTGTCACTTCCGTGATACAATCAAAGACAATCATAAACTATTAAGCTCCAAGAATTATAAGTCTCACAACTCTCCTATTAATCTTCCAATCAAATATTCGAGTTATGTCTGTTAAATCATGTACTAAAATTGCAACTCCTCTTCCAAGTTATTACAATCCCTAAAATCCAATCAAAGGTTCATGACTCCCCTAATTGTGTTAAGCCCTCAATAACAGATCAGCAAAGCAAGAAAATCACAGATAATTAAACACACATGAATACCAAGGAATACTACCCAATCCTCAGATTATAGATTTAGTTACACATAATTAAAGAAGAAAGCAAAATAATAATAATAATGAATGAAAACATAATATTGAAGAAAGAATTGAAGATTGAAAGTACCTTGATACGATTAAAAGCTATCAATTGTTATGATTTACAATGGTAGGATGTGTTTAAATAGGCTCTACAAATCTTGCCTAACAAGAAATTGCCTTCTATTACAATCAGGATTTAAAGAAGGTACCCAAAACTGCCCAGAATACAATTAGAATTAGAAAAAGGGCAAAACAGTAAATTCCCAGCCTTCTTTAACAAGATCACGTGCGCGATCTAATTCAGCATATTTTTGCACTTGTTTCCTATCCCAGGTTGTAGAAAATCTCTCAAGCTTCGCGTGGGCCGTAAGATAGCTGAAAACGGACTTCTAGAACTCCAGATATGGCCAAAACAGTATAAGCTGCGCAGCCTTCCCGGAAAATCCGAATTTTAATCAATTAAATCTCCAAAAATGACAAAAGCTTAGATATTCTTGCAAACCTGCACAACTACACAAAACACATCAAAACTACACAAACTTGAGTCCAAAACAATCAATTTAAGCCGATATAGAATGTTCCAAGTGGATATAAAATCCACTTATCAACGGATCTCAAGATATATCTAATCTAGTGATATTCCCAAATTTTTAAAAAATAAAAAATTAATTTAGTTGGAGATCTTAGTAGTCAACTACCGAATTGACTAGTACTCGTAACTAGTGCTTTGTCACGGATTGTTGATTCTATTTTTTAAATATTATTTCTCGACGATCTAACCGTACGAATCTCAAGATATATTTAATCTAGTGACATTCCAAAATTTTCTAAAAATAAAAAATTAATTTGGTTGGAGATCTTAGTAGTCAACTACCGAATTGACTAGTACTCGTAGCTAGTGCTTTGTTACGGATTGTTGATTCTATTTTTTAAACATTATTTCTTGACGATCCAACCGTACGGATCTCAAGATATATCTAATCTAGTGATATTCCCAAATTTTCAAAAAAAAAAAAATTAATTTGGTTGGATATCTTAGTAGTCAACTACAGAATTGACTAGTACTCGTAACTAGTGTATTATCACGGATTGGTGATTTTATTTTTTAAAAAATATATCTCGATGATCCAACCGTACGGATTTCAAGATATATCTAATTTAGTGATATTCTCAAATTTGTAAAAAATAATAAATTAATTTGGTTTAAAATCTTTGTAGTCAACCATCGAATTGACTAGTACTCGTAACTACTGTTTTGTCACGCATTGTTGATTCTATTTTTTAAACATTATTTCTCGACGATCCAACCGTACGGATCTCAAGATATATCAAATCTAGTGATATTCTCAAATTTTCAAAAAATTAAAAATTAATTTGGTTGGATATCTTAGTAGTCAACTACCGAATTGACTAGTACTCGTAACTAGTGTTTTGTCACGGATTGTTGATTCTATTTTTTAAACATTATTTCTCGACGATCCAACCGTACGGATCTCAAGATATATCTAATCTAGTGACATTCCTAAATTTTCAAAAAATAAAAAATTAATTTGGTTGGTGAACATAGTAGTCAACTACCGAATTGACTGGTACTCGTAACTAGTGCTTTGTCACGGATTGTTGATTCTATTTTTTCAAAATTATTTCTCGACGATCCAACCGTACGGATCTCAAGATATATCAAATCAAGTGATATTCCCAATTTTCAAAAAATAAAAAATTAATTTGGTTGGAGATCTTAGTAGTCAACTACCGAATTGACTAGGACTCTTAATTAGTGCTTTGTCACGGATTGTTGATTCTATGTTTTAAAAAATATATCTCGACGATCCAACCATACGGATCTCAAGATATATCTAATTTAGTGATATACCATAATTCTCAAAAAATCAAAAATTAATTTGGTTGGATATCTTAGTAGTCAACTACCGAACTGACTAGTACTCTTAACTAGTGCTTTGTCACGGATTATTGATTTTATTTTTTAAAAATTATTTCTCGATGATCCAACCATACGGATCTCAAGATATATCTAATATAGTGATATTCCCAAATTTTTAAAAAATAAAAAATTAATTTGCTTGGATATTTTAGTAGTCAACTATTGAATTGAGTAGTACTCGTAACTAGTGCTTTGTCACAGATTGTTGTTTCTATTTTATAAAAATAATTTCTCGACGATCCAACCGTACGGATCTCAAGATATATCTAATCTAGTGATATTACCAAATTTTAAAAAATAAAAAGATAATTTGGTTGGAGATCTTAGTAGTCAACTACCGAATTGACTAGTACTCGTAACTAGTGCTTTGTCACGGATTGTTGGTTCTATGTTTTAAAAAATAACTCGACGATCCAACCGTACGGATCTCAAGATATATCTAATTTAGTGATATTCCCATATTTTCAAAAATAAAAAAATTAATTTGTTCGGAGATCTTAATAATCTACTACCGAATTGACTAGTACTCGTAACTAGGGGTGTACAAACTACCCGCTCAACCGCAAACCACTCGCAACCGAACCACATTTTGCAGATAATCGCGAAATGCGGGTTGGTTGTGGATTGAATTTTTAAGAATCGCATATTTGCGGGTTGGTTGCGGATTTGAATATTGAAAAATCGCAAAATCGCATCCGCAACTGCAAACCGCACATATATATTTATAATAATTTATATTTTTAAAAATATATTTTATATTATATAAATTAATAAATTATACACATAAGACATAGAAGTTTCTTTTCCGGTAGTGGATATACATTTTCTGGGAGTTGATAAATGGATATACCCTGCCCATTTACCAAATATATTTACCCAACCCATTTACTCGAACCCAATTCAATATCTAACCTATAAATTGCATAGTTATGTCTAATCAATTATGTTTATTCTGTTGCACTAGACATAACTATACCAAGAATTACTGATGATGATTTGCTATTGTACTGATGATATTGTATTGATGGACTATATTTATGTGCTTGCAAGTTGCAACCTTCCACCAAAAAATTCTGTGATATTGTACTGATTCTTTTTTTTTTACCGACTCGTAATTGTATTTGAATTTTTATTAAATTAAGATTTGGTGGTTAATCGTAAACCGAACCGCATCAACCGCGGTTAATGATGTGGTATATTTTTATGTTCATTCGCAGGGAGACAGGTTTTATCAATTTTGATTTAATTGTCACGAATTATTTCTATATTAAAAACAATTATTGAGAATTTTTATATAACTAAATAATGCAAATAAATGTGTTTTAAAGTCGATTAACTAAAAGTCTAGGGCAACCGGGTTCACCATGTTTACACTGAAACAAATTATATGGATATAGTAATTTAAAGGAATTAAATAATTAGAGCATGTGTTAATCTCTCTCAAGCATTAACGATCTCGGAAATCCAATTATGCTCTCGTACTAAAATTCAATTCCGCTAATCGTATGTATGCCTCTAGTGGGTAAAATCTCTCGATCTATTACTCCTATTTGCAAATAATTAATTAATGATACCGGCCGATAACACACATTAAATTTTATAACATATCGATTAGAATCATTTTATATCCGTTAAACAACTAATAAAATTAAAGCACTATCATGGTGTAAACATGGCTTCCCCTTACACCCTAGAAATAAACTACTCACGCATGCTATTAATAGAATTGACAAAAATAATTAAACAAGACATGTAAAACATATATTAACAAATAAGATAAAATTAAGGAATACCTCAGAATTGCAATAAAACGGAGAATTAAGCCAAAGTATACATAAAAGAGGAGAAAATCAAGCCCCTAATCCTAGCTCCAAAATGCGTGCCGAATGGAAAAGATGTGCAGAATGAAAATGGTGTAAAGCATGCAAAGTACTTTTTTATATGTCTAATGCTTTTCTGTCTGTGTATCTCCGTCCTTTGTGAATGAACAAATCAATGCTATTTTATAGCACTTGATTTATTAGTTTGTTTACATATGACAAAAGTTGTTGCCTTGCTTCTTCCAACTTTGCTGCTTTCCTTTTCTTTGTTTGCTGCTCAGCTTTTTCCAACTTTTCTGCTCCGTAATTCAAGTCTGCTGCCTTTGTCTTTTACTTGCTTTTCAAAGCCGCCTGCTTATTTTTTCAAGGATGCTGCTTTTGAAAATAAATGTCATGCTACACTTTTTTTTGCCTTTTTCATGATGATTACTTTTTCTAAATTTATTAAAATTCGGAACTGCATCTGCTCCTCAGATTTCGAACTGCTCCAGTCGGATTTTTGCTTATTTAATCCCTCTGAATTGAAGATAATTTTCTAAGCTTCGCGTGGACTGTAAGATTGTCCAAATCCGACTCCTACAACTCCGGATATGAAATAAATAATGTAGAAAGCGGGTGTAGCTCAATAAATCCGAATTTCTTCAATTTTTAGCTCCAAAATATCTCTTTAAGCCCAAATTCTTCCAAACTTAGCAATTCTTGTCTTTTACAATAAAACACTAAGATTCATTAAATAAACATCCAAATAAATGCAAAATGCAATTAAATATGGGAATAAAATTATCTAAAGTATATATAAAAATATATCTTATCAGTTAATCGCAAAAACATCATGCGGTTAATCGCAACCGCATTTGCGGTTGTGGTTGTAAATTTCCAAAACCGCCAAAATCAAAAAACCGCATCAAACGCCAAAAACCGAACTGCAACCGAACCGCGTACACCCCTACTCGTAACTAGTTCTTTGTCACAGATTGTTGATTCTATTTTTAAAAAAATATATCTCGACGATCCAACCGTACGGATCTCAAGATATATCTAATTTAGTGATATTCCCAAATTTTCAAAAAATAAAAAATTAATTTGTTTGGAGATCTTAATAATCAACTACCGAATTGACTTGTACTCGTAACTAGTGCTTTATCACGGATTGTTGATTCTATTTTTTAAAAATTATTTCTCGACGATCCAATCGTACGGATCTCAAGATATATCTAATCTACTGATATTCCCAAATTTTTAAAAAATAAAATATTAATTTGGTTGGAGATTTTAGTAGTCAACTATCGAATTGACTACTACTCGTAACTAATGCTTTGTCACATATTGTTGATTCAATTTTTTTTAAAATTATTTCTCGATGATCCAACCGTACGGATCTCAAGATATATCTAATCTAGTGATATTCCCAAATTTTCAAAAAATAAAAAAGTAATTTGGTTGGAAATCGTAGTAGTCAACTACCGAATTGACTAGTACTCGTAACTAGTGTTTTGTCACGGATTGTTGATTCTATTTTTTAAATATTATTTCTCGATGATCCAACCGTACGAATCTCAAGATATATCTAATTAAGTGACATTCCCAAATTTTCAAAAAATAAAAAAATTAATTTGGTTGGAGATCTTAGTAGTCAACTACCGAATTGACTAGTACTCGTAACTAGTGCTTTGTCACGGATTATTGATTCTATTTTTTAAAAATTATTTCTCGATGATCCAACCATACGGATCTCAAGATATATCTAATCTAGTGATATTCCCAAATTTTTAAAAAATAAAAAATTAATTTGCTTGGATATTTTAGTAGTCAACTATTGAATTGACTAGTACTCGTAACTAGTGCTTTGTCACAGATTGTTGTTTCTATTTTATAAAAATAATTTCTCGACGATCCAACCGTACGGATCTCAAGATATATCTAATCTAGTGATATAACCAAATTTAATAAAAATAAAAAGATAATTTGGTTGGAGATCTTAGTAGTCAACTACCGAATTGACTAGTACTCGTAGCTCGTGCTTTGTTACGGATTGTTGATTCTATTTTTTAAACTTTATTTCTCGACGATCCAACCGTACGGATCTGAAGATATATCTAATCTAGTGATATTCTCAAATTTTCAAAAAATAAAAAATTAATTTGGTTGGAGATCTTAATAGTCAACTACCGAATTAACTAGTACTCGTAACTAGTGCATTGTCACGGATTGTTGATCCTATTTTTTATACATTATTTCTCGACGATCCAACCGTACGGATCTCAAGATATATCTAATCTAGTGACATTCCCAAATTTTCAAAAAATAAAAAATTATTTTGGTTGGAGAACATAGTAGTCAACTACCGAATTGACTGGTACTCGTAACTAGTGCTTTGTCACGGATTGATGATTCTATTTTTTAAAAATTATTTCTCGACGATCCAACCGTACGGATCTCAAGATATATCAAATCAAGTGATATTCCCAATTTTCAAAAAATAAAAAATTAATTTTGTTGGAGATCTTAGCAGTCAACTACCGAATTGACTAGTACTCGTAACTAGTGCTTTGTCACGGATTATTGATTCTAATTTTTAAAAATTATTTCTCGATGATCCTACCATACGGATCTCAAGCTATATCTAATCTAGTGATATTCCCAAATTTTTAAAAAATAAAAAATTAATTTGCTTGGATATTTTAGTAGTCAACTATTGAATTGACTAGTACTCGTAACTAGTGCTTTGTCACGGATTGTTGTTTCTATTTTTTAAAAATAATTTCTCGATGATCCAACCGTACGGATCTCAAGATATATCTAATCTAATGATATTACCAAATCTAAAAAAATAAAAAAAAAATTTGGTTGGAGATCTTAGTAGTCAACTACCGAATTGACTAGTACTCGTAACTAGTGCTTTGTCACGAATTGTTGATTCTATTTTTTAAAAAATTATTTATCGAAGATCCAACCGTATAGATCTCAAGATATATCTAATCTAGTGATATTCCCAAATTTTCAAAAAATACAAAATTAATTTGGTTGGAGACCTTAGTAGTCAACTACCGAATTGACTAGTACTCGTAACTAGTTCTTTGTCACGGATAGTTTTTTTTTTTTGCTAAAAAAAACAAAACTTTGTCACGGATTGTTGATTCTATTTCTAAACAAATATATCTCGACGATCCAACCGGTCGGATCTCAAGATATATCTAATTTAGTGATATTCCCAAATTTTCAAAAAATAAAAAATTAATTGGTTTGGAGATCTTAATAATCAACTACCGAATTGACTAGTACTCGTAACTAGTGCTTTGTCACGGATTGTTGATTCTATTTTTTTAAAATTATTTCTCGACAATCCAACCGTGCGGATCACAAGATACATCTAATCTAGTGACATTCCAAAATTTTCTAAAATTAAAAAATTAATTTGGTTGGAGATCTTAGTAGTCAACTACCGAATTGACTAGTACTCGTAGCTAGTGCTTTGTTACGGATTGTTGATTCTAGTTTTTAAACATTATTTCTCGACGACCAACCGTACGGATCTCAAGATATATCTAAACTAGTGATATTCCCAAATTTTCAAAAAAGAAAAAATTAATTTGGTTGGAGATCTTAGTAGTCAACTACAGAATTGACTAGTACTCGTAACTAGTGTTTTATCACGGATTGGTGATTTTATTTTTAAAAAAATATATCTCGACGATCCAACCGTACGTATTTCAAGATATATCTAATTTAGTGATATTCTCAAATTTTCAAAAAATAATAAATTAATTTGGTTTAAAATCTTTGTAGTCAACCATCGAATTGACTATTACTCGTAACTACTGTTTTGTCACGCATTGTTGATTCTATTTTTTAACATTATTTCTCGACGATCCAACCGTACGGATCTCAAGATATATCAAATCTAGTGATATTCTCAAATTTTTAAAAAATAAAAAATTAATTTGGTTGGATATCTTAGTAGTCAACTACCGAATTGACTAGTACTCGTAACTAGTGTTTTGTCACGGATTGTTGAATCTATTTTTTAAACATTATTTCTCGACGATCCAACCATACGGATCTCAAGATATATCTAATCAAGTGACATTCCCAAATTTTCAAAAAATAAAAAATTAATTTGGTTGGTGAACATAGTAGTCAACTACCGAATTGACTGGTACTCGTAACTAGTGCTTTGTCACTGATTGTTGATTCTATTTTTTTAAAATTATTTCTCGACGATCCAACCGTACGGATCTCAAGATATATCAAATCAAGTGATATTCCCAATTTTCAAAAAATAAAAAATTAATTTGGCTGGAGATCTTAGTAGTCAACTACCGAATTGACTAGGACTCGTAATTAGTGCTTTGTCACGGATTGTTGATTCTATGTTTTAAAAAATATATCTCGACGATCCAACCATACGGATCTCAAGATATATCTAATTTAGTGATATACCATAATTTTCAAAAAATAAAAAATTAATTTGGTTGGATATCTTAGTAGTCAACTACCGAATTGACTAGTACTCGTAAGTAGTACTTTGTCACGGATTATTGATTCTATTTTTTAAAAATTATTTCTCGATGATCCAACCATACGGATCTCAAGATATATCTAATCTAGTGATATTCCCAAATTTTTAAAAAATAAAAAATTAATTTGCTTGGATATTTTAGTAGTCAACTATTGAATTGACTAGTACTCGTAACTAGTGCTTTGTCACAGATTGTTGTTTCTATTTTATAAAAATAATTTCTCGACGATCCAACCGTACGGATCTCAAGATATATCTAATCTAGTGATATTACCAAATTTAAAAAAAATAAAAAGATAATTTGGTTGGAGATCTTAGTAGTCAACTACCGAATTGACTAGTACTCGTAACTAGTGCTTTGTCACGGATTGTTGGTTCTATGTTTTAAAAAATATATCTCGACGATCTAACCGTACGGATCTCAAGATATATTTAATTTAGTGATATTCCCATATTTTCAAAAATAAAAAATTAATTTGTTCGGAGATCTTAATAATCTACTACCGAATTGACTAGTACTCGTAACTAGGGGTGTACAAACTATCCGCTCAACCGCAAATCACTCGCAACCGAACCACATTTTATAGATAATCGCGAAATGCGAGTTGGTTGTGGATTGAATTTTTAAGAACCGCATATTTGCGGGTTGGTTGCGGATTTGAATATTGAAAAATCGCAAAATCGCATCCGCAACTACAAACCGCACATATATATTTATAATAATTTATATTTTTAAAAATATATTTTATATTATATAAATTAATAAATTATACACATAAGACATAGAAGTTTCTTTTCCGGGAGTGGATATACATTTTCTAGGAGTTGATAAATGGATATACCCTGCCCATTTACCAAATATATTTACCCAACCCATTTACTCGAACCCAATTCAATATCTAACCTATAAATTGCATAGTTATGTCTAATCAATTATGCTTATTCTGTTGCACTAGACATAACTATACCATGAATTACTGATGATGATTTGCTATTGTACTGATGATATTGTATTGATGGACTATATTAATGTGCTTGCAAGTTGCAACCTTCCACCAAAAAATTCTGTGATATTGTACTGATTCTTTTTTTTTTTACCGACTTGTAATTGTATTTGAATTTTTATTAAATTAAGATTTGGTGGTTAATCGTAAACCGAACCGCATCAACCGCGATTAATGATGTGGTATATTTTTATGTTCGTTCGCAGGGAGACAGGTTTTATCAATTTTGATTTAATTGTCACGAATTATTTCTATATTAAAAACAATTATTGAGAATTTTTATATAACTAAATAATGCAAATAAATGTGTTTTAAAGTCGATTAACTAAAAGTCTAGGGCAACCGGGTTCACCATGTTTACACTGAAACAAATTATATGGATATAGTAATTTAACGGAATTAAATAATTAGAGCATGTGTTAATCTCTCTCAAGTATTAACACTCTCAGAAATCCAATTATGCTCTCGCACTAAAATTCAATTCCGCTAATCGTATGTATGCCTCTAGTGGGTAAAATCTCTCGATCTATTACTCCTATTTGCAAATAATTAATTAATGATACCGGCCGATAACACACATTAAATTTTATAACATATCGATTAGAATCATTGTATATCCGTTAAACAACTAATAAAATTAAAGCACTATCATGGTGTAAACATGGCTTCCGCTTACACCCTAGAAATAAACTACTCACGCATGCTATTAATAGAATTGACAAAAATAATTAAACAAGACATGTAAAACATATATTAACAAATAAGATAAAATTAAGGAATACCTCAGAATTGCAATAAAACGGAGAATTAAGCCAAAGTATACATAAAAGAGGAGAAAATCAAGCCCCTAATCCTAGCTCAAAAATGCGTGCCGAATGGAAAAGATGTGCAGAATGAAAATGGTGTAAAGCATGCAAAGTACTTTTTTATATGTCTAATGCTTTTCTGTCTATGTATCTCCGTCCTTTGTGAATGAACAAATCAATGCTATTTTATAGCACTTGATTTATTAGTTTGTTTACATATGACAAAAGTTGTTGCCTTGCTTCTTCCAACTTTGCTGCTTTCCTTTTCTTTGTTTGCTGCTCAGCTTTTTCCAACTTTTCTGCTCCGTAATTCAAGTCTGCTGCCTTTGTCTTTTACTTGCTTTTCAAAGCCGCCTGCTTATTTTTTCAAGGATGCTGCTTTTGAAAATAAATGTCATGCTACACTTTTTTTGCCTTTTTCATGATGATAACTTTTTCTAAATTTATTAAAATTCGGAACTGCATCTGCTCCTCAGATTTCGAACTGCTCCAATCGGATTTTTGCTTATTTAATCCCTCTGAATTGAAGATAATTTTCTAAGCTTCGCGTGGACTGTAAGATTGTCCAAATCCGACTCCTACAACTCCGGATATGAAATAAATAATGTAGAAAGCGGGTGTAGCCAAATAAATCCGAATTTCTTCAATTTTTAGCTCCAAAATATCTCTTTAAGCCCAAATTCTTCCAAACTTAGCAATTCTTGTCTTTTACAATAAAACACTAAGATTCATTAAATAAACATCCAAATAAATGCAAAATGCAATTAAATATGGGAATAAAATTATCTAAAGTATATATAGAAATATATCTTATCAGTTAATCGCAACAGCATCATGCGGTTAATCGCAACCGCATCATGCGGTTAATCGCAACCGCATTTGCGGTTGTGGTTGTAAATTTCCAAAACCGCCAAAATCAAAAAACCGCATCAAACGCCAAAAACCGAACCGCAACCGAACCGCGTACACCCCTACTCGTAACTAGTTCTTTGTCACGGATTGTTGATTCTAATTTTAAAAAAATATATCTCGACGATCCAACCGTACGGATCTCAAGATATATCTAATTTAGTGATATTCCCAAATTTTAAAAAAATAAAAAATTAATTTGTTTGGAGATCTTAATAATCAACTACCGAATTGACTAGTACTCGTAACTAGTGCTTTGTCACGGATTATAGATTCTATTTTTTAAAAATTATTTCTCGACGATCCAATCGTACGGAGCTCAAGATATATCTAATCTACTGATATTCCCAAATTTTTAAAAAATAAAAAATTAATTTGGTTGGAGATTTTAGTAGTCAACTATCGAATTGACTACTACTCGTAACTAATGCTTTGTCACAGATTGTTGATTCAATTTTTTTTAAAATTATTTCTCGATGATCCAACCGTACGGATCTCAAGATATATCTAATCTAGTGATATTCCCAAATTTTCAAAAAATAAAAAAGTAATTTGGTTGGAAATCTTAGTAGTCAACTACCGAATTGACTAGTACTCGTAACTAGTGTTTTGTCACGGATTGTTGATTCTATTTTTTAAACATTATTTCTCGACGATCCAACCGTACGGATCTCAAGATATATCTAATCTAGTGACATTCCCAAATTTTCAAAAAATAAAAAATTAATTTGGTTGGAGATCTTAGTAGTCAACTACCGAATTGACTAGTACTCGTAACTAGTGTTTTGTCACGGATTGTTGATTCTATTTTTTAAACATTATTTCTCGACGATCCAACCGTACGGATCTCAAGATATATCTAATCTAGTGACATTCCCAAATTTTCAAAAAATAAAAAATTAATTTGGTTGGAGAACATAGTAGTCAACTACCGAATTGACTGGTACTCGTAACTAGTGCTTTGTCACGGATTGATGATTCTATTTTTTAAAAATTATTTCTCAACGATCCAACCGTACGGATCTCAAGATATATATATCAAATCAAGTGATATTCCCAATTTTCAAAAAATAAAAAATTAATTTGGTTGGAGATCTTAGCAGTCAACTACCGAATTGACTAGTACTCGTAACTATTGCTTTGTCACGGATTATTGATTCTAATTTTTAAAAATTATTTCTCGATGATCAAACCATACGGATCTCAAGCTATATCTAATCTAGTGATATTCCCAAATTTTTAAAAAATAAAAAATTAATTTGCTTGGATATTTTAGTAGTCAACTATTGAATTGACTAGTACTCGTAACTAGTGCTTTGTCACGATTGTTGTTTCTATTTTTTAAAACTAATTTCTCGACGATCCAACCGTACGGATTGACTAGTACTCGTAACTAGTGCTTTGTCACGAATTGTTGATTCTATTTTTTAAAAAATTATTTATCGAAGATCCAACCGTATGGATCTCAAGATATATCTAATCTAGTGATATTCCCAAATTTTCAAAAAATACAAAATTAATTTGGTTGGAGACCTTAGTAGTCAACTACCGAATTGACTAGTACTCGTAACTAGTTCTTTGTCACGGATTGTTGATTCTATTTTTAAACAAATATATCTCGTCGATCCAACCGGTCGGATCTCAAGATATATCTAATTTTGTGATATTCCCAAATTTTCAAAAAATAAAAAATTAATTTGTTTGGAGATCTTAATAATCAACTACCGAATTGACTAGTACTCGTAACTAGTGCTTTGTCACGGATTGTTGATTCTATTTTTTAAAAATTATTTCTCGATGATCCAACCGTACGGATCTCAAGATATATCTAATCTAGTGATATTCCCAAATTTTTAAAAAATAAAAAATTAATTTGGTTGGAGATTTTAGTAGTCAACTATCGAATTGACTAGTACTCGTAACTAGTTCTTTGTCACAGATTGTTGATTCTATTTTTTAAAAATTATTTCTCGACGATCCAACCGTACGGATCTCAAGATATATCTAATCTAGTGATATTCCCAAATTTTCAAAAAATAAAAAAGTAATTTGGTTGGAGATCTTAGTAGTCAACTACCGAATGAATTGACTAGTACTCGTAGCTATTGCTTTGTTACGGATTGCTGATTCTATTTTTTTAAACATTATTTATCGACGATCCAACCGTAAGGATATCAAGATATATCTAATCTATTGATATTCCCAAATTATCAATAAAGAAAAAATTAATTTGGTTGGAGATCTTAGTAGTCAACTATTGAATTGACTAGTACTCGTAACTAGTGTTTTATCACGGATTGTTGATTCTATTTTTTAAAAAACATATCTCGACGATCCAACCGTACGGATTTCAAGATATATCTAATTTAGAAATATTCTCAAATTTGTAAAAAATAAAAAATCAATTTGGTTTAAAATCTTTGTAGTCAACCATCGAATTGACTAGTACTCATAACTACTGTTTTGTCACGGATTGTTGATTCTATTTTTTAAAAATTATTTCTCGACGATCCAACCGTGCGGATCTCAAGATATATCAAATCTAGTGATATTCTCAAATTTTCAAAAAATAAAAAAGTAATTTGGTTGGAGATCTTAGTAGTCAACTACCGAATTGACTAGTACTCGTAACTAGTGCTTTGTCACGGATTGTTAATTCTATTTTTTAAACATTATTTCTCGGCGATCCAACCGTACGGATCTCAAGATATATCTAATCTAGTGACATTCCCAAATTTTCAAAAAATAAAAAATTAATTTGGTTGGAGAACATAGTAGTCAACTACCGAATTGACTAGTACTCGTAACTAGTGCTTTGTCACGGATTGTTGATTCTATTTTTTAAAAATTATTTCTCGACGATCCAACCGTACAGATCTCAAGATATATCTAATATAGTGATATTACCAAATTTTCAAAAAATAAAATATTAATTTGGTTGGAGATCTTAGTAGTCAACTATCGAATTGACTAATACTCGTAACTATTGTTTTGTCACGGATTGTTGATTTTATTTTTTTTAAATTATTTCTCGACGATCCAACCGTACGAATGTAAAGATATATCTAATTTAGTGATATTTCCAAATTTTCAAAAAATAAAAAATATTTTAAAAAAAATACATGTGTCAAAATTTATTAATTAATAAGACCGAATCTGTCAAAATTAGCTACATCACTTATATAACGTTTCCATAAGCGCTATTAAAGTGAATGCACTCACTTAGACAGCGCTTCAATAAGCGCTATATAAGTGAATGCACTTTAATTTCTACCTAGAATATGCAGAATTTATTTAATTTTTTTTTTGCTAATTATGTGCAAAATTTATTAATTTATATTTGCAAATTGAATTAAAATATTATTATACACAAAATATCGTAAGCAATATTCAATGACAATAATAAATATATTGCAAATCAGAAAATATAAAAATTGACAAAACTAAACAAACAAAGGTCAAGAAAATATTAATCTATATAAAATTATTTTATCGGATATTTTTCGATTCGGTTATTTTTAGTTTCGGATTTACATCGGATTCAAGTCATATTCGGTTCGGGTAAATTTTTATTCGGATTTGATCGGTTCTGATTATAATCGAATACATGGTCATCATTGGATATAGTATTTCGGATAATTTTTGGTTAAATTTCCGGTTCATTATGTTATGTTGAACATTATGTTGGTAAGCTATTTGTCTTCTGCCAGAAGCATTCTGGTATGCTGATTGCTGTCTGATTGGTCCATTCTGGTATGCTATTTTCTGTCTGTTTGGTCCATTCTGGTATGCTATTTTCCTCTTATGATATACTTGAACCACGCAATTCTTTTCCAGATGTCCTTTTCCACCACATTTGTTGCATGTCTTCCAAGGCATAGCATAATTGTAGGGAATGCCATTCCTTCCATCATATTTGAGCACCTTATCTTTCTTGTTGAAGTTTAGACCAACACCTTCTCTGACCAAAGGTACATTTGCCTTCTTCATCATTGTTTTTAAAGTGTCTTCACCTTGAACAAAAGTTTCCATACCCTTTCTGAGATCTTTAACTTCTGTTTCTAAGAGGGTGATCACTTCAGCTTGCTGTTTGATGAGTTCAGCTTGCTGAACTCTCTTTTCAGCAGTTTTTGAGGATTCAGCTTGACTAGATTCCTTCATCTTGTATGATTCCAATGCTTTGTCTTTCATTTTAACATCAGATCTAAGCCCTTTGATTTCATTCATCCTCTCTTTGAGTTCCTCCATTAGTACATCATTTCTTTTTAGAACCATACGATTTACTCCCTCAAGTTGAGAGACTTTTGCCTTTAGATCCATAACCATTTTATCATCATTTCTAGCTGGAGTCTTTTGGGTCATGAGATCAGAAATGATTTTCTTTAAATGAGTATTTGTCTTTTCAAACTCATCTTTTTCGGCCTTTAGTTCCATGAACTCCACGGTGCTTATATTTGTATGTTCCTGCATTGTTAGTGTATCTAACATAGTATCATCTGAAGATACATAATCATTAAAAGAATTTACCTCACTTTGATATTCTTCAGAATCAGTTTCGGCATAGACTCCTTCAGAATTTCCTTGAGTAAATTCATCTTCAATTCCAACAAGTGCTAAGTTCACCATCTCTTCACTAGAGTCATCACTGGAATCTGAATCATCATCACTCCAAGTCAGTAAAGCCTTTGATTTCTTCTTGTCCTTGAAAACAGTAGGCTGTTTTGACTTTAGTTTGTAGCAGTTCCTTTTATAATGGCCTGGCTTGCCACATTCGAAACAAGTTTCCTACTTAGAGTCTTTTGAGCCTTTCTTGTTGTTGTAGGAACCACCTCTTTCCCTTTTCATCATATTCTTCTTTTCTATCAGCCTTTTGATCTTCTTTGAAATAAGTGCAAGTTCCTCATCAGAATCAGATTCACCATCAGAGTAAATTGGCTTGCTGTTTTTAGAATGGAGAGCCATATTTTTCATCTTTTCTGTTGAAGCTTTAACACTTGAACTTCCCACCTGATTTCCATTTATCTTGCTTTCAAATTGCTCTAGCTCAGCAAATACGACCAAGTGATCCATAGTATCAATAAGTGGTGAGGATTCCAAGGCAGTAACCTTAGCTTCGTAGATGAATGGTACTGCACTCAATACCTTCATATTAATTTCGTCTTGTGGAATAGATTTTCCAAGCCACTTTAGTGAATTTATAGTAACTTGAAACCGTGCTTGACTATCCTTGATAGTTTCACTTTCATTAAGCTTGAAATTCCCAAAATCATTCATTAGCTTGCTAAGCTTCACCTTCTTTAGAGATTTCGAACCTTCATGATAAGTCTCCAAAGCATCCCACATTTCTTTTGCTGATTTGAGTGAAGATACTTTATCATATTCAGCCTAGTTCAAACCATTCATAAGAGAACTCCTAGCCTTTCCATTGTAGCCAAGTTTGATTAATTCGTCCGGAGTAAGATCATCAACATCCTTTGGCTTGCCATCTTTATCAAGAAAGACATATGGACCTTTTTGCACAACTCTCAGAACTAATGGATCTCTGGATAAATGAGTTTCCATGCTGCATTTCCACCAGTGGTAGTTGTGTGTGTCATGAAGAAGTGGAGGCCTAAAATCAAATTTTCCTTCGGGATAGTTTTCAGCCATTATGATCGAATACTTTCCTGTTACAAAATTGTTAGTATACCAATGCTCTGATACCAAATGATAATGCACACCTAGAAGGGGGGGGTGAATAGGTGTAAATGGCTAACTATATTCAACTAAGTCCGATTTTAAAAATTACCAGAAACAGCTTACTGATTTTGTTTTATGCAGAGACAAATGGTAAGCTGATTGTAAACAGTATGCTGAATGTAAAGACAAAAAGTAAAATAAAGTGCAGAAACAGTAAGGTGTAGAAAAATAAAGAACACAAGAAACTTTTAGCCAGGTTCGACCCCTAATCCCCTATGGTCTACGTCCTGGTCCCTTACCAACTTGGTAAGAGAATATATTATTGATCAACGAAATAAATCAAGTACAAGAACAATAATATATCTCCCTCAATACCCAGCTGTTGACAAATGGCTTGCTGAACCCCTGTTTCTGAACTTGTTCTCTAAGCTATACTTCCCAAGTATACTTCTCTAACAACGTTCACTAAACCCTAGTTCCCTAGCCAATATGTCCATCAACTAAACCTTAAAAATCGAACAATACAAATCAAGAATGAATACAACTCAAACTATGAACTCTCTAGGATATAGCACGTAGTAATATATTAAGAGCTCGAGAGAATCAAAAGATATAACAATGAAAAACCGAGTTGTTTGAAATCTTGTGTGCTTGAAAGTTTTCTCTGAATTGTACACAGCGAATGAACACAAGAACAAGTTTATAAAGCTTCACATCAACGTTCAGAAAATCAATCAACCAATTATTCGAACTATTAAAATCAATTTCCAACGTTCAATTGGTTATAGAGATTTTACAAACATTCTTGTGAACGTTAGACAGAAGGTTTGAAAGAAAGAGATTGATGAAAAATATATCCCTTCTGTTCGTATGTATATAAAACGTGTATAGGAGATTTTGACGAAAGAAAATCTTTTAAATAAGGAAACTCCTATAAGTTTTATGATTTGTTTTAAAGAAAGATATTTGAAAAAATTTGAGCTCTAGAATATATTGTATACGTATTATATAATAAAGATTCCTTACAATATATTTCCTGAAATAAATCCATGAGAATCAATCTTGATCTTTATCTTCAGGATTTCTGGCAGTTTGCAAATGGCTTGCTGTTTGTGTTTAACTGTTGGAAATGGCTTGCTGTTTGTGAACTGACTCTGTGCAATTGGCTTGCCAGACTGTCTCTGTTGTAGCACCAAATGGCTTGCTGTTTGTATATCCTGTTTAAACAACCAGTAGGCTAATATACCCTGCAAAACCAAGTTAGTACAATACATCAATAACATGATGTTTTATATCAAACTATAAGCAAATAGCTTGCTGATTGTGATCATCAAAACCGTAGGAGTATCAGTGGGCTGTTTAATAAACCTGCTCACGATGCCAACCGAGTAAGCAATATCAGGTCTTGTGTGTACTAAGTAGCGAAGCCCACCCACTAAGCTCTTGTACTGAGTAGCATCAACTCTTTTACCACCTTCATCCTTTGTTAGCTGCTCCTTAGGATCCATTGGGTATTTTGTAGGGTTACACTCAGCTAGCCCTGCCTTCTCTAGTAGCTTCCTTGCATATCCTGCCTGTAGCAACTTAATAAAACCATCACCTTGTTCAACCTCGATCCCCAAGTAGTATGACAACTTACCCAGATCACTCATCTCAAACAAGCTGCTCATCTGCCTTTTGAACTCTTTGATGTTGAGCACACTTGTACCTGTGATGAGCAAATCATCCACGTACACACTTACTATCAGAATATTATCCTTTTCACGCCGTGTATACACTGCATGTTTATATGGACAGCGTTTAAAGCCAAGATTTTCCAGACTGCTATTAAGTTTAGAGTACCACGCACGTGGTGCCTGTTTTAAGCCATAAAAGGCTTTCAACAATTTATACACCATTTGCTCTTTTCCTTTCTTTACATAGCCGTCTGGTTGAGTCACGTAGACTTCCTCACTGATTTCTCCATTCAAAAATGCCATTTTCACGATGCACCTCCAATTACTCTTAGCTGCCAATGCCAATAACAATCGCACCATTTCAATTCGAGTTACTGGTGCAAAGATCTCCTCGTAGTCAACACCATGTTCTTGAGTATACCCCTTCGCGACCAATCTTGCCTTATGCTTTATTATTTTACCACTTGCATCCCTCTTGAGTTTGTAGATCCACTTCAAGTCAATCACCTTATGTCTAGGTGGAAGTTCAGCTAGTTTCCAACTACCATTATCTTCAATCGACTTTAGTTCCTTCTGCATCGCATCTTTCCAGTCACGCTCTGTAACTGCATGCTCAAAATTCACAGGTTCTTCTATGCCCAGAAGCATCAATTCTTCATCTAACTACACCTCCTCTGTTTTGTAAAGCATAATGTAATATAATATGTAATAGAGGACATATATAACTCAACTAGGATAAAAGATAAATAATATTAACTCTATACAGGGATCGTGAAATTTGAAGAACAGGCACCAACGAGGATCAAGTCACTGAAAGAAGTTCATTAACATGATCAAGCCTCAGTGACAATATAAGATGTACAGATGATTCAGTTGAAGGGCCAAAAGATTCCATGTATTTATTGAAGATACTGCTGTAGGCTAATCAATTGGAATATAGCGAAGGTGTGAAGATCAAGATCAGTGCTAGTCACTTGTGAACCAGACCAGTGCACTAAGTGTCAGCACATACGAGAAGGATCAACACATTAATTCACAGAAAGAATTGCCAAAGCCTATTGACGATCAAAGACAAACATAATATCTCAAGGTATTGTCAAAAATTAATTTACTCTGAAAATTAACTAAGTAACAGATTAATTAATTATTTATAATAAATAATTAAATTAATCTGGTACTTGAACTATTTTCCGAGAAGAATTAATTCAGCAGAATATTTGAAACAAAAGAGAGAAGCCCAAAAGAAGCAGCCAAAAATAGTAATACTATTAACGGTTACTATTCACGATTACTATTCATATGGCGGCTACTATTCAAAAAGTGGCTGGAGGGGCCCACGGGGGTTGTTGAAATAGTACAGCATAGTGACTTTCTAAAATCTATAAATAGGCATGCTGTATTTCATTTCAAAACACACCTCCACACACAACTTTCTATTCTCTCTCTTATAACATATCTGTGTAAGCTGCTAGACAGTCCATCTAGTAGGAAAGCCGGCTTAGCCCGCTTTCAGGAAGTGTCGGGTAGAAGGTCCTCGTGCCTAAACTATCCTAGGAGTGTTTGATTTTGTAGCTGATCCATAGGATTAGATTATGTAACAAACCTCCGGGTTTTATCTATTAAAAGATATTTCCCAAACAGTTGTGTTATTTCGATTCAGTATTTTTGATCTCATATCCACATCAAAAATCGAAATATTGCTAAATAACGTATTCAACCCCCCTTCTACGTTATTCCGGACCTAACAATTGGCATCAGAGCCACTCTGTTATTATACAACAGTTAAGATACAAAAAGCTATACAATAATGACAGAGAATTTCAGAAAAGCTGAGGGAAAGGAAGACAGATCTGGGAAAGTGGACAAGTCCAAGATCAAATGCTGTAATTGTGGTAAGAAAAGACATTTTGCACCTGAGTGCAAGAAAGTCAAAGCTGATAAAGGTCAAGCTTACATCACAAAAAAGAAGGACCGGGCTGATACTTCAGACTCTGAAGATGAGGTGAACTATGCCTTGATGGTAAATGCTGATAGTATCTCTGAAGCTACTGAGACCAAGGTACCTCACTCTACTCTAGCTTTTGATACTACTGATATATCTGAGTTAAGACTCTTTCTTAAAAACTTGTATGTTAGCTACAGAGATCAGACTTTAGAAAATGAAAGAATAAAATCTGAAAGTCTAGACCTTAGAAAGAGAAATAACTATCTAGAATTAGAATTAGTCCAGATGTTAAAAATTCAGAAAGAGAGAGATGATGCTATTATTGTTAAAACTGAATTATTGAAAAGGCATGCTTATCTTGAATCTGAACTTGCTAAAGAAAGAAACATTATTAAAACTTGGACTAACTCTGGTAAAACTACTCAGATTATCATATAGAATGATTGTTGGAAAGAAGGTCTAGGTTACAATGATAAAAAGAAAACTGCCAACCTAGAAGCTGAGACCTCTAAACCTGTATTTACTGAAAGGGCTGCAAAGCCCAAAATTAATCCTGTGAGGTTTGTACCAAAATCTGACAAACCAAAACAGGAAGTCAAATCAGTAAATATTGACTTAATGTCTCAGAAAAAGCTTAAACACAAGATGAAGGAGATAAAAAGAGTGAACAAGGTAAAAGAACCTAGGAAAAATAGAAATGGAAAGGTAGGCATCAATAAAAGCAATAACTATATGCCTATTCCCAATGCTCCTAGGAAGAAATGTTACATAAAGGATCTTCTGAAGAAGTATGGGATGGAAGAAGCAGCTACTGCCAAGACCCCGATGCCAACTGCAGTCAAGCTTAATGAAGATAAATCTGGTAAGTCAGTTGACATCTCGAAGTATCGAGGTATGATCGGCTCTCTCTTGTACTTAACTGCTAGTAGACCAGATATTATGTTCGCAACTTGTCTATGTGCTAGATTCCAGGCTAACCCTAAAGAGTCACATCTTATACCTGTTAAACGTATTTTCAGATACCTTAAGGGAACCCCCAATCTTGGGATTTGGTACCCTAAAGGAACAGGTTTTGACCTAATTGGCTATACAGATTCTGACTTCGCAGGTTGTAAGATTGATCGGAAAAGTACTTCTGGAAGCTGTCAGTTTCTAGGAAGAAGGTTGGTATCTTGGTACAGCAAGAAGCAACACTCAGTATCTACCTCGATAGCCGAAGCAGAATACATTGCGGCAGGTAGTTGTTGTGCTCAGATCTTGTGGATGAGGAATCAACTTCAGGACTATGGACTCATGTTGGACAAAATTCCAATTCTATGTGACAACACGAGTGCCATTGCCATTGCCAACAATCCAGTTCAACACACCAGGACTAAGCACATTGATATCAGGTATCATTTCTTACGAGAGCATGTCATGAATGGAACTGTGGCATTATATTTTGTTCCTACAGATCAACAAATTGCAGACATCTTTACTAAACCACTGGATGAATCCACTTTCTCCAGGTTAGTTGGTGAACTTGGGAAGTTAAATCTGTCTAATTAATTTTGGATAATCAATAACTGCAATTTGTTATAAGTTCACATGTATTTTAAATGTCCATATGTTTAGAACTTGTGAATTTATTTGCATCCAGTCCTCATATTATAGTTATCTCTATATTAATTACCACACTTATAAATGCTATATTTTATGGTAATTAGTTAGTAAATAATTGAGTTAATTGTAGCATAATAAAATAAATATTTTATTGACATATATCAATTAATGATATTTTGTTAATTTTATGTCTATTTAATTGTGAGTTTATCTGATTATTGTGGATTAATTCTTGATTTACCGTGTGATTATTTTTAAATCCATAATAATTAGAAGTATTAAATATGTGTATGTGTATAGGCTGATAGGTTTCGGCGATAAGATGTTTTTTCGGCCGATAGGTTTCGGTGATAAGATGTTTTTCGGCTAATTAGGTAGTTAGTGTTGGAATTCGGGCATAATAACGCAGCGGATAATACGTAAATAACAATTAAAAACGAATTCCAAGTCCCGGATCCATGTATAAAATGATGATCATGGTATAAAATTTCTCAAGAACAAGATAGTACCTTGTTAAAGCTTTCCAATGGATGACAAATGGAGGTCCTAGCTTGTTGATCTTGAGAGTTTGAAGTGTTGATCTTGAGAGCTAAACTTGCAACTCCTCCACCGGTATCCACACTTGAATGCTTGCTTGAATCGTCGAACGATCAAGCCACGGAATTAGGTACTAGCCAAAATAAATAACCGGATGTGTTCTTGACTTAGCTAATCTTTTCTCTCTTGTGTATCAACTGAAAATTTCAGTTTGGTTCCATTCCAAGACTTGCCAACACTTGGTTTATAAAGAGAAATAAAGTAAAATGGAGCCTTAAACAATTAGGCCATTTTTATTTAAACAAATCTTATTTATTTAAATAAATTAATTAAGTCATACTTAATTAATCAAATAAGTCAAGAAAATACATTTTCAAATTTTATCTTTAACTAATTAAGTCTCACTTAATTAATTTCATAAAATTCGAATTATTATTTATTATTAATTTAAAATCATAATTCAAATTATTATTAATTTAAATTCATGAAATAAATTAATTTCCCTTTTAAACATTCTTTGTGTGTGACCCTGTAGGTTATTATTTCATTGGCAATAATTTTATTCTTTAATAAAATTATAAACAATAAGCGGCGTCTAGTAACACATTATTGCTACCCAATAAAACAATAATTAAATCAACGATTCAATCAACCTTTTATGACTAATGTTCCATGTAATATAATCCCTTTAAATCATGATATTATAGATTAAACTCGAGGCATGTAATGTGTCATCCTCTTCATAATTTAATCTTCATTTTCTTGATCGATGAGTAGACTATTTAATCAAATCAACATTTGAGCATGGCCATGCATTTCATAGTCTCACTCAAACAAGAGGCCGATAATATCACTCCTTTATCAGGAGATTTAAATCCCATCTAGATCGTTCATATTTCTCACATGATTCATAATATATCCGATATTCACCTTTATCATTATCCGGCTAAAGATAACTTTTGACGAATTCAAAATATATTAATTCTCATGTAGAATTATAACGACTTCAGGTCTAAGGATCATTACACCATTATCACTGTGAGATTACATATGACACATTTATTATTTACCATGATGTATCTCACGGTGGGTCTGTCCAGTACCCTGTACTCGTACAGTTACCTATGCATTGCTTTTAGTATCTTCATACTAATGACCAATGAGATGTGGTCATCAGTCAATTATCATACTAGCCTCAGTGTATTATTATTGTCCTAATTAATAATAATACTCGGCTAGGGACATTTAAGAATATGATACAATCATTATATAATCTCATGTTCAAGTCACATACTTGCAACTATATAATTTGTATCAAGATTCTAAGGACATTTATTATACTTTATTTATTTCGCAGTAAATAAAGCCAATAATAAACATATATATATTGAATATATAAAATCACTCAAACATAAATATAATGTATTGCATTGCCTCTAGGGCACCAATACTAACAATCTCCCACTTGCACTAGAGCCAATCACCCATGTATCGAATACCCATGCTACTAGTGTGACATTCATGCTTCTGCTGCGATAGAGCCTTAGTCAGCGGGTCTGCAATATTATCATCAGTATGCACTTTACATATGTGAATATCCCCTCTATCATTTATCTCTCGAATAAGGTGATATCTCCGAAGTATATGCTTTGTTCTGCTATGAGCTCTCGGCTCCTTGGCCTGTGCTATAGCTCCATTATTATCGCAGTAAAGATCTATGGGATCTGCGATCGATGGAACGACACCAAGTTCTGTAATGAACTTCCGTAACCATACAGCTTCCTTGGCTGCCTCACATGCAGCAATATACTCGGATTCCATTGTAGAATCAGCTACTGTCTCTTGCTTCGAACTTTTCCAGCTTACAGCACCTCCATTTAGGCAAAACACAAATCCAGACTGAGACACAGAGTCATCTCTGTCAGTCTGAAAACTAGCATCCGTGTAACCCTTTACCGTTAGCTTCTCTTCTCCTCCATACACCAAGAATGAATCTTTAGTCCTTTTCAAGTACTTAAGAATATTCTTGACCGCCGTCCAGTGACCTTCACCTGGATTAGACTGGTATCTGCTCGTCATGCTCAAAGCATACGAGACATCCGGACGAGTACATATCATTGCATACATGATAGATCCAATTGCTGAAGCATATGGTATCTTACTCATGCGGTCTTTATCATCCAATGATTTAGGACCATTCTCTTTTGAGATCGTTATCCCATGAGATACAGGGACATATCCCCTTTTTGCATCTTGCATTCCAAAACGATGCAAAATTTTGTCAATATATGTACTCTGGCTTAAGCCGATTAATCTTCTTGATCTATCTCTATAGATCCTGATCCCTAATATATAGGTAGCCTCGCCCAAGTCTTTCATAGAGAAACTTTGTCCTAACCAAGTCTTTACAGCCTGTAGAAAAGGAATGTCATTCCCTATTATTAATATATCATCGACATATAATACTAGGAATGCCACATGGCTCCCACTAAACTTTTTGTAAACACATGGTTCATCCTTGTTCTGAATAAAGCCAAAACCTTTGACTATTTCATCAAACCGGATGTTCCATCTCTGAGAGGACTGCTTCAATCCATAAATGGATCTACGCAACTTACATACTTTTCCAGCATCCTTTGGATTTCTAAAACCTTCAGGTTGTGTCATGTACACATCCTCTTCAAGGCTTCCGTTAAGGAAGGCTGTTTTTACATCCATTTGCCAAATTTCGTAATCATAGTAAGCCGCTATTGCAAGCATAATTCTGATGGATTTTATCATTGCTACTGGTGAGAAGGTTTCATCATAGTCAATACCATGAATTTGTCTGAAACCTTTTGCAACCAGTCGAGCTTTATAGGTCTGTATATTACCTTCCATGTCGATTTTCTTCTTGAAAATCCATTTGCACTCGATAGGTTTTACCCCTTCAGGTGGATCAACCAAAGTCCATACTTGGTTTTCATACATGGAATCCATTTCAGAATTCATGGCTTCTTGCCATCTCTTAGAGTCTGGTGAGTTCATAGCATCTTGATAGGTGAGAGGCTCATCTTGATCTATGAGCATCACATCGCCATTTTCAATTAGGAGAAATCCATAATTTCTTCTTGAATCATAGCGAGTCCTACTAGATCTACGAACGACCTGTGTTTCTTGAGCAGTGTTATCTTGTATATCTTGCTCATGCTCCATCTCAGGTTCAATGTTATCAAGTGGTTCTCGATCTTCATCGAGATCTATTTTCCTCCCACTGTCTTTTCTAGAGACTAGCTCTCTTTCTAAAAATACAGCAGTTCGAGCAACAATTACTTTGTTCTCTGAAGGATTATAGAAAGAATAACCCTTTGTTTCATTTGGGTATCCCACAAAAATACATTTTTCAGATTTTGGTGCAAGCTTGTCTGACATTAGGCGTTTCACAAACGCTTCACATCCCCATACTTTCATAAAGGACATGCTTTGACGTTTTTCTGTCCATATCTCATATGGAGTTTGTTGAACCGTTTTAGTAGGAACACGGTTTAGTGTATATGCAGCCGTTTCCAGGGCATAACCCCAGAAACTAATTGGAAGATCTGCTTGACTCATCATTGATCGCACCATGTCCAACAAGGTACGATTCCTCCTTTCAGAAACCCCATTCCATTGTGGTGTTCCAGGAGGAGTGAGTTGTGATACAATACCACACTCCCTCAAATAGTTCTTAAACTCATGGCTTAAGTATTCACCTCCTCGATCAGATCTTAGAGTTTTTATGCTTTCGCCAGTTTGTTTTTCTGCTTCTGCCTTATACTCTTTGAACTTTTCAAATGCTTCGGATTTGTTCTTCAAAAGATACACATATCCGTATCTACTGAAATCATCAGTAAATGTAATGAAGTAGAAATAGCCACCCCTTGCCATCGATCTCATAGGACCACATACATCGCTATGTATTAGTTCTAGTCGTACGGTGGCCCTCTTACCTTGTTCGGTAAAAGGAGCTTTAGTCATCTTGCCTAGTAAACAAGCCTCGCATTCATCATATGATTCAAAATCAAACTGATCCAAGAAACCATCTTGATGTAACTTGGAAATGCGTTTCTCGTTTATATGGCCTAGACGACAGTGCCAAAGGTATGTTTGATTTGAGTCATTAGTTTTAAGTCGTTTGTTATTTATATTCAAGATAGGAGTATCTAAATTAAGAACATACAAACCGTTAAATAACTGTGCAACACCATAGGTAATGTCATTCAAACCAAAAGAGCAACCATTGTCTTTAAAGGTAAATGAAAAACCTTTCTTGTCTAAACAAGAAACAGAAATAATGTTTCTACAAATAGAAGGCACATAAAAACAGTTTTCAAGTTCTAATATAAGCCCAGTGGGCAATGATAAATGGTAAGTCCCTACAGCCAAAGCAGCAACCTTTGCTCCGTTGCCAACTCGTAGGTCTACCTCTCCCTTAGCCAGTGCCCTACTCCTTTGCAGTTCCTGCACATTTATACAAATGTGAGAACCACATCCGGTATCCAATACCCAAGATGTAGAAGTAGACAAATTGACTTCTATAACATAAATACCTGAAGTAGAAGTCTGGCCAGCAGCCTTCTTCTTCTTCAGTTCTTCCAAATAGGCATGACAGTTTCTCCTCCAGTGTCCCGGTTTACCACAGTGGTGACAATCACCCTTTTCGACACCTCCTTTGGGCTTAATAGCCTTCTTGGGAGCAGAATTAGGATTGGCAACAGATTTGGATGCAATCCTCTTCTTATTATCTTTCCACTTTCTTTTCCCTTTGGCTCCCCCTTTGTTCACCATCAGCATGGGAGCAGGGGATTCCTTCTGAATGTTGGTTTCAGCAGTTCTTAACATGCCCAACAATTCAGTGGGTGTCTTATCTATCTCATTCATGTTGTAGTTCATAACGAATTGAGAAAAGTTCTTGTTAAGTGATTGTAAGATCAAATCTATTTGAGCCTCCGGACCAATCGGGAAGCCCAAGGTACTTAGTTGTTCGATGTACCCAATCATCTTAAGAACGTGTGGTCCAACCGGGTCTCGCTCTCCCTGTTTACAAGCATACAAAGCCTTGCTCGTATCATATCTCTCCTGGCGAGCTTGTCCCTCAAACATGCTTTTGAGGTGCTCGATTATTTCATAAGCATTCATCAATTCATGTTGCTTTTGAATCTCCGGAGCCATGCATGCAAGCATTAGGCATGACACATCAGTTGAGTCATCCAAATGCTTCTGATAAGCATTTTGCTCGGCACGTGTGGATCCAGTAGGAGGAGGATTTGGGTGAGGAACTTCAATGGCATACAGCTTTCGCTCCTGCCTGAGGACAATCCTCAAGTTCCTAAACCAATCTAAGAAGTTTGTCCCTGTCAGCTTTTCCTTTTCTAGGACTGATCGTATCGAAAAGTGATTTGTGTTGTTTGCCATTTATTATCTACAATTTTGTAAAAGCGCATAAAATGAGTTAGTTTGCATGTTTCGTAAAACCAATTATGTTCAAGTTGATTTATAGCATATTCGTAATATACCTCCCACTATTTTTTATCAAATTAATAGCCCTTACTATCAATTCGGAAAATGGTTCCCATAAAACATTTCCTAGTGAGCCAAGATCCATATTTCATCATATTTTAAGTCAGCTTTGGCTTTCCTCTTAAATATGATTATTTAGGTAGACCGTTATGTCAATTATATCGTATATAACTCTTGGATAGCTTAATGAACAACATATTGCTCCGATCTATCTAATAGATTTCACTAAACTCTATGCTTATAAGTTCATAATCCTATTATGACGACTTATTTAAGTTGGACCCAATAATAACAATTTAAGTAAGCTTGTTTACTTAATCACATCTCACCACGATAAAAGAGAAGCCCTTGCTTTGGCAAATCCACTCCTCAATGATCTAGGATTTAATGAGTGTTATTTATTGGAAAGCATCTGTTTAACTTAATATTTATTAAGGGATTTTTAGAAAAATTTAACGATCTTGATCGTTTGTTTAAATCTTAAATCGTTACAGATTTTATCTTGTTTAAACATGGCATATGTGTCGTATCTAATACATACATTCTAAATTATCCATACATCCATGCATCCATACATATATCTAATATATCCATGCATCATATGTAAAGTGCAGTTACGCAAAATTAAACGTGCGATGGTTATGGCCCGATCCTATGCGATCTTTTCGAGCTAATGAAAAGATCAAGGTCAATCTATGGTTGTAATAACTAATTATTACAAAAATTCTTCATTGCTTCCCAAGCCTCCATTGATTGCCTCCAAGCTCCTTTTGAAATACATTACAAAAGAACTCGAGTTGCATTCGAGATAAAATAATTACAAGAATAACGACATGCAAGTCGTATTTAATTATTACAGACCATAAATAAAATTACAACATTTATTCTACGGGTCTTTAGGCCATAACCAATGCACCATGCACATATAACAATTATATACATCACATTAATCATGATCACATCGATTAATATTTAACTCCTCAATTTAAATACCTAATTATTTAAAAAGGGAATTAAAAAAAATCAATTTTAATAATTAAAATCGAATTTAAAATTAAAATTAATCAAAATCGCATTTAAAAATAATATTAAATTCGAAATTTAAATATTCAATTATTAAAAGCATTAATTAAAATAAAATTCGAATTAATAATAATTTTCAAATTCATAATTTAAATATATTACAAAATTCGAAATTAAATTAATTAATAAAATTTTGAATTAATAATAATATATAAATTCATAATTTAAATATTCAATTATTAAAACTTTAATCATTAAAAAAACATTAGGAATCTAATGATTAAAACCAATAAGTTTTCTTTTTCTAAAGCAAAAGCTAAAAGAAAATTTTAAAAGAAAAAGTTTAGAATATTAAACTAAACTAATCATCAAACACAGACAACAGCTCACGTCAACTGAATCTGTCCGCCACAGGTCTGATGCGCATGCAAAGCATGCGCAATACATGTCTTATACTGCTGATGCGCATTAAATGTATGCGCAACACCTGTAAAATTCTTCCGAAACGCATTCTGGCAATGCGTTACAGACTTTTATACCAGTTTTCCCCAGAAAATTGCAGAATGCATATTTATCAGATCTGATCAGTTCTAAATATATTCTAATGATGTGTTTAACATATCTAGCATATAGTACATCATCCAAAACATGTTATAACAATTTATAACATCATACAAACAATTATAACAATTTATAAATAATCTTTTGTATGTTAAAATGAAGCATGACATAATTCAAAAATTCATGTATGATTCATTTTCAAGAACACAACACCAAATCATCCTTTTATACATGTAGCTCTGATACCATTCTTGGAATTCGGGCATAATAACGCAGCGGATAATACGTAAATAACAATTAAAAACGAATTCCAAGTCCCGGATCCATGTATAAAATGATGATCATGGTATAAAATTTCTCAAGAACAAGATAGTACCTTGTTAAAGCTTTCCAATGGATGACAAATGGAGGTCCTAGCTTGTTGATCTTGAGAGTTTGAAGTGTTGATCTTGAGAGCTAAACTTGCAACTCCTCCACCGGTATCCACACTTGAATGCTTGCTTGAATCGTCGAACGATCAAGCCACGGAATTAGGTACTAGCCAAAATAAATAACCGGATGTGTTCTTGACTTAGCTAATCTTTTCTCTCTTGTGTATCAACTGAAAATTTCAGTTTGGTTCCATTCCAAGACTTGCCAACACTTGGTTTATAAAGAGAAATAAAGTAAAATGGAGCCTTAAACAATTAGGCCATTTTTATTTAAACAAATCTTATTTATTTAAATAAATTAATTAAGTCATACTTAATTAATCAAATAAGTCAAGAAAATACATTTTCAAATTTTATCTTTAACTAATTAAGTCTCACTTAATTAATTTCATAAAATTCGAATTATTATTTATTATTAATTTAAAATCATAATTCAAATTATTATTAATTTAAATTCATGAAATAAATTAATTTCCCTTTTAAACATTCTTTGTGTGTGACCCTGTAGGTTATTATTTCATTGGCAATAATTTTATTCTTTAATAAAATTATAAACAATAAGCGGCGTCTAGTAACACATTATTGCTACCCAATAAAACAATAATTAAATCAACGATTCAATCAACCTTTTATGACTAATGTTCCATGTAATATAATCCCTTTAAATCATGATATTATAGATTAAACTCGAGGCATGTAATGTGTCATCCTCTTCATAATTTAATCTTCATTTTCTTGATCGATGAGTAGACTATTTAATCAAATCAACATTTGAGCATGGCCATGCATTTCATAGTCTCACTCAAACAAGAGGCCGATAATATCACTCCTTTATCAGGAGATTTAAATCCCATCTAGATCGTTCATATTTCTCACATGATTCATAATATATCCGATATTCACCTTTATCATTATCCGGCTAAAGATAACTTTTGACGAATTCAAAATATATTAATTCTCATGTAGAATTATAACGACTTCAGGTCTAAGGATCATTACACCATTATCACTGTGAGATTACATATGACACATTTATTATTTACCATGATGTATCTCACGGTGGGTCTGTCCAGTACCCTGTACTCGTACAGTTACCTATGCATTGCTTTTAGTATCTTCATACTAATGACCAATGAGATGTGGTCATCAGTCAATTATCATACTAGCCTCAGTGTATTATTATTGTCCTAATTAATAATAATACTCGGCTAGGGACATTTAAGAATATGATACAATCATTATATAATCTCATGTTCAAGTCACATACTTGCAACTATATAATTTGTATCAAGATTCTAAGGACATTTATTATACTTTATTTATTTCGCAGTAAATAAAGCCAATAATAAACATATATATATTGAATATATAAAATCACTCAAACATAAATATAATGTATTGCATTGCCTCTAGGGCACCAATACTAACAGTTAGGTGAGAAATTATTGAGCAGTGTTATTTTTCAAACATAACATGTCACTATTACACCTAACCCACTATTACTTGAAACCTTATAAATGATGAGTTTTTGTTTGTGTTTAACATCATCATTTTTCAGATATACAGAGCATACACACACAATTGCTGAATATTCTGAGCTTTGATCGGAAATATCTCTCAATCTAGCTGGTGGTTTTTAGAGCGGATTTCATATTCTTGTTATACGCACTAACCCTTGTTTTTGAATTTCCTCAAAGTTTTGAAAATGGCATTGCAGGGAAACTTTTTAATTGCTAAAGTTAATCCTATTTCCATTCAGCAAATCGAAACCATTCAGGATGAGCAATTTCGGGCTTGGACACAATTTATGAATGAACAGTCATTAATTCGCTATGCTTTAGTTACACAGGTGCAGCTTAACCATGATGCATTACGTGAACTATATTGCAGTGTGGTTAACACTTCTGGACAGGACGGGTGTGCATTCACATATCGGCTATTTGGTAGGTCGATTAGGGTCACTGAACGAGATGTTAATCGAATTCTTCATTTTCCTATGGAAAATCTCGTTTCTGATCCTACACCCGAACAGATTGAAATGTTCTTTCGCTTTATAAGGTACCAAGATGGCAATTTCAATACTGGTAATCTATCTAGAACGTTTCTAACCCAGTATTGGAATTTCTTCTTTCACACTCTTAACCATGTTTTTTCCTCAGATAGAACAAATCAAGATCGAATACCTGAATTTATTCAAATAATAGGGTATGCGGTTGCCAATAATTTGAGGATTAATTTTGGAAAAATAGTGCTTGGTCAAATCATTTTAAAAATGAAACGCTTGGGAACAAGAGATGTTTGGACTCAAAATGTCAAATGTCTATATCCAAGGTTTCTACAGTTAATATTAAATGATTTTTTGAATGATGAAGACAGGTTACACTTGGAAAATGGTCAGAAGGTGGAATATTCTTCCATGAAGACGAATGTAATTAATTACATAAGCAAAAAGAAATATACGGATGTGCCTACAGTCCTAACTGAATATCTAAAGACTGTCCCACTTCCGTTGTTACCACGACATGTGAGAGCAGGTATACGACAAGGTAATATTTCAATCCCTGCTATTCCAACCTCTGTATTCCCTATTGTGTCACAGGAAATACAGTTTCTACAGCCCCCAGTGGCCATTTTACCCGACCAAGAGCAGGAAATCCCACCGACTCTAGCACAGGTCGAAGAGCCCATTCTACAAATGCAAACATAAACACAACAAACTCCTACACCTCAATTGTCACTTAAACGACCAGTTATTCACGTTATTGAGGGAGATAGTGCCTCAGCAGCACCACATAAGGAGTTAGTTACATCAGCCGCTCTACCTCATTCTAAACGGAGTAAACCCAATGAACCTGAGGTAACGACAACTGTTAGTGAAACAATTCTTTCTTATCCAATGAGTGCAAATGTAAATGAGATTGAATTGACAGGAGCAACTATCTTGAGTTCCATTTCACGGAACATAAGAGTGGTTGATGATCTTCCTAAAGATCAAATGCCTTCGCAGGCATCCGAGGTGGAATTACCTACCTCAAAAACTGCTGGTGAATCTTCCATTTTACAGAAAGATCCATCGGTAGGTGGTTCTTTTATGAACCAATTGTCTTCACAGACATACGAAGGAAACTTGGGTTTTGTGCCATTTAATCGATTCAAGTTTAACCTCCCAGAGGAAAAATCTCTGGATCTCTTTCGAGATTTACCACTCTTTACCAGTGGTCGGCAACTCGCTTCACGCGAGGACGAAAGCTCACGAACTTTCATTGCACCATCCGTGACCTCTGAAAAAGGGGCTAGGATGATTTCATTTGCAGGTACACATATCGGTGGAAGCTCTAGAGGAAAGTTGAGGGAAACACCAACAGAACATGTAAGTGTAACCAGAAAAGAATACAGCAGACTCTTTACACGGGTCCAAACAATGGAGAAAGAGTTGCAAAATATCTGTAAGTCCATTGCAGAAATTAAAAATTTGTAACTTATTCAACATGATGCATTCCAGGTTCAATTGAATACCATGGCAACCCAGTTTAGTCATGCAATCAACTCCTTGGTAAAGCCATCTTTATCTAATTTACCAACTCCACATCCTACTAATCTGGAGGATAACCCAACTGAGGGGGAGAAGGTGGATGATCAAGAAAAATCTACTAGGCATAAGGGCAAGGAAAAGGTTGTTGACATGGAATTAACTTTATTTTGGGAAAGGAAAAGCTAATGGGAGTATTAGTGCTATGTGGAAAGAAAGCAAAGGCAAACTTGAAGATATGTTCAGTCTAGAGGAACAATTGTCTTGCACTTGGAAATCTGGAAAAATATATATATGATCCAGAATGTACTTTAATATTATTTATCTTTGTATTTCATTTTTTATTGTATCAGTTGAGTTATCCTCTAGGAATTTGCTTGTCAAACCCTAACAATCAAATAGGGGGAGATTGTAAAGCATAATGTAATATAATATGTAATAGAGGACATATATAACTCAACTAGGATAAAAGATAAATAATATTAACTCTATACAGGGATCGTGAAATTTGAAGAACATGCACCAACAAGGATCAAGTCGCTGAAAGAAGTTCATTAACATGATCAAGCCTCAGTGACAGAATAAGATGTACAGATGATTCAGTTGAAGGGCCAAAAGATTTCATGTATTTATTGAAGATACTGCTGCAGGCTAATCAATTGGAATATAGCGAAGGTGTGAAGATCAAGATCAGTGCTAGTCACTTGTGAACCAGACCAGTGTACTAAGTGTTAGCACATACGAGAAGGATCAACACATTAATTCACAGAAAGAATTGCCAAAGCCTATTGACGATCAAGGACAAACATAATATCTCAAGGTATTGTCAAAAATTAATTTACTCTGAAAATTAACTAAGTAACAGATTAATTAATTATTTATAATAAATAATTAAATTAATCTGGTACTTGAACTATTTTCCGAGAAGAATTAATTCAGCAGAATATTTGAAACAAAAGAGAGAAGCCCAAAAGAAGCAGCCAAAAATAGTAATACTATTCACGGTTACTATTCACGGCTACTATTCATATGACGGCTACTATTCATATGACGGCTACTATTCAAAAAGTGGCTACTATTCATATGGCGGCTACTATTCAAAAAGTGGCTGGAGGGGCCCACGGGGGTTGTTGAAATAGTACAGCATAGTGACTTTCTAAAATCTATAAATAGGCATGCTGTATTTCATTTCAAAACACACCTCCACACACAACTTTCTATTCTCTCTCTTATAACATCTCTGTGTAAGCTGCTAGACAGTCCATCTAGTAGGAAAGCCAGCTTAGCCCACTTTCAGGAAGTGTCGGGTAGAAGGTCCTCGTGCCTAAACTATCCTAGGAGTGTTTGATTTTGTAGCTGATCCATAGGATTAGATTGTGTAACAAACCTCCGGGTTTTATCTATTAAAAGATATTTCCCAAACAGTTGTATTATTTCGATTCAGTATTTTTGATCTCATATCCACATTAAAAATCGAAATATTGCTAAATAACGTATTCAACCCCCCTTCTACATTATTCCGGACCTAACATGTTTCATCATAGATTTCTTTGATTGACCTGAAACGTTTTGGCTCTACGCTGTCATCATAATTGTCAGAAGATATATCAGTTGCACGTGATCGAACTGGTGAATTAATACTATCTCCTCCTGAGTCACTAGCATGTGCGTTTGTTGATTCGACCTGCTCTTTATCTACAATCTCAGGAGTGTCCACCACTGCAAAAGTAGACAACTCATCTGTGTTACCTTCCTCCTGTTATTGCCATGGCCAACTTTTGGTTTCTTCGAAAACAACATCTCTGTTAACAAAGATACGACTGCTTACTGGATCAAACAACCTGTAGGCCTTTGTGCCAAGTTCTTTCCCAAGGTTCACGACTTGCATACTTCTGTCATCAAGCTTCTTAGTGTGAGCACTAGGAATTCTCATATGTGATAAGCACCCAAAAACACGAATGTGCCCAACGTCTGGCTTATCTCCAGTCCATGCCTCAAAAGGGGTTTGTCCTGACAACGCTCGAGTAGGCAATCTGTTGATAATATAAACAGTATGACGAACTGCCTCCCCCCACATTGTTAGGGGCAATTTCATTTCCTTGAGATAGCTTCAAGCCATTTCCATCACCGTCATGTTTCTGCGTTCTACAACGTCGTTTTGTTAAGGCGTGTAGGGCGTAGTGAAGTGCCTTTCGATTCCAACCTCTTCGCAATAGCCTTTGAATTCGTTTGAGACAAACTGTTAGTCACAGAGGCATGCCTGTTTACATCTAATAACAAGCCTAATTGTTTGTAATGCTTTGCATTACTTACATGACCTCTTAACTGAGGGAACCTCTAGTTGTAGAGTTTCTATTTGTTTTGTACTTGTAATAGGCATCAAATCCTAGTCGTGTAACTGTACTTATAAAGTCAAGAATAATGCTTGAAAGAAGTTCCAAGGTTCATGCCTCAAGCAAGAAGATAAAGACTGTTAAATAATCACAGTTGGGATTTGAAGAAATGAAGAATTTGCCTAAGAACCAATTTGAGAAGTACATTTGTCTATTCGAGAAGTCTAGCATTCAAGAAGTCAGAGATTCGATATCTGAAAAGACACTGTTCGATATCTCTGAATGAACTATTCGATATCTCAGAGATTCGACATATCTAATGCTCTATTCGAGAACTCAAGAAGTTAACAAGTCAAAGTTCCATTCGATATCTCAAGGACTCAGAAAGCTATTCGATATCTCAGGGATTCGACAAGTCAAGTGTTCTATTCGACAACTCAAGGAACCCTGGAGAAAAGTGTTATTTGAGAAGTGATTCGATATGTAAATCAAACAGTATACGAGAACTCAGAGTTATCTAATCCTAGTTCTCGAATCAATCACTTAGCCACTTCTCGAATACATTCTTGGAGACGAAATACTGAAGAAATTGTACAAGTCAGAAACCTGCAACAAGCCAATGCACTTTATGGACCACAATCTGTAACATGCTCTGGAAAGCCTACAAGGAAGCTTGGAGAGATATAGAAAAGACAAAGAGCTAAAGAAGTGGATATGAACAGAACTTTGCAAAGTCAAATCTGTAGCCGTTTGGATGCTTACTCAAAAAGGATAGACATACAAGAAAGTAATTTATCCTGTAACCTTATTTGTAGTAAGTGAGTTGTATTCATGTTCTATAAGAATACAATCTCACTTCTTTAGTTGTTGAAGTTTTTCATACACACTGTAAGATATATCTCTCTGAGAAAAATGAAGCTGAGAATACTACCATTTGTATTCACAGATTGTAGCAACCTTTATCTAATAAAATATTAGATTAAAGTGATATTGTGTCTTGTGTCGTTCTTTATCCGCACCTACATATTTGCACACACAAACACATATTTTGCTACACAGATTCAAGAAGGAGAAAAAGTTCAAGAATCCATTATCCCCCCTCTGTATTCTTTTACTGTATTAAATACTCAACAAGTGGTATCAGAGCGGGCTGTTTATTCAAAAAAAAAAAGGATCATGAGTTCGAATACACCAAAGACCACAGGAACGGTGAAAGTCCCTAAGTTTGACAAAGAAAATTACAACCTCTGGAAGATAAAAATGATGTTGTTCATCAAAGCCTCTCATCCTTTGTATCCTGAGATTCTCAAGAATGATCCCTTTGTTCCACAACAAGAAATACCTGAAAAGATTGTTGGAGCCATAACTATTCCAAGATCTTATGTGGCCAAGGAACCATCCAAATGGACAGTCACCTCATGTTGCTAATTATTGATTCCATGGATATGTCAATGTTTGTAAACATTGCATCGTGTACATCTGCCAAAGAAATGTTGGATCACATTGAGGTGTTATGTGAAGGGACTGATGAGGTCAAGGAAAACAAGAAACATATATTGGTCACACAGTATGAAGCTTTCATGGCACAACCCAAGGAAAGCATCACTGAGATGTTTGAGAGATTTCACAAGCTAGTTACTGAGTTGCAGATGAATGGCAAGGTTTACAGCACCAAGGAGTTGAATATGAAGTTTCTATTGTCTTCTCCAAACCACCTAGAACTGAGGGTCATTTCTCTAAGGGAAAGAGATTTGAACAAAATCACATATGATGTGCTCAATGGGGTTTTAAAAACTCATGAGCTTGAGTTGCTTTAGAAAAGGGCTATCCAAGCCAACCAAGGCAGAATGATAAACACATCATGTACCTTGATTGTCAACAAATCTATTCAAGACCTAGAAGCATCTACAAGTCAGCTAAGGATAGAGGAGATAGTAGATGATGAAGAAACTGAAGCTGAGGTAAGTGAACCTGTTGAGGAGAAGGAGGAAGAAGAGTTCTATACTCTTGAAGAACTAGATGGAATGGAAAACACTTCATATTCTTTCATGGCCAGAAAATTTCCAAACATTAGATTCAAGAGGAACCAACCCTTCAAACCTAAAACCCAAAACCATTCATTCAACAAAAGCAAGGCACCTGTGAAAGCAAACAAGAATAAATTTAAAACCAGCCATGTGGATAGGTCATCTGTAAGGTGTTATAGATGCAATGACCTAGGGCATTTTGCCAGTGAATGCAAGAAGCCTAAAAAGAAGGATAAAGAGTTTCTAGAGCTTGAAGCTAAGTATGAGGCCCTTCTGAAAAAGCAGACATAAGGTAAGGCCTACATAGCTGAAGGGAAGTGTTGGGATGATTCTGATAGTGATGGAGAAGAGCAAGAATTTTGCAACTATGCCTTGATGGCCAATTCCAAGGATGACACATCTTCATCAGACTCTGAGGTATCATCTCTCACTACCATAGACATGTCTGTTTCTGATTACAAGTGCATGATTGAACAACTATTTGTTGAAATGTTTAATATTCATACTAGTATGACTGCTGCTAATGAGGAAATTGCTAAACTGTCTGCTAGAAATGAATTGTTAATCAAAAAGAATGAGGAACTTGAGCTAACTGCTATGCAAGTAGAAAACCTTAAGAAAGAAGTTGAATATCTACAGAACAAGGTTCTATGTGCTAGTCAAATTGAAAAGGCTCTTAAGGTTGAGCTAGCTGAAAATGAATTCAAACTGAAAACCTTTAAGAACTCATCTGGTCTACTGCAATCCTATCACGAGAAAATTCAAGCTAAACCCAAGGCTACAATTGGACTTGACTATGGCACTCTTAAACAGAGGAAAGGCTATGCTGTCATTGAAGATGACATAGTTGTTCAGGAGGAAGTGCCTCACATTTTGAAAAAGGTTGAGACTCCAATTTTTAAAGAATCAACATTTGAAATTGATGAGGATGCCTTACTCATCAAGCAAATGTTGAATGATGAGGATGAGGCACAATCCAGAGAACAACAAGCATCCTCTAAGGGTGAGAGTGCCAAGCCAAAAGCCAAGGAGCCAGTAGGTGATAGGTCTAGACCTAAGAAGTTTGTTAAGTTTGTATCAGCTGGGAAAAATGAATCTGAGAAAAAAGTGGCTAAGAAGAAACAGAACAGAAATGGCAAGCTAGGGATTAACAAAGATAACAACTATGCTTATATGCCTAATGCCCCGAGGAAAACTTGTCAGAATTGTTTCAGTACCAATCATTTAACTCATGCATGCAAGAAACCTGTTGGTAGTGTGCCCAAACCTTTCTATGATTGTTCTGTGCCTTTAAGACATAGAGATGCTCCATTTTGTGATAAATTTGACTGTATGCCATGCAATATGAATGTTATGACTAGTTGTTTCAATTTGAGAAGGCAATTCATTGATGGTTGTATCAGTCACAATTCTCACACACACTACACAAGGTCAAAGTCTTCAAGTCCTCCTAGAGTTAGGAAGGTACCTCTGTCACATAAGTCTGAAACCTCAGGTTTTAAGACTTCTAACAGTGACAAGAAGACTAACACCAAGAAAGTTGATAAGCATGTTGTTTATGATAAGAATGTTTCTAAGTCACATGGACCCAAACTTGTTTGGGTACCAAAGGAGAAGTAATACCTTTGTGTTTGCAGGTCAAAGAAAGTGAAAAGAAGGTCATGTGGATTTTGGACAGTGGATGCTCAAATCACATGACTGGTGATATGGCCCTGCTATCACAGTATGTGGAGAAGGCTGGCCCAATGGTTACTTTTGGAGATGACAGCATGGGTAACACATTGGGATATGGCAAGTTGAAAGTTGGTAATGTCATCATTGAAGATGTAGCACTAGTCAAGGGACTCAAGCATAATCTGCTAAGTGTTGGTCAGTTTACTGATAGAGGATTCAAAGTGGATTTTGACAAAGATGAATGTTTGATCACCCATAAGAAGACTGGTGATTTTGCTCTATCTGGAGTAAGGAAAGGAAGCCTGTTTATAGCCAATATGGACTCTGCAAACAAGGACAAAGTTTGTTGCTTCTATTCAAAAGCATCAGATGAAGATTGTTGGCTGTGGCACATGAGGTTATCACACTTGAACTTCAAAGCCACTAATTCTCTAGTCAAAAGAGAATTAGTGAGAGGCATGCCCACACTTGAATTTTGTCAAGAAGGAGTGTGTGAGGCCTGTCAAAAGGGAAAAATGAAAAGATCAAGCCACAAGTCAAAGACAGTGACATCAATAACCAAGCCCCAGCAACTCATTCATATGGATTTGTTTGGGCCTGTCAATATTATGTCACTAGGAAGAAAGAAGTATGCCTTGGTGATGGTTGATGATTTTACAAGGTATACATGGGTGGAATTTCTGGCATCAAAAGATGAGGCTCCACAAGTAATCATTGAGCACATAAAGAAAGTTGACAAGGAAGCAAAGGCCAACAATGCAAGTGTGATTGCATTGAGAAGTGATAATGGAACAGAGTTCAGAAATGCCATACTTGAAGCATACTACAAAGAGAATGGAATTTCTCAGCAATTCTCAGCTCCAAGGACTCCACAACAAAATGGAGTTGTGGAGAGAAAGAATAGAACTCTTATTGAGGATGCTAGAATGTTAGTAGTATTTTTATGTGTTCGTTCGCAGGGAAGGACTGAATTGTAATATCAAGTTCAAGTTTTTATCTCTCACAATTTAGAAGTGTAGAAGAATGTTTGGTGTGTTTATAAACTAAATTAAACTAAACAAAATTAAACTAATTATCAATAGAGAAGAAAATATATGAGGAAAACAATCCAAGAACTGGGGTTCTTCACTTGGTTTCAATGCACATTCAATATCTATGTGATGTCTACGTTCTTACTCTGCTTAAAACAATTCTTCTAAGGTTATAATGTTCTCTCCCAAGATAAAATATAGTGTCTACAACTACACCTTAATTGTCACTTCCGTGATACAATCAAAGACAATCATAAACTATTAAGCTCCAAGAATTATAAGTCTCACAACTCTCCTATTAATCTCCCAATCAAATATTCGAGTTATGTCTGTTAAATCATGTACTAAAATTGCAACTCCTCTTCCAAGTTATTACAATCCCTAAAATCCAATCAAAGGTTCATGACTCCCCTAATTGTGTTAAGCCCTCAATAACAGATCAGCAAAGCAAGAAAATCACAGATAATTAAACACACATGAATACCAAGGAATACTACCCAATCCTCAGATTAGAGAATTAGTTACACATAATTAAAGAAGAAAACAAAATAATAATAATAATGAATGAAAACATAATATTGAAGAAAGAATTGAAGATCGAAAGTACCTTGATACGATTACAAGCTATGAATTGTTAGCTATGAATTGTTATCGTATGATGTGTTTATATAGGCTCTACAAATCTTGCCCAGCAAGATATTGCCTTCTATTACAATTAGGATTTAAAGAAGGTACCCAAAACTGCCCAGAATACAATTAGAATTAGAAAAAGGGCAAAACAGTAAATTCCAAGCCTTCTTTAATGGGAAAACGTGCGCGACTTTAATTAGCACGTTTCTTGCTTTTGTTTCCTATCCCAGGTTGTAGAAAATCTCTCAAGCTTCGCGTGGGCAGTAAGATCGCTGAAAACGGACTTCTAGAACTCCAGATATGGCCAAAACAGTATAAGCTGCGCAGCCTTCCCGGAAAATCCGAATTTTAATCAATTAAATCTCCAAAAACGACAAAAGCTTAGATATTCTTGGAAACCTGCACAACTACACAAAACACATCAAAACTAAACAAACTTGAGCCCAAAACAATCAATTTAAGCCGATATAGAATGTTCCAAGTGGATATAAAATCCACTTATCAAACACCCCCAAACTTAAACCGATGCTTGTCCTCAAGCATAAACAATTACAACTACCTAATTAGTACCACTTCCGTAGGTGATCACGGTTGCATTTGGCATATGCAACAAGCCCTTTAAACCCCTAGGCAGCCCTAGTGGACGAGTAAGGTCTCGTGAGGGCCTATAGCGAATGTACCCACAAAATCCATTTAACCTAATGCAATGCAATGCATGAATGCAACTAATATGAAAAATGCAATTAATCTAGCCTACCATACCTTCAAATCCTCTCATGCCATATCAACTTAAGAATCAAAGTAAATACGCAATGTCTTGGTGTCGAAAGTGCAAGTATTCACATAGTCTACTCAATGAACATGCATAAGTTCTCACAAGTCCATGTCAAGTGTAAGAATAAGTTAGTAAACATGCTAAGCCTACAAGAGCACATCTTTGAGACAAAACTCGGGATCTCATACGCAAAAATAAGCAAACACTCACAATCCACTCACAAAAGAATATTCACTCAAGAACAAGGGTAAGTGTATCACTCAATTCCAACAAAATCATAAACATGCTTGACATTTGGTATCAATCTAACTCTTAACACAACATACATCAATGACGATAATCAAAAGGTCTTTAATTGGGTTGTAACGTGGGCTAGGGACAAGGTATGTCAAATAAGCCAAAACAGGTGAAGTGTCAAAAGCTAGTAAGCACCATAATAAATCATACACAACACTCTATTTTCCCCCCACATAAATTTTACTAAGAACACTCGACTAGTCGACTAAAGTAGGATCATAACAAACACAAACATGCTCTCATAATATATATATATTTTTTTCTTTTTTTTTTTTTCTTTTTTTTTCTTTTTTTTTTCTTTTTTTTTTCTTTTTTTTTTCTCGAGAGCTAAATAAAACAATAATATAAACAATAACAAATGATCCCACAATTTATTACATATGCCGACTATCAAGTAAACAACCAAACCCAATCTCAATATTTTTCCCCAAAATTATGACCAACAATAAACCCCTCCATGCACACCTTATTACTCCCTTAAGCACTATACTAGCCTTTGACAATTGGGTTCAAATTAATGTAAGGCCAATACAAGAAAAAGGTCTAGGCAAGTGATGTGGTATGTCACCGAAAGAATAGGATTAAGCTCAATGGGTAACTAATTGATCATGTGAACATGGTGTGGTAATATGGGAAAATATGCGGTTATTCCTAATTGCCTTTATCATTTTAATCGTCAAATAATGTCATGCGTTTCAAGAAAGACCTCAAACAACTGCTAGCAATGCAAACAATCCGTGGACACTCAAGCAAACGAATAAATTGCAAAAAATATGCAATATGGCTCAAAAACTCACTTGGTGGAAAAACATACTCAATCCCAAGCAAAAATCTCTCTAACGCACCAACTTGTATTCAAAGCATGCAAACTAAATCATCTTGCACATATTCATGTCCTTCTAATCACTTACAACATTCAATAAGTCTACTAGCTTCAACTTACTAGTGTATGTGTGTGCACAAGAACAAAGCATATCACTTCTCAATCAAAAGCATCAACAACACAAAATTCCTATCAAGCATGGGTGCAAATGCAAACTACTATGAACTCACATGATATACAAAAAAAATAAAAACAGAATGTCCTATATGAAACAAACGTAGATAACACGAACAAATATGCATAATTTACTACTACTAATATGCAAAGCATGAAATCCTACATGAACAAATAATACAACAACAACTACATATCCCTCAAACCACCCCCAAACTTAAAATATTCAATGTCCGCATTGAATGGAAGTAAATACAAGGGAAAGCAGAAAACATACCTACTCGTCCTCCTCCTCGGAGGAATCAGAATCTGGCGGAGGATATTGCGTACGAGCTCCATAGACTAGCCACCTTTCATGAACACTACAAAATCCAATTGACAAGAACACAAATTCGTAATAAAAATAAGATTAGAGAAAAAGATTTACTCAATACGAATCAAAGAGGTGAACTTGCAATTAATTCCTCTTTAGAATTGAATTTTTAGAAATTTAAATAAATAGAAGAGGAATTGGATTTGTATGTATAGGTGGGTATATAAAATAATAATAATAATAATAATAATAATAATAATAATAATAATAATAAATATAATAATAATAATACTAATAATAATAATAAATAATAATAATAAATAATAATAATAATAATAATAATAATAATAATAATAATAATAATAATAATAATAATAATAATAATAATAAAAAATTAGAATTAGAAAAGAAATTGGTTTAGAATTTTGGAGAAAAGATGGGAGGTTTTGGAATTGAAATAGGATTAGAATAGGTTTAGAATGGGGTATAAATAGAATGGAGGTTGAAAATATTTTTTTTTATATGTGACACAACTGAACACACGGCAAAACAGTGAAAATTTTTTTTTTTTTTTTTTTCTCCTGCACAAACGCACGCAGCGCGCGTAAGAGGCAATCTGCCTGAAGATCAGATGCGCCGGGGCAGACTGCGCATCAGGCGCGCAAATTGCTGTAAGGTCAGTAACGCAGGCGCAGCCTGCGTTACACAGAGGCAGACTGCGGAACTTGCAGAAACGCAGGTGCAGTCTGCGTTACAGGGCTGCAAACTGCTCAAAAATTGATTTTTTTTTTTTTTTTTTTTTTTTTTTAAACACTCAAATTTTTTTTTTTCTTCCTACACTAATGCGTGGGTTGCCTCCCACGAAGCGCTTCTTTAACGTCAATAGCTTGACGTATTGTACCTGGAAACTTCAATGAGGATAAAAAGCAAACAGATGCACATATCTACGAATTTCTAATATAAGCATATTGTGCAAATAAACCTTAGATTCATTGAAAGGTATGAAAACTTTCAAGAACCTATCATGCTCAAGAGACTTGGAAACATCAAAATAGCTAGAAAAGTCGTCAGAATAATCATTATAAGTACGACTCATATACTCCTCCCAAATCGGATCCCTATACTCTATAGCAAGATTTTCAACTTCCTCAATCTTAACTTCCTTCTCTTCTATAATTGGACACTCATCAATTTTAATCTCGTCTACCAATGTATTAAGCTCAAAATTTTCTAGATTTGGTAGAATTTCAATTGCATCCAAATTATCATTAATGCGCATGGGACAATTATCAACTACACAAGTAGACTCATCAGACACAACATTATCATCAATTGCTAAACAAGAATCATGGCATAGAGGAAAATTGACACACGGAGGAGTTCTATAACATCCTTCATACCACACTGCTCGAACTTCCCAAATAAAATTATTTAGTTTAGCATTCTCCTCGTACCAAGCTATTGAATCACATGGAATATCATTATCACTAGCAATTTCTAAAGTTGGTTCATCAACAACTCCCAATGAAAGTAAGGGAGGATTAGACTGAGTTCTTTGAATCATTTTATTGAGCGCAATCTCCCAATCAGCAAGTAAAGAAGGATTAGACTGAGTTAAACTCGTATCAACATCATTACACATATATGGATTAAGATCATCATGATATTGATTTTCAAACGAATATGAATAATCATTGCTAGGGGCATGTGGAGCATAACATGAGTTCTCAGAATAGAACGAATTCACCTGATATGCATTACAATCCTCATAAGCATTAAATTGTGGGTAAGGATTGAAATCTTGATATTGTTCCTGACTGTTGTAGAAATTCTGAGCATTGTTCCAACCAAAGTTGTACTCCATCTAGTCTCTCTTCTCAAAACCAAAGAAAGAAATACAAAAAGAAAGAAAAGAAAAATATATACAAAGATAAAATCCAAACTACAAGAAACAATTAACCTAAACTCAACTATACTGCCTTCCCCGGCAGCGGCGCCAATTTGTTAGTAGTATTTTTATGTGTTCGTTCGCAGGGAAGGACTGAATTGTAATATCAAGTTCAAGTTTTTATCTCTCACAATTTAGAAGTGTAGAAGAATGTTTGGTGTGTTTATAAACTAAATTAAACTAAACAAAATTAAACTAATTATCAATAGAGAAGAAAATATATGAGGAAAACAATCCAAGAACTGGGGTTCTTCACTTGGTTTCAATGCACATTCAATATCTATGTGATGTCTACGTTCTTACTCTGCTTAAAACAATTCTTCTAAGGTTATAATGTTCTCTCCCAAGATACAATATAGTGTCTACAACTACACCTTAATTGTCACTTCCGTGATACAATCAAAGACAATCATAAACTATTAAGCTCCAAGAATTATAAGTCTCACAACTCTCCTATTAATCTCCCAATCAAATATTCGAGTTATGTCTGTTAAATCATGTACTAAAATTGCAACTCCTCTTCCAAGTTATTACAATCCCTAAAATCCAATCAAAGGTTCATGACTCCCCTAATTGTGTTAAGCCCTCAATAACAGATCAGCAAAGCAAGAAAATCACAGATAATTAAACACACATGAATACCAAGGAATACTACCCAATCCTCAGATTAGAGAATTAGTTACACATAATTAAAGAAGAAAACAAAATAATAATAATAATGAATGAAAACATAATATTGAAGAAAGAATTGAAGATCGAAAGTACCTTGATACGATTACAAGCTATGAATTGTTAGCTATGAATTGTTATCGTATGATGTGTTTATATAGGCTCTACAAATCTTGCCCAGCAAGATATTGCCTTCTATTACAATTAGGATTTAAAGAAGGTACCCAAAACTGCCCAGAATACAATTAGAATTAGAAAAAGGGCAAAACAGTAAATTCCAAGCCTTCTTTAATGGGAAAACGTGCGCGACTTTAATTAGCACGTTTCTTGCTTTTGTTTCCTATCCCAGGTTGTAGAAAATCTCTCAAGCTTCGCGTGGGCAGTAAGATCGCTGAAAACGGACTTCTAGAACTCCAGATATGGCCAAAACAGTATAAGCTGCGCAGCCTTCCCGGAAAATCCGAATTTTAATCAATTAAATCTCCAAAAACGACAAAAGCTTAGATATTCTTGGAAACCTGCACAACTACACAAAACACATCAAAACTAAACAAACTTGAGCCCAAAACAATCAATTTAAGCCGATATAGAATGTTCCAAGTGGATATAAAATCCACTTATCATAGAACAATGTTGCTTGATGCAAAGATGCCTACATGTTTTTGGACTGAGGTTGTGAGCACTGCATGCTCTATCCAGAACAGAACCCTCATCAACAAAAACACTGGAAAGACACCTTACAATTTGATGACTGGAAAGAAGCCTACTCTAAAGTATGTTCATACTTTTGGAAGCAAATGCTTTGTATTGAAGGATTACTCAGAATATGTTGGAAAGTTTGATACAAAGGCATTTGAAGGAATTTTTCTTGGCTACTCAATGGAAAGAATTTGTTAGGAATATGTTGTACTTGATGATAACTTCACATTTTATGCATAAATTGTATAAGTCATGTTTTGTAATTGTCAACGGATGAGACATTATAACTCTATCCGTTGACAGGTAGCTCATCAACGGATGAGGTTTTGTAGCATACTGCAGTATCTCTATTTATCAGTTGATAGTGTTTTTATTCAGAGTCATGTTGACCATCAATGGATAGGCAGAATATGGTAGCCAGTTGTAAATAAGCTATGCTATGTAATTCTGTCTAAGTGAAAGTGTATCAACGGATGAGAACATGACTCTATCAACGGATACAACTCAAATCTACAATATCAACGAATACAGCTCAAACTACTATCAACGGATGACAGTGTACAACATCAACGGATAATCATTAACACTTTCTTCTATGCTAGCTGGGAATTAGCAGTTGATAAGGACAGGTTTGATTAACAGATCACATGGGTTGATAGTAGGTATAAAAAGTAGTATGGCAACCATACTTTGGAAACGCAGAAGAAAGAAGCATTCCATTTACACAGTGAATACAAGAAAGGTGCAAGGGACATGTCTGTTCACAAGGACAACCTTTCGGCTACATGTGTATTTGGAGTGGAGTAGCAAGTCAACATGAATTAGATTAATATTATCTTATTCCTGCAATAATTGTAAACTTGGGATATATAACCAAGTGTAGCAACTCTTTAGAAACTAAGAAAACTATTTTGTAAGTTTATTTTGCTTAGATATTTCTTGAATATTCTTAGAAGCAAAGAGTTGTAAAACGGCAGCTGTGTACTTTTGTATCACAGAGTTTTCTTCGAATAAAAGTCTCAGGTGGTACATTTAACCACCTGATTTTTTATGTGTTTGTAAATCATTTCTTATACAGCAATTATCTCCTTATAGATTTCTGTGATTCTTATCAGAAATTTATAAATATCAAGAATTGTATTCAACCCCCCCTTCTACAATTATACAAGTGTGTAATCTGGTAATAACAATTGGTTTCAGAGCAAGCTTCTAACATATTTGAAGTTTAAGATCAACACACTTCCATCATGTCTAAGAAGGATTATGGAGTAAAGATACCAGTTCTTGATAGAGAGAATTACTTTCACTGGAAAGTAAAAATGCACCTACATCTCATGTATATTGATGAGGGTTTTGTGAATTGCATTGAGAAGGGTCCTCATGTTCCAATGAAGACTGCGTCAAGAGTTGGCCTTGCTGAAGATGTGCCTGACATTAGCATTCCCAAACCTGTTTCTGAGTGGAGTCTTGAAGATTCGGCAGAAGTCCACAAAGATAAAAAGACCATGAATATTCTGTTTAATGGCTTAGAAACAGACATGGTTGACAATGTTATCAACTGTACTACCTCCAAGGAAGTATGGGACATTGTTCAAACCCTTTGTGAAGGTACAGAACAGGTAAGGGAGAACAAAATGCAACTACTGATCCAACAGTATGAACACTTCCATTTCAAGAATGGAGAGACATTGAATGACACATTTAGTAGATTTCAAAAGCTACTAAATGGCTTGAAACTGTATGGAAGAATCTACCAAATGAAAGATTCTAATCTCAAATTTCTGAGATCACTGCCCAAAGATTGGAAGCCAATGACTGTTTCTCTGAGAAACACTCAAGAGTACAAGACATTTACTCTTGAAAGGCTCTATGGAACTTTAAAGACATATGAGCTAGAAATGGAGCAGGATGAAGAGATTGAGAAGACTCAAAGGAAAAGTGGGTCAGTTGCACTTGTTGCCAGCTTGGAGTAGAAGGAGGAGAAAAGGACAGAGGTTACTCATTCTACACCAAACAAGGAGGTTTGTGAAGGTAGAGCATAATCGAACAAGAGCAAGGAAAAGGTGTCTGAAGAATTGAATGACCTTCAGCAGGATGAATTGGATGAGATAGATGAGCATTTAGCCTTTCTATCTAGGAGATTCTCTAAACTGAAATTCAAGAGAAACTCTGGGATGGCCAAGCCATTTAACAAGGATTTCTCCACAAGCAAATTTGTGGATAAATCCAAAATTAAATGCTACAATTGTGGAATTGCTGGTCACATGATAAATGAGTGCAGGAAGCCTAGGTCTGAGAACAAGGGAAAGTCAACTGAAGCTGTTGACTACAAAAAGAAATATTTTGATCTTCTCAGACATAAAGGAAAGGCATTCATGACCCAAGAGTATGACTGGGCTGCTGATGGAAATCATTCTGATGATGATACTGAGTATGTCAATCTAGCATTGATGGCCGATTCTGGAGAACAGGAAGCAAGTTCAACTAGCAATCAGGTATTTTCCACTAATCTCTCTAAGCTCACCAAAGAGGAATGCAATAGTGTTATAAATGAAATGTCTACTGAACTATATCACTTGAGTGTTACTCTTAAATCTCTTACTAAAGAGAACAATAGGATTAAAGAGTCTAATCTGTTTTTAAGTGATAGGAATGCTGCTCTAGAAACTTAATTTCTAGAATTTGAGAAAATGAGATTTGATTGCAATGATGCTAAAAATGAACTTGAAGCTATGTTAAAAAGGGAACGAATTTTAAGAGAACGGCTTGAAAAGAACAAGGGATAATTGCTAAATTTCAAAGCTGTAGGAACATTTCACAGAACATCATAGAAGTCCAGGGAATAGAATCATTTGTGAAGGAAACCTGGAATAAAAAGAAGAAGGAGCTAGAACCCTGCCTTAAGGATCTAGACACTATTTGTGAATCGACGGATAGTGATCATCCGTTGACAGATGAACCATCAACGGATGAGAGGTATCCGTTGACTAACAAAAAGTCTGTTAGTAAGAAGGAACTCAAGAAACTGAATAATCAGTATGGTCCAGTCACCAAGAACTTTGTTTCTGGTGAAAGTAGCCAAGCCAAATCAAGTGAGAAGGCTAAAACATGAGATTTACACAACAAAAAGGCTGTTGGTAAATCAGATAATGAAAAGGTAGAAAGTGAGGATAAAAAGAAAAAGAACAGAAATGGTAAGATATGTATCAACAAGAAAAACAATTATACTCCTGACAAGTTTGCCCTTAGGAAAACTTGTGGTAATTGTAATAGTATCAATCACCTATCTTCTAATTGCAAGTATGTTAAAAAGGGTACTGTTCATATACCTCAATCTATACCATGTATGGCTGCAATGCCTGTTATGCCTGGTCTGTATGAGAATGCTCATTTTACAAATCCCTATATGAATATGCCATATGGTCCTAATCCTTATTTCCAATCTGTGAATATGCCACAAATGACATGGAACATTCCAAGCATGAATAACTTGTATGCTAATCTTCCACAAATGCATGCACCAAATTTTTATGCAAATGAGCATCCATCTAACCCTATCACTCATGCATCTACACCTAAAATGAAGAATGCCAAGAGTGCAAAATCAAAGGCTAACAAGAAAGGACCCAAGGAAACTTGGGTACCAAAATCAACTTGATTTGTTTTTGGAATGTGTGCAGGGGAATAGAAGGAATCTATGGTACCTGGACAGTGGATGTTCTAGGCATATGACAGGAGATTCAATCCTGCTCACAGAGTTCAAGGAGGCAGCTTGCCCTAGGATTACCTTTGGAGATGACAACAAAAGATATACTAAGGGATATAGCTTGATTTCAAAAGACAATGTCATCATTGAAGAAGTGGCCTTAGTTGAAGGTTTGAAGCACAATTTGCTGAGTGTCAGTCAAATCTGTGACAAAGACTATGAAGTAGGTTCACAAAAGAAGCATGTGTTGTCTCTGCCAATAGGGGCAACAATGTGGTATTGACAGGCTTTAGAAAAGGAAATGTATACATAGCTGACTTCAATTCAGTATGCTCAGAATCCATTACTTGTCTCTTCAGTAAAGCAAGCAAGGATGAGAGTTGGCTATGGCATAAAAAGCTGTCACATCTGAATTTTAAAGTTATGAATGACTTGGTAAGAAAGGACCTTGCTAGAGGAATCCCTCAATTGGAATTTGTCAAAGATGGACTGTGTGATGCCTACCAATTAGGGAAACAAAAGAAATCATCCTTCAAAAGCAAGACAGAGTCATCCAGTGTTCAGCCACTTCAATTGCTGCATATGGACTTATTTTGTCCAGTAAATGTCATGTCAATTTCAAAGAAGAAATACTGTCTGGTGATTGTAGATGATTTTTCTAAGTTTTCATGGACCTTCTTTCTGCACTCCAAGGATTGTGCAAGTGAAATCATCATCAATCATCTCAGATTAGTAAACAATGGTTCTGAAGTCAAAGTAAAAAGAATCAGGAGTGACAATGGCACTGAATTCAAAAATTCCACAATGAAGGTTTTCTGTGAAGAGAACGGAATTGTCCATGAGTTTTCTGCTCCTAGAACACCTCAACAAAATGGGGTTGTTGAAAGGAAAAACAAAACTCTCATTGAAGCAGCTAGAACACTATTAAGTGAATCAAGATTGCCAACATATTTCAGGGCTGAAGCTGTCAACACTGCATGTTTCACTCAGAATATCTCATTGGTCAATCAAGCTAGAGGAATGACTCCTTATCAGTTGTTGACCGACAATAAGCCAACTTTAGCTTTTCTTCATGTCTTTGGATGCAAGTGTTTTGTGCTAAGGAATCAAGGAGATCACTTGGGCAAATTTGAAGCAATGGCAGATGAAGCTATTTTTGTTGGATATGCAGCAGGGAAAGCCTATAGAGTCTACAATCTAAGAACCAACATTGTTATGGAATCTGTACATGTTGTGTTTGATGATCAAAAGATTCTAGGTTTAAATGATGAAGGCTTCCATGAAAAGTTGAAATTTGAAAATGAGGTAGAAGGAAGAATGTACAATGATGATGATGAGGAAAATGAAGTTCATGACCATGGTAATTCACCAAGAGCTGTTAGTCCAACTAGAAGTGATGCTCACACTGGAAATGAAGCATCCATTGACAGTCATATTGGAGCATCAGATGCATCCGTCGACAGGCAAAATGGAGCATCAAGCTTGACAATTGTACTTTTGCCTTTGTCACTCTTCTTCTCCTCCTTCTTTTGAAAAGATCCTTTGCTAAATCTTCTCCTGTTGAATCTTCCTTTCTTGAAAGCTTTAGCAAACATAGCAAAGAGTTCCTGCATCTCAGATTCAGAATCACTGTTGTCAGAGTCCATATCAGTAGTCTCTGACTCAGAACTTTCTTTGCTTTTCTTCTTCCTTGAGTTCTTTACAGCAGGTTCATCATGTTGTTCCTCTGAAAGCTTCTTTGATTCAGATTGAGCAGTAAGTGCAACAGTTTTCATCTTTCCTTCACTCATGCTCTTCTTCTGCTGCTTGTCAAGTTCATAAGCCCTCAGTTTTCCATACACTGCCTCTAATGATATCTCATCCAGATCATTAGCTTCCTCAATTGCAGATATCTTCTCATTGTAGAAATCAGGCAAGGCTTTCATGAACTTAGTATTCATATCCTCCAAGTCATAATATTTACCAAGCATGGCCATCTCATTGATGAGTTTTGTAAACCTATCAAAGGTATCAGTAAGTGACTCACCAGACTTGGATTCAAAATACTCATACTGTTGTATAAGTAGTGTCCTAATATTCTTCCTGACAGGCTTAGTTCCTTCACAATGAACCTTAAGATTGTCCCATATATCCTTAGCAGTCTTACAAGAGAGAACATAGTTAGTGAGAACAGAATCAAGACTGTTGAATAATATGTTTCTCACTTTAGCATCCTTAAGAACGTTCTCCTTTTCCTTATCTGTCCATTCAGATTTAGGCTTCTCTGCTATATGTTCTGGAACAACTTCACCATTGACAGTTGCTTGTCCAACAACCCTTGTTGGAACAAAAGGTCCATCTCTAATTCTGTCAAGATAATCAGGATCTGTTGCTTCCAGGTGATGCAACATCTTTACTTCCCATAGAGTATATCTGTTTCTCTTGAGCATAGGGATCTTGGTATTACTATCCTTATAACCAGACATGATTGCAGATCTTTATGATTATTCGAAATCAACCTGCTCTGATACCAATTGTTAACTCGAATAACTTGTAGAAGGGGGGGTTGAATACAAGTTATATAATCGTGTCTGATTTTTGCTCGAATAAATAAAACAAGAACAAACAAATAAATCAAACTGTTTGTATTAATAAGATCAAATACAAACTCTACCAAAGGTGTACAAATACCTTTAGCAGCTGCTGACAATACAAATCTCTCTCTGTTTGTTTCGAACTCTCGAATACAAACCTTATGCTATCGACTCACAATCGTTCGACTCTTTTTACAATGATATATAGTGAGTATTTATAATGCTACCTATCAACTAATAACAGAAAGATAATCTATACATGACAATGTTATGCCGTCCAGTTGATAGTTTCCATCAATAGAAAATTCTTTCCTTCATGATATCTTCTTGCTTGTTCTTCAAACAAAGATCATGTTTTATAGCACTTGCCAGTTTCTGTAGCATCCATAATGACATCATCAGTAACACGACTGATATCAGGATTCTATCTTACATCAGGATCTGACCATCCCATTAGTACTTGACTTGCTCTATCAGGATTCTATCTCAGTTCCTGACATGTAGTACTTGATGCACTGTTCCTGACTTATTACTACAGATTATTGTCTAACACATATATCCTATACAAAGTGCTAAATCCTTTATAAAATCAGGATATACAAGAAGTATAAGTAAAATTCTATTCTTAACATCACAACTCATGAATTATTCCTAACAGATGATCTACAAGCCAAAGCAATGGAGATGGAATCAAAAGAGAATGGCTAGTAGTTCACCATATTGTAAGATTACTCAACTTGTAATTTCATTCATGTTCTCAATCAAATTTCATACCTCTACTTTTCAAGTTTTATCTTTGTGTATGTTAGGCTTGTTATCAGACATGAAATTGTGACTAAGGGTCTTACTCACAATTTGGGGGAGATTGTTAGTCACAGAGGCATGCCTGTTTACATCTAATAACAAGCCTAATTGTTTGTAATGCTTTGCATTACTTACATGACCTCTTAACTGAGGGAACCTCTAGTTGTAGAGTTTCTATTTGTTTTGTACTTGTAATAGGCATCAAATCCTAGTTGTGTAACTGTACTTATAAAGTCAAGAATAATGCTTGAAAGAAGTTCCAAGGTTCATGCCTCAAGCAAGAAGATAAAGACTGTCAAATAATCACAGTTGGGATTTGAAGAAATGAAGAATTTGCCTAAGTACCAATTCGAGAAGTACATTTGTCTATTCGAGAAGTCAGAGATTCGATATCTGAGAAGACACTGTTCGATATCTCTGAATGAACTATTCGATATCTCAGAGATTCGACATATCTAGTGCTCTATTCGAGAACTCAAGAAGTCAACAAGTCAAAGTTCCATTCGATATCTCAAGGACTTAGAAAGCTATTCGATATCTCAGGGATTCGACAAGTCAAGGAACCCTGGAGAAAAGTGTTATTCGAGAAGTGATTCGATATGTCAATCAAACAGTATTCGAGAACTCAGAGTTATCTAATCCTAGTTCTCGAATCAATCACTTAGCCACTTCTCAAATACATTCTTGGAGACAAAATACTGAAGAAATTGTACAAGTCAGAAACCTGCAATAAGCCAATGCACTTTATGGACCACAATCTGTAACGTGCTTTGGAAAGCCTACAAGGAAGCTTGGAGAGATATAGAAGAGACAAAGAGTTAAAGAAGTGGATCTGAACAGAACTTTGCAAAGTCAAATCTGTAGCCGTTTGGATGCTTACTAAAAAAGGATAGACATACAAGAAAGTAATTTATCCTGTAACCTTATTTGTAGTAAGTGAGTTGTATTCATGTTCTATAAGAATACAATTTCACTTCTTTAGTTGTTGAAGTTTTTCATACACACTGTAAGATATATCTCTCTGAGAAAAACGAAGCTGAGAATACTACCATTTGTATTCACAGATTGTGGTAACCTTTATCTAATAAAATATTAGATTAAAGTGATATTGTGTCTTGTGTCGTTCTTTATCCGCACCTACATATTTGCACACATAAACACATATCTTGCTACACAGATTCAAGAACGAGAAAAAGTTCAAGAATCCATTCACCCCCCTCTGTATTCTTTTACTGTATTCAATACTCAACACAAACTCACCTCCTCGATCTGTTCTGAACACTTTTATTTTTTTTCCCCATCTTCAACTTGAGAATGAAACTTCTTGAATACATTGAATGCCTCGTCTTTACTCTTGAGCATAAACACCCACATGGCCCTGCTGAAATCATCAACCAGTAGGAAGAAGTACCGGTTCCCACCTGATGTTAATGGTTCAATAGGACCACACATATCTCCATGTACAAGTTGAAGAGATCGACTTGCACTGTAACTTGTCTTCGCTGGAAAAGGTTTACTGGCATGCTTTGACATAAGACAGCCTGTGCATACTTCTTTGGACTTAGTCACATCTGGCAATCCTCGTACCATTTGATTCTTATACATGAGAGCCATTGATTTGAAATTTACGTGTCCAAGTCGAGTGTGCCAAAGACGAGATAGTTCCTCTGATTTTGACAACAAACAAACAGATTTTGCAGTTTCTATAATAATCTTATAAAGTCTGTTCTGAGAACGTTTTACCTTCATGAGGAGCTTTCCTTCACTTTTGTATACCCACAAGTAATTTCCATTCAAAATTACTTTGTTTCCTTCCTCTGACATTTGGCCCAAGCTAATAATGTTGTTGCGAAGTGTGGGAATATAATAAACTTCATTCAGAATACGTTCCTCTCCATTCTTGCATTTGAATACAATTGATCCCTTTCCTTCTATATTCACCATTGAACCGTCTCCAAATCTCACCTGCCTAGTCACTTCTTTATCCAACTCCTTAAACTTCATTTTTTCACTTGTCATATGATTACTCGCTCCATTGTCGAGATACCACAAATTTGACTCCATTCCTCTCTTACTTATGTCGATAACCAGTGCTGGCACCACACCCTTTTCATTTAATAGTATCATATCATTTTCTTTCTCATGTTTCGCCAGTAACAAAGCAGGTTCCTCGTCCTCAGTCTGTGCTATGTGTGACATTAAGCATGCACACAATTTGCTCATGTTTCTTTCTCATGCACGTCGAGGTTTTCGACATTCAGCAGCATAATGTCCATAAATTCCACAATTGAAACACCTTACTTTGCTCTTGTCTCTTCCCCCACGTGCCTTGTTCGTTCGTTTCAGCCACTCCTCCTTGGTAAGAAGAAGTTTCCCTTCATCGCTTTCTTTCTTAGCCCACTCTTCCTCTATCAACAAAAGTTGTTGGCCCCTAGAGGTTTCTGTTTATCCTTTCAGCCTTTCCTCGTGCGCCTTAAGTGACCCAACAGCCTCTTCCACTATCATTGTTTCTAAGTTTCCAAATTGTTCCATCGTCGACGCTATCTGCAGGAACTTTGACGGGACTGCACGCAGCAGTTTCTTCACCACATAGGCCTCCGTCACCTTATCACCAAGAGCTTGAATGTTTGTTACTAACCTATTTAGTCTCATACAAAAATTATCGAGTTGGTCTGTGTCCTTCATGTGTAGAGATTCAAATTCAGCTTTCAAAGTTTGAACCTTCGCATCTTTCACCTTCTCTGTACCTTGACACATTGTTTTAATTCCATCCCTGGCGTCCTTCGCTTTTTTCTTGTCTACAAGAGAAAGTAACATCTCCTCGGGTATTGCATGATAGATCATTGCTAGAGAAATTTTGTCCGTCCTGTCTTCGACCATAGCTTTAGTGTCGATTGCTTCCACTGCTTCCCAAACTCCATGAGCCTGCATGATGACTCTCATCTTCAATGACCAGGCTGTGTAGTTTGCTTTAGTAAGCATTGGATAACTCAGACCCATCGAAGCTCCCTTGCTCTTGCCTACATCCATTCCTGTTGTGTTCGACATATACTCGTGGTTTCACCAAATACCTATGCTCTGATAACAAGTGTTGTAAACGAATACAGAGATATATGATTTCAGAGAACACACAAGTACATGTACTACAATACTTTCTCTTATCTTATTCTCAAAGCAAAACAACTAATATATAGAAGTACATAAACAAGCCATCGGCTAGAAACTAGGAAAGAAACAAACTCTCCTAAACAACCTCAACAACTTCCTTTATTCACTCTAGATCCTAAATCAACTCAACTGACTCCTTGACTCGATCAAACCAGTAACATACGAATGAAAGCAATAAACATAAATAAACTAACTTATTAAGCCCAAGAATAAGAGCCCATAGTTTAAGATTAAAAGCCCAACAAACTCTGCAAAATGGGAATATCAATAATCCATCAGTTGATGTATTCTGAATGATTTGTGATTTATGGTACAATTGATCATATTAGAGATAACATGATTAAAGTAGGGACGAACAGAGTAGGGATAGGTATTACTTGCAGAGACGAACCACATAGGCAATTTTAAAACTTGAATGTAATGACATGAACTGCGGAAGCACTCTAAATGTGGTTGCATACGTGGAATTAAGCTTTGCGTAACTGAAATAATTTAAAAATTACCGGAATCGCTTGTTTGATGTATTATGTATATAGGTAATCCATCACAAAAGTTTTCAGCATTGCTTTGCTGCTCACATTCATTAGTATATTTGATGTGCTGGCAATGTTACTTTTCTACTGGTTTTTTTTGTTTGCTCTCACCACCAGCCACCAGGGAGCAGATAATGCACATGTTCAAGTACGAATATGTTCCATTTTCCTTTCAAAAACAGCTACAAGATTTAAGCAGCGGTCTTCTTATGATTGTAGACATAAGACCTCTTTATTTTTATTTTAAATCAATTAGAATTGTTCAAAATATACTAGTTAAACTTCCTGAAAAATTTGAAGTTACAATTTGATTGTTGAACAACTCTAAAGATCTATTAAATATTACCTTGGCATTGTTAAATGATATTTGTTATAGCATTAGATCGTTTGGGACCTTACTCTAATACCATAAGGTTTTAGAGCGACATTTTCTTAACATGCTCGATTTAGGAGAGATCTCAGGTTCGAATCCCTCCACCTCCATTTATTTAATTCATTATCTATTGTCTTCATTATCTGTTTGGTTCCATCTACCATCTATGTAAGAACCCAGATTTTGGTACTAATTAAAACTTTTTATTATGTGTTGGAGTACGAATGTATCAGTGGGTTAATAGATGAATATTGAATGGATCGGATTCAAATGTTTACGTGCTATGAAAAATGTGATTGATTGACGATGTAGATAAGAATAATCTATCGTCGAGGAAGTAAGATATGACATACAAACAGAGGAAGTATTCTCATGTCATCCAAATCGATATCTAGGATAAGTTAAGTAACTCCGTAAAAAGGATTAAGGAACGCTCGGAAAGCGCAAGAACATTTTTCTGATTGTAAGGATTAAAGAAAAATGAAATAAGTGATAAATAGTGTTTTTGGTGGAAATTGGAATATTATTAGACGACACTATATAGAAGTATTCAGAACGGATTTCTGAGTTCGTATCGATGATCAGTGGACGAAATAAGTGTATGTAAACGATATCAGATTCAGAAAAATAGCACTTTTATTTTCTCCGAGATTTCCCTGAACACTAAAGGATTTAAAGATTTATTTAAGAGATTTGAGGAATTTAAATTCAAGGATTAAAAGAGTATTAAAGATATTAGTATAAATATTAAGAAGGTTTCCGGTAAAACCTTAACGAGAAATATTTGAGATATTCCTCCGAACGATTATTGAAATTGAGCAATAACCAGACAAAAGAGTAAGTAGAGGATCAAGGTGCAAGCATGTGCAAGTGGATAAAGCAAAGTAACCAAGCTAGTTACAAGTTAACTAGCATTATTAGAAAACCAACCAAACACTTAGCTTACAACACACACCTTATCACAAGAATGCAACACTTGTCCCTTTAATTTGCATCATCCATGACCACACCATCTTTAATAAAGTAGTTTTATGGAAGATATTATCCATACAAACACAATAATTCATTTTAGAGGAGATAAGAGCAAGAGAACAAGCCTAGCACTCCATTCTCTCCATTTTGAACAAACTGTCCAGCATGACCATCAAGAAGAAGAAAATTCATATCTCCATTTCTATCCATGATAAAATCACCAAGTTTTAACCCAAGTCTCTCCACTCCATGGGCAATATTCGCTCCAAATTTCATAGCAATCCAAGTAGTATAGCCTAGGCAAATCACCTCCCCAAGTTGAAGAAGCAAACTGCCAGAATTCGTAACAGCTTCTGTACTGATTTTCAAACGGACGTATCTCCTTCATTACTCAATGGAATTTGGTGTTCTTTAGCTTGTTGGAAAGCTGGATAGATGCTCTACAACTCTCCTTTAGAAGCCTTGTCCAGAAAACCTGGGTAAGGCCCTCGTTTTTCGTGATCTTTCAATTGGGTTATATCAGATCCGAAAATCACTAATTATATTCTTGATGATTTTTGCTAGTTTAAGGTTGTTAAGGAGTTCTAAGGACTAGATCAAGGCTTGTTAGGCTCTAGCACTCACCAAGAAAGGTATAACTCTCTTGAAACCCTAGATCATACTTTGAGTTTTGTGATTGTTCTTAGTGATCTTAGATGCGATATGATTATAATGACGATATAAGCATGATTGTGTAGAAGATTTAATTGATTTAAGAGATATGATGTATATGGTGGTGAGATAAGTTGGGTTATGGACTGATTAGAGTGTATGTATGCCCGGTGTGGCTTGGTTGATGTTGGATCGTGATTTTAAAATTTGGAAACGTCCGATTTATAGCCGTCGTAATACTCGATTTTCATTAGACCTTAATAAACCATGTATAACAGTTAGGGTAAACTTCTGAACTTAATGATTTCATGACATGTACTTATAGATCTCGAGTCATAGATCGTTTTGGCACAAGAATCGAAGCATTTGGACTTACGGTTAAGGAGATATGATTTAATTACTAAAAATGGTTCGAAAACGTGAGTGCGAGTTCGTAACTGAAATTGGATCCCCTTAACCTGATTAATTCAGTGGCGAATCTTGATGATTAAATATTAGAGATGATAAGGAAGGTGTGAGAGAAGACCTCATGTCAAAAGAATCGTTTTTCGATTTTATAAAAATGTTCGAATCGAGGTTAAGTAGGAACGAACCCCTAAAAAGGACAATTGGTTATAACTTAGAAAACAAGCGATAAAAACTCGAGGTATAATCTTGGTTCGTAAACGACCGACCTTAGAAATTATATGACTTAAGTGCCTACCAGGAGTAAGTGCAATGACGTGCCTTGATAATGAGCAAGTGTCGGGTTAAAAACGGTGTTAATAAGAGTTACGCTTAGCTTCTTAAAAATGTTAAGTGATTAACCTCGAATATTTTGATTATGTATAGATCACCGGACCACCCCGAGTCATGCCACTAGCATAGCGGGAATACCAGGCAAGTTTCCAATACTTTGGAACTGTTGTTGTGATAATATATATATATCTGTTGTTTTCTGATACATATGTCATAGCATGCATGCCTACTTTCAAGTCATATAGACATACTTTTTTTTGAATGCAAAGTCATATTGACATACTTGTTCCCTAAATTGGTATTGGATTATAAGCTAGATAGATAATGTATCAGTTATAAGCCGGATGTTGTTAAGTCCCTTAGAGAAGGGTATATATATCGTATTCGTTGAATATAGACCGGCAGTCAGTATTTCTTGATATATCGTGATAATTTTCGGAGAAAAATATTTAACTAATATTTTTCCATTATTTAGTTTACGAATATTATTTTGAATATTCGTCTGAGATTATTTATTTAACAAATTTAATTTCAAATATTCATTTGAACTATATACAATGAATATTATTGTTCAATATTCATTTAAAGTCGATTCAATTATTGAATATTACCTCGAATATCCATTTGATAATTATTTCTTCAAGAAAGATTATTATTAATTTGAATATTCACTATTTGTTCAGTGAATATTATTTCGAATATTATTCGAATTTAATTTATTTGATAAGTATTATTAATTTGAATATTCACTATTTATTTAGTGAATATTATTTCGAATACTCATTCGAGTCATATTTATTTGTTAATTATTACTAATTTGAATATTCACTATTTATTCAGTGAATATTATTTCGAATATTCATTTGATAATCATTTATTCAACAAATATTATTAAGTCGAATATTCATTATTCATTCAATGAATATTATCTCGAACATCCATTTGATTATTACTTCTGCAATAAGTATTATTATTACTTCGAATATTCATTATATATTTGATGAATATTCTCTCGAATATTCCTTTGGAATTCATTCATTATTTATTTATTTATGGAATATTATTTCAAAATATTCATTTGATCATATTCTAAATATTACTTCGAATATTCATTCGAGTTTTATTTATTCAATAAGTATTATTATTAATTTGAATATTCATTAATTATTTAATGAATATATCTATGAATATTTATTATATTCGAAGATTATTTTTGAGCAATATTTTATATTAAGATTATTCCTTCCATGTTTTTAGACTTAATAAATATTCTATGAATATTTATTTAATTCCTCTTAACTCGTTTTAAAAACGATTCACTTCATTCAGATATTATCTTCGACCTTCGAATATTATGTAAATAATTTCAGAGTCTTATTATTAATATTATATTATCAAGGAAGGTTCTCAGTAACTTCATTCTTCATTCAATTCTATAATAAGGGAACCTTACTTGAGAGCTGTTATTTATATTGTGACTTCCCGGTCATAAATCTTTAAGGATATTCTTTTCACTCGCAACTCGGTTGCTATTTAAACCTTTGCGTACCCACTCATCATTCGAGGGGTAAGGGCGTTGGAACAAGTTGATATCCATTAACAAGCAGCAGCTTGGAAAATATTGGTGAAGCTTCCTTTCCAACTAGATACGACTACTTTGTGCAGTCTTATCAACAAGTATTACAGTTGGGGAAAGGGGGAAGATCTTTACGTTTCAAGGTTATGGATGTTACACAAACTAGGAGTCGTGTAAGAGGCCAAGTAGTGTCGGTCCATCCCATTGGCCCAACTGTTGGCCGGGGAGATCTAGCAGGGCGGTAGACAAGTAAATCCGTCAGATTCTTCCTTCTACCGGTAGTAAATCTAATTTGAGCTGTACAATCGGCGACTAATCATCGTGATTGGAACAGCGGGCGCGGTGAATACTCCAGTATTAGTTCATCATCCAAAGTTGGAAAATTTTCTGCAACACTGTCGGTGTTGACAGAGTGAAAAAGTGTTTGAATCTGGAATTGCAACATTTTTCTGCAAGTTCCTCTTTTATGATATTGATGCTGTCTTGCTTATCTTTGGCATAGCAGATATTCCCACAAAATTATATTTTGAGTTACCTTGTAACTTCATCTTTTACGTTATACTGGCATCATTTTCGTAAATGCATGGCATATGGTTTGAAAAATACTTTTAAACTGTTATATTTTTTTATTGTTCAGTTATACATTATTTTTGGTGGGCTATTGCTCACCCTTGCTTTATTTATTATATCACAACAACAGCTAGATTTGATGGCCAGCACAAGGAGCACTTGGTGCATGCAGGGACAGCAGTCATAGGGTTGCCCACTGATGTCATGATCAACATTGCTGAGGTAGGAGCAACCAGTACGCTAGACTGTCATTTTTAGTCATCAGACGTATTATATGTATGATTTATGTAAATGGATGGCAAAGAGTATGTAATAGTTTAGTTGTAAGAACTCAAGTTAGTGATTAATAAATTCGTTATTTACTCTGATTTCATCTCTGAGACTATAACGGGTGTGTTTTATGTTGATTACTTTGGGTCACAAGGTTGTAAATTTTGTTATGCTGGTTTTATGGATGGAAATTGAGATCGTAACAACCAGATCACTGACCCCGGATCTGGGGGTATTATAGAAATGGTATCAGAGAGTTACGTTATAAACCCCAGAGATGACGCGACGTTAAAACGATAAATTCACTAAGATAATAAGAACTCTTGGCAAGTTCATAGTCGGACTACATAATGTAGTACTGACATATAAAACCCTTATGGGAACTCTTAAGTATCATAATAGTAATTTAGCTCGGTATCGTATCGACGAGTAAGGCGACGGACCTTGAGGCTTACGAGCAGCAGCACGGGGATGCTTTATTATATGTTGACGATCGGCTTGAGGGTACTCGATAGAGTACCCGACTGAGAACCCGAAGGAGGTTCCAGCTAAGAAGGAGAATCCTATTAAGGATAAAGAGTTTACCTTTGAGGAAAGTAGGGTTACAGCCAGAGAGACTGTAAGAATTAAAGTACAGTGCTCAGAGAAGTGAGCGTAAAGAACTGAGATCTTGTTAAGAGAACTAAAGATGCATATTGGACTTATAGCCGGACTACCAAAGGTAGTACCAGCAAGTAAGACGAATAGGATAAATTACCTGAGATTTTATATGGGGATAGATAAGAATCCTTAGAGACTTTCAGATTAATGAGAAAAGAGTTAGAATGATGCGTGATTATCAAAGACATTGATGTAGAACGGGGAGCAGAGTCTCCAGGAGTAGTTGAGATAGAGGCAACAAGTGCCATATCATTGGATAAAAGGATTAGTATAAATATTGTCAATAGTAATTCGCCCTGAGAAGGCAGATTTCATAAGCTATAAATTATGAAGCCAAATTGAGATTGATGAGGTGGTTTATTCAAGGAAATGCTCATTTATGAATAGAGCAGCTTAGAAAGTAAAGACATTGGGAAGAGATGGCATGATTGGATAAAGTATATAAGGAAGCCGTAAGCGAGACGATGATCACAGAACCTACAAGAGGAAAGACCAGTGAGTCTATAATAAACCCGTAATAAGACTACTGATAAGGACTAAGTTGGGTTTAGTTCAACGCAGTGAAATGATGAACCAGAAACATTAGATGTATGTGATTCAGAGGAATATTAAATTCCTTCTTTTCCTTGAATGGATTATAGTAATTGCATTAAGTTTATTCCGACGCTGAATCGTAAATGGATCAAGTAATACGAACAGTGGTTAAAAGACAATGGGGAATGTTTTAAAGATGGAAACCTAAAGGAGCAAGTGTCTGCCAAATTCTAGAGGTATGAATTCCAGCAAGATAACGTTCCGCTATTAGGGCATGCGATCTATGGTGAGTAGCGTTGGTTGACCCCGCCGAGTTACAGGCATCTTCAAATAGAGAAAGATCAACCACGCTAGCGAAGGTGAGGAAATTTCATAGGATTCACGAGGTATTACTAACGATTTGTTCAGGACTTTACAATGATTGCAGTCCAGTAACCTGACCTATTTATAAGATTAAGAAGTGTGAATGAACCTAAAAATGTGAGAAAAATCTCCCTGGAGCTAAAGATGAAATTGGTGACGACCTAGCATTGGCGTTACCTAATGGAAGAAGGAAAATTTTGTGATTTATTATGATGCCTCTTGTACAGGTTTAGGCGATGTGCTTGTACAGCACGGCAGAGTAACTACGGACGCATTCGGACAACACGGTTCACCAGATTCAGATGGCCTTGGTGGTGCCAACTTTTGTGGAACGACTAACTCCGACGGTAGTGTTTCTTTTGAGACTAGTGGTTGGGTAGATTGACATGTGATAGTATCGACTATAAGAATATATATATTTGGTTCCTTTCCAGCGGTTAAACTTCCAACTTTATGTCAATCATTCCTTTATTATAACTGTTTACGATCCTACCTGCGTGGATGTTCATAGAACTGTTCTTCAGGTTTCGAAATCGATTTTCGTACTGTTACCCGTGTGTGGAAAGACTAACCAAAATTCCCTAATTCTGGAAAGAATTCAACCAATTTTGGCAAACCTTGTCTTTCTGATTATCGGAAATTGTCACTAAAGAAAGTAGAAACTGGAGCGAACCCTATAGATTGGGAAGGGTAGCCGTTGCATGGGTTGGCGAACCGACCCTGATTGTTACAATGGATTGTAGAGATAAGATAATAAAGTTGAGATTGAACGATAAAGGAGAATTGCATTCAAGAACCATAACGGATTGAGTTGACTTAAATGAAATGGCTATTATGCCAAGAGCGTTAAGCTTATGTAGCACGTGGGATTTATAAGAGAAGTCGAAAAGATAAAAATAAAGGAAAGGTGACCGGAGACGGTACCGAGAAGTTGATAAAGATGTATATGGATTAAAATTTAGAAAAGATCAGAAGGTATCAAGAAGAGTAGCAGTACTCGAGTTAAGTGACTATGCTACTCTGGTACTTAAGATTTGCTGTGAAGGGGAAGCAGTGAACAAATACATTTAGGAGCACGCGGGAAAAAGCATATGGATAAGTGTAACATGTCCCAGATAATTATCTTCGCTATGAACAAAAGAGGCACTATGCCAGCAATTGATAGAAAAGTAATGCCATTAGCTAACCCTAAATCACGTACTATAGCGCGGCCATTTGGGGCCAGGTGACCAGGAGTCATAAAGTGACTAGACCAGCGATGTATGGACAAAGCGGGGTTGCTTCTAACCAAGCGCCGACCGCGAGAGTTTTTGGATATAAAGTGAAGTGATTTAGGTGTATATGATAGACCAGTTTATGAACTAGAAATAGAAATAAAGTGAATTGAGATATATGATGATGGAATTTTATGGATACCATGGATGTATTATGCCTGAGGAAAGTGATTAATGAAGGTTAATGAAGATTGTTAAAGACGATGCAGTATGATGCATAATTGTTATCTGAAACTTAGTATCTTTAAGAAGTGTGACAAGTACTAAGAGATTCACGATGAATACGACCAATATCTTCCAGAACATCCTTGCTACCATTACCAAGTGCTGTAAGAAGAGCAGATAGACATGTGTTGTCTTTTAGAAGGTCATGTAGACTGACATCCATTTGAAAGAAAAGGTTAGCATTAAGCTACCTATAGCTTATCAAGATGAGAATGATTGAAAGAGACCCTTATTAAGGTATATGATTTGATTGTCAATAAAAAGGCTGTAAGTATAGAATTGAGGATAGAATATCCATAAATTAGGACCAACCTAGGAATGCACAAAGGATAACATTACCCCTAATAAAGACATTGTGAATCCAGATGATATAAGTTGAATCGACCAAGGAGACGATAACCTGTAAGGATTTGTTGAAAGAAGTCTCGAAAAGTGCATAGACAGAATTGTTGTAGGATTGATCAATGATACTGTGAGATACCCTGTACCCAGAAGATACAGGAGGAATAATGAGGATGACCTAAGAAACCTTATAAGGAAAAAGGTAATACTCTGAGTTTCAAAATGGAAATTTGGTAGGAATATATATGACTAATGATGCCGGATGAGGCATGTGCGAAACCATGAGCAGGAATGGATTGAACCAATAGAGGTTGAGATTGTTTTAAAGCAAGAAAGACCTGAGATAAAAGATATCCTAGACATAATGAAAAATTAGCCGTGATAAAATTCACACTTAAGGATTAAGGCAATAACTTATGGAAAAACACTGAGATATTTGTCTCCTTCAACAAAGCTTAAGGAAGAATACTTCTACCCAACGGTGATGAGAATGAGGTAGACAAATTGAGTTGAAGTAGATCTAGAAAACATTGATTGCAAGGAAATTATTATCAGGAAAGGCCAATGAGGTGGCCGACACTTTAAGTATTGAGGAGTAATTATAAATGCTCATACCAAAGAAATGGAATGGTATTGAGAAGGACTTTGAAGGTCAGAATGTGGTGAAGGAATTTACATTCCCTCTAATGGTTGTGCAAGAATCAACCATAAGAGTAGTTTAAGTAAAGATTTGATTTCTGATATCGTCTTAAGCATAATACATACCTTAGAAGGTCCTAATTTGAGGTAAACCAGGACCATGATACGAAATTGATTAAGTGAATCGTTAAGTTTCCAGCCTTCTACTGAGGATATATGATTTATAATTTCATCAACCTGACATAGCTACACTGCTTGAAGCTCTTCTGCGATTTTACCCGCCCCGTATAATATCTACATCAAGTTCAGGAAGTATTCCTGGTGGACGAGGGATATGATACTCCTATGGTTTTGATGATCACATTCAGCAAGCTATTTGCTTGTAGTTTGATATAAAACATTGTGTTATGGTTGTACTAACTTGGTTTTGCAGGGTATATTAAGTTTACAGAGAATATATATACAGCAAGCCATTTGGTGTTACAACAGAGATAGTTTGGCAAGCCATTTGCATTGACAGACACAAACAGCAAGCCATTTGCAAACTGCCAGAAATCCTGAAGACTTATATCAAGACAAATTCTCATGGATGTAATTCAGGAAATATATTGTGAGGATTCTTTATTATATAATACGTACACAATATATTCTAGAGCTCAAATCTTTTCAAATATTTTTCTTTAAATTATTTTATAAAACTTATAGGAGTTTCCTTATTTAAAAGATTTCTTTCTAAAAAATCTCCTATACGCGTTTTATATCTATACAAATCAGAAGGGTTATGTTTTCATCGATTTCTTTCTTCCAAACCCTCTGTCTAACGTTCACAAGAACGTTTGTAAAATCCATAACCAATTGAACGTTGGAAATTGATTCTAATAGTTCGAATAAATTGGTGATTGATTTTCTGAACGTTGGTGTGAAGCTTTATAAACCTGTTCTTGTGTTCATTCGTTTCTAACAATCCAGAGATCATTTAGAGAAAACTTTCAAGCACACAAGATTTCAAACAACTCGGTTTTTCATTGCTATATTCTTTTGATACTCTCGAGCTCTTAATATATTTATACGTGCTATATCTTAGAGAGTTCATAGTTTGAGTTGTATCCATTATTGATTGTATTGTTCGAATTGTAAGGTTTAGTTGTTGGACAAGTTGGCTTGGGAACTAGGGTTTGGTGATCGTTGCTAGAGAAGTATACTTGGGAAGTATAGCTTAGAGAGCAAGTTCAGAAACAGGAGTTCAGCACGCCATTTGTCAACAGCTGGGTATTAAGGGAGATATATTATTGTATCTTGTAATTGGTTTTATTTCAGTGATCAATAATATATTCTCTTACCAAGTTGGTAAGGGACCAGGACGTAGACCATAGGGGTTAGGGGTCGAACCTAGCTAAAAGTCTCTGTGTTCTTTATTTTCTGCTCTTTACTTACTGCTTGTATTTGGCTTACTGTTTCTGCACTTTACTGTACTGATTATCTGTGCATTCAGCATACCATTTGTCTTTGCATAAAACGAAATCAGTAAGCTGTTTCTGGTAATTTTTAAAATCGGTTTTAGTTGAACATAGTTAGCCATTTACACCTATTCACCCCCCCTCTAGGTGTGCATTTTCATTTGGTATCAGAGCTTTGGTATACTAACAATTCTGTAACAGGAAAGTATTCGATCATAATGGCTGAAAACTATCCCGAAGGAAAATCTGATTTTAGGCCTCCACTTCTTCATGGCACACACAACTACCACTGGTGGAAAAGCAGCATGGAAACTCACTTATCCAGAGATCCATTAGTTCTGAGAGTTGTGCAAAAAGGTCCATATGTCTTTCTTGATAAGGATGGCAAGCCAAAGGATGTTGATGATCTCACTCCGGACGAATTAATCAAACTTGGCTACAATGGAAAGGCTAGGAGTTCTCTTATGAATGGTTTGAACCAGGCTGAATATGATAAAGTATCTTCACTCAAATCAGCAAAAGAAATGTGGGATGCTTTGGAGACTTATCATGAAGGTTCGAAATCTCTAAAGAAGGTGAAACTTAGCAAGCTAATGAATGACTTTGGAAACTTCAAGCTTAATGAAGGTGAAACTATCAAGGATAGTCAAGCACGGTTTCAAGTTACTATTAACTCACTGAAGAGGCTTGGAAAATCTATACCACAAGATGAAATCAATATGAAGGTCTTAAGTGCAGTACCATTTATCTACGAAGCCAAAGTTTCTACCTTGGAATCCTCACCACTTATTGATACTATGGATCACTTGGCTGTATTTGCTGAGCTAGAGCAATTTGAAAGCAAGATAAATGGAAATCAGGTGGGAAGTTCAAGTGTTAAAGCTCCAACAGAAAAGATGAAGAATATGGCTCTCCATTCTAAAAATAGCAAGCCAATTGACTCTAATGATGAATCTGATTCAGATGAGGAACTTGCACTTATTTCAAAGAAGATCAAGAGGCTGATAGAAAAGAAGAATATGATGAAAAGGGAAAGAGGTGGTTTCTACAACAACAAGAAAGGCTCAAAAGACTCTAAGGAGGAAACTTGTTTCGAATGTGGCAAGCCAGGGCATTATAAAAGGAACTGCTACAAACTAAAGTCAAAACAGCCTACTGTTTTCAAGGATAAGAAGAAATCAAAGGCTCTACTGACTTGGAGTGATGATGATTCAGATTCCAGTGATGACTCAAGTGAAGAAATGGTGAACTTAGCACTTGTTGGAATTGAAGATGAATCTACTCAAGGAAATTCAGAAGGAGTATATGCTGAAACTGATTCTGAAGAGGATTCTAGTGAGGTAAACTCTTCTAATGATTATATTTCTTCAGATGATACTTTGTTAGATTCACTAACCATGCATGAACAAAATAGTGTTACAATTGAAGAACACATGGCACTAAAGGCTGAAATCAGCAAGCTGATTGATAAGAATGCCTATTTATCCAAAATGGTAAAAGATCTGTTGCCAAAAATGGAAGAATGGGATTCAACTTCATTCAGTAAAGTTACATAGATCAAGGAACTAAATACTAAGAACAGACATTTAGAGGCTAATGTCAAGTTACTTGAAAAGAGAAACAAGACCTTGACTGAAGAAATCAAAGAGCTAAGGTCTGATGTCAAAACTAAAGCTAAAGCATTGGAATCATACAAAATGAAGGAATCTAGTCAAGCCGAATCCTCAAAAACTACTGAAAAGAGAGTCCAGCAAGCTGAACTCATCAAACAGCAAGCTGAAGTGATCACCCTCCTAGAAACAGAAGTTAAAGATCTCAAAAAGGGCATGGAAACTTTTGTTCAAGGTGAAGACACTTTAAAAACAATGATGAAGAAGGCAAATGTACCTTTGGTCAGAGAAGGTGTTGGTCTAAACTTCAACAAGAAAGATAAGGTTCTCAAATATGATGGAAGGAATGGCATTCCCTACAATTATGCTATGCCTTGGAAGACATGCAACAAATGTGGTGGAAAAGGACATCTGGAAAAGAATTGTGTGGTTCAAGTATATCATAAGACGAAAACAGCATACCAGAATGGATCAGGCAGACAGAAAACAGCTTACCAGAATGGACCAGACAGGAGACAAACAGCATACCAGAATGCTTCTGGCAGAAGACAAACAGCTTACCAACAGAATGATCAGTCCCCAAAAGTGGTCCAAATGTGGATCAAGAAATCTGATTTAAATGATTTATATATTCTTGCTACTAACCAACCTAGACCCAAACCTATATGGGTACCAAAACATTGAGTTATTTTTGTTTGTTTTGTAGATGTGCCTTGTTGCTAAGGTCAAGTCAAAGCAATGGATCTTGGACAGTGGATGCACAAGACATATGTGTGGAGACAAATCTCAGTTTATGAATCTCAAAATGAAAAAGGGTGGAAGAGTGACAATTGAAAATAGCAAAACTCTTCAAATCCTTGGTACCGGTTCTATTGGTAATAGTAATATTTCAATTGATAAAGTTCAATATGTCAAAGGTCTTTCTTATAATTTGCTGAGTGTTACTCAATTATTTGATGATGGACATCATGTTGAATTAGGCATTGATAAAGCTATTATTACTATTGGTACTAATAAATTCCCCCTAGTTGCTAGAAGGGAAGGAAATATATATGTATTAGACTTTGATATGCAGGAAACAGCATGCTGTTTGGCTGCAATGGATAATGATCCATATATTTGGCATAGAAGATTGGGTCATGCACACATGGATTTGCTCAGAAAGTTATCAAGAAAGAAACTAGTGAGAGGGCTGCCCAAACTAAAGTATGTCAAAACAGAAGTATGTTCAGCTTGCCAATTGGGAAAACAGCTTCGAAGTACTCACAAATCAAAGAAAATGGTATCTACTTCTAAACCCTTAGAGCTTCTGCATTTGGACTTATTTGGTCCAGAAGCTTACAAGAGTATTGGAGGTAAACAATATGGTTTTGTGATTGTAGATGATTATTCTAGATTTACATGGGTATTATTTCTTCGTACTAAAGATTGTGCTTTTGATGAGTTTAAGAAGCTAATCAAATTACTTGAGAACAAGTTGAATACAAGACTTGTAGGTATAAGGAGTGATAGAGGAGGTGAATTTCTCAACAAAGACTTCGTTGATTATTGTGAAAAAAGAGGAATTACACATGAATTTTCTGCACCAAGGACTCCACAGCAAAACGGAGTGGTGGAAAGGAAGAACAGGTCACTACAAGAAACAGCAAGGACTCTATTGCAAGAAAGCAAGCTGCCTAGAAGTTTTTGGGCAGAAGCAGTGAATACAGCGTGCTATTTGTTGAACAGAGTCATCATCAGGCCTATTTTAAACAAAACTCCGTATGAATTGTTGAGGAAAAAGAAGCCAAACATTAGTTACTTCAAAATCTTTGGCTCAAAGTGTTTTGTGCTCAAGACAATTGAGAATGATGGTAAATTCGATGCTAAATCTTATGAGGCTATTTTTCTTGGCTATTCTTTAACTAGTAGAGCATATAGAGTGTATAATTTAAATAAACATATAGTTGAAGAATCTATTGATGTTACTTTTCAAGAACCTAACAATGATCTGCCAAGAGATGAGGAAGAATTTGCAGGTGAAACTGATAACATACAACCTCAAGTTACTGGAAATCAGCAAGCCAACAATTCTGCTGAAACTGGAAGTCAGCAAGCCAACAATACTACTGAGAATGGAAAACAGCAAGCTAGAACTGCAAATCAGCAAGCTGAAGTGGTCAGATTAACTTCACATGAAGAAATTGCTCAACATTCTCTACCAAAAGCTACAAGGACAGTAAAGAATCATCCTCCAGAACTTGTCATTGGAAATATCTCAGATGGAATCACAACAAGGAGAGGAAAAGCAAACTTTTGTGCTTATGCTGCCTTTTTAGCTCAAGAAGAACCTAAAAATATCAAGGAAGCACTAGAAGATGAAAATTGGATCATGGCAATGCAAGAGGAACTCAACCAATTCGAGAGATGTGATGTTTGGGAACTTGTAAAGCCACCAGAAGATGATTCTATCATAGGAACCAAATGGGTGTTCAAGAACAAAGTGGATGAATTTGGAACAGTTACTCGAAATAAGGCAAGGCTCGTGGCTCAAGGCTATAATCAACAAGAAGGAATTGATTTTGAAGAAACATATGTGTTGTGCCCAAAATCTCCATGGGCTAGATTTAGGCCCATTAAGCTATAGGGTTCGATCCATACGAGCCAGAAGATAGATCCAGTACGAGTTGTGATGGTCAGATAGAAGAAATGACTAACGAAGTATGAATATCAGGAGGTTCCCAATGGTCAGGAAGCTGAGCTGAGCACTAGAAGACCAGGTTCCTCCCTGCAGAAGAGTTCAAGACAGCCTAGCAGCAGCAGTGAAGACAACAAGAGCATACGGGAACCACAAAGAGGCTCCCCAAACTAATATATTTGTTATTTGTGCAGGTACAAGTACCTATAATGAGGTCCCTAAGCAATATGTCCCGAAATAAGGAGGTTCCTGAGAAACAGGTTCCTAGACAGAGGTTCCTGAGAACCAGGTTCCGAAATACAGGTTCCTGAGCACCAGGTTCCTGAGACATAGGTTCCTGAGCACCAGGTTCCTGAACGTAGCCAATCAGAAAGAGACCGAATTATTATTGGAGTGTAATTCTAGGGCGCAGTTGATCCTAGAATGCCTCTAATAGACATGAGAATTATAGTAGGGTACGAACTCGAGTTCTACTCTACTTAGCCAACTAGTTCGTGAAAGGCTCTAAAGGAACCTGAGTCCTACACGAATTAGACAACCGAATACAGCTGGTCAAACAGAATCAGCTTCGCATTAGAACTATGTGAGCTTGATCCCTATATAAACAAGGGTACGTAGGCACCTTGGGAGGACGGACACAGATCTCGCTAATGGAACCTGCGATGATTCTCGTAACCTCTCAAGCTCAGCTCACCCCCACCATCAAATCACACCCAAATCACCAAAAACAGCCAATTACATGTGTTATACTTGTAAATTCCAGTGGGCCTCCGAAAATCACGTTGATTACGAAAATCCTCCATCAACATTGGCGCTAGAAGGAGGGGCTTCCTTGATCGTTTGTGGGGGACAAACGAGATATCAAACTATGGGTGTTTATTCTTTGAACAGATTCTTTGTCAAATTCGTTCATGATGGTGGTCGCCTTTAATACTCCTATACAAACGCAGATATATAACTATACTACAGGGTCACTGGGTATCACGTTTGAGAGACAGATTAAATATAGAATTGACGACGGCACTTCTCCTGATAATCATTGATAGGAATCGTAACAAAACTGCGAGATTGATGGCTGCTGTTGTATCCAACTAGGACATATAGATGATTTTGTTATGTGCCAGTGGTGATAATATGGACGATAGCAAGATATTGACTACAGTAACGGTGTATCAATGGCTGACCAAGAATTTTAAATCAACAATTAAGTATTTTATCAAACGAAGAATAGTGACGACGACATCAGAATATTGGTTCAGTACGTATTGACTCGACGGTGTATGTATGGGTGTTAAAGGTGTAGCCCTGGATAGAGGAAGCAACGCTGCGCTTGCATACTACTTACTAGAATCGGAAGCAGTCGTGATTTAAGGAAATTAAGGCTAATGATTGTTTCATGGGTGATGTACGTAGCTCGTTCGCTCAAAGGTCTGGTCGCAGGTGGAGAGACGGTAATGAGAAGATGCCAGGATTAAAGGCATGGCAATACATTAGTAATTTATGAGTGCTAATAGCAGTAATAAACCTCGATATGAACAGCTATGTACAAAGAGTCCCATGAGACGACACTGATGGTTCCTGGATGGCAGGTATATGAGATAATAGCACACTGTGTAGCAAGCAAGATTGAAAAGAAGGATAGAGTTTTCATGGATTTCCAAACAGCAACGACAAGACGTTAGCAATAGCATTTTATTGTTCTTCTAATGGCGTACGTGATGTTGAATATCAAATACAAGTACAAGATCTTGTGCATATATAGAACAAGATATGGAGAAGCAGAGTCCAATGAACCTGTGTTGGTTTAGTTTGTTGTATTATACGTGATCTGGAAACCATCTCAAAACCACCAGGACTGATGTTTTTATTGTTTACCAGGAGTGATAATATAGATGATAACATGATATAGATGGTAGCAATAGGTCATGGTCCGAGAATAATATGCTTATGAACGGCAGGCAAAGAATTCTATACTTGTATGTACGTGAACAGTACGCATATGGTCAGGTTTTTGGTGGTAATTAGAACAGTACAACGGTGAAGACTACATCAGAGCAAGTTTTAAGTATCTATCCAATGGAGTGCACGAAAACATCTGGGTCTCAATCTATGGCGAGCGAGATACAGTGAGGTGTGAAAGATGGTTGACGACGGAATGCCAGCCGTGTTTGAATAAGAAACAGGTTGTTCCTTGTGATTTCCCCGACAATGATGGTAGCTACAGCCATGACGATGCTAATAGTGGAACACGGAAGCCAGAATAAGAGGTGTTTTATATTACCAGGTTGTGATGAAGTAAAGAGAAGATACTAATGTCAAGACAAAGGCAAACCAATGCTGCGGAGCTCGACAGTGGTAACAATATTACAACTACAACGATTTGTGCCAGTGATAAGTGAGATGTTATTGGGAGTTATCCGAGAGGAAGGCTTAGTTCACCAGAGGAGTGTGGGCTGCGACAAAAAACGGTGTCCATCTGTAGGTTATGTTCAGGGACATGAGCGATATGTTAAGAGATGTGCACCTGGAACAAGAACGGTGTGCTGGTGAAGCTTGAATTAGTAAAACAGGCCAAGAATTGCACGACATGGTGGTATATAAATACATATAGTGTATATTGATGGAGTCATTACGATCACATTCCAAGAAGATAAAGTGCAGAAGCTGTTTTGTTGGTCATGTGGTGTTTAAAAAATTGTCAAGGACATGAGTACGATGATCAAAGACATGTATGAGGCACCTTGTTTGGTTAAGGACAAGTGTTATACCATTGAAAACCCTAGAACATGTGACAATGGCACCTTAGGCGTATGACTAGGGGAAGAGAAGGTTTGATACAGGTTCTTTCCCATAAACAATGTACCTGTAGAGGATAGATAGATAGAGCTGATATATGGTGATGAAACAAAGATGATGGATTAGAGACTAGTTTACTATATTCGTAACAGCTTGAATCAAACATCCAACGATGACGGCACCAAAGCACGGCTAACGGAGTGCCTAGCAAGGATTAGCAGCAGCGGTAGAAGATTAAAGAATATATATATATATGCGATCTGGTTTTCAGTGCTTAAGGAGCAAACACGGAACATGTGGTGACCACACGAAGCTTAAAGTTGATGACTCCGGGTGGACAAAAAAGTCAAATAGTGGATCTTTGTCGACAATAAAGTGAAGGTGTAGTCGATGAGCCAGTAATATGGCTGTTATAATACAGCAAGTGGCTATGATCAGGGAAGTTGTTCCGATTGTAAGCGCAAAACAACAGTGGAGCTTAACATGTGACAATCCTCGATGATAGGAACTTGCAGGCTGTATATACCTCTTCGATGTCTTGGCAACGACTAACAAGCAAAGAACCTTATGATCATATATAAGCGATGACAACGATAGATTGTGTAGCAACAATGAAGAAAGGAATAGCTAAAGTCCGGTGAAGTTATATGAATACATGGTGCAGTTGCAGCAACATAGAATTTCAGAGACGAAACAACAGAGAGAATCAAACATGAGAATCACCAACGAGACTGTTTGATGATATTCGCACTTGCGAATGCATAGTAGGAGAGCTGTTTTACAATGACAGATTCAATCCACACGGAAGATGCATGAGGTGTTCAACCGTAGATGCATATAAGCACGACCATTAATGTTCTGGTGGTGCTAGAGGTTTGTATAGGGTTTCCTACATATTTATGCACACACATGCATATGCAAGAGGACACGTTGTGGTGAAGCAGCAAGAGTTACAAGATGCCAGGGATAACTACATTCAGGAATGGCTGTCGAAGTACCAATAGCATGTTGACACGAACAAAAAGAAGAAAAAGAAAAGGAGTAGTAGAGAATATGCACATACCTCAGAAAGAATGCAGGAAACAAAACCCGGTGGTCAAACATGTGTATTTGTTGACGACAAAAAGAATTAGTAGTACCAGGTCAAGCAAAGAAGAAGAGCAGTCACTAACACATGCAGCGAGGACATTAAGTTACATTAGGATTTGAGGTTCAGCTATGAGAAGTGACTGGTTACATGGTAGTAGCAGAGTATAGCCAAGACAGATAAGTTGTGAAGATAGAATTAGTATATCAAAGCACAGAATGGTGGATGCAAAAAAAAAGAAAGCTAATGCAGTAAATCAGAATTCTGTGTCTCCAGAATTTGGGTCAACTTGACAGAATAAACTGTATTTATCTGGAAGGATGTAGGTGCAGTATGTTACACCGTTGGAAAGATGCCGGAGTCTAGTTTTCAACAAAATTTACGGCTCGTAAAAATTCATTTTCTACAGAAAGTTATCCCATATTAAGTGAGAGGTGGTCAAGATGTCTAGAATGCAATTTCAGCTTGTTTTATTCTGTGAAAAGAATGGAGGTAAGAAATGATACATGTGAGCTCTTGAGGTTATTTGGAAATGCAATAAGAATCACATGGAAAGCAGCTGGGCAAAGCACAAGAAACAGAGACAGAAGAATGAATGCATTGTACGACGTCAAAGCTCGAGCAGGAGGTGTGGTGACAATTAACGCTGGATACTTACATTCAAGTGGATTGATCGCTAAGCATTACAAAACTAGAGTGAGAAGCTTCATTCAATTCAGTGAGTTGCTGGAAATACTTTGCGAACAACCTCTCTCAACATCTCTTGTTTCTTACAATGAGTTAGCTCGCGTAAGCTTAGAGGTGTTGGATTGGGATATTTGTGTTTGATATAGAGATTCGCTCTCAGCACGTGTCGTAAGAGGTTGAAGAAGATCGAGAGAAAAATGTCAATGCAAGGTGATTCAGAATGAAAATAAGAATAGAAAAAGACCTACTGGCAGGAGGTTCCTGGAACCAGAGGTCTCCCCCCGTGCGCAATAATTTTGCTGATGAGTATGTACCTGAGTAAGAAAGTCAGATAGATGAGATCTCGAGAAGATTATATCTCACACACGAGGTCATATGATGAAGAAGAAATTAGAGGAAAAGTTGAAGCTATAAGCAAGAATAACACGAAGAGGTTACAATATCGATCGAAGCATTAAAGAAGATTCAGCATAGTTTGAAGATCAGATACAGTTAAAGATTTTGATGAAGAGTAGATGCAAGAATCATTCTTGATTTTGACAAGAGTAATTAGCGAGATCAGAAAAGTTGATATTTGTTATGATGAGAGAAATTGAGCACTTTGCCTCAAGATTAATGAAGAATTGTGGAGCTTCCAGAATATAGTTCTCCACCGAAGACAAGCTTCCCTGAAGAACTGGGGGGTAGTATAATTACTATTGCAAAAATCAAGGATTTCAAAATGTTAAGAGAATTCAGGTTAAGGAACCTCATGATCAGGTTCGGAAACCTCATAGCTCAGATTTGGTTCAGAAACCTTGCGAATTGAGTGGTCTAGTACTTTGAAGAACAACATGCTTGCATCATGAACACGTCAATGAGTTTTCAAAGCTTAACGGAGGCTTCCACTTCACAGCAGATCAATCTAGAGAAAGATCCAGGTGATACCTCTCCATTTATGCTTACATATTCGTAGAAACCACCCAGGTACGTGCAATAAATTCTTGCTATACATAAAGCATGCATAAGCATCTATGCTGTTGAGATCTTACATGAGATAAAGCTATGATTATGTCTTGATTATGTTTCTAGATGTTAGAATGAACATTTACCTGCAGCTTGCAGGTTCCTTGATATTTACATACATTTAGTAGAGTCCTTGCTATTTACTTGCACCTCGCAGGTTCCTTAATGTTTACCTGCAGATCGCGGGTTCCTTGATATATACCTGTAGCTTCCAGGTTTAGTTATATTTACCTGTAGCTAACAGGTTCTACGTTACTCATATGGAGATTCAGGTAATAGCTTCCAAGTATAGCTATTTTACCAACATCTAGTAGATTATTCGATATTTTCTTGTAACTGACATGTTACAGGTTCATTCATATATGCTTGAAGCTTGTATATGCCAGCTTCCAAGATCATTGATATTGCTTAGAAGCCGGTTGTAGACAGCTTTTGATTAGCAGCTTCCTGCTAGAAGTTTTTAGCCAGTCGATACTTGAGTAAAAGAAAGTGTGTGTTGCTGCAAAGATTTTATGTATCTGTAGTTAACAGATTTTATGTTGTTCACCTGTAATTTTCAGGTTCATTTGTATTTTTCCGAAGCTCATCGCAACAGCTTCCAAATTCACCTGTAGCTAACAGGTTCATATGAAGAGATTCCGGTACACATACCACGAGAGCTTTCTATCCATAAAGGATCACATAATATCCAATTGGATTCACGTAAGTCTTCGCCAGATTATTATTCTGATTAGACAGCATGGCATTTCTTTTAGCAAGAATTGATGATAGTAGAAGAAGATCTATTTTGCTTATGATGAGGTTAGTCTTCCTTATTCTTAGAATGACGATGATGATTATAGCTTCCTTATTGTTCTTTTACGTAACAGTAATTACCCAAAAGAACTGGGGGGTAGTATTCCTACTTAGACAATAATATGCATGTTTGATTAGATATTTCACATGCCAATTTGAAACTTTTTAAGTGCTAGTTTTAGTACTTGTATTGTGGAACAGGTTACCTTGACTAACAGGTTCCTGTAGCATTGACAGTATTTGCAGGTTACCTTGACTAACAGGTTCCTGTAGCATTGACAGTATTTGCAGGTTACCTTGACTAACAGGTTCCTGTAGCATTGTCAGTATTTGCAGGTTACCTTGACTAACAGGTTCCTGTAGTTTTGACAGTATTCACGAAGTATGAGTATGAATTGACAGAATGTGCAGACTACGATTGATTGATCAGAATTAGCTTATAGACAGATTGTGTTGAGAAAAGTATTAAGCCTCGGGCAGCTTCCCGAGCAAGCATTGAATTAAGCCTCAGGCAGCTTCCTGAGCAAGAGTTAAGTCTCAGGCAGCTTCCTGAGCAAGTATTAAGCCTCGGGCAGCTTCCCGAGCAAGCATTGAATTAAGCCTCAGGCAGCTTCCTGAGCAAGAGTTAAGTCTCAGGCACCTTCCTGAGCATGAATTAAGCCTTGGGTAGCTTCCCAAGCCTGCATCGAGAAAAGTCCCAGGTAGCTTCCTGGGCATCGAGAAAAGTCCCAGGTAGCTTCCTGGGCATTGAGCAAAGTCCCAGGTAGCTTCCTGGGCATTGAGCAAAGTCCCAGGTAGCTTCCTGGGCATCGAGAAAAGTCCCAGGTAGCTTCCTGGGCATTGAGCAAAGTCCCAGGTAGCTTCCTGGGCATTGAGCAAAGTCCCAGGTAGCTTCCTGGGCATCGAGAAAAGTCCCAGGTAGCTTCCTGGGCATCGAGCAAAGTCCCAGGTAGCTTCCTGGGCATCGAGCAAAGTCCCGGGTAGCTTCCTGGGCACGAGAAAAGCCTCAGGTAGCTTCCTGAGCAACTGTGATTGAAAAGCCTCAGCTGACTGAGCACGACATTGTTGCCAAAAGCCTCAAGTTCCTTGAGCACGTGAATTAAAGTCCTGACAAAAGGCACCTAAAGTCCTGACAAAAGGCACCTAAAGTCCTGACAAAAGGCACCCTAAAGGAACCAACACGCCTCGAGGCATGTTGGGACCTAGAGTTTAGGATTGGGAACCAAGCAGGTGACCTTTCCAAGAGAAAAAAAAAAAAAGGAACCAACACGCCTCGAGGCATGTTGGGACCTAGAGATTAGGATTGGGAGCCAAGCAGGCAACCTTTCCAAGAGTTGACCCGAATTATGCAAGAGAAATTTTACTAACATTAACTAGTTTCTGTTTTATGTTTGCTTTGCAGGATTAGTAATCATCAACAGCTATTCATAAGGAACCTGGTCTAGCTATTCAGCAATGAAAAGTTAAGAAGTTATCAAGAAAGATTATGGTTTAGATTATGGTTTTGGAAATAGTACTCGAAGTATGAAGACAAGAGGTTCTAAGTTTACAAAGGTTTGAAAGCTCCAAGTAGAGCAAGCAGCTGAGGTTTCTAGGAAGCTATTTAGATGGCTCAAGAGGTTCCAGGGTTGTTTCATCCTACGAATAATGGAGATTCCTGGGGTTATAAGCAAGCTGCCAACGTATTTTATGAAAGCATTGGATGAGAGATCAGTTCATACAAGTTAGTTTGGAAGAAGAAAGAAGTATTGCTTGAACAATTAGAGAGTATTTATGACGAGTTTCGCAGTCTGACGATAATGATCTACGAGAAGACGGCTTCAGAAAAGTTTCCAGGTTAGTTTTCAGCACGATCCTTTGATTTTTGATCTGAGGATTTAATTTGGAATCTGCATACAGAAGCGTAGTGTATCCTGTTTCTTACGACGAGTTAGCTCATGTAAGCTTGGATGCACGATGTGAAAATTATGCATTTTTCCCAAAAGAAGTAAATAAAGGTTGAACCTCTTTATTGGAAGCTGTTGAGGTGCCACTCGCTTTTCGAGACTTCTAGATATACAAAAGACATGTGAAGACATTGAAGACAAAGATCACCTAAGAAGATACAATAGTAAGCAAAAGTATAATGACATCCTAGAAACTTCAGAAGTGTCCTTGGAAAGATTTTGCAAAATTATTAGAAGAATGTATAGAGAATGACTAGCAGTTGAAGAATGAAGATTTGTCATAAGAATGAGTTTCGAAGAAGAAGAAGAGAACATTTTCCTCACCAAGAAAGAAGCTGATCGATACTATGTTTACTAAAACATTATGTGTCCCGTTTCTTACGCCGAGTTAGCTCATGTAAGCTTGGATGCGTGTAGTTGAAGTAATAAATTTTAAGGGAAGTGATTAAGCATTGGACCCCAGATTAGAAAGTTGAATAGGTTCCTTTCGCATTGCATGACTTCAAGGAACCGGGGGGTACTTGTTGTGCCCAAAATCTCCATGGGCTAGATTTAGGCCCATTAAGCTATAGGGTTCGATCCATACGAGCCAGAAGATAGATCCAGTACGAGTTGTGATGGTCAGATAGAAGAAATGACTAACGAAGTATGAATATCAGGAGGTTCCCAATGGTCAGGAAGCTGAGCTGAGCACTAGAAGACCAGGTTCCTCCCTGCAGAAGAGTTCAAGACAGCCTAGCAGCAGCAGTGAAGACAACAAGAGCATACGGGAACCACAAAGAGGCTCCCCAAACTAATATATTTGTTATTTGTGCAGGTACAAGTACCTATAATGAGGTCCCTAAGCAATATGTCCCGAAATAAGGAGGTTCCTGAGAAACAGGTTCCTAGACAGAGGTTCCTGAGAACCAGGTTCCGAAATACAGGTTCCTGAGCACCAGGTTCCTGAGACATAGGTTCCTGAGCACCAGGTTCCTGAACGTAGCCAATCAGAAAGAGACCGAATTATTATTGGAGTGTAATTCTAGGGCGCAGTTGATCCTAGAATGCCTCTAATAGACATGAGAATTATAGTAGGGTACGAACTCGAGTTCTACTCTACTTAGCCAACTAGTTCGTGAAAGGCTCTAAAGGAACCTGAGTCCTACACGAATTAGACAACCGAATACAGCTGGTCAAACAGAATCAGCTTCGCATTAGAACTACGTGAGCTTGATCCCTATATAAACAAGGGTACGTAGGCACCTTGGGAGGACGGACACAGATCTCGCTAATGGAACCTGCGATGATTCTCGTAACCTCTCAAGCTCAGCTCACCCCCACCATCAAATCACACCCAAATCACCAAAAACAGCCAATTACATGTGTTATACTTGTAAATTCCAGTGGGCCTCCGAAAATCACGTTGATTACGAAAATCCTCCATCAACAATATGCACCTGTAGCTCGTTTAGAATCAATCAGAATGCTTCTTGCCTATGCATGCTACAAGAAATTCAAGTTATATCAAATGGATGTAAAAAGTGCATTTCTAAATGGCGTGCTGGATGAGGAAGTCTATGTCAAACAGCCTCCTGGATTCGAACATGAGAAGTTTCATGACTATGTTTACAAGCTCAAGAAGGCATTATATGGTTTAAGGCAGGCCCCTAGAGCGTGGTATGAGAGGCTTAGTAAGTTTCTTCTCAAAAATGGATTTACTCGAGGTAATATCGATCCAACATTATTTACAAAGCAAAATGGTAAAGATATTCTTGTTGTACAAATATATGTGGATGATATTGTATTTTGTGCTACTAATGAATCTATGTGTGAGTGGTTTTCTAAGTGCATGTACAATGAATTTGACATGAGCATGATGGGGGAACTCAATTATTTCTTGGGTCTTCAAATCAAGCAAACCAATGATGGTATTTATGTGCATCAATCAAAGTATACAAAGAATCTGCTCAAAAGATTTGGTTATGAAGATGTCAAAGCAAAAATAACTCCTATGACTCAAAACAGCAAGCTGTTTGCAGATGAGAATGGTAAGGATGTGGATGTCAAAAGGTATAGAGGTATGATTGGAAGTTTATTATATTTAACTGCCTCAAGACCTGATATCATGTATAGTGTTTGTGCTTGTGCAAGGTTTCAATCCAACCCTAAAGAGTCTCACTTAAATGCAGTTAAAAGGATTTTTAAATACTTAAGTAGTACTATCAATCTTGGTTTGTTCTATCCTATCACAAATACTTTTGATCTCGTGGGGTATAGTGATGCAGATTATGCAGGGTCTCAAACTGATAGAAAGAGTACAAGTGGTGTTTGTACATTCCTTGGACAAAGCTTGGTTTCATGGCAAAGCAAAAAGCAAGCTTCTGTTGCTCTTTCAACGGTCGAAGGAGAATATCTAGCAGCTGGTAGCTGTTGCTCTCAAATTTTATGGATGATTCAAACTCTAAGGGATTTTAATATCAAGTGTGGCAAGATTCCAATATATTGTGACAACACGAGTGCTATCAATATCTCCAAGAATCCTGTGAATCACTCAAGAACAAAGCATATCGACGTTCGTCATCATTTCTTGAGAGATAATGCAGCAAAAGGGAAGATTGAGTTGGTATTTGTCTCAACTGAAGTTCAACTGGCAGATATTTTCATAAAGCCATTAGCTGAAGAAAGATTTGCAGCCATACGAATGGAGCTTGGCATGTGTACTGTGTAGTCAGCAAGCTGACAAGCACAGAATGGGTAACGTTGGCTTACCATTTGTATCTGAACAGTTTATATGCCATTACCATGATTTGATTTTGTTGATTTTATTTCTCTATGCTTATTCCAGACCTGGACTAATATTCTTTTTGTTGAATTTTTTGATGGATTAAGGGGGAGAAATTTAGGAGAATTTATTTGCTTGTTTGGTCAAGATATTCGGTTTAGATATGATTATTATACTTGTTTATCTTGAATCTGTTTTATATCAAAATGTACTAATATGCAGGGATTTAGGGGGAGTTCTTATTTCTCCTAAATATTGTGTAATCATCAAAAAGGGGGAGATTGATACTCCTATGGTTTTGATGATCACATTCAGCAAGCTATTTACTTGTAGTTTGATATAAAACATTGTGTTATGGTTGTACTAACTTGGTTTTGCAGGGTATATTAAGTTTACAGAGAATATATATACAGCAAGCCATTTGGTGTTACAACAGAGATAGTTTGGCAAGCCATTTGCACTGACAGACACAAACAGCAAGCCATTTGCAAACTGCCAGAAATCCTGAAGACTTATATCAAGACAAATTCTCATGGATGTAATTCAGGAAATATATTGTGAGGATTCTTTATTATATAATACGTACACAATATATTCTAGAGCTCAAATCTTTTCAAATATCTTTCTTTAAATTATTTTATAAAACTTATAGGAGTTTCCTTATTTAAAAGATTTCTTTCTACAAAATCTCCTATACGCGTTTTATATCTATACAAATCAGAAGGGTTATGTTTTCATCGATTTCTTTCTTCCAAACCCTCTGTCACACGTTCACAAGAACGTTTGTAAAATCCATAACCAATTGAACGTTGGAAATTGATTCTAATAGTTCGAATAAATTGGTGATTGATTTTCTGAACGTTGGTGTGAAGCTTTATAAACCTGTTCTTGTGTTCATTCATTTCTAACAATCCAGAGATCATTCAGAGAAAACTTTCAAGCACACAAGATTTCAAACAACTCGGTTTTTCATTGCTATATTCTTTTGATACTCTCGAGCTCTTAATATATTTATACGTGCTATATCTTAGAGAGTTCATAGTTTGAGTTGTATCTATTATTGATTGTATTGTTCGAATTGTAAGGTTTAGTTGTTGGACAAGTTGGCTTGGGAACTAGGGTTTGGTGATCGTTGCTAGAGAAGTATACTTGGGAAGTATAGCTTAGAGAGCAAGTTCAGAAACAGGAGTTCAGCACGCCATTTGTCAACAGCTGGGTATTAAGGGAGATATATTATTGTATCTTGTAATTGGTTTTATTTCAGTGATCAATAATATATTCTCTTACCAAGTTGGTAAGGGACCAGGACGTAGACCATAGGGGTTAGGGGTCGAACCTGGCTAAAAGTCTCTGTGTTCTTTATTTTCTGCTCTTTACTTACTGCTTGTATTTGGCTTACTGTTTCTGCACTTTACTGTACTGATTATCTGTGCATTCAGCATACCATTTGTCTCTGCATAAAACGAAATCAGTAAGCTGTTTCTGGTAATTTTTAAAATCGGTTTTAGTTGAACATAGTTAGCCATTTACACCTATTCACCCCCCTCTAGGTGTGCATTTTCAGGATAGTGATTAAATTGTCCTTCTAGAGGATTTTGATCCGACAATTACGAAACCCGTATGGTTAGCTATTAAAGCCCTAGGTAAACGGAAAACAAAGATGACTCAACAAAGGACTACATTAATGAAATGGTGATTCTTCTAAGGAATTAAATGACGACGCAAAGATAAAAAAATAGTGCTGCTATTGATAAGCTAAATGGCGTGTGGATGAATGACAAGCAAGTTTATGATGGTGTATTTCTGCGCAAACAAGATAAAGAATATGAGATTGGAGATTCATGATGCTAAAAGTATCCCCGTGGGAAGGATTAGTGAGATGTGTAGAGACAAGTTCGGCAGAAATAGATTGTATTGGATCTAAGTTAGAGAAATCGGCAAGATCTATTTCGGATGGTTTAAATTTGGAATGATGTGATAAATGATAATGCCCAGATGGTGCATTAAGTGATTATAGTAAAAATGAAGACCAAGTGACTGATAGAAATGAATAAAGAATTGAGGATCAATAAGGAAGTTAGATATGCGGACTCCTGAAAAACCCCAGTAAGGAAGCTAGAAAGGTATGAAATTGACCTGGCAAAAGGTTGTTGGTCACAACGGGAAAAAAAATTGAAAATTTCAAGTATGAATGACACGCAGATTGACTTCCTTTAAGTTGAGAGAAAATTCAAGGAAACTTGGAATAGATTGATTGAGTAATAAGGAGACTCATGGATCGAGAAAGTGAGAATATAGGATGGGTAAACAAAGGAAAGTTTGACCCCAAGAATGTGATGATTATTGAGTAAATGTGACGAGATACCAATAAGAAGGTGCCAAGTACAAAGGATGTCTTGTTAATGAGATAACAGTGGAAGTAAATAACAGAGGTGAATAAGAATCAGACAATAAGACGGATGTGATTGATAAAGAAAAGATTGGGAAAGTAATTATGGAATGTGAAGCAAGGAATGTTATGAATGGATTGATGGATGGGTTCTCTGATGAACTCTCGGAATGACAACATGATAGTGTTAAGTATTACGAATATGAACGAGTTAGTAGCGTGACATGGAATGTTAGTAACAATGACGTCAAGCGAGAAATCTAAGATTTAACCGGAGAGTTTAAAGGATTTCCAAAAAGTAAGTGTTGCTAAGATTGAACAAGAGAATAGGTTCATAGGATGATGGACAGAGCAACGAGGATATGCTGACACATGAGAGTACGATAAAGTAGTATTTGATACAAGTGCAATTATTTCTCTTCTCTGATGAACCTCTATCGTTCAGAGGTAAATTCTAAGTATGATATTTTGCAATCATGAAAAAATTTCTATAATTCTTTGGAATTCTTTCTTTTCTTCTCTCTTATTCATCTTCTTTATGAATTGAGAAGAACAACCCTTTTAAGGAGGGGAGGTACTGCTACATGACTATCTGTCTGTGTGATAGAAGTCTAAGTGGAATACCATAACTTGTTTAATTGCTTGTCAAGTACTAAAGGCTGGCCCCCTTCTGTACTAACTATGCAATATAACAAATGTTCATTGATCATAGTGATCTCTCAATAAATTCTTCTATTTCTATATATCGATCGAGATTGCGAAGATTAAAGCGATTGGAGAATGCATGGTACGAGTAAGGTTATCTCCGAATTCGCAACACTAGTGATACCGAAGTCACTATAGATACCAATAAGGGTAATAGTATACGACTAAGTAAGAGTATAACCTGGATAGTGTGTTGTGCGAAAAGTAGCAAGTTGGTAAACAAGGATAAAGGGAGTATTGTAGCACTAGTGAAATGATAGACAAGTAACCTTTGATTCTACCTGATTCCGGGACGGAATCCTTTTAAGGAGGGGAGACTGTAAGAACCCAAATTTTGGTACTAATTAAAACTTTTTATTATGTGTTGGAGTACGAATGTATCAGTGGGTTAATAGATGAATATTGAATGGATCGGATTCAAATGTTTATGTGCTATGAACAATGTGATTGATTGAAGATGTAGATAAGAATAATCTATCGTCGAGGAAGTAAGATATGATATACAAACAGAGGAAGTATTCTCATGTCATCCAAATCGATATCTAGGATAAGTTAAGTAACTCCATAAAAAGGATTAAGGAACGCTCGGAAAGCACGAGAACATTTTTCTGATTATAAGGATTAAAGAAAAATGAAATAAGTGATAAATAGTGTTTTTGGTAGAAATTGGAATATTATTAGACGACACTATATAGAAGTATTCAGAACGGATTTCTGAGTTCGTATCGATGATCAGTTGACGAAATAAGTGTATGTAAACGATATCAGATTCAGAAAAATAGCACTTTTATTTTCTCCGAGATTTCCCTGGACACTGAAGGATTTAAGGATTTATTTAAGAGATTTGAGGAATTTAAATTCAAGGATTAAAAGAGGATTAAAGATATTAGTATAAATATTAAGAAGGTTTCCGGTAAAACCTTAACGAGAAATATTTGAGATATTCCTCCGAACGATTATTGAAATTGAGCAATAACCGGACAAAAGAGTAAGCAGAGGATCAAGGTGCAAGCATGTGCAAGTTGATAAAGCCAAGTAACCAAGCTAGTTACAAGTTAACTAGCATTATTAGAAAACCAACCAAACACTTAGCTTACAACACACACCTTATCACAAGAATGCAACACTTGTCCCTTTAATTTGCATCATCCATGACCACACCATCTTTAATAAAGTAGCTTTATGGAAGATATTATCCATACAAACACAATAATTCATTTTAGAGGAAATAAGAGCAAGAGAACAAGCCTAGCACTCAATTCTCTCCATTTTGAACAAACTGTTCAGCAGGACCATCAAGAAAAAGAAAATTCATATCTCCATTTCTATCCATGATAAAATCACCAAGTTTTAACCCAAGCCTCTTCACTCCATGGGCAATATGCGCTCCAAATTTCATAGCAATCCAAGTAGTATAGCCTAGGCAAATCACCTCCCCAAGTTGAAGAAGCAAACTGCCAGAATTCGTAACAGCTTCTGTACTGATTTTCAAACGGACGTATCTCCTTCATTACTCAATGGAATTTGGTGTTCTTTAGCTTGTTGGAAAGCTGGATAGATGTTCTACAACTCTCCTTTAGAAGCCTTGTCCAGAAAACCTCGATAAGGCCCTCGTTTTTCGTGATCTTTCAACTGGGTAATATCAGATCCGAAAATCACTAATTATATTCTTGATGATTTTTGCTAGTTTAAGGTTGTTAAGGAGTTCTAAGGACTAGATCAAGGCTTGTTAGGATCTAGCACTCACCAAGAAAGGTATAACTCTCTTGAAACCCTAGATCATACTTTGAGTTTTGTGATTGTTCTTAGTGATCTTAGATGCGATATGATTATAATGACGATATAAGCATGATTGTGTAGAAGATTTAATTGATTTAAGAGATATGATGTATATTGTGGTGAGATCAGTTGGGTTATGGACTGATTAGAGTGTATGTATGCCCGGTGTGGCTTGGTTGATGTTGGATCGTGATTTTAAAATTTGGAAACGTCCGATTTATAGCCGTCGTAATGCTCAATTTTCGTTAGACCTTAATAAACCATGTATAACAGTTAGGATAAACTTCTGACATTAATGAGTTCATGACATGTCCTTATAGATCTCGAGTCATAGATCGTTTTGGTGCAAGAATCGAAGCATTTGGACTTACGGTTTAGGAGATATGATTTAATTACTAAAAATGGTTCGAAAACGTGAGTGAGAGTTCGTAACTGAAATTGGATCCCCTTAACATGATTAATTCAGTGGCGAATCTTGATAATTAAATATTAGAGACGATAAGGAAGGTGTGAGAGAAGACCTCATGTCAAAAGAATCATTTTCCGATTTTATAAAAATGTTCGAATCGAGGTTAAGTAGGAACGAACCCCTAAAAAGGACAATTGGTTATAACTTAGAAAACAAGCGATAAAAACTCGAGGTATAATCTTGGTTCGTAAATGACCGACCTTAGAACTTATATGACTTAAGTAAGTGCCTACCAAGAGTAAGTGCAATGACGTGCCTTGATAACGAGCAAGTGTCGGGTTAAAAACGGTGTTAATAAGAGTTACGCTTAGCTTCTTAAAAATGTTAAGTGATTAACCTCGAATATTTTGATTATGTATAGATCACCGGACCACCCCGAGTCATGCCACTAGCATAGCGGGAATACCAGGCAAGTTTCCAATACTTTGGAACTGTTGTTGTGATAATATATATATATCTGTTGTTTTCTGATACATATGCCATAGCATGCATGCCTACTTTCAAGTCATATTGATATACTTGTTCCCTAAATTGGTATTGGCTTATAAGCTAGATAGATAATGTATCAGTTATAAGCTGGATGTTGTTAAGTCCCTTAGAGAAGGGTATATATATCATATTCGTTGAATATAGACCGGCAGTCAGTATTTCTTGATATATCGTGATTATTTTCGGAGAAAAATATTTAACTAATATTTTTCCATTATTTAGTTTACGAATATTATTTTGAATATTCGTCTGAGATTATTTATTTAACGAATTTAATTTCAAATATTCATTTGAACTATATACAATGAATATTATTGTTCAATATTCATTTAAAGTCGATTCAATTATTGAATATTACCTCGAATATCCATTTGATAATTATTTCTTCAAGAAAGATTATTATTAATTTGAATATTCATTATTTGTTCAGTGAATATTATTTTGAATTTTATTTATTTGATAAGTATTATTAATTTGAATATTCACTATTTATTTAGTGAATATTATTTCGAATACTCATTCGAGTCATATTTATTTGTTAATTATTACTAATTTGAATATTCACTATTTATTCAGTGAATATTATTTCGAATATTCATTTGATAATCATTTCTTCAACAAATATTATTAAGTCGAATATTCATTATTCATTCAATGAATATTATCTCGAACATCCATTTGATTATTACTTCTGCAATAAGTATTATTATTACTTCGAATATTCATTATATATTTGATGAATATTCTCTCGAATATTCCTTTGGAATTCATTCATTATTTATTTATTTATGGAATATTATTTCAAAATATTCATTTGATCATATTCTAAATATTACTTCGAATATTCATTCGAGTTTTATTTATTCAATAAGTATTATTATTAATTTGAATATTCATTAATTATTTAATGAATATTATCTATGAATATTTATTATATTCGAAGATCATTTTTTAGCAATATTTTATATTAAGATTATACCTTCCATGTTTTTAGACTTAATAAATATTCTTTGAATATTTATTTAATTCCTCTTAACTCGTTTTAAAAACGATTCACTTCATTCAGATATTATCTTCGACCTTCGAATATTATGTAAATAATTTCAGAGTCTTATTATTAATATTATATTATCAAGGAAGGTTCTAAGTAACTTCATTCTTCATTCAATTCTATAATAAGGGAACCTTACTTGAGAGCTGTTATTTATCTTGTGACTTCCCGGTCATAAATCTTTAAAGATATTCTTTTCACTCGCAACTCGGTTGCTATTTAAACCTTTACGTACCCACTCATCATTCGAGGGGTAAGAGCGTTGGAACAAGTTGATATCCATTAACAAGCAGCAGCTTGGAAAATATTGGTGAAGCTTCCTTTCCAACTAGATACGACTACTTTGTGGAGTCTTATCAAAAAGTATTACACTTGGGGAAAGGGGGAAGATCTTTACGTTTCAAAGTTATGGATGTTATACGAACTAGGAGTCGTGTAAGAGGCCGAGTAGCGTCGGTCCATCCCATTGGCCCAACCGTTGGCCGGGGAGATCTAGCAGGGCGGTAGACAAGTAAATCCGTCAGATTCTTCCTTCTACCGGTAGTAAATCTAATTTGAGCTGTACAATCAACGACTGATCATCGTGATTGGAACAGCGGGCGCGGTGAATACTCCAGTATTAATTCATCATCCAAAGTTGGAAAATTTTCTGCAACACTGTCGGTGTTGACAGAGTGAAAAAGTGTTTGAATCTGGAATTGCAACATTTTTCTGCAAGTTCCTCTTTTATGATATTGATGCTATCTTGCTTATCTTTGGCATATCAGATATTCCCACAAAATTATATTTTGAGTTACCTTGTAACTTCATCTTTTACGTTATACTGGCATCATTTTCGTAAATGCATGGCATATGGTTTGAAAGATACTTTTGAACTGTTATATTTTTTTATTGTTCAGTTATACATTATTTTTGGTGGACTATTGCTCACCCTTGCTTTATTTATTATATCACAACAACAGCTAGATCTGATGGCTAGCACAAGGAGCACTTGGTGCATGCAGGGACAACAGTCATAGGGTTGCCCACTGATGTCATGATCGACATTGCTGAGGTAGGAGCAACCAGTACGCTAGACTGTCAGTTTTAGTCATCAGGCGTATTATATGTATGATTTATGTAAATGGATGGCAAAGAGTATGTAATAGTTTAGTTGTAAGAACTCAAGTTCGTGATTAATAAATTCGTTATTTACTCTGATTTCATCTCTGGGACTATAACGGGTGTGTTTTATGTTGATTACTTTGGGTCACAAGGTTGTAAATTTAGTTATGTTGGTTTTATGGATGGAAATTGAGACCGTAACAACCAGATCACTGACCCCGGATCTGGGGGTGTTACAATCTATCTGGTCAATCGTGATGAAACGCACGATTGAGTCACGATTGAGGAGTGTTAAATAATATTTGTGGTTAATCCTAACGAAACGTATAGCACGATTGATGAGTGTTAAATAATATTTGTTTTAGCATAAGATACTATTAAGATCCTATTGGGACCTGATAGCATATAGATCCTATTGGGACCTGATACCCTAAGGTTTAAGAGCAAAAAGCTCGGTTTAGGAGGGGTCTCAGGTTCGAGTCCCTCCACCCCCATTTATTTAGTTCGTTATTTGTTGTTTTCATTACATGTTGACTGTTTCCATCTATCTGGTCAATCGTAACGTAATAGAGCGACTGGATGTTGTATGTTTCCTTCTATCTGGTCAATCATAACGTAATAGAGCGACTGGTTACTTAACAGGCAGGGTCGAAGGTGCCTATCAAGCCAAATCAAATAGCAACAATGGTGGAGAAAATAGGAAAGTGTAGAACAAGTCCGGAGGTTTTGCATGCAAAAATAACAACACTCATATCTTTCCACCTTGCTCAAATCAACTAAAACAACACCACTCAAATCTTTCCACTTGCTCTTGCTGCAAAAAACTAAATATCCTCCGAACACATGGAAAAGATATGCAAGTCTCAACAAGGAGAAGCCAAGGCGTTGAAAATCAATATCAAGATGAAGAGTATAGTTGTTTGTGGCATCAAGGTTTTTTCCACCCACAATTTTATAATATGGGTGGTGATGGCCGTAAGGATTTTATTATTTATCCGTAACCATCATCTAGAGATCCTGATTTAAGTTCTTCATGTTCGAGAGTTCTTGTGTGTTTTTGTGTTGTGAAATTGGTCATTAGTCTTTATCTTAATTTTTCGATCCTTTTTATAGCTCGACCGATTTTGGGCGAGTCATTTGTGTTACTCTTTCTTGATCCGACACGTGTCCCTATAGTATAGGTGACAAAGCAGGTTTAGGGGTGATTGAGCAGTCCTAGGGTTGATAGGTGGAAGAATTTCCAGGTTTTCAGGGATGAATGGTATTTCTGGAGGGACACATGTCCAGATGCTTGCTTGGTGTTACATTGGTCCTCCAAAAAGTCCGAAGGATGGTGACCCCGTAGGGACAGTCCGTTGCTGTAAGGATCTTCTTCCTTCAGTTCTTTCGGACTTCTCAAATTATTAAAGATTAGAACCATCTGTATATGTCATTATCTTGGAGGACTGCGTCTAAGTTTGTCTTAAACTAGTAATTAACTACTTCTTCTTCTTAATTTTATCCATTTTCTAGTAAACCTAAAGTAAAGAAATTATGTTTTTATCCATAAATCCATTGAATCAACAAGTTCTCTGATTTCCTGGACTAAAGGTTTTTCCTATGCCGGACTTGACCGTCCTCGCTGGTTGGAGTTTCTTAAAGACCACATGAGTATATGACTATCAAGATCAGTTTTCTGTATTTTTGTCTCTACAAGATTATTTCAATCTAATGAACATGTAATTTATCCACTAAAACAATAGGTCAATTTAAAGTGAAGACTTTGCCATTTCTGTTTTCATTATAAAACTTGACTACTGCTGATACTGATAGAAAACAGCACAACTATTTTTCGAACTCAAAAAGTTGGAAAATATGTACAGGGAATGATCATCATACTAGTGATAATCAAGAAAAAACATGTTCATTTAACAATTACTGCATATACCAAGGAAAGCTTACATTCATTATTTACAATACTTTTAAGTGCTGGTGCTTATGAGTTATACTAGTCTTTCTTGAGCCCTGTTATTCTCACTCAACACACATACATACTATGGCTCCAGTGAAATGTGTATTTGTGACTCCAAAGGTGAAAATCACAGAATTGCTGGTCTCAACTTGGATGGTAATAACTGAACACGCCATAGATGGTCTGTGCGAAAGTAAGAATCAGCAGAACCACAGCTGCAATAAAAGAGATGATTGCCCAGGGATTGTTAAAATAGGTATGCTTTAAGCTTGCCCGCCAGGCGTTCCACCGGTGGTCATGATATTTGTTTATCTCTGCCGACAGGCGTGAATGATAACTGTGATTGATATCAAAAACCACCTCTTGACAAAGCTTATTAAATAGCTCAGCAACTTCATAATCACTACCAAGCCAATGCTCAATGATCCCACAGTAATTGAGGTAACCTACATCAGCAGTCGAGTTGATCATATTGTTCATAAAGATCACATATGATGTTATTTCATTGCCGCAATCCAGATGACTCTGCTCATATGCTATGAGGTTGAGAAAAAGTGACTTGGTGCCGTCATGGATTAAGAGCCTAGGAATCTGAAGCAGGCCATTACTAAATGTGATGTCCCAGAAACGATCAGTCTTCTTTTTCTTGAACTTGACTCCTGACTCTCTTAGCTCTGTTACGCAATGTGTCAACTGTTGCCTGCGTTTGTCTGCAACTCGACAAACATGTGACCATTGCTTCTTCCAAACCCGTGTCTTAGGGGAAGGCCCTCTACGAAGCAAACTGTGCCTGAAAACGTCCAGGCAGTGAAGGCCTTGACCTGATAAAGGGTCAAAGTTGTTTGTATATCCTTCTGATGATTCTAGTTTGTCCCGATTACTCTTTGTCAATGGCTCGTCTGTTGGCATTAATGGATCAAAAAAACTAAGGGCAAGCCATGCCACCAGCCCTTTCTGATCAGGATAACCCAACTGAAGGCCTAATAACCGATCAAGGACAAAAAGCGGGATTTGATTTTCAAGCATAATCATATCCCGCTGAATTGAATGCATTGATCCACGCATAGCAAACACGGGATCATTTCGAGAGTAGCCAATCTGCTGGAATCCCTCTGCAGCGCCACGGAATAAGTCAAGAATGAAACATCCATCAAGCACCATCATTTCAACAAACTCATTGCTGCTAAGGTTGATGTTCCCTTCGTAACAAGCCCGACTTCTTTCTTCAAATTCTTTCATTGAATCAAGATAGATTCTGACGTCCTGATTGGCACGCCTCAATATCTGGTATAAAGACCTCCACTTGTGGCGTTCCATATTCCTATGACGCTTCTTGCCATGGTGATATGGCCCCAATGACACAATTTGTGGAATATAGGCTTTGTTATTACCTCCCTTTAAATACTGAGGGACTCTGTAGATGGACACTTGCCCCCAGGAACCATTCAAATCTTCTACCCGGGCTTGTTCAAGTTTATCATTGATACTGATCACCCATTCAGAGACCGGTGGCACAGGGCCAGCTGGTTCAAAAATGTCAACTTGACGTGTCGAAAAAGCCTCCTCGTGATGTTCTTGTAGGTATGTTTGCTCTGATCGGTATAGTGCTGAAGCTTGCGGTGTTGAAACTCCATCTTCCACAGTTTCTTTAAGTTTGAGGGTGAGTAAGTACCAACTTAAGAGTTGATTGTTGTAAACTGCTACCATTTTTTTTCAAAACTTTTGGTTTAGTTGCAAGTGGTTGTGGTAAGCAACTTAAAATTGTATTATGATTTTTTACATATTGCAAGCATTATAACTAAGCATACAAACAAAGAAATTGTGGCCAAGCACAGGGTAGTTGAAATGGACCTCAAATTAGTACAGATCAGAACCAATATCATTATCACTTGTAGAACCGTGTCCCAGTGTGCTTTAAAAAATGAATGGTCTCTCTTTTATGACTTCTCACTGAACATAAAAGACTAAAAAGAGTACTGTTTCACAAGTTATGAGTCACGAGAGCAACAGATAAGTCGGTTCCAAAATAACAAATTATACAAGATTATAATATTTTTAGAGATTAATTAGTTTTTGATCACGAATATGATTGTTAAAATTTGTGATTCTTTGAGCACGATGAGATACTCAAGTGGTAAGAACTTATCCTTTATTTGCGGAAGCAATTTGTTTGTAAAAGTTGCGAAAAAAAATATGATAATATTTGACATCATTGAAAATGCTCTAGCTCAACTTTAGAAGTTGTAACTGTAATGCAGTACAGTAACAGAAAATCTTGGAATACAAATGTGAAATCAGGCTTGGTCAACTTCTTTTTTCTTTCTTAAAACAGAGCTTCACACCATGGTCCAGAAGCGACCAGCCACTGTTGTGAGTTGTGACTGCAATGCAAGCAACGCCAGTCATATTCGAGGATGCATGCTAGCCGCTAATTTCAGAGACATGTGAAATTTTATACTCCTACAGCAAGATTCCATTTGAATGGAAAATGAGCGTTTTGTCAGATTCCCTGTCGACCCCCGACCTTTATGATCATTCTTCCTTCTCTTTTTGGATGATTTTTGCAATCTGTATCGAAACAACAAGACTTTTGAGACAATTATAAAAAGCAATTACCTATCAGGTATTTTGCAAATTGCACCACCTAACTAAGAGGATGTTGTGTAGGATTCCACTCATATCTGGGACAATATTGTAGAGTAAATTGCATCATGTTTATCTGTCTATGAAACACACATAAAACGCTCATTTGTAAGATCAAAATTCACGTTTTCCGTATTCCAGTTAATTTTGCGAGAATCTTTTCGTTTACTTCACATTTCTACGAGTATACTTGTATTACATGTTTTTCTCAGCCTAAATATATATTTAGCGAATGCAGGAGAGTACTTAAAAATTACCCGAGATAGTCATAATATGCATAAATGTAACGAATGTGATTAAGCATTTTGTTGAAGTCTGATTTTCGTCATCATTCAGAGGGAGAAAAAAAAACATGTTTTAACAAATGCATTGTTGACGGAGTCGAAGAAGAATTTTACAGTTGCAACTTGCAAGTGCTGCAGTTGTTAGATTTTGAAGAAAAAAAAAAAGTTGCGACAAAGATGGATAGGTAGAGTAGGATGAAGGTTTTTCTTTCTATAGATACTGATGGACAAGAAAAATGAAAGGCAAGAGTGTCGTGTTATTCTTTCAAGAAGTTACGGATATAATTGAATGAATGTTACAGAAAGAACATTATCAAAAGAGTGATCACCTTTTATTTTATCTCATTTTCATGTGAAGTTGAAGTAACAATTTGTGTAAAGAGTTCTCTAATTTCCTGCCTTAAAAAGTTTATTTCTGTGCCGGAGTTGAGCCTCCTTGCCTCTCTGGTTACGGATTTGAAAATCGAAAGACCATATTACCATCAAGAGCAGTTCTCTGTTCTTTCGACTCTAGTCTTTGAAAGATTATACCAATCTAACGAACAAGTTATTTTATCCGCCGGAAAGTGGGTCAATTTGAAGTGCAGATTTTGCCATATCTGTTTTCATTACAACACTAGACAAATGCTTAGATAACTGCTGATGGAAAAAAAAGCACAACCATTTTCAAACACAATTCATCAAAAAATGGAAAAATATGTACACGGAATGATCATCCTAGTGATAATCAGGGAAAACATGTTCATCAAACATTTAATGCATATCACCAAGAAAAGCTTACATCCATTAGTTACTATACTATACTTAAGTAGTGCTTATGAGTCGTTGTGGTCTTGCTTGAGCCCTGATAGATTTGGTCTGGTTTTGGGCGTTCTTGGTCAGGTAACAAGGCTGCATTGCAGTTCCACTCTCGCCCGTCAATATATCAGCCAAGTTTTGTTCCATTTTGAATATATCATATTCGCCCCCATTGCCACTCCTTGAGTTCCTCATAATCCAGTAATCTTTTTTCTTATCCGTCTTTGTACCATAACCGATCACAACTAATTAATAAAGATATTAAACATATAAAAGAATCCCTAACATATAAGAAGAGGTTGAGGTTTCAAGCTAAGCCTCAATAGAGGCATGTGTGTAGGAATATGGGGTAAGGGTCCCCCGGGCTTGATCTTGAAAAAGCATATGAAATAACAGAACTGCTGGTCTCAACTTGGATGGTAATAACCGAACACACCGTAGATGGTTTGTGCGAACGTAAGAATCAGCAAAATCACAGCTGCAATAAACGAGATAATTGCCCAGGGATTGTTGAAATAGTTGTGCTTCAAGGTTGCCTGCCAGGCGTTCCACCTGTGGTCATGAAATTTGTTTATCTCTGCTGACAAGCGTGAATGATAACTATCATTGATGTCGAAAACTACCTCTTGACAAAGCTTATTAAAAAGTTCAGCAACTTCGTGATCACTACCAAGCCAATGCTCAATGATTCCACAATAATGGAGGTACCCTACGTCTTCAGTCGAGTTGATCATATTGTTCATGAAGATCACATATGATGTTATTTCATTGCCGCAGTCCAGATGACACTGCTCGAATGCTATGAGGTTGAGAAAGAGTGACTTGGTACCGTCATGGATCAAGAGCCTAGGAATCTGAAGCAGGCCATTACTGAATGTGATGTCCCAGAAGCGATCAGTCTTCTTTTTCTTGAACTTGACTCCAGACTCTCTTAGCTCCGTTACGCAATGTGTCAATTGTTGCCTGCGTTTGTCTGCAACTCGACAAACATGTGACCATTGCTTCTTCCAAACCAGTGGCAAAGGTGCAGGCCCTCTACGAAGCAAACTGTGCCTGAAAACGTCCAGGCAGTGAAGGCCTAGATCGGATAAAGGGTCAAATGTGTTTGTATATCCTTCTGACGTCTCCATTTTGTTTCGATTACTCCTTGTCAACGGCTCATCCGTTGGCATTAATGGATCAAAAAAACTAAGAGCAAGCCTTGCCACCAGCCCTTTCTGATCAGGATGACCCAACTGAATGCCTAATAACCGATCAAGAACAAAAAGTGGGATCTGATTTTCGAGCATAATCATATCGCGCTGAATTGAATGCATTGATCCACGCATAGCAAACACAGGATCATTTCGAGAGTATCCAATCTGCTGGAATCCCTCAGAAGCGCCCCGGAAAAGATCAAGAATGAAGCATCCATCAAGCACCATCATTTCAACGAACTCGTTGCTACTAAGATTAATCTTCCCTTCGTAACAAGCCCGAGTTCTTTCTTCAAGCTCCTTCATTGAATCAAGATACAGCTTAAGATCCTGATTGGTACGCTTCAAGATCTGATAAAAAGACCGCCACTTATGGCGATCCATATTTCTATGACGCCTCTTGCCATGATGATAAGGCCCTAATGACACAATTTGAGGAATATAAGCCTTGTTATCACCTCCTTTTAGGTACTGAGGGACTCTATAAATAGAAACTTTCCCCCAGGAACCATCCAAGTCTTCTTTCCGGGCTTGTTCGAGCTTTGCATTGATATTGATCACCCATTCCGAGGCCTTTGGTCTAGGGCCTGACCCCAAAACATCTACTTCGCGTATGGAAGATGACTCCTCCTGATGTTCCAGAAGGTATGTTTGTTCCGACCGGTACAGTGCAGAAGCCTGTGGTGTTGAAACTCCAGCTTCTACAGTTTCTTTAAGTTTGAGGGTGAGTAAGTACCAACTTAAGAGTTCTTTGTTGAAAACTGCCACCATTTTTTTTTTTACAATGTTTTTCGCAGGGTGCTCTGGTTGGTTTATTTGCAACTCGAAGTTTTATCAAGATTCATTTATGTAGTATGTGTTGCCAGTAGTAATAAACAAAAACATAGAACTTGTGGATGTGGTTGTGGCCAGGCATGGGGCAGATGATTAGGATAATATATCTACTTCTGGTTATGAAAATGACTAAATCCAAGTTGGTGGGGGCAGTGGGGCAGTTGAATTTGTACAACTTCACAAGTTGCGGGTCACGAGTGCAAAAGATGTTATGTTACGTAAAATCTTGGAATCCAATGAGGAACTAAACAGTATCATTGTATTGTTAGTTTTGATTACAAGTGATTTCGGACTTAACACAGTTACCGGAATATTTAAAAGGATAGTTGAAATTGTGCGGAAAAATATATAATTTTCTTCCAAATTTCGGAGTTTATATTTTTTGTCTTCAATAATGTTTTGTTACAATGTTTAGCAAAGATTTTTAAATCTCACTCATTGCTACCACACAGGCACACAGTGGTTCTTTAACATTTGCAAGTTGAACAAATTTTGTGTAGAAAAAGTTTCAGAAGATTTTAATTTTTAGCAAAAGGAACCTAGTCAGATGTAGCCATTGTTCTAAATATTTCTGATTCAATTAATTCCGATTAATTCTGTATAAGGGATTCAATCAATTTGATTTTTAAAATTTTTGAATAATCTTTATGACTACTCAATTTATAAATTATAATACTATATTAAATCTATACTATACTATATCTATAACCTTTATTAATAAGCGAAACACCCTTTTAACGTACCACTTCGCACTGTATTTTGGTTTCACCCCTATAATCATATTTCTACTATAATTTTATGTTGTTTTTTTAATACAATAGAAATTCTATTATAATTATAATTCTTTTATTACAACTTTAAATTAAAAAAATAGTTTCATCCCTAGAATCAGATAGTGAAAAATCAAAATGCCCACCAATTCATTCCAACAGCCCAAAATGCCTATATTCAATTTTGTCCGCCCTTTTTACCAGCGGGCCACGCATTTTTGAAATGCGTATAGGGTATACGCATTCACAAAATGCGTGGCTTCGACCACGCATGACATCACTGCGTGTACTTTGTTAATTGCACTTTGCACATCTGTTTACGTGAACAGTAACCGGAGATACGCATGTTGAGCATGCGTGTATGGAGATACGCATGTCCAACATGCGTATGCATAGTACTGTTCATCTTCGTTCCAAGCGCAGCCGGCGACGAATTTTGGTCGAAACTTCGACGAGTTCGTTCACCCATTTTTGGTCATCGTTCGCTACAATACTATACATCAAATTGCTCAATTTTTCACCCTCTACAACATGGTACCATTCGTTTTCCATTTTGTTTAACGGATTTAAAAGCCCCAAAACCGATCGTTTCTTCCCGATTTACTTTCCAATATACCAATACACGCCCCTGCGGGGCCAAAAATCAAGAAATAAAGAAGGGAAAAGGGAGAGCATAAAAGGAGTCAAAGTAGTGGAGGTCCGGGCATCGTTTCTATGTCCTCAGTTTTGGTGGAGGCTGCCGGGGATTGGAGAACGCTGGCAGGCAAACGGAGAGGCGAACGAGGGGGGAGAGAGACGCCGGAGTCTGTTTGCAAAAAATGACGTCATTGCGCATCTGGGTCATGCGTGACTCCATACGTGCATCTCCATAATGGTATTCCAGTGAACGCATGCTCAGCCTGCGTAGTGCGTACCCTGTGGGCAAAAAGGACGGGGCAAATTGAATATAGGCATTTTGGGCATCTTCAACACCAAAGTGGTGTATTTTGGTCATTATTTCAATCAGATTTTCCTTATAATTCTATGTTATTTTTTAAATAAAATAATGAAATTGAGATCCTATTATAATTATAATACAATTTTTTATCATAATTTAGAATCCAAAAATAATACGATCAATTTTCCAAAAGATTTTTCAAGAAGAACAACTAGAACATGTTTCTATACACTACTCTAGAACATTTGTCCCTGCGATTATATATTATTTTTAAAAAAATATATAATAAAATTAAAATCTTATTATTATTATAATTCTTATATTGTATTAGGAATTTTTTTAATTATAACTTAGAATAAAAAAAGATTACGATCAATTATCCTAAATATTTTTTAATGAAAATAACCGAAACGTGTTTCCATGCATTTCTATTAAATAATCTAAGTTTATAGTTTGTTTGTTTTTTTTGACAAAAAGTTTATAGTTTGTTAATCGCATAAATTTTTTATGCAAATAACATAGTCCTTTATAATTTTGTAATATAATTTTATAAATATTTAATTAAATAAAAATTAGTAATTAATTAACATAAATTCCCGAGCCCGTGCTTCGCACGGGTTATCATCTAGTTATATTATAATAATCAAAACATTAAAAAAGTTGTCCGTCGATCGATACGGTACCTATTATTTTTAATTAAATATTTATAAAATATTTCCAATATTTTTATTTCATTACTCTTACTTAAATATCTCCTAATAACTAATTAATTTCTTTGGCACTTACACTTTAATCTTTTAATTGTTCAAATTTCTTTTTTGATCCGTCATTCTATTTAATAAAATAATATTATAACTAATAACTAATCAATTTTCCTTTTTAAATAAAACATATTACCTTTTCTTTTTTTCAAAAACTAATCAGTTTCCTTTTTCACGTAAAATACAATATCTTTTATATTTTACCTAACTAAATATTCTCCTTTTATAAAAGTACGACAATAATTTTATTTAACATATAATATAATAATTATTAATAACTAACCAATTAACTATTTTAGCTAAAACACGTAACATTTCTTTCTTTCTTTTCTACATAAAACCTATATGGTTAGTCTATTATATATATAATAGGCCAACACAAGATAAAAATAGTGAGATTTTTTAATGTATTGTAATTACCAATTTATCCTTCTATTCTCAAATTTTTGAAAAAATTGTGGTTAGTGGGGATTGAACTTGGGTCTTCAAGTTATTTAACAAATCTTTCTACCACTACACCACTCAATCATATATGTTTTAAATCAGACACATTATAGATGTATGTGTGTATTGTGCGACTTTTTTAATGTAGGATGATTACTAATTTATCCGTCTATTCTCAATTTTTTGAAAAAGTTGTGGTGGGTGGGAATTGAACTTGGATCCCCGAGTTAATTAACAAATCTTTTTATCACTACACTACTCAATCACATGTGTTTTAAATCATACACATAAAAGATGTATGTGTGTGTTGTTTTAGTGAAAAAATTTTCTAATATTATAATATTGCGACATGTTAATAATTTTTTGTCATGTTGCGTTTACATTTATTGATTTAAACTATAACATATTAAATTAAAATATAAATTATTGATACATAATATATGGTTGATGATATTATAAAATTGTAATAACAATAATAATCAACGAAATAATAATAAAAAAAATTACTATATAATTATTTCTTTAAACAACCTAAGCACTCATCTATAAGTGTTTTCAATAATACACATGATATCTTTATGTATACCGCTTAAGCGGGGCAATATTTGGTTTTATATAAAGAAACAATATGAAATGCATAATGTATTTTTTATGAAAAATATTACATATATGATCAAGTCAATAACTAAAGTACTTTATTACTGATTTGAAAACACCAATTTACTCCTAAGTTCCTATTAATGTATAGAAGTATTATTTTTAATGATAATCGAACGTGGATTACCGAGTTAAATTGTGCATCTTCATACCATTAGATCACATATTCACATGTATTTTAAATTATACACACAATATGTATGTGTGTGATATTGATGAAATGTTATTAATTAAATATTACTCCATTTTAAATGAGTTTTGGACTATTTAATGATTATCATTTATCGATAAAATAATTACGTAAAATATACAATTGGGTTATAAACCGATATTATAATTAATATGATGGATATTATCTAACAATATATTATAGTAAAAAATATTGAGGTGTTAACGTAAAATGAAATTTTTATACTACTAAATCAGATACAATAATTTATTAGTCAAACTATTTGGGTCATAAAAATATTTGGCTTCATAAAGACGAATTCTACAAATAACACATTATCTTTTATATACAAATTAGTTAATGTTCAATTTAAAATATGACATTTTATGAGAAAAAAAGGACCATATATTCTATATTATTTATGGAGGTAACTCAATGAAAGTCAGACGGAAATTGGAAGAGAAATAAAGGCAAAGAATTCGTAAAATGAAGAAATTAGAAGAAAACAAATAAAAGAGTTAGAAATATAGTTTTAAGAAGTAAAAGCGCAAGACCTGAGAAGTTTTAGAAGATTTACGAAGGTTTTTGTTTGGAATTAAGCTGAAACCTACATTCTCAGAATGCAGCATCTTGAAGACTATTAAGTTTCTACCTTGAATATTATTGGAGATCCAGCTAAATGGATGCATCATTTTTTAAGAAAGTTTAGGAATGTAGGTGCTCTGAAAAATCGTCTTAATTAATAATAGACAACACCCATAAAACACTCAAATTATATTCTATGACCCACAACAAAATTAAAACCTAACATGATTGCTATCAATACTCATATTAGTTTTCAAAGTACAAATTGAACATATTTAAGTAAATACACAATAACCACATAGGCCAGTAACAAGATGAAATCTATGAAAATCAATCACATGTTTCAAACGATAATGATCATGAATAGTTTAATTAAAAAATACAATTTAAGCTAGCGACCCGTGCCTCGCACGGGTTTTTATGCTAGTTTTATTTAAATATAATATAATATTATAATAACTAATTACTAACTGATTACCTTAAATTCAGCTCAAACATATCATTTTTTTTATATTGTTAACACTAGAATCTCTGTTCTAACATTATATATATATAATCTCTCTTCTAAAATTTTAAGTATACAAAATTCATTTCTAAAAAATTCTATTTCAAATTTAAAAATGTTTACTATAATTTTAGGGTAATGCTAAACATAGCCCTTAGGGCTATGGTTAAGCATTAATGTAAGTGAATAAATACACTTAAAATGTTAATTTTGCACTTAATACATCAAGTTTGCACGAATTTTAATATAATTATTTAGCAATTTGGGATGTTTTTATTAGTGAAAATTAATGTGAATGCAAGGGGTCCACTATTATTACTTGAAAAATTAAATTGATGTTGTAAAATAGCATTTAAAAACCAAAAATCAATTAAATAACTAAAGTTAATGTTGATAATATGAGAATATTTAATACTTAACCATAGCAATTAACTTAGTGTTATGGTTAGCATTTCCCTTAAAAACATCGTGCCTTTTAAGTTTGTGATATTATAATATTAAAATATACTTAATTTTTTTTCAATTAGTTTTTTCAATTAATTTCCGATTTAACAATTAATAATGCTCTAGTCAATTTTGTTTGATACGCCGACTGGATGCAGTTAAGATTCTTTGATCCAACCACTAAGACTGATGATATATGTTTTTTTGAAACAACTGATGATATATGTTCTGTATCTTCTAGAGACAAGTGAACTAAATCAGTTTTTTAATCATGTATTCATGTTCCTACGTTACAAGTAGGGGTGAGCATTCGGGTGGTTCGGTCCAGAACCGAACCGAACCGAAAGAACCGAGAACCGAATTTTCAATTATTTTAGAACCGAACCGGATCGAATAAAATTCTGGACCGAACCAGTCCCGAACCGAAATAATTCGGTCGGTTCGGTCCGATCCATAAGAACCGAATTTTTTGAATTTTGAATTATTATTGTATATATTATTATTAATATAAATATAATAATATTATTATTAATATATTATTATTAATATAAATATATTATTATTAATATAAATATAATATATATTTATATATTATTGTATATATTATTATTAAGTATTAACTATTTATTGTATATATTATTATTATTAATATTAATAAATAAATAAATATATATATATATAAAATTCGGGTGGTTCGGTTCTAACCGAAATTATTTACGGAAGAACCGAACCGAACCGAAATTTATTTCGGTTCTAACCAAAAGAACCGAACCGATCAAAAAAGAAAAAAATTGGACCGAACCGAACCGAAATTGTGTGGTTCGGTTCGGTTCTTCAGTTCCGGTTCGGTTCTGCTCACCCCTAGTTACAAGTTTTGTCCCAGACGGAGAGTATGAGTGCGAGCGGGGAACATTGACACTCTTTTGAGGAGGGAGGGGTCATCTCAAGAAAGATGAAGCCTCCACCGTCCGATAGAATCTTTTTTTTTTTGACAAAATTAGATGAGATTTCATTAATAACTTGAATAAGGTTCAATCGGGACAAACCCCCAACTGACCATGCAACCAGGTTGAAAAACAAATAGACGAGCTAAACAATTAGCCGTTTTGTTTCCGGATTGCTTAACACACTGAATACAAATATTCTTGACACTAAAAATGAATACAAAGGATGTCCGAGATATCCAAAAGACACCAATATCCCTGAAAATAGTAGCATCACAATTGACCTTAGCACATAAAAAACAGGTGATAATCCAGTGTTCAGATCCATCAGTTGCACCAACTGAGGCTGGAGGTACAGGTGACCCCATTAATTGAACAATCTTTCGTTGTGATATGTGAGCTCTTGTGATATACACCACCGTTCCAGCATTGACATGGCCTTCCCAGATGTCCAAGAACACCATTAAATTCATTCTCAAAATACCCCATAACACCATACATAAAATCAACCGAACAACGAAACACAAATACATCAAACACACCAAAAAGATGGAGACAAAGACCATAGCTTTTGGAACAAAAGCACAAATTTATTGAATAAAAACAAACATAGAAATTAAGGGTTCGGATGAGAGAATGGAGGGAGAGAAATGGATTGGTGAATGGATGAAAAGGTGGAATTAAAGGGAGATGATTGATGGGAAAATATGAGGAAGAGAGCGGAGAAAAGAGGGGAAGGGGCGGAGAAGAGAAGCAGGGGGAGGGGGAGGGGGAGGGGGAGGGGGAGGGGGAGGGGGGGGAGGCGGCTGGGGGAGGGGGAGAGAGAGTCGACTCTCAAAATAGGGTTAGAGAGAGTCTAAGATTCAAGTTGTCCGATAGAATCTTTAATTTTGCAAAGACTAATAATTCTTTCACCAGCGTCACCGCATTAGAGCAACTTCAAGAAGCTTCCCATCCCTTTTCTTAAGTCAAATTTTAATGAAAATGAAGAAAAAATCAACTCCAATACTCTCCTAGTGTTTCCCAACAAACTTAGGAGCTCTAAAACTTTCCTCATTAGTGAGGAGCATATGTTACCTCCTAAACTTATTTTATATTAATATATTAATCCCCTCCAATATCTACCCACCATTTCCCTCTATTTTCGAAAGCTTATCAAACTCCAAATTTGTTCTTTTTCTCTGATTTATAAGTGGTTTTATCTTTAGCACAAGGTTCTCGCTATTCTTTACCAGCAGTTCTAGTACCTACTGTGAAGGTTTCCTTTTTCTTTGTGTTATTTTAGCAAAGAAAGTCTTTAAAATTATGCAATGCACTGAAGTGTAGATAACCAATAGAAATAAAAAGTAGATTAAAAATAGATAGAGATAAATTTGAGAAGGATTGTTGGAGTCGAACTATACATTTACATCTAAAATGACTTAAGAGCCTATATAATAATAATTTTATAAGGAGTTTGCCTAGCAACTCTTGGAGTTGCTCTTACATAATATGAGTAGCCTTCCAGGGAGAATTTGTTATATGAAAAATATGGGAGAACAAATCTTCTCCACTCATTTCTCTTCATCTTATAGCGGCTGGGATTAAGTCCACAATCATCTACTTAAACTAATGTTGTTCTGCGTATTAGAGGAACTGGCCTCTGATATATCAGTCCTATTACGAGGATAGGGCTCTAATTTCATAATTTTTTTCAGATTACGAATTTCATTTTCTATTATAGTAGAAAATCTACTGTAAAGACGGGTTGCTCGTCTTTTATAGCTTCTAAATCCCAAATTAGGTATCTAGTTTTTGTTTGGTTTCCAGGGAAAACTATATTTCTAGAGGTCTCTAAGAGATTATCTAGATATTCAAGTTTAGACATTTCAATCATGGCATTACCTTTAATAATAACTAACCACGTTTTATCACTCATGAATATAGCAATTAAACATAATTGTTTTGAATATAAATTTTATTAAAACAGGGTTGTGAGTTTTACTAGGCTTTTCGAATGATCTTTATCTGCAGGGATATTATTGATCTTTAAAACTTTATTTTCTCGTACAAATCTTCTGGTTATTATTCTCTGTCTTCAATCCTATGAGCGGCGTTTCCCTAACGGCCTCCTGCCTAGCGGTACTCCCTGTGTTCCAAAGCGGACTCCAGAATAACTCAAAATATAACCAAGATTTATAAAGAAAAGGACTTTTTATTGATTCATATAATTAAACAGATACAGACTCATTACGAGCCTGTTTTTACACACAACCCCTAAGGGTTATTACTCACTCATTATGAACTTCTTTGAATGCTAGTATACATGATGTATGCTATGCTGAATTCAAGATGCTCCAAACTGAAAACTTAACTCGCCTTTTATAGAATAAGGTCGAGGATCTGTACAAAGTTCTTTACGTAACTGCATATGTAATTTGTATATTATTGTTGCACTAGTGTTCTAAAGAGATAAGATTCCTTATCTTTCTTGTCTGGTGCTGTACTAAAACGATGTCCACTGAAGAAAAGTAGATTCGTTTTTGTTTTGAAAACGATGTCCACTAGAGCAACTTCATCTTCTTGCTTAAAGTAGATTCTCTCTACTTTATTCTTCCTCCACTGCTTTTTCTTTTCCTTTGCTAATGGTGGGGCTATCTTGACAGTATTGACAAAGATAACTATCGTTGGCACATGTCTTGTTTATGATTCGAGCACTAGCTTTACAAAATTCTGAGTAGTGGCAATCGAATATTAACTGGCTTTTGGTTATGTGCCTTTTGCAAGCAACTAAAGCCTCCTTATCTTCCTGGCTCATTGTAGTGTGAGTCATAGAGGTCATGATGCAATTTGAAGATGAATAATTTATCTTCACCTTGTCATTTTCTTTTATGCAGAGAATCTTCTCTAGAATAGCTGCATATTTGTGGATGGCTATTTGCTTCAAGTCTTTCTTTTCCAGCGTAACTAGCCTTGATTCACTTGGTGTATAGCTCCTTTCTCTGACAATTCCTAGCTGAACATAATGAAATGGTTTAGCCAGACTGTCGTTATAGTCTTCATCCCAGAATGGCAGTGTTGATTGAACTTTGATGAAGATTTCTTTTACTGGATTCTGAACACACTTTGTTCTGAATTTTTTGACTGCTTCCCTGAAAGCTTTTGGAAAACTGCTAATTTCTAGCAAATTATTGGATGGGTAAATTAGACTAACTAACCCATTAACATAAGCATCATATACTATCTCAGCATCTGAGTTAGGATAAAAATTGAAATAACTTATGTTCGTTTTATCCATGGTAAAGAACTTATGCTTCACGAATTCTTGTTCCGTAGTGTTGTGACCAAAATCTTGCATGGATCAGATTTAGACCCATGATGAGTTTTGGGTCCAATCCATAAGGAAAGAGGATGTTTTAGAGGGTTTCCAAGGTACCCGTGGTAACCCATGAAAACTGATAACAGGGCTCCTAAGATAATAGGGCTCCCGGGTAGAAGGGCTCCTGAATGGCATGGCTCCCGGATAACAGGCTTCCAAGAGCCTATGACAACCCATAGGGGCTACCATGAGATGGGTAGCAGGTAGATATGACGATAAGGGTCCTGGGAATGGCCTCCCATGGATGATCCACAACCCATAGACATCATTACATAGCTTCCAGTACAGCTACCAGACATGGCTTACCAGAATAGCTTCCATAACCGGCTTACCAAAGGGGCTGCCATAGTTTGGGTTACCGGGCGGTACCCCCAGAGGGGCTACCTTGCGATGAACATTGAAAGAATATAAAGCTTATGGTCCCGGGGATAGTCTCATCCATAGCCAATGACAACCATCAGAGAGGGCTTCCAGCATAGCTTCCGTAACTGGGTTACCGGAGGGGCTACCGGGTGGTACCCCCAGCTTCCCCGGAAGCCTGGCAGAAACACAGATTCAGACTAGGATAGCCATCGGATAAGGCTTCCAGTATGGCTTCCGTAGTTGGGCTACCGGAGTCAGGTTACCGGAGTCAGGCTACCGGGTGGTACCCCCAGCTTCCCACGGAAGCCTGATAAGGCCGCCATATTGGATAAGGCAGATCTCCGACTTTTTAGGAGCACGTCTCTACAGCTGAAATACACCTCTAAACGGATAATTATTCAGTTATTCGAGGATATACATCATATATACATGATAAATCCTTCATTCTTGAGATAAACATCAATGGATAGGCTTCCAACAGTCCTGATATGACTTGGAAACCTGATAACTATATCACAATCAGTTGATATACATAAATATCAATCATTATCTCATCAGATACGAGATAACTCATCACAAACAACCGAACATATCAATCAAGAACTACATACGGGCTTGATCCACTATAAATAGTGGTATGTAGGCAGTTTACGGGGTCTCTTCTCGAAACGCACGTTGATACTAAGAGCATGTATACTCCGGTGCACGTTCACTCTCATAATTAGGGTTCTTGGCAGGCCAACATTCGGTCCTTGAGCTCTAATCCCGTAGATTCAGCCCCAATCATCACAAAAACACCTTTCCTTGTTCTTCAGTAACCCCTAGCCGTGAGCCTTCCCGGGCGGCTAGCCTTAAATCTGTAGCTGTGAGCCTTTCTGGGCAGTTATACGATTCCATATTTTACGACGCTATTCCAGCAACGGCCTCCACGTAGTTGTGCAAAAATCCTCCCACAACAATTGGTGCTAGAAGGAGGGGCTTTATTATCGTCTTTTGGAGTAAAGATGTTTGACCGCTTCGGCAATGATGAAACGCCGTCTAACGGTGTCAATAAAGAAAACGGTGATAAAGAACAGATTATTACCATCAAAGACATGTACCAGTGCATCAAACGAATGGGAGAAAAATTGGACTCCCTTGAAAGAACTTCTGAATTGAAGAAAAAGTGCGAAATGGAGCTTAGTCCATTGTCAAAACGAGATGAACAAGAAATGATTCCGAGACAAAACTCGCATGAAGAAGGGCCTGGTGATATTTTTTGAGATGATATGCAGGGACATGAAATTCCCTTAAAATATGAGATGATCAATAGTGGCATTGTTGGTGCACAAAATGAGCCAAATACGGGATTGGATGGCCTGATTGTTGGCCGGAAACCGCACAGAATGGGTGAAATTTCCCCTGAAAGAAGTAATCTGAAGAGATCTCAGATGGGGGCTCAAAAAGGCTTTCGAGGACGAATGTAATCCGGGTGCCAAGGGGGGTTCCGCCTAGGGGTATCATGGCATCATCATGAAAGGTGGGCGAAATTTCCCCTGAAAGAAGTAATCTGAAGAGATCTCAGATGGGGGATCAAAAGGGCCTTCGAGGACGAATGCAATCAGGGTGCCAAGGGGGCTTCCACCAAGGATCCCGCCTAGGGGTACCAAGACATCAGCATGAAGGACTCCCGCTGGAAACCCATCAATACCAAGGCCAGAACGAATCTCAAGCGTATAGCCATGTCAGTGAACGAAAGTTCCTATCCTTTGGAAGCCCAGTAGCAGGATGGATAAAGCATAAGTCAGTCTTCCGGCATACTTGCGGCCTTGGAGGCAACCGGGAAATGAATCCAGACAATATGGATGAAGAATATATACCCTCCAACGGGCAACCGGACCAATTTATTGTTGAAAGGCTGAGCAAACCCTGGGAGGCAGGTGGGCCACCACTCCCTAGGTTCTGTGCAACGAGTGGCAACCCCGAATATGATGGTAGCCCTGGATCCGGTAGCCCTGGATCCGGTAGCCCTGAAATCCGGTAGCTCTGAACTTGATCTCCTCCAAGCTTACGATTCGAAAGCCCGGGATCCGGTAGCCTTGGATCCGGTAGCCATGGATCCGGAAACCCTGGATCCGGTAGCCCTGAATCCGGTAGCCCTAGATTCGGTAGCCCTGGATCCGGTAGCCCTGAATCCGGAAGCCCTAAATTCGGAAGCCCTGGATCCGGTAGCCCCGAAGACAAAACACCAAGGAGCCAGACTGACCAGTCACATGATTGGATTGGGGTCCCAAGGAAGACACCCTAAATTGCCACCCATCAGGAAGCCCCATCGGAAGGCCTCTTTTGGGCATAGGATCAATGATATACAACTTATTAGTTGTAGCTGTGTAACTTTGAACTCAGTTATCATGAATTTTGTCATTCGTAGACACTCGGGGGGTAGCGCATATGCACCACCAGTGGTAATAACAAAATGCTGTACCAATTGAATATCTATAAAGCTGGAAGCAGATTCCTATTCGCCGTCTTCATAACTCATAAGCAAAATGCCTAATACAATTGACAAATGAGATCAGTAGTAAAAAAAAAAGAGAAATGATGATGACGTTCTAAACATGTGGACAAAAAAGTCAGTAAAAAGAAGATGTGCACTCATAGTGTGGGGCTTCCACCATGGAAACCTCGTGTCAAGGTTCCCAATTCGTTCGGGGGGTAGCACCACCAATAATATTGATGTTGGAAGCTGGTAAGGGAAACCATGGAATTAAAAAAAATTCTTCCTCATGAGCAATTTGATACTGCGGAAGCAAATACAGGGCTTCCGGTGCAACTGATCAGCATCCCGGAACACAAATGTCATGTAGAAAATGAGTGACCTACCAGCCATGTTGCTAAACGGGAACAACTCAGACGATGAGAAGGTCCTCAAATATGATTTTAGAAAAGCTGAACTAAGGCATATCCTATAATTCTGTAAAAGGGTTACCAGCTGTAGAAGACAAGTAAGTGGTAGCCTCAATTGCCATTTACCCACGAGGCTTCCCATGCAAAATAAGAAGGGTTGCCTAGAAGGGCCACTAACACAATCTCGAAGAGCACTACCAAGTCTCTCACCCAAGAAGAAAAGGCATGAAAGCCCTTAAGATGAACTAATGGAGGTGCCAATACCAAGAATACAAAGGAAGCTCTTGGAAAAGGGGGCAACCAAGTTCCTAACAGCTCCAGGCGGCACAGTCATGACTGTAGCCTGACCAGAAGCCTCATGAGAATGGCAAGGATGGCTAATTGCTAGATGCTGCCATGTAAAGAAGGCCTATTATGACTGCCTCAGACTCCCAAAGAGTTATGAACCAGAAATTTCCTTCACAAGATACTCCTATGGAAAGCCTCTCCAGTAGTTGAAGCTCAAATCATAAGATACCTTTGGGAAAAAATTATGGAAGCAAACAAAGTTCTGGAAAGCTGCCACCAGAATATTAAAGGGATACCAATGATCTCTCTACCAAAAAGGAAGCGATATGAGGCCCACGTATGGCATGCCACTTGGGTTGCCACATATTAGGGCTACCAACTATCTGGCAAGTGTAGAATGGAAGGTTATCCTGAAAGTATGCAAGGAAACCGGAGGCATCTAAAAAGGCCTCTTAATCAAAAAAGAACCTTTCAAAGAGGTTGCTATGGGAAAGGGATGGCTTCCCCCCTGAAAAATATGGCTTGCAGCCTCCTACATGAGAAATGGAGAAAATCTAAAATGCCCAATGAAGGGTCTACATGAAGATGCTCACGAGAACAGCCAATCAAAAATTAATGAAAGGAAGCTTCCTATCAAGAAGGAAATGGGCATAGGCCTCCAAACGATGGAAATAGATGTGGCTTCCCAATTGAGGTTCGTGAACCTGACAAGAGCTGCAACAAGTTATGATACAATACCCAGCTTCCCGGGTACAGATTCAAGCCTTCTAAGGAAGGAAGTAAGAATATCAAAAAAAAAGAGCTAAACTAGATGCCCGGAGGGTAATGGATGCACATATCCCTTGGATGCAGTTTGATGTAATCGTACTCTTTGATTTTCAGTAAAAGGAGAAGTCAACTGTTTCCTTATACATTTGTTGACTTATGATTAATTGGAAAAGAAGGGCATGGAAGCCCAACAAACATAGTTCCACATGGCAGCCAGGCTACCATCCAGAACTAGGGGGTAGTGGATGTACATCCCTCTGTAGCATGCTGAAATTATCAGAATTTTAAACTTTTCATGATTGTTACCAGACATGTATGGAACCTTGACTGGTTCACATGGCTTACTTGGTTATTTGGGCATGTATGGAACCCTGATCGGCATACATGGATCCCCTCATTATTTGGGCTTGTGTGGAACCCTGATTGGCACACATGGATCCCTTCATTACCAGACATGTATGGAACCTTGAGTAGTTCACATGGCTTACTTTGTCACTAGGGCATGTATGGAACCCTGATCGGCATACATGACTTCCTTCATTTTTTGGGCTTGTGTGGAACCCTGATCGGCACACATGGATCCCTTTATTACCAAACATGTATGGAACCTTGAATGGTTCACATGGCTTACTTGGTCACTAGAGCATGTATGGAACCCTGATCGGCATACATGACTCCCTGCATTTTTTGGGCTTGTGTGGAACCCTGATTGGCACACATGGATCCCTCAACTACCAGACATGTGCATAGCCTTGACTGGCTCACATGGCTTACTTGGTCACTAGGGCATGTATGGAACCCTGATTGGCATACATGACTCCCTGCATTTTTTGGGCTTGTGTGGAACCCTGATTGGCACACATGGATCCCTCAACTACCAGACATGTGCATAGCCTTGACTGGCTCACATGGCTTACTTGGTCATTAGGGCATGTATGGAACCCTGATCGGCATACATGGATCCCTTCATTTTTTGGGCTTGTGTGGTACCCTGATCGGCACACCTGGATCCCTTCCTTTTTAGTCATGTATGGAACCCTGATTGGCATATATACATGGCTTCCTTTGTTATTAATCATGTATGGAACCGTGATTGGCATACATCGATCTTTCAATCACTAACCTACGTGGTTACAAGAGTTAACTCGTATGGATTATCAAAGATTATACTAATGTAGCCTTGCAGGAATGGCTTACATGGCATTATTACACTCGATTCATAAAATAATTGGGGCTCCCGGAATGAAGGCTCCCGGGCCGAGCTTCTGGCACCCAGGCTACCAGTAATGGGTAACCGCCAGTAAGGCTCCCAAAGCCAGGTTTCCATACTGCGGGCTTCCAGGAACTATAGGGTTACCGGACGGTACCCCCACACCCAGGGTGGCAACCACGCGGACTAAGGATAAGGCTCCCCGGAACAGACGCTTCCAGGATGAGCTACCGGTGTAAGGCTTCCACAAACAAGGCTCCCAGGATGGGGCTCCCAGAATCAGGCTTCCGGGTGACCAGCTCCCACAATGGAAGCCCCTAAGGTGGAAGTTGTAACCTCAAGGGATAAGGTACATGCAACCCCATATGCTTTTGAGCAACCTACATGGGTATGTGAAGACTAAACTCACCCCCTTTGAATTATGGAAATGCTCATACACTCTATTACTCTTACAAGCTTGCTATTAAAAGAGTTAGCTCATCCATTGATGTTTAGTTAAAGAACTCATATGCCTACCTTATGACTATAAAAGAAAAGCGATTAAGCATTTAGGAGTAGATCTATGATCCCCTTTAATGACTTGCAAAGGTTACCTCCTATATGGAAGCCTAACTTGATTATCATTTTTACTTGTAGAGTAGTATTTGTTAGGGTATACTGAAAATATTTATTTTAAGTATATACATTTATTTCTGGCCCGGTTTTATTGAGAATCATTTAAATGTTTACATGCTGTCTAATATTATATATTGTGGACAATCTAGTATCAAATGGGATACAGAATATTAGATTGTTAAATACGGTTTATATAATATAATAAGGTTCACAGCACAGGTGGTGTTGGACAATCCACTGGTATGGCTGTAGTATTATTTAGATTAGTTTATATTGACTAATAAATAATACTAGTATACTTTGTGTATATTGAACAGGATCAAATTTAGAATTGTTCCCTTATACTGATTAAGAAGGAGAACTAAGATTCTATGTTATTATTAATGCTTAGGTTCTTAATCCCGATATAGTAATTGACACGTGTATATTATTTACATGCTTTGATTTATATATGAAATAATTCTTTTGATTTATTTCATTATATTTTGGGTGATGGAATAATATATATGGTGGATATTATTTATTGAAGGAATCCATGTCCTGATAATATTCGGGTTAATGATGTCCCCTTGAAAGCTCAAAAAGATTTAATTATGTGAAACCCTGCAGGTGGAATTTATTCCGGCATAATTAAATAAAGGTTGAGTGGATAATTAAGGATAAAAGATATTAATTAAATGAATTATCAGTAATTTATTTAATTAATGGACATGCGATATTTTAAACATGGGGAATTTAATAAGCAAATAATAAAGGAGCCGATTTAATTAATTAAATAAATTACCGGAATTAGGTGGGTGGTGCAATATTAATTATTTAGTGGAGTTAATTAATATTAATGATAAAGGGCTTGACCCAAGTTATCATTAGAAGGCCCGACCTAATTTACTCCTTGATCCCTATTGTAGCCTATAAATACTCATGATGCCTCCAAGAATAAGGGTTCTGAATTCTGGAGCTTGGAGGCTAAACCTTGGAGGGTCGAAGACCACGCTTCGTTCAAGGGAGTAAAGGAATACAATAGAAGATTGTGGATTTGAATCGCTTGCGCCGTAGCGATTAAGGTAAATCTTTTAAACCCCCTTTGTAATCATTAAACTAATTTGACACAAATCACTATGATCCAAAGGAACCAACAATTGGCATCAAGAGCCTGAGGTTTAGTGGACTTGTGTTTGTGTTTGATGACGTCCATGTCGTAATTAAAATTGGTTGTGTATGTATAGTGGTATGCTTGTGTAATAATCTTTTGCAGGTTATTATCCACTATTATGGCCATGTTTTTTAATTATGTGTTTGGATCCCACGTGGTTTATCGTGGTTGTATACACGAGGGTTGATCGTGTTAGAATAGATTTTGCAAAATTAGTTTTGTATTAGTTCTATTTTTTATGTAATTGTTTGATGGATTTTGTAAAAATCCGGGTATTTTGTAACAATTACGTGCGATCGGAAATCAAAACGGAGAAAAGAATTTGTTCCGCTGCGAAACTCTGATTGGGGCTGCTGTTGCTGTTGAACAAGTGAAGAATCAGAAGCGCAGAAGAAGGCGCGGGTGGAAAGCATCAGTCATAGGCTGTAACGCAGGTATGGCCTGCGCAACAGGAGCTCAAAGGGTAACGCGCATGACCAGACTGCGCATCAGGCGTTCACGCGTGTTTTAATTGCGTTACATACACTGTTCCATCCAGCCGGTCCTGCTGCTTCTTCTCAGCCGGGTAGTGCTTTTTCAGCCGGGTACTGTTGGACTAACAGGGGCTGGTGGCCTGGTGCAAATTAATTTTGGGGCCATAATAGTGGATTTAATTATTGTTTTAATTTCGCTATTTATTTTTTAATTATTGCTTTAAATAATTGTCATGTGTGTTGCTAATTTATGTGTGTAATTTTTAATTGCATGTTAACATAATTAGGTCGACATGGACATAGATATTTTATTTATTGTTTTAATTAAATGTTTTATGTTGTTAAATTATGTGTGTATTTGGAATGCATGTTAGACATAATTTTAACGACATAGGTCCCATTTAATTTTAAAATTCCTCATTTTTTTAATAAAAATTCTAAGTGGGTGAGGGAATTAATTAGAAATTAAATCCCACGGTCTCCATTATTGTTTGTATGTAATTTAACACTAAGACGAATATAAATTATATATTGTCCACCCTAACGTGGCATATGATTTATGGTGTCATGTAGTGTTATGGATATTACTAGGACAAACTTCTTAAATTAAATTACGAATATTGAAAGGTATACATGCCACCCATCGTGGCGTACCAAGTTTCATAGAATTCGATTAATTAGAAGGGTACCAATGATTGAATATAGATTTTCGATATTGAGAGAAAGGATGATTCTGTCTAGAAAGGGGTCTTAAGTGACGCCTCTTGACAATGCTCCCCCCGATCTGGGAATTATCCTATTATCGATTATTGATTTGAAATATTTAATGGTGGCATCCGGTCTTATTATTATTAATTTAAGTTTTGATAATGGTATACACTTAGCTATGAAAAATAATATATAGTCCACCCTAACGTGGCGTATTATTTAGTAATAGGACCAAAGTAATATTTAAACGAATTTAAGTGGTATATATGTCACCCATCGTGGCGTACCAGATACTTATGGTGTTTAAATATTAGTGCATTAATTTTAATTAATTGTTAGAGGAAACCAATAGGTTTTAAGATTTGTGCAACTCTCTGATTATGTGTTACATGTATGATTCTCAGGATTTAGATCATTATGGGCTTTAATCCACTATTCACCATACTTAAGGATAACAAACTTACGGGACCAAACTATATTGAATGGAAACGTAATTTGGACATAGTGTTGACTGCTGAGGAGTACAAATTTTGCACTTATGAACCCAAGCCAGATCAGCCTGCTGAAGATGCTCCTGAAAGTGATAAGGAGTATTATAAGCGGTGGGTTAAGGCCGATGAGATGTCGCGATGTTACATTCTGGCAGCAATGTCGGGTGTTTTGCAGCATCAGCATCAGGCTATGGCCACGGCTTCAGATATGCTCTTTAATCTCAAGGAACTTTTTGGAGAACAGAATAGGGCTGTTAGGCAAGTAGCAATGAAGGCTTTAATGAACACTCAGATGGCTGAAGGAACACCTGTAAGGGATCATGTTCTCAGGATGATGTCTCATCTGAATGAGATGGAAATCCTTGGTGCTGATATTGATGGGGAAACCCAGATCGATATCATCCTTATGAGCTTGCCCAAAAGTTTTGAGCAGTTCCGCTTGAATTACACCATGAACAAAAGGATGTATAGTCTCGCGGAACTTCTGACAGAACTTCAGGCAGCTGAAGGACTCTTTAAGCAGAATGTTCAAGTGAATGTGGCTGAGAAAGCTTCTTCCTCTAAGCCGAAAGGCAAGAAGAAGAAAAAGGTTCAGACACATAAAGCTGGAAAGGTTGCTAATGCAGTGGGAGTTCAAGGTGCTGTGAAAAAGCCTAAGGGCAAGTGCTTCAAGTGCAAGCAGTCAGGTCACTGGAAACAGGATTGTCCTCTTTCTAAGAAGACAAACAATACTGGTATGTCTCTTTCTCTAGTTACAGAAACATATATAGCGGCTATATCTACGAGCACTTGGTGTGTAGATACAGGAGCCACTGACCATGTTTGTAACTCTATGCAGGGGTTCCAGCAAACCAGAATGCTTAGAGATGGCGAGATATATGTGTTCATGGGAGATGCTACGAAAGTAGCAGTAGTTGCAGTTGGAATAATTACTTTATCTTTTGGTGATGATAGGATTTTGGTTTTGAACAATTGTCTTTATGTACCTTCATTTAGAAGGAATTTGATTTCGGTTTCTAAACTTGCTATGGATGGTTATAATGTTTGTTTGGATCGTAATGTTTCTATTATGATGAATAAACGAGTTATATGTTCTGGTACATTGCAAGACAATTTATATATTATTAATCCTATCCAACCAGTGCTGCAACAAAAGGAATCTAATAATATTCTTTCTAGCTCAAACAAAAGAAAGAAACCTTCCGAATTGAACCAAACATATCTTTGGCACTTAAGATTAGGTCATATTAACTTGAGGAGGATTCAAAGACTGGTAGTAGATGGGCCATTAGGCTTGTTGGCAGTGGAGCCATTTCCAGTTTGTGAATCTTGCTTGGAAGGTAAGATGACTAACAGGCCTTTTAAAGCAAAGGGGAATAGAGCCAAAGAAGTATTAGAATTGGTTCATACTGATTTGTGTGGTCCTATGAGTATCCAAGCAAGAGGAGGTTATGAGTATTTTGTCACTTTCATTGACGATTATTCTAGATATGGATACATTTATTTGTTGCGCCGCAAGTCTGAGTGCTTTGAAAAATTCAAAGAGTACAAAGCAAGTGCGGAGAAACGACATCTTGGAAAATGTATCAAGTCACTACGATCAGATCGTGGTGGCGAATACTTGCTTGGAGAATTTAGGGTCTATTTATCAGAAAATGGGATTACATCCCAGTTGTCTGCACCTGGCACACCTCAGCAGAATGGTGTAGCAGAAAGAAGGAATCGGACTCTTTTGGAGAGTGTTAGATCAATGATGAGTTATTCAGATTTACCTAAGTCGTTCTGGGGATATGCTATAGAAACAGCGGCTTACCTTCTGAACTTGGTACCTTCTAAGTCGGTTCCCAAGACTCCAATAGAATTGTGGACTGGTAGCAAACCAAGTCTAAGACATATTCGGATTTGGGGTTGTCCAGCACATGTGCTTAACAAGAACGCGACTAAGCTAGAATCTCGCACAGAAGTAAGGTTGTTTGTAGGCTATCCCATGGGGACGAAAGGTTATTCATTTTATAGTCCTAGGGATCGAGATGTCATTGTTAGCACCAATGCCAGATTCTTAGAGGAAGACTATATAATGAACCACAAACCCATGAGTAGTGTTGTTTTAGAGGAATTAGTGGGAGGGACAGATAATCCCCAAGTGCCAATAGTACAAGTAGAACAACCACAAGAAAATGCACAACTTGACACTAGTACCGCACCAGTGCCTCGTCGTAGTGGGAGGGTTGTTCGACAACCTGAAAGATTCATGTTTTTGGGAGAGTCTTCAGACTTGGTCTCTGGTGAACATGATGAGGATCCCAGGACATACGAACAGGCAATTCTAGATAAAGATGCAAATCTTTGGCAAAAGGCAATGGAATCTGAGATGGAATCTATGTATTCCAATCAAGTTTGGGAGCTCGTGGAACCACCCAAAGGTATAAAACCCATTGGAAGTATGTGGATCTACAAGAAGAAAAGAGGATCTGACAAAAAGGTGAAAGCCTGGAAAGCACGACTTGTTGCGAAAGGGTATACTCAGAAAGAAGGAATCGATTATGAGGAAACTTTTTCACCAGTTGTTATGCTTAAGTCGATCCGGATTCTTTTATCTATAGCAGCTCATCTCGATTACGAGATTTGGCAAATGGATGTCAAGACAGCTTTCCTTAATGGAAGTCTTGAGGAAACCATCTATATGCAACAACCAAAAGGATTCATTAAAGAAGGCCAAGAGCATCTTGTTTGTAAGCTTAAGAGGTCTATTTATGGACTTAAACAAGCTTCTAGGGACTGGAATATTCGTTTTGATCAGGCAGTCCAGTCATATGGATTTGATCAAAGTCCAAGCGAGTCATGCGTGTATAAGAGAAGTGAGGGTAATGCAGTGGTTTTTCTAGTACTATATGTAGATGACATTTTACTCATTGGAAACAATGTTAAGATGTTATCATCAGTAAAGGCATGGTTGTTCAAACAATTTGAAATGAAGGACTTAGGTGAAGCGGCATACATCCTTGGGATCAAAGTAATAAGGGATCGCAAGAAAAGGATGTTGGCTTTATCTCAAGAGCCTTACATTGATGAAGTATTAGCTCGTTTTAACATGCAGAATTCTAAGAAAGGTTTTCTACCTTTTAAGCATGGAGTTGCTCTATCCAAGGAGCAGTGTCCTTCGACACCTAAGGATATAGAGAGCATGAAAGCAGTTCCTTATGCTTCGGCATGTGGAAGCTTAATGTATGCTATGTTATGTACAAGGCCTGACATCTGCTTTGCTGTAGGCATGGTTAGTAGATATCAGTCGAACCCAGGTCAGGAACATTGGAGTGCAGTAAAAACTATACTCAAGTACCTGCGAAGGACTAAAGAGTATATGTTAATTTACAAGGCCTCAGATCTATTTCCTTTGGGATATACTGATTCAGATTTTCAATCAGATATGGATAAGAGGAAATCAACCTCAGGATATGTTTTTACTTTGGGAGGTGGAGCCGTTATATGGAGGAGTGTAAAGCAGAAATGCATTGCAGACTCTACTATGGAAGCCGAGTACGTGGCGGCCTCTGAGGCTGCTAAGGAGGCTGTATGGTTCAGGAACTTCCTTTTGGACTTAGATGTGGTACCTAATTTGCCTAGAAGCTTGACAGTGTATTGTGATAACACTGGTGCTGTGGCAAATTCAAAAGAACCACGAGACCACAAAGCAGCTAAACATATTGAACGTAAGTATCATCTCATACGAGGAATCGTAAAGCGAGGAGACATAGTTGTGGCTCACATATCATCAGAAGACAACCGGGCAGATCCTTTCACAAAGAGCTTGCCAGCAAAGGTTTTTGACAGGCATGTGGAAGCGATAGGAGTCAGATGGATGGTCACATAGTTTTCAATGTAATAGTGGATTAAATAAACACTGATATACTCATAGAATATTTTGAGTATAAGTGGGAGATTGTTAGGGTATACTGAAAATATTTATTTTAAGTATATACATTTATTTCTGGCCCGGTTTTATTGAGAATCATTTAAATGTTTACATGCTGTCTAATATTATATATTGTGGACAATCTAGTATCAAATGGGATACAGAATATTAGATTGTTAAATACGGTTTATATAATATAATAAGGTTCACAGCACAGGTGGTGTTGGACAATCCACTGGTATGGCTGTAGTATTATTTAGATTAGTTTATATTGACTAATAAATAATACTAGTATACTTTGTGTATATTGAACAGGATCAAATTTAGAATTGTTCCCTTATACTGATTAAGAAGGAGAACTAAGATTCTATGTTATTATTAATGCTTAGGTTCTTAATCCCGATATAGTAATTGACACGTGTATATTATTTACATGCTTTGATTTATATATGAAATAATTCTTTTGATTTATTTCATTATATTTTGGGTGATGGAATAATATATATGGTGGATATTATTTATTGAAGGAATCCATGTCCTGATAATATTCGGGTTAATGATGTCCCCTTGAAAGCTCAAAAAGATTTAATTATGTGAAACCCTGCAGGTGGAATTTATTCCGGCATAATTAAATAAAGGTTGAGTGGATAATCAAGGATAAAAGATATTAATTAAATGAATTATCAGTAATTTATTTAATTAATGGACATGCGATATTTTAAACATGGGGAATTTAATAAGCAAATAATAAAGGAGCCGATTTAATTAATTAAATAAATTACCGGAATTAGGTGGGTGGTGCAATATTAATTATTTAGTGGAGTTAATTAATATTAATGATAAAGGGCTTGGCCCAAGTTATCATTAGAAGGCCCGACCTAATTTACTCCTTGATCCCTATTGTAGCCTATAAATACTCATGATGCCTCCAAGAATAAGGGTTCTGAATTCTGGAGCTTGGAGGCTAAACCTTGGAGGGTCGAAGACCACGCTTCGTTCAAGGGAGTAAAGGAATACAATAGAAGATTGTGGATTTGAATCGCTTGCGCCGTAGCGATTAAGGTAAATCTTTTAAACCCCCTTTGTAATCATTAAACTAATTTGACACAAATCACTATGATCCAAAGGAACCAACAGTATTCTCTTTATAGTACACAATCCTATCAAACTTCGAACACCTCGCTTACTTAGGAAAGCATTCACTACGACGCTAAGTAAATGGTTAGCCCCTAATAATCAGATTTAGGCTTAGCTAGAATGCCTTAGCCTGAATATAACTGCTTAAACGTACTAGAATTTGAATGGTAGGCCTAATGCCTAAACAAATTTTACTAAGTTGCTTATACGCTAGATAGTAACCCATGCACTTTAAATGTTAAGTGATAGAAAGAGGTTACCTAGTGATGGATATAGATTCTATTAACATACGTCTAAGGCGAATAATCGGATAACCCTACTAAAGACAGGCCTAAAGCATGATCAAGGTATACATTCATAAAACTAGATAATAATTAGTTTATAAACCAACCAACCTAATGATTAAATTTTAAGGTTCCTGTTGGTAGAGTTCACAATGTTTTGCAGGATCAGCTTTCAAAGCTGAGCAGATTTTAGAAGATGAGCAGATTCCTACTCCAAAAATGGATATTAGGGTTCCAAGACGGAAGCTCTAATACTTTCTACACCAGACAAGGTTCATGAACTAAAAGCACTTCTAGAATAAAACATCTAGAGTGAGGATCCCAGGATGGGGTTTCCAAGATGAAGCATCCAGGATGGGTATCCCAAGGTGGGGCTACCAAGACAATATGTCATGGTGGAAGCTCTTAGATGAATACTGCAATTTCGAAGGGCAGGGTTCCAGTCACCCACAGTGCATGTGAACAGTCATTACGGGTTACCATTGAAACAATTGAAGGTTCCAAAGTTGGAAGCTCCTTCGCTGCTCCTATGATGGAGACGAGATAATATTTATGATGCGTCTAAATACACACATCATAACCAAATTACACAGGTATGTGAGAAACTAAACCCTTTTAATTGCATGAAATTGTACTCTATGACAAGTATGTGAAATTATTATCCCTTAGGCTTAAGATTATTACTTTTTGATATGCCGAATTCATTAAAATCCTTGCGTGAATAGGGGAATTTGATATGCTAGAGGTATTAAGTCAAGATGATTAGCAAGACCTACAAGATATCTTTCATTGTGCATCCTATGTGACTCTACCACATGAATATCTGCATGATGCTAAATGACTCTTGCCTACTAAAATTCAAATATGTTATTAACATGTCTAGATACTGCCTAAGCAATACATATATTGTCACTCATTTAGGATACATAAGATGAACATCAGGCATGCACTAGAAAATATATTGTGAGATAAGTAATGTTTGAGGTTAATAAATTCCTTGAATGTTTATATGTAGCTAATGGCTAGCCTATATCTTTAGTGCTCACCTACAATGGATAGCATGCAAGGTTAATGTTATTCACCTGTAACTAACAGCTTGCAGGTTCCTTGCTGTTTACCTACTACTAATAGGTTTCATGCTATATACCTAGTGCTGACTGTTTACATATTATTTATATGCAATTAATAGCTTGCAGGATGATTGCTATTCACCTGAAGCAAATGGCTTCCGAGTTCCATGATGTTTACCTATGGCTAACAAGTTTCCTTGTTATTTACTTATAGCTAACGACTAATGATTTCTTTGATATTCATCTGCAACTAATGGTATGCAGGTTCCTTGATACTTACTTGAAACTTATAGCTAACAGCTTCCAACTAATAGCTTCCAGCTTGTAGCTTCCTTTCTGCATCTTCTGTCAAACAGCTTGCAGGTTCATTGATGATCATCTACATCCAACAACTTCTAGACTTCACAAAAGTAAGATTAAAGCTGGAATGGGCTGACATATTACATGAGAAAGTGATCTAAGGGCTCGGGGGGTAACTCGGTTCCCCAACACCCTACCACAAAGAGGAAAAAGGGGTTCCCGTCAGAAGTTCACATGAAACAAGGGGCTTCCACCCTCAACGTTCAGCAACGGAAACCCGAATCCGGATCGACACGATAAGAACAAAGATAAGTTCTACTCTACTGCCTTTGCATTTTCACTATCATGAATGTTTTCCACACTTATAAAGAAGATTTTTCAACGTTCATCTGAAAACTTTGCTGAGATGCATATTCTGTCAAAAAGATCTTTGTTTTGCCTTGCATAAATTCATAAACATATAAAAATGCCTACATGATCTGAATTATACCTGAACCGATACATGAAAGTCATCATGATTTACACAATGCATGTGTTTTTATAAACATTTTTTCGAAATTGCTAGCTGAAACTGTCGAGTAGGTACCTAGGCACGCTATATGCCCCACATGTTACCACTTGGAAAGACATGGCAGCGATTGAAGGTGTCTCCATGACCTTCCATTGGTTCCTCTTGGGACACGCATACAAGATTATTAATGACATAAGCGCACATATGAGATTATGTGTTGCCTCCTAAAAATTCATGCGAGTACAAATCAAAATACTCATTATAGGAGAAGTCCTCAAAATACTCATTAAAGGAGAAGTCCTCAAAATACTCATTATAGGAGAAGTCCTCAAAATACTCATTAAAGGAGAAGTCCTCAAAATACTCATTATAGGAGAAGTCCTCAAAATACTCAACAATTTCTTTGGGGATCCAATGCATTGAAATAATAGAAACATCTAAAAATTGTGGCACACTGCCTGAAAAAGTTTGTTCGCCAAGGTCTTACTTGATTGGAGAAGTGGCAACATACATTTTTTACAAAATCATTTGCACTAGCATATTCATACTTTCCTGTATGCAACAAATATGTGTGATCTTGTGCATTATCTTTAAGGGCTACTTAGCCCTCGTTACTTATCTCTTTTTCTAGTTGTCTTGGTAGCCCAGGTTTTGGACGCTTGAGGCATCCCTGCAACCACAGAAGCTTCCAGACAACAAAAGATTCTTATATGAAGGCCAATTTGGTAGAGAAAGGAAGCATCTCAGAACGTAAAGTCATGATGTTTAAAAAAGAAATGCCAGAAGCCGGTAGCCCCATGATATGATGCCAACTGGAGTACCACGAATGATACGAAGTGAATAAAAGATATCCTTGATTTGAAAACTCACATTGAAATATGCATGCAGAAGAAGAGTGTTTCCTGTTTCTTACGCCGAGTTAGCTCATGTAAGCTTGGGAACACTATGTGGAAGATGTGTACTTCTCTGAGAGAATAATAAGAAAGGATTGGACCTTACCTTGTTCTGGTTCCTCTTGCACCCATGCTTCAAGGAACCGGGGGGTAGTTGTTGTGACCAAAATCTTGCATGGATCAGATTTAGGCCCATGATGAGTTTTGGGTCCAATCCATAAGGAAAGAGGATGTTTTAGAGGGCTTCCAAGGTACCCGTGGTAACCCATGAAAACTGATAACAGGGCTCCTAAGATAATAGGGCTCCCGGGTAGAAGGGCTCCTGAATGGCATGGCTCCCGGATAACAGGCTTCCAAGAGCCTATGACAACCCATAGGGGCTACCATGAGATGGGTAGCAGGTAGATATGACGATAAGGGTCCTGGGAATGGCCTCCCATGGATGATCCACAACCCATAGACATCATTACATAGCTTCTAGTACAGCTACCAGACATGGCTTACCAGAATAGCTTCCATAACCGGCTTACCAAAGGGGCTGCCATAGTTTGGGTTACCGGGCGGTACCCCCAGAGGGGCTACCTTGCGATGAACATTGAAAGAATATAAGGCTTATGGTCCCGGGGATAGTCTCATCCATAGCCAATGACAACCATCAGAGAGGGCTTCAAGCATAGCATCCGTAACTGGGTTACCGGAGGGGCTACCGGGTGGTACCCCCAGCTTCCCCGGAAGCCTGGCAGAAACACAGATTCAGACTAGGACAGCCATCGGATAAGGCTTTCAGTATGGCTTCCGTAGTTGGGCTACCGGAGTCAGGTTACCGGAGTCAGGCTACCGGGTGGTACCCCCAGCTTCCCACGGAAGCCTGATAAGGCCGCCAGATTGGATAAGGCAGATCTCCGACTTTTTAGGAGCACGTCTCTACAGCTGAAATACACCTCTAAACGGATAATTATTCAGTTATTCGAGGATATACATCATATATACATGATAAATCCTTCATTCTTGAGATAAACATCAATGGATAGGCTTCCAACAGTCCTGATATGACTTGGAAACCTGATAACTATATCACAATCAGTTGATATACATAAATATCAATCATTATCTCATCAGATACGAGATAACTCATCACAAACAACCGAACATATCAATCAAGAACTACATACGGGCTTGATCCACTATAAATAGTGGTATGTAGGCAGTTTACGGGGTCTCTTCTCGAAACGCACGTTGATACTAAGAGCATGTATACTCCGGTGCACGTTCACTCTCATAATTAGGGTTCTTGGCAGGCCAATATTCGGTCCTTGAGCTCTAATCCCGTAGATTCAGCCCCAATCATCACAAAAACACCTTTCCTTGTTCTTCAGTAACCCCTAGCCGTGAGCCTTCCCGGGCGGCTAGCCTTAAATCTGTAGCTGTGAGCCTTTCTGGGCAGTTATACGATTCCATATTTTACGGCGCTATTCCAGCAACGGCCTCCACGTAGTTGTGCAAAAATCCTCCCACAACACGTAGCACTTCTTCCAAGTTCATAGAAGTAGCTGAAACTGTCGTAGATGGTCTCTCCACTATCGTCGTTAAAATCTATGATTAGATTTTCTGACCTTACTTTTCCTAACACCTTTTGAGAAGATGCCGGCTTTTTCAACGCTTGTTTGAAGGTTGGCTTCAAAGCGTCTGCAGAACTGATAAGACATAGAGGTGGCTTCATCATTTCTGTGGTACAGAGATTAGCAGATACTCTGGCTTCTTGGAAATCCTTGAATTTCTTGTGTGAAACTCCTGAAATTCCTGAGACTGCAAGATTTGCAATTGCCCAGTTGTTATAGATTCCTGGATTGGGACCATTATAAACAACATAATAATTCTTGTTGGTAATACCGAAAGGTTTTACAAAAGATTGCTCTTTTGATTTTTGTGGGATTTGAATTCCCTCATTGGGTCTTAGATTTAAATATGAAGATTCTCCCAATGTTATAGAGGTTTGTACCTCAGTTATGCTTTTTACCAAAGCATCAGGTTTCAACGAATTTGTTGAATCTTTACTAGGAGCCGTTTGCTCTGGATTAGCAGCTTCTTGACTCATTTCTGAGAAAGGTGAAGTGATGACCTTTTGTTGCGAGGTCTGAACCTGGGTTTGGATTTTTGCCAAATCCACAGACGTCAACGAATTTAAGCTGTCTTTACCGGTAGCCGTTTGCTCCGGGCTAGTTTCTACTTCACTTGTTACTGAGGAAGGTGTGGAAACAACTTTTTATTTTTCAGGAAGAAAGTACTTCCTTACATATTCTAGTTCTGCCCGAACTAGGTGTAATTCTTCCTGAATAATTTGAAACTTCTTCAGGAGAATGGCTTCTTTAAGCTCTTATTGCTCTATGGAAGTATCCATAGTTGATCTCAAAGAAAGAGATTATTATAGATCAGGGCTCTTTGATCTAAGCAAAATATCTTCGGTGTATAGAGGATGTTTGGTGTTTGGTGGGATTTCCAAATGCTGAGTTCCTCTTCTATTTATAGGCCTGAAATGCCTTGAATACCTGCAAATAAGATGTGACATTATCTTGTAGAGTTTTTTATGTCATGCCTTTTTCTTTTGCTGATATTCTATGGTTAAGAAGTCGGCAAGACAATTCTTAACTCCACTAAGGTGTTCAACCTTAAAGCTATATCTGGAAAACCATTGCTGCCATCACACGAGTCTTCCTTGCTTGTTATCTCCCTCAATCTTTAATTTAAGGAAATAAGTAAAATTCTTGTTATCTGTCCTGACAGTAAATTCAACAAGGGTTAGATAAATAGAGAATTTTGTAATAGCTCTCTTGACTGCCAAGTATTCCTTCTCATTTGAATGATATCATGGTTTTGCGTCTTTAAAGCTTCCTGATGCGTATCGGCATATTAATTCTTTTTCGTCAGAATTAATAGCTTTGAGAACTCCACCCCAATGATTATCGGATGCGTCTGTCTCTATGATAAGCTTGTCTTCGGGCTCTGGATGATAGAGCTTTGGAAAACTTACTAACTGCTTCTTAATTTTCTTAATATAAGAAGTGTCAGATTCTATCCATTTCCATGGATTTTCCTTCTTGAGCTTAGCCTGCAAAGGTGATCTTAAAGCTGCAAGTTTAGGATTATAATCAGATGCATAAGTTAGTATACCTAAAAATCTTTGCAACTGTTTTTTGTTTTCTATCTGATCTGGAAACTTATGAATATGTTCCAAGATATGATTTTGAGGACAGTGTGTTCCTTGATCAATTTCTAAACCTAGGAAATTAATACTGGTTTTGAAGAGTTGAGCTTTCTTCTTGGATAGGATTATGCCAAGAGTTTCATATTTCTTCAATACTGCTACCAAATGTATAAGATGTTGTTTTTCATTGTTAGAAAATATAAGAATATCATCTACATAAATACAACAGAACTTTTCAAAAGGTCTGAATGCTTCTTGCATATGCCTTTGAAATATTGATGGAGCTTGTTTGAAACCAAATGGTAACACTCTCCACTGAAAATGTCATTGAGGACATGTAAATGCTATTAATAACAGTGATTCTTCGTCCAACAGTACCTGCCAGAAACCTGATTTACAATCTAATGAACTAAACATTTTCTTAACTCGTATAAGGGCTAGTAGACTGTCCTTATTTGGTAAGTTGTGACCATCTCCTATAGTAAGATCATTCATCTTCTTATAGTTGACAACCATTCTTTTCTCGTTTCTTCATCGTTCAGCTTCATTTTCAACTAGGAGTGCTAGTGACATATGGGCTGATTTAATAGGGATAATTACCTTCATCTCCAGTAATCCTTTGATTTGTACTACAAATTCTTCAACATCCTGGGGACTATATTTCATAGGTTTTACCCTGCAAATATCTTTTGGATTATTGAGTTTGATTGATGCTTTCATCCAATGCTTGGTTTTCTTTGGATCCAATGGATTGTTTGAGCATACTTTATCTAAGAGTTGTTCAATCTTAGATTTCCTGTCAATATCTTGAGATAAATTTGTTAAAGAAAAATTCATTTCTTAATATTGTAATAACATATCTCTCCCCCTCTCTAAAAAGTGAATTTTGTTTTGGGAAATGTTAACATGTATGACGGGTTTTGTTTTCGAATTCTTTTTCTTTGATGCTAAGAATTCCGGAAAGCCTACTTGATTAGCTTCAAGAACTTTCTTAACCCATACTGGTTCACCATTGAGTGTAAAAATAACTGTTTTACCATCTACTTGTATAAATGGTTTGTAGGCTAGACAAAAATTATTTCCTAATAGAAAGTCTATACCTGATTCTTGTTGATAAACAATAGGAATATGAAATATTTCTCCTGCTATCATTATATCAAGGTCTTTACAAACCTTATTAAGCACGATGGTTTTACCATTAGCGATTTTTACCTCAATAGGTCGTTCGGCATTCACCCAATGTTCTGGTGGAATGACATATTTACTTGCTATACATAAGCTTGCTCCTGTATCAACATAGCAATGTAATTCTATATTTCTATATCCAGCAAATTTAAGCGTACCTTTGATATAGATTGATGATGGATTAGTAATATTTGTCATTACTAATTCTTCTTGTGAATCCTCAGTCGCTTTCGTCTGTTGATTCATCTTCTGACTCGTCGGACGATGGTCCAGGGTCAATTTCTTGTATGATGAAGATTTTTTTCTGTTCATCATATTCATCTTCTACTGGTTCATAACCTATGTAGTAGATTTCTTCTAATACCTTGAGTTTGTCAGGGTATTTCTTCCTTTTAGGGCATTCATTTGCATAATGTCCCTCTTCGTTGCAGACCCAACACCTACAATTCTTCTTTCCTTTTGGACAAAGCTTTTCTTTGTTAGTAGGAAAAGTTTTCTTCTTAACATATTTTCCTGGTTTAAAAGGTTTCTTTTTCTTTTTAAACCTGTATTTAGAAGATATTTTATTTTTCGAATATCTCTTATTATATTTCTTGGTGTAATTGGGATTACAACCAAAATTGTAATATTCTTCTGAAATCTTTTCGCAACATCTCTTGCTAAAGGCTTTCAGCTTCTTCTGAGTCTTGCTGAAATCACAATAACTGATGATTTCATTTTTTTACTATTCTTTGAGCAAAAGCCAAACTGTGTTGTGTCAGGACTGTTCGTTCCTGCAAAAACTTAATCATAGCTTTTTCTCCTACCAATGGTATCTTGCGAATGTATTCTTCAACATAAACATGATAACCTGTTTGGTCGCCTGTGTTGATCATATGCTTTTCATTTTCACAAAAGAATTTATCAATTAAACATATATCACATAGCTGCATTTTACTAAGAGCCATCTTAGTATTTTGTTTGACTTTATCTTTTTCTAGATCTTTAGCATTGAGATAATCAATCCCTAAGAACATAGTATAGATAGCGTCTATGATTATATTAAAGGCTTCTATGGGTTCGTAATTATCAAAATTCCATATTGCATATTTAATAAATCGATTTACAACTCCCACTATTTTATGATCTACTAATAATAAAATTGTGTCAGGGTCATTGTAAGCAATAGGATTAGTTTGTATTATCAAACTAAATTCTTTCTCCCAGATATCGATTAAAGTTTTTCTCCCTGATTCACAATCGATATTTAGAACGTTTGAACCAAATAAATTTTGATTCATTTTAAACTCAGTAGTAGGTGGATAGAAATTACCTTTCTTTCTGTCTACTGGTTTCTTTGTTCCCGAAGTAGATGTGAATGGATTTTCATCTGTATGCACACCTTCTTCTTGTTTATTCATCCTAAAAGTGTGTTGAACAAACTCTTCATCTGACGAATCTACGCCTTGAGAATCTGATTCTGGTGAACTAAATTCTTCAAAGACATTCAAATAATTAGTAGAACTAAATCCGAATAAAGATTGTAACTCTAAATTATTTGCTACTTGTTGATTAGCTAGATCATTATCTTCTAATCCAAGTAATTCCATTGCCTTAGTAAATTGTTCTTCTTGGTGATCATCTTGAATTTCTGATTCAAGAACTTCCCAAACGAACTTCTCTATGTCTTGCATATAGTTCATATTTTCTTATTAGAAACAGAACCAAATGGCCAAGTCATACTGTTCGAATTTTTACATGTTCCGAGTTCTTCGTGTCCTACATCATGGTTAGGATAACTATATCGATAACGGCTTTTACCTTTATCTCTGTTACCTTGTTCTGGAGTGATAACAAGCTATTTTTCTTCTGGAGCTTTTGGTTGTTTACCAACTGCTTTATCGTTTTGATAATCCTGAATTGTTGTCTTCAGTTCTATGATTATCTTTGCTGAAGCAGCTTCAATATTGCCTTTGACATCATTGTCTGCATTTTTCTTAAGCAAAGCTAAAATTACTGTTAGCTGAGGCTTAACAATGTTATTGAAATCCTCAATTAATTCTTTAAGGCTAATTTTAAATGATACTAGCAAACTTGATAGATCATCTATTCTCTGAGACATGCTTTTAAGGACCATATCGTTTCCTTCTGCTAAGGGTTCTCTAATAGCTAAGTTCCCTCTAGCTCTAAAGCTTCTTCTAGGTTTATCCTGTAAAGAAGGTTTATTTCTAGCAATATCAATTGCCCAAGTATGGTCTGTATGAGTCAATTATGCAAATTGTTTATCTTCTACTGAACCTACTTCCGAGAATACGTCGTCTAATTCGATGTATTCTTTATTCTTATAGTCAATACTGTGACGACTATTAGTTAAAGCATAAGCAACTAGATAAGTAATGCTAAATACGTTATCTCCTTTTTGCATCAAATCTTTTCTTTCAAAATCATGAATAAAAGATAAAATTTGATCAAATCTTTCAGCATCCAAACTAACTGCGTATTTGGGATATACTGTAAACATGAATTTTTGGTATGCTAAATTACCTCTAGCAGCACCTAAAATACTGTCATTTCTTGGTATAATTCGATTATCCAGCAAAGCCATTTTTATTGGAGAATCTATACCTTCAGGGAATTCAGATTTTATCAAAATCTTAACAGCTCCTAAATGAACCATAGGGATTGTTGATCTAGTCTTTGAATCCATTTTCTGTAATTGTCTATTAATCTCTTCTTTAGTGGTTAAAGGCAAATACACTTTTCCTGTAGTATCTTTTATATCTACATGCATTTCTTTCGTAGATACGTAATAAAAGATATTGTTCTTTCTTTTTAAACGATCCAGCCAAGGAACGTCGAAAAATGGTTTCTTTCTTTAAATCAAGTTTTGTGTTCCTGATTTTAGAAATTAAATCGTGTTTTACTAGAAAACTAACTTGAAAGCCTTTTTCTGATTCTGAAAACTCGATTTCTAAATTATCAGAAGTTTCCTCCTCAGGAATCTGATTTTTCTCTTTTAAAAGATTCATTTTAAAAGATTATTAATTAAGCTCTGATACCAAGATTTTTAAGGAATTCGCGGAATTTGAATTAGACTTAAATCTAATTTTTTATGAATTTTACAAATCATAATACAAGGCATACAAGTATTAAAATAAGTCATACAAGTGTTAATATAATAATGTGACTTGTGGAATGTGTGGTGGAGAGTAATTCTCTCTACTCTTTAGAAGAATCGCCTACATATTATTTATTCATAATCATACTCCCTCTGTCTCACATTGTGTTTCCCCTTTTGACTTTGCACACTGTTCATTATAAGCGGTTGACTACTAATTTACGCATAATTTATAAGATAAAATATAATCATGAGTGATCTTGTTGGATTCGTATTTATGAGTATTTTAATACAGTGAAGTTTTTATATTTAGTACTAATACAAAATTCAAGATATTAACGATTGAAAGTGTGTGCAAACGTGTTTTTACAAACAGGAAACATATTATGAGACGGAGGGAGTACTTTATTTGACTTAAAAAGATTTATCATTTAACTTAAGATTGTGTTAATCAGGTTACATGTGAATAATTATTTTGTTCAATCATGTTTTTACAGGAGACTGGTTGCACCGGTGCACCTCTGATGTTGCTGTTACGTATGTTTATGCCTAGCTTTTCTTATCTTTTTCTTTTTTGGAGTAGGCCTAGCTTATCTTAAAAACTGTATTTGGTGGTCTAAATTTACTTTACGATACATGTCAGTTAGAAAGGGTTACATAAGAAAAATCAAAGGTCCGGATGTGAAAGGTTGAAGGATGTTCATATTATGACGTTATTGTGATTTATACAAAATATATTAAAATGTTACTGTACTTTTGAGTTGGTTAGATTCACAAGTCAGATAGTTTTGTACCACTGGATAAAGTGGGACGATTGATTCTCGTGTATTCATACCAGATGGACCTTATACACCTTTTCCCTTTTAAAATTCTTTCTGTTGTTTACATTTATCACGTTTGCTAACGTACATTTTTTATTGTTAATATCTTTAATTTCATATTAGTTTTAAATATAAAAACTTCACTGTATTAAAGTACTCATAAATTCGAATCCAACAAGATCACTCATGACTATATTTGAACTTATAGATTAGATGTAAATTAATAATTTGTCTTATGTTATGAACAATCCCAACATATTAAACAATAAAAAAATTATGAGACGGGGGGAGTAATTTTCTGATAAAATCCGTAGGATATGGCCATCATCCGGTGATTTTTGACCATCCTTTCCCTCCTTTTTTCCTCCTTGTAGGCTATCAACTCCTTATCTTTTTTTTTTTGACGAAAACATGGATTATATTAATCAAAAAGATCAGCCATACAGGACTCTTTCACTCCGATAGGAACAGACCTCCCATCGAAAACTCGACCTGGAAAAGAATATGACTCTCTCGCTAAGCAGTGAGCAGCCATATTAGCAGATCGTTTAATAAAAAACACTGCAATGTTTAACTCCAACATCAAACTACGACAGTCCATAATAATGTTACCAAAAGGAGAGATCATGTTAACACGACTCCTAATGGCTTGAACCACTGTTAAACAATCTGTCTCAATCACTACCTCCTTCCACCCACTTCCCTTAACCCAACTTAACGCCTCCTTTACTGCTATGGCCTCTGCAAATTCTGGACGAACCACTCCATCATACACCTCTGAGCGACCTCTTATGACCTCTCCCATCTCATTTCTAGCCAACATTCCAATGCCATACTTCGAGTTTTCAGCAAAAATCGCAGCATCCACTGTTACCTTGACTTCGTTCCTTTTAGGTTTCACCCAAGAATCTGCTCCATCCCCGTGAACTACGTCACGATAAAGAGCCTTCGTCGAAAACACTTGAGCTTTTTTCCAATCTGCAAGGTACTGCTGTGCTGAATGAACTACGACTTCAACTGCACTCTTCTTTTGATCCCAGACCCACTTATTTCTTGCCTGCCAGATATTCCAACACAGAGTGACAATCTCTCCATGTTCATCCTTTTTCGTCCTCTCCAGTATATGCTGAAACCATCTATCGAACCTGCTATCCCCTACCCCCTGGTACATCCACCCTCTCTTGATCCAACACTGGGCTGCAAATGGGCATCCCACTAAAGCATGATAAACTGTTTCCTCTTCGCCATTACAAACTGGGCATTCCACCGTTACTGGGACTCTTTTAGCATGTAAAATTGATTTCGTTGGAAGACACTGAGCTAACGATCGCCATATCATATTTAACACCTTAGGTGGAGCTCGAATCCTCCACACCCTCTTCCACAAACTATCATCATCAGCTGCTTGCCACACACCTTTCCTGAGTTGCAAGAGTCGATATGCACTCCTGACTGAGTAATCCCCACTGACTTCTTCGTTCCAGTACAACCTGTCCACCTCACTCCCATCTCCTATACTTGTATTGAGAATGCACTGTTGGTCCCTTTGATTAAACAAATCTTCTACCACCTCCATGTCCCACTGATTACCATCTATTGCCATTAGAGAAGCCACTTTAGCTTGATCTAAACCTTGCAGCTCTGTTGTTATACACGGATTTGGCACATTCTGTAACCAAGGATGTCCCATAACTTTAATACTTTGACCATTCCCCACCCTCCATCGAGCACCTGCCATCACTACTTGCTTTGCCTCCCATATACTTCGCCAAACAAAACTAGGATTATCGCTTAGCCTCGAATCAAAAAAATGACAATCCGCAAAGTACTTCGCCTTAAACACTTTACTAGGTAGTCTGTCCGGTTGGTTCGTTAGCCTCCATCCCTGCTTTCCAAGTAAAGCTAGGTTGAAATCTCGAAAATCTCGAAAACCTAACCCTCCACTCGACTTATGTCTGCTACTCTGCTTAACCTCTCCCAACTCATCCAATAGATTCCAGAATTACAGTTCTCCTTAAAACCCCACCAGTACCTTGACAAACTTCTTTCAAAATCTTTAATGATTTCCATTGGCAGTAAGAAGATGCTCATAGCGTAAACTGGCATGGCTTGAGCGACATTTTTTATCAATACTTCCCTTCCTGCTTGTGAACACCATCTATCCTTCCATGATTGAGTTCGTTGCTTTATCCTGTCTTTCAAAAAACCAAAAGCTCGAGATTTGTTACGACCCACCATATTTGGTAATCCCAAATAAGTTACCGAGTCATCAGCCTCCTTCATTTGCATAATCTGACAAACAATATTCTTATCACTCTGACTTACATTAGGACTAAAAGCCACTGAAGACTTCGAAAAATTTACTTGCTGTCCAGAAGCTTCCTCAAAAATCTGTAAAACCTCCACCAGTTTCAAAGCTGCATTCTCATCCGCCTTACAGAACATATAACTGTCATCTGCAAAAAGTAAATGACTAATACTTGGAGCTTGATGACACACCTTGATGCCTTGTATCAGCCTTTGACTTTCATATTTCCTGAGCAATGCAGACAGCCCCTCTGCACAAAGAATAAATAGATATGGTGATAGGGGATCCCCCTGACGAAGCCCTCGACTTGGAATCACTGGTCCCATCTCCCTAGCTCCATGAGTGATACTGTATTGAACTGTACTTACACTTTGAATGATCAAGTGTACCCACCAACTGTTGAACCCCATTTTATGTAACAGTTCACGTAAGAAATCCCACTCAATTCTGTCATAGGCCTTACTCATATCTATTTTGACAGCCATGCAACCATTCTTTCCCCTCCTCTTCCTCTTTAGATAGTGAATCATCTCATATCCCACCATAATATTATCCGTGATTAATCTGCCAGGAATAAAAGCGCTTTGACATTCAGATACCACACCATCCAACATGGTTTTCATTCTATTAGCCATTACTTTAGTGATTATTTTCACCAAAACATTGCATAACGAAATAGGTCTGAGATCACCTACAGTAACAGGGCACTTCTTTTTCGGAATAAGAACCACATTCGTCTTATTAAGACCCTCAGGCATGATACCATCCTCAAAAAAACTCCTAACCATATGAACAACATCACAGCCCACTATCTCCCAATGTTTCTGATAAAAAGCCGGAGTCATTCCATCCGGGCCCGGTGCTTTATCCGGGTCCATTTGAAACAAAGCTAGCTTAACCTCCTCATCAGACACTTGCTTCATTAACTCGTCATTCTGAGCCTCTGTAATGTTCGTCTCTATGCAATCAACCACGTCATTCCAACTCGTTTGAGTTGCTGTAAATAAATGTTGATAGTGCTCTGTTATATGCTCTTCTAAACCCTCATGCCAATCAACCCAACAGCCCTCCCCATTCTTTAAACGATGGAACTGATTCGTTCTCCTCCTAGCCGATGTAGACGCATGAAAATACCTGCTATTCTTATCACCTGAGTGAAGCCAGAGTTGCTTTGAGCGTTGTCTCCAGAATATTTCCTTCTGCTCCAATATTAAGAACAATCTGTCTTTTGCCTCTTTATACTTCTGGATTGACACAGCATCTTTAAACCTCCTCCACCTTTTCATTTCCAGCTTGCAAGTCTTAATTCTCTCTCTGAACCTACCTGTCACTTCCTTACCCCATATAAGCAATTTCTCACTACAAACTTTGATTTTAGTTTGTATATCATGATCAGCAACCCCCTCCCACCCTTCAAGAACTAACTGCTTGCACATCGGTTCTGTTAACCATGCGTTCTCAAAACGGAATTTTACCCCTCCAACCCTCTTCTCGACAACTTCAGGTACCAACAATAAAGGATTATGATCAGATGAGGTTCCTTCCAAATTATATAACTTAGCTAGCGGAAACAAATCAAGCCACCTAGCTGTTGTTAAAGCCCTATCTAATCTTACTTCCACCCAAGCTGCTGTTCCACGGCCCCTTTCCCACGTAAACTGATGACCTATGAGATCCATATCTACAAACCCTATCTCTGCCAAAACTTCATTAAAACCTTCGATCAACCAATTAGGATATGGAGCCCCTCCACTTTTATCTTGTTGAGACAATACATTGTTCAAATCTCTTATAACACACCAAGGGAGATTCGAGTCCCTTGCCAGATTACGGAGCAAATCCCACGTCTTCCGTCTCTGATTTCTATCTGGTTCACCATACACTCCCGTTAGCCTCCACTTCTCTTTACCATCTGCCAAAACCTCAACATCAATATGATTACGAGACATGCTTCGAAGCTGAACTTGGTCTTTAACCTTCCATAATAAAGCTAGCCCTCCACTTTTTCCTACCGAGTCCACTGCAATTAGCCCATCAAATCCCAAAGTACTTCGAATCTTCTCCATCTTACCTTTACTATCTATAGTTTCACATAAGAAAACAAACGCAGGTCTCTCTTGACTTATGACATCTTTAAGGAACCGAATATTCGAGGGGAGACCTATACCTCGACAGTTCCAACTGAAAATGCTCATAATCCCAGGCGGGCCTGCAAAGCAGCACCCGCCATCTCCTCGTTTTTTTGGTTCTGTAATTCAACCCCATGTGTTTCTGTCATTGTAATATCATCCTGGACTTTATCCTCACTTGGCCCATCTATTATATCCTCATTTACTCTTCTTCTTTTCGAGTCCACAATCAAAAGCCCATGACCCACTATCTTATCCCGCTCTTGATTTATTTTTGAAATTTGTCCAACTGTCTGATTTTCGAGCGCCAAAACTCCAGTTGAACCACTTCCTAAAATTCCGCCTCCTCTTTGTACGCTACCGTTTCCAACTGCATCAATCATAATCCCCTTTCCTCTAATGCCCCCTCGATTATTCCTCAAATCATGGGATTCTGTTTGCGCTTCGTCTTCACCATTCACATTATCATCCTCCACCTTCCTATCTACCAGTTTACCTCCATCTGCACCACGTAGCCATTGATTCCGTCCAGAGGATACTTGATTCCTAACTGAAGCCCGAAGCGAAGCATCATACTTCCTTGTTCCTTGATTACCATTGTCATCAAAAAGCGATTCACAGAACTTCTCTGAGTGGCCAATAATCCCACAGTAAAAACAAAATGAAGGAAGGCGCTCATATTTAAATTTAATCCACATCCATTCCCCCCCGGCCTTCTTAATGCGCATTTGACTCTTTAAAGGTTTGTAAACATTAACAGCCACTTTAATACGAAGGAAATTCCTCCATACACCCTTGAAATTCTTTGGATATACTTGAAGGAATCTTCCAACATAGTTACCTATCGATTTTAATATGAACTCTGAATTAAAACCAATTGGCAAATCATATACCTGAATCCACATGAACAACTCCTTCAACTTTATGTCAGACAGCTGCTCTCCCATTTCCATTCTCTTAACCATGAGAGCTTGATTATTAAACGTCCATGGGCCATCATCGAGCACCCTTTGCATATCCAGTTCATGGAAAAATTTAAAAACAAACAGATTAGGTATGACTGTTTCTTCCATGTATATCCCCTTTACTGGCCGCCATATAGACGCTAACGTATCCTGCATTGCCCCAAAATTGATCTTTCTCAATATCACAAAACTTCCCACTAAACACAGAGCAAAATCCTCTATAGGAGCTTCTGCACCTACGTCTTCCAGAATCAAACCTTCTTCCTCATCATCATTGATCGCAAGATTGGCATACTCCTCCTCAATAGACACCTTTTTTGAAGAACTCGCCATATGTCTCTCAAGAACTTTCAAACCAGACTACTTCTCCACGAAAAATAAGACTTTATAAAGCAAACTAAAAGAACAAGAGCTTGAAAAACCTATTAATCAAATATATCATAACACGTCATACGACGAGACTGATTCAAAACACGTCAAAAGACGAGACCTTAGCAAATTGACTTTGTATATCAACTCCTTATCTTAGGTGAGCTGGGAGCTGTGTTGTCATCCTCTCCATGACTTAGGTGATGACTATAGTTATAACTATTTGACACGTGTCAAGAGGACACATATCTTCGAAGCACAAACTTAAGTCTACGACAGAATGATAACTTTGCCAAAAAACAAATACGGAGTAGTATTTTATTAAATACTACTCCCTCGCTATCTTTTAGTTTTCTTATTTGAAATGTCCGAATTGTTCATAACATGAGACAAATTACTAATTTACGTTTAATCTATAAGATCAAATATAGTCATGAGTGATCTTATTGGATTTGTATTTATGAGTACTTTAATACAGTGAAGTTTTTATATCTAAAGCTAATACGAAATTAAAGATATTAACAATCAAAAATACGCATTGGCAAACGTGTTCAGTCAAAACAGGAATGATATTTAGGGACGGAGGGAGTAGCATTTTAAGGATCCATCATATTAATAATTATAATATATGAATTTATACAATTACATTATATTACTTCCTCCGTCCCCCTCAATTGTTTACAAGGGGACGGGGACGTGACACGCATTTTAATGCTGCTAAAAAATATAGTTTCATAATTTATTTTTATTTTTTTTCTTTTAAATAAAAATATAATGTTTAAACTTATATTCAAAAAAAGAAAATTTTAAAAATAAGTTATGAAACTATACTTTATATACACCTTTAAATGCGTGCCAAACAATGCTGAAAACATGTAAAGAAATGAGAAGGCCAGAGGGAGTAGATGATAAGCACGGGTCGAGTTTATTTTTTAAAATTACTCATTTTTGTTTACTTTTATTGACATTAACATTTTAAATTTTATCATTTTATATAATTTATCTATATTATATTTTTAAAACGAAATATTAATATCTTTGGTATCTATTTTTGTACCTTCAATATTTAATTATTTTTCCTTAATTATTCTTAATTAATTATAATTATTTATAAATCTACATAATAAGGTTTAATATTAAAATTTAAGTATCGAAATTAGGTTTTTATTACTTAATTTTCGTTACTTGGTTCAAATAAAATACAAACACATGTTTCTAATCATTTTAGCAATGTTTTTTAAGGCTCATACTGTTTAAAATTTATTACTAAAAGTAATTATTTTTTAAACTTATTCCAATTAAAATAAACATAGATTTTTAATTTAAACCCATTTTAAATATACTTAATATAAAACCTATATTAATGAATTTAACATATTTTAAAATCTATAAAAAAAATTAAAAATTAAAGGCGTATTAAAGAACATGCAGATCGGCACAACTTGGCTAGCTAAAAAGCGTTTATGTTGAAAAAAAATTAAGTTGGTAGAGATATAGTATCTTTACATTTTCCCAAATTTGAATAGTATTGTTTTTTTGTACTTCTTTTTATGGATGGTGATTACTTCGGTTACAACAATGATTTAAATATTTGTTGATGTAAATATATTTGTAATTAAATTGTATCGATGGTGTTTTATTCCATTGGTCGAGCTTAATTAAGAGTAGATAATATACTCTTCCCAGTTGGTGAATATTTGTTTAACCCGTTGGTGGAGTTTGTATGTATATATCATATATGTGGGTGTTGAGGGAGAGGAGAGAAGTGAGGGGAGGATTTAACGGTTGTGCTTCATTTTTTTTAAAAGTTTTTGAATTATTTTATAATGTTGAGTTAATTTAATGAAGTGCAATTGTAAATAACTCGTGTTAATTAAAATAATTGCAAAAAAAAGAATTATAGTTAAAATAGTTTTTTATTTTTTTAAATTATAAAAAACAATAGAGAATCCTAGTAGAAATAGAAGTTTATGGGTGAAACTAAAAGAGAAAAATGTTCCTACAGTTAATTTTAGGAAATTTTCTAAAATTAACCTTTAAAATCTTTTATTTATAAGGGGCCCGCATGGGCATTAATGATATATCTTTTTATTCATAAAATTATGTGATGTGTCTTGATATCACTGGTTAACTTTAGGGAATTCTCCTATAATTAACTATAGGATCATTAAGCCCAAACTAAAATATGGTGCGGAAAATAATTGCAAAAAGAAAATTATAGTCATAATAGGCTTTTTTTAATTAAAATAACAACATAGAATTTTAGTAGAAATAGGAGTTTAGGGGTGAAAAAAATATGATACGAATCAAAAAAGTAATAAAAATATGAGTTTAAGGGTGAAACCAAAATATGGTGCGAATCAAATTAATACTATTAAAAAAAATTGCTTATTAATAAAAATTATAAATTTATTGTAATTATCCATTACTCCAACATACATACTTGAGCCATAAAACTGTAACTTTATAATTTATAATCCATCATTACCAAAAATCTTATTTCACACGTATCTACTTAATATATAAAGCCTGAAGGCTTTTTGCCCTCCTATTTACCGGACTATCCTATACGTTTTTCGTATTTACAAGAATTGCCATTCCACATGCTTCATTTTCACTACACGTGTGCTTCCCATTTGAAATACTCTCTCTTTAATCTCTCCTGACAAAATACTCTCTCTTTACTCCTCTGATCAAATTCAAATTTCAAAATTCAAACATCTCCTCCTCTTATTTCTATCTTACATTTCAAACATCTCCTCCTTTGATCTTTTACAAGAATTTGAATTCTCCGTCTCTATTTCACTCTCTTTTCTTCTTTATTTCTCTGTCATTTACATATGATATTTGCACATCTAATAATTTCTTTGTATTATAATTGCAGTTCAAACAAGAATATGTAGTGTTTGATAATTTGTCTCAAAGAAAAGGAGCGATAAGTATCTTGATATTGTCTCTGTTAATTTATATGTGAGTTTCTTATACCGTCTCTCTCTCTCTCTCTCTCACTCTCTCTCTTCCTCTCTTATAATTTGTATTATGTTTCTCTCATATGCGCTACTACTTTTCTAATAATTTTATCTTATTTCAATTTCAGCTTGAAATTTGCTGACAAAATGTTTTTATAATTAATCTTTTTTTACAGTAATGGATACTTATTTTTAAATGTTCTAATTTTTGGATGTAGATGCAAGTTCGGTTATGACTACCTAGATCCAGTGAGTCCAATTGTTCAAGTGCTTGATTGATTATGTTGATAATTGTTGTTTGTCGTACACAAGGTGTTTGATTAAATTCATGCACTATAACTATAATAATTTATTTTGATTTTATTGTAGTTCGAGCTCTTGCTGATGATGTGTTTGATGATTTGTCCAAGAGAAGAGAACTTGATGAAGTACTACATGCCATTATGGTGATGATGGCGAGAATGAAAATTTATCGAAGTTAAGTGTCATGCCTAGCCATGTTTTTAACAAAATAATGTTGTTTGTTTTCAATGAAATAGATGGAGTTCTTCCAGGATTATTGAAGCTCCCTTCTTCTGGTGGAAAGAAGGAAACTGTTTTAGATGTGGTGAACACGAGACCATGGAAGAATCATAACCACTTGGTGAAGTCCTATCTCGGAAATGCATTACATGTTTTGAGCCAAATGACTGCTATCATTTACATTAAAGAGTCTAAGATATTGAACAATTTTCTTAGCTGCTTTCCCAAGTCTATTGAGGAAGTATATCAAGGTATGGTTTCAGTTTTAACTATTGCATTCAGTAATATGGCTTGGTTGCAGTCATTCTGAGGAAGTCCTGAACTAACATTGTAATAGTATCTTGCATTCCATGTACTAAGATGTTAGTATATTTAGACTATTAATGGATTCAATAAGTCCATCCAATTCAGTTGACTGACTGGGAGGGAGTTGCTTGAGATGAGATTAGGGACAAGGTTGACCATGATGATAATTGAGTAATTTATTTATAAAAAGATTAATCAATTTTTGATTGACTTTTTTTCTGAAAATGTGAGTAGTATTTTCTCTATGATTTATCAGTGACTGGGGTGTTTGATTAAAGTCGTGAGAGGTGTTTGACTTTTTTTCCTGAAAATGTGAGTAGTGTTTTCTCTATGATTTATAACTGAGTTGTGACCCTGTAATCTAAGGTGACCCAGTAACCTCAAGATGAGAAAGTGATATCATAATCTGATGGATGTGCAACTACTGCTTACAATCATATGCATATGGACTGACATTTAATAACCATATCTTTTTTGTCAAGTGCTTATTTTATCGGTCACGCTTGCATCTTTCACAATCTGTAATTTCTATTTATCAATCATGAAAGATGTTTGTAGATGTTCTAACTTACGATCAATTGTGGTCTGTAGGCAATGCCGACAATGGTCTAAAAATGCCATGGTACTTGGATGACACTTTGACTGAAACATAAGAATGATGACTGTAGTTGGAAAGAGTTGCAGTCTCTTACGATCAATCATCTTCCAAGATACTCTTTTAAATGAGTTGTCTTAATGTCGATACTGAATGTGGCTCTTGTGAGTATAGATTCTCCAAGGTTGCATAATTCGAAGTGTTATCATATCCATGATGTTTTAAGTTCTATAGGTGATTCTTGCGTTCATAGTAATATTTAGACTTTATCTACTTAAATGATAAAGCCCGGAGGTTTTTTGAAAAAAATTGCGAAAATACGATATGCAAATAAATGCAATTAGATGCAACTTTTTTTTATTTTTCTGGAAAATTATCTATTTAATCTATTTAATTTATAAAGCCTGAGGGCTATTTGCACTGTGTTTTACTATAATACCCTCCTCAAGTCTATCGTATTTACTATACAGAAGTCCTTGAAATTATCCATCATTTTTAAACTGCTTAATTAATTATAATTAATTAATAACTGCTTAATTTACTGTGTGAGTGATTCTGATGTCAACTGTGATCAGTAGGTGTGCGAGCTGGATTTAATTTTTAATTTTCACAAGGTAAGTTCATCTGTCTATGACATCAGTATACTTTTCCCCTTAATTTGTTGGGGGATATCTCGATTGCCTACAAACATTTTTGTGAAAAGATTTATATAAAAATCTTATATATATGAAGTTAGTTTTGGTGTTTGAGTAAACTCATTTGGACAAGTTATTTGAGTAAACACATTTCTGACTATTTTTGCGATGTTACTAATTTTCAGGCTTGCAGCTCTTGGTTAGGTATGTCTCTATCTCCTGGAGTCCTGGTGCTTGAGCTTTGTATCTCCTGGAGTTCTGTTGGAGGAATTGAGATATTGGAAAAATGAAGCGATTGTTAAATTGAAAAGGATGATCTTTTATGGTAATTGAGATGCACAATCAGGTGATTGGTTTTATGATTTTGATGGTGGGTTGTTTTTGTTTTCATTAAATTTTTTTTAAAATGAGAGCTCACTTGGTTTTATAATGTGCAGTTTGGATTCAGCTTAGAGATGACTATTACAAAGCCTATGTTTGTTAATAAGAAGCATGAGCTGATGCTGAAGCTGCAACTGTTTGCTAGGTTTAGGCCACTATAATAAGAATTTGCATTATTATAGCTTTTCGTGTGACATTGTTACAATGATGTATTGGTTGCTTGGAACAGGGATTCGGAATTTAAATCAAAGGAACACTGTCTAATTTTGAAAAAGAAAAAAAGGTACAGGGTCCTATCTCTTGCACGCCACTTTATAATTTTATACAAATATTAAAAAATTTCCCATGAGTTACAAAGCATTTGATTTTCATGCATTACAACAAACTATACTTCGAATGTAAAGTAGTTAAAGATTACAACTATATCTACATGTTGCAGGGAGAAACTAACAATCTACATATTTTCACATATGAATATGCGATTCATGTAATTGTTTTTTAATTTCCAAAATTGTCTCTATACATGTACAAAGTAAGTAATGCACACATTTTTTATAATCGCATCCAGATATCGAGGTTCTTCCCTGTAATTCATTTCATTTTATTTATCATTTTCAATTGACAACCAGCTGTCTCGATGGCTTTTTCATTAATTCTCCCTTTTTCTTACTATTTTCTTTTGTGTATTGTGAGGTTTGTGGAGTTTGATTTTTGTAGGAGTTCCCTTTTTATATTTTATTTGTCCTTTTTTTTTGCTTTTACAAATTTCATGTCATGTCAAATACCCTATCCAAAATTATAGCAAGAATGTGTTTTCAACTTTAGTTGTACATGATGAGCCCTTATGTTTTGTGTATCTTAACTATTGATAAGAACGTGATTATTTTAAGGTTATATATTTTTGGTTTACAAATCTTGATTTATCTTCTTATCGACTTTTCAGGATTAAGACACTACAATAACAATCTTCCTTCATTACGGAACTTCATTCTCTATGGTAATTCTCTGTCCAACCTATTTTATCCAATTTAAAAATATGTTATCAGGGGTTATATAATCCAAACTATTTTATATATGTTTTCCTCCAAGAAATTTTAATTATATTAGTGTTTTGCCTTGAAAATCCTAGCCTTAGTAATTTAGTAACAGTGTACTGCACTTTTCATATAGTAAAGCTATATTAGTGTTTTGCACTCTTTAAACTTAATGCTTGAAGTGGAAATAGTCTGGAGATGTCATGCATTGTAATTTAGTATTTATTCTGAAAAGTACTTCAAACTGGTTAGTATAGCTTACAATTTTTTTGTTCCTGTATTGGGTCACATTTACCATTTACAGTACTATATTTTCCAATGAATTTAGTTTGTGCTAACAGATTCTAAGAAATTTGATAAAGATGCATAATGCATAGCGTGATCCCACAATCAGAGGAATTAATTCCTGTAGGCGCAGAGAGCTCTATTGACCTGAAGGAAAAAATCAGAGAATCCCCTCGGGAGTTTCCGTAAAGAACATTGAAATTATTATAGAAGTATTTGTTGATAATACGATGAAAGTTTCTGTTAGTACATGTTCACAGTCAGCAAGGAAACTTCTCTAAATGGAAACTGATTTCGTGGACGATGTTCACCGAAGAGTTCGCAAAGATGAGGTAAGAATTTGAACCATATCCAGTGTATGATTATATCGCAACCTTGCAGGTATATTCGAAGTTTTCTTTTGAGTATTATGTTGCAAGTATTCTATTTCAGGGTATATTGCAGGTATATCAAAGTATTCTTCTGTACTTTCTCAAAATCCATTTTGACTTGCTTGAAAATAATTTTAAATTTGTCAACTAAAGATGAGGAAAGTGCTGGCACTGCTTATTTACTATGAATCAAGGATTTGCAGGGTTTGTTTTTGTCCTCGAGTTCTATGTTCCCATTCTAAGTTCAAGTAAACAAAATATTGTATCCAGAATGTTTCATTCGACAATGTATTGGCCGACATTAGCCACATCTTTTGTAGACCTGCTGAAAGCACCCTTTTCTTAGTATGTCTTCAATTTGCTGTCAAGTGCTTGACATATAGGCAATTTTTAATATCTTTCAACTATTGAAATGTTTATCCTGCGTGTGTCTTATATATTACTATAATTACATTAATTGGAAATATGATAATTATTTATCTAATTAATATATTTATATATTTATTAATGTAAATTGTTTTTTTATAAGTATCCAAATATATTATATGAACAACATAGAATAGTTGTTATCGTAAAATGTGAAAATATCCCATATCCGTGTCTCATTTTACCAACATTAGTCAACATATAAACCAACTAATTCGTAATATTGTTTTGTCATTATGTCATTAAATTAACTTAAATAAAAGTTTGGTATAACATATATATTTTACATTAATGGAAAGTATTAATTTAAAGATAATTTTGATAAATAATAAAATTAATTCACCATGTGAAGCGAGCAATAAACTATCAATGGTGTGAAGCAAACAAGATTATCATTTTTATGCACGCTAAATTATGTGTAAAAAAAAAGAATAAGTCACAAAAACTATTATATTATAATTTTTAATATTTAAATATTTTATTTAAAAATCGAGGTATCGCCGAAGGCGATGCCGATAAATCTTTGTACTAAAAAATGATAGAGCTCCCAAAATATCATTTTTGAACTAAAAAATAAAATTTCATTTTTTGAACTAAAAAATAAAATTTCATTTTTTAAATTTTCAGCATGCAAAATGGATAATAATCTTAGAAAAATGCTAGAGCTCCCAAAATATCACCCAAAATAATTCTCAAAATTGATGTGGCATTATGAACACCCTGTATTCACATTAATAGAACCAATTAAAATCAATCATTTTATCATGTTACCAATGTCATGTCGTCTTGGTACCTATTTTGGTACCTCTAGCATTACTCATAATTTTATTATATATAAACAAACAAATTTAACCTCAGGGACAAAATGATAGATGAAAAAGAAAATATTATCTAGCTACTTCCTTAATAGAAACAATAATAAATTAAAATAAAGAATTAAATAATATAAAAAAGTTGGATGAACTCATCTATGTTATAATTTTGGCGAATACATTTTTTATCATCTGGCCAACCATCATTATAACATAATAAATAGAGAAAACTGGGCATAAGGTTGTCCTCACGGATTTCTCCTGAGGTTATAATACAAAAAGGCTATAAAACAACTGGCCCCGTAGGGGCATTTTTATAAAAATCAAACTTTTCTCAGTAATTTACCTAAATATCCTTATTTTTGTATTAAAAATCTTTTAACCTCATGGTTCTACCTGAAATAGTGTCTTTCAACAATAAAATATATTATTACATCCATTACTTCACTCCACTTTTTTAACACTTTACACTATTACACCTACTACTTCACTTATTTTAACAATAAAATCAATCACTATTACATCCATATAAAATTACTATTACACCCATTACTTTATTTTAATCATAATCCTTAATCTCCGTGAAAAAACCCAACGTAAACAATCAGAAGGGACGGAGAGAGTATATCTTTGGTAAATTAAAAAAAAAAAAAATTCTACACCCATGCGAAGCGGGCAATAATCCTAGTTGCTAATAATGTCTAGATGCTCTAGTATAAGGTTGATCTATTTTAAGTTATCTAATAGAATTTGTAACTTCACTATGTTTAACGTAGTTCTTTGTTGAAAAGTGCTACCCTCAAAGCCTTTAAGGAGAAGTGCAGAACCATTATTTTAAGATGTATTCAACTATTCATCCATGAATATGTGTTCGTGTAAAATCAGAACCAAGCAAATTTACCAAATCTTGGTGGGGTAGTTCTAATGCATGGACCTCAATTATGGACCTCAATTATTTCAGTTAAGAGGCATTTGCATATCTGTTTTAGGCAGTGTTGCATATTTCCGAAATCGGAATTATTCGGTTGAGGTACTGATGAGAAAAATGGCCCTGAGGTTGACCTCAGGCCACTTACCTAAGGTTACATTGTTTTCTAGTACAAATGGTGAATGACATTTTTGTAATAATAAAATCTACCCTCTTGTATTTACAAAAATAACCCTGACTTGTAGTGTTTTTTGTTTTAACCTCAGGCTACAACCCTGAGGTTGTCCTCAGGCCCAGGATACTCGGTACTGATTTATGATTTATCGGATGATTTGATTAAAAAATCGGCGATTTATCGACGATTTTTGCAAAATCGGTCGAATCGGTTCCAAAATTTAAACCGATTTTTGGCCGATTTATCGGCGATTTTTCAGAAATCGGGCGATTTCTATAACAGGGGTTTTAGGGAAATGCTAACAATATGTCTAAGGGATATGGTTAAGCATTAAATATTCTCATCTTTTCAACATTGATTTTAGTTATTTAATTGTTTTTAAGTTTTTCAATGCTCTTTTACAACATCAATTCAATTTTCCAAGTAATAATAATGGACCCCCTGCATTCACATTAATTTACACTAACAAAAAAATCCCAAATTACTAAATAATTATATTGAAATTCGTGCAAACTTGATGTATTAAGTACAAATTTGACATTTTAAATGTATTTATCCATTTACATTAATGCTTAACCATAGACCTTAGGACTATGTTTAGCATTACCCCTATTTTTAACTTGTATTCTTGTGTCATTTACTTCCCCTTAAAGTCTAATCTTTGGTGTTAGAGCATTTTTAGCGATGTTGTCTAAATTGCCTAAATTGGTTGGTTATGTCTATACTATTATATAAATTTCGAAACATTAAAAGTTTTGGTACCTGTTTTTTTGATACTTAGTGAATTTACTTATTTACTTTTCATTATAAAAAAAAAAATACATCTAAAATAAATAATAACATAAAATAATTAATGGTAATTAGTCGAGATAATACCTTTTATAAACACCTAAAAACATCAATCGTATCGTATCTTTCCATCATTAATATTTTCTTTTCAATTAAAACACGTTATAATTAATGATAATTAGTCGATTAAAATAATAAAATTAGTGGTAAATAGACAATTGCCTTTTAAACATTAATATAATAAAATTAATGGTAATTAGTCGATTGCCTTTTTCACATTTACTTTTAACCTTTTATAAACACCTAAAAATATCAGTCGTATCATATCTTTCGATCATTAATATTTTCTTTCGAATTAAAACACATAACCTTTTTAATTTAAAACAAATCTTAATTAATGGTAATTAATCGATTACCTTTTTCACATTTACTTTTAGTTGAACATATTACCTTTTATAAACACCTAAAAACATTAAGTGTATCATATATTTCGATCATTAATATTTCTTTATAATTAAAACACGTTACCTTTTTAATTTACAACAAATCTTACAATCTATACTATTATATAAAAGCCGAAACATTAAAAGTTTTGGTACTTGTTTTTTGGTACGTCGTGAATTTACTTATTTACCCTTCATTATAAAGAAAAATCTATACTATTATAAAAATTCCGAAACATTGAAAGTTTTGGTACCTGTTTTTTGGTACCAATTTTTTGGTACCTGTTTTTTGGTACTTCGTGAATTTACTTATGTACCCTTCATTATAAAGAAAAATGTATATTAAAACACCTAAAATAAATTTTAACATAATATAATTAATGGTAATTAGTCGATTGCCTTTTTCATATTTACTTTTAGTTGAAGATGTTACCTTTTATCATATCTTCCAATCATTAATATTACCTTTTGAATTAAAATACGTTTCCTTTTTGATTTAAAACTAATCTTATCTATACTATTATATAAATTCCGAAACATTGAAAGTTTTGGTACCTGTTTTTTGGTACCAATTTTTTGGTAACTGTTTTTTGGTACTTCGTGAATTTACTTATGTACCCTTCATTATAAAGAAAAATATATATTAAAACATCTAAAATAAATTTTAACATAATATAATTAATGGTAATTAGTCGATTGCTTTTTTCATATTTACTTTTAGTTGAAGATGTTACCTTTTATCATATCTTCCAATCATTAATATTACCTTTTGAATTAAAATACATTATAAAGAAAAATATATATTAAAACACCTAAAATAAATTTTAACATAATATAATTAATGGTAATTAGTCGATTGCCTTTTTCATATTTACTTTTAGTTGAAGATGTTACCTTTTATCATATCTTCCAATCATTAATATTACCTTTTGAATTAAAATATGTTTCCTTTTTGATTTAAAACTAATCTTACAATCATTAATATATATCCGAAAATATCATACAATATTTTTCAATTATTAATAAAATATATTAAAAATGTACTTTGTTTATAATAAGGAAACATTAGTATAATCCGTAAACATGTGTATATTAAATTATATTAATTAAAATTTAAAATTATGTAAAAAACAATGATTATATAAATTGGTACCAGTTTTTTTGTACCTATTTTTTGGTACTTCGTGAATTTACTTATTTACCCTTCATTATAAAGAAATATATATATTAAAACACATAAAATAAATATTAACATAATATAATTAATGGTAAGTAGTCGATTGCCTTTTTCATATTTACTTTTAGTTGAAGATGTTACCTTTTATCATATCTTCCAATCATTAATATTTTCTTTCGAATTAAAATACGTTTCCTTTTTGATTTAAAACTAATCTTACAATCATTAATATATATATCCGAAAATATCGTACCATATTTTTCAATTATTAATAAAATCTATACTATTATATAAAAACTGAAACATTAAAAGTTTTGGTACCTTTTTTTTTGTACCTATTTTTTGGTATTTCGTGAATTTACTTACTTATCCTTCATTATAAAAAAATAAATACACCTAAAATAAGTAATAACATAATATAATTAATGGTAATTAGTCAAGATACTACCTTTTATAAACAAATAAAAACATCAATCGTATCACATCTTTCCATCATTAATATTTCCTTTCGAACTAAAAGTCTAAAACACGTTACCTTTTTAATTTAAAACAAATCTTACAATCTAAAATAAGTAATAATATAATATAATTAATGGTAATTATTCAAGATATTACCTTTTATAAACATCTAAAAACATACTCCTCTATAACTTATTTTTGATATTTTATTTTTTTGTATAAAAATAGAACAATCCTATTTTTATACAAAAAAAAATATAAAAAAAATAAGTTATAGAACTATCCTTAAAATGCACCTTAAAATCCGTGCCAGGTCCGCAAACGTAAATAATTCAAAGGGAGAGAGGGAGTAAATCGTATTATTTCTTTCTATCATTAATATTTACTTTCGAACTAAAACACGTTACTTTTTAATTTAAAACAAATCTATACTATTATATAAAAGTCGAAACATTAAAATTTTGGTACCTATTTTTTGGTACTTATTTTTGGTAATTCGTGAATTTAATTATTTACCTTTCATTATAAAAAAAAATACACCTAAAATAAGTAATAACATAATATAATTAATTATAAATAGTCAAGATACTACCTTTTATAAACAACTTAAAACATCAATTGTATCATATATTTCCATCATTAATTTTTCCTTTCGAACTAAAAGTCTAAAAGACGTTACCTTTTTAATTTAAAACAAATCTTACAATCTAAAATAAGTAATAACATAATATAATTAATGGTAAGTAGTCAAAATATTACCTTTTATAAATACCTAAAAACACCAATCGTATCATATCTTTCCATCATTAATATGTTCTTTCGAACTAAAACACGTTATCTTTTTAATTTAAAACAAATCTTACAATCATTAATATATAACCGAAAATATCACATTAATATAATAAAATTAACGGTAATTAGTCGATTGTCTTTTTCATATTTACTTTTAGTTAAAGATATTACATTTTATAAACACGTAAAAACATAAATCATATCATATCTTTCGATCATTAATATTTCCTTTCGAACTAAAACACATTACCTTTTTAATTTAAAATAAATCTTTCAATTAATAAAAATTATTATGAAAAAAATAATTGATTGTTACAGACTACCCTCCTTAAAAGAATTTGGTCCCCAAATTCTCCAAAATTACCAATTTCACAAATAACAAAAAAAAAAAGTAAGACCAAAATTATAAATAACGCGAGCTACCAACAGGTCATGCCTAGAGGCAGTCTACAGGAAATTAACCTAGAGCTCTGATACCATCTGTAACATGCTGAATGGAGCCAATAATTTTAAACACTTTTTGTGAAGGTGCCCCTGGCAGGGCCATTAGAATCAATGAAATAGAATTTATTTAATGTTAGTTTATAGTTTCTATTTAAGAGTTGGTTTCTATTTGATACTTTGCCTATATATATATATATATATATATATATATATATATATAATATTTAATATCTATTGTCTGTTTGATTTTGTATTAATTAAAATTAACTAATTTCTTTTGTTTTGTTTTGTAGGAAAATAGATAAAACAGAAACCTGTTTTTTGGTACCAATTTTTTGGTACCTGTTTTTTGGTACTTCGTGAATTTACTTATGTACCCTTCATTATAAAGAAAAATGTATATTAAAACACCTAAAATAAATTTTAACATAATATAATTAATGGTAATTAGTCGATTGCCTTTTTCATATTTACTTTTAGTTGAAGATGTTACCTTTTATCATATCTTCCAATCATTAATATTACCTTTTGAATTAAAATACGTTTCTTTTTTGATTTAAAACTAATCTTACAATCATTAATATATATCCGAAAATATCATACAATATTTTTCAATTATTAATAAAATATATTAAAAATATACTTTGTTTATAATAAGGAAACATTAGTATAATCCGTAAACATGTGTATATTAAATTATATTAATTAAAATTTAAAATTATGTAAAAAACAATGATTATATAAATTGGTACCAGTTTTTTTGTACCTATTTTTTGGTACTTCGTGAATTTACTTATTTACCCTTCATTATAAAGAAATATATATATTAAAACACATAAAATAAATATTAACATAATATAATTAATGGTAAGTAGTCGATTGCCTTTTTCATATTTACTTTTAGTTGAAGATGTTACCTTTTATCATATCTTCCAATCATTAATATTTTCTTTCGAATTAAAATACGTTTCCTTTTTGATTTAAAACTAATCTTACAATCATTAATATATATATCCGAAAATATCGTACTCCCTCCGTTTCATAATAAGTTTCCTCTTTTTAAAAACACGTTTGCCAACGCACACTTTTGATCGTTAATATCTTGAATTTCGTATTAGTACTAAATATAAAAACTTCACTGTATTAAAGTACTCATAAATACGAATCCAACAAGATCACTCATGATTATATTTTCTCTTATAAATTATGCGTAAATTAGTAGTCAACCGCTTACAATGAATAGTGTCCAAAGTCCAAAGGGGAAACTTATTTTGGTACAGAGGGAGTACCATATTTTTCAATTATTAATAAAATCTATACTATTATATAAAAACTGAAACATTAAAAGTTTTGGTACCTGTTTTTTGGTACCTATTTTTTGGTATTTCGTGAATTTACTTACTTATCCTTCATTATAAAAAAATAAATACACCTAAAATATGTAATAACATAATATAATTAATGGTAATTAGTCAAGATACTACCTTTTATAAACAAATAAAAACATCAATCGTATCACATCTTTCCATCATTAATATTTCCTTTCGAACTAAAAGTCTAAAACACGTTACCTTTTTAATTTAAAACAAATCTTACAATCTAAAATAAGTAATAATATAATATAATTAATGGTAATTAGTCAAGATATTACCTTTTATAAACATCTAAAAACATACTCCTCTATAACTTATTTTTGATATTTTATTTTTTTGTATAAAAATAGAACAATCCTATTTTTATACAAAAAAAAATATAAAAAAAATAAGTTATAGAACTATCCTTAAAATGCACCTTAAAATCCGTGTCAGGTCCGCAAACGTAAATAATTCAAAGGGAGAGAGGGAGTAAATCGTATTATTTCTTTCTATCATTAATATTTACTTTCGAACTAAAACACGTTACTTTTTAATTTAAAACAAATCTATACTATTATATAAAAGTCGAAATATTAAAATTTTGGTACCTATTTTTTGGTACTTATTTTTGGTAATTCGTGAATTTAATTATTTACCTTTCATTATAAAAAAAATACACCTAAAATAAGTAATAACATAATATAATTAATGATAAATAGTCAATATACTACCTTTTATAAACAACTTAAAACATCAATTGTATCATATATTTCCATCATTAATTTTTCCTTTCGAACTAAAAGTCTAAAAGACGTTACCTTTTTAATTTAAAACAAATCTTACAATCTAAAATAAGTAATAACATAATATAATTAATGGTAAGTAGTCAAAATATTACCTTTTATAAACACCTAAAAACACCAATCGTATCATATCTTTCCATCATTAATATGTTCTTTCGAACTAAAACACGTTATCTTTTTAATTTAAAACAAATCTTACAATCATTAATATATAACCGAAAATATCACATTAATATAATAAAATTAACGGTAATTAGTCGATTGTCTTTTTCATATTTACTTTTAGTTAAAGATATTACATTTTATAAACACGTAAAAACATAAATCATATCATATCTTTCGATCATTAATATTTCCTTTCGAACTAAAACACATTACCTTTTTAATTTAAAATAAATCTTTCAATCATTAATATATAACCGAAAATATCACACCATAATTTTCAAGTAAAATGTAACACCTAAAATAAATAACAATATAATTTAATAAATGATAATTAGTCGATTGCATTTTTCATGTTTAATTTCAGTTGAAAATATTACCTTTTATAAATACCTGAAAAGATCAATTGTATCATATTTTTCAATCATTAATATTTTTAATTAAAACACGTTACTTTTTAATTTACAACAAATCTTACAATCATTAATATATACTCGAAAATATCACAGCAAAATTTTCAATTATTAATAAAATATATCAAAAATCATATAAGTTGTTCATAATAAGGAAACATTATTATAATCTGTAAACATGAGTATATTAAATTATAACAAATTAAAATTATTAAAATTATTAAAATTATTAAAATAATGATTATATAAAAACATAATTTCAATATATTAAATAAAATTTATAACACAATACAAGAAACCCGTCACTGCAATACTAATAATTAATCGATTATCTTTTCAACTAAAACATATCATCTTTCTATTTTTTTCTAATTAATTTCCTTTTTTTCTAGAAATATAACGGACAACGTTAATTTCTCATTTTCTAAAAAACATTAGGAGCAATTTTAATTAGTAATTGAACATAATTAAATTATAATTAGTATAAACTAATCAATTACCCTTTTCACCTAAAACATGTCACCTTTTTAATTTTCCCGTTTTCTTTTCTATTTTATCTAACTAAAATATCTCATTTTTCAAGTATATTAAGGGCAGTTCTATTATATGAAATAAAATAGTAATATTATAATACTAATAATTAATCGATTAACTTTTTCAGTTAAAACATATCATTTTTTCTATATTTTATAATTGAAATCCCTTTTTTCCTAGAAATATCACGGGCAACAATAATTTCTCTTTTTCTAAAAACATTACAAGCAATTTATTTAGTAAAATAACATAATTAACCTGTAATTACTATAAACTAATCAATTACATTTTTCACCTAAAACATTTTACCTTTTTAATTTTCTCTAATCAAATCCTCTATTTTTCCAATTATATCATGGGCATTCTATCTAATAAAAAAATAATTTTATAATTACTTATAATTAACCGATTATCTTTTTCAACTAAAATCCATCATCTTTTCTAAATTTTTAACTAAAATTCCCCATTTTCTAGAATTATCACGAATAACATTTATATAATTATCATCATATAATCTCATTTAAAAATTTAAGTCTCCAAAAATCATGTTTTAAAAAAATTAATTCAAATAATTAAAAATTTAAATATAATATTAAAAAAATCCGTGTATCGCACGGGTTTTAAGCTAGTATATATAATATCTATACTATTAAAACTCCTAAAACAAATAATATCATAATATAATTAATGGTAAGTAGTCGATTGCCTTTTTTTACATTTACTTTTAATTGAAGATATTACCTTTTATAAACATCTAAAAACATCAATCGTATCCTATCTTCCAATCATTAATATTTCCTTTCGAATTAAAACAAGTTACCTTTTTAATTTAAAACCAGTCTTATAATTATTAATATATACCCGAAAATATCACATCATATTTTTCAATTATTAAAAAAAAATATTACAAATTTGTATACGTTCTTTTTAATAAGAAAACATTAGTATAATCCGTAAACATGAGTATATTAAATTATATTAAATTAGAATTGATTAATTGATATCTATACTATTAAAACTCCTAAAATGAATAATAACATAATATAATTAATGGTAAGTTGTCGATTGCCTTTTTCACATTTACTTTTATTTGAAAATATTACCTTCTATAAACACCTAAAAACATTAATCGTATCATATCTTTCAATCATTAATATTTTCTTTAGAATTAAAATATGTTACCTTCTTAATTTAAAACTAATTTTACAATCATTAATATATACCCGAAATATCACACCACATTTTTCAATTATTAATAAAATATATTAAAAATCTGTATACGTTGTTTATAATAAGGAAACATTAGTATAATTCACAAATATGAGTATATTAAATTAAAATTTATTAATTATGTAATAGCCGAAACATTAAAAATATGGGTACCTATTTTTTCGTATATGTTTTTTTAGTATTTCCTGAATTTACTTATTTAACCTTTATTATACAGAAAAATATATACGATATCTATACTATTAAAACACCTAAAATAATAATAACATAATATAATTAATGGTAATTAGTCGATTGCCTTTTTCACATTTACTTTTAATTGAAGATATTACGTTTTATGAACACCTAAAAACATCAATCATATCATATTTTCCAATCATATCATATCTAGCAATAATTAATATATACTCAAAAATATCACATCATATCTTCTAATCACTAAAAAAATATAATAGAAATCCGTATACTAACGAATAATGATCACTATATTTTTATTAAAAATTAGAATAGTTAGATCTAATGATTAAATATATTATATAATTAAATTAATTTACTAAAATTTCAAGGTTCGAGCTCTATCAAGGACATATTTATTTTAAATTTTATAATATAAGTTTTAAACCATGCATATCATTATTTAAATTTATATTAAATTATTAATATTAAAATTACAATAAAATATTGTAAATAATGATTATATAAAAATATTATTGTAGCATAAAATAAAATTTGTTACATATCAAAAAAATTCGTGCATCGCACGGATTATAAGCTAGTGATATACTAAAAATATTGGTTATGTAAAATTTATTGAACCTATAAAGCGTTGCGGTCGATGTATATAATAATTGACTATTTTTTTAAAAATAGCATTTTATTATTATTTCAAGTTGTTAGAAATAGAATATATTATATAATATTTTATAATGTTAATTGATGATACGGAATCTTCTTATAATTTTCTAGAGAATTGACTAAATTTTTAGATAAAAGTAATGGGTGATTGGAGTGGAATTTTTTTTACATAATTTTTTATTTATGATATTATTAATCCAATTTTATCTAAAGATTTTAAAGGGTTGAACATGCCTCGTAAATTGTAATGCATCTTCAACATGTTATCCTAACATTTTAAGTTCACACTGCAGCATGATAAAATTGACCTGTCACAGCCTCACAGGACATAAAGAGCACAGTTTCAGAAGTCACTACAATACGGAGTACAATACGGTAACAGGGAAATCTTAGAATCCAATGGGAATCCAGTAGGGCCTGCTTGGCTTGGTCAATCACTCAATCTTACACCAAACAGCTTTGCACCACGGTTCAGACGCGAGTTGTGAGTTGTGACTGTGATGACTGCAATGCAAGCAGAGCCAGTCATTTTCTAACAATGCATGGTAGCCATTTATTTTCAGAGACATGTGAATTGTACAACAAGGATTGTATCTATTTTTGTAAGTATGGCTAGTGAGCATCAACCAATCAAACTCATATCCTAGATTTCTAGTCGAATTATTATAGTATGTCTTCTAAAAATTTCCACCTTTATGATCATTCTGTTTTTTCTCTTTTTGGATAATTCCGTTTTTCATTCTTGCAATCCATAATGAAGCAAGACTTATTAGAGGTAGTATAAATATTATGCTCAGTGGCAGAAGTGGTTAATAAGATGTCATTGCCTAGGACCCTACTCTTATTCGAGCCCGAAAGAATATTATATAAATATTCCTAAAAAATGATTAAGGGGTCCATCATAATATTATAAAAAAATAGACATAGTTAATCAAAAATTGGATTGTAACCAATAGCTCATATGTGAAGTTTGTTTGGATTTTTGGTATGGGCCTGGGATCCAGTGGCATTAGCCATAAGCCCAAATGGTTAAAAAATGCTTGGATAACTAGCAAACTAATGAGTGACTGGTGAGCCTGCACAAGAACAATAGCCCAGAAGTTCATTTCAGTGGTATCACAATTATTTTCCAATCACAAATAGTCCACAAATGGGATAATATTTACAGTGAATGATCATCCCAGTGATAATCAAGATCAAACATGAATGCATATCACCTCTGAAAGTTACTAGATAAAAAGCATAGAAAGAACTTTGTTGTATCGTTCCGTTCCTTTCTTAGTTCTGCTTATGAGTTGTTCTGGTCTTGCTTGAGCCCTGTTAGATTTGGTCTTGTTTTGGGCGTTCTTGGTTGGGTAAGAAGGCTGCATTGCGATTCCACACTTGCCCGTGGATGTATCAGCCACATTACGCTCCATTTTAAAGTATCCGTTTTCGCCCCAAGTGGTACCACAGGAGTTCCTCACAAGCCAGTAATCTTTTCCATCTTCTCTACCATAACCAACCACAACTACTCCGTGATCTAATGCAGTACCACACAGTCCACTGAATATGCCCTGGAAAGAAATTTAACAATATTAGACTATAAGTTGTTGGAGTAAAGATAATAAACATATGACAAAAATTATAGAGGGGCGTAGTTACAGAGGAATAGAGTTGCAGTCCCCTGCCCGCGGCTTCTATAGCAACGCTAACAGGTTGATGTGCCACGACCATTTTTAATGCTTTCTCGTCATTGGCTGGAACATCTTCATAGCCATCTATACTAACAACCTTTGAATTCTTCTGCAACATTTAACAGATAAATATTAATAACTACTATTTGATTAATCTAAGGGTCAGGATGAAAGTTGCAAGTAAATTTGGGTGAATTAGTTGAGGTACAGTACTGACCCTGGCAGGATCACACTTCAAATCAACACCACGATAAGGGTAGTCATCTTCAGTGTCCATGCCACCATTAGAAATGATGAACTCGAAAGCATAGTCCATTAGACCTCCATTGCAGACAAGGTTATATGATTTGTCACAATCGACTAATTCTTGCTCAGACAATGAAATAAGCTCCCCTGTCACTATTTTGTTAATGCCTTCCACTGCTGCCAGTCGAAAATGCCCAGCAACTGCCTGTTTTATAGTATATCTTATTATTATTAGCAGCTATATATACAGTTAAACCTTGTTGTCCATCTTGTACTAATTTGAGTTTCATCCACAATTCAAAAAATTACTACAATACAATATCTTATATTCTTGAACACACAATTGATCTAATAATGTTACAGTCAAATTTACGTGGAACTACAAGTTTGTATTATGATATAGGCTATAACTACCTTTACAACTTAAATCTTTTGGCAAAGGGAAGTACTTAATCTCAACACGGGTAGGAATGACACTATCAGATTTCCGATTACGTTCGTAAACGTGTCACTTTCGTATCATTCAAAATCTCACTCAACCCATCTAATTCTATGTTCATCATCAATTCCTCTTACTCTTGAAGGCAACCCACAGTACCCATCCCAGCTCCGGCGGTGGTCTTCTAGCCACTGACCGGAGGCTTTTTCCTCTTTTTTTCTCTGTTGTGTGCGAATAAGGTGATTTCCCATTTAGTTGGGATCTTCACTTTGAATATTTCTCCGTCCGATTATCGGGTCGAGCTTTTCCGTCCGATTATCGGGTCGCGCTATTTTCCGTCCATTTTGGATCGTGTTTTATGTTTCTTTTTGTTTTAAGTATATGGGAATTAGATGAGCAGGATAAAGATGAGATTCATAACAAGTGCAGTTTTCACGAAGATGGTTATACCATTATTGTAACGAGGATCTCCATTAAAGATGCAAAGTCATCAATGTTATTTCATGGTGGTGGTACCGTGATTTCGGAGCCGTGCTTGCAGCGTTTATGCTTTAGTAATCATGAAAACGAATTCTGTTATTGTTTTTTTGATCGATTCTTGTTTGTCATAGGAAAGTTTCTTGATTGTAGATGCCGTATGGCTCTATGTTATTGAAATTGTCCGTTCCCGATAAAAAAAAAAAATAATCTCACTAAAATTTTCTATAAATGCACACACACATCTAAGTTCAGAGGACTAAAATATTTATTGAAAAACAATTAGTTTGGATTGTTGCGATTTAAAATCAGTCCTGCATTGTCATTTCTTAATTATTCTTTTGTTTATGTAAAATCAAGTTAGATTGGAATCGTTTTCTTGTCATGTGTCAATGTCAGCCATTCCTAAACATGTGTTGGAAAATAGACGTTGTCCTTGTCCTTACATATTTCAAGCACTTAAAATAAAAGGTGAAACTCTAAGCAAATAGGAAATAGCTAAACAATCTACCACCCTAGGGGCCTAGATCATGCAAAAACACTGAAGACAATGAAGGAAAGTAAAACAGAACACTACGAACATATAAACAAAGATAGAAAGAAGAAATGAAAAGTTTGAAATTACCACAGCTTCCTTGGTCTTTCATAGGAGTAACAGCACCCCTCTGCCTCCAGTCCACCGATTCAGGCAACATGCGATCCTCACCATTCTTGGCAGCATACCGGTTACTAATGGCGCCACTCCGAGACTTTACAAACCTACGTTTAGCATCCGTCCTGGTTCCCAAATAAATGGACCTATACTCGCCATTACTCAAATCAGCAAACTTGTTCAAACCAACCCTATAACTATGATTGCCAGAGTTATGTTCATCAATAAACTTTAAATTATCTTTAAAAATCTCGAACCGCCTTTCCTTTTCTATTTCTAGCCCATTACTATTGTATGGTTTTCCGTGTTTTCTGAACCACAATTCGAATATATCCTTAACCTCCTCATCACTCCTCCATTTTGGATTTTGCATATTTTCATTGTTGTTGTCATCTTGTTTGTATTTGATTATCGAAATTTTAGCTGCATGGGATAAAGTTGCAAACACCAAGATCAAAAGAATGGTTGTTTTTGTTGGTATAGACATGGTTGATAAAACAAAAATGTATGTAGCAATGTAAGTATGTGAATGTGTAAACAGGAGGCAAACAGAGAAAGAAGAAAGCTTGAGAAAGTTTTACAGAGAAGAGATCTGATGTGCGCGCCTATATATATAGAGTGTTAATTTGTAGGAAAATAATGAAAAAATGACCATTTTACCTACTTTTTACTATGTCTTGGCCCAATATACTCATTTTCGAATTTCAGGCCCAAATTACCTACCAGTGACGCCAACCACAGCAACGTCTCTCTATAAAACGTAAAATACACTTCATCTAGAACACAAACAGCCAACTTATTTTATTAAAATCCATGTGATTAACATAGTGGCGATGCTGCATCAGACTACATTAATAATTTAATATATAGAGGGTAAATACTTGATGTTGGTGTTATGTGAGGGTACTCACACAATTACTACAACTGATTTATTTATTAATCCTCTGGTCTTTACTTTATGCCATGACCGTGCTAATTTTATTATTTTAAAAGACAATCATTACAGATGTAAAAGAGGAGACAATCTACTGAGACAACAATAGGCGAATCTCCGTGATATGCCGATGTGTAAGGCGTGTATGCATAATACGCTATTGGTTGCAGCGTATCCTGTGGTTGATACTTCTTCTACAGTTACGTGTCTTAGGTTAATATTCTTATGAAATAACGTATCCTTTAATACGTGGCTGGATAAGGCGTGTGAATATATCACGCTGCTCACAACAGCGTATGCAGTCAGTAGATTGGACCATCCACTCCGCATGTAGGTATTTTGGTACCCGTCCTTTAAATAATGGTTATAGAGGGCCTTCACCCGAAAATAATTATTATTTATAACTAAAAAAAAGTGAAAATCTATTTGAAAAATTATACTCCCTGCGTCCCACCCATTTTTTTACATGTTTCCAGCATTGCTTGACACGCATTTTAAAGCGTATATAAAGTATAGTTCCATAATTTATTTTTAAAATTTTCTTTTTTTGAATAAAAATTTAAACATTAAATTTTTATTCATAAGAAAAAAAAATTAAAAATAAATTATGTAACTATATTTTATAAAATTCGTAAAATGCGTGCCGAAATGTAAACTATTCTTTTATTCTTTGGGACAGAGTGAGTAATTGTGAACATGGGGAGATAAATTGATTATTGATGTAAACTATTCTTTGGGACAGAGTGAGTAATTGTTAACAGGGGGAGATTAATTGATGAATGGCATGCAATGTAGAAATGCAGGGAAAGAGCATGGGAATCGGAGGAGATAATAGGAAGTCCTAGTGTGTCGTCAGGGGTCGGTCAATACGTACAAATACACACATACTTATCAAACTAACCTTCTTAAATCTTACGTAGTATGAATGTATGATCCAAGTAACATTAACCGCCAGTATTTCTTCTAACAACCAAAGCACAAGGACAGGAACTTGGAGATTCTAGTACAGATTCTAACATTTCGGCTAGCTTAACCAAAGCGTTAACTAATACGGGGTACAAAGAACTAGGCTTGTTAATGGATCGGATATCAGATCCAATTCGGTTCGATCCGAGCTTTATTAAGTGGATATGGATTGTATAAAATAGAATTCGATCCAATAAAAATCCGATCCAATAAAGATTCGATGTATAATGTGTTAGGAATTTATCAGGCGCAACTGGCTCGCAAGTAAAGTAAAATTGGGAAAAACTGGAAATAAATGGACACCAAATTTTATGTGGAAAACCCTTAAATAAATTAAGGGGAAAAAACCACAAGCAAAAGTAGGAGGGTTTCACTAAGAGAAAGAATTACACCACCTTCTCTCTAAAATAAGGAGAGTACAATTGATAAAACTCTCTCTTATAGTAGGAGAAAACACTCTTTATATTACAAAGGAGAGACCCTAATATTTAGGAGATATTTATATATATGTATTCTCACTATTCACTCTTCTCCTTCTCTGCTCTCTACTGTCTCTTTCACTTTTTCTTCCTGCTTCACTTGATCATAAATGGGTTGAAGGAGCTTCTATTTATAGCCCTTAACCTCACCTACCACCCCTCTTAATTCAACAAAGTCTGTCAGAAGCTTCAAGATTGGTTGACCGGAATTCAACGGTCGGTGGCCGAAATTGGTGCCGCCCATCTAGAATTCTTGAAGGTTGGTGGAGAAAGTCCACAAAGGTGGGTTTTACTAATTCACATTCTCCTACTTAAAACCACTTTGTGGTCAATCTTCAACCCTTCCTCTCTTGCCAATATCATGCTGCTTATGTTTCTGTCAGGCCGATGGAGGATCAGCACTGTATGAATTTGTCTGTATTGACCGGCTTGGTCATAACATCTGCTAGGTTCTCATTAGTGTGAATCTTTTGCATATCCACAGTTCCTTCTTCCACTACTTCTCGTACAAAATGGTATTGTACCCTTATGTGCTTCGTCCGTGAATGAAAGGCTGGATTCTTTGCAATGTACAAAGCACCCCAAAACAGAACGATCTTTTCTTGTTTGTGCCCAAGTTCCTTGTAAGAACCCAGATTTTTGGGTAGAATTAAAACTTTTATTATGTATTGATGTAAGAGTGAACAGTGGTTACAACTACAATGTAATACTGGCTTTAAAGGATGAATAATGGAAGGATAAAAGATTCCAAGGTTATATGTCCTGAAGGATGCTATTGGGTGATAACTTAGATTAGAATAATCTATCTCCTAGAAAGTTTAGATAAGATTCCCTAGAGAGAAATAGATACCCTCGTGTCATCCAAATCAATATCTATATAAGTCCAGCGATTCCGTAAAAAGGTTAAGGAACACTCGAGGGTGAACCAGGTTCATTTTCCTAATTATAAGAATTAAATAAAAATAAGTGATGAATAGTGATTTTGGTGGAATTTTGAATATTATTATAATAATGTTATACCCGGTATTCGGAACGGATTTCTGAGTTCGTATTAGTGATCCAGGAGGAAAATAAGTGTATGTAAAAGCTGTCGGATTCAGAAAAAGAGCACTTTTATTTTCTCCGAGATTTCCCTAGACACTGCAAGACTTAAGGATTTATAAAAGGGAATTAAGGAATTTAAATTCGAGAAGTATTAAGAAAGATGAAGAATAGTATTAGAATTATTAAGAAGGTTTTCGGTAAAACCCTAACTAGAAACGAATGAGTTATTCCCTCGAACGATCAACGAATTAAGCAATAAACGGACAAAGAAACAAGCAGAAGGAGCAAGCAGAGAGCAAGATTCATGCATGTGTGCAAGTGATAAATATCTATCAACCATGTAGTACATAAGTAACCAATACTTAGAGATCTAAACTAGTACTTAGCACCACTTGATCATCTCACCACATATAATCAACACATGTCTCTCCTAAAACCTCATCCACTACATCACACCTTTAATAAAGGTGCTTTATGCTAGATATTATCTTAAAACACTACAATAATTCATTTATCACACAAACCAAGCAAAAGATCAAGCAACCAACTCCAAACTCTCTCCATTTTAGCCATTCGGCTTTCTTGAAATTCAAGAACACAAATCCAACTTCCAACCATTTGTTGATCTTGAAACTTTTTATTTGAGTCCTATAATTCATAAAAATGATCTCCTCCAAATCTTAGCATCAAACTCATCTTTTTCCATTTTCAAAAAAATAATTTAAGAGGAGGGTGAATAGTAACCTCAAGAACAAAACTTTTGGATCTTGATTTTGATTGATGATCCAAGCTTCATGGAGGCTATACAAGGACTATACAAGGCTTACTAAGTGCATACACACCCCAAGGAAGGTATAACACACTTGAAACCCTAGGTCTTACTTTGAGATTATGCATGTTCTTGATGGATTTAAGCTTAGTTATGATAATTAGTGATTATAAGCATGATTATGGTTTAGTTTTGATAAATGTTAAAAATAGCCTAGATGAACGGAAAGGCATTGCTTGGCCTCAGTTCATGGTTATAAATCATGTATGTGTTGTTTGGAGTAGATGGCATGATTATTGGGAGTTTTGGAATTTGGTAAATATCCGCTTTATAGCCGTCGTAATGCCGAAATTTCGTTAACCTTAAGAACACGAGTTTGACAGTAGGTATAAGTCACTGGTTAGCTTCGAATTCTTCCATGATAAGCTAGATTATGTTATAAGCTTCGTTTTGATATAAAGATCATATGAAATGGACTTACGGTTTAGGAGTTATGATTAAATTCGTAAAAGAGGTTCGAAACCGTAATCGAAAGTTCGTAACTGAAATTGGAATCCCTTAACATGACTAAGTCAGTGACGAATCATGGTAATTAAATATTAGAGGTCATAAGGAAGGCGTGAGAGAAAACCACAAGTAAAATGGATCGTTTTCCGATTTTATAAAAATGTTCGAATCGAGGTTAAATGCGAAGAAACCACTTTTCGGAGGTAACACTATTCACTAGAAGCTCCTGCCCTGTTTTAGTGAAATCTGTAAAAATTAATCTTCTGATCTAAGTCCAATTTTGAGTTAGCTACCTTCTAGATATTCTCTAGATCATGTACGCGAAAACGGTGCGTCATTTGAGTTAACGGTTACCGAGTTATGAACGTTTTAGTGAAAGAGGTGTGAATAGTAAAGATCCGTAGTCGACCGAACTTCAAAAATACATTTCACCTATCTAGACCCGTGGCTTCGAATTGGAAATTTTTTGATAAATATTACAAATACCAAAGATGATTTTATAAGTGGTTTCGTAATTAAATACGTTTCCAGTGATTTATTAAAAGTGTTGAAGTGCGAGTCACGGAATAGTGATTCTCAGAAAAGTCACCTCTAGGGATACTACTTTGGCCACCCTTTTTGGCTAAGTTAAAAAGGGAATTTCGAGTCGACTAAAACACGAAACTTGTTAAGAATTATCAAGACCACATATTGGTGCAAAGAACGAGGTTATAATTGATTAAGTAACGATATACGAAAAATCCGACATTAAGGATGGGTTCGAGGGTGTTTTGGACTAAACTTACATGACTTAAGTTAAGTTATACTTAACCTTCGAAATGTTAAGTGATTGACCTCGGTTATTGTGACTATTTATAGATCATTGGATTGACACGAGGCACACTACCCCTACAGGATTACCAGGCAAGTTTCCAATACTTGGAACTGTTGTTGTGATAATATATATGATGATTGTTTTATACATATGCCATAGCATGCATGCCTACTTTCAAGTTAATATTGAATTACTTGTTCCCTGAATTGATATCGGCTTATAGACTATATATGAAATATCAGTTATAAGCCGGATTGTTTGGTTAAGACCCTTAGCGAAGGGCGTATGATATTCATACTTCAAATATAGACCGGGAGTCGATATTTTGTAATATATAAATAGTCGTGGAAACCCGGAGGGATCCCAGCGACAAATTTATTATTTCGAGGATTTTTATTCGATTACAAATCTTTCGAGGAACGTTATTTGAGTATTACCTCAGTGAAGGAATATTTAATGAATATTATTTTAATATTCATTTAGAATGTCATTTATTTAATGAATATTATTTTGATCATTCATTGGAGTTATTTAGTTAATGAATATTATTTTGAATATTCATTAGAGTTATTTGGTTGACGAATATCATTCCCAAATATTCATTTGGCTTACTTATTATTATTTGGAATATTCATTTGACCTTTATTTATTTAATGAATATTACTTTCGAATATTCATTTAAGGTTTGATTTACTTAAGGAATATTATTTTAAAATATTCATTGGAAGTTCTATTTACTCAAGGAATATTACTTCGAATATTCCTTTAGAGTTTTGATTACTAAATGAATACTATTCGGATATTCATTTAGAATATTATTTGTTAAATAAATATTATTTTGGATATTCATTTAGAATATAATTTGTTAAATGAATATTATTTTGGATATTCATTTAGAATATTATTTGTTTAATGAATATTATTTGGATATTCATTTGGAATGTTATTTGTTAAATGAATATTATTTTCAAATATTCATTTAAGGTTTGATTTATTCAGTAAATATTATTTTAAATATTTATTTAAGTTTATTTATTCAATGAATATTATTTTAAATATTCATTTAAGAAGAGATTTATTTAATAAATAATTCTATATATTCATTCGAGGATTACTTACGAGCAATATTATGATTTAATAATATTCCGTAATTATTATTGACTTAATAAATATTCTTGGAATATTTAATTAAATTCTTTTGAATTCTTTTTGTAATGATTTATATTATTCAAAGATTATCTATCACCTTCAGATAAGGTGTAAAATATTTCGGAGTATTTTATGACTATTCTTATCAAGGGGAGGTTCCCAAACTTTATTTTCATTTAAATCTATCTTAAAGAAGATTTAAATACTCGCTCAACTTCCAAACGTATATAAGGGGACCTCACTTGAGCGATGTTATTTATTGGACTGCCCGGTCCTATACTTGCTAAAACTATCTTGTCACTCACATCTTGATTCTTTCAAGCATCGATATGAGTCTTTTGGTTACCTCCTCAACGCTCGAGGGGTATGATTGATGTAACAAGTTTATATCCATTAACAAGCATCAGCTTGGGAAATATTGGTGAATTTTCCTTTCCAATTAGATACGACTACTTTGTGGAGTCCTATCAACAAGTGTTACACTTGGGGAAAAAGGGGAACGAACTTTACGTTTCAGAGTCATGGATGATATTCGAACTAGGAGACGCGTAAGTGGCCGAGTGGCGCCGGTCCAGCAATAGCCCAACCGTTGGCTGAGGAGTTCCAGAGGGCGGTAGATAAGTAATTCCGTCGGAGCTACCTTCTACATGTAGAGAACGACTGATGAGATGCATGACATACGACTGATCATCGTAAACGTCAGGGCATCTGGCGCGGCAATGCTCCCGTATTAGTTCATCTTCTAAAAGTGAGAAATTTCTGCAACACTGTTGGTGTTGGCAAGGTGAAAAAGTGTTGAAACCGGAATTGCAATATTTTTCCTGCAAGTTCCTCTTTTATGATAATTGAGAATATCTTGCTTATCTTTTGCATAGCAGATATTTATTCAAAACAAATATATTTTTGAGTTACCTTGTAACTTCATCTCATACCTTATATTGGTACTACATCGTCAGTGCATGGCATATGGTTTCAAAGATATTTTGGACTGTTATATATTATCGCTGTTCAATTATATTTCTGGTGGGCTATTGCTCACCCTTGCTTTATTTATTTATATCACAACAACAGCTAGATCAGATGGCCGTGCAAGGCGCACACAGCGTAAGCAGGTGTCAACCGTTAGAGGTTTACCGCTAAGGTCTTGGCTACCTTGGTTGAGGATGCAACTACTGGTAGGCTAGTTGTTAGCAATTGAGCCTCAATGTATTTATATTATGGTATCTATTAATGGATGGCAAAGAGTATGTAATTGTACAATTATAATTCTTTGGGTTGCAAGAACTCAAACTTGTGATTAATAATATTGTTGGTTACTCTGATTTCATCTCTGGGACTATAACGGGTGTGTTTTATGTTGTTGTTTTGGGTCACAAGGTTGTAATTTAAATTATGTTGATTTTATGGATGGATATTGAGACCGTAACGACCAGATCCCTGACCCTCGATCTGGGGGTGTTACAGAAATGGTATCAGAGAGAGCGTTATATATCCCAGAGATGATGCGACGTTAAAACAATAAATTCATTAAGATAATAAGAACTCTTGCCAAGTTCATAGTCAGACTACATAATGTAGTATTGACATATAAAACCCTTATGGGAACCCTAAACTCTAAAGTATCATGATAGTAACTTAGCTCGTTCTTGTATCGACTAGTAAGGCGACAGACCTTGGGGATTACGAGCAGTAACATAATGATGCTTGTTTTGATGTTGAAGATCGGATGGTGGATTCGATAGAGTACCCTACTGAGGACCCGGAAGAGGTTCCAGCAGAGGAGGAGAATATTGATAAGTATAAGGAGTTTACACTTAAGGAATGAGGGCTACAGCCAGAGAGACTGTAAGAGTTAAGGTATAGTGCTCAGAAAAGTGAGCATAAAGAGCTGAGATATTATTAAGAGAATTAAAGATGCGTATTGGATTCATAGCGGGACTGCTAGATGAAGTACCAGCAGGTAAGATGGATTTGAGGAATTACTTGAGATCTTATATGGGGATGGATAAAAACCAAAATCCAAAGAGACCTACAGATTAATAAGAAAAGAGTTAGAGTGGCACGTGGTTATCAAAGACACAGATAGAGGACGGGGAGCAGAGTCCCTAGGAACAGTTAAGACATAGGTGGCAAGTGCCATATCTTCAGATAAATGAATTAGTGTGAATGTGGTTAAGGATAATTCGCCATGAGAAGGCAGATTTCATAAGTGATAATTTGTAAAGTCAAACTTAGATTGATGAGGTGGTTGGGTTCAAGGAAATGTCCATTTTATGAATGGATCCGCTTAGAAAATAAAGACATTGAAAGGTGATGGCATGATTGAATAAAGTATAAGGAAATAGTAAGCAAGACAATGATCTCAGAACCTACAAGACTAAAAGACCAGTGAGTCTATGATAAACTAGTAATGAGGCTATCGTCAAGAAACCAAGTATAAGTTTAGTTCAATTCAGTGAAATGATGAACCAGAAACATTAGTTGCATGAGATTCAGAAGAATATTAAATTCTTTCTTTTCCTTGAATGGATTATGGTAGTTACCTTAAGTTCATTCTGACACTGAATCATAAATGGATTAGGCAAGGCGAGCAGTGGTCGAGATGTAATTGAGAATGCTTCTAGGTGCAACCTGATGGAACAGGTGTAGGACATGTTCTCGAAATAAGAGTTTTGGTAAAATGAAGTCCAACAATAGGACACATGATCAATAAGAGTAGTGTTGGTCGGCCCTACCAAGTTAAAGACAGTTTCAAATGAAGATTGGCCAACCACACTGGCAAAGGTGAGAAATTTCATAAAATTCACAAGGTATTACCAAAGATTTGCTCAGGACTTTACAGAAAGTGTAGTCCCGTAACCCGACTTATTATAAGAATAAAAGTTTGAATGGACAAGATAAACGTGAGAAGATCTTCCTGGAGCTAAAGGTAAAGTTGGTGATGACCAGGGTTGGCATTGCCTAATGGAAGAAGGAAACTTTGGGAGATATTATGATGCAACTCATACAGGTATAGGTCTGCGCTTATGCAGCACGACAGCGTAATTTCGAATACATTTAGACAGCGCAGTTCATCGGATTCGGATGGCCTTGGTAGTGCCAATGTTGAGGAACGACTAACCCCGACGGTAGTGTTCCTTCTGAGACTAGTTGTTAAGAAGACTGGTATTTGGTAGTATCGACTAATAGGACGAATATGTATCGGGAAGATGTGGCATGTTACTAGTGGGTGAATAGATTAACTGAAATTTTCCCAAATTCTGGAAAGGAATTCAACGAATTTTGGCAAACCTTGTCTTTCTGATTATCAAAAGACGTCATTGAAGAGAGTGGAAACTGGAGCGAACCCTGTGGATTGGGTAAAGTAGCCGGTATACAGGTGGGTAGACATACCCCGATTATTACAGTTGAATGTAGGGATAAAATTTTGAAGTTGAATGTAATTAAGAAACAAGCCGGACTAAGAAATTCTGGGATTGACTTAAATGAAAAGGTTGTTATGCCAGAAGTGTTAAGCTTTTGTGGCGCGTGGAAGTCGATTGAGACTTATATGGAGTAAAATTTTGAAAAGATCAAAAGGTATCAAGTAGAAGGCACTATGCCAACAATTGCTAGAAAAATAATGCTATTAGCCAACCCCTAAATTCACATATTTTAGTGTGGCCAGTTGGGGCCAAGTCACTAAGGATTGTCAAGTGACTAATCCAGCAATGGAAGGACAAAGCGGGGTGCTTCTAACAAAGTGCCAACCGCAAGAACTTTTGATGAAGAATGAATTGAGATACATGATGAGGGATTTTATAAATACCATGGATGTGTTGGGAATGAGGATGGTGACCAGTAAAGGTTATGAGGATTGTCAGAGATGGTGCAATATGATGCATAAATGTTATCTGAAACTTGGTGTCCTCAAGAGGAGCATTAGGCATTAAGAGATTCACGTTGAACACGACCAATATCTTCCAGAACATCCTTGCTACCATTACCAAGTTCTGTAAGAAAGATAGATAGACATACGTTGTCTTTTGGGAAAGTCATATAGACTGACATTCGTTTGAAAGAAGAGGTAACATTAAGCTACCTATAGATTATCAAGATTGGAATGATTGAAAAGAGACCCTTATTATGGATATATGATTAAAATTGCCAAGTACAGGATGTAAGTATTCCTCGAAAATGGAATTGAGGATAGAATGTCCATAGATTAATACGAACCCTGGGGGATGCACAAAGGATAGCATCACCCCTAACAAAGACATTGTGAATTCAGACGATATAAGTTTAATCGACCAAAGTATCAATAACCTGTAAGGATTTGTGGAAAGGAGTCTCCAAAAGTACATAGACAGAGATGTTATAGAATTGACTAATGATGTTTGATATACCCTGTAACCAGGAGATGCAGGAGGAATGATGAGGATGGCCTAAGAAACCTTATAAGGGAAGTGCTAATATTCTAAACTTCAAACGGGAAGTTTGGTAAGGAATGTATGACATAGTAATAATAAGGCCAGATGAAACATGTGTGGAACCATGTAAAAGTATGGATTGAACCAATAAGGTTGAGATTATCCTAAAAAAAAAAAAAAAAAAACAAGAAGGGAGTTAAGTAAGGAAATATCCTAGGTATGATTTGGAGTACCTGTAGTCAAGATCGCACTAGAAAGGTGGAAGCAATGACTTTTGGAAAAGACTGATAGATGCTTTCTCTCATTCAGCAGAATTTAAGGGAGAATGCTTCCACCCTGAGTTGGAATAGATCTAGAAAACATTGACCCCAAGAAATTATTATAATCAGGAAAGGCCAACGAGGTGGCCGACACTTTAAATATAGGGGAGTAAGCATAAATGCTCAGACCAAAGAAATAGAATGATAATGTAAGGACCTTGATGGTCATAATGTGGTGGAGGAAGTTACATTCCGTCTAATGATTTTGCCAGGATCAACTATAAGAATAGTTTAAGTAAAGATTCGATTCCTGATGTTGCCAGTAGCACATTACCGACATTAGGAGGCTCTACGACAGACCAGACCAAATTCCCCAAGAGACTCGCCTTTTCTTTGGAAAGAGAGAGGGGAGGTTAAGTAACAATGAATGGGTAGTAAATGACCAGAAATAGAAAGGGTACAAATACTGATAAGCCAAATGGCACGATGATGAATGACAAGCTAGTTTATGTTGGTGTATTTCTGTGCAACCAAGATAGAGAATTATGAGGTTGGCAAGCGATTAAGCAAATCGCTAAGCTTTTAGTCTTCTACCGGAGATATGTGATTAATAATCTCACCAGCCTGTTCCAGCTGCGATGCTGGAAGCTTTCCTGCAATTTTATCTGCTTCATGTAATATCTACGTCAAGTTCAGGAAGCATTCCCTATGGATAGGGAATAGTGATTATTTTGTTTTCCTAGAGGATCTTGAATTGACAATTATGATGCTTAGTTATTAAAGCACTAAGTAAACGATAAGCGATGGTGATCCTTCTGAGAAATTAGGTGGTGACGACTGTGGAAATGTCGAAGTAAATCTAAGTTAGAGAAATCATCCAGGTTTATTTCGGATGGTGTAATTTCTGGAACAACGGGACATTTGAAATGAAGAATTAGGTTATGATGGTTCATAAAATGATTATAGTAGAAATAAAGACAATAGACTGATAGAGATGGAAATCAAATTGGGAATTAATAAGAGAGTCAGACAGGCAGACTCATGAGAAGCTCCAGTAATGAAGCGAGAAGAGTATGGAATTGGCAAGGTAAGGGTATTGGCCAAAACGGAAAGTTGGAATTAGGAGCATGAATGACATACAAATTGACTCCTTTTAAGTTTGGAAAATCCGAGGAAATATGGAATAGTTTGATTGGGTAATAAAAGAGACTCATGGAATGAGAAAGTGAAATCTAGATGGTTGAACAAAGGAAAGTTTGACCGCAAACGTGCCACGTATATTGAATAAAGGTAACACGCGTTTCCCTAATAAGGTGACGGTGGAGTACAATAACAGAAGTGAATGAGAACTAGATGATAAGATGGATGTGATTGATAAAGAAAAGAATGGGAAATAATTATGGAATGGGAAGCAAGAAATGTTACGAATGGATTGATGAATGGGTTCTTCCTAACGAGCACTCGGATTGACAACCTGATAGTGTTAGAATTATAAGTATGAAAGAGCCAGTGTCGGGGCGTGAAATGTGAGTAATAATAATGTCAAGCGGGAAATCCAAGATTTAACCTGAGAGGTTGAAGGATTTTCCAAAAAGTAAGTGGTCCTAATATCAAGCAAGAGTATAGGTCCATAGAATGATGGACAGAATAACAGGGGCATGTGATATGTGAGATTACGAAAAAGTGGAATTTGATACGAATATGATTATTTCTCTTCTCTAATAAACCTCTATAGTTCAGAGGTGAATTCTAAGTATGATATTTTGACAATCATGAAAACTTTCATATATGATTCTTTGAAATTCGTTCTTTTCTTCTCCCTTATTTATCTTCTTCTAAATTGAGAAGAACAACCCTTTAAGGAGGGGAGGTAATACTACGTGACTCTCTGTCTGTGTGATAGGAGTCTAAGTGGGATGCCATTAATTGTTTAATTGCTTGTCAAGTACTAAAGGCTGGCCCCCTTCTGTACTAGCTATGCAATATAACAAATGTTCATTGATCATAGTGATCTCTCAATGAATTCTTCTAATTCTATATATTGAGCGAGATTGCGAAGATTAAAGTGGTCAGGAATTGCAAAATTACGAGTGAGGTTATCTCCGGAATTCGTAACGCCTTAGTGATACCGAAGTCACTGCACGTTCCAATAAGGTTAATAGTATAAGAACGGACAAGAGCGTATACCGGATGATATGTTATACGAAAGTATCAAAGAATTGGTAGAATGGATAAAGGGTGTGTTGTAACACCAGTATGATGTGCTTTAGAAAGACTGGAATGTGTAAGGATCGACCAGAGAATTGGAAAGCGAAATAACCAACAAGTACCCAATTGTCTTCTACCTGATTCCGGGACGGAATCCTTTTAAGGAGGGGAGACTGTAAGAACCCAGATTTTTGGGTAGAATTAAAACTTTTATTATGTATTGATGTAAGAGTGAACAGTGGTTACAACTACAATGTAATACTGGCTTTAAAGGATGAATAATGGAAGGATAAAAGATTCCAAGGTTATATGTCCTGAAGGATGCTATTGGGTGATAACTTAGATTAGAATAATCTATCTCCTAGAAAGTTTAGATAAGATTCCCTAGAGAGAAATAGATACCCTCGTGTCATCCAAATCAATATCTATATAAGTCCAGCGATTCCGTAAAAAGGTTAAGGAACACTCGAGGGTGAACCAGGTTCATTTTCCTAATTATAAGAATTAAATAAAAATAAGTGATGAATAGTGATTTTGGTGGAATTTTGAATATTATTATAATAATGTTATACCCGGTATTCGGAACGGATTTCTGAGTTCGTATTAGTGATCCAGGAGGAAAATAAGTGTATGTAAAAGCTGTCGGATTCAGAAAAAGAGCACTTTTATTTTCTCCGAGATTTCCCTAGACACTGCAAGACTTAAGGATTTATAAAAGGGAATTAAGGAATTTAAATTCGAGAAGTATTAAGAAAGATGAAGAATAGTATTAGAATTATTAAGAAGGTTTTCGGTAAAACCCTAACTAGAAACGAATGAGTTATTCCCTCGAACGATCAACGAATTAAGCAATAAACGGACAAAGAAACAAGCAGAAGGAGCAAGCAGAGAGCAAGATTCATGCATGTGTGCAAGTGATAAATATCTATCAACCATGTAGTACATAAGTAACCAATACTTAGAGATCTAAACTAGTACTTAGCACCACTTGATCATCTCACCACATATAATCAACACATGTCTCTCCTAAAACCTCATCCACTACATCACACCTTTAATAAAGGTGCTTTATGCTAGATATTATCTTAAAACACTACAATAATTCATTTATCACACAAACCAAGCAAAAGATCAAGCAACCAACTCCAAACTCTCTCCATTTTAGCCATTCGGCTTTCTTGAAATTCAAGAACACAAATCCAACTTCCAACCATTTGTTGATCTTGAAACTTTTTATTTGAGTCCTATAATTCATAAAAATGATCTCCTCCAAATCTTAGCATCAAACTCATCTTTTTCCATTTTCAAAAAAATAATTTAAGAGGAGGGTGAATAGTAACCTCAAGAACAAAACTTTTGGATCTTGATTTTGATTGATGATCCAAGCTTCATGGAGGCTATACAAGGACTATACAAGGCTTACTAAGTGCATACACACCCCAAGGAAGGTATAACACACTTGAAACCCTAGGTCTTACTTTGAGATTATGCATGTTCTTGATGGATTTAAGCTTAGTTATGATAATTAGTGATTATAAGCATGATTATGGTTTAGTTTTGATAAATGTTAAAAATAGCCTAGATGAACGGAAAGGCATTGCTTGGCCTCAGTTCATGGTTATAAATCATGTATGTGTTGTTTGGAGTAGATGGCATGATTATTGGGAGTTTTGGAATTTGGTAAATATCCGCTTTATAGCCGTCGTAATGCCGAAATTTCGTTAACCTTAAGAACACGAGTTTGACAGTAGGTATAAGTCACTGGTTAGCTTCGAATTCTTCCATGATAAGCTAGATTATGTTATAAGCTTCGTTTTGATATAAAGATCATATGAAATGGACTTACGGTTTAGGAGTTATGATTAAATTCGTAAAAGAGGTTCGAAACCGTAATCGAAAGTTCGTAACTGAAATTGGAATCCCTTAACATGACTAAGTCAGTGACGAATCATGGTAATTAAATATTAGAGGTCATAAGGAAGGCGTGAGAGAAAACCACAAGTAAAATGGATCGTTTTCCGATTTTATAAAAATGTTCGAATCGAGGTTAAATGCGAAGAAACCACTTTTCGGAGGTAACACTATTCACTAGAAGCTCCTGCCCTGTTTTAGTGAAATCTGTAAAAATTAATCTTCTGATCTAAGTCCAATTTTGAGTTAGCTACCTTCTAGATATTCTCTAGATCATGTACGCGAAAACGGTGCGTCATTTGAGTTAACGGTTACCGAGTTATGAACGTTTTAGTGAAAGAGGTGTGAATAGTAAAGTTCCGTAGTCGACCGAACTTCAAAAATACATTTCACCTATCTAGACCCGTGGCTTCGAATTGGAAATTTTTTGATAAATATTACAAATACCAAAGATGATTTTATAAGTGGTTTCGTAATTAAATACGTTTCCAGTGATTTATTAAAAGTGTTGAAGTGCGAGTCACGGAATAGTGATTCTCAGAAAAGTCACCTCTAGGGATACTACTTTGGCCACCCTTTTTGGCTAAGTTAAAAAGGGAATTTCGAGTCGACTAAAACACGAAACTTGTTAAGAATTATCAAGACCACATATTGGTGCAAAGAACGAGGTTATAATTGATTAAGTAAGATATACGAAAAATCCGACATTAAGGATGGGTTCGAGGGTGTTTTGGACTAAACTTACATGACTTAAGTTAAGTTATACTTAACCTTCGAAATGTTAAGTGATTGACCTCGGTTATTGTGACTATTTATAGATCATTGGATTGACACGAGGCACACTACCCCTACAGGATTACCAGGCAAGTTTCCAATACTTGGAACTGTTGTTGTGATAATATATATGATGATTGTTTTATACATATGCCATAGCATGCATGCCTACTTTCAAGTTAATATTGAATTACTTGTTCCCTGAATTGATATCGGCTTATAGACTATATATGAAATATCAGTTATAAGCCGGATTGTTTGGTTAAGACCCTTAGCGAAGGGCGTATGATATTCATACTTCAAATATAGACCGGGAGTCGATATTTTGTAATATATAAATAGTCGTGGAAACCCGGAGGGATCCCAGCGACAAATTTATTATTTCGAGGATTTTTATTCGATTACAAATCTTTCGAGGAACGTTATTTGAGTATTACCTCAGTGAAGGAATATTTAATGAATATTATTTTAATATTCATTTAGAATGTCATTTATTTAATGAATATTATTTTGATCATTCATTGGAGTTATTTAGTTAATGAATATTATTTTGAATATTCATTAGAGTTATTTGGTTGACGAATATCATTCCCAAATATTCATTTGGCTTACTTATTATTATTTGGAATATTCATTTGACCTTTATTTATTTAATGAATATTACTTTCGAATATTCATTTAAGGTTTGATTTACTTAAGGAATATTATTTTAAAATATTCATTGGAAGTTCTATTTACTCAAGGAATATTACTTCGAATATTCCTTTAGAGTTTTGATTACTAAATGAATACTATTCGGATATTCATTTAGAATATTATTTGTTAAATAAATATTATTTTGGATATTCATTTAGAATATAATTTGTTAAATGAATATTATTTTGGATATTCATTTAGAATATTATTTGTTTAATGAATATTATTTGGATATTCATTTGGAATGTTATTTGTTAAATGAATATTATTTTCAAATATTCATTTAAGGTTTGATTTATTCAGTAAATATTATTTTAAATATTTATTTAAGTTTATTTATTCAATGAATATTATTTTAAATATTCATTTAAGAAGAGATTTATTTAATAAATAATTCTATATATTCATTCGAGGATTACTTACGAGCAATATTATGATTTAATAATATTCCGTAATTATTATTGACTTAATAAATATTCTTGGAATATTTAATTAAATTCTTTTGAATTCTTTTTGTAATGATTTATATTATTCAAAGATTATCTATCACCTTCAGATAAGGTGTAAAATATTTCGGAGTATTTTATGACTATTCTTATCAAGGGGAGGTTCCCAAACTTTATTTTCATTTAAATCTATCTTAAAGAAGATTTAAATACTCGCTCAACTTCCAAACGTATATAAGGGGACCTCACTTGAGCGATGTTATTTATTGGACTGCCCGGTCCTATACTTGCTAAAACTATCTTGTCACTCACATCTTGATTCTTTCAAGCATCGATATGAGTCTTTTGGTTACCTCCTCAACGCTCGAGGGGTATGATTGATGTAACAAGTTTATATCCATTAACAAGCATCAGCTTGGGAAATATTGGTGAATTTTCCTTTCCAATTAGATACGACTACTTTGTGGAGTCCTATCAACAAGTGTTACACTTGGGGAAAAAAGGGAACGAACTTTACGTTTCAGAGTCATGGATGATATTCGAACTAGGAGACGCGTAAGTGGCCGAGTGGCGCCGGTCCAGCAATAGCCCAACCGTTGGCTGAGGAGTTCCAGAGGGCGGTAGATAAGTAATTCCGTCGGAGCTACCTTCTACATGTAGAGAACGACTGATGAGATGCATGACATACGACTGATCATCGTAAACGTCAGGGCATCTGGCGCGGCAATGCTCCCGTATTAGTTCATCTTCTAAAAGTGAGAAATTTCTGCAACACTGTTGGTGTTGGCAAGGTGAAAAAGTGTTGAAACCGGAATTGCAATATTTTTCCTGCAAGTTCCTCTTTTATGATAATTGAGAATATCTTGCTTATCTTTTGCATAGCAGATATTTATTCAAAACAAATATATTTTTGAGTTACCTTGTAACTTCATCTCATACCTTATATTGGTACTACATCGTCAGTGCATGGCATATGGTTTCAAAGATATTTTGGACTGTTATATATTATCGCTGTTCAATTATATTTCTGGTGGGCTATTGCTCACCCTTGCTTTATTTATTTATATCACAACAACAGCTAGATCAGATGGCCGTGCAAGGCGCACACAGCGTAAGCAGGTGTCAACCGTCAGAGGTTTACCGCTAAGGTCTTGGCTACCTTGGTTGAGGATGCAACTACTGGTAGGCTAGTTGTTAGCAATTGAGCCTCAATGTATTTATATTATGGTATCTATTAATGGATGGCAAAGAGTATGTAATTGTACAATTATAATTCTTTGGGTTGCAAGAACTCAAACTTGTGATTAATAATATTGTTGGTTACTCTGATTTCATCTCTGGGACTATAACGGGTGTGTTTTATGTTGTTGTTTTGGGTCACAAGGTTGTAATTTAAATTATGTTGATTTTATGGATGGATATTGAGACCGTAACGACCAGATCCCTGACCCTCGATCTGGGGGTGTTACAGAAATGGTATCAGAGAGAGCGTTATATATCCCAGAGATGATGCGACGTTAAAACAATAAATTCATTAAGATAATAAGAACTCTTGCCAAGTTCATAGTCAGACTACATAATGTAGTATTGACATATAAAACCCTTATGGGAACCCTAAACTCTAAAGTATCATGATAGTAACTTAGCTCGTTCTTGTATCGACTAGTAAGGCGACAGACCTTGGGGATTACGAGCAGTAACATAATGATGCTTGTTTTGATGTTGAAGATCGGATGGTGGATTCGATAGAGTACCCTACTGAGGACCCGGAAGAGGTTCCAGCAGAGGAGGAGAATATTGATAAGTATAAGGAGTTTACACTTAAGGAATGAGGGCTACAGCCAGAGAGACTGTAAGAGTTAAGGTATAGTGCTCAGAAAAGTGAGCATAAAGAGCTGAGATATTATTAAGAGAATTAAAGATGCGTATTGGATTCATAGCGGGACTGCTAGATGAAGTACCAGCAGGTAAGATGGATTTGAGGAATTACTTGAGATCTTATATGGGGATGGATAAAAACCAAAATCCAAAGAGACCTACAGATTAATAAGAAAAGAGTTAGAGTGGCACGTGGTTATCAAAGACACAGATAGAGGACGGGGAGCAGAGTCCCTAGGAACAGTTAAGACATAGGTGGCAAGTGCCATATCTTCAGATAAATGAATTAGTGTGAATGTGGTTAAGGATAATTCGCCATGAGAAGGCAGATTTCATAAGTGATAATTTGTAAAGTCAAACTTAGATTGATGAGGTGGTTGGGTTCAAGGAAATGTCCATTTTATGAATGGATCCGCTTAGAAAATAAAGACATTGAAAGGTGATGGCATGATTGAATAAAGTATAAGGAAATAGTAAGCAAGACAATGATCTCAGAACCTACAAGACTAAAAGACCAGTGAGTCTATGATAAACTAGTAATGAGGCTATCGTCAAGAAACCAAGTATAAGTTTAGTTCAATTCAGTGAAATGATGAACCAGAAACATTAGTTGCATGAGATTCAGAAGAATATTAAATTCTTTCTTTTCCTTGAATGGATTATGGTAGTTACCTTAAGTTCATTCTGACACTGAATCATAAATGGATTAGGCAAGGCGAGCAGTGGTCGAGATGTAATTGAGAATGCTTCTAGGTGCAACCTGATGGAACAGGTGTAGGACATGTTCTCGAAATAAGAGTTTTGGTAAAATGAAGTCCAACAATAGGACACATGATCAATAAGAGTAGTGTTGGTCGGCCCTACCAAGTTAAAGACAGTTTCAAATGAAGATTGGCCAACCACACTGGCAAAGGTGAGAAATTTCATAAAATTCACAAGGTATTACCAAAGATTTGCTCAGGACTTTACAGAAAGTGTAGTCCCGTAACCCGACTTATTATAAGAATAAAAGTTTGAATGGACAAGATAAACGTGAGAAGATCTTCCTGGAGCTAAAGGTAAAGTTGGTGATGACCAGGGTTGGCATTGCCTAATGGAAGAAGGAAACTTTGGGAGATATTATGATGCAACTCATACAGGTATAGGTCTGCGCTTATGCAGCACGACAGCGTAATTTCGAATACATTTAGACAGCGCAGTTCATCGGATTCGGATGGCCTTGGTAGTGCCAATGTTGAGGAACGACTAACCCCGACGGTAGTGTTCCTTCTGAGACTAGTTGTTAAGAAGACTGGTATTTGGTAGTATCGACTAATAGGACGAATATGTATCGGGAAGATGTGGCATGTTACTAGTGGGTGAATAGATTAACTGAAATTTTCCCAAATTCTGGAAAGGAATTCAACGAATTTTGGCAAACCTTGTCTTTCTGATTATCAAAAGACGTCATTGAAGAGAGTGGAAACTGGAGCGAACCCTGTGGATTGGGTAAAGTAGCCGGTATACAGGTGGGTAGACATACCCCGATTATTACAGTTGAATGTAGGGATAAAATTTTGAAGTTGAATGTAATTAAGAAACAAGCCGGACTAAGAAATTCTGGGATTGACTTAAATGAAAAGGTTGTTATGCCAGAAGTGTTAAGCTTTTGTGGCGCGTGGAAGTCGATTGAGACTTATATGGAGTAAAATTTTGAAAAGATCAAAAGGTATCAAGTAGAAGGCACTATGCCAACAATTGCTAGAAAAATAATGCTATTAGCCAACCCCTAAATTCACATATTTTAGTGTGGCCAGTTGGGGCCAAGTCACTAAGGATTGTCAAGTGACTAATCCAGCAATGGAAGGACAAAGCGGGGTGCTTCTAACAAAGTGCCAACCGCAAGAACTTTTGATGAAGAATGAATTGAGATACATGATGAGGGATTTTATAAATACCATGGATGTGTTGGGAATGAGGATGGTGACCAGTAAAGGTTATGAGGATTGTCAGAGATGGTGCAATATGATGCATAAATGTTATCTGAAACTTGGTGTCCTCAAGAGGAGCATTAGGCATTAAGAGATTCACGTTGAACACGACCAATATCTTCCAGAACATCCTTGCTACCATTACCAAGTTCTGTAAGAAAGATAGATAGACATACGTTGTCTTTTGGGAAAGTCATATAGACTGACATTCGTTTGAAAGAAGAGGTAACATTAAGCTACCTATAGATTATCAAGATTGGAATGATTGAAAAGAGACCCTTATTATGGATATATGATTAAAATTGCCAAGTACAGGATGTAAGTATTCCTCGAAAATGGAATTGAGGATAGAATGTCCATAGATTAATACGAACCCTGGGGGATGCACAAAGGATAGCATCACCCCTAACAAAGACATTGTGAATTCAGACGATATAAGTTTAATCGACCAAAGTATCAATAACCTGTAAGGATTTGTGGAAAGGAGTCTCCAAAAGTACATAGACAGAGATGTTATAGAATTGACTAATGATGTTTGATATACCCTGTAACCAGGAGATGCAGGAGGAATGATGAGGATGGCCTAAGAAACCTTATAAGGGAAGTGCTAATATTCTAAACTTCAAACGGGAAGTTTGGTAAGGAATGTATGACATAGTAATAATAAGGCCAGATGAAACATGTGTGGAACCATGTAAAAGTATGGATTGAACCAATAAGGTTGAGATTATCCTAAAAAAAAAAAAAAAAAAAACAAGAAGGGAGTTAAGTAAGGAAATATCCTAGGTATGATTTGGAGTACCTGTAGTCAAGATCGCACTAGAAAGGTGGAAGCAATGACTTTTGGAAAAGACTGATAGATGCTTTCTCTCATTCAGCAGAATTTAAGGGAGAATGCTTCCACCCTGAGTTGGAATAGATCTAGAAAACATTGACCCCAAGAAATTATTATAATCAGGAAAGGCCAACGAGGTGGCCGACACTTTAAATATAGGGGAGTAAGCATAAATGCTCAGACCAAAGAAATAGAATGATAATGTAAGGACCTTGATGGTCATAATGTGGTGGAGGAAGTTACATTCCGTCTAATGATTTTGCCAGGATCAACTATAAGAATAGTTTAAGTAAAGATTCGATTCCTGATGTTGCCAGTAGCACATTACCGACATTAGGAGGCTCTACGACAGACCAGACCAAATTCCCCAAGAGACTCGCCTTTTCTTTGGAAAGAGAGAGGGGAGGTTAAGTAACAATGAATGGGTAGTAAATGACCAGAAATAGAAAGGGTACAAATACTGATAAGCCAAATGGCACGATGATGAATGACAAGCTAGTTTATGTTGGTGTATTTCTGTGCAACCAAGATAGAGAATTATGAGGTTGGCAAGCGATTAAGCAAATCGCTAAGCTTTTAGTCTTCTACCGGAGATATGTGATTAATAATCTCACCAGCCTGTTCCAGCTGCGATGCTGGAAGCTTTCCTGCAATTTTATCTGCTTCATGTAATATCTACGTCAAGTTCAGGAAGCATTCCCTATGGATAGGGAATAGTGATTATTTTGTTTTCCTAGAGGATCTTGAATTGACAATTATGATGCTTAGTTATTAAAGCACTAAGTAAACGATAAGCGATGGTGATCCTTCTGAGAAATTAGGTGGTGACGACTGTGGAAATGTCGAAGTAAATCTAAGTTAGAGAAATCATCCAGGTTTATTTCGGATGGTGTAATTTCTGGAACAACGGGACATTTGAAATGAAGAATTAGGTTATGATGGTTCATAAAATGATTATAGTAGAAATAAAGACAATAGACTGATAGAGATGGAAATCAAATTGGGAATTAATAAGAGAGTCAGACAGGCAGACTCATGAGAAGCTCCAGTAATGAAGCGAGAAGAGTATGGAATTGGCAAGGTAAGGGTATTGGCCAAAACGGAAAGTTGGAATTAGGAGCATGAATGACATACAAATTGACTCCTTTTAAGTTTGGAAAATCCGAGGAAATATGGAATAGTTTGATTGGGTAATAAAAGAGACTCATGGAATGAGAAAGTGAAATCTAGATGGTTGAACAAAGGAAAGTTTGACCGCAAACGTGCCACGTATATTGAATAAAGGTAACACGCGTTTCCCTAATAAGGTGACGGTGGAGTACAATAACAGAAGTGAATGAGAACTAGATGATAAGATGGATGTGATTGATAAAGAAAAGAATGGGAAATAATTATGGAATGGGAAGCAAGAAATGTTACGAATGGATTGATGAATGGGTTCTTCCTAACGAGCACTCGGATTGACAACCTGATAGTGTTAGAATTATAAGTATGAAAGAGCCAGTGTCGGGGCGTGAAATGTGAGTAATAATAATGTCAAGCGGGAAATCCAAGATTTAACCTGAGAGGTTGAAGGATTTTCCAAAAAGTAAGTGGTCCTAATATCAAGCAAGAGTATAGGTCCATAGAATGATGGACAGAATAACAGGGGCATGTGATATGTGAGATTACGAAAAAGTGGAATTTGATACGAATATGATTATTTCTCTTCTCTAATAAACCTCTATAGTTCAGAGGTGAATTCTAAGTATGATATTTTGACAATCATGAAAACTTTCATATATGATTCTTTGAAATTCGTTCTTTTCTTCTCCCTTATTTATCTTCTTCTAAATTGAGAAGAACAACCCTTTAAGGAGGGGAGGTAATACTACGTGACTCTCTGTCTGTGTGATAGGAGTCTAAGTGGGATGCCATTAATTGTTTAATTGCTTGTCAAGTACTAAAGGCTGGCCCCCTTCTGTACTAGCTATGCAATATAACAAATGTTCATTGATCATAGTGATCTCTCAATGAATTCTTCTAATTCTATATATTGAGCGAGATTGCGAAGATTAAAGTGGTCAGGAATTGCAAAATTACGAGTGAGGTTATCTCCGGAATTCGTAACGCCTTAGTGATACCGAAGTCACTGCACGTTCCAATAAGGTTAATAGTATAAGAACGGACAAGAGCGTATACCGGATGATATGTTATACGAAAGTATCAAAGAATTGGTAGAATGGATAAAGGGTGTGTTGTAACACCAGTATGATGTGCTTTAGAAAGACTGGAATGTGTAAGGATCGACCAGAGAATTGGAAAGCGAAATAACCAACAAGTACCCAATTGTCTTCTACCTGATTCCGGGACGGAATCCTTTTAAGGAGGGGAGACTGTAAGAACCCAGATTTTTGGGTAGAATTAAAACTTTTATTATGTATTGATGTAAGAGTGAACAGTGGTTACAACTACAATGTAATACTGGCTTTAAAGGATGAATAATGGAAGGATAAAAGATTCCAAGGTTATATGTCCTGAAGGATGCTATTGGGTGATAACTTAGATTAGAATAATCTATCTCCTAGAAAGTTTAGATAAGATTCCCTAGAGAGAAATAGATACCCTCGTGTCATCCAAATCAATATCTATATAAGTCCAGCGATTTCGTAAAAAGGTTAAGGAACACTCGAGGGTGAACCAGGTTCATTTTCCTAATTATAAGAATTAAATAAAAATAAGTGATGAATAGTGATTTTGGTGGAATTTGGAATATTATTATAATAATGTTATACCCGGTATTCGGAACGGATTTCTGAGTTCTTATTAGTGATCCAGGAGGAAAATAAGTGTATGTAAAAGCTGTCGGATTCAGAAAAAGAGCACTTTTATTTTCTCCGAGATTTCCCTAGACACTACAAGACTTAAGGATTTATAAAAGGGAATTAAGGAATTTAAATTCGAGAAGTATTAAGAAAGATGAAGAATAGTATTAGAATTATTAAGAAGGTTTTCGGTAAAACCCTAACTAGAAACGAATGAGTTATTCCCTCGAACAATCAACGAATTAAGCAATAAACGGACAAAGAAACAAGCAGAAGGAGCAAGCAGAGAGCAAGATTCATGCATGTGTGCAAGTGATAAATATCTATCAACCATGTAGTACATAAGTAACCAATACTTAGAGATCTAAACTAGTACTTAGCACCACTTGATCATCTCACCACATATAATCAACACATGTCTCTCCTAAAACCTCATCCACTACATCACACCTTTAATAAAGGTGCTTTATGCTAGATATTATCTTAAAACACTACAATAATTCATTTATCACACAAACCAAGCAAAAGATCAAGCAACCAACTCCAAACTCTCTCCATTTTAGCCATTCGGCTTTCTTGAAATTCAAGAACACAAATCCAACTTCCAACCATTTGTTGATCTTGAAACTTTTTATTTGAGTCCTATAATTCATAAAAATGATCTCCTCCAAATCTTAGCATTAAACTCATCTTTTTCCATTTTCAAAAAAATAATTTAAGAGGAGGGTGAATAGTAACCTCAAGAACAAAACTTTTGGATCTTGATTTTGATTGATGATCCAAGCTTCATGGAGGCTATACAAGGACTATACAAGGCTTACTAAGTGCATACACACCCCAAGGAAGGTATAACACACTTGAAACCCTAGGTCTTACTTTGAGATTATGCATGTTCTTGATGGATTTAAGCTTAGTTATGATAATTAGTGATTATAAGCATGATTATGGTTTAGTTTTGATAAATGTTAAAAATAGCCTAGATGAACGGAAAGGCATTGCTTGGCCTCAGTTCATGGTTATAAATCATGTATGTGTTGTTTGGAGTAGATGGCATGATTATTGGGAGTTTTGGAATTTGGTAAATATCCGCTTTATAGCCGTCGTAATGCCGAAATTTCGTTAACCTTAAGAACACGAGTTTGACAGTAGGTATAAGTCACTGGTTAGCTTCGAATTCTTCCATGATAAGCTAGATTATGTTATAAGCTTCGTTTTGATATAAAGATCATATGAAATGGACTTACGGTTTAGGAGTTATGATTAAATTCGTAAAAGAGGTTCGAAACCGTAATCGAAAGTTCGTAACTGAAATTGGAATCCCTTAACATGACTAAGTCAGTGACGAATCATGGTAATTAAATATTAGAGGTCATAAGGAAGGCGTGAGAGAAAACCACAAGTAAAATGGATCGTTTTCCGATTTTATAAAAATGTTCGAATCGAGGTTAAATGCGAAGAAACCACTTTTCGGAGGTAACACTATTCACTAGAAGCTCCTGCCCTGTTTTAGTGAAATCTGTAAAAATTAATCTTCTGATCTAAGTCCAATTTTGAGTTAGCTACCTTCTAGATATTCTCTAGATCATGTACGCGAAAACGGTGCGTCATTTGAGTTAACGGTTACCGAGTTATGAACGTTTTAGTGAAAGAGGTGTGAATAGTAAAGTTCCGTAGTCGACCGAACTTCAAAAATACATTTCACCTATCTAGACCCGTGGCTTCGAATTGGAAATTTTTTGATAAATATTACAAATACCAAAGATGATTTTATAAGTGGTTTCGTAATTAAATACGTTTCCAGTGATTTATTAAAAGTGTTGAAGTGCGAGTCACGGAATAGTGATTCTCAGAAAAGTCACCTCTAGGGATACTACTTTGGCCACCCTTTTTGGCTAAGTTAAAAAGGGAATTTCGAGTCGACTAAAACACGAAACTTGTTAAGAATTATCAAGACCACATATTGGTGCAAAGAACGAGGTTATAATTGATTAAGTAAGATATACGAAAAATCCGACATTAAGGATGGGTTCGAGGGTGTTTTGGACTAAACTTACATGACTTAAGTTAAGTTATACTTAACCTTCGAAATGTTAAGTGATTGACCTCGGTTATTGTGACTATTTATAGATCATTGGATTGACACGAGGCACACTACCCCTACAGGATTACCAGGCAAGTTTCCAATACTTGGAACTGTTGTTGTGATAATATATATGATGATTGTTTTATACATATGCCATAGCATGCATGCCTACTTTCAAGTTAATATTGAATTACTTGTTCCCTGAATTGATATCGGCTTATAGACTATATATGAAATATCAGTTATAAGCCGGATTGTTTGGTTAAGACCCTTAGCGAAGGGCGTATGATATTCATACTTCAAATATAGACCGGGAGTCGATATTTTGTAATATATAAATAGTCGTGGAAACCCGGAGGGATCCCAGCGACAAATTTATTATTTCGAGGATTTTTATTCGATTACAAATCTTTCGAGGAACGTTATTTGAGTATTACCTCAGTGAAGGAATATTTAATGAATATTATTTTAATATTCATTTAGAATGTCATTTATTTAATGAATATTATTTTGATCATTCATTGGAGTTATTTAGTTAATGAATATTATTTTGAATATTCATTAGAGTTATTTGGTTGACGAATATCATTCCCAAATATTCATTTGGCTTACTTATTATTATTTGGAATATTCATTTGACCTTTATTTATTTAATGAATATTACTTTCGAATATTCATTTAAGGTTTGATTTACTTAAGGAATATTATTTTAAAATATTCATTGGAAGTTCTATTTACTCAAGGAATATTACTTCGAATATTCCTTTAGAGTTTTGATTACTAAATGAATACTATTCGGATATTCATTTAGAATATTATTTGTTAAATAAATATTATTTTGGATATTCATTTAGAATATAATTTGTTAAATGAATATTATTTTGGATATTCATTTAGAATATTATTTGTTTAATGAATATTATTTGGATATTCATTTGGAATGTTATTTGTTAAATGAATATTATTTTCAAATATTCATTTAAGGTTTGATTTATTCAGTAAATATTATTTTAAATATTTATTTAAGTTTATTTATTCAATGAATATTATTTTAAATATTCATTTAAGAAGAGATTTATTTAATAAATAATTCTATATATTCATTCGAGGATTACTTACGAGCAATATTATGATTTAATAATATTCCGTAATTATTATTGACTTAATAAATATTCTTGGAATATTTAATTAAATTCTTTTGAATTCTTTTTGTAATGATTTATATTATTCAAAGATTATCTATCACCTTCAGATAAGGTGTAAAATATTTCGGAGTATTTTATGACTATTCTTATCAAGGGGAGGTTCCCAAACTTTATTTTCATTTAAATCTATCTTAAAGAAGATTTAAATACTCGCTCAACTTCCAAACGTATATAAGGGGACCTCACTTGAGCGATGTTATTTATTGGACTGCCCGGTCCTATACTTGCTAAAACTATCTTGTCACTCACATCTTGATTCTTTCAAGCATCGATATGAGTCTTTTGGTTACCTCCTCAACGCTCGAGGGGTATGATTGATGTAACAAGTTTATATCCATTAACAAGCATCAGCTTGGGAAATATTGGTGAATTTTCCTTTCCAATTAGATACGACTACTTTGTGGAGTCCTATCAACAAGTGTTACACTTGGGGAAAAAAGGGAACGAACTTTACGTTTCAGAGTCATGGATGATATTCGAACTAGGAGACGCGTAAGTGGCCGAGTGGCGCCGGTCCAGCAATAGCCCAACCGTTGGCTGAGGAGTTCCAGAGGGCGGTAGATAAGTAATTCCGTCGGAGCTACCTTCTACATGTAGAGAACGACTGATGAGATGCATGACATACGACTGATCATCGTAAACGTTAGGGCATCTGGCGCGGCAATGCTCCCGTATTAGTTCATCTTCTAAAAGTGAGAAATTTCTGCAACACTGTTGGTGTTGGCAAGGTGAAAAAGTGTTGAAACCGGAATTGCAATATTTTTCCTGCAAGTTCCTCTTTTATGATAATTGAGAATATCTTGCTTATCTTTTGCATAGCAGATATTTATTCAAAACAAATATATTTTTGAGTTACCTTGTAACTTCATCTCATACCTTATATTGGTACTACATCGTCAGTGCATGGCATATGGTTTCAAAGATATTTTGGACTGTTATATATTATCGCTGTTCAATTATATTTCTGGTGGGCTATTGCTCACCCTTGCTTTATTTATTTATATCACAACAACAGCTAGATCAGATGGCCGTGCAAGGCGCACACAGCGTAAGCAGGTGTCAACCGTCAGAGGTTTACCGCTAAGGTCTTGGCTACCTTGGTTGAGGATGCAACTACTGGTAGGCTAGTTGTTAGCAATTGAGCCTCAATGTATTTATATTATGGTATCTATTAATGGATGGCAAAGAGTATGTAATTGTACAATTATAATTCTTTGGGTTGTAAGAACTCAAACTTGTGATTAATAATATTGTTGGTTACTCTGATTTCATCTCTGGGACTATAACGGGTGTGTTTTATGTTGTTGTTTTGGGTCACAAGGTTGTAATTTAAATTATGTTGATTTTATGGATGGATATTGAGACCGTAACGACCAGATCCCTGACCCTGGATCTGGGGGTGTTACATTCCTCCAATAACCTTTGTATCCAGATTGATTCCTTGCAAGCTTGTGTAGCTGCCATGTATTCTGCTTCTGTTGTAGATAAAGCCACAACCCTCTGCAGTTTAGACATCCAGCTTACAGCTCCTCCTACAAGTTTATACACATAACCTGTAGTGGATTTACTTTTGTCGAGATCTCCTGCAAAATCTGAATCCACATAACCTCTGACAGTCAATTCTGATCCTCCATAACATAATGCAACATTTGAGGTTCCTTTGATGTATCTCAGAATCCTCTTTACTGTATTCCAATGCTCTCTACCAGGATTCGCCATATACCGACTAACCGCTCCCACTGCTTGTGCAATATCTGGTCTTGTACATATCATGGCGAACATCAAACTTCCCACTGCTGATGCATACGGTACTCGAGACATCTCCCTCCTCTCTGCTTCATTGCTAGGTGACATACTTGAGGATAACTTGAAATTAACAGGAAGTGGGGTAGAAATTGGCTTACAATCTTGCATGTTGAAGCGACGTAAGATCTTGTTTAAGTAATTTTCCTGAGATAGCCAAATCTTCCTATTATTTTTGTCTCGGTGAATTTGCATCCCTAGAATCTTGTTTGCTGGTCCAAGGTCCTTCATTTCAAACTCCCTAGCCAACCGTGCCTTTAATTCTTGGATTCGATCTTTGTTGGGGCCTGCTATCAACATGTCATCCACATACAACAATAGAATGATAAAGTCATTATCCTCTTCAAACCTTTTGTAGTACGTACAATGGTCTGCACTAAATCTGTTGTATTCAAGGCTCATGATGAAGGAATCAAATCTCTTGTACCAACACCTCGGCGCCTGTTTGAGACCGTATATATAGAGATTTTATCAATCTGCAAACCAAGTTCTCTTTGCCTTTTTCAGCAAAACCTTCTGGTTGGAGCATATAAATTTCCTCTTCGAGATCACCATGAAGAAATGTAGTTTTTACATCCAATTACTCCAAATGTAAATCCAATGTAGCACACATAGCTAGGACTATTCTGATTGTTGTAAGTCGTACTACCGGAGAAAATATCTCATTAAAATCAATGCCTTCTTTCTGAGCATATCCTTTTACTACCAATCTTGCACGATACCGTTCTAATTGATCATTGCTATCCCGCTTGATCTTGTAGACCCATTTATTACCAATGGCTTTTCTTCCAGGTGGTAATGGTATGAGCTCCCAAGTCTTGTTCTTGTGTAGAGCTTCGATTTCTTCTTGCATTGCTGTCTTCCACATGGATGCATCTGGGCTGTTAGAAGCTTCATGAATATTTGAAGGTTCTCTGTCCTCAGTTAAAAGACAATATGCAATATTGCTCTCTGTAACATACTCTGAGTGCCAAGCTGGTGGCCTTTTTCCACGAGTAGACCGACGAACTTCCTCAGACTCGACTGGTTCGTTTGTCTCGTGCTCTAATTCTGATTCAGAAGAATTTGATGCTTCTTCTTCTAGATTATTTTCCACGTGTACAGTTGTAGTCTTTGAACTTTTCTTTGTCGTGCTATCATTTTCTTCTTTAAGTTGTAATTGATTTTGTACAAAAATCACATCCCTGTTGATAATGAGCTTATGGGTAGTGGGATCCCATAGGCGATACCCCTTTATTCCTTCAGCATACCCTAAGAATAAACACTTCCTGGATTTTGGATCCAATTTTGTTCTTTCTTGGGAATTATGCATTACATATGCTAGACATCCAAAAGAATGTAAAGAAGAGTAATCTGCTGGCTTACCAGTCCACATTTCCATCGGCGTCTTTAAGTTAATTGCAGTTGATGGCGACCGATTTATAATATAACAGGCGGTCATAGCTGCTTCTGCCCAAAAAGAGTTAGGTAGGCTCGCAGTTCTTAACATAGCTCTCATTCGTTCCGCAAGAGTTCTGTTCATCCGCTCTGCTACTCCATTTTGCTGTGGAGTGTATGCAACTGTGAACTGACGTTTGATACCTTCTCGCTTACAAAGAGCAAGAAACTCACCATCTGTGTACTCTCCTCCATTATCTGTCCTCAAACACTTGATCCTTTTTCCAGATTCAAGTTCCACCAGCACTTTGAATTCTTTTAAGATTGAAAACACATCTGACTTCTTCTTGATTGGATATACTGATAAGTGGATTTTATATCCACTTGGAGCGTCCATATCGGCTTAAATTGATTGTCTTGGACTCAAGTTTCTTGTAGTTTTGATGTGTTTTTTGAAGTTGTGCAGGTTTGCAAGAATGTCGATTAAGGTTGATGGTTCTATCGTTTTTGGAGATTAAATTTATTAAAATTCGGATTTTCCGGGACGGTTGCGCAGTCTACACTATTTTGGCCATATCTGGAGTCCTAGAAGTCCGTTTTCAGCGATCTTACTGCCCACGCAAAGCTTGAAAGATTTTCTACTACATGGAACAGGTCTTACACAAGCAGGTTGTGCGTGGTGACAGCAGATAGCACGACAAGCAGACTGTTAGGAGCAAGGAAATTACTGTTTTGCCCATTTCAAGTTCTAATTGTATTTTGGGCAGTTTTTAGCACCTTAATTGAATTCTAATTGTGATATAAGGCAATTTCTTGCTGGGCAAGAATTATAGAGCCTATATAAACACATCCTACCATTGTAATTTAGGGAGAACCATTACATATCAATTACTTAGTTTTATTTGTATCTTTTCATCTTTGTTTATTATCATGGTTTCATCAGATCCCATGATGACGAGCGGTTCAATTATGAACTAATCGTTGTCATGGGATTCTAACGGATTTATTTATGGAGCTTTAGTATCTTGATGCTTTACAGATTTGTGTGTGATGTATATATGATATCTTCGTATGGTTGTGCTTATTGAATTTAGATGCGTAGCTAACATCTAATCTGTTAATCTCTTGTGAAGTGAAAGTGGATCTTGAGATTTAGAACTTGCCATGCTAGCATAGGTTCATGATTGTTTATCAACATGATTCGTAGTATGAGATGAGAATACTTATATTGCTCTATGTGATCATTATGGATAACTTGTTCTTCAACCGTTATGTTTTCAAATTCTATAGACATATAGGGTCTAAGCATAATTGGTGTCTATTCATCTTCTATCTCTTTTGTGGATGTATGTTTAGTTTGGTATACGTATACTGAGAGGTAGCATGTACTTGTTTCGTGTTATCTGATCAGATATCATAACCATTGCATATAGTGATTAAAGGCGTCAGATCTAAGCAAAGTATTTAATGAAGTTAGGATTCCATGTTTTCTCTTGCAGAAGTAATTCGATTCCAATTCTAGTTAGTTAGTTAATTCTTAGTTTGTTAATTTACTTCTTAGTTAATTTAGTTTATTAAACCCCTAATTGGTATTTGTCTTAGCAGTGAATAATAACCATACATTGTTGCATAGGTACTAAATTGAATTAAAAACCAGATCTCTGTGGGAACGAACTTGACTTATTCATATATTACTTGTGACCACGTACGCTTGCATGATTTAGTGCAAACAAGTTTTTGGCACCGCTGCCGGGGATCATCGGTGTTTTATTTTTGGTTTATGTGCTTGTCAATAGTGGTCATTAGAGTTCACTGACTCGGATTTGTTTTTCTTACCTATCTTGTATAGTTCGTTGGTGTTTCAGGTACTTGTCAGAGAGCGTTGACGTTGAAGATGAATTTTCTAACTTACTATGGAGTTCAGCAGGTGGCTACTGTTTGTGAGCTATGTGCGAGCGCACATGAGACGTATCAGTGCTGGAGCAACCAAGGTGGTATTCAACAGCCTCAGCCATGTGAGCAGTGTTTGGGCGTTCATGATCCCTCACAATATTGTTACTACGAAGGAGTTGATCCATATGTCATTTATGAGGAACAACCATATTTTCAATACCATCCTCAACAGTACCATCAAGATGTTCCAGATATGTCATATTTCTTTGGTAATGAAGAGTTTCAACATCAGCAACCTACTCCTACTTTTCAGTCAGATGAGGTTGATGCTATAGAGGAGATTAGGATGCTTGTAAAGAGTCATGAGGAGTCTATCAAATCTATGGGGACACTAATTGCTCAAGTTTTGAGTGCCTTGGAACAAGAGAAACAACAATTCATACTAGAGGCAATTCCAGAGAATAACGGTGACTTGGAGCAAGGTACTACATGCATAATTGAGGAAGACAAATTCCAAGATGAGGTGTGTGTTCACAAGCCATGTGAGGAATTTGATCATGCTAGTATGGTGGATGATTCGGAAGGGGCATTATTTGAGACAAACACTAGTGAGCTGCACAAATTTCAAGAATTGGTATGTGCGTACTAAGAGGCTGATGACCATGGGAAAGATGCAGGTCTTTTACTTGTCTCAGAGTATAGAGATGGAGGTAGCGCATTAAAGCCAATGGAGGAAGTTTTATTTGAGGAACCAAAGGCTTCAGCAACTTACATTTACCCTCCTCCATTATATTCAAGCGAAGCCCGTGAATGTGTGTTGTTCTACAAATTGTCTGATTTTGGGTCAACAGATGAAGGCATTGGAATAGGACATACTACGTAGTTGTTACACGAATAGGCCAAGCGAGGAGAAAGGGCAGAAAGTGTGTCGCCGTGATGACGATGAAGTCTCGCGAAGAGATGACCAGGCCAATTATTATCATCCTTAATGGAGGCTTGGAAGTAACGTCAAGCTATTGACGTTAAAGAAGCGCTTGGTGGGAAGCAATATATATATATATATATATATATATATTCAGCAGAAAGTTCCACGCGCCGTAGCGCCAACCGCGCGCCATATCTTGGCAAAGTTTCTGTCCAGAGTTGGTGACACGCGCATGTAGAAGCACCCCCATTACTTGTGACCTGGCGAGTCCAGGTTAGTTAATATATACTATAGGTAGGTTAGTTAATATATGCTATAGGTTAGTTAATAGTTAATGTACGTGTACGTGTGTTAACACATATAAAAAAAATTCACTCCCAAATCTTATTTATACCTTCTAATCCTATATCAATTCCTACATCTAATTCTTTTCCTATTTCAATTCCAAAACCCTCCATCTTTTCTTCAAATTTCTTAACCTATATCTATTCTAATTCATATTTATTATTATTATTATTATTATTATTATTATTATTATTATTATTATTATTTCTTTTTTTATCCCTAAATCCTATTTCTATCATACATCAAATTTCATACCCCCTCAAATTTTTCCTTTACACATTCAAATTTTTTTAATTCTTCCTATCACTCTATTATTTATATATACCCATACATATACACCCAATTTATTCTCTTCATCTCTACATCTCTAAAAATTCAATTCTAAAGAGGAATTAATTGCAAGTTCACCTCTTCGATTCGTATTGGGTAAATCTTTTTCTCTAATCTTGTTTTTATTACGAATTTGTGTTCTTGTAAATTGGGGTTTTGTAGTATTCTTGTTATGTGGGAAGTGGCCAGTCTATGGAGCTTGTACGCAGTTCCCTCCACTAGATTTATTCGAGGATGAGGATGAGGACTTGTAGGTATGTTTTCTATTATCCCTCGTATTTACTTCCATTCAATGCGGACATTGAATATTTTAAGTTTGGGGGTGGTTTGAGGGATTAGTAGTGTTGTTGTATTATGTGTTCATGTAGGATTTCATGCTTTGCATATTAGTAGTAGTAAATTATGCATTTATGTTCGTATTATTTATGTTTGTTTCATATAGGACATTCTGTTTTTATGTTCGTATTTCATGTGAATTCATAATAGTTTGCATTTGCACCCATGCTTGATAGGAATTTTGTGTTGTTGACGCTTTTGATTGAGAAGTGATATGCTTTGTTCTTGTGCACACACATACACTAGTAAGTTGAAGCTAGTAGACTTATTGAATGTTGTAAGTGATTAGAAGGACATGAATATGTGCAAGATGATTTAGTTTGCATGCTTTGAATACAAGTCGGTGCATTAGAGAGATTTTTGCTTGGGATTGAGTATGTTTTTCCACCAAGTGAGTTTTTGAGCCTTATTGCATATTTGCAATTTATTCGTTTGCTTGAGTGTCCACGGATTGTTTGCATTGCTAGCAGTTGTTTGAGGTCTTTCTTGAAACGCATAACATTATTTGACGATTAAAATGATAAAGGCATTTAGGAATAACCATATATTTTCCCATATTACCACACCATATTTACATGATCAATTAGTTAACCCGTTGAGCTTAATCCTATTTTTTTGGTGACATACCACATTACTTGCCTAGACCTTTTTCTTGTATTGGCCTTACATTAATTTGAACCCACATTATCAAAGGCTAGTAGAGTGCTTAAGGGAGTAATAAGGTGTGCAAGGAGGGTTTACTGTTGGTCTTACTTTTTGGGGAAATAGAAAATTGGGTTTGGTTGTTTACTTGATAGTCGGCATGTGTAATAAAATTGTGGGATCATTATTATTGTTTGTATTATTGTTAGTGTTATATTTAGCTCTCGAAAAAAAGAAAGAAAAAAAGAGAAAAAAAAAATAGAAAAAAAATATATTATGAGAGCATATTTGTGTTTGTTGTGATCCTACTCTAGTCGACTAGTCGATCGTTTTTGTTGGAAGAAGAATAGTAAAATTATGTGGGGGGAAAATAGGGTGTTGTGTATGATTTATTATGGTACTTACTAGCTTTTGACACTTCACCTGTTTTGGCGTATTTGACATACCTTGTCCCTAGCCCCGTTACAACCCAAATAAAGACCTTTTGATTATCGTCATTGATGTATGTTGTGTTAAGAGTTAGATTGATACCAAATGTCAAGCATGCTTATGATTTTGTTGGAATTGAGTGATACACTTACCCTTGTTCTTGAGTGAATATTCTTTTGTGAGTGGATTATGAGTGTTTGCTTGTTTTTGCGTATGAGATCCCGAGTTTTGTCTCAAAGATGTACTCTTGTAGGCTTAGCATGTTTACTAACTTATTCTTACATTTGACATGGGCTTTTGAGAACTTATGTGAATACTTGCACTTTCGACACTAAGACATCGCGTTATTACTTTGATTCTTAAGTTGATATGGCATGAGAGGATTTGAAGGTATGGTGGGATTTTAGTACTAGATTAATTGCATTTGCATATTAGTTGCATTCATGCATTGCATTGTATTAGGTTACATGGATTTTGTGGGTACATTCGCTATAGGCCCTCACGAGACCTTACTCGTCCACTAGGGCTGCCTAGGGGTTTAAAGGGCTTGTTGCATATGCCAAATGCAACCGTGATCATATACCCAACATCTCCTGGAATAATCATCAATGAAAGACACCAAGTACTTTGCTCCTCCCAGTGATATTTTTGATGATTCCCATACATCGGAATGAATTAAGTCTAAGATGTGCTTACTCCTAGCAACAGATCTTCCAAAAGCCAATCTATGCTGCTTACTTGTAACACAATGCTCACAGAAAGGTAAGTTTACTGATTTGAGCCCCGGAAGCAACTTTCTGTCGGAGAGAATCTTCAACCCCCGTTCTGATATGTGGCCTAGTTTATTATGCCACATCATCATTGATTCTTCTCCTTCATTGGTTGACACAATGCACGCATTAGCTTCCAATAGTGTTTCCCTTCAAGCATGAATAGATTTGTTGCAATCTTTTCTGCCTTCATTATCACAAGTGCTCCTTTTACAATTTTCATAATCCCATTTTCAACATGGGTCCTGCATCCAAGACTATCTATTTGCCCTACAGATAATAGATTCTTCTTCAAGCCCTTCACATGCCGTACATTCTGAATAGTGCAAACCGTACTATCAAACATCTTTATTTTGATATTACCAATACCGACGATCTTTAAAGCATGATCATTTCCCATGCGTACAGCACCTCCTGGAATTGATTCATATTTATGGAACCATTCTCTTCGAGATGTCATATGCCATGTTGCTCCTGAGTCTAGTAACCAAACATCCATGAATTGCTTTTTACTTTCATCTGTTGTTGCCTCGCTAAATAGAACTTCGGCATTTTCCGAGAAACTTGCTACATTCCCTTAAGCATTTGGTGACTCAGGGTCTCCGCTCTTCTTTTTGTTCCAACAATCCTTCTTGAAGTGCCCCTTCTTACCACAATTATAGCATTTAATATTTTTTCTGCTTCTTGACTTCGATCTACCACGATTCTGACTCCCACTAGAGCCACATTCCATTGATCTCCCTCGTGTCACCATCAAAGCTTCTGCTTGCTGGGAATTTGCCTGTCTGTCCTCCCTGTTTTTGCGCCTGTTTTCTTCTTCTAAAACAGCAGCCGCAATATCATCGAAGACTAGATAGTATGAAAGAATGTTGTTCATCAAGTTGATGATGAGTTGATCATACGTTTCAAGTAGACTTTGAAGTAAGATCTCAGCACGCCCAATTTTTTCTATTTTATGCCCCAATGTAGTAAGCTAAGAAAACAAAGTATTTAAGGTGTTGACATGGTCGGTAACCGAAGTGGATTCCGCCATTCGAAGAGTGTAGAGCCTCCACTTTAGGAATATCTTATTGTGAAGTGACTTGGCCTCGTACAGTCTTGTTAGAGTATCCCATATCTCTTTTGCCATCTTTTTCTCTGCCACACTGGACAATACCCCATCGGCTAGTGCTAAATGTAGATTGACAATTGCATTGCCATCTATCTCTTTCCACTTTTCATCAGTGATTGTCGTGGGCTTGTCTCCAATTGCTTCCAAGCAATTATCCTTCCGTAAAATAGCCTTAATCTTCATTTTCCACAATGAGATATTACTTCCATTGAACTTCTCAATATCGTACTTTGCTCCCATAGTGATGCTCCGACTTTTGGACTTGAATTGATTTTCACTATTTCACAGTACGTGAACAGTACTGTATTTGTGAATAGTATCGTATCCGTGAATAGTATCGTATCCGTGAATAGTACTCCGCAACCTATAGCTCTGATGCCACTGTTAGGAATTTATCAGGCGCAGCTGTTAGTAGTATTTTTGTGTGTTCGTTCGTAGGGAAGGACTGAATGTAATATCAAGTTCAAGTTTCTTATCTCTCACAATTTAGAAGTGTAGAAGAATGTTGTGTTTGTTTATAAACTAAATTAAACTAATTATCAATCGAGAATAAAATATATGAGGAAAACAATCCAAGAACTGGGGTTCTTCACTTGGTTTCAATGCACATTCAATATCTATGTGACGTCTACGTTCTTACTCTGCTGAAAACAATTCTTCTAAGGTTATAATGTTCTCTTCCAAGATACAATATAATGTCTACAACTATACCCTAATTGTCACTTCCGTGATACAATCAAAGACAATCATAAACTATTAAGCTCCAAGAATTATAAGTCTCACAACTCTCCTATTAATCTTCCAATCAAATATTCGAGTTATGTCTGTTAAATCATGTACTAAAATTGCAACTCCTCTTCCAAGTTATTACAATCCCTAAAATCCAATCAAAGGTTCATGACTCCCCTAATTGTGTTAAGCCATCAATAACAGATCAGCAAAGCAAGAAAATCACAGATAATTAAACACACATGAATATCAAGGAATACTACCCAATCCTCAGATTAAAGATTTAGTTACACATAACTAAAGAAGAAAACAAGTAATAACGATAATGAATGAAAACATAATATTGAAAAAAGAATTGAAGATCGAAAGTACATTGATACGATTAAAAGCTATGAATTGTTATGATTTACAATGGTAGGATGTGTTTAAATAGGCTCTACAAATCTTGCCTAGCAAGAAATTGCCTTATATTACAATTAGTATTTAAAGAAGGTACCCAAAACTGCCCAGAATACAATTAGAATTAGAAAAAGGGCAAAACAGTAAATTCCAAGCCTTCTTTTACAAGATCACGTGCGCGATTTTATTCAGCATATTTCTTGCACGTGCTATCTATCCCAGGTTGTAGAAAATCTCTCAAGCTTCGCGTGGGCAGTAAGATCGCTGAAAACGGACTTCTAGAACTCCAGATATGGCCAAAACAGTATAAGCTGCGCAGCCTTCCCGGAAAATCCGAATTTTAATCAATTAAATCTCCAAAAACGACAAAAGCTTAGATATTCTTGCAAACCTGCACAACTACACAAAACACATCAAAACTACACAAACTTGAGTCCAAAACAATCAATTTAAGCCGATATAGAATGTTCCAAGTGGATATAAAATCCACTTATCAAACACCCCCAAACTTAAACCGATGCTTGTCCTCAAGCATAAACAATTACAACTAACTAAATAACTAGTACCACTTCCGTAGGTGATCACGGTTGCATTTGGCATATGCAACAAGCCCTTTAAACCCCTAGGCAACCCTAGTGGACGAGTAAGGTCTCGTGAGGGCCTATAGCGAATGTACCCACAAAATCCATTTAACCTAATGCAATGTAATGCATGAATGCAACTAATATGAAAATGCAAGATCCCCTTCAAACTCACCAAAACCAACTAACAAGCAAATATCTCAATGAATGCAACAAATCCAAGCAGAGCTCGACTAAGTCCCCGTATACTAACAAATACATGGACAGAAACGTGCTTGTGTGCAATGCTCATCAGAAATACTCCCAAAACTAGGTCAAAAATCATACATGCTTTCCGTCAAGACAATCACAGGTTTATAAACAGAATAGACTGTAGACACTTCATAACCTAGGAACACCTCCACCCTTATCCAAGGTAGACAGAAACTCATGCTTTATTACTAAACTACGACACTATATACAATACGCATGCTTATTTAACCGTGCAATGAATGAGACCCCAAAAGGCTTATACAATAATACCCATGTAGCGAGTGTTAGGTCAGCAATCCCAAACCTCAAGGGCTTTAGGTTACTAGGACTAAGTCCCCTCAGACTTAATTACTCGAGTATTAAAGAGCTCACTCTGGTTAATTTTGCATATAAACAAATAACTTATTGACTCTTTTTTTCTTTTTCTTGTTTTTTTTCTGCAATCTGGAATGAGCCTTTCTCATTTCCAACCCTAGACTACTCATATAAATATGAGCCGGCTACTAGCCATTTGACGCCTAGCCATTATTAACAATTATGAACAACTAGCATGAAAATTCCTGGTTTCCCCCAAACTTAGACTTTAATATTCCTACGCTATAAAGGGAATAACGAAGATTCTAAATATAAACAAGTGATTAAATCTCAAAACATCCCACAGGCACGACCCTAACCTAGCCCAAAAGCACCCCAATGAGACTGTGTAATAAATTTTGTTCCCGTAACATGCAAGTCAATTTCATAGAAACTATAAATCAGCCCTCTACTCATCATCATCACACCCAAATCAACATCCACCTATCAATCAGAATCAGCTCGTCCTAAGGGATCATGAAATATGCATGCCATGAAAATGCAACTAAATGAAAACTCACATGGTATACGAAAATAAAACAAAATGTCCTATATGAACACACGTAGATAATACTATCATAACAATCATGCATGAACTATCACTACTATGCAAACATGATATCCTATATGAACACAAAATACAACAATATATACAACTACTAATCCCCCAAATTACCCCCAAACTTAAAATATTCAATGCCCTCATTGAATGGAAGTAAATACAAGGGATAGCAGTATAACGCCTTAGAAAATTCGTAAATATAAATATTATTATTTAATGATAAATGTGGATTATATGGTGTAATTTTTTTTTTTAGGTTAAATATATGTGACATCATATTTACATGTCAGTATGGTAATTTATGTGTGCCAGATTTGTTCGTGTATTTTATTTGTATTTTTGACGATTAAAACCAATTTAAATTATGCATTATTGGTCTTTGAAAACTTTTATAAAATCATCGGAGTATTTAAAAATCCCGAAATATTTGTAATATTATCTTTATGATATTATTTAGTTTTTAAAATTTTTGGATAAATTATTTGGGGTGTTTAAGTATTTTAAAATGATTTTACGAGATTAAATTGTATTTAAATGATCAAAACTTTGAAAATTCATATTTAATTCATTTTTTATCCTAAAAATATGTGGGTGATCGTAATTTTATACTCTTTGCTTTAAAATTTAAAATTTAATATTTCACCATAATGTTAATTAATTGTGATTTTTAGAAAGGATTTTATGATGTTACAACAAAGCAAAAATTTCTATTTTACTCTATTCTATTTTCCCCAATTCATAAATCCCTAGATTTGCAAACCATTCCCAATTCAGTCGGGTTCTTTTCTTGAGTTGTGTTCTCCAGAGTTCTCTAGAACACTCTCTTTCTCTCTACTGATCTCTCATCCCTCAATAATCTCTCTCGTTGTCTCCATTAATATCTCTGATCCCCACTTCTTTTTCTCCCCTCTCCGGCAGTCAGTACGACTGTATATGTGTGTGTGTATGTTCTGGAATGTGCGTGTGTTGCAGTTGGGTTTCTCGGTGAACTGTGTGGTGTTGCCGAGTATTGATGGGTATGTGTAATCTGTGGGGGTTCGTTGTATGGTGGATGTGGGTGTTAGGAGGTGTACGTGTAGTGTAGAGGGAGGGGCATATTTATTATAGATATGTTTGCATTTGTTTTGGGGCTTAAGGCAGCAGCAAGGAAGAGATATGATGGAGAACAGGGGTGTGCGTTTGGGTCTTTGCTTTGTTGGTGGCGATACATAGAGTTGAGATGATTCGGGGATAGCGTAGGTTAGGTTGAAGGTGTGTGCGATTGTTTGGTGTTAAGGCCGAAGGGAATAGAGGAGAAGGCAGCGTGATGTATGGGTGCCATGGGGTATATGGTGTGATGTGAAAGCAGAGATCTGAGGGTAGGAAAATGGAGTCAGGATCAGGGGAGGTGATAGAAGAAAGACGTGAGGGTGGTACGATATGTGTATGTCTATAATTGGATTGTGGTGTTTAAGTAGACTCTGTTTTGTCTTCGTGGGTGTATGTTGTCGACATCTATATGTTGAGTTGGTGGCGAGCAGGGGAGATAGAGGGAAGGGGAGGTGAAGACGTTAGTAAGTGGCGTATTGTGGGGTGTACATGGGAGCAGCGATTGAGGGGTTAATAGGGGGAAGACCGAGAGCTAAGAATGGTTTAAAGAAGTCAAGAGAAGTGACATGGAGTGATTAAAGAAATGTTGCCGCATGTTAGGTTGTTAGAATGTAAAGCCGTAGAGATTGGCATTGAAAGAGAGGTGACATGTGGTGTTTGTATGTGTGTATTCCTATATGAATGTTGTATATCGGGTTGTAAGGGGTGAAGTCGAGAGTAAGGTAGAGGAGTATGTATGGTGTATATGTGTAAGTAATGATGGAAGGGATGGAGGTATTACCTTGTGTATTAGGAATGTGGTGTCTGTGTGTGCTCGTGCCTGTAAGATGGTGTATGTAAGTGTACTGAGATGCTGCATTTATCAATGATGGTTGTCAAATTTGAAGGAGAGAATATGCATGTGTTCATATTCGTAAGTGGATGAAGATTAGTGTATTTACTAACTATTTGCATATGTGATAATTGTGTAGCTAAGGGTTCGGCCTTGTTAAATTATTAAACAAGTTAATTCGTAGTAATAATTGTAAGTTATAAAGTATAAGCTGGGATTAGTAACTGATTTTGGAATGGTTTGACAGTTGATTATGTCGATTGTATTTCCAGCAAGCTAAGTCCTGTTTTAAAGGAGGTGTTGTTCAATTTTTTATTAGAATTATTTTATAAATTTTGATAAAGATTTTTTTTTGGTGTGTAAATGTTATATGTATGCTACGAGATATAAGTGTAAGTAGATATTACGTGCCAAGTGCTTATTTGATTTTGTTATCAGTGTAAATGTTATATAAAGAATGTTATCAGTGTATACTATATGTGTTAATTGTAAAGCGTATTAGGAGGCGTTTGGGTAGAATAGAGCAGACGGTTACGGTTACAAGCGTACTGAAGTAGTACTTTATTTGGATATAGGTACCAGTAAAGGCCGATTTAGAGCCAGTGTATGAAAAGGTGGGAATTTTGAGGAACGAGTTATTCAGCGAATTAGATACGTGGGTGCATGTAGAAGCTGACAAGTGATAAAGGGAAAAATGGATCTGTGATTGGAAAGGTCAATGTATAAAGAAGAGATTGATGTATGGTGAATGACGAATCAATGCGATGGAATTGGAAACTCCGAAATCAAGGCAAGTGTCTTGCTCTTCACTTATCATTCAAGTGATGCAGTTCAATTTCTTGTTGTATTATATGATGAGGACAAGGTATATTTAGAAAATGTTTATTTCCCCCCTCTCAGTTCAACTATGGAACTTTAACGAACCTCACCAATAACTTTTCTACCCAATGTCATCTCTTCATTTTCTTCGCTTGTGTTAAGAAACTTGTTAAATAGAAAAGAATCCAGATTTCAAAATTTTTATAAATACCTGTTAACGAAATTCCCGATTTTAGCATAATTTACCCAAGTGACCTTAACTTGTTTCTTTAAATTATATCGAATATTGTTTCAGTAGTACTTTATCATACAACCCTACCTCTGTAGATACATCATGTTGTGTTGATTTATTTTCCCTGTTGAGATCAAGTCAATTCATTTATGCTGAATCATATTCCTTTGATCGTATTCACTTGATTATACGTATATTGAACCTGAATTAGTACTTCTCATTTGAAAATGGAATTTCCCTTGTCTAATCTGCTGTGGTCATAATTCGATGTATTTGTATCAATGTTGTTGATACCCTTTGAGATTGTTCTTTAATTATAACCTCAATTCTTGGGTCGAACTCGTTGACACCTATTTATATTGTTATTCTTCATTTACACCCCAATTATTTCTATTGAAATTTTTGATACCTGTTGTTACTAATTATTCATTTACACTCATTTATCGTATCGAACTTGTCGATACCTGTTGTTGCTATTGTTTATTCATTTACACCCCACTTGTTGTATCGAACTCGTCGATACCCTTTTGAGATTAGTATTCCTTAATTATTACCAAATTGTTGTGTCGAACTTGTCGACACTTGTTGATCTTGAATCCTTCATTGAATTCGGGATTATGAGTTGTTGTTCTGGAACGTGAGTTTTCCAGATTGTTTGATTGACAGAGGTTGTCGATTGTTCCGACACCTAGTGCGTTGGATATAGAATTGGAATGTTTTTAAAATAGATGTCCCTTCGGGGAGACCATATTATGGTCAACGGATGTCCCTTCGGGGAGACCAGTTTAATGGTCAGATGTTAAGGCCAATGTGTGCCGTGGATCCATTAAAGGACATTGCTGTGTGCGTTTGTCCGGGGTTAGTGCGTGACTGATCAGCAGCCTAACCTTGATGTTGTTTTTATAAAAATATATAAAAATCCAATTCTAATCTATAAATTGAGTATCCAGTGGGACATTGATCCTTTTTGCTTAACCATGAACTTTCAAGTATTATTGTCGAATGGCTATCATTTGATCTTGGGTTTTTGAGTATCATTCTTGAATTGTGAAAGTCTGATTCCTTGAAGTCTCCAATGTTGATTCTAGTTGAACAAGACTATTACCCGTTCTAGTTCCTGTTGCACCTCAGTAATTGAGAATTATTAGCCCTTGTGGCAATTTAAGAGTAAATATCACAAATTCTTCTAGTATAAGTTGAAATCCTCTTGTTATTAGATTGTCTCGATATCATTTTATGCACTTGCTGAGCATTGTTGGCTCACTATTGTTTCTGTTTATTTCTCCAGTTGTTAGAGATGATCAGAGGAACTAGTGATCAGTTGGTATTGCTCTATAGGCAGCGAGAGGAGACGTTCGGGTTACAGATTCTCATTGGTTAGTGGTTGGGAACTAGTCAAGGTTGAATATCTAGTTAGACGGTGACCTTATTTATTCACAGAAAATGTATATTATTTTATTCGGATTCGGGTTGTAATAGTTAATTAGTAGTTGTTTCATACTGTGACCTGTGAGCGGTCTTGGTTAGTTAGAATTTATATTTCTTTATGATTTTGTCAATACTATGTGGTGAGAAGATTTGGTTATAGTGGAATCAGTTTTGTTGATTTGGGCAGGTGGTTAGTCATATTTATGAATACATCATGTCAAAATTTTCTGAAATTTCCTTATAAAAATATTTAATTACTTATAAAAAGCCTGTATATTAAGATAGTTAAGTGAGGGTGTTACAAGCAGAACATACCTACTCATCCTCGCTAGCAGCACCCTCGTCATCCTCGTCAGATGAATCAGGTGGAGGATACGGAGTCCGAGCTCCAAATATAGGCCACTGAACCGGAGTACTAGGTGACTGAAACTTCGCCTCCAAAGCTACACCCATATCCTCAGAATACTGTCGACTGCTCACATGCATAGCATCCAATCGCCTAGTCATTCGGCGAAAATAAGACTCAAGAGCGGACATATCCACCGTACTCTGCGAAGAACCTGCCCTCGCCACTGCCGGTGCCCTTGGAACATGTGGCGGAGCGCCCGCTCCCTGACCACTAGCATCATTCACAACAAAGCCTAGACCCCTAGGATGAGGAGTGCCGCCCGGCCACTCCTTCAACCTCAACCGGTCAATAGTAGCATCCGTAACAGAAGCCGTAGGTTTATGCACCGGCTCTCCTTCATACCATTTGACTTTCGATGCATCACACAAGTACCATATGATAGAAGCATAAGGAATACTATCCGACGAATTGCTTCCCAAAAACTAAAGAATATTTTGATTAATAAGGTACCCAAGGTGAACATACTCACCTTTGAGAATACCCCATAGCAAGATAGCTCTATCAACAGTAACATCGGAAACATGGTTTGACGGAATGATATTAGAACTAATGAAAAAAAACCATGCCTTTGCAAAACCAGACAATGATGAAGCCGGAAAAGTACACTTTATCTCCGTACCTAACCTACATTTCCACTCCGTTTCCGGAACACATAACTCCTCAATGAGTGCATCAAGATCAACATCATCCTTAGTCTTCTGTCCCCAGTCCGTAGCACCTCTAGGTTTAGGTGGTAGCCTAGTCAAATTAGGAATAGCACGAGGCGAATAATCCACCTTCTGACCCCTCACAATTACGGAGTTATTCCTTGCTACAGAAGCATTAGCATAAAACTCCCGTACCACATCCAACGCTGCCTCATTAGCAAATTGGCAAAATAATGTCCAACCCCGCTCACTAATCATAACTACAATCTCCGGATATTTACCACCGGGCATAAACCTCCGTTCCTGAATAACCGTCTTTGAAACTAATCTACTATACTCCGCTTTAGCATCCTCATTCACAAATCTTTCCACCCCATTACCCACAACATCATTCTCATCCAAAGATGGAGGAGCACTACTACCACTACCCATTAACCGTTGCCTATTAGGAGCCATAATCAACAAAAATCAAGCAAGGCACAATAATCTCCAAACAATTCACCAAATAAAGAACCCCCAAATTACACACCAAGAACCCTAATTTGCAAAATTCACAAATTCAAATAAAAGATAAGATAGAATGTTACCCAATTGAATCCAAGAGGTGAACTTGCAATATGAATCCCCACAATTTCTAATTTAAATCCCCCCTTGCACTTTGAATGGATGAAAGTTGAGAATTTTTTGGGTTTATATAGATGGATTTGTGTAAGTATAGGTGATGTGGGTGTATGTAATGTATAATGGTGAATTTAATTTAGAGATGAAAAAGGATTTTTGGGGATTGAATTAGATGTAGGATATAGTTTAGGGGTTAGGGTTTTTGATTTTGTAGAATTGTAGTAGGATAAGAAAATAGATATGGAACATTAGGATTATAACATACAAAAAATCTGATTATAACTTACAAAAATCGCACATAACAGGGGGAAATGGCGCATCACACGCGGTGTGGCGCATCACGCACGGGAGAAGGCTACTGGGCGCACCTGCGCTGGAGCACGCATGATGCGCAGGCGGATTCTGCGTGTCTGGGCGCTTCTGCGCGCGGCTGGCGCATGATGCGCTGGCGCATTCTGTTTCTGTTTTTTTTTTAAAGATCGAAAGTAACAATAATACAATATAATACAAGGGCGTGGGTTGCCTCCCACGAAGCGCTTCTTTAACGTCAATAGCTTGACGTTACTTCCTCAACTCATAGTAGGGTCTTGGAGGTGAAGAATGCTCATGCCTCGCTCCACTATTTCTCCAAGCAGGTATGGCTTAAGTCTCTGCCCGTTCACCTTGAATACATCTGACCCTTCTCTAGTAATCTCACAAACCCCATTAGGATAGACCTTCACAATCTCAAAAGGTCCTGACCATCGTGATCTAAGCTTTCCCGGGAATAAACGGAGTCTTGAATTAAACAATAGAACATGTTGCCCAACCTCAAATTCCTTCTTCTGAATGTGCTTGTCATGCCACAATTTGGTCTTCTCCTTGTAGATACTAGCATTTTCATAAGATTGGAGTCTAATCTCCTCAAGCTCTCCTAGTTGAAGTAAACGCTTCTCTCCTGCAGATTTAAGATTAAAATTCAACTCTCTTATCGCCCAAAATGCCTTATGCTGAAGTTCCACCGGCAAATGACATGGCTTCCCAAAGATCAACCTATATGGAGACATTCCAATAGGTGTTTTAAACGCCGTCCTATATGCCTATAGTGCATCATCAAGCTTTGTTGACCAATCCTTTCTCGACGCTGCCACTGTCTTCTCCAAAATTGACTTCAGCTCACGATTCGAAATCTCAACTTGTCCACTTGTTTACGGATGATAAGGAGTTGCCACCTTTTGTGTCACACCATATTTTTTCAAGAGATCAGCCACCTGTTTATTGCAAAAGTGTGCACCTCCATCATTGATAATAGCCCTTGGCACTCCAAATCGAGTGAACACATGCTTCTTTAGGAACTTCTTTACCACTCTAGCATCATTAGTAGGAGATGCAATAGCTTCAACCCATTTAGAGACATAATCAACTCCCACCAAAATATACTGGTTCCCATAAGAAGATGGAAATGGACCCATGAAGTCCATCCCCCATACGTCGAATATCTCCACCTCAAGAATAGACTGTAAAGGCATCTCGTTCCTCCTTGAAATATTTCCAACTCGCTGACATCTATCACACTTTGCCACAAAGTCTCTAGCATCCTGATGCATGGTTGGCCAATAGAATCCTGACTACAAAACCTTCGCAGTCAGAGGCGGTGATCGTTACGATCGATACCGGAGAAAATGCCGGGTTAATAGCTTAATCGTTACGATCCGAGAAAATAGTTGGGGTTTAAGGTCCACATCAGAGGCGGTGATCACAGTCCAATGGGCTTCTCGAACAAGGAAACCTAGCCCATTACGATTACTTGTTCCCCAAGAACTACGTTTGGCTTGATCCCTATAAATAGGGTACGTAGGCACATTGTATGGTACGATGCAAACCCTTGCAACAAAGAGAGAATTCAATATTCGATCTAAATTGCAATAATCACACCATACAATCTCAGCCATTCCCAAATCGAAAACCCTAACCCTAAACGTCCTACGCCGTTCGCTGTCATCAACCACCACCACAATTCCAGCAACCCTCCCCGAATTTATTTTCCCAAATTTCTCCGTTAACAGTTGGCGCTAGAAGGAGGGGCCTTTGATATCTTAGGAGGAGAGATGTCGCAGTCAAATCAAGAACGTGTTGATGATCGTCGTCGCAGGGAGGAGGCTAGGAACATAGAGAACCTACCACCGCCGCCACCTAGGAATTCAATCCCAAGGAATCATGGCCGCTCGCTCCCGAGAGACTCAGATCCAAGATCTTCCAATATCAGGATCCCTGACCGGCGGGCAGTTCCTCAAATTGGAGGAGACCCCCCAGTTCTGATGAGTAACACTGAGCTCTTGAACCAGATCACTTACATGGGGAACACCATTAATCGTATGGGGGCAAGGATGGATGCGATGGAGAGGGAGAGATAGTTTCTTGAAGGGTCTCGTTTGAATCATGATGGACGCCGTCCGACTCTTGGAGAGAGGGAGAATAGGAGGGACGGTCGTCACAGGGAGATTCCGTTTGAGATAGATGTTCAGGTTGTAAGTGAAAAAAGAGCGAATCAGAGGTTCCAGGCAGTCACCCCCAGAGCCTTGACATTTACTGAGCCCTATGTTGAGTTTCCACCAGATAGGGAAGTCCCTCCAAATTTGAGTCATACTCGACCGCAGGGTGGGAGAATGGAAGATAGGCGAGATTCTCATATGGAAGGAATGGAAGGACGGCGACGTCTAGATTATGAGGGCGAGTTTGGGGGAAGTTATAGGCCTACAGGGTTTCATGTTGAAGAGGAAACTTATGATCCACAACCACTTCAGATGGTCCGGGTTGGTAATCCAAATCTGCAGGGGGAAACACAAGGCCATTATAGTATAGGCTATGGAGAAAGGAGAGCCTACACCGAACTTCTCAATCGTGTAAATGAAGAGCAAAGAGGGCCCTTTGAGCCCAACTTGGAAATAAATTTAATGATTTCTCGTGGGCATAATTTATCCCGACAGGAGAACGCAACTGTTGGAGATCGGTACCGGTTTGAAGAATTATTGAATCAACAACGACATGGAACGGTACCGGAGGCGCCTCGTAGGGTACCTGGTCTAGAAGATTTGGATTTGAATGCATTACGGAGGTTGCTGGCACAATCTGAGGGACAAGGTGGTGCAGTGTTTGAACCGGCCCCATCTCCATTTTCACTAGCAGTCCGTGAAGCACCTTTGCCTCCATCTTTTCGCGGAGTAGGAGATCTCAGGTTTACTGGAAGTTCTAACCCAGCAGAATATATTGCGAGATTTAATACCGAGATGGAACTCTACCAAATAGAAGACTTAACGAAATGCATGCTACTTGCTTCGACCTTACGAGGGAATGCACATCAATGGTTTCAAAAACTGGGTCCAGGTTCTATCACCTCATGGGAACAGATGCGTAGAATGTTTTTGATACAGTTCCAATCCTCCATCGTCTATGCTCCCCCTGTTACTACCTTGGCAAATATAAAGCAGAGGGAGGGAAAAACTTTACAATCATATTTCAGACGGTTTAATGCGGAGGTACCTACTATTCGAGGGGCTTCTGACGAAACAATTAAGTACTTCCTCATAGCTGGAGTGAGGGTAGGCTCTGATTTCTGGAAAGAGCTGCAGAAGCATGAACCACCAACCCTCGCGGCTTTATATGCACAGGCCGAGCCGTTTAAAAGGGAAGAGGAGGCTTTGAAAAGAAGTGACTATACAGAGCCAAGTCGTAGGGGTAAGCGTAAGGATAGGTCCCCAAGTCCTAAGGGTGAGGGGAGGAAGAATGGAAGGGGAGAAGTTAACGTTGTTGATACTCGGAGGACAGATCGATCTCGGTCACCAAGCCTACAACCACGATATCCGCCACCACCTTTGTACGCTCAAAAACATCAGGGATATCCCCAGACGAGTATTTTCACACCTCTGGTAGCATCTATTGATCATATTTACGAGGTGACTAAAGGGGAGGGGTTGTACAGACAGCCTGCGCCACTCTCAAAGAATGCGTCAAAGGATAAGAAAAGGTATTGTGCGTATCATCAATCTAGTGGCCACGACACTTATCAATGTTGGCAGTTGAAAGAGGAGATTGAGCTGCTGATTAGAAACGGGAAGTTGACCGAGTGGGTGGTCAAGGAGGTGATGAAAATCCAAGGGGCTGCTCCCCCAAAGGTGGGGGATAAAAAGGAAGATCCTGAAGATAAATATAAGTCAGAGCAGCAGGGGAAAACGACATTTGTAAGAGAAGCTAGTATTCATACAATTTTTGGTGGACCTCATATCGCCGGGAATGGGAGGAATGCTATGGAAAGATATGCTCGTGAAGCAAGGGATCCTCCGCTGACAAATGTTAATAATTTATCAGAAAGGCCTCCCAAGATGTTTAAAGGAGAAGATACACAGATAATTTTTTCAGAAGAAGATGCTAGATGGGTTCATCATCCACATAGTGACGCCCTGGTAGTCAATGTCAAGATTGGTTCACGGAGTGTTCATCGGGTGTTTATTGACAATGGAAGCTCGGTAAACATACTCTATTATGGGGCCTATCAGAAGATGGGTCTGCTAGATAAGGAGATGACTCAGGGGACTACTCACATTTATGGCTTTACAGGAGATTCTGTTCGAGTCAAGGGCACAGTGAAATTTCCTCTTACTTTAGGGGAAGATCCTTACTCTGCTACACAGGTGTTCGAATTTCTGGTGGTCGACCAGCCTACATGTTACAATGCTTTGCTTGGAAGGCCAGTTTTGAAGGAGATGAGGGTATTAACATCGATTTATCACTTGGCGATGAAATTCCCTACTCCTATGGGAGTCGGATGTGTGAAAGGGTGCCAGTACGATTCTCGAGATTGTTACAACAAAATGATGAAGTCTTCTTCGAAAGGTAAACAAAGGGAGGAGATGATGGATTTTAAGGAAGAGAATGCTCAAGAAACCCTGGAATCATTTGGGCCTAAACATTCGGCGGCGGCGGTTACCAACATGGTGTATACAGTGGAATTTCCAGAAGACGATACTTTGGCGAGTTATGAAGCACTAACTAAGAATGGCACTCCGCTCTTTCTTTTAGAGGCACCTCCCTCTAGGGGAGAGACTATAATTCAAGGGGAAAATGCCTCAGAAGCATCTGGGGGCGAGGTCTCAGTTAAGGAAAGCACTATCATTGAGAATACACAGTTTAGCGTGCTAATGATTGAGGCTCCCCTTCCTCCGATTAATCACGATCAGTTTCGGGAAGGGATTGTGGAAGATGTTACAGATGAAGAAGAGGAACAAAGGAGTCTGAGAGCTAGAAAAGGAAAGTTTGTGATGAATTGTGAGAACCTACCTATAGTTGAATTTCTGGAAGACCCGCTAGCCAAAAAGGATGAGAATCAGCAGCCTGAGGGCGAGGTTATTTCCATACATGAGATGGGTGAATCTAGCGGGACGAAGGCAGTTGAGTTTGATTTAGATCCTCGGTTTCCAGAAATGGACAAAAAGATGGGTCCGGCTGAAGATGCTGTGTACATCTTAGTAGATGAGAAAGATTCATCTAAGGTTTTGCATATTGGGGCACGGTTAGAGCCAAGCTTAAGGGCTAGGTTGGTTACTTTCTTAAAAGAGAACTTAGATGTTTTTGCTTGGAGTCACGCCGACATGGTAGGGATTGACCCAGAGGTGATGTGTCATCGCCTCAATATAGATCCTTCTAGGAAGGGAATTCGCCAAAAGAGAAGGGTAGTTAGTGGAGAGCGGGCCATCGCTTTGAAGGAAGAGGTTGACCGGTTGTTGAATGTTGGTTTGGTTAAGGAGTCCTTTTATCCGGATTGGCTTTTAAATCCGGTTCTGGTAAAAAAGTCCAATGGGAAATGGAGGGTTTGTGTTGATTTTACAGATTTGAATAAGGCTTATAAGAAGGATAGTTTTCCACTCCCGAGGATAGATCAGTTGGTGGATGCAACTGCTGGGCACGATCTACTAAGTTTCATGGATGCTTATTCGGGATATAACCAGATTCTGATGTACGGACTAGATCAAGAGAATACTTCATTCATCACTGACAGAGGTCTCTACTGTTATATTGGAATGCCCTTCGGACTTATTAATGCAGGGGCGACCTATCAGCGATTAGTAAACATGATGTTTAAGGATCAGATTGGAAAAACTATGGAGGTATACGTGGATGATATGCTGGTAAAGTCGAAGAAAGCTGGAGATCATATTCAGCATTTAGACGAGATGTTCCAGATTCTGAGGAAGTTTCTTATGAAGCTTAATCCCCAGAAGTGCGTGTTCGGGGTAGAGTCGGGAAAGTTTCTTGGGTTTATGGTAAATCATAGAGGAATAGAGGCGAATCCTGTGAAGATACAGGCACTCCTCAACATGCGATCTCCCCGGACGATCAAGGAAGTACAAAGTCTAACTGGAAGGGTAGCAGCTTTAAATCGATTTGTTTTTAGATCTTCTGACAAGTGCAAGGAGTTTTTCAAGGTTATCAAAGGCGCCGGGAAAAGGTTTGAATGGACGCAAGAATGTGAAGATGCCCTTCAAACGTTAAAGGATCACCTGGGATCTCCTCCACTCTTGTCTAAGCCCCAGGAGGGCGAGGTCCTTATCTTATATCTAGCCGTATCAGAGTATTCTGTTAGTGGGGTGCTTGTCAGAGAGGAAGGTGATTCTCAGTTTCCGATTTACTATGTGAGCAAACGGTTGCTGGATGCAGAGACAAGGTATTCCAATATGGAGAAGTTGGTGTATGCCCTGATTTTGACTTCTAGGAAATTACGACCTTACTTTCAGGCACATAAGGTCGAGGTTCGAACTGCGTACCCATTGAGATAGATATTACACAAGCCAGAAACTTCGGGGCGAATGTTGAAGTGGGCTATCGAGTTGGGACAATTTGATGTGGAGTATAGGCCAAGGAGTGCTATTAAGGGACAAGCTCTCGCAGATTTCATTTTAGAGTTTCCCTTGGAATGGGAGGGTGATATGCTAGCTCTCGTGCCAAGTGTTGTCCCTCAGTTAGTTGAAGAACAGTCTAGCCCTGCTCTTTGGTGGACTTTGTATGTAGATGGTGCAGTAAATAGTGGAGGCGCTGGGGCAGGAATCGTGTTGATTAGTCCTGAGGGGCATCACTTGAGAAGTGCTATTCATTTTGCTTTTTGCGCAACGAATAATGATACTGAGTATGAGGCTTTGATTTCTGGTTTAAAGCTCGCCCTAGAGATGAGGGTAGAAAATATAAATGTTCTAAGTGATTCTATGTTGGTTGTATACCAGGTTAATGGGGGGTTTCAAGCACGCGGACCTCGTACCGAGCTGTACATGAGGTGCACTAAGCGGTTGATGGGGTTGTTCCGAGAAGCAAGGTTTGAGCAATTGCCTAGAGATAGCAATGCAGAAGCTGATGTTTTGGCCAAGCTGGGATCTTAGAAGGAAGCTACTCTACTGGGAGTAATTCCATTGGAAATTCAGAAGGAGCCGAGTGTTCCCGAGGTAGAGTTAATGCAGATAGATGGGCCATTGCCAGATACTTGGATGCCTCCAATTTGGAAATATTTGAAAGAGGGAGTTCTTCCAGAGGATAAGAGTGATGCTAGACGGTTGCGGTACAGGGCTGCTCATTTTGTTGATTATGGGGGAAGTCTCTATCGACGGGGATTTAACCAGCCATTGTTAAAGTGCATAGATGGGGAAGAATGTCAGTATATCTTGCAAGAGGTTCATGAGGGTATCTGTGGTAATCACTCGGGGGGTGGATCACTAGCTCAGAAAGTGCTTCGACAGGGTTATTATTGGCCTACGCTTCGGGAGGATGCTTTTCAGTTTGCAAGGTCTTGTGACAAATGTCAGCGTTATGCAAATTATGTGAACAGTCCTGCTGCCCCTCTCACTTCGCTAACCAGTCCTTGGCCATTTGCGATGTGGGGAATTGATCTGATTGGGGAACTTCCTAAGGGAAAGGGTGGAGTGAAGTATGCTGTTGTAGCGGTTGACTACTTTACAAAATGGGCGGAGGCTGAACCATTGGCTAGCATCACTGCGAAGAAATTGGTGGACTTCGTGTACCAGTCAATCATTTGTCGTTTTGGAATACCGTATAAGCTCATATCTGACAATGGGAAGCAGTTTGATAACAAGGAGATGAAAGAGTTATGCGGTAATTTGGGGATTCAGAAGAGTTTCTCTGCTGTTAGTCATCCTCAGTCTAATGGTCAAATGGAGGCGGTCAATAAGATTATTAAGCATACGCTTAAAGCAAAGTTGGATGACAGTAAAGGAAATTGGCCGGAGGAATTGCCTAATGTTCTGTGGAGTTACAATACAACACCTAGGACTACCACGGGAGAAACTCCTTTTGCACTGACATATGGATGTGAAGCCATGGTTCCTGTTGAGTTGGGAGCGGGTTCTTTTCGAAGGGATCATTTTCAGCCAGAGGTGAATGAAATCAATCATCGGCTTTATCTTGACATGGTGGAGGAGTTTCGGGCTACATCTCAGACAAGGTTGGTATCTTACCAGCAGAGGGTAGCGCGATATTATAACACCAGGGTGAGGGCTAGACCTTTGAAGGTGGGGGATTATGTTCTACGCCGGGTGATGCCTAATATGAAAATCCAGAATCATGGAGTTTTTGGTGCAAATTGGGAAGGGCCTTACAAGGTAAGAGCAGCTTTATGGGAAGGAACTTATTACTTGGCGGACATGGAGGGAAAGCATATTCCTCGAGCTTGGAACATGGAGCATCTGAAGAAATATTATCAGTGATATGTATGGTTTGCTTCTCTTATTATACTATTAGACTTTATTTCAGTTTATTTTGAATAAAGTCTAGGGGGTAGTGCATGTACTCTTCCTTAGCCAGGATTAATATTTATGAATAAAACATGTTTGTTTTTTTTTTTCTTCATTATTTCTGAAAAATTTCTATAATGGATGACCCCCTCTGAGGAGGATCTTTATGGAATGTGTGAAAAGATAATCTTTTTGAAGGAGAGTCTAGAATGAAAATAAATATATCTTCGGAAGATCTACCTCCTTTGAGGAGGGTACTTCTGGAATGGGGAACGACCTCCTTTGAGGAGGGTATCCCAAATTTTTTTAAAATCCTTGAAAAACCGTACTTCCGGGGGGGATGATCGTACTTCCGGCGCCTCATCAAGGTTCGATCTTCGGAAGATCTACCTCCTTTGAGGAGGGTACTTCTGGAATGGGGAACGACCTCCTTTGAGGAGGGTATCCCAAATTTTCTAAGTCCTTGCAAAAACCGTACTTCCGGGGGGGATGGCCGTACTTCCGGTACCTCATCAAGGCTCGAGCTTCGGAAGATCTACCTCCTTTGAGGAGGGTACTTCTGAAATGGGGAGCGACCTCCTTTGAGGAGGGTATCCCAAGTTATGAAGATTCTGAGGAAATTGACCCCCTGGGAGGGGGATAGCCTCTTGAAGATAACTTATAGAGGAAATGACGTCAAAGATGGATCATATATCTAGTAACATTAAATTTCCTCGAACAAGGCGAGATCATGTACTTCAAACTAATCTAGTTAAAAAGGCGAGATTTGTTGTAGAGGAGGGGATAAAAAAAAACAGGTATAGTAAGACAGCTAAAGAAAGGAGAATTGCAGATAGACAAGTAAAAGTTTTACAAGGGCGACGCCATTAAAAGGAGGGCGCGCACTCCGATAAGTTGGGTACTAAATACGGAAATTTCTAAGGAAATACAATGGGCGAGGCCATTAAAGGAGGGCCCGCGCTCCTATTGTCTTGGCAATAATAAAAAGTTCCTGTAGTCATGTTCCAGCGGTTTGAGAAGGCGAGGTTGCAGCTGTCCTCTCGCCCCCAACTGTCTCTTTCTTGCTCGCCTCTGCCTCAGCCATAGTTTTTTTCTCGGTTTCAATTTTCAGTCGAAGTCCTTCTTTTGCAGCAGCAATAAGGTTGGCATTCTCGTCCTGAAATCTGAGCATATAGCCAGGGGTTGAAGGAGCAAAGTGTGTAGACCAGTCGTAGCTGGAATCGGCTGCTAGGAAGTTGCGAAGATAGTCCAAGAATCCGGCATTATAAGCCTCGCTTTGACCTTTCCTTGAACTAGCAGAAAGCAAGTCGTTCTCGCCCTTCAACTTGGCAACCTCGTCTTCATGAGATTTCTTTAGGCTGTCGAGGTCGAAATTTGCCTTGTCTAATGCTAGTTGCAGCCTGTCAACGTCATCTTTCCTAGCTCTCATCTCGCTGTCGAGTTTTTTCTGAGCCTCGGCCATCTTTGTATTATGAGAAGAAGCCTCGCTCCTTAGTTTTTTTAGAGTCTCTCCTGATCTTTAATGGTCGAGTTCTTTAGGGCGAGAACCTTTAAACCATGATAAAAGGCATCTCCGAGTCCCGCCCTAAAATTGAACTCAGCCTCCTCATCAGAACGATTTTTCAGAAGCTTGACCTCACTATCAGTGAAGTTTTCCGCAGCAACAGAGCCAAAGGTTGAAATAACCGAGTCAGAGGGCGAGTCTTCAGCTGTAATCCCTTTGTGTTTTTTGTGTGGCTGGCTTTTTGCTGTCTCATCCCGCTTCCTATTTTTGTATTGTTTCTCACCAGCATTGATGGTTGATGGAGTAGGGCGAGGTATGTTCAGGATGGTTGATGGAGAAGGGTGTTGAATGTTGGCTATGGCAGAGGGAGTTGGCTCTGCATCAGCATAAGGATTGTTCCCGAAGGGGAGTCTCGCCATTTGACCTACAAATAAAAGAAGATGAGTCAATCATGAACACAATAAAAACATTTTACAAGTAATACATACTAGTTAACAGAGGAGGGCGAGTTTTACTCGAAAGGCGAGTTACCTTTACCCGAAAGTTTTCCTTCGATTTGTTTCTTGCGGGTGCCTCTTTTAGTCCCCATTTTGAATTTTATATATGGAACCTGTCCATACCCTTCGTTATAAAAGCCGTGGGCACGGAGATTATCGCGGGTTACTAAAAGGTCTAGGTCTTTATCTGACTTGGGTAAATTAGAGATTGCTAAGGCTCTCTTTGCGGCATCGCCCACTAATTTAGTCTGGGACGGTGTGTCTAGATGAATAAAAACAAAGATATGTGTTTAATGAAGAAACGAGAATAAAACTGCTAACAGGCGAGATTTAAAGAAAAAGGGACGAGATACTTACATGGTTTAAGGTTGAATTGTGTTCTTAGTCTTGGAACATCAAAGTTATAAAAAAAATCTTCTTTCCAAATCTTCATGTTACTCGGATTCCCGGTAAGGAACCCTTTCCTATTATGAGTCGCCCAGTAGGCGAGGTAATAAAAACCAATATCTTTCCCACAACGTCTTAAGGAAAGGAAATGGCTTAACTCTTGCATTGTTGGAGCTTAATATTTTTTATTTCTGTACATCATGTATAAACCAATTGCCGCCCTGTAGCTGTTAGGCGATAATTGAATAGGGGCGATGTTGAAGTAGGTAATAATTTGATGAAGAAAGGGATGCATGGGCGATCCAAATCCCAGTTCAACTAATTTGTTTGTGAGGACCATTCTTGGCGTTGGAAGTCCAGCAATGTCAAAAATGTGCATGCGCATAAAGGAGCGAGGCCTCAACCATTTCCCTTCCAGGTTGTAGTACTCCATTAGAAACATAATTTCTTCAGAAGAAATTTTCGAGGCGAGGCCAGCGCAAGATATCACGCCTTGATCAAATCTGTGATTCGCCCTCAGAGATTCAGGGACATCATCTTCAAAGTTAAGGTCAAGGTCGCACTTACGGACGGGTTGTTTATATGGTTTATTCCGGGGAGAAGTTAATTCCATTGCATGTCGAAGGGGCGAGACGGATATTACTTCCTCTTCATCTTCGACCTCTGCATCCGGATTCATACTAGAAGCATTGCTCTCGCCCTCAGGGTCAACTTCATCTTCTTCATTGGAGTTGAATAAGTTCGAGTCTTCTTCTAACATTGCTCTATATTTTGCAAGGTCTTTTCCAGGGCCTCTACTTAATCTAGATGGACCAGGTTCTTGAGGATCCAAGTCGGTGAAATGATCATAGAGATCATCCTCGCACTCATTTCTATCACCTAGATCCTGGGCTTGATAAGTGCTAGCCAAATCCTCCACAGTGTCGCCCACTTGGAGACTATCTGAAAGGTCGAGAACTTTATTTGGGTCGATGGCAATTTCTAGGGTATTGATGGATCTCTTATGGCTTTTTATCCATTGTGGATCTAAATATTTGCTAACTCCTTCCTGAGGAGGAGAATGAGCATCAGAAGGCGACACCATGCTATCATCAGATGACGAGTTCTCCTTCGACATCTGTAAGAGAGGGCGAGGATGAAAAGTGGATTTTATATCTACTTGGAACATTCTAATTCGGCTTAAATTGATTGCTTTGTTCTCAAGTTTGTTGTATTTTTGATGTGTTTTGAGTAAATGTACAGGGTTGAAGAAATATCGATTAAAGGTGTAGTTTCCGTCATTTTTGGAGCGGTTTGTGGAGTTGATTGATGATATGGAATGAAGAATGGTGGCTAATGTCAACTCCTAAGAAGTATACAAGTCATTAAGAATGAAAGACGGGAGCTAATGCAAAAGGAACGGATGGAAAAGGCGAAAAAAGGCAAGAAAAATCAGTTTTCACAAAACGGGAGCACATCAGTTTTTTACGCAGCAAGGGCCGGCGCATCATGCATCAGCCCCGGCGCATCATGCACCAAGAGGTGCGGGAGAAATTACAGATTTGCCCTTTTCGAGCTGGAATTGATTTCTACGTGATTTCTGACTCCTAAATCGAATTTTAGATGTATTTTAGGGTATTTTCTTGCTGGGCAAGGTGTCTAGAGCCTATATAAACACATCCCAACCCTTGTAAAGGATGAATAATCATTAGTACATACATTACATAATATAGCTTAGATCTGCAAGGGAGAAAAGGAGAGAAGGATTCAACGCTCGTAACAAGCAACGGATCTAGATCTACTTCATCTTTTGTGTTACTTTGGATTATAGATTTGTTTTCTTAACTCTTTGTTTTATTAATATTATTGCTTCTTTTATTCATATCTTGTTATTTACCATGTTTTCATCAAATCCCATGACGATGAATGGTTCAATTATGGGCTAATCGTTGTCATGGGATCCTAGTGGATTTATCTATGTAGCTTAGTAGTTTGCATGCCTTAAAGATTTATGTGTGGTGAATACTTGATATCCTTGTATGGTTAATCTTAATGCTTTTGGATGCGTAGCTAACATCTAAATTGAATTGTTAATCTCTTGCTAAACGAGAGTGGATCTTGAGATTTAGAACTTGCCATGCTAGCATAGGATAGGTTGGTGTTTTGACATCATGATTTGTGGCATCAATAGAGATATTATGCTACCCTATGTGATCTAAGTGAATAACTTGTGCTTAAACCTTTATGTTTTCAAATTCTATAGAGATATAGGGTCTAAACATAATAGGTGCCTACTCGTCTTCTATCTCTTTTGTGGATGTATGCGTAGATTGGTACTAGTATACCGAGAGGTAACTTTTACTCTTTTCGTGTTATTCGATCAGATATCAACCCCATCGCATGTTTTAATGAAAGGCTGCAACTCTAAGTGAAGTAGATGATGAAACTAGGATTCCATGTTTTATTCTCATATTAGTAATTCGACTTTAATCTCTTTAATTAGTTAATCTTTAGTTTGATAATTAATTTAGTAGTTAATAAAAATCCAATTTGTTATTTGTCTTAGCAGTGGATAAAAACCATACATCGGTGCATAGGTACATTAATTGAATTGAACACCATTTTAGATCTCTGTGGGAACGAACTTGATTTAATCATATATTACTTGTGACAACGTGCGCTTGCGTAAATTTTGCATAACAGAGGACTGAGTTAAAACATTCGATTGCGAAGATAAAGTATAAATGGGTAGGGGAGTCCTCGCCCTCTGGAAATCTGTCGAGTAAGGGGATCGATTTCTATCCTAAACAATTATTCCTATTCTACATATCTATGTATTTAAAGGAAAAGCTATAAATTAAATTATGAATATAAAAGGGCGATACCTTAGGAAAAAGGAAAAGTCGTCCACAACGTTGATAAGCTCGCCTGCCGAAAATAGTTCTCGTCTGCAAAATTTGGAGACCTCGCCTTCGCTTTAGGAGAAATTCAACAGCACTTTGTGGTGGATTTTGAGGGTAAAATGAGAATGAAGAGAAAATTCTAAGGTTTATATAGGGAAATGAAGCGGACACGTGGCGTCAGAAGAATTGGGAGGTTAAACGATCGTTGAGACACGACTTTTTGGCGGGAAAGAACTTTGGCGGGAGCGTCAATTCATTTAGAGAAGAAACTGACTCGGATTCTTACTTAGCGTTCACTGACTCGGATTCTTACTTAGTTTGTTGATTCGTGGTGTTTCAGGTACTTAGGTTTGTATGCAAACACGCTTACAAGCTCGTTTACAAAAACTGGCGGAAGACGATCTTGTAGAGAATAAAGAGAATAAGGAAGAGGAAACTGAAACTACTGTAGAGATGGGTGACGCAGCAGAAGCAGTCAAGGCTTTGAAGGATTATTCTCAGCCGAAACTTAATGACATCCAGTCTAGCATTGTTAGACCAGCTATTGCAGCTAACAACTTTGAGATCAAGCCGGGCACAATTCAGATGGTGCAGAATTCAGTCCAGTTTGGGGGAGCTCCTACGGAGGATGCCAACATGCATGTTCGGGACTTTGTTGAAATCTGCGACACTTTCAAATGTAATGGTGTGACGGATGATGCTATCAGGTTGAGGCTTTTCCCATTCTCTCTGAGGGATAAGGCTAAGAGCTGGCTACACTCTTTGCCACCTGGTTCCATTACTACATGGGAAGATCTTGCTCAGAAGTTCCTTACTAAATTCTTCCCTATGGCGAAAACTGCAGCATTAAGGAACCAGTTGACTCAATTCCAACTGCAATCTGGAGAGACCTTGTGTGAGGCTTAGGAATGCTACAAGGAGATGCTACGCAAGTGTCCTCATCATGGCATGCCTGATTGGATGGTTATTAATGGGTTCTACAATGGGTTGGGAGCACAGTCTAGTCCTTTGCTAGATGCAGCATCAGGTGGAGCTCTGTGGGCGAAGAGCTATGATGAAGCTTATGATCTTATAGAGATGATGGCTGCTAATGAATATCAAAATCCAACCCAAAGGCTATCTCAAGGCAAGGCAGCAGGAATTTTGGAAGTAGATACAGCTGCAATGATTACGGCTCAATTGAAAGCTCTTGCTATGAAGGTGGATTCTCTTGCTAATTATGGAGTTCAGCAGGTGGCTAGTGTTTGTGAGTTATGTGCGGGCGCACATGAGACGAATCAGTGTGCTATCTCTTCTGAATCAGTACAGTTCGTGAGTAATTTCCAAAGACCTGCTGCACCAGTTCCAGCCACTTATCATCCTAATAATCGGAATCATCCTAACTTCAGCTGGAACAACAATCAAAATACTCAACAATCTTATCAGCAAGCGAAGCCGTACAATCAAGGCTATCAACAGCCTTATGCTCCAAGGACACCATATCAACCTCCTGGATTTCAGCAGCAACAGCCCCAGGCTCATATGGGGCAATCATCTAATGATAAATCAGATGAGGTGTGGATAGTGGTAAAGAACCTACAAGCTGGCCAGAAAGTTTTGGAAACCCAGTTGGGGCAGATTACAAGTGCCTTGGTAAATATGCAATAAGGAACTTTTCCAAGTGATACAATGGGTAATCCAGGCAAGAGGGAGGTTCATGAGCAGGTGAAAGCTGTGACTTTGAGATCCGGAAAAGTCACGAGTGATCCTAAATCAGCAACTGAAGAAGATGAAGATGTTCAGAATCAGCAGGTTGAAAAATCTGCAGAGCCAGTAATTGAGAAATCTGATTTAGTGGCTGATCAGCTAGATGGTGAGAAGAGCAAGAAACCTGTTGAAAAGTCTACTCCGGATCAATCTACAAAGGATAATCAGGTCTATCCACCTCCGCCATATCCTGGACGTTTGCAGAAAAGTCAAGAGAAACAGTTTCAGAAATTTATGGATGTCTTCAAGAAATTGTCCATTAACATTCCTTTTGTTGAAGCGTTGGAGCAGATGCCAAGATATGCAAAGTTCATGAAGGATATTTTGTCAAGAAAGAGAAGGTTGGAAGAATTTGAAACAGTGGCATTGACGGAGGAGTGTAGTGCTGTTATGCAACAGAAGTTGCCTCCTAAACTGAAAGATCCGGGAAGTTTCACTATTCCATGCACTATTGGCAACCTTTCATTCAACAAGTGTTTATGTGATTTGGGAGCTAGCATCAATCTCATGCCATTGTCTGTTTTCAAGCAACTTGGTCTACCGGAGCCAAAGCCAACTAACATCTCTTTGCAGTTGGCTGATCGATCTATCACATATCCTAGAGGCATTGTGGAGGACGTTTTGGTGAAGGTTGATAAGCTCATATTCCCAGCTGATTTTGTTATCTTGGATTTTGAAGAAGATAAGAAGATTCCCATAATCTTGGGAAGACCGTTCTTGGCTACAGGAAAGACTTTGATTGATATGCAAAAAGGAGAGCTTACAATGAGGGTGCAAGATCAGAGTGTCACCTTTAATGTGTTCAAGGCAATGAAATTTCCGACAGAGGATGAAGAGTGTTGCAGTGTGGAAATAGTTGATACGGGTCAGAGAAAGAAGTTTGATCAGTTATTGAGCGAAAAATCTGACATGCATGTGCATCCTAGCAGTGCCATTGGTAGTTCTTCAATTCGAGATCTTTCGTGTGTAAAGATTGGGAAACTTCCATCACATTTGAGGTATGTCCTTTTGAATAATGAGCTAGTGATTTTTGAAGAGGGACGTGATAACGTGTTGCGAAGGTGGAAAGCCGATGATAAGGAAGAAGAGAGTTTTGTTCAGCCGTTCGAGTCGAAAAAGCACCTTAGAGGAGTGAAGAAGAAAAAGAAGAAGATTAGGCCGTTGGGTAGAAAAATCAAGTTGAAGTCTGAAGGAAGAGATTTGTGGAAAGCAAGCAACCAAGATGTCAACGTTCGTATGAATGGTTTTTCTGTTGAGAACGGTTCGGTTATTCTTTTGAAACCACCTTGAGTTGAGGAAGTAACGTCAAGCTATTGACGTTAAAGAAGCGCTTCTAGGGAGGCAACCCAAGTATTATTGTACTTTGTTGTAGTATAGGTATTCAAAAAAAAAAAATCAGAATTCAGGATGCGCCAGCGCATCATGCGCCAGCCAGCGCGCAGGAGCGCCGTGTAACGCAGAAGGGGAGAGCGCATCATGCGCCCAAACGGCGCAGGAGCGCTGAAACGCGCAGACAGGAACCGCGCATCATGCGCCAGTGCACGCCTCAAGCGCCGGAAGCCCCTGTAACGCAGTTCGAAGCTGCGTGACACCCCCTTGCCCAGAATTTTTTTTCTCGAAAATCAATAGTTTTGCCTCCAAAATTTCCCCAAATTCAATCCTAACTCAAATTTCTTCAATTCTAAATTCCTATATCTATCCTACATCAAATCTTAACCTCTCCAAATCTCTTCTACACTCTAAATTTCTAAATCCCATCTATCCATCATCTTATATATATACACACCTCTACATACAAATCCAATTCCTCTTCTATTTTATTTAATTCCCTAAAAATTCAATTCTAAAGAGGAATTAATTGCAAGTTCACCTCTCCAATTCGTAGTGGGTTTATTTCTTCTCACAAATTTTATTGTTCTTACGAATTTGTGTTCTTGTAAATTGGGATTTTGTATTATTCTTGGAATATTGGGCTATTTTTGGTGTGATATTGCTTGGTAATTTTTGGTGGAGCTTCTTATGAGTTGGGTTTTGATTCTAATGGCTCGTAAGCATGGGAGAGGTAGTGCCAGTGATGGGAAATTTTCGTTTTCGATGGTGGAGGTTAAATTTAATCGGTTGTTTTGAGGCTAGTTGCTAAGGAAAGGGGATTTTTGTGAGAAAAATATTGTTGGGTATGCTTCGGCATTGCAGGTATGTTTCTACTATCTCTTGTATTTACTTCCATTCAATGCGGACATTGAATATTTTAAGTTTGGGGGTGGTTTGAGGGATTAGTAGATGTTGTTGTATTATTTGTTCATGTAGGATTTCATGCTTTGCATATTAGTAGTAGTAAATTATGCATTTGTGTTTGTGTTATCTATGTTTGTTTCATATAGGACATTCTGTTTTTATGTTCGTATATTATGTGAGTTCATAATAGTTTGCATTTGCACCCATGCTTGATAGGAATTTTGTGTTGTTGACGCTTTTTGATTGAGAAGTGATATGCTTTGTTCTTGTGCACACACATACACTAGTAAGTTGAAGCTAGTAGACTTATTGAATGTTGTAAGTGATTAGAAGGACATGAATATGTGCAAGATGATTTAGTTTGCATGCTTTGAATACAAGTTGGTGCGTTGGAGAGATGTTGCTTGGGATTGAGTATGTTTTTCCACCAAGTGAGTTTTGAGCCTTATTGCATATTGCATATTTGCAATTTATTCGTTTGCTTGAGTGTCCACGGATTGTTTGCATTGCTAGCAGTTGTTTGAGGTCTTTCTTGAAACGCATGACATTATTTGACGATTAAAATGATAAAGGCATTTAGGAATAACCACATATTTTCCCATATTACCACACCATGTTTACATGATCAATTAGTTAACCCGTTGAGCTTAATCCTATTTTTCGGTGACATACCAAATTACTTGCCTAGACCTTTTTCTTGTATTGGCCTTACATTAATTTGAACCCACATTGTCAAAGGCTAGTAAAGTGCTTAAAGGAGTAATAAGGTGTGCAAGGAGGGGTTTATTGTTGGTCTTACATTTGGGGAAAGTATTGAGATTGGGTTTGGTTGTTTACTTGATAGTCGACATATGTAATAAATTATGGGATCATTGTTATTGTTTATATTATTGTTTGTGTTCTATTTAGCTCTCGAAAAGAAAAAATTAGAAAAAAAAAAGAATAAAAACAAAAGAAGAAAAATATATATATATATTATGAGAGTATGTTTGTTTTTGTTGTGATCCTATTTCAGTCGACTAGCCGAGTGTTTGTTTTAGTTAACATCTAAATTGGATGCTTTTGGCGCCGCTGCCGGGGATCATCGGTGTTTCTATTTTAGTTTATGTGCTTGTCATCAGTGGTCGTTAGCGTTCACTGACTCGGATTCTTACTTAGTTTGTTGATTCGTGGTGTTTCAGGTACTTAGGTTTGTATGCAAACATGCTTACAAGCTCGTTTACAAAAACTGGCGGAAGACGATCTTGTAGAGAATAAAGAGAATAAAGAAGAGGAAACTGAAACTACTGTAGAGATGGGTGACGCAGCAGAAGCAGTCAAGGCTTTGAAGGATTATTCTCAGCCGAAACTTAATGACATCCAGTCTAGCATTGTTAGACCAGCTATTGCAGCTAACAACTTTGAGATCAAGCCGGGCACAATTCAGATGGTGCAGAATTCAGTCCAGTTTGGGGGAGCTCCTACGGAGGATGCCAACATGCATGTTCGGGACTTTATTGAAATCTGCGACACTTTCAAATGTAATGGTGTGACGGATGATGCTATCAGGTTGAGGCTTTTCCCATTCTCTCTGAGGGATAAGGTTAAGAGCTGGCTACACTCTTTGCCACCTGGTTCCATTACTACATGGGAAGATCTTGCTCAGAAGTTCCTTACTAAATTCTTCCCTATGGCGAAAACTGCAGCATTAAGGAACCAGTTGACTCAATTCCAACAGCAATCTGGAGAGACCTTGTGTGAGGCTTGGGAACGCTACAAGGAGATGCTACGCAAGTGTCCTCATCATGGCATGCCTGATTGGATGGTTATTAATGGGTTCTACAATGGGTTGGGAGCACAGTCTAGGCCTTTGCTAGATGCAGCATCAGGTGGAGCTCTGTGGGCGAAGAGCTATGATGAAGCTTATGATCTTATAGAGATGATGGCTGCTAATGAATATCAAAATCCAACCCAAAGGCTATCTCAAGGCAAGGCAGCAGGAATTTTGGAAGTAGATACAGCTACAATGATTACGGCTCAATTGAAAGCTCTTGCTATGAAGGTGGATTCTCTTGCTAATTATGGAGTTCAGCAGGTGGCTAGTGTTTGTGAGTTATGTGCGGGCGCACATGAGACGAATCAGTGTGCTATCTCTTCTGAATCAGTACAGTTCGTGAGTAATTTCCAGAGACCTGCTGCACCAGTTCCAGCCACTTATCATCCTAATAATCGGAATCATCCTAACTTCAGCTGGAACAACAATCAAAATACTCAACAATCTTATCAGCAAGCGAAGCCGTACAATCAAGGCTATCAACAGCCTTATGCTCCAAGGACACCATATCAACCTCCTGGATTTCAGCAGCAACAGCCCCAGGCTCATATGGGGCAATCATCTAATGATAAATTAGATGAGGTGTGGATAGTGGTAAAGAACCTACAAGCTGGCCAGAAAGTTTTGGAAACCCAGTTGGGGCAGATTACAAGTGCCTTGGTAAATATGCAACAAGGAACTCTTCCAAGTGATACAATGGGTAATCCAGGCAAGAGGGAGGTTCATGAGCAGGTGAAAGCTGTGACTTTGAGATCCGGAAAAGTCACGAGTGATCCTAAATCAGCAACTGAAGAAGATGAAGATGTTCAGAATCAGCAGGTTGAAAAATCTGCAGAGCCAGTAATTGAGAAATCTGATTTAGTGGCTGATCAGCTAGATGGTGAGAAGAGCAAGAAACCTGTTGAAAAGTCTACTCCGGATCAATCTACAAAGGATAATCAGGTCTATCCACCTCCGCCATATCCTGGATGTTTGTAGAAAAGTCAAGAGAAACAGTTTCAGAAATTTATGGATGTCTTCAAGAAATTGTCCATTAACATTCCTTTTGTTGAAGCGTTGGAGCAGATGCCAAGATATGCAAAGTTCATGAAGGATATTTTGTCAAGGAAGAGAAGGTTGGAAGAATTTGAAACAGTGGCATTGACGGAGGAGTGTAGTGCTGTTCTGCAACAGAAGTTGCCTCCTAAAATGAAAGATCCGGGAAGTTTCACTATTCCATGCACTATTGGCAACCTTTCATTCAACAAGTGTTTATGTGATTTGGGAGCTAGCATCAATCTCATGCCATTGTCTGTTTTCAAACAACTTGGTCTACCGGAGCCAAAGCCAACTAACATCTCTTTGCAGTTGGCTGATCGATCTATCACATATCCTAGAGGCATTGTGGAGGACGTTTTGGTGAAGGTTGATAAGCTCATATTCCCAGCTGATTTTGTTATCTTGGATTTTGAAGAAGATAAGAAGATTCCCATAATCTTGGGAAGACCGTTCTTGGCTACAGGAAAGACTTTGATTGATGTGCAAAAAGGAGAGCTTACAATGAGGGTGCAAGATCAGAGTGTCACCTTTAATGTGTTCAAGGCAATGAAATTTCCGACAGAGGATGAAGAGTGTTGTAGTGTGGAAATAGTTGATACGGGTCAGAGAAAGAAGTTTGATCAGTTATTGAGCGAAAAATCTGACATGCATGTGCATCCTAGCAGTGCCATTGATAGTTCTTCAATTCGAGATCTTTCGTGTGTAAAGCTTGGGAAACTTCCATCATATTTGAGGTATGTCCTTTTGAATAATGAGCTAGTGATTTTTGAAGAGGGGCGTGATAACGTGTTGCGAAGGTGGAAAACCGATGATAAGGAAGAAGAGAGTTTTGTTCAGCCGTTCGAGTCGAAAAAGCACCTTAGAGGAGTGAAGAAGAAAAGGAAGAAGATTAGGCCGTTGGGTAGAAAAATCAAGTTGAAGTCTGAAGGAAGAGATTTGTGGAAAGCAAGCAACCAAGATGTCAACGTTCGTATGAATGGCTACAATTCATTTAGAGAAGAAACTCGCCTTATTTAGATTCCTTATCTAAAATAGTTTCTTTTATAAAATAATTATTGCAAGAAACTGGGGGGTAGTTGTTATGCCCATAAATATCCTCGCCTTAATTAGGAGATCTCGCCCTAGTTAGAGAGGTAACGCCCTCGGTTGGGCCGGGAAAAGGAGATGGCCTGTCATGGATCATTGCAATTATTGGGCCTGGCCTAAGGAAGGGTAATGCGACATCTTATCAGGAGATGTCGCCCATAGACAAAGGGTATCTCGCCCTATTAAATGATGAGATGGAGATTCTCCCATACTGTACTCTAAAGAATATAATGAGCTATGGACCTATGTCCTCGGTTACAAGCAATTGAGGGAGGGGTCTAGTATGAGATCTCGCCCATAGACTTTTTAAATAGCCTCTCACATAAACTTGCCCCATGGCAAGTTTAATTATAGAAAGCGAAGATTATGGACTATAGATGAGGTCCTTGAATTAACTAAAGGCAAGATCTCGCCTTTATAAGCGAATCTCGCCCGATTACCAATAGATCTCGTCCTCATTCAGTTTTTAAGGGCTGCCTTATAGCTATTTTATCTCCGTGGCTTACGGAAGGTATTGACCCCGAAAATACCGGGTCAATAGCTTAATCGTTACGATCCGAGAAAATAGTTGGGCTTTAAGGTCCACATCAGAGGCGGTGATCACAGTCCAATGGGCTTCTCGAACAAGGAAACCTAGCCCATTACGATTACTTGTTCCCCAAGAACTACGTTTGGCTTGATCCCTATAAATAGGGTACGTAGGCACATTGTATGGTACGATGCAAACCCTTGCGACAAAGAGAGAATTCAATATTCGATCTAAATTGCAATAATCACACCATACAATCTCAGCCATTCCCAAATCGAAAACCCTAACCCTAAACGTCCTACGCTGTTCGCTGTCATCAACCACCACCACAATTCCAGCAACCCTCCCCGAATTTGTTTTCCCAAATTCCTCCGTTAACAGTATTCTCACTATTCACTCTTCTCCTTCTCTGTTCTCTACTGTTTCTCTCTCTTTTTCTTCCTGCTTTCATAAATGGGTTGAAGGAGCTTCTATTTATAGCCCTTAACCTCACCTACCACCCCTCTTAATTCAACAAAGTCTGTCAAAAGCTCAAGATTGGTTGGCCGGAATTCAACGGTCGGTGGCCGAAATTGGTGCCGCCCATCTAGAATTCTTGAAGGTTGGTGGAGAAAATCCACAAAGGTGGGTTTTACTAATTCACATAATGGATCGGATATGGATTTTAGTTTATCCGATCCAATAATAACCCGATCCGACCATTTACAATCACTTATATATAATTTTAATATAATATATAAGATAAATTTAACTATATATAATCAAATTAATCTATTTTTCTAGGATTCATTATTTTATTTCTCATTCAAGTATTTTCTTCATCTTTCATGTGCACTATTATTTCATTAGATTTTCATATTCTGTATACACCATTATTTCATTAGATTCAAACGAATGAATATGTACATTCAAAGTTATTTGTTCATATTTATTTATTTAATAGTTAAATTTATGTCAATAGTTATAATATATATACAAATCACATATACTTCAATTCAAATTTTATTATTAAATCTTGAATATTAAATTTTGAGATTTTTTTTGCTATTTTAAAGATTTTTTGGTTTAATTTTATTTTATTATTTTACTGTTTGTTATATCAATTTTTAATTTTTATTTTAAATTTAAATGGATCCGGAGGTCCGATCCGATAATCCGAAATCCTAATGGATTGGATATGGATCATGCTATTAATAATCCAACAACGATTCGATCCGAATCCGAGCCGTCAAATTTAAATGAATATGGATATGGATTTAGTCGACTCCGATCCAAACCCGATCCGTTGAGAAGCCTACAAAGAACTGCGAGTTTGCAACTCAAATTAATTAATAGGGTTAATTATCAACTAGATCACTTATTTCACTTCAGTATATCAAAGGGGTCACCAATTTCATTTCGGTATCATTTGAATCACTAAAATCATCATAAATATCAAATAAATAACTCTAAACATATGTTTGAAATATAAAAGTAATATTTTATTGATTCTACACATTTTTCTCGAATGTTGCCGCAACCAAATGAATAATTATTAAATTCTATTATTTTAAATGATATATTTAGATTATTAAAAATTCATTTACTATTTATTTTTAAATTTATAGTTATTTTCCTTGTTTAATTAAAAATAAATAGTAATGAAAATTTTAAATTCTAAATATGTTATCTGAAATACTAGAATTTTAACAATTATTAATTTAGTTGCGACAACATTTAAGAAAAATGTGCAGAATCAACAAAAGATTAATTTTATTTTTCGAACACATATTTAGAATTATCTATTTGATATTTATTATGATTTTAGTGACTAAAATGATATCGAAATGAAATTGGTGACCCCTTTGATATATTGAAATGAAATAAGTGACCCTATTGATAATTAACCCTTAATTAATATGTATATTTTAAAGAAGCATTGCAAAAATAAATAAATTCTAACTATTTTATTTCGGTGAAATACCATGATTAGCAAGATATTTTTCATAGTATTAGATTCAAATTAGAACCTATTGGCAATCAAAAACAATGGTGAACAAAAAATAAATTCCAAGTAATCCAGTTATATTGTTGGGGAAGTAGGTTTAGCAAAAGTAGAGTATGAATTAAGCGAAGTGCAATGAACAGCAACGAATCTGTAGTAAACTTAGCCTGTAAGGCAAATAATGAAATTACTCTAATAAACAAGACAAGAATCATGAAATTAATAAACAAGAAGACTTGTACAAGTCTTCATAACCTAACCAAGTAGATCAATGGGCCCATTTTTTGGCTTACTATGTACAGTTAAATCTCGGTTCCGACAGAATGGAGATATTATATTTTTATTCTGAATAAAATAATAAATTCGATAAAATAATTTTTTATCTCAATCCCAAACATATTACTTTTTAAAGAGGTTTAACTGTATTATCGGCGGAGAGAGGAGGGATTATGTTGAACCGTAACAAGTTTCAAGTTTCGGCACATGTCAGCGGCATGGAAAGCCGCATATTCACTAACAATTGTATATATGTATGTATATATACTATACACACGTAGGATGAATTATCGGATTAACCTATTCAACCTCACACTGGATCAAAAATAATACTACTCCCTCTGTCCCCAATTATTCTTCCCATTTGATTTGTCGGCCCTGTTCATAACATGAGATAAATTGCTAATTTACGTCTAATATATAAGACCAAATATAGTCATGAGTGATCTTGTTGGATTCGTATTTATGAGTACTTTAATACAGTAAAGTTTTTATATTTAAAACTAATACGAAATTGAAGATATTAACGATCAAAAGTGTGCGTTGGCAAACGTGTCCGGCCGAAATGGGAAGAGTTTTAAGGGATAGAGGGAGTAACAAATAAATTTTCGTTTTCCACATGACGCTTTTAGTTAATAATCAATAGAAAATTGTTAATTAATTTTGAATCCTGCATGTCATGCTAACGATGATTCTACTAAAAATAAATTTTATTTTAGCTTTTGCTCTCGCCAATAAAAACGAAGGCCGGTACAACATGATAAAAAAGAAATAACATTTGGCCACGCCTCTCTTACAACTGCCCCGGCCATGAATCTTAACTACGTACCGTCTGATAATGCGAAATCTCGTCTATGTACATTGTATGATGCCCCCTTCCTCCTCCACTTACCAGGCTAACATAATCAAATGAGGCCAGCACATATTGAAGTAAAAAGGTTGTTGAGTGAAACACTACTTAATTGGCATGTACTCCCTCCCTCCGTTCCTAATGGATTCTTTACACTTATTATTTTGGGCCGTCCCATTCATTTTCTTACATTCCCAAAATAGTAAGTTTTAACACTATTACACCCACTATTTCACTTATTTTAATAATACTTTATACTATTACACTCACTACTTCACTTATTTTAACAATAAAATCACTATTACACCCACTACTTCACTTATTTTAACAATAAAATCATTATTATATCCACTACTTCATTTATTTTAACAATATTACACCCACTTTTCTTGTCCTCCGTGCCCACCAGGAACGTAAAGATCTCAGTGGGACGGAGGGAGTAGTATTTTTATTCGCATTGTACATTTATAGCTACACCTGCTCACAAGTGGTTATATGTAATTAATCATAAACCAAATGATCATATATATATATATATATATATATATATATATATATATATATATAGGGTTGGATATATAGGGTTGGACTCCATAGCAAACACCTTATATAACAAACAATAAAGAACACCTCATATCTAATAGATTCATTGCCCCTGGCGGGGCCACCCAATACAAAAAGTTCTTATTTTTTACCCTCTATCCATTCATCATCTCAAAAAAAAAAAAAAAAATTAAAAAGTTACTGTTCATGATGATGACGTCATCATGAACAGTAAAATTTTAATTTTTTTCCCCTGGCTTGATAAAGGGTACACTACTACAAAACTGAACTTAGGATATACCACTTAGATAGCGTTTTTCCAGAAGCGCTATCGGAGTGCATTACTTAAATAGCGTTTTTTTAGAAAAGTATAATGTAAGTTAATAAATAAAAAAACAAAATTAAAAAAAAAATTCAAAAATATATACTAAGATAGCGGTTAAGTGAAAAACGCTATTGTAGCTTGCACTTCAATACCGTTTTCGAGACACGCTCTCTAAGTTACCGTATTTTAAGAAATATATATTTATTTTTTATTTATAATTTTAACACTAAAACACGAAAAATATTCATTCGTGTCAGTTTTAGGTCATAACCTCCTCTCTCAGCCTCAGCCGCTCACGTCGCCGCTCACCCTCGCCGCTCTCAACACCCTCTCGCCGCTAATACAACCTCTGTTCTGAACCTCGATCTGTTCTCTACCTATGTTCGATTTGGGATTAAAGATTAATTTGACTGAGGTTTCATTTCTTAACTCTCTCTCTCTCTACAAAATATACCCTCGCCGCTAATCTAACTACAACCTCTGTTCTCAGTTGAGTTTTCTACCTCGATTTGGTCTCACGAGTACTCAGGTTTCATCTCTCTCCATCTCTCTCTCTCTCGCTCGCTCTCTCTTTCTCTCTCTCGATACAAAGTCGTGAAACTTTGGGGGTTCAATTTTGGGTTCAATTTTAGGTTCAATTTTAGGGGTTCAATTGATTATAGGTGTGGCAAAATTATAGGTATGTATTTCTACTCCTCTGTTTTCTGTCGTCGAGTCTCTGTTTTTCTTCCTCTTTCTTCTTATTTTTTTCTGTTTTTCTTATTTGTTGTCGAGATAGTTGTTTTTGAGTGTGCTGAGTTGAAATGTTATTGTTGTTCTTAGTTTTACAATTTTGGTTTCAATTGCTGTCGAAGTAGCTAAGTTTAGCGAGTCAGTTTGTTTTCATGTGTTATATATGGAGCATGGAGGGAAGGTGACTGAAATCTTAATGATGTACTGTTGTATGAGTTTTAAGTCTTGCTTTCTGTGTTTCCCTTGCATGTCTTAAGACCTTACTACCTCATGTTATATATGGATGCATTACAATTATTTGTCATTTCACTATTTCTTTTCTTTTATTATGTCTGGATTTGTTTCATTGTTCATCTTTATGACTTTAACTGAGTTGCATAAAAAAGATATGAAATGTGAATAATTTTACTTTTGGTCATTGGACACACCAAAGTATCTAAGATAGAGGGAGGGTCTCTTTGCTGTTATTTCTTATAAATCTTTGTCCTCATTTTGAAAATGTTAAACTTTACAATTGATTATTATATTGCAGAAAAACATTGCTGGAAAATTTTTAGACAGCCTCGTGAAATGGCTCTGTGACAAATAGAAGCAGAAGAGTATAATAATCATGATTCGTAATGACTGCTCAAGATTGAATGGCTCTGAGCAGTACCTGTCCATGCCAATAGGAGTTTGAGATAAGAACTTCGGACTAGAGTAAAGCTATGAATTGTTTTGCACATAGTTTACGATGATAGGCTGTAGCTAGAAGACCCTCGTATCAAGGTATCCTTACTTCATTTGTAGAGATTAGCAAGCATATTATGTGAATTTTAGGACGCTTATCATATTACTATTCCATCTGTGCATTCTTAAGTATTTCCGTGTTTTATCGTAGACTGCAAATTTAATTAAATTGTCTCAAATACTTCTCTTTCAGTTATCTTAGTAAAGTAATTTGCAGTACAATCTTACAATGAGAAATGGCCCAGTACTGCCACAAGTTGAGTACAATTCATATGATGTTACTAGATAGTATTAAGAAACAAGAAGCACTTCCTTTGGATGCATATGATGTTGCTAGTGATCTTGCAGTAGAGGGAAGAGGGATCCCATGGAGTAAACAAGATCCTGATAACGAAGCTCTGGGATCCATAGCTGCAGAGGTTTACTGCCCTTCCATGTTGCTCAATTCATATTTACAGACAAGGTTGTCTTAGTTAATGTACTGGCAGCAATTTGTTTTGTGGATGTAAGCATTAAATTGGAAATTTTAATAGCAGAATTTATTTATGCATTTTGTGATCAAAATATTATGACTTTCTTTTGCCAAATATATCGCGGAGTATATTATTGTCTTTGTATATTTATTATTTCTGAAAATGGTAAGAATACTACAGTTAAAAAGGAAGGCAGAAAATTAAATATATTTTTTTTTTAATAAAAATTGTCACTTACATAGCGCTTTAAAAAGAGCTATACAAGAACATGCACATTTAGGAAACACTTACTTAGATAACACTTCTGGAAATGCTATCTAAGAGTTTCACTTACAGAATGGCCAAAAAAACGCTATCTAAGTGATCCTCACTTCAATAGCGGCTTCTTAGATAGCGTTTAAAAACGCTTTGTAAGAGCTAAAAAAAGCGCTCTCTAAGTACAAATCTGTAGTAATGGTAAAAAAATAACAACTTTTTGTATTGGGTGCCCCTGGCAGGGCCAAAGGATCTAATAGATCTAAGGTGTTCTTTGTTGTTTGTTATATAAGAGTGTTCTGTATGGAGCAAAGACCTATATATATATATAGGTTTTTGCTCAAATACAAACCAATCTTTAAATACAAATTACAAACTAACACTAAATTAATTATATTTCATCTATTCTAATGTTCCCGCCAAGGGTACCTTCACAAAAAATGCGTAAAATAATTGGTTCTATCCAACAACAAAAAAAATCTTGCCGTGGAAATGCGAAGCATTTAAGACAGTAAACGGATGAGTTAGGTAGTCATGAGGGCCGAATGCTCTCGACACACCCGTCAATCATCTACTGCCTTTACCATCCTTACAACTTTAGAATGATAAAGGCGCGAAATGACGTACAAGAAGGTGCGAAGCACCGTTAACCAGTGAAATCCACTGCCACGTCATCACGTGAACAGTGATTTTTTTTTTTGGATAGAGCCAAGTATTTTAAACATTTTTTGTATTGGGGTACCCCTAGTTTGATCATTAGATTAGTATGAAATGTTGGATTGGTGATTAGTTTTTAGTTTGTAGTTAATCTTAGTTTGTAATACTTAGCAAAAAAAAAAAAAAAAATCTTAGTTTGTAGTGGAGTAGGACTCTATATATATATATATAGGCAAGTGCTCAAATACAAACCATTCTTAAAATACAAACCTACAAACCAACACTAAATTAATTATATTTTATCTATTCTAAGGTTTTCGCCAAGGGTACCTTCACAAAAAATGCTTAAAATAATTGGCTCTATCCAACAAAAAAAATAAAAAAATTTCAAAAAAAAAAAAAAATCTTGCCGTGGAAATGCGAAGCATTTAAGACAGTAAACAGATGAGTTAGGTAGTCATGAGGGCCGAAGGCTCTCGACACACCCGTCAATCGTCTATTGCCTTTACCATTGATTGCCATTCCTTACAACTTTAGAATGATAAAGGCGCGAAGCGCCGTACAAGAAGGTGCGAAGCACCGTTAACCAGTGAAATCCACTGCCACGTCATCACGTGAACAGTGAATTTTTTTTTATTTATTTTTGTTGGATAGAGCCAATTATTTTAAGCATTTTTTGTATTGGGGTACCCCTAGTTTGGTCATTAGATTAGCTTGAAATATTAGATTATGCTTAGTTTGTAGGTTTGTATTTTAAGGATGTTTGTATTGGAGTAGCCCCCTATATATATATATATATATATGTCTTAATATCCTATCACGTACTTATAATTATATATATACTGTTGAATATCCGAGAGTTGGAGAACCGAAAACTGGGGAAGATATATGACCACTAAGCCATAGATGGCCTGATGCAACATACTCTTTAAACACGATATATGTCGCCATAATACCCCGTGAAAAGTAAATTATCACGTACGCACATGCATGATGAGTTGATCTTAAAGTTTGGTGTGTGGCGCTCAGTCAGAAAGGCGGCTTATAGGCTGGAGTCACCCACCAGCCCGCCATCTATTTCCGACCCCGGTTGAACATGCATGTGCCAGTTTACCACGATCATCTGTTAATTCACATGTACATTGGAATCCAACACTTTGAGAGCTCCAACATGACAAAAGTTCGATATGCTCGACATCCATTCTGTTTTTACTACTCCCTCCGTCCCAATATACATGTCATTTTTCTAAAACAAATTTGTTCCAAATTATATGTCCCTTTTCTATTTTCAATGCAAATTTAAGTGTAGTTTTACAAAACTATCCCTATATTTATTGTATCAAAAATTTGACTTTTTTAAACTTAACTCTATTCTTATTTTCCAACGTATTAAATAATGGTATTAGTAGGAAAATTTTATTCAACTAACTTTATCTTAATATGTGTGCTTTTTAGAAAAGGGACATGTAAATTGGGACGGAGGGAGTAATACATTAACAAAATTTGAGTATGGACGTAATGTTTATCAATTTTCCATAAATGTTAAAAAAGAAAACAGATCGATTAGGTCAGAGTACTGATCTCGAACTTACGTAGAATAACACAGGATATGATATGGTGCGACATGGAGTGTAGAATCAAAATGGTGTATTAAGTACGTATTAACACACATTTTAGTATCCCAACGAAAACTTCTTATGGCTTTGCGCGCTCACTTCTACTATCATGCTCGGTTCATAAGAATCCAACAAACACTTAATAATTCACTCCTGACTTATTTAACCAACTCAGACGACTGATATCCAACTAGAATGTGGAGATTACATATCCACGCCTTACCCATCACTTGAGATTCACACATGCTGCGTCTACCCATTGTTGCAATACTTGCATGTATCCTCTTATCATCCATGATCCATATACATCTAACATCCCTGTGTTTATCAAAATATTCATTCTTTACTGATTTTACAACAAGATACAAATTTAAATAACCTGAATCTTGTGCTATACTAGCTAGAATCCAGGGTCGGCAACCAGGATTTTATTTTGGAAAGGACCACATTATTTTTAGGGGGACTGATCCAGGTTATTTCGAAAATTATTAAAATTTAAAATTTCTGCAGTTTTAAACAGTTGAGAGTTGGGTATTCCGGTATAGCTTTTAATTATGATTACTAGCTTATAACTCGTGCTATACACGGGTTTCTTTTAATATGTTATAAATTTTATTTTATGCTATAATTATGTTTTTTTATATAATCATTATTTCGTAAAAATTATTTTAATATTATTTTAACATAATTTAATATAAATTTAGTTAATGATTTACATGATTTAAAATTATATTATAGAATTTTAAGTTAAATATGTCGTTGACGGTATTCGAAACTTGAATTTTTAGTAAAGTATTTTAATCATATAATATACCTTATAATTACATCTAATGGTTCTTATTAATTACCAAAAATCTAACAGCAAAATGGTGTAATATTTTTGGATATACGTTAATGATTGAAAAATTATGTAGTTTAAAATTTATAATATAAAATTTTAAAAAAAAATATGTCGTTGACAGAATTCCAATCTTGAAATTTTAGTAAATTAATTTAAACATATAATATATCTAATCATTAGATCTAATGGTTCTGATTTTTTACTAAAAATCTAACAATCATTATTCGTTGTATACAGATTTCTATTATATTTTGTTAGTGATTAGACGATATAGTGTTATATTTTTGGATATATATTAATTATTGTAAATTTATATTTTAAAATAGAAGTTAACGTGTTTTATTTAGAAAGAAATATTATTGATTAGAATATACGATATTTTAGGTGTTTATATAACGTAATATCATCAATCAATTAAAAGTAAACCTCTTTTAATTAAAAAAAAGGCAATCGACTAATTATCACTAATTATATTATTTACTATTTATTTTAATAATTATGATTACTGTGCTGAAAATCGAAGTGACAAACTTTCAATGCCCAAAACTTTATTTTAATAAATAGGATAACCAAACCGAAAACCAAAACTTTTAATGTTTCGGCTTTAATATAATAGTACTAGCTTATAGCCCGTGCGAAGCACGGGTTACTTTTAAATACTTTTAAAATTATATAATTAAATAAAATAGAGAATAATTTATTACGAATTTATTAGTAATAATAATAGTTTAATAAATGATATGTATTGATTAGAATTAATAATATAAAATCTTAATGTAAATTTGTTGTTGATGGGATTTGAACCTTGATCTTTGGAAGATGGATTTAAATAAAGAATATTCCTTATTATTAGATCTAACGGCTATGTGAAAAGTATTTATGTTTGATATATGGTGTTGAAAAAGAAGAGAAAAGCCGAAGAAGATTGTGTATTGAATTGATGAAGATTGTGCAGATGAGGTTTAGAAGAATAGAGTTATGTAAGGCAACGGAGGTTTTAAGTTTAGCTGTATTAGTAATGGTATAAATATAAAATACTACTCTGTATTGGTTTAACGGAATTCATTTGATTTGTTTTATATTATAAATAATTTAAAATTAAATAATTAGAGTGAAAACCAAAACTTAGGAGAAAACCAAAACTTTCAATGTTTCGGCTTTAATATAATAGTACTAGCTTAGGGCCCGTGCGAAGCACGGGTTACTTTTAAATACTTTTAAAATTATAAAATTAAATAAAATAGAGAATAATTTATTACGAATTTATTAGTAATAATAATAGTTTAATAAATGATATGTATTGATTAGAATTAATAATATAAAATCTTAATGTAAATTTGTTGTTGATGTGATTTGAACCTTGATCTTTGGAAGAGGGATTTAAATAAAGAATATTCATTATTATTAGATCTAACGGCTATGTGAAAAGTATTTATGTTTGATATATGGTGTTGAAAAAGAAGAGAAAAGCCGAAGAAGATTGTGTATTGAATTGATGAAGATTGCGCAGATGAGGTTTAGAAGAATTAGAGTTCTGTAAGGCAACGGAGGTTTTAAGTTTAGCTGTATTAGTAATGGTGTAAATATAAAATACTACTCTGTATTGGTTTAACGGAATTCATTTAATTTGTTTTATTTATAAATAAGAGTTGTCCGGATTTGTAATTAATTTTTGTGGTTAAAAGCAATTAACTTGTTAATGGTATTTTTAATTTTTCTTGCAGGTACCAACTGGTTTGATGCTTCTTCAGTACTGCATGATTTCAGTGATGGTCGGGATAATCCTAATTTTATGGTTTGATACATTTGACGCAGTAGTTAGCCAGGAATGTGAAACTTATACAGAGTCTCTAGATGATTGAGTTATAATCAGTTTGTTTTATCGATTAATATTTTGGGAGTGGGATGTTTATAAAATTAATTATGATGTATATTATAAATAATTTAAAATTAAATAATTAGAGTGAAAACCAAAACTTAGGAGAAAACCAAAACTTTCAATGTTTTGGCTTTAATATAATAGTATATAAAATCTTAATGTAAATTTGTTGTTGATGTGATTTGAACCTTGATCTTTGGAAGAGGGATTTAAATAAAGAATATTCATTATTATTAGATCTAACGGCTATATGAAAAGTATTTATGTTTGATATATGGTGTTGAAAAAGAAGAGAAAAGCCAAAGAAGATTGTGTATTGAATTGATGAAGATTGCGCAGATGAGGTTTAGAAGAATTAGAGTTCTGTAAGGCAACGGAGGTTTTAAGTTTAGCTATATTAGTAATGGTGTAAATATAAAATACTACTCTGTATTGGTTTAACGGAATTCATTTAATTTGTTTTATTTATAAATAAGAGTTGTCCTGGGATTTGTAATTAATTTTTGTGGTTAAAAGCAATTAACTTGTTAATGGTATTTTTAATTTTTCTTGCAGGTACCAACTGGTTTGATTCTTCTTCAGTACTGCATGATTTCAGTGATGGTCGGGATAATCCTAATTTTATGGTTTGATACATTTGACGCAGTAGTTAGCCTGGAATGTGAAAATTATACAGAGTCTCTAGATGATTGAGTTATAATCAGTTTGTTTTATCGATTAATATTTTGGGAGTGGGATGTTTATAAAATTAATTATGATGTATATTATAAATAATTTAAAATTAAATAATTAGAGTGAAAACCAAAATTTAAGAGAAAACCAAAACTTTCAATGTTTTGGCTTTAATATAATAGTACTAGCTTATAGCCCGTGCGAAGCACGGGTTACCTTTAAATACTTTTAAAATTATATAATTAAATCAAATAGAGAATAATTTATTACGAATTTATTAGTAATAATAATAGTTTAATAAATGATATGTATTGATTAAAATTAATAATATAAAATCTTAATGTAAATTTGTTGTTGATGGGATTTGAACCTTGATCTTTGGAAGAGGGATTTAAATAAAGAATATTCCTTATTATTAAATCTAACGACTATGTGAAAAGTATTTATGTTTGATATATGGTGTTGAAAAAGAAGAGAAAAGCAGAAGAAGATTGTGTGTTGAATTGATGAAGATTGCGCAGATGAGGTTTAGAAGAATTAGAGTTCTGTAAGGCAACGGAGGTTTTAAGTTTAGCTGTATTAGTAATGGTGTAAATATAAAATACTACTCTGTATTGGTTTAACGGAATTCATTTAATTTGTTTTATATTATAAATAATTTAAAATTAAATAATTAGAGTGAAAACCAAAACTTAGGAGAAAACCAAAACTTTCAATGTTTCGTCTTTAATATAATAGTACTAGCCTAAAACCCGTGCATCAGCACGGATTTTTTTTATATTATATAAAAAAATTCATTAATTAAAATTAATTTTTTTAAAACATGAATTTTGGAGGCTTACTTTTTTATATGAGATGATTTGATAACAATTATATAAGTGTTATTCATGATATTTCTAGAAAAGGAGGGATTTAGTTAGAAAATATAGAAAAAATGATAGGTTTTAGTTAAAAAGAATAATCAATTAATTATTAGTAATTATTACTTCATTTCATTAAATAGAATGTCTGTGGTATGATTAGAAAAATAGAGAATTTAGTTAGTGAAAATTAAAAAGATTATTTGTTTTAGGTAAAAAAGGTAATTGATTAGTTTATAGTAATTATAATTGAATTACGTTATTTTACTAAATACAATTGCTCATATTGTTTTTAGAAAATGAGAAAATAATATTGTCGATTTTAGTTAGAAAATATTGAAAAGATAATATGTTTTAGCTGAAAAAGGTAATCGGTTAATTAAAAATATTATAAGTTTATAAGTTTATTTTATTAAATAGAACCATCCGTGATATAATTTAAAAAAAATTAGTTAGAGAAAATAGAAAGGTAACGTGCATGATTTATGTGGAAAAAGTAATTGATTAGTTTATAGTAATTATAATTTAATTATGTTATTTTATGAAATAAAATTGTTCATAGTTTTTAGAAAATGAGAAATTAACGCTACCCGTTATATTTATAGAAAAAAAAAGGGAATGTAATTAGAAAAAAATAGAAAAGATGATATATTTTAGCTGAAAAGGTAATCGATTAATTATTAGTATTATAATATTATTATTTTATTTGTATTAAATAGAAACGCCTGTAATATAATTATAAAAATGGAGATATTAGTAAGAAGAAAGAAAAAAGGTAACGTGTTTTGCTGAAAAAAGGTAACCGTACATGATATAATTGGAAAAAGAGAGATTTTAGTTAGAGAAAAGAGAAAAGATAACGTGTTTTGATTGAAAAAGGTAATTGATTAGTTAATAATAATTATATATAATTATGTTATTTTTTTAGCTGAAATGGTAATTGGTTAATTATTAGTATTATAATATTATTATTTTTATTATTAAATAGAAACGCCTGTAATATAATTAGAAAAATGGAGGTTTTAGTAAGAAGAAAGAAAAAAGGTAATGTGTTTTGCTGAAAAAGGTAACCATCCATAATATAATTGGAAAAAGAGAGATTTTAGTTAGAGAAAATAGAAAAGGTAACGTGTTTTGACTGAAAAAGGTAATTGATTAGTTAATAGCGATTATACATAATTAAGTTATTTTTTTACACAAAATTGCTCGTAGTGTTTTTAAAAAGGTGATATTTTAGTTAGATAAAATGTAAAAGATATTTTATTTTAAATGAAAAAGGAAATTATTTAGTTATTGAAAAATAGAAAAGGTTATATGTTTAAACTTAAAAAGGAAATTGATTAATAAATGAGAAATTTTAGTTAGATGAGAAATTTTAGTTAGATAAAATATAAAAAATATTGTATTTTACTTGAAAAGGGAAATTATTTAGTTCTTGAAAATAGAAAATATAATATGCGTAACCTGAAAAAAGAAATTGATTAGTTAATAGATCTGTAATTGAGTAAGGGTAATTAGGTAAATTCAATAGGTACCAACCAACCAAACTTTTAATGTTTCAGCTTTAATATAATAGAATAGATAGATAGATAGATAGATAGATAGATGTAATTTCAGCATTTTATATGGACCTGGCCTGTCTAGATTGTTATGGTGTTACCTCGCGCCGTTAAAAGTGCATGGGCCGGAACCTGTTCCTATACATTCTACTTTGGATCACTTTCACCGACGTGTGTGTAAGTGTATTGGGCTCATCATGCTAGTGTTGAATGTGGATTGTGGAGTAAATCAATGCTAATGAGTTCCTTTCCATGGGTGGCGTTAATCGTTATAATAAACTTAGGTAACTTAGTCGCGCTTTGCGCGGTATTTAAAATTTTATTTTTAATTATTGAAAATTGATAAATTAATATAAAATTAATAAATATTTTAAAAATTTTCTAAAAAATGTAATTTAAAATAGTTTGTATGAATTATTAGTTGGAAAAATATTCTCATTGTGTATCAAATAATAATCTTAAATATACTATAAACATGAAAATAGCAATTACAATATTAAATATAACTAAATAACATTTTTAAAGAAGATACCCCTCTCATAATATACATGCTCAGTAATAGTATAAGAACTTTTATTTAGAATACTAATTTATTTTGACACAATATTAGGCAATTTATTCGCGCTTCGCGCGGTTTATAAATTTTTATTTTAAAATATTTAAAATAGATAAATCAGTTCATATTATTTTTAAAATTTGGTCTATGATGAATTTCCTTAAAAAAATTGATTTAAACACAATTTACATGAATTATTAGTTGGAAAAATACTCTCATTATATATCTAAATATGGATAATCTTAAAAATATCACAAACATATAAAAAAAACAATTTACAATACGAACATAATCTTTACGATCAAAAGTTACAAATATTGAATATAACTTTATAACGTTTTTTTAAAGCCGACGCCCCTCTCATAATATAATGTTCAATAATAGAGTAAGAATTTATTTAATTAGAATACTAATTTAATTTGACAAAATATAATAAAACAACGGGTGTAAAATTTTTTATCAATTTAATCTCCCGATAAAATGGTTGGGTTTGTTCAATTAAATTAGTTTGGTCATAACCCCTGTATAATTTATTCATGTGCAAAAGTAAAAATTTGTTTGTTTTATTTGTATACAAAGTTTAGATATTAAGGGTGGCAACAACACCCTTTTTCTGAAAAACAGCTGAAAAAGTGTTTGGTGATGTGTAAAATAATTGCAAGCGCACAGTTTTTAGTTGTAGCAATTACAGATCGATCCTCAGAGACTATGAATTTTCAAAACCCTAATAATTAACTCAGGCGAACTAGACAATAAGATTTGAGATGAGATTTAATTAACCTAATTAACAAAGATTATCAAATAATATAGAAAATCTAGAAATCCGAATCCATTAATCAATCACAATTAATATCAACTCGCCCTAAAATCAATCATCTTTTCTTCACAAATAAGATATATCAATCAACGAGACAAGCATATACTATGAAACTTGTTATCTAACAATAACCTATCAAAACTTCAAAGAGCAAGCATAGGCTATGAAAAATAAATCCGGTAACAATAATATATCAAAATCACTTTGTCAATTGAACAATTAAGCACCAAGAAAAATTATGAAAATCAATTAATAGAAACGAGAAGAAATCAAGAATAATTAAATCAACTTCATCTTCATCCTAGGGCAAAAGATTTAGCTAGACATGATTATTAAACTAACAAAACAATTATAAATATAACATGAACAAAACATGAATTATCGAATTAAGCAAAACTAATATTTAATGCAATATGGTCACGAATTCAATTAACAGCCTAAGTTATTAATCCTAATATTACTAACGGGAATGGCAGCAAGGCAATTAATATTAAAAGATTTGAACCAACCAATGAACTTAGCAAACAAGCAGGTAACAACTTGAATAAATTTAATAATATATTGACGAAATAAAGTGCCGCTCCTAATCTACGAATAGGGCTGCACAACTTTCCGGTCTGGACCGGTAAATTAGACCGGATCGGGTCTACCGGTCCAAGGACCGGACCGGACCGAATATAACCGGTCCGGTCCCCGGTCCATAAAATCAAAAAAATCCGGTCTTCGGTCCGGTCCGGTCCAAACCCTGAAAACACCCGGTCCGGATCTGATCGGACCTGATTTTTATATATATAGTTAATTTTACACTATCTTGTCTTTTAAATTATATAGTTTAATGATTAACTATAAACACATAACATATTTAATGATCCAAATTGGTAAATAATAAATTTATGAAATAGTATATATAAACACTATAATATATATGATTAAATTTCATATTTCATACTATATACAATTTATAATTACGTTTACAAATTAATGTTACTTTACAAATAATATGACATTTACTTATTTTTAAATTTAAATTAACTTACCAAGTAATTTAAATATCAACAAAGGATGAAAATTAAATTTAAAAAATTAATTTTTTTTATAAAATATTAACTAACCGGTCCATACCGGTCCGGTTCCGGTCCGGACCGGGTTTTTCCGGTCCGGTCCGGTCCGGTCCAAGACCGGTTATGACCGGTCCGGTCCCCGGTCCATGAATTCAATAAAATCCGGTCTTCGGTCCGGTCCGGGTCGGTCCGGTCCGGTCCGGTTTTTGACCTTTGTGCAGCCCTATCTACGAAAGTAAAATAACTTATAAAATTATAGGTGTCTAAATTGGTGTCTAAGGTGGTCTAAATACAAGAGAGGTCCCCTTTGATTACAATCCGATCTTAAATATAATTTCTTCAATTTCCTTTTCTTCTCGGATAAGTATTCGATTTTTCCTCTAATTTCTTTGACTTCAAGAATTTTCCACCTCCTTTCCCTTTTTGCACCTTTTTCCTATTAGAAATCTGTTTTTATTTATTTTCCTACAAAACAAAATAAAACAATTTATTAATTAATAAAATTACGAAAACGGACATAAATTAGGTATTAAAAATATGATGAATTATGGACCTATCAAATGCTCTCATACCTATCTTTTGCTCGTCCTCGAGAAAAATAAAATATAAAACACTACCTAAATAAATAATACCACTTCCGTAGGTGATCACGGTTGCATTTGGCATATGCAACAAGTCCTTTAAACCCCTAGGCAGCCCTAGTGGACGAGTGAGGTCTCGTGAGGGCCTATAGTGAATGTACCCACAAAATCCATCTAGCTCATGTAAAAGATTGCTCAATGCAACACTACACATACAAGTCATCTTATGCTACATCAACTAAAGAAATCAAAGTGAGTTTGCAATGTCTTGGTGTGTAAGGTGCAAGTATTCACATAGTCTACTCAAAGAAATATGCATATGTCATCAAAAGTCCACGTCAAGTGTAAAAATAAGTTGGTAACCATGCTAAGCCCACAAGAGTACACCTTAGAGTCAAAACTTGGGATCTCATATGCACAAAACAATCAATAACTCACCTTTCACTCACAAAAGAATATTCACTCAAGAACAAGGTAAGTGTATCACTCCATTCCAACAAAATCATAAGCATGCTTGACATTTGGTATCAATCTAACTTTAACACAACATACATTAATGACGATAATCAAAAGGTCTTTTATTTGGGTTGTAATGGGGCTAGGGACAAGGTATGTCAAGTAAGGCCAAATAAGGTGAAGTGTCAAAAGCTAGAAGGAATCATTATAAATCACACACATCACCATACATCCTCCCCATACATGGATTTTTATTTTTTTTTCCAACAAAATGCTTGACTAGTCGAATGAAGAAGGATCACACGAACACAGAAACATTAGTATGCTCTCAGATAACTTTTTTTCTTTTCTTTTTTTTTTCTTTTCTTTCTTTTTTTTTTCTTTTGAGAGCTAAGATAGACAATATATATAAAACCACAATCCTTCTTCAAAAATTTCTTGAACGACTAACAAGTAAGCAACAAAACCCAATATTTCCCCAAAAGTAATGAACAAAAGTTAACCCATCTCACACACCTTATTACTCCCTCAACTTCCTATTAGCCTTTGACAAATTGGGATCAAGTATATGTATGGCTACAAGAAAAAGGGTCTAGGCAAGTAATGTGGTGTGTCACCGAAAAAAATAGGTTTTAGCTCAAAGGGTAACTAATTGATCACATATAAAGGGTGTGGTAATTTGGATAATAATAGGTTATTCCTAAATGCCTTTATCATCTTATCATCAAATAATGTCATGCATTTTAAGAAAGGTCTCAAACAAGTGCTAACAATGCAAACAACATGTGGACACTCAAGCAAACGAATATAAAATGCAAAAGATATGCATATAGGCTCAAAATCTCACTTGGTGGTAAAACATAATTAATCCCAAGCAAAAATCTCTTTAATGCACCTACTTGTACTCAAAGCATGGAAACCAAATCTTCTTGCACATATTCATGTCCTTTTAATTACTTACAACATTCAATAAGTCTACTAGTTTCAACTCGCTAGTGTATGTGTGTGCACAAGAACTTAGCATATCACTTCTCAGTCAAAAGAATCAGAAACACAAGAGTATTATAGCATGTAAGGGTGCATCAAGCTAACTTTAAACAAGTAATCATTTCACAAGGCTAGAATTATTTTTGAATTTTTCAATTTTTTAATTTTTTTTGGATTTTTTTTTATAATAATACTACTAAATCCCTCTCCCATACCTAAATCATGCATTGTCCTCAATGTATGGAAATGAGAAAAAAATGATAAAGTAAAAGGACGAGAATACCTGATAAAGGATAATGGAGAAACATTATTACCTATAAAAAGAAACACACACACACACACAAAACACACACACAAATACACAGCGCAAAAACTCACACACACACAGTTGTTCCCCCATACCTACACTTGACTATATGGGAGATACATTACGAAACAGATATATTAACCAATACCAGATCGGGGGAAAACAACACATGTAACACAATTATCAAACATTCGAAACACACCCACAAAAACATGATTATCCACTAGAGAAACTTGATCATGCACCAGAATAAAAATCATGCACCTAACATCATTCATAGACCAATTAGATGCTTCTTTATGTTGTTTAAGTAAATTAATCACTTGACATTCTTGGTTATGAACTAAGTCACCAGAAAGAATATGATGAGTTTCATTATCAACTTGTAAAGACTGATCAAGAGTAAAAAAGGACGGATTAGGAACGAATGTGGGTGGCTCACCAACAGAAGTCTTAACAACGGACTTAGGATCAAAAGAACTATCCTCAAGTTGGGTTTCATGCTTAGAATAAATGGCATTCAATTCATCTAACATCTCATCACAAGAAAAATTCCTATACAACTCATGAAGTTCTTTATTGCTCTCATACTCTAACATAACATCTTTCTCAAGAAAAGACTCAATTGCACTATCCTCAAGATTCGACCACGAAACAACCTCATCTATCAAATTAACTCCTACAGGTTGTTCAAAAAGCTCATTAGGTTGATTTCCTACATTAAAGACATTAAGATCTATCGTCATGTTTCCAAAAGTGAGTTTCATCGAACCATTCCTACAGTTAATCAAAGCATTAGAGGTGGCAAGAAAAGGCCTTCCTAAAACAATAGGAATTTGATTTTTGATACTCTTGACTGGTTCGGTTTCTAGAACAACAAAATCGACGGGAAAGAAAAAATCACCAACCTTAGTCAACACATCTTCCACTATACCCGTTGGAGTTTTAACAGAACGATCAGCTAACTGAAGAGTAACACTAGTCTTCTTAAGTTCACCTAAACCCAAGGCCTGATAGACTGATAATGGAAGAAGATTCACACTAGCTCCTAGATCGAGTAAAGCTTTATCAATGAAAGTATCACCTATGACACAAGAGATGGTAGGACAGCCAGGATCCTTATACTTCACAGGGATTTGATTTGACAAAATAGAACTAACATGAGATGTTAGGAAAGCTTTCTTAGGAACATGAGTGGTTCTTTTATGGGTACACAAATCTTTTAGACAATTAGCATAAGAGGGAACTTGTTGAATCGCATCTAAAATAGGAATGTTAATCTTGACTTGCTTAAAGACTTCCAAAATCTTATCTAACTGAGCAGATTGTTTGTTTGAAGTAAGCCTTTGAGGAAACGGGGCTTTCGGTTTAAAGACTTTTTCATTAGACACATCAGATTTGGGTTTCGAAGGTGGTTCATCGGATGGTGATGACTCATCAGCTTTATCTACTTCAGAATTCTTGGGATTCGAAGATTGTTTAAGACTAGGATTCAAGAGCAAAGGATTTGGTTCAGATGTTAGCTTATTTTCTTCTTGAGTATTGGCACCAGCATGATTATTGAATTGATTACCAGACCTTAAAGAGATAACAGAATTCACATTTTCATGAGATTTTTGATTTGGATGAAATTTAGGATTAGTCTCAGGTTGACTAGGAAATCGATTTTTCTCTCTCTCACTGATTGTGTTTGCCAATTGACTGACTTGGACCTCTAGCTTAGATATGGCTTGAGTGTTAGAATTTAATAGCTGCCTATCTTGGGTCATAACTTGCATGAAAGATTGTTGAGATTTAAGTAATGCCTCCATACACTTTTCAATAGAATTCAGTTTCTTATCAGATTCAATAAAACCAGGAGGATTTATGGGGACTGAGTTTGGATAATGACCAAGATTTTGCGGAGGATATGAATTAGGATTTTGAGTTGGGTATGGAACAGGATTGGGCTTTTGAAAAGTAGGTTGAGGATTTTGATTATATTTATTGTATTGACCTTGGTTCCATGAGAAATTTGGATGATTCTTCCAACCAGGATTATATGTGGGTGCATAAGGATCATTCCTAACTCTAGGTTGAAACATGGCATTGACTTGTTCAATTTCAGGGCAATTCTCTACCACATGATTAGGAGAACTACAGTTTGCACAGACAGACATTTGAGATGACACATTGTTGGTTTCTAAGGCTTCTAGACGTCTAGTGATTGTGGCTAACTTAGCTTCGGTTGCAATAGAATTACCAACTACGTGTAAGCCCTTAGATGAGTTAGAATTTTTAGCTTCCTGATTAGGTTCCCTAGTTGACTCCCACAACATTGTTCTTTCAGCTAACTCCTCAAAAAATTGCCAAGCTTCATCTTCATCTTTATCCATAAACTTACCATTGCACATAGACTCTAACAAAGCAATGGTTTGGCTATCTAAGGCTTCATAAAGAATTTTGCAAAGTCTCCATTTTTCTATACCATGTTGAGGACATTCAGACAACAACTTTTTAAATCTATCAAAATATTTCCAAAAGGACTCATTCCGATTTTGTTGAAATTGGTTGATTTCATTCCTAAGCCTGTTTGCCTTATGGTTTGGAAAATATTTTTTAAGAAAGATAGCAACAAATCTCTCCCATGTGGAAATAGAATTAATGGGTAGACTATACAACCACTGTTTAGCATCTTCTTTTAAAGCAAAGTTAATAAGTCTGAGCCTAAGAATCAGTTGTTGAACTTTTTGCAAAGCACACACTTCCTCAAACTCTCGAATGAAAAGATATGGATCCTCTCCTTCTACCCCTGCAAACCTTTGTAACATGCTAATGTTGTGATGTTTGATTTCAAAATTATTCGCGGTTACTGCGGGTAAGACTATGCATGAGGGTTGTGATACTCCTTAAGTTTTGATGATCACAAACAGTAAGCCATTTGGCTTATTAGGAGATATAAAACAACATGCTAGTTGTATATGTACTAACTTGGTATTGCAGGATACTTAACCTTACTGGTTGTATAATCAGTCTATCTAATAGCAAGCCAAAGTTGGGGTACAGTAACAATTGGCAAGCCAGGTGTATACAAAGTCTGCTTACCATTTGTCTTCATCAGACTCAAACAGCAAGCCATTTTCAACTGTTCAGAATTCCTGTAGATAAAGATCAACCAGACATATCTATGCTCTCAGGAAACTTGGTTGATGATATGGAAATGCAGAAGTATAAAGCCATCTATCTGTTTAGCTCACCAGAACCAAAATAGCAAGCTGACATGAACTTGCTATGTTATTTCGGTACTGTTCTAACTTGGTTTTGCAGGACAAAATAGCTTACTGATTATATAATCAGTATATTTCAAATAGCAAGCCAGTTTCAGAAACAGCGTGCCAATTTCACAAACAGCAAGTTGTTTGTGTCTGTCAGATTTAAAGAACAGTGCGGTTTTTAAGGAGAAATTTGTGGGAAACATCTTTAGGATTATTGTAAGAGTCCTCTGAATTATTCTAGCACGCCAGCACACATTTCAAATATATTGGGAGACAATAAATTCTTTGCTTTGAAATTAAAGAAAGTAGCATGACATTTTTGACTTTCCATTTCCAACCACATGCTCTTAACTTCTCCTTCAATTAACAAATATTTTCTTCATCATATCAGAGACACACGCTCCTTCTTCTCTCTCAATCTGAAATCTAGAAATTCAAAGCTCCTCCATTATTCTTCATATCAAAAATCTCAACGGCTCTTTGAATCCGAACGTTGGATTTTTACCTATATATATTCTCTTGTGATACAAACTACAAAGGCCCGAACACTCCTGAATATCTTTCAAGTACAGAAATAAAATATACACATACAACTTCAAAGCCTTCATTGCAAAATTCTACTAAAACTCTCAAACCTCTTAATACACGCATATTCATATATTCAGAGGGTTCATAGGTTGAGTTGTATTTATTCAAATCATTGTATTGTTCAAGTTGTAATTGATTTGTTGTTGTACAAGGTTGGCTTAAGGTTTTGGGTGGGTCGAACTAGGCTAGAGAAGGATACTTGGAAAGTATTGCTTAGAGAGTTAGTTCAGCACAGCAAACAGCAAGCCATTTGTAAACAGCAGGGTGTAAGGGAGATATATTGTTGGATCTTGTAATCGGTTTTATAGTTGATCAATAATATATTCTCTTACCAAGTTTGGTAAGGGACCAGGACGTAGACCATAGGGGATTAGGGGTCGAACCTGGGTAAAAGATCTTGTGTCACATTTTATTTACTGCATATTTCATTCTGCATTGCATTTTAGATACAAACAGCGTGCCATTTGTAAACTGTGTTATTACAAACAGCAAGCTGTTTCTGGTAATTTTCAAAACAGGTCATAAATAAGCATTGTTAGCCATAAACACCTATTCACCCCCCTCTAGGTGTTGTTTTCATTTGGTATCAGAGAGAGGTATACTAATATTTCTGTAACAGGAAGGTATCGATCATGGCTGAACAATGTCTCGAAGCTAAATCCGATTATAGAGCTCCTCTCCTCACTGGATCAGAAAATTACAACTGGTGGAAATGTAGAATGGAAACATTCTTGTCCAAGAGACCACTGGTATTAAGAGTGGTGCAGAAAGGAGACTTCGAATTTCTGGATGATAAGAAAAAAATAAAAGATGTTGATGATCTTACTCCCGATGAGATTATTAAATGTGGTTATAATGGAGAAGCTAGAAATTCTTTAATGAATGCATTTAATCAAGCTGAGTATGACAAAGTTTCGTCTCTAAAGACAGCAAAGGAAATGTGGGATGCTTTGGAAACTTACCATGAAGGCTCAACAACTTTGAGAAAGGTGAAGCTTAGCAAATTAATGAATGATTTCGGAAACTTCAAGCTCAAGGATGATGAAACTATTAAGGAAGGTCAAGCAAGGTTCCAGGTCACTATAAACTCCTTAAAGAGACTTGGAAAGGATATTCCACAAGATGAAATTAACATGAAAGTGTTAAGTGCGGTACCATTTATTTATGAAGCTAAGGTCACGGCCTTGGAATCATCCTTAACAATCGACACCATGGATCACCTAGCTGTTTTTGCTGTGCTAGAACAGTTTGAAAGTAAGATAAACAAAAGTCAGGTTGAAGGTGTTCGGGTTCCTGTAGCCAAAATGAAGAATTTGGCTCTTCATTCTACAAACAGCAAGCCAGCTGCTACAAACAGCAAGCTGAGAGAATCTGATGAAGAATCTGATGAAGAACTTGCACTCATTTCATAGAAGATCAAGAGGCTTATTGAAAAGAAAAATAGAATGAAAAAGGAAAGAGGAAGCTTCTCCAACAAAAAGAAAGTCCAGGAACAAAATTGTTTCGAATGTGGCAAGCCAGGCCATTTTAAAAGAGATTGTTACAAGTTGAAGTCAAAACAGCCTGCTGTTTTCAAAGACAAGAGAAAATCGAAGGCTTTATTGACTTGGAGTGATGATGATTCAGACTCCAGTGATGACTCAAGTGAGGACATGGTAAATTTGGCTCTTGTAGGTCTAAATGATGAAGAAAGCTCACAAGGATCCATAAAAGAAGAATTTATGGATAGTGACTATTCGGATTCAGAAGATGATGCAAGTGAGGTAAACTCAATTTATTCTGAATTAAATTCCACTCCTACTATGCTAGAAGAATTAACCATGCAGGTACCAAAGAATGTATCCATAATTAAATTCATGGAACTAAAAAATAAGAATGACAAGCTGGAAAAGAAGAACAATCAGTTGAAGAAAATTATTTCTGATTTAATGGCTGAGAAGGCTCCAGAAATAAATCATGATGATCTTATTGCTGATTTAAAAGAAAAACTAGGTCAAATCGAAGGAGTCAACAAAGTAATTCTACGAAGGAATGAGGTGCTCATGAAAGAACTCAGGAATTTGAGGTCACAAATTGAAGCTAGAGATAAATGTATTAAATCATACAAGCTCAAAGAGTCCAGTCAAGCCGAATCCTCAAAAACTGCTGAGAAGAGAATTCAGCAAGCTGAACTTGTCAAACAGCAAGCTGAATTGATTTTTCTTCTGGAAAAAGAGGTCAAAGACCTCCAGAAAGGGATGGAAACCTTCGTTCAAGGAGAAGACAGCTTAAAGACAATGATGAAGAAGGGAAATGTTCCTTTGGTCAGAGAAGGAGTTGGCATGAACTTAAACAAGAAGCTTGGTGCACTCAAATACGATGTAAGAAATGGCATACCATATAATTATGCCATGCCTTGGAAGATATGCAACAAGTGTGGTGGAAAAGGCCATCTGGAAAAATATTGTGTGGCTCAAGTCAATCATAAAAGGAAAACAGCATACCAGAATGAACCAATCATGCGACAAACAGCACGCCGGAATGTTCCTGACAGAAGACAAACAGCTTACCAACAGTCACCAAAAGTGATCCAAATGTGGATCAAGAAAGCTGATTTAAATGTTTTATATACTCTTGCTACTAACCAATTTGGACCCAAACCTATATGGGTACCAAAACATTAAGTTGGTATTTGTTTGTTTTGTAGATATGTCTTGCCACTAAAGGGAAGTCAAAATAATGGATTTTGGATAGCGGATGCACTAGACATATGTGTGGAGACAAATCTCAATTCATGAGTCTCAAAATGAAGAAAGGTGGAAGAGTTACAATTGGCAATAGCAAGACTCTTTGAATACTTAGTATTGGTTCTATTGGTAATAGTAATATTTCGATTGATAAAGTTCAATATGTCAAAGGTCTTTCATATAATTTACTTAGTGTCACTCAATTTTTTGATGATGGACATTTTGTTAAGTTTGGCATAGATAAAACTGTTATTACTATTGGTGCTAACAAAATCCCCCTAGTTGTTAGAAGGGAAGGAAATATATATGTATTAGACTTCGGAATGCAGGAAACAGCATGCTGTTTGGCTGCAATCGACAATGATCCATATATATGGCATAGGAGGATGGGACATGCATACATGGACTTGCTTAATAAATTATCAAGCAAGAATCTGGTCAGAGAACTACCAAAACTGAAATATACTAAGGTTGAAGTGTGTTCGGCATGCCAATTGGGTAAACAAATTCGAAGTACTCACAAAGCAAAGAAAATGGTATCTACTTCTAAACCTTTAGAGCTACTGCATTTGGACTTATTTGGTCCAGAATCTTATAAAAGTATTGGAGGCAAACAATATGGTTTTGTAATAGTAGATGATTATTCAAGATTTACTTGGGTAGTGTTTCTTAGTACTAAAAATTGTGTCTTTAATGAGTTTAAGAAACTGATTAAATTACTTGAGAATAAGCTTGATACAAGACTTGTAGGTATAAGAGGTGATAGAGGAGGTGAATTTGTCAATGAGAACTATATTGCATATTGTGAAGAAAGAGGAATCTCCCATGAATTTTCTGCTCCAAGGACTCCACAACAAAATGGAGTGGTGGAAAGAAAGAATAGGTCACTTCAAGAAACAGCAAGGACTCTACTGCAAGAAAGCAAGCTACCTAGGAGCTTTTGGGCCGAAGCTGTGAGTACAGCATGCTATTTGTTGAATCGTATTATAATCAGGCCAATTTTGGATAAAACTCCATATCAATTGTTGAGAAACAAGAAGCCTAATATCACTTACTTCAAGATTTTTGGCTCTAAGTGTTTTGTGCTCAAGACAATTGGTAAAGATGGTAAATTCGATCCTAAATCCTATAAGGCTATATTTCTTGGTTATTCTTTAACAAGTAGAGCTTATAGAGTTTATAATGTTAATAAACATATTGTTGAAGAATCTATTGATGTTACTTTTCAAGAACCTAACAATGATCTACCAAGAGATGAGGAAGAATTTCCAGGTATGCAATCTCAAGTTACTGCAAATCAGCACGCTGGAAGTGCAAATCAGCACGCTGGAAGTGCAAATCAGCAAGCTGGAAGTGCAAATCAGCAAGCTAGAAGTGCAAATCATCAAACTGGAAGAACAAATCAGCAAGATGGAGGTTCAAAACAACAAATTAAAGATAAAGATGAAACTGAAAGTCAAAAAGCTAAGGAGGATGTAGACACTGATGATCAGCAAGCTGGAAGTTCAAATCAGCAAGCTGAAGTAGAAGATACAATCTCCAAAATAGCAAAGATGACTTTGGAAGGACCTAGAAGGTCAAGGGCTACTGAAAAACTACCTATCTATGATGGAGAAGGCCAGTTATCACCAACAAAGATAAGAAGGACAACTCATGAAGAAATAGCTCAACATTCTTTACCGAGGGCAACAAGAACGGTCAAGAATCATCCTCCAGAGTTGGTCATTGGTGACATTACTGATAGAATTACTACAAGAAGAGGGAAAGCAAATTATTGTGCACATGCAGCCTTCCTAGCTCAAGAAGAACCCAAAAATATCAATGAAGCATTAGAAGATGAGAATTGGATCATGGCTATGCAAGAAGAATTAAATCAGTTCGAAAGATGTGAAGTTTGGGAACTTGTCAAACCACCAGAAGATGCTTCAATTATTGGAACAAGATGGGTGTTTAAGAACAAAATTGATGAATTTGGCACCGTTACTCGAAATAAAGCAAGGCTTGTGGCTCAAGGATATAATCAACAAGAAGGCATTGACTTTGATCAAACTTATGCTCCTGTTGCTCGTTTGGAATCAATAAGAATGCTTCTGGCCTATGCATGTTTCAAGAAAATCAAGCTATATCAAATGGACGTGAAGAGTGCATTTCTAAATGGCGTGCTGGAAGAGGAAGTTTATGTAAAACAGCCTCCTGGATTCGAACATGAACAATATCCAGACTATGTGTTTAAGCTAAAGAAGGCTCTTTATGGTTTAAAGCAGGCTCCTAGGGCTTGGTACAAAAGGCTTACTAAGTTTCTTCTAAAAAATGGATTCACTCGAGGTAAAATCGTTCCCACATTATTTATTAAGCAAAATGATAAAGATATTCTTATTGTACAAATATATGTGGATGATATTATTTTTGGAGCTACTAATGAATCTATGTGTAAGTGGTTTTCCAAGTGTATGCATAGTGAGTTCGAAATGAGCATGATGGGTGAGCTCAATTATTTCTTGGGTCTTCAAATCAAGCAATCTAAGGATGGAATTTTTATACATCAATCCAAGTATACAAAAAGTCTACTCAAGAGATTCGGTTATGAAGATGTTAAGTCAAAATCAACTCCTATGATGCAAAACAGCAAGCTGTTTGCAGATGAAAATGGTAAGGCTGTTGATATTAAAAAGTATCGAGGTATGATTGGTAGCTTACTATATTTAACTGCTTCTAGACCTGACATCATGTATAGTGTGTGTGTTTGTGCTAGGTTTCAATCCAACCCTAAAGAGTCTCACTTAAATGCTATTAAAAGAATATTTCGATATCTAAGTGGTACCATTTCTCTTGGTTTGTTCTATCCTATCACAAATACTTTTGATCTTGTTGGGTATAGTGATGCAGATTATGCAGGTTGTCAAGTTGATAGAAAAAGTACTAGTGGTGTTTGTACATTCCTTGGACAAAGCTTAGTTTCATGGCAATGCAAGAAACAAACCTCTGTTGCTTTATCCACGGCCGAAGGAGAATACCTAGCAGCTGGAAGTTGTTGCTCTCAACTTTTATGGATGATTCAAACACTAAGGGACTTTGATATCAAGTGTGGAAAGATTCCAATCAATTGTGACAACACTAGCACCATCAATATTTCGAAGAATCCGGTGAATCACTCAAGAATGAAGCATATTGATGTTCGACACCATTTCTTGAGAGACAATGTTGCTAAAGGCAAGATAGAGTTGGTCTTTGTTCCAACTGAATTTCAACTTGCTGATATATTCACAAAACCCCTTGCTGAAGAAAGATTTTCAACCATTCGAATGGAACTTGGCATGTGTTCTTTGTAAATCAGCACGCTGGATGGTAATTGCTGGTCAGGTTAGCTTACCATTTGTTCTATTTGCATGTTACAATTGGTATGCTGATTACATTATATTCTGGCATATCATTTGTTGATCTTAAGATTTTTAGTTTTTGATGGATTAAGGGGGAGAACTTTAGGAGAATGGTTTCTAATTTGGTTTCTAATTCTTCTGAACATGCATTTTAACATATGATTTTTATTGTTATATTTCTTACATGTTAGATCATCGCTTTATATCTAATTTTGAGATGCAGAGATTTAGGGGGAGTTATTCTAATTCTCCTAAATTAGTTGTAATCATCAAAAAGGGGGAGATTGATACTCCTTAAGTTTTGATGATCACAAACAGTAAGCCATTTGGCTTATTAGGAGATATAAAACAGCATGCTAGTTGTATATGTACTAACTTGGTATTGCAGGATACTTAACCTTACTGGTTGTATAATCAGTCTATCTAATAACAAGCCAAAGTTGGGATACAGTAACAATTGGCAAGCCAGGTGTATACAAAGTCTGCTTACCATTTGTCTTCATCAGACTCAAACATCAAGCCATTTTCAACTGTTCAGAATTCCTGTAGATAAAGATCAACCAGACATATCTATGCTCTCAGGAAACTTGGTTGATGATATGGAAATGCAGAAGTATAAAGCCATCTATCTGTTTAGCTCACCAGAACCAAAACAGCAAGCTGACATGAACTTGCTATGTTATTTCGGTACTGTTCTAACTTGGTTTTGCAGGACAAAATAGCTTACTGATTATATAATCAGTATATTTCAAATAGCAAGCCAGTTTCAGAAACAGCGTGCCAATTTCACAAATAGCAAGCTGTTTGTGTTTGTCAGATTTAAAGAACAGTGCGGTTTTTAAGGAGAAATTTGTGGGAAACATCTTTAGGATTATTGTAAGAGTCCTCTGAATTATTCTAGCACGCCAGCACACATTTCAAATATATTGGGAGACAATATATTCTTTACTTTGAAATTAAGGAAAGTAGCATGACATTTTTGACTTTCCATTTCCAACCACATGCTCTTAACTTCTCCTTCAATTAACAAATATTTTCTTCATAATATCAGAGACACACGCTCCTTCTTCTCTCTCAATCTGAAATCCAGAAATTCAAAGCTCCTCCATTATTCTTCATATCAAAAATCTCAATGGCTCTTTGAATCCGAACGTTGGATTTTTACCTATATATATTCTCTTGTGATACAAACTACAAAGGCCCGAACACTCCTGAATATCTTTCAAGTGCAGAAACAAAATATACACATACAACTTCAAAGCCTTCATTGCAAAATTCTACTAAAACTCTCAAACCTCTTAATACACGCATATTCATATGTTCAGAGGGTTCATAGGTTGAGTTGTATTTATTCAAATCATTGTATTGTTCAAGTTGTAATTGATTTGCTGTTGTACAAGGTTGGCTTAAGGTTTTGGGTGGGTCGAACTAGGCTAGAGAAGGATACTTGGGAAGTATTGCTTAGAGAGTTAGTTCAGCACAGCAAACAGCAAGCCATTTGTAAACAGCAGGGTGTAAGGGAGATATATTGTTGGATCTTGTAATCGGTTTTATAGTTGATCAATAATATATTCTCTTACCAAGTTTGGTAAGGGACCAGGACGTAGACCATAGGGGATTAGGGGTCGAACCTGGCTAAAAGATCTTGTGTCACATTTTATTTACTGCATATTTCATTCTACATTGCATTTTAGATAAAAATAGCGTGCCATTTGTAAACTGTGTTATTACAAACAGCAAGCTGTTTTTGGTAATTTTCAAAACAGGTCATAAATAAGCATTGTTAGCCATAAACACCTATTCACCCCCCCCCCCTCTAGGTGTTGTTTTCAGGTTGAGCGGTACGAGCGGGATAACAACGGTCTTTCAGTGAAACAGCCATGACTACGGGTTGAACTTCTAATTTTTTTGACTCAAATTCTAGTGGGTGAAGAGAACTCAAGTTGCCTTACTACTTTAGGAGATGACAGATTGTTTTGTCTTACTAATCTAGATGTAGTGTCTCGAACCCAAGCACTTTGCATACAAGAGAAGTAAGTAATCAAGTAAGCACGTAGCAGACAAGAGCTATAAGTAAACACCTAAAAAAATGGAAAATTAAAAAGAAAAATCTATTTTATCCTAAGAAAAATCTAGACCTTGCTCCTAACAATAAGATACTACTAAAAGTCACAACTCAAAAAGCATTCGTCCTGATTGGCCAGGCAGGTACAAGCATTGCCAAGAGGCTAAACACCTTTCTAGACACCAATCCAAATTATCCAGGTAAGCGTCACGCTTGCCTAGACACTAAACGAAAGAATACTTAGTGATTTGTTCCTCCCAGATTCTCTTCCTAATTGAGCGCGAGATCCTAGGGGCCAACGTCTACTTAATTTTATTAAGGAAAGGATATGCAAGATGAACGAATTAATGATTTGTGGGCCAAGGAAAGGGTGATGAAATCCCTCACCTTATCTTGTAATTGGGTGGCACCCTTACGATTGATTGAATGATGCAACACACAAAGAACAAGAAAATAAACACTTATGGATGTACTACACTACGTGAAATCTAGATGATGTGATCCTATGTGAGAGAATGAATGATGCAGCAAATTGGTTATTAACAAAAAATTAACTAACTAATATATTTGGGTTTTTTGAATATTTAATTTTTCTTATGTTTTTTCAATAATGAGAAAAGAAAAATAGAGAGAGGTGATACGGAATACCGAAAAAGCACTTCCAAAAATTTCAAAAAAGATAGTGAGGCCTTCCTACGATCTTCTTGTCCAAGCTTTTCTCCGCTTCGCAATTCCTTAAAAAAACAAAAGAAAACAAGAAACTAATCCGAAGAATTAATATCAAGGAGTGAAAAATACCAATAGTCCCCGGCAGCGGCGCAAAAAAAAACTTGATGTGTAAAATAACTGCAAGCGCACAGTGTTTAGTTGTAGCAATCACAGATCGATCCTCAGATACTATGAATTTTCAAAACCCTAATAATTAACTCATGCGAACTAGACAATAAGATTTGAGATGAGATTTAATTAACCTAATTAACAAAGATTATCAAATAATATAGAAAACCTAGGAATCCGAATCCATTAATCAATCACAATTAATATCAACTCGCCCTAAAATCAATCCTCTTTTCTTCACAAATAAGATATATCAATCAACGAGACAAGCATATACTATGAAACTTGTTATCTAACAATAACATATCAAAACTTCAAAGAGCAAGCATAGGCTATGAAAAATTAATCCGGTAACAATAATATATCAAAATCATTTTGTCAATTGAACAATTAAGCACCAAGAAAAATTATGAAAATCAATTAATAGAAACGAAAAGAAATCAAGAATAATTAAATTAACTTCATCTTCATCCTAGGACAAAAGATTTAGCTAGACATGATTATTAAACTAACAAAACAATTATAAATATAACGTGAACAAAACATGAATAATCGAATTAAGCAAAACTAATATTTAATGCAATATGGTCACGAATTCAATTAACAGCCTAAGTTATTAATCCTAATATTACTAACATGAATGGCAGCAAGGCAATTAATATTAAAAGATTTGAACTAACCAATGAACTTAGCAAACAAGCAGGTAACAACTTGAATAAATTTAATAATATATTGACGAAATAAAGTGCCGCTCCTAATTTACGAAAGTAAAATAACTTATAAAATTATAGGTGTCTAAATTGGTGTCTAAGGTGGTCTAAATACAAGAGAGGAACCCCACATATATAGGGAAAAATAATAGACTTGAGTCCCCTTTGATTACAATCCGATCTTGAATATAATTTCTTCGATTTCCTTTTCTTCTCGGATAAGTATTCGATTTTTCCTCCAATTTCTTTGACTTCAAGAATTTTCCACCTCCTTTCCCTTTTTGCACCTTTTTCCTGTTAGAAATCTGTTTTTATTTCTTTTCCTACAAAACAAAATAAAATAATTTATTAATTAATAAAATTACAAAAACGGACATAAATTAGGTATTAAAAATATGATGAATTATGGACCTATCATTTGGTAAAATTTAAAAGTAGCTTTTAAAGAAAGCAGGTCCCACTACTACAAAAAACCCTAAAGAGACCACCTAAAAACCATCTTAGAGACCACCTCAAGAGGGGGTCTCTAGGTCAGTGGTCTCTTAGGATAAGAGACCTCTTCTTTGAGGGGGTTTCTTAAATAGAAATAAGAGACCAGCTATTTAAGAAAAGTGGTCTCTTAGATAGAAGGAAAAGAAACCACTTATTTAGATTAGATGGTCTCTTATTTAAGAAAAGAGACCAGCTATTTAAGAAAAGTGGTCTCTTAGGTAGAAGGAAAAGAAACCACTTATTTAGATTAGATGGTCTCTTATTTAAGAAAAGTGATCTCTTACGTAGAAGGAAAAACGCGTGAAAGGTAATACCACCATCTTGTTTTTTTGAAATTGCAACCGAGCTAGTGCATTGTGCAAATGAAGTAAATGTATCAGTTTATCAATAAATATAAATGCTTGAACAATAATGAAGCATAAACAATGATTCCACAAATTTATCAGTTTAAAACTTCTACACACTTTGGTAAATATCTGAAGATAGTACAAATCAATAAGCTTTTACAATTTAATTTATCAATATTCTTACATGTAGAGCATATAGTTAAGCAAGCTTGTTTCTTATGTATGTCTTCTTGAAGCTTATCATCCGTCATGATTGTCAAAGGCTCAAAGCGGTGCCTTCAAGCTTAAACCTAGATCTTGATGTCTATTTCAGAATCGAGTCGAAACACAAAGCTTTTCACACACACGGACTCAAAACTTCACGATCTATACAAGCATACAAACGGAAATTACAAACAATAACTACAACAAAATTTCCGGTGAACAAGAACTTTCCGGTGAAATTAAAACCATTTCAAAAATCTACGAATTTAACATATATCGCCTCAAAATTAAACGATCTATAACATATATACTATCAACAACAATTAATAATCAACCAAAATTCAATTTGAATTTAAGCCGAAAATCAAATTACCCAAAATCAAAATTTAACGAGAGGATGATATAGAAAATCGAACCCTCATTAATTTGGTTACTTAAACTATGATTTTGGTAATCAAAATCAAGAAGAACAGTCGGTTTAATCTTTGAAAAAAAAGAAGAAGAAGAAGACCGAAGAGAGAGAGAAGAGAGAAATGAGAAATGAGAGAATGTAGAAGAGAGAAATGAGAGAATGTAGAAGAGAGAAATGAGAGAATGAGATGGTGTCTACTGTCTAATAGTAACGAGCCCATAAAAAATGATAAGAAACCACCTTTTTAATTAAAGAGGTCTCTTTTCATGTATTATAAGAGATCTCTTTTTTAAAAAGTGAGGTTTCTTTTATTAAATAACCATTTATTTAAATAATAGGTCTCTTTACTTATATTATAAGAGACCATTTTTTGAAAAAATGTGGTTTCTTTTTTTAAGTAATCAATTATTTGAATAATGTGGTCTCTTATTAGCGGTTCCTTTGCCTATATTTGTAGTAGTGGATCCCCATGTTTTTGAAAAAAAACTGCTTTTCAGCTTTGGCGGAAAACAATTGTTGATTTCAACATCAAATCTCACCAAAAACATTATTTTTATTATATTTTTACATCAAAACATGCACATATCAACAATGATGCCAAACAGTCATCAATTTTTTACAACACCACTTTTTTCACCAGCACTTTTTCTAAAAGTACAACAATTTTTAACAGCAATCCCAAATAGAGTGTAAAGAACTATGCACTTCCATACTTTATTACAACTTCCACAATAATTGATAATAAAGATTGCTTGAGAAGTTAAGGTTAATAATATTTTTGAAAGACAACATCCCTCTCATAACATACATATTCAATAATAGTATAAGAATTTATTTATTTCGAATATTAATTTATTTCGATACAATATGATGAAACAATGGGTGTCTAGCTCTTTTATCGATTTTATCTTATGATGAAATGATTGGGTTTGTTAAATTTAATCGATTGATCATAACCCATATATAATTTATTCATGTGCAAAATTAAAAATTTGTCTATATTGTTTGCACACAAATTAAATATTTATTAAATATTGAATCCTTAAAATATTTATTATATTAATTTATTAAAAATATTGTATGGTCGTGGTTAATTTTTTTATTACATATTAAAAATGTGTAGAAACTTAATCCTCACGACTCCAATAAATCATTAGACCGTCTATCAAAAAAAACGTTGCATGTTTCAGCGATATGATATCTATTGTGCAATATATATGAAATGAACGTAGTTATAACAATATAAATTTTTATCTAATCTAGTTTGCTATGTGATTGTTCAATATCATTTTTACAAATTATAAGTCCTTTTCTTAATAAATTGATTTACTATAAAAAAAAAATTATCAACTAATTAAACAAATTCAGATATTGCGCTCTTGGAGTAGCATATAATTTTTAGATTTTATGGTTATTGTCCTTAGCTTATTTGTAAAGACAACTTAAAATGTGCATTTTCAGTTTGGAAGTTTGAATTTTGGTTTTTTTATTCTTTTCTAGTAAACATGGAATAATAAATTTTAGTTTTCTTTTATTCTTAAAATAAGACATATGAAAATTAGTATCACCTATCTTTTTTTAATTTCACTAACTTGTGAAAATAAACTACTGTTCATAAAATTGAAATCAAGTGTGTAATATATAAACATATAATCACATTGTTATATATATGTTCTGTAATTCAGATTTTGGGTTAAATAACATGAAATTCACTTTCATTTAATAGCGAGTATATTTTTCCTACATATATAAGAAGAAATAGCTTACGTAGATCTGACAAATCTTTTTGTACATTCATGTCATGTACTTTAGGGTCTTGAACGAAAATGACATGATATTAAATCGTGTACACGATATTTGAACACAAAATGACACTAAATTACACAAATTTTTTGTTGTACACGAAATGAAATGAAATACGCGAATAGAAAAATATAACAATTATATGAAATATTACTATGTATCCAAGTTATGTAAATATATAATTATCTGTCTTAGAACAACATTGAGATGTTAGAGCAACTCCAATGAAGTTACTTATATTAGATCCATAAAATAATGATTACTTAAAATATGGGGAATGAAAAAACTCTTTCACTCCAATGGTGTTCCCTATTTCAATTACTTATATTTTAAAAATAATATTTAATTAATAAGTATAATGAAGTATGGAGGATGGTTGGGATAATATATTATATTTAATTAGTAAGAATGGAGGATGAAGGTACCAGAAGCTGAGGTGGCAAATATAGGGGAGCAAAATTGCTTCCTCACATATAGGGATAGAGTTTCTCTCCCCTAAAAATTATTAGTAAGGGGGAGGATGGTTGGAGGAACAATTTTGAAGCCAAATCCATAAATCAGTCCATGTGGAGGCAATATATGTAAGGGCTCACTAACCTTGGAGATGCTCTTACAAAACTAAGAGTAGCATGCATGGTGTAAAGTCTCCCAAACAAAATGAAACTCTTCTTTCTAAGGACAGTTCTATAACTTATTTTTAATATTTTCTTTTTTTGTATAAAAATAGGATTGTTCTATTTTTATACAAAAAAAAATATCAAAAATAAGTTATAGAACTATCCTTAAAATCCGTGCCGGAAATTGGTCCGCAAATGTAAACAATTACATGGGACAGAGGGAGTATATAATTTTAAATGTATCAACCTTTTTATTTATCATTATTATTAATTTTTATAACAAAAATTGTAGCTGCTGCTGCTCTCTCTCTCCACCTTTCCCAAAAGATGCTAAACTAAAGTTTAAGAGCTGATATCAGTTTTTTAAGTTTTTTTTAATTTTTTTTTATTTTTCTTTATTTTACATAAAAATATCATTGAGAGTCTAGTACCCCGTGTCCAGTCTAGTACCCCGTAACCCCGTTGCCCGTTGGTAGATTTTATCTATCAAAATATTAGATTTTGTACTAACTCCTTGTAAATAATAAATCTTATTTTCTTTTCCTTGATTTTACTTTGGCTTTCACTAAATATCTCTCTATTTGAGAGCCTAATATCCTGTTCGTGGATTTTGTATACCCATATATTAGATTTTGTTATATTAGTTCATTTATTTGGATAGTATAGAATCGCAGTTCTGGTCGGTTGTTTGAATACATTATGAGAAATCGGATATACATATTCCTCACGTTTACTACAAATTATTAGATTATCTCGTCGAAAAGACTATATAATTTAGTGATATAAGCTAGAGATGTACCATAATTAAAGATATGTTCAATGATTGGATAAAGGAAATTAGTGATATAATTTACTATGTGTTTGTTCAGTTTTGATTGTTTTTGTAGATGTTGTTTCCCCTTTTACTGATGATTTTTGCACGTTTGATTATTTTTGTGTATGACATATGTCCTTTTATTGATGAATTAATAATCAATAAATAAATAGTGATTTATAAGAAAATATGTCCTAAATTGACCAATTTATTATGAAAATATTCACTAACAATATTTTCATTAACTCTATAACATATTTTTATTTTTTGATTGATAATTTATACACCAAATAATTTATAGTACTATTTAAGAGTATATTTAATATTTTGAATAATTCAAATATATTGCTAGGTCAAATTTTTTTTCCCCATTAATTATTGCATAGTTAAAAAATTTCGTAATTAAAATGTTAAAAAATGATTGGTTTAAAATATATTCTAACATTTAATTGGTTGATTAGCGCTTTTTATGGCTGAATTATTTAATACTTTACATAACTTAAATTTTGAATGTGTATTTAGAATAGTGTGGTAAATAGTTTTATGTTGTTAATAATTTTTAATTCATGATTTTAATTGTACCTTATGATTTTGAATTGACAACCCAGCACTGTAAAAAAAATATTTATCTATAGGCACACATAATAATGTAAACAAATCAGTGTAATGTGATAAGGATTGATGCTTACAATTTAGTAAATCACTGAATTATTGAAGTTTGCTACTGAGTATTCTAATGGGAAGTAACTCTGATAGAATCCAGACTGGGGATGATAATAACCTAGATCGTTTTCTATTTTTTCTTGTCAGAAACCTTTTTCTGTTGAATTTATTGGACAATTAAAACACGACACATATAACACATATATACAATCGAAATAAAAAGATAATCTGTCATGCCTTATAATAAAAAGATATAAAGTAATACCTTAACCGAATTTGATATGATTAATCATGAGAAGAATTGATGCATACACTTAGTTTATCAAAGTTGGCTAAGTTTGATGGAGAATAGGGAATAAGCAGCTTAGATTTGCTGTAATGTTTAAATTGATATAATAATTATATTTTTTTGGTTGTAAGAATTTTATTTCATATAAGTTTTTTATTAGTTAACCGTTAAAATAAAATTTAGTAGTTATTATGTTTAGTTAATTGATATGAAAAAAATAAAGATTAATTGTTATTGAGTGTAACTTGATTTGAGTTTAGTCTTCGCTGAAACGTAGAATCAAATCCAATAAATAAACATGTTACATTAAGTTTAATTGATTTAAATTTAATAGATTCTAATTGATATTAAAATAATTCACAATCTTGTGATTGGTTAACTAATACATGTTAGATTCGGGTATCCTTTATTATAGTAAAGGATGTTCGAAAACAATTCATAACTAAAAGATATATAACCATATGTAATATATTGTTATATGGATTTATAGAAAATAATATGTACGGTTAGTAGAAATTTTTTAAAATTAAAAACAATGTGATATGCGAAGTTATTAAATCAAGATATTGTATATTTAAATTTCATTTAACCACAATTTGTAAATTAGAACAAGCATGGTAAATAATAAAAATTTTGTATATTCTAATTGATTTAAAGTTTAGAAGTAAATTCTGATTGCCTCTAAAATAATTTTAATTTTTTGATTTGTAATTTATTCACCAACCAATAATAATACTCTTATAACGTATATTCAATAATTAAAATAATTAAAATATATGTAGTGTTAGTTTGTATGAATTTATTAATTATTTTATTAACAAATTTTGAATAAATATATATTTGAGCCTTTTAAAAAATCGAATTTTGAAGATATGGATTTTATCCAAGCTATTTAAAATTTGTTCAAATCCGATATTGTAGTGTTGGCTTATATGCATTTATTAATTAATTTTATTAACAAATTATGAATAAATATATTTTTGAGATTATAAAAAAATATCAAAATTTGAAGGTATGGATTTTATCCAAGTTATTTCAAATCCGATTTTTTCAAATTTTTAGTTAAGTTAGATTATAATTATTTAATAACTATTTTAATTGTAAAATATATATTATAAAAATCATATGATAATATAATTGTGATTGACTTTATATTAAAAAAGTGGTTGATTAATGAATGATTAATTATGAAATTTAATTTAAAAAATAAAATAGTATATCTTGATTGATTTCAAATTTAAATTGTGATTTTCTATTAAATATTTTTTGATTTAAAAAATTCTTATTTATCGAATGTTTAATAAAATCAATATTGTATTTAAATTCTTTTATATGAATTTATCAATTATTTTATTAACAAATTCTGAATAAATATATTTTTGAACCTTTCAAAAAATCGAGTTTTGGAATATATGGATTTTATCCAAGCTATTTAAAATTTGTTCAAATCAAATTTTGTAGTTTTGGTTTATATGCATTTATTAATTAATTTTATTAACAAATTATGAATAAATATATTTTTAAGCTTAAAAAAAATCAAAATTTTGAACGTATGAATTTTATCCAAGTTATTTAAAATCTGATTTCAAATTCGATTTTTTCAGATTTTTAATTAAGTTAGATTATAATTATTTAATATCGATTACAATTGTACAATATATTTTATAAAAATCAATTTATAATGTATGATAATATGATTGTGACTGGCTTTATATTAAAAGAGTGGTTGATTAATGAATGATTAGTTATAAAATTTACTTTAAAATATATAGTGGTATATCGTGATTGATTACAAATAAAAATTGTGATTTTCTAGTAAATATTTTTTGATTTAAAAAATAGGTAATTATGAATATGTTTAATAAAATCATTGTTGTATTTCAATTAGAAGTGTTAACTAACCATGGTTAAAGGGTAGGGTGAGATTATAAATAAGGAAAAGTCTAGATTTTATGAATTAGCTCTGATTGGTCCTAAAATAATTCCTCGATTCTTATTGGTTAACTGGTGTGTGGTAGACTTAGGTATTATAATAAAGGATATGTATTTTAAACAAGACCCTCCATATATTATACTAGCTTATAACACGTGCGATGCACGAAAGATTTTAAATATTTATATCTTAATATTTAATATTTTTATCTTATTGTTCATAATTTTAATATTTACTTTTTAATTAGTAAGAAAATAAATTGTAGAAGATAATAAAATATAAAAATACGTATTTGATAATTTTTTAAATGATAGTTTTTTACTTGTATATTGAGAATTGATAAATAACTTTTTAAATTTAAAATTTTGTTGAGTGGAATTGAACCTTGAAATTTTTGGAGTAATTTATAATAAAATATAAATGTTTAATAATAATATGGTAAAAATAGATATTATAAATTTTTAACTAAAATATGTCCTTCATGGGAATTGAACCTTGAACTTTTAGGAGTAGAATGTTTAATAATTACTAGCCTAAAACCCGTGCGATGCACGGATTTTTTTTATATTATATAAAAAATTTCATTAATTAAAATTATTTTTTTAAAATATGAATTTTGGAGGCTTATTTTTTATATGAGATGATTTTATAATAATTATATAAATGTTATTCGTGATATTTCTAGAAAAGGAGAGATTTAGTTAGAAAATATAGAAAAGATGATAGGTTTTAGTTAAAAAGAATAATCAATTAGTTATTAGTAATTATAAAATTATTACTTCATTTTATTAAATAGAATGTCCGTGGTATGATTAGAAAAATAGAGAATTTAGTTAGTGTAAATTAAAAAGATTATATGTTCTAGGTGAAAAAGGTGATTGATTAGTTTATAGTAATTATAATTGAATTACGTTATTTTACTAAATACAATTGCTCGTAATGTTTTTTGAAAATGAAAAAATAATATTGTCCGTGGTATTTCTATTATAAAATGGATTTTAGTTAGAAAATATAGAAAATATGATATGTTTTAGCTGAAAAAGGTAATCGGTTAATTAAAAATATTATAATATTATCAGTTTATTTTATTAAATAGAACCGTCCGTGACATAATTAAAAAAAAATAGTTAGAGAAAATAGAAAGGTAACGTGCATGATTTATGTGAAAAAAGTAATTGATTAGTTTATAGTAATTATAATTTAATTATGTTATTTTACGAAATAAAATTGTTCTTAGTTTTTAGAAAATGAGAAATTAACGCTACCCGTTATATTTCTAGAAAAAAAAAGGAATGTAATTAGAAAAAATAGAAAAGATGATATATTTTAGCTGAAAAGGTAATCGGTTAATTATTAGTATTATAATATTATTATTTTATTTGTATTCAATAGAAATGCCTATAATATAATTAGAAAAATGGAGGTTTTAGTAAGAAGAAAGAAAAAATGTAACGTGTTTTGCTGAAAAAAGGTAACCGTCCATGATATATTTGGAAAAAGAGAGATTTTAGTTAGAGAAAATGTAACGTGTTTTAACTGAAAAAGGTAATTGATTAGTTAATAATATTTATATATAATTATGTTATTTTTTAACTGAAATGGTAATTGGTTAATTATTAGTATTATAATATTATTATTTTTTTATTAAATAGAAACGCCTGTAATATAATTAGCAAAATGGAGGTTTTAGTAAGAAGAAAGAAAAAAGGTAATTTGCTGAAAAAGGTAACCATCCATAATATAATTGGAAAAAGAGAGATTTTAGTTAGAGAAAAGAGAAAAGGTAACGTGTTTTGACTGAAAAAGGTAATTGATTAGTTAATAGCAATTATATATAATTAAGTTATTTTTTAAACAAAATTGCTCGTAGTGTTTTTAAAAAGGAGAAATTTTAGTTAGATAAAATGTAAAAGATATTCTATTTTAAATGAAAAAGGAAATTATTTAGTTATTGAAAAATAGAAAAAGTTATATGTTTAAACTGAAAAAGGAAATTGATTAATAAATGAGAAATTTTAGTTAGATAAAATATAAAAAATATTGTATTTTACTTGGAAAAGGAAATTATTTAGTTCTTGAAAATAGAAAAGATAATATGCGTAACCTGAAAAAGGAAATTGATTAGTTAATAGATCTATAATTGAGTAAGGGTAATTAGGTAAATTCAATAGGTACCGTTGAACCAAACTTTTATTGTTTCGGCTTTTATATAATAGTATAGATATGTTGTTGATTGGATTCGAACTTTGAACCTATAAAAGTATTTTATACATTATAAAAAGAATATTATTTTAGCATTAAATCCAACGGTTCTCATTAATCAATCTTAAAATCAAACGGTTGCTATTGACTATATCAAAAAAAAAAAGTGTATCAAATTACCATTATTCCCCTTATAATAATACGGGCTGGCTAACCTGTGCCCCCAGGGCACAGGCTAATGTACATTTATTGCACCTTTTTTTTTGTTAATAGTTAGATGGAAGGAGCACATTTATTACTTTTCACATGTAACTAAGTGCTATTTATTCTTCTCTTTTTTACCATTTTGAACTTTTTTTTTGTTACTTTTCTACTCTTGTTTATTTTAAAAAAAATTATAAACAAATCATTAAAAATAAAAATATTATTTTTAATGTCTTTTATAAAATATTTACAAATTGATGTGACAGAAAAAATATTTTATTTAATTGATATTGATGTGAATGCAGGGGGCCATTATATATAAAATAATTTTATTAATCAATTGATATTGATGTGAATGCAGGGGGTCATTATATATAAAATAATTTTATTAATAAGATATTGATGTGAATGCAGAAGGGCATTATATATATTATACTCATAATAATACTATTATGAATCAAAAATAAAAACTATTATATTTTTAGAGTATGAATAAAAATAAAAACTATTAAATTTTTGACAGAAAGTCAATAAATAAACATGTGTTATTTGTATAGTTGTATAATTAAGTGGTGTAAACTACTGTACATTGATTATGAATTAAATCTATCTCCTGTTACCGATGAAAAGCACGTTTAACACAGCTCATTTAATGCTACTTATCCTGTGCCTTGAGGGCACAGGTTAGCCAATCCGATAATAATATAGTATAGATGAACTCCACACATTTAGCATTGAAGAACGATTTGAGGAAGAGGGATCCCTAGCATTGGTCTAAGGTCAAAATAAACTACCCATGTTTGAGTGATACTCCGGTCAGTGCATGCATTGCTAACGGCTTAACCGATAATAAGGCAATAATTCATAAAATCAATACTTACGGCGCAGACACTATGGGACAAAACAGAAGACAGTCACACTACAGGTCAGCTCCCCGGCCCCCGCTCTATACAAACCAGAATCCAAATTGAGTCGGGCCATGATCCATCATGCCAGCTCTATCAAGTATCAAATAATACACTTCTTGCTACTTTCTCATCAGTCGAATAAAAAGAAAAATATAGTTGTACATGCTCATCTCGTTTATTGCATCATAAAAATTCCGCTGAATTAATCCATCAGGAATGGGAGCAAGGGGCGGCACCTGGGGGCCGGGTGACGATTAGTTTGACTCTATAACTGTTAGAGGCCCATACTCTTAATGGGCCGAACCAACAATCATGCATCATCAAACCGAATGGAGGCCCACCTTCATCCGGCCCAGATACCAGTAACGGTCATACAGTTCACTCTCCTGCGAACGTGGAACACGTCGGCACACGACGCCCACTCTTCGGGTAACCGCCTGGAAGAAAAAGAATATGTTTAAGTCAGGTTCATTCTCTCATTTTTCATACACAATTACACGCAACACAAACTCTTTACGTTCAATATTACTCATCAAAAACCGATTAACTTATTCTCACACCGGAGGTGAATCGGGGGGCCAAACCCTCGCATTCTTCCATTTGTAGGTCCGACCGAACTAAGGTCCGGCGAAATACAGTCGTAACATTTGGCGCCGTCTGTGGGAACGTAGAGATACGTTTGTGTTGAGTTATACAGTCAATCATGACGAATGAAACCGAGATACCATCAGCTGACGATAGCACTGTGGCCGGAAATAATCGCACCACTCCTCCCATCACCCCAAGGCTCCTGATTTTTGATGAAGAGGGGGACATACCGTCTCCCGAAGAGCAACGGGAGATACTCATGAAGTGGCGAGAGGAACAAAAGGCCAAGGGGAAACGGAAAGAGATAGAAAAAGAAAAGAGCAGCAGGGAGGCCGAACGTCTGGCCAAAAAGAGGGAGGCCGACCGTTTAAGGCTAGAGGCCCTAAAGCTCCAAAGGGAGGAGATCGAGTTGCAGGAGAAGGCACTCCGCGAGGCTCTAGAAGCCGAAGACCCGGGGTTGGACGACCGAAGAGATAAGAGGCCAAGAACCAGAAATGATGAAGATGAGTCAGGGGACTCTGAATCAAACTCTAGGAGAACCCGGTCAAGGGTAGTTTATTCCACCGATTCGGAGGAGGAGGGTCCACATACGGACGATCGCATCCGAAGGATTGAGAAGGCCATGTTTGGAGAGAGAAAGGTCAGCCACGAGCTAGTGGTGACCGAGGACGTTGAACATTTTCGACCGCCTCCCGGAAGGCAGTTCCCGAAGATGAACGAGTTTAACGGAAAGGGTGACCCCGAAGACCACTGTGAGAAGTATGAATCGCTCATGACTGGGATGGGGCACTGTGATGTGATGCTCTACAAGATGTTCAAGACCTACCTAAAGGGGAATGCATCCATGTGGTACATGTCATTAAGACCTAGGTCGATAGGCTCGTATGAACAGGTAAAGAAAAAATTCTTGAGGCACTACTCACATTTGTGCCGAAGAGAGAAGGATACGGAAGCCCTGATCCACTGCAGGAAGGGACCGAACGAAGATTTGGGTGATTACTTAGCAAGGTTCAAAGAAGAAGCTGGTATGGTTACCAACTTGGATAAAGTCAAGGCGGCTGGATTTCTCGCAGCAGGCCTCGACCCTGTTAAAGGTAAGAAGCTTCGATCTTCTCTTTACGATATGCCTCCCAAATCTTTGAATGATATATATGTGAGAGGAGAGGCTATTAGAAGAAAATTAGAATCAATTGGGGGGTACAAGGAGAACAAGAAAAATGATAGATATGACAGAAGGGACGACCGGAGGGATGATAGAAGGGACGACCAAAGGGGTCGAGGAGACATTAAGAGCAGACTGAATGATACGAGGCCCGACAAAGGGGCCGAACGAAGAAGAGATAAGGATAGTACTGTGTTCACACCACTAAACACACCTATCTCGAAGATTCTCCATGAGATAAAGGGTAAACCTGGGTTCGTTAGACCACCCAAGTTAAAGACCCCTGAAAATAGAAGAAGCGACAGCAAATATTGTGACTATCACCGGGATAAAGGTCACAATACTAATGAATGTTACCACTTGAAGAAATTGATTGAGAAAATGATAAAAGACGGGGAACTGACCAAGTTCGTGGGAGATCTGAGGGACAGGCTAGACGATAAGGAAAAGAAGAGAGACAATAGAGATGCCGAAGGTTCAGAAAAATATCGGGGCGAAGTCAGAACTATATCCGGAGGAACCATCCTCGATCGGGACAGCAAAACAGCCCGAAAGAAGTATGCCAGGCAAATCTACAATCTCTACCAGTCAAATGCCGCCAAGCAAGCACTTCCGATATCATTCACGGAAGATGATTTTGATGACGTGATATGGCCACACGAAGACCCTCTTGTCATAAACCCCGTAATTGGGGAAAACAAGATTTGGAGAGTGTTGGTCGATGAGGGAAGTTCGGTCAACATATTGTATCACCGAACGTATTGCAAGATGAATTTGGGTGGTGAGCAGCTGGAGCCGTGCCATGAGGCACCACTGTATGGCTTCGGTAATCAACCTGTACCGATTGAGGGTACGATCACGCTGAATATTTTGTTGGGCAAAGCTCCGTACACTGTGGTTAAGGAAGCAAAGTTCTACGTCGTTCGAGTGGACAGCCCATATAACGGGATCCTGGGGAGACCAGCCATGTCACTCTTTCAGGCTGTTTCATCCATTCCCCACCTCAAGTTGAAGTTCCCGACCGAGTATGGGGTCGGAGAGATGAGGGGCAATCAAAAAGCCGCCCGAATTATCATGTTGGAGGATCTAGAGAAAGATAGGGACGCTGAAATGAATGAAGCTGGAAAAAGGAAAAGAGGAGAAAATGACACTGGGGGCAGCCACCAGCTACTGAACATTGAGTTGGAAAAATTTGGTGCCGACTTGTCGAGCCCGATTGCTGAGCCGGTTGCCAAAACCGAAGAAGTAGAGCTGTACGTGGGTCAGTCGGGAAAGATGATCCAAATTGGAAAGAGCATGGAGCCGAAATTGAAAGGGAAAGTCATCAAGGTCATTAGGGAATTCCACGACGTATTTGCATGGAATCCCGAAGATATGCCTGGTTTGGACCCTGCGGTGGCCAAACATTGCCTAAATGTAGCTCCCGAAGCCAAGCCCGTAAGACAAAAGAAGAGGAATTTCGCCATGGAAAGGCAGAAAGTAATTCAAGCTGAAGTGGAAAAATTGCTGGAAGCAAAGTTCATTGAAGAGATCGACTATCCCGACTGGTTGGCGAACGTTGTGGTTGTTAAAAAGTCAAATGGAAAATGGAGGATGTGCGTGGATTATACAGACTTGAATAAGCATTGTCCGAAGGACCACTATCCCCTGCCGAACATTGATCAACTGATAGACGCTACTTCGGGGCATCAAATACTAAGTTTCCTGGATGCATTTTCAGGATACCACCAAATTGCCATGAATGCCGAGGACATTCCAAAGACAGCATTCATTACACCGAATGGCACTTATGCCTACATAAAGATGCCTTTCGGCCTGAAGAACGCCGGGGCAACATTTCAAAAGATGATCAACAAAGTGTTCAAAGCCCAGATCGGTCGGAACATGGAGTGCTACGTGGACGATATGATTGTTAAATCCCTTTTCAGGGATCATGCCGAGGATCTGAGGGAGTGTTTTGAAACACTCAGGAGAAACAACATGAGGATCAACCCGAACAAGTGTACGTTCGAAGTAAATAGTGGGAAGTTTCTAGGATACATGGTTAGTGCCCGAGGAATTGAAGCAAACCCAGAGAAGATTAAAGCAGTCATCGACATGGAAGCGCCGAAGACGATCAGGGACATTCAAAAGCTGACCGGACGGCTAGCAGCCCTGAGGAGGTTCATTTCCAGATCGGCCGAAAAGGCCTTACCATTCTTTGAAGTACTTCGGGGGTCCAAGAATTTCGAGTGGGGGCGAATTGCCAGAAAGCATTCGAGGAGGTTAAAGAGTACTTAGTAAAAGCCCCACTCTTAATGAGACCCGACCCGAAAGAAAATTTGCAGCTATACTTGGCTGTGAACGACCGAACCCTCGGAGCCGTGTTGGTCAAAGAGCGCGAAGGGAACCAACATCCGGTGTTCTATGTTTCTCATATTCTCAAAGATGTAGAAACAAGATATCCGAATGCAGAGAAGTTCGCCTATGGATTGGTAATGGCCGCAAGAAAGTTAAGGCGCTATTTACAAGGAAGGACGATCAAAGTTGTAACCGATCAGCCGTTAAAGAAAATCTTGCAAAGGCCAGAGGCATCGGGCAGAGTAGTTACTTGGGCGATCGAACTGGGGGAGCATGATTTGGAGTATACACCAAGGACTTCGATCAAAGCCCAAGCACTAGCGGATTTCATGGTAGAATGCTCTTTCTCGGGGCCGAACGACTTGGCTCCCGAAGAGCAAATGATTCAGACACCGGGAAAATGGAAGTTGTTTGTCGATGGGTCGGTCGCCAAGGAAAAGTGCGGGGCAGGGTTAATTCTAACGAGCCCAGAAGGATTTGAGATTTGTCAAGCTATCAGGTTCACTTTCCCGTTGACGAACAATGAGGCCGAATACGAAGCACTTTTGGCAGGACTAGATTTGGCAATAAATCTGGAAGTTAAGCACCTCAGGGCGTTCAGTGATTCCATGTTGGTGGTAAAACAGTTCTCAGGAGAGTATGGGCAAAAAGATCCCCGAACCAAGGCATACGCCCTTAAGGTACGCGAACAATCTTTGTTATTTGAATCATTTGAATTAACTCAAGTGGCTAGGGGGAACAACAGTCGAGCAGACGCATTGTCAAGGCTAGCTTCGGCAGAAACCCAAAACCTTAATGGGTCTATTTATCTGACCGAAGTAAAGACGCCTTCGATAGACAAGAAGCAGTGCATGGAAATTCATCAAGGGGTCAATTGGATGACTCCCATCAGGACATTCTTGGAGAAAGGTACCCTACCACTTGACCGAAGGGAAGCACAGAAGGTGAAGTATCGGTCGGGAAATTACACTCTGGTCGGGGGTCGTTTGTTTAGACGATCGGCAAGCCAACCACTACTTAGGTGTTTAGACCAAGCTGAACAACAACTAGCCTTGGAGACGGTTCACGAAGGAATTTGTGGAGAGCATTTGGCAGGAAGATAGTTAGCCTTCAAAATTCTCAGGCAAGGGTTTTTCTGGCCAAAGATGAAATAAGATGCATCCGAATATGCCAAGAAGTGTAGGCAGTGACAACTTTTCAGCACAATACCAAAACAACCACCCGAAGAAATGTCTTCAGTCCTTAGCCCGATTCCATTTGCTATGTGGGCGGTTGATATCGTGGGGATCCTACCCACCAGCACTAAGCAAGCGAAGTACTGTATTGTGGCGATCGACTATATGACTAAGTGGATAGAAGCAAAACCCCTTTCGGCCATTATCGAAGAGGCCGCGAAGAAATTCATGTTGGAATAGGTCATCTTGAGGTTTGGCATTCCTATGGTGTGTGTGTCCGATAACGGTACTCAATTCATTGGGAGTAAGTTTAGAAAATTCCTAGCTCAATTCGGGATCAAACAGAAGTTCAGTTCGGTAGGGCATCCCCAGGGAAATGGGGCGATCGAGGCGGCCAACAAAATTATTTTTGATGGAATCAAGAAAAGGCTAGGTGAAGCTAAGGGACTTTGGGCTGAAGAACTACCATGGGTCCTATGGGCTTACCGAACCACTACAAGATCTTCAACCGGAGAAACGCCTTTCAAACTGGCCTTCAGGACAGATGCCCTTCTACCTGTTGAAGTTGGTTTAGAGTCTTACCGAACAGAAGTGTTTAACGTGGAAAAAAATGAGGTTGGACTCCGAGCGAATGTGGACTTACTAGAAGAAGAAAGAGAGGCTGCTCACCAAAGAAACTTAAGGTACCAACTGCAGGCAGCCCAGTACTATGATTCGGGGGTGAAGAAGAGATCGTTTCGAGTCGGAGACTTAGTGCTTCGGGAGTTAGCCACCTCCATGCTAGCTAAAAAAGGCAAGCTTTTGCCCAACTGGGAAGGTCCATACGTGGTAATTGAAGTGGTCCGATCGGGCACCTACAAATTGGCTCATCTGGACGGCAGCCCAATCAAAAACACCTGGCATGCCGCTCGCCTTCGCCGTTTTTACCAGTAAGCTTACTGGACAAATTTTATTGCTTTTTACTTCAGTATTTTGTCTTATGCAACTTTATTCTGAATTCCCTAAGCTAGCATCAATCTGTAATCAAATCTATGTAAGAGTTGCATGATTAATGAAAAGATTGTTTTGCTCCATTTTTTATCCGTTATTGTTAAGCTAAGTACATTTGTAGCCAAAAAGCTAAGTACACAATATTAAGCTTAATAGACCCATGTTTGGGGCCGACCGAATAAAACATGCGCCACTTAACTTATTTTTAGTGTTCAAGGATATCACGAGTTAAGCTACATATACTTGACGAATCCAAATTTGGGGCCGACCGAATGAAATTTGGACCCTTACAAAAATGTCTTAGTATTTAAGTTGCTTTGGCATTAATTAAGGCCGGGAGGATGAAAATTTCATCCGACCGAATGGGACCTTAACCATTTTCAAAACCCCTTAAATACTGGGGGGCAGCTAGGTTACGACCGAAGACGCACAACATGCTAGGCCGAAGCCAAAAATGCCTGAAGTTAAGATTAATTATGCTAAGGCAAATTCAAGCCGAAGACGCATAAAACATAAGAAGAATTATGTTAGGCAAAAGCCGAAAATACATAAAACAAATGTTATGCTAAGGCAAAACAAAACGATCGAAGATGCATAAAACTGAAATTATGCTAAGACAAAATAAAGAAACGAAAATGCATAAGCTATTAAGCGGTAAGTTGGCGAAGGTAAATTATGAACGCCCGGAGGCAAAGTTAAATATTACAAAAGCCCAAAGGCACAAATTTAAAGCCCGAAGGCAGAGTTAAGTACAACAGAATGTAAAAATCAACAGTCAGAAAGCTCCTCATCTTCACCCGAAGAGACCACCAAAGGCCCATCTGTATCGGTTCGACCGACTGGATCCGTCATAGTGTTGTCCAGCAGCTTGGTGTGGTCGAAGCCCGATTCATGAGCCTTCAGCACGGCATCATCGTAACCCATTTGGTAGCACCTCTCTTCGGTAAGATCGAGGGTCTTCTTCAGCTTTCGAATGGATTTCCTCGAAGCTTTAAGCTGTCGGTTCCTCCAATCGATGCGCTTTTTCAAGACATCGATCTCCTCCAACTTCGCCTTCAAAGCCTCATTCTCGGTCTTCAGAGAGTTAGACTGACCGGTCACCCTCTCCAGCTCAGAGGTAGAAGTCCGAAGGCTTTCTTTAGCTTTGAACGCGCGAACCTCCAGCCGGTCGATCCCCTTCAGCTTAGCCTGTATTCCCTCCATCCGTTCGGTAACAATAGCCGACCAGGAAACACCCAGAAAACATACATGGGAAAAGGATTAAATGTTGAAGGCAAGTAAAATGGATAACAACAAGAAGAAAAGGATCTCACCATGGAGAGCAAGGCCAGCATCTCAGTGCAAGCTTCAAGGTCATCCGCCTGGGCAAATGTCGGCCTATCGGCCTGTAGGATGAGACCCCGGCAAAGATCGGGACCGACGATAGTAGACGACTGCGGAGCAGGGACAATTATCTTATCAGTCTCCAAGACCCCCCACTGAGGGGCGTATACCTTCAGCCCTGCCTCATTCAGTCTGACCCTCTTTCTAGAGTCGGTCGGAGAGGCCAGGTCAGTCTCCCTTATCTCCAAGTCCCGTGAAGGAGAAGTGACCGGTGGCGTACCGACCACATTATCTTCCTTTCGGTTGGAGGCTGACCTCCCCCCATCATCGGCAACAGGAACAGAGGCGTTGGCCTTATCTGCAACAGCCTTAGCAGCAGCGGCCACCTCCATTGCGGCGTGCTTCTGCCGCCTTCTCTCGACAAGCTCCTCACGGGAAGACACTGCACAAGAAAAGCAAAGGTTGAAGTCGTGACAATAGTGATCGGATACCGACCAAAACATATATTTACAATAGCCAAACTAGTGCACACATTTACAGAAGTACAAGGAAAGCAAATGTTACCGTTACCCCAGAGGGAGAACAGCCAATCTTTGTCCCGACTGAGGGATACAGGAACTTTTTCCATCTCCGGATCGCAAAGTAATTTATAATCGTGCTTCTCCGACTCTAAGAGCGAGGGCATGATTACCTGCTTCGCCGGATCGACGTCCCTCCATACCGAGTACTTAGCGATCTTGGGCCCAGAAAGAAAGAACCATCTGTCATGGGACCCCTTGTTGTTCGAATTGGTCTGGGCCCAATCTGCTCGGTTAGTGCGGCGGGTGATCGTATAAAAGCCATAGCTCTTTGAATTACGGCGAAAGTCATAGTGATGCCAGAACAAGGAAGTTCGAGGGTGAACCTTGGCAGCCAAGCAGCGAGCTTGAAAAACATTTACATATATGAAGCTATTCGGGTCGAGCTGGCCTAAGGTAATACCCATCTCTTTCAGCAGCTTCTTCAGAATGGGCAGAATCGGCACTCGAAACCCACATTTGAAAGCAGCTTCAGAGATGCCCGTGCATACGCCCCCGCAAGTTTCGGGAACGGGAGGGTTATCGTAAATCCTCTCTCTTTTCCTAGGGGCGTACACAAACCAATGTTGTTTGTGAATGTTGTAAGTGTCGACGAATGGAGTTAGTTTTTCTTCGTCAAGTTACAGTCCGAAGATTCGCCGCATGATACAGGGTGGCGTTGGTAAAAGGAGAAGGGGCCGAAGGGCCTGCACCTTCGGATGACCGATCCATGTCCCTGCATTCGGAAATGAAGAGACATTAGCCTTGTACTCGGATAGAATAAAGAAAGGAGATAGAAAAAGAAAACAGGCCGAGTACAGCGGGCCAAGGTCGGTCGGGGACACCCTAAATACCTCAGGGAGGGACAAGTGAAAAAGGGTCTAAAACAAAGAAGGATCGGGACCGTCCGAAGAGGGTTCTTGAGGCTTGAAGATCCCGAAAGATGTTCTTGCCCAGAAAACTTTCAGACAAGACCCAAAATCCCCGGAAAAGGGACATAAGAACACGCCTAATTTCTACCTAAGGAACACATGTAACTTTACATACTTACAAACAGATATATACATACGAACGTAAAATGTAGAATTACAACAGCAGGAAAACAGATACGAAAAAGACAAGCATATATATCTTATTAAGCGAAAAGGGAACTTACTTGTTTGCCAATGGGTGATGAGATCGAGTTCTTGAGGGTATTCCTGTTGAAGACGGGATGCCACCGGAATCGAAGAACTACTAGTGGTTGAGGATGAACCGGCGTTTCCAATCCTTGCTCGCAAAAAGTTCCGAGAGAAATTGCTTGTTGTTTTAAAGATTGTGAAATGAAAAGTTGTAAGCGTAAGGGTGAAAATGAGAGGGTTTAGAGGTTTAAGTAGAAGAGACGCGTCGTTGGGGACAAGAAGCGTTTCGAATTCAACGGAGGTGATTAAAGCGTGGATCTCGAGACTTGACAGCTGTCATCAATAAAGGGACACGACTCCCCAGAGACGTCCTGACTTAGTCCATCGCCATTCTTATCCGGAAGGAACGTCCGAAGATGGGCCTAGGCTTTGGCCTTCGTCCTGAGGATTACTCCGAACGAAGCCCAGGGACATGTTAGAGGCCCATACCCTTAATGGGCCGAACCAACAATCATGCATCATCAAACCGAACGGAGGCCCACCTTCATCCGGCCCAGATACCAGCAACGGTCATACAGTTCACTCTCCTGCGAACGTGGGACACGTCGGCACACGACGCCCACTCTTCGGGTAACCGCCTGGAAGAAAAAGAATATGTTTAAGTCAGGTTCATTCTCTCATTTTTCATACACAATTACACGCAACACAAACTCTCTACGTTCAATATTACTCATCAAAAACCGACTAACTTATTCTCACACCGGAGGTGAATCGGGGGGCCAAACCCTCGCATTCTTCTCATTTGCAGGTCCGACCGAACTAAGGTCCGGCGAAATACAGTCGTAACAATAACTTTACTTATTTGTAATTTTATATTGTTTATTTTTCAGGATATATATATATATAACTTTATTTTTCAAGTTTATAATAGAATGTTCTTTAAAGAAAAAAAAAGTTTATAATGGACGGGTTATATAACAAAAGTTATTAATGTGTCAGGTAACTCGTGATAAAATAGAAATAAGTTGATAATAAATTAAATAGTATTTTCTGAAGTTTATGCAGGGTACAAAAAATGCATAAAGAGTATTTTTCTAAAAATACGTTTTTTTAGTTTACAATAATATGACTTTGCTACTGAATACAATTGAATGCACTCAAAATCAAATATAAAGGCAGATAAGAACAACTTTAATTTAATTTTAAGGAAAACATAAAAATAAGTTGTATTTGGGCAACTTTATCCTCTTGGCGACTTAGCATGGGTAGAACTCACGTCGGAAATTAATTTTTTTGGATGAGTGGTAAATATGCGTGTCAGACAACAGATAGTATCCTAGTTAACTTTGGGTGATGGCCCAATGTACCGATTTCCCAGTTTTAATGGTCCGAAATATCCATATTCAATATCACTGGCCCTAAATGTCGACCAGATACGCATCTGGTGGATGCGTGTACCAGACACGCATGTTCCAGATGCGTGTCATTTGTTAACTGAAATCACAGCTTGGCATTTGTGTCTCAAGATACGCATTCTGTCCTTGCGTATCACAAGACACGCAAGTGTCAGATGCGTATCTTACGTCGTGTTTCTCTTCCTCGAAGTGACGAGAACGACGACGACAAATGGCGATTCCGGCAACAGAATTGGTTTTTCTTCGTTCATTCATATCACACACTTTCACATTACATGCTACATACCAATAGAACCGTAATTTGATTATCTACACATATACACCAATTTTTATAAGTTTCTTTCACCGAATTTAACATCCCCAATTCGAACCCTATTTCTCCGATTCCAATTTCCGACGTGCTCCTACACGCCCCCTGCGGGGCCGGAGAGACAAAAGGATATGGGGAAAACGATGAAGACGATGCTGTGGTGTTGTGGTTCTGTGGAGAGCTGCCCAATGATGCCCAATCGACAGATTGAGGGATGAAGACAAGCTCGCCGGCGCGAAGAACTCTCAATTTCCGGGAGTACGAGACAAAAATCTGGCAGCTACAGTAGCACGGGATACGCATGTTCAAACGGCGTATCCCGTGGGCATTTAGGGCCTCATTCGCGCAGATCAGTATATCGGGCCATTGTATCTCAAATCTAGGCATTTTGGACATTTTCTCGTTAACTTTACGAGCATTTTGATTAATATATACGAAAAACGAGTTAAATTTTTTTGGGTAAAATATAAAGTCTTACATGGATGGATGGCAATTATATAGTCCTCATACAAAGTTGAGCTTTCGAAAAATAATTAGATCGGATACTCCTAGGAAATAATTAAAATATTGTCATAATTTAAAAGTATAAATTAGGAGAAAATATTAATTTATGAATGTTTTGAATACCTGTACAAAAAGTTTATTTACAAAAAATAACAGCCTGGGAGATGACGCACACAAACGACTACCGCTGTATGCTGGTTTAAAGAGAGAGAATAGACTGAATGCGATCTCCGTCTTCATTCCAATTTCCAATCTTACCTGAAGCTTTTGGTAAATTTGTCTATCAACTTATAAATTACTTATTTTGGAAAAAATTTCGTATTTACATATTTTTTTCAGAGAAAAATGTGTATCGGGAGTTTAATATTCGTTATCTTCCAAAAATAAGTTACTTATTTCAGAAAAAAATACATATTTCCTAACTTTTTTCCAAAATAAGTAACTTATTTCAGAAAAATAAGATTTTCCAAACGGGCCCATTATATAATTTGAAAGCAAGCTGGAGCAGAAACAATTTTACATTATTTGTAAGAGCAGGATCCTCTAAATGGTTTCTGAAATTATTTCAAAATGATAAATTTCTTCGTTTTAATTCATATACAATAGAACCTCGATAAATGAATATTCGATAAATGAATAACCTCATCAAATGAATAATTTTTTCCGGTCCCGACATAATAGAAACAATGTATTTTTGATCTCGATAAAGGAATAATCTTGATTAATGAATAAAATTTTCCGGTTCCAAACGTATTCATTTATCAAGATTTAACTGTAAATACATAAAAGATCTCTTTATTTTTAAAAATAAATATCTAATCAAATTTTATTAGGGATGACAAAAAAAACCGATCCGACGGATACCTGATCCAATTCGACCCGATTGGATCTTACCGAACCGATTTTTTGGATTTGGATTTGGATTTGATTTTTAAACCCGAAAGAGTTTGGATTTGGATTTGGATATTAGCCAAATCCAACCCGATCCAAACCGAAATCCAAAATCCGATCCAAACCCGAAATCCGAAATATAAATATAAATAAATAAATATAATTATATATTATAATTATACATATATATATTATAATTTATAATATATTTATATATTATAATATATATATATACATTATAATTTATTCCTTATATATATATATATATATATATATATATATATATATATATATCTGAATATCTATTTGCAATTGTAATTTTAATTTGGGCTTTTTTCATAAATAAATAGGAAAAAGTAAAAAATTGCATTTTTACTTTTACTGTTTTTTACTATTTGCAATATTACGGTACCCTATTACATTAATTGCAAAAATACGTTCTTAAATGGTTGTTTGAAATTTAGTTGAAAACAGTTGCTTCCCTCTTTCACTGTTCTTCTCTTTCAAGCTCGGAATCAAATCACCTCGATCGAACGCATCATTAACACGGTATGATACACACCATAACATATAATTGATATATGCTGTTCATACAATTGTTGCAATTAACGACTTTGATTTCTGTTTGATTCTCGATCTACATAGACATGTTTGCGATTGGATTTGTTAGTTATGATTTAATATCAGTATCGTATGAAATAATACAATAGCTTTTCTTAATCGAATTCATCACATATATGTGTTTTGTTTGCAGTTTAATTTAGTTGATTTTGGGTTGTGAAACATTAGTTGCTTTGAGTTGATATTCGGCCAGATTTCTAAATTTTTAAGCAAGTAGGATAGTACCTTTTCTCAATCGAATTCATGACATTGGTGTGTTTTACTAAGAGTTTAATTTAGTTGATTTTGGATTGGTTGAACATGAGTTACTTGGAGTTTCTATGCGGCCAGATTTTTTGAATTTCTTATGAAACTACTGTATTAGCTTTCATCAATCGAATTGATCACATTGTTGTGTTTTTGCTTAGGTTTTTAGTAGAAACTTGGTTGATTAGGTTGTTAAAATAGTTGTAGATTTGTTCCTCATCTTCAAAAAAACCCAATATTATCATCATCTAGTTGCTTTTAGTTACAAATAAGGTGATATTATATAGAAGAGTCCCCTGCACAGACAGTACCATTGTGATATCGGTGACACACGTGTTGAGTATCATTAGTGAATCGGTATATAAAACTCATTACACATTGCAGGGCTATTTGAGACAATGGACGAAAGAACCGGTGAAGAATTGACTCCCTTTCAGTGCAATAGTGGAGTATTCATTTGGGATATTCCAAACCCTTTGTATTTTGTGGTAGTAAAGCATCTACAAAGACCATTTAACATGAATCTGGATATTATTGAAATCCAGATCCGTTTTAACAAAAACCTCCGAAGATCCCTAAAAATCCATAAATGCTGGATAAATTTCACAATCTGGACATCTTTGAAACCATCGGCTGAGGGTTTTAAATCTAGATTTAGGTTTCGTGTAATGCAATATCTTGATCAGTTGGGAGTGATTTCAATTAACAATGTAATTAGGGCAGTTCAATATTTTCATTCTAGATATGAAAGCCATATTGTACAAATAGAACAAAAAGAGTTCATACAGCTGATGCTCTATTAACTTTAAATCCAATCAGTTGCGTGACCTGTTTTGTGCATTTTTGTATGAAATTAGAGTAGTAGCTTATGTTTATTGAATTGATCTTATAGTTGTGTTTTGTTTGAAGTTTAATTTATTTGATTTTGGATTGCTAGATTACCAGATTTATAGACTAGCTTTGCAAATTCAAAATAATCTATTACCTCTGTTCACATTAGAGTTAAATATAGTTGCAATTTGATTTATGTAGGGATGTGTAATCTTCCGACTATAGTTCAACACAGTGGCTATTGGGATGGTAATAGAAGTTACCAAGATTTTAAGATTTTTGGTTTGCTTATTCCACCAAATTGTAGCTATGCTACCTTGTTTGGAATGATTTGCAATGAATTGAAGCTTCAACCAGATTCTAGTAAACTAAAGATAGAATATCAAGCAAAAGATGGATATCCCCCTTTCAACATTCTGGATGATCATCATGTTCTGTTTTATATAGAGTTGAAGAAAAGGGAAGCGGATTTCAGCACATATCCTTTGTGTGTAACTTTTGAAAACAGAAATGAGCAACTATCATGTTCTTCAAACCGAAGTGAAATAACAGTTGATAATGTACGTGTTGAGTCTCACACTGAGCAAGGAATATCACCAAGTATGATTGTTCCGTACAGTAATGAAGTTGAAGAAGACTACTTGGCAGATTATGTTGATTATGCAGGGGAAATATCTCGACAACTTATGGAGTTAACACCCGATGCAAGTTCTCAGGAAGAAATACTTGAATTCAGTAAAGAAGCTATTATTAGCAACAAATACCATAAGGAATTGTCAGTGTCTCAAATATATAAGGATAAAGAAACCTTGAAGATGGTCATAAGTTTTTATGCAATAAACAACAACTTTCAGTACAAGGTGAAGAAGTCCTGCCCAAATGAGTACTATGTGGTATGCATTGACGAGAACTGCGAGTGGAAGTTGCTTGCATCTAGGAAAGGGAACACAACTCATTTTATCATTAGGACTTTCAAAAATAATCATACCTGTGCCCTTGAGATGAGGTTTAAGAATCAACGTCAAGCAACCACGAGTGTTATTGCAGACGTTATAAAGCACAAGTTTACAAATATAAAAACCAGATACACTGTGGCAGATGTTATAAGGGATATGAAGCATGATCACAATGTAGAAATCAAATACAACAAAGCTTGGAGATCGAAAGAAAAAGCAAAGGAAATTGTAAGAGGAAATGCAACCAGTTCATATTACGAGTTATATGCTTATCTGTACATTATGTACACAAGAAATGCTGGATCAATAGTTGAACTTCAGTTGACTCATGAAAATCGTTTTCTATACCTTTTTGTTGCATTGAATTTTTCAATCAAAGGATGGGATTACTGCATACCTGTTGTGGTGGTTGATGGCACATTTCTGAAATCAGCATATGGAGGCACCTTGTTGGTTGCAGCAACTCAAGATGCAGGAGGAAGAATATTCCCATTAGCATTTGGGGTAGTTGATTCTGAGAATGACATGTCATGGAAGTGGTTTTTTGAGAAGTTTAAAAAAGCTTATGGTCAAAGGGAGCACATGATTATAGTTTCGGATCGACACGAAAGCATCATCAAAGCAGTTGCTGTTGTTTATCCTCAAGTAGCACATGTATTCTGTGTTTTTCATCTACTGGCCAATATTAAAAATAACTTCAAGAAGCATTTGAAGCAGATAAAGGTTGAATTCTTGGCAGCTGCAAATGCTTACACATTGAAAAAGTTTGAGTATCACATGAACGAACTGAAGAAAGTTGATCCGAGGGTGTTTGATTATTTACAGCAGGTTGGCTATGATAAATGGGCCAAGGTTCATTCACCATTCAACAGATATTCTAACATGACATCCAATGTTGCAGAATCTTTGAATTCTGTAATCATATCAATCAGAGAATTGCCAATATGTACAATGGTAGAAAGTTTGAGATCATTGATTCAACAATGGAGCTGGAGAAACAGGAATGAAGCAGTTGCAACCACAACAACATTAACTACAAAGTATGAAGATGTTATGAAGAAAAACTACATGCTGTCAGTGAACTTTAGTGTAAGTCTTCAAACTTTCAACTACAACTCTAATATACATTTGTCTACACTTTTATCACTAAGTTGAAAATTATTTAATAGGTGAACCCAACAAATCACATTATATTTGAAGTACTAAATGGTGACAGAAAGAACATTGTGGACCTCAGTAAAAGAACCTGCTCATGTAAAAGGTTTGTTGCATTCTTTCCCATATACAACTCCATATGAACAAACTTTATTTTGTTTAACAATGTTTATTTATAAGGTTATTAGTTTGCAGGTTTGATATGGATCAAATTCCTTGTGCCCATGCCATTGCTGTTCTTCAGAAGTCAAACCTTAATCCATATGACTATTGTTCAACTTATTACCGGAAGGAGACGATGGTTGCAGCATATAAGGAATATGTCTATCCTGTTGGGGACAAAGAGGATTGGGAAATACCGGAAAATGTTAAATCTGTTATAGTGTACCCTCCAAAAGGGAGAGTTCGAGTTGGTAGACCGAAAAGAAATAGATGCAAAGCTCAGTGGGAGAGAATTATAAAGGCGAAAACATATAAGCCAACCAAATGTGGAAAATGCAACCAAATTGGTCATAATCGGAGGACTTGTCGAAATCCAGTGAATAGTAATTAGTTGGCTATGTTTACAGTATGTTGTGTACTTGAATAACCAATATTGTTAGTTGATTACAACTGCCTGCATAGTGATTTTATTTTGATTTTGGTTGAATGAATTTGAAACCATATTTTACATATGTGTTTTTTAGTTGAATTTGAATTTACATGCAACTAGCTGCAACCATATTCAACCACATTTGCAATATATATATATATTATAGTTCAAAAAAGAGGTCGAAAATGACAACTGAAAAATGAAACTTGAAATCAGTAATTGAATTCAGTTGAATATGCTCCTGCTGGGCCTTGCAACCCAAAATCACCAAAATTAAGGTGGACTGCTTTTGGGTTCCAAGGCCCCGCAGGGGCATATTCAACTAAATTTTAATGTGGTTGCATTTGGTTGAATATTGCCCCTGGCGGGGCCTTGCAACCCAAATCCACCAAAATCACCCACCTTTAAAAAAAGTTGAATGTGGTTGCATTTGGTTGAATATTGCCCCTGGCGGGGCCTTGCAACCCAAATCCACCAAAATCACCCACCTTTAAAAAAAGTTGAATGTGGTTGCATTTGGTTGAATATTGCCCCTGGCGGGGCCTTGCAACCCAAATCTACCAAAATCTTAAAAAATTGAATGTGGTTGCATTCAGTTGAATATGGTTGAATGTAGTTGAATGTGGTTGCATTCAGTTGCATATTGCCCCTGGCGGGGCCATGAAACCCAAATAGCATCCCGCCTTAAAAAAAAAAAATTGAATGTGGTTGCATTTGGTTGAATATTGCCCCTGGCGGGGCCTTGCAACCCAAATCTACCAAAATCTTAAAAAATTGAATGTGGTTGCATTCAGTTGAATATGGTTGAATGTAGTTGAATGTGGTTGCATTCAGTTGCATATTGCCCCTGGCGGGGCCATGAAACCCAAATAGCATCCCGCCTTAAAAAAAAAAAAATTGAATGTGGTTGCATTTGGTTGAATATTGCCCCTGGCGGGGCCTTGCAACCCAAATCTACCAAAATATCACCCTTCTTAAATATATATATATATATATATATATATATATATATATATATATATATATATATTAGAGTTCAAAAATGAGGTCGAAAATGACAACTGACAAATGGAACTTGAAATCAGAAATTTAGTTGCATTCAGTTGAATGTGGTTGAATGTAGTTGAATGTGGTTGAATGTAGTTGCATTCAGTTGCATATTGCCCCTGGCGGGGCCATGAAACCCAACTATGCAACTACTTTTAACCACATGCAACCACTTTTAACCATTACCAATAAACATTTAACCATGTTATACCAACTATGCAACTAATTTTAACTACATACAACTACTTTTTAACTATTACTAGAGCTAGGGTATTATAAGAGATAAACTTTAATATGATTACCCTACTTTCTAAACAGAGTAGGTTTCTCTTAGTTGGAACAAAGTTACAATTAAATATGAATAAAATAAAAGACTTGAACAATGTAAGTAGTAATATGTTTATGATTGATAACTGTATTCGATACATCAACAAGAAGTGAAACTAAAAGTTGTCATTTTACATTACTTTGACCTCCACAAACATTACTACTATCATATCATAATATTTAAACAAAGTTTAACCAACTTCTAGAGAATAATAATTTGAATATCAACAAAAGTTCATTCCAACATTCTCCTTAGACAATTTTCTTCTTTCCCTTTTGGAAGTTTGGAGGATGCTCTGCTGCCTTTCTTTTCTTTGGCTGGACCTTTGCACCCCTTGTCCTTTTTGGTGAAAGCCTGTCTACGTTGTATCCATGTTCTTCACCATCATCAAGATACTCAGGCTCACTAACATATCCATATATATTCTTTGCCATTGCGTACGAATACAATGAAAAAGAAATGCTTGACCTATGATCAGAAACATCAAATGTTTCTCTGGGAACATCCTTTTTCATGACAAAATACTGAGCAAATGACATCATATATATTGCACTGTCACTGCAAAAAAAGTGAAATGAAAAACATGAATAAGCGTGCACTATAAACTAATTAAACTATATTACATCTTACATAAACACTTACATAGATGTTCCACGAGGATATTTGTTTTTCAAAACAGTTGTAAGTGGAGAATCTTTTGACTTTTCTGTATAAGCTGTAGACAAGAAATTGATGTCAGCCCTCGAGTAAAAATCAGTGAGCTGCAAATAGAACGGGAGAAGATTCGAAAACGTAAGAAAGGCATCCTTAATCAGCTGGTAATTGCCTGCACCAGATAGTGTATTACATACAACAATTTGCCTTTCATTGAAATCCAGAATCCCCAGAAGCCAGTGATTTTTCTCAGTCAAGCATACTGGCAACAGAACATAATCAACCATCCACCAAGGAGTGCTAAAAGCAAGGGCATTTCCCTTTATAACATCTAGAATGCTTTGTTTTGCCCTCAATTCAGTTTGAATATAGTCAACTTCAGTAATCTCACCAACCATAATCACAAGGTTACTTTGGAATGTGCAGTCAGTGGTAGTAAAACTGATAGAACAAGCTGCGTTGTGTTTCGACATCTTCCTCAGATAATAAAAAAACACATCTATGTGCTGCAAAATTAAATTAAAATAGGAAATTTATATTAAACATTTTACAAACTAAATATGTAAACAAATCGACTTTTGATAATGCAATCAATTAACAGTAAGGTGCAAAACAAAATTAACTAATTAAACCAGAAAAAGGGAAAAAGAAAATAAAAGAATAAACACGACAATTATACTTACCGACTCCAACAGAGGGGTGCTTCCATACTCCAAGCTGTGAAACCATGTTTTTTCACTTATTGAATATGATGCCAACTTTAATGGAGGATTTATGGTGTTTTCTTTTTTTGTGTAAAATTGTTTCCTAAAAAGGGCAAAGAATATATCAAAAAAATAGCTAAATAAATTATCAAATGAAATAAACAAGATAGTAATGCTCACTTGTTCTTCCTCATTACGACCCCTTTTTCAAGCCAATTGTAGTAATCAGCCATTACTTCCATATCAGGCAACTGTCCAATATTGTCGTCCAATGCATAGATATTTTGCAAGCTTTTGACTTCTGAACCCTCCAAATTTGATTTAGAGCTTGAACCATAGTGTTGCAAGAATGGAGATTGTAAATAAAAAGGGAGTTTAATTACTCTCTTTGGTATAGCTGGAGTGACTTCCACCAAGCTACTTGTATCACCTCCTGGAGCACCTTTCAAATCAACCATTGCTTTTGCAAACACTTTATCCACATCATCAACTGTATCATTATCACCATAAATCTTGCCAACTTCACGAGCAACCTGTATCACAAAATCTTCACCACTTTCTGCAATGGGTTCAACTTCATTCATTGCTTCCGCAACTTTTTGAACATTATCTGAATGTTGGTCAAATTCTTCTACAACGTCTGAAACCAAATTAATTTGACCATTCTCGGACCCAACCGCTTTCTCCTTACCAATAACATGCACATTTGTAGTTGTTGTATCTTCAACAACTCGCACAGCCTCTTCAACCTGTAAAAATTGGGTTCCATACGATATATATTACAATATAGAATGGTAGATAAGTTTTTTTTGGGGGGGGGGGAAAGAAGAATGATACAAAAAATACCCCTACAGCCGTCCTTTTATTAAAACTATCCTCAACATCTTTACAAACATATTCCAATTTACTCATTGTTGTTGGAGAATATTCATCAGCCAGAATGAATCCACCATCGGCATCTTCATGGATTTCATCTGTACAACCCGTTTTACCTTGTCCAGTAGGTGCCAATAAATCTTCTACATTTGAGATCTAATTTGCATAAATAATTAAAGACAGTTACTTATATGCAACTGCTAGCAACCAAAAAAAAAAACAATCCAACAATCAATGCAACATATAATATATTTAAGACATAGCAGTGCACAAAGAATCAATATAAATATTTGTGCCCCTGCGGGGCCCTTCTACATAATATAGTAATATAAATCCCTTACCGCATTGCAAGGCTTTCTGGCAGGGACGTAACCATCATTATTCTCATCAAAGAATGGTGTATTATGAGCATCATGACCACCGCCAACCTGCAAACAAATTAGAAAAAGCATGAGTGTTCATCTCAAGACAATTAAGAGGGTAAATAATCAGGCATAACATTATATATATTTTTGCCCCTGCGGGGCCCTTCTACATAATACAGTAATATAATTCCATCACCTCATTGGAAGGATTTCTGTCGGGGACGTAACCATCATTATGCTGATCAAAGAATGGTGTAGCATGAGCATCATGACCACCACCAAACTGCAAACAAATAAGAAAAACATGAGTGTTCATCTCAAGGCAATTAAGAGGGAAAATAAACAACGTAGGATGAAATGATAATTGCACCAGATTAAGTTAAGTTTAAGGTACAAACTAAATTAAACTATTATACCTTATTCAATATTAAATCGCGTAGCTTTGTCAACTCTAAATCAAAGTAAGAACGTTGTTCTTGGACAATGCATTTTAATGCTTCAACCTCGGAAACTAGTTTTGACTGGTTTGCTTCCACTTTCTTCATTTGGCTTTGTAGTTTTTTGAATGCAGGATTTAACGAAATGGAAACAGGCTTAACACTTGTAGAAACAGCCTTTTTAATTCGTGGAGCAGGTTCCTCAAAATCATCATCACTCACAGTTACTGAAGCATCATTGCTGATTCGCTTACCATCACTAATTTTCATACCCAATTCAGCCAAGTGCAAGACCTCAATGTCCTTGGCAGTTGCAGTCATATCTCTAACTTGCAACTACAAATTTTTTTTAAAAAATAACATAAAATGGCAGTGGAAAATGTATAACAATAAACCAAATATAAAATACAAATACATACCTCTTTGGAATCAATAGCCAGGGTTGTATAGAATTCTTTGAAACTTCCACAATGCTCAGTGGTCCAGTTCAGAATGCGCGGAATAGAATCCCCATTCCGGGAACAGTACCTCCCATTTAGATAAGGGCAGCACTCATAAAACCACACTTGGAAAGCATATGGGAAACCACAAAGCCTATAGTAATTATCTACTGAGCTTGTCTTTGCACCACTTTTTAATGAATCCAAAGTAACTCTAAAAACCTCCTTACCCCAAGGAAACTTATCAAACTTATTACTATCCAACAAGTCAAGATCACCTATAGGGATATGAGCATCCGTGTTGGATGTAAGAAGAAAGTTATGCAAGAAATAAAGTTTCGCCATCTTTAAAGCATCAACATCATTCTTCCATTCTTTAGAGAGAAAAGTAGTCTTCACAGAGCTTCTGCAGATTGATTTACAACCCTTATAATACGTGTTAATGAAACTGTTTTGTGGATTTGAACACTGCATTTTGTTAGCATTGCCCGCACATAGAAGTCCAGTTATAACAGCAAATTCCTCTATACCAAACTTGAGCTTGACACCAGCAACACCAATCCAAATTTCATTTATATTTGGTTGCTTCAGTTGACGAATAAGGAGATTATGGATAAGCTGGTGTTGAATCTTGAAGTTTGGCAGATCCAAGAAATGACCAAAGCATGATTTCCTAAAGTCGGCAAGCTGCTCTTCAGAAAGCAAGGTCCTCAACTCTGTGATCGGCTCGAATTTATTAATGGTACATATCTTGGCACCCTTGTGTTTCTCTTTTGCTATCTCATATGTCGAACCCTGTAAAATGTACAAACATAATACAAATCCTCATAAGGGACTGATCCAAACATAAAAAAACATGCTCTGTTTTACTTGCAATGATACCTAACTAAAAAACACAGTTGCTTCAACAACTACATCATACTATATATAATTACTAAAGCATATATCAGTTCAATAACAAAATGACAACACCAGTACAATGTCTCAACTACACTACTGCAATCAACCAGCAGCTCCAACTCTAAACCATAAATTAAAAGTTGATCTAAAGTTCACAACACTCATAACTCTAACAACTCAATCTATGGACAACGTAAAATGAGAAAGGCTCAGTTAAGTTCAGAATATACCAATAACAAAAACTAACAACCTATACAACTAAAATGCAAAGTTCATTAAGCATTAAAAGTAAACATAGTATGAATTATACAACTCTTTTATAGATAATCTTAGCAAAAAATAGTCTAAATTGGAATATTAAGCAGGAAATCACACAAAAGGGGGAAAATCAACCTGAGGAGGAGGACCAAAACAATCACCAAAAGCCAATGTCTTCTGCTTTGATTTTTGTTTGCCCTTTGTAATTTGGACTTTCATTTTTTTAGATTTCGACCTCGAATGAGATGCTGAAGCAACGGAATAATCAGTAGAGGGAGAAGAAAACCTTGTGTGCACCATATTTTCCTGCAAAAATGAATTCACAGAACAAATAGCTAAGCCCAGACATAATAATTTCATATAAATACACATGCAATGTACTTACAGTAAGCACAAAAAGACACATAAAACAGAACATCACATAACTAAGCCTAAAATATACGTACATAGAAACGCACAATGAAGATCTAGGGTTTATAATTTTTTTAAAAAACTAACAAAAAATGACTTACAAAATCGAAGATGCTTGATGAAACAGCTTGAAAGATGATAAGCAAAACAGAGCTAGACGAGAGAGAGCTGTAATGGTGATTTGAACGAGATAGATAGAGGAGGAAGGGAGAAAGTGATAGATAGAGTAGCTGGAGAAAGAAAGGAGCTGGAGATGGGTTTGATGAGTAATGGGTGTGATGAGAGACACAGTAGTACACTACAGTAGTAACGTATTTTTGCAATAAATTCTTTTTGTTTTTAAAAAGATGGTATAAATGCAATTTAATTAGAAAGATGGTATTTTTGCAATAATGAATTAAAAACTTAGTATTTTTGGTAAATACCCCTTTTAATTTTTATGAAATTTAGATTAAAAAAATATTATTGCTTATTTACAAGAATTCAAAAATTCGGATTTGGATAAACCCGAACCCGTGGATTTTGAATTTCCAAATTCTATTAGAGTTGGATTAAAGATTCGGGTTTTGATTTGGATATCACGGATATCCAACCCGATCCAACCCGTTGCATTCCTAAATTTTATTAACTAAACCTTTAGGAAGAGTTTTGGTATTTTTTTTTTGAAAATTCTAACATTTCTCTTTTTTTTAATAAAAAGGAGAGAGAATTAAATAAGCGGAGTATGTGAATTATAAGCGTGAAAGGGGGAATGTACCAAACGCGGTGCTAACACAAATCTTGGATGGACAGAAGTCAAATAACGTATGCATTAAAAAACAAACTAGTCATGCTACGCAACAATTTAGTCCTCCGTATTTCAACGATTCATATTCATCAATCGGACGGCAGAGGTCTCTTCTCTCCTCCTAGTGGACCCCACACATCTCAGAAAAGGTCAATGTCTCCCACTCATACTTTCAGACAAGGACAAAACTTATAACATAAGAAATTGAGTTAATTATATTTACACCTATGTTTTCTTCACGTATCTCTAGAATGTGAGAGGAAACACTCTTAGTGGTTAGATCTTTATTCGTACCTAAATTTGACGGGGTTGATTTTTGCTAATCTAATCACCCTGTGTTACAAAACTTGCGAATTAGTCAAATTTTTATTAGTAATTTAAACATTTTTCACCATAATTTTCAACAAAAACCAAATAAAATGTTTGTATTCTGTCTTGACTTGTGAGTCTTTCCTAGATGAAATATGTTTCTTAGTTAGTTTAGTAAAATTATTTACTTAAGTTATTGACTAATTTATGATTGATATGGACTAATCAAGTCTAACATATGGACTTTTGCATAAAATTTCTATAAATCTTTTCAAATTTTATAATTTTTGTCACTGCCTAGTAATTTCTAAACAACTACACCACTCTTTCCTTGTTGGAGTACTCTAATTTTTAGTACAGTATTTGAGAACACCTTATTTTAATTTTTGTATTTAAAAAGACAAATTGAGAGGTTTGTGACTCATGCTACAACTCTACCTTCTCCTATTTGTTACCTACCGTCTAATTATCATATTCTATTTCCTTGATTACTTTACCATCTCCACTGTCACTATTTTGACATATACACAAAACATATGTGCTTGGTATTTATACACACAATCTCCTGTATGTATCACTAAAACAACCGGTGACTCTTCCTCCAACCTATCTCTCCTCTCTCCCTTCTTTTCTCTCCCATGACACTTTTCTAAAATATCATGGCCATTGAACTCATGCCTTTTGGCTACAACACTAACACAAACAACAATAGTAACACTTATATCTCACGTATGGAAGAAAAAATCGCGGTTCAAGAAGCTGCATCCGGTCTAGAAAGTGTCGGAAAACTCATCAAATTACTATCTCAACACCAACAACAAAGCCCGGTTCAAGAAAATGAAGTTAGTGATGACAAGCAAATTGAAATGGATTGCAGAGCTGTTGCTGATGTGGCGGTTACCAAGTTTAAGAAAGTTATTTCTTTACTAGACCGGACTCGAACCGGTCATGCCCGGTTCAGAAGGGCACCGGTTTTTTCTAAACCGGTTTCTGTTTCGCCGGAAAATAAAGTGTATTGTCCGACGCCGATTCAGCAAATTCCACCGCCGGTTAATTTTCAGGTGGATCAGAATAGTTACGGGGTTTCGAGAAATGGAGTGATTGATCGGAAAGACTCCGTTTCGAAGACGATAAGTTTCTCGTATTCTCCGGCTCTTTCTCGGGCTAATTCTTTTATGTCGTCGTTGACTGGTGATACGGAGAGTAAGCAACAGGTGTCGTCATCTTCTGGGTTTCAGGTTGGGAAGCCCCCGCTTTCGGCTTGTTTGTTGAAGAGGAAGTGTAGTTCTTCGGAGAATGGAGGTTCCGGCAAGTGTAGTGGGTCTTCCGGCAGGTGTCACTGCTCGAAAAGAAGGTAAAAGTTTGTTATGTGTTTGTTTTTGTAAGTTGTGTAATGGGTTGTTTTTTGTTGTTAGTGGTTGAAATCTGATCTTTTAAGTGAAATGTTCAACAGCAGGAAGTTGAGGATGAAGAGGGTGATTAGGGTTCCGGCTATTAGTATGAAACTTTCGGATATTCCACCGGATGATTATTCATGGAGAAAGTATGGACAGAAGCCGATCAAAGGATCTCCACATCCGAGGTAATTTGAGTTGAAATAGTCCTTGATTAACAATAATTTGTTAGATGTTTTTTATTTAATAAATTAGGTTACATTTTGGCTTATGTATTTGTGTTTTTGTAAATTATGTAGGGGTTATTACAAGTGTAGTAGTGTAAGAGGATGTCCTGCTCGCAAACATGTGGAGAGAGCTTTGGATGATCCTAGTATGCTAATCGTGACTTATGAAGGCGATCACAACCATTCTCTTTCACTTCCGGATTCATCTCCGGCTCACATTTTAGAGTCTTCTTAATTCACTTACATTCCTAAATTATGTCATCGGAAAAAGGGATATGAAACTTTGACATTCAGCAACCACCACCACCACCATCCTGCTAAGTGCATGAATGGTAACAATCAATTTAGACTTGTTAGTTATAGTACTACTACTACTATCTTTACTTCTTTCTTTTTAGTGATTATGAATTTGTAGCATTAGATACAATCATTTGTATGTTTAAGATCTCATTTGTTATGGATGATTGGTTGGGTTAATTAATTGATTTCATGTAAATTGCTAAACTTTTCCCCTCTTTTTTTTTTTCCTTTCTAAATTCATCATTATTGTGTGTTTACTTGTCAACTTTCACAAGTTTAGCATCCTAGGAAAAGAGAAAGGGAAAGAAAGTGTTGTGTCTACCTCCATTTGTTGATTGCTTTACTCTTGGTCTTTGGTCTATGGTATAGTGCGCTGTGTTTTTTGTGTTCTTTTGATGACTATAGTTGTGTCTTCATCTAGAGTCCCTTATTTTCTGTTCAAAGGGGGTGACAAAATCACAACACAAATAAAGAAAAATGCAGGGGCAGAAAAAAAAAAAAGTGAGAGGTGAAATGGTCAAAAATGATGGGTGCATTTGTGGACCCCGTGGTACTATCTTAGTCTTTTAGGGCTGTTGACCAAAACCAAAATAAAGAGAGAAAGGGTAAGCCAAACCGTTGAGTTGGGACGGCTTATTTATTCTTGATGCTGATGTACGATGGGTTTGTCATTTCATGCAATGCAAGTCTTGTGAGTGTTTTAAGAAAATGGGATTCAAAGCATTGTTTATTTTTAGAGTAATTTGTTTGGTTTGATTTTGTAGAAAAGAGTAGGACGCATGTAGGTGGAGGTTGGGAAAGACTGATATTGTTACATTAACGGAATATAGGGTATATGTTTGTCAAACTAGCAATATCCATTTTTTTTAGTACGTTCCGTGGAAAACTAAACTATAAACAATGATTTACTTATAACATACGAGTAAGTGTTAGAAAACATAATAAGAGAGGAGTATAAGAAAACAAATGCTTGTCGTCACCAATGGATCAAATTGTAGCATATGCTGCATTTTTTTATATACAACCATTTGGTTCCTAAATACAAAATTTTAAAGTTGTTGAAAATAACATTAATATAAATTGTGAAGATGATGTAAATAGTACTAGTATTAATTAGTTTTAGGAAGTGAATATTTATATAACTTTGAGATAATAATGTACATGACCAGGACAACAAAGTCAAAAGAGGTCGGATAGAGATGTATAAAAAAGAAGACTTGTAGTGTCCGCTGCCAATTGCCTTTACTTAACGTCAACCCTCCTCCACTCATTTCACGCTTTATCTTTGTTTTTCGGTTTAATCTCTCAACTCTGAAGTGCTTTCTTTTATTAATTTTAATATTTTGCTGTACCAATTAAGTCAAAAGATGAACATAGCGGAGTAACAGACTTTGTCACTGTTATCTATTATCATCTCACGTGATGCCTCGTTTCTTTCTGTGAAATAATAATCGCTTGCATTTTTTTTTTTTATTATGTTCTCTATGATATCATGGTATTTTTGACTTTCAAACTTACCATTATAACATATTTTAATTTAAATTTTCTGTTAATTTTTGTTAGTTCAATTATATATTTTTACATAATATTTAAAATAATTATTTTTGACAAATATTTATGAATAATTAATAAAAAACTATGAAAAATCTATTATTATTACGAATTATTTTGATTTTAAAATATCATATATTTTAGTAACATTTTAAAATGTAATGAAGAGAAATCTATTATTATTATTATGAGTTATTTTGTAAAATTTGTAATACATTTTTGTAACGTTTAAAAATGTAATTAAGTGTTTGATTGACCTTACAAAATCTTCAAATCATTAAGTAATTAAGTATTCAAAAATTTTGAATTAGTGCTGAATTTTTTGACACTTTAACTGCAAATTATTTATGTTTGTGAAGTAAATTAAAACAGTATCATTATATTTTGAAAACTTATGAAAAATGAAATTTATACTCCCTTCGTCTTTTAGATTTGTTATCATTTCAAAATAGGATGTTTGACACGCATTTTAAGGTGGATTTTAAGTATAGTTCCATAACTTATTTTTTAAATTTTTTTTTTTGTATAAAAATAGAACAATACTATTTTTATACAAAAAAAAAAGAAAATTTAAAAAATAAGTTATCGAACTACCCTTAAAATGCGTGCTAGAAAGTGACAAAAAAAGTGATAACAAATCAAAAGGAAGGAGTATCTTATTTAGACATTCTTTTTTTAGTGTTATTTATGATACTCTCTTTTTTATATATAGAAGTCAAAGAAATGACGAAACCAATTGCCATAATCAATATTACAATGGTATCATTGAGAATTTTTTTTAATTTAGAAAGTCTCATCATTCACAAATATTTGTATTTGGGAGTGTTATAACTGTTTTTTTTTAAAAAAAATTCACAAATGAATATTGAAAAGTTTCAAGAAAACATTTTCGTCATATTCATAAACCAAACCAAACATACCTTGTGTATCCCGCTCGGAGCAGGGTTTGGGGAGGGTGAGATGTACGCAGATCATATTTCTACTTTTTACCATAGAAAGGCTGTTTCCGTGGAGACCCTCCGCTTAGTGCGCAACAAAAAAGTGTATGTTCAGTATAAAAATGATTACGAATGGGAAAGTACTCAGTCGAACCTGGGCCCATGGCCTGGACCTCATGGGACTTACCTAAGCGGGCGTTGAAAACTCCTCTTCTGATATAGGTCGGCTCCGGGCAATACTCCCTGCCAAAAAAACTAAACCACAAGCAACAAACAGTCAAATATAAAAAGTTAAACGGAACAACCCAACTCTACGACAAAGCTAAGCGGGACAAACCAACTCTCAACAACATAACCACTCCCTAATGCCTTCACTAAATAATAATCAAGCGAGTACATCCGTCAACTTTCAATTTTTATATTTTTTCAGTTGTGTCAGTTTTTTTTTTTCGTTTTACAATTAAATATATTTACATACCTCTAATAACTTCGATTAAATTCGAATTCTTTACTTCTCATAACTCATTAGAGACAAAGCAGATCCGCCATAACAAGAAATGAAAGGTAATTGTTTCAAATTTTTAGCACTGATAAAACAAGTTCTCTCTTGTACGAACAGTGAAGTACTCCCTCCGTCTCAAAAAACTCTTCCCATTTCAAAAAACACGTTTGCCAACGCACACTTTTGATCGTTAATATGTTCAATTTCGTATTATTATTAAATATAAAAACTTCACTGTATTAAAGTACTCATAAATACGAATCCAACAAGATCACTGATAATGCTCCTTGCTCCACTCTACCGCACTTTCCCTCTTCCGGCGGTGTTTGGACGGAGATGCGGTGTTGCTGTCGGAAGGGTTTCTGCAAAACAATGCTTGACCGGGGGTGGTGGCCGTCAAGCACCTCCGGCGTGAGAGTAAGTAACTTGGTGGTGGAGAATACAAGAAACAATATCGGAAAATGCAACTACTAGTGACTGATATTTAGAGAGCATATGTGAAGTGTGAGAGTGTTTGAAAGAAATATGAGAATTTTCAGCCCCCTTGTATGTGTGAGTTAGCTTGGTATTTATAGAGTTTGGGGTTACCTACTTTTGACCGGAAGAATATTCCCTTCCTTTGGACAGGTGTCGGTTGACAGTCTGTCACTTTCACTTTCTTCTGTCAAGGTGACTACCTTCGTGAAGGCTCCACATTGTCCTCTTGTCCGAAGGGTAGAGCATTGCCTTCCGGGAGGGTATGCGCTGGAGGAAGAGTGTGCCTTTTGCCCGGAAAGATGTGCAGGAGGAAGAATGTGCCTCATGTCCAGAAGGATGCGCTCTGGTGTTACCTCCTCTTGTCTGGAAGGATGTACCTTGGTGTTACCTCCTATTGTCTAGGAGGATGTATCTTAGTGTTACCTCCTCTTGTCCGGAAGGATGTGTTGGAGGAAGGATGTGCCTCTTTCCCGGAAGGATGTGTTGGAGGAAGGATGTGCCTCTTGCCCGGAAGGATGTGTTGGATGAAGGATGTTCCTCTTGCCCGAAAGGATGTGCTGGAGGAAGGATGTGCCTCTTGCCCGGAAGGATGTGTTGAAGGAAGGATGTGCCTCTTGCCCGGAAGGATGTGCTGGAGGAAGGATGTTCCTCTTGCCCGGAAGGATGTGTTGGAGGAAGGATGTGCCTCTTGTCCGGGAGGATGTGTTGGAGGAAGGATGTTCCTCTTGCCCGAAAGGATGTGCTGGAGGAAGGATGTGTCTCTTGCCCGGAAGGATGTGTTGGATGAAGGATGTTCCTCTTGCCCGAAAGGATGTGCTGGAGGAAGGATGTGCCTCTTGCCCGGAAGGATGTGTTGGAGGAAGGATGTGCCTCTTGCCCGGAAGGATGTGCTGGAGGAAGGATGTGCCTCTTGCCCGGAAGGATGTGTTGGAGGAAGGATGTTCCTCTTGCCCGAAAGGATGTGCTGGAGGAAGGATGTGTCTCTTGCCCGGAAGGATGTGTTGGATGAAGGATGTTCCTCTTGCCCGAAAGGATGTGCTGGAGGGAGGATGTGCCTCTTGCCCGGAAGGATGTGTTGGAGGAAGGATGTGCCTCTTGTCCGGGAGGATGTTAGCATTGATAAGAGTGCTTCCGGGAGGGTATTATCATTGCCCCCCACTCCTTCAACTTACTTTAGTGAGTTGGAGGAGTAAATGCGTAGTGCTGATATGCTTTTTGATATTTTATAGTTTCAACGGCTCTTTGTAACGGCTAGTTGTTGGAGGCCTATAAATACTTGAGTTTCCTTCCAAAATTGAGATATCATATTTTCTTTACATCTTTCATCTCTTGTTTCCTTGGTTGTAGATCTTGAGAAGTTTTTCATGGAGGGAAGGAGGACCGCTTGCTATTGTGACATGCCTGTGGTTGTGAAAACTATATGGGCCGGAAGCAATGCTGGTCAGAGGTTTGAGCGTTGTGCCACCAGGGAATGTCACTATGACATTTGGATAGATGAGCCTCTTGGTGTCCGAGCTTGTGAGGCCATTGAAGAGCTGATTCGGGAGAACAATCAGCTACATCGCTTCTATATGCAAAAGATTGATCGCTTGAGGGCTTGGGAGATGACCAAGCGGGAAGCTATGTTGGCAAAGCTGCAGGAGTTGGAGAGCGAGGTGGTCCGTGAGGAATCCGAAGATGAAGATGCTTCGGCTTAGGTTTAGATATTTTCATTGTATCCTAATGAGGACTTGAGGGGTCTGGCCTTCACTTGTCTTCTTTGCATTGTAATATTTCCCCTAATGAATGAAACATGTTTTCCTTCTCTGCTTGCAATTTTTTTGTTTTGTTTTGTTTTGTTTTGTTTTTGTTTTTTTTTTTTTTTTTTTTTTTTGTTTGGAGTTGTGTCTTCCCCCCTGGGCATCACTTGTGGGTATAGTCCACTTGTGATGGCCTTAGATTTTATGTAAGTGTTGGCGGTGGAAGAGGGACAAGGAATGTAGTATCCCATGAAAGTTCAGTAAATTTGAATTTGGTGCCCTCCAGACATTGCTGGCGGGTGTTGTCCGCTAGCAAGGGTCTTAAAACTAAAATCACAAAATTTGTAAGTGTTTGCACGAGATTGGAAGATGTTTTTGTAGATGATAGGAATTATCTCGGGGGAATTTTGTGAAGGAAGTAATTTTGTGGGGATGAGGGATTTGAGAAGGAAGTAATTTTTGGAGGAGGAGGAAGTGTTTTGAGAAGGAAGTATTTTTTGGAGGAGGAGGAAGTGTTTGAGAAGGAAGTATTTTTTCGGAGGAGGAAGTGTTTGAGAAGGAAGTATTTTTTCGGAGGAGGAGGTGTTTTGAGAAGGAAGTATTTTTTCGGAGGAGGAGGAAGTGTTTGAGAAGGAAGTATTTTTTCGAAGGAGGAGGTGTTTTGAGAAGGAAGTATTTTTTGGAGGAGGAGGAAGTGTTTTGAGAAGGAAGTATTTTTCGGAGGAGGAAGTGTTTGAGAAGGAAGTATTTTTTCGGAGGAGGAGGTGTTTTGAGAAGGAAGTAATTTTTGGAGGAGGAGGAAGTGTTTTGAGAAGGAGGAGGATGTGTTTGTTGGGAGGAGGAGGATGTGTTTGTTGAGGAGGAGGAGGATGTGTTTGTTGGGAGGAGGAGGATGTGTTTGTTGAGGAGGAGGAGGATGTGTTTGTTGAGGAGGAGGAGGATGTGTTTGTTGGGAGGAGGAGGATGTGTTTGTTGAGGAGGAGGAGGATGTGTTTGTTGGGAGGAGGAGGATGTGTTTGTTGAGGAGGAGGAGGATGTGTTTGTTGAGGAGGAAGTATTTTTTGGGAGGAGGAGGATGTGTTTGTTGGGGAGGAAGTTTTTTTTTTTTTTTTTTTTTTTTTTTTTTCTGGGATTTTTTTTTTTTTTTTTTTTTTTTTTTTTGGAGAGAAGAAATTTTGAGAAGGAAGTATTTTTTGGAGGAGGAGGAAGTGTTTTGAGAAGGAAGTATTTTTTGGAGGAGGAAGAAGGAATTTGACCAAGTATCTTTCCCTGAAATTTAACTAAGTGTTTCTTTGAGAAAAACAATGAAACCTTTAGCTTCCTCAAATATTATTTATTTCACTAGATCAGCAGCCGCATCATACTCAAAAATCACCACTGATATATGCTGGATTTCAAATCACCACCGATATATGATGGGTTTTATCTTCCTTGTGACTTGTGACTTAGTTTGTTTTCTTTGTGTCTGAATGAATCTCATGAGGTAAAGCAAAACCTTTAATTTTGTCTGAGGTGATGTTACTTTGTGTCTGAGGCAGCTTTGCATGCCTTATGTTGGGGAGAATATTGCTTGTGTCTGAGATGATGTCGCTTGTGTCTGAGATAGTATTACTTGTGTCTGAATTGTTGCAAGATATCTTTGTGTTTGTACTAATTACGAGACAAATACATCATAAAATTGTGTCTGGAATAATATTACTTTTGTCTGTGGTAGTGTTTCATTTGAGTCTGAGGCGATGTTACTTGCCTTGTTTCTGAGATAATGTTGCTTGTGTCTGAGATACTATTACTTGCAATATATTGTGACTGGAAAATAGGTACTTCATTCATGAAGGATGATTACAAGAGTAGTTGATGAGAATCATTAATAACAAAGATAACGTGTTGTGGAGACTCATAGAAGTATGCCTCCAACACTTCATTGTAGTAGTAATAATGGTAGTAGTAGAGGGGAAAAGAACAAGATGTCCTTAGGTATAGTACTTTCGCAACTTGTCTCCATGCCAAGTGTTGTTTACTTCAGTACCATCCAACCTTTCTAACTTATAAGAACCTGGGCGTAACACATGTTTCACCTTGTAGGGGCCTTCCCACTTGGGCATGAGTTTTCCGGTATGACGTGGGTCGGAAGCTTCCGTTGCCCGTAACACCAAATCTCCTTCCTCAAATTTTCGAATTCTTGTCTTCTTAGCAAAGAATTCCTTGGTTTTCTCCTTATACGTGTCCATCCTTTGCACAGCTTCATCTCTGACTTCATCAATAAGTTCAATGTTGTCTCGGAGACCTTCGGTGTTGGCTTCTTCATCAAAGTTTAGGACTCGGTAGGAGGGTGATCCCACTTCTACCGGGAGCAAGGCTTCGGTACCGAATGCTAGTTTGAAAGGAGTTTCCTTGGTACTACTCCGGGCGGATGTGCGGTACGCCCACAACACGTTTGGTAGCTCTTCAGGCCATTTTTTCTTAGATGCTTGGAGTCTTTTCTCTAAACCTCGCACAATGGTTCGGTTTGTGACTTCTACCTGTCCATTGCTTTGAGGATGGCACACAGAGGCTTTCTTATGCTTTACTCCTCTCTCGGAAAGGAATCTCACGAACTTTGACCCGACAAATTGGGTTCCATTGTCAGACACCATCACTCTTGGGATTCCAAACCTTGTGATAATATTTTCATTGACAAACTTAATGGTGTCTTCTTGAGTAATTGTTCTTAGTGCCTTAGCTTCCACCCATTTAGTCATGTAATCAATTGCCACCATCACATATTGGAGTTCTCCTTTGGCTTTAGGGAATGGTCCCATGATGTCGATCCCCCACATGGCGAAAGGAATGGGGGAAAGAATAGACGAGGGCAAGGCAGGTGCTTGCTTAGGGACATTGCTGAAGAGCTGACACTGTGTACACTTCTTAACGAAAGCTTTACAATCCTTCATCAAAGTAGGCCAAAAGTATCCTTGCCTAAGAATTTTATGAGCGAGTGCTTTCCCCCCCATATGGTCTCCACAAATCCCTTCGTGAACCTCTCTCATGCAATATAGAGCCCATCTAGGTCGATGCATTTGAGGATGGGAGAGTCAAAAGTCCTCTTATAGAGAATGTCATCTTGGATGAAATATTTGGCGGCTTGAGAGCGGGTTTGTTTTGCCTTGATGGAATCATCGGGTAGAATGTTTTCCTTCAAGTAGTCAATGATTGGTGTCATCCAAGTTGAGTCGGCAACGTCCACTTCCATAATTTGGTGTCCCTCAATAGCTGGCACCTTTAATTCTTCGAAATAGACGGAACCATCTAAATGGTCTTTTTCTGACTCCACTAGCTTGGAGAGCAAATCCGCAATGGTGTTGTCGCTTCTATCCACTTGGACAAGTGTGTGGCTGACAAAGAGAGAAATGAGGGATTTGACCAAGGCTTGATACTTCGAAAGGATGATATCTTTTGTAGCATAATCCCCAGTGGTTTGCCTTACTACAATTTGAGAATCACTGAAGATGGAGAGGTGTTGAACTTGGAGACTTCTTGCCAAGTTAAGTCCGGCAATAAGTGCCTCATACTCAGCCTGATTGTTGGTAGCTTTGAAAGTGAATCTTATGGCTTGCATTACTTGGAATCCTTCTGGGCTGATCAGAATTAGCCCTGCCCCACTCCTAGTTGAAGTAGAAGATCCATCCACGAAGAGTTTCCATGTTGGGTTCGGAGGAGGGACAGGCTCCTTGGTCGGAGGGTCATCCTCTAAAGTTGGCATTTTTCCTTGATTGCCGAAAGAGCACTCTACAATGAAGTCTGATAAAGCTTGTGCCTTAATGGCCTTCCTTGGCTCGTAGGAGATAGAAAATTGACTTAATTCTATCGCCCAATTGATCAATCTTCCTGACAAATCTGGCTTGTGTAGGAGCTTCTTCAAAGGCTGATTGGTGATAACTTTGATCTCTCTTCCTTGAAAGTAATGCCTTAGCTTTCTGCTCGTAGTGACAAGAGCATAAGCAAATTTTTCTACCGGAGGGTAGCGGGTTTCCGCATCCTTTAGCACTTGGCTCACATAATAAATGGGCTTTTGTCCTCCTTCATCTTCTTTGATTAACACTGCCCCAACAGCTGCATTAGATGCCGACAAGTATATTGCTAGGGGTTCGGTAGGAGCAGCTGTTGTTAATAAAGGTGGGGTTGAGAGATATTTCTTCAAGTCATCGAAGGCGGCTTGACATTCGGGCGTCCACATGATAGTCTTCGTGGATGTTGCTCCCCTCAGAGTGTGGAAGAAAGGTAGACATCTCTCCGCCAACTTGGATATAAATCTTCTCAAGGCGGCTAACCTTCCTGTTAACCTTTGCACGTCACGAATTGTCTTAGGAGGACGCATATCCAAAATTGCTTGAATTTTTTCAGGATTGGCTTCTATTCCTCTTTGACTGACCAAGAAACCTAAAAACTTTCCTGCCTCCAAGCCAAACGTACATTTGTCGGGATTCAGCTTCATGTTGTGAGTTTTTAACTTCTCGAAGCATTCCTTCAAATCTTCGAGGTGAGCTTCCAACAATAAAGATTTAACTATCATATCATCAACATATACCTCCATATTACGACCAAGTTGTCCTGCAAAAATTTTATTCATCATCCTTTGATAAGTTGCTCCTGCATTGATAAGGCCAAAAGGCATGACCTTGTAACAGTAGACTCCTCGATGGGTGATGAAGGATGTTTTCTCTCTATCTTCAGGTGCCATCTTGATTTGATTATACCCCGAAAAAGCGTCCATGAAGCTTAGCATGATATGACCTGCGGTGGCATCAATCAGTTGATCAATACTTGGAAGTGGGTAAGGGTCTTTTGGACATGCCGCATTAAGATCAGTGTAGTCGACACAAACTCTCCATTTGCCATTGGCCTTCTTTACCAAAACTACATTTGCCACCCATTCAGGATAAGTGACTTCACAAATAAGGTCTGCGTCAAGCATCTTATCAATTTCTTCATCAATTGCTTTTTGCCTATCAGGAGCAAAATTCCTTCTCTTTTGCATCTTTGGGGTAGCATCTTTGTGAACATTCAACTTATGCATTGCTATCGATTCATCAAGCCCGGGCATTTCCTTCGGGCTCCAAGCAAATATGTCAGCATATTCTCGTAACAACTTTGTTAGTCCTTCTTTAAAAATCGAGTCAAGCCCAGCTCCAATGCTTATACGTTTCGTCCCATCTCCTGGGACTAGTTCAATTTTTTCAGTTTCTACAGCGGGTGTAACCACTGGTACTTCATCTTTTTGCAAACATTTTTTCAAAGAAGCATCCATACGTTGCTCCTCGATATCTTGATCAATGCTTTCAACCATTTGGACATCTCTCGTCCTTTTTCTCTGATTTCGTTGGTGCTCAAGGTGCCTTTTCCTCTTTTCTTTCCTCCGTTGGGTTGTTCGAGCCCTTCTCGCGTTACTTGGATCAGTCTGAGCCAAATTGAGAGCAGAGCCATAACAATACTTTGAAGCCTCCGTGTCTCCTTTGATCTCTCCTATCCCTGCAATGGTTGGGAACTTCATTTTTAGATGTGTGGTGGAGGTTATCGCTCTCAAACGAGTTAAGGTAGGTCTTCCCAGGATCATGTTGTAGGAGGACGGAGTGTTAACCACGTAGAGTTTGATAATATGTTGGGCTTGCCTTGGGGCTGTTCCAAAGAGTATGGGCAGCTTCACTATTCCCACTATGGGGACTGCATTGTGGCCAAAACCATAAAGTGGTGCCTCTTCTTGGCATCCTTCCAACTTGTCTTCCAACTTTAGTCTTTCCCAACAATGAGTGAAAATTATGTCCACCGATGACCCATTATCGATCAATACCTTCTTGACCACATTATCCCGTGTTTCTATGGTGACAACAAGGGCTTCGGTGTTGTAAGGATTGACTCCCTCAAAGTCAGCATCGGAGAAGGTGATAACATCTCCTTCCATATCGTTTTGGGATATTGACATAACCTCCTGAGTCTCAGGGGCTCGTGGAGGGGACTGTGTTCCTCCAATAACTATATTGACAATATTCTTATCTCTGTTGGCTTGAGATATGGAAGGAGTATTTGTGTTGTTTGCATTAGTAATTTGACGAGGAAGGTATTGGTTGATGAGCCCTTGGCGAACCAATCTCTCGAGGAAATATTTGAGGGAGAGGCAATCCTCTGTAGTATGCCCGTGTGTGGCATGATATTCACAATGCTTAGAGGAGTCTCTATCCCCCGGGGCTGTCCAAAGTGGTTGAGGTGCCTGATAGAAGGGTTTGTTTCGTATTTCTCGCAAAATGTTTGCACGGGACATACTCAGTGCCGTCCATTCCGGCTCAGGCTTACGTGGTGGCTTTGATGATATAGGAGGAGAAAGTCTTGACTTGTCGAAAGTGGGTTTTGGCCATGGTGAAGCGGGACCATGTGTGGTTTGTACTTGGTGTTCGTGGATGGGCCTTTGGTATGTATGGCCTCTGCTGAGGAGGATTTCTTGTTTGTTTCATGACCCTCATAGCTTCCGTCTCGGTGATGAAGTGTGAAGCTAACTCGTATGCTCTGGCCAATGTGGTTGGCTTATGTTCCATGAGCTTGCAAATATATTTTTCACAATCATAGGGGTCTAAACCCCTCCTCAAGTGTACCAAGGCTTCCGTTTCATTGACTGATACCACTTTGTTTACTGCCTCCTTGAACCTTTTTAGGTAGCTTTCCAACGTCTCTCCATTTCTTTGTGCGATGGTTTCAAGGAAGACAGTGTGCACCTCGTGTGGTTGGTTTGCCTTAAACTTATTCAGAAAAGCTTTTTTGAAATCGGCCCATGTGTCAATGGTCCTCGGAGGAAGCCTACAAAACCACCTCTGAGCACTTCCTCTTAAGGTAGAGGCAAAGAATCTACAACATGTTAGGTCTCGGTACTCATAAAAGAGAGCTAGTTGATCAAAATAACTTAAGTGTTCTTCCGGATCTCCGCTACCATTGTATGAGTCCAAGTTGGGGTGTTTCAAGTGTGTTTGCTTGCTTTCATCTTCTAATCTTTTGGAGAAAGGAGATTCTCCGTGGCTAGCGGAGACTTCTCCTTCAACCTTGCGTTTTAACTCGTTGAGAGTATTGAGGATTTCTTGTTGAGAGCTTCCAATGCCTCCGATCGGAGTAGGCTCAGGAGTTCTTTCCCTTTCCTTCTCTTGGTAGAACTCATCCTCCAATCTTCTCTTCTCTCTCTCATATTCTGCCTTTTTTGCCTCTAGTTCATGTCTAAGATCTCGTACTCTTCTATTTGTCCTCCATGTCTCCGGTCGATGGTGACTTTTTCCATGTCGGATATGGTTAGTATCTTGGGAAGAGCCGAGACGGGAAAAAATTGACTTGGTCACCCTTGGTCTTTTGCTGCCATTGTTGTTTGCACTATGTGCTTCGTCCTCGGGGGGAGGTGATTCCCTCCTCCTCTCGGACCGAGGTGGGTTGTTTTGTTGGTTAGGGCTTTGGAGATTTGCAGCAACATTGAGGAGGAAATCCACTTGGTTAGGAGCGAAGCGGGTCAGATCCAAATTGAGAGGTGGATTTTCTTCCCTTGCTAAAGTGCTGACCCTTCGGAGGACGGCTTCGCTTCGGTGGGAGGTGCCATGGACGACCTCTTGGAGGTTTCCTTGGACTTGTTCTTCAATTTGGTTTGGATTGTTTGGGTCAAGTGTGGTCCGGGCTTGTAGCCTCGTGTTCTTAGACGGTCCCATTCGAGAAGACTTGTTACTAATGACCTCTTGTTACTTCTTGCAATCTGGAAAGGATGAAGGGTCTTTCAAAGAGTCGACCCCTCCTTCTAGCGCCAAATGATAATGCTCCTTGCTCCACTCTACCGCACTTTCCCTCTTCCGGCGGTGTTTGGACGGAGATGCGGTGTTGCTGTCGGAAGGGTTTCTGCAAAACAATGCTTGACCGGGGGTGGTGGCCGTCAAGCACCTCCGGCGTGAGAGTAAGTAACTTGGTGGTGGAGAATACAAGAAACAATATCGGAAAATGCAACTACTAGTGACTGATATTTAGAGAGCATATGTGAAGTGTGAGAGTGTTTGAAAGAAATATGAGAATTTTCAGCCCCCTTGTATGTGTGAGTTAGCTTGGTATTTATAGAGTTTGGGGTTACCTACTTTTGACCGGAAGAATATTCCCTTCCTTTGGACAGGTGTCGGTTGACAGTCTGTCACTTTCACTTTCTTCTGTCAAGGTGACTACCTTCGTGAAGGCTCCACATTGTCCTCTTGTCCGAAGGGTAGAGCATTGCCTTCCGGGAGGGTATGCGCTGGAGGAAGAGTGTGCCTTTTGCCCGGAAAGATGTGCAGGAGGAAGAATGTGCCTCATGTCCAGAAGGATGCGCTCTGGTGTTACCTCCTCTTGTCTGGAAGGATGTACCTTGGTGTTACCTCCTATTGTCTAGGAGGATGTATCTTAGTGTTACCTCCTCTTGTCCGGAAGGATGTGTTGGAGGAAGGATGTGCCTCTTTCCCGGAAGGATGTGTTGGAGGAAGGATGTGCCTCTTGCCCGGAAGGATGTGTTGGATGAAGGATGTTCCTCTTGCCCGAAAGGATGTGCTGGAGGAAGGATGTGCCTCTTGCCCGGAAGGATGTGTTGAAGGAAGGATGTGCCTCTTGCCCGGAAGGATGTGCTGGAGGAAGGATGTTCCTCTTGCCCGGAAGGATGTGTTGGAGGAAGGATGTGCCTCTTGTCCGGGAGGATGTGTTGGAGGAAGGATGTTCCTCTTGCCCGAAAGGATGTGCTGGAGGAAGGATGTGTCTCTTGCCCGGAAGGATGTGTTGGATGAAGGATGTTCCTCTTGCCCGAAAGGATGTGCTGGAGGAAGGATGTGCCTCTTGCCCGGAAGGATGTGTTGGAGGAAGGATGTGCCTCTTGCCCGGAAGGATGTGCTGGAGGAAGGATGTGCCTCTTGCCCGGAAGGATGTGTTGGAGGAAGGATGTTCCTCTTGCCCGAAAGGATGTGCTGGAGGAAGGATGTGTCTCTTGCCCGGAAGGATGTGTTGGATGAAGGATGTTCCTCTTGCCCGAAAGGATGTGCTGGAGGGAGGATGTGCCTCTTGCCCGGAAGGATGTGTTGGAGGAAGGATGTGCCTCTTGTCCGGGAGGATGTTAGCATTGATAAGAGTGCTTCCGGGAGGGTATTATCAATCACTCATGACTATATTTGGTCTTATAGATTATGCGTAAATTAATAATTTATCTCATGTCATGAACAGTGCCGACATTGTAAAGGGGAAGATTATTATGAGACGGATGGAGTAACATGTATCGGGGAATTACGATACGATTGTCATGTTTCAAAAGCATATCCTTGAAACTTTGAACTCGTGTAAGGCTAGAAGTATAAATCATCTTCATGTGCTAAAGTCAGCTATCAACTATGATAAAATACAAAGCGTGATAAAAAAAATAAAAACTAAAAAGAATATTGGCTCAACTATTTCTTTGAGTAAATAAGCATGAAAGGGTTCATTCAAGTGCTTGCACGCTTTGGACACTAGCTGTGCGGGGGAAATAAACTAAGGCTCTGGTCACGAATTTTTTAAATAATTTATATTGGGGGATGGGTCCGTGGCACACATTTTTAGATTCTAAAAAGTATAATTTCATAATTTATTTTTCTTTGTATAAAAATCTAATGTTTAAATTTTTATTCAAAAAAAATAAATAATAAATTATATAACTGTACTTTATATATACCTTAAAATGCGTGTCAAGCAGTGCATAAAACATGTAAAGAAATGGGATAGTAAGTACTGTCATCCCATTTTGAAATTAAAGCTTTTGAATGAAAATGAGCTTAATTTGCATTCATTTGCATTTAATTTTGTTCCAAATAAAAATTCGAAAGCACAAAAATGAGTAAAAATAAAATTATTTTACTTATCTTTCGCTTACTTCCTCCCCTATTTAAAATCGGAAGCAAAGTGTAAATATCAATCATTGCAATGTATCAGAAGATTCTATTGCAGCACCGCAATACCGGAGAGTGGTGCAATGGATTAGAACTTGCAGGAATCAGTATAGGTGTTGTTTTGGAGTAATTTGGCAGTTCGTTTAGATGTATTGGTTCCATGCAATTTACACATATAATTTAAACATATATCGTAAAGAAAAATATACACCTATGCAATTTATGCAAATGTAATAACACCACGTTCCGGTCAGTTTAAGATAACTGATGTTGGTATACATCAACTTTGATGCGGGTGAAAGTCCTCTATATCATTTGTTAATTTGATTGCGTTCAAATAACATTTTGTGTGTGGGGTGATCAAAATAATGTTTTGCCCAAGCATTTCTCACATATGCAACCTTGTACACGCATGTAGCAACTGCGTGTGCTGTTAATTCTAATATTGTATGCTTGAATGCGCATATATATATTGGATGCGGAGCCAGATATGCATTTATTAGGTACTAGATCTATGCGCATTATATATATACGAATATTGTACACTCATCAGGAGGCATAAATTCTTATTCTCCATTATTGTTTCTCTTCGACTTTCGGGACATTCCCAAATCAAAATACTTAGTTCTTCCCAATTATAACAATCAGATCTCCAGAATCAGAATCAAAATCTTTGTGGCAGACAAAAAAAATCTTCAAAAATATAAAAAACACACCTACCTAAAATCTTGATATTATCCTCGTAACCCGGAAATCGTAACAAACCCCCCACCACTATCAATTCACAAATGAAGCCTTCTGGAAAATTAAAACAACTATAAGCAAAACACTGCAGAACCAAACCATATGCCTCCTTCATTCATACTCCCCCACTTCGAAATCTCCTTTGCCTCCTTACATTCATACACCCCCACTTCGATGGTGTCCCTGCGGGGTTTCTGAAACATATGCGATGAAAGAATGATGTGTATGGTGGTTGAGACGATAACAAAGCTATGACATCGGGAAGAGCTTCGAAAATTAAAAGCAGGGAATGATTGAATATGGAGATAATTAGATGTGAGAGAGATAATAGGGTACTATATGTGAGAGAGATGAGATTAGATGTGAGGAGGTCGAACCGAAAGTGTTTTCAGCGAAGAGTGAATTGGGGAATTGTATTTTGATAAAGGATTTGGACCGGGTTAAGTTGGTAAGTATACGCATATACAGTATGCGCATAGGCGTGGATAAAAAGGGTACTCCGCGCGACATCTAATATATTGGGGCAATAATATATTAAAATAATATTATTTTGGTCATTTTCTCCTTTGATGATAGTTAGTTAATTAATTATTAGCCTTTTAGTCCGTAAAAGGTACAAACATATTCTAAAAAGTAAATAAATAATTTTTTCTCTGAAATTAATTATGTATATGCATGTTAAAAATGCAATAAATGAATTATATGATTGTTGATCTTTTAGTGTGCAATTAATATAACTTATTTAAGATGTTTTTTTTTTATATACTAAGATTTAATATTTGTTATATTATTTTCTGTGTTTGCTTATGATCGATGAGTTTTATGATAGCTAATATTAATACAAGTTTGTATCATATTTATATACATACGAAGGTTCTTTTTTTATATGTATGTATGTATATATATATATAGGGTCTTGTTCTAATAGAAACTAACTTAGAATAGAAACTAGAAACTAAACCTAAATTAAATATTTCAAGCTAATCTAATGACCAAATTAGGGGTACCCCAATACAAAAAACGTTTAAAATTATTGGCTCTATTCAACAAAAAAATTAAAAAAAATTAAAAAAAAAAGTTACTGTTCACGTGATGACGTGGCACGTGAACAGTAACTTTTTTTTATTTTTTTAATTTTTTTTATATTTTTGTTTAATAGAGCCAATAATTTTATAAGTTTTTTGTGAAGGTGCCCCTAGCGGGGCCATTAAAATAAATGAAATATAATTTATTTAGTGTAGGTTTCTAGTTTCTATCCTAAGATTGGTTTCTATTTGAACGCTAGCCTATATATATATATATATATATATGAGTTGCACTCCATAACAAACACCTTATATAACAAACAATAAATAACACCTCATATTAAGGTTGTTAAACTTTCGTTTCTCTGTACCTTTCATCGATTAATGATATTTTTTTATGTTTGATCATAATATAGTGTTGTTTCAGTGTTGCAGATCAATGCCGATATAGTTTCGAGTTAGTCTCTCTACACCAAGTTCTATGCCGAGTTTGTCTCTCTCTACACCAATTTCAATGTTTCAGTATTGCATTTTTTATAATTATTTGCCATGATTTTGTCAAGTACTGTGTGTTTTTGTTTTACAGCCTAACTGTTTGATTGAAGTTCTGAGAGAAAAATACTATGTTTTATGTTGATTTTGTGTACATGAGTTATGTGGTTTACTGTTTGACTGAGGTTATGTATTTAAGTCAATAGATTGTTTCTGTGTCATTACCATTTACCAAGATACTTATTACTAGACCCGGCAATTCGTTCGTTTCATGTACTTTCGTATCGTGTACTTTCGTGTTTCGTGTACGTAATGCTAAATCCAAAACCGACCCGTTAAGGATTCGTTTCGTTTCGTGTTCGTGTACCTTCATTTCGTGTACGTTTCGTGTCGTATTTCGTGTAATTTTTGAATAAAAATAAAAATATTTAAATATTAATTTTTTACTAGTCCAGTCTTAAGTCAATATGTCATAAGGAATAAAGTGTGCTTAAGTCTTGTGAAACTAAGATTTGAAACTATTTTGTATTTATCTTATGTAAAAATTATATATAAAATATCATTTTAAAATATGTATTCATATAATTTTAATAAAATTATTTAAATATTTATTTATTTCGTGTATTTTCGTTTCGTGTCGTGTACCCAAGGGTAAACCCAAAACCGACACTAAATTTATCCGTGTAATTTCGTGTTCGTATATTTTAGTGTTCGTGTATCGTAAAGGTCAACCCAAACCCATAATTTTCGTGTCGTTTTCGTGTCGTGTACGAAATTGCCGGCTCTACTTATTACTTCCATTGTTTCTCATATATGCACAATAATTCCAAAATTTGGTTTATTTTTGAATTTTGAATGGCTTTTGATTTGAACACAATCATGAAAACTAATTGTTTTTTGCCTTATTACCGGGATCCCAACCTCAGAATCAGTTTCATTTTTAATGTTATCCTTATGATGCTTGATTCTATGATTCGTATGCTTGCCGGTTAGCAAATCAATTCCTGATTAATGGCTACTTGATATCGATCAATATATAATCTCTTTTACTTGCTGGTACATCTACTGTAATATGTAACTATGATATCATCATTAGTTTTGTTTATCCTTTTTATTAAATAATTGTTTTGTGGTATACTTTACAAATCCAAATCAGAAATTTCATAAATACTGGGATCATGTTATGAACTATATTGGCTTGCATTGATTTTTTGAGGTTTTGTCTTTTTACTGATTTAGTCGTTTGTCACAGGAAATGGTCGGAAGAGAAATTCACCTACTCCACACTCTCCTTATTCATCAAAATATGGTAATGTTGTTGGGTTTCAACCCAGTGTGATGTTATGAGTTTGGGACGTGGGTGTTTCCACGTCAAATATTGTGTGGGTTCTTGTTTTGTTTTTACTTATTGATGATAGAAGTATAAGTGATACTTGAATAACATGTGACCGCGCTTTGGTGGACCTTGTCAATTGGTTATGTGTGTGCTCTGTATTGGTGATTGTGAATCTCGGATTGTGTAAGTCCCCTAACCTAACAAGTGGTATCAAGAGCCAAGGTTTGGGTTTGTGATTGAAGAGGTTGAGGGAAAGTTCGAGAAGGATTTGTTGACAAGGAGATTGCTACTAAAGCGGGTAGAGACAAAGTTACGTGCGGTTTGGAGGTTGACTTGCACCGTGGATCAATCCTGTGTTCGGACTCAAGATGGAAGAAGATGGAAGAGGTCATCGTAATTACTTCAATGGCTTGATCAACCAGGTGAATTGTTTGGATGATATATGGATTTTCTTCAGGAGACCGAAAGATTGTGAAAGCAAGGATCGGGTGACTCAACATGTGGAAGAGCACTCGTGGTGGTTGATGCACGTGATTTTGTAGATGGATACATCGTTATGGTGAAGAACGATGGTTTGGAGGGTTACTATATGGGTTTAGCGACACTCAATGATTGGAAGAACAAGAGGAGGTTCTTGTTTGAGGGGAGGCATTGGCGATTGGATGTCGATGTTGTTGATGGGTACTTGATAAGATGTATTTTTATATATATTTTATATAATTTTATTCCCACATTTAATTGCATTTTGCATTGATTTGGATATTTATTTAATTAATTTTGATGTTTTATTTAAGGAAACAAGAATTTCTAAGTTTGGAAGAATTTGGGCTTAAAGAGCTATTTTGGAGCTAAAATTGGAAGAAATTCGTGAAAAATAAAGAAATAAAGAAAAATAAAGAAATAAAGTGCAAAGAAGGAGAAAAGATGAAGAAAAAGTGCAATAATAAAAGAAGAAGGAAAAAAAGAATTAGGAGCTTGGAGCAATTCGGAATATTTCAAACACACCCCAAAACTTTTATTTGACTTTATATTCCTCAACCAGACATTACAAATCAAAAGTTGCTGCAGAAGAATCTTGAATGTGGAAAAAAGGCTCCTGGACTTGAAAAAGTATAGCATGAGTTTTAAGACTCTCATTATGTTTTCACATGAAAACAAATGCATAGCAAAGTGTTATAAATATGTAAATCAGCTGATCATTCAACACACACGGTGAGGAGTAGCTTAGAGGAGTTTAGACAAAAACATACACTGCATGCCACATCTTTTCATTCTATCATTCGGCAAGTTTATTCAAGGAGCTAAGGGCTTGATTTTCTTCTCTTTTATGTACAATTTGGCTTGATTCTCCATTCTATTGTAAATTTGAGGTACTCCTAAATTTTATCTTGTTTATTAATATATGTTTTATATGTCTTGTTTAAATATTTTTGTCGTTTCTATTAATAGCATGTGTGAGTAGTTTATTTCTAGGGTATAAGGGGAAGCCTTGTTTACACCACAATAATGCTTTAATTTTATTAGTTGTTTAACGGATATAAAATAATTCTAATCGATATGTTATAAAATTTAATTTGTGTTATCGGCCGGTATCATTAATTAATTATTTGCGAATAGGAATAATAGATCGAGAGATTTTATTCACTAGAGGCATGCATACGATTAGCGGAATTGAATTTTATTGCGAAAGCATAATTTGATTTCCGAGAGCATTAATGCTTGAAAAAGATTAACAAATGCTCTAATTATTTAAAATCCGTTAAATTACTATATCCGTATAATTTGTTTCGGTGTAAACATGGTGAACCCGGTTGCCCTAGACTTTTAGTTAATCGACTTTAAAATACATTTATTTGCATTATTTAGTTTTATAAAAATTCTTAATAATTGTTAAAATTATAAAATTCGTGACAATTAAATTAAAATCGATAAAACCTGCCTCCCTGTGAACGAACTTAAAAATATACCGCACCAAATTTGGCGCCGCTGCCGGGGAGGCAGTTAGTTTTTATAAATTTTAATTTTATTGTCCGGGTTTTATAATTTTTAGTTGTAAATTTAATTTTTATGTTTTATGTATTAGAGTAAAAAAAAAATTTAATAATTAAAATAGAAAAAAAATATATTAATTTCGTTAATTTTAGTATTTAGTTACCAGTTTTATTTTTGTTAATTCGAAGCATTATACTCTCCCCTGTTTTCTCAGTTAAGTTACACGACCAAACCCATTTCCCCTGTTTTCGTTCTAAGTCACATACACAAACCCACTACCATCTCTTCTTCGATTCACGCCTCACACCCACTAGCCCTCCTCTCCATCTCCACAGCACCCACCTCCCTTCTTCACCCATTCCGTTCTTTCCCCCCCTCCATTCTCAAACACCGCTCCGTTCCCCATTCTAAATCCCCCTCCCCTGCCAATTTACAAGCACCATTCTTCCACCACGCCTCCACTGCAAAACTCCATCATCCTTTCACCCCTTCCCCTTCCATACCCCTTCTTCTCCGAACAAAAACCCACAACCCGCATCAACACAGCCTTCACCCATCATCCCCCGTACCTTCTCCGTTAACCACGCCATCTCCACCGTGCCCCAACCGCATCACTCCACCGTTCCACCCCATTCTCCCTTCCCCCACGACCGTGACCTCCACCGCGCATCACGACCTCCATAACTCTGCCTGCAAAAGACCAACGCTGTCTTTTCTCTTCCTTCTCCGTCACTGCACCCACGAACCCATCTCCCTCTTCTTTTTCAAATTCCATCAAGCCCAACATTCCCCTGTCAATCCCTTTTTCCAGTTTCGTCGAATCACTGTTGGGACTGAGTTTGTAGATGATTTGTTTGAAGTTTATTGCGATTTGAGTTTCGCTTGGATGTTGAGTCTTGCGAAGTTCAGAATCACATTGTTTTGTGTAGAGTTGCTATGTAATATCGAGTTGTTTTGCCAGTGAGTTTTCGTTTTCGTCGTTGAGTTCGAGTTACTGAGTTGGTTTCGATTGGTTTCGTTCGCTGCTCATGATTGCAATTTACTTTTGTTTTGGTAGTTTAGTGTCCTTAGTCGAGTTCTTGTTGCTAGCTTTCGTTCGTTACCGAGAGTGCTGCCTGAGTTTGTTTTCCGCTGTGTAGCCATGGCCGAGGTTATTCTGTCTGAGTATTGGTCGCGCGTCTGAGTGCTGCTAGTTTTGTTCGGCTTCGTTGCTGCTGTGTTATGTCGTCTCAATTCTGTTTTAGAACTAGAATTGTGTCACTCTGCAGTTTAATTATGTTTTCGGTTTTTGTTAAGTTTTGTTTTGGTTTTTGCAGAGTTTATTTTAATGTTTTAATCGAATTGTGAGGTTGTTTGTTTTGGGTTGATTGGCTAGTTAAATTTTCGAATAAATCATGCTGAAATTTTCTAAAAGTTTTCGTAAATAATACATTTTTTTTACTTCAAATTTATAAAAAAAGAAAAAATAATAATAATAAAAATAATAATAATAATAATAAATTAAAAGTACATATTTTAGATTTTGTTTTATTTTGTTAATTTTTAGTTTATTATGTTTTCTTTGTCTCATTGGAACTTTAGTTCCAATTGAGACAGATTTTACTACGTTTTCTTGGTTTTGTAGTGTGTTTACAGGTCTACAATGGATGAAGTTGATACTTTTGCACATCTTTCTTTCTTAGTAGAAGCACATACTCGAGAAATTGCCTTGTGGAAGACTGCGGAGCCCACTACATGTCCGATGAGTACGAATGAGATGTCACAAGTGGCCCCTGAAACTTACACTGGTTGTGAAGTTTGTGGAATTTATGGTCACTTTGGTTTTGAATGCTCTTACAATGTCTATAATGCTCAGTTGGGACAAATGAATTTTTTTGAAGAAAGATATGGGTACAATCAGTATTCAAACACTTTTGATCAAGAATGCGTGAATCAACCAGATTTCTACTACCAGGACAATGGTGCTCAAAATTTTTCATATCATAATCAGCAACAGTTTGAGCAACAATATTATCAGTCATATGAGCAGCCGCCACAGCAAGAATATCAATATCCCCCTCTACAAGAAGATCTACATGTTTCTCAACCCAGCGTAGATGTGCAAGCTGATCAGACAAAGGAGATGTGGGATATCTTGAATAAACTACTAAAGAGTTCTGAAGAACAAGCCGAGACGATCAAAGAATTAGAAACTCAAAGTTTGGCGATTGAATCTCAAATTGCACAGTTGGCAAACTCTTCTACTACAGGGCAACTCGACTATTTACCATCATCATCTATCCGATCCGAAGAGGACCTGACTGCTATCAATCTCACAAACGATCAGGAATATGATAGTTTCTCCATGTATGTTGATGATGAGGTCTTTGATAAAGAGAAGGAGCATGCCACCGATGACGAGATCAATGATGTTGCTGCTACCGAGAACAATGTGACTGATGATGAGGCTACAAAGGAAAGCAATACAGAGATGGTTGTTGTTTCTCCTCCGCAACCTGTGCCTAAGCTACCATGTATTGATAAATTTGCTCTCGATCTAGCCTCTACTTACAGGGCTTCTTTGCTCAAGAGCACTTATTTCAAAGTTGATGTGATAACAAATATTGTCCAAGATGATATTTCTCAAATTCTGGTTGAGGATCCATACAAAGTGGCTCTTATGTGTCAAGCTCGGGGAGAGGGAGAAAATGGAAGTGTCTACTTAATCAATGATGCGAAAAGCCCAGATGTTCGAATGGCTCATGTGGAAGTCATGAGTGAAGAAAAGCCACCACCAGAACCTCCACCTTATATTAAGGGAGTTCGACATTTTCAAGGCTATGAATTCTATCGTTGCTTTATCACAAAATTTTCCAAAACTACATATTTTCTTGCTCAATTGTTATTTATTGATGTAGTAGCTAAATTTGCTAATGCTTGTTTGGAAATTTTGTCAGGATTAAAACAACTTTTGATGCTCATGGTGGTCTCGTGCAACATGTTTTTGGTCTTTTGGAGTGGCACACCATGCTTCGACATTCAGTGCCTCGACATTTCATACTTATGCATTAGGGGAGTTTTTCCAATTTTTATTTTATTTTATTTTATTTTATTTTTATTTATTTATTCTGTAATTTTTAGGATTTTTTGTGTTCTTTTTAATTTTCATCTCGCTATGCAGATATTTTTGTCGTTGAAAAGAAAAAGGAGGAGCGTTGTGTGGCTCGAGGAGGACTTTGAAGGCAAAAAGAGAGTAGGGTTGGGGCTAAAAGAAGAAAAGCGGATAGCATAGCTTGTACTATATCACCTAACCGCTAATTTTTGAAACCTTATAATCATCGAGTTTCTGTTTGTGTTAATTCATCATTTCAGATATACAGAGCGTATTCACACAAAATTGCTGAAAACTTTAACCTCCCAAGAAAAAAATCTCAAAATCTAGCTGTCTGGAAAATGGCATTGCAGGGAAGCTTCTCGATTGCTAGAGTTAATCCTACTTCCATTCTGGAAATCAGCACCATCCGGGATGAGCAATTTCGAGCTTGGGCACAATTTCTGAATGAGCATTCAATCATTCGCTATGCTTTAGTTACACCGGTGCCGCTCAACTATGATGCCTTGCGTGAATTGTATTGCAGTGCGGTGAACACTTCTGGAAATGACGGGTTAGCAATCACCTATCAACTGTTTGGTAGGTCGATTAGGGTCACTGAACGAGATGTTAATCGGATTCTTCATTTTCATATGGAAAATCTCGTTTCTGATCCCACACCTGACCAGATCAAAAGGTTCTTTCGTCTGATAAGGTACCAAGATGGTAATTTCAATACTGGAAATCTCTCTAGATCATATCTAACCCAGTATTGGAATTTCTTCTTCCACATTCTTAACAATGTTTTTTCCTCCGAAAGAACAAATCTAGATCGAATATCTGAATTTATTCAAACAATAGGGTATTCGGTTGCCAATAATTTGAGGATTAATTTTGGTAAGATAGTGCTTGGTCAAATTATTTTGAAGATGAATCGACTAGGAACCAGGGATGTCCAGACTCAAAGGGTAAAATGTCTATACCCAAGATTTCTGCAATTAATATTAAATGATTTTTTGAGTGATGCAGACAGGTTACGCTTGGACCATGGTAGAGATGTGGAATGTTCTTACATGAAGGCAAATGTAATTAATTACATAAGCAATAAGAACTATACGGATGTGCCTACAGTCCTAACGGAATATCTGAAGACTGTCCCACTTCCGTTGTTACCAAGATCAGTCAGAGCAGCACCACATATGGATTTTGCTACATCATCCGATCTACCTTATGCTAAACGGAGTAAACCTAGCGAACCCGAGACAGTCGAGGGAAACTTGGGTCTTGTGTCATTCAATCCATTCAAGTTCAACCTTCCAGGGAGAAAATCTCTTGATCTTTTTCCAGATTTACCACTCGTCACCAGTGGCAGGCATCTTGCTTCACGAGAGGTGGGAAGCTCCCGAACTTTCATTGCACCATCCGACAAAGGCCCTAGGATGATTTCATTTGCAGATGCACCAGCAGTACATGAGAGTGGGCAACAGACTCAACCACATGCACCTATGACCAGAGCGGGATACAACAGACTCCTTGCACGGGTCCAATCACTGGAGAACGAGTTGCCACATATCCGTGAGTCCATTGCGGAAATTAAAAATTTGCAACTTAGTCAGAATGATGTATTCCAGGCTCAATTGAGTTCCATGACAGCCCAATTTAGTCATGCAATTAATTCCTTGATGAAGACAGCTTCTTCTAATTTTCCAACTCCACATCCAACTATTCTGGAGGATAACCCAACTGAGGGGGAGAAGGTGGATGAGCAAGAAGCTAGAAGGCGTAATAAAGGCAAGGAAAAGGTTGTGGACACGGATTTAAATTTATTCTGGGGAAGGAAAAGCTAAGAGGAGTATTCGTGCTATGTGGAAAGCAAGGAAAACTTGAAGATATGTTCAGAGGAACAATTGTCTTGCTCATTTTCAGGGGAGTTTTCGTTCACTTTTTCATACCTCATTTTTATTTGCATACATTGAGGACAATGCATGATTTAGGTATAGGGGAGAGTTCTTAGTGTAAATACATAAAATTGAAAAATCCAAAAAAATTGAAAAATTTTAAAATTAATTGCCTCGTCTCATAGTGTGTTAACAGGGATAGGTACACATCTTGTGAGCTTATTTTGCATGATTATTTGACATGTCATATCTCTGAAAGTTATTTGTTACTTGATGATTCCTTGTACGTGCTTGCAAAAATTTTAAAACTTGAGATGTGTCTTTGTCAAATTTAGTGAGTACGAAAGCATGCTTTCACCTTGTGAGATCTTGAGCCTAATTTATGATTGGTACATCTTATATCAGTCGAATTTTATTGTTGTGTGTTGTTCATCATTTGGCATGTTGCTCTAGAACTTGTTTTAAACCATTTTGAGATTACATGATATCTGTATGCATAAAAATGATAAAGGCACTAGGATTAACCGTATTTATCCAAACAGTATCCTTGAATCATATATCCTTAGTGAACCCCTTTGAGCTTTATATCCGTTATTTTTGTATCACCAATCTAAATTCTTGAGCCTACTTGTTTATTCTTCTCTTGATTTACTAGTAGAGCATTTTGATTCATTTGGGGTTGGTGAGTGCATAGTGCGGGGATTTCTTTGTTAAAGTGTGAAAATTGGGTGGGAATATTGTAAAAAAAAAATGAAAAAAAAGAGAGAATAAAAAAATAAAAAAAAAAGAAGAAAAAAAAAAATAAAAAAATAAAAGGTCAAGTAGAGTTATGTTCATTGATTTGTGCAATATGAAATTGGAAAAGTACATGGCAATATGTGCTTGGGGTTTAATGCTTGTGAGAGTCTGATCACCTTTTACATGATGGAAATTTCATGTTGAGTGCTTTAATTAGAAATGAACATTGTGCTCTATTAGTTTGTCGAGTTAGCCACTTGTTAGCCTTTTTCTTGATTCCCTACCCTTCACCTTAGCCACGTTGCAACCTTTAACAAAGACCTTTTGATTTGTGCATGCATGTATTCAAAGTAGTGGAAATTTGGTGAACAACCAAGCATATGGTAGCACATGACTTAATTGATTGAACTTGAGCGAATACACTTCACCTAAACACTTGTGTGATTTGAGAGTTTTGTGAGCTTCATTTATATCCATAGCATGTTACTCACTGAATGCAGCATTGATATATATATTTCATGATCTTTTTGTCTATCTAGACTGTGTGCTTACTTGGATAGTCTTGTACATATGATGTGTAAGTGAACAGACTTTCAATATTGTGCGATTGAGGTTTACTGGTATGGAGTACTATGATAGGTTGCATACTTGAGACTTGGCAGAAAAAAATGGATTTGGTGGGTAAATTCACTATAAACCCTCACGAGACAAAACTCGTCCTACTAGGGCTACCTAGGGGTTTAACGGCTTGTTGCATATGCTCAATGCAATCGTGTCATCTACGAAAGTGATATTAGTTAGGATTTAGTTTTTATTTCGCTTATTTGCCCGAGGACGTGCAAATGCTTAGTGTGGGGATATTTGATAAGATGTATTTTTATATATATTTTATATAATTTTATTCCCACATTTAATTGCATTTTGCATTGATTTGGATATTTATTTAATTAATTTTGATGTTTTATTTCAGGAAACAAGAATTTCTAAGTTTGGAAGAATTTGGGCTTAAAGAGCTATTTTGGAGCTAAAATTGGAAGAAATTCGTGAAAAATAAAGAAATAAAGAAAAATAAAGAAATAAAGTGCAAAGAAGGAGAAAAGATGAAGAAAAAGTGCAATAATAAAAGAAGAAGGAAAAAAAGAATTAGGAGCTTGGAGCAATTCGGAATATTTCAAACACACCCCAAAACTTTTATTTGACTTTATATTCCTCAACCAGACATTACAAATCAAAAGTTGCTGCAGAAGAATCTTGAATGTGGAAAAAAGGCTCCTGGACTTGAAAAAGTATAGCATGAGTTTTAAGACTCTCATTATGTTTTCACATGAAAACAAATGCATAGCAAAGTGTTATAAATATGTAAATCAGCTGATCATTCAACACACACGGTGAGGAGTAGCTTAGAGGAGTTTAGACAAAAACATACACTGCATGCCACATCTTTTCATTCTATCATTCGGCAAGTTTATTCAAGGAGCTAAGGGCTTGATTTTCTTCTCTTTTATGTACAATTTGGCTTGATTCTCCATTCTATTGTAAATTTGAGGTACTCCTAAATTTTATCTTGTTTATTAATATATGTTTTATATGTCTTGTTTAAATATTTTTGTCGTTTCTATTAATAGCATGTGTGAGTAGTTTATTTCTAGGGTATAAGGGGAAGCCTTGTTTACACCACAATAATGCTTTAATTTTATTAGTTGTTTAACGGATATAAAATAATTCTAATCGATATGTTATAAAATTTAATTTGTGTTATCGGCCGGTATCATTAATTAATTATTTGCGAATAGGAATAATAGATCGAGAGATTTTATTCACTAGAGGCATGCATACGATTAGCGGAATTGAATTTTATTGCGAAAGCATAATTTGATTTCCGAGAGCATTAATGCTTGAAAAAGATTAACAAATGCTCTAATTATTTAAAATCCGTTAAATTACTATATCCGTATAATTTGTTTCGGTGTAAACATGGTGAACCCGGTTGCCCTAGACTTTTAGTTAATCGACTTTAAAATACATTTATTTGCATTATTTAGTTTTATAAAAATTCTTAATAATTGTTAAAATTATAAAATTCGTGACAATTAAATTAAAATCGATAAAACCTGCCTCCCTGTGAACGAACTTAAAAATATACCGCACCAGTACTGTTCAATCCGATGTGGGTATTGGGTTGAAGGGGAGGATTGTTGGGTTTCAACCTAGTGTGATGTTATGAGTTTGGGACGTGGGTGTTTCCACGTCAAATATTGTGTGGGTTCTTGTTTTGCTTTTACTTATTGATGATAGAAGTATAAGTGATACTTGAATAACGTGTGATCGCGCTTTGGTGGATCTTGTCAATTGGTTATGTGTGTGCTCTGTATTGGTGATTGTGAATCTCGGATTGTGTAAGTCCCCTAACCTAACAAATGTATTGTTTGATAATCATGTTTTGTGATACAACTTTTAAAACTTTTTGATGAATGTAGATTACAAACTTTACTTTGGGGATGTAGTTTATAGTTGTATAAAACCAAAATTTCTGATTCAGAACTCTGCCATGACTAATTGTAAGAATGCAGATCTCAATATTTTGAGATACTTACAATATCTTCATTCATATATGATATGACCATATGCCTATGGAAGTATCTCGATTATAAACTTACAACATCATCCAGTGATTATGTCATTTTTTCCTTATCTATTAATTTACTTAATGATTATTCCCACTGCTGTCATGACCTCTCCAGTCTTATATTAAGGAAAAAAATCATCAGATTAATACTCAAGCAATCAAGTTGGTAAGTGGGCATCTTCTTCAGGTATGTAAAACCTTATGATTGTCCATTACAATTTCTTGAAGTTCACATACTACATGCAATCTCTACTCTTTATTGTTTATTTATTGATTTACAAATTCAGGCATTGTTGTTTCATGTAGCGCCAGCTCCAGCATTCTCAAAAGAGACTAAATAATGCTTATATATCAGGTACATTGGCATCCCTTTTTAAACTATCAACATAATTGATTGCATCCAACTATAGCTGCTTTGATTTATTATACAGATGCCAAAAGATGGTGTTCCCATCCCCAACATACCAGCTTAAGCTTCAATATCTATCAATAGCTTCTATTGATTCATATGGCGACTGGGCTAGACCTAAGACCTAACCTGTAAATCATTATATAACTGGATTGGATTAGTCCTTAAACTAACGCTCACCAAAAAATTCCCTAAGCAAAGGTTATAGGTCATCGAATTTAGTACCGAAGTACCATCAAACATAATTTCACTTATTAATCAATATTATTTTTTCTAATATTTAATTAAGTATATTTCAAGAAAATAAAAATACAACATATATAGATACATTATTTGTGCAACTCAATAGGGTTATAATTACAAAATCACAATTATAATAAGATTCCAATAATTTATAATTTTTATATTTTATTAAAAGATAATACAAAATCATAGAAAAAATAGGAATTTAGGGGTGGAAGTGTGGAACCAAAAAAGGTGTGAAACCAAATTTGGTACCAAGTATATACGATTAAAAAGGGGTTTCGGTTATTAATAAAGGTTATTGATTCTACATGCAAAGTTACTGCAAGTGCAATATGCAGACACGAGGGAATGATTGTGTTACTCCCTGTGGTCGTGGAAGAAGGATGCACAAGAAGAGTTTAACCACCAATATTTTTTGGTGAATTTCCTTTAAACTTTTAAATTAAGATCGAACTACTCTATATGTATTTGATTTCACAATTTTTTTGGTTCAGTTACTTAATGATATCCATTGTGCTCCTTAACATGTGAAACCCAATTGTCCTTTTGGCCTCTTACTACACTTTGTATTCCATGATAATTTTAAGTACTACTCCAAAAATCAGTCTAAACTAGAAGTAGGCCTCTTCAAACATTCAAACATTATTGACAATAATTTCAAGACACCTGAATGCATCCAACAAAAAGGCCGTCAGCTAGAATAGAACATCCATTCATGAAAAACTCACAGCAGGTAGATGTTTTTATGTATGAATAGTTTTTATTTTGTACTTTTTTATTCCTTTTTTTAATTCTTTCTTTCTTTTGTTCTTTGTGGCATGGATTATATGTTGGGTTTGTGGAGTCTATCAGGTTTCAGAATTGGATTCTGACTTGAGTTAGGAATTCCAGAATAGACTCTAATTAGAGTTAGGATTAGAGTTAGAAATTTCAGAATTAGACTCTGATTTATTTTGACCCAGTTTTTTCTCTTATAAATACTCATGTAATTGTAACATAACACAACACAACAACACAACACAATTGTAAGAGATCAATACAAAATTAGTGCGGCTTGTGGAGTAGGAATTTCTGAACCACGTAAATCTTTGTCTTGTGTAATTGTCGTTTATTTTCTTGTTCTTATTTATTCGCTTTGGGTTTTTCTTTCGTTGTTGTATACTCAACATTATATTTAAATCTGTGTTATTTATGCTGACAGAATTAAACACATCCTGGAGCAGAACATTAAACTCACAAATATGATAAAGTTCAAGTATCTACAAGTACAAAGAGCATAAAGGAAGGTGTCTAATAGGTTATTTCTCTATCCTCTATTTCTCGTTTTGAACTTTCAAAATAAACCACGTACACTTAAAAAAATCATCCAAGTTGCAAGTTTGAATGATGGCTCAAGCTGTAACCTTTGAATTATACTTTTTGTGTAGTGCCAAGAAATAGGTACCGAAAGTGCTGATTTCACCGGCATGGTACCAGAGTTATATGCACTAATTAAAAAATGAATATTCATTAACTGCCTCCTCCTAATGACGTAAGTAGGTCAAATTTCATGGGATAACATTTGATAATCCCATGTTTATAGGGAATCTTACTATTGTTGGTGCTATCTTGAGAAATTCTCATGGTTTGATGGTGTGAGGAGTTCTTGGTCATTTTCCTGGCATTTCTCCTCTAGCTTATGTTACCAACTTTGGGCTACTGGCATGAGGAAAGCGTTTTGGGATGGAGGTAGAAGGGTCATAATAGAAACAAACAACTTGGAGGCTTTTTGCAGCTCCCAAATTTTTTAGCAATGTGTTTCAGAGGATCTGGTGGACATTTTTCAGCAGAGCTTAACTTGCAAAATTGATAAGAGGTGGAGGTGCAAATCATGCATGTATATTCAAGGAATAACTTGGCAATTTATATGGCCTATATTGTTGGTGAATATATGTACACAATAGCTATTCTGGATGAACCGATAAAAAGGATGGTGGAAATCTTGAACTGTGACATGAATTTTGCCCCCACACTACACCATAAAAGGCCTACGGCAACACAGAAAAAGTGTTGCTGTAGGCCCGAAATATGTTGTCTTAGGCCAAAAAAACCCCAAAGGCAACATTTTGGTGGTGTTGCTATTTTTGCCGTTGCCTTTGGGGTCAAAGGCAACATTCTAATTCTCTATGGCAACACCAATTTTTCTGTTGGCGTAGACTAGCTATGGCAACAATATTATCAGTTTTTAGCAATATGATATTATGTTGCCTTTGGGTTAAACATTTTGCAAAAAAAGTGGGCCCACTGTGGGGCCCACTATAAGGACCACTGTAGGGTCCATTTTTATGGCAACATAAATTTTGGCTACAACAACATTTGCTAGCAACATTTCTTAACATTATTTTTACTTTTTGCCAACATTTTATAGCCTCAATGGCAACACTTTTCTATTTTAAACAAAAAATCAATAATATAAAATTATTCATTCCCTTAATAAACAAATCAACATAACCAACTTGGAAAGTACAATCATAATAATCCATTCTACATAATCAATATTCACTAGAATCACAACCAACGCAAATTAACTACAATCATCAACCAACTAGGAAAGTACAACCAAACATAATATTCAACAAACTAGTTAAATACATAACGACTAAAATAAATTCCACTAGTTAACGACAAACTAGTCTAACATCTGATTCTACGTAGTCACTTGACTCACTTTATCCGGCTACCACCAGCTGATTTTAGTCTCCTGGCTGCATGTATGAATTCCACAATCCCTTGAACCTCATCAACATGCTGGATTGGATAAATTATATATTTAGTAAAGAGAAATTTAACATTTGTTTATACAACTGTAGACGGGAAAGAGAGGAGATAAATAAAAAAGATAAATTTAACACTTTAAGGTAGCTCATAGTTTGGACATGATGTATACTCTTCCAACAGAACACTTCAAATTACCTGATACTTAATACTATTGTAAGTTACCGATTACAACTGTCATACAAACATACCAAGTCACTGAGAAAATAATTCAATATCAATCTCACATCATATCCAGTCACATACGATTAAAAGATCCATTGACATTCACTCTAGGCTAATAAGCCGCAATATTAGTTAATCAAGTCAGCAAATATTATATTTTACCATATCAAGAAATCAATAATCACAATGGACAAACACATAATCAACAATACAAATATATAATAAATTAAACATCAAACAAGATCAAAGAAGTCCAAACCTTTTAATCCTCCTCAAAGTTACTGGACTAATATCGAAATCAGACCTCGACATGATTTTTTCTCCAAGGTAATTCCAGAACCTGTTAATGAGAAAAAGCTATCAATTACATAGATACCACCGACATGATTTTCCCACTGAGTATAGGTTTTTAAGCTGTGTTTTAGTTACAATACATTGTTTTCGATCAAGATGAATTGCAACATCATTTGTCGAATCAAAAAACAAGGAAACAGTCATATACTGATATAGAATTTAATATGATTCTCACTTAAATTATCAAATAAAGGCAAAGAACCAACCACTCGATCTGCATAATTAGAGCAGAAAAATTAGGTATAATTGCAGATAAAAAGTGAAATTCAAATCTTAAATAATACAAAATAGAAGTGCTTAGTTACCTTGATTTCAAGGGATGAGTCTTTTATAGCAATTAGCAAGTAAAAGTACCAATACTAGATGTTGAAAATTATTAGCCCACATGACACATTCACATACTGGTATACTAACAGTAGTACCTAAACATCAGTCATGTTATGTTCTGCACAAGCTTGCTGAAGCTCATCAACTATAATGTACCCACTGCTATCTTTGTCAAAATACTGAAACGCAGCCATATGAGATGTTCCTCGCATTCCAGTTTGTTCAGATGAATTGTTGCTGCAACAAACTCACCATAGTCTATACTTCCACTTTATCCATGTCAGCCTGAAAAGCATATCATGTGTTCAGACAAATCACGATAATCGAGTATCTACAGGGATGTCATTGATAAGATCTCTATAGCCGAAAACTCCAAATATATTAGAGTTTAATAGGTTTGCAAAGAAAGGGCAAAACCCTCTATTAAGAGACACACAAGTGTCCTTGTTAATTAATATTAATTTCATGCTCTATGAAATCTTAAAATTAGCATCATTAAAGGTTAAAAACACCTTAATAAATGAGCAATAAACAAAGATTCATCTTAACAATGAAATTTAGCAAGTGAACACAAAGCAAGACCTTCTTTCTAGATTGAAGAAGCTATATAACACTGTAATTAAATAATCTACTTACTGCGTCCATAAGGTCACGTATCTCTGTATCCTTTAAGGTTGAATCCTAGTAAGTATACCTGACTTTAGAGCATAAATATGTAATGCAATAGCTTGCAGTAAATAAATATTCTTGTACTGTTATTTACCTGACTACAGAAGGTTGTTTTTCTAATGTTGTTCCTCATCCATTGGATACAAAGTTCCCGGGTTGTTGAGATGGTCGCTGAGAAGGTGACTGAGATCGCACTTTTCTGTGCCATGAAAATGGTGAAAATCCTACCAACTTGGTATACCTCAATTATGAAATGAGATAGAAATACAAGAGTTTGCAGTAGATAAATATTTGTGTGCTGTTAATAAAAATAAAGAATTTTTTAGCTTATCAGTACAGTCAATATTAATATAAAGTAATTTATTTTAATGCATTACTGATGCTTTATTTGAAGAGTATGATTCAAATAAACTAAAACAGTGTAGTTGCAGTGCAATGAGACTATATATATTGGTAGATTCTAAAATTCTAAGCAAGGGGATGACATGATGAAATATTATTGGAAAAAAATAAGATACGGAAAAATACATGGCAGGATATGATATAACAATGAACAAATGAACAAGCTTAAAAGTCTGGAAAAATATTGTCAATAAACTTGAGACTTTAGTTATACAACAAAACAAATAATAGACAAAAGTTTAGGAGAAGCTGAAATTGTCATGATACATTAATCACAAAAATTATTCTAAGAAGATAATAGCCAACCTTCAGTACTTTTGCAAATAAAGTCAGGCCTGCTTGATCCACCCCAACTGCACAAAAAGGAAATATTTAGCAGGAGATAATTTTTGCACAATGAAACTATCATAATAAAGTAACTTTAACTAAGATGTCATGCCAAAAGAATGGCAGCTTACATGAGATATTCATTCAAATATAAACTCCTCACACAAACATAAATCTGAGGTCACCCAAACTACAATTCACTTGTGAATATAATGCAAGCAATATTTGTTTATTGATTAACAATATAATCACCCTTAATTTATCCTATCAATCAGTACTAATTAGTAAGCCACCGAGAGAGAGATACAGGTAAAAGTGAGTTCTTTTAGTTGCTAAACGATATGTCACAGTACTGCATCATATGAAGAGACAGATTCATTTCTCCTTACTTTAATTTTACTTAGAAAACAATTATACATACGACACATACATACACATAAACAAACATAAACAAAGAGAGACAGAACCAAATAGATATACAGAAATACCTTAAAATCAAAGTCCTAACTTTGAACCAGATATGAAGAGAGAGCAAAATAACACCTCAATTAGGACAAATAACACTAGATATGAAGAGATACCCTCAATTAGGACAAAGAAATCTTACAGAAAAGGGATTAACTCCTTCATCTTCTTCTTCGGCAAAAATATGAGATTAAACAGAGTAAGTAAAGATCTTGAATATAACATAAAAAAGTTACACACAATCGAATATATAACACAAAATCTTAAACACGAAGCCCCAAATTCAACAAGATGGAAACCCTAATTTTGAATCCCCAAATTAAACCTAAACAGGTTGAAGGCTTAAATTAAATCCGATTGAAGCCCTAATTTCGAATTCAACCCTGAGATAGCAAAAGTACAAATCGAAATCAACCTTAATTTTTTTTAAAAATCGAATTAAAATAGTTATATGTATAGATAATTGAAAGAGTTATATGTATAGATTATATATATAATTGAATTTTAAAGAAGCCTTCAAATCGAAAGTGAGAGTATGTATGCATATGTATGTATAGATTATATGTGGGTATAGATTAGTAGTTACAGAGATTGTGTTTGTGATAGTGGGAGAGAAAAAGAAAGAGAGAGAGAGAGAGGCGGGGGAGAACTACAAAGTGAAAAATGAAATAATGAAGTAGAGGGAAGCTTAATGAAACAGAGAGCGCGAGACTGAACATTTTGGATTGAGCGGTATATTGCTGCACATCCAATTTTCAATTATTTTTGTGTAATTTTTTTAATAAATATTATTATTCATTTTAAATTTATAATTTATTTTGTTAATTACAAAATTATATTTATTTATCACAAATATTTGTTTTAATCCTTTTAATTAACTTGTTTAACATGTTCTTGATTTCTATAAAAACTTCTTTATTATTTTATCAAAATTATTTCGTTTTAATGTCAATTAAAAATAAAATAAATTTTTTTGTTAAAAAGATTACATATTTATTTTTTCAATTCCTTTTACATAATTTTAAATATTATATTCAAATATTTTTAATCATATACGAAAATATTTTTATTTTAATGATATATTAAAATATATTTTGAAAAAAATTCATTTTATAAATTTTGTTTAATAATATTATATAAACATAAAATAAATTTATTTATCTTAAAATGTTTTAACATTTTTATTGAGATATTCACTTTCACTGAAATATTCTTGAATTTTGTAAAAACTTTTTGATTATTTTTATCCAAATAAATTAATTTTCATGTTAAAAAAAGGTTAAACTTTTAATTTTAGTAGAAAATGTAAAATTTTGTTCATTACAAAATTATGGCAACACAATTTGAAATCTATGGCAACACGCAATCACTTTTATTTTATAGCAACATAATTTTTCTACCTGAGCCAACATAAAAATGATAATGTTGCCTTAGCAAAAAATATCATGGCAAAGGCAACATATTTAAAGGCAACATAGGCTAAAAATGTTGTCGTAGGCCTTTTATGGTGTAGTGACGGTTAAGAGTTTAATGAAGTTCCACTACAGGTGGAAGAATTGCATTTGCTTCAGATGGTCAAAAATGGTGCAAAGGTGTTGGAAGTCCATGTTGTAATTTGTGAAGATCACCTTGGTAATGAAGATTCCCTGCTTGCTCAGGTGGTTCTGACGCTTGAGGTTGGAGGTTTTAGTATCATCGAGTCTTTAGTTGTAATGGGGTGTGATTTTATTTCCATATTTTGTTAAGATAGTGTTGTATTGTATAGACCATATTTCTCTTGAATGAATTCTTTTGTCTATAGAAAGTATTTAATTCTAGAATGATATAAACATGAATAGAGTTCCACTTTATTAATTTTATAATAAAAATACCTGGTACTGGTAGATGTGTGTACTTTAAAAGATCATGATTTTTTTATTCATCTTTACCTACAAATGAAATCAATTTTTTAAAATAGTCCATGTTAATGTATGAAATATAGTTGTTAGTTTCGTTGTTTAAAATGCATGAAATAGTTGTTAATTTCATTTTTTTAAGTGTAATGATACTAAAACTTGAGCCTATTTAAAATTTTATTTACATAGTATTTGAAAAGAAAAAGGAAACATCAATAATAGCAATAGGGAGCTCAATTATTGCATGTAGAATTTTAGAATCATTTACTATAGTAAAGCTTAATTATTCAAATTAAGGTTTTATTAAAAACTCGCACTGTATTATTTTATTCATTGGGCTATACTAACTTAGTAGTAGCTTTTATGTGTGTCTTATTCCTAATTTTAAAGTTATTAAAATCTAGATGTATGTTGATGATTATGATTTTTTTTAATTAAAATGTTACTTACAGTTAAACTCAAATTATAATGTATTTTATTTTTTTAGTTAATGTCAAGTACGTAGAAAAAGTTACGAGAATTCATTACACTCATCAATAACATATTTAACTAATATTGAAGCAAATCATTGTTTTTTATAATATATGTACAACTTGAATTTAATGAAATTAAATTAATACAATAAATTTAGTAAAATTTAAAATTGAAAAAATATTGTGCAAAGTACCGTACGAGTTTTACTACTACTAGCTTATAACCCGTGCAACGCACGGCTCCTTTTTAACATTTATAATTATATTAATTTTCTTAAATTTTATATTTTATTAATTTACATTTCAAATTGTTATAAAAAATTGAAATATATATATATATATATATATATATATATATATATATGTATGTATGTATATATATAAGATTTTACACATTCGATTTGATATTTGTACTCTATCTTAAATTCTTAAAATTTGATTTGAACGATTACAGTCCATATGAAATTACCAAAATAATCTTTAATTTAGTGATGGTTTAAAAAAATTCTAACTAAATCAACGCAGAAATAAAGAAGAGAAAAAATTGACATTTTTTTACGCTGAAAATTCTATTTGATTGATGAATTCTTCTTATAATTCGTTTTAATTTTCAAAATATCCTTGAAAATAGTTCTACTAACAAACAAATACAATTTTAATAATAAATGTAAGAGGTATTTTGTCTAAAACATTGATAATCGGTAGTCTGGTCCTTTGTACGACAAAACTTTTAAAACAAATAGATGAAAATTGTTGGATCTAGTATAAAAAAATATTTAATATTTTAATAGGTTATAAACTTAAAAGTTTATTTATATTGTAATACGATAATGTATATGTCAATGATTTAAATCATATATATCTACATTTAGTAGGATTAATGTAAAAATTCGTAATTATATTTTCTCTTAAAATTCTGAGTATTTTCATTTGAATAATAATTATTCAATCATCACTAAATTAAAGATAATTTTATGAGGTTCGCATGGATTGTAAAATCATCATCCAAATTTGATTTTTAGATATCAAGATAAAGCTCAAATAGTAAATATGAATTGTTTTAAATACTAATAAAAAATAAATAAAATTCAATTTTAATACAACCTTTTTTAATTATATCCTTTTCATATTGTAATTCTCTTTTTAAAATTCAATTTTAATACAACATTTTTTAATTATATTCTTTTTAAATTATAATTTTTGCATAAATTTTTTTATTTTAATATGTATAAAATAGAGTCGTACACTTGCACAAAACAATCATAAATTGGATCTTAAAATATAATGTATGGTTGACTTAAAAACCTTGCAATCTGCGCACCAACAAATTTAGTTGTTGTACTTGGTTCGGACGTTATATAAATATCCTTTTTAATACAATTTTTTTTAATTATATCATTTTTAGATTATAATTTCTTTTTTATGTGATCTAACCTTGATCGTCTAGTTTTAATCCAACGGATCATATAATTTTGGTAGTACAACGACCAGACCAAAAATTTAGATAAGAAAAAAAAAATCGATGAAGAAAGGGTATTATAGTAAATTAACAAAGTGAAAATTATAAATAAATATAAAAGGATATAATTTATAATCCAATGGATGACTTTTAATCCAATTTTTTAATCCAACGGATCATATGTTTTTGGTAGTACAGCGACGGCGACCAAAAATTTAGATAAGATCTACCTTAAGCTTATTATATATAAGGTATTAATGAACGAGTCGAGATAGTAAGAATACATTTAATTTAATAACCATATTAATAAAACAATATATAAATAATTTATTCTATCTACTATCAAATTTTAAATATTAAATAGCTAAATATTTCTTTTACAATGTTAAACATAATAATTTTTAATATCAAATATTTCATGTTCTTTGACTATAAATATATTCTTTCTATTTACACGTGAGATATATTTGCAAATATTCAATTTTTGAAATATTGATCGGAAAATATTTCAATCAGATCATCTTAATGATTATATTTATTGCAAATTAATAAAGTTGTTAAAATTTAAAAAAATTAACAATTGTTAAATTTACAATTATTGTGTAAGTATTTGATATTTATTGTTTTAATAAAATTTGTCATTTCACATGGATTATATAAAATTTTATTATACGTCAATTTTTACGTAATACTAATCAAATAACGATTAAACAAAATTTAATAATAGTTTTACTAATATTATATAAAATTAATATTGTTTTTACTAATACTATGTAAATGTTGCAAACTTATCATTTTTTTCTTACATTTTTTTGAAAAAACATTAAATAAATATAATTTCGTGTGCGACGCACGGGTTCTATTTTGAAGAATTAATTTTTAAAAAATGATTTTTCTAATTTTTCTATGATGTCTAGCGCTTACAAAAATCAGGATTGGGCACATACTGCTTTTCATTTACCCAAGTTTAATGCTTCCATGCTTTGTGTTCCGGTTATCATATTAAAAGAAAAAAGAATGGTTTGTGTAACTACCAAATGTAAATTATATTCAATTTTATGTTCAGATTAAAAAAAAAGGAATGGTTATCATATTCAATTTGTAGTTTATTTCAATCAAGTACAAATTATAATATGTTTTTTAATGTAGCCTTCTATTTTCTTTTAATAAATTGTTATTCAAATTTCACTTTTACTGAAGTGCCTGGAAAGTGATTTAATTTGAAAATTGATTTTAGTCCCGTAGACTATTTTCATGGAAGTGAAGATTCAATAGGACGATTTTAACTATATTAGCTTATTTGTTGTTGTAGATGGGTGTGAATGGTGCAGTTTTGATGCCTTTGTGTGGAAAGTATGTGGTGGTGCTCACAAAATTGGTGATATGCATGATTTTAGTTTGGGAGTTAGCATATGCATGACAAAATGGGTGTTAATTTACGTATGAAATGTTATATAATATTAAATAAAATTTTGTATTTTCTTTACCGATAATTGATTTGTAATGAATTTGTATATTTTAAAGTAATTAAACTTGAAATTTTGTTTTTAGTACTTAATTCTTTTTTTGGTTGATTTTTGTAATTTTATTGTGTTTAAATTGCGAGGCGTCGCCGTTAGACGATGCCGAGAAACCTTTAACTTACATTATATTTGTAAATTGGATGAGATCAATAGTATTATTAATGAAAATAATACATTCTTTTGAAATATGATATCAAAAAATTTAATATATTTATTATAATTTGAAAATATATTCTTTCCCGATAACTAATTTGTAATGTATTTGCAAATTATAAAATATTTAAATTTGAAACTTTGTTTTTGTACTTTATCCTTTTTTTGGTTGATTTTTATATAAATTTTTTATATTTAAATTGCGAGGCGTCGCCGTTAGGCGATGCCGAGAAACCTTTTATTCAAAAAAATGATTTTTATATAATTTTAATGTATTTAAAATGCGAGGCATCGCCGAGAAACCTTTTATTCAAATTTTTTATATATATTATATCTTTAAATTGGAATAGATCAATATTATAATTAATAAAAATAATATTTTCTTTTAAATATGATAATAAAAAAAGTTAATAAACTTTTTATAATTTTTAGAGCGCGCGTAGGGCGGGCAAAATTCACTAGTTATAATATAATTTCTCAAAAACTATGTTAGATTGTACGAAGAAAATTCAAAATTCATATAAACTTTTGTGCAACAAATTATACAGAGTTCCATGGATAAACGGGCCTAAACTTGTTCAGGGCTTATAAAAGCCCAAATATAAACCCACACACACTAATACGAAACCTTGTTTACCTCAATTGCGGCGGAGCAGAGCATGGCGCTAAACTTTTAATCCCCTCTTGGCTCTTGGCTCTTATCACCACTATAACCACAACCACAACTCTAATGAGATTTAAGCCCTTGTTTACTAATCTCCCCTCAAATAAAATTATCAAACACAAAAGCTCTAGCTTTTTCATGGCTCAAACTGTTACTCAATCAGCTAATCTTTCAAATACCATTGCTTTAGAGGAAGATGACAATCTTTCTGCAAACCCCACCAAGAATCTTGGCCTAAAGAATGAAAAAGATGAAATCTTGGAAGTGGGTAGTCCAAGATTAGGCCCAAACCCATGTGGGGAATCAAGAATTGAGAGAGCTTGGGCTCATTGGAAGAAATTAGGGGAGCCCAAATTGATTGTTGCTCCAATGGTTGATAATTCTGAGCTGCCTTTTAGATTGTTGTGCAGAAAGTATGGTGCTACTGCTGCTTATACACCTATGCTTCATTCTAGGATTTTTACTGAGAGTGAAAAGTATAGGCTTGAAGAATTTACCACTTGCAAGGTATCAATTTTTTTCGATTTTACTTTAAGTTGTATGGTTAAATTGTTGACTTTAAGTTTTGTGTATGTTTACTTGATGCTACTAAGAGGATGATGATCTGTGAATTTGTATGTTGCTTAATGTTTTTCGGATATTAGGTTTTATGTTACTGGTGCTCTGTACAAGTCTGAAGTATTAAATTAGGGAATGATATTGTTTTTGTCATGTTAGTTATTTATACTCTTAGTTTGCTTAAAGTATCGATATATTTGTTTAGAAAAAAATGGATTTGTATGCCTATTTGATTGATGAAGTGCTTTACTGCACTACCAATAAGTGACATTGTGATATGAAGGCACGCTTGTGCATTTCGCCCATTCCACACTACATGTTCTTTGCAATTTCTATCGTTCCCTCCACTCTTAGGCTATGTTTGCTAGGATTTAAGTTATCTTTGCAATTAATTATATATCTGGAATTGGCACTGGTTGTGTCATATACTTAAACTATTAAATCTATCTCTGGACTATTTTGTATCACTTTTTTCGGGAGGATAGTCGGGCCTATCATATATATTAGTAATCCCTCAAAAATGAACTTAAAAGCTGACTGAAATTTAGTACATGTGATAACTTAATGACTAAATATAGTATAAAAGTATTCCAATATAGAACAAATATCTTCTATGTTGCCCTTCTTCCTTCACTTATTTTTCACACTCTCCTGTGCTTTTGATGCAACGAATGATAACCAAACAGAAAAATTTAGCCAACTCTAATAACAAGCTTTTAAGTTGCAAGTTGATCCCAATGAATGGTTTTGTGGCATGTATACTGTGAACTTGGTTCTTTGAACAATGTGAGGAATTGATCAAAGTCAACTAGAAATTCACTATCTTCATCATACTATATACCCTATTTTTTCCATAAGCGAATTCGCCTCTGTAGAAAAAGTAGGCAGGCGTGCAATCAAAAATCTCTATGCAAGAACAACTCAACTATTACTATCTTTGTATGTATAAGTCGATTTTATAAAATCTATTCAAATAGTGATTCAACTATTAATAAAAAATGTGTCTTTAATATGAAGGGGCACATTTATTCTAATATTTCTCTCTATGTATAATTGATTGAACTGTATCTTTTTATTTGCAACACTATGATTAAAAAGAAGCTTCTTCCATGTAAATATTCAATAAATACATTTTTAACATTTTTTTTTTAGTCAATTGTGATCCGAGCACTCTGTAATTTAATATTACTCAATGATGTTGATGAGGAACGGGATTGACAATTTTTATACATGTTAAAAATTAGTTATATGTATTTACTTCGGAGAGAATTAAAATTATTTATTTATATGTTGTATAGAGTTGCACTCTGCGAAGAACACGTTATATAAAGAATAATAAAGAACACCATCATAATACTTTATTTTTCATAAACGTTGATTTGTTAAGATTAGAATCACAAAATTTAATAACAATTAAGCTTAACATATCGAATTTGACGTAGAATCTCATCTAAATAAATCAAATGTTACATAGAATCCATTATTATTATAGAATCCATTATAGAATCTTATATGTGTTTTTGTAACAAGAAATTATGTGTAATCTTTTATATTTGATCCTAATTTTTTGTTAGATTCTATTTTCATTCATAAGAAAACTTTTTTATTTGAAAATTAGAATTTTAATGCAATTTTATTTAAAATTCTATGGTGTTCTTTATTGTAAGGGTGTTTTTCATTGAGAAATGTCCATGTTGTATATGTGGGGATAGGAGTTTATTAAATAAATAATTTATTTATTATAAATCCCAATTGTTTACGGACCTTGGTCCATTAAGTTATTGTATTAGGGTTTATATTCCCTATATAAGCATTGTAATCCCCACATTTTTAATTAGATTTGATTAATATATTGTTGATTACATATTGATTTGGGTCTCTTTGTATGGGTTGTGATCCATAATCTTCTCCCTTTTGCAGTTGGGAAACGCTTGAGGTAGTGAACCCTTGGGTTGTGGTTCTTCCGCGGTTGAATCGCCCAAGTTATCTTTTTATCATTTCTATTTAATAAATCATTGTTTCTACTAGTTGTCCTACATTAGATGTTATTTGTAATTAGATGTTGGTTTACGGGTAGAAAGCATTTTCTAGAGACATTTGTTCGCATGGGTCAAATATAACTTTGTGGCAATTTGTAGACTAAAGGAATCAGCTGTTTATTTAGGTTTTGTCAGTGTGTCTGGAACTGATGGATTAAAATGGTAGATTTATTGATTCGTCAAGGAAGAACACTGATTATAGAGTGAGAAACCCTAGCTAGAAGAACAGTTAATTTCAGAGAGAACCTGGAGGTCTGTGAGCTATGTACAGCATAGCAGTCTATCAGTTGTAGACCACACAAGACCTGCTGATGCAGCACCAAAGAAGCAGAAACAATTTAGGAGATTAGGAAGCCTATTATTAGGAAATTAGATATTATCACTATTTAAGGAGATAGTCTCTTTTCCCTTAAAGAATTTGATTGTGATTAGGAAAGTAAAATAGTTTGTTATTAATAAGGAAAATTTCTGTTACAAGTGAATTGTAGGAAATATTTCAAAATCCTAGTTTCACTTGCCGTCCTGCGTTCGCAGTTGCCTGTCAGGTATTGGCGGCTTCAGAGATCATGTTAGAATGGGGTTGGGTCAGACCCCACAGATAAAGCCAGGTTCTCCTAAATCTTTTGTCATGTTCAAAATACCTACCAGATAATGAACACTTGTTTTTAAGTTTTAACTCCGCCAGAGTCTTGTAATTTCTCTTTCTCCGGAGCTGTGCCATTCAATTGAAGTAGTTGTGCACTTGTGCCATTCAATTTAAGTAGTGTGATGTCAATTCTTTTTTTATTTCTCTTAGTGTAGCACGAGTCTAAGCCTCTAAGTTTGACAACAATGACAGGAAGATCGACCACTATTTGTTCAGTTCTGTGCCAATGATCCAGATACTTTACTGGAAGCAGCTCAAAAAGTGGCACCTTATTGCGATTACGTGGACATTAATCTTGGGTAACATCTCTTTCCCACAGCCCTAGTTTATTTTATTTGAAACGTAATTTGTAAACCAGGATGCTGCACACTATGTGACCATTTAACTTACCTAATCTAATAAAGAGTTGCTTGATATTATTTTTATTTATTTATTTATTTTTCTAAATAAAAGTAAAAGGAAAATAACTTTTTTTTTACTATATTTTCCATACTAAGAAATGAAACTTGCTTGATATTATTATTACTTGCAACAAGAAGTTATTTTTTTACTTCTAAGTTATTATGTGTTCGGAGTATTTTATTAGTGAAGTTTAACTTGTACTATATAAAAATAAAAACATAACAAGCACTCGAAGTTATATTGAGAAAAAGATAATATTCATTTAACAATTTCATGAAGTCAAAATGCGAATTGAAAATAAGTAACTGGAACGAGTACATTGCTCTTACCACAAACAGAATATTATATTACTCTTAAGTAATTTTTAAATTATAAACTTATCAGACAAACATATATGATTTCCTCGCGTTCGAGGGATTGTCATGTATATACATATAGGGTCACACTTTATGGAGAACATGGTTTAGCTTAAGAACACATGAGAACAGTTGTTCTGCACACTTTAGCAAATGTGCACATAAGTTTTAGATTTTATGTATGTACTGTTCTGCACTATCTGCAGAACATTTCTCTTGATTACTGGTGAAGAATAGTAAAGCATACAGCAGACTTAATTACTTGAATCTACATATTTCATTCTTTGCAGATGTCCACAGAGAATAGCTAGGCGAGGAAACTATGGAGCATTTCTTATGAACAATCTTCCTCTAGTCAAGTCTCTGGTCGAGAAGTTGGCCTTGAATTTAGATACGCCCGTGTCTTGCAAGATTCGTGTCTTCCCAGATATACAAGACACATTAGATTATGCCAAAATGCTGGAGGATGCAGGATGTTCTCTACTAGCAGTACATGGCCGCACTAGAGATGAAAAAGATGGGAAAAAAGTTCGAGCCAATTGGAATGCCATTAGGGCAGTTAAAAATGCTGTCAGGATCCCGGTTCTTGCTAATGGGAATGTACGGCACATGGATGATGTCCAGAGTTGTTTGGAAGAGACAGGGGCTGATGGTGTGCTTTCAGCTGAATCACTTCTCGAAAACCCTGCTCTCTTTGCTGGATTTTGTACAGCTGAGTGGGTATCAGATTCTTCTGATAGAAATGAAGATGGAAAAATAGACCAGGCTACTTTGTTGGAAGAATATTTGAAGCTGTGCGAGGAGTATCCTGTGCCATGGAGAATGATTCGTGCACATGTGCACAAGATGTTGGGGGAGTGGTTTAGGATTCATCCTCACGTGAGGGAGGATTTTAATGCACAAACCAAAATCACTTTTGAATATCTTTACAATATGATCAATCGGCTTAGAGATCTTGGTGTTGAGAAACCACTTTATCTGAAGGAGACTAGCTTAGGCAAAACATCTTAGAAAAAGGTTGGTGCATGGACTTCTTGTATCCAAATTAGTGGTATAAAATAACAGACTTTGTAATATTGAGTCGTGGCGAGATTTTTTATTTGAAATATAGAGTTCGTGAGCACATGCAGAAGTCAATTAACGGAATCACGTGGAGCCTAGCCCCTCCAGTTTAATCAGTAAAGAGATTGATACGGTATTTCACTGATTGTCCTAAAGGTTTGACTCTTTTTAACTTACTGGATGAAGTCTTTTGCTGGAAAATGTATGCTTTAGAAAAACAGGTACTGTATTTTCCTTTTCTTTTTATTGTCCCTTTACACCCGATACATAATGATATTTTTATGTGGCGACACTGCAACCATTTTTGACAATTGATTGTACTTTCTTATGCTAAACAATGGAATGTTTGTTGCTTTTTCAAGGGGAACTTGTTCTTTTTTCATTGTATGTTTGTTGCTTTTTCAAGGGGAACTTGTTCTTCTTTTTTCATTGTGTTCCATAGTCATCGACGATAATTTCTTCATTACTCCATAGAACTTGATCTTTTGTCTAACATTATAGATTAGAAGAGTTAAGTTGTGGATGAGAGAAGAAAGTATATTGAGCGAGAAAATGCGCTGAATATGTAGAAAATTCAATCTGATGCAGATATTTTTTTGCTATAAGCATATAAACAAAAATTTGATGTAGTGTTATTAATTCTACCAAGGATATTTATATTAGTAATAGTTTGTAATTTTCTGCAAAGACAATTGCTTATCTTCCTTGTGGTTATGTCATGTGTTGATTTATTTGATTAAATATTTTGGTCGTAGTGATGTTGGAGTAGCCAACATCACCAATTGAGGGCCTAGAAAGCTGGCATTTGGTTGTGTATGTGACAATGGGGCTCTATGCTAGCCTCTTTCAGATTTCTGCCGCCTAGAGCTGATGGAAGTGTGAGGTTTCATAAAATCGTTGAAAAGTCGTTTAACTTTAATAAAATGTGATGGAAATTGCTTTTGGTTTGGAAGTCTTAATTTAACTGCCCCACCTACACATGCAAGTGAACTATCTTGGCTTAACCATTCCCACATAAGTCCAATGACCATCCTTTCAAGTTCAGGCCCCCAGAACCGTAGCTTGCTTTATTCTGTCTACTGCCATGTTTCTGCTCTACAATGTAAACACTTAATTTTCCCGAGGGAAGCATGGACACAAGATTTTAAGAGAACAAAAAATTCATGTTTAATGTATGATGAAGTAGAAGGATATATTTAGTGCGATGATCTAGCTTGTGCTTGTTATCCGCCAAATCGCATGTTTGAACTATGAAGACATCGAATCTACGAATAAGGGTACGATGCTTATACCAGGACCTTTTTAAGATCATGCTGATACATTGACGGATGGTTGTCCTGCATTTGTAAGTATCAAGTAGCTTAGAGTGAAATCATGATTCACTGTATCTTGTCATTGTGCAAGAATTCTCGTATATGAATAAGGAAGTGGGAAAAGTGATTGTACCGGTTGCAATATTTGGTCCACACCTTATAAAGAGACGTTGATGCAGAAACGGCACTACATTTCTTCATCCTAAAACCAATTCTTTTTGGAGTGTCCTTAAAATAAATATTCTCTTCCTATATAACCGTTAATTCCCTGATCACTTTCCGAACTACATCAAGGCAGAAAAAACGAGCTGTATTAATGACATAAAACTCGGCAAAATGAATCCCCCTCCCCCTCCCCGTGTAAGTTGGTAGTATGTTTAATATAATCTCTCTAGTCTAGAAATTGAGAGAAGGAATTTAATTTTAATTAGTTACACGATATAATCATAGAGCAGGGATTAGCATGGGACGGGAAGATAGTACTGTATTATTGTTAGAGCATCTCCAATGGTATTGGTTAAAATGAGTGGCTAAAATGATAATGTAAAATTTATTGAATCTGTAAGGTGTTGTACTCCAATGGAGTTGGATATACTGATTAGTCATATTTTAAAAATGGAAAGTTATTATTATTTCAAATTGTTAAAAATAGAATGTATTATTTTAATATGGTAATATTGATGATGTGGAGTTTTACTACTGGTCTCTAGAGGTTCGACAAATATAGCCAATATGATAGAATTTTAGAGGAATATCTAAAATTTTAGATAATAGTAATGTCCCCGTTGGAGATTATTTTTTATTTTTTTACACAATATCTATAATTTTTATTTAAGGCATGTTTGACACACTTTTAGCTAAGGGGTCTCTATGGTTGGAGATGCTCTTAGGCTATGTTTGGTTCAAGGGAGGGGAAGGGAGGGGAGGGGTTTTAATGGAGGGGAGGGGATGGAGAGGGGAGGATTTTAATAATATTTATGTTTGGTTCAAGGGAGGGGAAGGGAGGGGAGGAGATTCATTTTTTGTTTGGTACAAGAGGGGAGGGGAGGGTTTTATGAGTAAATTACATTTTAAACCTTCTTATATGTAAAGAGGATATAAATTAGAATTACACATGTAAGGGTATTTTTGTCCAATAAATGTTCCCCCTCTCCTCCCCTCCCCTCCAAAAAACCTCAAATTGGAGGGTGATAAAATTAAAACAAAACTCCCCTCCAATCCCCTCCCCTCCGGTCCCCTCCCCTCCAATCCCCTTCCCAATTTTGAACCAAACATGATTTTTCATTTTATATCCCTCCCCTCCCCTCCCCTCCCCTCCCCTCCCCTCCCCTCTCCTCTCCTCTCCTCCAACCAAACAGGGGCTTAGAGTAAATTCAACACAATGTTATCCTTGATTCTATTGCTATAATGTAGCATCAAATGCTAAAAAATTCAATTCCAAAGAGATGTTATAATTGGATGCAAATATGCATAAATGCATCTTTAGTTCTAAATTTTAAACGAAAGATGCATTTATTATACATCATGCAACATCATAGTTTAACTATATATAAATTGTATGTTGATATACTTTAAATGAAAGTTAGGAGAGAAAAACAAAAAATTAGCTAAATTTGGAATTAATTGGATGTAAAATACAACTAGTTACTGGAGTTGAAGTTCTATTTTAAAATCAAAAAACATTTTTTGATGCTTAATTATAGCAATAACTATAACTATTTTACATCTAACCTTGAGTCCGAATCCTCTGTCCCTTCCTTAATGTCCCTGCTATTTTTAATATAAAAAGAGTGGTCCTGGCGGAACCCATTTTAATAAATAGTATAAAGGGGGACCCTTTAACCTTGAACTTGCTTTTATAGTCCGGATCCTCTGTCCCCTTCTGTGTTCCCTATTATTTTTTATTTTTATTTTAATAAAAATAAATTAAAATGGATCCCGCCAGAAGCACTCTTTTAATATAAAAAGAACAGAAAACACAGAAAGGGACATGGAGAAAGGGACAGAAAATCCAAACTCTAGCATCATATCATCTGTCATTCAAGAACAATTTTTTAAAAAAATTCGGGATTTGTAACATTACTCTTTAGAGCCATGAAATTGTAAGGAGACTTTGGATCTAAGTCTTTGCGTTTTTGTCCCATGTAAAATTCCAGCTATATGCCCAAGAAATAATTACTTGCTTTTGTAATAGGGAATAGGTAGGCTGTTTTCGCGGGGTATGCCCTAAATTATGTACCTTTCTTGGTTTTTATAAATTTTCACTTAGCAAAAAATAAAATAAAAAATGAGTAGCTACAAACAGAGAAAAAATGAACTCCACACAATTTATATTACCCATCTTATCTCCTACTTTTAATCTTATTCTTAGCCAAGACAATGGATTCCACGACGATTTTGCTTTGGCTCTATATATTTTGGACATGGAATTATGGAACTTGATTCCTTAATTGTTTCTGTTTTTCAATTCGGTGTTCGCGTTACTTGAGGACAATTTGAATCACATAATGCAATTTAAAATTACATGGCAACAAAACACAGTTAAAAATAGGCCAGGAAGCCAAAAAAGTAAAGTTTAGTTTTTACCCGAAAAAAATACAATGCAAAAATTTATTCAGCATATTCTTATTATCCTTTTTTTTTTCTTACCTCATTTTAATTTACAACGGTGACTTGTAAAAATTTAAATAATTACCGATTAACGAATGATTCAGGGAATGAGTATGTGTTGTTTTCTATAAATAGCTTAGTTCAAGTCACACTGGAGACAGTCATCAGCCCTCGTAAAGATATTATGACTAACCTTTGTTTCTCCACGGCAATATTACTTGTCATTGTTTCACATTCATTCTTTCACAACTCAGTCACTTCCATTTCCCATGACAACAACAGAGAGGCTCTTGAAATTGTGATTGGGGGTGGTGGATATATAAGCCCCGCCGAACCTCCAGACTGTCCTCCTCCCCCTCCCCCTCCATGTCCTTCACCTGCACCTCCACCAGTAGTGAAACCACCACCACCACCAGTGAAACCACCACCACCACCAGTGCAACCACCACCAGTGCAACCACCACCAACAGTAGTGAAACGGCAACCACCACCAAGTCAGGTCAGTCCCGGTGATCTTTTAGCTAGTCAAGCTAGGATATTCCAAAAATTGGGAGCAGCAATCGGCAACGACCCCTTCCACTACGTTTCAACATGGAAAGGTAGAGACCCTTGTAAGTACAAAGGCGTCCTCTGTGACACCTTTAAGAACAAGCAGTCTATCATTGGCATCGACTTCAATGGTGCCAGGTTCAGTGACAAAAAAGGCCAACGTTTAGACCTAAATACAGTTGTCGGCAATATACCGAATCTCATGTTCTTCCATGCTAACTCTAACAACTTTACAGGTGCTCCCGCCAACATTTCCAAACTTAAGTATTTTTTCGAGCTGGATGTAAGCAACAACAAAATGAATGGAACATTCCCAAAAGATGTCTTAAAAGCAGATAGCCTCTCATTTTTGGACCTGAGGTACAACAGTCTAAATGGAACAGTGCCAGCTGAAGCGTTCAAACTATACCTCGATGTTCTCTTCCTCAACAACAACCAATTCACCGGATACATACCAGATAATCTAGGTGAAGTCCGAGCACTTTACCTAACCTTCGCAAACAATTTCTTCACTGGTCCCATCCCTAGTAGTATTGGTAACTGTACGAAAACCTTAGTTGAAGTGCTTTTCTTGAACAACAAACTCAGTGGGTGCCTACCTTATGAGATAGGAAACTTAAAAAACCTGAGGGTGTTTGATGTGAGCATAAACCAGTTAACAGGTCCGATTCCACATTCTTTCGCATGCCTCGAGAATATGCAGTTGCTGAATCTGTCGCAGAATTCCTTCTATGGACCAGTGCCAGAGATGGTGTGTAAGCTAAGTAACTTGTACAAACTTACACTGAACAATAACTATTTTACACAGGTTGGTCCAGAATGCAGGAAACTGATAAGCAAAAAAATGCTTAACGTCGACATGAATTGCATATTAGACCTTCCCAACCAGCGAACTCCCACTGAATGTGCATATTTCTTCACACATCATAAGGCCTGTCCTAATGAGGCTTCACTACAACGCATACCTTGTAAAATCAAAACTGCAGAGACATCACTGGATAGCGTACCGAGACCAGCAATGGCTCCGTCTCCTTCTTATGCTGCTCTCGGAGTTCACCATTAATGCGCCAACAAGTACATAATTCGGCAAATGCCACTGGTATTCAGAACCTGTGTATATCTTTCATGTATCATTGTTGTAAGATCTAGATGCAGCAGTGTCATAATTAAAGCATGTAGTAATTTATCTTCTAGTTGCAAGTAAAAAACTCTGACTCTACATCAGTAGATGCTGATAATCAGAGGCTTATCAATCTTTCTGTTTCAATAAGCAGGTGGCGAACTGCAATATGTACTAGACTTTCCTCATTACTAATATATGTCGTGTTCATTCTTGATTTGGTGTATTATTTTTATAATTGCCTTCAGATTTTACTTTGAACAACCGATCAACCGCTTAGCATATGAGACTGTTATTAGAAAAATGGGGCATTCCACATTGATCCCATCTATTCCAACACAAATATATTGGTAAAAAAATCATTGCACAACTTAAAGTACTGAAACAGGAACGATGTTAGCACGTATTATAATCACTAGTTTAATGCCCGTGCTTCGCACACGGGAGTTCATATTTTAAATAAATTTTATTTTAAATTTTAATAAATTATGTGTAGTTTTATAATGTAGAAATGAAAAATGATAGTAGTACTAAAAAGTTGCCTACTTAAATAGTTAAATATGTTAATTTCTTGAAGAACATGAGTTGTTTTGATATTTTAAATTACAATTAGTATAACAAATTATTAATACAATAATCAATTTTAGAAAGATCAAAAAATTGAACATTGTAACATTATTTTAGTAGTGTCAACTATATCATGTTTTATAACTGTAGTAGATAAAAAGAATAAATTAAAACAATTAAATCATAATACGGAAAAAAAATGAAGTTAGTATGCTCTCACTCAATTTAAAGTTAAATTTTAAGTAAATACATTAAAGTCACATACACGCACAACACAGAGACACGTGGATAGATTTTAATACATCACAGAATGGGGAGCAAGGAACTCTTCTTCTTCCTTTTTTTTTCTGATTACTTTCTGCCAAATCTTAAGGAATATGGCAATTTTGTCATCTATGGAGTAATTAAAAATTAATTAATAATTATCGACGATCCAACAGTACGGATGTCAATATATTTCTAATTTAGTGATATTACCAAAATTTTAAAAATTAAAAAAAGAATTTGGAAAATAAAATTAGTAGTCAACTATTGAACTGCCAAGAAAAATGACACGCATCATTAAACAAAATAATTTTTCACAAAATTAAACAAAATCATTAAAATAAAATTGTTTATTTATTTTAAATAAATTAAAATAATTTATTTAAGTAATTTGTTATCATTAAACAAAATTTAAAATAATTTAAAATTTGTCGAAGGAAATAATTTTTGGCAAGAATGTTTTAATTGGATGGCCCTGGCGGGCCCATTATAATTATAATTGATAATTGTTAGAAAGGAAATAATTTTTGGAAACAAAATAATTCGTGTTTTGTCAAGAAAATTTTTTTGGCATGAATATTTTAATTGGATGGCCCTGGCTGGCCCATTATAATTATAACCAATTATTTGGCATTAATAATAACAACTGCCAAGAAAAATTGACAATTGTTAGAAAGGAAATAATGTTTGGCAAGAAAATAATTTGTGTTTTGTCAAGGAAATAATATTTGGCATTTTGGAATATTTTAATTGGATGGTCCTTGCGGGCCCATTATAATTATAACCAATCAAAATTATTTGTTAACAATTTTTGGTATTATCAAGGAAATAATTTTTGGCTGATATTATCAAGGAAATAATTTTTAGCAAGAAAATAATTTATGGTTTGTCATGATGTGTATTTTATATAATATCGGATCAATATATTTTAAAATATGGATCATATCATATAACTGGATGGGTAATATAAACAGATCCCGAACCTTATCAAGGAAATAAATTTTGGCAAGAAACTAATTTGTGATTTGTCATGATGTGTATTTTATATAATATCGGGTCAATATATTTTAAAATATGGATATAAATATTACCAATTATTTGGCATTAATAATAACAACTACCAAGAAAAATTGACAATTGTTAGAAAGGAAATGATGTTTGGCGAAAAAATAATTTGTGCGTTTGTGAAGGAAATAATTATTTGGTATTTTGGAATATTTTAATTGGATGGTCCTGGCGGGCCCATTATAATTATAACCAATCAAAATCATTTGTTAACAATTTTTGGTATTATTAAGGAAATAATTTTTGGCAAGAAAATAATTTATGGTTTGTCATGATTTATATTTTATATAATATCGGGTCAAAATATTTTAAAATATGGATCATATCATATAACTGGATTAATATAAATGGACCCCATTATAATTATAACAATCAAAATCATTTGTTAACAATTTTTTGTATTATCAAGGAAATAATTTTTGGCAAGAAAATAAATGTGTATTTTATATAATATCGGGTTAATATATTTTAAAATATGAATCATATCATATAACTTTAATGCCCGTGCTTCGCACACGGGAGTTCATATTTTAAATTTTAATAAATTATAGTATATAATTTTACAATATAGAAATAAAAATTGGTAATACTATTAAAAAGTTGCCTACTTTAATAAATTAAAGTGTTAAATTCTTTAAGAACATGAGTTTGTTTTGATAATTTAAATTACAATTAATATAAGAAATTATTAATATATTAATTTATTTTAAAAATATCAAAAAATTGAACACTATAACATTATTTTAGTGATGTCAACTATATCATGAATGTAATAGTAGTAGATATAAAGAATAAATTAAAATAATTAAATCATAATATCAAAAAAATTAAAGTTATACCGCACTATAACCTAATCCTAAGCATATAATTTACTACTATAATAGGTCATTGATATCTATCAAACCTGAATATGGATTAAAAAAAAAATTAAAATAATTTAAAATTTGTGGAAGGAAATAATTTTTGGCAAGAATGTTAAGAAAATAATTTGTGTTTTGTGAAGGAAATAATATTTTGGCATTTTGAAATATTTTAATTGGATGGTTTTATATAATATGGCAAGAATGTTTTAATTGGATGGCCCTGGCGGGCCCATTATAATTATAATTGACGATTGTTAGAAAGGAAATAATTTTTGGAAACAAAATAATTCGTGTTTTGTCAAGGAAATTTTTTTTGGCAAGATTGTTTTTGTCAAGGAATATTTTTTTGGCAAGATTGTTTTAATTGGATGGCCCTGGCGGGCCCATTATAATTATAACCAATTATTTGGTATTTATAATAACAACTACCAAATTTTTGGTATTATCAAGGAAATAATTTTTGGCAAGAATCGTTTGTCATGATGTGTATTTTATATAATATCGGGTCAATGTATTTTAAAATATGGATCATATCATATAACTGGATGGGTAATTTAAACGGATCCCGAACCTAATCCTAAGCATATAATTTAATACTATAATGGGTCATGGATATCTATCAAACCTGAATATGGATCCCGAACCTAAGGAAAGAGTTATCCAGCAATTTATAATATATAGATAATTAAGAAAGTGCTGCGTAACAAAAATGGAAAAACTATATTACAAAACATTGAAGAAAATAGATGCATGTCCGAACGGAATAGAGAAAGAACGCATGCATGAAGATTTTGTTTGTCAGAGGTTCGAGAAATATGAAAGGACACCTAGGAAAGTGGTGATCTGTTCTTGCTTGCCAAAAAGCTTCCGACGAAAGAACTACGCAACAGTAAACGCTTACTGAAACAAGGAAATAAGAACACATCCTACGATAATTGAACCTCTGTCTTGCAATCTTAGACATAAAAATGTTACAAGTTTTCTACTGATGCACCTCTTTTCAATAATCCAACAGTGCCAATGTAAAACTATCCATATAGATTCTCCAATGTTCTGATTTTACTTGGCAATTTTTATGGATTAATCAAATACAACAAAAGTTTGTTAATTCTTTAGTGCGACTTGGTAACCGAACTCTCTCTCTCTCTCTTTTTCCCCTCTCCGTCGGTGAGGATGAAACTTCTGCATAAGTTGCCATCCAGATATCCAGACGAATTGTTTCCATTGATATAAGTTGGTCCACTCATCTACTGGGTGTCTATTGAAATTTCAGCGTTGCAAACTAATAATTTCATTTTCAGGGACCTGATTTAAAAAAAGTACTTAACCATGGTCTACAAATTCCTGTATACCACTATGAAATTATCACTTGAAAATTATAAGAGAGGAAATGAAGGTCAGACTGTCTTAGCTATGAGTTAATAAAATTAGGTTTTAATGGCATAGTAATAGTACCAAAATATAATCGAAGTACAAAATTTAATTATCATTAAATTCGGTTCAATTCCGTACAATTACATAATTAAATAATATTTTATTTATTAAATACTTTTATCATTCAATTTTTAACAAGTGCATACTTAAATAATACTTATTAACTATATTTATTCTCGATAATTTATGAATATTAAAATTTAATCTAAACTCGTGCTTGATCCGTGGTCGTGCTTCGCACGGGGAAGCACGGGTTACCAATTAGTATAAATAAAAAGATTTTAACATTTTTTTTTTGAATCATCTTCTCTCCTCAGGGAAAAAACATGGACCTCCCTTCTTCGTCAACAATCAATAATCTGAAGTTCTGAACAGTGGAACCACAGAATACTGCATTTTGTTCATAACTACAGACCACAAATTTGTTGTAAAATATGCAATATTTTGTTGTAAAATATTTTTTTGCTAATTGTTGTAAAATATCCAGTGTTCTAGCTGAACACATCGTTTCGTTACTAACTGCAGAACACAATGTTCAGTTGCAATATACAACATTCTTGCATAACTAGTTCCAACAAAATTAAACTTAGGAGACACTACTTGCATACCGTTTCTGGAGAAGTGTTATATGTAAGTACTGAAGAAATATGTAGTGTATAACTATCGTAGTAATGGAGATTAGCAATGTAAGAGAAGGTAAGCTTTAAACTCTTGTATTGCTATGTTTGTTGTATGTTATTACATGAGTAGAACCTTGATATATATAGAAGAATAAGACTACTTATATTGACTCTATACAATAGCAGCTAAGGTGTTTCAACAATGGTGGCTAAAGTGTTTCAACAATGGCTGCTAGTCCAAGTCTAAGGTCGTATTTTAACACCCCCCTCAAAATTAAGATGGTTGAAAAACCAACTTAAGTTTGTCAATGAAACTATGAAAACTGCCAGGAGAATGAGCCTTTGTGAATATATCTGCAGCATTATCAGCACTTGGTACAGCATGAAGATTCGAAGAAGTATCGTGCCTTTTGCAACTTGCTGACGTGTGAAATGACAATCAATCTCTATATGTTTAGTGCGCTCATGAAAGACATCATTGTGAGCAATGTCCCTAGCACTTTTGTTGTCACAAAAAAGAGGGATGGATGGAGCGTGAGTTACACTCATATCTTCAAGTAACCAACGTAACCAAATTAACTCTTGTGTGGTGTCTGCAAGAGCTCGATATTCAGACTCGACACTTGATCTGGAGGCAAGAGATTGTTTCTTACTTCGCCAAGAGATAAGAGAGTCTCCAAGGAAGATACAGAATCCCGTTGTAGAGCATCTAGTAGTTGGATCACCACCCCAATCAGCATCTGAGTATCCATGTAACTCAAGTGAAGAGTTAAATGAATAATGTAAGCCATGAAATATTGTGCCTTTGACATAGCGCAGTATGTGAAGGACAGCCGTATAGTGAGGAGTGCGGGGAGCTGCCATAAACTGACTGACAATGTGAACGGCATGAGCAATATCTGGACGAGTCACAGTGAGGTAAATCAAACTTCCAACCAACTGGCGATACAACGTAGGATTTGTAAGAAGTTCTCCATCCTCAGCATTAAGTTTAACCTCATAGTCTAAAGGTGTAGATGCAATTTTAGTGTCACTGATTCCAGATTTTAATAAAAGATCAGATGCATACTTGACTTGAGATAGAGTGTACCCAGTGGGGATTGACGAGACCTCAAGACCCAAAAAGTAGCTCAATGAACCAAGATCTTTCATTTCAAATTGTTGACTGAGAAATTGTTTAAGTTCTGAAATACCTGTGATATCACCTCCAGTGATGATCATATCATCCACATATAAAAGAAGTAAAACAATTCCTCGTTTGGATTGTCGAAGAAAAAGAGCATGATCATATGGACTGGAAGAGAAGCCCAATTGTTGAATGACTTTGCTAAAATTTTCAAACTATGCTTGTGGTGCTTGTTTGAGACCATAAAGAGCCTTGTTAAGCTTGAACACTTGATTTGGAGAGTGGGAGAAACCTGGAGGAGGTTTAAGGTAAACTTCCTCATGTAGGTCTCCATTAAGAAAAGCATTCTTGACATCCATTTGCCACATATCCCAATGTTTTGATGCTCCAACAGCGAGTAAACTACGAACAGATGTGAGACGAGCAACTGGGGCAAATGTTTCCTCATAATCAATGCCATACTCTTGACTAAAACCTCTAGCAACCAGACGAGCTTTATACCGATCAATGGAGCCATCAGATTTTGTCTTAATTTTATAGATCCATCTACAACTGACAGCTATTTTGCCAGTAGGCAAAGTAACCAAATCCCAAGTGTGAGTTTTGTCTAATGCCTCGAGTTCCGCAGTCATTGCTTTCTGCCAAAGAGGGTTAACACTAGCCTCTCTATATGTTTGAGGCTCGTGTAATGGCTGAATAGCAGAATAAACATGATAATCATTAAGTCTAACAGAAGGTTGTCTTACCCGAGTAGAACGTTGAACAGGTTCATCTGAAAATGATAGCAAGATGGGAGGTTCAACTTCAGAATCCTCAGACTGAACTTCAATTGAGGGAACATTTGTAGCTGGAGAAGGTTGTATAAGCTCAACTGGAGGATCTGTCAAGAATGTCTCAAAAGATGTCGTAGGTTCTACATATTCATCACTTGAATGTAGATCAACAAAAGGATCTGTAAAGTGAGGAATGCTAGTAGAAATGTCAACTTCAAAATCTGACATAGATGAAAACATTTTGTGTTCCCAAAATGTAACATTACGAGAGACACGTAGTCGTTGGGAGATAGGATCCCAACAACGGTATCCCTTCTGACCACTACCATACCCAATAAAACAACAAAGACGTGCCCGTGGCTCTAATTTTGTTCTCTCGTGTGGAGGAAGAAGAACAAAACATGCTGAACCGAAAACCTTAAGAGAATCATATAATGGTGGTTCTTTATATAATTTTTCATAAGGAGACACATTATTTATTACAGGAGAAGGAATCATGTTTATTGTATGGACAGCAGTCAATGCGGCTTCCCCCCAAAAGAATTTAGGACAGGAAGATGAAATGAGAAGAGCGCGAATTGTATCTAGAATGTGTCTGTGTTTTCGTTCGGCCCGACCATTTTGTTGAGATGTGTAAGGGCACGAACTTTGTGCTAAAGTACCATAAGATGCCAAGAATTTGATAAGTTCTGATTCTTTGTATTCTTGAGCATTGTTGGCACGAAAGATTTTGATTTTCTTTTGAAATTGAGTGTCAATCATAGTGGCAAAATTTTTATATGTTCCATTAGTTCAGATCTATTTTTCAAAATGTATATCCAGGTATAACGAGTGAAATCATCAACAAATATCACGTAATATCGTGACCCCCCCATAGTTGGTGTTGGAGAAGGACCCCAAATATCACTATGTATAAGATCAAAAGCAGCGGATGATTTTTCATAATGAATAGGAAATGGAAGAACATGTTGTTTTGCCAGTTTACATGAAACACAATCAATTTTGTCCATATTGACACTACCTAATTGACCGCTAGATACTAGCTTTTGTAAACGAGAAGATGAAGGATGGCCTAACCGGGAATGCCAAATACTAGTTGTGGATGAAATAGAACCAGCTAGATGGGCAAGTGATGATGGAGGTGTAGGTAGATGAAGAGAAGTGAGCTCAAACAACCTTCCGTATCTACGTCCTGTCCCAAGAATTTTCCCTGTCTGAGGATCCTGTATACGACAACCAGAAGAGGTAAAGATAATATCAAGCCCAAGTTCACATAATTGACCAATAGAGATAAGGTTAAGTGAAAGATTTGGAACAAAATATGTGTTAGGAAGAGAAAGATCCCCTGTGGATATAGTTCCAGTATGTGTTACTTTCATTGTAGAACCATCAGCAGTTTGAATATTTGGAAGGAATGAATTCTCTGTTTTTGTGGTAAATATGGATGAATCATTTGTCATATGATTACAACATGCTGAATTAAGATACCAAGAGTTACCTGAAGTGGTAGAGAAAGCAGTGGAGGGAGAGCTAGCTTTAAATAAAACCTGTCTGAGTAAGGATTCAAGCTCACTAGTGGATGTAGTTGATGTTGTATCTGATGTAGATTCAGAGGTTGCAGCAGCGGAAGACTGAGAGAACTTGTTTGCATGAAAGGATGGTCTTTTCTTACAAAATTGAATCGAGTAATGACCTTTTTGATGACAATGTTGACATGTATGATTGCGAAGTTCTGCACATTCTTTTGTTGCATGCCCGTTTTGACGACAAAACCTGCAAAAGGATTTGTCAAAAGTAGTTACTGGTGGCACTGCTAGGATAGTATCAGTCAGGGGACTGGTTTTGTCGATCCCAAGTCGAGTTTCCTCAGAGATCAGTTCAGTTAAGGCACTCTCCAGAGTGGGCAGCGGAACACGATGAAGAAGAGCAGCTCTAACTGGTTCATAATCCCGGGTAAGAGACATAAGAAACTGGATGAGTCGTTGTTGGTCCCGATATGTGTGATAAAGTGCAGCATCCTCTGTATGTAGCCACTTTGGTTCAGATAGTGTCAACTGATCCCAAAGTGCTTGTATTTGAGATAGGAAATCAGCTACTGATTGACCAGATGCTTGCTTTTGCTTGCTTAGTGAACTCATGATTTGATACTGGTGAGCAAGATCAGATGTAGTGTAGCGGGATGCAAATAAATCCCAAATCTCTTTTGCAGTCTCAAAATTTCCAAACTGTAAATTAATTTTAGAAACTGAAGAGTTTCTAAAAAATGTGATAGCTTGATGATTTTTGACATCCCACTCTTCAATGCGATCTTTGAATGTTGCTTCAACTTCATCTTTCCCTTTAATTGGAATAGTAAAATCTCCATTTACGTAGCGCCAAATTCTTTTACCTTTGAGAAAACTTTTCATAGCTTGAGACCAAGCTAAGTAATTGGAGCCATTCAAAATTGTTTGAATAGGCGAACTATTTTCTTTTTCCATGATAAATTTGGGTTCAAGTTGTAGATATTGAAAATTGTGGGGGGTAATTTGTAATATCTATAACAATAAGGCTAAAATGTATATTTTCAAAAGATCAAGATTATGTATAGAAAACAAGTAAAGTCTGGGGTACTAAAGTGTAATTGTGGCCAAAAGATACTAACCCGTAAGTTGTAAATGGGATGAGGGCTTTTGAATATTGGGCTAAAAAATTTTATTGGGCTTATGTGGTTATTAGCCCAACCAAAATAATAATACAGTAGCTCTAAAATATAACGACAGTGAGTATATGTATGATATAACTGATATAAACGGATATGGAGTTTGAGATTAAGGTTACCACGCAGTCGGTACCGAGTTGAATCAGAGAGAGATGTCGGTGAGTTACTGCTGGGTTTGTGATACTTTTCCGGTGATTGGGTGTGCAATTTGATGTATTGACTCGGTGAATATTTGGGAAAAGCCAGAGACCGGTTGGAGCTTTGTTGAGTTATGTGACTCGTGAATATGGAGTCGTCGGAGATATGGAGTTGCTGAATTTGTGAAGCTAGCTTATTTTTCTGTTAGCAAGCTTGTAAAGAAGCACCCCCACCAACTGTTTGATGATATGTCTGAAAGACAAAGTTAGTTGGATATTGTTTGGATGGCCGGAAAAGATGAAAACAATGGAACCAAGGAGGTAAGGAGCCTATAGCTCTGATACCATGAAGAAATATGTAGTGTATAACTATCGTAGTAATGGAGATGAGCAATGTAAGAGAAGGTAAGCTTTAAACTCTTGTATTGCTATGTTTGTTGTATGTTATTACATGAGTAGAACCTTGATATATATAGAAGAATAAGACTACTTATATTGACTATATACAATAGCAGCTAAGGTGTTTCAACAATGGTGGCTAAAGTGTTTCAACAATGGCTGCTAGTCCAAGTCTAAGGTCGTATTTTAACAAGTACGTCACTTACATAGCGTTTTCATTAAGATGAAGCGCTATACTAGATTCCCCTTCCATAGCGTTTTTACTTACCACTATTGTAGTTACCATTTTCTAAGTTATATTTTATTTTTATAATTGATTCATCGACCAAATTATGTATTTAGTTTTTAATTGTCTGGTCGATTTTAGTGATGTTATGATTTTTTTTATCAAAATTTAGGTTGAGCTTAATTTGAGGGATCTAGCTCGGGTTTTATCGATCTTAATTCTAAGGGATTTCGATTTCGTTTGGATTGAGTTTGTTGAGGATAATTGCAATAATCTAGTGTACTTTATATGCTGTCATGTTGCATTTAGTACTGCTAGTTCACACAGACCTTCTAGCCGAGTTCGCTCACTTTATTACCTGACAATGGAAATAGCAGGAACTCTATCCTGTATCGCGATGATAGGAGCTCACCTATGACAACAATGAGGCCTATACATGTAGAGAAGTTAAATTTGAAATCAACAATTTAGAAATCTCAGCTCTTTTAATTAATATAAATCATTTGCTTGTTTTGCTATCAGCAGAAAGGCATAGCTTCACATGTTGACGGTGGCTTCAGCATTGACCGACCTGATTCAGATGATAAAGAGCCGATGAGAGTTGACACTTGTAAGAATATAAGGACTGTTCTGCAGAGTAAGTGTCAGTCTTGTTTACAGTTTTCATTTGTAATGTAAGGACATGTTTAAAATTTATATAAGAATATAAGGACTGTTCTATAGAGTAAGTGCCGGTCTTGTCCTCTGAACCCATTACTATAAGGAAGTACCTTCTCTTGGCCATTACTTGTTAGTCTTCTTCCCGTTTTTTCTTTATTTTGGTCACATGACTTTCTGGTGTCATTTACTGCTGTAATTTAGTGATGATTTTTTAACATCCCAACAAATACACTAAATTTTAAAATCCACTAAAATCGAATAAAATGATACAACTTTTCAAAATCCAATATCTTACAATTCATAAATTAAAAATACAACTAAAATCTTCAAATATCGCAACTCGCACTCTTCCCAAAGGTAGCCCACCTAAATAAGATCACCTGCCGGTAGGAATAAGAAAAACAAAGAACCGGCAGTGAGCGAAAGGCTCATATACGGATACAAAACAAAGCACAAGCTGAACAAAATTAAATATGATGTAAATATAACTGAACAAAGATTAAGACATGAGAATAAGAACAAAGTTGAATATCTGAATAAAGAACAATGAGACATAACGAATAGGACAATATAAAATGGATACTCAACTCACAAATAAAAACAAATGCTCACAAATCAAAATATATAACTCTTATAAATAATAATCACAATTAATAACGAAAGCACAACCGATAATATATAATCATACTCTTACATATACTCATACGCTTACAAATTATATCCAAAGTAATTTACTTACTAACATGGGAGACGTTTTTACACAAACAGGGGCGTAGCACAAAGCAAATACCACCCGAATTCAGACAGGGATCGCAAGGCAATAAGCACGTGCTACCCAGAATGGCCAAAAACACACAAAAACTGACTAGTCATGACTATACGTGTCCCACTACTCCGACGACACGCCTATGCTATTTATACACCGCATAGGAAGTGCCAAACACGAGATAATCCGCTCGCGACGAATGTAATACGAACTCCCAAATCATATTAAAACCACAAATAACTTACATATAACTTACACATAACTTACTGCAGAAAGATGTCTCAAAACCATACTTATATCATAAATAATTAAAAACACATTGATCTAATAACACAAAACAAAATATCAAACAAAATAGACTAAAAAAAACAAACCAAACCAAACATACCCAGTATATCCCGCACAGAGCAGGGTCTGGGGAGGGTGAGATGTACGCAGACCATGCCCCTACTTCTTACGGTAGGGAGGCTGTTTCCGTGAAGACCCCCAGCTTAGTGCACAACAGAAAAATAGTGTGTGATATTTACAAAGGCTTAATAAATTTTGGTAAAGATCGCAGTCGTACCTGAGCCCATGGCGTTGATCACATGGGACTTACCTATGTGGGGGTTGTCCACTCCGTTCTCGAAACACTCTGATCTAGGATGTCTCCTCGCACAGATCCCTGCGCTCATGGCTTTGGACACACTACAATGACACCTGGCCAAGCTCCCTGCACTGCAAAACCAGAAAACAAAAGACAAAAAACAACAGAACCAAGACAAAAAACAGAAAAAACAGAGAAAAGAGAACGAAAAGACAAACTTCTAAGATAAAGCTAACCGAGATAACCCAACTCTGAGGCTCTCAACAACAGAACCACTCCCCAAAAGAGAATCCACCACTCTGATCTTGCGTCTCCAAGTGCACCTATCAGCGGTCATGGTCTCATAGAAGCTAAAAATAGACTATAGAAGCTAAAAATCAGAACTGACCAGTCCCAAAGAAATGCAATTCACTCTATAAATATGAACTAAAATGAAAAAGTATAAAACACAGAACTTGTAGAGAATTCTGAGACCTTTCCAGAATGGTAAGGCTCGTTAAAAACGGAGAAGTAACGAATTCAGAAACAATGAAAATGTGGACTGCAATAACAGAATCAGGCATTGATCACAGTAGTAATTCGATATTTAAGACAACAAAATCACAGAATTGGTCAGCGGAACATAAACACAAAACCCAGAGGTTGAAACAAGCTTTCCAGAATGGTATTGTTCATAATTATTGAACAAATTTTTGATTTACTATGAATTTATGAAGTTAGGACGTACAAACAGAATTTAACACACTAGATTTACAAACGGCAGATTTTGACATATTTACAAGCTGAATTTCAGAAAACACAAAGAACGAAAGTTGTAGATAATTCAAATATCTTTCCAGGAGATCAAGAATCAACCGAATCCGATGAATAATGAATTTTATACGAATTTAAAAAGAATTCAGGACAAGGCAAAATAACGAACATTGAACAACATTGCGAATAGAAAAGAGGAATCAAGATATCCGTACCTTAAACCTTAGTGATTATCACTAATCCTCATCAAACTCAGCCCCTCAAGCCAAGAACCCTAATTATATAACATAGAAATCATAAGTTCTAACGCCAAAAAAAAAAAGATGATTACGAAAAGTGATTACGTACACGCGTACAAACGTAAAAATCGCTTATCTCTTACCTCTTACTCGAAACTTCTTAGTATCTAATTAGGTTTTGTTAATCTCCTCTTCTCTTTTCTCTCTTCTCCTTCCTCTCTCTTTTCCTTCTTCCTTCTGACCCAAAAGTAACGTAAGCCTCAACCCTTTTTTTTAATGCTTCTTTTTTTTTCTCTTTTTTTTTAAACTCTTCTCTTTACTAATAATCTCTAAAATAATTTCCTAATTATTAAAAACAAATATTTACATATAAAATAATTTAAATAATAACTGAATAATATTAATAAATCACTAATATTTTTATTAATAATAATCGACTAAAATCCTAAAAAAATACGGGATGTTACATTCTTCCCTCCTAATTGAAATTCCGTCCTCGAAATTAATCTTCCGCACCTTACTCGAACAGATGTGGATAACGAACACGAACAATTTTTGCTGGTCTTCCACGTAGCCTCTTACTGTACTAACATTAAAAAAAACCACGCTTTCTACTTTCGCACTTAGAATAAAACTATGTCGAAACCTATAGCGTTCTTGTTATCCTCCGTGGTTCAAATTTTCACGAACGATTCAACATTAGCCGTAGAGAATCTATAACCCAAATCTAATTAGCAGCTCTCGTCATCATAGAACACGATTAAATATTGCACGGAAAAACAATTCTAGATAATCACGCAAAGAAATCAAAGGAACACGAAACGAATAATATTCTTAACTAACGATCCATCACACGGTCTACCCATACTCACAGGTCAAGCCTAGAGGCACGTCTAATGCTCAAGCTCTATTTTACGACTATCCAAACCTCACATCGAGCCTAAAGGCAAGTCTACAAAATTTATAAACTCTAGCTCTGATACCAACTTTAACATCCCAACAAATACACTAAATTTTAAAATCCACTAAAATCGAATAAAACGATACAACTTCTCAAAATCCAATATCTTACAATTCATAAATTAAAAATACAACTAAAATCTTCAAATATCGCAACTCGCACTCTTCCCAAAGGTAGCCCACCTAAATAAGATCACATGCCGGTAGGAATAAGAAAAACAAAGAATCGACAGTGAGCGAGAGGCTCATATACGGATACAAAACAAAGCACAAGCTGAACAAAATTAAATATGATGTAAATATAACTGAACAAAGATTAAAACATGAGAATAAGAACAAAGTTGAATATCTGAATAAAGAACAATGAGACATAACGAATAGGACAATATAAAATGGATACTCAACTCACAAATAAAAACAAATGCTCACAAATCAAAATATATAACTCTTATAAATAATAATCACAATTAATAACGAAAGCACAACCGATAATATATAATCATATTCTTACACATACTCATACACTTACAAATTATATCCAAAGTAATTTACTTACTAACATGGGAGACGTTCTTACACAAACAGGGGCGTTGCACAAAGCAAATACCACCCGAATTCAGACAGGGATCGCAAGGCAATAAGCACGTGCTACCCAAAATGGCCAAAAACACACAAAAACTGACTAGTCATGACTATACGTGTCCCACTACTCCGGCGACACGCCTATGCTATTTATACACCTCATAGGAAGTGCAAAACACGAGATTATCCGCTCGCGACGAATGTAATACGAACTCCCAAATCATATTAAAACCACAAATAACTTACATATAACTTACACATAACTTACTACAGAAAGATGTCTCAAAACCATACTTATATCATAAATAATTAAAAACACATTGATCTAATAACACAAAACAAAATATCAAACAAAATAGACTATAGAAGCTAAAAATCAGAACTGACCAGTCCCAAAGAAATGCAATTCACTCTATAAAGATGAACTCAAATGAAAAATTATAAAACACAGAACTTGTAGAGAATTCTGAGACCTTTCCAGAATGGTAAGGCTCGTTAAAAACGGAGAAGTAACGAATTCAGAAACAATGAAAATGTGGACTGCAATAACAGAATCAAGCACTGATCACAGTAGTAATTAGATATTTAAGACAACGAAATCACAGAATTGGTCAGCGGAACATAAACACAAAACCCAGAGGTTGAAACAAGCTTTCTAGAATGGTACTGCTAATAATTATTGAACAAATTTTTGATTTACTATGAATTTACGAAGTTAGGACGTACAAACAGAATTTAACACACTAGATTTACAAACGGCAGATTTTGACATATTTACAAGCTGAATTTCAGAAAACACAAAGAACGAAAGTTGTAGATAATTCAAATATCTTTCCAAGAGATCAAGAATCAACCCAATCCGATGAATAATGAATTTTATACGAATTTAAAAAGAATTCAGGACAAGGCAAAATAACGAACATTGAACAACATTGCGAATAGAAAAGAGGAATCAAGATATCCGTACCTTAAACCTTAGTGATTATCACTAATCCTCATCAAACTCAGCCCCTCAAGCCAATAACCCTAATTATATAACATAGAAATCATAAGTTCTAACGCCAAAAAAAAAAAGATGATTACGAAAAGTGATTACGTACACGCGTACAAACGTAAAAATCGCTTATCTCTTACCTCTTACTCGAAACTTCTTAGTATCCAATTAGGTTTTGTTAATCTCCTCTTCTCTTTTCTCTCTTCTCCTTCCTCTCTCTTTTCCTTCTTCCTTCTGACCCAAAAGTAACGTAAGCCTCAAACCCTTTTTTTTAATGCTTTTTTTTTCTCTCTTTTTTTTTAAACTCTTCTCTTTACTAATAATCTCTAAAATAATATCCTAATTATTAAAAACATGTATTTACATATAAAATAATTTAAATAATAACTGAATAATATTAATAAATCACTAATATCATTATTAATAATAATCGACTAAAATCCTTAAAAAATACGGGATGTTACAATTTAGTGAATAAGCTCGAGAAAAAAAAAACACAGTATGATAATTGAAGTGTGTACAGAAATAAGATGGTTTCTTATTATTAAAACCAGTAGAAGTACTCTGTATAGATTTAGCATTAGACTGACTTTTAGAGAAATTGTTTTGAAACCGAGGTTTAGAATAAGAACTGGAATTCCTTCTATCTGAGAAACAAGCCAGTGACTCAGTCTGATTAGTCACATAAGACAACTCTTTATGTCTTTCTTCCTGAGCAAAAAGCCTATAAGCAATAGTAATGCTAGGCATAGGTTGCTGCATCAGAATGTTACCACGCACAGTTGCAAATTCATCAGTTAGCTTCATCATAAACTGGAGCATACGTTGATCTTGTTGCATCTGATGAACACGCTGTTCCAAATTAAAAGTACATTTTTGACAAGTACATTGAGGCAATGGATGTGCATCACTAATTCCATCCCAAATCATCTTGATCTTAGTAAAAAAAACACAGAAACAGTATCATTTCCTTGAGTCAAATCAGCCAATTGTTGCTCTAGTGCATACATCTGTGTCATAGATGTATAGCCAAAATGTTCTTCTAATTCAACCCAAATCTCTCTTGCAGTTTTGAGAAATAAGACGCTCTTTGCAATTACATCATCCAAATTGAATATTAGCCAAGAACAAACTAAATTGTTACACCTCTCCCATGCCTTAAATTCTGTAGAAGCACTATCAGGCTTGACAACAGATCCATCAACAAATCCGAGTTTGTTTTTCGCAGACAAGGTCAAGATCATTGATCTCTTCCAGTTGTTAAAACCAGTACCGTTAAATTTTACGGAAACTAACTGTGTAGTGTTTGCATTAGAGGGATGAATGAAATATACACTTGAAGTATCTTGATTAAGTGAAATATTAGCTCGAGAGCTATTGTTACCGGAACTTTCAGCCATTTCGTTAACAATCAACGAGATCGAAATCAAGAAAATGAGATCGAGAAGAAGAAATTAAGATCGCTAATTGATGATTATACGTAAAGGATGTAAAAATACTAATAGATCCGTACAAGATTACGAAATATAAAACAAAGAACAAAAGATTTGATTGCACCTGACGAAGAATCGAACAAGAAAAATGAAGCAACTGTCAATCAATCATCTTCCCGCTCTGATACCATGATGATTTAGTGAATAAGCTCGAGAAAAAAAACACAGTATGATAATGGTGGAACGAAGAAGAAGATAAGAGAAATACTAACTAACTGCCATATTCTGTAACATTACAAACAAGAAAATAAAGATGATAAAAGTGAGAGAGAGTCAACTGAATCTGCCTACTCTATTTATATACCAATCTTATGGACTAAGCTACTCTAACTAACTACTTAACAGAATGTGCTGAGCTGGACGTGTGAGCTGTCATAGTAGTCGACTACTACTAGCTCCAACATTTAGTTCGTGTCGAATCAGGTGTGTTTGAAGAAGGATGCTCTTTTTTTAAGAAGGTGAATGAGAGACTACGTAATTCAGAGTAGTACCTGGAAATTTATAGGTGTCTTGATGTTTTCAACAAAGGCATAATCTCACGAGTAGAATTGGATTCTCTGGTCAGGCTTATGATGTTTATAACATTATTATCTTTACAGTAATGTAGCGGTTATATTATCTAGAGCTTTAAGCATATGTTGATTTGCAGCACAGTATTTAGTAAAATCTATCATTGCTGGCGAGTTAAACTTCTCTTAGGAATAGAATATTGATAAGAGAGAAATCACAAGCTAGACTACTAATTTTAAGATTAATAGCATCTCCAACAAGGTAGACTACTTCTCTTGTTCAATTTGAGTGTGCAGTGCTTAACATTTCAGAAGTTTATATACGTCAATCCTTGTTGTGGTTTGTAGCAGTATACAGAGAGGTTTACTGATAAAAAAATTTGACATAATTGTTTCTTGTCTCTTCTTTGTGTAAATGATGTCGATTTCCAATACTGCATAGGAAAATATAGTTGATTGATTTGATTACATAAAGAGGACTTCTAAATCGAAACACATATTGATTGAAGTTTAAATTGGAATGTACAGAGCATCAAAAACTTTATTTTACAGAACACTTATAGATATTAACACAGATGGTATGCATAAGTGTTTTGAGTTATCTCAGACCTTTTGATGAATGCAGATGGTTATGGATTTCCTCGTTCATGAATACCTTTATTATGCGGAACATGTCATAGCGCACAATAAAATTTAGTAACTTTGAGCAATTTTTTGGTGTTTAGGTGGGAAATATTATCGGTAGCTATTCAGACCTTATGGAAGGCTTCAGTCAAATCATAAATCGTTCTGATAAGATTGGTAAGATATATTTATATAATAAATTTCTGCTAAGTAATTATTTTTAAATGCCTTTGTTTGTGGAATACTGTCTAATAAAAGCCTTTCATGCAGGGGTCTTCTTGCTTGTATTTTTAGAATTCCTGTTGTGATAATGTAGACATATATCTGTTGTGCAGTGACTTGCAAATATGGTGGACTTTCACAGCTCTCAGCAGAGATGGACAACCTGTTTTTGGTGTGCAATGACAAGTAGTTTTCTAATGTACTATATAGTAATCTGTTAGATTTATTGGTGTGCAATGACAAGTAGTCTTTTAATCTACTGTAGTAATCTGTTAGGTTAGGTTTATTGTGTATTGTATGAATCAATCCAGAATGTTTTACATACTCAGGGATTTTTTTAAGTATTATATATGGAAATTCATATTTACGATTTATTTCGGTTATGTTGTATTAATTTGTGTTGTTGGTCTAATTTTTGTTGTTATTTGGATGCAACATTTTTTGAATTTTTATTTAGAAAAAAAGTAATTTAAGGAACAAAAAAATAATTAAACTAGAAATTTTATAAAAAAATTCACTTGCATAGCGCTTTAAAAAGAGCTATGTAAGTACTGTCACTTGGAAGATGCTTACTTGCATAGTGCTTCCATAAATGTTATGGAAGTGATGTACTTAAATAGCATATATATAAATGTTATGCAAGTGCAATTTCATTACCATAGCGCCTACTTGCATAGTGTTTAAAAACGTTATGTAAGTGCAAAAATGAACGCTATGCAAGTACAATTATGTAGTATTGACTGTAGTGAGTGCATATTTCAAATTGAGAAATTGGAGCTAAACAGAAGTGCAAGAAGAAACTGTTGACCAAATCAAGTTGTAAGCTCCCACCATCGGTAAAGAAAAAAACTTAAATTATCATGTACTATCAAAACGTTGACCCTCTTCAAAAAACACTATAATAGTATTCTAAAAATCGGTTTAGGTGACCGATTAATCGATATCTATGTACTAGATGGTGTAAAATTGCTTAAGTTTTACAAAAATCATTTAAATTTTTTTCCCCCAAAAATCAATAATTAATTGAATTTAGGCGGATTTATGCGGGATTAATCAGTAAAAATTTGTCGAAATTAAACGAATTTAATCAGAATTAATCAGTCAACATATAAAAAAGAAAAAATACCCAAAATACACCACTTTTGTGTGGAAGGTGCTTGAAATGCCAATATCCAATTACGTCCGCCCTTTTTACCCACGGGGTACGCATGTTGGGCATGCATACTATGAAATACGCATTCTGTTAATGCGCATATGGGGTTACGCATCACCCAGATGTGCAATGACGTCAGCCGACATCATTTTTTGCAAAATCAAACCGGCGTCTCTCCCCGTTTCTCGATCGCCTCTCCGTCGCCCCCCTTCGTTCTCCTCCTTCCGGCAACGTCCACCAAAACTGAGGGCATCAGAGAGAAGCCCACACCTCCCTCTCCATTCTTCCACCTTTATTTGTTGATTTATGGCCCCGTAGGGGCATGTATGGGCAGATCGGAAAATACATCGGAGATATAAGCTTGGTTTTGGGGCTTTAAAATTTGGCAAACTAAACGAATATTGATTAGTATAGGTTTGTAGAGGGTGAGAAGACGAGTAAGTTAATGTATAGTATGGTAGTGAACGTTGCTGGGAAGAGGGTGAACGAAGGTGGCCGAAATTTCGAAGATTTTCGCCTAAAAAATCTTCTGTCGTTCACGTCTGTGTAGACGATGAACAGTACGTTGGTTGCGCATTTCCTAAATGCGTATGTCGTGTTACGCATTCACAACATGCGTATCCCAGATACGCATGTGATGTCAGGCTTCAGTTTTGTAAAGACCACGCATGTCAGACATGCGTGTACTGTGTACGCATGTGAGACATGCGTGGTCCGTGGGTAAAAAGGGCGAAGGCTCGCGCAGAAAGGTATTTTAGGCAAGTGGAATAAAATGATGGGTATTTTGGTTTTTCACCCTATAAAAAAATGGTCAAATTAAGAATACAATTTTTTAAAAAAATATTTTTTTTTTAATAAAAAATATAATTTTTTCAACAGTAAATATAATTTACACATGAAAGGATAAAAAATATAAATTTTTTAATAAAAAATTATATTTTTTATCATTTGTAATATTGCTGCTGAGGTAGTTTAAGTTAATGCAAGTACGTTTATTTCAAAAAAAATGCAAATATTTATATTTTTACTTATATAAAATTTATTTTTAAATATTACAATAAAATTATATAAAAAATAAAATTTTAATACATCTGATTAATGTTTAAATTGATCATTTCGATTAATAGGCTCACCGTCTATACCCGCCTAGCGATTTTGGAACTTCAATAATACTAGATTAGCACATAATTGATGGGGAAAAAAAAGAACTTATAACAAAGACCCGCAAAAGAAAAGACCAATATAAGGGCTCATTTGATAATCCATGAACGTTACCAAAACTTCTTGACGAGAGTGATTGATCTGTTCATTTTGTTTGGTTAATTAGTAAAACTAGCTTTGTAGCCCGTGCAAGGCACGGGCATACTCTAGATTACAAATATTTATGAATTATTCGTGATCACGCAGGATTGGATTGTTGATATTTTCGATTGTTCATATCTTCGCAGCAATTGTTGGGAGGAAATAGAATTTATGCAATACCCGATCGTGAAATGCAAATGATAATTCTGATTAAATTAAATCTGTTTATATTTTACGCTATGTTTTGTTTTGTTAAAGCAAACTTGAACGATATGTAATAAATTGTTTAATGTTAAGATCAAAACCGTACTTCGAAATATAAATATATAGAGTTAACATGGATGGATACAGAGATACATACAAGTATTAATTACATAATAATAAATGCATATTAGTTCATATCAGTTATTATTATGTAATAAATATGTTAGTGTTACAATACCTAAATAGCCTCCGGAAATATAACATAGATATAATTAGTAGAGGTAAATATAACTTTTTATATTAATAAATTTGCTCATGGAACCCCCCCACTTCCCCCATTTGCTCTATTAGATATGTGTGTGTGTGTGTGTGTGTGTGTGTGTGTATGTGTGTGTGTGTGTGTGTGTGTGTGTTTGTTATATTGTTTTGTGTGTTTACGTATTAAAGATGTGATTGATGAGTTTTACGATAGTTAATGTTAATACAAGTTTGTATTATATATAATTATATACGCATGAAGGTTCTTTTTTTTGTATTGTGATATTTTTATAATATTTAATTCGTAAATAATTACAGTAGATCTAAAATGATTAATAAGATATGGTATATGTTAGTGAATATTATAGTACATTATTACATATTCACAAAAATTTATATATATATATATATATATATATATATATATATGTATTTATGTTTGTACATGTGTATGTATGTATAAATATGCATTTTAATTATAAAATAATTAATAGATTACAAATAATGAAATATTAATAGATTATACAACATAAATGTATGTATGTATGTATTTATGTATGTATGTTTGTATGTATGAATGTATGTATGCTATATTGTATGTATGTATGTATATAATATTATAGTATATTATTATATATCCACAGAAATTTATATATGTATGTATTTATGTATGTACATGTGTATGTATGTATAAATATGCATATTAATTATACAACAATTAATATATTGATTACAAATAATAAAATATTAATAGATTTTATAACATAAATGTATGTATGTATGTATGTATGTATGTATGTACGTATGCATGTATAATTAATAATTATGTAAGTATGTATGGATGTATGTATGTATATATGTATGTATGAATGTAAGTAAGTATGTATGTATGTGTGTATGTACGTATGCATTTATAATTATTTATGTATGTATGTATGTATGTATGTATGTATGTATGTATGTATGTATGTATGTATGTATGTATATATATATATATATATGTATAATTATTGGGATTATACATTATACAAATATTTATGTATGTTACTAATAATTTTTAATATTAACTCAAATGTTCACATAGCTCAACTGGTTATGGTGTTGCATTAGTTATGCAAGGTCATGGGTTCAAAACCTTTGAATAACATTATAACACTATTTTTACAAATATTTTGAGTTAGGCTTGGAGTGAGGTTTGGAAGGACCGAGCCTATGAATTAATTTGCTCAGGGAAATCCCTTGTTGGTGTATTAGATATACTAGATTATAACCCGTGCAAAGCACGAGTTGCTTTTAATTTTTTATAATTTGTTTATAGTGTAATATAATATTATAAATATTAATTTTAATATTATAAATATTAATTTTAATTTGTTATAGTGTAATTTGTTATTTGTTTAATATGTTTTTTAATATTAAAAAATCGGATTGAACCAAACTACCAAACTACCAATTATCCCCTAGTTTAATACTATTATAAGCGAAATAGGATATTTTTGATTGTCGGTTTGTTACTCTTTTGTTGGTCACTCATTTTGGTCACTCTTTGATTTGCTTAAATCTCTATTATTAATGATAAAAAAAAATGTAAAAAAAACACAAAACACTCTCATGTTAAACACTCTCCTGTTAATAAAATTAAAAAAAAAAACACACACACGCCACTCCTCTCGATCAAAACTCTCGGCTAAATCTTTGCTTACCCGGGAATGTTTTTAGGTAGATAAAATATTAATTAAATTTATTTTTAATTAAACTAAAATTATGGCTAAAAAATAGGGTTGAACCAAACTACCAATTATCCCATAATTTACTTATTATAGTATAGTATAGATAATAGATTTCTGGACGACAACTATAAATTATCTGAACGATGCTGAACCATTCAAAACTATTATTAATCACCAAGCTGTAGTAATTGCATTACACACCTTTTCATTTTTATTTTGAAGTTTATATTTTATAAATTTTGTTATTGATCCTCTGTTATAGAAATCGGCCGATTTTTGAAAAATCGCCGATAAATCGGCCAAAAATCGGTCGAAATTTTGAAACCGATTTGGCCGATTTTGCAAAAATCGCCGATTTTTCAATCAAATCACCCGATAAATCGTAAATCGGTACCTCAACCGAATAATTCCGATTTCCGAAATCTGCAACACTGTATTGATCATACATATATTGCATAATTATATTCTACAAATAGAAATAAGTAAAAAAAAAAATAAAAAAAAAATAGTCATAGACTTTAATTTGGTATTTGCTTAAATTGATAAAATAAAATATAAAATTAAAGGCTTTTATTTTTTTCGATAATGATATTTTTGTTATTTTCTTTAATATTTTCATGTGTTAGAAATAAAAAGTAAATATTAATCAAACTTATTTTGATGTTCAATCCACTAATTTTATAAAAAGAAAAAATAAATCAACAATCTAGAAATATTAACGATCCAGAAATCAAAACCATCCAGAAATCAAAACCATCCAGAAATTTAAATCATTCAGATATTTTGGTTCAGATTTAACAAATGACTCCTAAATCTATCTAATGGCAATACTCAACCTGTACTAAGATGGAAATGTGCGTCTCAATGGACTGATAGTAACCATCAGCTTTTACCATTCAGCCGCAAAATTTACTTGTAAGTAAACATGTGAAATTTGTTTCTAAATCAAATATAGAAATACTACTATGCTTTCTTTATACAGGGCACCTATATATTTCTTCTGAATTAAGGACGGTAAGGAGAAAAACATTCATTTTCCTCCCATCTTATTACAATTTTGTTTTTTTCTAAAAAAAAATATCAATTTTCGAGTTGACCTATTCTATACTAACACAGATAGATGAAAAGTTTTAAGATTCACATCATTCTGTGACAAAATTGGTCAGGACTTTGCTAACAAGATGCTTCCCATAAACAGCTGGCTCATACTTTTTAGTTCCACCAGTCCTCATCGTACAAATATCCAAGGGTTCTATGGCAGCATCGAAGTTTGGCTGATAAAATATAGTGATCAGTGATCACTCAAGAAAAATGTCTTAAAAAAAAGAATAAGAAAGGAAAATAGGAAACAAATAGAGAATGAGAGATCAACCTCGTAGAAATAAGCTACACAAACCCGATATATTGGGGAGGAATTGACAACCCGATGCAAAGTTGATTCGTATATTCCATTTGATAGAATCTGAATTTAAATCAGGTTTAAAGTAAATTTTCCCATATAATGGATGAACTTTGAGTAGCAGACTTTCTTGCAAAAATATTACCTTCAGCATATCACCAATGTTGCAGACGAATGTACCAGGGATGGGAACTGCTGATATCCACTCACCAGAAAGGTTTCTCACCTTAAGAAGAATAAATTTGATTATTTGAAGGGACGCATTAAACTAATATACTGTCCAGAAATAGAGCACCAGCATAGATTATTTTTCTTTTAATAATTAAAGCTGGACGGTCAGATTTGATTTTCAAGCTCACTTTAGGAGCTTTGAGCTTCCAAAAGAGTGAACAAGAATGGACGAAGTGAAGGTAATTCAGTAAGAATGAATTTCTAAACATACTCGTAAGATAGCATAATTATAGATGAAACTTAGTCCAATGATTAACAGCTGTCGTGGTAATGACTAATAAGCAAAGTGGTAGCTATTTGTTATGCATGCCGGCTGATTATCACAATAACTTCTAATTACCTTCGTTGAAATGTTTAATTCTATATTTCAATTATTTTCATAGTCATAATGTAATTTCAATTTAAAAGATAAGCAAAGCGATGTATGGAATAAATGTGCAGATCTATGCCCACAAAAGAACAAAGACATTCAAATACGAGGAGCCTCTCAAGGGAAAAAAAAAACTTAAATCAGGTTCCAGAGGCAAACTCTCCTACAAAAATCACAAAGGGCACAACAGACCCTCATACACCTGATAATGCAAAAAGAAAGTCTAGTTCAGAAGCAGGTAGTCACTTGTCTACTGTGATAAATTCCTTACACGTAATCACCCAAGATGATAAAGCCACCCTCGGAGGTGTCCCACTTTACAAATGCTTTCCATGGTACTAGCTAATCCCATCTCTAGATGTATTGTAAATCATTAAGCAAGGAAAACCCGCAGCAATATGTAAATATTTTCATCTAGCTTTTGCTAACTACCTTTCTACCTGCATACTAAATTTTGCAAATAATCTCCTGTTTTTCGGTTTGTTATTATACTATCAATTTCAGTTTAAACATTCCGTTCTTATCTTCTACCTTCATGATGCAATCAAGAGTTCATTTTCAGCTTATACATATAATGGGATACACATGTTGTAAAGTTAAAAAGAAAGAGTATATGTAACACAATCAGAATTCAGATCAATTGTTCTGGCATTACGTAACTGATTAAGGTGATGAAAGTAAGCAGAGTCTACAATGGATCACCACTTCTATTTACTAATTAGGTGGCTTTATCTTCTGGTTTAACTTCGTTGATTTAACATTAAACGTAGTTGGTATATGTAACCCAATAAGTTTACTTAACACGCAAATGCATACACAGACACACACATGCGTACCAGCAAGCAAACAAATAAGTTTGTCAATGAGGAATTTGCACAAAAAGGATAGAGATGACACCTGTAATGCAGTAATATCATCATCCTGATTAACCAGTGTCAACAGCCCTGAACAGCAGAAGACAATCAAAACTGGCAAACTAGATATCAAAATGAGGTACCAGAAAAGAAACTAGCAATCTTACCGTAGTCTGTATGAGCTCCACTGAGTTTATGCGACCATGGAAAAAAGAGAAGTGTCAGCAATGATGATGATAGAATGAGAAATACTAACTCATTGAATAGCTTTACAGATTTACCAGCCAACATCATTATTTGGCATGTCTTGCCCATCTACACTGGATACACCAGGGTAACCAATAATACGCAACACCCAAAATGGATCTCCAGCTCTTTTACCCTCTAATTCATCCAAAGATGCACCCAAAGCTAGAGCAATTCCTCGCATTATTTTCCTTGACAAGGCTGTTGGCATTAAACTAACGATGTGTTGAAACTTGCCCCATTTGAACTACAGATTTAAGAAAGAATCCCCCCACAATACATAATTTACTATGTAAACAAAACCTGTACAAAGGCTGATATATTCCTCCATAACTTCTTCAAAATTTGAAGGATCAACTGGCCTGCATAAAGAAACAAACAATACAAAACCTCAATCTCTTTACGTTAGTATTTCAAGTACGTAACATATATGCATATACATAATTAGACAAATAAACTATCTTCGTCAAAACGTGTATTTTCAGGACACGCTAGCCTGCCTGGGATTATTTTGCCCAGGACCGGCCGACCAGCCCCATGGTCAACACCGGCAGGTAAATCATGCTAACCGTGCGGTAAGACCCAGTGGCCGGGCACTTAAGCGATACGCTCAGTAATCCACGATTACCTTCGTCAAACCTTCCACTGTCTCTCTCCAACACGGCTACACGCTGGGGGCGGGTGAGGTTCGAACCCGTGACCCTTTGGATCAACGCATGGCCTCGTTTCCACTGAGGCAGCTCTCACGCTCAATATAAACTATCTTCTGGTTATGATAATTTGAGAAATGCATGATCTTTTGTTAAGAAGCTAATATTGGTGAATGAGGTAGATTCTTCTTAAAGATATTTACATTAAAGGTATTCACCTGTTAGTTTCAGATTGGAAACTAAAAACTCTATAGAGATTGTGCTAACTTACAAATCTTTATTTATTTTATCTGTCCAACTTATAGATGTAAACATCATGCATATAAATCGATATATAGGATTTATATGTATCATAATATATACATTAATTATTTGTTTACAATAATAAATCATGTACAACTGATTTCGTTACAAATTAGATTTAAGTACAAATAACAGATACAACAGACTAGTTCTTTTGTGCTACAATGTAAACTATTGGAATAAGATTAAAAAAAACTAATAAAATTTTACAAATATGAACACATTTTTACATATAAGTTTACATGAGTAAGACCAACCTTAGATTACTACTGTTAATGAACACTCAAATTATAATTTGAAGTATTAATGCCTAAAATGATACTGTATGATCATTCATCATCATTACTAAATATTCAATATATCTAATTTAATGAGTTGCAGTAATAATTAATTAATTAATTACTTATTATTTAAAATATTATATATGATGCAATACTAGTATCTTACTAATAAATTTTAACATGTGCATCCAGAAATATCTACTGTAAACCAGCTTCTCATATAGTCCACACACACTTTTCAATTTCATACTTCAACAAGTATGAAAGAAGACACTGAAGACAGCACACAAGATCAATCAATTACAATTAACGATACTTAAAAAGATGTTTATGAAACATAATTACACTTGCAAATTAACTAGAATGCAAATTGAACAAGTTTCATACATAACATGTTTGTTATTGAGATATAGGAGAATATAGTCCTTATATTTATGGTCAATCAACCCATATAAGCTGCATTAGTACAAACGGAAAGATAATTCAGCAACACTAAACGTAAAAAAAAATTGCATAATTGTAGATCAAGCATTACAAAAATGATTTAAAGCAGATAAAACCCACAAATATACATCCCTCTGGGAGTGTTTCCAAGAGAGGTTGAGAAGGAAAGAGGGTAAACAAGTTGATTAAATGCTTAATTTAGTATGATCCTAATATAGATTCAAGTGGCAGACAATAAATTACATACCACTCGTTACAACCTGCTAATGGATCTCCCAGCGCTCCATACATCCCTTGTTTCAATTCTCTGTAACACTATTAACCAATAAAAATAAATGAAAATCATTCCTATCCTTTCGTATCAATAATAGAAAACTACATCACAAGCCAATGTTTGTGAAACTGAGCTTCTTCGCCATGGATCTAGTTGTGGTTGAACTAGTATCCTCCAGTGTTAAGTTTATGACTTCCAACTTTAAGTCTTCAGTAAAACAAGTCATCTTAAAACTGTAATTTGGTTAGATTAGGTAAACAGCCCTTTATTTCCTATTGCATATCCAATGACTTTCAGTCTCGAAAAATAGAAACACAAAATTCCTATTAGTAAGATAAACTAAGGTAAACTCACATCAATAGCTTCATGCATATCCGGAATGCCTTTTGTTACGTTTTCACCAACTCGCTGATATCCTCTGCACTTGAAGTACTTCATTTAGATAGCAGAGAAACAATAAATAACTGCAAGTATGTAATCAATCACGTATCAAACCTGTATCCAGTTGCTGCAGTCATTTTTATCTTCAACTTCTGCTCATATGGTAGACTGAAAAACTTGTGCGTTAATTTTCTCACCTCTTTGACTAGGGAGATGGAAATGCCATGGCCTGTCTGCCAAGTTAAAATGTATTAGCAGTTTCGGAAAGAATAAGACATAATGGAAAGTCGAAAGAACAATGTGTGACAGACCCACATAAGGGCCCAACAGTACATGTGTACTCACGACGTGGAAAGAAGGATAGAAGGGTCAAAATAGCCAATAAGGAAGGGCAAGACAGTCTTTTCACAGGAAGGCAAGAGGTGAAGAAATACAGCACAAAATGAAGAAAGTGGCATCGAGAAATTAGATCTGTTTTATTATTTCTTTTGGGAGAGTCTGGCCTCTAGAATGACCAGTGTATCTTGTTCATCTATTAGTGATCCGTGTAAACAATCTTATTATTAATCAAGTACTGAGTAAATTTGCCGTTCTGTTTCATTTTTGTTGATAATTTGTGAGAGCAATTTTAGTGGTATATCACATGAAATTGAACTTTGGGATTCCATCTTGGGCAACCAGAAAATGGACATCATAGTTGAATTTTCAAGATTTTAGTAACTAAAGAAGTCAATTCACTTCTCTCTCAACTGGAAAACAGGTCTAGAAGCACACTCAGGAGCAACGACCTGTTTATGCCTTGTAACTAAAACTTGTTATGTGAAAAGTTGTTCCATTGCAACTTCTATTACGTACAAGTCACTAAATAGGAGTAAGTTCATATACTTCTCTTAATATGACAGACAAGTCATTTTCTAATAAGCTAGTCCGACATTTTTGTATTGCTTACTTTCCAGGTTTACCCCAAAACCTCATTTCTTCTCTCATACCTTAATCTTCTCCTTTTACTAATTTTAAAAATCATTTCACTTATAAGCATTTTAATTCATTAGTTGAAAAGATTTAATCTTGTAATTCGTTATGTGCGAAATAATTTCACGACTTGCTTCACTTTCTCAATTATTTCAAGTCAAACTGGCATAAAAAACTTTTACATAACCTTGCTTAAAAATCACAAATCACCACATTAATGAAATAGTACTAGTAGCAGTGGAGCAATCAAGAATGAACGGAAAAAATCACCACATAGAAGAATCCAGCTTGTCGACAAGCTTTATCGAGTTGTCTAACTACTTCCATCACTCCTTCATCTTGTGTCATATCCGAATCATCCCATTTCTCCACTAAAGGACTAATGTCTACATCCAAAACACATCCAATCAATACATACACAACTTAATTTCAGTATATCCACAGTTCAATAAACACGTCTCAACAATAATCATATTAATAGGGTCGAATAATAATGGTTGAGCTAATTTATTGAATCACCCAAGAACATAATGGAAATAACAATTTAATTTAATTTATAAAATGGTTGGTTATAAAAGATTATACAAGTACTGAGAGCCTATGAATAGAAGATGCAAGTATATGTATGTATGTATGTAAAGTGGAATACCGATAAGAGGGATGGATTGGAAGTCGGTGGACATTGGCGGTTGCAGCTTTCCTTCTTGATTACGACTTTCTGTAGAAAGCAATGCTTGAAAGTGTCTGATTAAAGAAATGTTGAAACAAGTTCGGAAAATGGAAGCAAAAATTTATACATACATGAAACAAATAGAGTATCTTCAATTATATCAACAAAAATGGTTGTTTAAAATAATATTAGAACAATGATAATATAAAATTTATAAAATATGCATTCCAATAAAATTAATCATAAAAATTATCATATTTTAAAAATTGGTTATTATAATTTTAACAAAAATGATAGATATACCCACGGGATACGCATGTGAGAGATGCGTATCCCACGCTACTGTAGCAGCCGTCTGTCCAGAGTTCTAAGTCGTCGGCGTCTTCTCCATTTTATCTTCGCCTCGATCTCTCTCTCAGACAACTCTCCATATAACTAAAGCACCAAATGACCACAGACGCATCTCCTTCCTCCTCCCGTGATCAGTTTGTTGGGTAGTGTCAACCCAAGTACCACATCGAGCAGATAAGAGAAAGTTCTCTTGTATTTAAGCAACCAAGTTAACTCCATTAGTATGAGGCCTTTTGGGATGTGCCCAAAAACAAATCCATGCGGACTCGGTCCAAAGCGGACAATATCATACTATTGTGGAATTATGGCTTGCTCGCGGCCCAATAAGTGGTATCAGAGCCCATGGTTTGGTAATTGGATCTTGGGGGTAATGGGCTGCGGTATTGCGATGTGGGAGGTTCCCCTCGGTGGCGATTGGAGATCTGTCGGGGTTCCTTATGTCGAAAGTCTTCCTGAAAGGTGTTCAGGCGGTGGGTTCCGCGGTGTGGCGGCGTGTTAGGTCCAATAAGATTGTAGAAGGGGGGGTTGAATACAATCTATATCATTTTCTCCAAATTTGTCCTTTAAATAAAATTTAATTCAAACAAATTTGTGCGGAATAAAATAACACAAATTTCAAGTTGAATATAACAATATATTAACTTGATGGGTGTTACAAAATCAGTACAAGTGATTATCAAGAAATTAATAACTAATTAGAAAATTCGACATGAACTTTTCTAATTTAGTTAATAAAAATCAAGATATCAATTCAAGAACTAGGAAACTTAATTCGCTAGTAGTACAAGAGTATCAAGTAATCAAGTTCTATCGGATCAGATATCACAAATAAGATGAACTTGAATTTATACAAATTTATTTCTCTTGCCGTGTTGTTCTTGAGAGAGAGAGAAATGAAGTCTGCTTTGTTTGATAGATATTATGTTATGTTGAGCCGCCTGTGAATATATCCTTCTGTCTCTTCTTTTCAACAACTAACACACGTGACTTATCATGACTAATTAGTCATGACAATGTAATTAGTAAGACTGTCATGACTTAGCTTCATCTATTATCATGACTAAGGATACACTATCATGACTTAGCAATTCGGTGCTGCCATGACTTAAACCCGGCTGCCAATTCTTTTGTCAAATAAAATTAAGTAGACTGCTATGCTGAAGAACAGATGCGGCAGGAGAGAGTGAACGACAGGCGCGGCCTTTGCTGGCTTGTCTCGGGCGCGTGACAAACACGCGGTAGGCAGACGTGTAAGAGATGTTGCCGACAGGTTTCTACACCACTGACCAGTTGATTCTTTTTGAATTCATTTGTTTACTAAATCAATACATGTGCTTCTGTCGACAACTTACATTTCTAATACATAAATGTAGTTTAAGATCAATCAACCCACCACTTAATCAATTCAAGTCTCCTGGCCATGTTTTGTTTTAGGCTCCGTAGAAATGCTTTTTAACCCGCACAGCTTATAATCTTTAATTAATAAATAATTATTTTAATCTAGAAATTATAAAAATAAATATCTAATATTATCAGATATTTATAAATATAATTTTCTAAATAAATAAAATATTTATTAATATAAAATTATACTTAAACTCTAAACTGCGGTTACCTGGGCGTCTGGAACCGGACTCCTTTTGCTTAACAAAAAATATATCAATTCCAACCGGAGTTCCAGCTTTAAGAATATATCACTTTCAATATTCTTGTGATAATTCTTTTTCCTCGTAGCCAGTCCACTTGATAGTAAAATCCTTGTGGTTAATTAATTTAGCACTTCTGTTGCTTGCACAATGATTTTCTCACATACCAGTCTTGATCGCTTGAACCACTGAAGTTAATGATGAACAACCACTGTTTAATGTTGACACTCGATGTACTGTCTGGTTCATGAGTGACTAACCGCAATGTCTGTTCTTCATATATTGACTTTAAAAACTGGTTCCTTTTCTTTTCTCCTCTCTCTCTTTAATCTTCTGTACTGTCTCTGTCACTGTTGAAATCTCTGTCACTTTAAATGAATCCACTTCTTTAACGAATACTTCACTAAGGCTTGATCAGTTGACTGAGCTTCTTTCAATGTAGTAATTCCCCAAGTCTGTAGATTGACCTTGATCTTTTTCTTCTGACAGATAATACAATCTGAGATTCCTTGTGACAATCTATATACTATTAACTATTACAATCTTGTTTAAGTTGAGTTGTATCCTCGAAATACAAATAGGCTACATCATATGCCTTTCAATCTCCCCCTATTTGTTTGTTAGACAATAACAAGCAAATACCTAGAGGATAACTCAACTAACTCACTTAAACAAGAAAAAGATTAAGCATTTAAGAGCTTAGAAAATAGTACATTAAAAAAAATTTCTCTGGTTTGAATATAACAATTCCAGAATCCTCAGTTGATGAAATGATAGATGATTGTTCCTCTAGCACTGAACTGATCTTCAATAGATAACTCATCTTCATTTCTGATTCTTTATATCTCTGCATGATAATCCTTCACATCTTACATTGGTGATTATCAGCAGTTCTTGATTTACAATCACTTCCCTTTTCTGACACAGCTTTTCTCACTTAAGAAAAACAACTGCTCCTACTATATAGACAATGGTGAATCAATACCATTTCTATAACTTCTGGGAAATCTACTACTCCTCCACTTAGCCTTTATACATAGTACATTGAAAGACTAATAGAATAGTATTGTGATGTAAGCTTCTCCTTATATCTCCCCTTTCTTCTCAACTGAATCTCCCCTTTCTTCTCAACCGAATCTTCCCTTACTTCTCCATCTAAGTCTCCCCCTTAGTAACTTGACTTGCTTCTCCTCCTAAGCACAGTCTGTAAATGCTCCCCCTTTCTAACCTGCTCTCCTTTTTCTTGTACCCCTTACTTCTCCCCCTTAGTTGAGGAATCCTCCAATCAACTAGTTGACAAAGTATTTGTACCAATTATAGAGTTCTTTGTTAGAAAGGAAGTTTCATTTTCTTCCTCACTGTGAGTGTGTGATAGTGTTTAGTGTACCTCACAAGTGTTTCACTCTTCTCTCCACTCATTTGTGTTGAGTGTCTCACATCTCTCTGTGTTTACACTCTTGCTCACTGGTGTATCACTCATAGCTCCAACATCCATTAGTGTACCTGCAAGGAAAAATCACCCTAGCCCCTTCAAGAGAGATCAGTGGTGGTGCAATGGGAGTTCGCAAATCCCAAATCCTCGTTAGACTCGTCAGACGAATCTGAGTCATAATCTACAAGTTGCTAATTTTCCCTTTTAAAGGTTCCAGATTTGAATTCTGGGAAGGTAAACAATGATCTAGAAATTTAGCATTGAGATCAAGATTTCCTTCTAATGTCTGTGAAGACACTTGGTTCATTAAAGAACCTTTAACTTATAATCCTAACCGTAAAATGGTTGAATTACAGGTTTCCGTCAATTCATCCTTAGTGTGTGCAATCTCACATTGTGCATATGAAATATTTTGGATAGTGTATAAGGTAGTGACTCTCCAACTGAATATCCCACACATCCTTATTTGCTGCATCAGGTGCAGTTACTCCCTGGTGACCTTTAGTCTGATAGGTTACTTCCTTTTAGGGTGTAAGATAGAATGTGTTTGAGTTTGACTGTAGTCTGGGATAAAAGTTGTTGGGTTTACAACCTTATGACTAAACATGTGAGAAAGCAAAACTCCATTTAGATGAACCTGTATCACAGAATATGAGCAATAGAGATAGAATGATATACAGTTGTGATTTCAAAAGGTTTACAATATAAGCAATCACAACTATAGAAAGAGATTTTGAGTTAGGAAATATAAAGAGATTGAGTCGGTTTTACTAAACAAAAACATAAACAAAAATCCAATTAACAATAAATATTAATCAAATTAATGAATGTTAATGTTTAAACCACTACAAACAAAACTATTTTATCATGTTTTAGATCCTGTATGTTAGATACCAACTGTTACCACTTGTTAACACTTGTTAGGTCTTGTCTTCCAATTGTTAGAACCTGAAAATCAAACGTTTGTTCCTAAACAATTGAATTGACATATACCATTTTGATACCAACAATGTTCCTATATACGAAATTCTGTTAATAACAACAACACAACAAAGATTAGAAGTTAAAACAGCATGATATGTGTGTGTTAAACAGAAGAAGTACAAAAGAACCAAGTACAGGGATCTGTTTGTAAGTTTTGAAAGTATAGTGACTAAACTGAAAAACTATACAAACTATTTATATACACATGAAAAATAATATACAAAATAAGAAATAATATACATAAAAATAAAATTAAATAAAAACTAAAAAGAAAAGAAAAATACGATTTTTTTTTTATTAAAAAATAACTGTATTAATAATATTTACAGAATATTAGAAATAAAAGAAAATTATTTACAAAAATATTTACAACAATATAACTACTTAAAAATAGTTAAATAGAAAATAAGAAAATACTAAAAATACCATAGATTATCCTTTTTATGAAATCAAACATTAATAACAAAAGGACAAACACTACAAACCATTTAATAAACTATTAACTATTTACATAAATATTTGTAGTAAATTAATAAATCTATATATTTTCTTAATAAAGTAACTTTCTTATAGAAAATCATTTAAAGAGAAAATATGACTTATTAAATCAACACAAATATTCAAAAGTAATTTTCAACAAAAATAGATTTCTCATTAATTTCAACTTGTAAAATTTGAGAAAAATATTTTTAGAGAAAATTAAAATATTCTAAAATTAAAAGAAGTAAGTAGGAATATATTAAGAAGATAATGACAATGATTTAAGAATTAACAAGCAAGAAGATAAGTTGATAAAATAATTATACAAGTGATTTTAATAACAAATATTAACAAAGTAATCACTTATAAATTATTAAAGAGCAAACCTCAGATATTAACTAGTTTAATTACTAGGACTATTTAACATACCCAATTCACCAACAATTCTGGTGAATGTGGATTCGTCAAGAGACTTAGTAAAAATATCTGCTGTTTGTTCTTCCGTGGGTACAAAATGTAACTCCACGGTACCATTCATGACATGCTCTCTAATGAAATGATACCTGATATCAATGTGCTTTGTCCTCGTATGCTGCACAGGATTGTTGGAGATTGCTATGGCACTTGTATTGTCACACAAGATAGGAATTTTGTCAAGTACAAAGCCATAGTCCCGTAGCTGATTCCTAATCCACAAGATCTGAGCACAACAGCTTCCAGCAGCTATGTATTCAGCTTCAGCTGTTGAGTTGGAAACTGTTTGTTGCTTCTTGCTGTACCAGGAAACCAACCTGCCACCTAGGAATTGACAACTCCCAGAGGTGCTTTTCCTATCTACAACACTTCCTGCATAATCTGAATCTGTATATCCAACAAGATTAAAACCAGAATCTTTAGGGTACCAGATGCCTAAGTTAGGCGTACCCTTAAGATATCTTAAGATTCGTTTAACAGCAATGAGATGAACATCTCTAGGATCCGATTGGAACCTTGCACACAAACATGTAGCATGCATAATATCTGGTCTACTTGCAGTAAGGTAAAGTAATGAGCCTATCATACCTCTGTAGCTTGTGATATCTACCTTAGCAGAATTTTCACATGCTCCAAATTTGACAGCTGTAGATGATGGTGTTCTTGCTGAAGATGAGTCCTCCATTTGATATTTCTTGAGGAGCTCTCTGACATACTTGGATTGACAGATAAATATCCCATCTGTCCTTTGACTTACTTGCAATCCAAGAAAGAACTTCAGCTCACCCATCATGCTCATTTCAAACTTACCCTGCATTAACTTAGCAAATTTCTTGCAAAGAAGATCATTAGTAGACCCGAATATTATATCGTCCACATAGATTTGAACTAATATTGTATCATTTTTATGTTTCTTTGTGAAGAGAGTTTTGTCTATGACACCTCTAACAAAACCATTTTCAATTAAAAATTCAGAGAGAGTGTCATACCATTTCCTTGGTGCTTGCTTAAGACCATAAATAGCCTTGAAGAGAAAGTAGACATAGTCCATGAATTCTGGATCTTCAAAGCCATGGGGCTGTTCTACATATACCTCTTCATCTAGCTTACCATTCAGAAAGGCACTCTTGACATCCATTTGATAAACCTTAAAGTTTGAGAATGCTGCGAATGCCAAGAATATTCTGATAGCCTCAAGTCTTGCCACTGGAGCGTAGGTTTCATCATAATCAATGCCTTCAGCTTGTGAATAACCCTTTGCTACCAGTCTTGCTTTATTTCTTGTCACTGTACCATCTTCATCTAGCTTATTTCTGAATACCCACCTTGTGTCAACCACTTTCCTGTCTTTGGGTCTGGGTACCAGCTTCCAAACTTCTTGTTGTTTGAATTGATTGAGTTCATCTTGCATAGCAATCACCCAATCAGGATCAGAAAGAGCTTCCTCAGTTTTCTTAGGTTCCATTTCAGATAGAAACCCTGAATAGTTACATTGATTTTGAGTAGCACTTCTAGTTTTGACACCAACATCTGGATCACCAATAATCAGCTCAAAAGGATGAGCTCTATTCCAAACAATCTGTCTGGGAAGATTAGATCTTGATGATTCGCCTTGTTCTTCATTGTGATGTTGAGTATGACTAGTTGATCCTTCATTATCTCCCCCTGAGTTGTTGCCAGGTTGACTAGATGAATGTTCAGGGGTGTCAGGTGTATCTTCATTATTCTCATTGTTTTCATCACCATTACCCTGATCATCATCATCACCATTTTCATTGTTGTCATTAGCATCAGCAAAAACCTCAGGTGCATTGTCATCATCTGAATCTGTATCTGTCATGTCATCAAAAGATAGCTTTTCAGATGGATCCTCAGTTTGGATACTAGGGAGTTTAGTGTCATCAAATGTTACGTTGACACTTTCCATCATCTTCTGTTCATCAATCACATATACCCTGTATGCCCTCATTGAATAACCAATAAAAATTGCTTCAAATGCTTTTGTATCAAATTTACCACCTTGATCATCACCTTCTTTAAGCACAAAGCATTTTGCCCCAAATACATGAAAGTATTTGAGTGATGGTTTCTTATCAGCCATAATTTCATAGGGTGTCTTCATATGGTCTTTATTGATTAGAGTTCGATTCTGGGTATAACAAGCAGTGTTGACAGCTTCAGCCCAAAAGTACAATGGAAGCCTTGATTCACTTAACATAGTACGTGCAGCTTCAATCAAGGTTCTATTCTTTCTTTCCACTACTCCATTTTGCTGAGGAGTTCTTGGAGCTGAGTATTGTCTGGTTATACCCTTCTCAGTGCAGAAGTCATTTAGAACTGCATTCTTGAATTCAGTTCCGTTGTCTGATCTTATAGCTCTCACTGGATACGTAGAATCTCGCTCAATTAATTTGATGTGATCAATCACCAGTTGTGGAGTCTCATCTTTAGAATTCAAAAATAGGACCCATGTGTATTTTGAAAAATCATCAACGATCACTAAAGCATATCTCTTCCTTGACATAGACATTACATTAACTGGACCAAACAAATCCATATGAAGTAATTGTAATGGTTCAGTTATTGAAGATGTGTCAGTGCTCCTGTGACTTGCCCTTTTTAGCTTGCCTTTTTGACATGCATCACACAGTCCTTCTTGAGTGAATTCCATTGAAGGCAAACCTCTCACCAATTCTCTTTTAACTAGAGAATTCATTGTCTTGAAATTTAGATGAGAAAGTTTCTTGTGCCATAGCCAACTCTCGTCATTAGATGCTTTAGTGTAGAAGCAAGTAATTTCTGCAGTGCTTCCTGAGTTCATATTGGCTACGTACAGATTGCCTTTTCTAACTCCTGTCAGTTGTGGCTTTTCATTTCTCTTGTGTGAAATTAGACAATTCTTCTTGTTGAAATAAACTTCATATCCTTTGTCACAGAATTGACTAACACTAAGCAAATTGTGCTCAAGTCCTTTCACAAAAGAAACTTCATCAATGATAACATTTCCAGCTTCAAGTCTGCCATATCCATCAGTTCTACCTTTGCTGTTATCTCCAAAGGTAACTACTGGGCCGGCCTTCTCCACCACATTTGTCAGCAGGGTTCTGTCACCAGTCATATGCCTTGAACATCCACTGTCCAAGATCCAGGTTACTCTTTCAACCTGTTCAACACCCTGCAATGACAAACGGATTAAACCTTCTTCGGAACCCAAATTTGATTGGGTCCAGAATATTTAAAGAATTGGCCTTTGTCAGGCAAAACAACATTTTTCACCTTAACACCAATTTTACCATTAGTCAACAAGCATTTTACCCTATAAACAGATTTTACAATCTTTTGTTTCATTTTGGGTATCCATGTTTGTTTACCAGCAATAACACTTGTTTCATTGACTGGACATTTGACCTTGTAAACAGCCTTAGTAAAACTTTGTTTAGGCTTAGGTACAAATGTCTCTCTCCTAACATGAGGAAGACTAGCAGTCTTTGATCTAACATTATTATTCCTGTTCATGTGTTGTCGAGGAGCAGTCTTATTAGCACATGCATGATTACCATTAAAGTAAGCAGACATTACATTAAAAGCACAAGACATACAATTGACAACACCACATGCTTTATGAGAAGTATCAATAACAGGCATGGTATTCATGTTAGATATGTTATTATTCTGCTCCAACTTGTTATCACCTAACTCAATTTTAGATGAACTGGGAACAAACTTCATTGGTTTCATAGAAACAACCTTATTAGATTTAACATTTTTGGTTGTAGGTGCCTTAACAGATTTTTCATTATCAATGACTATACCATTAGCACTGTCCTCATTTCTCATTTCTTCTTGAATCACAATAGAATATAGGTTTGGTGGTTCAGAAACAGATTCTTTAAACATGGGTTTTTCAACATTCTTGAGAACGTGTGGTATACCTCTTTCTTTAGCAGGAATAGGATTAGCAGAATGATTGCCCAAAGAACCAGCAGCTTCTTTGTAACCAAACCCTATTCCTACAGTTTGTTCTCTAGATTGTTTGTTGAAGTGCTCTTTGGAAACTTTAACAGAATTATAACAAGCTCTAATCTGTGTTTCAAGTTCTCTAATCCTGATGTCTTGTTCAGCAATCCTATCAACTTGTTTTACCATGTATTCTCCTAGACCCTTTTCTTTGTAGTTAAGACGAGCTATTTCTTTTATTTGTTGATCATTATTATCAGGCACCTTTTTTAACTCTAACACTTCATTTTCAAGTTTAGTGTTTAATAGAGTTATTCTTGCAATTGTTTTCTGTGCACAACCAATGGAACTACGTAAGCTACGAATTAACTCTTCATCAGTAAGAATTACCGGTGTGGTGTAATAAGTTGATGACTCAGCATTTGCCACCAGCGCAAAGTTTCCATATTCTTCGTCTTCGCTATCTGTGTCATCCCAACTTTTACCAGCAGCAACATAAGCTTTTCCAGCCTTCTTCTTTTCTGGAACATAATCTCTTTTCTGGACTTGTTTGGGTTTCTGACACTCAGTGGCAAAGTGTCCCAACTCATTACAGTTAAAGCAACGAATCTTGCTTCTATCAACAGTTCCAGTTTTGTATCCTCCCCTGTTACTAGAGGATGAAGAACCTCCTCTTTGGAATCTGCTATTAGACTTAAACCTGAACTTTGGATTTCGCCTGAATCTGAAGTTACTGAATTGTCTCACCATCATAGCCATAGATTCATCTTCTAGTTGATCCAGCTCTTCTAGTGAATAAAATTCTCCACCATCCTGAGTAGCTGGTGTTTGGCCATGTTCAACTTCAGTTTGTTCCTTGTTGAAGCTTTTAGGTTGAACAATTTTATCTTCCACTTCCTTAGGAATCTCAACTACCAGAGCTGTAGAAGAACTTGCCACTCTCCCTTTGCCAGAGAACTCCTTCTGCTGTACTTGTTCTAATTCATACGTTTTCAGAACACCAAACAGCCTGTCAAGAGCAATCTTATTTAAATCCCTGGATTCTCTGATGGCAGTAATTCTATGCTCCAGGTGAGTAGGCATAGTCAGTAGAAACTTCATGTTGATCTCCTTCTGAGTATATTGCTTGCCATGAACTTGCAAGTTGTTGATTATTTTGTTATACCTTTCAAACACTTCCTGAATGCCTTCGTTAGGGCCAGCTCTAAAGTGTTCATATTCAGAGGTCAAAATTTGAAGTCTATTTTCCCTGACTTCATCAGTCCCTTCATTAATAGTCTCAATAGTTTCCCAGATGTGCTTAGCAGTTTTACAATTCATTACATGGCTATACATTACGGCATCTAGGGAATCTATTAGTATGAGTCTCAAATTTTTGTCCAGTCCAGCTTCCTCTTTTTCTTCAGCAGTAAAGTTCTTAGAGTCCTTTGGATAATCTTTTGCAGGTATTGTTACAACTCCATCAGTAACAACTTGTTCTTCGTGAACCATAGGAATTATTGGTCCATTTTTCAAAACTGATAAATAATTTGAATTTGTAACATCAAGAAACAATTCCATTTTATTTTTCCACATATCATAATTATCCTTATTAAATATGGGAATCTTAACAATGGCTTTTGAAGACATGATGAATTTTTAAGTGAGTTAAAAATTCGAGATAAATTTTTGATTGAATAAAAATAGGATCTTGATTTGTGTATCAATCAATAGGCTCTGATGCCAATTGTTAGGTCCAATAAGATTGTAGAAGGGGGGGTTGAATACAATCTATATCATTTTCTCCAAATTTGTCCTTTAAATAAAATTTAATTCAAACAAATTTGTGCGGAATAAAATAACACAAATTTCAAGTTGAATATAACAATATATTAACTTGATGGGTGTTACAAAATCAGTACAAGTGATTATCAAGAAATTAATAACTAATTAGAAAATTCGACATGAACTTTTCTAATTTAGTTAATAAAAATCAAGATATCAATTCAAGAACTAGGAAACTTAATTCGCTAGTAGTACAAGAGTATCAAGTAATCAAGTTCTATCGGATCAGATATCACAAATAAGATGAACTTGAATTTATACAAATTTATTTCTCTTGCCGTGTTGTTCTTGAGAGAGAGAGAAATGAAGTCTGCTTTGTTTGATAGATATTATGTTATGTTGAGCCGCCTGTGAATATATCCTTCTGTCTCTTCTTTTCAACAACTAACACACGTGACTTATCATGACTAATTAGTCATGACAATGTAATTAGTAAGACTGTCATGACTTAGCTTCATCTATTATCATGACTAAGGATACACTATCATGACTTAGCAATTCGGTGCTGCCATGACTTAAACCCGGCTGCCAATTCTTTTGTCAAATAAAATTAAGTAGACTGCTATGCTGAAGAACAGATGCGGCAGGAGAGAGTGAACGACAGGCGCGGCCTTTGCTGGCTTGTCTCGGGCGCGTGACAAACACGCGGTAGGCAGACGTGTAAGAGATGTTGCCGACAGGTTTCTACACCACTGACCAGTTGATTCTTTTTGAATTCATTTGTTTACTAAATCAATACATGTGCTTCTGTCGACAACTTACATTTCTAATACATAAATGTAGTTTAAGATCAATCAACCCACCACTTAATCAATTCAAGTCTCCTGGCCATGTTTTGTTTTAGGCTCCGTAGAAATGCTTTTTAACCCGCACAGCTTATAATCTTTAATTAATAAATAATTATTTTAATCTAGAAATTATAAAAATAAATATCTAATATTATCAGATATTTATAAATATAATTTTCTAAATAAATAAAATATTTATTAATATAAAATTATACTTAAACTCTAAACTGCGGTTACCTGGGCGTCTGGAACCGGACTCCTTTTGCTTAACAAAAAATATATCAATTCCAACCGGAGTTCCAGCTTTAAGAATATATCACTTTCAATATTCTTGTGATAATTCTTTTTCCTCGTAGCCAGTCCACTTGATAGTAAAATCCTTGTGGTTAATTAATTTAGCACTTCTGTTGCTTGCACAATGATTTTCTCACATACCAGTCTTGATCGCTTGAACCACTGAAGTTAATGATGAACAACCACTGTTTAATGTTGACACTCGATGTACTGTCTGGTTCATGAGTGACTAACCGCAATGTCTGTTCTTCATATATTGACTTTAAAAACTGGTTCCTTTTCTTTTCTCCTCTCTCTCTTTAATCTTCTGTACTGTCTCTGTCACTATTGAAATCTCTGTCACTTTAAATGAATCCACTTCTTTAACGAATACTTCACTAAGGCTTGATCAGTTGACTGAGCTTCTTTCAATGTAGTAATTCCCCAAGTCTGTAGATTGACCTTGATCTTTTTCTTCTGACAGATAATACAATCTGAGATTCCTTGTGACAATCTATATACTATTAACTATTACAATCTTGTTTAAGTTGAGTTGTATCCTCGAAATACAAATAGGCTACATCATATGCCTTTCACGGCGGTGCAAGATGTGGACAGATTTATCACGGGTTTAAGACCACGGGTTATGTGGTTCTTGGTTTGAGGGGAGGATTGTTGGGTGGTGTCAACTCAAGTACCACATCGAGAAGATAAGAGATAATTCTCTTGTATATAGAGCAGTATCAATATATACAAGAAAAAGGGCTCTTTCACTTGGCCAACAAATTCCTTCTTCTTTGTGTGTTTACTTTGATTATTGTCTTGTTATAGCTTATAACTTGTAGTCGTAGTCTTCTCTTTGGGGTGTTATTCCGCTGCGTCAAGGGTTGTCCCTTGTTTGGGTCCTAACAATTGGTATCAGAGCCCATGGTTCGCTTGTTGGGCCGCCAGCAAGCCTTAACTCCACAATAGTATGATATTGTCCGCTTTGGGCCGAGCCCGCACAGATTTGTTTTTGGGCTCCTCCCAAAAGGCCTCATACTAATGGAGTTAACTTGGTTGCTTAAATACAAGAGAACTTTCTCTTATCTCCTCGATGTGGTACTTGGGTTGACACTACCCAACAATCTTCCCCTCAAACCAAGAACCACATAACCCATGGTCTTACACCTGCGATTTATCTGTCTACATCTTGCACCGCCACGATTCACCTCGCAGATGCCGCGGCCTGAACCCTTTCAGGAAGACTTTCGACACAAGGAACCCAACAGACCTCTAATCGCCACCGAGGGGAACCTCCCACATCGAACAATCGCAGCCCATTACCCCCAAGATCCAATTACCTTGGGTTGAAACTACCCAACAATCTTCCCCTCAAACCAAGAACCACATAACCCGTGGTCTTACACCTGCGATTAATCTGTCTACATCTTGCACCGCCACGATTCACCTCGCAGAACCCGCCGCCTGAACCCTTTCAGGAAGACTTTCGACACAAGGAACCCAACAGACCTCTAATCGCCACCGAAGAGAACCTCCCACATCGAACAATCGCAGCCCATTACCCCCAAGATCCAATTACCGAACCATGGGCTCTGATACCACTTGTTGGGCTTGCTAAGCGAGCCTAACTCCACAATAGTATGATATTGTCCGCTTTGGGCCGAGCCCGCACGGATTTGTTTTTGGGTCACTCCCAAAAGGCCTCATACTAATGGAGTTAACTGACTGCTCTATATACAAGAGAATTATCTCTTATATTCTCGATGTGGTACTTTAGTTGACACAACCCAACACAGTTTCTCTCGGGGCCTCCGTTGGCTGGGTATGAACCTCGATGGAAAAAGAATCGGAAAGTTAGCTTCGAATTGGGTGTTTCTAATCCAACAAAAAAAATGTAATAAAGTTGGTATGGATGTGTAAAGCATGAAAATGCGATTCTATTGATATATAAAAAGTAATGGGAAAGTGACGAATTGTGTGTCAATAGGAGCTTGAACGGAAATCAACTGAAATCGCCATTGTCATCTTGTTAGTCACAGAGGCATGCCTGTATACATCTAATAACAAGCCTAATTGTTTGTAATGCTTTGCATTACTTACATGACCTCTTAACTGAGGGAATCTCTAGTTGTAGAGTTTCTATTTGTTCTGTACTTGTAATAGGCACCAAATCCTAGTTGTGTAACTGTACTTATATAGTCAAGAATAATGCTTGAAAGAAGTTCCAAGGTCCATGCCTCAAGCAAGAAGATAAAGACTGTCAAATAATCACAGTTGGGATTTGAAGAAAGTGAAGAATTTGCCTAAGTACCAATTCGAGAAGTATATTTGTCTATTCGAGAAGTCCAGCATTCGAGAAGTCAGGGATTCGATATCTCAAGACACTATTCGATATCTCTGAATACACTGTTCGATATCTCATTCGATATCTCAGAGATTCGATATGTCTACTACTCTATTCGAGAACTCAAGAAGTCAACAAGTCAAAGTGGTATTCGAGTTCTCAAAGAGTCAACAAGTCAAAGTTCCATTCGATATCTCAAGGACTCATAAAGCTATTCGATATCTCGAGAATTCGATAAGTCAAATGTTCTATTCGACAACTCAAGGAATCCTGATGGAAAAGAGCTATTCGAGAAGTGGTTCGATTTGTCAATATAACAGTATTCGAGAACTCAGAGTTATCGATCAAGTCAATTCTAGTTCTCGAATCACTTACTTAGTCACTTCTCGAATACATTCTTGGAGACAAAATACTGATGAAATTGTACAAGTCAGAATCCTGCAACAAGCCAATCCACTTTATGGACCACAATCTGTAACGTGCTCTGGAAAGCCTACAAAGAAGCTTGGAGAGATATAGAAGAGACAAAGGGCTAAAGAAGTGGATCTGAACAGGCTTTGCAAAGTCAAATCTGTAACCGTTTGGACACTTACTCAAAAAGGATAGACAGACTAGAAAGTAATTTGTTTAGCTACCTTATTTGTAGTAAGTAGGTTGTATCCATGTTCTATAAGGATACAGCCTCACTTCCTTAGTTAATTGATTTTTAGAGACACGAACTTTAACTTTTAAAGAGTCAAGTTTTTCATACACTGTAAGCTATATCTCTCTGAGAAAAACGAAGCTGAGAATACTATCATTTGTATTCACAGATTGTAGCAACCTTTATCTAATAATACATTAGATTAAAGTGATATTGTGTCTTGTGTTGTTCTTTATCCGCACCTACATCTTTGCACACACAAACACTTATCTGCTACACAGACTCAACAAAGAAAAGTTCAAGAATCCATTCACCCCCCCTCTATATTCTTGTACTGTATTTCATACTCAACAAGTGGTATCAGAGCGGGCTGTTAACTCAAAAACAGAAAAATGATCATGAGTTCGAATACACCAAAGACTACAGGAACGGTGAAAGTCCCTAAGTTTGACAAAGAGAATTACAACCTCTGGAAGATAAAGATGCAGTTGTTCATCAAAGCATCTCATCATTTGTATCCTGAGATTCTCAAGAATGGTCCATTTGTTCCCCAACAGGAGATTCCTGAAAAGACTGTTGGAACCACTACTATTCCAAGATATTATGTGGCTAATGATCCATCCAAATGGACAGAATCAGAAAAGGACATGGTTGCCCTTGACAGTCACCTCATGTTGCTGATTATAGATTCCATGGACATGTCAATGTTTGCAAACATTGCTTCATGTACCACTGCCAAAGAAATGTGGGATCACATTGAGGTATTATGTGAAGGAACTGATGAGGTCAGAGAAAACAAGAAACAGATACTGGTCACACAGTATGAGGCTTTCATGGCACAACCCAAGGAAAGCATTACTGAGATGTTTGAGAGATTTCACAAGCTAGTTACTGAGTTGCAGATGAATGGCAAGGTTTACAGTACCAAGGAGTTAAACATGAAGTTTCTGCTATCTTCACCAAACCATCTAGAGCAAAGGGTCATTTCTCTAAGGGAAAGAGATTTGAACAAAGTTACATATGATGTGCTCTATGGGGTTTTAAAAACTCATGAGCTTGAGTTGCTTCAGAAAAGGGCTATCCAAGCCAACCAAGGCAGAATGATAAACACATCATGTGCCTTGATTGTCAACAAATCTATTCAAGACCTAGAAGCATCTACAAGCCAATTAAGGATAGAGGAGGTAGTAGAAGAGGAAGAAACTGAAGCTGAGGTAAGTGAACCTGTTGAGGAGAAGGAGGAAGATGAGTTTTATACTCTTGAAGAACTAGATGGAATGGAAAACACTTCATATGCTTTCATGGCCAGAAAATTTCCAAACATCAGATTTAAGAGGAACCAACCCTTCAAACCTAAAACCCAAAACCATTCATTCAACAAGAGCAAGGCACCTGTGAAACCAAACAAGAATAAGTTCAAAACCAGCCATGTGGATAGGTCATCTGTAAGGTGCTATAGATGCAATGACCTAGGGCATTTTGCCAGTGAATGCAAGAAGCCTAAAAAGAAGGATAGAGATTATCTTGAGCTCGAAGCAAAGTATGAGGCCCTTCTGAAAAAGCAGACACACGGTAAGGCCTACATAGCTGAAGGGAAGTGTTGGGATGATTCTGACAGTGATGGAGAGGAACAAGAATTTTGCAATTATGCCTTGATGGCCAATTCCAAGGATGACACATCTCCATCAGACCCTCAGGTACCATCTCTCACTACTATAGACATGTCTGTTTCAGAGTATAAATGCATGATTGAACAACTATCTGTTGAGATGTTTAACATTCATACTAGTATGACTGTTGCTAATGAAGAGATTACTAAACTGTCTACTAGAAATGAAATGTTAATAAAAAAGAATGAGGAACTTGAGCTAACTGCTATGCAAGTAGAAAACCTTAAGAAAGAAGTTGAATATCTGCAGAATAAGGTTTTGTGTGCTAGTCAGGTTGAAAAGGCTCTTAGGGATGAATTAGCTGAAAATGAATTCAAACTGAAAACTTTCAAGAAATCATCTGGTCTAGTGCAATCCTACTGTGAGAAAATTGAAGCTAATCCCAAGGCTGCTATAGGACTTGATTATGACACTCTTAAACAGAGAAAAGGCTATGCTATCCTTAAAGATAACAAAGTTGTTCATGAGGAAGTGCCTCACATTTTGAAAAAGACTGAAAATCCAATTTTTAAGGAATCAATATTTGAAATTGATGAGGATGCCTTACTCATCAAACAAATATTGAATGATGAGGATGAGGCACAATCCAATGAACAACAAGCATCTTCCAAGAGTGAGAGTGTCAAGTCAAAGACCAAGGAGCCAGTAGGTGATAGGATAAGACCCAAGAAATTTGTTAAGTTTGTTTCAGCTGGGAAGAGTGAATCAGAGGAGAAAGTGACTAAGAAGAAACAGAACAGAAATGGCAAGTTAGGGATTAACAAAGATAACAACTATGCTTATATGCCTAATGCCCCTAGGAAAACTTGTCAGAACTGTTTCAGTACCAATCATTTAACTCATGCATGCAAGAAACCTGCTGGTAGTGTGTCTAAACCTTTCTATGATTGCTCTGTGCCTCTAAGACATAGAGATGCACCATTTTGTGATAAATTTGACTTTATGCCATGCAATATGAATATTATGACTAGTTGTTTCAATTTGATAAGGCAATTCATTGATGGTTATATCAGTCACAATTCTCACACACACTACACCAGGTCAGAGTCTTCGAGTCCTCCTAAAGCTAGGAAGGTACCTCTGTCACCTAAGTCTGAAGTCTCGGGTTCTAAGACTTCTAACAGTGACAAGAAGACTAACACCAAGAAAGTTGACAAGCATGTCATTTATGATAAAACTGTTTCTAAGTCACATGGACCCAAACTTGTTTGGGTACCAAAGGAGAAGTAATACCTTTGTGTTTGCAGGGCAAAGAAAGTGAAAAGAAGGTCATGTGGATCTTGGACAGTGGATGCTCAAATCATATGACTGGTGATATGGCCCTGCTATCACAGTATGAGGAAAAGGCTGGCCCAATGGTTGCTTTTGGAGATGACAGCATGGGTAACACATTGGGATATGGCAAGTTAAAAGTTGGAAATGTCATCATTGAAGATGTAGCACTAGTCAAGGGACTCAAGCATAATCTGCTAAGTGTTGGTCAGTTTACTGATAGAGGATTCAAGGTGGATTTTGACAAAGATGAATGTTTGATCACCCACAAGAAGACTGGTGGTTTTGCTCTATCTGGAGTAAGAAAAGGAAGCCTGTTTGAAGCCAATATGGATTCTGCAAACAAGGACAAAATTTGTTGTTTTTACTCAAAAGCATTAAATGAAGATTGTTGGCTGTGGCATAAGAAACTATCACACCTGAACTTCAAAGCCATTAATTCTCTAGTCAAAAGAGAGTTAGTGAGAGGCATGCCCACACTTGAATTCTGTCAAGAAGGAGTGTGTGAGGCTTGTCAAAAAGGAAAGATGAAAAGATCAAGCCACAAGTCAAAGACAGTGACATCAATAACCAATCCCCTACAACTCATTCATATGGATTTGTTTGGGCCTGTCAATATTATGTCACTAGGAAGAAAGAAGTATGCCTTGGTGATGGTTGATGACTTTACAAGGTATACATGGGTGGAATTTCCTGCATCAAAAGATGAGGCTCCACAAGTAATCATTGAGCATATAAAGAAAGTTGACAAGGAAGCAAAGGCCAACAATGCAAGTGTGATTGCACTGAGGAGTGATAATGGAACAGAGTTCAGAAATGCCATACTTGAAGCATTCTGTAAAGAGAATGGTATTTCTCAGCAATTCTCAGCTCCAAGGACTCCACAACAAAATGGAGTTGTTGAGAGGAAGAATAGAACTCTAATTGAGGTTGCTAGAACAATGTTACTTGATGCAAAGATGCCTACATGTTTTTGGGCTGAGGCTGTAAGCACTACATGCTATATCCAGAACAGAACCCTCATCAACAAAAATACTGGAAAGACACCTTACAACCTGATGACTGGAAAGAAGCCCACTCTAAAGTATGTTCATACTTTTGGAAGCAAATGCTTTGTATTGAAGGATAATTCTGAATATGTTGGAAAGTTTGATGCAAAAGCATTTGAAGGAATTTTTCTTGGCTACTCTATGGAAAGAATTGCATACAAAGTTTATGTCATCAGTCAAAAGAAAATTATGGAAAGCACAGATGTGACATTTAATGACAGCAAATTACCTGGACTAGAAGAAGCCAATGATGAAGATAAAGATCCATTAAGGTTTGATAATCTAGATGATTCTGATGAAGAGTTTGAAACTGAAGTTGAAACTCAAGTTCAACAGACTCAAAAGAATGATGACACAAGAGAAGAATTTGTGCCAATCAACAGTGGAGAAACAAGCATCCAAGGCACACCTGTGAGTAGTAGCAATCTCACAGGGGGAGGAAATGAGAATGATCGTGATTTGGATGATGAAGCAACATCAAGAATGAGAAATCAGGCTGAGCACTCAAGGAAATGGGATAGATCACACACTGCAGAGCAAATCATTGGAGATCCTAATGCAGGAGTAAGGACTAGGAGAGCTACTCAGAATGAGTGCCTCTATGGCTGTTTTCTATCTCAAGTTGAGCCTAAGAAACTTGATGATGCACTGCTGGATCCAGATTGGATTATTGCTATGCAAGAGGAGCTGAATCAATTTGAAAGGAACAAAGTATGGGAACTAGTGCCTGCACCAAAGAATAGAACCATTGTTGGAACAAAATGGGTTCTGAAGAATAAGATGGATGAAGATGGTGTAATAGTAAGAAACAAAGCAAGGTTGGTTGCAAAAGGATACTCTCAACAGAAAGGCATTGATTATGATGAGACATTTGCCCCTGTTGCTAGATTGGAAGCCATTAGAATATTCTTGGCATTTGCTGCTCATTCAAACTTTAAAGTGTATCAAATGGATGTCAAGAGTGCATTTCTGAATGGAGAGTTGGAAGAAGAAGTTTATGTGCAACAACCACCTGGCTTTGAGGATCCACACTTTCCAGAATTTGTTTACAGACTGCTTAAGGCACAATATGGACTTAAGCAGGCTCCAAGGGCATGCTATGATACTTTATCACAATTTCTTCTTGAAAATCAATTCACTAGAGGTACACTGCACAAGACACTGTTTTACAAGAAGCATGGTGATGATCTTATCCTAGTTCAGATCTATGTGGATGATATCATTTTTGGTTCTACAAATGAGAAGCTATGTGAGAAATTTTCTAAACTCATGCAGAGCAGATATGAGATGAGTATGATGGGAGAGTTGACATTCTTTCTTGGGTTGCAAGTCAGTCAAAGGAAGGATGGTATCTTTATCAGTCAGACCAAGTACATCAAGGATTTATTGAAGAAGTTTGACTTGGAAGATTGCTCACCTGCAAAGACACCCATGGCCACTGCCACTAAATTGGATGAAGATGCTGAAGGCAAGAAAGTAGATATCTCAGTCTACAGAGACATGGTTGGTTCTCTACTCTACCTCACTGCAAGTAGGCCAGACATCATGTTTGCTACATGCTTGTGTGCAAGGTTTCAATCAAATCCAAAAGAATCACATCTGGTTGCTATAAAAAGGATCTTTAGATATCTGAAGGGCACTCCAAACTTGGGTCTATGGTATCCTAAGGACACAGGGTTCAATCTGGTTGGTTATTCTGATGCTGATTATGCTAGATGCAGAGTGGATAGGAAATGCACCTCAGGTAACTGCCAGTTTCTTGGACAAAGGTTAGTCTCTTGGTATAGCAAGAAACAACAATCTGTGTCAACTTCTACAGCTGAGGCTGAATACATAGCTTCTGGAAGTTGCTGTGCTCAAGTGCTTTGGATTAGAAATCAACTTAGAGATTATGGACTTGTGTTGGAAAGAATTCCAATCATGTGTGACAACACAAGTGCAATCTCTATAGTTGCCAATCCTGTCAATCATTCTAGGACAAAGCACATTGACATCAGATATCATTTCATAAGGGAACATGCAACTAATGGAACCATTGAGTTGCATTATGTTTCTACAGATAAATAACTAGTTGATATATTCACTAAGCCATTAGATGAAGCCACCTTCACAAGGTTGGTTAGTGAGATTGGAATGCTGAATTCTTCAGATTCTGGCTAGGTGAATACAACATCTAGATTGTTGCAGCAGTAAACACTTACTTTATCTAAATTCTCAATATTTTTGGAGTAAGTATTGGCTGAAATATGATTTATAAATATCTCAAATCTGTTGTATATTTGGAAAATCACATTTTCTTGTTAACTTGAAATTTCTATGAAATTTTGAGAAAATCACTGTTTAATTTGCTAGAATATTCTTGAATGAATATGACTGGTAAATTTTAAAATGATAGTGAAAATTGAGTTTTTATGAGTATATTTCGACAAGTCAGACTTCTCGAGTGATTCACTATTCGACATCTCTAACAAGTCTCATTAGAGCACTCTCGAGTTCTCGAATAGAGTCTTTTAGAGTTCTCGAATAGAGGTTTTCTTGACTTCTCGAATATAGTGCTTTAGTTCTCGATTGACTGAGTTCTCGAATACTATATTTGAGTTCTCGAATCATTTGAAAAGGCTGAATTCTCGCTGAATTTTAACCGATTTTGGATTTTTATTCAGAATTACTCATAAAAACATATTTTACCTAATTTAGATTTATTTCTAAGTTAGATAACTGCCAGCTGTGAGTTACAACCTGCTTGAGTTATCGAATAAGCCTTTCTTGACTTATCGAATAGTTGTTTTCTACTTCTCGAATGCATGACTTGTCGATACAAAACATACATCTAATCGACAATTCAAGTACTTCATACTTATACAATTTCACATCTATTTGATTCATTTCATTCGATTTCTCAAGCATCAAAGCTCCCAAAACCCCTGAAAACCCTAACTGCTAAAAGCCAAATTTCTTCTTCAACCTTTACTTTCTCTTCTCTTCTTTCTGTATCAATGGCAACGGTGAAGTTCAACACCAATTTTATCGCCCTAACCAGTGATGTTGAAGCACCCAATGCGAACTTCAAGTGCTTTGTAAAGTGGATGGCTGAGTCATATATCAAGGATGCACTATGATACGGAACGTGATGTTTTTATGATAATATGTAATAATGATAGATATTAATTAAACTCTGAATCTCCAAAGATGGAGAAACAAATCTCAAAACTCTGAATCTCCGAGGAAGGAGAAACAAAACTCCAACTCTGAATCTCCGAATGGAGAAACAAAACTCAAACTCTGAATTCACTCCTGAATTCGATTCTCAAAGCTAGCAAATAGCCAAAATTTTATTAGCAAAATCTTCTCCCAAAAGATTACAAGATGAGAGTATATATAGGCTAAATAAATAACCTTATCCTGGTTGGAATCCAAAAAGGAATTCAAGAACAGCTAGAATTTAGCTAATACCTGAACCCAACTAGGAAACCATTAAAATTCTGGTCTAACTTGAAATATAAAATCCTAAGTGCTTAAAACAAGAAAAACCCTTTCAAGTGAAAGGTAAAAACTTGCAAGCCAAATATCTACTTTCTCAATAAAGTCCATAACAATTGGACTAATTATTAATAAACTACATAATTAGAACTCATTTAACTAATACCTATAATATATTTTCTGAATACTAGATATAAATAAAGTGTATAAAAACTCTATTTTACTTCCACTTCTATTCCTCATCATTCTCCCTTTGTTGGAAAAAACTCGCCCACGAGTTTTGTAGAACGCAATGATTACCATGCACGACTTAGATGGATCCAGAAAAAAAAAATCACACATCTTCAAAAACGACGGAGGTGCAAAGAACTGTGAAAACATGCTTTTAGGTGAAGGCAGCTTAATCAAGGATTCTTGAACTATAAAGTCAATATGTTCGACCTCAATGATATCATCAATTTGTTTTTCTCGAACAAGGAAAACTTTCTCCACATGAGATTTTTCACCTTTATCAACATCAAGAACCCCGATATCATCAATTTGTTTTTCTCGAACAAGGAAAACTTTCTCCACATGAGATTTTTCACCTTTATCAACATCAAGAACCCCACTACTCTCGTGTTCTACATAACTTGAAGATTGTGGTATGATCACATTATCATTATCTGATTGATTTTTCACATGTGTATCTTCAACTTGAACAATATCCCTTTCAACTTCATCTCTCTTGACTACTTTATCTTGTGTGTATTCCTTTGGACCAAAGCGATTATTCAATTGCTTTTTCATCTCAGTCCAAGTTTTGATTCTAGGGGCGCTTTCCTTCATGAGCTTCGTCTTCAAAGTGTCGAACCATAGAGATGCATATCTTGTTAGTTTCATGTTGGCAATTTTATAAGACTCCTGATCATCAAAACCTTTATAGTCAAAGATTTTTTCCATTTGTCTCACCCATTATAAGAAATCCTCGGCATCACCTGCTCCACTAAATTCTGGTACATCCCACTTCAAGCTTTTATCATCATCATTGTTGTTATTGGGTGGAGGGTTTCTTATAAAGCCTGTGCGAAGAGGTGTATTTTCTACCGTAGCAATAACCCCCTCAATCCTCTCGTTTGTAACTTGTAAACCATCAATCCTCTCGTTTGTAGCTCGTAAACTTGCCTTGATCTCTGCTTGTTGCTCTGCCATATAACCAATTTGCTCAGAAATATTTTTAAGAGTTAACTTCATGAAATCTGCATCTGATCCTTCCCCTGCCATTAACGTGATGAACAGTACCGTGAACAGTGCCGATGAACAATTACTTTTTTTTGCGAAAACCCTAGATCTCCCAACAATTAAGAAATTGATGGAGAAACCTTGGCTCTTGATACCAAATTGATACGGAACGTGATGTGTTTATGATAATATGTAATAATGATAGATATTAATTAAACTCTGATTCTCCAGAGATGGAGAAACAAATCTCAAAACTCTGAATCTCCGAGGAAGGAGAAACAAAACTCCAACTCTGAATCTCCGAATGGAGAAACAAAACTCAAACTCTGAATTCACTCATGAATTCGATTCTCAAAGCTAGCAAATAGCCAAAATTTTATTATCAAAATCTTCTCCCAAAAGATTACAAGATGAGAGTATATATAGGCTAAATAAATAACCTTATCCTGGTTGGAATCCAAAAAGGAATTCAAGAACAGCTAGAATTTAGCTAATACCTGAACCCAACTAGGAAACCATTAAAATTCTGGTCTAACTTGAAATATAAAATCCTAAGTGCTTAAAACAAGAAAAACCCTTTCAAGTGAAAGGTAAAAACTTGCAAGCCAAATATCTACTTTCTCAATAAAGTCCATAACAATTGGACTAATTATTAATAAACTAGATAATTAGAACTCATTTAACTAATACCTATAATATATTTTCTGAATACTAGATATAAATAAAGTGTATAAAAACTCTATTTTACTTCCACTTCTATTCCTCATCACACTCTCTGCCAACCCAACACTGTATCTAGACATTCTAGAACAGTTTTGGGGAACTGCTATTGTGGAAGTTGTAGCCCTGGAAAGCGCAATAACTTCATACATAATCTACTGCAAGATTAAGGACCAGGAAATCACTATCACTACTGCATACATGAATCAAGCACTGGGCCTACAACAAGAGTCATATGACATACTGGCCACCAATGCAGAGTTAGAAGAATTCTTTGAGTTCATCAACTACTCAGATGGGATCAATCTTGGAAAATTAAACAGGAAGAATCTGAGAAAGGAGTGGAGCTATGTGTTTGCAACTCTTCTTCAAGTCTTCACGGCAAGGAAATCAAGCTTTGATCAAATCAGTGCACCTGCACAACAAATTGGCTATGCACTGGCCTATGGAAAGAAGATAGATGTTGGTCAAATCATCCTACAAGAACTGTATGGGAGACTTGGTAAGAACACAACCAAGAGAGGTACTGACATTTTCTTCCCTCGCTTTATTCAATCTGTTCTTAATTTTAAAAATGCTCAATTGATTGAACTGCCTGGGATAGATAAAAATAGAATAGGCTATCCTAAATCCATGAACAAACTCATTTTTTGTAATTTGGAGACTAGGAATGATGTGGATGTAAGACTTAACATAACTTCCCATATGGAGAGTTTGTTTAGAACTTACCCCCACAACATGCCAACATTTGACTCAAAGTCACAGTTAGCACAGCCCAAGCAAGTAGGACAAAATGCTAACCCAGGGCCTGCTAACCAACCCTCTCAACCAAACACTCTACCACACAGTGAGCCAACTGCATCATCCTCTCAAAAGGGTGATGTTAGTAAAAAGAAGAGAAAGGATTTAATGTCTGCACCTTTAACCATCTTATCTGAAGCAGCATTGGCTGTAGAATTAGGAAGTGAGGCACCTGAGTCACCCCTAATCAGGCCAAAGAAGAAGAAAACTAAAACCACCTCTTCAGTCACACAAATGGCTGAAGTTGTAAAATCAGGGGCAAACAGTTCACTAGATGTATCCTCTCAACAGGGTGCATCTATAGAATCAAGCATCCTCCCCAATGCAACTACCTGTATAGAGTCAGCACATGGGAGTGATAAGGCTGGCACTATACTGAGTGGAGAGCACATCACAATTAAAACTCCCTCTATCTCTCAGGGGGAGTTGCCAAACTCTAATCTCAAAGACACTTCTCTTCCAGAATCTACCACTCAAATTTCTTTGTAGCCTGCAACTCAAGCAATTGAGGAGCAAGGCATTGATCATCAAGAATTCTTTTCTCTTGATGAGCCAATGATTTCAAGTGACTTAGTGCATGACACTTTGTTCACCACCCAGGACCCACATTTAGATGGTGAGGGAATGCATGTTGGGGCATCTCCTAATGACACCATCACAAACATAGAGGTTCCACTAGTTTTCACTAGAGACTCTGTGCCTGTGTCAACTGCTGGTGTAACTCATCCCACTTCTGTGGAGACACCAGTAGTAGAGTCAATCCATCCGGTTACAGAAGTTGCATCTGTAACTGAGGAGTCTAGCTTGCCTAGCTCTAGCTCTGACTTCCTGTCACAATGGCTGAAGCCTGTGCAACATGACAGTGCTTCAGGATCAGGGTCTGTTCCACCACAATTGACGGTTGAAGCACTTCAAAGCTTAGTTGTGGATCAGATTCCTGAGTTTGTCAAGATTGCTCAACATTTGGTCACTTCCAACATCCCTAACCCAGACTATGAGGCCATTCTGCTATGCCATAGGGATGATGTGGAGATGCAGAAGACAAAGATAGTTGATGATGCTGATAGAGATGGCAATGTAGATGCCTGGTTGCAAGGAAAATATGAAATTACTCTTGATGAAGCACTTCAATATCTCAGGGAGGAATACATCACTTCACTAGGATCCAATGCCAAATCTCTAACACCTGGTGAAGTGTATGAAGCCATGAATGATTCTCACAAGGGATTTCTCAAGGCTGCCCACTATCTTGGCAAAGGAGTCAAATCTGAGGTTAGCAGGGTGTGTGATGAGACAGTCACTAAAGTGGAAGAAATCAAGAGGACCTTTGCTGCCAAATTTCCTCAGTTGGACAGTGTGTTTAAAGACCTCAAATACTGTAACACCACTTGCACCAAGATGGATCATGGGCTAGCACTGCTAAAGGATGCTGTCACAAGTATGGGGCATAAATTTCAATCTCTATCTGATCAAACCACAGACTCCAATGCCATGCTGAAAACAATGTTCAAGAATCAATATGGGGATAAGCTGGTAACTGAGGTCCCTGTGCATGACATGACCAAATATGAAATACAAAGACTCAAGGATCAATCTATCTCTGGTTTCAAGGCCACTGAGTTATTCACCAAGGTGGACACTCTGGAAAAGGAGGTGGTCAATCTAAAGACATCCAATGCTCAGTTACCAGACACTGTTGCTGCTCTCAATGAAAAGTTGGACATTCAAGCCACTGCCAATGCTGATGTTCTTCTCAACCAATAACAGATGCTCTCTGCCATAATGAAGCATATGGGACTTCCTCTACCTGAAGCTTCTTTCAACCCAAAGGTCACTTCTACAGCCTCTGTGCCAACAAGCCTAAGGGGGAGAAGAGGACATTAAGGAACTCAAAATCTAAGGGGGAGAAACCTAAGGAGAAAGGCATTACAATCAATGAGGGTGGTCAATCAGGAACTGCTAAGTCAAATCAGTCTGAGAAATTTAAAGCAGCATCCAAGGAGGAAAAACTGATGAAAGTGGCTGTAGATGAAGAGGCCAAGATTCCATATATCCCTCCATCTGAAACTGAAGAGAAGTCCCAAGAATATGAATTCGACATTCCTGACATTGCTAAGCAATCTCTTCAAGGTGAACCTTCAGAATTCAGAAATGTTCTTACTCAAAGGGTATGTCAAGAAACTGCAAATTCTAAACTATACCATGACATAGCCTTTCTGAAGCACCTACATGAGCTGAGAAGAAGGGCAAACTTCCACTACTTTGACTACATCAAGCTTCTTGTGCAAGATGTATTTCTAGTCACTGTAGTGAGAAGAGAAATTATTCAAACTAATCCTTATGCCATCATCACTACCAATGATAGAGAAGTCCTAGTCCACACTACCAAGAACCTCTTTCACATCCACGTTGAAGCTTTGCAAATTCTATCCAGCTCTGAACTTGGAACAATTATCAGGAAGATAGAAAGGAATAATTCATCAGACAACAATATGCTCAAAGAGATTCTCACCAAGTGCATGAAATCTCAATTGCCTCAAGTAGTTCCTCAGCCTCACTGTATTTTATATGAAAAGAATCAAGACATTGTTGCCTTCAGATTTGGCCAACACCTCAAATCAAACAACATGTCTACAATAAAATATTTGGCTGGAGTTCTACATTCAAGAAGTGGAAAATCTAAATCTGAAATAGAGGCTCTTGACATTCTGGTGAAGTTTATCAACTCTCAGTCAGACATCAAGCCTATTGCTAAAGAGGGAAAGTCAGACAAAGATAAGGATGATCAAGACAAGAGTGGGAGTAAAGGTGGATCTCAAGGAAGGAATAAGGGTGGTGATGACAAGGAGAAAAGGGATGGTAGAAGCAAGAAGAAAGATGATGACAGAGATGGTGGAAAGGTGTATGAGAGACAGAGTGGAAAGCAGCAAGTCTTAGGCATTACTAACAGTAATCTCACCACAACACAAGACTCTGAGTCTAGGGTGAATGCTGTTAGCAATGACCTACCAAATAAATCTGAATCAATGGCTTCTGCAACTGCTTTGCCAACTCAAGAAAAGGAGATGCTAATCAAGAAACCACTTGTGTATATTAAAAAGCATACTGCTAATGGTATACTACAATGGTCAAAAGACAAAGGTCATAAATGTTTCTCAAGCAACAAAGGAAAGAAGCTGAAATGAAAGATGTCAGCCAGATCGAAGGGCAAGAAAGGTGAAAACATCTACATCTCAGGCACTCACAATCATTCCTGGACTAGACTTGCCCTGTCTCAACATAGACTATGATGAAGATGAGATAACATATCAACTGGCTCAGAGAATCTATCATGTAGCTATAGTTGATGACTGTCTGGAGTTCAAATACACTGATAGAAGACTCAAGAGATTCAAGCAAGGCATGTGTGAACACTGGGGCAAGTTACATGATCTACAAAGAATAATGGTGCTACTCAACCTTGAGAATAAAAAGGAGAGAAGGTGGAAAATTGAGATAGCTCATTTTATCAAGATGAAAAGAGATCATGAGGAAGAGTTGAGAAAGATGAATGATGCCTTGAAGATAAAGAGAGAAGAAGAGTTAGCTGCTCTAGAAGCCAAAGCTGAATAATTGAGAGCTAAAGGGTAATGCAGAGTCAAGTATATTCCTTACATTGTGGAATACATGAAATATGGCAGAAATGTGAAGATTAGAATGAATTACATTAGCTCTTACTCTGAAGCCAAACTGAATGAAGTCATCAGAGACCTATCTGGCTCACCTCTCATTGAAGAACTCACTGCCATGGAAGACATCATCCAGGCAATGAGTGATGCAAAGAAAGCCAAGGAAGAAAAAGAAAAGGAGGATCTACAAGCCAAATCTCAAAGAGGAGAATCAAAGGAAAATGGCTAGTATCTCTTTATAACTGTGAGAATGCTTTCTTTGTAATAATATTCAATCAATTTCATACATGTACTTGTCAAGATTTATCTTTATGTATGATAGGCTTGTTATCAGACATGAAATTGTGATTAAGGGTCTTACTCACAATTTGGGGGAGATTGTTAGTCACAGAGGCATGCCTGTATACATCTAATAACAAGCCTAATTGTTTGTAATGCTTTGCATTACTTACATGACCTCTTAACTGAGATAACCTCTAGTTGTAGAGTTTCTATTTGTTCTGTACTTATAATAGGCACCAAATCCTAGTTGTGTAACTACACTTATATAGTCAAGAATAATGCTTGAAAGAAGTTCCAAGGTTCATGCCTCAAGCAAGAAGATAAAGACTATCAAATAATCACAGTTGGGATTTGAAGAAAGTGAAGAATTTGCCTAAGTACCAATTCGAGAAGTATATTTGTCTATTCGAGAAGTCCAGCATTCGAGAAGTCAGGGATTCGATATCTCAAGACACTATTCGATATCTCTGAATACACTGTTCGATATCTCATTCGATATCTCAGAGATTCGATATGTCTACTACTCTATTCGAGAACTCAAGAAGTCAACAAGTCAAAGTGATATTCGAGTTCTCAAAGAGTCAACAAGTAAAAGTTCCATTCGATATCTTAAGGACTCAGAAAGCTATTCGATATCTCGAGGATTCGATAAGTCAAATGTTCTATTCGACAACTCAAGGAATCCTGATGGAAAAGAGCTATTCGAGAAGTGGTTCGATTTGTCAATATAACAGTATTCGAGAACTCAGAGTTATCGATCAAGTCAATTCTAGTTCTCGAATCACTTACTTAGTCACTTCTCGAATACATTCTTGGAGACAAAATACTGATGAAATTGTACAAGTCAGAATCCTGCAACAAGCCAATGCACTTTATGGACCACATTCTGTAACGTGCTCTGGAAAGCCTACAAAGAAGCTTGGAGAGATATAAAAGAGACAAAGGGCTAAAGAAGTGGATCTGAACAGGCTTTGCAAAGTCAAATCTGTAACCGTTTGGACACTTACTCAAAAAGGATAGACAGGCTAGAAAGTAATTTGTTTAGCTACCTTATTTGTAGTAAGTAGGTTGTATCCATGTTCTATAAGGATACAGCCTCACTTCCTTAGTTAAGTGATTTTTAGAGACACTAACTTTAACTTTTGAAAAGTCAAGTTTTTCATACACTGTAAGCTATATCTCTCTGAGAAAAACGAAGCTGAGAATACTATCATTTGTATTCACAGATTGTAGCAACCTTTATCTAATAATACATTAGATTAAAGTGATATCGTGTCTTGTGTTGTTCTTTATCCGCACCTACATCTTTGCACACACAAACACTTATCTGCTACATAGACTCAACAAAGAAAAGTTCAAGAATCCATTCATCCCCCCTTTGTATTCTTTTACACTGTGTTCCAGAAACTTTTTTTTGAAAGAAAAGAAAGTTAAAGATTTAATTTCTTTAGCTTGTTCCCAAAAGATATTTGTTGAAAGAAAAGAAAAGATTTCTAAAGATTTGGAAAGAAAATCCTTATATTTTTGTCTTCAACATCTTCTTCCCATTTTTGGAAAAATTTAGAGAGAAAAGAAAATTACCCATTTTCTATTCTTTTCTTTTCTTTCATTGATTCGGGAACAGAGTGTTACTGTATTCCATACTCAACACATCTCTGTCGCGTTTCTGAGCGAGAGAGATGATGATGTAAGACACGCATGTCTGAGATGCATGTCTTTGGATACGCATTTCAACAGAGTATCTCAAGACACGCATGTGCTGTTAGATTTCCAATTTACAAAACACACGCTGTTCACACATGCGTGTCCCAGTCCGGTGGGTATTTAGGGCCAGCAGCTCCGCCTATGGATATTCTGGTTATTTTATCTCAATAAATGGGTATTTAGGGTCATCACCCAATATTTTTATCATTAGTTGAGATCCAATTATTAATTTATTTTTATTTTTCATTTTAAATTCTAGGGTCAAAATTATTAATTACATATCTTTTAATCATTTTCCAAATTTATGTTATGCACTCACTGTTGTTGCCCATATGTTTCCAATTGTAGTTATTTTCAGAGGTATCAAAAAATTGAAATCGTAAAAATTGAATCGAATAAAATCGATTTGAAAATTGAAATCGAAAAATGAAAAATTGAACTGATTTAAGTAATGCGATTCCAATTATAGGTTTCAACTTAACCGAAAAAAATCGAACCAAATAGATTATTAATAAATAATTTATATAACAGCGTAATCTATTATTCTATTATATATCTAATACACCAACAGGGGGTTTCCCTGAGCAAATTTATTCATAGGCTCGGACCCTCCGAACCTCACTCCAAACCTAACTCTAAATATTTGTAAAAATAATGTTATTCAAAGGATTCGAACCCATGACCTTGCATAACTTATGCAACACCATAACCAGTTGAAAAATCATTATCTACATACATAAACACATATATACATACATACATAATTATTAATTATACTACACATACATAAATAAATATACATGTATACGTACATACACACACACATACATACATACACTACATACATAATTATTAATTATACATACATAAACATAAATAATTATACATGCATATGTACATACACACATACATACATACATACATAATTATTAATTATACATGCATAAGTACTATATACATACATACATACATACATACATACATTTATGTTGTATAATCTATTAATATTTCATTATTTGTAATATATTAATTATTGTATAATTAATATGCATATTTATATATATAAACACATGTACAAACATAAATACATACATATATAAATTTATGTGGATGTATATATAATAATATACTATAATATTATATACATACATACATGCATACATACTATATAACATACATACATACATTTATATTGTATAATCTATTAATATTTCATTATTTGTAATCTATTAATTGTTGTATAATTAATATGCATATTTATACATACATACACATGTACAAACATAAATACATACATATATAAATTTTTGTGAATATATAACAATGTACTATAATATTATATACATACACATACTACATATTTTTGTTTATATGTATTAATTTGTAGATAAATCTCAGTTGGCTTAACTCAGATAATGTATAATTATTAATTAGAATGTATATTTGTAGATAATTATTAATTATACATGCATACGTACGTACATACATACATACATACATAACTATTAATTTTACATGCATACGTACATGCATACATACATATATATATATATATACATACATACATTCATACATACATAGTTACATACATACATGCATACATACATATATACATATATACATACATACATACATACATATATGCATGCATAGTTATGTTGTATGTATATATGTATGTATGTATATATGCATACATACATATATACATACAACATAACTATTAATTATACATGCATACGTACATGCATACATACATACATACATACATATAATATATACATACATTTATGTTGTATAATCTATTAATATTTCATTATTTGTAATCTATTAATTGTTGTATAATTAATATGCATATTTATACATACATACACATGTACAAACATAAATACATACATATATAAATTTATGTGCATATAATCTACTATAATATTATATACATATATACATACATACATACTATATAGCATACATACATACATACATACATACATACATACATACATTTATGTTGTATAATCTATTAATATTTCATTATTTATAATATATTAATACTGCATAATTATACATACATAAACTTGTACAAACATAAATACATATATAAATTTATGTGGATATGTTATAATGTACTATAATATTCACTAACATATACCATATCTTATTAATCATTTTAGATCTACTTTAATTATTTACGAATTAAATATTACAAAAAATATCCCAATACAAAAAAAAACTTCATGCCTATGTAAGTATAATACAAACTTGTATTAACATTAACTATCGTAAAACTCATCAATCACATCTTTAATATGTAAACGCATAAAACAATATAACAAATATATATATATATATATATATATATATATATATATATATATATATATATATATATATATATATATATATATATAATAGAGCAAATGGGGGGGGTTCCATGAGCAAATTTATTCATATAAAAATTCATATTTACCTCTACTAATTATATCTATGTTATATTTTCGGGGGCTATTTAGGTATTGCAACACTAACATATTTATTACATATATAATAATAACTGATATGAACTAATATGCATTTATTATTATGTAATTAATACTTGAATGTATCTCTGTATCCATCCATGTTAACTCTATATATTTATATTTCGAATTATATTTTAATATATTGTAATTGATTTAAAATTCTACGCAGAGTCAACTTATTGTTGGTAGACTAGAAAATCATAAATACAACACAATCTCTTGAATCTTGAATTTATGTAAGATTTCAAAAAGCCAGAAATATTAAGTAACTAGATCATCTAAAATCTAAATGTGTTAGAGGAAGGTCTCAACGGAATCTTATGTTACAACATGTATTATTTAGCACTTCTTCTCAATTGTACGATATGTTTCACTACGACTGATAGATGACAAACCGATAATGAAGACATGAAGTAAACGAACAACAAATAATGAATTAAATAAAGGGGGTGGAAGGACTAACCTAAGACTCTTCCTATACCGAACTCTGATACCATGTTAAGTAATCAGCTCATCTAAAACCTTAAGGTGTCAGAGGAAGGTCCCAGAATCTTATGCTACAACATATATTATTTAACAGGAAAAATCCAACAAAAACCAATAGTTTTTCTTGTCCTTTAAAGTAAATAAGTTTTTGAATACGCTGGATTTTAATTTTTTTATTCATATATGTTCCCTTTAATTCAAAAAGATATCCAAAATATGAATTGAATACCATCGGATCATAAAAGATTTCTCCACAATTTTTATATATTTATCGAATAGACCCAAAATTTATTGATTCCTTAAAAATCCAAATGGAATACCCAGATTTTGAAATCCCAAAAATGTCATTAAATACAAAGATTAAATGCATTATTTGGACTCAACTCTTTGTGGACTTTATAAACTGACGCTGTGAATTATCTGAAATAAACTACAATCTATTAAAATAATTATTAATAAGATCTTTAAAATTTTAAAATTTAAACTGAATATTTTCCTTATATATTACTTTTGAAGATTTATATTTTATTATATAGAGTATAATGTTGCTGAGATTAACTCAGGGACTTACCTGAGATCCTTTGCCTAAATTCTTATAAAATATGGGGTGGGCATTTTTGTAAAATCAGAAATTTTTAATTAGCCCTGCGGGCCCAATCAAATTTAAAGTATATTTTGTAGGTATCTCAGGAAAAGTTCCCTGAGGTCAATCTCAGGAACATTTTTCTCTATTATATATACAGCTCAATATTAGTGATAGATATCAAATTGAGATAAATAGAGATTTATCTTTCCCTACAATGGCTAGAGTACTACTTCTGGCTTGCCTTATTATTTTTTGTGCTACTAACTCATCCTTTCATATCCTTGCTGGTGGTACATATATACATACAAATGTACATGTTTATTGTATTTCATTTTTTTTCGTTATGTTCAACATTCTTATTTTTTTGTTTATTATAACTAATGCAGATGTAGCTCCGATATGCACAAAAATTGTATGCAAAGGGAGCTTTGATAATCCCCAGTGTGAAGCTTATTGCAAAGAAAATAATTATCAAACAGGCGCATGTCTCGGACAAACCATACCAATTTATCGTCCTAAACGATTTTGTTGTTGTCAACGAGGAAACTAGAATCATGAACAATCACACCAATTTATGTATTTTATATTTTGAACCTCGTACATTTGTTTGAAAGTATGAGCATAACTATTGTTGTTTTGGATTTGGCTATATTTGCCAAACACTCCTTAATATAATTAGTAAATTGATTTTTTATTTAAGGTGAACATCAATTTTATATCTGAATAATTTTAGGTTATCTTTCTATGAATTAATAATATTAAATGTAATAAAGGGTAATAAGGGTAGTAATTACGAGAGCGGAAGAGATGTTGGTATGCCTCCACTAAATCTTTACATGTAAATTGAGTAAAGCGGTAAATGGCATTGGTATGATCGTCTTGTCTCATACATTACCTAAAACAATATTAACAAAAATCATGGTTCTAAAAATCCCCGATTCAGCCGATTAATCCCCGATTAATCCTCTGTAAGGTAACCAACCGATTCGATTTTTGAAATCCGATTAATCCTGTGAATTTATTTAAAATGATATGTTTAATTGTAAATTAGACTAAAATATTAAATATTATTATAATATCCGATTAATACTCCGATTAATCCCCGATTACCCAGTTAATCTTAAATCGGTACCTCAACCGATTTATACCGATTACCGATTTTTACAACCATGACAAAAATATGTAATAAACACACAAAAATGATCAAAGATATATTTTTTAGGGTTTGATGTTCCTGAGGTAACCTCAGGAAAATTACCCGAGATAACATAGATTCTCCATATTAATGCACGAGGGTATAATTGTAATTACAGGATTTTTTTAAAAAAAAATTCAATATTTACAAAAATGCCACAAGTATTTACACTACTACCTCAGGTAACTCTCCCGAGGTAACCTCAGGGCATTTTTTCTCTATTTTTTTACTTCACATCTATATATATTAAAAGTGAAAGCAAAAATTGATCCAATAATCAAATAGAGTTTTGAAAATGTATTTAGATTGTATTTTAGACAATAATTTACAAATAAGTTTATCCACAGGGTATTAAGATGTTTTAATTAATCACTTTTTTCACAACCAAAATCAGAGTACAATTACATTTATTATAGTAAACTAATTAAGTGACAAAATATAAAATATTAAAAAATCAAATAATTTTAGAATTACAAGACTATAAAATTGTGTGCAAGAATACAAAAAAATTTAACAAAATAATATTTGTAGTTATTACAATATTCATAGTATTTATAATATTTATTTTTTCATCTTAATTTATTTTTATTGGTGCATGAAACAAATTAAAAAAATTAAGATACTAAAAGACAAAATTATCATAAAAAAATATTACCAAATAACTATCAATAAATTTAACAAATTAAAATTTGATAAAGTAAAAAAATAGATAAATAATAATCAATAAAAGTTAATGGAATAAAAAATATGTAATACCTCAAATAAAATTCCAAAAATACAAATAATCAATAATATGTATTATTGTACAACATATATTATCAACATTAATTTTTTTTTAAAATAAAGATTGAACTTCACATCAAAACATAATATGTAATATTTCTTGGGAAGAACTTATTGATACTCCCTCCGTCCCAATAGATTGTTAACACTTTCTATTTTGGGATGTCCCAATAGACTGTTAACATTTCCTGAAATAGTAAGTTTTAACACTATTACACCCACTACTTCACTTACTTTAACAATACTTTAAACTATTATACCCACTACTTAACTTATTTTAACTATAAAATCACTATTACACCCACTATACTTAACTTATTTTAACAATAAAATCACTATTACACCCACTACTTCATTTATTTTAATAATATTACACCCACTCAGTGGCGGAGCCACGTTGGGGCCAGCACAGGCCAATGCCCTCCCTGAAAAAAAATTTTGCCTAATTGTTTTTTTTTTTTTTAACTTAGCCCATACCAAAGTTTTCAAAGCCCAGGCCCTCCCTCACAACCTCTAGGCAAGTTTTTACTTGTTTTCATTTGAAATTTCTCCCCTAATGAGTTAATTATTTTGTGTTCTTAGATGATTTATGATATTGTTGCTCATTATTCATTGTCTTGTGTCTTTGTTTAAATATATAATCTGAATATATCTGTTAGAATTATTAATTAGTGATATTAATGATCTCCACGCTCCCCAAGTATTCGATAAAATGTCCCTTTGATTTAGTGGGAAAAAAAAATCCGCGCTTCGCGCGGGATTAAAATTCCGCACTAACCATTTTTGCCCATTGCACCCACTATCTTGGTTTCCGTGCAAAAAACAAATGTTAACATCACATTGGGACGGAGAGAGTATTAAAAAGTAAAATGATTTAATTTATAAAAATTATTTATAAAGAATCCCGTGCAATGCACGGGTATAAAGCTAGTCTATTATATTATTAATAGCACAACAAGGGTTTTGACAAGACAATTTAATCCACGTCAGCTGCCACTTAGATGCCACGTAAGCTTCCACCTAGATGCCACCTCAACTACTATTTGTATTAATAATAAAAAAATTGATCCTAGTGAGAATTGAACTTGTGACCTCTAAGGTAGGAGTGAGAGTCCTTACCACTATGCTAGACATGAGACTTAAATATATTTTAAAACTCATCACTAATATATCGTGAGACAACGCTCATATATAATATTAATGATAAAAAATTGTTGCTAGAAAGAATTGAACCCTTGACCTCTAACTTAAAAGGGAGATTCATTACCAATAGGCTACACAACAATTTTGAAAAGATTATAAAACAAATTATTAATATATCACGAGACAACCCCCATATATTATATTAATGATAAAAAAAATTCATAATAAGAATTGAATCATTGACCTCTAACTTAGAATGAAGATTCGTTATATTACTATGCTACATCAATTTTGAATATATTATAAAACTCACTATTAATATATCATGAGACAATTTAATTATTATTAAATTACTAAATTATCCCTCCTATATTATATTAATGATAAAAAAATTGTTTCTAATGAAAATTAAAACCCTTACCTCTAACTTAAAAGTGAGATTTTTTACCACTATGATAGATATCATTTTTGAGAATATTTTATTTTTGGTTATATATACATCATGAATAGATAATCTTTTAGATATATTTTGCGTACTAAGCATTAACATTTCTAGCACCATTTAATTAAAAAGTAACATAAATACATTGTAAGCGAGAATCCTTATCACTGCGCTAGATATGAGTTTTGAATATATTCTAAAACCCATTATTAAGATATCGTGAGATAACCCTCATATATTATACTAATGATAAAAAAAGTTTTCATAAAGAGAATTGAACCATTGATCTCTAACTTAGAAAAAATATTACTTACCACTAAACTAGACATTAGTTTTTGTAAAACTCATTATTAATATATCGATAGACAATTTAATTATCATGAAATTACTAAATTACCCCTCCTATATTATATTAATAATAACATTTCAGTAATATATCGCTAATGGAATAAAGAGAATTGAACCCTTAACCTCTAACTTAGAAAAAAGATTATTTACCACTATACTAGACATTAGTTTTGGATATATTGTAAAACTCATTATTAATATATCGGGAGACAATTTAATTATCATAAAATTAATAAATTACCCCTTCTATATTGTATTAATAATAACATTTCACTAATAATATATCGGGTGACAATTTAATTATCATGAAATTACTAAATTACCACTCCTATATTATATTAATAATAACATTTTACTAATATATCGATAATGTAATATTTCACAAGCATACACACAATTGCACAACATGGGATGCTAGAGCTTGCCCGTGCCTTGCACGGGCTACAAAGCTAGTTATATTATTAATAGCACAACAAGGGGATTTGTGAGACAATTTATTCTAACATGAAATTACTAATTTACCCTTCCTATATGATATAAATGATAAAAAAATAGTTTCTAGTGAGAATTGAACCCTTAACCTCTAATTTGTAAGTGAGAATCTTTACCACTATGCTAGACATGAGTTTTGATTCTATTATAAAACTCATTATTAATATATCATGGGACAACCCTCATATATTATATTAGTGATAAAAAAAATTGTTTTTAGAGAGAATTGAACCCTTAACCTCTAACTTAAAAAAAAGATTCCTTGTCACTATACTTGACATCAGTTTGGGATATATTGTAAAACTCATTATTAATATATCGTGGGAGAATTTAATTATCATGAAATTACTAAATTACCCCTCTTGTATTATATTAATGATAAAAAATTATTCCTAATAGAAATTTAACCTTTGACCTCTAACTTAGAAGTGAGATTGCTTATCACTATGCTAGATATTAGTTTTGATTATATTATAAAAATTTGAGAATATTTCGAACAGTCCACAGTTATGTAGAAATTTTTTTATTCTATAGTAGAAACAAGTTACTTGGATTTAGAAGATAAATACTATAATTTGTGTACTAATTTATATCTTATGAATATCGTTTTAATTCGGGTCAAATGCACAAATCGGTTGTGGATGATCAGGCAGTCACTACTAATATAAATTCTATATGCTCATAACTCATTCATTTGAACGTTCGTTCAAAGAGATTAGCACATTGAAATTTATTTATTTTTAGTTGGACATACATCAATCATCATGAATAAATAATTTCTTAGATATATTTTGTATACTAAGCATTTACATGTTGCAAGCACCATTTTATTACAAAACAATATAAATACATATTAACATGATTTACTAGCAAAGCTCGTGCGGTAACCACCTATATATTAACATATTTAATTATAGTGGAACATAAAATGCATCAATCTATTATTTCTTATGACAATATGGGTATGGGAAGTTCTTCTACTTGCTCTCTCCATTTTTTAAATTTAGGTTCAGCCCAGTCTGGTAATATCAGCTAAAAAAAAACTGAAGCACTAATTTAAGTCACTTGATTTCATGGTGTTTGGATCACACGATTGATCCCCAAGCAATTTGGAGCCAGTCTATTGTATAAATTCTTCAGTCGTATCGATCTTTTGCTAATATGCAAGTTCAGAATAGTCATTATTTATGTAATTATACTTTTAATCTCCTAATTCAGGCAAGTAGTAATCCATGAAATGAGATTAGCACATTGCAAATGATACATATTTTTAGCTGTGTAGTTGATATACACCGTCAATACATAATTCCTCTTTGACTTATTTGCATTCTGAGCATCAACACATTGAAAGTATCATTTGATTTTTTGAAATTGAGCAAACACAAAATACATATTAATATAACTTCGCTAGCAAGCCCGTGCCTTGCACGGGCTATAAAGCTAGTTTTTACTAGTATTGCGACATGGACAATCTAGCCTATATTAATTAATTATGGTCAATATGATTTTGATTTGGTCTTTCACATTTTGAGGAGATGTATTAAAGAACTCTCTTTCAAATTTTGAAGAGATGTATTAGCGAACTCTGTTTTTTTTTTTTGTCAAAATTAGCGAACTCTGTTTTAAACAGAAAAAAGAAAAGAAAATGACATTGCCGTATATATAAGAAAAGACCAGTATCATGTTGTTTGAGAAACACTTATGGATTGTTTGATAAATTTTAAACAAAAATATTGAATTAATAAATTATTTGAATGTACTGACAGCTGAATGGAAAATTTATTTGAATAAAAAAAAAGAAATAATGACATTTTTACTATTTTTTTTAAAACTTTTTGACAAAAATACCACTTTTAAATTTTTTGGCCAAAAATATCAGTCTGTTACGCATTTCAAAAATGGGTAATAGTATTACGCATTTTCAAATGGGTAATACATTTAAATTACAAAAAAAAACGAAAAAAAAATTAAAATTTCTTTTTTATTCGTGTCACGCATTCCAGGAATGCGTAACACACCAAAGTTTGGGGTGTTACGCATTCCTGGAATGCGTGACACGAATAATTTTTTTTTTCGTATTTTTTTAAAAAATCTTACATGATACCCATTCCTCAAGCATTACCCATTTTGTAAATGCGTAATAGCATTACCCATTTTGTAAATGCGTAATAGCATTACCCATTTTGTAAATGCGTAATAGGTTGGTATTTTTGGCCAAAAAATTTAAAATTGGTATTTATGTAATAAATTTCAAAAAAATGGTATTTTTGGCCATTACCCTAAAAAAAATCATTGAATCAAAATTATTTGATAAATTACTATTTGAAAATATATATCATGGTTCATGTCAAATTCATTTTTTTCACCTCGACTACGTATTTAATGAGAGCTGAACCTCTAGAATGGGTAATCATGAAAAAACATGATAATATTAAGGGGGTGTTTCGAAGTTAGAGGTTTGGGATAAAATTAGAGGTTTGGGGGTAGATTAGAGGTTTGATCAAATGAAACCTCTAATGTGAGTGTTTGGTTGTTAGAGGTTTGAGTTAGAGGTTTGGGATCAAAAAGCTAATTTTGAAAAAGCTCATTTTAGGAGCTTTTTCAATTAGAGGTTTGCTATGTGTCACAAAAAATTATTCAAAAAGCTATTTACCAAACACTTTTATTCAAAACAGCTAATTTCAATCCGCTAGTCAAAACAGCTAATTCAATCCGCTAGTCAAAACAGCTAATTCAATCCGCTATCAGCTAACAGCTATCAGCTAATTGCCAAACAGGGCCTGATGCTAAGTATAAGTGTTGATAATGGGATATCTTATCATATTTAGAACTCTAAAAATCTTAACAACAGACACAAGAGCATGTCAGAAGCATGCCATATAGACATCAAGATAAAAACGAATACATAATATGATACTAATATGTAAAAGTCCTAATGAATCTGATGCTTAAAATAAGAAACAAGAATTTGTTAATAGTTATAATGAAGGATGTATTTGTACCTGGATATTGTAACGAGCAAGCGCACAAACACACAAAGCGCACATACACACAGAATATAGAAGAACGAAATAAGGTGGAAGTGTTGTTAGGGATATAAAGTAAAAAATTCTATTCAAAGTTAAGACTTACCGAATAAATGACGGTCACATTGCTTAACCAAAAACTGAGTTTTGCTTTAATTAAGTGCGTTTGATAATGAATTGAAAATTTAAAATATCTGACTGAATAAACTACCTGATCATTAAGAGATTATTAAGTATTATCAAACTATCCCGTATTGAGGCTACAAAACCCGAACTTAAAATTACTACAAATACAAACTTTTACTAGAGAATAACCAATATTCTTCTACTGCGAAACTAAAGATACTACAACTGCCATGCTTATAATATCTTGGAGATGCAGAATCAAAGCTAACAAATCATATTAAACTTGATAATTTAGGTTTTACGTGTTTTTTAATCAAGATAATTTTTTTAATTCTAATAGTCGTATTTGTTTTGTCAATTTAATGTTACGCGGTTTTGAAATCGAATCGATTGTAACTGAATCGGGAATTTTAAAACTGAAACGAATCGTCGGATTCGGTTTCGGTTGTGGTTTTCGATTTTAAAAATCGAAGATATGCGATTTTGGTTTCGGCTTTATCCCAAAACCGAATCGAACCGCACCATACTCTCCCCTAATTATTTTTTTGGGAAAATGAATTTTTTTATCATTCAACTTTCAATACTTTTAGAAACCAACCATTGTACTATAAACTTATATTTTTTTATCACTAAAGTTATCTTAACATTTCATTTTAACCATTTTATTAGATGATTGTCCAGTGTGTAATATTTTGCTGAAGTGGTGTACTTCTACATCTCTATATATAACACGATTGTAACATAAAAATAATGGGTATGCTATTGAGATTGAGGTTAAATACAATTAAGGGTTCAAGCATCCATTTTCAATAAATTAAGCATCCACAATCAACATGAGAGTTGACCGTCGGTAAAACTGCAATACATTCTCCATTTTCGCCAATCTTCCTTCCATTTTCCATCTCCATTCTCCGATCCTTCCCTAATCTTCCTTCCTTTTTCCAGTTTTCAATAAAAATCGAGGCAAAGCCAAACTTCTTAGAATTTATTTCTCAGATCTATCTTGGTTTTGAGTTCGATTCCGAAAATAAAAAATACCTTGAGATTCAAATTCTCCTCCTTAACATCATACCAAAATTTGGTGTTATTCCGAGGTCATTGAATTTCGGTTTTTCGTCTCGTCTTTTGGCGTGTGTCTTCCCTTTTGGGTTGTTAATGTATGTTTTGTTGCTTGTATGGGTTTTGTTCATGGCTCCTTTGAAAAGGATTTATGTGGTTTTGGGTGAGATCTATAATGCGTGCATTAGATTTGAGCTGGTGTCGAATATTGCAAGAGCTTACTTTTCACAACTACATTTTGTTCATTTTATGAGATTTTTCATTTTCGGCATGTCTATAGCTGGTTTTCGGCATGTAGATAGCTGAGGTACTTTCGGCATGTCTATAGCTGATTTTCGGCATGTAGATAGCTGGGGTGTTTCTGAACATTGGGCTACAGGTGGTGCGTATGTGAAGGTCATTTGCAATATTACTGGTTTTAAGATTGGTGCAGGTTGGATTGATCGAGAAGCCATTCTAATCTTTTTTATTTCGAAGAATTTTAAAATTCATGATGTAAAACAGTCTGCAAACATAAACGGCTATTTGGTTAGCTCGTTTATTTGTTTCTTTTCAGATTGTAGTATCAGTTCAGGGATTTGTCCTGGCTGTAATTTGGTTGTTTGAAGTTAATACAATTGCTTTCGTCAAAAAAAAAACATCCACAATCAATGAATTCTGGTAATTCATTATCTTCAATCGATTCTAAAGCTAAATTGAGTGAATTGATACGATATTTTTATGGATATTTATATGATATATGTCATGCTTAGATTGAAACTCACTTCCATGATAAATTTTCACTTTAATATTATTCATCACACTTGCAAATATTGTAATCGATACTTAAGAAAAAGGAATAAAAACGTACCTTATTATTTGAGCAATGAAATAGTGATAAGAACCCTTAATTTTGCATGATCGATTATCGAATTTCATTTGAAACCCTTGTATTTGGTATTGTGAGAGTTGTGTTTAGCATTTCTTTTCTTTCAAAGCATACTTTTTTTTTATCTCTATCATTTTAATCTCTACGAAACGACTACGCATTTCATACATGCGTTGCTCCATTTTTCATTTTTTAAAGGGAAAAAAAAATCAACCAACGCATTGCCTGCATGCGTGGTTCATTTTTTATTTTTATTTTTTAAAAAAATTGCAGAATACGCATTACCTACATGTGTTGGTCATTATTTTTTTTTTTAATTTTAACCAACCTAGCTCTCACATGTGGTTCATGCGTAGCTGAGTAATCACATTTAAAAAATGCGTGGGTGGGAGGGAACCACGCATTTTGCACATGCGTTGTTTTTTTTGTTTTTATCCTTCAAAATTTCTTTAAAATAAATGAAAATCTACCAGATCTAAAACATAAAATGAAACTGTTAAATCCCAAAGCATAATTGTTGAACCCCAAAGGGAATACAGATAAAATATAACAATTTTAATTAAAAAATTGAATATTTCTTACTAAGTCCGTCGTCCTGATTTTTTAAAAACCAGGATGAGTTAGGGTTTAGGGTCTAGGGTACAACCCTAAACCCTAAGTTCGTATACAGTTTATTCGTCGTTCTGAATATTTCTAAAAGCCAAAATGAAAATGTTGAACCCCAAAGGTTAACTGTTGAACCCCAAATGTTAACTATTGAACCCCAAGAGAATACAGATAAAATTTAAGAATTTTAATTAAAAAATTGAATAACTCTTACTAAGTTCGGTGACCTGATTTTTAAGAAATGGGGATCAGCCCCAATTTTTTTAAAATCAGGATATGTTAGGGTTTAGGGTCTAGGAACCCTAAATCCTAAATCCTAAAACCTAAGTTCGTATACGATTTATTCATCGTTCTGATTATTTCTAAAACCTAAAAGAGAACTGTTAAACCCCAAAATCAACTATTGAAATCTCAAGAGAATTTAAATAAAATTTTAAAAAATAATTAAAAAGGTTAACTACACGTACGATTGCGTATCCTTTTGAACTACGCATTACAGATATGCGGGTATGTCTATATATTTACTTTATGTATGTTTATACAAATGAAGGAGCATGTTTGTTTTTCTAGTATAGGTGTTAGCTCAAGCAATGTTATCAAAGCATCACAAACACGAGCTCCTGCAAGACTCACGAGCAACTGCAAGACTGATGTGACAAGCAAGGCTGGCAAGGCTGACATGGCATCAGGTGTGAGAGCTGTCATTAGCTGTCAGTTAGTTAGTTACATTTTTGTATAGATATAGGCAGTGTATGTAATTATAGTGAAGTACTATAAATACTCCTCTTGTATTCTGTTATTTGTGTGAATGAAGATACAATTTACATTGCTCTAAATACATTATTCATTTCAACATCTTCTTCATCTACTGTTAGTTTCTGAGATGGTATCAGAGCTTAAGCTCGATCTTTTTCAGTTTGTTTCTCTATTAATTCATGTCTAGACGATCGTATTCTACTGTTGTTGCTTCTGATTCTATAACGAATAACTCAACATCAATGGCGTCTGCATCTACAACAGCGCCACCTGCAAATTCTATGGTGATTGATGCTAATCATCCATTCTATCTTGCTAATGGTGATAATCCAGGTATGGCGATTGTAACTCAACTACTTACTGAGCAGAATTATCAACAATGGAGTCGTGCTGTTACGTTAGCATTATCTGCTAAACTGAAATTAAGTCTAATTGATGGATCAATTGCTATGCCTGCACTTGGTAGTTCAACATATGCTCTGTGGAAACGGTGTAATGATATGGTTGTTTCATGGCTATTAAATTCCATTTCACCTGAGATTCGTAATAGTGTAGTCTATTTGACAACTGCTAAAGCTATTTGGGACGATCTAGCTATCAGATTTACTCAGAGTAATTTGCCTAGGGTTTTTCAACTAAAGAAAGAACTCATGTCTTTGTCTCAAGGCACTATGTCTGTTACTGCTTACTTCACTAAGTTCAGGACATTGATTGATGAAATGGATGATCTATCTCCATTTCCTAGATGTACTTGTGCTACTCGAACTTGTACTTGTGATTTTGTTACTAAGATGGATACTTATGAGCAAGTGCACAAGTTAAGTCAGTTCTTAATGGGACTTAGTGAATATTTTACTGCTGTGAGGGGGCAATTACTCATGATGAAGCCTTTACCTAGCTTAAGTCAAGCTTATTCTTTGCTACTTCAAGAAGAGGTCCAAAGAGAATGTAATCATCCTGTTTCTGCTACTAATTCAGTTGCTATGAATGTTAAGTTCAGTACCAATAGAGGCAGAAATATGAATCAAAATGTGACAAGAAAGACTACTGGTTCTGAAGGTAGCTCACAGGTCTATTGTGAGTATTGTCATCTAAGTGGACATACTCAAGAGAAATGCTTCTGTTTACATGGATATCCAGAATGGCATCGACTATATGGTCAACCAAAACCTAAGCCAAGAGCCTCACACAACAACTATGGTGGTGGCAAGAAGGCTGCTCAATTTACAATTAATGCTTCAGCTGTTACTTCTGATATAGATGCAATTAACTCAGATAATTCTTCTGCTGGTGTTTTTACTGATGCTCAATGTCAACAGATTGCTACTATGATTCAAGCTAGCTTGAAGTCAATTCCTGTCCTGCAAAGTAATCATGTGTCTAACACTCCTTTTGCTGCTACATCATCTATGTTGCAAGGTAAACACTTCTGTTCTGTCTCAGCAGTACATACTTTGCAAATGTTATCCAACACTAATAGTGTTGACTGGATTTTGGATTCTGGTGCAACTGATCATATTATATGTCAGTTGTCTTTATTGCTGAATCCTATACCTCTTCAAGACAATCTGTACTTACTAGATGGCACTATTGCTCCTATTACTCATTCTGGATCTTTGCATCTTACCTCAAATGTTATTCTGCATCAAGTTTTATGTGTGCCTAGCTTTAAGTGCAATCTTATTTCCATTCCCAAATTAACAGCACATGCTCATTGCTCTGTTAGTTTTTCTGCTACCAACTGTTTAATGCAGGACCCTCAGCAGAAGAAGATGATAGAGATTGGTAGACTTGCTGATGGTCTCTACAAATTTTCTTCTCCTCTGCTGAGCTCTGTTCCTGTCTCTCTGTCCAATTCTCTATCATTTGCTCATCACTCTCACTCTACCAACTCAGTTCATTTGTGGCATGCTCGATTGGGGCACCCATCTTCTACTGTTCTCACTCATTTACAGTTCTTAGAATCTTATGATAAGTCTCAAGTTAGTAATTGTGATATTTGTCATAGAGCAAACAAACCAGATTGGTTTTTCGTGTTAGTACTTCTACTAGCATCAAGTTGTTTGATCTTGTTCATTGTGATCTGTGGGGTCCATATAAAACTTTTACTCATGGCAAATGTAATATGTTTCTCACTATTGTTGAGGATTATTCCAAATGTACTTGGGTGTTTTTAATTGTTGACAAAACTCAAGTCTCATCTCTGCTCAAACACTTTATTGCTCATGTTCGTACTCAATTTAATACCACTATTAAAACTATTCGTTCAGATAATGGTACTGAATTTGTAAATAAGGATTTTCACCAGCATTTACAATCCTTAAGGTATTAATCATCAAACTTCATGTGCTTATACCCCTCAGCAGAATGGAGTGGCTGAGAGGAAGCACCAACATTTGCTTAATGTTGCTCGATCTCTTAAACTTCAAGCATTTCTTCCCAATTCTTTCTGGGGTGATTGCATTCTTACTGCAACTCATCTCATTAACCTTACTCTTTCCAAACTTCTGGGGTTTAAGTCTCCTTATGAGGTACTGTTCAACAAGTCACCTTCTTATGACAATCTTAAAGTTTTTGGGTGCTTATGTTATATGACAAAGGTGGATGTTCCTAAAGATAAACTGGACTCAAAAGCAGTTACTTGTGTATTTCTTGGATATCCATTTGGTAAGAAAGGCTATAGAGTGATGGACCTGCATACTAAGAAAATCTATATTTCTAGAGATGTCTATTTTGTTGAAGACACGTTTCCTTTTTCTGATATCAAGTTTGTTCCTTCTCCTACTATATCCCCTTCTACTTCATTAATTCATGACAATGATACTAGTCATCCTATGTCTTCTGTTACTGATTCATCTGCTATACATGTTCCATCCACTGAACTTCTGGTACCTTCCACTCATGACTCATATATTCCTTCTAGTCGTCCTGTTCGACAGAAATCTATTCCATTCAAGTTTATGGATTATACTGGACTTCCACCTACTCTCACTGTTCCATCTTCTAATCATGTGCAGTATCCTCTTAATCATTACATGTCATATCAGGTTTTCAAACCAAAATATGTAAATTTTCTGGCCAAAACTACTGTTGTTCCAACACCTTACAATTATAGTCAAGCTGTTAAGTATGATGTTTGGTGTAAAGCAATGAAAGAAGAAATTCTGGCTCTTGAGTTAAACAATACTTGGGAGATTGTTCCCATGCCCTCTGATACTAATGTGGTTGATTGCAAATGGCTTTATAAAGTTAAGTACTGTTGGTTCGAAAACTAACTGCGCAAGTGTACTCGGTCACAAGTAATATAATAAATTCGATCCCACGAAGACTTGGTGTTTGTTCAGAAATAGTGCTTAAGCAACGACGTATGATTACACAACAAACTGTTTGAATAAATATAAAAGGGGTGTTTTGTTATATTTTTTTAATTGATTAATTAAATTAATAATATTAAATAATTCAAACTACTTAATTTAATTAAATGAAAATTTATATGTGAGAAAAACATGGGATTCTAATTTCCTTATTTATTTCATTTAGAATTGATGCCTTAATTTCAAAGTAATTTTGATAATTACGAAAGCTAGCCGGGAACACGAAACTAACATAAGCGCCTTTCAGCCTTAACTCATATCAAACCACACGAACATCCACTTAAAAAGATAGAAGTCGTGTGGACACCTTTTATGCTTAGACCCTAGATGTCTATAAGATTTGAAAACATAACTGGTTTATGAATAAATTCCTTTATTATGACTACATAGGGTGATGTGATCCAAAATCCTACCACTTATCGTAAATGTACATGACAATTACGAACCTATGCTAACATGGCAAATTCTAAATTCCTAAATCCACTTTCGCATTCATTAGGAATTAATAATTTAGACGTTAGCTACGCATCTAATAAATTAAGCGCAACCACATTAGGCAATCTGAATATTTATCGAAATACAAATTATTAAGGCATCTAATTACTAAATTACGTAAATAAATCCATTAGAATCCCATGACGGCGATTAGTTCATAATTAAACGAATCGTCATCATGGGATTAATTGAAATCATAATATTAATACTAATAATAATAATAACAATAATAATAATAATAATAATAATAATAATAATAATAATAATAATAACAACAACAACAATAATAATAATAATAATAATAACAATAATAATAATAATAATAAAACTAAATTAAAAATTACGATAAATTAAATATGAATATTACAAGAGTTAGAAAGTAGAACCGCAATTTGCTTCCAAGGAAAGAAAAGAGCGCTCCAAATAATCCCCGTAAAATAAGCGTCTAGAAAATAGAACCCAAAAATAACTTCCAACGAAAGAAAAGAGCACTCCAAAATAATTGCCTTAAAAATCTTCACCCGAAATAAAATTTATACTAGATTTACAGAAAATTAAAATGTATAAAATGGAACTGAATTACAACAAAGGAAGGCTAGAGAGAATAGGACTGATTTATTAGAGAGAATGCAGTCGAGGTGTGTTTTAAATCCTACTACAAATGCTTCTATTTATAGGCCAAAATAGCACACCAGTAATAGAAAATTCCGCTGAAATCAGTGATAAAATGTCAACCAAGCCGCCCATTTACGACCCGCCAACTCTGGTTTCTTTTAGCACATGATTAATACAGCTGAAACCCAGTTTCGGAACATGGAGGTGAGCTGCACGAGGGAGACTTTTTCCTTCTTGTTTCCGGCGCGTGGTTCCACTGTTGAGAGGCGCGTGTGATTCTGAGAGATGCAGCCAACAGATTTGAAATTTTGTACCACTTTGTTCAAGTTTTAATCATTTCTTTTTTTAATTCCTTGAACGATTCTTTTACTTTATTGACAAACAAGTTCAATTTGTAAAAGAACCTGGCCACAATTCATTTTGTAGCCATTCAATCAACCGGCTAAACAATTGCCACTCACCAGGGACTATTTTGTTTTTATATGAAAGGGCTCCGTAAAAATGTTTTTTAACTCGTACAGCTTATAATCTTTAATTAATAAATAATTAATTTAATTCAGAAATTATAAAAATAAATATCTAATATTATTAGATATTTATAAATATAATTTTCTAAATCAATAAAATTATTTAATAATATAAATAAATCCTTATTGTCTAAGCTGCGGTCTCTGGCCGTCTGGAACCGGACTCCTTTTGCTTAACAGAAAATATATCAATTCCAACCGGGGTTCCAGCTTTAAGAAAATATCACTTTCCATATTTTTGTGATAATTCTTATTTCTTCATTGCTCGTCCAGATATAAGCTACGGTCTCTTCAGGATCTAAAACCGGGCTCCTTTTGGTTAACGAAAAATATAACAATTCCAACCGGGGTTTCAGCATTAAGAATATATCACTCAGAATTTCTTTATGATAATTCTTTTTCCTCATGGCCAGTCCACCTTGCTCTCTTGGCAACTCTAAATTCCGAATTGAGGCAGAAATCCACCGTTTTTATCCTTTTATCGCCACAATACCTAAAGTTGCGAGTTCTGCACAACAAAGACTTAATTTACAACAAAACGAATTAAAAGACATAACATATTTAAGGACAAACCACCAATCTAGGTCCAATTAGTGGATATAAAATCCACTTATCACACCCCCAAACTTAAACTGATGCTTGTCCTCAAGCGAAAACAGACTCGACTACCTCTAAATTCATGAATGCAACTGATGCAAGGATCCCATAAGCAAGGCAATAACCAAATTAACACAGTGTCTCAGAGAATGTGATAATTCTAAATAGAGATCGACTAAATACCGGCATATTAACCTTTACAAGTACAGAAACGTGCGTGTGTGCCATGCTCATCAGACATACTCTTAGCACTAGATCAAAACCATACATATTCTTCACCAAGACAATCACGAGTTTATAAATAGAATGAACGCTAGACACTTCATAACCTAGAAACACCTCTATCATTATTTGAGTTAGACAGGAATTCATGCTTTATTACTAACAAACTATGACACATAATACTATATACAATATGCATGCTTATTTAACCGTGCAATGAATGAGACCCCAAAAGGCTTATACAATAATACCCATGTAGCGAGTGTTAGGTCAGCAATCCCAAACCATAAGGGCTTTAGGTTACTAGGACTAAGTCCCCTCAGACTTAATTACTCGAGTATTAAAGAGCTCACCCTGGTTAATTCTGCATTTAACAATTGGACTTTTGACTTTTTTTTTTTACTTTTCTTTTTCTTTTTCTGATTTTTTTTTATATAATCTGGAATGAGCCTTTCTCATTTCCAACCCTAGACTACTCATATAAATATGAGCCGGCTACTAGCCATTTGACGCCTAGCCATTATTGACAATTAATTACAACTAGCATGAAATCCCTGGTTTCCCCCAAACTTAGAATTTAGTGCTCCTACGCCATCAAGGGAATAAAGAAAATTCTGAATATAATCAGGTGATTAAATCTCAAACAACCAAACAAGCATGACCTTAACCTAGCCCAAAAAGCAAACGATGAGTTGTGTAAGATTGTGTTTCTGCAACATGCACGCCAATTCATAAGCATTTAAATCAGCCCTCTATCCATCATTATCACACTCAAATTCATCATTGACTACTAAATGGAACCACCAACCGCTACGGGATCAAGGAAAATATGCAATGCAACTAATCATGAAAATGCAATTTTTTTTTTACATGATATCATATGAATTATATGAAATTATACTAGCATGGAATATTATGAACTACATGAAACTATATGCAATACTATGACTCGATTAATCAATTATCCTAAATCACCCCCAAACTTGAAATATTCAATGTCCTCATTGAAGGTATAGATAAAGGATAAAAGAGAACTCCCCTAACTATCGGCATCGCCGCCCTTCTCGGACAGTGAATCATGTGGCGGAAATGCTGCATGAGCTCCAAACTGAGGCTAGCCTACCTTGAAAGAAACGAGTTCCTGCAACTCGCCAATGTCCTGCACACTTGACATAATAATGAACAAAATCACACAAAATCAAACCACACATAAAAACACCAAACCTATGGGTTGCCTCCCATGAAGCGCTTGTTTATTGTCGCTAGCTTGACGATTCTGCTGCTTGATCAAGTTGGGGCAAGAATAGCGGTGACTTCCTCACGGTTCACCGTACCATCGAAGTAATGTTTCAATCGCTGTCCGTTCACTTTAAACAGATTATCAGGGAACCTGTCATAGATCTCGACTGCGCCGTGTGGAAAAACATTTTTTACGGTGAATGGACCCGACCATCTTGACTTGAGCTTCCCTGGGAAAAGTTTGAGTCTAGAGTTGTACAAAAGGACTGATTGACCTGGTTCAAATGATTTATGTACCAGCTTTCTATCATGCCATCGTTTCACCTTTTCCTTGTACATCTTTGAGTTCTCATATGCCTGCAAACGGAATTCCTCAAGCTCATTTAATTGCAACATTCGCTTTTCACCTGCAGCTTTCATATCAAAATTTAATTTTTTTAAGGCCCAGTAGGCCTTGTGTTCTAGCTCAGCTGGAAGATGACAAGCCTTTCCATAAACCAACTGAAATGGTGACATTCCCAATGGAGTCTTGTATGCCGTCCTATATGCCCACGCAGCTTCTTCTAATTTCAACGACCAATCTTTCCTGGATGTATTAACCACTTTTTCTAGGATCCGCTTGATCTCCCGATTGGAAACTTCTGCTTGTCCATTTGTTTGGGGATGATAGGCAGTAGCAACACGATGGGTTACACGATATTTGGCCATGAGAGCGGTGAACTGCCTATTACAGAAATGAGATCCTTCATCGCTGATGATTGCTCGTGGTGTTCCAAAGCGTGTGAAAATATTCTTGTGCAGAAAGTTTAACACCACTTTAGCATCGTTTGTAGGCAGAGCTTTGACTTCTACCCATTTGGACACATAGTCCACCGCTAGCAGAATATACTGGTTGTTGCACGAGGAGACAAATGGTCCCATGAAGTCTATTCCCCAAACATCAAAGATTTCCACTTCCAAGATCATGCTGAGGGGCATCTCATTTCTTTTGGAAATATTTCCCACTCGTTGACACCTATCACATTTCAGCACAAAGTGATGCGCATCTTTGAACAATGTTGGCCAGAAGAACCCTGCTTGAAGTACTCTGGCAGCTGTCTTCTCTCCACCATAGTGACCCCCATAAGTGGTAGAATGACAATCTTGCAGAATACCCTCAGTCTCACTATATGGAATACATCTCCTGATTATCTAATCTGCTCCCTGTCTAAATAAGAATGGCTCATCCCAACGATACCACTTCACGTCATGCATAAATTTCTTCCTTTGAGCATAGGAAAATCCTGAGGGAATGACATTACTCACCAGATAGTTCACAATATCAGCAAACCATGGTTCTTCCTCTTGCACCCCAAACAGCTGCTCATCGGGAAAGTATTCATTAATTAGAGTATTATCCCCATTAGTTCTTCCATGATCTTCCAGCCGTGATAAGTGGTCTGCCACTTGATTTTCTGTTCCCTTCCTATCTTTTATTTCTAGCTCAAATTCATGTAGCAAAAGAATCCATCGAATCAGACATGGCTTTGCATCTTTCTTTGAGATCAAGTATCTAATGGCTGTGTGGTCTGTGTAAACTGTAACTTTCGTGCCAAGTAGATATGATCTGAATTTGTCAAACCCATAAACGACTGCAAGAAGCTCCTTCTCAGTGGTGGTGTAATTCAGCTGTGCATCAGTGAGGGTCTTACTAGCATAGTAGACCACGTGGAACACATTCTTCTTTCGTTGGCCCAGAATAACTCCCACCGCGAAATCGCTGGCGTCACACATCATCTCAAATGGATTGTCCCAATTAGGTGCTGTAATGATGGGAGCAGTAGTTAGCTTTTCTTTCAAGTGCTCAAATGCAACCAAACAATCTTTATCAAACTTGAAAGGGATATCTTTCTCCAACAAATTGCATAACGGTTTGGAAATTTTGGAGAAGTCTTGTATGAATCGCCGATAGAAGCCTGCATGTCCAAGAAAGCTACGGATTCCTCTAACCGAGGTTGGAGGAGGAAGTCTTTCAATATTCTCCACTTTAGCCTTGTCCACTTCGAGACCCTTGCTAGATACCTTATGCCCGAGAATAATTCCCTCTTGGACCATGAAATGGCATTTTTCCCAATTTAGCACCAAATTGGTTTCAACACATCGTTTCAGCACCAGACGCAGATTATCCAAAGCCTCATCATAAGAAGTTCCGAAAACTGAAAAATCATCCATAAAGACCTCCACATTAATACCTATCATGTCAGAGAATATGGCCATCATGCATCTCTGAAAGGTGGCAGGTGCACCATAGAGTCCGAATGAAACCCGTCGGAAAGCAAAAGTGCCAAAAGGACATGTGAATGTGGTCTTCTCCTGATCTTCTGGAGTAATACAAATCTGGTTATAGCCTGAATACCCATCAAGAAGGCAGTAATACTCATGGCCAGCCAGCCTGTCCAGCATTTGATCAATGAACGGAAGAGGGAAGTGATCTTTTCTGGTGTCTTTATTCAGCTTCCGATAATCCATGCATACTCTCCACCCTGTGACTGTCCGAGTAGGGATGAGCTCATTTTTTTCATTAGCTACCACTGTCATGCCTCCTTTCTTAGGCACACACTGCACCGGGCTCACCCACGAACTGTCTGAAATAGGATAAATGATCCCTGCATCCAGCCACTTAAGAATCTCTTTCTTCACCACTTCTTTCATGATTGGATTGAGCCTTCTCTGATGCTCTACAGATGGTTTGCTGCATTCCTCAAGAAGAATCTTATGCATGCAGTAAGAAGGACTGATTCCCTTAATATCTGCGATGGTCCATCCAATCGCTGATTTGAATTCTCACAAAATCCGCAATAGTTTGTCTTCTTCACTACCTGACAGGTTAGCAGAAATAATAACAGGCAATGTAGATAAATCACCCAAATATGCATACCTCAAGTGATCTGGCAAAGGTTTGAGCTCAAGAGAAGGAGCCTCTTCAATAGATGGTTTAAGGCGCACCTGCGATTTTTTAAGATCTTCTAACCCAAGAGACTCAACTGGAGAATCAAACTTCCTCTTCCACGGGGCTGAATTCAACATCTGAATTTGCTCCGCTCCTTCCTCATCTTCAAAATCAGAATCACCAACTAACACTCTCTCCAAAGAATCTGACTTAAGCAATTGCTCCATCTTCGTTCTGATTGCAGAATCAACCAAATCCACCTTATAGCATTCCTCATCATCTGTGGGAAATTTCATTGCATTGAACACATTAAAAGTGATGTTTTGGTCTTGCACCCTCATTGTGAGTTCACCTTTTTGAACATCAATCAACGTCCGACCTGTAGCTAAGAATGGTCTTCCCAAGATGATGGGAATCTTCTTATCTTCCTCGAAATCCAAGATAACAAAATCAGCAGGGAAGATGAGCTTATCAACTTTCACCAAGACATCCTCCACTATGCCTCTAGGGTAAGTAATTGAACGATCGGCCAACTGCAAAGAGATGTTGGTTGGCTTTGGATCCGGTAGACCAAGTTGCATGAACACTGACAGGGGCATGAGATTGATGCTAGCTCCCAAGTCACACAAGCACTTCTCAAAAGATAGATTACCAATAGTGCATGGAATAGTAAAGCTACCAGGATCCTTTAGCTTCGGAGGCAATTTCTGCTGCAGAACAGCACTGCATTCTTCGGTTAGAGCAACGGTCTCTAATTCCTCGAGTTTCAACTTACGAGAGAGAATACCTTTCATGAACTTAGCATAGCTCGGCATCTGTTCAAGCGCTTCCGCAAAAGGGATGTTAATCTGCAACTTCTTGAACACCTCTAAGAACTTAGCAAACTTCTTATCCAAATTTTGCTTCTGGAGTCTTCTAGGATATGGAGGAGGAGGATATAGCTGATTATTCTTTAAAGACTGCTCCGGAGAAGCTTTTTCAACAGGTTCCTTGCTCTTCTCCAGCTCACCATCTAGCTGATCAGCTACCAAGTCAGATTTTTGAATTTCGGGCACTGCAGATTTTTCAACTTGCCGATTCTGCACTTTCTCATCTTCTTTAGTTACTGATTTAGGATCGGATGTAACCTTTCCTGATCGCAAAGTCACTGCTTTCACCTGCTCCTTGCCATCCCTCCTTCCTGGATTAACCTCGGTATCGCTAGGAAGAGTTCCTTGCTGCCTACTAAGCATAGCACTTGCAAGCTGACCCATCTGATTCTCCAAGGTCTTTTGAGAAACTGCCATGCTTTTAATCATTAGCCTCAACTCATCCATTTCTGACTTTTCATTAGAAGGTTGCCCCGCATTAGCCTGGGGCTGTTGATGAAATCCTGGAGGTTGATATGGTTGCCTTGGAGCATATTGTTGCTGATAGCCTTGATTGAATGGCCTCGCTTGCTGATAAGGCTGTTGAGGTTGTTGCGCACCTTGATTGTTGCTCCAGCTGAAGTTAGGATGGTTTCTGTTATTAGGATGATATGTAGCTGGAGCTGGTTGTTGTGATCTCTGAAAATTGCTCATAAACTGCACTGATTCACTAGATATGGCACATTGATTTGTATCATGTGCACCTGCACAAAGCTCACAAACACTTGCCACTTGTTGAACTCCATAGTTAGTCAATGAGTCCACCTTCATAGTCAATGCTTTTAATTGGGCTGCTATAGCTGTAGCTGTATCAACTTCCAGAATTCCTGCTACTTTGCCGTGTGATAGTCTCTGGGTTGGATTTTGATATTCATTTGCCGCCATCATTTCAATAAGATCATAAGCTTCATCATAGCTCTTAGCCCACAGAGCTCCGCCTATACATGGCCAAACCGGACCGGAACCGGCTAACCGGACCGGAACCGGACCGGGTCAAAACCGGTCAAAACCGGAACCTAAACCGTCTGAACCGGAACCGGCGGTTTATATCCTGTTAAGGTTCAGGTTCCGGTTCAAGATTTTCACAAACCGGAACCGGCGGTTCACGAACCGGAACCGGCGGTTCATGAACCGTGGCCATGTATTGTAGAGTAGACTATAAGTGTCTAACTCATTAACACAGTAAGATAAGATAGCTATAATCAATAACCTATAGCAACGGTTATAACCTATAAAAAATTAAAAAACAACATTTTTCTTAATTATTCTTTGTCTAAATTTTATTTATATTATATTTTTTTTACATACTATCATTTTACATTGTATTTAAAATGGCTAGTTTCGAAAATACAGTATCGCAAGTTGTAAAACATCTAAAATTTATTTTAATATATTTACTTGTTTTTAATAAAAAAAAAGAATCAATTTAACGATATTTATTATATAATTTTTTTTTATTTATAAGGTTCGAACTTGAACCGGAACCGGGTCTTGAACCGGGTCAAAACCGGAACCTAAACCATCTGAACCGGAACCGGCGGTTTATATCCTGTTAAGGTTCAGGTTCCGGTTCAAGATTTTCACAAACCGGAACCGGCGGTTCACGAACCGGAACCGGCGGTTCATGAACCGTGGCCATGTATAGCTCCGCCTGATGCTGCATCCAGCATTGGTCTTGACTGTGCTCCTAACCCATTGTAGAAACCATTAATAACCATCCAATCAGGCATCCCATGATGAGGACACTTTCGAAGCATCTCCTTATAACGTTCCCAAGCCTCACACAAAGATTCACCAGATTGCTGTGCAAATTGAGTTAGCGCGTTCCTTATTGCTGCAGTTTTAGCCATGGGGAAGAATTTTGTGAGAAACTTCTGAGCAAGATCCTCCCAAGTAGTGATGGAACCGGCTGGTAGAGAATGTAACCAGCCCTTTGCCTTATCCCTTAAAGAGAATGGGAAAAGTCTTAATTTGATAGCATCCTCCGACACACCATTGAATTTTAAAGTGTCACAAATCTCGATAAAGTCCCTGATGTGCGTATTAGGATCCTCCGTTGAAGCTCCCCCAAACTGAACTGAGTTCTGCACCATCTGAATTGTGCTTGGCTTGATTTCAAAAGAATTAGCTGCAATGGCTGGCCTGACAATACTAGACTGAATGTCATCGATCTTTGGCTGAGAATAGTCCTTCAAAGCTTTGGTAGTTGCTGCTACTCTGTCGCCCATTGTTGCTTCTTCTATCACTTCAAGTTCTTCTATCGCTTCAAGCTCTTCTTCTTCCAGCTTAGCTTTCAGAGTTTGAGAACGTGTTCGCATAAACAACTTAAGATCCTTATACTGGCAGAGCGAGAAAACACGATGTGAGAGAAAAAAAACGATCCAAGTCAGTTAAGTTTAACCTCCGTTGATGTTAAACACAAATTTTGAAAATAACACCGAAGTCCCCGGCAGCGGCGCCAAAAACTTGTTGGCTCGAAAACTAACTGCGCAAGTGTACGCGGTCACAAGTAATATAATAAATTCGATCCCACGAAGACTTGGTGTTTGTTCAGAAATAGTGCTTAAGCAACGACGTATGATTACACAACAAACTGCTTGAATAAATATAAAAGGGGTGTTTTGTTATATTTTTTTAATTGATTAATTAAATTAATAATATTAAATAATTCAAACTACTTAATTTAATTAAATGAAAATTTATATGTGATAAAAACATGGGATTCTAATTTCCTTATTTATTTCATTTAGAATTGATGCCTTAATTTCAAAGTAATTTTGATAATTACGAAAGCTAGCCGGGAACACGAAACTAACATAAGCGCCTTTCAGCCTTAACTCATATCAAACCACACGAACATCCACTTAAAAAGATAGAAGTCATGTGGACACCTTTTATGCTTAGACCCTAGATGTCTATAAGATTTGAAAACATAACTGGTTTATGAATAAATTCCTTTATTATGACTACATAGGGTGATGTGATCCAAAATCCTACCACTTATCGTAAATGTACATGACAATTACGAACCTATGCTAACATGGCAAATTCTAAATTCCTAAATCCACTTTCGCATTCATTAGGAATTAATAATTTAGACGTTAGCTACGCATCTAATAAATTAAGCGCAACCACATTAGGCAATCTGAATATTTATCGAAATACAAATTATTAAGGCATCTAATTACTAAATTACGTAAATAAATCCATTAGAATCCCATGACGGCGATTAGTTCATAATTAAACGAATCGTCATCATGGGATTAATTGAAATCATAATATTAATACTAATAATAATAATAACAATAATAATAATAATAATAATAATAATAATAATAATAACAACAACAACAACAATAATAATAATAATAATAACAACAATAATAATAATAATAATAAAACTAAATTAAAAATTACGATAAATTAAATATGAATATTACAAGAGTTAGAAAGTAGAACCGCAATTTGCTTCCAAGGAAAGAAAAGAGCGCTCCAAATAATCCCCGTAAAATAAGCGTCTAGAAAATAGAACCCAAAAATAACTTCCAACGAAAGAAAAGAGCACTCCAAAATAATTGCCTTAAAAATCTTCACCCGAAATAAAATTTATACTAGATTTACAGAAAATTAAAATGTATAAAATGGAACTGAATTACAACAAAGGAAGGCTAGAGAGAATAGGACTGATTTATTAGAGAGAATGCAGTCGAGGTGTGTTTTAAATCCTACTACAAATGCTTCTATTTATAGGCCAAAATAGCACACCAGTAATAGAAAATTCCGCTGAAATCAGTGATAAAATGTCAACCAAGCCGCCCATTTACGACCCGCCAACTCTGGTTTCTTTTAGCACATGATTAATACAGCTGAAAACCAGTTTCGGAACATGGAGGTGAGCTGCACGAGGGAGACTTTTTCCTTCTTGTTTCCGGCGCGTGGTTCCACTGTTGAGAGGCGCGTGTGATTCTGAGAGATGCAGCCAACAGATTTGAAATTTTGTACCACTTTGTTCAAGTTTTAATCATTTCTTTTTTTAATTCCTTGAACGATTCTTTTACTTTATTGACAAACAAGTTCAATTTGTAAAAGAACCTGGCCACAATTCATTTTGTAGCCATCCAATCAACCGGCTAAACAATTGCCACTCACCAGGGACTATTTTATTTTTATATGAAAGGGCTCCGTAAAAATGCTTTTTAACTCGCACAGCTTATAATCTTTAATTAATAAATAATTAATTTAATTCAAAAATTATAAAAATAAATATCTAATATTATTAGATATTTATAAATATAATTTTCTAAATCAATAAAATTATTTAATAATATAAATAAATCCTTATTGTCTAAGCTGTTAGTGTAAGTGCCCTAGAGGCAATACATTGTTTATCTTGATAAACCTTTATGTTATTTGATTATTTAATAAATGTATTTATTATGACTTTAATTACTGCAATATATTAGCATAATAAATGTCCTTAGAATAACGATACACATTATATAGTTTAAGTATATAACTTGAATTTGAGATTATATAATATATCATATTCTTAAAGGTCCCTAGTTGAGTATTATTATACAGGACAATAATAATACATAAATAGACTAGTATGTTTTTGACTGATATCCACATCTCATTGGTTATAAGTATGGAGATACTAAAGTCAATACATAGGTACATGTAGGGGTACATGGTACTGGACAGACCCACCGTGAGATTCTTCATGTTAATTAAGTCATAAGAAAGACTCACAGTGATAATGGTGTAATGATCCTTTGACTTGAGATCATTATATTTCTATACGAGGATAATATACTTTGACTACATTAAAAGTTACCTTTGACCAGGTAATGATAAAAGTGGACATCGGGTATATTGTGAGTCGTATGAGAAATATGAATGATAGATAAAGGATTTAACCCTCCTATGATTAGGAGAGATATTATTGGCCTCTTGATTGAGTGAGACTATAAAATGCATGGCCGTGCTCAAATAATGATTTGTCTTAATAGTCTACTCATGGATCAAGTAAACCCGGATTAAATTATGAAGAGGATGACAATAAACATGCCTCGAGTTTAATCTATAATATTTGGTTAAAGGGATTATATTACACTGGAACATTAATCACAAAAGGTTTATCGAATCACGATTTAATTATTATTTAATTGGGTAGCAATGATGTATTACTAGATACCGCTCATTGTTTATAATTTTATTGGAGAATAAAATTATTGCCAAAATAAATAATAACCTACAGGGTCACACACATAGAACATTTTAAAGGAAGAATTAATTTAAATTATGAATTTAAATTAATTAATGATAAAGATGGATTTTATTATATTAATTAAGTGGGACTTAATTAAGCTATAATAAAATGCAAAGACGTATGAGATATGTTTTTTTTATGATTTTAATAATTGAGTATGACTTAATTATTATTATTTAAATAATAGGATTTTATTCTATTATTTAATAAATCAAATTTAGGCTAGGTTTTTGACATGGGCTTTTGGCTTTACACAATCACATATATATAATGATATTGTGTGATGATCTCTTGTGGGAGAACACACAGCAGAAACAAAAGCCTAAGCCGCATAAACCAAACCCTAAAATCTTTATCTTTTCATTGGAGGCTAGTACCTCCCTTTCGTACAAGATCGTGAGACGCTCTTGGGGTGTTCGTGTGGATACCGTAGAGGAGTTTTCGAAGAGGAAGCTCTGTGATTGCATCTCCATCGTTCTTAATTCGTAAAGCTTTATTACAAGGTAAATGTTTCTATCTACCATGATTATCCGGACATTATACATGGATCCTGGCTTGGTTTCGATTTAATTTTACCGTTCTTTCGCTGCGTTTTGATGATCGGAATCAACAATGGCATCAGAGCTACATGTTTAATGGGATAATCTGGTGTTGTTTGATGTATATGATACATATGTTTAACCCTTCTGTTGAATTTTATCTGGCACCGTAATAAAATTTTATGGCTTCTGGATTTTTCTAACGCTTTACTGATTATCACATGGCTGTGATTATGTGTCTGCTACGTTTACTGTATGCTGATAATCATGTTATATGTGTATGAGACACTATAGTAAGCCCATCTATTAAGTTCGTATGATCTGTTAAATTAGCTCTCCTGAGGTTTGCGCTTTTGATGTAATTGTGCGTCTGGATTGCTGCGATTTTAGTTACTATCATGTCTGTCCTGCACCTGTACCAAATGTATGCTCAAGTTGTTGATGATAGTAATATAAACTGAGTGTGTTTATCAATTAATACGTCTGTGCGTATTTTTTGGTTTTACGATCATACAAGTTTTGTCTATCGTTTTAGAGTCTGTTTGCGTCCATTCTGCTGCGTGTTTTTGCTGGGTCTTAGCACACGACTTCTGTACATGCTAAGACATATTTAAGATTATCGTTTTGCTATGTTACTAAGAAGATCGTGACTACTATGTCCTGTATAAGTTAGCAGACTGCGGTTTTTCCGATTCATGCTTTTGTGCTTCTGTTTCTCAGAGAATCTGGTAGCCTATGTATAAGATACATATATATATAATTACGATTGTATGCGTCCTGGTTTCTCTGGACTAAACCTGCGTTAACTGATGTCTCTCATACATGTTAATACGTTTTCTGCAAAACTGCTATACATGTTTCGATTGTCGATAAAAACATGCTTGGTATGCTATGTATTCTGGTTACTACTAGTCAGATTAATATATGTTTCTTCATCACGTCGAGTCTTGTCTGCAAGCATGTTTTGATAGATGTATAGGATACATGTATGATGCTATCTGTTCGTCGCCTTTACTAAGATCAGTATGCATAAGTTTGTACGTTCTTCCGGTAATGCCATGCGTCTGATATGCTGGTTTTAGTGAACACAAGTCTGCCATGCATTGTGCTTGCAAGAGTTTATAAGGATGTATATTTCGGAGCCAATACACAGTAGAAATAAATACGCGTTTCCGAATATGTTTATGCAGTCTAACAAAACAAACTGCTATTTATATGATTACAAGATGAGATTCGTAACCTAAGCAACCAGTTGCAGATTATTAACTCGGGTAGATCAGTTCTTGCTAAGCCTTTATGTATAGTTCATATACATACATGTTTTTGCGTATTCTGCCATGCTAGGTTAAGACATTATGATGTCCAAGATTGTAATATATGTTTGTTGTTAACCTGCAAATCATTGTTACTTTGTTTAAACGTTTTGGAATCACTCTAGAACCACAGTAATAAGGACAGTGACGAACTAGCATGAACTGGGTATTTGCAGCAGGGTTTGTTCTGTGGATACGCATGAAGAACATGCGTATCATCTGATACGAATGAACAAGATGCGTATCATGCTTGCCTCTTTACAGTTTACAGTTTTGTTTCTGCGTATGTTTTCTGTTTAGTATTCAAGCTAGGGTGAGCATGCTAGGTTAAATTTTATATGCGATATTGTTTAACCTGAAAAGCAGAATTTTATTAATTAGTAATTTTGATTACTATATTAATATTTAATTAAAGTATGAAAATTTATTATTTATGATTTGATCATATTTAATTTATGTTGAATAATTATGTGATTATACAACATGTGATGCTTTAATTGCTATGTGAGCATGATGCATGGTTATGGCTCCAAGACCTAGTTTTAGTTTATTTTTAAATTTTTAATTTATGGTTTGTAATAATTAAATACGACTTGCATGTCGTTTTTTTTCTTTTTGTAATTATTTTATCTCGAATACAACTCGAGTTCTTTTGTAAAATGTTTCAAGAGGAGCCTGGAGGCATTCAAGGCAGCTTTGGAAGCGAAGCAAGAGATTTTGTAATAATTAGTTATTACCACCATAGATTGACCTTGATTTTTCCATTAGCTTGGAAAAATCGCATAGGATTGGGCCATAACCATAGCATATTAATTTAGGTGATGCACTTCACATATGATGCATGTGTAGAGTATCAAATGTATGCATGTTTTAATTAGATTAATGATGTATGCATGTATTAGATACGTCACCCATGCCATGCTTGCCATGCTAAACAAGATAAAATCTGTAACGATTCGAGATTTTAAAATGAACAAACGATCATGAGATTTCTGTGTTTATGAAACACGGAATTAAATACGAATTCTCAATTATTTAGATATAGGGAGATTTTGTCAAAAAAAAAATAGGTTTTACCTGTAAGGAAGTTGGGTATTAAGTGAGGCCACTTGTGACTCCTCCAACAACCTGGAAATCAAACTATTGATGAATATTGATTTGAAGTATTTAATTCAAGGAAAAATTGAGAATCTCTTTATGATGGGATCATGGTCGTTTTAATTTTGAAACCCCTTAACAAAATATTAAGTTTTTAATCGGATGCTTTCCAATGAATGAACACTCATTGAATCCTAGATCGATAAGGGGAATGACTGCCAGTGGCAGGGGACTCCTGTCTATCATGGTGAGATGTGACGAATATAAGCGGTTATATTCGATCGTTGAATCATTGGGTCTAACTTAACTGAGTCGTCATAATAAGGTGAAAATAAACGGTTATATTCAATTATTATGAACTTAGAAGCATAGAGTTTGGTTCAAAATCTATTAGATAGACAAGAACAATTGTTGTTCACCAAACTATCCAAGAATTATATATGATATAATTGACAAATGTTGTCTACCTAAATAATCATGTTTTAAGGACTTCCAGTGGTTGACTTAGGATATGACGAAATATGGATCTTGGCTCACTAGAAAGATTTATGGGATAATCTTTCCGATTTAATAGTAAGGGCTATTAATTTGATAAAAATAGTGGGAGATATATTATGAATATATATCATAATCATTTGAACATAATAATAATAACTCAGACAATCTAATGTTTATTTTGTGCTTTTAACATTGTAGATACTAAATAATGACAAACAACACAAACTCTCTATCCGTTCGATCAATCCTTGAGAAGGATAGATTGAAGGAGGATCTGAAGAAGAAGAAGGCTCAACAAGCTTCTACTTCAGGAATATATATATGTTATAGAAGTCAATCTGTCTACTTCTACATCTTGGGTATTGGATACTGGATGTGCTTCTCACATTTGTATAAATGTGCAGGAACTGCAGAGAAGTAGGACTTTGGCTAAGGGAGAAGTGGACCTATGAGTAGGCAATGGAGCAAGAGTTGCTGCTTTAGCCGTAGGAACTTATTATTTATCTTTGCCCTCTGGGCTTGTTTTAGAACTTGAAGACTGTTTTTACGTGCCTGCGATTCGCAGAAACATTATTTCTGTTTCTTGTTTGGACAAGAAAGGTTTTTCGTTTATAATAAAGAACAATAGTTGCTCTTTTGCTTTGAATGAAATAACCTATGGTGTTGCGCGTTTATTTAATGGTTTATATGTTCTTGATTTAGATAATCCTGTCTATAACATAGAAAACAAACAACTTAAAGTTAATGACTCAAATCAAACATACCTCTGGCACTGTCGTCTAGGACATATAAATGAGAAACGCATATCCAAATTACATAAGGATGGATACTTGGATAAGTTTGATTTTGAATCATACGAAAAATGCGAATCTTGTTTGCTTGGTAAGATGACTAAAGCCCCTTTTACTGGTAAGGGTCAAAGGGCCACTGAACGTTTGGAGCTAATACATAGTGATGTATGTGGCCCAATGCGTGTGATGGCTAGAGGAGGCTACTACTACTTCATAACATTTACTGATGACTTCAGTAGATATGGATATGTATATCTTATGAAGAATAAATCCGATTTTTTTTTAAAAAAAAATTCAAGGAATACAAGGCTGAAGTAGAGAAGCAAATAGGCGGAGGTGCAAGTATTAAAATCTTACGATCTGATCGTGGGGGTGAATACTTAAGCACCGAATTTAAAGAGTATTTAAAGGAGTGTGGTATTGTATCACAACTCACTCCGCTAAGAACACCTCAATGGAATGGAGTTTCAGAGAGGAGAAATCGTACCTTGTTGGACATGGTGCGATTGATGATGAGTCATGCAGATCTTCCAATAAGTTTCTGGGGTCACGCTCTAGAAACAACGGCTTTCACACTTAATCGTGTTCCTACTAAGAAGGTTCAATAGACTCCATATGAGATATGGAAGAGAAACGGTCAGGCATGAACTTTATGAAAGTTTGGGGATGCAAGGCGTTTGTGAAACGTCAAGTATGAGATAAGCTTGGACCTAAATCCGAAGAATGCATATTTGTGGGATACCCTAATGAAATAAAGGCGTATTTATAGTCCCTCTGAGCAGAAAGTGTTTATTGCTCGAGATGCTTTCTTTATGGAAAGAGATTTTGTTTCTAAAAGAAACAGTGGGAGAACTATAGATATCGATGAGGATCGAGAACCACTAAATAGCATTGAACCTGAAGTGGAACAGGAGCAGGATAACGCTCAAGAAATAAAGGTTGTTCGTAGATCTGGTAGAATTCGCCATGAGCCAGAGAGATATAGATTTCTATTGACTCAATGAGGTGATTTGATGCTCATAGATGAAGATGAGCCTCTCACATACCAAGATGCTATGAACAGTCCAGTCTCTAGGAGATGGAATATTCGTTTTTGATGAAATAGTCAAACAGTATGGCTTTGATTAAAACGAAGATGAACCTTGTGTTTACAAGAAGGTTAGTGGGAGCCATATGGCATTCATAGTATTATATGTTGATGATATATTACTAATGGGGAATGACATATCTTCTCTAAAGCATGTTAAGACTAGGTAAGGGAGCAACTTCTCTATGAAAGACTTAGGAGATACATCCTACATTCGAGGAATGAGGATCTATAGGGATAGATCTAGAAGGATGATCGGTCTAAGTCAGAGTACATACATTGATAAGATTTTGCATCGTTTTGGTATGCAAAATGTGAAAAGGGGATGTGTCCCCGTGTCTCAAGGGATAACGATCTCTCAAGACCTGTGTCCGAAATCATTGGATGATAAGGACAACATGAGGAAGGTTCCATATGCCTCAGCAATTGGATATATCATGTATGCAATGGTATGTATTCGACCTGATGTCTCGTATGCTTTGAGCATGACGAGCATATTCTTGGAGTATGGAGGAGAGGAGAAACTGATTGTAAAAGGTTACACCGATGCAAGTTTCCAAACAGACAGGGATGATACTGTATCATAGTCTGTTTTTTTGTTTTGTCTAAATGGAATTACTGTAAGCTAGAATAGTTCATAGCAAGAAACAGTCGCTGATTCTACGATGGAGGTTGAGTACATTGCAGCTTGTGAAGCGGCAAAGGAAGATGTTTGGATTCGAAAATTCATTGCTGAATTGGGAGTAGTTCCATCGATCGCAGATCCCATAAACTAGTACTGCGATAATAATGGAGCCGTTGCACAGGCTAAAGAACCTAGATCTTAATCCCGATCCAAACATATACTCAAGAGATTTCACCTAATTCGAGAGATAAATGAAAGGGGTGATACACGCATATGTAAAGCACACACAAATGATAACATAGCAGACTCACTGACCAAAGGCCTGTCGCAGCAGAAGCACGACGGTCACACTAGTTCCATGGGTATTAGATACATGGATGATTGGCTCTAGTGCAAGTGGGAGATTGTTAGTGTAAGTGCCCTAGAGGCAATACATTGTTTATCTTGATAAACCTTTATGTTATTTGATTATTTAATAAATGTATTTATTATGACTTTAATTACTGCGATATATTAGCATAATAAATGTCCTTAGAATAACGATACACATTATATAGTTTAAGTATATAACTTGAATTTGAGATTATATAATATATCATATTCTTAAAGGTCCCTAGTTGAGTATTATTATACAGGACAATAATAATACATAAATAGACTAGTATGTTTTTGACTGATAACCACATCTCATTGGTTATAAGTATGGAGATACTAAAGTCAATACATAGGTACATGTAGGGGTACATGGTACTGGACAGACCCACCGTGAGATTCTTCATGTTAATTAAGTCATAAGAAAGACTCACAGTGATAATGGTGTAATGATCCTTTGACTTGAGATCATTATATTTCTATACGAGGATAATATACTTTGACTACATTAAAAGTTACCTTTGACCAGGTAATGATAAAAGTGGACATCGGGTATATTGTGAGTCGTATGAGAAATATGAATGATAGATAAAGGATTTAACCCTCCTATGATTAGGAGAGATATTATTGGCCTCTTGATTGAGTGAGACTATAAAATGCATGGCCGTGCTCAAATAATGATTTGTCTTAATAGTCTACTCATGGATCAAGTAAACCCGGATTAAATTATGAAGAGGATGACAATAAACATGCCTCGAGTTTAATCTATAATATTTGGTTAAAGGGATTATATTACACTGGAACATTAATCACAAAAGGTTTATCGAATCACGATTTAATTATTATTTAATTGGGTAGCAATGATGTATTACTAGATACCGCTCATTGTTTATAATTTTATTGGAGAATAAAATTATTGCCAAAATAAATAATAACCTACAGGGTCACACACATAGAACATTTTAAAGGAAGAATTAATTTAAATTATGAATTTAAATTAATTAATGATAAAGATGGATTTTATTATATTAATTAAGTGGGACTTAATTAAGCTATAATAAAATGCAAAGACGTATGAGATATGTTTTTTTTATGATTTTAATAATTGAGTATGACTTAATTATTATTATTTAAATAATAGGATTTTATTCTATTATTTAATAAATCAAATTTAGGCTAGGTTTTTGACATGGGCTTTTGGCTTTACACAATCACATATATATAATGATATTGTGTGATGATCTCTTGTGGGAGAACACACAGCAGAAACAAAAGCCTAAGCCGCATAAACCAAACCCTAAAATCTTTATCTTTTCATTGGAGGCTAGTACCTCCCTTTCGTACAAGATCGTGAGACGCTCTTGGGGTGTTCGTGTGGATACCGTAGAGGAGTTTTCGAAGAGGAAGCTCTGTGATTGCATCTCCATCGTTCTTAATTCGTAAAGCTTTATTACAAGGTAAATGTTTCTATCTACCATGATTATCCGGACATTATACATGGATCCTGGCTTGGTTTCGATTTAATTTTACCGTTCTTTCGCTGCGTTTTGATGATCGGAATCAACATAAGCTGCGGTCTCTGGCCGTCTGGAACCGGACTCCTTTTGCTTAACAGAAAATATATCAATTCCAACCGGGGTTCCAGCTTTAAGAAAATATCACTTTCCATATTTTTGTGATAATTCTTATTTCTTCATTGCTCGTCCAGATATATGCTACGGTCTCTTCAGGATCTAAAACCGGGCTCCTTTTGGTTAACGAAAAATATAACAATTCCAACCGGGGTTTCAGCATTAAGAATATATCACTCAGAATTTCTTTATGATAATTCTTTTTTCTCATGGCCAGTCCACCTTGCTCTCTTGGCAACTCTAAATTCCGAATTGAGGCAGAAATCCACCATTTTTAGCCTTTTATCGCCACAATACCTAAAGTTGCGAGTTCTGCACAACAAAGACTTAATTAACAACAAAACGAATTAAAAGACACAACATATTTAAGGACAAACCACCAATCTAGGTCCAATTAGTGCATAATTAGTGGATATAAAATCCACTTATCAAGTACAAAGCTAATGGTGAGGTTGAACGTTATAAAGCTCGACTTGTGGCCAAGGGATTCACCCAAACTGAAGGCCTATATTACTTTGAAACTTTTGCACCTGTGGCCAAAATGACCACTGTGAGAATTCTGTTAACTTTTGCTGCTGCTTTTAACTGGAAAGTTCATCAAATGGATGTCACCAATGCATTTCTGCATGGTGATCTTCATGAGGATGTTTATATGACATTGCCTCCGGGTCTAGCTCATTTTACTGGTAAACCATTCCCTTCTTCTTCTTCTACTACTTGGGTCTGTAAGCTTATTAAATCCTTATATGGGCTTAAATAGTCACCTAGATGTTGGTATCTCAAACTGGCTGAGGCTTTACTTGTCTTTGGATTGGTACAATGTCCTACTGATCACAGTTTATTCACTTTACATAGAGATGGACAATTTGTGGCTGTCTTAGTGTATGTTGATGACCTTATGATTACTGGTTCGTCACCTAACTTGATTGCTCAAGTTCAAGAGTTTCTTAAGACTAAGTTCAATATCAAGGATTTGGGTCATATGAATTATTTTTTGGGTCTTGAGATTGCACGTTCAGATGCTGGTATATATTTACATCAACATAAATACTGTTTGGACATTCTTCATGATACTGGTTTAATGGGTGCTAAACCATCTTTAATTCCAATAGAGCAGAACCATAATCTGCAGAAATCTACTTCTCTTCCGCTGGTTGGCTCAGATATTAAACTTTTTTGACGTTTGGTTGGTCGACTAATCTATTTGACTATTACTCGTCCTGATTTGAGTTATGCAGTGCATACTTTAGCACAGTTTATTGCTCAACCACTGCAGGATCATCTTGATGCTGCTTATCGTGTTGTTCGATATCTTAAAAATGCACTTGGTCAAGGATTACTTTTTCCTGCTAATAACAATTTACAACTTCGTGCTTATTGTGATGCTGACTGGGGTGGTTGTCTTGACACTAGATGTTCCCTCACAGGCTATTGTGTTATGCTTGGGTCTGCTCTTGTATCTTGGAAATGCAAGAAACAAGTAACTATTTCTAAGTCCTCCAGTGAATCTGAATACAGGGCCTTAGGAGACACAACCTGTGAACTGCTTTGGGTTACTTCCATCCTGAAAACACTTGGTCATTCTACTACTACTGCAATTCCTCTTTATTGTGACAATAAGTCTGCACTATACATTGCCTCTAATCTTGTGTTTCATGAACGTACGAATCACGTCGAAATTGATTGTCATTTTGTTCGACAAAAACTTCAGCAAGGTTTTATTGAGACATTTCATATCAGTTCTGCAGAGCAACCTGCTGATTTACTTACTAAAGCTCTTGCTTCCAGTCAGTTGGCCTATCTGATGTCCAAGTTGGGTGTTTCCAATTTGTTCTCTCCCAACTTGAGGGGGGATGTTAGCTCAAGCAATGTTATCAAAGCATCACAAACACGAGCTCCTGCAAGACTCACGAGCAACTGCAAGACTGATGTGGCAAGCAAGGCTGGCAAGGCTGACATGGCATCAGGTGTGAGAGCTGTCATTAGCTGTTAGTTAGTTAGTTACATTTTTGTATAGATATAGGCAGTGTATGTAATTGTAGTGAAGTACTATAAATACTCCTCTTGTATTCTGTTATTTGTGTGAATGAAGATACAGTTTACATTGCTCTAAATACATTGTTCATTTCATCATCTTCTTCATCTACTGTTAGTTTCTGAGAATAGGCATAGCTCATATGCGATGTTGCATGGTCATAAAGGGCACCTCCAGCGTCGATGGTTATTTTGGATATGTATGTTGTGTTTTTGTGTTATTTCGATAATCTTCTCTATCATTTTTGCCATTTACTTTTTATTTATTTTTTGTTTTAATAATTAATCAGCAGCCATGTGGTGAAACAACTTAATGTCCGTTACTGATTTTTAACAGAGTGGTTGTAATAAAATGCTAAGATAATGTTAGTGATTTTAAAAAATCAATTTATAGTTTGGTGATTGAATTTTAAAAATATAAAAAGTTGAATGTTAAAATAATTCATTTTCCCCTTTTTTTTGTTTGTCCCAGAATAAATTTGGAATTCTCAACATAATTTTTCTAAATACTGTATGTTTTCTTTTAGAAACCGGGGTTCCCAAGTGCCAACACAGTCTCTCTCGTACCCAAACCAGCAACATTCAATAAAAATGCACAATGAATTCGATCATCTATTATATATCTAATACTGCAACATACCCTTACGTGAATCATTTTATTCCACGTCAGCCATTTAACCCCAATCGTTAACTTCCCCGTTATCTACTGATAAGTGCATATTTTTGCATATTTTTATTGCCTATTTATTGCTTGAGTTCATATTTTAATAAATTATTTTGTTGCCTTTCAGGAAATTCGTGAAAAATAAAGAAATGACAAAATAAAGAAATAAAGTGCAAAGAAGGAGAAAAGATGAAGAAAAAGTGCAATAATAAAAGAAGAAGGAAAAAGAATTAGGAGCTTGGAGCAAATTGGAGTATTTCAAACACACCCAAAAAACCTTTGACTTCAAAATTTCAAAAGCTGGTGGCAGAATCTTGAAAAAATGAAAAAAAGTACAGCATGGGTTGTGACTTTAAAATGTTTTCTCCTTGATGTTTTCATATGAAAACTGGATTAGCTACTGGCCTATAAATAAGAGCAGAAAGAGCAGAGAGAGGGAGATACACACGGGGAATAGCCCCAAAGCTGCACACTTTCATTTTTTCAATTCTAGTTTTTCAGCTGCACACTTTTTGCTTTCTCTTGTTTTTTTTTCTCTTTTGCTCATGCTAGCTACACCCTTGTTTTATGTAATTCACCTGATTTGAGTACCCTTAATTTTGTAGCCTTCATTTTTATTTTGTAGTAATTTTCTAAATATTGTAAACACTATATTTCATATTAATGCAAGTTTAATTTTTCTTATTCCTTACATCTTGTTTTTATGTTGAATAAATTTTGTTATTTTCGTAAATCCGTTTAGTGGACAAAGTAGCAAAATGCTAACCACTTAAGGTTGAAAGTAGCAGTTATATTATTTTTTAATGCTCTAATTTTAGTTCTTGCTTTATATCAATAGCTAACCTTTAATCATTCTACCTTACCTTTCTGTCAATCACGCTGTTAACAATCTGTGCAAGTGTAATTTTGTTTTATTTGGCTGATGTTACTACTTAACTTTATAAATTATTTTTAGCCACTTAGTTTTGTCTTTAATTTAGTAAAATGTTAATGGTTCATTTAATTTATAGTATATGCCCATCAATGTCTTCTTTGCCGATTTATTTGCATTAGGGTGTAGATTTCTATTTATTACTTTTGTCATTAATATATTAGTAATATTAATTAGCATGAATTAAAATTGACATTTATATGAACAAAGTATTGGTAGCATTTATTGATGTTTGTTGAATTTTCTAGCTTAGAATTAGTACTTCAGATTGCTAAGTTAAGTTCGGTTCCTATATGGCCATATTTGATTTACTTGTTTGCATGGGCCCAACTCAATTTCAAGTCCAAATTAAATATTATTTCATTGTTTCTCTCTGTGTCCATTTGCGTTATTGAGTCCATTTCTTAATTTATGGTCTACTCCAATATTCTTGTTGCATTTTAATGTTTTGACCCATTTCAGAGCTCGAGTCTGCCTGCAGCCTGCTTGCTTTCCTTCTGCTACAAATTTATACGTTCGTCATGAATTGGTTGATTTTTATAAGTATTTTCTTTTAATTTTGTTTTAATTTATTAGTTGTTAAAATTAGCTAAATTAATATTCTTCTCAAAATTAATTGTTCTAGTTCGCCTAAATTAGGAATTAAGGTTTGCGAAAATATTAGTCTCTGCGGAACGAATCATAATTACTAAAACGATGATCGTGCGCTTGCGATATTTAAATCTCAAGCGTGAGCAAGATAAAAGTAAGAAGACAACAATGTAAATCTCAATATGTGCACATTATTGAGATTCAAGTGGACACACTTGAATTCTCAACATGTGAGGTTCAAGTGGACACACTTGAATTCTCAACATGTGCATATTGATCAATATGTGCATATCTCAATATGTAATTTTGCTTGAATTCCAATGTTCATGCCTTATCTAAGTTAGAAGTTCAATTGGGAGAATTAGTAAACACATTTGCTGAGCAAGAAAAAAATGAGTTTCCAAATCCACCCGAGGTCAACCCTGAATTTCTTATCACTCAAAGACCTATCGATACTTTCGATGATATCATTTCTCCTAGGTCTAATGTTCAAGTTGACACTCCTTTCGGTGGTGATTCCGACGAAGAAGATTCTAATGCTGACATTATTCTTTCTCTAGGTCAAACAAGGAATCCCGATGATTCTGAGTTTGTGGCTTCACCTAGACAACCATCATCTTCTTCTAGTGAACTTTTTCTTTCATCTTCCAAACCTCTTCCCGAAAGAACCAAAGAACATCATACTCAACCGATAGAAGCTAATCTAGTTAAGGAGGTTGTTTTCAGGTCAAATTTGGACGATCATGAGATTGAGTCTCTTCTTAAACAAGATTTTGAATTGCATTACGAGACCAATCGAGAGCTTCACGAATCTTTTAAGGATTTGACCTCGGAAGAGATGTTTGAAGAGATGAAAAATATTTGTTCCAAATGGGAAACCCAACATATGGATAGTTCTTGTGATCCTAATTCTGTTGGTAATTTTTTTTTCGAAGAGCCACCCCCACCTGTTTCTATTTCTTCATTTTCCACTCGTGCTCCATCTTTCATCAAAACTCATGATATTCATGACCAACATCTTATCGTAATTAATTTGCTTAAACAACAAAAAGAAGCATCTTCATGGTCTATGGATGAAGTTAGGAATATGAGTTTTATTCTTGCGCCTAATCGGATCGTTCGAGTGGTTTATGATATTTTTGTGGGTGAGTTTCTAAAATATGTTGGTTGTATAACAAAAATAGTTTTTCCGAGAGCAGGTATTGGTTAGTAAATATTTGTTTTGTACCTCCCATAGTAGAATGTAGGTATGGGGGAGTTACATTGTGTGTGTGTGTGTGTGTTTCTTTTGTATTTGTTGTGTGCGTGAGTTGCTTTTCTTTCGTAATTTTTAGAAGTTTTCAGTCTCCGTCATCCCTTATCAGGTAATATCTCCTCATTCTCTTCGTTTCTCTTGCATTTGCATACATTGAGGACAATGCATGATTTAGGTATGGGGGAGGGTTTTTATTGTAAAATAATGTAAATACATAAAATTGAAAAATCCAAAAAAAAAAAAAATTAAAAAATTGAAAAAATCACAAAAAGAGTTGTAGAATTGTAAATATTAGAGTTCTAATCTTATTCTAGTCTCGTTAATTGATGGCTAGTTGCTTGATGCACCCTTACATACTATGATAATCTTGTGGTCCTTTAACTTTTGATTGAGAAGTGATTTGCTAAGTTCTTGTCCACACACTTACACTAGCAAGGTGAAACTAGTAGACTTATTTGAATTTTGCAAGAAATTAGAAGGTCATGATTAGGTGTAAGATGATTTGGTTTTCATGCTTTGAGTACAAGTAGGTGCACTAAGGATACCTTTACTTGAGATTGATTATGTTCTACCACACCAAGTGAGTTTTGAGCATATATGCACATCTTTTGCATTTATATTCTTTTGCTTGAGTGTCCACTTGTCATTTGCATTGCTAGCCCTTGTTTGAGTTCTTTCTTGAAATACATGACATTGATTGATGATAAGATGATAAAGGCATTTAGGAATAACCCGTATTTCCAAAATATCCACACCATGCTTATGTGATCAATTAGTTAACCCTTTGAGTTTAATCAAATTCTTTCGGTGACACACCACATTACTCGCCTAAGACATTTTTCTTGTACAGCCTTACGTATACTTGATCCCAATTTGTCAAAAGGCTAGTAGGAACTTGAGGGAGTAATAAGGTGTGAGAGATGGGTTTACTCTTGTTCATAACTTTTGAGGAAATATATGTTTTGTGGTTATCTTGTTAGTCGATTTTCTGTAAAGGAGAATTATTGTTGCTTATATTTATCTTAGCTCTCAAAAAAAAAAAAAAAAAAAAAAACAAAAAGAAAAAAAGAAAAAAAAATTGAAAAAAGGAAAAAAAGAAAAAAATATATATATATATATGAGAGCATACTTATGTTTTTGTAATCCTCCTTCATTCGACTAATCAAGTATTTTTCTTAAAAGTAAAAAAATAATGTGTGGGGAGTAAGTTTGGTGTTGTGCATGATTTTCATGGTGACTACTAGCTTTTGACACTTCACCTTGTTTTGGCCTTACTTGACATACCTTGTCCCTAGCCCCATTACAACCCAAATAAAGACCTTTTGATTGTCATCATTAATGTATGTTGTGTTTTAGTTAGAATGATACCGAGTGTCAAGCATGTTTTTGATTTTGCTGGAATTGAGTGATACACTTACCCTTGTGCTTGAGTGAATGTTCTTTTGTGAGTGAAATGTGAGGTATTACTTGTTTCTTTTGCATATGAGATCTCAAGTTTTGACTCTAAGGTGTGCTCTTGTAGACTTAGCATGGTTTCCAATAATTTTTGCACTTGACATGAACTGGTAATCACTCTTGCATGTTTCTTTAAGTAGACTATGTGAATCCTTGTCTTTCCACACCAAGACTTTGCAAATTCATTTTGATTCTTAAGTTGATGTATCATTAGAAGACATGTATGTGTGGTGTTGCATTGCCATGTAATCATTTATACGAACTAGATGGATTTTGTGGGTACATTCACTATAGGCCCTCACGAGATCTCACTCGTCCACTAGGGCTGCCTAGGGGTTTAAAGGGCTTGTTGCATATGCCAAATGCAATCGTCACACCTACGAAAATGAGTATAGGACTTTTTATCTAGATTTTCTTTTTGTTTTTGTTTTACTCGAGGACGAGCAAAAGATAGGTATGGGGGCATTTGATAAGTGCATATTTTTACATATTTTTATTGCCTATTTATTGCTTGAATTCGTATTTTAATAATTTATTTTGTTGCATTTCAGGAAATTTGAAGAAAAATAAAGAAATGGAAAAATAAAAGAATAAAGAGCAAGGAAGGGCCAAAAAGAGAAGAAAATGACCAAAATGCAAAAAGGCAAAAGAATTAGGAGTTTGGTAAAGAGGGAAAGCTTAAGGAGTCCGGTTCCAGACCCTCAGTAGACCGCAGCGCGGAACATAAGAATTTAATTTTTCCTTATAAATAATTTATTTAAATTAGAAAATTATATTTATAAATATCTAATAATATTAGGTATTTATTTTTATAATTTCTGAATTAAATTAATTATTTATTAATTAAAGATTATAAGTTGTGCGGGTTAAAAAACATTTCTGCAGAGCCCATCTTACAAGTCAAAGCCGCCTGTCTTAATTTCTAGCAGTGAATCTTGAAAAAATTTTGCAGCAAGATCTTGGCCTCCTTTTCATGTAATCAACTTTTACATTCATATGTAAATTAGTTTATTAGTATAGCCTATAAATAGAACCCAATATTTATTAGAAGGACAGACCCGAGGGAATAGCCCCTTAGATTAGGATTAGAACCTCTTAGTATTAGTTTCCTTTGCAGCTTGTAAACATTTCATCTATATAAGTAATTTTTATTATGTTTTAATTTGTTTAAATTTCGTAGCATTCACTCCCCTGTTTTAGTTATAATATAGATACAAAGCCCATCTTATTTCTTTGCCTTACTTTCAATTCACTGATTTCTATCCCTGTTCACTACCTCTCCTCTTTCGCTGCGAACTCCCACCATATCTTCATTCCCTCATTCTTCGTTTCTTCCTAAATCAACCCCATCCCCTCCTCTTTAATTCGTTAACCCAAGCTCCCCTGGTTCGATTTCAAACACAAAGCCCAGCTTGTCTTCTTACTTCCTCCCTTTTCCTCATTTCGTGTCACTGCAAATCGAATCCACTCCCTTGTTTATTTCATTCTGCAACCCCTCCCCTATCTCTCTCCATCATCTCTCGCGTCCCTATCTCGATCTCCCTCCCCTGTTCAACGTGAACCCATAAAACCCCCCTTTCATTTTTGTTTAGACTAAGTTTAGTGCAAATGTGTAGTGCCCAATTGGAATTGTTAAGTTTGTAATATTGTAGTTCGAGTTTCGGGTTTTGACGTTGCTGTTTTAGTTGATGCCGAGTCGCCATTGCGTTTTGTAGTGCCGAGTTGATTTAGTTTGATTGAGTTTAGCTTGGTTTCGTTTTGAGTCAATGAGTCCAGAGTTTTCTGTTTGTTAAGTTAATTGCTGTGCTGAGTTCGTTCGGATTTGTAGTTTGTTGATTGCGTGCTATGCTAAAGTTGCTTTTTGTTTGCTGGCTACCTGTATCGATTCACTGATTGTATTGGCTTTGGTTCGACTTCTGTAGTCCTTGGCTATGTTAGTAGTTGAACCGAGTTTGTACTGAGGAAGTTCGAGTGGTTTATTGTTCCGAGTTTTGCAAATGTCGTGTAGCTTAGTTCTGTTTGCTGCGTTGCCGATTGTTTTAAGTCACCAGTTGCTGTCTTCGATTTGTTTATTTAGCTGTTAACCATCGATTGGGAGAATGGGGGTTGTTAAGTTGTAATCTTTATGTTGGAGTTTTAGTGATAAATTAGTGAATAATCTGTTGTGTTCATTGTGTTGGTTTTGACCCCGCAGTTTCTGAGTTGCGTTGCTTTTGTGTTACGTTCCTGGTGGAGTTGTAGGCATAGTTTTGTGTTCGAGTTTTGCTGCGAGTCGTCATTGAATGATAACGCGAGTGTTGAATGTTTAACAGTGATATTGGCGTCGAGTTTTCGTGCTGCAGTTTTGTTTTTGGTCAATTTAGTACTGATTCTGTCTTCATGTGTTAAAGTCGCTGAGTTGCAAGTCCAGAAGTCTGTGTTTTCTTGTACTGTGTTCGAGTTGTTGGTTTGGATTCCGAATGGTGTTGCGGCTTTGTCTGTGGTGTCCTAGTCTCATAGCTATTTTCGATGTTCTTGTTGTGTTTTTTTTTTTTTTTTTTTTTTCGGTCAATTTTTCTTGTGTGAATGGTGATTTCATGGCTAGTTAAATTTACGAATGACACATGTCAAAATTTTATTAAAATTTTCTGTAAATAAAATTAGTTCGACTTTTTACTTTTAATAATTTTTAGAAAAATTTAGTTTTTGTTCTTTTCATAAATTAGTTTAGAGTTAGAATAATAATTTAATTTTCAGTTTAAAATAGATTAAAAATTCCTTTTAGTAATTAATTAGTAAAACCAAAAATTCTCAAAAATCAAAATTGTTCTAATTCGCCTAAATTAGAAATTAAGGATCGCGAATAAAATTAGTCCCTGTGGAACGAATCTTAAATATTAAAACGATGATCGTAAGAAGACAAGAATATTTAATCGCAAGCGCACATTATTGTGTGATCAATAATGTGGTCAAATAATTTTGCAAGCGCTTGTTGAGAATTCTAATTATAATTCTTATAATTAGAATCTTCTTCGTGTGAATCACCACCGAAAGGAGTGTCAACATTAGACCTAAGAGAAATGATATCATTGAAAGTATCGATAGGTCTTTGAGTGATAAGAAATTCAGGGTTGACCTCGGGTGGATTTGGAAACTCATTTTTTTCTTGCTCAGCAAATGTGTTTACTAATTCTCCGAATTGAACTTCTAAATTAGATAAGGCTTGAACATTAGAATTCAACAGTTGCCTATCTTGATCTATGGTTTGCATGAAGTTAATTTGAGAATTCAATAAATCCCCGATACTCTTTTCTAAGGTATTAAGTCGCTCATCTGAATCGTTAAACCCGGGAGGGTTCAACGGTGCTTGAATCGGGTGAGGATAATGACCTTGGTTTGGAAACGGGTAAGAGTTCGGTTCTTGAAGATGCAGAGGCTGAGATTGGTAGCTATGACCTTGGTTCCATGAGAGATCGGGATTATCTCTCCAACCGGAATTAGAAGGCGATGTAGAATGGTCATTTCGAGAGGTTGGTTGAAACGTGGCGTTGACTTGTTGAAAGTCGGGGCCATGTTGAAAATCGTGACTCGGAGAGTTGAAATTTGGGTGCCAAGACGTGTGTGAAGGGCCATTAAGGGTTTCTAAGGCTTCGAGTCGTCTATTAAGAGCATCTAATTCAGAGTTTATTGCAATATCGTTTTCACTATAATGCAAATCACTAAAATTACTAGACGACTCGTTACATACACTAGGTTCCTAATTGACTCACACCACATCGAATTATCCGCTAACTCCTCGTCATAATCCCTTGAGAAATTTGTGTGATTCCCCCACCCGGGATTGTAGGTAGGTACAAATGGGTCATTCCTAAGGGTTTGTTGTTGACACATAAAATTATCTTGCTCAAATTCATAACAATTTCTAAACCCTTGAGTATAAGAATTATAATTTGACCACATTAATACGTAAGGCTATACAAGAAAAAGGTCTTATAATTTTGCAATTATTTGTACCATTTCTTAACATTATTTAAAGTACGATCATCGTCTTAAATATTAAATTTCGGATTTTATTGCGATTAAATTTTTCGGATTAGTTTTCTTTTGCTTGCCTTATTTTTGTTTCGTTTATTTTTAGGAAAGTTTGGAATTTCGGGAATCTTCTCGCGGAGCTCGGAACGAATTGAAATTTTTGGAAGCGTGCTTCGGTAACCCGTATCTCACTCTTTTCGCATTTTTATTTTTAGAAAATCAAAAAAATAAATAAATAAATAAATAAAATTGAAAATTGAAAAATTAAAAAAAATTAGTTGTAAATACATAATTATTGCATCATGCATTTAATCACTTAGGAGCACATCATCTAGATTTTTATTTCTTTGTTTTTAATTTTTCGTACCTTATAAATTGTGGTGATTGCTGGAGGACCCAAAGGTACGTTAAATTCTTATTTCTTTTAGTTAGGACACGTAGTGTAATGCATCCATATTTGTTCACCGCTTTTGTATATATCTCGTTGTTTGTTGCATTATTTGTAGCTTTAATAAAATTAATTAGACGTTTGCCCTAGGAATTTCGCGCTCAATTAGGAAGGTACCTAAGAAACGAAGTAATCATTAATTATTCCGACTCTTTGGTGTCTAGGCAAGCGAAAGCTTACCTGGCCAATTAGGATTTGGTGTCTAGGCTGGTGTTTAGCCTCTTGGCAATGCTTGCACCTACCTGGCCAAGTCGGTCCGAATAAATTCTGATTTACCGAGTTTTGGGTGGTCCTTACAGTTAGGAGCAAGGTCTAGTTCATTTTATTAAGGAACCCAGGTTTAGAATTTTTCTTTTGATTTTTCACCCTTTCTTTTTGTGTGTTTTAATTTTCTTATTTGTTACGTGTTTCTTCTGTGGTTTATGCGAACTGCTTGGATTAGGGATAATTCTGCTAGGCTAGTAAGATCAATCGAGATTGCGTCTTCTTCTGAATCTGAGTCTATAGAAATTCCTGACACCGTAGTGACCATGGAAGTTTCGTTAAAAGACCGTTGTTATCCCACCCGTTCTGCTCAACCCTCGTGTATCACTCTTCCCGCCGTTACTGGTAATAATTTCGAGATTAGAGGTCATCAAATTAGCATGTTACCTAATTTTCGCGGGAGTGACGGTGAGGATCCGTATCTTTTTCTACATGAATTCGAGGAGGTTTGCGCTTTGCAGAAAATCCAACAACTTTCCGATGATTCCATACAGCTTAGACTAATCAACTTCGCTTTAAAAGATAATGCAAAAAAATGGTTGTATAGTCTACCCGTCAATTCGATTTCCACGTGGGAGGGTTTCGTAGTCATCTTTCTGAAAAAATTCTTTCCAAACCATAAGACTACGAAACTCACTAATGAGATTAATCAATTTCGTCAAAAACACAACGAACCATTTTGGACATGTTTTGACCGTTTTAAAAATCTCCTATCTCAATGCCCCCACCACGGAATCGAAAAATGGAGACTCTGTAAGATTGTGTACGAGGCCTTAGATGGTTCAACAACCGCATTGTTGGAATCTATGTGCCAAGGAAAATTCATGGAGAAAGACGAGGACGAGGGATGGGAGTTTTTCGAAGATTTTGCGGAAAAGACTATGTTGTGGGAATCGACTAGGGAGCCCACTCGAGAACCCGAGAAATCAAACGATTCAAATGCTACCATGCATCAAAGGGGATTACATCAAGTTGGTAACTCTATCGCGACCGAGGCTAAATTAGCCACTCTCACTCGACGTTTAGAAGCCTTAGAAACCAACGGGTCTCCCTCCCAAGTATCCATGTGCTCAAATTTTAACCCAACCAATCAGGGGATGCAAAATCCTCAAGACTTTCAACAAGTCAATGCAATGTTCCAACCGGGTCCTCGAAATGATCCTTATGCTCCTACTTATAACCCCGGTTGGAAAAATCACCCGAACTTTTCTTGGAATCAAGGTCAAGGTCAACAACCTCACCCCACACAATTCCAAAATCAACCTCCGGTTTTTCATAAACCGCACTCAAATCCATTTCCACATCAAAATCATGCTCCTTATCCAAGTCAAGCTCCTTCCCACCCTCCCGGTTTTTCTGAGTCGGATAAGCGCCTTACATCGATGGAGAAAAATATTGAAGCGCTTCTCAAATCCACCAGTAATTTGGCTCAATCGCAACAAACCTTCCTACAAACCATGACTCAAGATAGGCAAGTCTTAAATGCTAGCACCCAAGCCATATCAAAGTTAGAGGTTCAAGTGAGCCAATTAGCTAATGCCATCCATGAGCGTGAGAAGAATAAGTTTCCGAGTCAACCTGAGATCAACCCTAAATTCCCTATCAATCAAAGACCTCACGAGAATGTGAATGCCATCATCTCTTTAAGGTCGGGAAACAAAGTTGATAATCACGTAGGTGTCGAGTCCCCCGAAGAGAATGAGTCAAACGTTGAACCGACACCTACTCTCGATCTTTCAAATCAAAATCCGGTTCCCGTCTCTTCACCTCTTTCTAGTCAGCCATCTTCTTCGAGTGGACCAACCTCGGAGCCCGTTCCCGAAGAACAAGTCTATAAACCGAAGGCTCCGTACCCACAACGCCTCGTTTCTCCTAAACAAACGGTCCAAATGGAGCAAATTCTGGAAGTATTCAAACAAGTCAAGATAAACATTCCTCTTTTAGACATGATTCAACAAGTTCCCTCTTATGCAAAATGTCTTAAAGAGTTGTGTACTCATAAACGAACCACCCAAGTCCCTAAGAAAGCCTTCTTGACATCTCAAGTGAGCTCAATTCTTTCTAACCAAATTCCCGTGAAGTACAAGGACCCCGGTTGTCCAACTATTTCATGTGTCATAGGTAACACTTTAGTGGACAAGGCTTTACTTGACTTAGGTGCTAGTGTGAACTTGCTTCCATTTTCCGTTTATCAAGCCCTAGGTTTAGGCGAGCTCAAAAAGACCAATATGACACTTCAACTTGCCGATCGTTCTATAAAAATGCCCAAAGGACTAATTGAAGATGTCTTGATTAAAATTGGTGATTTTATCTTCCCAGTTGACTTTGTTGTTCTCGAGACCCAACCCGTCATAAATCCTAAGAACCAAATTCCTGTCATCTTAGGAAGACCTTTTCTGGCTACATCCAATGCCTTGATCAATTGTAGGAATGGTTCGATGAAACTCACTTTCGGTAACATGACCATTGACCTTAACATTTTCAATGTCGGAAAAGAACCCAATGAGCTTTATGAACCATCAATAGGGGTTAACGTGGTCAACAAGTTTGCCACATGGTCTAGTTTCGAAGATAGTGAGATTGAATCTCTTCTTGCTGAGGATTTCAAAGTCAACCAAGAGTCTACTCGAGAGTATGTTGATTCCTTGAGAGATATGACTTCGGAAGAGATGTTGAGAGAGTTAAATGCGATTTGTTCTCCGTGGGAGATCCCATCCGAGATTGTTAGTGAGCCCGTTGTTAAGAGTCCTGTTGGACCACCGCCACCTGCATTTGAGTTGACTTTTTATCATCCCGAGTTTGATCAACATCCTTTAGGAGAAACCAGACCCTCGCCTTTTGTCATTCCTAGTGATTCGACCTCGAACCAAACTTTCATTATCCCTAATCTGCTTAAACAAAATAAAGAAGCCTCAAGTTGGTTTAGGGAAAACACTAGTGATTCTTGTCCTAATAGGTTGTATGATCCTATGTTGCTGGAGAAAATTTGTTCTAATCCAAATTTTCAAAAATGTCTTGAATTTTTCTCACAGCTTCATCCCAATTTTCCTACTGGAATCGGCTGATTCGCTTTTATTTCTTTACCTCCCCTCGTGAAGTCCAGGTATGGGGGAGGAATTGTGTGAGTCAGTTGTTTTTCTTTTGTCTTTTTCGTCTCCATCATCCTTGTCAGGTATTATCTCCTCATTCTCCTTTACTCATTTCTCTTGCATTTGCATTTGCATACATTGAGGACAATGCATGATTTAGGTATGGGGGAGGTTTTTAGTGAATATATATATAAAAAAAAAAAAAATCAGAAAATCCAAAAAAATGAAAAAAATAAAAATCACAAAAAGAGTCGTAGAATTGTAAATATTAGAGTTCTCATCTTATTCTAGTCTCGTTAATTGATGACTAGTTGCTTGATGCACCCTTACATGCTATGATAATCTTGTGGTCCGTTAGCTTTTGATTGAGAAGTGATTTGCTAAGTTCTTGTCCACACACTTACACTAACAAGGTGAAACTAGTAGACTTATTTGAATTGTGCAAGAAATTAGAAGGTCATGATTAGGTGTAAGATGATTTGGTTTTCATGCTTTGAGTACAAGTAGGTGCACTAAGGATACCTTTACTTGAGATTGATTATGTTCTACCACACCAAGTGAGTTTTGAGCCTACGTGCATATCTTTTGCATTTATATTCGCTTGCTTGAATGTCCACTTGTCATTTGCATTGCTAGCACTTGTTTGAGTTCTTTCTTGAAATACATGACATTGAATGATGATAAGATGATAAAGGTATTTAGGAATAACCCGTATTTCCAAAATATCCACACCATTCTTATGTGATCAATTAGTTACCCTTTTGAGCCTAATCAAATTCTTTCGGTGACACACCCCATTACTCGCCTAAGACCTTTTTCTTGTATAGCCTTACGTATTCTTGATCCCAATTTGTCAAAGGCTAGTAGGAACTTGAGGGAGTAATAAGGTGTGTGAAATGGGTTTACTTTTGAGGAAATATATGTTTTGTTGGTTACCTTGTTAGTCGATTTTCAATTTAAAGGGAGGATTATGGTTGCTTATATTTATCTTAGCTCTCATAAAAAAAAAAGAAGAAAAAAAAAAGAAGAAAAAAAAAAAGAAAAAGAAAAAGAAAAAGAAAAATATATATGAGAGCATACTTATGTTTTTGTAATCCTCCTTCATTCGACTAATCAAGTCTTTTTGTTAAAAGTAGAAAATAATGTGTGGGGAGTAAGTTTGGTGTTGTGCATGATTTTCATGGTGACTACTAGCTTTTGACACTTCACCTTGTTTTGGCCTTACTTGACGTACCTTGTCCCTAGCCCCATTACAACCCAAATAAAGACCTTTTGATTATCATCATTAATGTATGTTGTGTTCAAGTTAGAATGATACCAAGTGTCAAGCATGTTTTTGATTTTGTTGGAATTGAGTGATACACTTACCCTTGTTCTTGAGTGAATATTCTTTTGTGAGTGAAATGTGAGGTATTACTTGTTTCTTTTGCATATGAAATCTCAAGTTTTGACTCTAAGGTGTGTTCTTGTGGACTTAGCATGGTTTCCAATAATTTTTGCACTTGACATGAACTGGTAATCACTCTTGCATGTTTCTTTAAGTAGACTATGTGAATCCTTGCCTTTCCACACCAAGACTTTGCAAATTTATTTTGATTCTTAAGTTGATGTATCATTAGAGGACATGTATGTGTGGTGTTGCATTGCCATGTAATCTTTTATACGAACTAGATGGATTTTGTGGGTACATTCACTATAGGCCCTCACGAGACCGTACTCGTCCACTAGGGCTGCCTAGGGGTTTAAAGGGCTTGTTGCATATGCCAAATGCAATCGTCACACCTACGAAAAGGAGTATAAGACTTTTTATCTAGATATCTTTTTGTTTTTGTTTTACTCGAGGACGAGCAAAGGATAGGTATGGGGGCATTTGATAAGTGCATAATTTTGCATATTTTTATTGCCTATTTATTGCTTGAGTTCGTATTTTAATAAATTATTTTGTTGCATTTCAGGAAATTCGTGAAAAATAAAGAAATGACAAAATAAAGAAATAAAGTGCAAAGAAGGAGAAAAGATGAAGAAAAAGTGCAATAATAAAAGAAGAAGGAAAAAGAATTAGGAGCTTGGAGCAAATTGGAGTATTTCAAACACACCCAAAAAAAAAACCTTTGACTTCAAAATTTCAAAAGCTGGTGGCAGAATCTTGAAAAAATGAAAAAAAGTACAGCATGGGTTGTGACTTTAAAATGTTTTCTCCTTGATGTTTTCATATGAAAACTGGATTAGCTACTGGCCTATAAATAAGAGCAGAAAGAGCAGAGAGAGGGGGATACACACGGGTGAAAACCCCAAGCTGCACACTTTCACTTTTCCAATTCTTGTTTTTCTGTTGCACACTTTTAATTCACCTTATTAGAGTACCCTTAATTTTGTATCCCTCATCTTTATTTTTTGTAGTAAATTCTAGATATTGTAAACACTTTATTTCATTTTAATGCAAGTTTTAATTTTTCTTATTCCTTACATCTTGTTTTTTTTATGTTGAATTAATTTCGTCATTTTCGTAAATCCGATTAGTGGACAAAATAGCGAAATGCTAACCACTTGGGGTTGAAAGTAACGATTTTTATTTTTCTTGTTCTTAGTAATAATTGTAATTGAACCCCTTTAAATCTCAATTTTATTGTGGGTTTGATTATTTTTAATTATAGATCAATATTTTTATGTTTTATGTAGTATAAAAAAAAAATTCACAAAAAAATATTAATTTCATAATTAGTTAGTAAATTTTTTTTGTCTCGTTTTTATGATTTAATTCGAAGGTTTTACTCTGCCCTGTTTCTATCTGTGTCTTTGCTTCTTCTCGTTTTATCTCTCTAAACCCAAAACCAATCCTTCCTCACTTCTTCTTCCTCCGATTAAAACCACAACCCCTGGTTTAATTCACAAAACAAAGCTCCATCTCATCTCCCCTTGTTTCCTCTTTCCTCTTCGCAGAAATCAGCCCTTCCCCAGTTCATTTTCAGTCCAAAGAAAACCAATCTCCTGTTTCCTGTCTAGATTTCTCTCCTTCACTCAACCCATTTCCCCACTCTTCTTTACATACACAAACACATCCCTCTCCCCTGTTAATTTTGTTTAGTATTCGTTTCATTTTAAGTGAATTGAAGTCAGATAACGAGTTGTATTTGTAATCATCGCTGTGTTTTAATTTGTGCCATTGCTGAGTAGTCTTTTCGAGTTCAGTTCGCTAGTTCGTTCTTCATGGAGTTGTATTGAGTTCGATAATTAGTCCTTGGTTTCGAGTTAGACCCACTGTTCTGATGCGCTTGCTGGTTGTAGAAGTTGTATTTCCCTTTTGTGTTTTTAGATGTTGTAATGTCTGCGAAGTTGCTGTTTGATTTTTGTTTACATGAGTGGTAATGTTACTGAGTTCTTGTTCTCCGTGAATTGCTGTTTTGTTCGCGGTGTATAGCTGAGTTCACTGGTTTCGAAGTGTTTCATTGCTTTCGAGTAGTGTTAGTGATAAGCGTTATGTTGTTTGATGAATCTGCGTATTGTATCAAGTGTGCGATTGAATTTACTGGTTGGAGTTTTGTTTTCGGTTTTGTATGTGATTGTAACTTGCTGGAATTTCTTGCGAGAAGTTTGGTTTTAATGACGATTGCTTTGTTTAGTTGAACTGTTTTGATGACTGCGTATGACGAGTTGGTTTTTAGCGAGTTGTTGCTTCAATTTGCAGTCTGGGTCTTTGTGCTGCGTTTCTTTGTTCTCTCCGAGTCATTGCGAGTCTTGTTTTTTTGGTTTTCGTTTAGTACGAGTTCTGTTTACGTGATGTCTGGCTAATTCAATTTACCAAACGATCATGTTGAAATTTTTAAATCCGTAAATAATTTTGTCTAATTCGGGTTTAGAATTGTTGCTTAGATTTTATTTGAATTTAGAATCTTTATAATAATTTAGTTCTGTTCTTTTCACTTTTAATTAGTTAGAATAAATTAAATTTTCTTTTTAAATTAGTTTAAATTTTCTTTTAATTTTTAATTAGTAAGAAAAATCAAAATTTTCCAAAAACCAAATTATTCTAATTCGATTAAATTAAAAGTTAAGGATCACGAAATAAATTAGTCCCTGTGGATCGAATCTTAAATATTAAAACGATGATCGTGCGCTTGCGCTTGCGATATTTAGTCCCTGTGCACGATGATCGTGAGCAAGATAATTTTATGTGTCAACAAACCCTTAGGAATGACCCATTTGTACCTACCTACAATCCCGGGTGGGGGAATCACACAAATTTCTCAAGGGATTATGACGAGGAGTTAGCGGATAATACGATGTGGTGTGAGTCAATTAGGGAACCTAGTGTGTATAACGAGTCGTCTAGTACTTTTAGTGATTTGCATAATAGTGAAAACGATATTGCAATAAACTCTGAATTAGATGCTCTTAATAGACGACTCGAAGCCTTAGAAACCCTTAATGGCCCTTCACACACGTCTTGGCACCCAAATTTCAACTCTCCGAGTCTCGATTTTCAACTTGGCCCCGACTCTCAACAAGTCAACGCCATGATTCAACCAACCTTTCGAAATGACCATTTTACATCGTCTACTAATTCCGGTTGGAGAGATTATCCCGATCTCTCATGGAACCAAGGTCATAGCTACCAATCTCAGCCACCGCATTTTCAAGAATCGAACTCTTACCCGATTCCAAACCAAGGTCATTATCCTCACCCGATTCAAGCACCATTGAACCCTCCCGGGTTTAACGATTCGGATGAGCGACCTAATACCTTAGAAAAGAGTATCGAAGCTTTATTGATTTCTCAAAATTACTTCATGCAAACCATAGATCAAGATAGGCAACTGTTGAATTCCAATGTTCATGCCTTATCTAAGTTAGAAGTTCAATTGGGAGAATTAGTAAACACATTTGCTGAGCAAGAAAAAAATGAGTTTCCAAATCCACCCGAGGTCAACCCTGAATTTCTTATCACTCAAAGACCTATCGATACTTTCGATGATATCATTTCTCCTAGGTCTAATGTTCAAGTTGACACTCCTTTCGGTGGTGATTCCGACGAAGAAGATTCTAATGCTGACATTATTCTTTCTCTAGGTCAAACAAGGAATCCCGATGATTCTGAGTTTGTGGCTTCACCTAGGCAACCATCATCTTCTTCTAGTGAACTTTTTCTTTCATCTTCCAAACCTCTTCCCGAAAGAACCAAAAAACCTCATACTCAACCAATAGAAGCTAATCTAGTTAAGGAGGTTATTTTCAGGTCAAATTTGGACGATCATGAGATTGAGTCTCTTCTTAAACAAGATTTTGAATTGCATTGCGAGACCAATCGAGAGCTTCACGAATCTTTTAAGGATTTGACCTCGGAAGAGATGTTTGAAGAGATGAAGAATATTTGTTCCAAATGGGAAACCCAACATATGGATAGTTCTTGTGATCCTAATTCTGTTGGTAATTTTTTTTTCGAAGAGCCACCCCCACCTGTTTCTATTTCTTCATTTTCCACTCGTGCTCCATCTTTCATCAAAACTCATGATATTCATGACCAACATCTTATCGTAATTAATTTGCTTAAACAACAAAAAGAAGCATCTTCATGGTCTATGGATGAAGTTAGGAATATGAGTTTTATTCTTGCGCCTAATCGGATCGTTCGAGTGGTTTATGATATTTTTGTGGGTGAGTTTCTAAAATATGTTGGTTGTATAACAAAAATAGTTTTTCCGAGAGCAGGTATTGGTTAGTAAATATTTGTTTTGTACCTCCCATAGTAGAATGTAGGTATGGGGGAGTTACATTGTGTGTGTGTGTGTGTGTTTCTTTTGTATTTGTTGTGTGCGTGAGTTGCTTTTCTTTCGTAATTTTTAGAAGTTTTCAGTCTCCGTCATCCCTTATCAGGTAATATCTCCTCATTCTCTTCGTTTCTCTTGCATTTGCATACATTGAGGACAATGCATGATTTAGGTATGGGGGAGGGTTTTTATTGTAAAATAATGTAAATACATAAAATTGAAAAATCCAAAAAAAAAAAAAAATTAAAAAATTGAAAAAATCACAAAAAGAGTTGTAGAATTGTAAATATTAGAGTTCTAATCTTATTCTAGTCTCGTTAATTGATGGCTAGTTGCTTGATGCACCCTTACATACTATGATAATCTTGTGGTCCTTTAACTTTTGATTGAGAAGTGATTTGCTAAGTTCTTGTCCACACACTTACACTAACAAGGTGAAACTAGTAGACTTATTTGAATTGTGCCAGAAATTAGAAGGTCATGATTAGGTGTAAGATGATTTGGTTTTCATGCTTTGAGTACAAGTAGGTGCACTAAGGATACCTTTACTTGAGATTGATTATGTTCTACCACACCAAGTGAGTTTTGAGCCTGTATGCACATCTTTTGCATTTATATTCTTTTGCTTGAGTGTCCACTTGTCATTTGCATTGCTAGCACTTGTTTGAGTTTTTTCTTGTAACACATGACATTAATTGATGATAAGATGATAAAGGCATTTAGGAATAACCCATATTTCCAAAATATCCACACCATTCTTATGTGATCAATTAGTTAACCCTTTGAGTTTAATCAAATTCTTTCGGTGACACACCACATTACTCGCCTTAAGACCTTTTTCTTGTACAGCCTTACGTATACTTGATCCCAATTTGTCAAAGGCTAGTAGGAACTTGAGGGAGTAATAAGGTGTATGAAATGGGTTTACTTTTGTTCATAACTTTTGAGGAAATATATGTTTTGTTGGTTACCTTGTTAGTCGATTTTCAATTTAAAGGGAGGATTATGGTTGCTTATATTTATCTTAGCTCTCATAAAAAAAAAAAGAAAAAAAAAGAAGAAAAAAAAAGAAAAAGAAAAAAAAAGAAAAAGAAAAATATATATGAGAGCATACTTATGTTTTTGTAATCCTCCTTCATTCGACTAATCAAGTCTTTTTGTTAAAAGTAGAAAATAATGTGTGGGGAGTAAGTTTGGTGTTGTGCATAATTCTCATGGTGACTACTAGCTTTTGACACTTCACCTTGTTTTGGCCTTACTTGACATACCTTGTCCCTAGCCCCATTACAACCCAAATAAAGACCTTTTGATTGTCGTCATCATTAAGGTATGTTGTGTTCAAGTTAGAATGATACCAAGTGTCAAGCATGTTTTTGATTTTGTTGGAATTGAGTGAAACACTTACCCTTGTTCTTGAGTGAATATTCTCTCGTGAGTAAAATGTGAGGTATTACTTGTTTCTTTTGCATATGAAATCTCAAGTTTTGACTCTAAGGTGTGCTCTTGTAGACTTAGCATGGTCTCCAATAATTTTTGCACTTGTCATGAACTGGTAATCACTCTTGCATGTTTCTTTAAGTAGACTATGTGAATCCTTGTCTTTCCACACCAAGACTTTGCAAATTCATTTTGATTCTTAAGTTGATGTATCATTAGAGGACATGTATGTGTGGTGTTGCATTGCCATGTAATCTTTTATACGAACTAGATGGATTTTGTGGGTACATTCACTATAGGCCCTCACGAGACCTCACTCGTCCACTAGGGCTACCTAGGGGTTTAAAGGGCTTGTTGCATATGCCAAATGCAATCGTCACACCTACGAAAAGGAGAATAGGATTTTTTTTTTATAGATATCTTTTTGTTTTTGTTTTACTCGAGGACGAGCAAAGGATAGGTATGGGGGCATTTGATAAGTGCATAATTTTGCATATTTTTATTGCCTATTTATTGCTTGAGTTCATATTTTAATAAATTATTTTGTTGCCTTTCAGGAAATTCGTGAAAAATAAAGAAATGACAAAATAAAGAAATAAAGTGCAAAGAAGGAGAAAAGATGAAGAAAAAGTGCAATAATAAAAGAAGAAGGAAAAAGAATTAGGAGCTTGGAGCAAATTGGAGTATTTCAAACACACCCAAAAAACCTTTGACTTCAAAATTTCAAAAGCTGGTGGCAGAATCTTGAAAAAATGAAAAAAAGTACAGCATGGGTTGTGACTTTAAAATGTTTTCTCCTTGATGTTTTCATATGAAAACTGGATTAGCTACTGGCCTATAAATAAGAGCAGAAAGAGCAGAGAGAGGGAGATACACACGGGGAATAGCCCCAAAGCTGCACACTTTCATTTTTTCAATTCTAGTTTTTCAGCTGCACACTTTTTGCTTTCTCTTGTTTTTTTTTCTCTTTTGCTCATGCTAGCTACACCCTTGTTTTATGTAATTCACCTGATTTGAGTACCCTTAATTTTGTAGCCTTCATTTTTATTTTGTAGTAATTTTCTAAATATTGTAAACACTATATTTCATATTAATGCAAGTTTAATTTTTCTTATTCCTTACATCTTGTTTTTATGTTGAATAAATTTTGTTATTTTCGTAAATCCGTTTAGTGGACAAAGTAGCAAAATGCTAACCACTTAAGGTTGAAAGTAGCAGTTATATTATTTTTTAATGCTCTAATTTTAGTTCTTGCTTTATATCAATAGCTAACCTTTAATCATTCTACCTTACCTTTCTGTCAATCACGCTGTTAACAATCTGTGCAAGTGTAATTTTGTTTTATTTGGCTGATGTTACTACTTAACTTTATAAATTATTTTTAGCCACTTAGTTTTGTCTTTAATTTAGTAAAATGTTAATGGTTCATTTAATTTATAGTATATGCCCATCAATGTCTTCTTTGCCGATTTATTTGCATTAGGGTGTAGATTTCTATTTATTACTTTTGTCATTAATATATTAGTAATATTAATTAGCATGAATTAAAATTGACATTTATATGAACAAAGTATTGGTAGCATTTATTGATGTTTGTTGAATTTTCTAGCTTAGAATTAGTACTTCAGATTGCTAAGTTAAGTTCGGTTCCTATATGGCCATATTTGATTTACTTGTTTGCATGGGCCCAACTCAATTTCAAGTCCAAATTAAATATTATTTCATTGTTTCTCTCTGTGTCCATTTGCGTTATTGAGTCCATTTCTTAATTTATGGTCTACTCCAATATTCTTGTTGCATTTTAATGTTTTGACCCATTTCAGAGCTCGAGTCTGCCTGCAGCCTGCTTGCTTTCCTTCTGCTACAAATTTATACGTTCGTCATGAATTGGTTGATTTTTATAAGTATTTTCTTTTAATTTTGTTTTAATTTATTAGTTGTTAAAATTAGCTAAATTAATATTCTTCTCAAAATTAATTGTTCTAGTTCGCCTAAATTAGGAATTAAGGTTTGCGAAAATATTAGTCTCTGCGGAACGAATCATAATTACTAAAACGATGATCGTGCGCTTGCGATATTTAAATGTCATATTTTCGGCACATCATCTACTGCACACCTATATGTATAATTTCTGCCTCTACGGCTCTCTCATCTTTTGCGCTCCTGTAAATTCTTGAAACAGTCTACCCAGGCGTTGAATTTAGGTGGCCAAAAAAAAGAAGATGCCCAAAAGACGTCATATTTTCCCCCTGATTGCTAAACATTTTGGACACGTACCAATGGCATTAGGCTACCTGTTTGACCAAATGTCCAGATGAAAATGTCACAACAGTCTCAGCAATTGGTGATTTCTTCGGGTTAACATTTTTGAAAATCAATTTCTTATAATACAAAACAAGACTACGTTTGCTTTCATCTATTAAGTCAGTTTTCTTGCATCTTATTAGATTTTATGCAAGGAAACTGATTGTCATAAGCGTGGGCAACTCAGATGAGTATCTACCCTTGTCACTCCAAATTAGTGTATTTTACTTTTTCTTTCCTTGGTATGCATAGTTTCATGACATATACACTTTAATGTTCCCCATAATTTTGATGATCAGGTGATTAGATGTTATCATTTTAGGGGATCAAATAGGAATCACAGCTCTTGAAGAAGCCCAACATTGAAACTTTTCATTTCTGAAAAATATATAGAATTGTTCTTGTAGGTTAACCTTGGTAATATATGTAATGTAATGTATGTATAACCTTGGTAATGTTTGTAAATTGATATGAAGCGCCATTATTTTCTCCCTTAACTAAATCTGGAGCACTACCATAGTCAAATTAATTCCAGAAACGCTGGTTAGAGAGTGATCAGAATGAATTTTCTATCAATTTAAGATTTCTTTCTGTTTTGCATGGCCTTCGTGTGATTGAATGACAAAAGACGTCGAGGCAGGCAAAAGAAATGATGCAACAAATGGTGTATGCTAGAAAGTTTGTCGGCTTCTAATCGCTTCCTCTCAAGAAGGTCTTTTTTCCGTTTTCACAAATATTGCTAGATACTATTGTACTTACTCCATGTATATGATTATATTTGTATGCTTTGCAAACGAATCCTATGGAGTTAATGAATTGCCTCAAATAGTAGCGATTAAGTCGGTATCAATAATTTATCTCAGCTACATTTAAATGATCAATAATGTACATTTAATCACCTATTCATTTAGCTCATAGATCATTGAGTGAATTGTGTGGCAATGGCTTAAATGTAAAATTATTAAAACCAGGGACTAACATTTTCTTATTTAAAATCTACATGTGAAACTAGCAAAGATTGCCTTCCCGATGATGAGTGTTTTGCTTTAAAATATTATGGCCTAGCTCGCTAATAGATGTTGATGCACTTATTCTCATTATCTTGGGAGAGAGATACAGAATTGCACGGGAGAGATAGACTGTTGTAATTTTAACATTTTGTGTCCATGCAGGGCTCTGGGGGAGCATATTCCACTGTGTTTTATTTCCCATTTTTGATCGCATGCGACATGATGGTATACATATCAAAAATCTTTATCAATAATCATGAAATTATTATATGTGGGGTTTTTTGGCGTTAATTTTTCTGGGTTTTAACTGATGTTTTTTCCCGTCTTATGTTAGTTAGTTCATTTGCAATTCACAACAGTTTTACTTATCTTTTAAAGATCTTGGCATATTATTTTTGCTCATGCTAATATGTGTGTATTCTAGGTAACATATATTGACTGGGCCTAATTCATTATGATTTCATTATAATATTTTATGCGCACATTCTTTCATTACAAATGAGGTAGAATATTCAAGTGACTGTAGCGTTCTCTATTATATCAAGTATCCCGTTGAGGTTCAGAGTAATTTGGTAACTATATTATTTTACTTTTTGCTTGCAAAAAAGGTAGTGCAGTGAGTTCAAAAGGATATTATGATGTTTCTATTGGGGCCTATTCCGTTTAAAGTGATTTTTTAGGTTAACATAAATAAACAAAGTGCTAATTTGTTCTCTGACATATTATATTTATCCTCATATTTGTTCTTTTCTTGGTTGTGGGACACTTTATAGCCCTCAATTGACATTTAAAGAGTTAAATCAACATGGTTCTTTTATTTGGATTTGGATAAAATTGTAATTCTGCATTAAGGAGCGTTGCCTACCTGCTTGATAAAATGTTCAGATAAATTGCACGCAATCACTCTTAATAAAAGTTTATAATAGATCTGGGAGTTTCTGCATTATTTCTGTGCAACCAGGTTTGTATAAGATATGTAATATACTCATGTACATGTCTTATTTGGAAATTTGTGTAATCCCAAAAATAGGTACATTACCTAATTCTTTTAATGCAAATATGACAAAAAGCTTGAGAAAGTATCTTGTAATTCAATCGCTCGCTTCAATTAGCAACTTCCAACTACATCTTTTGGGCAGTTCCACGATGTTCGGAAATAAAATAACAATGTCGGGTTCAGCTTAGACTCGCGGACGTGGGTAATATGTTTAACTCAAGACTGGTACCAATGTTTGAAAACAGACTTAGTTGTCAAACTACACATTTTAGTTCATTCGTTTATCAAGTGGATCATATATTTTCTGCTGTTGCAGTTTTCCTAAGAAGGAATCTTTTTGAAAAAGCCTTTAGTTTCTTGGTTTATCAATTGAATCATATATTTATGCTGATGCAGTTTTTCTGAAATGGAATTCTGCGGGAAGCTATCACGTGATCTGGTGTGCAGTCTTCTCTTGAGAGAACATCGACATCATTCGAGGGATATGCCAGAGACGTTGGCTTGCCTGCAAAAATGTTGTGTAATCAGAACTGTCTCCTTTCTTTTGGTAAAACTACAAACATGCACAAGAGGATAACTTTATTATCTTCACACAACAAAATCCTATTTGTTATAAAAGGTATGCATACCTAGCTTACTTGGATATAGAATTACAGCTTCTCGCTCCTTGTGGGCACTGTACTTAGAATTATAGTTTTTTGACATGATTAGAATTTTCCCTCTAAAGTTAGGCAAGATGGTGGATTGTTTGTACTTTTCTTCCATTTAATGTGTCCAACTAAATGACCTTATTTATAATTTTAGATTAAATACAAAATTCAACTGCATTGATGATATTACACTACATGTGATGATGATACTTAAAACGACTTGCAACCATAGACAGGCTACCATTATATGCAAATTAGGTACTCTGTGGACTATACATTCACCTTCACACTTTTCCTGGAAATTGTGATGGCTATGGTGAGTCCAGATTATGGAATAGTGGTTCTGGTTTACATTCTGGCCATAAAATTAATATCGTTCTAAACCACGTGAATCCATTAGATTGTGCTCAAACAAGTTTTCCTTGACAAGATATTAATCTAATAAATTAAAATAACATGAGCACACTTCTCTTATACAAGTCAAACTCTATCTGCGCATGATCTATTTATCTGCATATAGTCATATAATTTGCTTTGGATCCTGGTATGTGGTATGCACTGCTGGTAGACATCACATGGTTGGGACACTAAACGTTGGTCATGTCGCGTGGTCAATTTTTATGTTATTCTCTGGATAGCCTGTTTTTATCACTTTTTTTTTGGTCAAGTTCTTTTATCTTATTTTTAAATATAATAAATAACACGCTTTAAATAAAAACAGTTTATCTGTTATTAAATTCAAGTAGAAGAAAATTGTTTGGTACTTAATCACTTAAAAACTGGACAGGTCAGTCAAGTTCGGTCATTTGCTACCGCGGATGGCAACTATGCATTGCTTTCATACATCCCTGGTAACTTCTTTGTACAGTCATGTCTTTTATATATATATATATATATATATATATATATATATATATATATATAGAACAATTTAAGTGTAAACACATGGCATAACAATTGTTCCCGCATGTTCTAATGCTACAATTAATCTCAGCGGCTTGGTGCGATTGCGAGGGCCTATATGTCTAGGTTTAGGTAGATAGAGAAGTTATAGATTTGGTGCGACAACGAGGGCCTATATGTCAGGTTGAGTTCGATAGAGAAGTTATAGATTCGCACCGGTTGGTCATGTCAAATTTTGGTGTAAATATATGTGAAGAAGATTAATCTAAAATACAGCAATCAAGATTCAAGGGGAATGAGTGTTAAGTCAGAAGATGATACAAAAACTTTTAATTAGGTAATAAGTTTATTCCAATTGCTTGTAGATGTACTTAACCAGAGGCTTTGCATTGTGTGCAAGCTGTGTGAAAATGTAATTGTGTGTTGTAAAGTAGCAGAGTGACAGGTACGTGATTGCGAACGAGGTTATGTCGGTGTTTGAGGAAGAAAATTTCAGTTTATAGAAAAATCTACCATGGGTTTAATTCTAAGAAACAATCAGTTTTAGAAACCCAACCTATATATTAAAAGGAATATTTGGATACTGTTACGGCATAATTTCGGTTGCCTCTATTATCTCCCAAATTTCCAAATACGAATCTAGTAATAATTAACTTAACCCCCAAGTTAATTATTTCCTCTCTCTGAAACGAGGAAAGAATCAATCCCAATCAATTTATGATAGAAAATATCTCTAAACAATATCCTTCAAATCAAGAAGGTATCCCAACGCGAATATAATTCAAAGAGATAAAATCTACTAATTCCCAAAAATACATCCCTTAACAATCATAGGGATTAAAAACAATCCTTTTAACAGAACTGCGTTGGCTTGATCCTTATAAATATAAGGTACGCAGGCATCTTGGAAAAGGATCCGACATATCTAACAAGTAGAGACACCTCTCAAGTCCAGCCCCAAACATCCAAAATCCCAAATCCCCCTATTTTCATAATTCGTTATTCCAGCAACCTCCGAAATTTGTTATCACCAAATTCCTCCGTTAACAATTGGCGCTAGAAGGAGGGCATATATTTTTTGATTGTGGAGGACAATCAATTCATACGCATGGGGGGTTCTCTTGGATCTTGCACGACTTTAATGGAGGAGTTAAGCGGTGGAGGCGGCGGCTCTATTCCGAATTAAGATAAGTTTTCTTATGATTTTGTCCATACAAATCTGTTATCTTATAAAATTCGTAGTAAATTCAATACATGTCGGATTTTGATGATTTTTAATGATTCGGAAAGCTTGTTAAATTGCCTATAACTTTTGTTCTTTGAGTTTTCTCAGATTATATCTCGATCTATTCTCGAAATCACAAAATACAATCAGATCTCGTTTTTTCAGCATCGAGAAGCAGATCAGCAGACGTTTTATTTAATTACTGATTCATTATAAGTCCGTTTTTGATGAGCCTTATATCGTCGGAAAGGTCTTTTCGTTCTCTACAACTTTCGTGTTTTATGTTTTTCCAGAAAAAATCGTTTAGAAGGTCAAAAACGCCAAAAATAGATCTGGGCAGAATTATAATTGTGAAGATTTTCAAGATTTTAAGTGTTATCTTCGTGTTACATGATTTTGGAAGGCTCTTAATTAAAGAGTTTATTATTTTAGAAGGCCCTCATTTGCAGAGGTAATATTTTGGAAGGCTCTTGTTCGAAGAGTTTATTATTTTAGAAGGCCCTCCTTTGTAAGGGTAATATTTTGGAAGACCCTCCTTTGTAGGGGTAATATTTTGGAAAGCTCTTATTCGAAGAGTTGATTATTTTGGAACACCCTATTTTGATGAGGATAATATTTTGAAAGATGATCTCCTCTAAGGAGAGTCTTAGTAAGAATGAAGATATCTTCGGAAAATCCACCTCCTGTGAGGAGGGTATTTCTGATATGGGGAATGACCTCCTTTGAGGAGGGTATCCCGAATTATAAAATCCTTGCAAAAACCGTACTTCCGGGGGGGATGTCCGTACTTCCGGCGCCTCATCAAGGTACGATCTTCGGAAAATCTACCTCCTGTGAGGAGGGATATTTCTGATATGGGGAACGACTTCCTTTGAGGAGGGTATCCCGAATTATAAAATCCTTGCAAAAACCGTACTTCCGGGGGGGATGTTCGTACTTCCGGCGCCTCATCAAGGTACGATCTTCGAAAAATCCACCTCCTGTGAGGAGGGTATTTCTGATATGGGGAACGACCTCCTTTGAGGAGGGTATCCCGAATTTATAAAATTCTGAGGAAAATGACCCCCTTTGAGGGGGATACCCTCGAGAAGACATGGTAGATATGTCCTTCTTCGACTGGATGATGATATTGCTCAAAATGCTTTGAATGACTTTATGGAATAATGCTTGGATGGCTCTCCGGGATACGTTCTCTCACACCTACAAAACTTATTTTTTACATCTCGCATATTGTCTCGTTTACATCTACATGCGCATTACGGGCACCTAGGTGCTCCATATTTTTTACTAATCTTTATCTCCTAGTTATTTCAGTGACTCGGGAAATTTGGAAGATCGAAGCATTCTTAGTTCTCCACTGCAGCAAGCTACACTGAAGAACTGGGGGTAGTTGTTACGGCATAATTTCGGTTGCCTCTATTATCTCCCAAATTTCCAAATACGAATCTAGTAATAATTAACTTAACCCCCAAGTTAATTATTTCCTCTCTCTGAAACGAGGAAAGAATCAATCCCAATCAATTTATGATAGAAAATATCTTTAAACGATATCCTTCAAATCAAGAAGGTATCCCAACGCGAATATAATTCAAAGAGATAAAATCTACTAATTCCCAAAAATACATCCCTTAACAATCATAGGGATTAAAAACAATCCTTTTAACAGAACTGCGTTGGCTTGATCCTTATAAATATAAGGTACGCAGGCATCTTGGAAAAGGATCCGACATATCTAACAAGTCGAGACACCTCTCAAGTCCAGCCCCAAACATCCAAAATCCCAAATCCCCCTATTTTCATAATTCGTTATTCCAGCAACTTCCGAAATTTGTTATCACCAAATTCCTCCGTTAACAGATACAGATAACAAAGAATGATTTTATACTGAGCCTAATAATTTGACTGGTCCCTCATAATCATATAGCAATTTTCCCAGTCTAATTAGGAGATTTATAATGTTCCAAATAAGCATTACATCCATGCTTCATTTCTTGCGGATTGATGAACATTACAAAAAAATCATCCTAAATGAGCAACGAACTCCAAACTTTGAATAAGCACTAGATTTTTTGGACCAGCAAACAAAGACTTAGGTTAGAACAATAACTTTTATCCACCATTTTGTCATCTACAAACTTTTGCATGGTCCGAGCAAAAGCCCCTAATAAGTAAGTTAAGGCGGCTATTTGATTGTAGGCTTGTAGCCATAGGTAATACTTTGATTGATTTCTTTTTAAGCATTGAGACCTGGAAGGCTAGACATAGTTGAGCACTGGCAGATTTTTAGTCAATAGAGTTGATTTTTCTGTTTAACTGTTTATTCGTGGAACTAGGACAATTCCAGAGATTCAAGGTTCTGTTCTAAATTTAAGCTTTAGTGACCTGAAAAGGATGTTATTTGTGGCAAGTAAAAAGTAGGAAGTCTTACATTTATTATTAAATTATTAAATTGTGTAAATTCTATTTCTAACCATACGAAAAAAGAACATCAGATTCAATAGTCAAGCAAAGTCCGAATTAATGACAATTTGGCAGTCAACATATATTGTATTTTTATTCATTCATTTGCAATTAAAAATCTATATTTATATTTTCGTTATATTGATTAAACAAAAATGTGATAGACAAAAAAAAAATCCTGGTGCATATGGTAAATGGTATTATATAATGCCTTCCTGTCAATGTACAGTGTATTTGATTTCTTTTGCAGGCTGGCTCACTTGTGAAATGGTTGGAAGACTTAAAGGAGGCTGTACTAATAGCGATAAGGAAAGAGGTGGATCAAGAGCTTGAGGTGGATCAAGAGTATGATCTTGAAAAATATACTTGCATGCCCGAGTGAAAGGGGGTTGAGTAATTTGTTGCGACTGCTCTTTTTGTAATCATCTTATTTTAGGGATAGGCGTTATGCCTGTAATTAAACTGATTGAAATTTTTTTTTTCGGAAATTTTGGAATATGATTTCACTTATCTATTTTTCATGCAGGCGATTTGAATGAGATTCCATGATCATGGTGTAATTTATGAAGCATCAAGGGCTTATAATTATTTGATGTAATTCAATAGGTATCGCATTTTTTTTGTTTTTCTGAAATGTATGTCAAAGTATGTGTTACAAGGTCTTGTAAGGGTTTGATGCTTCCAATTATCTCCCTTTTAACAATGTGTGCCCAGATATCCTAATCATTTCATCCCAAATTAAGAACATATTCACAACTAGAATATACTCGTGCCTCGCACGAATTATAAAGCTAGTTAACATTTAAATACAAACAATTACATTTCAACTAGAATTGGAATGTACAGCAAAATGATTATTTTCCACAATATGGCCCAAAACAACACTTTACAAAAAGGTCAAAATTTCATAAATAATCAAACCTGCAGTAATACTGATGACAGAGTACTACTTATGACTGAGTTTGATCATTAAATTGACCAAATCATGAAGAAGAAGAAGAAGAAGAAGAAGAAGATGAAGCTGCAGCTTTTGTAGTGTAATTATTCCTACAGAACTGAGTGCTACTACCATCCATTCTTTCCAACACGAAATGCCCCAGCAAATCCTTTGACTTGACCATATTCTCCCTACACAAAAACTCATCTGTACAAACTCTCTCCACCTCTCTATTAAAATCATGCACTAGGACATGTGTTTTATGATTCCCACCTTTTTTGCTCCGTGCTAACACACCAGCTGTGAATATTGCTGACATCCTGCCAGGCCCCTCGGGCCAATAACCTCGCGGCCCATCCACTAGAATCACATCCCAATCAAGTTCGTATAATTGGTTTGGAAGATCGTTTAGCCCGAGTTTACAATCCGAAAAGAGTAGGTTTTGTACAGGTCTGCATTCGTTGTGTACTTGTTGTCTTACCAGTGTTACGAGTTCTTTGAGCTCGCTTATTTTTGTTGAGTATTGAACATCGTAAACTTCAATCTCGGGGAATTTTTCTTCCATGTATGCAGCGTAATACCTGTTTTCATCGATGAAAACAGTACGGCCATTGTGGTTGAGAGCTTGCCAGAGGAGAGTTTCGGGTGTGAGTCCGAAAATTAAGAAGTTACATGGCGAAGGACATTGTCGTAAGACGTCCGAAATTTGTTTAATATCGGTGTATGACATGCCATCTGTGTCGTTGGAGCGCGAGGCGTAGTGTACGAGTGCCTTGACTAGCGTTTTCGATAGCGGTGGAGATGAGATGGAGCTGGTGGAGGAGACAGTGGAGACTGCTGTCACGACAGTTTTCGGGATAATGGAATGTTCTCGGGTGTAGATGAATGTTAAGAGGAAGGCTACGGTGAAGAACGAAACGAATGCGAGAAGCCATAGGCGATTGGAACCGCCTTGTTTTTGGATGTAGGGATGGAGGAGAATGAGCTTTGTGTTTGTGTTTGTGTTGGTGTTTATGGCGTTCTTCATCTTTCTGTATGTTTTAAAACTAGAGAGACTTCTCAAATGTGAGACTTTTTTGGTCCCTGACTAAAGGAAGAGATGGGGAAAATGTATAATATAAAGGGGAGAAGATGGTAATGGAGCCAAGTGCAAGTAAAGAAATGGTTGAAGCAAGCTTATAAAAATTAATAGACTGACGTTGGAATGCTACCTGTAATTGAAAAAGATAAGTTAGCTATATGTATACTAAACGTGACAGACTTGCAAAATAATTATAATGGAGAGCTAGCCAAAATTGATGCAACAAATTTTAAATTGCCGAGAGCAAGTCAAATTATATTGTACTCATTGGCCAGGTAAAAGTTTATAGGAGTAGCTGTTTTGACCAATATTCTTTCAAAAAGGGAAAATGAATTTTTTTGTCACTGAATTATTGACCTTTTTAGAAATCTACCACTCAACTATGAATTTTTCCTTTTTAGTCACTAAACTTAGGTTCGGATTTTGTTTTACTCACTAAACTTAGGTTCGGATTTGATTATTAGCATTATGTTAGTTTTTTTACTCACTAACCTTAGGTTCGGAGTGAAAAAGTCTATTGATGCTTTAATACTTAAAAATGATGCATTACACCGGACAATTTGTTAAACTTTAATACTTGAAAATGATGCATTAAACATTATCTTGAAAATAAATCGATTAAATTTAATAAGATAACGTCTACTAATAAGTGGATTTTATATCCACTTGGAACGTTCCATATCGGCTTAAATTGGTGTACTTGGCCTCAAGTTTGTTGTAGTTTTGATGTGTTTTATTTTAAATGTGCATGTGTGAAGAAATGTCGATTAGGGATGAGTTTTTCGTCGTTTGGAGTTATTTATGATATGGAGTGAAGAACGGCGTCTTAATATCAATTACCAAGAGGGTTACAATTCAAGGAATTGAAGACGGGAAGTTCGTGCAAGAAGAACGGAAGAAAACAGCTCAGAAACGAAGAAAACGGAATAAAATCAGCGTTCGGCAGGAAGTCCACGCGCTGGAGGCGCGTAGCCATGCGCTGGGAGCGCGTAGAACAGAAGAACCATGCGTTGGCGGCGCGTAAAATTGTTGGAAAATCCTGAAAATGTCCGTTTTGCCCCTATTTCGAATTTTAGTTGTATTTTTGGTATCCAAACCTATTTCTAATTGTATTGTAGGTCATTTTTCTTGCTGGGCAAGATATGTAGGCCTATAAAAACACATTTTAGCCTTGTAAATTGTATCGTTTTATTATTATAACTTAGAATTGCAAGGGAGAGAGTGGAAAAGGATTCAATGCTCGGTGACAAGCACGGATCTAGATCTACTTCATCTTTTGTATACGTTGAAACATAGATTTATTTTCTCAACTCTTCGCTTTATTAATATTATTGTTCTTTTCTTTCATATCTTGTTAATTATCATGTTTTCATCAAATCCCATGATTATGAACGGTTCAATTATGAGCTAATCGTTGTCATGGGATTCTAACGGATTTATTTATGGAACTTAGTATCTTGATGCTTTAAAGATCTGTGTGTGGTGTATAATTGATATCCTCGTATGGTTATACTTAATTGATAGATGCGTCGCGAACATCTAACTTGTTAATCTCTTGTGAAGTGAAAGTTGATCTTGAGATTTAGAACTTGTCATGCTAGTATAGGTTCATGATTGTTTATCAATATGATTCGTGGTGTAAGATGAAAATACTTATACTGCCATATGTGATCTTAATGGATAACTTGTTCTTCAACCGTTTGTTTTCAAATTCTATAGACATATAGGGTCTAAGCATAATTGGTATCTATTCATCTTCTATCTCTTTTGTGGATGTATGTTTAGTTTGGTATACGTATGCTGACAGGTAGCGTGTACTTGTTTAGTGTTATCCGATCAGATATCAAAACCATTGCATATAGTGATTAAAGGCGTCAGATCTAAGGGAAGTATTTAATGAAGTTAGGATCCCATGTTTATTCTCATATAAGTAATTCGATTAAATTCTCTTTAGCTAATTAAACCTTAGTTTTATAATTTGCATCTTAGTTAATTTAGATAAATAAACCCCAATTTGTTACTTTTCTTAGCAGTGAATTAAAACCATACATTGTTGTATAGACATATTTTCTGATTAAAACTTAACCAGATCTCTGCGGAACGAACTTAAATTATATTACTTGTGACCACGTACGCTTGCGTGATTTTGTGCAAACATCTACATTAAACTTTATCTTGAAAATAAATTGATAAATTTTAATAAGATAAAGTCTGCATTAAATTGTATCTTGAAAATAAATCGATAAAGTTTAATAAGATAAAGTTATCCTCACTAATGATTTATCTTTACAGTTAAACCTCGATAAATGAATATGCTTGGGACCGAAATTTTTTATTCATTAATCGATGTCAAAAATACACTATCTCTATGATGTTTGGACCGGAAAAAATATTCATTTGATAAGGTTATTCGTTTAACGAACATTCATTTATCGATATTTTACTAAATCTTAAAAATCATAGTAAGATAAAGTTTAATAAGATATAGGAAGATAAAATTAAATTTGAGAGCGATAGATTTGGTAAGCTCGTTACCGACTTGGCTCGGGTCGTAATGAACTCGAGTTCGGCAAGAAAAAAAGCTCGTTAAGGTAATCGAGCTCAAGTTCGATTCAATACAAAAATTAATGTATATATAGATGATATTAAAGATAATATTAAAGATAATACAAGTAAAAAATTAATGTATATATAAATGATATTAAAGATAATACAAGTAAAATATCAATGTATATATAGATGATATTAAAGATAATACAACATCTTTAGATCTGTTGCACGTAAAAAGTATTTAAGATGTTGAAAACATTAATTAATAATTTTTTGATAGAGTACAAAAATACCATATTTGAATTTTTGGATGTAATAAAAAAGATTAGGGATGAGTTTCATATAAATTTAAATTTTAAATTTATTAGAATTATTTTTTATGAAAGTGTAATAAATATTTTTATGATTATAAAGGAATTATTAATTTATTCTAATAATTAACATAATGCTAATAATCAAATCCGAACCTAAGTTTAGTGAGTAAAACAAAATCGAACCTAAGTTTAGTGACTAAAAAAGAAAAATTCATAATTGAATGGTAAATTTCTAAAAAGGTCAATAGTTCAGTGACAAAAAAAATTATTTTCCCTTTCAAAAATGATAAAGTTATCAAATGCGTTTAAAAAATTGTTCCGAAATTCTAAGATGTGATCATCTTATTGCCTATTCTTTTATAAATGGACTGCATCTTTTCTGTATTAATATAAATTTTACAAATAAAAAGATGTCATGTTTCATTTGAAAACATTATTTGGTTACATTACTCGTACTTAGGGCTGTAAATGAATCGAATCGAGCCGAACTTTTAACTATTCGTGTATCAGCTCGTTATAAATACATCGAACTCGAACTCGAGCTCGAACTTTGATCGAGCTAATATTTTTGTTTGTGTATCGACTCGTTAAGAAAAGTTTTATTCATGAACATGTTCGCGAACAGTTCATGTACATATCTAACGAGCTACTATTCACGAACATCTCATAAATAGTGTTCATGAACACTTCAACCTTTTTTGTCTAGAAAATTTTTAATGCAACTAAATTAAAAATAAAATTGGGGGATGAAACATTAAAAACTCGAGAAATGCTTCGAATTTAGACTTATCAAGGAATCAAATATGGATCAAGTTTAGTTAATACATAACGAACTAATGTTATAATTTATAATGTAACACATGTATAATTTAATTATTATTAATAAAAATAATTTATAAATTTAAACAAAGAAAATATAATGAATAGACAAAATAAACTAACATATTACTTCGTAACACTTACTTATACAATTATTTACAAATTATCGTCCCATTAAATGTTAAAGAAATTATGTTTACGAACGTATATATATGAAGTTTATGCACAAACTTATTCATGAACCATATTTATGAACAAGGTTCACGAACTATATTAATGAACTTGCTCATGAACTATATAATCGAACTTGTTCGCGAACTTTCGAGCCAAACTATGTCGTGTTCGGATTCAGCTCATTTACGAGACGAACCTCAAAATCGTGTTCATGTTCGACTCGTTTACAAATCGAACCGAACTTGAATCAAACTTTTTTCGAACCGGACACCGAACTGTTCGTGAGCGTATCGACTCATTTACAGCCCTACTCGTACTCTTATTTTTGTGCTATAGTAACAAGAGGTTAGAAGTTAGATGCATCAATGATATAAATTTTTGCAAGTATATTTGAATTTCAATAATTAAGATTAATTTTAAAATGTAACGAGCATAATTATCCGGGCACGTAGAGGTCATCTAGAGCTGTAAACGAATGGAGTTGTTTGTGAACAAGTTTGAGCTCGACTACTGCTTGTTTTGTTATGTTAAGAACTTGAGCTCGAACACAAAAATGTGTTCGCTAAGCTAAAAAGCTTAAAATGAGATATTAGCATGTACGGCTCGAGATCGGTTCGAGCTCTACTCGTCAAAACTCGAAAAAAATTATTATATATATTCTGATTTTTCATAATATTTCTCACATTTAAGTTTAAAATCACAATCCAAATATCTAAATCGCGAATTTTTTGAGAATAATTGATTAAAATTTAAGGTTAAGTTGATTCGAAATTGATAATTAGTTGGATTAAATGGGTTTGAACCTTTTTTTTCATGATAAAGTTTATTATTCACGAGATGTTCGTTAAGGGTTCGAGATTGGCTCGGTTCGTTTTTGTTGATAAAAGATCGAGTGCGGCTCGTTTATTAGCAAACTCGAGCTCAAACACCTTTTTTGTGGAATAAGAAAGCTCGACTAGACTCGGTTCATTGAAAAAAAAGAGTTAATTCTACAATCCTAGGGGCACCCTAGAAGGTCTGTCAATGTTGGCTTCTTGAAATTTGAGCAATGTGAATATATGTAGCCATGTAGGAGATCATTGGTGTAAACGGATTTGATTAAGTGGAGGCAGAGGTTGACGTGGTGTGGGGGGGTTGGGGATAAACAATGGGAGGGGAAACGGTGGTGGTTGGAAGGGGCTGAGCTGGTGGAAAGGGAAAGGAAAAGGAAAAGGGAATTGAAGAAGGGAGTTGTTTAGGTTTAGGTACAAGAATAGGTATCGATCAGTTCAATAGAGCGACCTTGTAACTAATTACAAGTCGCGGGTTGCTTTTCACAATTTCCTTGTGTTTATTACCTCATCTAGAATAGCATTCTTTATATTTATCCCTTCTTTTTTATGCATGCTTTGACAAAGAATTCACTAAACACTAGGGGTACTTTTTAAAGTATAATCTATCATTACTCAAATGATTTTATTTCAGGTAAGTTGGTCCTCCTATAGAATTGTTGTAAATTAATTTTAATTCTAACAAAATGTAAATATGGATGATAATATGTGGAAGATCACAAAATGTAAAATAAATTCTTCAAAAGAATACAAGCTAGCTGTGAGTATAAACTATCTTTGTAAATTTAAGAAATATCTAACTCAACACATACTAAATAGTAAATACTAATATACATTTCGTAAACTTGAACGAAATATATTTAGTGGTGAGACCAACGAGGAAGGGGTGGAGGTTAGGATTGAGGATCAGATAGTCCCTCGTACAGATAAGTTCAAGTATTTGGGTTCGATCATCCACAAGGAAGGAGAGATTGAAGACGATGTCACACATCGTATCAAGGCTGGCTGGCTAAAGTGGAGGGCAGCGTCAGGGGTGATGTGCGACAAGAAAGTACCTTTAAAGTTGAAAGGGAAGTTCTATAGAGCAGCAATCCGTCCTGCGATGTTGTATGGTTCTGAGTGTTGGGCGGCGAAGAAGGCTCTCGAGAGCAAGTTGGAAGCGGCAGAAATGAGGATGTTGCGGTGGTCTTGTGGGCGCACGATGTTGGACAGAATCCCGAATGTGGTTTTTAGGAGCGAGCTGGAAGTGGCACCTTTGTCTGCGAAAGTTAGGGAAGGGAGGTTGAGATGGTTCGGCCACGTCAGTAGGAGGCGGGCTGAAGCCCCAGTGAGGAGGGTCGAGAGTCTTTCGGTTGTGGGGGTGAGGAGGAGAGGTAGACCGAGGAGATCGTGGGAAGAGCAGCTTAGGTTGGATATGAAGGCATTAAACTTAAATGAGACCATGACCGCGGATAGGTGTGCTTGGAGGCGTCGGATCAGAGTGGTGGATTCGCTGTTAGGGAGCGGCTCTGTTGTTGAGAGCCTCAGAGTTGGGTTGTCCCGGTTAGCTTTATTCTAGAAGTTTGGCGTTATCGATCTCATTTTTCGTTTTATATTGTCCTCTGTTTTCTAGTTTTACAGGTAGAGGGAGCTTAGCTCATGTGTTCAAAGCCATGGGCACAGGGATTTGTGCGAAGTGTCATCTTAGATCAGAGTGTTTCGAGTTCGGAATGGATAACCTCCACGTAGGTAAGTCCCATGTGATCTAAGCCATGGGCTCAGGTATGGTTGCGATCTTTTCAAAAATTTGTGAAGCCTTTGTAAATATCACTCACTATTTTTCTGTCGTGCACTAAGCTGGGGGTCTTCACGGAAACAGCCTCCCTACCGTAAAAGGTAGGGGCATGGTCTGCGTACATCTCACCCTCCCCAGACCCTGCTATATGCGGGATATACTGGGTATGTTTGGTTTGGTTTGGTTTGGTTTGTTACAGTTTGAAAGTAAATATGTGCATGTTTGGTTGGTAGACATGGCAATTCGTTCGTTTCGTATACTTTCGTGTTTCGTGTATGTAATGTTAAATCCAAAACCGACCCGTTAAGAAATCGTTTTGTTTCGTGTTGGTGTACCTTCATTTCGTGTATGTTTCGTGTCGTGTTTCGTGTAATTTTTGAATAAAAATAAAAATATTCAAATATTAATTTTTTACTAGTCGAGTCTTAAGTCAATATGTCATAAGTAATGAAGTGTGCTTAAGTCTTGTGAAACTAAAATTTGAAACTATTTGTATTTATCTTATGTAAAAATTATATATAAAATATCATTTTAAAATATGTATTCATATAATTTTAATAAAATTATTTAAATATTTATTTATTTTGTGTATTTTCTTTTCGTGTCGTGTACCCAAGAGTAAACCCAAAACCGACATTAAATTCATCCGTGTAATTTTGTGTTCGTGTACTTTCGTGTTCGTGTACCACAAAGGTCAACCCAAACTCGTAATTTTCGTGTCTTTTTCGTGTCGTGTTTTCGTGTAATGTACAAAATTACCGGCTCTAATATTTGGCACTTCAGTTTGAATCAGTTTATTTGGGCTTGAGCCCATTTGACCTTAAAACAAAGTGTTTGGTTGAATTATAAAATGACATTATATTTGATAGAAACACCCGTTTGAAAAAAGTAAAGAGTTGGGTACTTTTTCATTCAACTTAGCTTCACATCTCCTTCACAGTGTTTCCTAGACCATTTTTCCTTTCCTTTTATTAATTTCTATTTCATTTTTAAAGCTCAAAATATTCATGCATTACATAAAAAATTTATGCATTAAATTAAAAATAGTGTAATTTGTTTAGAAAAAATTGATAACTTATAAGTAGAGCCGGGAATTTCGTACACGACACGAAAATTACGGGTTTGGGTTGACCTTTGCAGTACACGAACACGAAAGTACACGAACACGAAATTACACGGATGAATTTAGTGTCGGTTTTGGGTTTACCCTTGGGTACACGACACGAAACGAAAATATACGAAATAAATAAATATTTAAATAATTTTATTAAAATTATATGAATACATATTTTAAAATGATATTTTATACTTAATTTTTACATAAGATAAATATTTAGTTTCACAATACTTAAGCACAATTCATTCCTTATGACATATTGACCTAAGATTCGACTAGTAAAAAATTAATATTTAAATATTTTTATTTTTATTCAAAAATTACACGAAACACGACACGGAACGTACACGAAATGAAGGTACACGAACACGAAACGAAACGAATCCTTAACGGATCGGTTTTGGATTTGGCATTACGTACACGAAACGAACGAATTGCCAGGTCTACTTATAAGTCATAATTGCCAAACACCTTTAACTTATAAGTTAAACATCCAAATACGAAAATATAAGTTATAAGTTATAATTACTTACTAGCTTATAACCCATGTGATGCACGGATTTTTTTAATATGTAACAAATTTTATTTTATGTTTCAATTACATTTTTCTATAATCATCATTTACAATATTTCATTTTAATTTTAATATTAAAAATTTAATATAAATTGAATTAATGATATGCATGGTTTAAAACTTATATTATAAAATTTTAGAATAAATATATCGTTGATAGAATTTGAACCTTGAAATTTTAGTAAATTAATTTAATTATATAATATATTATAATTATTAGATCTAACGACTCTGATTTTTTACTAAAAATCTAATGGTCATCATTCGTATTATACGGATTTTTATTATATTCTGTTAGTAATTGGAAGATATGATGTTATATTTTTGGTTATATATGAATTATTGCTAAATATGATATGATTGGAAGATCTTAATTAAAAGTAAATGTTGAAAAAGGCAATCGACTACTTACCATTAATTATATTATGTTATTATTTATTTTAGAATTTTTAATATTATAGACATCATATATATTTTTCTTTATAATGAAGGGTAAATAAGTAAATTCATAACGTACCAAAAAACAGGTACCAAAACTTTTAATGTTTCAACTTTTTAATAATAGTATAGATTTCTTATTATGTATTTTAATGTTAATATCATTTTTTTTATGAATTCTTTGTTTTTAGATCTATTTGGGTATTTTTAAAATCGTAATTTAAGTTTTCGATCTATGATTCCATTAATTGTTTTGTATTTGCACATTAATTATTACTAGCTTAAAACTCGTGCGATGCACGGATGTCCTTTAATATAACAGAATTTTTTTTTATTAGAATTCAAAATTTTAAGACATAAATTTTCTTGGCTTAAAATTTTAAAAAATATGATCTAATATAATTATATATATATGTTGTCCGTTATATTTTTAGAAAATGATTGATTTTAGTTTGAAAATATTGAAAATATATAGAAAATATGAAATATTTTAGCTGAAAAACGTAATCGGTTAGTTATTGGTTATTATATTGTTATTATTTTATTGTACTTAAATAAAGCAAACCAAATAGGTTTTTCTGAAAAAAATAAAAATAGAAAAGGTAATGTATTTTAGCTGAAAAAGGTAATTGGTTATTTATTAGTAATTATAATATTTTATTTTATTAAACATAATTGCTCATAGTTTTTTCAGAAAAGGAAACATTTTAGCTAGATAAACTGTATTTTACGTTAAAAAAAATTGGCTATTGAAAAATAGAAAATGTAGCATATTTTACTTGAAAAAGGAAAGAATTTCTCATATTTTATGTGAAAAAAGATTAGTTATTGAAAAATATAAAAGGTAACATGTTTTACCTGAAGAAGGAAATTTATTAGTTATTAGTAATTATAAATAATTAAGTAAGGATAATTACGTAAAATGACATGTACCATTAAATAAGGGTAAATAAATAAAATTAATTGAAAAAAAATAGAAAAATATAAAAGGTAACAAATTTTAGCTGAAAAAGGTAATTGATTAATTGTTAGTAATTATAATATTTTATTTTATTAAACAGAATTGCTAATAGTGTTAAATAGAACCGCCGGTGATATAATTGGAAAAAGAGAGATTTTAGTTAGAGAAAATAGAAAGGTAAAATGAAGATGACATGATTTATGTGAAAATGGAAATTGATTAGTTTATAGTAATTATAATTTAATTATGTTATTTTACTAAATAAAATTGCTCATAGTTTTTAGAAAATGAGAAATTAATGTTGCTCGTTATATTTCTAGAAAATAAAGGGAATTTAATTAGAAAAAGAAAAGATGATATATTTTAGTTGCAAAGCTAATCGGTTAATTATTAGTATTATAATATTATTATAATATTTTTATTAAATAGAAACGCCCGTGATATAATTGGAAAAAGTGGGGTTTTAGTAAGAGAAAAGAAAAAAGGTAACGTGTTTTGGCTGAAAAAGGTAACCGTCCATGATATAATTGGAAAAAGAAAGATTTTAGTTAGAGAAAAGAGAAAAGGTAACGTGTTTTGAGTGAAAAAGGTAATTGATTAGTTAATAGTAATTATAATATAATTATGTTATTTTATTAAACAAAACTGTTCGTAGTATTTTTAAAAAAGAGAAATTTTAGTTAGATAAAATGCAAAAGATATTCTAATTTACTTGAAAAAGGAAATTATTTAATTATTGAAAAATAGAAAAGGTAATATGTTTAACCTGAAAAGGGAAATTGATTCGTAATGGAGAAATTTTAGTTAGATAAAATATAAAAAATATTGTATTTTACTTGAAAAAGGAAATTGTTTAATTCTTGAAAAGTATAAAAGATAATATGTTTACTCTGAAAAAGGAAATTGATTAGTTAGTATTAATCGACTAAGGATAAATAAGTAAAATCAACAGGTACCGTACCGACCGACCAACCCACCAACCAAACTTTTAATGTTTCGATTTTTATATAATAGTTGAGTGAAAAAGGTAATTGATTAGTTAATAGTAATTATAATATAATTATGTTATTTTATTAAACAAAACTATTCGTAGTGTTTTTAAAAAGGAGAAATTTTAGTTATATAAAATGCAAAAGATATTCTAATTTACTTGAAAAAGGAAATTATTTAATTATTGAAAAATAGAAAAGGTAATATGTTTAACCTGAAAAGGGAAAGGAAATTGATTAGTTAGTATTAATTGACTAAGGGTAAATAAGTAAAATCAACAAGTACCGTACCGACCGACCGACCAACCAAACGATGAATAAACGATGTTTGAAAAATTATTTAAACACCTTTAAAAATCATAAAGTTTCTATAAAAAAAATAGCGAGACAAAATGATATGTTTAAAATATATTTTACTAAGCATAATTTTACTGAAGGGAATCTTTAATAAAGATTTTAATAAAGTACTCATATTAGAATGGTAAACACTTAAGAGAATGTTTAATAAAGTAGTCATATTTTACTACGCATGATTTTAGAAAATATATTTTACTTTTTGAATTTTTTTGATAGATAGTTCAATTCCATAATTTTTTTTTGGTATGATAATATACTACACGCGATGCACAGGTTTCTTTTAATATGTTATAAATGTTACTTTATGCTATATTTATGTTTTTATATAATCATTATTTTATAAAAATTATTTCAATATTATTTTAATATAATTTAATATAATTTTAGTTAATGATGTGCATGATTAAAATTTATATTATAGAATTTTAAATTAAATATATCGTTGACGGGATTCGAAACTTGAATTTTTAATAAAGTACTTCAATCATAAAATATATCTTATAATTACATCTAACGATTCTTATTAATTACTAAAATTCTAACAACAAAATGGTGTAATATTTTTTGGTATACATTAATGATTGCAAAATTATGTGGTTTAAAACTTATATTATAAAATTTTAAAAAAATATGTCGATGACAGAATTTACACCTTGAAATTTTAGTAAATTAATTTAAACATATAATATATCTAATCATTAGATCCAACGGTTCTGATTTTTTACTAAATATTTAACGGTCATTATTCGTTGTATACAGATTTCTAATATATTTTGTTAGTTATTAGACTATACAGTGTTATAGTTTTAGGTATATATTGATTATTGTAAGATTATATTTTAAAATTAAAGTTAAAGTATTTTATTTAGAAAGAAATATTATTGATTGGAAGATAAGATATTTTAGGTGTTTATAATAGGTAATATCATCAATCAATTAAAAGTAAACCACTTTTAATTAAAAAAAGGCAATCGGCTTATTATCACTAATTATATTATTTTACTATTTATTTTAATAATTTGGATGATTGTGCTGAAAATCGAATCGACAAACTTTCAATGCCCGTGCGATGCACGGGTTTCTTTATTTATGTTATAAATTTTATTTAATATTACAATTATGTATTTATATAATCATTATTTTTCATATTTTTCTAATTTTAATTTAATGTAATTTAATCTTATTTACAGATTATACTAATTTTTCCCTATTATAAAAAATACATTTAAAAATAATTAAAAAATATATTTAAAAAATAATTAAAAATATGTTATATGTATACGGATTTTTTTATATATTTTATTAATAATTAAAAATATGGTGTGATATTTTCGGGTATATATTATTGATTATAAGATTAGTTTAAAATCAAAATGATAACATGTTTTAATTAGAAAGAAAATATTAATGATTGAAAGATATGGTACCATTGATTTTTTAGGTGTTTATATGACAATATATAAATCTAAAAGTAAATGTGAAAAAGGTAATCTATTAATTACCATTAATTATATTATGTTATTATTTATTTTAATAAATAAAATAACCAAAACGAAAATGTTTTTGTTTTAATATAATAATATAAAAGTATAGATTTTATATTTAAATGTTAAGTAACTTAGATATCCCAAACGGCCCCATATATTTGGTTTAAAAACAACCAATCGGCTTTTACACTATCTACTCGTGGCCATTTTAAATATGGTGCTGAAAAGATTGTCAAAGCCCAAAGCCAGCACACGAGTACAGAGTAGAGCGACTTGTGCATTGATTTACGTTTCAAGATTCTGGCACTTGCATTTGATGCATGGTTAGTAAAATACAACCTGCAGCTGGATTTTGAGGAGTCCAAATCTTCTACACCACTTTAGATGTGTTATTCCATGTGACATCTTAGGTGGTTGTTTTTGATTGACTCATCTCTCATTAATATAAATGGGATCCCTTACATTCACATCAACCACCCAATCAAAAACAACCACTTAAGATGACATATGGAATGACACACCTAAAATGGTGTAGAATATTTGGACTCGATTTTGAGTGTTTGAGAGAGTACACATGCCAGAAGAGCTTCTTGTAAGATCATTTTTGCTTATTTAAAGTTTTTATTTATTTAAAAAAATATTGGATATGTAACTAAAGTTTGCTACAGGTGGAAAGTTGATTAATTTGGTCATTGCATGAGCTATAAAATGAAATTAATTGGTACTCCCTCCATCCCTCATGGTTGTTTACATGGGGATGGACACGAAGACCAAGAAAATGTGTAAAAAATGAGTAAAATTAGATGAAAAGTGGGTAAAGTGGTGAGACCTATTAATATTTAATTATAGATTTGAGATAGTGGAAGAAAGTAGTGGGTGTAATAGTATTTTTTATTGTTAAATATATGAGATAGTGGGTGTAATAGTGGGAAAAACTTACTCGCTCTGTCCCTTAAAACTCTTCCCATTTCGGCCGGATACGTTTGCCAACACACACTTTTGATCGTTAATATCTTCAATTTCGTATTAGTTTTAAATATAAAAACTTCACTGTATTAAAGTACTCATAAATACGAATCCAACAAGATCACTCATGACTATATTTGGTCTTATAGATTAGACGTAAATTAGCAATTTGTCTCATGTTATGAACAGGGCCGACAAATCAAATGGGAAGAAAATAAAGGGACAGAGGGAGTACTATTTTTGGAATGTAAAGAAATGAGAGAGACACCCCAAAATAGTAACGGTAAAAAAATGAGAGGGATTGAAGGAGTAAGTTACAAGAATACTTGCAGAACATTTTCTACACAATTCCTCTTGTGTCCAGAGCCGGCCCTGAGCATGTGCGACATGTTCGATCGCACAGGGCACTCCATTTTATTAGGGCACATTTTTTAGGTAGGTGTACATGTATGTATATTTCATTTGAAAAATAAAAAAATTAAGTTTAATTTTAAAGGTTAAAAAAAATTATAAATGAGAAAAATGTTGAAGATGGTGTTGTCAAAATAATTAAAAAATTATTATACTGAGCAAAATAAGAAAATATTATACTTACACACAATTTTCCTTTCAAATTTCTAGTAATACTAATTACTTTTGTTGTTAACAGTGTAGACTATAATTGTCATTAAAGTTGATTAAATATTTTTGGTTGACAACTTACACATAAGTATATTTTTATAATTACAATGTAACAATTTAGTTTATCAATTATTCATTTTATAGATGATTAAGTGATTTGAAATCATATCTATTTTAATTAATTTACATATTAAATGAATCAAGTCAATTTAAAACTAAAAATAAATTATAAAATACTTATATATTAATTTAAATACATAAAAATGAGATTTTCTATTTTAGTATTGTATTTGTTTTTATTCTTTCATTTAAAAATAATATATTAATATTTTACATGTATAATTTATTTATTAGCGAGTTTGCTTCAAAACATGCTAGAACAACCATTTTTAATTAATTTGTATTATTTATGTACTCGTTACAATTTTTTTTACAATTTTCAGTTATGCTTTTATTATGTTTTAAAGTTATTTTATGAACTTGTTATGTTTTTTTTACAAATTTCAATTAATGTTTAATATTTTATGTAGTTGTTATAAAAAAAATTATTAGCTTTAGGGCACTATTTTTTATTTTGCACAGGGCATCCAAAATCTCAGGACCGGCTCTGCTTGTGTCACTTACTGTTTAGAACCTCAAAAAAAATTAACATTCTAATTGTTCTTGTGTGCGATTTGTGAGTTCGACCTCTAATTTGAGTTCGACCTCTAGTTATTCTTGTGTGCGATTTGTTCCGATAACCGAGTTCAACCTGGCTAATACATTCTAAATGCAACCTACAGAAAAGAAAATAGGAAAAACAATCGGAGTAAAATCCTTGATAAGAAATCCTACCATGGCAAAAAATGAAGCATCACAAATTCACAATCCCATCCACTTGTGAGAACTAACCTATTTATGCAACTCAAAAGTCCCCACATGAATCTCAAAACCTGAAGTACACATCTAAGTTGGACAAAATACATAAAGGCTCCGGTCAAAAGTAAACGGTTGCCGATTATTGTTACAGAACATACAGGTTCCTAGCCATTGGATCGTTGATTCAATGGATGCAATTTTAAAAAAAAATTGTATCATACCACAGAAACTTTCTGCGATACGTATTTTCCAGCATACATTGTGCAAACGGTTGCACAGGAACGCACCCCATACATAAAACGGAAAAAATAAGGTGCACACCCATATAAGAAAAATAACCAAAATTTACTTTCTCGTGACAGTCTGACCCCATGTGAGAGACCCCTTCACTTTCTTACCGTAACATAACACTCCCAAAGTCCCACTTCACAAAACATAATAAACCAACTAGCCAGCCAGCTGCTCCGCATCACTAGTCAAGCCTAGTACTACTAAACTCATCAAGTCCCTATTCAAACCAACTCACACAATGACAATGACGCGCCACCGCATTTTCACACTCCTCCTGCTACTCCCTCTCCTCGCCGCCCAATCTCCACCCTCCGACGCCGACGCCGACGCGTACGCTCTACTCGCTTTCAAGTCCAAAGCCGACACAACTAACAAACTCAACTACACTCCATCCGACTCATCCAACTACTGCCACTGGCGCGGCGTCAAATGCGCTCACGGCCGAGTCGTTCGCTTGGTCCTCCACTCATTTCAACTCGGCGGCACTTTCCCGCCAAACACATTGTCGAATCTTAACCAACTCCGAGTTTTAAGTTTACCTAATAACTCACTCACTGGTCCCATTCCTCAACTCGCTCAACTCGTTAATCTCAAAACTCTTTTTCTCTATCATAACTCCTTTTCTGGTAACTTTCCGGTGAGTTTAGTCTCTCTCCACCGTCTCATTTTTCTCGACCTCTCGCATAACGATCTCTCCGGTTCACTTCCGGTTAATCTTACTCTCTTAGACCGGCTCAACTCGCTCCGCCTTAGTTTTAACCGGTTCAACGGTTCTATACCGCCGCTTAATCAGTCCTTGTTGAACATTTTCGATGTTTCCGGCAATAATCTCACCGGAGCTATTCCTGTTACGCCGACTCTGTCTAGGTTTAGTAGGTCTTCGTTTTTGTATAACCCTAATTTGTGTGGTAAGATTCTTAATAAGATTTGTCGGTCGAGTAGTTCCCCGTTTTTCGATTCGAGTGGCCAAGGCGGAGATGATGCTTCTCCGCCTTCGCCTTTTCTACAAAATGAGCAAGGAGTGGTTTTATCGCCTCCTTCTTCGAAAAAGCATAACAAGACTGGTGTTATTCTAGGGTTTGTTATTGGACTTCTCATTCTAATTGCGGCGGTTTTAAGTGTATTTGCCTATTTTAAGAATCAAACAAGACAGCAAATTGAATGTAAATCAACGAGTTTTGAGGAAGTTGAGAATGAGAATGTGAATGCGGATACGAGTGAGAGAACGATTGCAATGCAGGTGATAGGTAATGAGGTACAGGTTGTGGAAAAGAAAGTAGGAGTGATGAAGCGTGAGAAGAGTGGGAATTTGATATTTTGTGATGGAGAGACGCCGTTTTGTAGTCTAGAGCAGCTAATGCGGGCTTCGGCTGAGTTGTTAGGGAGAGGTACTATTGGAACTACTTATAAGGCTGTAATGGATAATCAGCTTACGGTGACTGTGAAGAGACTAGATGCAGGGAAGACTGCGGTTACTAGTGGTGAGGCGTTTGAAAGGCACTTGGAGGCAGTGGGAGGGCTACGACATCCAAATTTGGTTCCGGTGAGGGCTTATTTTCAGGCTAAGCAGGAGAGGTTGATTATTTACGATTACCAGCCCAATGGTAGTTTGTTCAATCTCATTCATGGTAATCTCTGATTCTAATCTGTAGTTCCGATTTTAAGTTCAAATTTGAGAACTGAGTTAATTCATGCAATTAGTAATGTGTTAATGATATGTCTACAACTTTTGGTATTTTTAGTTCACACTTCCACATTACATTTTGGTTATGCATCTTGACTTTGCGATTAAATTTGTTAATTTAGCATTGAGCATTGGGTCAATTTATGCAAATAGTGATGTCTTGTTGTGCGCGAAACTTTTAGTATGGTTTCCCACTTCCACAATAAGGACAATCACAGTGTTCAATTGAATTCTTTAAACTTGGTCCCATGAAAGTAAGAGATGCTTTCACCACATGGTTTGGCAAGTTTAGTGGACTTAAATCAGTTGGTGCAATATCTAGTAAGCATATAAATAGTTCATCTGTTAGTCATTTGCTTACGATTATTGGAGTATGTTTACTAATAATATTGACTTTTATTTAAGGTTGATGGCTTTATGCAATCGTTAAGTACTTTATTTAAGTCCTTTTGAATTCTTGATGCTGTAAAACACAATTTCTTGCTTTTGTTATCTTGATTGGCCATCACCCAAAGAAAAGTTAGGATTCCATATGATAATTATGTGCTTGTTGATTTGCTTTTAAGAACTGAGTTTTGATGGCATTAGTATAAGTAGAATTGTAGGATGAAAATCACTTTAAGTAGAGTTCAGATATCAACTCATGTCGTAGAATCACGATTATTGACTATAGTATATCTAGCCACTTGCGGATGAATATGGTACTCTGACATATCTGCCGGTTATACTTTTATGATATACGTCTATGACATCTACGCTAGTATATTAATAGGCATTATGTATTGAATTCGTATATGAACATCCCAAATGGTAGATTAAGAAATACACATTGTGATTGGCAGTAATGCAAATGCGAGCAACGTGTTTATCTTCAGTTGCACTTGCTAATAATGAAACATGGCTAAAGATGTTTGCACCAATATTTTTAATATTGGTGCAAACAATATATTGGTGCACCAATATTTTTAATATTGGTGCACGTCCTTTACTTTTTCGTGTCAAGATGGTGTACTTAGATTGCACCAGACTATATTGGTGCTTCAGCAATCATTCCCCTCTCCACTCCACACCTTTACTTTTGATTTGCCTCAAAATTTCCCCTCTAATCAGAGAGGCTACATGTGTAGCACAGTCCTACCAGTGTTTTTAGCATGTCATCATGTATCTATATGATTGCTTATACAAGAACTGTTGTAGTCCTTTCTTAGTTTATCTGGTGCCAAAATATAAATTTTTCTTAGATTAGCTAGGAATTAGGATGTAGTTTTAATGATTTGTGTTTATCTGCATTTCAGGGAAAATATAGATATCAGTTGCCATTGCTTCATTTTCAAAAAAAAAAAAAAAGAATTGTTGGCTTTGATTTATTGCTTGTGAGTCGCAACTAATGAATAATGTTGCTATAAAATAGGTTCAAGATCATCAAGGGCCAAACCACTGCATTGGACATCGTGCTTAAAAATAGCTGAAGATGTTGCTCTGGGACTAGCCTACATCCACCAAGCATCTAGACTTGTACATGGCAACCTCAAGTCCTCCAATATCCTCCTTGGTTCAGATTTTGAAGCTTGTCTCACAGACCACTGTCTTTCCATACTTGCGATCCCTGCACCAAGTGAAGATTTGAATTCTGACAGCTGCAAAGCTCCAGAGATACGCAAATCCAGCCATCAAGCTACCACCAGCTCGGACGTGTATGCATTTGGCATTCTCTTACTGGAGCTGTTGACAGGTAAGCCTCCATCTCAGCATCCATATCTGATGCCGGCTGATATGGCGAATTGGGTCAGGGCCATGAGAGAGGACGATGGTGGAGAAGATAAGTTGCTTCAGATGCTTGTTGAGGTAGCAAGTATTTGTAGTTTAACATCACCAGAACAGCGACCAACAATGAGGCAAGTGGTAAAAACGATACAGGAGATCAAGGAGAATGCACTGATTGACGATACTGGAACAGAAGGTTACATAGAATATATATAACGTTCGTATTTGGTCCAAAGCAAAACAGGAAACACTGAAACAGGAATCAAACAGAAAACAAGAATCAACTAACTGTACAGTGCCACATGTGTGGACGCTTAAGTAAATGGAATGTGCTGGGCTTGAGGCTGATTGGTTTTATTTTTGTTTAATTTATTATGATATTCCTAAGCCTGAGTACTTATTAAAAAACTTTTGGGGCCAGAAGAGTTAGAACTACTTGGACGGGTAATTATGGCTGCTTGAGTTCCATTGGATACATGTTTCAGAAAGGATACCAAGGTCTTGTACTTGCTATTGATCTTCAATGTCAATATTGGAAAGGCTCTATGTTTCAGTCTATACATATTAAGAACATGAAGCATGTGTCTGCACAAGTGAAATCAAATTCATGTTTTTTTACCCTTGAGATATAGTGTAGATCTTAGAATTGATTAGCATTTGTTGTGGGATGGTCTTGGTAATAAGCTTTTATCCTTTATTGTCATTTTCAGTATGACCGAAGACAAAGGGCCACTTGGTTTACTGAGAATGAATTATAATGGTAATCAGATTTTCATATTCTTTGTTGTTTGAATGAGCATATTATTTAGTTGATTGGAGTGGGACCTTGTTTTTGTTAAGTAGAGTAAATCATTTCTTACGTTCGTAATGATATTCCAAATTAGGGTCGAGCATTTGGTTCCGTTAACTGCATACCAAATCGAAATAATCGAAATAATTTGGTTTGATTAACCGAACCGAAATATTCCGGTTTTAATTTGGTTATGGTATTTTTAGTTATTTCGATTTTTTAATCGAAATTACCGAATTAACCGAAATATATAATAAAATATTTATATTAATATTATCTCTTCTTATTTCTTAATTCCTTTATCAATATTTTATATGTAAAATAATAATATTATATTTTAAATATAAAATAATATTTTTTTATAGGTAAAATAATAATTTTTTATATGTAAAATAATAATATTTATATTTTATATGTAAAATAATAATTTTTAATATGTAAAATAATAATATTTATATATTTATATTTAATATGTAAAATAAAATATATAAATATATATAATTGGGTTATTTCGGTTATTTAACCTAAATAAATATTTCGAATCGTTTACCGAACCGAAATATATCAGTTCCTTATTCGATTATAATATTTGGCTTTATTCACTATTTCGATTATTCAGTATTCGGTAATTCAGTTAGATTATAACGGAATAATCAGCCCTATTCCAAATCATTCTCCTTCCACTTTTGTTTTTCTATCCCCTTTCCCTTGCTCGTTTTTTTCATTCCCATAAACAAACAATCCAAACGAATAGATTTTCTTGCCATTTCTTATATATATTTTTTTAATGCTTTTGGTCAAGTACAATATTCTTTCGACTGCCACTGGTGGCCTTATGTCAAATTTCAATCAATAGTCTATATTCCTGATTTTGTGACTGGCAGGGTAGATTCTAGAAAAAATGTTAAAAATATTCATTTTTGAGTTAAAAATAACAATTTTCAAAATGTATGGTTATTTTTACCCGATGGGATACCCAACTCGTAATTAGGTATCACATTTATATAAGATACCCAATTCAAAAATGGGTATCCCTATAAGATACCCAACCCGTAAATGGGTATCACAAAAAAATTAAAAATATAAAAAATTTGTGATACCCAACTTATAAACGGGTATCCTATATAAAATGAGATACCCAACTTACAAATGGGTATCCCAACTGTTATAAATAATCATCCACTTTTAAAATGGATATTTTCATAATGAAGTTTAAAAAATGGTTATTTTTAACCATCACCCATGATTCTGCATTGTGCCACTGGCTTTACCAAAAAAAAATAATTATATTCTTTCTATGACTTCAGATTAAAAAAAAAAATTCAGTTTGTGACCTGAACGAAAACCAAATGCAAAAAGTCATGTTTGTAGAAAAATTTGTATTGAAATCAAAAAACAATGTATTGAAAATTGAGTGTTTGAATTTTGTAATTTTGTGAAAACGAGTCGAATATGTGCGAACAATAGTATGATAGGATTCAGCTCGAATTTATAATTACTCGTTCGAATTCGGTTCGGATTCGAATTGATATATTTATATTATGCTCAAATTCGACTCGAATTCGAATACGAATGTTTGTATTTGATTCGATTCGGCTCGATTGAGTACCGAATTATTCGTTTTTGTATATTCGAATTCGAATTTGTTCCAAAAAAATCTTAAAATAGTAAGAATATTTGTATAATTATTTACAAAAAAATAAAATATGTTACTTAGTTGAATATTACTTTAACATATATTTTATATATGATATAAAATATATACATAACTTACGAATTATAATCGAATATATATAATAAACACATATTCAAGTACTCTGAATTTATTCGAGTTGCTCTAAATAAATATGATCAAATATAGAAGTGGTGTGATTCGACTCGATATTCGTTCGAATTATTAAATAGGATTCGAATTCGCTCATTTATTATACGAATACGAACAATATTCATTATTAACGAATCGAATCCGGATTTGAACCCGGATTACTCGGATTCTTTTTCATCCCTAAATAACATGATGACCACCAGTTTCAATTGTTCATTTCATTGGTGATCAAATCGAAATCTAAAAGCAACTTGTAGGACTCAGTAAAGGACAGGAAAATACGTATACAACAATGGAAAAGAGAAGAAAAAGGAGTAGGTGACATGACAGCACACAGTATAAGTATTCCCCGCGTGATATGTACGCTAAATAAAGTAATCTCACGGAGTCACAGTACTAATAATTCCCGTTAAAATCTACTCCCTCCGTCTCATATTACTTTGCCCGTTTGCTGAATTTCACGGGTTTTAAGATAGTGGGGAATGAATATTGTTTTTGTATGAAGTAGTGGGTATTAAATATTATTTTTAAGGGATAGTGGGTATTGAATATTGTTTTTTTGGAGTAGTGGGTGGAGTAGTGGGTATTGAATATTATTTGTAAGGAGTAGTGAGTGGAATAGTGGGTATTGAATATTGTTTTTTTGGAGTAGTGGGTGGAATAGTGGGTGTTGAATATTATTTGTAATGATTAGTGGGTGGAATAGTGGATATTGAATATTATTTTTAAGGTGTAGTGGTGGAGTAGTGGGTATTGAATATTATTTTTTATGGCCAAAAATAGTAAGGGGAAAAGTATTGTGAATTACCTTAAAAGGAAAGTGAGAAAAGTATTAAGGGACGGAGGGAGTACCTTCTTGAAATTGGAAAATCCTGTTTTAATAACATGTAATAATATTAAAATATTATAAAAAATTTATTATTATTAAATTTTGGTTCAATTTCTTATGATTTTATAATTATACAAAATTTATTTAATTAATTTTCTTAAATTTATCTCTAATATAATTTTTTATAATTACATAATTAAATAATATTTATTTATTAAATATTTTATCGTTCAATTACCTACAAAATATATATTTAAATAATATTTATTCTTAATAATTTATTTATATTAATATTTTAAATTCGAATTGTTCACGATCCGTATCCGTAAATAATTATCAAAGCAATTACATTAATCAAAAAGCAAGAAATTTTTTAAAAATATATATATATTCTATATAAAATTCCTAATAAATAAATTTCAATAAACCCTTACTCATCTCCAGTATATAAAAGATAGAACTGAAGGCTGCTCCACTTTGTTGCCCTTCAACATATACACACACAACATATAATTTGAGAGGAACATATACCATGTCTGGTGGAATCGCTCGTGGCCGTCTCGCCGAGGAACGCAAATCGTGGCGCAAGAATCACCCTCATGTATCCTCTCTCTCTCTCTCTCTCTCTCTCTCATTTTATTTTTATTATAGGGTTTCTTATTTGTGTGAATTTTACTGTGTGTTTTTGAATTAGGGTTTTGTAGCAAAACCAGAGGCACTTCCTGATGGGTCCATGAATTTGATGGTTTGGCACTGCACCATTCCTGGCAAGCCTGGGGTTTGTTTACCCTTTCCCCCTCCTTGTTTTTTCAAATTATTGTTTTTTTGAAAAAAGTACTAGTCATTTTGGTAGTCTACTACTGTAACATGTGATCTTATAGTTTAACTTTTTATGTAATTCATCCTGTTGCTGATTGATGTGATTTTTGTTATTGTTTGTTATCAATTTAATTGTCTAAACGTTCGGTTAAATTGTTATTTTGGATGTGCATTTCGGGCTGGCTATTATGAATGAGATGGTTTTAGCTTTTAGCCAAGTTCTGATTACTCTGATGTTTATGGGCGTTGGGGGGGGGGGGGGTTCACAACTCTGAATAAGCTCTAATAGGCAATTATTATTAATCAATTGGAATTAAAGGAGTGAACTTTGAAAATTAATAGGATGTTTCAGCTTTAAGCACATGTGCTTTTTTTTATTTCCTGGAGTGTTCCTTTCAAGCACATATATAGGCTATGTTACCCGGACTCGGCTAAAAGTGTCCAACATGGATACGTGTCCGAGTGTCGGACTCGGAAATATTTTGAAAATTTTACATGTTTAAGGCCTAAAATAAGTGTCAGAGTGTCCATACCCATGTCCGAGTGTCGAGTGTCCGACACGGGTACTCAAGAGAAAATGAAGGGTCAGGGTAACATAGTATATAGGTTTCTCAGCTTTGTGATTTTTGTGCGGTAAGCCTATTGTACTGTTGGTCCAAACGTGTATGAGTTTTCTATAGCATTATGGTCTGTTGTGGTAAGGCTATACCGCAAATTGCAGCATATTCCAAATCATGCAAAGTAATGAAATGAGGAACCAACACTCCCTGCTGCTATTATTTTTTAAGGGAACAACAAAGGCACATGAAAGTAAATGAAATGAATTATAAAGACTAGGTTCTGTGCTCCCTGGTTTTAATTAGTGAATGTGATTGTAAAAATGAAGAATAGAAGGATATATTAATTCAATTTAGTGCAAGGATGAAATTTAGTTTGTTGGGAGAAACTATTAGAATTTTGTGTTACACTACTAAACCAGCAACCTTTATTACTCCCAACATTGTCTACTTTTCATTCTTCCCAAGTCTCACCCAAAAAGTAACATGGATTTTAAACAGTGTTCTTAATGATGCAGGACATAATATTAAAAAAGATAATAAGCAATGAATTATACGAATCCCAAGAATAATCAGTCAAAACTTATTCCCAAGAAACATGTATAATCAAAGTGTAAGTAATATGTGGGGGTTTACATCACTTATATAGAAAAATTAAACCCTAGTACTAAACCTAATGGACCTAAGGGCTAAGGCCCACACACAAATGGGCTTTATTCTAAATAAACTACTTAAATAATAAACTCCTAGCCCCACATATAAAACATTAAGATTAATGCATCATTTATCTCTACACTGGACAAGTATAAACTAATAATAAACATATATTTTAATTCTTTATTTCCGTTCCTCATCACTTAAAATATCTAAGTATTGTCCTTAATTGGGTCTTGTTTTAGAAATTGAGGTTTTTAATAGTTTTCATTCTTAGAGTAAGTTCTTAAGCTACATTTTGAATTTTACTTTGTTTATATATAATTTTGGTCCATAAAGAATACAAACATATAGCAGAGTCACCCCCAGTTCAATGGTATTTTCTTCAAAAATTCAGTTTAATGTTACCTGCTTTTGCTTGAACATAGAATTGCTTTACAGATTAGTTTCCTGTTCCTGCAAATTATGTTCCGAATCTTGTAGGCTTGCTGTCCTGGCATATTATTGCTTGCAGAAATCAGTAGGTAGCTTATTATTTATTCATTCTAGTGCATTTTTTTGGTTTTATTTTTTTGAACTCAGTTGTTTCCAAACTGGGACGAACTAAACATACTTCGTTTGATCGGCTCGGTTTATACCATTACTTCGGTTCCAGGAATTCAGAAGTTCAGCTTTTGGCATTTTCCGTTTGGTTCAGTTTTAGACCTAACCCGCTGTTTGGTCACTGCTAACCATTTACTCCTCGTCTCCCTTGTCCTTTGCCTCTCCAAAACTTTCAATCCTCTCTATACTTGACATATCTTCAGATTAATATGGCTCCTGTTTTTTTGTACCAATAACTTCACATACAACTGCAACTCCATCACTTTTAGTTACAATGATCTTAATAACACTGCCGCACATTGGATTCATACATGGTGACTGTTCGATTTCTATAAACGACTTCAACCATACCTCTTTACCCTTAGGACCACCGTCACCCCTTCTTATTCAGAATTTTAATTTGTGTCAGATTGAGGCGATTTTGTCGCCAATTTAGTTCAATTATTCCTGAATTTCCCTCCTTTTGACCGATATGACTACATAAGCCCAATTTTGACCCTATGTTACCCGGACTTGGCTAAAAGTGTCCAACATGGATACGTGTCCGAGTGTCGGACTCGGAAATATTTTGAAAATTTTACATGTTTAAGGCCTAAAATAAGTGTCAGAGTGTCCATACCCATGTCCGAGTGTCGAGTGTCCGACACGGGTACTCGAGAGAAAATGAAGGGTCAGGGTAACATAGTTTTGACCGCATTTTATCCATTGAAATCCTAGAACGCCAATTTTCTGCAGGTCTAGACATTGGCCTAGGCGGCCACCTAGTTCTTTTTGTTTGAACCGTTCTCTCTTTTAAAAAAAAAAAATTGAACTCGTGACAATAAAATAGAATGACGTGTCAAAGTTATAAAGATGGTAACAAGGATGTTTAAGTTATTTAGGTATGATCATTTTATTAACTTTATAACATTATGAGAGTAAGACACGGTTGATTCCTTTACTTGCTCATGGTTAATGCAGGTATAAACTATTTTCCCTTCCTTGTTTGACCTTCGTTGTGAACTATGCATCTGTGGAATCAAGAATGGGGGCCTTTAATGGCGTTTACATTCTTTATATTTTTTACAGTAGTAATCTGCCTGATGAGTGAGCTACTAAAATAGCATATTAATAGTGAAGTGGTTGTCAATATATTCTGTAGAAGTAATAAGCTTAAAAACAAGTTCACTTCTCTACTCTTAAGTCCATTTTTTCTTCATGAAACGTGAAGTCACTTTGTGTGAATAAGCCTGCATTAAATAGCTTACCTTAGAGATCGCATTCTCTTCTAACATAGTGACACTTCTTAAATATAATTAGCTAAGGGTTATATTCCATCACTTTGCTAATCACCACATATTGTAAATGTTGTGCTTTGCGATGAACAAAACTGTGAAATTATTATCTGCAAGTCTATGATTTTCAGTTGTTAAATAAAGGATAATATTGCAATTTTTATGTAATATGGTAATCTCCCCCCCCTCCCCCGGGCCCCCGCCCTCGCCCTCTCCTGCACACAAGTCCAGATACTTGTATGAATATAGCTACACTTTGTTGAGCCTACTCAGTTATATTGAATTTTGAATGATGATATCATGTTCAACTACTAATGGTGCAGACTGACTGGGAGGGTGGTTTCTTTCCACTCACTCTCCTATTTAGTGAAGATTACCCCAGCAAACCTCCAAAGTGTAAATTTCCCCAGGGTTTCTTCCACCCTAATGTGTATCCATCTGGAACTGTGTGCCTATCAATCCTCAATGAAGACAGTGTAAGTACATGTACCTTAACATATGCTGATCGAAATTTGGAAGAGTGATGCGTAACTAGTTCTTGTTTGATGTATTTGGGTGCAGGGATGGAGACCTGCTATTACTGTGAAGCAAATCTTAATTGGCATCCAGGATTTGTTGGACCAACCCAATCCTGCAGATCCTGCGCAGACTGAAGGATATCATCTATTTATTCAGGTGAGATAAGAATAATACTGAAGAGTGAAGCCTAGAGTGCTTATGTTGCATATATTGTCTCATCTTGTGACATGTTGCATCCTTCAAAGTCTTAGATAGTTAGTTATTGTTTGGTTGGAGTTGGTGTGCTTCATGTAATAAATTGTTGGGAAACTCATTTGGGCTTGAGCTACAGTGAGATTAATTCTCTCATTTGTTGCCGCCTACAGTTCAATAAGCTACTAGAATTTTTACTTTCTGATTCAGCGAGTTCACATACGTATATAGATTGGGATGTATTGTTGAAGTAAATTTTAGATCAGTTATATGCTTCTACTGTTATACTTTAGAGTACTGATGAGGCATGACTTGTCAGCATTATTTGAAAATTATACGGCTTCTTGGTTGAATTTTCATAATAGCTTTCAGTATATTAGTTTTTGTGGGGTCCATATTTGCTTGTAGTTTGCTGGATCCACCATACAGCCAAGGGGGTTAAAGTGGGGCACTGGCCATATTCTATTAATATTACGCGTAAGAAGGGGCAGGTGGTAGATATCTGGTAGAATGACTGGTTGGTGATTTACGTCGAGATAATGAGATATATGTTTTTAAAGCAGCAGTGGATGGAAACATATCAAAAAAGTATCAAAATATGGAATATAAATTTTCTAGTGAAAGTTAAATTTGCTTGAAATTGTTTAATCGTTTAAGAAAAAAGATTATGATTTACATGCTTGTATATGTATGGTTTTACATTACTCCCTACTCTGCCACTAGAGGCTCAATGAGTTTTTTTTATACTACTGGTGATGAGTCTGATGACCAAGTGTGATACTTGTTTTGTATGTGAGTTATAATATTATGTACTGAGTCATGTCAATTTGTGCAGGACACTGTGGAGTACAAAAAAAGGGTTCGCCAGCAGGCTAAACAGTACCCAACCATGGTCTAATTTCTGAACTGTGTTGTGTGCTTGTTGATGGTTGATGTGTGTAAACGACATTGCTGATGGAATTACTTTGAAGTTCAGATATTAATTTATTTATGTTGATATGTGACTAGTACTGGTCTAATTTTGAATGGACTTAGAAGTGATAGTGTGATACTACAGTTATATCTACTCTCAGTTGCAAATTAAATTGTTTTTGGTGGATGTAATCCTGTAGATTTGACTTAAAAGTCCATAACTAATGGAACCTGAACATCCGATTGCTAGCATGGGTTGTGTAGTAGCTGTCATACTTTCTTTTCCCCCTTCCGCTTTCTTCTTCATCTGAAAAACATATGGAGAGCCTGCATCACATTGCATGGGTTTTGTGTAGAGTGTTTTACTTTAGTGGTGTCCTGCCATCTAATTCCGCAAATGTGACAGGTAGCATTATTCACCTGTTGTTTTGAAATGAGAACAGAGATGAGGGCATGCAATGGGATTTTCTATTGAATGTATACAAAAGCCTATATTTTTTTTTTCCTGAAAGTGTGGTACATCTGAAGGAAGGTTCACAAATTGCCAAGTATAAACCAAGTGTGAGCAACCTTGTTCAATTTGAAGAAGTCAAGTGCGAACTGATGTTAAATTTTTGCTAATAATAGAAATTGGACCTTCAGTGAGGTGGTTGATGGCTGTAAACTTATTACTCGTACTACGTAAGATTGCTGTTGTGGTTTTATTTTAATCCTTTTAGTTCCCGCATGATTACCGGAAGAGATTATAGATTGTCACATACAATGAATTTAAATTGAATTCAATACACACTTGACTCTCTTTGTTGCCACCTAAATTTTGACTTTGTAGTTCTAATGCGACGGCTATTTATTCAGTGATAGACTCCTACTCCATTTCCCTTGTAAATCGTTTCTTCTTTTTACACTACATTTTTCATGTGTTTAGTTGTGCAATTACAATAAAAAGTTAAGTGCCCGTTTGGTAAATCTGTGATTGAACTTATAAGTTACTTATTTCAGAAAAAATTTTATATTTACATACATTTTTTTAGAAAAGAATGTGTATGGAAAGTTTAATATTCGTAATCTTGCAAAAATAAGTTACTATTTTAGAAAAAAGTACATATTTTTCAAAATAAGTACTGTATCTTATTTCTGAAAAATAAGATTTCCTAAACGGGCCCGGGACCTTAATGTATATACCCTTTCAAGTATAGTTGGATATAGCAGCTACGTTATGATAGTAAAAACCAGATATAGTGTTGAAATTGTGTTGCGCTAAGAAAGCCACATCTCGCTCCACAATAATAAATAAATAGTCTCTCTTATTTACTCATTGTTCGAGACAATTTCTAACAAAGTACTCTCTCCGTCCCAACCAAATGTTTACATTTGGTTTGGGCACGGAGACCAAGGAAAAATATAAAGAAGGAGGAGAGAAGTAGGAAAAATGAGTAAAGTGGTGGGATCCATCACTATATAATGTATAAAATGAGTTAGTGGAGAAAATTAGTGGATGTAGTTGATTTTTATATTATAAAACTTTACTATTTTAGGAAAGTTTAGAAATGTAAAAAATTGGATGGGACATTCCAAAAAGAAAAGTGTAGACAAATGAATGGGACAGAGGAAGTAGTTCTCTAACATTTGCAAAAGAATTTAGCTTTGTAAGTACAATAATTGTTAATGATTAGAGTGTGTTGTAAAATATTATTTTCTTGATTAATGTTGTTTAAGCTATGTCGCCACCACCTATTGATGTTTATCAATTGGTTTTCTACTATAAAATAAAATAAATAAAAGTTGTAATTGGGCAACCGACCACACATTAAATCAGGCAACAATAATCTACAACCCTTTTATTCACACTTGACATGGAATAAAAAATAGAAGCTATTGCCAAATTGGTTTTAGAGGGTGTTTGGCTTAACTTAAAAATTGTTACTTATCACTTAGAGTGCTACTTACTCACTTTAAGTGAAAAGTGATATTTTTCACTTAAAGTTAGGTGTATCTGTTTGGCTAATTCCACTTAAAGTAAATTTATTTTTAAAAAATTAATTAAAAAAAAAAGAAATTTATATTTTTTTGAAAGTATAAAATACAAATATATGCAAAGAATACAATACAAGTTAAAAGGTGACTCAAATACATAAAAATTGATATGAGAAAAAAAATAAGTGGAAAAAAAGTACCTCCAAGGTACTTTTTTTTTTTGAACTAAAACTAACTTTAAGTGGAAAAATTTAAGGTTAGACAAACAGCACGAAATCACTTTAAGTAGATAAAAAAAAATTTTAAGGGGGGCCAAACGGGCTCTTAATCTGAAAACAAGTTCTTATTTGAAGACAACATACTATCATTTTCAGCATACAAAGACAATACACAACTATGTGTATTAAATTCTAATAATATATAGGCCACTACATATTATGATGATTAAGGAGTAGATAACTACAATTATCATATCCCTTTGTTTAAACAAGATATTAATATAGTATAGTCGACAGTATGTCCCACCATTTTTGTACTGGTTTAAAAGATATCATGAAGTTTTAAATGACCAAACTAACACCATCTTGTCCCTTGACAAAATAATAAAACAAACATGCTACGAGGGCATGAAAGTCTAATTGGACAAAGTCAAGTGAGAAGGATGGGTAATGTATCAATCGACCCACCGACCACCGACCTAACCTCCACCTCCACCTCCTTAAAAGAAAATTTATGCACTTAATAGTATTATAACACCAAGACAAGCAATTACTATATCTGTATGTAACTCTCTCTCTCTCTCCTCACTTTGCTTTTTCTTTGTAATCATCAAGAGCTCAACCCTAATTGAGATTGGAGAGAAAACAAGAAATTAAGAGTGAAACATAGTACTAAGAAGTTGTGTGTACTACAAGTTGTACAAAGGTTGAGAGTTTGTCGGTGGATGATATTTCTAAATTTACACAAAGTTGATATTTTTTGTAATAAATATGGTTGCTTGTTTGTTTGTTGGGTAAAACAAGTAGTTATATGATCATAATATCCCATCATCCTACTACTACATCTAAAAGGAGAGGAGAGAGATGGAGGTGGGTGGTGTTGGGATGAGAAAGAGGAAGAATCCATACAAGGGCATCAGGATGAGAAAGTGGGGAAAATGGGTGGCGGAGATTAGACAGCCTAACAAAAGATCTCGGATTTGGTTAGGCTCTTACTCATCTGCCAAGGCGGCCGCTAGAGCTTATGACACTGCTGTTTACTATCTCCGTGGTCCTTCTGCCAGGCTCAACTTCCCTGAGTTAGTGGCAACTGATGATGCTGATCAATTATTATTAGCTGGCCCTCAGTTGTCGGCAGATGCAATAAGGGCCAAGGCTATAGAAGTTGGGTCACGAGTTGATGCTTTGGAAACAACAACTACTACTACTACTGCTAATACTAATACTTCATTCAACCCTCCTCCTCCTCTTGATGATGATGAAGATGATGAGCTTGACTTGAACAAGATGCCTAAACCGGAACCTGGCGATGATTCGGACCAAAATCACCTTCAACATCTATGGTGACCCATTATTTTTGTTTGTTACATGCAACCAGCAGCAAAAGCTAGCTGCTGCTCATGCGCTTAATTCCTAGCTCAAAAAATTATGCTATTTAAGTTCTGATTTTCTGCACTCTTATCTTTTTCTATTACTATGCGGTTGTAGATAATTTCTTTTTTTGTTTTTGAGTTTATAAATTTGGGGATGAATTTGGATAGAGCAGTTTCGTCGTTTTAATATATGTATTATGGAAAGAAAAATAAATGTAAATATATGGTCTTGCAGCTTGTTGTGTTGCTTTCATATATAGTTTGCACATAACACTATCATGCATTAGATTAGCAAATAGAGTGGAATGACATCTGATTATAAAAAACAGTCTACAAATAAATGACCAAAAGTTGTATTTTTAACAACAATACTTATAAGTGTAGTTACCATATATATTTTCATTTTATAATATATATACTGTAATAAATTGTGGCATAGAAGCATAGGGAGTGGAGTTTGTGGTGGAATGAGGGAAACGGGGGAGATGATGATAAGGATGAGGAGGTGGTGGGGAAAAGGTTTACAGGGATTGAGGAGGACCTACAACTTCTTGCCTCCCCAGTTTTTTCTGGTACAACTGGCTACATATATAAAATATTGCTTATTTTTATACCAGTTCCAACCACCGCTGGTCCACTGCTTAAACACCAGACACTAAATTTCATTGTTGCTAAAATGGCTCTATTCAACACTGGGTAGTGATAAGATTTTGACTCTCACCAGTTGGGGTAATCCTCTGTTTTCTAGTTTATGTTCGGGTACCACAGGGCGCGATACAGTGACGTCTGGATGGTTAATGGATTGGAAATTAAGAATGTAGGATATATGTCAACTGGTATATTGGAAATAAGAATTGAGTAGCATTTAAGTGATACGGAAGGATTATTTTATTGATCACCATTCACCTAGCCAGACGGAATGAAAAGTTGGTGTTATTAGTTGCTTAGTTTCCGGGTGTGGTCATATATTGCTTATAGGCAATGGCGGATTTATATTGAATTTTTGAGTAAAGTGCACTTGATTTATACTCCCTCCGTCTCTTTTTACTTTGCCCGTTTGACTAAAAACACGGGTTTTAAGAAAAACTGGGTATTGAATATTTTTTGTAAGAAGTAGTGGGTATTAAATATTGTTTTTAAGGAGTAGTGAGTATTGAATATTGTTTTTTTGGAGTAGTGAGTGGAGTAGTGAGTATTGAATATTATTGTTAAGGAGTAGTGGGTGGAATAGTATGTATTGAATATTATTTTTTTGGAGTAGTGGGTGGAATAGTGGGTGTTGAATATTATTTGTAATGATTAGTGGGTGGAGTAGTGGGTATTGAATATTATTTTTAATGAGTAGTGGGTGGAGTAGTGAGTATTTAATATTATTGTTTATGGCTTAAAATAGAAAGGGAAAAAGTATTTTGATAGTCCCGATTTAGTAAATGGGAAATGTTTTTAGAGACAGAGGGAGTATGTAGTTTGTGTGTCAGACCACTTGAGATACTGTGCTTCAAAAAATATTATGGGTTATATTGTATTTTACTTTTCGTTACATAATATGTTTCATCGTCAAATCTGTTAAATTCCGTTACTCCGTTAGAAAATGCAAGGATAAATTCATCTTTTTATCATGATCTTCTTCATCAACACCCTTTCCACCATTAATAATTTATTTAGAACTGGACTGTTGGACAACCACAAAACAGTCAGATGGATTCCACCATCGTCATTGTCCACACATTTCGCTTCAATGAGTTCAATGTTTCTTTAAGTGCCAATGCCTCTACTGCAACTGCTTTAGTCCTCCCCGCCTTGCTACCAGAAATAGCTTCTACGAGATTTCCACTACAGTCCCTAACAATGCTTGTAAAAAAGAAGATATACAGATACAGGGTCAACTCGTCTACAGTTGATTGCTGCAATAAGCCATGTTTCTTTTCTATCTTCTAGTTTTATCAAATTTTCAATTCCTTGCCTGTGTTGGAATTTAATCTTAAACTTATTATTTAAGTATTGTTTTTATTGTTATTATTCTGAATAAGGCCGTTGTAGTGTGTCTTGTAATATTAGACGTGTTAGACTTGGTTTGGTGTTAGTTTAGACATTTCAGGAGAGTCATGGGCTTGGGCTGATGGGCTTGTTAGTGAATTTCTAGGAGATAGTTGCATGTTTGTAGCCACCTCCCTGTGTGTGTGTTACCTCTATTTATTTGCTTGTAATCGTTCATTTTTAGATTGATTAAAAGGAAGCAATACAATGTAGTCCTAGAGAGTATTTTGTTCTTGTACATATCATCTAGTTTTGTTTTCTCAATTATATATATATATAAGTAGTTGTCTCTATATTGTTCTTCTCATATTTATAAAAACCAAGCTTGTGTGTTTGCTTATATATCAGAGTCTGTTTGTTCTGGTTTCTACACTTGGTATCAGAGCTTCTCGTTCTAGAGGCCTAAATTTGTCTCTCTGCATAATACCAAAGTTCCTATATCGTAAGTTGGTGACTGTTTGGTGTCTTGTTCTCAAAATAAAAACTGGGTTGGTTTGTTGATGCACACCAACTGTTTGAGAAAATGCCTAAGAGAAAAAATCGTTTCATTTAATTGTTTGTTTGTTTCGATTATGTCTCTGTTAATAGGTGAGTTTAAGGTGTTGGATCAACAGTACTGTATCGGTGGCAGATGAAGGAGGGACAAAAAGGGGGAATGTATGTTGTGGAGATTTTTCGGGTGTCGATTTTGGTAGGAGTAATTGGTTGGCTAAGCTGTTGAGTTGTTGTTCGGAGGATGCTAACAGCTGCTTTTACTGCTAGAAGAGGCAAAGATCAAATAGAGAGATGGGAGAAAGATGTCAAGCTCGAGTATGTGCGGGGTTGTTGTTCGGTGCGTTGTATGAGTGTATGTGTGATGGCATCTGCTATATGGCGACTGTGAATGGGTTGTAACTTGTAAGTAATAAAAGGAGAGGTATGATGAAAGCAACACGGCATGGGTGGTTCCTTGTTTCTAGTTACACCAAATAGAAGTGTTTTGGGTGCTGAGATGATTTGGAGCAAGCTGACTTTGTGGTTTGTTAATGTGTTTCGATGCAAAATGTTGAAGGGTGCAGCGAGACAGTAGAAGGATGGTGATGATGGCGAGTGTGTATATTGTTGCTCTTGCCAATACTGTAGCTTGTTGGTACTTCTTCACTTCGTGAACAGGCATTTTTAGTGATTTCCATTCTGGCCTCCGCGAGTGAGAAATCGAGGAAATGTATGTTTGAGGAAGGGGCTTTGGGTCCGTTGTTATGGATAATTGAATCGAGTTCTTTAGCTTTCAAGGAGAAGGCAGTGATGGCAGTAGAATCGATTACAGTCGATCCTGATAATGCCAGGGCTATTTCAGCGTATGGAGGTGTGTCGGTTTCTTGTTGAAGTTTGTAAATCTGGATCCGTTGTAGCGCAATCACACGCTATTGGTGCGATTACGAATATGGCATCGATTGAAGAGATTAGAGTTTCTTTAGGCGAAGACGGAGCTGTGCCTGTTATAGTTCAGTTATTGAGTTCAGGGCATGGGAAGACGCAAGAAAAGGCGGCGTAGTGTGTGTCAATTTAGCATCTTTAGATGATGATTTTCGCGATATGATATTGAAAGAGAGAGGTTTGCAAAAGTTGTTATGTTTATCACATGAGTCATCCAATAATTCTACGCTAAAATATGTATTGTGCGAAAAATCTATTCGCTCTCTGCTAAAGATTCAACTGCTCAATTGTTATCATCATGTGTTAGTTTTGTGATCCAGTTGTCGGAGTTGATAAAGCATGGGAATTTAGTCCTGCAGCAATTGTTAGTTTCTTTATTGGCTAATTTGTCGAGTATGAGCGAAGGAAATAAGCGAGCTATAGGTGGATGTATGGGTTCTTTGGTGAAGCTAATGGAGCTAATAAAGCCAGTTGGAATGCAAGAAAAGGCGACATGGGCACTGGTATTGCTGTTGACAGTTAAATGAAATTGGAAATATTTTGTTAAGGATGAGAAGAGTATGATGAGGTTGGTTCAGATGTTCAAAAAAAAAAAGAAAAAAAAAAGAGAGATGGTTTCCAAGAAGTTTCCGATGGCGGTTGGAGTCATGATTGTCGGAAGAGGAAGGTGGATCAGTTCACGATCTTATGCTTAGGAATACAAAACTTCAGAATAAAGAAATTATTAGAATTGCTGCTGATGTAGCAGAAGGGATCAAGTTCATGAATGATCATGGTGTTGCATACAGAGATCTTAATATACATAGGATTCTGTTGGATCGACATGGGATGATAGTCTGGGAGATGGTGACTGGTGAGGTTGCTTATTCTGCATATTTGCCCGTGCAGGCTGCAATTGAGATAACTACTTGTGGACTTAGACCTAACATCCCAAAAGACTGCTCACAACTCCTGAGATCGCTGATGTCTAAATGTTGGAACAGTTGTCCTTCAAAATGTCCTCATTTCTCAGAAATTCTATCAATATTGACAAGAAGAGTTTTGCTGCGGTGGTGACAGGTCCGACGAGGTGCAGGCTGTGTTTTTATTTGTTTATGGTTATGTATGTTTGGGTGCAGAGGTTGTAAGGCAGAAGTGCAGATCGGGGGTGACGATAGCTGAGTTTGTGCAGGTTGTTAGTATATTGATGTGTGTGATTTGGAACTGTGTGTGTTGTAGTGTGGGTGTATATCTTGTTCTTGTTGGCCATGTATGTGTTGCAGGGCAAGCGATGTGAGAGTGACGATGGCACTATCGCAGAATTTGTTTCAGGATAGGTTACAAGAAGAGTGTGCAGGGGTATGTATGTGTGCACATATAAGTAAAAATTGTTGCTGATGGGCTGCTGCGATTGTTGATGTTTTTATAGGTTTGGGTAGTATTAAACATTGATTGTTGCAGTGGCTACTACAACAATTTTGCGAGATGTGTGATGAAGACATCGATGTGTATCGGTTTGTATTGTTGGTGTGTGACTGGTATGCGTGCAAGAAGTGCATACGCCAAAAGCAACATGATGTTGCTGATAGCAAAGGTGCAAAGAAGAAAGCAACATAGGTGTTGCTGAATGTTATGTGCAAGAGTTATCCGCTGAGTGCAGACAAAGAAGAATGCTGTGTGCAAGCTTGTCTGAGTGCAGGCAGGAAGAAAGCCATACGGGCGTGTTGAACCTTGTCTGAGTGCAGGCAGGAAGAAAGCCATACGGGCTAATGAAAGTGTTGTCGAAAGCAACATAGGTGTTGACTGCTTAGTGCAAACGAAAGCAACATAAGTTGACTGCTGAGTGCAAACGACAACAACATCATTGCGGTGATGATTTGTTGTGGGGCGGTTCGTGGAACCAAGTGAATGCCAAGAGTGTGATGACAAGTTTAAGATTAAGGGGGTGGTTGTTGGAATTTTATCTTAAACTTATTATTTAAGTATTGTTTTATTGTTATTATTCTGAATAGGCCGTTGTAGTGTGCCTTGTAATATTAGACGTGTAAGACTTGGTCTGGTGTTAATTTAGACATTTCAGGAGAGTCATGGGCTTGGGCTGATGGGCTTGTTAGTGAATTTCTAGGAGATAGTTGCATGTTTGTAGCCACCTCCCTGTGTGTGTGTTACCGCTATTTGTTTGCTTGTAATCGTTCATTTTTAGATTGATCAAAAGGAAGCAATACAATGTAGTCCTAGAGAGTATTTTGTTCTTGTACATATCAGCTAGTTTTGTTTTCTCAATTATATATATATATATAAGTAGTTGTCTCTATATTGTTCTTCTCATATTTATAAAAACCAAGCTTGTGTGTTTGCTTATATATCAGAGTCTGTTTGTTCTGGTTTCTACAGCCTGCTCAAGCCCACCACATGCTGGCTGTTGAAAATGTCAAAGACAGTGGCTTCGCTGTTGGCTTTAACAGCTCCATTTCCATTGTCATTTACATTTTCTTCCTTAGTGTTTCCTTTATGCAGCCGACATTCCTTGGCAGAAGCATCCTCCCACCACGACCTTCCTTCTCTTTCATGTTGACCTGGCAGAACTGGCCTTGTGCACGGCTCACAACCAATAGATATATATCCCTGTGCGTGCAATGAGTTCACAGGCACATTCATTGTACGGAGAAATTTCCATACCTTGCACATTTGTAGTAAAGTGTAAGCTTAATAGTTAACTGTGCAATATAATTTCCCGTAAAATTCAGTCATAGATCATATGAAGCATATATTTTGAAAGTTAATTTTTATTATTCAAAATTGATATCATATTGTAGAGGAGAAAGAGACGATCTTAATGCAATTTAAATGAGCTGATTTGGTTAGAAAATGAATTAGATATACAAGCTCCAAGTTCTAAATAAATTGTTAATGGTGGAAAGGGTGTTGATGACGAAGATGATGATAAAAAGACGATTTTACCCCTGCATTTTCTAACGGAGTTTAACAGATTTGACGGCGATACACATTATGTAACGAAAAGTAGAGTATAATATAGTCCATGGTAATTTTTGAAGTACAGTATCTCAAGTTGTCTGACACACAAACTACATATACACAAAGTGCACTTTACTCTGAATTTTTTTGATAAGGACACTGATAAGTGGATTTTATATCCACTTGGAATGCCTCCGTTCAGCTTAAATTGATTGTTTTGGACTCAAGTTTTTGTAGTTTTGATGTGTTTTGTGTAGTTGTGCAGGTTTGCAAGAATATCTAAGCTTTTGTCGTTTTTGGAGATTTAATTGATTAAAATTCGGATTTTCCGGGAAGGCTGCGCAGCTTATACTGTTTTGGCCATATCTGGAGTTCTAGAAGTCCGTTTTCAGCGATCTTACTGCCCACGCGAAGCTTGAGAGATTTTATACAACCTGGGAAAGGAAACAAGTGCAAGGGACGTGTTGAATAAAGTCGCGCACGTGATCTTGTTAAAGAAGGCTGGGAATTTACTGTTTTGCCATTTTTCTAATTCTAATTGTATTCTGGGCAGTTTTGGGTACCTTCTTTAAATCCTAATTGTAATAGAAGGCAATTTCTTGCTAGGCAAGATTTGTAGAGCCTATTTAAACACATCCTACCATTGTAAATCATAACAATTCATAGCTTTTAATCGTATCAAGGTACTTTCGTTCTTCAATTCTTTCTTCAATATTATGTTTTCATTCATTATTATTATTATTATTATTATTTTGTTTTCTTCTTTAATTATGCGTAACTAATTCTCTAATCTGAGGATTGGGTAGTATTCCTTGGTATTCATGTGTGTTTAATTATCTGTGATTTTCTTGCTTTGCTGATCTGTTATTGAGGGCTTAACACAATTAGGGGAGTCATGAACCTTTGATTGGATTTTAGGGATTGTAATAACTTGGAAAAGGAGTTGCAATTTTAGTACATGATTTAACAGACATAACTCGAATATTTGATTGGAAGATTAATAGGAGAGTTGTGAGACTTATAATTCTTGGAGCTTAATAGTTTATGATTGTCTTTGATTGTATCACGGAAGTGACAATTAGGGTATAGTTGTAGACATTATATTGTATCTTGGAAGAGAACATTATAACCTTAGAAGAATTGTTTTCAGCAGAGTAAGAACGTAGACATCACATAGATATTGAATGTGCATTGAAACCAAGTGAAGAACCCCAGTTCTTGGATTGTTTTCCCATATATTTGAATCTCAGTTTAAAATCAATTCTTAGTGCTTATAATTAGTTCTTAGTTAATTTAGTTAATACACAAACCTAAAAATTCTTCTCACACACTTCTAGACGAAAAGAGATAAGAAACCTGAACTTTGTATTAAATTTAGTCCTTCCTTGCGAACGAACACACAAAAATACTACTAACAAATTGGCGCCGCTGCCGGGGAAGGCAGTATACTTGAGTTTAGGTTAATTGTTTCTTATTGTTTAGATTTTAATTGGTTCCACAAGTTGTTTTGTTGGTGATTTTCAGGTGTATGCGACGTGCATCTTGCGCTAGGAAGTTGGAATTTGACCCTGAAATCGAGCGTACCTTGAGAACGATAAGAAAAGAGAAAGCTAAGATGACGGACGCTGAGAATGTTAACGCAAATGTTAATGCAAATGTTAATGCAAATGATAATGTTGATCAGACTTCTATTTGGGACCATGAAACACCTAATCCTGCTAATTGCATGTACAAAACTCCAGAGATTGGTGCAACCCAATTCAACATTAATCCAAACTTAATTCAGATGATCAGCAATCAAGCTTTTGAAGGAGACATTGAACTAGAGGACCCACACAGACATCTAGAGCTTTTCGTGCAGATGTGTGGCTCATTCAGAATCAATGGTGTTACGAGTGATCAGATTCGTCTCCATATGTTTCCCTACTCTATTAAGGGAAGAGCTTTGGAATGGTTTCAGCAACTTCCAAACATTGCGGTTGCTACATGGGATAGTCTTTCTACTGCATTCTTGTCCAAATATTATCCTTCTGACAAGACGCAACAATTGAGGACTATGATTATGAGTTTCAAAGCACAACCGGGTGAAGGTCTATATCAGGCATGGGAGAGATTCAAGGCATTATTGAGGAAGTGTCCACATCACGGCTTGGAAGATTGGCAGATCATTAGTACTTTTTATGGGGCCATGAATGCAGATATTCGTTTGAGTTTGGATGTGGCTGCTGGTGGAAATTTCAAGAAGGCACCAACTACACAGGCTAAAGCACTCCTCGAGGAATTGGCATCTAATAATTATTCATGGGCACCTAGTGGGACGAGCTCAGCTAAAGCAGCACAAGAATCTGAGATGATCAACATGCTGGCTCAAAAATTGGATACTCTAACTCAGGAGGTGCGAGGACAAAGAGCAAATGTGAATGTTATTTCTTCACCTATGGAGGGGTATAATGATTATGGTGCTAATCAGAACTCTTATGTGCAACAATTTCCAGAAGAAGCATATTTTATTCAAGGAAGACAGCCATGGCCTGTTCAGAATAACTCCTATTACAATCCAAATCAAAGGCCAAACAACAATCTTTCTTACAGTAATAATCATGCGGCTAATCCTTCTTATGCATTTCCAAGGCAGAATCAACCTTCTGGTTTTCAGTCACGACCACCATATCAAGCACAGCAGCAGTATCAACCTCCTCCGAAGAAAGAACCAGCTGATTGGGAGGTTGCACTAAATAAGATTATGCAAGGAACTTCTGGGGCATTGGCTAATATGGAATCAAGAATAGAGCAGATGGCATCATCTCAAAAGATGCTAGAAACACAGATTGGACAGATTGCCTCCAAGATGGGTGTTCGTGAGCAAGGATCACTTCCTAGTCAACCCGACCAGACTGGTAAAGAGCAATGCAAAGCAATTACTTTGAGGAGTGGGAAAGAGTTGCCCGAGGTTGAGGTTCTTGAGCCTAAAGAGAAGGATGCTGAAAAAGAAAGTGAGATAGTAGAGATCGATGCAGAAAAGTCAGAGAAAGTAGATGAAGAGAAGAAGGAAGAAGAACCAGAAAAGCCGTATGTTCCTCCACCACCTTATGTTCCTCCTATTCCATTTCCACAGAGACTTCACAACAGGCAGTTAGAGAAGCAGTACGAGAAGTTCTTGACTATGTTCTGGCAGTTGCATGTCAATATTCCTTTGGCTGAAGCTTTGAATCAAATGCCACTCTATGCTAAATTTCCTAAGGAGATGTTGACAAAGAAGAGGAAACTTGAGGATGCAGAAACCATTACTCTCAATGCTGAATGCAGTGCAGTCATCCAAAAGGCCATTCCTCAGAAATTGAAAGATCCGGGAAGCTTTTCTTTGCCTTGCACTATTGGGAATATGGAGAACATGAAAGCCTTGTGTGATTTAGGGGCAAGTGTGAGTTTGATGCCATACTCAATTTGCAAACGGCTTGGTCTTGGAGAGCTTAAAAAGACACGGATTTCACTTCAGTTGGCGGATCGTTCTGTTAAATATCCGTTGGGGGTCATTGAAGATGTGGTTGTCAAAGTTGATAAATTTGTCATACCTTGTGATTTTGTGGTGTTAGAGATGGATGAAGATGTCGAGATACCCATTATCTTGGGAAGGCCATTCTTGGCTACTGCTGGCACTACTATCGATGTTAAAGCTGGAAAATTGACATTGAATGTTGGCGAGGACAAAGTGGAATTTGATTTAAACAAAGCAAGATGATGTAGCAACTTGTTTTACTGTTGACAGAGTTGATGAAATTGTGCAGCTAGAAAATGAACACTTCATGGGAGCAGAACGGGTGTTAGATGATGTAGTAGAAGAAGAAGAAATTGTTGTTCGAGACACAGAAGTTGAGATGGTTTTTACACTTTCAGAGGCACCACAGGTGGAACTTAAACCTCTACCTGCTAATTTGAGGTATGCCTTTCTTGGTCCTAATGATACATATTCTATGGTAGTTTCTGCGTTGCTTAGTGATGATGAGCTAGAAAAATTATTACATGTTCTTCGGCAATATAAATCAGCTATTGGTTGGACAATTCAAGATATAAAGGCAATTAGCCCTGCTCTTTGCATGCATAGAATTGCCTTAGAAGATGATCATAAGCCTGTGTTTGAGGGACAAAGAAGATTGAATCCGAATTTGTAAGAGGTGGTGAAGAAAGAAATCACTAAGTTGCTTGACGCTGGTATCATATATTCGGTTCCACACAATAAGTGGGTTAGTCCTATTCATGTAGTGCCTAAGAAAGGTGGGATGACTGTTGCTCACAATGAGAAGAATGAATTAATTCCCACAAGAACAGTAACAGGTTGGAGATTTTGCATTGATTATAGGAAGTTGAATAACGCTACTCGCAAAGATCACTTTCCCCTCCCATTCATTGATCAAATGCTCGAAAGGTTAGCGGGTAATGAGTATTACAACTTTCTGGATGGATTCTCGGGCTACTTTCAGATTCCTATTGCACCCGAAGATCAAGAGAAGACCACCTTTACTTGTCCTTATGGTACTTTTGCTTATCGGAGGCTTCCTTTTGGTTTGTGTAATGGTCCTTCGACGTTTCAACGGCTCATGAACCACATATTCTCAGATTTTATAGGGAAAGACATGGAGGTCTTCATGGATGACTTCACAGTTTATGGTTCTTCCTTTGAATCATGTTTAGCCAGTTTGTCGAAGGTGTTGCAGAGATGTACTGAGACTAATCTTGTTCTTAATTGGGAAAAATGTCACTTTATGGTGAAGGAAGGCATTGTGCTTGGGCATAAAATCTCTAATAAAGGCATTGAGGTCGATAGAGCAAAAATTAAAGTTATTGAAAAATTGCCACCACCTTCATCTGTGAAAGGAATTCGAAGCTTTCTTGGTCATGCTGGATTTTATCGACGGTTTATCAAGGATTTCTCCAAGTTAGCTCGGCCTCTCTGTAATCTTCTTGAAAAGGATCGTGTTTTTGACTTTGATGAAAGTTGTCTTGTTGCGTTTAACAAGCTGAAGAAGGAACTTACTTCTGCACCCATAGTTACATATCCCGATTGGAGCTTGCCATTTGAGCTTATGTGTGATGCTAGTGACTATGCTGTGGGTGTTGTTCTTGGGCAAAAGAAGGATAAGCGTATGCATGTGATAGCTTATGCAAGCAAGACTCTTGATGATGCGCAAATCAACTATTCCACTACGGAGAAAGAGCTACTTGCAGTGGTGTTTGCACTTGATAAATTCAGATCCTATCTTGTTGGGTCTAAGGTGATTGTCTATTCAGATCATGCTGCGATTCGTTTCTTGATGACAAAGAAGGATGCCAAGCCTCGTCTAGTTCATTGGATTCTCTTACTCCAGGAATTTGATCTTGAGATTCGAGATAAGAAGGGGTCCGAGAATTTGGTAGCTGATCACTTATCTAGGTTGGATCAAGGAGATGGAGAGGTAGGAGGTGAAAAACCTATCAATGATAAATTTCCGGAAGAGCAGCTTCTAGGTGTGTCCTTGTCTACACCATGGTATGCAGATTTTGTGAATTACATTGTGGGGGGAGTTGTGCCGGATAATCTCTCGTATAACCAAAAGAAGAAATTCTTTTATGATGTGAAGCACTACTATTGGGAGGAACCGCTACTTTACAAGGAGTGTGCTGATGGAATGTTTCGTAGATGTGTGCCTCATGATGAAGTTCCTCATATTTTCAGGCATTGTCATTCTCTTGAGTGTGGAGGCCATAACAGTAGTATGAAGACAGTGGCGAAGGTTTTGCAGTCAGGATTTTATTGGCCAACCATGCATCAGGATGCTAGAGACTTTGTGGCAAAGTGTGATAGATGTCAACGAGTTGGAAATATTTCAAGGAGGAACGAGATGCCTTTACAGTCTATTCTTGAGGTGGAGATATTCGATGTATGGGGGATGGACTTCATGGGTCCATTTCCATCTTCTTATGGGAACCAGTATATTTTGGTGGGAATTGATTATGTCTCTAAATGGGTTGAAGCTATTGCATCTCCTAATAATGATGCTAGAGTGGTAAAGAAGTTCCTAAAGAAGCATGTGTTCACTCGATTTGGAGTGCCAAGGGCTATTATCAATGATGGAGGTGCACACTTTTGCAATAAATAGGTGGCTGATCTCTTAAAAAAATATGGTGTGACACAAAAGGTGGCAACTCCTTATCATCCGCAAACAAGTGGACAAGTTGAAATTTCGAATCGTGAGCTGAAGTCAATTTTGGAGAAGACAGTGGTAGCGTCGAGAAAGGATTGGTCAACAAAGCTTGATGATGCACTTTGGGCATATAGGACGGCGTTTAAAACACCTATTGGAATGTCTCCATATAGGTTGATCTTTGGGAAGCCATGTCATTTGCCGGTGGAACTTCAGCATAAGGCATTTTGGGCGACAAGAGAGTTGAATTTTAATCTTAAATCTGCGGGAGAGAAGCGTTTACTTCAACTTGGAGAGCTTGAGGAGATTAGGCTCCAATCTTATGAAAATGCTAGTATCTACAAGGAGAAGACCAAATTGTGGCATGACAAGCACATTCAGAAGAAGGAATTTGAGGTTGGGCAACATGTTCTATTGTTTAATTCAAGACTCCGTTTATTTCCTGGAAAGCTTAGATCAAGATGGTCCGGACCTTTTAAGATTGTGAAGGTCTATCCTAATGGGGTTTGTGAGATTACTAGAGAAGGGTCAGATGTATTCAAGGTGAACGGGCAGAGACTTAAGCCATACCTGCTTGGAGAAACAGTGGAGCGAGGAATGAGCATTCTTCACCTCCAAGACCCTACCATGAGTTGAGGAAGTAACGTCAAGCTATTGACGTTAAAGAAGCGCTTCTTGGGAGGCAACCCAAGCATTTTTGTACCTTGGTGTAGCATAGGATTTTTATTTCTTTCTTTCGAAAAAAAAAAAAATATATATATATATAGACAGAACAGTGCAGCGCTGACTGCGCCACAAAGCTGTCAGCGCCCTATAACGCAGCACAGGCATGTGCCAACAGCGCCCAATCGCTCCCAGCGCCAAGACACGCTGTTGCAAACGGCGCAACAGGCGCCCTAGCGCTCCCAGCGCCCAGTAACGCTGCTCCAACCTGCGCAACTGGCGCCACCGCGCTGTCAGCGCGCCCTCCTCCTGGACAGTGCGATTTTTTTCCCCTTAAACCCCAATTTTCTTCACTTCTTTTATTCATTCTCATATCCTATTTCTATTATATACCCATATCTTCAACATATAATCTCCAACTCCTATCCTAACTTAAATTAAAATCTTAAACACACCCAAATCCTATTCTATATCTAAATTCATCTCAATTTTTTTTACATCTCCTACATATACATAAACCTATACATACACAAAACCATCTATATAAACCCCAAAAATTCTCAACTTTCATCCATTCAAAGTGCAAGGGGGGATTAAATTCGATTTTTCTTGGGAATAATCTAGCAAATTCACCTCTTGGATTCAATTGGGTATAATTCTATCTTATCTTTTATTTGAATTTGTGAATTTTGCAAATTAGGGTTCTTGGTGTGTAATTTGGGGGTTCTTTATTTGGTGAATTGTTTGGAGATTATTGTGCCTTGCTTGATATTTGTTGATTATGGCTCCTAAAAGGCAACGGTTAATGGGTAGTGGTAGTAGTGCTCCTCCATCTTTGAATGAGAATGATGTTGTGGGAGATGGAGTGGAGAGATTTGTGAATGAGGATGCTAAAGCGGAGTATGTACGGTTAGTGAAAAAGGGGGTTATTCAGGAGAGGAGGTTTGTTCCTCGTAATAATGAGGAGATTGTGGCGATGGTTAATGAGCGGGGTTGGACGTTATTTTGCGAATTTGCTAATGAGGCTCCGTTGGATGTAATTAGGGAGTTTTATGCTAATGCTTCGATAGCAAGGAATAACTCCACGGTTGTTAGGGGTCAGAAGGTGGATTATTCGCCTCGTGCTATTCGTTCTTTGATTAGACAACCGCCTAAACCTAGGGGTGCTACAGATTGGGGGAAAATGACGAGAGATGATGTTGATCTTAATGAGATTATTGATGAGCTATGTATTCCAGGTTCGGAGTGGAAGTGTAGAGCAGGTACCACTGAGAAGTGTACTTTCCCGGCTCAAGCATTGTCTAAGTTTGCACGGGCATGGTTCTATTTCATCAGTTCTAGTATCCTTCCATCATCCCATGTGTCCGAAGTTACCGTTGATAGAGCTATTCTACTATGGGGTATTCTCAAGGGTGAGTATGTTGACCTAGGGTACCTTATTAATCAAAACATTCTTCGGTATATGGGGAGTAATTCGACGGCTAGTATTCCTTATGCTTCTATCATTGCTTACTTGTGTGATGCGTCGAAGGTTAAAGGGTACGAAGGTAAGCCGGTGCTCTGAGTTCTATTAATGATGTTTCTAAAGACCGGATGTGGGAGTGGTCGGGCGGCATTCCTCATCCTAGGGGTCTCGGTTTTATAGTTGGTGGTGCTGGTGGTCAGGGAGCGGGCGCTCCGCCACAGGTTTCTAGGGCACCGAGAGTGGCTATGGCGGGTTCTCGGCGGCGTATGGTGGATATGTCGGTATTTGAGTCTTATTTTCGAAGAATGACTAGGCGAATGGATGCTATGCATGTGAGTAGTCGTCAGTATTCTGAGGATATGGGTGTAGCTTTGGAGGCGAAGTTTCAGTCACCTAGTACTCCGGTTCAGTGGCCTATATTTGGAGCTCAGACTCTGTATCCTCCACCTGATTCATCTGACGAGGATGACGAGGGTGCTGCTAGCGAGGATGAGTAGGTATGTTCTGCTTCCATTCAATGAGGGCATTGAATATTTTAAGTTTGGGGGTAATTTGGGGGATTAGTAGTTGTATGTTGTATATATTGTTGTATTTTGTGTTCATATAGGATATCATGTTTGCATAGTAGTGATAGTTCATGCATGATTGTTATGTTCGTATTATCTACGTGTGTTCATATAGGACATTTTGTTTTATTTTCGTATACCATGTGAGTTTTCATTTAGTTGCATTTTCATGGCATGCATATTTCATGATCCCTTAGGACGAGCTGATTCTGATTGATAGGTGGATGTTGATTTGGGTTTGATGATGATGAGTAGAGGGCTGATTTATAGTTTCTATGAAATTGACTTGCATGTTACGGGAACAAAATTTATTACACAGTCTCATTGGGGTGCTTTTGGGCTAGGTTAGGGTCATGCCTGTGGGATGTTTTGAGATTTAATCACTTGTTTATATTTAGAATTTTCGTTATTCTCTTTATAGCGTAGGAACATTAAAGTCTAAGTTTGGGGGAAAACAGGAATTTCATGCTAAGTTGTTAATAAAGGCTAGGTGTCAAATGGCTAGTAGCCGGCTCATATTTATATGAGTAGTCTAGGGTTGGAAATGAGAAAGGCTCATTCCAGATTGCAGAAAAAAAGAAAAAAAAAGAAGAAAAAAAAAAGAAGAAAAAAAAAGAGAAAGAAAAAAAAAGTCAATAAGTTATTTGTTTATATGCAAAATTAACCACGAGTGAGCTCTTTAATACTCGAGTAATTAAGTCTGAGGGGACTTAGTCCTAGTAACCTAAAGCCTTGTGGTTTGGGATTGCTGACCTAACACTCGCTACATGGGTATTATTGTATAAGCCTTTTGGGGTCTCATTCATTGCACGGTTAAATAAGCATGCATATTGTTTATGGTATTATGTGTCGTAGTTTAGTAATAAAGCATGAGTTTCTGTCTACCTTGGATAAGGGTGGAGGTGTTTCTAGGTTATGAAGTGTCTACAGTCTATTCTGTTTATAAACCTGTGATTGTCTTGACGGAAAGCATGTATGATTTTTGACCTAGTTTTGGGAGTATTTCTGATGAGCATTGCACACACGCACGTTTCTGTTCATGTATTGTTAGTATACGGAGACTTAGTCGAGCTCTGCTTGGATTTATTACATTCTTTGAGATATTTGCTTGTTAGTTGGTTTTGGTGAGTTTGAAGGGGATCTTGCATTTTCATAGTAGTTGCATTCATGCATTGCATTGTATTAGGTTAAATGGATTTTGTGGGTACATTCGCTATAGGCCCTCACGAGACCTTACTCGTCCACTAGGGCTGCCTAGGGGTTTAAAGGGCTTGTTGCATAAGCCAAATGCAACCGTGATCACCTACGGAAGTGGTACTAATTAGGTAGTTGTAATTGTTTATGCTTGAGGACAAGCATCAGTTTAAGTTTGGGGGTTTGATAAGTGGATTTTATATCCACTTGGAATGCCTCCGTTCGGCTTAAATTGATTGTTTTGGACTCAAGTTTTTGTAGTCTTGATGTGTTTTGTGTAGTTGTGCAGGTTTGCAAGAATATCTAAGCTTTTGTCGTTTTTGGAGATTTAATTGATTAAAATTCGGATTTTCCGGGAAGGCTGCGCAGCTTATACTGTTTTGGCCATATCTGGAGTTCTAGAAGTCCGTTTTCAGCGATCTTCCTGATCACGCGAAGCTTGAGAGATTTTCTACAACCTGGGAAAGGAAACAAGTGCAAGGGACGTGTTGAATAAAGTCGCGCACGTGATCTTGTTAAAGAAGGCTGGGAATTTACAGTTTTGCCCTTTTTCTAATTCTAATTGTATTCTGGGCAGTTTTGGGTACCTTCTTTAAATCCTAATTGTAATAGAAGGCAATTTCTTGCTAGGCAAGATTTGTAGAGCCTATTTAAACACATCCTACCATTGTAAATCATAACAATTCATAGCTTTTAATCGTATCAAGGTACTTTCGTTCTTCAATTCTTTCTTCAATATTATGTTTTCATTCATTATTATTATTATTATTTTGTTTTCTTCTTTAATTATGCGTAACTAATTCTCTAATCTGAGGATTGGGTAGTATTCCTTGGTATTCATGTGTGTTTAATTATCTGTGATTTTCTTGCTTTGCTGATCTGTTATTGAGGGCTTAACACAATTAGGGGAGTCATGAACCTTTGATTGGATTTTAGGGATTGTAATAACTTGGAAAAGGAGTTGCAATTTTAGTACATGATTTAACAGACATAACTCGAATATTTGATTGGAAGATTAATAGGAGAGTTGTGAGACTTATAATTCTTGGAGCTTAATAGTTTATGATTGTCTTTGATTGTATCACAGAAGTGACAATTAGGGTATAGTTGTAGACATTATATTGTATCTTGGAAGAGAACATTATAACCTTAGAAGAATTGTTTTCAGCAGAGTAAGAATGTAGACATCACATAGATATTGAATGTGCATTGAAACCAAGTGAAGAACCCCAGTTCTTGGATTGTTTTCCCATATATTTGAATCTCAGTTTAAAATCAATTCTTAGTGCTTATAATTAGTTCTTAGTTAATTTAGTTAATACACAAACCCAAAAATTCTTCTCACACACTTCTAGACGAAAAGAGATAAGAAACCTGAACTTTGTATTAAATTTAGTCCTTCCCTGCGAACGAACACACAAAAATACTACTAACAGACACTACATATAGAACAAAATTATCTTATGGTATAGGATTGATTGTCTTCAAAATCGAATTTTTTTTAACTATTTTAATTATTTATATTACATAAGAACTAAACTTTTTTGTGTTTTTTTTGTATTTTAATTATTTTTAGTTTTTGTTGATGCCGTATGGCTTTTTATTATTGAATTAACTCCTTTGTTTTTCAAAAAAAAAGTTGCATTGTTTTGTGATGCTAAAGACTATATCTTCAAGTTGTGATACTTTGGGCATTTTAACTTCAAATTGTGATTAAAAGGGTCTTTTCTCGACATTTAACATGTTATGTGTAATAACTAATTAATTTACTTTTTATATTTAATTATTAATAAATTATTAAGGGATATTCCAAATGGTACCACTGTACAATTGGCTTTTTCATTTGGTATCATCCAACATTTTTGACTTCCAAGTGGCACCACTGTACTTTTGGCTTTTCCATATGGTACCATTCAACATTTTTGACTTCCAAATGGTATCACTATACAATTTGTTTTTCCATATGGTACCATTCAATATTTTTGACTTCTACGTGGTACCATTTTCCTTTCACAAAAATCAAATCAGAGAAAAATGGTACCACGCAGAAGTCAAAAATATTGAATGGTACCATATGGAAAAGCCAATTGTACAGTGGTACCATTTGAAAGTCAAAAATGTTGAATGGTACCATATGGAAAAGCCAAAAGTACAGTGGTGCCACTTGGAAGTCAAAAATATTGGATGGTACCAAATGGAAAAGCCAATTGTACAGTGGTACCATTTGGAATTTCCCATTTATTAATTATCTTATTTTATTTAAGAGTCTAAAATGCATCCTCTTTTCTCATTGTTAGATATTGATTCAAGTGATATCAGGATCTGGATTGTTACTGATCAAGATACTGATGCTGACGTCATCAGGAATACAACGTCAGTATAAAGGTATCGCCAGTATTAGAAGCTGGTCAGGATTTCGTAAAAATTCTCATTAGATCAGAGATCAAGGAAGATTGATATGTCGGTTCCTAATTTATAGGAAGGCAGCTATCATACAAGATATGCATTCAGAGATATATGTAATTGATTTAGAATATCTTGTAATTGATAGTGTAACTGTGTACTCTATATAAACACAGTTTAGGTTTTACATTATTGTAATCGGATACACGAGTTATCTTGTAACCTAGCAGCTCTTAAGAACATAAGGTTTTCTTAAGAGAGTTTGTAACAGTTTTATATCAGAATTAATAAAGCTATTATTGATTCATACTTGTGTTATTAAGTTGAAAATCTATACAATTGTATTCAACCCCCTTCTACAATTGTTATTTACTGGGCAACAATTGGTATCAGAGCGAAACTGATTAATATTAATCAGAAACGATCTTAAGATGTCGACAAGCAAGTATGAAAGCATCAAAATTCCAATTCTCAAGAAAACTGAGTATCCAACATGGAAGGTGAAAATGCTGATGTATCTGGAAGCAACTGATCCAGACTATCTTGATAGGATCAATGATGGACCATTTCTTCCAACAAGATTAGTTGCAAGAACAGAGACTGTTGCTGAACACTATGTCATTAAGGCAAAGAGTGAGTGGACGACAGAGGAAAAGGCTCAAGTACTCAAAGATGCAAAGGTAAAAAATATTTTCCATAACAGTCTTGATAATGTCATGTCAAACAGGGTAATAGCATGCAAGACTGCAAAGGAAATTTGGGATACTTTAGAAACTCAATGCCAAGGTACTGAATCTATCAAAAGAAACAGAAGGGCTCTGTTGATTCAGGAGTACGAGCAGTTTGATGCTAAATCTGATGAAAGCCTTACTGATATGTATGATAGATTTTTGACATTACTGAACAATCTATCACTAGTTGGCAAAGAGTATGATTCAGAGGACTCAAACACCAAGTTTCTCTGAGCTCTAACTGAGGAGTGGGATACTCAAGCTTCAATCATAAGGCATCAATATGATTTGAAGATGCTGTCTCTTGATGAAGTTTATGGGATGCTTAGAACTTATGATCTTGAGGTTCAACAAAGAAAGAATAAGAAGAATGTCAAGACAAAATCTGTTGCTTTGAATGTTGAATCAAAATCAAAGGGAAAAGCTGAGGAGGTTTCTAGCAGAAAGAGTAGAGTGAAAGAGTCAATTCCTGATGACTCATCATCAGATACTGAGTCTGATTCTGATACTGATGATGACTCTACTGATTCTGACATAATGGAAATGGTTGCTATGATAGTCAAGGGCTTCAAGAAGATGAAGTTCAGAAAGGCTAGGAAGCAAGGGAAATTTCAGAAGAGAACCTTCAATGCTGACAAAGACAGGTACAAGAAGAAAGAAGATAAAAGCAGCAAATTTGACAAGTCAAAAATCAGATGCTATAACTGTGATGGAATGGGTCACTTTGCAACTGAGTGCAAGAAGACCAAAACCAAAGCTCTCATTTCTTCAAACAAGGATTGGATGGACTCATCATCTGACTCTGAAGAAGAGAAAGTGAATTATTCTTTGATGGCTAAAACTGATGAGACTTCTGCTGGTGAAAATAAGGTATCTGAAATTTTGTTTGATTTTGATACTAATAATGTCTCTGAGTTAAGATCTTTTTAAAATCTCTGCATATTAGTTTTAGGAGTCAATCTTTTGAAAATACTAGAATAAAATCTGAAATGGCAGAGGTTGTTAAGAGAAATGATCATCTAGAAGCTGAGTTAATTTTCTTGAAGGAAGTTCAAGCAGAATGTGATAATGCTAAACACATGAAACTTGAAATAGAGTTTAAATGTAATGAACTTGAAATGCAACTTAAAGAGGCAAATGAAAAACTCAGAACCTGGACACATTCTGGAACAAAAACTCATGAGATTATTACTGATAAAAACCGGAAAGAGTGTCTAGGTTATAAGCCAGAGAATGAGAAAAAGGACAAAGAAAAGGTTGTTTCATCAAATCCAGGAAGAGTTATAGTTGATGACTCAACAAATCCAAAAACCTACAGATATGTCACAGACAGTACTAAAACCAAATTAAAACCTGTTAATTATGTGTATCCAGAAAATCCCAAATCTACTTCAGATAAGGGATCCACTTCTACACATCATTCTGAGACTAGAACTGTCAAAAACAAGAATGTAGGTCTTTTGTCTAAGAAACAATTAAGGGATAGAATCTGTGAAGTAACAGATAGGAAGAAAGCTCCAACTGTCAAAAGGAACAGGAATGGTAAAGTTGGAATAAACAAGGAGAATAATTATAAATATATTCCAAATGCACCAAGGAAAGTATGCTTTATGTAAGAACCCAGGTTTTTGTAATATTTCTAAAATGATCATAAACGGTGATTGGTGGAGGTTATGTAAAGTTTTTAAGATCATATTATATGAATGAAGAAGTATTTATACTTTTATGGATAAAGTATCGTTGTACCAAGAAGAAAGGGAATGTAGAAACTGTCAGATTACGTAGATTTTCATTTTTATTAAATATTGGTATAAATATTGGATATTGAGGTTAAGAAAATCTTTAAGCTAAGTTAAATACCAAGGCAAGGAATTATGTAATTTATTAGAAGAATTTTAAAGGCAAATGTTCAAGAACGATGAAAGAAATTTCTACGTGACGAAACGCTTTTACAAGAAAATCTCTAAACTTGCATATGGAATTAAATGGTAAGCATTGGTTGATCAATAGGTGAGTAATATACCTGCAATTTACCATGTAATAGCCATGCAAGCCATGCAAGGCAAGGAGCATTGGATGCTAATCAAATAAGTCAAGTCATGATTATTTAAACCAAGCATTGTATACCATTTTTGGGACAAATTGCCAATCACCTTTCTTTTGCAAAATTACTTTGGAGATTACCTTGGGTAATTGATAAGTGCTGAAGTGTGATTGATATATATCAATTATACATATCATTTTATCAATTACATAAGAAAAGATAGCAAAAGCTCTCCCCCTCCATTTTCTCTATTTTCGGTCAAAAATAGAGCAGCCACTTCAACCTACCATAACTCCCTCATTTCTCAATGAAATTTTGTGTTCTATAGCTTTTTGGAAAGGTATTGAGATTCTCTACAACTCCTCTTTAGAAGCCTCGTCCAGAAAATCAAGGTAAGACCCTCGTTTCTCCAGTTCTTTCAAGAGTGGTAATGCTGACTACGAAAATTTTAAACTTAGTTGTTTAGGTCTTGAAGATTAAAGGTTGTTAAAGCTATCTAAGGTGTTTTTAAGGAAAGTCAAGCTTGGTTAAGGTTGTTAAGACTCCAAGGAAGGTAAAACACTCACACCCACCTTAAAATTTATGAGCTATAAGTTGATTTGGAAGGTTGATGCAAGTATGTACATGTTTAAGGGGATTGTGATGTTTTAAGCTTTATAAGTATGGGTAAAATTTTGGATAGTGATAAATGGATGTTACCACTGGTCTTATAGATCCTTGATGATGTTTATATGATCTTGATGGTGTATGGTTGAATTAAGTGGTTAGATGGAGTTCATGGAATTTGGAAATGTTCGGTTTATAGTCGTTATAATGTCGAAATTTCATTAGATCATTTGAGCAGTTAATACCGAATTCAACAAATGTTTTCTTGGTAAGTTTTTGGCCATAAACCAGTAGGACTTGTTTTGTAGTTTGTTTTGACACCAAGATCATGTGATTACGATTTACGATTTATGAGATATGCTCGTTTTAGTGAAACCGGTTAAAACGGACGAATCGTTAAGATGAACTGATTTTACCAAGTCAAACGAGCCCTTTAAAAATGGTCTGTGATTATGAATTTTTACAGGGGGTAAGTTAGTCAGTTGTTAAATCCCTGTAAAATTTGAAGACAAAAGGCTTAATTTTCGATTTTTTAGAAATGTTTAAGTCAAGAATGCGCATGAGAAACCACTGCAGAAAGAAGCTATATTTAGAGCAACAATTGAGCTAGCAAAAAGATGTTCTTAATTCTGAAATTTGGATGAAAAATCCTATGGACAGTTAAGAAGAAGTGAGAAAAAGAATTTCATGAAAAAGTTTATTTTTCAATTTTATAGAAGTTTTCGAATCATAGTTGCGCAAGTGAAAAACCCTTTTAGGGGACAAATTAAGACGAACTTTAGTTTCGTTGAAAATGACCTTTAACGAAAGTCGTTGCGAGACCAATAATTATCCAAAAGTGGTTAAAGGATATCATGGACTTATAATAAGCCAAACGTGTAATAAGGATGTATCATTACGAAGTTGTGTCTTTACGTGAATAGTCGATTTGACGGGATCGTTTAACGAACTAACCGAACCGTATTGATTATTATAGATCATCACACTAGAGACAGGGCCCAGACTATCCCGACACTATCAGGCAAGTTTTCGAAACTTGTATTTCAAGTATTTTCAAACTGTTGTTGTTGTGGTATAAATGCTATGAACTGTTTGTTAGTATTTTTTTGCGAATCAGCATATGATATATGGTTGTTTACAGGGACTTATAAACCTGTTAAGTATGTACGTATGCATAGACTCTTGTATATATATGTATACGATGATGTGTTACAAGTTTCCAGTAGAGTATGATAATACCTTTTCTTAATAAGGGAGTCGGAGATATTTCATCCGGATAAGGACATAAAAACCGGAAGTCACCGGAAGGGTTATATGACGTATATTTTTAAAATATTCCAATAAATATAAATTGGATATTTTCGGATTAAAATTCTTTTGATGATATTAATAAATATTATTTGAATATTTATTAATAATTTGAATATTATTTTCATATTGAGAATATTATGAAGGTTTATTTATTTAATAAATATTATTTAAATATTTATTAATTATTCTAAGCTGATTATTTATTTAATAAATATTATTTGAATATTTATTAAATATTCCAGGATGATTTACAAATCATATTATTTATTTCAAAAGTTATTTAAAACTTTAAAAATTATTTTAAATATTTTCTGATCGTCGAAAAAGTATTTAAAAATAGAGCGGGTTCCCATTTCTTCACTGACTATAGCTTCACTCATCGAAAAGTATCGCTACCTCGCTCAAACTTATCAAAACTCGGGAACCCAAGGTTTTGGGAGCTAGTATTAATTATTTTCTCCCTTCGCTACCAACAAGAAATGCACCCTACCTAGTAAGGAGGGGCTCAGGTTTGACTAAACACTCAAAACTCCGACCAACTCCCAAGTTATGTTTGATGAAGCGATTCTTAGTAATCGAAATCTGTTGACTAAAGTCAACCCACACATCAGAGTTACTTTCTTAATTACTCATGGAAGTAAAGTTAGTAAGGATTATCAAACCAATCGTCAAGCTTTGTGCTTAGGGGAAACTGAATTAAAATTATGTTCCTACGATGCATAGAATTCTCTAAGGGATTGGAGGAAGAGGGGACATCGCCTTTGAGCGTAGTCCAAATATTAAGGCCCATATGCGGTCAGGGTGTAACCCGATAAGGGAACGTCGTCCTTCTACTAGTAGAGAAGCAGAGGCACGGTATATTGGCTGATCACCAGATATCGTGGAAGAGGCTCCAGCATAATCCCATTCTTCCAATTGGAATTGTACTGCAACACTGTGATGAAAGCCTAGGTGCTCAATTACCGATAGTGTTGACAGAATGATGAACTATTCAAAGTACCTCAGAAATTCTTAGTTATATTTCTGGATAAAGAATGAAAATGTTTAATGATGATACAATATCAGTATATGATATGTCATATGGTTTACGTTAACAAAAGTACTTTGAAAACTATTATTATATGGCTGAGCTATATTGCTCACTCTTGCTTTTCTTTTATATATACTACCATACAACAACAGATAAGCATGGCAAGAACAAGGCAGACCCCCCGCAAAAGCGTGCTAAATGGTCAGCAGTATAGGAGACTATTTACGAGGCAGGTGCCGAGGCCGCACCCAGTAGCATTACCACAGGTGAGCAGACTAAGTTGGATAGGTTTACAGCTTAGGTTGGTTAGGTTTATTTACAAGCATGACTTGTGTAAGCTTCTGAAAACCAAACCGTATTGTGGCTGTAGATGCCGCCTTAGATGGTAATCCTGTTAAGTTGAACTTTTAAGATTATAACAATTTGGGTTTGTAATATCTATTTCAAAATGGTTGTAATAACTCAGTAACATTTTAATTTCGTCTCTGAGCCTATAATCTGTAAATGTTATGTTTGACTGAGGGGTCACAGCATGGTAAAAGGAAGATTGAGAGTAATGCTTATTAAAATGGGAATTAAGGATATAGTGACAGCCTGGATCTCCGACCCCGGATCTAGGGGTGTTACAGAAATGGTATCAGAGAAATAGGTTATAATCTCAGAGACGATAGGAAGGTTTAAGGACTCAAACCCTTATCGAAACATTGTCGGGCTAATAGACATAGCCCTAACAACCTTAAGCTAATAAGGGAACTATTTATCAGAACCTCAAGGATAGTAACATTTTTCCCTTTTTGTGTAGACACCCGAGGATGTAGAGCTACCTGAGGGTTCCGAGCAGCGACACGATGGTGCCCAGATTGATTGCAAGAGCAAGAAAGTTAGGATAAAGGTGTCAGGAAAGAAAGAGGTCATATTCAAAGGACAACGACAGACTCAAAAATTCTTGACTGTTGCTCAAGCGAAAAAGTTAGTACGAAAGGGCAGCGAGGCCTACTTAGCTTATGTATTAGACACGAAACAAAGAAACCCTGAACTGAAGGACATTCCAGTTGTCAGGGAATTTGAAGATGTGTTTCCAGAAGACCTTCTTGGGTTACCACCCGATAGGGAAATCGAGTTTGTGATAGAATTAGCACCAGGAACCGCACCAGTTTCTAAAGCCCCCTATCGATTGGCCCCCGTTGAGATGAAAGAACTGGCCACTCAGTTGCAAGAACTGTTGGATAAGGGCATGATAAGACCAAGTGTGTCCCCATGGGGTGCCCCAGTGTTGTTTGTAAAGAAAAATGATGGTAGTATGAGGCTATGTATAGACTACAGAGAGCTGAATAAGTTAACCATTAAGAACAAGTACCCATTGCCTAGGATTGACGACCTTTTTGACCAACTCAAGGGAGCAGTTCACTTTTCGAAGATAGACCTGAGAACGGGGTACCATCAGTTAAAGATCAAACCGGAAGATATACCCAAGACTGCTTTTCGCACTAGGTACGGCCATTATGAGTTTCTAGTGATGTCCTTTGGATTGACTAACGCCCCCGCGGCATTCATGGACTTGATGAATCGAGTATTCAAACAGTACCTAGACAAGTGCGTCATAGTTTTCATTGACGATATCTTGATTTATTCTAAGACGGAGGAAGAACATGCAGAACACTTGAGGATAGTCCTAGGAATCTTGAGGGAAGAAAAGTTGTATGCCAAATTTTCGAAATGCGAATTTTGGCTGAAAGAAGTGCAATTCTTAGGTCATGTGGTTAGTAGTGAAGGAGTACTAGTTGACCCTGCCAAAATAGAGGCAATATCAAAATGGGAAAGACCGACCACCCCGACCGAAGTAAGAAGTTTCGTGGGACTAGCCGGGTATTATAGGAGGTTTGTGCAAGACTTTGCCAAACTGGCAGCCCCATTGACCCGACTCACCAGAAAGACTGAAAAGTTTGTATGGAATGAGAAATGTGACGGGAGCTTTCAAGAGCTAAAGAAAAGATTAATGACCGCCCCAGTGCTAGCACTACCAGATGATAAGGGGGACTTTGTGATCTATAGTGATGCATCACATAAAGGACTAGGTTGCGTGCTCATGCAGCATGGTTAGGTGATTGCATATGCTTCCCGACAGTTAAAGGAGTATGAAGTAAGATACCCTACCCATGATTTAGAGCTAGCCGTGATTGTCTTCGCATTAAAGATATGGAGGCATTACCTATATGGAGAAAAGTGTGAAATTTACACAGATCATAAAAGCCTCAAGTACATCTTTACCCAGAAAGAATTGAATATGAGACAGAGAAGATGGCTAGAGTTAATCAAGGATTACGATTGTGAGATTCGTTATCATCCAGGAAAGGCCAATGTGGTGGCCGATACCCTTAGCAGGAAGGAAAGGCTCAAGATGATGACTTCAGCAGAAGAATTGATAAAAGAAATGGAGAAGCTAGAAATCGAAGTTAAGACATTGAGAAGTAGCCAAGAAGTGTTAATGGGAATTCAAATCCAGCCTCCATTATTGGAAAAGATTCGAATATGCCAAGAGCAAAAGATGGAAGAGGAAAAGAACTCGGAGGAAGAGATATTGACCGGGGAGGAAATTAAGTGCGAAAGAGATGCAGGAGGAATCATGAGATATGCAACGAGAATTTGGGTCCCAAATGTTCAGGAACTAAAGGATGAAATCCTATATAAAGGACATAACTCAAGGTACTCTGTGCACCCAGGTACCACGAAGATGTATAGAGATTTGAAAGAATACTATTGGTGGCCCAACATGAAGAAGGATGTGACAGAATGGGTAAATAGATGTTTGACCTGCCAATGGGTAAAGGCAGAACACCAACGACCTAGTGGACTACTGCAACCCCTAGAGATTCCAGAATGGAAGTGGGAGCACCTAGCCATGGATTTTGTAGTAGGACTCCCAAGGACCAAGACTAACCACGATGCGATATGGGTAATCGTCGATAGGTTGACTAAGTCCGCCCACTTTCTCCCAATCAACGAGAGGTACACTGTCGATAAATTAGTAGACATCTATATAAGAGAAATTGTGATACGACATGGATTTCTCGTGACCATTGTGTCCGATAGAGACCCAAGGTTTAACTCCAGGTTCTGGAGGAGATTTCAAGACTGTGTGGGAACCAAGCTAAATATGAGTACTGCATACCACCCCCAGACTGACGGACAAAGTGAAAGAACAATACAGACCTTAGAGGACATGCTAAGAGTATGTGTTATGGATTTCAAGGGAAGTTGGGAAGAGCACTTACCATTGATTGAGTTTGCTTATAACAACAGTTATCACTCGAGTATCGGAATGCCCCCATATGAAGCCCTCTATGGCCGGAAATGTCGTTCTCCCTTATGTTGGGAAGAAGTTGGTGAGAGGAAGATATTAGGACCTGAACTGGTACAACAGACAAGAGATGTGATAGTTCTAATCAGGGGAAGACTGGCAGTAGCCCAAGACAGACAACGTAAATATGCCGACTTATCTCGGAAGGATAGAGAATATGAAGTAGGAGATATGGTGCTGCTAAAGGTATCTCCCTGGAAAGGACTGATGAGGTTTGGGAAGAAAGGGAAGTTGAGTCCGAGATACATCGGACCTTTCGAGATATTAAGGCGGATTGGACAAGTGGCTTACGAATTAGCCTTACCTCCAAGTCTGCAGCAAGTACATAACGTTTTCCATGTGTCTATGCTGAGGAAGTACAATTGCAATGCCAAACATATAGTGGAACATGAGCATGTAGATTTACAGCCAGATTTGTCCTACGTCGAGAGACCGGTGGAAATCATAGACCAGAAAGAGCAAGTACTCAGAAACAAGACCATCAGCCTGGTAAGAGTTTTGTGGACTAATCACAATGTCGAGGAATCAACCTGGGAATTGGAAAGCGCCATGCAAGAGAAGTACCCCCATCTGTTCTAGAAATGATTCCGGGACGGAATCCTTTTAAGGAGGGAAGGTTGTAAGAACCCAGGTTTTTGTAATATTTCTAAAATGATCATAAACGGTGATTGGTGGAGGTTATGTAAAGTTTTTAAGATCATATTATATGAATGAAGAAGTATTTATACTTTTATGGATAAAGTATCGTTGTACCAAGAAGAAAGGGAATGTAGAAACTGTCAGATTACGTAGATTTTCATTTTTATTAAATATTGGTATAAATATGGGATATTGAGGTTAAGAAAATCTTTAAGCTAAGTTAAATACCAAGGCAAGGAATTATGTAATTTATTAGAAGAATTTCAAAGGCAAATGTTCAAGAACGATGAAAGAAATTTCTACGCGACGAAACGCTTTTACAAGAAAATCTCTAAACTTGCATATGGAATTAAATGGTAAGCATTGGTTGATCAATAGGTGAGTAATATACCTGCAATTTACCATGTAATAGCCATGCAAGCCATGCAAGGCAAGGAGCATTGGATGCTAATCAAATAAGTCAAGTCATGATTATTTAAACCAAGCATTGTATACCATTTTTGGGACAAATTGCCAATCACCTTTCTTTTGCAAAATTACTTTGGAGATTACCTTGGGTAATTGATAAGTGCTGAAGTGTGATTGATATATATCAATTATACATATCATTTTATCAATTACATAAGAAAAGATAGCAAAAGCTCTCCCCCTCCATTTTCTCTATTTTCGGTCAAAAACAGAGCAGCAACTTCAACCTGCCATAACTCCCTCATTTCTCAATAAAATTTTGTGTTCTATAGCTTTTTGGAAAGGTATTGAGATGCTCTACAACTCCTCTTTAGAAGCCTCGTCCATAAAATCAAGGTAAGACCCTCGTTTCTCCAGTTCTTTCAAGAGTGGTAATGCTGACTACGAAAATTTTAAACTTGGTTGTTTAGGTCTTGAAGATTAAAGGTTGTTAAAGCTATCTAAGGTGTTTTTAAGGAAAGTCAAGCTTGGTTAAGGTTGTTAAGACTCCAAGGAAGGTAAAACACTCACACCCACCTTAAAATTTATGAGCTATAAGTTGATTTGGAAGGTTGATGCAAGTATGTACATGTTTAAGGGGATTGTGATGTTTTAAGCTTTATAAGTATGGGTAAAATTTTGGATAGTGATAAATGGATGTTACCACTGGTCTTATAGATCCTTGATGATGTTTATATGATCTTGATGGTGTATGGTTGAATTAAGTGGTTAGATGGAGTTCATGGAATTTGGAAATGTTCGGTTTATAGTCGTTATAATGTCGAAATTTCATTAGATCATTTGAGCAGTTAATACCGAATTCAACAAATGTTTTCTTGGTAAGTTTTTGGCCATAAACTAGTAGTACTTGTTTTGTAGTTTGTTTTGACACCAAGATCATGTGATTACGATTTACGATTTATGAGATATGCTCGTTTTAGTGAAACCGGTTAAAACGGACGAATCGTTAAGATGAACTGATTTTACCAAGTCAAACGAGCCCTTTAAAAATGGTCTGTGATTATGAATTTTTACAGGGGGTAAGTTAGTCAGTTTTTAAATCCCTGTAAAAATTTGAAGACAAAAGGCTTAATTTTCGATTTTATATAAATGTTTAAGTCAAGAATGCGCATGAGAAACCACTGCAGAAAGAAGCTATATTTAGAGCAACAATTGAGCTAGCAAAAAGATGTTCTTAATTCTGAAATTTGGATGAAAAATCCTATGGACAGTTAATAAGAAGTGAGAAAAAGAATTTCATGAAAAAGTTTATTTTTCAATTTTATAGAATTTTTCGAATCATAGTTGCGCAAATGAAAAACCCTTTTAGGGGACGAATTAAGACGAACTTTAGTTTCGTTGAAAATGACCTTTAACGAAAGTCGTTGCGAGACCAATAATTATCCAAAAGTGGTTAAAGGATATCATGGACTTATAATAAGCCAAACGTGTAATAAGGATGTATCATTACGAAGTTGTGTCTTTACGTGAATAGTCGATTTGACGGGATCGTTTAACGAACTAACCGAACCGTATTGATTATTATAGATCATCACACTAGAGACAGGGCCCAGACTATCCCGACACTATCAGGCAAGTTTTCGAAACTTGTATTTCAAGTATTTTCAAACTGTTGTTGTTGTGGTATAAATGCTATGAACTGTTTGTTAGTATTTTTTTGCGAATCAGCATATGATATATGGTTGTTTACAGGGACTTATAAACCTGTTAAGTATGTACGTATGCATAGACTCTTGTATATATATGTATACGATGATGTGTTACAAGTTTCCAGTAGAGTATGATAATACCTTTTCTTAATAAGGGAGTCGGAGATATTTCGTCCGGATAAGGACATAAAAACCGGAAGTCACCGGAAGGGTTATATGACGTATATTTTTAAAATATTCCAATAAATATAAATTGGATATTTTCGGATTAAAATTCCTTTGATGATATTAATAAATATTATTTGAATATTTATTAATAATTTGAATATTATTTTCATATTGAGAATAATCTGAAGGTTTATTTATTTAATAAATATTATTTAAATATTTATTAATTATTCTAAGCTGATTATTTATTTAATAAATATTATTTTAATATTTATTAAATATTCCAGGATGATTTACAAATCATATTATTTATTTCAAAAGTTATTTAAAACTTTAAAAATTATTTTAAATATTTTCTGATCGTCGAAAAAGTATTTAAAAATAGAGCGGGTTCCCATTTCTTCACTGACTATAGCTTCACTCATCGAAAAGTATCGCTACCTCGCTCAAACTTATCAAAACTCGGGAACCCAAGGTTTTGGGAGCTAGTATTAATTATTTTCTCCCTTCGCTACCAACAAGAAATGCACCCTACCTAGTAAGGAGGGGCTCAGGTTTGACTAAACACTCAAAACTCCGACCAACTCCCAAGTTATGTTTGATGAAGCGATTCTTAGTAATTGAAATCTGTTGACTAAAGTCAACCCACACATCAGAGTTACTTTCTCAATTACTCATGGAAGTAAAGTTAGTAAGGATTATCAAACCAATCGTCAAGCTTTGTGCTTAGGGGAAACTGAATTAAAATTATGTTCCTACGATGCATAGAATTCTCTAAGGGATTGGAGGAAGAGGGGACATCGCCTTTGAGCGTAGTCCAAATATTAAGGCCCATATGCGGTCAGGGTGTAACCCGATAAGGGAACGTCGTCCTTCTACTAGTAGAGAAGCAGAGGCACGGTATATTGGCTGATCACCAGATATCGTGGAAGAGGCTCCAGCATAATCCCATTCTTCCAATTGGAATTGTACTGCAACACTGTGATGAAAGCCTAGGTGCTCAATTACCGATAGTGTTGACAGAATGATGAACTATTCAAAGTACCTCAGAAATTCTTAGTTATATTTCTGGATAAAGAATGAAAATGTTTAATGATGATACAATATCAGTATATGATATGTCATATGGTTTACGTCAACAAAAGTACTTTGAAAACTATTATTATATGGCTGAGCTATATTGCTCACTCTTGCTTTTCTTTTATATATACTACCACACAACAACAGATAAGCATGGTAAGAACAAGGCAGACCCCCCGCAAAAGCGTGCTAAACGGTCAGCAGTATAGGAGACTATTTACGAGGCAGGTGCCGAGGCTGCACCCAGTAGCATTACCACAGGTGAGCAGACTAAGTTGGATAGGTTTACAGCTTAGGTTGGTTAGGTTTATTTACAAGCATGACTTGTGTAAGCTTCTGAAAACCAAACCGTATTGTGGCTGTAGATGTCGCCTTAGATGGTAATCCTGTTAAGTTGAACTTTTAAGATTATAACAATTTGGGTTTGTAATATCTATTTCAAGATGGTTGTAATAACTCAGTAACATTTTAATTTCGTCTCTGAGCCTATAATCTGTAAATGTTATGTTTGACTGAGGGGTCACAGCATGCTAAAAGGAAGATTGAGAGTAATTCTTATTAAAATGGGAATTAAGGATATAGTGACAGCCTGGATCTCCGACCCCGGATCTAGGGGTGTTACACTTTAACCGTGGTAACTCTAATCATCTTGCTATTGATTGCAGGAGGAGTAAAAAGAGGGCTACTGTAGTTCCTAAGTCTGACATTAGGAATAGATCAGTATTTTATAAACCACAGAATCCTTGTTTCCATTGTGGCAGTGAATGGCATTCTATTTATACATGTGAAGAATACCATAATTTGTATTATAATTATTACGAACCTTTGCCTAAGTTCAATAAAAGTGCAAATTTTGGAAAAACAAAGAACTTGAACACTAAGCATGCATCTGTTAAGAAAAAGACTAATTCTGATGGATTCAATCCTGATGAAGGTGTTTTTACAAGAAAACCTTCTGCTGCTAAAAATGTTAAGTTGCATGAAAAGAGAACCCAACAAGTGTGGGTTCTTAAAAATTTTAACTGAGTTCTTTGTGATTCTGATTGCAGGGTAAAAAGAAAAATGTGTTAGTCATGGATAGTGGATGCTCTGTGCACATGACTGGAGACAAAACCTTGCTATCAGAATTTGAGGAGAAGGGTGGCCCAACTGTGTCTTATGGAGATGGCAACATTGGACAAACTTTGGGATATGGCAGTATTGTAATTGGAAATGTCATCATTGAAAAAGTAGCTCTGGTGAAAGGACTCAAACACAATCTGTTAAGTGTTAGTCAAATCACAGACAGAGGTTATCGTGTCAATTTCAATGATACTCATTTTGAAGTTATCAGCAAATCTTCAGGGAAGGTTGCATTAACTGGTCAAATACATGGTAACATTTATGAAGCCAACATTCATACCAATACTGATGATCCAGCTACATGCCTCATCAGCAAAGCTTCTGTAGATGAAAGTTGGAATTGGCATAAGAAGCTTTCTTATCTCAACTTCAACAATATAAATGAGTTGGTTAAGAAAGACTTGGTAAGAGGATTACCAAAGGCATTGTATACTCCTGATGGACTCTGTGATGCTTGTCAGAAGGCTAAACAGAGAAGGACATCATTCAAGAGTAAATTTGAATCCTCAATTGCTGAACCATATCACATGCTTCATCTTGATTTGTTTGGACCAGTGAATATTATGTCCATCAGTAAGAAAAGGTATACTCTAGTCATTGTTGATGAATATACTAGATTTACCTGGGTTTATTTTCTGCACAGAAAAGATGAAACTGCTGAAATACTGCTGGACCATGTGAGGCTCATTGAAACTGGCACAAAATACAAAGTCGAGATCCTGAGAAGTGATAATGGGACTGAATTCAAGAATTCAGCAATGGAAGAGTTCTGCAAATACAAAGGAATAGTTCAACAATTCTCTGCTCCTGGCACACCTCAGCAAAATGGAGTAGTTGAAAGAAAGAACAGGACTCTTATTGAAGCTGGCAGAACTATGTTGGAGGAAGCTAAACTACCTACATATTTCTGGGCAGAAGCAGTCAACACAGCATGCTACACTCAGAACATCACCTTAATCAACAGACATGGTGTGACTCCTTATCAGATGATTAAAGAAAAGAAGCCAAGTTTGAAGCATTTACATGTGTTTGGCTGCAAGTGCTTTGTTCTAAGACCTCATCCTGAACAGCTAAGAAAATTTGAGACTAAAGCTGATGAGGCCATCTTTATTGGCTATCCAACAACAAGAGCCTTTAAAATCTACAATCTAAGAACAAAGACAGTCATGGAGTCTATTAATGTATCTTTTGATGATAAAAAGATAACAGGGATAACAGAAGACTCTCATGATAGTTTGATCTTTGCAAATGAAGCTACCAAGAATTCTGATGAAGTCATGTCAGATACTGATACTCTGTCAGATCCTGATGACCGATCAATTCCTGATCGAACACCAGATACTTATAATGACTCAAATAATGCAAATGTTGAGGGGGAGCAAGAGCAAGACATCACCAGTACTGATACAACTCAAACATCAAGTAGAGACTCATCAGAAACAGATTCAAGTGACAATCCTGACAGTATATCAGGAAGAGATAGCACTATCTCAGGGGGAGCTTCTAGCAATTCTAGTTCTTTTGAAGATAACACCAATCCAGGGGGAGCATCCAGTTCAAGAAATGACTTACCATCAGCAAAGAAATGGACTAAAAGTCATACTCCTGATTTAATTATTGGGAATCCTGAAGCAGGTGTTAAGACAAGAAGTGCAACTCAGAATGAATGTTTATATAATAACTTTCTATCAAAGCAGGAGCCTAAGAAAGTTGAAGATGCACTTAAGGATGCTGATTGGGTAACAGCTATGCAAGAAGAACTGAATGAGTTTGAAAGAAATGAAGTCTGGAAACTAGTACCAAGGCCAAAGGGGAGGTCTATTGTGGGTACAAAGTGGGTATTCAGAAACAAGACAGATTCAGATGGCACAATTGTGAGGAATAAAGCAAGGCTAGTAACAAAGGGGTATTCTCAACAGGAAGGAATAGATTATGATGAGACTTTTGCTCCTGTTGCAAGACTAGAGGCCATCAGAATTTTTCTGGCATATGCAGCCCACAAGAAGTTCAAAGTATTCCAGATGGATGTGAAAAGTGCATTCCTCAATGGAGAATCGGAAGAGGAGGTATATGTTGAGCAACTGTTCGCACTTATTCACGCAAGAGAACGTGGTCAACAAGTAATATAGAGTAAATAGGATTCGTTCCCACAGAGACTCAAATTGTTCGTTATGTTCACTTATGCACCAGCTTATGATTTACACTCACTGCTAAGACAATCACAATTTTGGTTTTGATTTACTAAAGATTAATTACCAACTAAGCCAATTACGAGGAAATAACTTAACTTTAACTTTATAATAAACAAACATGGGATTTCAATTTCATTTACTACTTCATCTAGAATCTTATGCCCTTTAGCCTAGCATGTGACAGAGTTGATTACTGATTAGATGCACTAAACTAATACACACCAACTTTCGTTGTGCATATACCATCCTACTGATCATCCACAATTGATAGAAGTCAAGTAGTCACCAAATATGTGTAGTCCCTATATGTCTATAGCAATTGAACACATACCGGTTGAAAATCAAGCACCCATTAAATCACATAGTCGATGCAAGACGGTTAGAATTACACCACAAATTAATACATGTTCTTCACATGCAAAAACCTATGCTAGCATGAATTGTTCTAAACCCTAGATCCACTTTCGCATTCACTAGGATTAAACAAACAATTACAAGTGTTCGCGACTCACTTATAACGAATAAGCATAATCATACTAGACAATCAATACAATCAATCACACACCAAGGCATAAGAACACTTAATTACTAGAATTCATAGAAAAATCCATTAAAACCCCATGATAACGAATTAGCCCATAATCGACCTAATTGCCATCATGGGTTCTATGGAAAACATAATTCTAAAATAAACAAGTAAATATAAAAGAAGAAATAAGGTTTAGAATTAAATCCCCAAAATAGAAGAGTACAAAGGTTCCAAGAATAATCCTTGCTTGTCACTAGCTTGGAGAAATTCCTTGAAATTGTTCTTGAAATCTAGATGAAAAAGTGTGATAGTAGCTAAGAAAAATTAAGAACACGATAACTATGTTTTTCCAGTCTAGATATTACATAAATAGATGCCCTAAAAATAGGCCCAAAATACTCGACCCGGAACAAGACACAAAAACTGCCAAAAGATGACCCAACAGGCGCCATAGCGCATGCACAACGCGCAAGAGCGCTCCGCACAGCGCCACAGCGCCTCGACACAGCCCCAAGGCCGCGCAACTGCGCCTCAGACACGCGCAAGAGCGCTCCAAATCCCCTGGAATTCAACCCCCGCGCGCGCAGTAGCGCCCTACTTCGCGCCGTGGCGCCTTCCTCCTGCACTACACTCGCGCAACGGCGCCCAATTCAAGCGCAACAGCGCCTTGAAGCTCCTGGAATGCGCGCCTGTTGGTTCCTTGCGCGCGCTATAGCGCCTAACCAAGTGCCAGGGCGCCTCCTTGGCCCTGGAATTGCTTCAAAACTTCTACAACTTGACACTTCTACAACTTGACTTGTTGCCATGCTCTTATTTTCTTGTGCAAGCTCCAGATTAAATTCACACCACCAAAATCACCATTTTAGCAGCAAATGCCTTCAATGATAAAACCTACACAATTTACATAAAAACGTATCAAATGACAACGAAACTTGAGAACATGCAAACAATTAAAGTCCAAACGGAAGGTAATTTAGTGGATATAAAATCCACTTATCAAACCCCCAAACTTAAACCGTTGCTTGTCCTCAAGCAATGCAAACTCAGTTTAAAAATGAAGAATGAATGCAACTAATAACTACATGCCATGATAATACGAAAAATGTCCTAATGCAATGATCCCACACAAATTATCCGAAACCAACTCAACAAGCAAACGTCTCAACGAATGCAACAACTCCAAACAGAGCTCGACTAAGGCCCCGTATACTAACAGTACATGCTCGGAAACGTGGTGTGTGCATTTCTCACTAGATATACTCTCGAAACTAGATCAAAGGCATAACCAATTCTTCGCCAAAACAATCACATGTTTATAAACAGAATAGACTTTAGACACTCCATAACCTAGGAACACCTCCACCCTCATCCAAGGTAGACAGAAACTCATGCTTTATTACTATACTACGACACTACATATACAATACGCATGCTTATTTAACCGTGCAATGAATGAGACCCCAAAAGGCTTATACAATAATACCCATGTAGCGAGTGTTGGGTCAGTGGATCCCAGACTATAAAGCCTTAGGTCACTAGGACTAAGTCCCCTCAGACTTAATTACTCGAGTATTAAAGAGCTCACTCTGGTTAATTTTGCATTAACAAACAATACTTGACTCTTTTTTTTCTTTTTTTCTGTTTTTTTTTTATATATATATATATTTTTTTTTTTTAGAATCTGGAATGAGACTTTCTCATTTCCAACCCTAGACTACTCATATAAATATGAGCTGGCTACTAACCATTTGACGCCTAGCCTTTATTGACACATATTAACAACTAGCATGAAAATTCCTGGTTTCCCCCAAACTTAGACTTTAATGTTCCTACGCTATAAAGGGAATAACGAAAATTCTAAGTATAAATAAGTGATTAAATCTCAACACCCAAACCAGGTATGACTCGATCTAGCTCAAAAGCAAACAGTGAGACCGTGAAAAGATTGTGTTCCCGACACATGCAAGTCAATTTCATAAGTACTTAAATCAACCCTCTATTCATTGTCATCACACCCAAATTAACGTCGACCTATCGAGCCAGAAACAGACACTCATATGGAATCATATAAAATGCATGAAATGCATGAACAACATGATATTAAATCCTAATTGAAGCTATATGACATGGCATCCTAAATGCAATCTAAATGGCATGGCAAAACTAAATGCAAACATACTAACATGAATATGCATGAATATGCAATGCAACTACTCTTGCTACCCTAAAATCACCCCCAAACTTAAAAAATTCAATGCCCTCATTGAAGGTAAAATTAGAGGGTACAAGAGATACTCCCCCAGTCGTCGGCATCGTCACCCTCCTCGGGTGGTGTATCTGGTGGTGGATAGACGTGGTGCGCTCCAAAGATAGGCCATGTGACCTGAAAACCCTGCTGCTGGTACACTCCATCCAATGATTGAGTCAAGTCTGAAGCAAATCTGTGTAACATGGCATTCGTAGTATCCTGACGCCTCAACATGCGTATGAACTGAGCGTCACTGAAAACCACAGTACCCTGACTCGTCTGTGCCTGAGAAGGTCCCGCTCGGTCTAGGTGTGGCTGCGGAGGTACCTGCTCAACCGATGGTGGAGCACCACCCTCCTCAAAAATCTCAACATAACCCAGACCCCTCGGGTGAGGAACACCACCCGACCACTCCGCCATCTTATTAATAGCTGCGTGCTTGATAGAACCCCTCGGCCTGAGCAGCGTCTCATCACTATGCCAACGAACACCCACATGAACACACAACTCAGCGATAATGACTGCATGTGGGATCCCACCTGTTGTACCACCCTTCAAGAACTTCAAGATATTTTGATAGACTAATTCTCCCAGATCAATATACTTCCCGTTCAAAATACCCCACAGAATGATGGCACGCTCAACACTAACATCAGTAACATGAGTAGTAGGCATTACACGAGCACAAATAAACAAGAACCAAGCTCGGGCATACCTCGTCAAAGCAGCTGCCGGAAATGTACTCGGCGTGGTAGAACCTGCCTTATACCTCCAAACCGTACTCGGGATACACATCCCCGCTATGATAGCATCTAGGTCAACATCATCCCTAGTTTTCTGCCCCCAATCCTCAACATTCCTAGGCTTCGGTGATTGAGACAAAACACGCCGGATATACCCAGGCTTATAAGCAACTGCCTGCCCCCTAACCATAGTGATTCCATTCTTGTCATCCTTGGCATTAGCATAAAATTCCCTAACAATGCTCAAGGGAACTGCCACCGGCTTAGCACAAAACATCACCCAACCCAACTCCCTAACCATATCGCTCAATTCACCATCCTCAACCGAAGGCTCAAAACCCCTCTCCTGAACAACAGCTCTTGACAATAAATTTTCGAACTCATCTTGAGCCGCCTTAGACACAAATTTATCAACATCATAATTCGGCGCCACCTCCTCCTCCGAACTACTACTACTCGGCACACGTACTCTTTTGGGAGCCATACCACTCTTAGAACAACCCAATGTCAACAAACACCCCAAAAATCCACAATATATTTCCACACACAATATCCCAATTCCAACAATTCAATTCACTAAATAATTAATTTAAGAGAGAATATTACCACTTGAATTGAAGATGAGAACCTTGAAAGCACTCCCCCAAACTTGAATTAGAGAAATCTTGAAGCTTGCATGGAAGTTGAATGATTTGGAATAAAGAGGGGATTTGTGTGTATAGGTGATTATGTAGAGATAATTAGTGGAATAGGATTTGAGATGGGTTTGGAAGATGTAGGAATTGAATTGAAGAAAGGGGATGAGGTATAGATTTGGGTAGAGAGAAATTTAGGTTTAGAAGTATAAGAGATGTGGGATGTATGTTGGTTTCGGCTGGGTCATTTGTTACAACAGGTTTTCTATTTTTTTTTTTTGTTTTTTTGTTTTTTTTTTATAGGCAGGGTAGCGCCATTGCGCCATAGAGAGGCGCCATTGCGCGTTGAACCTCCTGGATTCAGCTTGCTCGGGCGCTGCTGCGCATGGGGCTAGCGCAGTTGCGCGAGTTGTGCCCTGGAAATCTGGGACGCCAAGTGCTGTGGCGCTTCAAATGGGCGCTATTGCGCTTGGCTCACCCTGCTATATATATATATATATTTTTTTTTTTTCAAAGAATACACCAAACGCGTGGGTTGCCTCCCACGAAGCGCTTCTTTTACGTCAATAGCTTGACGTGACTTCCTTGATTTACTCAGTAATTGCAAGAACCGCGGTTTCAGCCCCACGATTCGATACCTCACCAAAGTACGGTTTCAATCTCTGACCATTGACTTTGAATGACTGATCAGGTGATTTCTCAAAAATCTCAACCGCTCCATGCGGAAACACGGTTTTTACAACAAAAGGCCCTGACCATCTCGATTTAAGCTTGCCTGGAAATAGACGAAGACGAGAATTAAATAACAACACGGGTTGTCCAGGAACAAATACCTTGTTGACTAAACGACGATCATGCCATCTCTTCACTTTTTCTTTGTAGAGTTTATTGTTCTCATAGGCTTGCAAGCGAAACTCGTCCATCTCATGGAGTTGCACCATTCTCTTCTCACCCGCGGCTGTAAGATCGAAATTTAGCTTTTTCAAAGCCCAATAGGCCTTGTGCTCCAATTCAGCCGGCAAATGACAAGCCTTCCCGAAGACAAGCTGATACGGAGACATTCCCAAAGGTGTTTTATATGCCGTTCGATAAGCCCAGACGGCTTCATCGAGTTTCAGAGACCAATCCTTTCTTGAAGGACTCACCACCTTTTCTAGAATACGCTTGATTTCCCGATTAGACACTTCAGCTTGGCCATTGGTCTGAGGATGATATGCTGTAGCTACCCGATGATTGATATTGTATCTGGCCATAAGATTAGTGAACTTGCGATTGCAAAAATGAGTGCCTTCGTCACTGATAATGACTCGAGGAGTACCAAATCTGGTAAAAATGTTCTTCTGAAGGAAATTAAGCACGACTTGGGCATCATTTGTCGGAAGTGCTTTGACCTCAACCCATTTAGAGACGTAATCAACTGCTAGCAAGATATATTGATTGTTGCATGAAGAGATAAAGGGTCCCATGAAGTCAATTCCCCAAACATCGAAAATTTCCACTTCCAACATTACATTAAGGGGCATCTCATCCCTCCTCGATATGTTACCAACACGCTGACAACGATCACACCTTAAGACGTACTGATGAGCATCCTTAAAAAGAGAAGGCCAATAGAACCCTGCTTGAAGAATACGAGTAGCAGTCTTTTCACCTCCATAGTGGCCACCATATGTCGTGGCGTGATAATCCCTCAGAATAGCCTCTGTTTCACTGTACGGCACACATCTTCTAAGAATCTGATCAGCTCCCTGTTTAAACAGATATGGTTCGTCCCAACGATACCATTTAACTTCATGCAAGAACTTCTTCCTTTGTGCATAAGAAAATTCAGATGGAATGACTTGACTAACTAGAAAGTTCACAATGTCTGCGTACCATGGCTCCTCTTCTTGTACCCTAAACAATTGCTCATCCGGGAAGAATTCATTGATGATGGTACTGTCTCGAGAAGATTTACCCAAGTCCTCCAGACGAGAAAGATGGTCAGCTACTTGATTCTCTGTCCCTTTCCTGTCCTTAATCTCCACATCAAATTCTTGTAACAGAAGTACCCAACGAATTAAACGAGGTTTGGAGTCCTTTTTAGAGAGCAGATATCTAATAGCCGCGTGATCCGTGTACACCATTACCTTTGTACCTAGCAAGTAAGAGCGAAATTTTTCAAAACCATAGACTATGGCCAACAGCTCCTTTTCAGTGGTAGTGTAGTTCAACTGAGCATCATTAAGAGTCTTGATTGCATAATAGATCACATGAAACACTTTGTCTTTCTTTTGACCGAGAACAGCCCCCACTGCATAATCGCTAGCATCACACATCATAGCGAAAGGTTCACTCCAATCGGGAGCAATGATCACTGGTGCTGAAACCAATTTCTTTTTCAGAGTCTCGAAAGCGGTCAAACATTCTTCATCAAATTTAAAAGGAACATCCTTTTCCAAGAGCTTACACAACGGTTTGGAGATTTTTGAGAAGTCTTTGATAAAACGCCTGTAGAAACCTGCATGACCAAGGAAACTACGAATCCCTCTCACTGAAATAGGTGGTGGAAGATTTTCAATTGTCTCTATTTTTGCCCTGTCCACCTCTAGACCTCTCCGTGACACCTTGTGCCCAAGAATAGTTCCCTCCTGAACCATGAAGTGGCATTTCTCCCAGTTAAGCACCAGATTAGTTTCCACACATCTTTTCAGAACCGCACCCAGATTATTCAAACATTCATCGAAAGAGAGACCGATTACAGAAAAGTCATCCATGAAAACTTCTACGGTCTTGCCAATCATGTCTGAAAAGATAGCCATCATACACCTCTGAAAAGTAGCACGTGCACCACACAAACCAAAAGAGACTCGCCGAAAAGCGAATGTACCAAATGGACATGTGAAAGTCGTCTTCTCCTGATCTTCAGGGGCAATACAGATTTGATTATACCCAGAATATCCATCCAATAGGCAATAGTACTCCTGACCTGCAAGTTTGTCCAGCATCTGATCAATAAAGGGCAAAGGAAAATGATCTTTCCTAGTGGCCTTGTTCAATTTCCGGTAGTCCATACAGATTCTCCAACCAGTGACTGTGCGAGTAGAGATAAGTTCATTCTTCTCATTGGTGATTACCGTCATGCCACCTTTCTTCGGCACACATTGAACTGGGCTTACCCATGAACTATCAGAAATGGGATAGATGATCCCTGCATCCAACCATTTGATGATTTCTTTCTTCACAACTTCTTTCATGATTGGATTTAGACGTCTCTGATTTTCCACTGTTGGTTTACTCCCTTCTTCTAAAGGAATTTTATGTTGACAGTAAGCTGGACTAATTCCCTTGATGTCTGCTATGGTCCATCCAATAGCTGATTTGAATTCTCTAAGAACTCTCAAGAGCTTGTCTTCCTCAGAATCTGACAAGTTAGCAGCAATAATCACAGGTAAAGTAGATGACTCACCAAGAGAAGCATACCTTAAGTGATCAGGTAGTGGTTTGAGCTCTAGAGTTGGAGCTTCTTCAATGGATGGTTTCAACCGCTGATGTGACCCCTTCAATTCAGATAGACCTAACGATTCCACTGGTCTCTCGAATTTCCTTTGCCATGGAGTAGCATCAAGAAGTAGCAGTTGCTCATCTATCTCATCTTCTTCCAATAAAGAATCACTAATCAGTGCTTTTTCCAATGTGTCATTCAAGAGCAGATGCTCAATTTTAGATTGCACTGCTGACTCCACCAAATCTATCTTCAAACATTGCTCTTCTTCAGTTGGAAACTTCATAGCCTTGAAAACATTGAAGGTGACATTTTGGTCATGCACCCTCATCGTAAGTTCCCCTTTTTGCACGTCAATCAAGGTTTGTCCCGTGGCCAAGAATGGTCTCCCAAGAATGATAGGGATTTTCTTGTCTTCTTCAAAATCAAGTATGACGAAATCCGCGGGAAAGATGAGTTTGTCCACTTTTACCAGAACATCTTCTACAATTCCTCGAGGGTAGGTAACTGAGCGATCAGCTAACTGGAGTGACATGTTGGTAGGCTTAGGCTCCGGAAGACCAAGTTGCAAGAAAACCGAATAGGGCATGAGGTTGATGCTTGCCCCCAAATCACACAAACATTTGTCAAACGACAAATTTCCAATGATGCACGGTATGGTAAAACTCCCCGGATCCTTCAGCTTAGGTGGCAACTTTTGTTGCAAGACAGCACTGCACTCCTCCGTCAAAGCGACGGTCTCTAACTCCTCGAGCTTCAATTTCCTCGAAAGTATGCCCTTCATGAACTTGGCATAACTTGGCATTTGTTCAAGTGCTTCAGCAAATGGTAGATTTATGTGCAACTTTTTGAACACTTCCAAGAACTTTGCGAATTGCTTATCAAACTTCTGTTTCTGAAGCCTTTTAGGGAATGGCGGAGGCGGATATACTTCTTTGCTAGCTTCCGTAATTTCTGAACCTGTTTTCCCATCTGACTTTTCCTTTCCTTCTTCACCTGATGCCTTCTGAATGACCGGGAGAGCTGAATTAGAAGACCGGACAGTCCCCTCAGACGCGCCCGCGTCCACATCACTGTTCACAGCGTTTTCAAGTTCTTCATTAAACTGCTTTTTGACTCCCAGATCATCGGTAACCTTTCCAGAACGTAACGTAACGGCGTGAATCTGTTCCTTGACCTCCTTTTTACCTGGATTAGCTTCCGTGTCACTAGGTAATTGCCCTTGAGGTCTGTTCAAAAGAGCATTGGCCAGTTGGCCCATTTGATTTTCAAGAGTTTTCAGAGATGCTGCTTGACTCTTGTACATCATTCGCAACTCTTCCATTTCTGACTTCTCATTAGATTGCACATGACTTCCAGGTTGCTGTTGATGAAATCCAGGTGGATTGTATGGTGGCCTTTGGGCATAGGGTTGTTGATAACCCGAATTGTTGAACTGCCTTGAACTATACTGCTGACCCTGAGATGGTTGTTGCATGGCATTCTGATTGTTGCTCCAACTGAAGTTAGGATGATTCCTACTGTTGGGATGATATGTATTGGGAGCAGGTTGTGAAGGCCTCTGATAATTGCTGACAAACTGTGCCGACTCACTAGAAATTGCACATTGATTAGTGTCATGAGCCCCCGCACACAATTCACAGACCATGGCGACTTGTTGAACCCCCACCTTAGCCAATGAGTCCACTTTCATGGTTAGAGCCTGTAGCTGAGCTGCTATAGCTGTTGTGGCATCCATTTCAAGTACACCTGCAACCTTACCTTGTGGAATACGCTGTGTCGGATTCTGATACTCGTTTGCAGCCATCATTTCAATCAAGTCATAGGCCTCTTCATAGCTTTTGGCCCATAGAGCTCCTCCAGATGCTGCATCAAGCATTGCTCGAGAATGACTTAACCCATTGTAGAAGTTATTGATGACCATCCAATTCGGCATCCCATGATGGGGACATTTCCGGAGCATCTCTTTGTACCTTTCCCAAGCTTCACACAGTGATTCACCAGAATGCTGACTAAATTGTGTAAGAGCATTCCTCATGGCAGCAGTCTTTGCCATAGGAAAGAATTTAGTCAAAAACTTTTGTGCCAGATCTTCCCAGGTAGTGATGGAACCTGCTGGAAGTGAATGCAACCAGCTTTTTGCTTTGTCTCTCAAAGAGAAGGGAAACAACCTTAGCTTGATAGCGTCCTCATAAACTCCGTTGGTTTTGAAGGTGTCACAGATCTCAATGAAATCCCTGATATGCATGTTGGGATCCTCAACAGGTGAACCCCCAAACTGGACTGAGTTCTGGACCATTTGGATTGTGCCCGGCTTGATCTCAAAATTATTTGCAGCAATAGCCGGCCGCACAATACTCGATTGAATATCATTAATCTTGGGCTGAGAATAATCCTTCAGCGCCTTGTTATCTGCCATTTCTCCAGTAACTTCCAAATCTTCTTCACTGTCCTCCACTAATTCTTCTTCGAACTTCTCTTCTTCCAGATTTCCTTTTCGAGCTTGAGATCGAGTAAGCATACACGCTCAAGATAGTACCTGAGAACCCCAAAAGTAAATGAGTGAGAAAAACGTCTAAGTCAGTGAATTTAATCCAAATTGATGACAAGATCATAAACTAAACAAACAATGAACCGAGTCCCCGGCAGCGGCGCCAAAAACTTGTTCGCACTTATTCACGCAAGAGAACGTGGTCAACAAGTAATATAGAGTAAATAGGATTCGTTCCCACAGAGACTCAAATTGTTCGTTATGTTCACTTATGCACCAGCTTATGATTTACACTCACTGCTAAGACAATCACAATTTTGGTTTTGATTTACTAAAGATTAATTACCAACTAAGCCAATTACGAGGAAATAACTTAACTTTAACTTTATAATAAACAAACATGGGATTTCAATTTCATTTACTACTTCATCTAGAATCTTATGCCCTTTAGCCTAGCATGTGACAGAGTTGATTACTGATTAGATGCACTAAACTGATACACACCAACTTTCGTTGTGCATATACCATCCTACTGATCATCCACAATTGATAGAAGTCAAGTAGTCACCAAATATGTGTAGTCCCTATATGTCTATAGCAATTGAACACATACCGGTTGAAAATCAAGCACCCATTAAATCACATAGTCGATGCAAGACGGTTAGAATTACACCACAAATTAATACATGTTCTTCACATGCAAAAACCTATGCTAGCATGAATTGTTCTAAACCCTAGATCCACTTTCGCATTCACTAGGATTAAACAAACAATTACAAGTGTTCGCGACTCACTTATAACGAATAAGTATAATCATACTAGACAATCAATACAATCAATCACACACCAAGGCATAAGAACACTTAATTACTAGAATTCATAGAAAAATCCATTAAAACCCCATGATAACGAATTAGCCCATAATCGACCTAATTGCCATCATGGGTTCTATGGAAAACATAATTCTAAAATAAACAAGTAAATATAAAAGAAGAAATAAGGTTTAGAATTAAATCCCCAAAATAGAAGAGTACAAAGGTTCCAAGAATAATCCTTGCTTGTCACTAGCTTGGAGAAATTCCTTGAAATTGTTCTTGAAATCTAGATGAAAAAGTGTGATAGTAGCTAAGAAAAATTAAGAACACGATAACTATGTTTTTCCAGTCTAGATATTACATAAATAGATGCCCTAAAAATAGGCCCAAAATACTCGACCCGGAACAAGACACAAAAACTGCCAAAAGATGACCCAACAGGCGCCATAGCGCATGCACAACGCGCAAGAGCGCTCCGCACAGCGCCACAGCGCCTCGACACAGCCCCAAGGCCGCGCAACTGCGCCTCAGACACGCGCAAGAGCGCTCCAAATCCCCTGGAATTCAACCCCCGCGCGCGCAGTAGCGCCCTACTTCGCGCCGTGGCGCCTTCCTCCTGCACTACACTCGCGCAACGGCGCCCAATTCAAGCGCAACAGCGCCTTGAAGCTCCTGGAATGCGCGCCTGTTGGTTCCTTGCGCGCGCTATAGCGCCTAACCAAGTGCCAGGGCGCCTCCTTGGCCCTGGAATTGCTTCAAAACTTCTACAACTTGACACTTCTACAACTTGACTTGTTGCCATGCTCTTATTTTCTTGTGCAAGCTCCAGATTAAATTCACACCACCAAAATCACCATTTTAGCAGCAAATGCCTTCAATGATAAAACCTACACAATTTACATAAAAACGTATCAAATGACAACGAAACTTGAGAACATGCAAACAATTAAAGTCCAAACGGAAGGTAATTTAGTGGATATAAAATCCACTTATCAGCAACCTCCTGGCTTCATTGATTCCAAATATCCAGATCATGTCTATAGACTGGATAAAGCACTTTATGGACTAAAGCAAGCTCCAAGAGCCTGGTATGAAACTCTGGCTCAATTCTTACTGGAAAGTGGATTCAATAGAGGTACAATTGATAAAACCTTGTTTTATTTGAATCATGGTAAGGATTTGCTGTTAGTTCAAATATATGTTGATGATATCATTTTTGGGTCAACTAACTCCAAATTATGTGAGAAGTTTTCAAAGCTAATGCAGTCTAGATATCAAATGAGCATGATGGGAGAGATGAGCTATTTCTTAGGTCTACAAGTTAAACAGACTGATGATGGAATCTTTATCAATCAGTCAAAATACACAAAGAACCTATTGAAGAAGTTTAACATGCAAGACAGCTCTACTACATCAACTCCCATAGCTACTGTAAGAACCCAGATTTTTGCTAGAATTAAAACTTTTTATTATGTAATAATGTGGGAATGAATAGTGGTTATGACTGCGATGTAACGAAGATCTATTAAATGAATGGAACGGATTTGAATTCAATTATTTATATGTCATGCAGAATACTTTTGGTTGCCGGCATAGATAAGAATGATCTATCTCCTAAGAATATAAGTATATTACTTCAAGTAAGATTATTCATATGTCATCCAAATCAATATCTATTATAAGTCCAGCGGTTCCGTAAAAAGGTTAAGAAGCACCCGAGAGTGAACCAGGTTCATTTTCCTAATTATAGGAATTAAATAAAAATAAGTGATGAATAGTGATTTTGGTGGAATTTGGAATATTATTATAATAATGTTATACCCGGTATTCGGAACGGATTTCTGAGTTCGTATTAGTGATCCAGGAAGAATATAAGTGTATGTAAAAGCTGTCGGATTCAGAAAAAGAGCACTTTTATTTTCTCCGAGAATTCCCTGGACACTGCAAGACTTAAGGATTTATAAAAGGGAATTAAGGAATTTAAATTCGAGAAGTATTAAGATAGATGAGGAATAGTATTATAAATATTAAGAAGGTTTTCGGTAAAACCCTAACTAGAAACGAATGAGTTATTCCCTCGAACGATCAACGAATTAAGCAATAAACGGACAAGGAATCAAGCAGAGGAGGCAAGATGCATGCATGTGTGCAAGTGACAAATATCTAGAAACCATATAGTTACTTAAGTAACCAATACTTAGTGAATCAACTAAGTACTTAGAAAACAAACCACTTGGTTAAGCCTTAACCATTCAATCTTCAACACTTGTCATGGTAAATCCTCATCCAACAATGCATCACACTCCACTAACACCACTTTAAGAAGATATTATCCAAGCAAAACTCACTTTATGCATTATTACAAAAAAATCAACCAAGAAGAACTCATCTCCTCTCCAAAAGAAAACATTCGGCCTTTTCATTAATTCCAAATCCAAAATCCAACTTCCAACCACTTTTTGATCTTGAAACTTTTATGGTGAGACTTACATTTCATATAAATGATCTCCTCAAAATCCTAGCTTCAATCTCTTCTTTTTCCATTTTCAAAAAAATGATTTAAGAGGAGGGTGAATAGTGTTTTCATGAACTAATCTTGTTTTTTCTTGTTTTTCATGGTTGATTTAGCAAGCTTAAGCACCTCTAAGGATCATACCAAGCATAGTGAGGCTAGATCATACTCCAAGGAAGGTATAGCAACTTGAAACCCTAGACTTTACCTTGAGATTTTGCATGATCTTGGTGGGTTTTAGTATAAGATGTGATATTAGCATGATTATAAGCTTGATTGTGATTTAGATTTGATAAATGTTAAAAATAGTTTAGATGAACGGAAAGGCATTGCTTGGCCTCAGTTCATGGTGATATATCATGTATATGTTGTTTGGGATGGATACCTTGATTATTGGAAGGTTTGGAATTTAGATATATTCGATTTATAGCCGTCGTAATGCCGAAATTTCGTTAACATTAAGAACACGAATTTGACAGAAGGTTTAACTCACTGATTAGCTTCGACTTTTGCCATGATTAGCTAGATTATGTTATGAGCTTCGTTTTGATATAAAGATCGCATGAAACGGACTTACGGTTTAGGAGTTATGATTAAATTCGTAAAAGTGGTTCGGAACCGTAATCAAAAGTTCGTAATTGAAATTGATTCCCTTTAATTTTGTTTAATCAGTGGCGAATCGTGATAATTAAATAATAGAGAGAAAAAGGAAGGTGTGGGAGAAGACCGCATGTCAAATGGATCGTTTTCCGATTTTATAAAAATGTTCGAATCTAGGTTAAGTACGAAAGTACCCCTAAGAGGCATACTTGGTTATAACTTCGGTAAACCACTTAGAAAACGATCGATAAATATCGAGGTCTAATCTTTCGACTTTAAAACTTATACGATTTAAATACTTACCATATGTAAGTGTAATGTCATGCTTTAGTAACGAACAAGTATCGGGTAATAAAAGCAATAGTAAGAGTGAATTAAAGGGGTATAACGAAACGACTCGAAAACGTGTTTCGAATTAAGTTAAGTTTATACGTAACCTTTTTAAAGGGTGTTAAGTGATTAATCCCGAATGCCTTGGCTAATTATAGATCATCAGGCTGACCCGGGACACGCTACTACTACCCCTACTCGTACTCGATTTCCAGGCAAGTTTTCGAACCTTTCTTTTTAAAGGCTGTTGTTGTGAATATATATATATGTATGTGTTTTCAGTATACATATGCCATAGCATGCATGCCTATTCTTGAATTATTTTGAAATGCTTGTTCCCTGAATTATTGTTGGCTTATAAGCTAGATAGTTATATATCAGTTATAAGCCGGAAATTATTTAGACCCTTAATCAAAGGGCAGTGAATCTCATTCTTCGATTATAGACCGGGAGTCGATATTCCTTGATATATCGATATTATTTTCAGAGGAAAATAACTAAGTAAATATTTCCCTTTATTATTTGGCGAATATTATTGGAATATTCCCTTGAGATTATTTGATAAATATTATTCGAATTATCCCTCAGATGTTTATTTATTCGAGGAATATTATATGTTTAATATTCATCTAAAGTCGATTAAATATTCGAATATTATTTCGAACTCTCAGTTAAGTTATTTTATTAGAGAATATTCATCCTTATTTACTCGATAAACATTATTTTGAATATCCATTCGAGTTTATTTATTTAATGAATATTATTTTAATATTCATTCAAGCCTTATTTATATAAATGAATATTAATTCGAATATTCATTCAATCTCTATTTATTTTATAAATATCATTTGAACATTGATTCAAACTCCAGTTATTAAATAAATATTACTTTGAATATTCCCTTGAGATAAGGAATATTACCTTCGACCTTTATTTAATTCGATTCAATTATCGAACAAAATTTCAAATATTCATTCGATAATCATTTCTTTGATAAATATTATTAAGTTGAATATTCACTATTTATTCAATGAATATTGTCCCAGACATTAAGACGACAATTATTCCATCAATATGTATCCTTCTTGAGTTGAATATTATCTATTGATTCAATAAATATTATCTCCAATGTCCATCTGACTGTTATTCCTTCAACAAACATAGTTATTAATTTGAATGTTCATTATTTGTTTAATGAATATTATTCTGAATATTTATTCAAAGATTATTCCGAGCAACCCTCTTTCAATATCTATGACTTAATAAATATGCTTGGAATATTTATTTAATTCTTCTAACTCGTTTCAAAGATACTTGGTTCCATTCACATAGTATCATCAACCCTCGAATATTATATAAATTATTTCAGAGTCTTATTAATATTATTATATTATCAAGGAAGGTTCTCGGTGATTCCATTCTCCCTTCGATTCTATTATAAGGGGACCTTACTTGAGGAATGTTATTTATCTTGTGACTGCCCGGTCATAAATTATTCGTTCACTCGCAACTTGGTTGCTATCATTCCTGGCATTACGTGTACCCACTCATTATTCGAGGGGAAAGAATGTTGGAACAAGTCATTATCCATTAACAAGCAGTAGCTTGGGAAATATTGGTAAATTTTCCTTTCCATTTAGATATGACTACCGGTGGAGTCTTATCAACAAGTATTATACTTGGGGAAAGGGGGACAAACTTTATGTTTCAAAGTTATGGGTATGGAATGAACTAGGAGACGCGTAAGTGGCCGAGTGGCGCCGGTCCAGCAATAGCCCAACCGTTGGCTTAGGAGTTCCAGAGGGCGGTAAACAAGTAAATCCGTCGGAGCTACCTTCTACATGTAGAGAACGACTGATGAGATGCATGACATACGGCTGATCCCCGTAAACGTCAGGGCATCTGGCGCGGCAATGCTCCCGTATTAGTTCATCACTCAATGTTGGAAATTTTCTGCAACATCATCATAGTTGGCAGAGATGAAAAGTATTTCAAACTGGAATTGCAATATCTTTCTGCAAGTTCCTATTTTTATGAAAATGATGCTATCTTGCTTATTTTGGCATAGCACATGCTTCCACAAAATATACATTTATTGAGTTACCTTGTAACTTCATCCTTTATATTAAACTGGCAATATTTTCTCTAATGCATGGCATATGATTTCAAACATATCTTTGAACTGTCTTATATATTACTGCACAGTTATATATTGTTGGTGGGCTGTTGCTCACCCTTGCTTATTTATTATGTCACAACAACAGCTAGGTCACATGGCCCGCGTCAGGCGCACTCGGCGCAAGCAGGTTACCCGCCCCGCAGGGCTCCCCGTTGATATCATCGCTGCCATTGCTGAGGTAGCATAGCTCAGCAGCCGTGATTTCCAGTTTACTTATATGTATCAATAATGATTAATCAACGGCAAAACTTTTAAACTTATGGTGTTATCATTTTGGCTTGTAATAACTTTATTCGTAACCAGTAATGCAAGACTTATTTCAATTTCATCTCTGGGACTATAACTGTGTGTGTGTGAGTGGTTATTATTGTGGGGTCACAGCAGGTGATTTATTTATTGTGGACTCAAGTAAAGTATTAATTATGGAAAATAAGACCGTAACGACCCGATCCCGGACCCCGGATCTGGGGGTGTTACAGAAATGGTATCAGAGAGAGAGTTATAAATCCCAAGAGATGATGCGACGCTATACAATAATAAATTCACTAAGATAATAAGAACTCTTGCCAAGTTCACTTAAAACCCTTATGGGAACTTTTAAGTATCATGATAGTAATATAATTCGTCATTGTGTAGGCGAGCGACATGTCGGATCCGGAGGAGTATGAGAGACAGCACGATGATGCGATCCAGGCCGCCGAGGGCTCGGCGATGGTAGATTCAGATGCTGATACTGATGTCATAGAGTCAGAGGATGAGGACCCTGAAGAGGTCCAGATTGATGCTGATACTGATGTTGTTGAGTCAGAGGAGGAGGTCCAGGTCGTAGGGGATGCTGAGTTAGTTGCTGAGGATGTTGATGATGAGGACCCTGAGGAGGACCAGCTTATACCTGAGGGTAGAGAGATTGGGGAGGACTTTTGGGTTGTGACTCAGATTAGGACTTTGGAGGAGGATATTGACATGACCGCGGATCAGGTGGTACCGGTAGATGAGGGTGCCGAGGGAGATGTTGATGAGCCCGTGGCTGATGTTGTAGGGAGTTCCGGACTTCTTGTGCCACTCCTCTCTGATGAGAGAGCCCCTACCCCGCCACCATTACCTATGAGCCCATTGTCAGATGAGTTTGAGGCATTGACCCCAGAGCCACAGCAGGCAGAGGCTGCCCTTCCAGCAGATCCAGCCCCTCCACCCCATGGTCCGACAGGGGACGTCCCAGCATGTTTTCACCACTATGTATAGGCAGGTGACCGGCATAGAGCTGAGGGCCCGTGTGAGGGTGCGACAGTTACCCAGTGATGGGCATGGCATGGTATCCAGGGCTGATGCAGAGGAGATTTTCCGCCTTGCTATGAGGGGGGTTCTAGATTTGACCCGCCGTAGTGGCTGACTGCAGGGATAGTGATGTATTGGTCTAGTTGTCTAGTCTTGTACGGTCATAGTAGTGCCGATTTTTGGTAGGGATAGTTTCAGCTTGTAGATCCCTGTTGTAGACTAGACAGATAGACAGCTTATTTCACTTTTGACTAGTTATTATTCGGATGGTTGTAGTTCTTTTAAAACTGTTGTTGTATGTCGGATGTTGTACCGTTTGGTACTTGGTATATATTTATTTCCCTTTTCAGTCATTTCAGTCTTCTTATGACACGATCACTAGATTAGTATATTATATCTGTCCGTACTGCTTTCGGCTAAAACTGCCATGATATATAGAACTGTGGGATCCTAAATCCATTTATGCATCGATATTGTGAGGAGAACCCTCTGAAATAGGTAAATAAACCTAATGTATATTGTCCAAATTTTCAGTAAAATGCCACCAAGAAGAATGGGTACTAGGGCTAACCCCCACGAATCTACTGACCAAGAAAGTCACAATCAACATGAGGAAAATCTTGAGTATAATGAAGAACAGGATCAGGACTATAATGAGCAGGAGGATTCCCATTATGGGATGGGGGATGAAACTTTCTATACTGCAGAGTTTGAAGAGGAAATAGAAGAAGGGGAAACTGAAGTCGAACATCGGGGGGAGAACCAGGGCGGAAACCCCATGGGACAATTTATGGATCTGCTCAGGCAGAATTTGAACCAATATCCCCAACCACCCCAAGGAAACAACACCACTGTGGCCAATTCCTTTAGGGCCTTCAAGTCCCTCAAACCCCCAGAGTTTCACGGATCGGCTGACCCCGTAGAGGCAAGGGCCTGGGTCAAGGAAATGGAGAAATCTTTCGAGATTCTGAGTATTGGGGAAGCCCAAAAGACTGTCTTTGCTACCTACTTGCTAAAAGGAGAGGCCAACTATTGGTGGGAAGCTAAGAAGAATATGGAGACCGATGCTATTATAACCTGGGATAGGTTTAAACAATTGTTTTTAGAGAAGTATTTCCCAAAGTTTATGAAAACCCAGATGGAGCTTAAGTTTCTAGAGCTAAAGCAGAACAACTTGTCAGTGGCTGATTATGAAGCCAAGTTTACTGAGTTATCACGATTTGTACCAGAGTTTGTGGACACTGAAGAAAAGAAAGCTAACAGGTTTCAGCAAGGGCTGAAGCAGTGGATTCAGAACAGAGTGGCCGTTTTAGAGATTACTGATTATGCCACCTTGGTGCAAAAGGCAACCATTGTGGAAGCAGGGAGCGATCAGATACAAAGAGAGAGAGAGAAGGGGGGATTAAAGAGAAAGCATGCCAGCATGGGCGGAGGTTCCGCAGGGGGAAGGCCCCCGAATAGGTTCAACAGAGGAGCAGTTTCCCTACCTGGGAGGAATATTGGGTTTAAAACCATCTGGGAGTGCAACTGTGAGCCAGGGCGGCCAACAAGCAGGAGTGTCCCGTTCCCATCATTCCAGACCTCCACTGCCAGTATGTGCCACTTGTGGGAAGAGACATCCCGGGGTGTGTACTCAGAAACAGACGGTCTGTTATAAGTGTGGGCGAGCAGGCCACTATGCCCACCAGTGTACCGCGATTGCTCCTACTGCCAGCAAAGGCACTACTTGTTTTCAGTGTGGTCGTCCAGGTCACATGAGGAGGGATTGCCCAATGAACAAACCAGCAGCCTCAGGGGCAAGCAGAGCTGCCTCCAACAGGCCACCAACTGCTAGAACTTTTAACATGACAGTGCAAGATGCCGTGAGGAACACGGATGTGATAGCAGGTACATTTTCCCTCAATTCAGTCAGTGCAAATGTTTTATTTGATTCTGGGGCAACTAAGTCTTTTATATCTAGAGATTTTGCACATAAATTGAAACTTAAAACTCAACCACTAAGGGAGTCTTTGCTAGTAGAGATAGCTAATCAGGAAGTCGTTCCAGTTAATCAGATTCACTCCGATTGCAAAATAGAAATAGGAGGGCGATTCTTCTGTGTTGACTTGATCCCTTTTAAACTAGGGGAATTCGATGTTATTTTGGGAATGGACTGGTTGTCTCGTAATAATGCGCAAATAGATTGTAAAGGGAAAAAGGTTAAGTTGAAAACCCCAGGGAATAAGGAAATAGTGTTTAAAGGGTTACGACAGACCCAAACCATTCTAACCATGGCGCAGACCAAGAGACTGCTACGAAAAGGAAACGAAGCTTATTTAGCTTACGTTATCGACACCCAGAAAGAGGCACCCAAGATACAAGACATTCCGGTGGTTAATGAATTTGAAGATGTGTTTCCTGAAGATCTTACTGGATTACCACCAGACAGAGTGATTGAGTTTGCTATCGAGTTAGCCCCGGGGACGGCGCCAGTTTCAAAGGCCCCATACCGATTAGCACCAGTGGAAATGAAAGAGCTAGCAAAGCAATTACAGGAATTGTTGGATAAGGGTATGATAAGACCCAGTGTGTCGCCTTGGGGCGCACCAGTATTGTTCGTCAAGAAAAAGGACGGGAGTATGAGGTTATGCATCGACTATCGAGAGTTGAACAAGCTAACCATAAAGAATAAGTACCCGTTGCCCAGAATTGATGATTTGTTTGACCAGCTAAGAGGAGCTGTGTATTTCTCCAAGATTGACTTGAGAACCGGATATCACCAACTGAAGATTAAACCTGAAGATATTCCAAAGACTGCATTCCGTACTAGGTATGGACATTATGAGTTCTTGGTGATGTCATTCGGATTGACCAACGCCCCAGCAGCTTTCATGGATTTAATGAATAGAGTGTTCAAGGAATATTTGGACCAGTTTGTTATAGTCTTTATTGATGACATTTTGATCTACTCAAAGACAGAGGAAGAACACGCTGAACATTTGAGGATAACCTTAGAGACGCTCCGGAAAGAGCAATTATATGCCAAATTCTCAAAGTGTGAGTTCTGGAAAAATGAAGTACAATTTTTAGGACACGTAATCAACAAAGAAGGAGTGCTAGTTGACCCCTCCAAGATAGAGGCAGTTTCAAATTGGGAGCGACCAACCACTCCAACAGAGGTAAGGAGTTTCATAGGGTTAGCAGGATATTATAGACGATTTGTTCAAGATTTTGCAAAGATTGCAGCCCCGTTAACTCGACTTACCCGGAAAACTGAGAAATTTGAATGGACTGAAAAATGCGAGAAGAGTTTTCAAGAGCTGAAGAAGAGGTTGGTAACAGCCCCAGTATTGGCGTTGCCTGATGGAAAAGGAGATTTCGTGATTTACAGTGATGCTTCGCATAAAGGATTGGGATGCGTGCTTATGCAGCACGACAAGGTAATAGCATATGCGTCGAGACAATTGAAGGATTACGAAATCCGATACCCCACCCATGATCTGGAATTAGCAGCAATTGTTTTTGCCTTAAAAATTTGGAGGCACTACTTGTATGGAGAGAAGTGTGAGATTTACACTGACCATAAGAGCCTCAAGTACATTTTTACGCAGAAAGAGCTTAACATGCGCCAGAGAAGATGGCTAGAGCTAATCAAGGATTACGACTGTGAGATTCGTTACCACCCGGGCAAAGCCAATGTGGTGGCTGACGCCCTTAGTAGGAAAGAGAAGCTCAAAATGATAACTACAGAGGAAGAGTTGATAAAAGACTTTGAGAGGCTGGAAATTGAGATTAAGATACCTGAAGAAGGTCAAGAAAAGTTGATGGAAATTCGGATCCAGCCTCTACTGTTGGAAAAGATTAGGTTATGCCAAGAACAAATGATGGAAGCAGAAAAGAACTCGACCGAGGAGTTAATGACTGGGGAAGAAATAAAGTGTGAAAAAGATAAAGGAGGAATCATGAGGTATATGTGGAGAATATGGGTCCCAAACGATCAGGAACTCAAGGAAGAAATTCTATATGAGGCACACAACTCAGGATACTCAGTGCACCCCGGTAGCACCAAGATGTACAGAGATTTGAAAGAGTACTACTGGTGGCCCAACATGAAGAAGGACGTGGTAGAATGGGTGAGCAAATGCTTGACTTGCCAGAAAGTGAAAGCAGAGCACCAGAGGCCTAGTGGACTTCTACACCCCTTGGAGATTCCCGAATGGAAATGGGAACACATAGCTATGGACTTCGTAGTAGGTTTGCCAAGGACCAAAGCGAATCATGATGCCATATGGGTGATTATAGACCGACTAACAAAGTCAGCTCACTTCCTACCGATCAACGAGAGGTACACGGTTGATAGGCTTGTAGACATCTACCTCAAAGAAATAGTGGCGCGACATGGAGTCCCAGTCGCCATAGTATCTGACAGAGATCCCAGATTTAACTCCAGGTTTTGGAGGAGCTTTCAGGAATGTGTGGGAACCAGGCTAAACATGAGTACAGCTTACCATCCCCAGACAGACGGGCAAAGTGAAAGGACCATCCAGACACTAGAAGATATGTTGAGAGTCTGTGCTATAGACTTTAAAGGAAATTGGGATGATCACTTGCCATTAATTGAGTTCTCCTACAACAATAGCTTTCATTCAAGCATAGGGATGCCGCCTTACGAGGCCCTTTATGGAAGGAAATGCCGATCTCCCTTATATTGGGATGAAGTTGGAGAGCGAAAGATGCTCGGGCCTGAGATGGTCCAACGGACTAAAGATGCAGTGGATCTAATAAGAGGACGGCTGGTAGCAGCCCAAGACCGACAAAAGAAATATGCCGACTTAGCTCGGAAAGGAAAAGAATATGAGGTGGGAGACCTAGTGTTCTTGAAGGTATCTCCTTGGAAGGGTTTAATGAGGTTTGGAAAGAAAGGGAAGCTGAGCCCTAGATATATTGGACCATTTGAGATCTTAAGACGTATTGGGGAGCTAGCTTATGAACTGGCATTACCCCCAAACCTGCAGCAAGTGCATAATGTGTTCCATGTCTCAATGCTAAGGAAATATAACCCAGATGCCAAGCACATAGTGGAATATGAGCATGTGGACATGCAACCAGACTTGACCTACGTAGAGCAACCTGTGGAAATCATGGACAGAAAAGATCAAGTGCTCCGAAACAAGGTCATCAAGCTTGTCAGAGTTTTATGGCAGAATCACAACATAGAAGAATCAACCTGGGAGCTAGAAAGTGCAATGATGGAAAAGTACCCCCATTTGTTTTCAAGCTGATTCCGGGACGGAATCCTTTTAAGGAGGGGAGACTGTAAGAACCCAGATTTTTGCTAGAATTAAAACTTTTTATTATGTAATAATGTGGGAATGAATAGTGGTTATGACTGCGATGTAACGAAGATCTATTAAATGAATGGAACGGATTTGAATTCAATTATTTATATGTCATGCAGAATACTTTTGGTTGCCGGCATAGATAAGAATGATCTATCTCCTAAGAATATAAGTATATTACTTCAAGTAAGATTATTCTTATGTCATCCAAATCAATATCTATTATAAGTCCAGCGGTTCCGTAAAAAGGTTAAGAAGCACCCGAGAGTGAACCAGGTTCATTTTCCTAATTATAGGAATTAAATAAAAATAAGTGATGAATAGTGATTTTGGTGGAATTTGGAATATTATTATAATAATGTTATACCCGGTATTCGGAACGGATTTCTGAGTTCGTATTAGTGATCCAGGAAGAATATAAGTGTATGTAAAAGCTGTCGGATTCAGAAAAAGAGCACTTTTATTTTCTCCGAGAATTCCCTGGACACTGCAAGACTTAAGGATTTATAAAAGGGAATTAAGGAATTTAAATTCGAGAAGTATTAAGATAGATGAGGAATAGTATTATAAATATTAAGAAGGTTTTCGGTAAAACCCTAACTAGAAACGAATGAGTTATTCCCTCGAACGATCAACGAATTAAGCAATAAACGGACAAGGAATCAAGCAGAGGAGGCAAGATGCATGCATGTGTGCAAGTGACAAATATCTAGAAACCATATAGTTACTTAAGTAACCAATACTTAGTGAATCAACTAAGTACTTAGAAAACAAACCACTTGGTTAAGCCTTAACCATTCAATCTTCAACACTTGTCATGGTAAATCCTCATCCAACAATGCATCACACTCCACTAACACCACTTTAAGAAGATATTATCCAAGCAAAACTCACTTTATGCATTATTACAAAAAAATCAACCAAGAAGAACTCATCTCCTCTCCAAAAGAAAACATTCGGCCTTTTCATTAATTCCAAATCCAAAATCCAACTTCCAACCACTTTTTGATCTTGAAACTTTTATGGTGAGACTTACATTTCATATAAATGATCTCCTCAAAATCCTAGCTTCAATCTCTTCTTTTTCCATTTTCAAAAAAATGATTTAAGAGGAGGGTGAATAGTGTTTTCATGAACTAATCTTGTTTTTTCTTGTTTTTCATGGTTGATTTAGCAAGCTTAAGCACCTCTAAGGATCATACCAAGCATAGTGAGGCTAGATCATACTCCAAGGAAGGTATAGCAACTTGAAACCCTAGACTTTACCTTGAGATTTTGCATGATCTTGGTGGGTTTTAGTATAAGATGTGATATTAGCATGATTATAAGCTTGATTGTGATTTAGATTTGATAAATGTTAAAAATAGTTTAGATGAACGGAAAGGCATTGCTTGGCCTCAGTTCATGGTGATATATCATGTATATGTTGTTTGGGATGGATACCTTGATTATTGGAAGGTTTGGAATTTAGATATATTCGATTTATAGCCGTCGTAATGCCGAAATTTCGTTAACATTAAGAACACGAATTTGACAGAAGGTTTAACTCACTGATTAGCTTCGACTTTTGCCATGATTAGCTAGATTATGTTATGAGCTTCGTTTTGATATAAAGATCGCATGAAACGGACTTACGGTTTAGGAGTTATGATTAAATTCGTAAAAGTGGTTCGGAACCGTAATCAAAAGTTCGTAATTGAAATTGATTCCCTTTAATTTTGTTTAATCAGTGGCGAATCGTGATAATTAAATAATAGAGAGAAAAAGGAAGGTGTGGGAGAAGACCGCATGTCAAATGGATCGTTTTCCGATTTTATAAAAATGTTCGAATCTAGGTTAAGTACGAAAGTACCCCTAAGAGGCATACTTGGTTATAACTTCGGTAAACCACTTAGAAAACGATCGATAAATATCGAGGTCTAATCTTTCGACTTTAAAACTTATACGATTTAAATACTTACCATATGTAAGTGTAATGTCATGCTTTAGTAACGAACAAGTATCGGGTAATAAAAGCAATAGTAAGAGTGAATTAAAGGGGTATAACGAAACGACTCGAAAACGTGTTTCGAATTAAGTTAAGTTTATACGTAACCTTTTTAAAGGGTGTTAAGTGATTAATCCCGAATGCCTTGGCTAATTATAGATCATCAGGCTGACCCGGGACACGCTACTACTACCCCTACTCGTACTCGATTTCCAGGCAAGTTTTCGAACCTTTCTTTTTAAAGGCTGTTGTTGTGAATATATATATATGTATGTGTTTTCAGTATACATATGCCATAGCATGCATGCCTATTCTTGAATTATTTTGAAATGCTTGTTCCCTGAATTATTGTTGGCTTATAAGCTAGATAGTTATATATCAGTTATAAGCCGGAAATTATTTAGACCCTTAATCAAAGGGCAGTGAATCTCATTCTTCGATTATAGACCGGGAGTCGATATTCCTTGATATATCGATATTATTTTCAGAGGAAAATAACTAAGTAAATATTTCCCTTTATTATTTGGCGAATATTATTGGAATATTCCCTTGAGATTATTTGATAAATATTATTCGAATTATCCCTCAGATGTTTATTTATTCGAGGAATATTATATGTTTAATATTCATCTAAAGTCGATTAAATATTCGAATATTATTTCGAACTCTCAGTTAAGTTATTTTATTAGAGAATATTCATCCTTATTTACTCGATAAACATTATTTTGAATATCCATTCGAGTTTATTTATTTAATGAATATTATTTTAATATTCATTCAAGCCTTATTTATATAAATGAATATTAATTCGAATATTCATTCAATCTCTATTTATTTTATAAATATCATTTGAACATTGATTCAAACTCCAGTTATTAAATAAATATTACTTTGAATATTCCCTTGAGATAAGGAATATTACCTTCGACCTTTATTTAATTCGATTCAATTATCGAACAAAATTTCAAATATTCATTCGATAATCATTTCTTTGATAAATATTATTAAGTTGAATATTCACTATTTATTCAATGAATATTGTCCCAGACATTAAGACGACAATTATTCCATCAATATGTATCCTTCTTGAGTTGAATATTATCTATTGATTCAATAAATATTATCTCCAATGTCCATCTGACTGTTATTCCTTCAACAAACATAGTTATTAATTTGAATGTTCATTATTTGTTTAATGAATATTATTCTGAATATTTATTCAAAGATTATTCCGAGCAACCCTCTTTCAATATCTATGACTTAATAAATATGCTTGGAATATTTATTTAATTCTTCTAACTCGTTTCAAAGATACTTGGTTCCATTCACATAGTATCATCAACCCTCGAATATTATATAAATTATTTCAGAGTCTTATTAATATTATTATATTATCAAGGAAGGTTCTCGGTGATTCCATTCTCCCTTCGATTCTATTATAAGGGGACCTTACTTGAGGAATGTTATTTATCTTGTGACTGCCCGGTCATAAATTATTCGTTCACTCGCAACTTGGTTGCTATCATTCCTGGCATTACGTGTACCCACTCATTATTCGAGGGGAAAGAATGTTGGAACAAGTCATTATCCATTAACAAGCAGTAGCTTGGGAAATATTGGTAAATTTTCCTTTCCATTTAGATATGACTACCGGTGGAGTCTTATCAACAAGTATTATACTTGGGGAAAGGGGGACAAACTTTATGTTTCAAAGTTATGGGTATGGAATGAACTAGGAGACGCGTAAGTGGCCGAGTGGCGCCGGTCCAGCAATAGCCCAACCGTTGGCTTAGGAGTTCCAGAGGGCGGTAAACAAGTAAATCCGTCGGAGCTACCTTCTACATGTAGAGAACGACTGATGAGATGCATGACATACGGCTGATCCCCGTAAACGTCAGGGCATCTGGCGCGGCAATGCTCCCGTATTAGTTCATCACTCAATGTTGGAAATTTTCTGCAACATCATCATAGTTGGCAGAGATGAAAAGTATTTCAAACTGGAATTGCAATATCTTTCTGCAAGTTCCTATTTTTATGAAAATGATGCTATCTTGCTTATTTTGGCATAGCACATGCTTCCACAAAATATACATTTATTGAGTTACCTTGTAACTTCATCCTTTATATTAAACTGGCAATATTTTCTCTAATGCATGGCATATGATTTCAAACATATCTTTGAACTGTCTTATATATTACTGCACAGTTATATATTGTTGGTGGGCTGTTGCTCACCCTTGCTTGTTTATTATGTCACAACAACAGCTAGGTCACATGGCCCGCGTCAGGCGCACTCGGCGCAAGCAGGTTACCCGCCCCGCAGGGCTCCCCGTTGATATCATCGCTGCCATTGCTGAGGTAGCATAGCTCAGCAGCCGTGATTTCCAGTTTACTTATATGTATCAATAATGATTAATCAATGGCAAAACTTTTAAACTTATGGTGTTATCATTTTGGCTTGTAATAACTTTATTCGTAACCAGTAATGCAAGACTTATTTCAATTTCATCTCTGGGACTATAACTGTGTGTGTGTGAGTGGTTATTATTGTGGGGTCACAGCAGGTGATTTATTTATTGTGGACTCAAGTAAAGTATTAATTATGGAAAATAAGACCGTAACGACCCGATCCCGGACCCCGGATCTGGGGGTGTTACAGCTACAGCTACCAAACTTGATCCTAATCAAGGTACAGAGGTGGATGTAACTAGTTACAGAGGTATGATTGGCTCACTATTGTATCTAACTGCTAGTAGACCAGATATCATGTATGCAACCTGTCTATGTGCAAGATTTCAGGTAGAACCAAGAGAACCACATATTATAGCTGTCAAAATGATTTTCAGATACTTGAAGGGCGCACCATCACTTGGCCTTTGGTATGCTAGGGAATCTGATTTTAATTTATGTGGTTATTCTGATGCTGATTTTGCAGGATGTAAGATAGACAGAAAAAGTACTTCAGGCAGTTGTCAGTTTCTTGGAGGAAGACTTGTTTCTTGGTTCAGTAAAAAGCAAAAGTCAATCTCTACATCAACTACAGAAGCTGAGTACATTGCTGCAGGAAGCTGTTGTGCTTAGATCATGTGGATGAGAAATCAGCTAATGGACTATGGTTTGTCATATTCAAAAATACCTATTTATTGTGATAACCAAAGTGCTATTGCTATGACAGGAAATCCAATGCAGCATTCTCTTACTAAGCATATCAGTATAAGATATCATTTCATAAGAGAGCAAGTAATGGAAGGAACAATTGAGTTACACTTTGTTCCTACTGATCAACAGCTAGCTGATATATTCACCAAGCCACTTCCTGAAGCTACATTTACAAAATTGGTGAATGAACTGGGAATGGTAAACTATGATAGTTTTTGAGAACAGAGAAAGATTAAATACTGATGTTCATCGAATCCTGATGCATTTCAAATCCTGATGAAAAGTCAATCCTAACTTCAGTCAAACATCAAATATTGATGCGATGTTTCACTTATCAGTAATGTATATTAGTATTTTCTGTTCTATTTTCATGATATACTTGTGATTCTTGAACTTGTTAATAGGGTGATTACTTTAATTAGTTTTCATGATTATTTCTTTGATTTAATTATTTGAAGAACAAGTTCAATGCAGAAAACAATGAATAGGATTAGAGAAACAAAGTTTTCATTAATAATAAGAAAGAGATTACATTCAAAGATTACATCTTTTTGTTCTCTATCTACTAATCTATTCAACAGAAAATAAAGTCCAAACCACTCCATTGTTAGTAGCCATCCCAGATCCCATCTTTGCCACTTTGTTTGGGTGGAGGTTGACAGGGATAAGGTTATTTTTGGTGACATATTCATTAACAATGGTTGATGGAGTTGGATGAGGATGCCTTAGATGAAAGCCATGCTAATGTTGCTTGAAGGGCAGCATCGATGTCAATCACTTTTGCAGGTTTTTCCTTCTCGATTTCCTCGAGACCTGCATCCATCTGCAACCAGAGAGTCTCAAGTTGTCTTTCCCAGTCGAAAGTATCAAACTCTTCACGAGTATAACTGAAGATATCTCTTTTCTCGACGAGATGAAGATTCTTTTCTTTGATGGTAAGTTTTGCCATCTCTGTACTGAGAAACTTTGCAAGAAAAGCTTTTGGTTTGCAGGAGAGAAGAAGCAGGAGAAGAGTTAAAAAGTAAGTGGACAAGTCTCTAGGATTAAATAGAGAAGGGTGAAACGAGAATATGAAACGATTCATATTTCTGGTGTAAGTACCAGGTATTTTTTTATTGTGATGTTTTAAATTTCTTTATTTAAAACAAATTACCTTGTTTTATTTTAATCACAATCTTATTTCTCAAATAATACGGGCGCGTGTATTGTACTCACTTGAGTATATACATACAGTTTGAAAATCGTGACGCATGCGGTTATTACCACTCTTACACATAATTTTGTCCATTACCTATGTGTGCACGAGTAGATTGCTGACATCTGTCTTTGAGATAACATTAGTTTTGTTTATAATAAATTTAGTTTTCTAAATTGATTCGTTGATTCTCGAAGTATCAGTATTGTATCTTCTCTATCACTTTGTGCGAACACAAACCCTAAATCGAAAATCACAAATTCCTACACATTCGATTTAAAAATGTCTTCATCTGCTTTCATAAACAATAAAGTTGTAATTCATGGTGTTACTTTTGCTCCTAACAACTTTACTGCAGTTCTTGATCATCAGGAACTAGATAATGATTTTCATATCATTCAGGATCTTTTGGCCTCAAGTCCAATCAATTATGCTCTAACTCAACCTGCCAAAGTTTCTTTTAAGAGTGTTATGCAGGTGTGGAGTACTGCTGTTTTTGGTGAGTGTATGCCATCAGGAAAGCCAAATATGAATTTCGAATACAATGGTGTTACACATTGATAAGTGGGTATTTTATCTACTTAGAACGTTTCCATTTAGCTTAAAACGATGGTTTGTACTCGAGTTGTGGTATTTTTGATCTCTTTTAAGGGTATTGTGCAGGGATATCAATCACAGGTGTTAGAGGAACGAAGCATAGCAATCGAAGTGCAAAACGGAGTCAAATTCAAGAAAAGGAAAAATTATGTTGCTGAACAGTAGGTACGGCGCCGCGTCGCCGTGTTTGTACTGGAGGACGGCGCCGCATCGCTGTTGAGAATGTCCTGGCGCCGCATCGCCGTAATTGTGCTTGAAGCCGGCGCCGCATCGCCGTCTCGTCTGACCCGGTTCCTGATTTGTTTTGGGTGAATTAAATAAAATAAAATAAAAAACATTTCTTTTATGTACTAGCACCTGGAGGCCCATATAAGGGAAGAAAAGAAAACCCTAGAAGGAGAGGATAGCTTGTTTTATGTACGTAGTTTTTTTAGCACAAAGAAGGAAGGGAGAATATAGTTCCCAATTTTATTCTTGTATTCTTCCTAGTTGTGGATGCTTGACCTTGGTGTATTCTTTAAAACCCTTAATATTTATCTCAGTCATTCTTCATTTCTTTCTATCATGTTTTCATTGGAACCCATGATGATGATTAGTTCGATCATGAACTAATTCGTTGTCATGGGGGTTTAGTGGACTTATTCATGAATTCTATGTGTTGAATCTTCTCGATGCCTATAGTGTGATTGATGTGATATCCTATCATGGTTGATTTAATTCATTATAGGAGAGTAGCTAACTCCTGTAATTGTGTGTTAATTCTTGTTGAAGCGAAAGTGGAAATAAGAGTTTAGAACTTGCCATGTTAGCGTAGGTTTATGCGTGATATTATCATTCGTAATTAGTGTCATAATTCTAATCGTTTTATGACGACTATGTGATCAATTGAATGCTTGCACCGCAACCATTATGTTTTATTCTTTATAGACATATGAAGACTTGGCATAATCGGGAGACTAAATGATTTCTATCTTTATTGTGGATATTGTTTAGGATGGTATTTGTGTAACGGAAGTTAGCTTATATCAGTTTTGTGTGTTCGATCAGGTGTTAATAATTCACATGAACAAGGCTAGAGATTTGGAGACTATAGATGGATTGTTTAAAGAAACTAAACTCCCATGTTTTATTTGCCTAAGTAATTCGACATAAATCTCAGTTCAAGTAGTTGATAATTAATTATAATTCTTAGATAAATTTTAGTGATAACAACAATCCACTTTATTATTTGTTTTAGCATCGGAAAACAATCATACATTGGTGAGTGAATTAGCTAGACAATACAACGAGTCCCTGTAGGAACGAACCTTATTTGCTATCTGTATTACTTGAGATCACGTGCACTTGCGTGTTGAGTTGGTCGTAACACACATCAAGTCACTCCAGATGTTGTTTGTAAAGCTCTTCAACTACCATCTCTAAATGATGAGACTTCAGAAAAGTTTACTGATGCTTTTCTTTTGGAGTTTGCTTTAAAGTTGGGCTACAATGGACAACCAAAGAAATTTGGAGATCTATTCAGAACTAAGCTTAAGAAGGAATGGAATTTCTTCTTTGATACGATAAGTAGGTGTTTCTTGAATAAGGTGTCTAACTTTGATGCCTTACCTACTGCCTCAGTTCACATTGGGTACTGTCTAATCTATGAAACTCCTTTTGATTATGGGTCTTTTATATTGCGAGCATTAACTGCTAGAAAGAAAGATAAATATGGTTTTGTCTGCTATACTAGATTTATTCAGTTAATATTCTCGTACCTATGTCCCAATGTTGAATTTGCTGATGATACAGATTTGTCTATCTTTAAGATTTCTGCTAATAACATCAGTTCTCTGCTTAAGAGTGATAAGGCAAATGGTTTTGAAGGTATAACTGCATATATTCCTAATGAGGTCAGGCTTCTTTTAACCAAGCGAATGCCTACTCATTATGGATCAATTACTGATGGTCAAGGACCTAGTTCTGGTGCTATGAGACAGGACATTACCAATCCTGTTTCTAACCAAAGTGTTCGCACTTATTCACGCAAGAGAACGTGGTCAACAAGTAATATATGGTAAATAGGATTCGTTCCCACAGAGACTCAAATTGTTCGTTTTGTTCACTTATACACCAGCTTATGATTTACACTCACTGCCAAGACAATCACAACTTTGGTTTTGGTTAACTAATAATTAATTACCAACTATGGAAATTACGAGAAAATAACTTAACTATTAATTTATAATAAATAAACATGGGATTTCAATTTCATTAACCACTTCATCTAGAAACTTATGCCCTTTAACCTAGTATGTGACAGAGTTGATTACTGATTAGATGCACTAAACTGATACACACCAACTTTCGTTGTGCATATACCATCCTACTGATCATCCACAATTGATAGAAGTCAAGTAGTCACCAAATATGTGTAGTTCCTATATGTCTATAGCAATTGAACACATACCGGTTAAAAATCAAGCATCCATTAAACCACATAGTCAATGCAAGACGGTTAGAATTACACCACAAATTAATACATGTTCTTCACATGCAAAAACCTATGCTAGCATAAATTATTCTAAACCCTAGATCCACTTTCGCATTCACCAGGATCAAACACACAATTACAGGTGTTCGCGACTCACCCATAACGAATAAGCATAATCATACTAGGAAATCAATTCAATCCATCACACACCAAGGCATAAATAACACTCAATTACTAGAATCCATAGAAAAATCCATTAAAATCCCATGATAACGATTTAGCCCATAATCGACCTCATCGCCATCATGGGTTCAAGTGAAAACATGATTCTAAATGACAATTAATAATGGAAAGGAAATAGGGTTAGAAATAAATCCCCAATAGTGTAGAAGAGTACAAAAGATCCAAATAGATTAGGTCTCCTTGCTTGTCACTAGCTTGAAGATTCCTCTCTAAAAATTGTTCTAAGAAAATGTTGCTAGATGATAATCATATGAAGAACAACCTCTCCACAAAATGATAGATATGTTTTTAGGTCTCAGACATTACATAAAAAGATGCCCTAAAAATAGGCCCAAAACAATTTGACCCGACTTAACGTTCTGAAAATATTCTGAAAAAACACCTCTAGCGCTATAGCCCATCCTGTAGCGCCATTGCGCTACTTATCTCCTGGAATTCACCATGCACAGCGCTGTTGCGCTCTCCCCAAGCGCTGTTGCGCTCTCCCCAAGCGCTGTTGCGCTCTCCTGACATGCGCCATAGCGCCTCAACACGCGCTGTTGCGCCTCCTCCAGCGCCATAGCGCTTGGCAGCCCCTGGACGGCTTAAATACTTCTGCTACTTGACTTAGTCCCACTCCGAATTTCTTCCACAAGTTCTAAATTAAATTCACACCACCCATAACACCATTTGAGAACCATAATGCCTTCAACGCTACCACCTACACAATTTACACAAAAACATATCAAATGGTAACAAAACTCGAGAACTTGCAAATGATTAAAGTTCAAACGGAAGGTACATAGTGGATATAAAATCCACTTATCAAACCCCCAAACTTAACCCGTTGCTTGTCCTCAAGCAAATCAAACTCAACCTAACATGATGCATGAATATAACTAAAAATGAAATGTCATGATAATGCGAACATGTCCTAATGCAATGATCCCACAAAAGTTACCAAAACCAACTCAACAAGCCAACGCCTCAAAGAATGCAACAACTCCAAACAGAGCTCGACTAAGTCCCCGTATACTAACAAAACATGCTCGGAAACGTGGTGTGTACATTTCTCACTAGATATACTCTCGAAACTAGATCAAAGGCATAACCAATTCTTCACCAAGACAATCACATGTTTATAAACAGAATAGACTTTAGACACTCCATGACTCAAAGACACCGCCATCATCATTTAAGGTATACAAGGATTCATACTTTACTAAACAAAACAAAACAAAACACCATACATACATGCTTATCAACCGTGCAATGGGTGAGACCCCTAAAGGCTTATACAATAGCACTCATGTAGCGAGCGTTAGGTTAGTGGATCCCAGACCGGAAAAGTCTTAGGTCACTAGGCATTAAATCCCCTCGAACTTACTAGCTCAAGTACTAAAGAGCTCACCCTAGCCAATTAGCATACACACACTCTCACAATCCCTCATTTTTTATTCTCACAACTTTTTTTTTTCTATTTATTTTTTTTTTGACTCTTTTTCTTGCCTTTTCTTTTTTTTTTTTCACATGGGTGCACTATCTCACCCCCCTAGACTACTCATATCAAATATGAGCCGGCTACTAGCCATTTGACGCCTAGCCATTATTACACTACGACACGACACTTAGCATGAAATCCCTGTTTTCCCCCAAACTTATACTTAAGTGCTCCTACGCCATCGAGGGAATAACGAAAATTCTAGATATAAATAAGTGATTAAATCTCAACAGCCAAACAAGGTATGACTCGATCTAGCCCAAGAGCAAACAGTGAGACCGTGAAAAGATTGTGTTCCCGACATATGCAAGTCAATTTCATAAGTACTTAAATCAACCCTCTATTCATTGTCATCACACTCAAATTAACGTCGTCCTATCAAGCCAGAAACAGACAATCAAGTGGAATCATGTGAAATGCATGAACAATATGATATTACACTCCTAAGTAAACTATATGACATGGCATCCTAAATGCAATCTAAATGGCATGGCAAAACTACATGCACAAATACTAACATGAACTAGCATGAATATGCAACTAAATGCAATGCAATCACTCTTGATACCCTAAAATCACCCCCAAACTTAAAATTTGCAATGTCCTCATTGAAGGTAAATTGAAAGGGTACAAGAGATACTCCCCTACTCGTCGTCATCTCCACCCTCCTCGGGTGGTGTGTCTGGTGGTGGATAGACGTGGTGCGCTCCGAAGGTGGGCAATGTGACCTGGAAACCCTGCTGCCGATACATTCCATCCAATGACTGAGTTAAATCTGTAGCAAATTGGTGAAGCATGGCATGCGTAGTATCTAGGGCTGTTCACGAACCGAGCTGTTCGTGAACAAGCTCGAGCTCGGCTCGTTAAGAGCTCGAATCGGCTCGGTTCGTTAAGAGTTCGAGTCGAGTTCGAACACTGAAAAATGTTCGATAACAAAACGAGCTCGAGCCGAGCTATTAGTGAGCTCGACTCGAGCTCGGCTCGGGTTCGGCTCGAGCTCGTTCGACTCGAGATCGGCTCGATTAAGCTCGTGGTTGTGAGGTGCTGCTGTGGTGTGGGGAGGATGGCTGGAAGATTTAACCGGGAAGACGAAGGGCAGATGGTGGCGTGGGAGATGGAGAAGAGGATGAAGATGGTGAATTGTGTGAGCAGGTGGAAGAAATGGAGGTTGAACGGTGGTGTGGATGAAGGAAACGGACGAAAAGGGGTGAAAAAGACGGAGGCGGAGTGGTGGAGGGATGGTCGGAGAAGAAAGGGTGAACGTAGGTGGAAATTGTGAACTGTTGGGCGGAAGAAGAAGCAGCAGTGGTCTTATGCTTTGCTTTGCCTCAACTTTTTTCAATGTCTCCCTTTAATTGATATTCATGAAAGTAAGCCTCCTACTCCACCAATCAAAAAAAGTAAAAAACAAATTGAAAAAGGGGGGAATTATTTGATTGTATTTCCCTTAATACCATGAAATCCTAGTACTTTCACTTTGAATATCACAGAAAAGATTAACTAAACGCAATGCAATTTTCAAAAAAAAAAACTAAACGCAATGCAAGAATTAAAAAAAAGACAGATTTTTATTTATGAAAACTACTTTTTTATTTTAAATTTATAAAGTTTGTTTTCATTGAGCTGTTTCGACAATATAATGTCAGTAAAAAAATTTATGTAAAAATTTCCATTTTCATTTTGCAAAATGAAATAAAAACTCATGATCTAGACAGATTTTTTTTTGAATAAAAAGAATTCTAGTTCAATAATAAATAGACATAAGGTAGATAATTGTTTTTATTTATTGAACGTTTTTTTTTTGACAAAAGCACTTCAATGCCTTTTTTTTCGTTAAATAAAAGCACTTCAATGCTTTTTTTTTTTTTGCCAGAAATGCTTTGATAACATATTGTTGGACATTTTTTTACAAAAGCACTGCAATAATTTTCACTTTCCTCTGTCTCCCACTCTCCCCCCTCGAAAAACACAACTCCAATAAACAACAAAATTCACAAGCACGATTCAAATTAAAAAAAATTGAACGGTCAAGATATCTTACAATTTGTATCATCAACGGTTGTAATTAACTTAAAGAAGCACAATCCATGTGCTCTAGTACTAGCCAATTACAATGTTACAAGTGGCATTACTTGAGGAGTAGTTCTTTTTTTTTTTTTCAGTTGGGGAGTAGTTTTTAATAATCTAACTATTTAGTAATTTATAATAATTGCTTCTATTTAAAAAAAAAATGGCTTATAACTCGTGCAATACGTGATTTTTTAAAAATTTATAATTATATAAATTTAAGTATTTTTAATTTGGTTGGATCGTTGAGAAATATTTTTTAAAAAATAGAAACAACAATCCGTAACAAAGCACTAGTTACTCGTACTAGTTAGAATAGTAGTGATCTACTAAAATCTCCAACCAAATTAATTTTTTATTTTTCAAAAATTTAGGAATATAACTAAATTAGATATATCTTGACATCCATACGGTTGAATCCTCAAGAAATATTTTTTTTTAAAATAGAAACAACAATCTGTGACAGAGCACTAGTTACTAGTACTAGTTAGAATAGTAATGATCTACTAAGATCTCCAACCAAATTAATTTTTTATTTTTTTATAAAATTTGGGAATATCACTAAATTAGATATATCTTGACATCCGTACGGTTGGATCGTCGAGAAATATTTTTTAAAATATAGAAACAATAATTCGTGACAAAGGACTAGTTACTAGTACTAGTTAAATTAGTAGTGATCTACTAAGATCTCCAACCAAATTAATTTTTTATTTTTTGAAAATTTGGGAATATCACTAAATTAGATATATCTTGACATCCGTACGGTTAGATCGTCGAAAAATATTTTTTAAAATATAGAAACAACAATTCGTGACAAAGGACTAGTTACTAGTACTAGTTAAATTAGTAGTGATCTACTAAGATCTCTAACCAAATTAATTTTTTATTTTTTGAAAATTTGGGAATATCACTAAATTAGATATATCTTGACATCCGTACAGTTGGATCTTCAAAAAATATTTTTTAAAATATAGAAACAACAATTCGTGACAAAGGACTAGTTACTAGTATTATTAAATTAGTAGTCATCTACTAAGATCTCCAACCAAATTAATTTTTTATTTTTTTAAAATTTGGAAATATCATTAAATTAGATATATATTGACATCCGTGCGGTTGGATGGTCAAGAAATAATTTTTATAAAATAGAAACAACAATATTTGAATAAGCACTAGTTACTAGTTCTAGTCGGAATAGTAGTGATCTACTAAGATCTCCAACCAAATTAATTTTTTATTTTTTTAAAATTTGGGAATATCATTAACTTAGATATATATTGACATCCGTACAGTTGGATCGTCGAGAAATAATTTTCAAAAAATGGAAACACCAATCCGTGACAAAACACTAGTTACTAGTACTAGTCAAAATAATAGTAATTTACTAAGATCTCCAACCAAATTAATTTTTTATTTTTTAAAATTTGGTAATATTATTAAATTATATATATATATTGAGATCTGTACGGATCTCCAGAACTCAGAATCGTTCGTGAACAGCTCGAGATCGGCTTGAGCTCGAGATCGGCTCGAGTTGTTCGTGAACAGCTCGCGTGCGGCTCGAGCTCGGTCAAAGCTCGGCTCGGTTCGAGTTGACCAAAGCTCGGCTCGAGTTGACCAAAGCTCGGCTCGGTTCGTTTCGGGCAAAGCTCGGCTCGGTTCGATGAAAAGCTCGTTCGACTCGGTTCGTGAACAGCCCTAGTAGTATCATAACGCCTCAACATGCATCTGAACTGAGCATCACTGAAAACCACAGTACCCTGACTCGTTTGGCTCGTCTGTGCATGAGAAGGTCCCGCTCTGTCTCGGTCTGGCTGTGGAGGTACCTGCTCAACCGGTGGCGGATCACCACCTCCCTAAAAAATCTCAACATACCCAAGACCCCTAGGGTGCGGAATACCACCCGGCCACTCCGCCATCTTCTTAATCGCTGAATGATTAATAGAACCCCTCGGCCTACACAGCGTCTCATCATTATGCCACCGAACACCCACATGAACACACAACTCAGCAATAATGACAGCATGTGGAATCCCGCCTGTCGTACTGTAATATCTGGGAATTTCGTACTCTATAAATAATATTATTTGGCATTAAAAATATTATTATGTGCCTTAATTGATGAGTCATTACATGTTTGTGCGAATGTGAATATGTGTTATGTGTCTAATTGCTAGATGTGTTGACGTGAAACTTTATTAAAATTCTGTATAGCTTTTAAATGTGAAAATATGATTTTATTTGTGCTTAAACATTTTTATAAAATTCTTGGAGTTAGTAAAAATCATGAAATTTCTTGTTTTATTATCTTTATGCAATTAAAGACTTTTTAAAAATAAAAGTTTAATTTATTTTCGCATTAAAATATTTTACAAGGATTTTTCCAATTATTTTCCTTTTTAAAACATTAAAACTTGTAAAATTCAAATCTTTTCATAAAATGATTTTAAAAATGCTTTAAAAATATATTGAGGAAGAGAATTCCATATTTTAATTTTATGTGTCAATAAATTATTTTTGGATCCAAAATATCTTGTAAATAGAATTATTTTTACAAGCCTTTTATTTAATTAAAAGATGTATCATTAAAATGTGATTTAATTACATGTGTGTGTGTGTGTAGGCTAGACAAAAACCCTCCCCTCCCCATTTCTTTTTACACGGCCGAGCACACCCCCCCCCCACTGTCTTCATCTTTTTCTCTCAAGAACTCTCACAACCTCCATTGATTCTCAAGCTTTAATCAAGGTAATTCCTCCATTAAAACCTTACACTATTATACATAAAAACACTCCTCTTGTCATCCTCTACAAACCCATGGTTTTAAATTTCAATTTCCTTCACTTTTCTAAATTAGGGTTTTTCGAAAATTGAAGAATCAAGGTAAGTTTGTGGGTGTTGATGATTGGGTATACTTCCTGGAAGAGACCCACGAATTTTCGGGCTCTCCGGAGGACCCCAAACCTTCGGCCATGAATGAAAGTGAGCCGAAGGGTTGCATGCAAGTGTTAATTTTATGATTTTACATGATTAGTAAGTGATATGTGATTGCATGTAAGTTTTTATAACTTTTTAAGTTGATTTTGATGATGGGTTTGAGTTTTTATAAGATTTCAAGTTGTGGGTATGCTTGTTTTGTTAGTTGATGATTGTTAGTAGGTGTAAAATTAAAAGGGTTAGTGGTTTTGATGATTAAATGTTATGAACTTTGATGGGTTAAGTTTATAATTTGATTTTTATTGTAAAATTTATAAGTAACATTGGTGGGTATGTGAGATTATGGTTTTGTGAATTGATATGCATGTAAGTCATTGTGTAAGTATTGTTGTGAGGGTTTGTGTGTGATTGTTGGTGAAGAAAGGGAGAAGCCGAGAGAGAGAGGAGAGAAAGGGAGAGAGAGGCCGAGAGGCCGAGAGAGAGGAGGAGAAGAGAGATTGTGGGAGTTATGTGAATTATTGTGAGTTACTTGCTTGAATTGTTTAAGTGCTAAATGATTAAATTGTTACATGAATTAATTGGTTGCATGATTGAATTGCTATGTGAGTTTGAGTTATGGATTGATTAACGAGTCGTCATGGAGATAGTAGATCGACTTAGGATTGCTTGGTGATTGTAGTAGTTGATTGTTGATGGAGTAGTAGTCATTGGTGGTGTTTGGTGATGTATTGTGATTGTTTGAGACCGATTATATTCGGTATGGTTTGACGACTATACAAAGGAGATGCCGCCGAAATTTCTAAAAATATAATGAATGATTTCCAAAACCCTAAAGGCACATCTCCAATGTTAAGTCGTAGAATCATTTTAGTACTATACCATACTACATTGTAGGTTAAGTGATTTACATGCTAAGTGACTTACATGACGTATGTGTTTACATGTATATATGAATGTATGTATATAGCATGGTTATATCGATGGGGCGTTAGCACTATTAGGATTGCTTTGTGATATGTAAACAAAAGAGGGGAAAATAAGATATTGTTTATTATTATTATAGGTCCGAGTAGGAGGCCTGACAAGGAGCCGATTGAAGAGGACGCTATCTAGTTTGAACTCGTGATTTAAGGCAAGTGTACTATCTTACCTTGTTGATACCATATATTGAATGCCATGAGATATCGAATTGCTAGATTGTCACAAATTAGTACCTTATTCTTTCCGACCTTGATATTGTCGTATACCATGTGATTGAATCGTATTCCTTGAACTTGAACTCGAACTCGAACTTAAACTTCAACTTGAACTTGAGCTTGAACTTGATTTGTTAATCGATGACCACATTGCTTGGAAACCCTTTCGTATTTTCTTGAATTCTTGAACCCTTGAATCAACCATATAAATGTCGTCTTGTTTGATGAATTCTTTTCTACCTTAAAACACCGATTAATTCTTGACTTATTTTCTTGACTTAACCAAAGTACTTTAAACAGAATCCCAACTTCTAAGAATCCGAATTGATTAACTTTCTTCATTTGACCTTGTCATTTATTCGAAATTTGAGAACCTTATTCTTGTTGATTAACAACTTGATATAACATTGATAATCTTGTTTCTTTGAGATGAATTGAAATTGATAAACATTGTTTAACCTAAATGGAATTGGATGGAATGTTACTTTGACCGAGGCGCCGGTCCAAATCATGTTACTATTATAGGCCAATGTGTGCCTGGGATCCCCTTATATTTGATGAACACCGTATTGGATATGCGGGTTCGGAGCTCTGTCGTGGGCTGATCACCCAGCGTTGCTCGTAGCGTCTTATCAGATATTCCAATTCCTTCTCATTTTATTTTGATATTGATTCAGTTGATACAGTTCATTTGCAGATTTTTATATCTTGCTTTACTGTTGAATTATTGTGCCAGTCTTATACTGTTGTTTATGCACTTGCTGAGCAATTGGCTCAATTATTTTATTTTCCTTAACCTTTCAGTGAAACTCGAAGATGGTAAGGACTCTTGAGACTGCGCGTAAGAATTGTGGTGGTTCAGGTGTAGCCTATAGGAGGCAGTTCCAGGTAGAAGGGAGTGGCGATCTGATGGATCTTATTTTGCTAGACTTTTGACTTAGTCTGAAATCTTTTGACTTAGAAAAATTTGTGGTCTGTAATAAATAAATGGTTTTGAATCGGTAGTTTATATTGTTTCAAACTCTTACCTGTTGGCGATCTAGGCGTGGGATTGGTAATGTCTAATTAAATAATATGTATGCTTTACCATTATCTAGTTAATTCAATTAAGGGATTTGGGGCCGTCACAGGTTTGGTATCAGAGCCACAGGTTTGAGTCACTGAACAATATAGGTTTAGGTAACAAGATAGATCACATTTCAATAATCACTTAGGATTAAAATAGAAACTCACTTAGAATATAAAAAGTATGATATTTATAAAAGAATAGGATTGATTGACTCCTACTATCGAGAGTGTTTAAGTAGAATGCTTCTAAGTTATATCTGACGCTTTATATATATATATATATATATATATATATATATATATATATATATATATATATATATATATATATATACATATATATATTATATTATTATTGGCAGCGACAGCGGGCACCAGGACCTTCAGCTCCACCTCCGGCCGAGATAGCAGATACTGTACCTTTACCCGTCTATCAGGAGTTACTTAGGGAGTATGATCGTCTTTATGATGAGAACGCTCAGCTTCAGAGGAGAGTTGATGCATTGTATAATGATGATGAGGATATACCCGAGGATCATGTCCCGACTCTTGTATCCAGGCTTCAGTCACTCACCGAGATGGCTAACGAGAGGCTTCGCGCTATGGTACCTCATCGAGATTGGGAGAGTTATGCTATGGTTCAGATGATGGTGGACGAGCTTCAGCGTGTGATCAGCCATTTGCTGGATAACTAGTTTTATGCTTTGGGTTTTATGAGATGGCTTATAGTATAGCCATATGATTATCAGACTTATGTTGTTAGACTTTATCGTATTTTCAGTTTCGGTTTTCGAACTTTATGTTGGTTGGTACTTTGAACCTTTGGATTTGGGTTATCGGTGGATGTCATCGGTGCCGTATCGTTTATTATTATCGTTTCCTTTTTATCGTATTATTTGGCCGCGTGAGATTGTTTAAATTTTAGGTTGTACCATGTCATATTAGAACTGTTAGACTATATTGTGCCATGTTGTGGTTAGATGTATGCTTGTGGATAAATAGATGATTGTTTAATATTCAGAAAGATGCCTCCAAGAAGGAGCAATACTAGAGCTAATCAAAATAGGGATCAAGATGATCAGAATAGAGATGATAATCAAGGCAATATGGATATGGCCCAGCTTTTGGGACTTTTGCAACAACAGACGACTACTTTGGCTCAGCAGCAGCAGCTACTTCAGCAACAACATCAACGATTGCAACAGCAACAAGGACAGCAACAACCAGCCCAACTTGTGGTAACTTTTAAATCTTTTCAGGCTGTGAAACCCCCAGATTTCCAAGGAACAAAAGATCCAGTTGAAGCCAAGATATGGCTTAAGGAAATGGAGAAGGCCTTCGCATTGGTGAAGGTTAGTGATGATCAGAAGGTAGAATTTGCTAGTTATTTTCTAAAGGGTGAATCTAATTATTGGTGGGAGTCGGCTAAGGCATTGGAAGTAGTAGAAGTGATTCAGTGGGATAGGTTTAAAAGGATTTTTCTGGAGAAGTATTTTCCTAGGTATATGCAGAATCAGATGGAGTTAAAGTTCTTTAATCTTAAGCAGGAAAATATGAGTGTTGATGAGTATGAGAAGAAGTTTACAGAGTTAGCAAGATTTGTAGGAGATTATGTGGATACAGATGAAAAGAGAGCGAAGAGGTTTCAACAGGGATTGAAGCCATGGTTAAGGAGCAGAGTTGCAGCTTTTGAGATCAACTCGTATGCAGAAGTGGTTCAGAAGGCAATGATAATAGAAGGTGAAAGTGATCAGAATCAGAAGAAAAGGGGCAATTTCAAGAGGAAAGTGGAAGCAATAGAAAGGAATCAGGATCAAGGAAAGTCAGCAAATCAGATGGAGAGGAAGCCCGGATTTCAGAACCAGGGAAGAAATTTTAAAAGGAATGTGCCCAGAAACAGGAACTCAGAAACCCTTCCTCAGAACCCCAATCAACCAAGATTTCCCCGACCCTCTATTCCAGAGTGCAAGGCATGTTCTAAGAGACATACTGGAGCGTGTGTGAAGGCAGATATAGTTTGTTTCAAGTGTAATCAGAAAGGTCATTATGCTAACGAGTGCAGGAATTCGAAAGCGAGTGTGACTTGTTACAAGTGTGGGAAAGTAGGACATATGGCTAGGGAGTGCAGATCGCCTGTTCCAAACAACAACTTGATGAGATTGACTACCTCTACCCCAGTGAACCAGATAGCAACATCTCAGATTCCAACTCAGATTCTAAGTCCACCTGTACTTCAGCAAGTTCCAGCTCTTCAAGCTCAGAGTTATCAAGCTTCAGCCTATCCAATTCGTGCCAGGACCTTCAACATGAACATGAACGATGCAGTGAGAAGCTCGGATGTAGTGGCAGGTACGCTTTTCGTGAACGCCATTAGTGCAAAAGTGTTAATTGATTCGGGTGCTACTAGATCGTTTGTTGCTAAAGATTTTGTGAATAAGTTGAAGTGTGATATTCGTATGTTAAGTGAAGCTTTGAATATTGTGTTAGCTAATCAAGATCAGATACCAGTAGATAGAGTGTGTTCACCCTGTGCAGTAGAGATTTCAGGTTATCTTTTTCCCGTCACCTTGATACCTTTTCAACTAGGAGATTTTGACATAATTTTAGGAATGGATTGGCTTGCCGAATATGATGCGCATATTGATTGTAAGAATAAGAGAGTTACATTGAGATCTCCAGAAGGCGATAGAGTTATCTTTAAAGGGCGTAAGCAGGCTAGTACGTTTCTTACCATGATGTAAACCAAGAGATTGTTAAGGAAAGGATGTGAGGCTTATCTTGCTTATGTGATAGACAAGAGTCGAGAAGAAGTAAAATTAGAGGATATTCCTGTAGTTAATGAGTTTCCCGATGTTTTTCCCGAAGAACTACCCGGTTTACCTCCAGATCGTCATATTGAGTTCGCGATTGACTTAGCACCAGGAACAGAACCTATTTCCAAGGCTCCATATAGAATGGCACCGTCTGAAATGAAGGAACTCGCCAGTCAACTTCAGGATTTATTGAATAAAGGAGTTATAAGACCAAGTGTATCACCCTGGGGAGCGCCAGTATTGTTCGTGAAGAAGAAAGATGGAAGTATGAGACTATGTATCGACCATCGAGAGTTGAATAAGTTGACTATCAAGAATAGATACCCGTTACCAAGGATTGATGATTTGTTTGACCAGTTGAAAGGAGCGACATGTTTTTCGAAGATAGATCTAAGGTCAGGATATCACCAGCTGAAAATTAAACTAGAAGATATACCGAAGACTGCTTTTAGAACCAGGTATGGTCACTATGAATTTTTGGTTATGGCTTTTGGGTTGACGAACGCACCAGCAGCATTTATGGATTTGATGAACCGAGTGTTTAAGAAATTTTTGGATAAGTTTGTGATAGTCTTCATCGACGATATTTTGATTTACTCTAAGACGGAAGCAGAACATGCAGAACATTTGAGGATAGCATTGGAGATATTGAGAAAGGAGAAGTTGTATGCCAAGTTTTCCAAGTGTGAGTTTTGGTTGAAGGAAGTCCAATTTTTGGGACATATTGTGAGTAAAGAAGGAATTCGAGTTGACCCAGCAAAGATTGAAGCAGTTGTGAATTGGGAAAGACCAAGGACACCGACAGAAGTAAGGAGTTTTATGGGACTAGCAGGATATTATCGCAGATTTGTTAAGGATTTTTCTAAGATTGCGGTACCATTGACTAAGTTGACACGGAAGAATGAAAAGTTTGAATGGACTGATAAGTGTGAAAGGAATTTTCAAGAGCTTAAGCAAAGGTTGGTAACTGCTCCAGTGTTAGCATTGCCAGATGATAAAGGAGAATTTGTAATCTACAGTGATGCTTCTCATAAAGGTTTAGGATGTGTGTTGATGCAGCATGGAAAGGTGATTGCGTACGCTTCAAGGCAGCTGAAACCTCATGAACAGAGATACCCTACCCATGACCTCGAGCTAGCAGCGATTGTGTTTGCATTGAAATTGTGGAGACATTATCTTTATGGTGAGAAGTGTGAGATATTCACGGATCATAAGAGTCTTAAGTATATTTTTACTCAGAAGGAACTCAACATGAGACAAAGAAGATGGTTAGAACTGATAAAGGATTATGATTGTACCATTAGTTATCACCCGGGGAAGGCAAATGTCGTAGCTGATGCGCTAAGTAGGAAGGAAAGATTGAATACGCTGACAATGACTCAAGAATTGTTTAGAGAGTTTGAGAAGTTAGAAATTGAAGTTTGTGCAACAGAGATACCAGTAGAGCAAGTCTATACCCTGACATTTCAACCAGTATTATTGGACAAAATTCGGAAATGCCAAGAAGAAGTGATGAATCAGAGATTGAATGAATTGACCGGAGAAGAAATTTGCACGCAGAAAGATAACCAAGGTATTTTAAGATTTTCCTCAAGGATATGGATTCCTGATGTGAAAGAGTTGAAAGAAGAATTGTTGTGTGATGCCCATAGTTCTAAGTTTTCATTACATCCTGGAAGCACGAAAATGTATCAAGATTTGAAGAAGAACTTTTGGTGGCCAGACATGAAAAGAGAAATTGCAGAATGGGTAAGTCGTTGCTATACATGCCAAAGAGTGAAAGCAGAACATCAAAGACCAAGTGGATTGATTCAACCATTGGAGATACCTGAGTGGAAGTGGGAGCACATTGCAATGGATTTTGTAGTAGGTCTACCAAGATCGAAGGCTAATCATGATGCGATTTGGGTTATAGTTGACCGACTGACGAAATCAGCTCATTTCTTGCCGATTAACGAAAGATTTTCGCTAGACAAGTTGGTGCATTTGTATTTGAAGGAGATTGTGACTCGTCATGGAGTTCCAGTATATATAGTATCGGACAGAGATCCCCGTTTCAATTCAAGATTCTGGAGACAGTTTCAAGAACATCTCGGAACGCAACTCAGAATGAGTACTGCTTATCATCCTCAGACAGATGGTCAGAGCGAAAGAACGATTCAGACAATTGAAGACATGCTTAGAGTTTGTGCAATAGATTTTAAAGGCAATTGGGATGAGCATCTACCTTTGGTGGAATTTTCTTACAACAACAGCTATCATGCTAGTATTGGAATGCCTCCATATGAAGCTCTCTATGGAAGGAAGTGTAGATCTCCTGTGTGTTGGGAAGAAGTTGGTGAACGAAAGATAGTAGGACCAGAATTGATTCAGCAGACGAAAGAGATAGTGGAAATAATTCAGAAAAGATTGCGAGCTGCTCAAGACAGACAGAGGAAGTATGCGGATCCAGCAAGAAAGAAAGTAGATTTTGAAGTAGGTGATCCAGTGTTGTTAAAAGTTTCGCCATGGAAAGGATTAACCAGATTTGGGAAGAAAGGAATGTTGAGTCCGAGATTTGTAGGACCTTTTAAGATTTTGCGACGCGTGGGCAGAGTAGCTTATGAATTAGCTTTACCGCCTCAGATGCAGCATATACATAATGTTTTTCATGTATCGATGCTTAAGAAGTTTCATCCTGACACTAAGTGTGTAATAGAGTATGAGCCAGTAGAAATTCAACCAGATTTGTATTATGTAGAGCGGCCGATCAGAATAGAAGATCGCCGAGAGAAAGTGCTTCGAAATAAATCAGTTGCGTTAGTTAAAGTTTTGTGGAGGAACCCTAAGGTTGAAGAGTCAACCTGGGAGTTAGAAAGTGATATGTTAGAACAGTACCCTCATTTGTTTACATAGCTGATTCTGGGGACAGAATCCTTTTAAGGGGGGAAGGATGTAATATCTGGGAATTTCGTACTCTATAAATAATATTATTTGGCATTAAAAATATTATTATGTGCCTTAATTGATGAGTCATTACATGTTTGTGCGAATGTGAATATGTGTTATGTGTCTAATTGCTAGATGTGTTGACGTGAAACTTTATTAAAATTCTGTATAGCTTTTAAATGTGAAAATATGATTTTATTTCCGCTTAAACATTTTTATAAAATTCTTGGAGTTAGTAAAAATCATGAAATTTCTTGTTTTATTATCTTTATGCATTTAAAGACTTTTTAAAAATAAAAGTTTAATTTATTTTCGCATTAAAATATTTTACAAGGATTTTTCCAATTATTTTCCTTTTTAAAACATTAAAACTTGTAAAATTCAAATCTTTTCATAAAATGATTTTAAAAATGCTTTAAAAATATATTGAGGAAGAGAATTCCATATTTTAATTTTATGTGTCAATAAATTATTTTTGGATCCAAAATATCTTGTAAATAGAATTATTTTTACAAGCCTTTTATTTAATTAAAAGATGTATCATTAAAATGTGATTTAATTACATGTGTGTGTGTGTGTGTAGGCTAGACAAAAACCCTCCCCTCCCCATTTCTTTTTACACGGCCGAGCACACCCCCCCCCCCCACTGTCTTCATCTTTTTCTCTCAAGAACTCTCACAACCTCCATTGATTCTCAAGCTTTAATCAAGGTAATTCCTCCATTAAAACCTTACACTATTATACATAAAAACACTCCTCTTGTCATCCTCTACAAACCCATGGTTTTAAATTTCAATTTCCTTCACTTTTCCAAATTAGGGTTTTTCGAAAATTGAAGAATCAAGGTAAGTTTGTGGGTGTTGATGATTGGGTATACTTCCTGGAAGAGACCCACGAATTTTCGGGCTCTCCGGAGGACCCCAAACCTTCGGCCATGAATGAAAGTGAGCCGAAGGGTTGCATGCAAGTGTTAATTTTATGATTTTACATGATTAGTAAGTGATATGTGATTGCATGTAAGTTTTTATAACTTTTTAAGTTGATTTTGATGATGGGTTTGAGTTTTTATAAGATTTCAAGTTGTGGGTATGCTTGTTTTGTTAGTTGATGATTGTTAGTAGGTGTAAAATTAAAAGGGTTAGTGGTTTTGATGATTAAATGTTATGAACTTTGATGGGTTAAGTTTATAATTTGATTTTTATTGTAAAATTTATAAGTAACATTGGTGGGTATGTGAGATTATGGTTTTGTGAATTGATATGCATGTAAGTCATTGTGTAAGTATTGTTGTGAGGGTTTGTGTGTGATTGTTGGTGAAGAAAGGGAGAAGCCGAGAGAGAGAGGAGAGAAAGGGAGAGAGAGGCCGAGAGGCCGAGAGAGAGGAGGAGAAGAGAGATTGTGGGAGTTATGTGAATTATTGTGAGTTACTTGCTTGAATTGTTTAAGTGCTAAATGATTAAATTGTTACATGAATTAATTGGTTGCATGATTGAATTGCTATGTGAGTTTGAGTTATGGATTGATTAACGAGTCGTCATGGAGATAGTAGATCGACTTAGGATTGCTTGGTGATTGTAGTAGTTGATTGTTGATGGAGTAGTAGTCATTGGTGGTGTTTGGTGATGTATTGTGATTGTTTGAGGCCGATTATATTCGGTATGGTTTGACGACTATACAAAGGAGATGCCGCCGAAATTTCTAAAAATATAATGAATGATTTCCAAAACCCTAAAGGCACATCTCCAATGTTAAGTCGTAGAATCATTTTAGTACTATACCATACTACATTGTAGGTTAAGTGATTTACATGCTAAGTGACTTACATGACGTATGTGTTTACATGTATATATGAATGTATGTATATAGCATGGTTATATCGATGGGGCGTTAGCACTATTAGGATTGCTTTGTGATATGTAAACAAAAGAGGGGAAAATAAGATATTGTTTATTATTATTATAGGTCCGAGTAGGAGGCCTGGCAAGGAGCCGATTGAAGAGGACGCTATCTAGTTTGAACTCGTGATTTAAGGCAAGTGTACTATCTTACCTTGTTGATACCATATATTGAATGCCATGAGATATCGAATTGCTAGATTGTCACAAATTAGTACCTTATTCTTTCCGACCTTGATATTGTCGTATACCTTGTGATTGAATCGTATTCCTTGAACTTGAACTCGAACTCGAACTTAAACTTCAACTTGAACTTGAGCTTGAACTTGATTTGTTAATCGATGACCACATTGCTTGGAAACCCTTTCGTATTTTCTTGAATTCTTGAACCCTTGAATCAACCATATAAATGTCGTCTTGTTTGATGAATTCTTTTCTACCTTAAAACACCGATTAATTCTTGACTTATTTTCTTTACTTAACCAACGTACTTTAAACAGAATCCCAACTTCTAAGAATCCGAATTGATTAACTTTCTTCATTTGACCTTGTCATTTATTCGAAATTTGAGAACCTTATTCTTGTTGATTAACAACTTGATATAACATTGATAATCTTGTTTCTTTGAGATGAATTGAAATTGATAAACATTGTTTAACCTAAATGGAATTGGATGGAATGTTACTTTGACCGAGGCGCCGGTCCAAATCATGTTACTATTATAGGCCAATGTGTGCCTGAGATCCCCTTATATTTGATGAACACCGTATTGTATATGCGGGTTCGGAGCTCTGTCGTGGGCTGATCACCCAGCGTTGCTCGTAGCGTCTTATCAGATATTCCAATTCCTTCTCATTTTATTTTGATATTGATTCAGTTGATACAGTTCATTTGCAGATTTTTATATCTTGCTTTACTGTTGAATTATTGTGCCAGTCTTATACTGTTGTTTATGCACTTGCTGAGCAATTGGCTCAATTATTTTATTTTCCTTAACCTTTCAGTGAAACTCGAAGATGGTAAGGACTCTTGAGACTGCGCGTAAGAATTGTGGTGGTTCAGGTGTAGCCTATAGGAGGCAGTTCCAGGTAGAAGGGAGTGGCGATCTGATGGATCTTATTTTGCTAGACTTTTGACTTAGAAAAATTTGTGGTCTGTAATAAATAAATGGTTTTGAATCGGTAGTTTATATTGTTTCAAACTCTTACCTGTTGGCGATCTAGGCGTGGGATTGGTAATGTCTAATTAAATAATATGCATGCTTTACCATTATCTAGTTAATTCAATTAAGGGATTTGGGGCCGTCACACGTACCACCCCGCAAGAACTTCAAGATATTCTGATAGACTAGTTCACCAAGATCAATATACTTCCCGTTCAAAATACCCCACAAAATGATGGCACGATCAACATTAACATCAGTAACATGGGAAGTTGGCATTACGCGTGCACACATAAACAAAAACCAAGCTCGAGCATACCTAGTCAATGCAGCTGCAGGAAACTTACTCGGCGTGGTCGAACCTGCCTTGTACTTCCAAACCGTACCCGGGATACACATCCCCGCTATGATAGCATCTAGGTCAACATCATCCCTAGTTTTTTATGCCCAATCCTCAGCATTTCTAGGCTTCGGCGATTGAGACAAAACGCGCCGGATATACCCAGGCTTATAAGCCACTGCTTGACCCCTAACCATGGTGATACCATTCTTGTCATCCTTGGCATTGGCATAAAATTCCCTTACAATGCTTAAAGGAACCGCCACAGGCTTAGCACAAAACATCACCCAACCTAACTCCCTAACCATAACCCTCAACTCGCCATCCTCGCTCGAAGGCTCAAAACCCCTCTCCTGGACAACGGCTTTCGTCAATAAATTTTCAAACTCATCTTGAGCCGCCTTAGAAACAAATTTATCCTCATCATAATTCACCTCCTCCTCCTCCTTCGAACTACTACTACTTGCCACACGTAATCTCTTGGGAGCCATAACACTCTTTTAACAACACAATTTCAACAAACACCACAAATCCAAAATATATCTCCACACATAATATCCCAATTCCAACAATTCAATTCAACTAAATAATTAAATTAGGAGAGAATGTTACCACTTGAATTGAAGATGAGAACCTTGAAAGCACTCCCCCAAACTTGAATTAAAGAAATCTTGAAGCTTTTATGGAGGTTGAATGATTTGGAATAAAGAGGGGATTTGTGTGTATAGGTGTATATATAGGTGATTGTGTAGAGATAATTAGTTTGGTTAGGATTTGAGATGGGATTGGGTGGGTTTAGGAATTGAAGATATGAGGGAATGGATGTTTGGGAGGAATTAGGTATAGGTGTTAGCATAGGAGGGGTTAAGTGTTTGGGTTCGGCTACTGATGTTTTTAAGCTAAATTGTTTTTCATTTTTTTTTTAATAAATAAGGGCGCTGTTGCGCGCATAGGGGCGCTGTTGCGCGAGCTACCGCATGGAAACAAATTGAGCCAGGCGCTCCTGCGCGAGAATAAGCGCAGCTGCGCGGCCAGGACCCTGGAAAACTGAGGCGCGCGGCGCTCTTGCACATTGTTGAGGCGCTCCTGCGCTCTACAGCCTCTGATTCGCTCAACACTGTCCTTGCAGATTTTTGAACTTACATTTTTTTTTAGAAATAAACAGAAATAGGAATACCAAAGCGTGGGTTGCCTCCCACGAAGCGCTTCTTTTACGTCAGTAGCTTGACGTGACTTCCATGATTCACTCCGTAGTTGCAAGAACCGCGGTTTCAGCCCCACGATTCGATACCTCACCAAAGTACGGTTTCAATCTCTAACCATTGACTTTGAATGACTGATCAGGTGATTTCTCAAAAATCTCAACCGTTCCATGCGGAAACACGGTTTTGACAACAAAAGGCCCTGACCATCTCGACTTAAGCTTTCCTGGAAACAGACGAAGGCGAGAATTAAATAACAACACGTGTTGGCCAGGAACAAATACCTTGTTGACTAAACGACGATCATGCCATCTCTTCACTTTTTCTTTGTAGAGTTTATTGTTCTCATAGGCTTGCAAGCGAAACTCGTCCATCTCATTGAGTTGCACCATTCTCTTCTCACCCGCGGCTGTAAGATCAAAATTTAGCTTCTTCAAAGCCCAATAAGCCTTGTGCTCCAATTCTGCCGGCAAATGACAAGCTTTCCCGTAGACAAGCTGATATGGCGACATACCCAAAGGTGTTTTATATGCCGTTCGATAAGCCCAGGCGGCTTCATCGAGTTTCAGAGACCAATCCTTTCTTGAAGGACTCACCACCTTTTCCAGAATATGCTTGATTTCACGATTAGACACTTCAGCTTGGCCATTGGTCTGAGGGTGGTATGCTGTAGCTACCCGATGATTGATATTGTATCTGGCCATAAGATTAGTTAACTTACGATTGCAAAAATGAGTGCCTTCATCACTGATAATGACTCGAGGAGTACCAAATCTGGTGAAGATGTTCTTCTGAAGGAAATTAAGCACGACTTGGGCATCATTTGTCGGAAGTGCTTTGACCTCAACCCATTTAGAGACGTAATCAATGGCTAGCAAGATATATTGATTGTTGCATGAAGAGATAAACGGTCCCATGAAGTCGATTCCCCAAACATCAAAAATTTCCACTTCCAACATTACATTAAGGGGCATCTCATCCCTCCTCGATATGTTACCAACACGCTGACAACGGTCACACCTTAAGACGTACTGATGAGCATCCTTAAAAATAGAAGGCCAATAGAATCCCGCTTGAAGAATCCGAGTAGCAGTCTTTTCACCTCCATAGTTGCCCCCATATGTCGTGGCGTGATAATCCCTCAGAATAGCCTCTGTTTCACTATACGGCACACATCTTCTAATAATCTGATCAGCTCCCTGTTTAAACAGATATGGTTCGTCCTAACGATACCATTTAACTTCATGCAAGAACTTCTTCCTTTGTGCATAAGAAAATTATGATGGAATCACTTGACTAACAAGAAAGTTCACAATGTCTGCGTACCATGGCTCCTCTTCTTGCACCCTAAACAATTGCTCATCCGGGAAGAATTCATTAATGATGGTACCGTCCCGAGAGGATTTACCAGAGTCCTCCAGACGAGAAAGATGGTCAGCTACTTGATTCTCTGTCCCTTTCCTGTCCTTAATCTCCACATCAAATTCTTGTAACAGAAGTACCCAACGAATTAAACGAGGTTTGGAGTCTTTTTTAGAGAGCAGATATCTAATAGCCGCGCGATCCGTGTACACCATTACCTTTGTACCGAGCAAGTAAGAACGAAATTTTTCAAAACCATAGACTATGGCCAACAGCTCCTTTTCAGTAGTAGTGTAGTTCAACTGAGCCTCATTAAGAGTCTTGCTTGCATAATAGATCACATGAAATACTTTCTCTTTCTTCTGACCAATAACTCTTTGATAAAACGCCTGTAGAAACCTGCGTGACCAAGGAAACTGCGAATCCCTCTCACTGAATTAGGTGGTGGAAGATTTTCAATTGTTTATATTTTTGCTCTGTCCACCTCTAAACCTCTCCGTGACACCTTGTGCCCAAGGATAGTTCCCTCCTGCACCATGAAATGGCATTTCTCCCAGTTAAGCACTAGATTAGTCTCCACACATCTTTTCAGAACCGCACCCAGATTTTTCAAACATTCATCGAAAGAGAGACCGATTACAGAAAAGTCATCCATGAAAACTTCTACGGTCTTACCAATCATGTCTGAAAAGATAGCCATCATACACCTTTGAAAAGTGGCAGGTGCACCACACAAACCAAAAGAGACTCGCCGAAAAGCAAATGTACCGAATGGACATGTGAATGTCGTCTTCTCCTGATCCTCAGGAGCAATACAGATTTGATTATACCCAGAATATCCATCCAATAGGCAATAGTACTCCTGACCTGCAAGTCTATCCAGCATCTGATCAATAAAGGGCAAAGGAAAATGATCCTTCCTGGTGGCCTTGTTTAATTTCCGGTAGTCCATATAGATTCTCCAACCAGTGACAGTGCGAGTGGAGATAAGTTCATTCTTCTCATTGGTGATTACCGTCATGCCACCTTTCTTCGGCACACATTGAACTGGGCTTACCCATGAACTATCAGAAATGGGATAGATAATCCCTGCATCCAACCACTTGATAATTTCTTTCTTCACAACTTCTTTCATGATTGGATTTAGACGTCTCTGATGTTCCACTGCTGGTTTACTCCCTTCTTCTAATGGAATTTTATGTTGACAGTAAGCCGGACTAATCCCCTTGATGTCTGCTATGGTCCATCCAATAGCTGATTTGAACTCTCTAAGAACTCTCAAGAGCTTGTCTTCCTCAGAATCTGACAAGTTAGCAGCAATAATCACAGGTAAAGTAGATGACTCACCAAGAGAGGCATACCTTAAGTGATCAGGTAGTGGCTTGAGCTCTAGAGTTGGAGCTTCTTCAATGGATGGTTTCAACCGCTGATGTGACCCCTTCAATTCAGATAGCCCTGAAGATTCCACTGGTCTCTCAAATTTCCTTTGCCAAGGAGTAGCATCAAGAAATAGCAGTTGCTCATCTATCTCATCTTCTTCCAATAAAGAATCACCAATCAGTGCTTTTTCCAATGTGTCATTCATGAGCAGATGCCCAATTTTTGATTGCACTGCCGACTCTACCAAGTTTATCTTCAAACACTGCTCATCTTCAGTTGGAAACTTCATAGCCTTAAAAACATTGAAGGTGACATTTTGATCATGCACCCTCATGGTGAGTTCCCCTTTTTGCACGTCAATCAAGGTCTGCCCCGTGGCCAAGAATGGTCTCCCAAGAATGATAGGGATTTTCTTTTCTTCTTCAAAATCAAGTATGACGAAATCCGCTGGAAAGATGAGTTTGTCCACTTTTACCAGAACATCTTCTACAATTCCTCGAGGGTAGGTAATTGAGCGATCAGCTAACTGGAGTGACATGTTTGTAGGCTTAGGCTCCGGAAGACCAAGTTGCGAGAAAACCGAAAAGGGCATGAGGTTGATGCTTGCCCCTAAATCACACAAACACTTGTCAAAAGACACATTCCCAATGATGCACGGTATGGTAAAACTCCCCAGATCCTTCAGCTTAGGTGGCAACTTTTGTTGCAAGACAGCACTGCACTCCTCCGTCAAAGCGACGGTCTCTAACTCCTCGAGTTTCAATTTCCTCGAAAGTATGCCCTTAATGAACTTGGCATAACTTGGCATTTGTTCAAGTGCTTCAGCAAATGGTAGATTTATGTGCAACTTTTTGAACACTTCCAAGAACTTTGCAAATTGCTTATCAAACTTCTGTTTCTGAAGCCTTTTTGGAAATGGCGGAGGCGGATAAACTTCTTTGCTAGCTTCCGTACTCACTGAACCTATTTTCCCAGCTGACTTCTCCTTTTCTTCCTCACCTGATGCTTTCTGAATGACCGAAAGCACAGAATTTGAAGACCGGACAGACCCCTCAGGCACTCCCGCACCCAAATCACTGTTCTCAGCATTTTCAAGTTCTTCGTTAAACTGCTTTTTGACTCCCAGATCGTCTGTAACCTTTCCAGAACGTAACGTAACAGCATGAATCTGTTCCTTGACCTCCTTTTTACCCGGATTTGCTTCCGTGTCACTAGGTAATTGCCCTTGAGGTCTGTTCAAAAGAGCATTGGCCAGTTGGCCAATTTGGTTTTCAAGAGTTTTCAGAGATGCTGCTTGACTCTTGCACATCATTCGCAATTCTTCCATTTCTGACTTCTCATTTGATTGCACATGACTTCCTGGTTGTTGTTGATGAAATCCAGGTGGATTGTATGGTGGCCTTTGGGCATAGGGTTGTTGATACCCCGAATTGTTGAACTGCTTTGAACCATACTGCTAACCCTGAGATGGTTGTTGCATAGCATTCTGATTGTTGCTCCAACTGAAGTTAGGATGATTCCTATTGTTGGGATGATATGTATTAGGAGCAGGTTATGAAGGCCTCTGATAATTGCTGACAAAATGTGCCGACTCGCTAGAAATTGCACATTGATTAGTTTCATGAGCCCCCGCACACAATTCACAAACCATGGCAACTTGATGAACCCCCACCTTAGCCAATGAATCCACTTTCATGGTTAGAGCCTGTAGCTGAGCTGCTATAGCTATTGTGGCATCCATTTCAAGTACACCTGCAACCTTACCTTGTGGAATACGCTGTGTCGAATTCTGATACTCGTTTGTAGCCATCATTTCAATCAAGTCATAGGCCTCTTCATAGCTTTTGGCCCACAGAGCTCCTCCAGATGTTGCATCGAGCATTACTCGAGAATGACTTAACCCATTGTAAAAACTATTGATGACCATCCAATTTGGCATCCCATGATGAGGACATTTCCGAAGCATCTCCTTGTACCTTTCCCAAGCTTCACACAGTGATTCACCAGAATGCTGACTAAATTGTGTAAGAGCATTCCTCATGGCAGCAGTTTTTGCCATAGGAAAGAATTTAGTCAAGAACTTTTGTGCCAGATCTTCCCATGTATTGATGGAACCTGCTGGAAGTGAATGCAACCAGCTTTTTGCTTTGTCTCTCAAAGAGAATGGAAACAACCTTAGCTTGACAGCGTCCTTAGAAACTCCGTTGGTTTTGAAGGTGTCACAGATCTCGATGAAATCTCTGATATGCATGTTGGGATCCTCAACAGGTGAACCCCCAAACTGGACTGAGTTCTGGACCATTTGGATCGTGCCCGGCTTGATCTCAAAATTATTTACAGCAATAGCTGGCCGTACAATACTCGACTGAATATCATCAATCTTGGGCTGAGAGTATTCCTTCAGCGCCTTGTTAGCTGCCATTTCTCCGGTAACTTCCAACTCTTCTTCAGTTTCTTCCACTAATTCCTCTTCTTGCTTCTCTTCTTCCAGATTCTCTTCACGAACTTGAGAACGAGTACGCATACACGCTCAAGATAGTACCTGAGAAACCCAAAAGTAAATGAGTGAGAAAAACGTCTGAGTCAGTGAATTTAATCCAAATTGATGACAAGATCATAAACTAAACAAACAATGAACCGATTCCCCGGTAGCGGCGCCAAAAACTTGTTCGCACTTATTCACGCAAGAGAACGTGGTCAACAAGTAATATATGGTAAATAGGATTCGTTCCCACAGAGACTCAAATTGTTCGTTTTGTTCACTTATACACCAGCTTATGATTTACACTCACTGCCAAGACAATCACAACTTTGGTTTTGGTTAACTAATAATTAATTACCAACTATGGAAATTACGAGAAAATAACTTAACTATTAATTTATAATAAACAAACATTGGATTTCAATTTCATTAACCACTTCATCTAGAAACTTATGCCCTTTAACCTAGTATGTGACAGAGTTAATTACTGATTAGATGCACTAAACTGATACACACCAACTTTCGTTGTGCATATACCATCCTACTGATTATCCACAATTGATAGAAGTCAAGTAGTCACCAAATATGTGTAGTTCCTATATGTCTATAACAATTGAACACATACCGGTTAAAAATAAAGCATCCATTAAACCACATAGTCAATGCAAGACGGTTAGAATTACACCACAAATTAATACATGTTCTTCACATGCAAAAACCTATGCTAGCATAAATTGTTCTAAACCCTAGATCAACTTTCGCATTCACCAGGATCAAACACACAATTACAGGTGTTCGCGACTCACCCATAACGAATAAGCATAATCATACTAGGAAATCAATTCAATCCATCACACACCAAGGCATAAATAACACTCAATTACTACAATCCATAGAAAAATCCATTAAAATCCCATGATAACGATTTAGCCCATAATCGACCTCATCGCCATCATGGGTTCAAGTGAAAACATGATTCTAAATGACAATTAATAATGGAAAGGAAATTGGGTTAGAAATAAATCCCCAATAGTGTAGAAGAGTACAAAAGATCCAAATAGATTAGGTCTCCTTGCTTGTCACTAGCTTGAAGATTCCTCTCTAAAAATTGTTCTAAGAAAATGTTGCTAGATGATAATCATATGAAGAACAACCTCTCCACAAAATGATAGATATGTTTTTAGGTCTCAGACATTACATAAAAAGATGCCCTAAAAATAGGCCCAAAACAATTTGACCTGACTTAACGTTCTGAAAATATTCTGAAAAAACACCTCTAGCGCTATAGCCCATCCTGTAGCGCCACTGCGCTACTTATCTCCTGGAATTCACCATGCACAGCACTGTTGCGCTCTCCCCAAGCGCTGTTGCGCTCTCCCCAAGCGCTGTTGCGCTCTCCTCAAGCGCTGTTGCGCTCTCCTGACATGCGCCATAGCGCCTCAACACGCGCTGTTGCGCCTCCTCCAGCGCCATAGCGCTTGGCAGCCCCTGGACGGCTCAAATACTTCTGCTACTTGACTTAGTCCCACTCCGAATTTCTTCCACAAGTTCTAAATTAAATTCACACTACCCATAACACCATTTGAGAACCATAATGCCTTCAACGCTACCACCTACACAATTTACACAAAAACATATCAAATGGTAACAAAACTCGAGAACTTGCAAATGATTAAAGTTCAAACGGAAGGTACATAGTGGATATAAAATCCACTTATCACAAAGCACTCAACTCAAACACTCTACCAAACAGTCATCCACCTCTAGTGTCTCCCAAAAGGCATCAGTTGTAAGATCAAAGAAATTAGCTAGGTCTGATGTGTCTGGAAGACAATCAGGATCAAAGGATTTCTCCACTCAAACTCACTTTCAAAAGAAGTTACAAGGGGGTGAACAAGGGGTCCTGGCAAAGGAGAAATCTGTGCTTAAAGTTGATCAATCTTTGATTGACATTGGGGTGTATAAGGAAACAATAGAAAAGAGGAAATTCAGTCAGAAAATTGATTCTGAGTCTGATTATGATTCTGATGATGACAAATTTCCTTTATCTGTTGCCTTGAAGAAAAAGGAAGTCATTACTGTAGCTCCCAAAGAAATGGCTGTTTCTGAAAAGCCAAAGAAAAGAAGGAGATTACATAAAAAGAGTCCATACTTCATTCCTCTAGAGATACAGAATCTTGATGATACTATAGACAATGATCAGAATCTGGTTGTATCATCAATTCCTGACTCAACTACCAATCCTGATATTTCTACTCCTGATGCTACACCTGTGAAGACTATTGAAATTTTTGATTCTCCAGAACCTGCATCTCCGAAGAGAAGAATAATTGAGATGTCTGTTGATGCTGTGAACAAGATTGCAGCAGAGCTTGGATTCAAACCTGTCTCACTTCAACAGAAAGATTCTTCTGAGAAGGTTTTTCAGAGACACAAGAAACAGAGGACCACTTCACCTCTGAAAGGAACTAGCCCACAAGAACCTGAACTACAAAGTAGTTTAGCAGCTACTGCAGATCCAGTCACACAAGAACCATTCATTCAAAGTATGAATGCAGACATTGCTGAAGGAATAGTCCCACAAGAACCACTTTCTCAAAGAGAAAGTGAAGACAAGAATATTCCTGCCCCACAAGAACCATCTTCTCAAAGTGAAGATGCAGGCACCGTCACAACAGCAAAGGAGTTTCCTGACAATGCTCAAGGGGCTTCTGAATTTGAAATTGACTTAGTTCAAAGTCTAGCTGATAAAGCTGTTCATGTCAAGCATATTGCTGAATGTGATGAAATACTAAAGGACACTACACTTGAGGGAAGCACACAAGAACCTTTAACTCAAAGTGTTGAAGAAGCTTCACAACCTCAGACTACACAAGAACCATCAGTAGTTAATACTGATGCAAGTCATGCTTTAGTTGCAGTAGTCAATCCTGATGTAAGTACTACTGATCCACTTATTCCATTGCTTATCGAGCCAATTTCTGCATGGCCAATGGACTCTTTAACTACTTCGTCAGGTAACATCTCTATCTCTACTTCTCTTAACACTGATAGTATGATTACAGATAGACCTCATACCAGGGATACCTCTATTTGTATGACTTCAGTCCACTCTTCTCAGCCACCTCTAATTTATTCACAGATAAAAATGAGCCAGAGCTTTTCTAATGAGGATGAGAGAAAACAATTAGAGAAAAAGAAGAGTGATGAGAGGTAGTCTCCTGAACTGGCAAAAAGGGAGGTAGACATGAGTGAGAAGTTACAAACTTCAAGTGAGGTAGAAGTTGCTATTGAAAGCAACTTAGGTAATGTTGTGAGAAGTGATGAGATCACTTTAAAAGAAAAGAGAGATCTAGGAAATTTTTCTATTCCTATTGCAGGTCTTCAGGAACCAACAGTTCCATCTACTGTTGCTTTGAAATTGAAAGGAGTTATGAATCTTGAAGATAATGTGGATAATAAAATTCCTGAGTCTGATGATAGCTCAGATGATGATGATGATCATGCTGAAGATGATCCTAAGGCAATTCAAATGCAGGCAGCAATAAAAGCAAGGTTACTATCTACTTATGGGTCTTCGAGTAGATACATGCAGTCTGTTACTCAAGAAGAGTTCAGAGGGGAGTACAGTTCCTTACTTCCTCCTGATACTCAAGCTGCAAGGGGATATGAATGGGATACTGAATGGAATCAGCCGAATGCTGAGATGAATTTTCAAAATGCTCTTTTTCATTCTGGTCATATTACCACGAGGATGCCTACTCCTGAACTTAAGGCCCTTCTCAAGACTAATGATCTTCTAGCAAAGGGATTGAAGAGTGAGATTGATTCTATGAAGGGTGTTAATGATAAATTTCAAGCAGGTATTCAAACAACTGTTTCTATATCTGCTACTGCTTCTCAAGCTCGTCTTCTTGCTGATGATGTTAAAGCACTTGAAAAGAAGATGGATTCAAGAATGGCTGTCTTGGAATCGAAAGTTGACAATATTGATGAGTCACTCAAGCTTATCTTATCTTTCTTTATTCAAGAAGATGCAGATGTCAAAAAGGGGGAGAAGGTAGTCAAAACAAAATGTACACCTAATCCAGTTGTAAGAAAGGATAAGGATGATACTTCTGGAAATGATGGTGGTACTATTACTCAACAACATCATGGGAAAGGAAAAGGAACCTCTGATGCTGGTTTAGTAAAGGGAAGGAGTTCAACTCAGACTCAAACTAATCAGTCAACTCATGTTTCTAAATCTGGAAAAAGAAGGCAAACTCTGTCTACAATTCCTGAAGGTGATGAAGATATGTTGATTACTGATGTACAAGATGCTCCTTACCTCTTTGAAGAAATTATCCTTGAATCAGGTGGAAGTGAACTTGTTTATCGAAACAGTGATAAGTTTCATCAGTATCATGCTAAAAAGGCACTTGAATTAACTTCTGAAGAAAATCCTGATATGACTACTGATGAAATTGTAAAGGAATAAAACAGGATCTTTGAGGAGATTGCAAGACAGAAGAAAGCTCCTACTGCAAGAAGAGGAAGAGGCAGAGGAGGAAGAAACAGAGGCAGAGGAAGGAATACAGTACAGGCAAGTAGAAGGCAAACAAGATCTAGTGGAATCAGAATTGAAGAAGTGTCTGATGAAAGAAAGAAGAAAACTTCACTTCTTCTTGAATTGGTTCCAGATAACAAATTTAACGTGTCTGATGAAACAGTTGAAGAAGAAAGTTTGCTAAGAACTAGGAGGAAAAAGTCAGTTGTGAGAGCACAGGAAGGTGTTTATGAAGGATCTCAATCAGATGAGATTAATCAAAGAAGGTTCAGGGAAGTTGAAGAAGAAAGAAAGCTCAAGAAAACTAATAATGATATTATTGAAGATGCAAGAATTGAGTACTTGAAACGAATCTTTGAATTTGATAAAGATATGTGGTATGATTCCAAGAAAGTTTTTGAGGAGGAAATTCCCAGTGAATCAAAGCACAAGCAGAAAGGAAGAAAGTGGGTTCATGTTGATGATATGAAGTATACTGGACCAAGGGATTTCAAATCTGCTGGTATGTATTTACCACCTCCAATGACTCCTGGCCTTCAGAAAGCTAAAGCTTCTGAATCTGATGAATCTCCACCAATGTGGATCAAAATGCAATCTGAACTGACAGGACTGGTACCTTACACTAGAAGTGGTATTGGTTTTAAAGATGCTGAAATAGAATTTACAGCTCAGATGGATCAACATTTTCTTACTAAGAAGTTTGGTGATGAACTGACTATTGATGATCTTTGGGAACTTGAATCTGTTGCAATTGTTGCTTGCGTTGTGGACTCTAAGAAAGTGGAGAAGATGCTATACTTCATGAAGGACAAGAGTGTTAAGAGACTGTTTATTCATGATGTGTTATGCAAGACAACAAAAGAACTGAAATATGTCCTTTATTTACTTGAAAACAGAAGAATTCCTGATACAGAAGCCAGTGTTTATCAAAACTGGTGTGGTATGATCTTAGGTACAATCAAATCCAGGTTTCTAGATGATGGATCAAGGTATGATGGTAATTATACTCCCATGTACTTGAACACAGAAGGTCAAGAAGTAGAAATGAAAAAGGGTTCAGCTGTTAAAGAAGTAATTCTGATGCAAGAACAGTTATCTTTGAATCCTGGAGGAAGAGATCTTGCATATTTACTTTTGGGAGAGTTAGATTTACCAAGGAGCTCAATTCAGAATCTCAGGGCTGGTATTTATCAGATTAATAAGAACAATGAAGAACTCAAGAATCTGAAGAAAAGACTGATTCAGGTTCTGGCAGAGAAGGAAGAGGAATTGTTATCAAGATTCTTGCAGATAAATAATTTCTTTGTGAGAAATTCTGAGACTAAGCCTGAAGATTACTAGTAGAATTTTGTTTTGAGTTTTTGACATCATTGAATCAAATAATTTGTGCTTTATTTCATTAAGTACAAATTGGGGGAGATTGTTAGATATTGATTCAAGTGATATCAGGATCTGGATTGTTACTGATCAAGATACTGATGCTGACGTCATCAGGAATACAACGTCAGTATGAAGGTATCGTCAGTATTAGAAGCTGGTCAGGATTTCGTAAAGATTCTCATTAGATCAGAGATCAAGGAAGATTGATATGTCGGTTCCTAATTTATAGGAAGGCAGCTATCATACAAGATATGCATTCAGAGATATATGTAATTGATTTAGAATATCTTGTAATTGATAGTGTAACTGTGTACTCTATATAAACACAGTTTAGGTTTTACATTATTGTAATCGAATACACGAGTTATCTTGTAACCTAGCAGCTCTTAAGAACATAAGGTTTTCTTAAGAGAGTTTGTAACAGTTTTATATCAGAATTAATAAAGCTGTTATTGATTCATACTTGTGTTATTAAGTCGAAAATCTATACAATTGTATTCAACCCCCTTCTACAATTGTTATTTACTGGGCAACACTCATAATTACCCGTACTCAATTTTTTATAATTATTATTTAATTATCCTTACTTAATAATTTATAGTGTTCCTTTTTTATCATTATTTAATTATTTATAATTACTAATAACTAATCAATTTTCTTTTTCATGTAAAACATGTTATCTTTAATACATAATCAACTTCCTTTTTATATTTAAATACTAATAATTAACCGATTATCTTTTTTAGCTAACAGACTAAAATGCATCATCTTTTTCATATTATCTAAATAAAATGCCTCATTTTTTATAAATATCACGGACAGTCTTTTTTTAGCTAAAAGCCTAAAATGCATCATCTTTTCTATATTTTTCTAACTAAAATTCCTCATTTTCTAGAAATATCACGAGCAATATATATATATATATATATATATATATATATATATATATATATATATTATAGAGTTAAGTTCTATGGAGACCATATATTTTAGTGGAGACCGGAGACCATATATCAATCAAAACATTGCAAAAATTTCTTTATTGAAAATCATGTTCTATAAAAATCATTATTTCATTTATTTCATTGAAAATCTTGAAAATCATATATGTTTTACATGCAAATTTCATTAAAAATCTTGAAAATCATGTATGTTCTGTAAACAAAATATTCCAGAGCATATTGTTCTCCAAAACATGTTCTGCTTGCAAATCATATATGCTTTTTAAGATTTTGAATGAAATAATAATGTTCATTGAACATTCTTTACAAATATATATGTTTTGCAATGTTTTGAGTGCATAATGTATACGGTCTCTACTGGTCTCCGTAGAACTTATATATATATATATATGTAAAAAAACCATTTATTTGCTTAGCAAAAAAGGGGGTTTTTTCAAAAATAACCATCCTTCAAAATATTTTTTTAAAAATACTACCACTTTTAAAACTATTTATAAAAATACCTTTCTTTTATTTATTTATTTTCAAAAATACGGTTTGCAACCTGTGCAACCTTTGCAACCTCATTTATAACTTCTGGCAGTGCAGCCGTATGAGTTGCAACTAAGGTTGCAACTGTTGCAAAGGTTGCAAATGTTGCAAAGGTTGCAAAGGTTGCAACTGAAAACTGGAGGTTGCAAAAGTTGCAAAGGTTGAAAATTCGTCTACCCCCCGATATAGCATATAAGGTTGCATATGAGGTTGCCAACCTTATATGCAACCGAAAATTGAAAGTTCAAGTTCTAGTTTTCAGTTGTCATTTTCGACCTCTTTTTTGAAATCTACGCAACCTTATATGCAACCGAAAACTGAAAACTGGAAGTTCAAGTTCCTGTTTTCAGTTGTCATTTTCGACCTCTTTTTTGAAATCTATTATGTATATATATATATATATGTATATATATATATATATATATACATATATATATATATACATAATAGATTTAAAAAAAGAGGTCAAAAATGACAACTGAAAACAGGAACTTGCAATCGGAAATTCATATGTAACCTTTGCAACCTATTAGTTGAATGTAATCGGAAATTCATAATAGTTGAATGTGGTTCATTCAGTTGAATATTGCCCCTAGCGGGGCCTTGGAAACCAAATCCACCAAAATCACCCCACCCTAAAAAAAAGAAAAAAAGGGTGTAAAACAAGTTGCATATGCAACTGAATACAAAAAATAGTATTTTTGAAAATAAAACTTAAAAGATTGTATTTTTGAAAATAAAACTTAAAAGATAGTATTTTTGTAAATAATTTTTAAAGTAGTAGTATTTTTGAAAATAGTTTCAAAAAGATAATATATGGGGTAATTTCCCAAAAAAAAAAAATTCCATTTATTCAAAATTTAAAGTAGAAAAAATTGGTTACCAAATTGAACAATACTTCTGATGATTAAAAGTTTCCATATGTAACTACTAAAAATGTCATAGAATGTGTACTATTATACTTATGATTTTACTTAATTATCCTTTGTTAATATATTTTTATCTAAATACCCTTATTTATATTTATCTATATTATAATATTAAAGTTAAAATATTGAAAGTTGTAAAAAAACAATTATAAATATCTAATCAATTTTCTTTTTCATTTAAAACATGTTACTTTTTTTATTTTTTTCACTAACTAATCAATTTTTCTTTACAGGTAAAACACATTTTCTTTTATATTTTTTAACTAAAATTTCTTATTTTCAAAAACTGTACAAGAACTTCTATTTAAAAATATTATTAATTATATTATAATTAATAATACCAAACTAATTTATTTTTCAGCTAAAAAACGTTACCATTTTTATTTAAAAAATTGTTTATTTTTCAGCTAAAAAACATTATCTTTTTTTGTAACACCCCCAGATCCGGGGTCAGGGATCGGGTCGTTACGGTCTCAATTTCCATATATAACACTTGACTTGAATCCAAATAAATAAATATCATGTTGTGACCCCACAATAATATCCACTCACATACACAACAGTTATAGTCCCAGAGATGAAATTGAAATAAGACTCACATTGAAGGATTTACGAATAAAAGTTATTACAAGCCCAAAAGGATAACAACATAAGTTTAAAAGTTATTGTCATTGATTAACATTAGTGGTACATATAATTAAACTGGTAAGCAAAAGCTGCCTATCTATGCTATCTCAGCAATGGCAGCAATGATATCAGCGGGTAGTCCTCGAGCTGGGATAACCTGCTTGCGCCGAGTGCGCCTGACGCGGGCCATTATGCCTAACTGTTGTTGTGACATAATAAATAAAGCAAGGGTGAGCAATAGCCCACCAAAAGAATATATAACTGAACAGTGATAATATATATAACAGTTCAAAATATCTTTGAAACCATATGCCATGCATTAATGAAGATAGTGCTCGTATAATGTAAACGATGAAGTTACAATGTAACTCAACATTTATAATCCGTGGGAATATCTGCTATGTCAACTATAAGCAAGATATCATCTTATTTCACAAGAAGGAAATTTCAGGAAAAATTTGCAATTCCAGTTTTGAATATCTTTCAAACTCCTGCCAACCTGAAAGAAGTCTCTTCGGTACGTGTTGCGGAGAATATCCATCAACCTGAAAGAAGTCTCTTCGATACGTGTTGCAGGAAATTCCAGATTTGGGAGATGAACTATTATTGGAGTTATCACGCACCAGCTGTCCCACTCTCCGATGATCAGTCGAAGATGGTACAACCCAATATTGTTTACTACCGGTAGAAGGAAGAACTGACAGATTTCTTTTCTACCGTCCTTAATAGCAACTCCCTGGCCAACGGTTGGGCCTTGTGATGGGCCGCGCGACTCGGCCTCTTACACACGACTCCTAGTTCGAATAAGTCCATGACTCTGAAACGTAAAGTTCGTCCCCCTTTCCCCAAGTATAATACTTGTTGATACGACTCCACAAAGTAGTCGTATCTAATTGGAAAGGAAAATTCACCAATATTTCCCAAGCTGCTGCTTGTTAATGGATTTCAACTTGTTCCAACACTCTTACCCCTCGAATAATGAGTGGGTACACAAGATTCAATGAATAATAGCAACCAAATTGCAAGTGAAACGAATAGTTTCAAAGAATTTAAGACCGGGTAGTCGATAAGATAATTGACATTTCTCAAGTAAGGTTCCCTTATAATCTGAGAGATAGAATTGAATGAGAAATAGAGTTTCTGAGAACCTTCCTTGATAAAATAATATTAATAATTAGGCTCTGGAGTAACTTACATAAGATTCGAAGGTCGAAGCTAATATTCGAATGAAGTAAATCATTCTTAAACGAGTTAGAAGAATTAAATAAATATTCCAAAGAATATTTATTAAGTCAGAAGTATTGAAGTAATAATCTTAATATAATATATTACTCGGAATAATCCGCGAATAAATATTCACAAATAACATTCATTAAATAATTAATGAATATTTAAATAAATAGTACTTATCAATTAAATAAAACTCGAATGAATATTCAAAACTATATTCACTGAATAAATAGTGAATATTCTAATTAATAATACTGATTGAAGGAATAATTACCAGATGAATATTTGAAATAATATTCACTGAATAAATAATGAATATTCAAATTAATAATACTTATTGAAGACATAATTATCAATGAATGTTCGAAATAATATTTATTGAATAAATGAAGATCAAATGGAGATTTGAGATAATATTCCAAATGAATATTCGAATTAATATTCGATACTTAAGTCAACTTTAAATGAATACCGATGATAATATTCATTGAATAAATAAAGTTCAAATGAATATTCAAAATAATATTTATTAAATAATTAATGGAAAAATATTTACTTAAATATTTTTCTCCGAAAATGATCACGATATATCAAGAAATACTGACTCCCGGTCTATATTCGAAGAACGAGATTCATATGCCCTTCTTTAAGGGTCTAATCAATATCCGACTTATAACCGATACATTAACTATCTAGTTTATAAGCCAACAATAATTCAAGGAACAAGTATCACAATATATCTTGAAAGTAGGCATGCATGCTATGGCATATGTATAACAGAAAGCATATATATATATTCACAACAACAGCCTTTAAAAGGATTTGAAACTTGCCTGGTAATCGAGTACGGGCAGAGGTAGTAGTAGCGTGTCCCGGGTCAGATCGGTGCTCTATAAACAGTCAAAGTATTCGATATTAATCACTTAACACTTTTTAGAGGCTAAGTATATACTTAACTTAAGTCGAAACGCGTTTTCGAGTTATCTAGTTATACACCCTTTAGCGTAACTCTTTTTATCACCGATACGATCCGACACTTGTTCGTTATTAAGACATGTCATCATACTTACACTTGGTATAAACTTAAGTCGTATAAGTTCTAAAGTCGGTCGATTACGAACCAAGATTATACCTCGAGTTTTATCACCCGTTTTCTAAGTTATAACCAAAGTTAAACTTAAGTGATCTTCTAAGTGGTTCATTCGTAATTAACCTTGATTCGAACATTTTTATAAAATCGGAAAACGATCCGTTTGACATGAGGTTTTCTCTCACACCTTCCTTTTTATCTCTAATATTTAATTATCATGATTCTCCACTGATTAAACAACATTAAAGGTAATCAATTTCAGTTACGAACTTTCGTTTACGGTTTCGAACCACTTTTACGAATTTAGCCATAACTCCTAAACCGTAAGTCCGTTTCACACGATCTTTATATCAAAACGAATATTATAACATAATATATCCTATCATGGCAGAATATGACACTGGACAGTGAGTTAAAGCTATCGTGATACACGGTTTTCAATGATTAACGAAAATTCAGCATTACGACGGCTATAAATCGAACGTTTCAAAAATCATAACAACCAAACCAAGCCACACCGGGCAATATACATCTTATTCACATGATTTCTCATCCCAAAATGTCCAAGAATATCATTCTTTACCAACATATCTCTTAAATCAAACAACCACTTACATAATCTTGCTTATACTAACACTAACATCATAACTAGTCTAAAATCATCAAGAACATGTATATATCTCAAGACAAGAGCTAGGATTTCAAGTGGTATACCTTCTTTGGAGTATGCTACAAACTTAATACGCTTTGTTTGGTCCTTGTCTAGCCTTAATGAACCTTAGATCAACCAAAGAAATCAAGAAAACAAGATTAGTTTCTAGAAATCACTATTCATCATCATCTTTGATGATTTATTTCAAAATGGAAAAAGAAGAGATTGAAGCTAGGATTTTTAGGAGATCATTTATATGAAATGTCAGTCTCACCATAAAAGTTTCAAGATCAAACAATGGTTGGAAGATGGAGTTTGCTCTTGGAATTTAGGGTTGGGCCGAATGGAACAAATATGGAGAGTGGTGGTGTTTTGCTTGTTTTTTCTTGCTATTCTCTCATCTAAAATGAATTATTAAGATGAGTTTAGGATAATATCTTGGCATAAAGCCACTTTATTAAAGTGATGATGCAATGGATGATGAGAATTGCATGGACAAGTGTTGATCTTTGGTGGTGTTAAGGCTAACTAGGTAGTTTGATTGCTAAACACTTGGTTATACTCTAATTGATCTAGTTCCTTGGTAACTAATTTGGTTACTAGATATTTTCTTACTTTCACATGCATTAATCTTGCCTTCCTGCTTGCTCTTTTGTCCGGTTATTGCTCAATTTAATTGATCATTCGTAGGAATATCTCAAAGATTTCTAGTTAAGATTTACCAGAAATCTTCTTAATAATTATAATACCATTCTCCATATTTCTTAATACTTCTCGAATTTAAATTTCTTAAATCCTTTTAATAAATTCCTAGGTCTTGCAGTGTCCAGGGAAATCTCGGAAAAAATAAAAGTGCTATTTTTCTGAATCCAATATCGTTTACATATACTTATCGCCCCTGGATCATGAATACGAACTCAGAAATCCGTTCTGAATACTTCTATATAGCGTCATCTAATACTATTCTCACTTTCCATTAAAACACTATTCATCCTTTATTCTCTTTTTATTTTTTATATATTGTAAAAATGTCCTTAATCTCTTTCGAGCGTTCCTGATAAATGAATTTTATATCCATTTAGAGCATTCTATATCGGCTTAAATTGATTCACTTGGCCTCAAGTTTGTGGTAGTTTTGATGTGTTTTGTTTAAATGTGCAGGATTGTAGAAATGTCGATTAGGGTGATCGTTTCCGTCAAATTTGGAGTTGATTTGTGCAATAGAATGAAGTTTGGAGTCAAGATTTAAGATCTTACGAAGATTCCAAGTAAAGATAATTGACTACAGAAGCAATTGCAAAAAAAGAACGGAAGAAAACGGCTCAGAAACGAAGAAAATGAGAAAAAATCAGCAACTACCAGTAGCTCAAGCGCAGGCAGCGCCCACAGAGTGCTGGCAGCGCTCCAACAGTGCAGGAACAGGGAATAGGGTGCTGGCAGCGCGCCACAGAGCGCTGGCAGCGCGTGGTTCGGCCAGATTTTGCTGAAAACTTATAATTTTGCCCCTATTCGAATTCTACTTGTAATTTTGTTATTTTCTTGTACCAAAATCAATTTCCAATTGTATTGTAGTGTTATTTTCTTGCTTGGCAAGATATCTAGGGCTATAAAAACACATCTTAGCATTGTAATTCGGATCGTTTTTATTATTGTAACATAGAATTGCAAGGGAGAAAGATTCAACGCTTGGTGACAAGCACGGATCTAGATCTACTTCATCTTTTGTATACCTTGGATTATAGATTTGTTTTCTCAACTCATTGTTTTAATAATATTATTGCTTCTTTCTTTCATACCTTGTTTTAAATCATGTTTTCATCAAATCCCATGGTGATGAACGGTTCAATTATGAACTAATCATTGTCATGAGATTCTAACGAATTTATCTGTGTAGCTTAGTAGTTTGAATGCTTTAAAGATTACGTGTGGTGAATTCTTGATATCCTTGTATGGTTGTGTTTCATGTGTTTAGATGCGTCGCGAACATCTAATTTGTTAATCTCTTGTGAAACGAGAGTGGATCTTGAGATTTAGAACTTGCCATGCTAGCATATGATAGGTTGATGTTTTAACATCATGATTTGTAGCGTAAATAGAGATATTATGCTGCCCTATGTGATCTTAATAGATAACTTATTCTTCAACCGTTATGTTTTCAAATCTTATAGAGATATAGGGTCTAAGCATAATTGGTGTCTATTCATCTTCTATCTCTTTTGTGGATGTATGCTTATTTTGGTATTCGTATACTGTGAAGTAGCGTTTACTTGTTTCGTGTTGTCTGATCAGATATCAAAACCATCATGTGCATTGATTAAAGGCATCAACTCTAAGTGAAGTATTTAATGAAGTTAGGATCCCATGTTTATTCTCATATAAGTAACTCGATTTTAAATCTCATTAGTTAATTCTTAGTTTAATACATTGCATCTTAGTTTAATTTAGATAACAAAAACCCTCATATTTTTATTTGTCTTAGCAGTGAATTAAAACCATACATTGTTGCATAGGTGCATCTATTGATTAAAACTTAACCAGATCTCTGCGGAACGAACTTAATTTATATCTGTATTACTTGTGACCATGTGCACTTGCGTGATTTTGTGTTACCAAGTTTTTGGCGCCGCTGCCGGGGATCATAGGTGTTTTATTTTTGGTTTATGTGCTTGTCAATAGTGGTCATTCGCATTCGCTGACTCGGATTTCTTACTTAATTTGTTTGTTTCGTGGTGTTTCAGGTACTTGAGTTTGTATGCGAACACGTTTGTAGGCTCGTATAGAAAAACTGGCGGAAGACGATCTTATAGAGAACAAGGAGAATGAGGAAGAGGAATTTGAAACTACAGTCGAGATGGGTGATGCAGTAGCAGCTAAGGCTTTGAAGGACTATTCTCAGCCGAAGATTAATGACATCCAGTCTAGTGTTATCAGGTCGGCCAGTCTAGTGTAAAAGTTGATAAGCTCATCTTCCCAGCTGATTTTGTTATCTTGGATTTCGAGGAGGATAAGAAGATTCCCATAATCTTGGGAAGACCATTCTTGGCTACGGGGAGAACCTTGATCGATGTGCAGAAAGGGGAACTCACCATGAGGGTGCAAGACCAGAATGTCACTTTTAATGTGTTCAATGCAATGAAATTTCCCACAGATGAAGAAGAACGCTTGAAGGTGGATTTGGTCGATTCTACAGTTACTATGGAGATTGAGCAGTTGCTAAAGTCAGATTCTTTGGAAAAAATTTAGTTGGTGATTCTGATTTTGAAGAGGAAGAAATAGCCGAGCAGCTACAACAGTAAAATTCAGCTCCGTGGAGAAGGAGGGTTGACATGCCTTTTGAATCACTCGGGTTAGCAGAGCTGAAAAATTCTACGGAGCGTCTTAAGCCATCTATTGAGGAAGCTCCTACACTTGAACTCAAACCATTGCCGGAACACTTGAGGTATGCATTTCTTGGTGATGCATCTACATTACCTATTATTATTGCTTCTAACTTGTCAGCTAGTGCGGAAGAAAAGCTCTTGCGAATTCTGAGGGAGTTCAAGTCAGCAATTGGTTGGACCATAGCAGATATCAAGGGAATCAGCCCTTCTTATTGCATGCACAAAATTCTGCTAGAGGAAGGAGCTAAGCCTACTGTTGAACATCAGCGAAGACTCAATCCTATTATGAAAGAGGTGGTGAAGAAGGAAATTCTAAAGTGGTTAGATGCGGGTATTATCTATCCTATCTCAGATAGTTCTTGGGTGAGTCCGGTGTAACGTGTGCCTAAAAAAGGAGGCATGACAGTTGTTGCTAATGAGAAGAACGAGATCATCCCTACTCGGACAGTCACGGGGTGGAGAGTTTGCATGGACTATCTGAAGCTCAACAAAGCCACGAGAAAAGACCACTTCCCTCTTCCATTCATTGATCAGATGTTAGACAAGTTGGCGGGACACGAGTATTATTGTTTACTTAATGGTTATTCGGGCTATAATCAGATTTGCATTGCTCCGGAAGATCAAGAGAAGACCACATTCACATGTCCTTTTGGCACTTTTGCTTTTCGTCGGGTTTCTTTCGGACTGTGTGGTGCTCCTGCCACTTTTCAAAGGTGTATGATGGCTATTTTCTCAGACATGATTGGTACGAATGTGGAAGTTTTCATGGATGACTTCTCAATTTTTGGTACTTCATATGACGAGTGCTTGCATAATCTTAGCTTGGTATTGAAGCGTTGTGTGGAGACCAATTTGGTGCTTAATTGGGAGAAATGTCACTTCATGGTGCAAGAGGGGATCATTCTTGGGCACAAGGTATCTGGTAAGGGACTGGTAAGGTGGAGACAATTGAAAATCTTCCTCCACCTATCTCTGTTAAAGGAGTTCGCAGTTTTCTTGGTCATGCAGGTTTCTATAGGCGAATCATTCAGGACTTCTAAAAAATCTCTAAACCCTTGTGTAATTTATTGGAGAAGGATGTTCCTTTCAAGTTTGATGATGAGTGCCTTGCAGCTTTTGAGCTCTTGAAAAGGAAGTTGACTACTACACCTGTCATTACCGCACCTAATTGGGAGGAACCTTTCGAGCTAATGTGTGATGCTAGTGACTATGCTGTTGGAGCTATGCTCGGGCAAAGGAAGGATAAAGTTTTTCATGTGGTTTACTATGCTAGTAAAACCCTCAATGATGCACAGCTTAACTACACCACTATGGAGAAGGAATTATTAGCAGTTGTCTATGGTTTCGAGAAATTCAGGTCTTATTTGCTTGGGACTAAGGTGATTGTGTATACGGATCATGCTGCTATTCGATATCTAATATCGAAGAAGGATTCAAAGCCAAGATTGATTCGTTGGGTACTTTTATTGCAAGAGTTTGATTTGGAGATCAAAGATAGGAAGGGCACAGAAAATCAAGTAGCGGATCATCTCTCACGTTTGGAGGATCACGGTAAGAATTCACATGACAAATCTCGTATTAATGAATCTTTTCCCGATGAGCAACTTTTTGGGGTGCAAGGTGAAGAACCATGATTTGCAAATTTTGTGAACTATCTTGTTAGTAATGTTATCCCTCCAGATTTCTCTTATGCTCAAAGGAAGAAGTTTTTACATGATGTGAAGTGGTATCATTGGGATGAGCCATTCTTGTTCAAGCTTAGTGTGGATCAGATTTTGAGGAGATGTATTCCTTTCAGTGAGACGGAGGGTATTTTGCATGATTGTCATTCTACCACATCTGGAGGACACTATGGTGGTGATAAAACAGCTCAAAAAGTACTTCAAGCGGGATTCTATTGGCCAACTCTGTTTAAAGATGCTCATAGGTATGTGATGAGTTGTGATCGATGCCAAAGGGTCGGTAATATCTCTAAGAGGAACGAGATGCCTCTTAAAACTATTCTTGAAGTGGAGATTTTTGATGTGTGGGGAATTGATTTCATGGGTCCATTTGTTTCATCTTGCAATAATTAGAACATTATCTTAGCAGTGGATTACGTATCTAAATGGGTCGAGGTGAAAGCATTACCTACCAATGATGCTAAGGTAGTGTTGAATTTTCTTCATAAGTAGATATTCACGCGTTTTGGAACTCCACGAGCTATAATCAGTGATGAGGGGACACACTTCTGCAATCGTCAATTTACTGCTATAATGGCGAGGTATAATGTGACGCATCGGGTTGCCACTGCGTACCATCCCCAAACTAATGGTCAAGCGGAGGTGTCGAATCGTGGAATCAAGAGAATTCTCAAGAAAGTGCTAAATCCATCAAGGAAGGATTGGTCTTTGAAGTTAGACGAAGCGGTGTGGGCGTATAGAACAGCTTACAAGACACCTCTAGGTATGTCTCCTTATCAGTTGGTATTTGGTATGACATGTCATTTGCCGGCCGAGCTAGAACACAAGGCTTATTGGGCGTTGAAGAAGTTAAACTTGGATATCACAGCTGCGGGTGAGAAACGTCTACTTCAGTTGAATGAGCTTGAGGAATTTCGTGAACAGGCTTATGAGAATGCTAAGATGTACAAGAAGAAGGTTAGGAGGTGGCATGATAGGAAGTTGGTGCACAAGTCATTTGTGTCGGGTCAACAGATGTTGCTATACAATTCTCGTCTCAAACTTTTTCCGGGTAAACTCAAGTCAAAGTGGTCGGGTCCGTTTACAGTCAAGTCGGTATTTCCACATGGAGCGGTGGAGATATTTAGGGGATCTTTTGATGATGCTTTTAAAGTAAATGGACAACGACTAAAGCTTTATTATGGAGGAACGGTGAACCGTGAGAAGGTTGCCGCCATTTTGTCAACAACGTGAATTTAAGGAAGAATGTCAAGCTAATGACATTAAACAAGCGCTTCTTGGGAGGCAACCCAAGCCATGATGTATACTTTTGTACTTCTTTCTTTCAATATATATATATATATATATATATATATATATATATATATATATATATATATATATATATAAACAGTAATGCAGGCACTGGCTGCGCAACAGGGCGCTGGCAGCGCTTGGAACGCGCTGGCTGCGCTTGAGCCCCTGCCCAGATCGTTTTTTTGTGTTAAAAACACAATTTTTCATCCCCTTCTCTCTTATTTTCACAACTCCATCTCCTAATTCATCCCTAATTCGAATCCCTAGCCCTAAACAATTCTAAATCCTATCATATATATCCAATTACAAATCCTTACATCCTATCTCTATATATATACATACACCCCTAAACCCATATCTCATATCTTTATTCATAATTTTTCAACTTTCATCCATTGCAAGCTTTAATGAAGGAATAGTTCGAATTTTGGGGGATTAACATTGCAAGTGCACCTCTTTGATTCGTGTGGGTATTGTTTTAAACTCCTCTTGTTATTTATTGCGAATTTGTGTTCTTGCTAGATTAGGGTGGGTTTTGTTAAAATTCGAATTTGGGGAGTTTATTTCTTGTTGTTGTTATTGATTATGGCTCCTAAAAGGCAAAGAGTGGTTGGGAGTAGTAGTAGTACACGTCCATCTTCGGACGAGTACTCGAACTCGGGGGGTGAAGTGGAGAGATTTATTTCGTCGGAGGCACAAACGGAGTATGAGAGGCTAATGACTAAGACGGTTCTTAGAGAGAGGAATTTGTTGCCCACTTATCAGTTTGGGATGATTGACATGATTAGTGAGAGAGGTTGGCCTACTTTTTGTGAAATGGCAAGGATGGTTCCATTGAGCGTAGTGCGAGAATTTTATGCGAATGCCAAGTTAGAACAGAATGGTTATTGTGTAGTGAGGGGGATGACTGTGGATTATACACCCCGTACTATTCGGAGACTTATTAGGCAGGCTGCTAAGCCTAGGGGAGAGGAAGATTGGATGCAACGGACTAGGGCAGATGTTGATTTAGATGAGATTGTGGCAGTGTTATGTGTCCCAGAGACGGTTTGGAAGTATAAGGTGGGTACTACGGGGCATCTACACTTCCCTTCTTCTAAAATGAATAAGGTGGCTCGTATGTGGTATTTGTTTATTTGCTCAAACCTCATTCTGTCTTCTCATACTACAGATGTCACAGTCGATAGGGCTATGTTGTTGTGGGGTATTCTTCAAGGAATGTATATTGATCTGGGTCTGCTTCTTCATCAGAGTATACTATGGTTTTTGAGAGGTGGTGTGAGGCAGTGAGAGTTAGATGGGATGATGATGAGGAGATGCAGATGGCCGGTCCTCCTATAGATGAGGCTACTTATGATCGGATGACGGAATGGTCAGGTGGCGTTCCACATTCGAGGGGGCTAGGTAATGATGTTGGTGGTACTGGTACTAGTGGTTAGGGAGCGGGCGCTCCGCCACGTGCACCGAGAGTAGGTGGTGCCGAGAGTTCGAGAGCAGGTCCGCCTTAGGGTATGGGTGATATGGCGGTTTTAGATACCTATTTTCGTAGATTGACTAGGAGGATGGATGCTATGCATGTTAGCAACCGCCAGTATTCTGAGGCCATGGCCGTGGCATTGGATGCAACTTTTCAGTCGCCAGGTACTGCCGTTCAGTGGCCCGTTTTTGGAGCTCATACTCAGTATCCTCCACCAGATTCACCCGAGGAGGGTGATGATTCTGACGAGTAGGTATTTTTTCTGTTATCCCTCGTATTTACTTCCATTCAATGAGGGCATTGAATATTTTAAGTTTGGGGGTGGTTTGGGGGATTAGTAGTTGTTTGTGTATTATGTGTTCATATAGGATATCATGTTTTGCATAGTAGTGGTAATTCATGCATGATTGTTTGTGTTATCTACGTTTGTTTCATATATGACATTTTGTTATTTTGTTTTCGTATACCATGTGAGTTCATTTTAGTTGCATTTTCATGGCATGCATATTTCATGATCCCTTTGGATGAGCTGATTCTGATTGGTAGGTAGATGTCTAATTGTGTGTGGTAATGATGAGTAGAGGGCTGATTTATAGTTCCTACAAAATTGACTTGCATATTTCAGAAACACAATAATTTCACAGACTCATTGGGTGCTTTTGGGCTAGGTTAGGGTCATGCTTGTTTGGATGTTTTGAGATTTAATCACTTGATTATATTTAGAATTTTCGTTATTCCCTTGATGACGTAGGAACACTAAAGTCTAAGTTTGGGGGAAACCAGGGATTTCATGCTAGTTGTAATTAGTTGTCAATAATGGCTAGATGTCAAATGGCTAGTAGCCGGCTCATATTTATATGAGTAGTCTAGGGTTGGAAATGAGAATTCTCATTCCAGATTGCATGAAAAAAAATCAGAAAAAAAAGGAAAAAAAAGAAAAAAAAAGAGTCAAAAGTTCAATTGTTTAATGCAGAATTAACCACGAGTGAGCTCTTTAATACTCGAGTAATTAAGTCTGAGGGGACTTAGTCCTAGTAATCTAAAGCCCTTGTGGTTTGGGATTGCTGACCTAACACTCGCTACATGGGTATTATTGTATAAGCCTTTTGGGGTCTCATTCATTGCACGGTTAAATAAGCATGCGTATTGTATATAGTAGTATGTGTCGTAGTGTAGTAATAAAGCATGAATTCCTGGTTAACTTGAATGATGGTGGAGGTGTTTCGAAGTTATGAAGTGTTTACAGTATATTCTATTTATAAACCTGTGATTGTCTTGGCGAAGAATAGGTATGATTTTTGATCTAGTTTTGGGAGTATTTCTGATGAGCATCGCACACACGCACGTTTCTGTCATGTATTGTTAGTATACGGGGACTTAGTCGAGCTCTATTTGGATTTATTTGCATTCTTTGAGATATTTGCTTGCTAGTTGGTTTTGGTTAGTTTGAAGGGGATCTTTGCATTTTCATATTAGTTGCATTTATGCATTGCATTGTTTTTGCATTGTTAGTTAGTTGGATTTTGTGGGTACATTCGCTATAGGCCCTCACGAGACCTTACTCGTCCACTAGGGCTGCCTAGGGGTTTAAATGGCTTGTTGCATATGCCAAATGCAACCGTGATCACCTACAGAAGTGGTACTAGTTAGTTAGTTAGTTTGTAATTGTTTATGCTTGAGGACGATCATCGGTTTAAGTTTGGGGGTGTGATAAATGGATTTTATATCCATTTAGAGCATTCCATATCGGCTTAAATTGATTCACTTGGCCTCAAGTTTGTGGTAGTTTTGATGTGTTTTGTTTAAATGTGCAGGATTGTGGAAATGTCGATTAAGGTGACCGTTTCCGTCAAATTTGGAGTTGATTTGTGCAATGGAATGAAGTTTGGAGTCAAGCTTTAAGATCTTACGAATATTCCAAGTAAAGATAATTGATTACGGAAGCAATTGCAAAAAAAGAAGGGAAGAAAATGAGAAAAAATCAGCAACTGCCAGCAGCTCAAGCGCAGGCAGCGCTCCAACTGTGCAGGAACAGGGAACAGGGCGCTGGCAGCACGCCACAGAGCGCAGGCAGCGCGTGGTTCGGCCAGATTTTGCTGAAAACTTATAATTTTGCCCCTATTCGAATTCTACTTGTATTTTTGGTATTTTATTGTACCAAAATCAATTTCCAATTGTATTGTAGTGTTATTTTCTTGCTTGGCAAGATATCTAGGGCTATAAAAACACATCTTAGCATTGTAATTTGAATCATTTTTATTATTGTAACATAGAATTGCAAGGGAGAAAAGGGAGAAAGATTCAACGCTCGGTGACAAGCACGGATCTAGATCTACTTCATCTTTTGTAAACCTTGGATTATAGATTTGTTTTCTCAACTCTTTGTTTTAATAATATTATTGCTTCTTTCTTTCATACCTTGTTTTATATCATGTTTTCATCAAATCCCATGGTGACGAACGGTTCAATTATGAACTAATCGTTGTCATGGGATTCTAACGGATTTATCTATGTAGCTTAGTAGTTTGATTGCTTTAAAGATTACGTGTGGTGAATTCTTAATATCCTTGTATGGTTGTGTTTCATGTGTTTAGATGCGTCACGAACATCTAATTTGTTAATTTCTTGCAAAACGAGAGTGGATCTTGAGATTTAGAACTTGTCATGCTAGCATAGGATAGGTTGATGTTTTAACATCATGATTTGTAGCGTAAATAGAGATATTATGCTGCCCTATGTGATCTTAATAGACAACTTGTTCTTCAACCGTTATGTTTTCAAATCTTATAGAGATATAGGGTCTAAGCATAATTGGTGTCTATTCATCTTCTATCTCTTTTGTGGATGTATGTTTAGTTTGGTATTCGTATACTGAGAAGTAGCGTTTACTTGTTTCGTGTTGTCTGATCAGATATCAAAACCATCACGTGCATTGATTAAAGGCATCAACTCTAAGTGAAGTATTTAATGAAGTTAGGATCTCATGTTTATTCTCATATAAGTAACTCGATTTTAAATCTCATTAGTTAATTCTTAGTTTAATACATTGCATCTTAGTTTAATTTAGATAACAAAAACCCTCAAATTGTTATTTGTCTTAGCAGTGAATTAAAACCATACATTGTTGCATAGGTGTATCTACTGATTAAAACTTAACCAGATCTCTGCGGAACGAACTTAATTTATATCTTTATTACTTGTGACCACGTGCACTTGCGTGATTTTGTGTTAATAGTTCCTTAACCCTTTTACGGAACCACTGGACTAATAACAGATATTGATTTGGATGACATGAGAATAACTTCCCTATTTGAAAATACCATATCTTACTTTCTTAGGAGATAGATTATTCTAATCTAAGTTATCAACCAATTGCATTGCTCATGACATATAAACATTTAAATCTAAATCCATTCCACTCATTCAGTAGAACACTGTTACATTGAAGTCGTAACCACTATTCCTTCTTACATCATTTATAATAAAAGTTTTAATTCTACCAAAAATCTGGGTTCTTACATTTTTATTTAATAAAATATTATAATTATTAATAATTAATATATTATATTTTTCAAATAAATCTAAAAAATATAGTCATTTGTGGTTGTACCTCGTAGAATCAGGATGCTGGTAAAGTACCATATTACTAGTATTAGTGTACTTTAGTATTAGTGTACTTGATCCCCTCTTAGAGCATCTCCAATGGTATTATGTATAGTGGTTATGTAAAATAGTGATTATGTAAAATTTGTCAAACCTTTAAGCTAATGTACTCCAACGATATTATGTAAAATGATTGGCTATATATGAAAAATAAAAACAATTAATGATGTCATGATGATGTTTCACTTATAGAGCTTATGTAAAAAAATTTAGATGTTGGCTATATATAGCCAACGTGAATCAAATTATCTAAAATTTTAGATAAGGGGAGAGATGGTAGGAGATGACTAAAATTAAAGCCCTTATGTAAATTTAATGGCACATCACCATTTTACCTAAGAGGTGTGTAGCATTGGAGATGCTCTTATATTCCAAACTCACCGTCCTTTGCAGTTGAAGTTAGAATACCTTGAGATGTACATACACCTGTAGCCTGCAAGTACAGTAGATTCTTCTTAGTGGTCCATCGCAAAGATTAATAATTATGATATAGAAAAGATCTTCAATGTATGCTGCTCGTTTTAGATATATATCTAATCTAAGCTTTGAAATTGATAACTCCCACGGCTGATTAGAGGCTTCCGACTACTGTTCCGGGATGTTTCACCTGAGTTTGGGTATCTGCAAAACAATGCGTGCCCGGGGGTGGTGGCCGTCAAGCACCTCCGGTGTAAGAATCAGTAATCGGAAATAATAATAATCAAGCTGGTAAGAGTGTATCTGATGTGAAGAATATGTAGAGAGCTTTTGTATTGCTAAAATTGTGTGTGTATACCTTATGTTCAGAATGGGGGTATTTATAGGCTAGGCCTTCCAGTCACTGTAGGCCACTTGGTAGCCGCAAAAACTACAATGAGCCACTAAAGCTACAGTGACCGGTGTGACCCTTCCTGACACGCCGCCATTCTGTAACTGCGCGCTGTTCTGCTCAGAGTTTGTCTGCTACAACTGGATGTCCTTGTGTTCCCTTGAATAGTCTATTGTACCCTATCTTGTAGAGCAAGATAGCAAGATATTTTGTACAATAGTATTTTTCTAATGATATTTATTGTCAAGTTGAGTAATTTAGGAAACTAAATATCTTATGACACGTGTATGATATGACAAGTGCTGTATTGTAGGCGGGCACCTACTCGCGGGCGCGTGCCCGGCGAGTGGACCGTCTCTACAGCGGGTACCTATCATTGCCCCCCACTCCCTCTATGCGCTTTTAGCGGATGGGGGAGGAGAAAAACTGAGAAGAGAGACAATGAAAAATGCTTGAGTATTTTCTAGAAATTTTGTGATATGATGCCCCCCAAGTGTTGGCGGACAACACTTTAGGAGTTAGAAAAATTTTTGAAAGGCTGCCCCTTAAGTGTTGGCGGACAACACTTAGGAGTTAGAAAAAATTTGGTGGCGGGCCGCTTATGCGCTGGATGATGGTGCTTGACGAGCTTGTATTTGAAACGGTTTTGTTTGATATGCGTAACTGCTGTGAAATAAATGTTATTTTTGCTAATAAATGAGAATCGAAATAAATGAAAGAATAATATTTAATGCTAATAATATGAAAATGATAAGTGGTTGTGCGTATTAATGAGTGAAGTGACCTTTGGGTGGAAAGAGAATGTACTTTTGTGATGTAATATGAAATGAAAGGTGGGAAGTTATTACCAAGTGGGTAGTTGGTGTTTGTACCGAGGTAATTACTGTTTGCTTTTGACGTGGCCCAATCAGATGCTTCCACGTTGCGGCATGTAAGTTTTTCACCCTTTTTACACGTGCCTCACGTAATAAAAAGAGGGGTTATGTCCTTTTGCTTTCACCTTTTTAATGTCCTCATACTTTGCTCTCCGTTTTTTCTTGCCTCTTCTTGAATCTTTTTGCTAGTTATTTTCCGGTGGTCGACGATATTTCCGTCATTTGAAGCCATTTTTATCTCATGACTCGAGGTATATTCTTGCTCTTCTTTTTGTATTTTCTTTTGTGATTTCTGTTTCCAAGATATTTGTGCTTTATCTGTACTTCCATTTTTGTGGTATCTGTTTATGATATTGGTTTCGAGATGAGTTTTTGTTTGCTTTTTTGGGATGGTATGTGGGTTTTAGTGAGTTTGGTTTGATTTCGTAATTTGTAAAGGGGGTCCGATTTATTTTTTGGTAAGTTTTTTCCGTGATTGTTGGTCGTATACTGTTTGTGGGTTTGTGATTTATGATTTTGAATCTTGTGAAACTATGATGTAAGAGTGTGTTTATGATTTTGTATATATGTATGTATGTATTGGGTAAAGTGTGTGAATTGGTTTATGATGCTAGGGTTTTGTTGTTTGTGGAGGGAACTGGAATATGAATCGTTTTCTTGTAAAATTTTGATAAAAAGAAAAATGTAAATTGTCGTGAATATCCACGTGTACCTTGTATTTTTGTTAACGGGTTTTTTGTAGGCAGTATTGATCTCTGACTTAGAATTTTATCGTAGATGGGTGATGAATTTACAGATGCCGCTACCGGTGAAAGGAAAGCATTGATTAACGGCTATGGTCGCTGGGCGGATCCCAACGTACTGACCTTTCCGGCCGTTCTGCCACGGAACCACTACAAGTATTTCGAGAGTAGTGAAAGTTTGTTTCGGGCTACCAAAGTAGTTCCTACCCCGTTTTCAAATGCGGACATGGACGCCGAGTTTGCCGAGTTTTCCCATCTTCAGCACGATAGTACTTTCAAGGCTGATGAGTGGGTTGAGTATGTTGGGAGGATGTTTAGGATTGAGGATGGTTACTTTTGGAGGCGTGCAGAGCTCGAAAAGAGGTTATATCATCGTTTTGATGACGGGTCTGTGTGCATACCGGTTAGTCATTTGAAATCGGGTTTCCGGGTGCCGCCTCATAAGTTTGTCATGGATTTGTTCCGACTTCACTTTCGGTGTCCGCTAGCCCAATTTACACCTAATTCGATAAGGGCTATAAATTGGTTTATAGCTAGCTGTGAAAGAAAGAAGAAGCAGCCTACTTTTAAGGCATTTTTCTGTTTATTTGATGTCAAAGCAAGTCTTGCGAAGCCCTTCTCTGAGCTGCAGTTTGTGAAGCCTCAGAGTCGCATAAGGAAAGCTTTGAATGGTCATCGCCCGTTTGTGTTTCCCAAGGGGATGGCGGGATGGCATGAGGAATTTTTGATTATTGGTGGTGGGGAGTTCGCTTGGCATAGGAACTTCAGGAAAAAGGTTGAGTGTGATTATAAGGTGGACCGTAGTCATCTTAGCCGTAATGAGATCGACGTCCTTGTTGGTCTTGCGAAAGCATTGGGCGAAGTGTGGACGGAGAAGGAGTTAATTGACTCGGCTGACTTGAGAAGGCATTGTTGTAAGTTTATGTGTTATACTTTGTTGGTTTTGTTGTGTCTGTAACTGACATTCTTTTTCTTGTTATCTTTGCAGTGTTGGATCCTCATAAACAGGAACTAGATCTACACCCAACTCTGGGCTTGAATGAGGCGAAATTATATGCAGATTTCCTTCTTACTGCGCCGCCAAGACCGAAACGGCTTCGTGCTGGGTTATTTGCTACTGAGAATATCATGGATGCCTTTGACCTTTCCGGTAATGTTGAGGGTGCTGAAACTTCTGAGTCGGTTGATGTTCCTGAAACCGTTATTGAAGAGGCCGTGTCAGAAGAGGAAGTTTCTGGGGATGATATAGATTCTGAGGCCGAGTCTTTGTCTGAGGAATTGTTAGGTGGTGCCAGTGCTGAGGTTGTGGGTGGGGAGGCTCAACCAATTGATGAGAGTGCTAATTCTGAGCAGGGGCAGGAGAAAGCCCGTCAGAAGAAGATATAGGTGAAGATAATGTTGTCGCTGATGTCGAAGAGTCCGCTGAGGCTGATGTTGCCGTTGAGGCAGAAGTGGCCGCTGAGACTGGTGCCAACAGTCCTGGTACCGTAGCGAGGAAATATGCTGCTAGCCTGTAAGTAGATGATGATGAACCCAATATTCTTTCAAGGGAGTTTAGAGCTTCAATTCGAAGGGTTGAGTGGGGGTCGGTTACTATTTCTGAGGCGGTGGCTGGTACTGGGAGCAAAACAATTGTGGATCTTGAAGCTGAGGAAACTATTCCTACCGCTAAGATGGCTGAGGTAGTAGCGGATACCGGAGTTGAAGATGTGTCGGGTGTGGATGAGGTAGGTCCTTCAAAGTGGAGACGGGTTGAGGCTACCAGGGTAAGTGATTATGTTCCCGCAAACCGGGTAGTGGATGAACCCGTTGGTACCGCTTCTGATGATGGTACTGAAAATGATGGGGGTGATAATGGTGGAGAGTCTTCTGAGGAGATCGTTTATTATACGAGTAGTGGAGATGAAGTAAATGATGCAGAGGTTGGGGTAAGACCTGGTTATGGCTTTTTGTTTAAATCGGGGCCCAACACTTTTACTGTTGACTCTATGACCGACGATGATTTGCTGAAAATGAATGGGTTAAGTTGGGAGCGGATGTGCCGCCTTTCTCAGAAGTACGCTACACGGGTATGATTATTTTCTTTGTAGTTTTTGTTTCAACACTTTATGTTTTGTCTGAGCCCGCTATTGACTTTCTTATCTTTGTATTTTATGTAGAATCAATGCATGTATACGGGTCTGATGGCTCGAGGGAATCAGTACCGCAGCGGTAACATTGCTTTGAAAAAAAGGGTGAAACAGCTTGAGGCGGAGCTGACCGCTGAGAAGATTATGAAAGATAATGCTGTTAAAGCTCTGTACGAGATTGAGACAGATAAAACTGATGCTAAAGCGAGCTTGGCATATAGTTCAGATCTTCGACGGTTCTTGGCGGAGGATAAAATTGAACTCATGGCCGATAAGGATGCTTTGTCTGAAGAAATTAGCAATCTGAAAACCTTGCTAAGGTTTGAAAAGGAGCGTGCCGAGGACGCCGAAGCTCATCTTGACTCTCGTCCTACTGAAGCGGATGCTATTAGAAAGTTCAAAAGTAGTCCTGAATTCGTCGAGATTGTGAAAGAAGAAGCCGCAAAGGTTCGTGCAGCGGTTACTGGTGATGACTCGGTTGAGGTTGTTCGGCTAAGGGAGAGGGCCGCTGAGAACGCTGCAGAAATTGCGCGCTTAAAAACAAAAATGTCCAAACTTAAGTCAAAAGCGAGGAAGTCTAAGCGTAAAGTGAGGTCTCTGGAAGCCCGTCTTGGAGAAGTGGGCAGAGTAAGTGTTGGTTGTCAAGTTGATGCTGCCGTTCGCAGACCGCTGAAGATGACATGATTGTTCACGAGGAGATTCCGGTTGTAGAAGCTGTTACGCCGCTTTCAGCGATAGCGGCAGTTTATGGCGAGGGAGAAGATGATGTGGAAGAGGGTGTTGTTGGGGATGCGGAGCCGCTGAGAGGCATGTCTGGCCCGTTGAGCGCTTCCCACTGGGGATGATTGTTCTTGTACTTGATGTGTAAATTGTTCTTTTGATATGTTTTGAAGTCACTCAGCGGGTGTGTCCGCTGTGTGACTTGGAAACAATTTGATGTAAGTTGCACTTGGGGAATTTTAAACTCTGAAGTATTTTTTGTGATTTGTGGGATATCAATTTGTGGAGAAATATAATTGAATGGGTGTTGATTATATATGTATTTTTGTCAAAGGTTTGTAGTAAATGAGTTTTTTGGAAAGTGTTACCTGGGAATCATGTAGTTGACTATGGGAATTTGTTTTGACCATTTAATACTGCATGGGAATCATAGTCTTTTGACTGTGTCTTTACTACTCTCTGCATGGGGATGGAGAGTTTTGACTGTGGGTTGCTTTGACCTTCTTTTACCCCTATAAAAGGGAGGGTAATTTGTTTGATTCTGAACATCCCTCTCTTCATCATTCTTTTAGAAAAATCCTTCTTTATAAGCTGTAGCATGGATAATCCAGAGATGAATGAGTTTTTTACCCCCTTCTCCTGGGGACGTGACCTTTGCATCTCGAAAGAGACTGAGGAGGTGTGGAAGAGCCTTGATGTTCATTACGAGCAGGAGGGCGACCTGTACGAGGCTGAGGAGTGCCGGAAATTCGATCGGAAAGTCGCCGCTGCTCGTGCTGCGAAGGAGGTTGCGAAGACTGATGCGATTGACTTCTGTTTCCGTGCACCGGAGCAGGGTGAGAGCTCCGAGAAGAAGAATGCGGATACTGAGAAGAAAGCTTCCCAAGCATGAAGGGTTTTTAGATGTAGGAATCTTGATCCTTGTAACCCATGCTTGTAATAATCAATATTTTTATGAATAAAATTTCTCCTTTCCTATCGCAACTGTTTGTATTTTCCTTTTCCTTCCTGTCATATCGCATATTTAGCCCATGTACTTTTGTAGTTTTTTGTAGGCCGTCTATAGTTGTATGCTTTAGTGTAGTTGTCATAGTATATAACTTTGTTTGTAATTCGCGCCGTTGTTATTTGCTGTCATAGACTTTATTTGCTTTTGCCCGCTAAGGGACTTTGCTCCCGTTGGCTGTTATTATAGAGTACTTCGCTTTTGTAGTAGGTTGCGAGCCCGTTTAGGGGACTTTGCTTTTGTAGTAGGTTGTTTGCCCATCTAGGGACTTTGCTTTTGTAGTTGGTTGCTTGCCCGTTAAGGGACTTTGCTTTTGTAGATGGTTGATTGCCCGTCTAGGGACTTTGCTTTTGTAGTTGGTTGCTTGCCCGTTAAGGGACTTTGCTTTTGTAGATGGTTGCTTGCCCGTCTAGGGACTTTGCTTTTGTAGTTGGTTGCTATTATAGAATTTTTGCTTTTGTAGTTGGTTGCTTGCCCGCTTAGGGACTTTGCTTTTGTAGTTGGCTGCTATTATAGAATTTTCGCTTTTGTAGTTGGTTGCTTGCCCGCTTAGGGACTTTGCTTTTGTAGTTTGCTGCTATTATAGAATTTTTGCTTTTGTAGTTGGTTGCTTGCCCACTTAGGGACTTTGCTTTTGTAGTTGGTTGCTATTATAGAATTTTCGCTTTTGTAGTTGGTTGATTGCCCGCTTAGGGACTTTGCTTTTGTAGTTGGCTGCTATTATAGAATTTTCGCTTTTGTAGTTGGTTGCTTTTGTGCAAAAAGTATTTGATTAAAATATAATATCATTGGTTACAAAGGAGAGGAAGTAGAGACTGCGTAGACATCTATTGGTAATATTTTCTCAGTTTGTCTCCATGCCAAGTATTGTTGACTTCCGTGCCGTCTAGGCGTGCTAGTTTGTAGGAACCCGGCCTTAGTACTTGGATTATTTTATAGGCACCCTCCCATTTTGGCATAAGTTTTCCCGTGTGTCTAGGGTCCGATGCTTCAGTTGCCCGGTTAACCAAATCGCCTTGTACATAAGCTTTGACTCTGGCCCTTTTTTCGAAAAATTCCTTTGTCTTTTCTTTGTAGGCGACCATTTTTTCGACAGCGGTCTCTCTCGTTTCGTCTAGGAGGTCTAGGTTTGTTTTGAGTCCTTGGTTATTTGCTTCTTCTTCAAAACTGATGGCACGATAGGATGGGGACCCAATCTCAATTGGGGCAAGAGCTTCTGTACCAAAAGCTAGTTTGAAAGGGGATTCTCCCATACTTGTCCTGGCTGATGTCCGGTAAGCCCAAAGAACGTTAGGCAACTCATGCGGCCATTTTTTCTTTGAAGTAGTTATCCTTTTTTCTAGGCCTATTACAATAATGCGGTTGGTTACTTCAACTTGACCGTTACTTTGAGGATGGCATACCCTTCTTGTGTTTAATTCCATAATCAGATAGAAACTTGGTGAATTTTGATCCAACAAATTGTTTGCCGTTGTCAGATATGAGTACTACCGGGATTCCAAATCTTGTAATGACTTGCTCTGTGACAAAACGGATTGCATCATCTTGTGTGATGTTTTTTAGTGCCTTTGCTTCGGCCCACTTGGTCATGTAATCAATAGCGACCATCACATATTGTAAATCACCCTTTGCCCTGGGGAAAGGTCCCATGATATCGATGCCCCAGACCGTAAACGGTATTGGTGACAAGATGGCTGTTGGAAGGGCTGGTGCTATTCTGGACATGTTGCTAAACAATTGGCATTGGTGGCATTTCTTGGTGAAAGCCTTGCATTCTTTGTGCATTTTGGGCCAATAGTAGCCTTGTCTGAGTATCTTGTGGGCCAGTGCTTTGCCGGCCATGTGGTCGCCACAGATGCCTTCATGGACTTCTCTCATACAATATAAGGCTTCTTCCTCGTCGACACATTTGAGTATAGGAGAGTCGAAACTTTTTTTGTATAGGGTACCGTCTTGTATAAATTACTTTGTTGCTAGTGATTTGAGTACCTTAGCTTTTATACCATCGTCTAGCAGGGCACCGCTTTCCAAATAACGGATGTAAGGGGTCATCCAGTTATCTATTGGTGGGCTTATTTCCATGACGGGCAGGTCGTTTATACTGGGAGCCTGCACTCCTCGAAATACACTGTGTTGGAATCCATTTTTTCTCCTTGTGTTAATTTGGATAACATGTCCGCCATCGTATTATCCATCCTGTCTATCTGTTCCAGGATGTATTTCTCAAATTGGGAGAGCATTGGTTTTACCATCTCTTGGTATTTGCTGAGATTTGTATCTTTTGTAGAATAATCTCCCGTTGTTTGGCGAACAACTAGTTGTGAGTCACTGTAGATGGTGATTCTTTTTACTTGCAGGTTTTTTGCCAATGTTAAACCGGCCAAAAGTGCCTCATATTCTGCTTGGTTGTTTGTGGCTTTGAAGTTTAGTTGTATGGCTTGCTTGACCTGGAAACCGTCAGGGCTAGTAAGGATAAGACCCGCCCCGCAACGGGTGTTCGTGGAGGAACCGTCTACATATATTTGCCAATTATTGTCCGTCGTGGCAATGTTATTTGCGGGAGTTTCTTTCTCTGTTTCTGAAAATGAGCACTCGACTACGAAATCTGCCAGTGCTTGTGCTTTAATGGCGGTCCTTGGTATGTACTTTAAGTCGAATTGGCCGAGTTCGACGGTCCAGTTTATCAGCCTGCCCGACAAATCAGGTTTATGCAATATTTTTCTCAGCGGTTGATCTATGATGATCCTGATTTGTCTACCTTGGAAGTAATGTCTCAGTTTCCTGCTCGCTACTACCAAAGCTAGAGCGAACTTCTGGACATTTGGGTAGCGGGTTTCTGCATCTTTGAGCACCTGACTGACATAGTATACCGGCATTTGCTCATTATTTTCTTCTTTGATAAGTACCGCCCCTACGGCTTTATCTGTTGCGGATATGTATAGTGATAGTGGTTCCGAAGGGGCTGCCACCGCCAGTAAGGGAGGGGAGGAGAGATAAGTTTTGAGGTCTTCGAAGGCCTTTTGGCACTCGTCCGTCCAAGTTGTTGCCTTGGTTTTAGTTGCTCCTTTCAATGTGTCAAAGAACGGCAAGCACCTGTCTGCTAATTTAGCAATGAATTTCCTTAGAGCGGCTAACCTTCCTGTCAACTTTTGTATATCTTTCAAAGTTTTGGGCGATTGCATGTCGATTATGGCCTTTATCTTTTCTGGATTGGCCTCGATGCCTCTGTGAGATACCAGGAAACCGAGGAATTTGCCAGCGTCTAGTGCGAATGCACATTTATTTGGGTTGAGCTTCATGCTGTGTTTTCTGAGGGTTAAGAAACATTCTTCCAAGTCTTGGAGGTGAGAGGCCGTTAAGAGGGATTTAACAATAAGATCATCGACATATGCCTCCATATTTTGGCCTAGCTGTGCGGCAAAGATTTTGTTCATGGCCTTTTGAAACGTGACCCCGACATTGATTAATCCAAATGACATGACTTTGTAACAATACACCCTCCCTGTGCGTGATGAAGGCGGTTTTCTCCCTATCATCAGGGGTCATTTTGATTTGATTGTAGCCTGAGTAGGCATCCATGAAGCTTAGCATTAAATGGCCCGCTGTCGCATCGATGAGTTGGTCTATTGAAGGGAGTGAATAGGGATCCTTGGGGCACGCAACGTTTAAGTCCGTGTAGTCAACGCATATTCTCCATTTTCTGTTGGCTTTCTTTACTAAAACCACGTTTGCCACCCATTTGGGGTATGTGACTTCATATTTTAAGTCCGCGTCTAGGAGTTTGTCAATTTCGACGTCAATTTCCCGTTGTTGTTCTGGTGCAAAATTCCTCCTTTTTTGAATTTTCGGTGTTTTGTCTGGGTCCACATTTAACTTGTGGATTGCCACGGACTCATCCAAACCCGGCATGTCTTTCGGGCTCCAAGCAAAAATGTCTGCGTATTGTCTCAAGAGGTTTGTAAGGCCAGTTTTGAAGATAGAATCTAAACCGGTCCCCACGCTCACGCTCTTGGTCGGGTCTCCAGGCATGATTTCTATTTTTTTTGTTTGCACCGCCGGGTTGATTGGCGGTTTCTCCTCTCATTTAAGACACTTCAAGAGGTTTGCATCTATCCGGGGTGGGTCTTCTAATGCCGGGTCATGCCCGTCAATGAATTGTACTTCTTTCCTTCTTTTGTTGTGTTTTTGCTGATGTTCGGCGTGCCTTTGCCTTTTTTCTCACCTTCTCTTATTTGTTTTTTCTCGGCGGAGATTGCTGGGTTCAGTTTTTCCCAGGGTGAGTGTTATGCCATAACATCTTTTGGAAGTTTCTGAGTCCCCCTTAATTTTTCCTACCCCGTTAAGCGTGGGGAATTTGATCTTGCCTGGGAGACTCGCCAAAATAAATAGGGAGCCTTGCGATGCCCGCAATTGGAACGGCGTTGTGGCCGAAACCGTACAGAGGTGTCTCATCAGGACAAGTTTCCAACTTCTCGCTGTCTAGTTTTAATCTGTCCCTTGTGTGTTTGAAGCATATGTCAACTGAGGACCCGTTATCCACAAGGATCCTTTTGACTTCATTATGGGCAACGCCCAAAGATACGACTAATGCCTCAGTGTGATTAGGGTTGATGCCCTCATAGTCTGCGTCCGTGAAAGTAATTATGTTTGGCGGTCCCTCGGATATTGCATAGATGGTGTGTTCCTCTCTTGGCGGTGAGGACTGACCGCCAAAGACCGTATGTACGATATTTTTATTCTGTCCTTGCGAGGTGGACGCTCCCAGTACTTGTCTTGGCAAATATTTGAGGGACAAACATCTATCTTTGTAATGTCTATGCGTTTCGTGGTAATCACAGTGTTTTCTTTCGGTCTGTCATCGGGCGAGGAGAACATTGGGGCCGGAGGCATGTAGAAAGGTTTCCCCTGATTTCTCTCAGAATGGTCGCCCTTGGGAGAGTAAATTTTGTCCATTCTGGCTCTGGACGTCTATCCGATCTGGGCGGGTTTGTCGGTCCCAAGCGATCTCTGACTGGGGCCGTAGATTGTGATCTCTGGGCGGGAGGCGACGGCCCGTGAGTAGTTTGTACTTGGTGTTGGACTGGTGTTTATCTTTGATAGGGTGTAAATCTTTCCCTTTGAAAGAATGGCGATTGAGTTGGCGGGGCCCTGGATTGTTTTAGCACATTCAGGGATTCTGTCTCGTTGATGGCTTGAGATGCTAAGTCATATGCCTTTGCCAGAGTGGTGGGTTTTGTTTCCATGAGACGTGTTAGATGTAACGACCGGGAAAATTACGTATAATTTATTATATTAAAATATATTTTTAGTTGATTTTAATGTGTGTTAGTTTATTTTTAATGCATTTAAACGCGTTATGATTTTTATAAAATAGGAAAATTATCCCATACGTGTTATGTGACTTCTGTGTATCATAGAATATTTTATTCTATTTTTCTTTAATTTTTATATTTTTAGAATACAGTTATTTCGCATTTTAATTTCCGGACCTAGTCCCTGAACTGAATTCGAGGCCTTGTTTTTGATAAAATTATTTTTGTATAATAATAGGATGTTTAAAAATGCATTATGTTGTAATTTTTGTAATATTCGTAATATTTGGGGAATTTTGATATTTATATCATATTTGTTTAAAAATAAAAATTTTACATTTTTATCCCATAAAAAAATTATTTTTCTAAAATTTTACATTTTTGATTCAAAATTTTTCTAAACTTTTCAGAAAAATGTTTTTAGGTCAAATTTTTATAATTTTTTTCTAAAATTCAGATTTCTTTTATGTATTATTATTTTAATTTCTAAAAATTAAATTTAATTAGTTAATTATTTTTAAATAATAATTTAATTGATTTAATTAATTGATTAATTCCTTTTAATTAATTAATTATATTAATTAATTATTATTTAAATATATAATTGACTTCATTGAATTTAAATCTTTTTATTATAAAAGATTTATTATTTTTATGAGTTGATTAATAAATAATTAATTTGAATAATCAATTAATTTAATTATTAATTGAATTATTCTTATTAATTGCGTATTAATTAAACCGTTTATCCGTTTTCAACGAGAAAAGTATTTCTGGAATTAGAAAAATGACCCGGTTCTTATAAAAATAGTTTTAAGTTAAAATTAAACTTTTAAATTTGGATCGACTTTTTACCAAACCATTTTATTGAGTCGGTTATATCCGATAATTAGGGTTTTGACCCGTTTTTTGTTTTAAAAATATTGGATAAAATCTTTTTATGATCTGATCAACGTGCTATGTGATTATGTGATCTACTTATTGAGTCTCTTTACGTGCAATGTGAATTATTAAGGTATTAAGTAGCAAGGGTTACGATGTAAATCGAGTTTTGATCGATATATATAGTTAATGTGTGTTAATTGTTTATATGATTTATATTATAAGATGTCATTATGAGTAGACGATGTTTTCTTTGATTTACTGTCAACGATGGTCGAATATCGTTTATTTTCACAAGGATTAATTGTTGAATATTGACTTAGGTTTGTGAGCGGAGATAAGTAGATGTTTAATAAAGGAGGTTGAAGATGGATGAAATATTCTTTATGGGTTATGAAGAAGGTTGGACATGGATGCAGTATTGTGTGGATTGTAATAAAGAAGGTTGGAGATGAAAGTATTGTTTATGGAATTGCTGGTTTACTTGTGAGGTGTTTTAACACCGGGAAAACGTCTATGTTTAAAGGGGACATTTCTAATTATTTTCTTCGGACAGAGATATTGGTAAGCAGGGTTAATAAGTTCGAATGGAGTTTGTAAATATTTATAAAAGTAGAACTTGACGTCTGAAGACTGAGGTACTATCTTGTATTTAACTATAGAAATAGACGCGGGCGTAACGTCAACAGATTAGACTTGTGGCAACCGCTAAAGCATTAACCAAAGCAAGATTAAAACAGAGGGCATGATGACGTGAGATAGAAGAAAAAGATAGTTGTATTACTGCGGCATTAAATGATAGCTAAGGACCAGAGGCAAGTATTTTCTTGATCATCTTATACACTGTTTATTTTATGTCCATTGATTCATATCATGACGAATAGCTATTGTTCAGAGCTATTTGTGATTCTTAAATATTTTCGTGCGAACACAGTTGTTTGATATTGGTATCCTTGATGTGGGGAATTGTTGAAGATAAACTCTTCATATCCTTATTATAGTAGTAAATAATAGGGATGTGACCAGTATTTAAAACTAAGCATTTCCTGTTGAATTTGGAAATTGCTCTATTGGATTGGAAAATGGTAAAGCGTAGGAGGCCACGTCGAGTAGTTGGTCCAACTATATTTAAGGAGGATATGGTAACCATACCATCTTCCTATAGGCTAACATTACTTGCCTAATTTGGTACCCTCATGAAATCTGGGTTATACACACGGGTATAGAAATGTACCGGTGGTAGTATAAAGGGTCCCATTGCTTTTGAACCTGATCAGGGGGCAATGGTGTTATGTCTTTCTTTTATTTTGGTACCCTCGTGAAATCCGGGTTATACACACGGGTATAGAAATGTACCGGTGGTAGTATAAAGGGTCCCATTGCTTTTGAACCTGATCAGGGGGCAATGGTGTTATGTCTTTCTTCTATTTTGGTACCCTCATGAAATCCGGGTTATACACACGGGTATAGAAATGTACCGGTGGTAGTATAAAGGGTCCCATTGCTTTTGAACCTGATCAGGGGGCAATGGTGGTTCGTCTTTATTTTTTTATATATCCAATCCATATCGCCAGAATGGCTATTATATATTGTGAATTGGCAGATGATTCATTTTTATGACATGCCAAATGATTTCAGTGATGATTTGAATTATATCACAGATTGTTGATTCAGTTTCTCTATAAACTGTTTTACATTTCAATTGATTTTATGCCCCACTTATCCTGGTTTTATATCAAAATTTTTATACGCTTGCTGAGCATTTCTTTCGCTCATACTTGCTGTTGTAAATTCTAACATTTCAGCAAGGTAGTTTGGCGAGACTTATCCGCACAGTTCAGAAAGAGAAGAAGCGTGATGCTATTTCGAAGATGACTTGGCTCAGGATGTCTGGATTTAGAGTAAGATCTATTTTTTATAATTGAGTTCTAATATTTATTATTATTATTATTATTATTATGTAATGGTCTAGTTAGCCTGGCGTACTTCTTATCGAAGTTACACCAGTGGTTTATGATTTGATCAAAGAGAATGTTGTAAAGAAGGAATGCTTTTTATCTATTGGAATTTGGATTCTTGTTTCTAGCCCTATAACCTTAAAAGATCTTGGTATATTTGGGGTCACAGATGTTATATTTCCAGTGTTGGACAATCACAAGTAAATGATTATTATTAAACAGGTGTTTTATTTTGAGGATTTCAGCGTGACGACCAAATCTTCTGACCCCGGATTTGGGGGGTGTCACAGTTAGAAGTATATAATAGAAGAGAGAGAGAGATTTACAGATGAATGTGAGAGATTTCCATATATGTTATTTTGAATTACAAGAGACTACGTTCGATATATAAGGTGAACTATACGTCACTGATTACATCACATAGATACTGTAGAACATCTGACTTAGCTAGGTACTGTGGATCTTCTGACTTGCTGTAGATAGCATAGACTTAATTTAACACTCCCCCTCAAGTTGATGAAGCATCTTCCGATTTAAACCTTTGGTAAATATGTCCGCTATCTGATCCTCCGATCTTACAAAGTGAATACCAATGGTATCATTATTGATCTTCTCTTTTATGAAGTGTCGATCAATTTCGATATGTTTGGTCCGATCATGTTGGACTGGATCATGTGCAATGGCAATAGCGGCTTTATTATCACAATGCAACTTCATTGGAGTAGCGGATGCAAGTCCCAATTCTTCTAGAAACAATCTTATCCACAATAATTCACGTACACCTTTAGCCATAGCTCTATATTCTGCCTCAGCACTGGATAAGGCAACCATAGGTTGTTTCTTGCTTCGCCAGGTAACCAAATTACCTCCAACAAATGTACAATATCCTGAAGTTGAACGTCTATCATCTTGACATCCGGCCCAATCTGCATCTGTATAACTTCCAACCCTGAGATGATTATTTTTAGTAAACATTACCTTTTTTCCAGGAGCAGCTTTGAGATACCTTAATATCATATAAACTGCATCCAAATGAGGTTGGCGAGGATCATGCATGTACCTGCTAACAATTCCCACAGCATATGCTATGTCAGGCCTTGTATGTGCAAGGTAGATTAGTCGCCCAACTAACCTTTGATATTGATATTTATTGACAATTTCACCAGCATCTCCACAAAGCTTACGATTTGCTTCTATTGGAGAATTTGCAGGTCTACATCCCAACATCCCTGTTTCAGTTATGTTTATGGATACTTATATTGCCCTATATGATCTTTATGGATAATTTGCTCTTCAACCGTTATGTTTTCAAATTCTATAGACATATAGGGTCTAAGCATAATTGGTGTCTATTCATCTTCTATCTCTTTTGTGGATGTATGTTTAGTTTGGTATTCGTATACTGAGAGGTAGCGTTTACTTGTTTCGTGTTGTCTGATCAGATATCATAACCATCACATGCATTGATTAAAGGCATCAACTCTAAGCGAAGTATTTAATGAAGTTAGGATCCCATGTTTACTCTTGTAGAAGTAATTCGATTTTAATTTTCATTAGATAATTAATTCTTAGATTGTTTATTTGTTTTATTTACTTAATTTTAGTTAATTAAAACTCAAATTTGTTAATTATCTTAGCAGTGAATAAAAACCATACATTGTTGCATAGGTGCATTAACTAAATTGAAACCTAAACCAGATCTCTGTGCGAATGAACTCAACTTTATTCTATATTACTTGTGACCACGTACGCTTGCGTGATTTTGTGTTAACAGAATACCCAATAAAAACGCAGCGGAGTGCCCGAGAATCAAGTTTATCCCGAGAGGGAGCATGATTATTAACAAAACATACACTCCCAAATACTCGAAGGGGTAGTGGATGAGAAGAAGGTGCAGGAACACAAGACAACGGTGTTTTAAATTTGAGAACACTAGAGGGAAGACGGTTTATAAGATATGCAGCAGTCATGACTGCCTCTCCCCAAAGATATTTGAGAACATGCATTGTTAACATAAGCGACCGAGCAACCTGTTGCAGGTGACCTATTTTTCTTTTGGCTACCCCATTTTGTTGAGAAGTTTTGACACACGAAGTTTGATGAATTGTACCACATGTATCCAAATAAGATATAAATGGACCTCCAAATTCAGTACCGTTATCACTCCGAAGAATTTTAACTGATGCATTAAATTGTGTTTGTACCATATGATGAAAAGATTTAAAACACTCGAAAACTTCACTTTTTTTCTTAAGGAGATATACCCAAGTGAGCCTAGAATAACAATCAACAAAGACAACAAACCATCTATACCCATCATGTGTAGGATGCTTAAATGGACCCTAAATATCAGTATGAATAATAGAAAACAAAGTAGAACTTCTTTTATTTCTGGATGGATAAGATGATCTTTTATGTTTTGCTAGTTCACATGATTCACAAAAAAAATCTTCCTTCTTACAGTGTTTTATTAAGGCAGGGAATAGATGTGTTAAAACACCAAAAGACGGATGACCTAACCATCTATGCCACTGGCACAAAGATTCAAAAGTAGAATTTAACTTGGATGACACCTGATAAGTTGAGGGAGAAATAGAATTCCCTTCCATAACATAAAGTCCATCTACCACTTTACCATTGCCAAGGACCTAGCATGTCGCCAGATCCTGAAATACAAAGCGGGAAGAAAAAAAGGTTACTGAACAATTAAGATTTTCAGTAATACGCTGAACAGATAATAAGTTTGCTGTTAAGGAGGGAACATGTAACACATCAGATAACAGCAATGATGATGAGAGGCAGTGAGAAGTGCCTTGTCCATGAATATGTACAATAGCTCCATTGGCAATACGAATATTGCCTGTTTCACCAGTATATGTTTCTAGGAAACTGGAATTTCCAATCATATGTGCTGATGCTCCATAATCAATAATCCATGAATTAGAACTTTTATCGGAGGTAAAGTGGCAAGATATACCTGCATGAGCAGAATTAGCAGTAGGTGTTGATGGAGTAGTGTTCAACTGGGACATTAACTGTCGGAAGTTATTGAGTTCTGAAGGGGTCATTGTTCCTGTGGAAGGAGGCACCTCATATTCTGACACTACATAATGAACATTAAAAGGATTGCCTCTGCCCGTATTTCTGCCTGTACCTCTGGATGATACACCACGGTAGCCACCTCGGCTGCGTTCTCCACGTCCCCTGTTTTTTAGGTGAGGGTGTAGGATAAAGAAATTTTCACGAGTGTGATTCATCTTGTTGCAATAATCGCACTGAAGAGTAGATCTTTCACCCATAAAAGCCACTGGTGACTGCTCTTCTTTTTCTATCTCAGGTTGCAGAATTTTTCCAGTTATGAGTGCAGATCTATCAGTAGGAGTTATAGGTGCTATGCTTTGCTTTCAACTTTCCTCTAATTGAACACGGCCATATGCATCCTCAACAGTAGGAAAGGGAATCTGTCCGATAAGTTGATTCTTAATTGAGTCATATTCATCAGACAGACCATCCAAAAATTTCCTTACCCGTTCTTCAGTCAATAGCTTTTGATATTTCTCCTGATCTTCAGCATTTTTGCATTCAAAAATAGTGTAATGAGCCAATTCACTCCATAGAGATGTCAGCTCTGAGTAATACTGAGCAAGAGTTCTACCTTCTTGAGCCAATGCCCATATTTTCCGATTTACTTCAAATCGCTTTGCTACATTTCCAGAAAAGGAATATGTCCGGGTAAGAGATTTCCACACTTCTTCGGCCGTGTCAATAAAGATATAGCTTTTGCGATTATGTACCTCCATAGAGTTGGATAACCAAGAGCATACCATGGCATTTTCTGAATCCCAATCATCAAAGTCCGCATCCTTCTCCTGGGGTTGCTTGACTTTCCCATTAATATATTTCATTAATTTATGGGATTTAAGGGCCATCGTGCAGGCCTTCGACCATTCAAGGAAATTTTTCCCATCAAATTTAGGACTTACGAATGGAGTACTATGGAACCCCATTTTACTGCTACTTATAGCAGTATTTTTGCTTGAAATTGCGGAGTCGCCAGTATCCGCCATTATAAAATATTCAAATAACAATTATAATAATTCCCCCATTTTCTCCTTAAATCTTAGTAAGTCTTAACTACCCAAGATATATAGATGATAAGGGGAACATTTACTGCTTATATACTAGCCTGCCCAGATGTATAGATATATATATATATATATATATATATATATATATATATATATATATATATATATATACGCAAATATACATACAACTATATATCAGAAAAATAAATCTTCACAAAGTTGAAAAGTGTTATCACGGTTGGAATCGGAATAACAAGACGAGCCAGAAAGCCTTATGCAGAATTGCCGGAAAAACACTGGAAGCTGCCACACGCGCCGGCGCGTGGGCGCGTCTGGCGGCATTTGTCAGCTTCTGGTGGCGCGTGGGAGCGCGTTTGGAGGTTTCTGGCGACCGAATTTCTGGATTTGTCTTGTCTTTAGCTCTTCTTTGCAGATATGTAAGTTTGTTTAAGTTTTGATTCGGATAAAAAAAAAGATTTTCTGGACAGTTTTTGGTTTAAGTCTTCTACAGTTTTTGGTTGATTCTTCTGTAACTTGAATTGCTTCTGTAAATATATTTCCCTAGGATAGAACATGCTCTGATACCATGTTAGAAGTATATAATAGCAGAAAGAGAGATTTACAGACAAATGTGAGAGATTTCCATATATGTTATTTTGAATTACAAGAGACTACGTTCTATATATAAGCTGAACTATATGTCACTGATTACATCACATAGATACTGTAGAGCATCTGACTTAGCTAGGTACTGTGGATCTTCTGACTTATTATAGATAGCATAGACTTAATTTAACAAGACGACATACGTACTTTTCGCACTCATAGGGGTTAAGGCCTCTTCTCAAGTGGACCAATGCTTCTGTTTCATTAACGCTGACAACTTTGTTGACGACTTCCTTGAAGCGGTCGATGTAGTTTTGCAAAGTTTCTCCGTTGCGCTGTGCGATAGTTTCTAGAAACACGGTATGAACCTCGTGCTGTTGTGCGATAGTTTCTCCGTTGCGCTATTCAGGAATGGTTTTTTAAATTCCAACCAAGTATCTATGGACCGGGCGGATATCCTACAGAACCATCTTTGAGCATTTCCGCGGAGGGTTGCAGTGAAGAAACGACATCTTGTCAGATCATTATATTCATAATGGAGAGCTACCTGGTCAAAGTAGCTCCGCTGCCGGGGACTCGGTTCATTGTTTGTTTAGTTTATGATCTTGTCATCAATTTGGGTTAAATTCACTGACTCGAACGTTTTTTTCTTTTTATTTGATGGATTATTGGGAGCATGAATTCATAATTGTTTGTGAGCTGTGTGCAGGTGGACATTACACTCATCAATGTGAGTATAACAGAAACCGGCCAAATTTCAGCTGGGACTACAATCAGAGTGGTATGGAGCAATTCCAATATCCATCCTACCCGCTCCAAAATCAGCAGTTTGAAGATGAGCCATACAATCCAGGGGGAATTCAGCAGCAACAGGGGCAACAATTTCAGCATCAGTATGCCCCAGTGCATCAACACTTTCAACCTCCTGAATTTCAGCAGCAGCAATTTCAGACTTGGTCTATCCAACAGTCGACCGAAGAAGCTGAATTAGAAGAATTGAGGTTGATGGCTAAAAGCAATGCATTGTCTCTCCAGAGAATAGGAGATCAGATTGCTCAAATTGCAAATGCATTAAAAACATTGAATCAAATTGCAAGTGACACAGAATGCCTAGCTGTAGAGGAGGAGGACAAGAACCTTCCTATCAGTCTTGACTGGCCTTTCTTAGCCACGGGTGAGACCATGATCGAAGTTCAGGAAGGAGAGTCTGAGGGCAAAGATGGGGAAGAAGCAGAACATGAACCTGATAAGGAAGCAGAGTCGGAGGCAACCCAATCAGAAAATTCAGAATGTCCAGAAAATTCGATTCTGAATAATCAGCCGCAACCACTTCCTTTGCAATCTCAAAATTTTGAAGAATCAGCCCAAGATCAAGAAAATTCCAAGGCTCAAGCGGCTATGTTATTTCCTTCGAAGGATGAAGAGTGTCTCAGTGTGGAAGATGATGAATTAGAAGAGCATGTTCAGTTGTTGAATGCCGCTCCGTTGCAATCTGACTTCGACCAGCTGGAGGCCGAAGAGGAAAAGAGCATCACTCCTGTTGACAAATCTACTTCGGAGAAGACTACAGAGATTGTCCAAATCAATTTTCCTCCTCCATATCCACAAGGGCTTCAGAAGCAAACTCTAGCCATGAATTTACCGACGGAGGATGAGGAGTGTTTTAGCTTGAAATTGGTTGATGCAGGGCAGAGTAAAAAGTATGACACGGAGAAGGAGAAGGCAAAGCATGGCCAACTGAGGATTACAGGGCCTTGGTTAATGGGGCTACGTATTCCACATAAGTTGCTTGGAGTGGAAGATCTCTGGAATTCTCAGGTGCGCCTTAAGCCATCAATTGAAGGAGCTCCCGAACTCGAGCTCAAAACATTGCTAGTTCACCTGGGGTATGTTTCTTGTAATTCAAATCCTTTGCTTGCTATTGTTATTGCTGCTAACTTTTCAGGTAGGCGGGAGAATGTTGTTAAGAGATCTTGTGAGGAGCGAATACGGGTAAAGCTTGTCGTCAATGACGTTGCTCCGAAGAAGATCATTAAATGGCCTTATAGAGTTACGGTGCAGAAATTTTTCAAGAGGAAAATCGTGGCCAAGTCTAGCTAAAGACGTTAAAGAAAGGCGCTTCGTGGGAGGCAACCCATGATTTCTTGCTTTTGAATAAAACAACAGTTGTGTTGGAGCCTCCACGTCTATCCACCACCAGACACACCACCCGAGGAGGGTGGAGATGCCGGCGTGTAGGGGAGTATCTCTTGTACCCTTTTAATTTACCTTCAATGAGGACATTGCAATTTTTAAGTTTGGGGGTGATTTGGGGGATAGTAGTTGTATGTATTGTTGTATTTTGTGGTCATATAGGATATCATGTTGCATAGTAGTGATAGTTCATGCATGATTGTTATGTTCGTATTATCTACGTGTGTTCATATAGGACATTTTGTTTTATTGTCGTATACCATGTGAGTTTTCATTTAGTTGCATTTTCATGGCATGCATATTTCATGATCCCTTAGGACGAGTTGATTCTGATTGATAGGTGGATGTTGATTTGGGTGTGATGATGATGAGTAGAGGGCTGATTTATAGTTTCTATGAAATTGACTTGCATGTTACGGGAACAAAATTTATTACACAGTCTCATTGGGGTGCTGTTGGGCTAGGTTAGGGTCATGCCTGTGGGATGTTTTGAGATTTAATCACTTGTTTATATTTAGAATTTTCGTTATTCCCTTTATAGCGTAGGAACATTAAAGTCTAAGTTTGGGGGAAACCAGGAATTTTCATGCTAGTTGTTAATATTTGTCAATAAAGGCTAGGCGTCAAATGGCTAGTAGCCAGCTCATATTTATATGAGTAGTCTAGGGTTGGAAATGAGAAAGGCTCATTCCAGATTGCATATAAAAAAAAAAAAAAAAAGAAAGAAAAAGAGAAAAAAGAAAAAAAAAGAGTCATATAAATAATTTAAATGCAAAATTAACCAGAGTGAGCTCTTTAATACTCGAGTAATTAAGTCTGAGGATGAGGAGTCAAAAACTTGTTCGCACTTATTCACGCAAGAGAACGTGGTCAACAAGTAATATAGAGTAAATAGGATTCGTTCCCACAGAGACTCAAATTGTTCGTTATGTTCACTTATGCACCAGCTTATGATTTACACTCACTGCTAAGACAATCACAATATTGGTTTGATTTAACTAATGATTAATTACCAACTAAGCCAATTACGAGAAAATAACTTAACTATAACTTTATAATAAACAAACATGGGATTTCAATTTCATTTACTACTTCATCTAGAATCTTATGCCCTTTAGCCTAGCATGTGACCGAGTTGATTACTGATTAGATGCACTAAACTGATACATACCAACTTTCGTTGTGCATATACCATCCTACTGATCATCCACAATTGATAGAAGTCAAGTAGTCACCAAATATGTGTAGTCCCTATATGTCTATAGCAATTGAACACATACCGGTTGAAAATCAAGCACCCATTAAACCACATAGTCGATGCAAGACGGTTAGAATTACATCACAAATTAATACATGTTCTTCACATGCAAAAACCTATGCTAGCATGAATTGTTCTAAACCCTAGATCCACTTTCGCATTCACTAGGATTAAACAAACAATTACAAGTGTTCGCGACGCACTTATAACGAATAAGCATAAACATACTAGGCAATCAATACATTCAATCACACACCAAGGCATAAATAACACTCAATTACTAGAATCCATAGAAAAATCCATTAAAACCCCATGACAACGAATTAGCCCATAATTGACCTAATTGTCATCATGGGTTCTTTGGAAAACATAATTCTAAAATCAACAAATAAAAATAAAGAAGAAGAAATAAGGTTTAGAATTAAATCCCCACAATAGAAGAATACAAAGGTTTCAAGAATAATCCTTGCTTGTCACTAGCTTGGAGGAATTCCTTCTCCTTTTCTCTCTTCCCAAGAACTAGGTTATATTACGTAACGTATGTATATTATGATCACAAGGGTTGGATGTTGATATAGGCTTTTTCTCCCACTTACCCAATAAGAAAAATACCTAAAATACAACTTGGAAACGATTTTTGTGTCAAAAACCACTTAAAATACAATTTCAGATCGAATAAGGGCAAAACTGGAAAATCAGCGCGACCCCGAGCACTTTGCTCCAAACTGGCGCAGTTTGCTCAGGCAAATTCTGGTCCCTGGCGCAGACTGCCCAAGAATGGCGCAGTCTGCCCAGCCCTCTTCTGGAAACGTTTTTTTCTCCTTCGTTTTTTAGCTTTTTCTCCTTCGTTTTTGCTCCGTTTGCTCCCGTTCTTTTTGCATTCTCTTCCATTTTCAATCCTCTATGCTTGGAATCCTCATGGTGAACCATAACAAGACTCCATTCTATATTATTAAGCCCGAATCCAACTCCAAAAGTAACGGAAACAACGATCTTAATCAACATTATTCCAACCCTGCACAATTAAACAAACACATCAAAACTACCACAATCTTGAGGTCAAAGCAATCAATTTAAGCCGAATTAGAATGTTCCAAGTGGATATAAAATCCACTTATCAGTCGCCTAGCCCATCGAAAGAATTGAAGTTGTGATGTTTGATGTCTTTTTAACGGGGCTCAGCCTCCAGCCTTATGGTAAATGGTGTTCCGCCCAGCTCTTACTCGCTATTACCCTCTATCTTTTTCTTGAGTTCCATGATGGTACGCAACATATATGCGTTTGTTGGTTGTGCACTGTCGACCTCTTTTGGATGGACAGGGGATCGTTCTCTTTTTCTTTGTTTTTCGTATTCAGTTAAGACTTTTTCATAGGCGGCCTTTTTGTCTACAATCACCTTTCTCAGGTCTCTCTGCTTTCTATTTTCTTCCCATGTTTCGGGTTGGTGATGGTTTTTATTGTGCCTCTCATGATTCGTGTCCTGAGATGAGCCTAGGAGGGAAAAGGCAGAATTCGCCCTTCGAGGCCGGCTGTGTGCCTCACTTTGGTCATCGTGTGGATTTGCTTGGGAATCTTTTTGCTCTGGTGGTTGCCCTTGGCCCTGTTGTGGGAAAGCCGAGGCTATCTGCATGAGTAAATCGATTTGTTGTTGATTATAGCCCGTCATATTAAGGCTAAGGACTTGTTCGTGGTTGTCTCCCCGAGGGGGGTTTATTTGTATGCGGTGGTCTAGGTTTAACAGCGGGTTAGGCGGTGGAACGCCGGTTGTGTTCCCCTCTCTCTCTATTGGTGGTTGCTCGTCTGGGTTTGCCGTTGTAGTGGTGCCCTTAGATCTGGTGTTATGGGCCATTTTAGTAGCGTGTATTCTGATTTTTGGGGTTGCTGGGTTTGTATTTTGTCTTGTGGAGGTAGTTGTTTTGGTAGAACAGGCGAGGGATTTCTCTTCAAGAAAAAACCCCCTCCTTCTAGCGCCAAATGATAACTCCCGCGGTTGATTAGAGGCTTCCGACTACTGTTCCGGGATGTTTCACCTGAGTTTGGGTATCTGCAAAACAATGCTTGCCCGGGGGTGGTGGCCGTGAAGCACCTCCGGTGTAAGAATCAGTAATCGGAAATAATAATAATCAAGCTGGTAAGAGTGTATCTCATGTGAAGAATATGTAGAGAGCTTTTGTATTGCTAAATGGGGGTATTTATAGGCTAGGCCTTCCAGTCACTGTAGGCCACTTGGTAGCCGCAAAAACTATAGTGAGTCGCTAAAGCTACAGTGACCGGTGTGACCCTTCCAGACACACCGCCATTCTGCAACTGCGCGCTGTTCTGCTCAGAGTTTTTCTGCTACAACTGGATGTTCTTGTGTTCCCTTGAATAGTCTATTGTCCCCTGTCTTGTAGAGCAAGATAGCAAGATATTTTGTACAAGAGTATTTTTCTAATGATATTTATTGTCAAGTTGAGTAATTTAGGAAACTAAATATCGTATGACACGTGTATGATATGACAAGTGTTGTATTGTAGGCGGGCACCTACTCGCAGGCACGTGCCCGGTGAGTGGACCGTCTCTACAACGGGTACCTGTCAAGCTGGTAAGAGTGTATCTGATGTGAAGAATATGTAGAGAGCTTTTGTATTGCTAAATGGGGGTATTTATAGGCTAGGCCTTTCAGTCACTGTAGGCCACTTGATAGCCGCAAAAACTACAGTGAGCCGCTAAAGCTATAGTGACCGGTGTGACCCTTCCTGACACGCCGCCATTCTGCAACTGCGCGCTGTTCTGCTCAGAGTTTGTCTGCTACAACTGGATGTCCTTGTGTTCCCTTGAATAGTCTATTGTCCCCTGTCTTGTAGAGCAAGATAGCAAGATATTTTGTACAAGAGTATTTTTCTAATGATATTTATTGTCAAGTTGAGTAATTTAGGAAACTAAATATCTTATGACACGTGTATGATATGACAAGTGGTTGTATTGTAGGCGGGCACCTACTCGCAGGCGCGTGCCCGGTGAGTGGACCGTCTCTACAACGGGTACCTGTCAGAAATAAACTTTACTTAAGAATGTTTAGTATCTACCTACATGCTCCGATCTTATAATTTACAATGTGTCATGTCTCTTAAGATTAATAAGAACCCTTCAGATGATCATGGAAGTCATGCTGACAGCGCGGAATGTTAAGCTAAGGTATTATAGTATATGATCTAATTATATATTTCTTGCACTAACATTTTTAAATTTTAGAAAACTCGTTTACTTAACATGGTATAAGCGTAAAGCTAAGGTAAAATCCGGAGATCTTGTGCCTCCCAGAATAATTAACAAACACGTAGATAATTAAGTACTATACGCACATAACTTGTAGTAACTGTATGATTGGATTTTTTATCGAATTCATTTTACAACTACAGAACTTGAAGGCTCTTTGAATTTTACAATATAAATAATCTAGTGAAAGGTTTAGGACCCTACAACCATGCCCTCTGTCAAAGGTCAATCTTGACCGGTAGATATATTTGAGAGTTTCCATCAAGTTTAAGCTGCAGTCATGGTGGGGGAAAGGCCGAGGGGTATTTACTGTTGGGAATAATGACTAAAACAGCAACATAGAGGCAGTTATATATCGTATTTAACAAGTTAAGGCCAAGCAAACAATTAACGAAACAAAACACGAAGGTAAAAAGCATGCATATCAGTAACTGAAAGAACAAAGGAAAGTCAGAAAACATACCAGTAGCCATAGCTATATCAGTATGTAAAACAAATATGTAACACAGCTGAGTCGTCAGGATTTGCACGAAACACCCGACTGCTCTTGAAGAGATAATTGCCCCCACTTACACTGTGTCAGGACTTGGCAATATTCTTCCAGGATAAAACAGCTCCGAGTTTAGATGGTCACAGTAACCAGAAAAACTCAACTTCGACTAACACCTCAGTCGCCAGAAAAACCTACGAACTGTATATAGAGGGAGGGCAGAGTGTGTAGAGAGAATAACAGAGAATGTATGGTGTGATACGTAAGTGTATATAAAATCAGTAGCTTAGCTCTCTATTTATAGGAGAGGCCAAACGTAACTGATACCACCCTCATCAATATTGTAACCCCCATTCCATTTAATAAAAATGAAACGGTCGATTTAATATAATCAAAACGGCTGTAACAGCTGATTTATATTAAATAAATCGTAACAGTTACGTATATATATTATCCACACATATCAGTTTTATTTTAATTATACGAATATATTCAATATATATATTGTAATAACCCGAATTTTCAGAAAATGATTTTTAATATTATTTTAAGAATATTAATGTTTTTCCTAAAATGAGGAGGAATTTTTATTTTATTTTATTGTTCATTATTCCAGTTCAAGGAATTTCAAAAGCGAATTATTTAATTATTGTCTGGTTTAGTATTATTATGAACTATATTATGTGATTATTGTTGGAAGGTGGAATGTATGTGAAGTTGTGTTTATGTGTTTATATGATGATTTGTGTGAGCTGTGAAGGCTGATGTATTTTATTTATATTTTTGAGGATTTAAATATATTTAAATCATGCATTTTGATCCTTTGTTAATTTTATAAAATTATCGGAGGAATTAAAAATCATGAAATCTCTTGTAAAATTATCTTTATATATTTATTGAGTTTTTAAAAGTGTTGGGTGGATTAATTTGGGTGATTGAGTATTTTAAAATGATTTTAGGAGTTTTATTGTATTTAAAGGATCAAAATTTTGAAAATTCATATTTAATTCATTTTTGATCCGAAAAATATTTCGAAAATATGTACGTGCTTGTAATTTTATATTCTTGATTTTAAAAATGAAAAGTTTAATTTTCCGAAATTTTTATTTAATTTCGATTTATAAAAATGGTTTATTTGTTTTAAAATGAGTAAGAAGTGTTGTAATTGGGCCCGGAATGAATTATAGTAGTAATATTAGTATTGGGCTAAGCCCAATTAAAACACAAACACACACGCAGAAACAAGTAATCGGGGAGAGAGAAAGAAGGGAAAAGAAAAGAGGGGAAAAATTAGGGATTTGAAATTGAATTGGGGGTTTTCAATTGGGGCTAATACGTACATATGTGTGTGTATATACTCGTGTGTATATGTGTGTGACTAAAGTGCAAGTAGCGGGTGCAGAGAAAGGGGGAAGGAGGAGACAGCGGGGAGAGGACGGGAGGCCGCCCCACCGCGCGCGGCGGTGGCCGGCGGTGGCGGTCGGAGCAGCAACAGGTCGCGGGTGGGCAGCAACGCAGCTGTGGTGTGGTGGCGAGCTGTCAAGGCGAGGGTGGCGCAGAAAATGGGAGAGAGAGAGAGAGAGGGGGAGAGAGAGAGAGAGAGAGAGATGGAGGAAGAGATTCGGGGAATTATTCGTCGGAAGGTATAATTGTTTTCGTGTTTTAATTATGTAATCTTCGTATAAAATTCGTAGTAAATTTGAGTTTGATTATGTAATTGTTGTGATTGAATTAGTATAAATTGTGATATTATCGTTGTAATTGTATTGATTTAAATTGCGAGTTAATTATTAATTTCGTAATTAGATTAATGTAGTAAGTTAAGAATATTAGTTGAATTTCCGTATTTAATTCGGAGGAGTATAATTGCTATTTATAATTGTGGTGATTTAATTGGAGTTAAATTGTGAGTATATAGCTTAATTGTAGTAGTTTAATTATTAAATTAGTATTTGTTGCAATTTTATTAATTGTGAAATTTCGAGTATTGTTTAGTTGTTGTAAGTTTAATTAAATTTAAATTGTGAGTTAATTGTTAATTAATGGTAAGTTAAGTTGCTAATTATAATGGTTGGGATTAGTCGTGGGCCCAATTATATGTTCGGGTTCTGTGATTGTTAATTGATAACTACTAATTGCCTATTGTTATTGTTATATAATATGTGGAGTTTATATGAGTTACTAGTTGTAAATGTGTAAGTGCTAAATGCTAATTGTCGTAAGTCAAGCTAAAGTATGTGTTAAATGCCTTAATTGACAATTACTTGGTGTTGGATTATATATGGTTAAATGGTTATTGGTCATGTATATCGGTTTTACTTATGTAAGTCGAATTATGGATATTGGTGGATTGGTAATGTTGGTATTATTTGTGGAATTTATACGAGTGACTAAATGGTAAGTATGGAAATACGTGATACATGTTAAATGTTAGAATTTTATAATAATTAGAATTGTGCTAGGGGTTATGAGAAGATCACAAGTTTTTAAATGTCAATATTTAAAGGACTTGTGTAATTCTTTTCGACTAATCCCTAGGGCTTACGAATATCCATGATTAGCTATCACGAGTATAATTAATATACTTGAGTGATGTGATCATTGATATAGCGTAAGTAATAGTTAGTGCTAGGGGTTGTTCCCTAGGGCTTACGAACATCAATGATTGGTTGTCACGTGTATCATTAAAATGCGTGAGAAATACGATCATTGGTGTAGCGTAAGTAGTAGTGTTAATTATTATGTGCTAGGTGCCGCATGTCTGGGCGGATACTTTTCATTATTTGTTTACTTTTATGTTGCTGCAAGTTGAGGCAGCTTTTATTTTATCAAAAGCAGGGTTATAAATTGTTTTGTTGGCATGGAGGGGCTGAGCCCATAGTCCGATAAACGAATACTACATGCCGAAATTTTCTGAAAATCCCCTGCATTTAAATTTATTTAACTTATTTGATTTCAATGGTTTAAAGGTATGATTTGGGTGTTAACTGTTTATGTGTATATGTGTTAAGTGATTTATTTCGAGGATTTATGTGCTAAGTGATTTATTTCGAGGATTTATGTGTTAATTCAAGGATTATTTATAAACTTAGTTTTGTCATAGAATGACACTAGTATTATAATTGTATATGTTAAGTGAAGTTGACTAAATGTGTTATGTGCATTAATTGGTATTTGAGTAGTCAGCTATAGGGATAACAACTATAGTACGACTTTAGGTGACTCAGTGGTAATTCTGAATTGTGTCTACTCGAGATACGAGGTTGGACTGACGCGTGATCGTAACTATTTCGGTACCATTAGGGCGTGATCAAGTGGAGCAACGTGTATCAAAAAGGAAGGATCGAGGCGTCGTGTAAAGTTCATGGAACTACTTGGGCGAAACGCCAAGAATTTATTCGCGCTGTTCTGTCTGGTGCTAAGGACCAGAGGCAAGTTTATTTATACATACTCTATCGTTCAGAGTATATTTATTTTAAAATATATGAAATGTGTGGAATAAGACTTCAGTCCATATTTGCATGATTTCTTCTATCTTTATCTTGATAAATTGTTTACTTTTAAGTAAAATGGTTTGACTTGAAATATATGTGATATGAAGAGAGTGATATACTATAAAAGAGTAAAATGATAAGGGAAGGAATGGTATCAGTTGTTATTATGGTTATTTTTATGATATTATGTTATCAGTTGATATCTAAAGTTATTTTGTAATATTACCGTTATGTGTAAATTGAGGATATTTGAGTTCTAAACTGTTTCAGACGTTATTAATAAATTTTTTGTTATATAAGGGGACAAGGGTTGAGGTTTACAGATTTTCTTAAAAAGGGATTTACATGTTAAGTATTTTAGTTGGTGTAATTTAAATGTATGGATATATGAATGGAAAAGTGGAAGGGGTTATCTTGAGAGGTATATTTTCGAAAACCCGGACAAAGTTTTTAGAAAGAATTTCGCAATAATTAACCTAATGGCAACATCACCAATAAACTAGTGTTTATTTAATTATTAGATACCTCTCGAAGCATCTACTAATTAAATAAACCTTATTCGGCTAATTAAATTTATTTAATTAGATGAATATTATTTTTAAAATATTTTCTTAAAATCGCTTTGTTCCGGAATAATAATAAAGATATTTCGATGGTTATGAATGAGACATTTTTGGTTAAAAATGTCTGGAATGATATTGATAAATGTTATTTTAATGGTTATTTAATTCAATGAATATTAATTATAATATTCATTTTAAAAGGGATTATTGAATAGTTATTCTTTAGATATTCTAAGTATTCTAAGGGTGATTAAATATTGTTAAAAGGGTGTTTAAGGAATTTCATAGTGAACTGAATGTACGTCTTGAATTGATACACTGATGATATATCTTTATAAATGTTTTCAAATGGTTATAATGTGAAATGGAAATGGAAATGTGAAATGTGAAATGGAAATGGAAATTGAAATGGAAAAATGTGGAATGGTATTTGTATAAATTGAATAATGATCTTATAAAAAGGGGAATAGCAACAAACTTGCATAAGAGGCTATGTCAGGGCTGTGTGCGACATAGTCTAACATTCATGATTCGGCACGAAGATGCCAAGGGAGGATGTTAGCAGGTGGCCTTCCTCCAGGAGGATGTTAGCAGGTGGCCTTCCTCCAGGGATGATGTTAGTAGGTGGCCTTCATTCCTTCTACTAGTAGTAAACAGAGAGCGGATACGGTCAGGCGACTGATCATCGTCCTACGTATCTGGCGCCAGTATATATCCCCAAAAGATTAAAAGAAAGAATTGAGAATGGTTTTCAGATTTCTATACTGAAAACAGAAAAATGATATGAAATGATGGAATTATTGTTACAGATGAAGAGAAACTGATATTTTGTTAAACCCTAGTAATAACTTGTTGAGCAATTCTTTCGCTCATACTTGCTTGTTTTCAAATATTAACTTTTCAGAGGAAGGTAGCCGGACGAGGTTATCTGCATGGCTTAGATGAAGCGGGCAGCGTGCCTTTGTGAAGACGTTATGATCTAGAAAGTTTATATCTGGAGTAAGTTATATGTAAGTATATTGATGTTTAATATATATGTTACTTTGCGCAAAATAGTATTAGTTGCTGGTGTACTTCTCAACGAAGTTATACTAGTAGTAAGGAGTTGATTCTTGTTTCTAGCCCTATAACCTAAAAGATGCTTGGTGGTTGGGGTCTCAAATGTTGAAACTCAATTATTAATGATTATAGATGGTTTAATGTGGTTAAACAGTTGATTTGTTATTAAGGTTTTCCGTGTGACGACCAAATCCCTGACCCCGGATTTGGGGGCGTTACAGTTTGGTATCAGAGCTGAGGTTATAGTAAACTAGAAACGAGAGTGAGTAGGAGTGTGTATAGTTATGTGAGATCGTCGGAGCTCATGTAGAGTTCATGTTGGACTACCGGGTGTAGTGCCAATGATTAAGTTAAGATTTGAATGATATGTTGAAGGATATGTTGAGATAGAATTCCCTGCGATTATTAGTGTCGATGATTGAATCCTTAGTTACTATTACGAGTCGACGATGACGTAAGTTATCAAGCACCTTAGGGTGTGCCTGGAAAAGAACAGCTCTGGGATCGAACGATTATCCGTCAGAGGAGCCGACATAAAAGGCATCTGTGGAGACCTTGGCAATATCCCCATTGTTGAATCTTTTTGATTACCTCCCCAATCTATGAATAATTTGACATCTCTCTAAGAGAGAATTGTGATAAAGGATATATTTCCTCTTCCAAGTTATTCTTTAATACTTGTGTTAAGCCATATTAAATTTCAATTGTTCCAGAAGCTGTCATTATCCCTACCTTCAGGTTTTCGAAGCCCTATCGAGTGATATTATTTCAAACTTCCACTTTTCTTCATTAGTGGATAATTCAATGGTGATATAGCACCACTTGCTTGTTGAATACCAGTATCTTTCTGGTTATCCTTTTCTTTGGAAATCGCGCCTTGGAAATTGTTCGATTTTAATCCAAGGTGTCCCTTTGATAATTAATTGTCAGAAGATGATTATTATTGACTTGACTTTGAATTGCTTTCATACTTCTCAACTTCCACTGAGACGAACAACCCTATACATATAGGGGCCACGAGGACTATCTGTCTGTGTGATAGAAGTCTGATGGGACGCCATCACTTGTGAGTTGTGAAATACAAGAAGGCTAATTACCTTTAGTAATGTCTTAACTGAGACACGCAACGTGAGTTCTTATGATCATATTGATCTCTCGGTAAATTCTCTTATTTCCAATAAGGTTTGTTTCAAAACTCATAATCCTATGGTCACCAGTGGGTGACATTTGTCTTGATATGACAGCTATCTTTTCAAAGCTTCATGATTCTTGTTAACTCTAATAAATTTCAAGGGGATGCCAACCAGGTCGGACAACTCGAAATTCGCTGATAGAAGTTAGATTCGAATGGAATAGCCAAGAGCTGGAGCGAATCGCAAAACGAATAGAATATCAGTGGCATATTGATAGAATTAGTTCACTCTCTCTCAAGGATAGGATGATAATGGCAAGTTGGTCGACACATATATGTGAAAGGAATAGTGATGTGTCGGATAGATACCCTATAGTTGAATTGAGTTTTGGAGGAGTTGCTTATGAATGGATGTTATCTATGGTTTTGCAAAATAAGTATTGATGATGAAAGAGTTAAGGAATCCCAGTAGTGGCCTTAGCTGATTCCGTGGACGGAATCCTTTTAAGGGGGGTAGACTGTAATAACCCGAATTTTCAGAAAATGATTTTTAATATTATTTTAAGAATATTAATGTTTTTCCTAAAATGAGGAGGAATTTTTATTTTATTTTATTGTTCATTATTCCAGTTCAAGGAATTTCAAAAGCGAATTATTTAATTATTGTCTGGTTTAGTATTATTATGAACTATATTATGTGATTATTGTTGGAAGGTGGAATGTATGTGAAGTTGTGTTTATGTGTTTATATGATGATTTGTGTGAGCTGTGAAGGCTGATGTATTTTATTTATATTTTTGAGGATTTAAATATATTTAAATCATGCATTTTGATCCTTTGTTAATTTTATAAAATTATCGGAGGAATTAAAAATCATGAAATCTCTTGTAAAATTATCTTTATATATTTATTGAGTTTTTAAAAGTGTTGGGTGGATTAATTTGGGTGATTGAGTATTTTAAAATGATTTTAGGAGTTTTATTGTATTTAAAGGATCAAAACTTTGAAAATTCATATTTAATTCATTTTTGATCCGAAAAATATTTCGAAAATATGTACGTGCTTGTAATTTTATATTCTTGATTTTAAAAATGAAAAGTTTAATTTTCCGAAATTTTTATTTAATTTCGATTTATAAAAATGGTTTATTTGTTTTAAAATGAGTAAGAAGTGTTGTAATTGGGCCCGGAATGAATTATAGTAGTAATACTAGTATTGGGCTAAGCCCAATTAAAACACAAACACACACGCAGAAACAAGTAATCGGGGAGAGAGAAAGAAGGGAAAAGAAAAGAGGGGAAAAATTAGGGATTTGAAATTGAATTGGGGGTTTTCAATTGGGGCTAATACATACATATGTGTGTGTATATACTCGTGTGTATATGTGTGTGACTAAAGTGCAAGTAGCGGGTGCAGAGAAAGGGGGAAGGAGGAGACAGCGGGGAGAGGACGGGAGGCCGCCCCACCGCGCGCGGCGGTGGCCGGCGGTGGCGGTCGGAGCAGCAACAGGTCGCGGGTGGGCAGCAACGCAGCTGTGGTGTGGTGGCGAGCTGTCAAGGCGAGGGTGGCGCAGAAAATGGGAGAGAGAGAGAGAGAGAGAGAGAGGGGGAGAGAGAGAGAGAGAGAGAGAGATGGAGGAAGAGATTCGGGGAATTATTCGTCGGAAGGTATAATTGTTTTCGTGTTTTAATTATGTAATCTTCGTATAAAATTCGTAGTAAATTTGAGTTTGATTATGTAATTGTTGTGATTGAATTAGTATAAATTGTGATATTATCGTTGTAATTGTATTGATTTAAATTGCGAGTTAATTATTAATTTCGTAATTAGATTAATGTAGTAAGTTAAGAATATTAGTTGAATTTCCGTATTTAATTCGGAGGAGTATAATTGCTATTTATAATTGTGGTGATTTAATTGGAGTTAAATTGTGAGTATATAGCTTAATTGTAGTAGTTTAATTATTAAATTAGTATTTGTTGCAATTTTATTAATTGTGAAATTTCGAGTATTGTTTAGTTGTTGTAAGTTTAATTAAATTTAAATTGTGAGTTAATTGTTAATTAATGGTAAGTTAAGTTGCTAATTATAATGGTTGGGATTAGTCGTGGGCCCAATTATATGTTCGGGTTCTGTGATTGTTAATTGATAACTACTAATTGCCTATTGTTATTGTTATATAATATGTGGAGTTTATATGAGTTACTAGTTGTAAATGTGTAAGTGCTAAATGCTAATTGTCGTAAGTCGAGCTAAAGTATGTGTTAAATGCCTTAATTGACAATTACTTGGTGTTGGATTATATATGGTTAAATGGTTATTGGTCATGTATATCGGTTTTACTTATGTAAGTCGAATTATGGATATTGGTGGATTGGTAATGTTGGTATTATTTGTGGAATTTATACGAGTGACTAAATGGTAAGTATGGGAATACGTGATACATGTTAAATGTTAGAATTTTATAATAATTAGAATTGTGCTAGGGGTTATGAGAAGATCACAAGTTTTTAAATGTCAATATTTAAAGGACTTGTGTAATTCTTTTCGACTAATCCCTAGGGCTTACGAATATCCATGATTAGCTATCACGAGTATAATTAATATACTTGAGTGATGTGATCATTGATATAGCGTAAGTAATAGTTAGTGCTAGGGGTTGTTCCCTAGGGCTTACGAACATCAATGATTGGTTGTCACGTGTATCATTAAAATGCGTGAGAAATACGATCATTGGTGTAGCGTAAGTAGTAGTGTTAATTATTATGTGCTAGGTGCCGCATGTCTGGGCGGATACTTTTCATTATTTGTTTACTTTTATGTTGCTGCAAGTTGAGGCAGCTTTTATTTTATCAAAAGCAGGGTTATAAATTGTTTTGTTGGCATGGAGGGGCTGAGCCCATAGTCCGATAAACGAATACTACATGCCGAAATTTTCTGAAAATCCCCTGCATTTAAATTTATTTAACTTATTTGATTTCAATGGTTTAAAGGTATGATTTGGGTGTTAACTGTTTATGTGTATATGTGTTAAGTGATTTATTTCGAGGATTTATGTGCTAAGTGATTTATTTCGAGGATTTATGTGTTAATTCAAGGATTATTTATAAACTTAGTTTTGTCATAGAATGACACTAGTATTATAATTGTATATGTTAAGTGAAGTTGACTAAATGTGTTATGTGCATTAATTGGTATTTGAGTAGTCAGCTATAGGGATAACAACTATAGTACGACTTTAGGTGACTCAGTGGTAATTCTGAATTGTGTCTACTCGAGATACGAGGTTGGACTGACGCGTGATCGTAACTATTTCGGTACCATTAGGGCGTGATCAAGTGGAGCAACGTGTATCAAAAAGGAAGGATCGAGGCGTCGTGTAAAGTTCATGGAACTACTTGGGCGAAACGCCAAGAATTTATTCGCGCTGTTCTGTCTGGTGCTAAGGACCAGAGGCAAGTTTATTTATACATACTCTATCGTTCAGAGTATATTTATTTTAAAATATATGAAATGTGTGGAATAAGACTTCAGTCCATATTTGCATGATTTCTTCTATCTTTATCTTGATAAATTGTTTACTTTTAAGTAAAATGGTTTGACTTGAAATATATGTGATATGAAGAGAGTGATATACTATAAAAGAGTAAAATGATAAGGGAAGGAATGGTATCAGTTGTTATTATGGTTATTTTTATGATATTATGTTATCAGTTGATATCTAAAGTTATTTTGTAATATTACCGTTATGTGTAAATTGAGGATATTTGAGTTCTAAACTGTTTCAGACGTTATTAATAAATTTTTTGTTATATAAGGGGACAAGGGTTGAGGTTTACAGATTTTCTTAAAAAGGGATTTACATGTTAAGTATTTTAGTTGGTGTAATTTAAATGTATGGATATATGAATGGAAAAGTGGAAGGGGTTATCTTGAGAGGTATATTTTCGAAAACCCGGACAAAGTTTTTAGAAAGAATTTCGCAATAATTAACCTAATGGCAACATCACCAATAAACTAGTGTTTATTTAATTATTAGATACCTCTCGAAGCATCTACTAATTAAATAAACCTTATTCGGCTAATTAAATTTATTTAATTAGATGAATATTATTTTTAAAATATTTTCTTAAAATCGCTTTGTTCCGGAATAATAATAAAGATATTTCGATGGTTATGAATGAGACATTTTTGGTTAAAAATGTCTGGAATGATATTGATAAATGTTATTTTAATGGTTATTTAATTCAATGAATATTAATTATAATATTCATTTTAAAAGGGATTATTGAATAGTTATTCTTTAGATATTCTAAGTGTTCTAAGGGTGATTAAATATTGTTAAAAGGGTGTTTAAGGAATTTCATAGTGAACTGAATGTACGTCTTGAATTGATACACTGATGATATATCTTTATAAATGTTTTCAAATGGTTATAATGTGAAATGGAAATGGAAATGTGAAATGTGAAATGGAAATGGAAATTGAAATGGAAAAATGTGGAATGGTATTTGTATAAATTGAATAATGATCTTATAAAAAGGGGATTAGCAACAAACTTGCATAAGAGGCTATGTCAGGGCTGTGTGCAACATAGTCTAATATTCATGATTCGGCACGAAGATGCCAAGGGAGGATGTTAGCAGGTGGCCTTCCTCCAGGAGGATGTTAGCAGGTGGCCTTCCTCCAGGGATGATGTTAGTAGGTGGCCTTCATTCCTTCTACTAGTAGTAAACAGAGAGCGGATACGGTCAGGCGACTGATCATCGTCCTACGTATCTGGCGCCAGTATATATCCCCAAAAGATTAAAAGAAAGAATTGAGAATGGTTTTCAGATTTCTATACTGAAAACAGAAAAATGATATGAAATGATGGAATTATTGTTACAGATGAAGAGAAACTGATATTTTGTTAAACCCTAGTAATAACTTGCTGAGCAATTCTTTCGCTCATACTTGCTTGTTTTCAAATATTAACTTTTCAGAGGAAGGTAGCCGGACGAGGTTATCTGCATGGCTTAGATGAAGCGGGCAGCGTGCCTTTGTGAAGACGTTATGATCTAGAAAGTTTATATCTGGAGTAAGTTATATGTAAGTATATTGATGTGTAATATATATGTTACTTTGCGCAAAATAGTATTAGTTGCTGGTGTACTTCTCAACGAAGTTATACTAGTAGTAAGGAGTTGATTCTTGTTTCTAGCCCTATAACCTAAAAGATGCTTGGTGGTTGGGGTCTCAAATGTTGAAACTCAATTATTAATGATTATTGATGGTTTAATGTGGTTAAACAGTTGATTTGTTATTAAGGTTTTCCGTGTGACGACCAAATCCCTGACCCCGGATTTGGGGGCGTTACATATATATATTATCAAATTCTGACCCAGCATCAGGATCTGATCCATCAGGATTTTCGTCCGTCAGGATCTGTTGTCCATCAGCATTTGATCATCCATCAGGATCTGGTACCGTCAGGACTTGGTCCATCGGGATTTGATCATGCATCATGATCTGGTAGTACCTTTAGGATTTCATCAGGACTTGAGCCCATCAGTATTAGATGAAATTCTGACCCAGCATCAGGATCTAATCCATCAGGATTTTCGTCCGTCAGGATCTGTTGTCCATCAGCATTTGATCAGTCCATCAGGATCTGAGGACTTGAGCCCATCAGTATTAGATGAAATTCTGACCCATCATCAGGATCTGATCCATCAAGATTTTCGTCCGTCAGGATCTGTTGTCCATCAGCATTTGATCATCCATCAGGATCTGGTACCGTCAGGACTTGGTCCATCAGGATTTGATCATGCATCAGGATCTGGTAGTACCTTCAGGATTTCATCAGGACTTGAGCCCATCCAAGTACTGATCCCGAACGATATATATATATTTATTCAAATTAAAATATTATTTAAACACAGAAATAAAATCCCTCGCCCAGGTCGCCTCGCGAGACGCCGAGACATTCGCCCTTCGACCGAGCCGACCCGAGACGAGACGAGTCGTGGCGGGCGGCGGCGGCGCGCGTGTGTGTGTGCGCGCGTGGAGCACACAGTAACACCATGCACCATCATACACCTTAGTAGTTGTACACTACCCATGTGTGTGATTCTATATAAAGCCAACAACCCCCTTTAATTATTTCAATGTGGGACAAATACACATTCTCATTTTCAAGCTCTTTCAAGCTACTAACTTCAACTCTATTTCTCTATGGGTTTCACTAAGAAAATTACTTAGACCCATATATGAAAATTTAAGTTCCCATATCTAGGAACAATTTCCAATCGTTAAAATCCAAAATTAACTTCAAGAACATAAAATACTTATGCTCTAAAACTCCATTTTCTAACATTTACATAGATAAGTAGACATTGTTTTTCTACACGTTTTAAGGCATGTGAGGGAGTGCATAAAGAGCGATCGAGGGGTCTTTGCCCGCGTTCCCCGTCTCGTAACCATGTACCCTTGACAATCTTAGAGTGTTTGACACCAAGTGCAGGGACACATTAACGATTGGAATGTTGTGTTGTTAATGAGGCGCGTTTTGCAATAATTGACGTACAAGGTTCAGTTCATATAGTAAATCAAGTGGCTTGTCAGTTTTTCAGGATAATACTAATGTCCCCCATTAGTATAAAGGTGTGTGCTAGTTCATATATATATCTCTTGTTACAAGATTTGACCAACTTTTACAAAGGTAGAAGGCCATAATTAATGAAAGGAATCACTTGCAAAAAATGAAGTGAAGTATAACAAAGGTAACATATTTATAATTCCTGCAAATATAAGTAGCTTAAAGGCAACATATATAAATTTTACTAATTAATGAAGGAGAAGTAATATGTAAAAATCTTAATAGATCTTCAACTCAAGCCTCAAGGTGGTGTTGGAATCAATGCACGGAATGGGAGAACAAAAGTACAAAACAGATGTAGAATATGAGCTCCGTAACATAATTCGGTCTTGTCATCACTTTTAGCTCACTCAATATTATCCAAGAATGGATACTAAGCTAATAGGATGTTGGCCTATCTATCACAATTTGAAAGAAAATGGTTCCAAATATCACACCTCAAAAACTTGGTCCCAAATATCACTCCAAAATATAGTATAATATAGCGTTTCTATATTTGTTTTCTTTTTTTTTTTGGAAACGCTAATGCGTCTAGCATTATGGGGGTTAGTTATTTTTTTTTTGTTAAAACGCAAGTTCATCCTGTGTTTTGGAAGAAACGCCAGTTGATGACGCCACTTTATGTGGCGTTTGGGTGTTTTTTACTTTTTTTTTTTTGTCTTTTTTTTCCTTGTTTTTTTTTTTTGTTTTCTTCTAAATATATAATTGTAAAAAAATATTTAAAAACTAATTTATAAATGGTCAATTAAAATATAAATTTATTGTAATAACCCGGATTTTTCAAGAAATGATTTTATTATTATTTCAATAATGATAATGTTTTCCTAAAATGAGGAGGAATTTTTTTTTTTTAATTATTTAATTATTTTCGGTTAAGTGGAACCGGGACCCTTTTAAAAAATTTTATGGACCAAGTAGATATCTCGAGTCAATAAATTATTTGGATAAAGATTTAATTTTGGAATGTGAAATTATTCAGTAAAGATTTTATTTTAAATTATTGAATAAGTTAGAGATTTTAAAATTCTTAGAAAATGTTTATTTTAATTATTTGAGGATTTGCAAAAATTACTTGATTAATATATAAAATCAAGGATTTGAGATTTTACTAAAACAATAATGTTTGTAGTATTTTTATAAAGCCCTTTAAATTGTGATTTATGAATCACAATTATTATTTCTATGAATTGTTTTTATAAATTATTATTGATTTGTAAAATGCATATCAATTTAGAAAATTTAGATTTAATTCTAATTCTTTCGCCAAAAGTCTTTAAAAATATTCTAGTATTTAATTATGCTAAAAATTTTATTTTTACAAATTAGAGTTATTAGTGTAAAATATTATTTAAAGTGTGTAGTGATTAAATGTATTACTTTTTGAATAGTGTTGGGCTTGAGCCCATTAGGGTTAAAAACACACAACAGATACATACACACATGAGAAACGGACACAGCCGCACAAAAATAGATCGGGGAGGGGGAAGAAATCAGTGGGGGGGAGAGAAGAGGAGAGAAGAGGGATTTGGGGGTTTTGATTATATACCCACATATATACATACATATAAGCGTGTGTATATGCTATGTATGTGTATATATTTCGGTGTATGAGCAGCGGGAGAGTTGTGTGTGCAGTGGGTGCGCGCGAAGTCGACCGGAGAAGCAGTGGCGACCGGAGTGTAGAGTCGCCGGAGTTGTGCTGAGGGGCGAGTCACGCAGCAGCAGTAGCAGGGGGGCAGGCGCGCGATTGTGCAGTGAGGGAAGGGACCAGCGATATTGTGAGAGAGAGAGAGAGAGAGATAGAGAGAGAGAGAGAGAGAGATGGGGGAGATTGGTTTTCGGTGGGTTGACTTTCCGGTGCGTCAAATCGAAATCGAAAGGGGTATAATTTCGTAAATCCAATTATTTAATTCTCGTATGAAATTAGATGTAATTGTTATATATTGTTAAATTGTAGTTATTTAATTAATTAGTTGTCGTAATTTAATTAGATTTAAATTGCGAGTTTAATTGTTAATTTTCATGATTTAATTCGGAGAGCATAGATAATTATAATTATTGTGTTTAATTATGAGTCCGATTAAATGTTCGAGTTAATAAATTGTTAATTGTTAATTGTTAAATTGTTATTTGCTAATTGGACTTGTGAGATATTGTTTAAGCTCCATGATTAATTCGGAGAGTTTAATGATTAATTTATAATTATTGGATTAATTGTGAGTCGGATAATATATTCGGGTTAGTTGTCAAGTAATTGTTAAGTGTTAATTGCTAATTGTTAATTGTTAGTGAGTAATTATGAGTTGTCGGATAATATGTGGAGTTACATGGTTTGACTAATTGTAAATTCTTATGTGCTAAATGATCTTAGTGATTAAAGTTAAAGTATTTTAGTGGATAAATTGCTAATTGTAATAGTTATTGTTATAGGAGGTGTAATTATATGAATGGCTAATTGGCTAAGTGCTAAATGGTATGAATCAAGTTATAGTATATGTTGATAGTATAAGTGCCAACTACGTGGTGTTGGCTTAAATGTGGATAAACTTAGTTTACTTTCCTTACATGTTGAGGTGCCGCATGTCTGGGCGGGTACTTTTCCTTATGTGCTAGTTGCCGCATGTCTGGGCGGGTACTTTTCCTTATGTGCTAGTTGCCGCATGTCTGGGCGGGTACTTTTCTTACTTGTTTACTTTGCTGCAAGTTGAGGCAGCTTTATTTTTATTTAAAACAGGGTTGAAATGTTTTGATTGGCATGGAGGGGCTGAGCCCATAGTCCGATAAACGAATACTACATGCCGAAATTTTCTAAAAATCCCCTGCATTTTTATTTATTTAACTTATTTGATTTCAAGGGTTTAAAGGTATGATTTGGGTGTTAACTGTTTATGTGTATATGTGTTAAGTGAATTAATTCGAGGATTATGTGCTAATTCGAGGATTAAATATGTCTTGAAGATTAAATGGGTATTATGAGTCTTTATCGAGGGCTAAGTATGTTTTGAGGATTACTTGTTAATTAACTTGTGACAAGAGTATGTCAATAGTATTATGGTCAAAAGTGTTAAGTGGAGTTTTGACTAAGTGTTATAACTGTGTAGTGTTATGATGTGTTAGCACCAGGAAATGTCTACTTTAAAAAGGGGACTTTTCCATTTCTTTTCTTTACTATAATATGTTATGTGCAATAAGTGGTATTAGAATAGGCAACTATAGGGAGGACACCTATAGTTTGACTTTATGTTATTTAGTGATAATCCCGAGTTGTGTCTACTCGATATACGAGGTAGGACTGACACGCACTCATAACTATTTCAGTACCATTAGGGCGAAATCAAATTGGAGCGACGTGCATTCAAAAAGGAAGATCGAGACGTCAGGTAAGGTCCATGGAATTACTTGGACGAGGTGCGAAGGATTTGTTCGCGGTTTCTATTTTCTGCTAAGGACCAGAGGCAAGTTTATTTACACATACTCTATCGTTCAGAGTATACCTATTTTGAATTATATAAAATGTGCGGAAAAAGGTTTCAATCCCTAATTGTGAGTTTTTAATCTTGTGCTCCTCCTTCCAAATCATTTTATTCTTGACTTTGCTAGCGATACTAAATTCTTCTCGTGCAATAATCAAAACCCATGACTTATAATACTGTCGATGGACGGTGACATTCTTATGGTTCTACATCTCGATTTATATGTTGTATATTTATAAACTTTTGTAATGTGGTAGAGGACTATATGTTATGAGGTATATATAGATACATATACGTATATATGGAACTACGTGGTAAAGGCTCCGAGGGTAGAGCGTGTATTGAGTTATCGAACTTAGCCCGCGTGTCGGGGCTATTTTGTATTGTATGTTTTCGAAAACCCGGGCAAAGCTTTTAAAAAGAATTTCGCAATAATTAACCTAAAGGCAACATCACCAATAAACCAGTGTTTATTTAATTAATAGATGCTCCTGAAAGCATTTACTAATTAAATAGATCTCATTCGCCTAATTAAATTTATTTAATTAGATGAATATCATTTTCAAAACGCTTTCTTAAAATCACTTTGTCCCGGAGAAATAATAAAACAATTTAATGGAGTGATTCTATCTAGTATATTATTTATCGGAGATAGTTTATTTTCAATACGGATTAAAGATATTCCAATGGTTATAAATTGGTTACTTTCAGCTTAAAACAGCTAGATTGATATCGATATATGTTATTTGAATGCTTATTTAATTCGATGAATATTAATTATAATATTCATTAAGAAACAAAAAAGAGAAGAGAAGAAGGATTCTCATGCTTATTAATTATTCCTTATTGACCGAGAGTCAGTAGTAGTTATTTGATAAAGTGGCTAAAGTTTGGAGACTGCTGGAGAGATTGTGTCTTGATTTTGATTAGAAACATTCCAAGAGTTGTATTTGGGTGTTTTGAGGTTATTAAATATTCCAGTATTAATAGTAAATATTATTTGAATATTACTTAATAAATGAATATTAATTTGAGTATTCTTTTAAAAAGGGATTATTGAATATTTATTATTTGTTACATAGTAGTCAAATACTTATTAAATACTCTAAGTGTTTTGAAGGTTATAAAACACTATTTAAAGGTTGTCTAAGGACTTTCATAGTCATTTAAAATATTATATTTTGAATCTATCTAGGTAAGTTACTTTTCAAGAACTTATATATATATATGGAATTACCCTGTTGTGGTTACAAGCTTTATGCGTACCATTTTCCACGTGTGATCACAAAACCCTGTGTCGAGATTGATATCGGTACAAGTGTATATCTATACTTGAACTCTTTTGAACTCAAAACATTTTCGAAAACCCCCGGTCAGGTTTTACTCTCTTGCTCGTTTTTCAAGAAATTATCGGTCGACTGAAGTCGAACTTCAACTACTCAAGTTTTCTATCAAAATGATTTTGACAAGAAAAGAAAAAGGGGACTCTGGCAGGTGTGGGAATCGTTGACGAATGATTCCCGGGATGTGTAAGCGGCCGTGAGCCAGGCGGCCCATCAATTATTATTCCGGCCCAGGTGTTGCCGAAGGATGATTACGGATGTAGTTTTCATCGAGGGTGATTACGGATGTAGTTTTCACCCGGGGATAGTGACGGATGTAGTTTCTATCCTTCTACCGGTAGAGAAGACCCGCGGATCATTGGACTTGGATGTGGCGACTGATCATCGTCAATCCTTGTCAGGTTTTTATGTTTTCTTTAAGTCCCATCCTCCACTTTGGAAAAATACTCAGACACTGCTTCTTAGGCCTAAGTGCCAAGTAGCCGATAGTGTTGTTTTCAATTTTGAAAGATGATGAATTCATGCAGTATCTAGAACTGCAAGATTATTCTAACAATAATGGCACGTGCTTGTGCACTTTTGCAATTATTCAAAAGATGAAAGATGGTTCATCGGTTATTGATGTTAAGTCCCAAATGTTTTGCTTCAAGAGCTTTGACTCTCTTCCTATCAGTTATTTCCGAGTTTAGACTTATCAAGTGGTTAAAGAACTTATACCCGGTACATGATGTCGATCTGTAAGGTGTTTGATGGAAATGACATACTTATATGTATATGCTTTCAGATTGAGAAATACTAAAGATGAAACCTTCTAATGGTTGGTTTGTATATGATGATAAGCAACTGTCTTAGCAGCATATTGATCTGCGTATTTTGAAAAGCTTTCTAAAAGATTAGTAATACGGTAGTGTACACTATTTCGCTAAGATATGAGGATTACTATGGTTATTATAAACTTATCTATTCATTGGATGTTGCGTTAAACGTCATATTTTCTTTATTGAAGTTTCATAGTTATAAATGTTTCGGAAATGATGTTGAGTATTGTTGGATTTTAAAACCCATGTGTATATTGGATTATATATCGTTGTGCTCTATTAATACTTGCTGGGCAATTCTTTCGATCATACTTGCTTGTTTTAAATATTAACCTTTCAGAGGAAGGTAGATGATTGAGGCTTATCTGCATGGCTCAAGAGAAGCAGGCAGTGTGCCCTTGTGAAGATGATATGATCCAGAACATAGATAGCTGGAGTAAGTTATATATAAGTGTATTGATGTGTAATATGTATATATCACTTTGTACAGGATAGTACTAGTGCTAGTGTACTTCTCAACGAAGCTACACTAGTAGTATAAGATTTGTAAGACATAGTGCGATGTAATAGAATGGATGTAATGAAGGTGTAAAGATTTTAGTTCTTGTTTCTAGCCCTATAACCTAAAAGATGCTTGGTGGTTGGGGTCACAGATGTTGTAATTCAGTTATTAAATTATTACAGATGGTTTAATATTGTCAAACAGATGATTTGATGTTAAGGATTTCTGCGTGACGACCAAATCCCTGACCCCGGATTTGGGGCGTTACAGAAATGGTATCAGAGATGAGGTTGTAGTAAACTAGAAACGAGAGTGAGTAAGAGTATGTATAGTTATGTGAGAATGTCAGAACTCACGTAGAGTTCCTGTTGGGCTATTGGATATAGTGCCAATGATTAAGTTAAGATTGGAATGTTATAAGGAGGAATATGTTGAGATGGACCTCACCTTGGGTAGTTGTGGATGTCAGCTAAAAGATCCTCAGAGACAAGTATTGGTTGGCAGGGGCATAGATCGCCCGAGGTATGAAATTAAGATGATTTTAGGGGATTCATGGAAAAAGTTATGTATTCCCCGAATGATAAGGAAATTTCAATATGATGATGAAGGATGGAAAGCTGGCATCCAGTATTATGGTAATGATGAGTTGAGATAGCATCCGTACTGTTAAAATTCCAAAAAGGGAAGCAAAACAAGATCACTATGAAAGAATATTAGTCGAAGTTACGGGTATTAAATTTCTCGAGCCTAAGAGGGTTTGAGGTAATATTACAAATGGATTGGTGGATAGACACCGATTGTCTCAAAATTATAGAAGTAAAAAGGGTGGAGATGAGATTGATCAATAAAGATGAAATGTTTTAAGAATCGAGACGGACTGAGAAAGTCTGAGAAAGACTAGTGCGAAGGCTGTTATGCCAATAAGGGATAAGCTTAAGTAGCACATGGAATTGTCATGAGGACAGGAACATGTGGTATAAATACGGTTATAATGGTGACTGGATCTAAGTATGTATTTCCAGCAATGTTCCGGAATATCGCCCATTCGACATGTGGAATTCGTCGTTGCTAGGGGCGACACCGGTATCGAAGTCTTCTCAAAGAATAGAACGCTTGCGTGAGATGCTTGCGCCGAGTCGAATAGAACTCCTCAATATCGTAAAATGCCGACGGTTGAATCTCTAGCGACTATTACGAGTCGACGATGACGTCGGTTATCGAGCACCTTAGGGTGTGCGTGGAAAAGAAGAGCGCTACAATCGAACAATTATCCGTTAGAGGAGCCGACATGAAAGGCATCCGTGGAGACCTTGGCATTACCCTCCCCATTTATGAATCATTTTGATTATCTCCCCAATCTGAATTGTTTGACATCTCCCCATTTGCAAATTATGTTTATTACCTCCCCAGTCTATAATCTATCTTGACATCTCTCCAAGAGAGAATTTTGATAAAGAATATACTCCCTCTTCGAAGTTGTTCTTCAATACTCGTGTTAAACCATATTTAATTTCAATTTTGCTAGAAGCTGTCATTATACCTACTTTCAGATTTATGAGGCCCTATCGATTGATGATATTTAAATTCCCACTTTTCTTCAAATATTGGATAATCCTATGGTGCTATAGCACCACTTGCTTGTTGTATACCAGTATCTTTCTGGTTATCCTTTTCCTTGGAAATTGCACCTTGGAATCTGATCAATTTTAATCCAGGGTGTCCACTTGAGAATTATTTGTCGAAAGACGATAATTATTATCTTCACTTCGAATTGCTTTCATACTTCTCAACTTCCACTGAGACGAACAACCCTATACAAATAGGGGCCACAAGGACCATCTGTCTGTGTGATAGAAGTCTGATGGGACGCCATCACTTGTGTGTTGTGAAATACAAGAAGGCTAATTACCTTTAGTAATGTCTCAACTGAGACACGCAACGTGAGTTCTCTGGATCATATTGATCTCTCGGTAAATTCCCTTATCTCAAATAAGGTTGACTTTAATACTCATAACCTTATGATCATCAGTGTGTAACAATTGCCTTGATATGACAGCTGTCTTTTCAAAGGTCCCTGATTCTTATTACCTCTAATGAATTTCAAGGGGATGCCAACCAGGTCGGCCAAGTCATAAATTTGCTGACCAAAGCTGGATTCGAACGGAATCGCCAAGAGTAAGAGCGAATCCCAACACGAATAGAATATCAGTGAGGTATAGCTAGAATTGGTTCGTTCTCTCTCTCAAGAATGTTATGTTAATAGAGTCAGTGAACTCTCTCTCTCTCAAGGATAGTATGATAATGGAAAGTTGGGCAAGACGTATATGTGAAGGGAATAATGGTGGGTTATAAGACTCCAGCGATAATTGTGTCAGATAGAGAATCGAGGTTTGAATTGAGACATTGGAGAAGTTGTTTACGAAGAGACACTATCTCTAGTTTTGCAGAATAAGTGTTGATGATAAAAGAGTTAAGGAACCCCAGTAGTTGCCTTAGCTGATTCCGTGGACGGAATCCTTTTAAGGAGGGTAGACTGTAATAACCCGGATTTTTCAAGAAATGATTTTATTATTATTTCAATAATGATAATGTTTTCCTAAAATGAGGAGGAATTTTTTTTTTTTTTTAATTATTTAATTATTTTCGGTTAAGTGGAACCGGGACCCTTTTAAAAAATTTTATGGACCAAGTAGATATCTCGAGTCAATAAATTATTTGGATAAAGATTTAATTTTGGAATGTGAAATTATTCAGTAAAGATTTTATTTTAAATTATTGAATAAGTTAGAGATTTTAAAATTCTTAGAAAATATTTATTTTAATTATTTGAGGATTTGCAGAAATTACTTGATTAATATATAAAATCAAGGATTTGAGATTTTACTAAAACAATAATGTTTGTAGTATTTTTATAAAGCCCTTTAAATTGTGATTTATTAATCACAATTATTATTTCTATGAATTGTTTTTATAAATTATTATTGATTTGTAAAATGCATATCAATTTAGAAAATTTAGATTTAATTCTAATTCTTTCGCCAAAAGTCTTTAAAAATATTCTAGTATTTAATTATGCTAAAAATTTTATTTTTACAAATTAGAGTTATTAGTGTAAAATATTATTTAAAGTGTGTAGTGATTAAATGTATTACTTTTTGAATAGTGTTGGGCTTGAGCCCATTAGGGTTAAAAACACACAACAGATACATACACACATGAGAAACGGACACAGCCGCACAAAAATAGATCGGGGAGGGGGAAGAAATCAGTGGGGGGGAGAGAAGAGGAGAGAAGAGGGATTTGGGGGTTTTGATTATATACCCACATATATACATACATATAAGCGTGTGTATATGCTATGTATGTGTATATATTTCGGTGTATGAGCAGAGGGAGAGTTGTGTGTGTAGTGGGTGCGCGCGAAGTCGACCGGAGAAGCAGTGGCGACCGGAGTGTAGAGTCGCCGGAGTTGTGCTGAGGGGCGAGTCACGCAGCAGCAGTAGCAGGGGGGGCAGGCGCGCGATTGTGCAGTGAGGGAAGGGACCAGCGGTATTGAGAGAGAGAGAGAGAGAGAGAGAGAGAGAGAGAGATGGGGGAGATTGGTTTTCGGTGGGTTGACTTTCCGGTGCGTCAAATCGAAATCGAAAGGGGTATAATTTCGTAAATCCAATTATTTAATTCTCGTATGAAATTAGATGTAATTGTTATATATTGTTAAATTGTAGTTATTTAATTAATTAGTTGTCGTAATTTAATTAGATTTAAATTGCGAGTTTAATTGTTAATTTTCATGATTTAATTCGGAGAGCATAGATAATTATAATTATTGAGTTTAATTATGAGTCCGATTAAATGTTCGAGTTAATAAATTGTTAATTGTTAAATTGTTATTTGCTAATTGGACTTGTGAGATATTGTTTAAGCTCCATGATTAATTCGGAGAGTTTAATGATTAATTTATAATTATTGGATTAATTGTGAGTCGGATAATATATTCGGGTTAGTTGTCAAGTAATTGTTAAGTGTTAATTGCTAATTGTTAATTGTTAGTGAGTAATTATGAGTTGTCGGATAATATGTGGAGTTACATGGTTTGACTAATTGTAAATGCTTATGTGCTAAATGATCTTAGTGATTAAAGTTAAAGTATTTTAGTGGATAAATTGCTAATTGTAATAGTTATTGTTATAGGAGGTGTAATTATATGAATGGCTAATTGGCTAAGTGCTAAATGGTATGAATCAAGTTATAGTATATGTTGATAGTATAAGTGCCAACTACGTGGTGTTGGCTTAAATGTGGATAAACTTAGTTTACTTTCCTTACATGTTGAGGTGCCGCATGTCTGGGCGGGTACTTTTCCTTATGTGCTAGTTGCCGCATGTCTGGGCGGGTACTTTTCCTTATGTGCTAGTTGCCGCATGTCTGGGCGGGTACTTTTCTTACTTGTTTACTTTGCTGCAAGTTGAGGCAGCTTTATTTTTATTTAAAACAGGGTTGAAATGTTTTGATTGGCATGGAGGGGCTGAGCCCATAGTCCGATAAACGAATACTACATGCCGAAATTTTCTAAAAATCCCCTGCATTTTTATTTATTTAACTTATTTGATTTCAAGGGTTTAAAGGTATGATTTGGGTGTTAACTGTTTATGTGTATATGTGTTAAGTGAATTAATTCGAGGATTATGTGCTAATTCGAGGATTAAATATGTCTTGAAGATTAAATGGGTATTATGAGTCTTTATCGAGGGCTAAGTATGTTTTGAGGATTACTTGTTAATTAACTTGTGACAAGAGTATGTCAATAGTATTATGGTCAAAAGTGTTAAGTGGAGTTTTGACTAAGTGTTATAACTGTGTAGTGTTATGATGTGTTAGCACCAGGAAATGTCTACTTTAAAAAGGGGACTTTTCCATTTCTTTTCTTTACTATAATATGTTATGTGCAATAAGTGGTATTAGAATAGGCAACTATAGGGAGGACACCTATAGTTTGACTTTATGTTATTTAGTGATAATCCCGAGTTGTGTCTACTCGATATACGAGGTAGGACTGACACGCACTCATAACTATTTCAGTACCATTAGGGCAAAATCAAATTGGAGCGACGTGCATCCAAAAAGGAAGATCGAGACGTCAGGTAAGGTCCATGGAATTACTTGGACGAGGTGCGAAGGATTTGTTCGCGGTTTCTATTTTCTGCTAAGGACCAGAGGCAAGTTTATTTACACATACTCTATCGTTCAGAGTATACCTATTTTGAATTATATAAAATGTGCGGAAAAAGGTTTCAATCCCTAATTGTGAGTTTTTAATCTTGTGCTCCTCCTTCCAAATCATTTTATTCTTGACTTTGCTAGCGATACTAAATTCTTCTCGTGCAATAATCAAAACCCATGACTTATAATACTGTCGATGGACGGTGACATTCTTATGGTTCTACATCTCGATTTATATGTTGTATATTTATAAACTTTTGTAATGTGGTAGAGGACTATATGTTATGAGGTATATATAGATACATATACGTATATATGGAACTACGTGGTAAAGGCTCCGAGGGTAGAGCGTGTATTGAGTTATCGAACTTAGCCCGCGTTTCGGGGCTATTTTGTATTGTATGTTTTCGAAAACCCGGGCAAAGCTTTTAAAAAGAATTTCGCAATAATTAACCTAAAGGCAACATCACCAATAAACCAGTGTTTATTTAATTAATAGATGCTCCTGAAAGCATTTACTAATTAAATAGATCTCATTCGCCTAATTAAATTTATTTAATTAGATGAATATCATTTTCAAAACGCTTTCTTAAAATCACTTTGTCCCGGAGAAATAATAAAACAATTTAATGGAGTGATTCTATCTAGTATATTATTTATCGGAGATAGTTTATTTTCAATACGGATTAAAGATATTCCAATGGTTATAAATTGGTTACTTTCAGCTTAAAACAGCTAGATTGATATCGATATATGTTATTTGAATGCTTATTTAATTCGATGAATATTAATTATAATATTCATTAAGAAACAAAAAAAAAGAGAAGAAGGATTCTCATGCTTATTAATTATTCCTTATTGACCGAGAGTCAGTAGTAGTTATTTGATAAAGTGGCTAAAGTTTGGAGACTGCTGGAGAGATTGTGTCTTGATTTTGATTAGAAACATTCCAAGAGTTGTATTTGGGTGTTTTGAGGTTATTAAATATTCCAGTATTAATAGTAAATATTATTTGAATATTACTTAATAAATGAATATTAATTTGAGTATTCTTTTAAAAAGGGATTATTGAATATTTATTATTTGTTACATAGTAGTCAAATACTTATTAAATACTCTAAGTGTTTTGAAGGTTATAAAACACTATTTAAAGGTTGTCTAAGGACTTTCATAGTCATTTAAAATATTATATTTTGAATCTATCTAGGTAAGTTACTTTTCAAGAACTTATATATATATGGAATTACCCTGTTGTGGTTACAAGCTTTATGCGTACCATTTTCCACGTGTGATCACAAAACCCTGTGTCGAGATTGATATCGGTACAAGTGTATATCTATACTTGAACTCTTTTGAACTCAAAACATTTTCGAAAACCCCCGGTCAGGTTTTACTCTCTTGCTCGTTTTTCAAGAAATTATCGGTCGACTGAAGTCGAACTTCAACTACTCAAGTTTTCTATCAAAATGATTTTGACAAGAAAAGAAAAAGGGGACTCTGGCAGGTGTGGGAATCGTTGACGAACGATTCCCGGGATGTGTAAGCGGCCGTGAGTCAGGCGGCCCATCAATTATTATTCCGGCCCAGGTGTTGCCGAAGGATGATTACGGATGTAGTTTTCATCGAGGGTGATTACGGATGTAGTTTTCACCCGGGGATAGTGACGGATGTAGTTTCTATCCTTCTACCGGTAGAGAAGACCCGCGGATCATTGGACTTGGATGTGGCGACTGATCATCGTCAATCCTTGTCAGGTTTTTATGTTTTCTTTAAGTCCCATCCTCCACTTTGGAAAAATACTCAGACACTGCTTCTTAGGCCTAAGTGCCAAGTAGCCGATAGTGTTGTTTTCAATTTTGAAAGATGATGAATTCATGCAGTATCTAGAACTGCAAGATTATTCTAACAATAATGGCACGTGCTTGTGCACTTTTGCAATTATTCAAAAGATGAAAGATGGTTCATCGGTTATTGATGTTAAGTCCCAAATGTTTTGCTTCAAGAGCTTTGACTCTCTTCCTATCAGTTATTTCCGAGTTTAGACTTATCAAGTGGTTAAAGAACTTATACCCGGTACATGATGTCGATCTGTAAGGTGTTTGATGGAAATGACATACTTATATGTATATGCTTTAAGATTGAGAAATACTAAAGATGAAACCTTCTAATGGTTGGTTTGTATATGATGATAAGCAACTGTCTTAGCAGCATATTGATCTGCGTATTTTGAAAAGCTTTCTAAAAGATTAGTAATACGGTAGTGTACACTATTTCGCTAAGATATGAGGATTACTATGGTTATTATAAACTTATCTATTCATTGGATGTTGCGTTAAACGTCATATTTTCTTTATTGAAGTTTCATAGTTATAAATGTTTCGGAAATGATGTTGAGTATTGTTGGATTTTAAAACCCATGTGTATATTGGATTATATATCGTTGTGCTCTATTAATACTTGCTGGGCAATTCTTTCGCTCATACTTACTTGTTTTAAATATTAACCTTTCAGAGGAAGGTAGATGATTGAGGCTTATCTGCATGGCTTAAGAGAAGCAGGCAGTGTGCCCTTGTGAAGATGATATGATCCAGAACATAGATAGCTGGAGTAAGTTATATATAAGTGTATTGATGTGTAATATGTATATATCACTTTGTACAGGATAGTACTAGTGCTAGTGTACTTCTCAACGAAGCTACACTAGTAGTATAAGATTTGTAAGACATAGTGCGATGTAATAGAATGGATGTAATGAAGGTGTAAAAATTTTAGTTCTTGTTTCTAGCCCTATAACCTAAAAGATGCTTGGTGGTTGGGGTCACAGATGTTGTAATTCAGTTATTAAATTATTACAGATGGTTTAATATTGTCAAACAGATGATTTGATGTTAAGGATTTCCGCATGACGACCAAATCCCTGACCCCGGATTTGGGGCGTTACATTTATATTTTTTTAAAGTTCGTATACGGTTTATTCGTCATTCTGAATATTTCTAAAATCCAAAATGGAAACGTTGAACCCCAAAAATTAATTGTTGAACCCCTAAATTTAATTAAACTTGTATTTTTAAATTAAAAAATTTTAATTAAAAAATTGAATCCGGCGGCTTGATTTTTAAACGCTAACGCGTTTAAAAATTAGGATAAGTTAGGGTTTAGGGTTATAAACAACCCTAAACCCTAAACCATAAGTTCGCATATGATTTATTCGTCGTTCCGAATATTTTTAAACCCAACATGGAACTGTTGAACCCCAAAGGTTAACCGTTGAAACCCCGAGGGAATACAAATAAAAATTAAAAATTTTAAATAAAAAATTTAATCCGGCGGCCTGATTTTTAAACGCTAATGCGTTTAAAAATCAGGATAAGTTAGGGTTTAGGGTCTAGGGTTTAGGGTTGTAAACAACCCTAAACCCTAAACCCTAAACCCTAAGTTCGCATACGTTTTATTGGTCATTCGTAATATTTCTAAAACCCAAAATGGAAACGTTGAACCCCAAATGTTAATTATTAAAAACAAAATTTTAATTTACCATTTAGTTATTAGTTTTTTAATACTGTTTGCAAATATATATTTAGGATTGATATGGGCTGAAAGTAAGCCCTAAAAATACATTTAATGTTGCATTAAATGAACCTAAGTTGATCCAAGGTCAAAGCCCAATCGTGAGGCCCAAAACCTTAATAATGATAATAAATTCGTAGCTGTACAATCAGCCTACTAAAAGACTCCGTTATTGAGTCTAAAAGGTAACCAAATCATCCTTGGAGTGGCTTCCAAGGAATACAGGTGTAATACTTATCCACCTTCCACTCGGAAGGATCTAGAATTGGGCCTAAGCTGTGCCTTGCCCACCAAGACACCAAATTATACCCTAATTCTAGGGTTCTCGACACCTATATAAGGACCTGCTCTTTCACCAACAGAACTACATTTTTTGGCTTGATTCTTGATAATTGCAAGATACGTAGGCATCTGGTGAGGACCGAGTTAAGTCACGAAACACTAGATCAGCCATAAAAGCTCGAAGCTTCCACAAACCCTAGCATTAAATACGCAATAACTACACCCTAATTTTCATTCCACAACATTTGGCGCCGTCTGTGGGAAGAAGACATCAACCATGGTTCAAACACGAAGAACAACACCAATCACTACTGAAGCTCTACCTCTATGTTCTACTCTGCCTGCTACTGAACAGGTACCCCCAACAACAGGGGCGATCACTCAAACTCAGGCTTCTTAACCCCTAGGGACGAATTCCCATGCTGAGGGGACGTTACCTATGGTCATCCATCCGGGTCAAGGAACCAGCTACCTTCAGACGCTGGTTTCTCCTTTAGTTGATCCCAATCGCCCGCCACCAGGAGTACAGATCCATACTACAGATCTCCCCAGGAATACCAACCCGATGTATGGTCTGCCCAATTATCCTCCAATTACTCAAGGTCCTGGACCCAGTGGCCACGCCTTGCAGATCCGAGATCGGGAGTATGTTGATTACTCTGGCCCCTATACCGAAGATTCGTCATCTGATGATGATGATCGTGATGAAGCCCCGAGGAGGCGACGTGTTAGTAGAGAATCTCGAAGGAGAACTCAAACCATCCATGATGGACCCCCGCTCTCACAGCTGCTGAGAGAATCAAGGCTCATGAGGCCGAGATTCTAAGGATAAAGGAAGATATTGCAAGGGAACAAGCTAGGTTGAACCAAACTCAACCTCCTCCAACCTCAGGGCCGACGATTCCCATCATAGACTTGGAAAGGTCCTCTAGAAGGCAGAAAAGGGTTGACGTCCCAACCGGAAGAACAACAAGGGTTGAAACCCCTAGGAGCAACCCCAAGGACCTAATGCCGCTTGGGGATCCTGATGACCCTACACCCCCGTTTACTGAGGAGGTGATGAATGTTCATATCTCTAGGAAGTTCAAGATGACGACGATTAAGGCTTATGATGGAACAGGTGATCCCGCGAACCACGTGAGGACATTCTCGAACGCACTGATGTTGCAGCCTGCAAGTGACGCCTTGAAGTGTAGGGCGTTCCCTCAAACTCTGTCAGGCATGGCTCAAAGATGGTATAGCCGTCTACCTGCGAATTCATTTGGCTCTTTCAAGGAGCTGAGCGCCGCTTTTGTTAGCCAGTTCATCAGCGTAAGGGTTCATGAGAAAAGCTCCGCGTCTCTTATGTATGTGGTGCAAGGGAAGAATGAGAATTTGAGAGACTACCTCAAACGATTCACTAAAGAAACACTGAATATCACAGATTTGGAGAATAAGGTAGCCATGGTAGCCTTGGAACATGGAACCACGGATCTCTTCTTTAAGAGGTCGTTGGAAAAACATCCCCCTGAAAACATGGCTGAGTTACAACGAAGGGCTGATAAGTATATCAAAGCCGAGGATAGTATGAAAAAAGAGGCCACAACAGGTAATGGAGGGAATGATAATGATCCCAGGAAGAGGAAGTCGGATCAGGAGTACGATACCAAGGACAAGTACCCACGCGCGGGCAAGGATTCAGACTTGGCTCCTAGAAAGGGGAATCCAGGGTAAAGATTTACGGAATACTCAAGACTGAATGCCCCAAGAAGCCAAATCCTGATGGATATAGAGAAAGATAGAGATGTGAGATGGCCGAAGCCACTAAGGACCGATCCTGAGAAGAGAAATAAGAATCAATATTATCAATTCCACAAAGACGTGGGGCACGACACTGACGATTGTAGGCAATTGAAGGATGAGATCGAGTTTCTGATCCGGAGAGGAAAGTTGAGTAAGTTTTGCAAAGATGGGAATCAAGGGAACCCAAGGCGAGATTATGATAGGAAGGATGATGATCGCAATCGTAACCCGCAGCCCCGAGGGCCGGTAATAAATATGATTTTTGGTGGCCCAACAGCGGCCAGGACAAGTAGAAACTCCAGGAAGGCGTATGCACGAGAAGTGATGCACATTGTTGGGGAAGCACCAAAACGTGCGAAGACAGAGGTCTCAATTGGATTCAATGATTCGGACCTTGAGGGGGTGAAGTTCCCCCATGATGATCCATTGGTAATCTCCCCGGTGATCGGTAACTCCCAAGTGAAGAGAGTCTTGATAGACAATGGAGCTTCAGTGGACATTCTGTTCCATGATGCCTTTTTGAAGATGGGGTATACTGAGTCTCAATTGACGCCAGCAAGTATGCCCATATATGGGTTTAACGGAGTTGAGTCCAAAGTTGAAGGGACGATTCAGCTACCCATGACCATAGGGCAGGAGCCACGGGAGGCCACTCAGATATTAAATTTCTTGGTTATTAAAGTTACGTCTACCTACAATGCTATCCAAGGAAGAACGGGACTTCATGCTTTTAAGGCGGTTGCCTCCACCTATCATCTAAAGATTAAGTTCCCAACCAGAAACGGTGTAGAAGAAGAGAAAGGAGATCAAAAAATGGCAAGGAGTTGTTATGTGGTCGCACTGAGGCCGGATGGAACTGGGGGGCAGGTCCTCCCAATTGAGGATATGGACGTTCGAGAGGATGAAGAACGAAGAGGAAAACCGATGAAAGACTTGGTTCCCATACCTTTAGAGTTAAGAGATCCTGAAAAGGTTACTTACATCGGGGCATCTCTGAAAGACCCCTTGAGAAGCGAGTTGATCACCTTTTTGCAAGACAATAGTGATGTTTTGCATGGACAGCAACTGATATGCCAGGGATAGATCCCTAATTGATAACACACAACCTGAACGTAGATCCGGATAGGAAGGCGGTGAAACAAAAAAAGCAAAATTTTGCACATGAGAGACAAGAAGCTATAAAGTAGGAGGTTGACAAACTCCTAGAGGCAGGATTCATTGAGAAAATCCAGTTCCCGGAATGGTTGGCCAATCCCGTAATGGTAAAAAAAGCCAATGGAAAGTGGAGGATGTGTATAGACTTCACTGATCTGAACGACGCATGCCCAAACGACTGTTTTCCCTTGCCAAGGATCGATATGTTGATAGATGCCACGGCTGGGCACGAGATGCTAAGTTTCATGGATGGCTTTAGCGGTTATAACCAAATCAAGATGCATAAGGATGATATTCCTAAGGTATCATTCATCACTGACTTTGGTGTGTATTGTTACCTGGTCATGGCCTTTGGATTGAAAAATGCAGGAGCTACCTATCAGAGGTTGGTAAACAAGATTTTTGCTCATCTCATTGGAAAAACTATGGAAGTTTATGTGGATGATATGTTGGTGAAAAGCCTATGCAAGGCTGATCACATTGAGCACCTCCGTGAGGCATTTGAAGTGTTGAGACACCATAAGATGATGTTGAACCCAGCCAAATGTGCTTTTGGTGTCGGGTCAGGGAAGTTCTTGGGTCTTATGGTCTCGAAACGAGGAATGGAGGCTAACCCCGATAAGATCAAAGCTATTTTAGATATGGAACCACCTCGTTCCATAAGGGACGTGCAGAAACTGACTGGAAGGATTGCTGCATTGGGGAGGTTCGTCTCCAAATCCGGGAACAAGTGTTTGCCGTTCTTTAAAACACTAAAGAAGGTGAAAAACTTCGAGTGGATAGAAGAAAGCCAAGAGGCCTTTGATCAAGTGAAGAAGTATATGGTTGAAGCCCCGCTGTTGGCCAAGCCAAGTATGGGAGAAATCCTTTATCTCTACTTGGCTATTTCGAATCAAGCTGTGAGCGCGGTATTGGTAAAAGTGGAAGACAAGGTTTAGAAACCGGTGTATTATGTGAGCAAGGTTTTGCATGGAGCTGAGTTAAATTATTCCACCATTGAGAAGTTTGCCTTGGCATTGGTAACTTCCTCTAGGAAGTTACGGCCCTATTTTCAGGCACACAAGATTGAAGTCCTTACAGGACAGCCATTGAGGAACATTTTGCATAGCCCAAAAGCCAGTGGTAGGCTCATCAAGTGGGCAATTGAATTGGGAGAATTCGATGTCAAGTACAAGCCTAGGACGGCCATCAAAGCTCAGGCGCTTGCTGACTTCGTGGTTGAATGCACCATTGACAACCAAGAAGTCGGGGGGCAGGAGATACCTCGGGAAGGCACTAAGGAAGACAAAGAACCCGTGATCGAGGAGAAGGAATTCTGGATGCTCTATTTTGATGGGGCGTCAAAAACAAAAACAAGTGGTGCAGGTCTTGTCCTACAAAGTCCCGAGGGATTCACGATTGAATATGCCCTGAAGCTGGACTTCCCGACAACCAATAATGAGACGGAGTATGAAGCTCTGATAGCTGGACTTGGTTTGGCAGGAGCATTGAGGGTAAAAAATCTAAAAGTTTGTGGCGATTCAAGGCTAGTTGTGGCCCAAGTCAATGGAGAGTTTGAAGCAAAGGATGGAACCATGGCCAAGTACTTAAGGTTAGTGAAGGCAGTGATGACTCAATTTGATGAGTGTTACTTGGAGCACATTCCGAAGGAGGAAAACGTCAAGGCCAATGCCTTATCTAAGTTCGCCTCTTCCGAGATAGAGAATTATTCTGGTAGTGTCTATTTCAAAGTTTTGAGAGCCCCCCACTATTGATTCAAAGCTGGTAGTACCTATTGGAACTAGGGAGTGTTGGATAGACCCGATTAAGATGCATATTGAGACCGGTTGGCTCCCGACTAATGCCATGGAGGCACGAAGATTGTCAGTAAGGGCGTTGAGGTATGCTCTGATTGAGGGGATCCTCTATAAAAAAATCCTTTGTGATTCCGTACCTGAAGTGCCTAAGGCCCGAAGAAGCAAAGTCAGCACTAGAAGAAGTCCATGAAGGAATCTGTGGGCAACACTTGGGGGGCAGGGCCCTAGCTCACAAGATAGTTAGACTCGGATTTTATTGGCCTGAGATGATAGCTGATGCCAAGGAATATGTGAAAAAGTATTATCGGTGCCAGAAACATGCACCAGTGGTTAGGCAACCACCAGAGATGTTGACGTCCGTCAGCTCCCCCATTCCTTTTGCTATGTGGGGGATGGATATACTTGGGCCATTTCCAATGGCCACAGCTCAAAGAAAGTTCCTGATTGTAGCAATTGATTAATTCACAAAGTGGATCGAGGCCAAACCCTTGGCTAAGATCACAACCAAGCAAGTTATGCAGTTCTTCTGGGAAAACGTCATATGTAGGTATGGAATACCACGGATCCTAGTTATGGACAATGGGTTACAATTCAACAACAAAGAGTTTAAGGATTATTGTGATGAGAACGGAATCGAACTTCGGTTCACTTCAGTTGCCCACCCTCAAGCTAATGGGCAAGCTGAGGTTGCCAACCGGATCATCCTTGATGGACTCAAGAAAAGGGTGGAACGTTCCCGAAATACTTGGGTGGATGAACTGTTACCCATACTTTGGGCATATCGAACCACAGCTCAAAGAAAGTTCCTGATTGTAGCAATTGATTAATTCACAAAGTGGATCGAGGCCAAACCCTTGGCTAAGATCACAACCAAGCAAGTTATGCAGTTCTTCTGGGAAAACGTCATGTGTAGGTATGGAATACCACGGATCCTAGTTACGGACAATGGGATACAATTCAACAACAAAGAGTTTAAGGATTATTGTGATGAGAACGGAATCGAACTTCGGTTCACTTCAGTTGCCCACCCTCAAGCTAATGGGCAAGCTGAGGTTGCCAACCGGATCATCCTTGATGGACTCAAGAAAAGGGTGGAACGTTCCCGAAATACTTGGGTGGATGAACTGTTACCCATACTTTGGGCATATCGAACCACTTGCAAGGTAACTACTGGGACAACCCCATTCATGTTAGCTTATGGAGCTGAAGCTGTTGTCCCCGTAGAAATCATGCATACATCTCCTCGAGTGGAGGCCTTTGAGCCTGACACTAATGACGAAGGAATGAGGTTAGCTCTTGACTTGATCGATGAGGTAAGGGATAAAGCCCATGCTAGGAATGTTGAACATCAGAAGAAGGCCTCTTTCTACTACAACCTGAGGATAAGAGAAAGGTTCTTCCGTCAGGGGGACTTAGTACTCAGAAAGATTGAAGCATCCGGAGTTGGACTGAAGGGAAAACTAGCACCAAACTGGGAAGGTCCGTATCGTGTCAAAGGAACATTAGGTCGAGGATCATACAAGCTGGAGACTTTGGAAGGAAACGAGGTGCCTCGTACTTGGCATGCATCGAATCTCAAAGTTTATTATGTTTAATTGTCCTAAGTAGGACTTGGCTTATATTTGTTAAAAAGTAGAAATAAGGTCGATGAAACCATGTCAGAGTCTTTTGAACTCCGAGTAGGAAGTAGAGTATTTATGTAAGGGTTGAACCCAATTCAGGATTTTCTTTTTATACGATTATGCAGTATGATTTTCAATGTTTCCTTGTGTTTATACTTCATGTCTGATATGTATTAATGCATAATCAAATTGCAAGCTGGTAAAGGCCAAATACAAATGACAAAACAAGTAGAGAAAGGAAAAGGAAGATTGAAAATGCATAAATAAATAAGGCCCGTGGGTCGTAAGTTAAAGGTTACGAAACCAAAGCGATAAAATTGTAGAAGCAAATGCCATGCAGGGCTAACACAAAAAAGTCTAAGTCCCAGGAGCTCGGGATGAAGCAGATTCCTCATCTTCTTCCTAAACCTTGGAGCCGCCGCCAGTTCGAGAAGGAGAAGTATGAGTGGTGTCAGAGTCTCTCTGTAGAGGGGTAGCCTGAGGATCAAGAATCCTCTCTCCGTCACCTAGAACCTCGTCCTCACCCTCATCTTCCTCTGCAGGGAGAACTGATAGAGTATATTTTTATATATATTTTAGATGATTTTATTCTCATATTTATTGTGTTTTGCATTGATTTGGATTTTTATTTAATAGATTTTATTGTTTTATTGTAGGAAATAAAGAATTCATGACTTGGAAGGATTTGGAGCAAAAAGAGCTATTTTGGAGATAAAATAGGAGAAAATTCGTAATATTGGGCTACACGGGCTGCCTGCACTGTTTGGGTCATATCTTGAGTTCCAGAAGTCATAATTTGACGATCTTACTGTCCACGCGAAGCTTAGGGAATTATCTTTAATTCAGAGGTGGTCTAGTAAGCAAAATCCAACTGGAAGAGCCCAGAAACAGAGGAGCAAAATTAGTGACGAATTTTACAAGAAAATCCTATTTAATTATGGATATCTTTTTGTAAATTGATTAGGATATTAAAAATACTTTTATTAGAAGATAGAGATCAGATTTTATTGGGGGGTTTTATTATAAAAACGTGGAAAGAGGAGAGATAGAGAGGGATACGTATTTTTTACATAAGTTAGGGTTTTGGTTTTTCTCTCTTCATCTCTCTTCTTTTGTAAGCACTTGGTTTAATTTGGATCTTCATTGTTCTTCGTTAATACAAAGTTTAAGGTACTCTTTATCTCATCTTGTTTATTAGTATATGTTTTATATGGCTTTCTTCATTATTATTATTATTAGTTTTTATTCTACCATGAGTGAGTAGTTTAATTCTAGGGTATTAAGGGGAGCCATGTTTGCACCATGATTTGGGCTTAATTTGATTAGTAGATTGATGGGTAGAGAGTAATTCTGATTGATATGTTATAATTCTTAATTTGTGTAATTGCGCAATATCACGGATTAATCGATTGCAATAGGAGTAATAGATCGAAAGATTTTACTACTAGAGGCTTACATACAATTAGCAGAATTGAAGGTGAGTGTGAGAACATCATTAGATATTCTGAGAGTGTTAATGCTTGAGAAAGATTAACCATTGCTTTAATTACTTAATCCCATTGAAAAGCTATACTTTTGTGATTTGTTTGGTGTAAGCATGGTGAACCTGAATTGCCCTAGATCCTTTAATTAATTGATTTAAAACCTTTGTTAAATTTGTTTTAGTAGTTAATAAAATTCTCAAACAATCGTTGTGACTAGAAACAATTGATAGCAATTGAATTGAAACTGAAACCGTCTCCTTGAGGATTCGACCCGTATTTGCTAATATCTACTACAATAGATACCGTGCGCTTGCGGTTAGGTATAATTTGACACATCAAGTTTTTGGCGCCGCTGCCGGGGAGACGCCTAGTTTCTATAATTTTAGTTTGATTGTTTTAAATTGTTTCTCTTGTCTCTTTGGAACTCTTGTTCCAACTGAGACCGATCTTACTGCTTTTCCTTGTTAAGTTGTTGATGCCCAAGACCAGGTCTCAAATGAAAGAAGATCAGGCGAAAGAGGATACTACTCCTCTTAGTCCAGATTCTGGAATTACTTGTCAACAATGCATAGATCAACAAAGGAAAGAGAAGCAGCAAAGGATATCTGAACCAAAGATTGAGATGGCGGACCTTCCTCCCAAATCTTTGAAGAATTACTCACAGCCCTCTCCGAGTGGGGTACCTACTGGCCTTGCTATGCCAGCAATTCAAGCAGCAAATTTCGAGATCAAGCCTGCTTTGCTTACTATGATCCAACAGAATCAATTTGCTGGGCTTGCTTCTGAAGACCCTACAAATCATCTGCAACGCTTTCAATAGCTCTGTTCTACAATTAAACATCAGGGAGTCACTCCAGACCAGTTGAAAGTCATGTTGTTCGGTTTCTCTCTTCGTGATAAAGCTCAAAAGTGGTTGAACGATATTGAATTGACCAAGTGGGATGAGATTGCTCAAGCCTTCTTAACTGAGTTCTTCCCTCCTAACAGAACCGACAATTTGATCGACAAGATGATGGGTTTTAAGCAAGATTATGGTGAATCTCTTCGGGATGCTTGGGACAGATTTAAGGATCTTCAACGTGCATGCCCTCACCATGGTCTTGAGAAGTGGTTTCTGCTTAAATGCTTCTACAATGGTCTTGATCCTGAGACAAAAGGTATGGTTGATAACGCTGCAGGTGGTGTATTTCTGGATAAAGGAGTTGATGATGCATATGCTTTTATTTCAAATTTGGCTGCCAATCACTTCAGTAATCCGAGAGCAACCAAGAAAGGGGGTAAACTTGAAGTGGATGCTTATTCTTTATTATCATCTCAACTAGCTGCATTAACTCAGGAGATCCACTCATTGAAGACATCTCAGCCCTCTACTCAACCTATGAGCATCAATGCATTGTCATCCATGGCTCCTATGAATAATCCTGTTTGTGAAGTCTGTGGCATCCAAGGCCACTATGGTAATGATTGCCAATACAATGCTCAAAATTCACAAAATTTTCAGATGGAGCAAGTAAATGTTTTCCAACAGAGGCAGCAGTACAATCCATACTCCAACACTTACAATCCTGGTTGGAAAGATCATCTGAACTTCTCATATAGGAACAATAATGCTCAGAATTCAAATGTTCCTAATCAGCAGTCGTACCAGCCTCCTCCACAGCAGTAGTATAGGCCTACGCAAGGACCTATGAATCCCCCTGGATTCCAAAGGCCTCCTCAGAATTATGCTCCTCAAGCAAATCATGCTACACAGGCTGATAATCAAGGTGATATGATGAAGATATTGCTACAAATGCAAACAAAGATGAACCAGATGGAGATTCATAATAAGATGTTGGAAACTCAGATTGCTCAAATGGCTAGTTCTTCATCTACAAGGCAACAAGGCTCTCTACCAGCACAATCAACTCAGCCAAAGGAAAATGTGAATGTCATTGCTCTTAGGAGTGGTCGTACATATGATGCTCCTCCAATGCCTACTGATGATGTTCCTACTGAGAAAGAAAAAGAGGATTCTAAGAAAGACAAGGTAGGGAAAGTTGTTGAAGATACAAGCGAAAGTGAAATTGAGGAAAGCAAGAAAAAGGATAAAGAGAAGACTGCAGTTACTCCTCCACCATTTGTGCCAAAGCTCCCATTCCCTAGCAGGATGAACAGAACTAAGGTGGACCAGCAGTTTGGTAAGTTCATGACACTTGTCAAGAATCTTGAGGTAACAGTTCCTTTCACTGATTTAATTTCTCAAGTTCCATCATATGCAAAGTTTCTTAAGGATATTCTCACTAAGAAAAGGTCTTTTGGTGAGGTAGAGACAGTAGCTTTTACTGAAGAGTGTAGTGCTGTTTTACAAAATAAGTCTCCACCTAAGCTTAAAGATCCTGGTAGTTTTTCGATCCCATGTCATTTAGGTGCATTGTTCATTGATAAAGCTTTATGTGATTTAGGCGCTAGTGTCTCAGTCATGCCTCTCTCGGTTTTCCAAAAACTAAATATGGGAGAATTAAAATGTACACAGATGACTTTGCAAATGGCAGACCGTTCGATAAAATATCCTCTTGGAATTTTAGAGGATGTGCCTGTTAGGGTTGGAAAATTCTATATTCCTGTAGACTTTGTAGTCCTAGATATGGAAGAGGATAGTCAGATACCTATTATTTTAGGTAGACCATTTTTTTGTACTGCAGGTGCTATTATTGATGTTAAAAGTGGGACTCTCACCTTGAGTGTTGGTGATGATAAAATTGCTTTTACTCTAACCTCTGCTCTTAAATCCCCTTTGCTTGAGAATACTTGTTGCAATATTGATGTTGTAGATGAAATTGTCCAAGATTATACTCCTCAAATTCTATTGAATGATACATTGGAAGCAGTGCTCATGCTTGAAGCTACAGAAGGAGAAGGACATGTTGAAGTCGATTCATTGATTCTTGAGTTGAATGATCACAACATTGATTCCATTGACAGTTCTTCAGTTCGAGATCTCTCGAGTATTAAGCTTGGGAAACTTCCACCACATTTGAGGTATGTCCTTTTCAATAATGAGCTAGTGATTTTTGAAGAGGGGCATGATAACGTGTTGCGAAGGTGGAAAACCAATGATAAGGAAGAAGAAAGTTTTGTTCAGCCGGTTGAGTCGAAGAAGCACTCTAGGGGTGTGAAGAAGAAAAAGAAGAAGATTTGGCCGTTGGGTAGTAAAATCAAGTTGAAGTCTGATGGAAGAGCTTTGTGGAAAGCAAACAATCAAGATGTCAACGTTCGTAGGAATGGTCTTTCTGTTGAGGATGGTTCAGTAATTCTTTTGAAACCGCCTTGAGTTGAGGAAGTAACGTCAAGCTATTGACGTTAAAGAAGCGCTTCGTGGGAGGCAACCCATGTATTAGTATAGGAAAAAAAAAAATTTGTTCAAAAAAAAAAAAACGAGTAAAGCAGAAGAGGACCGCGCATCAGGCGCCAGAACAGCGCATCAAGCGCCATGTAACGCAGAAGCATCCCGCGCATCAAGCGCCAGACCAGCGCAGGAGCGCCCGGACACGCAGGTTGAACCTGCGTGTCACCCTTGTTTCCACCCATTCCGCCCTGAAACGCAGCATGCTGCTGCGTTATAGCTGTTCTGCCCAGAATTTTTCCCGAAAATTATGTTTTTTCTCACAAAATCAACCCCAAATTCAATCCTAACCCAAATTCTTTCAATCCCTAATTCTTATATCTATCCTACATCAAATCCTAACCTCTCCAAATCTCTCCTACACAATTACAATTTTTATTCAACCTATCCATCATCTTATATATATACACACATATCCATACAAATCCAATTCCTCTTCTATTTTATTTAAATCTTCAAAAATTCAATTCTAAAGAGGAATTAATTGCAAGTTCACCTCTTCAATTCGTAGTGGGTTTATTTCTTCTCTCAAATATTATTTTGATTACGAATTTATGTTCTTGTGATTTGGGATTTTGTATTATTTTTGGAATTTGGGCTATTTTTGGTGTGATATTGCTTGGAAATTATTGGTTGAGCTTCTTGGGAGTTGGGTATTGATTCTTATGGCTCCTAAGTGTGGGAGAGGTGGTGTTAGTGTTGGGAAATTGCTACAGAAAGGGGATTTTAGCTGAACAAGCATGTTGGAAAAGATGGGGAAGGATATGTAAGACGTCTTGCAGGAATGGGATTCCAGGGGAGTTTTCTTTCTTTTCTTTTTAGTGTAGTTTTATTTTGTTTTTAGTTGTAGTTTTGTATCTTGTTCGTTAGTTCATTGGGGACAATGAACCGCTTAAGTGTGGGGAGGTGTTCTCAACGTAGTGTATTACTTGTTTAAAAAAAAAATCAAAAAAATTAAAAATACCAAAAATAATTCTAGCCATGCAATTTGATTAGTTGTTGTATTTTGCTTGATACACCCATGCATGCTTTAGGAATTTTGTGCTATTGACGCTTTTGTATGAGAAGTGACGTGCTTTGTTCTTGTGCACACACTTTCACTAGCAAGTTGAAGCTGGTAGACTTAATTGGATGTTGTAAGTGATTAGAATGACATGAATATTTGCAAGATGACTTGGTTTTCATGCTTTGAGTACAAGTAGATGCATTAGAGAGTCTTGTTACTTGGGATTGATTATGTTTTGTCACACCAAGTGAGTTTTGAGCCTATATGCATATCTTTTGCATGATTTGTCGTTTGCTTGAGTGTCCACATGTTGTTTACATTGCTAGCACTTACTTGAGATCTTTCTTGAAATGCATGACATTATTTGACGATTAAAATGATAAAGGCATTTAGGAATAACCGCATATTTCCCATAATTCAAAACCATTTATACATGATCAATTAGTCAACCCGTTGAGCCTAATCCTATTCTTTCGGTGACACACCACATTACTTGCCATTATCCTTTTTATTCTATTGGCCTTACATTGAATTTGAACCTAAATTGTCAAAGGCTAGTATTGTGTTTAAGGGAGTAATAAGGTGTTAAGGGTTTTATTGTTGGTCATACTTTTGGGGAATTATTGATTTTGGTTGATGCTTGTTAGTCGAAATTCATAAAATATCTATGGATCATTGTGCTTATTCCTTAGCTCTCAAAAGAAAAAAAATAGAAAAAAAATAGAAAAAAAAAAAGAAAAAAAAATGAATAAATTCGAGAGCATTCTTATGTTTGTATGATCCTTCTTCATTCGACTAGTCAAGTTATTATGTAAGGGTTATTGAAAAATCCAAGTGTGGGGAAGTATTTGTTTTAATAGAAAGGGAATTGAATAATGATTATTGTTGGGTACTAGCTTTTGACGTTAACCTGTTTTAGCTTTACTTGACATACCTGGTCCCTAGCCCATGTTACAACCCGAATAAAGACCTTTTGATTGTCATCGGTGATGTATGTTGTGTTGAGAGTGAGATTGATTGCGAGTGTCAAGTTGTGTTTATGATTTTGTTGGAATTGAGTGATACACTTAACCTTGTTCTTGAGTGAATATTCGTTTTTGAGTGAAAGGTGAGTTATTACTTGTTTTGGCATAGGAGATCCCAGGTTTAGACTTAAAGATGTGTTTCTTGTGGGCTTAGTATGATTACCAACGATTTTTACACTTGACATGAATTTTTATGACCTTCTGCATGTTCATTGAGTAGACTATGTGAATACTTGCACTTTCGACACCAAGACATTGCGTATTTACTTTGATTCTTAAGTTGATGTGGCATGAGAGGACTTGTGTGTGTGGTGTTGTGTTAGCATTGATCTTTTGCATGGTTAGATGAATTTTGTGGGTACATTCACTATAAACCCTCACGAGACAACACTCGTCCTACTAGGGCTACCTAGGGGTTTAACGGCTTATTGCATATGCTCAATGCAATCGTGTCATCTACGAAAGTGATGTTTGTTAGGACTTAGTTTTTATTTCACTTATTTGCCCGAGGACGTGCAAATGCTAAGTGTGGGGATGTTTGATAGAGTATATTTTTATATATATTTTAGATGATTTTATTCTCATATTTATTGTGTTTTGCATTGATTTGGATTTTTATTTAATAGATTTTATTGTTTTATTGTAGGAAATAAAGAATTCATGACTTGGAAGGATTTGGAGCAAAAAGAGCTATTTTGGAAATAAAATAGGAGAAAATTCGTAATATTGGGCTACACGGGCTGCCTGCACTGTTTGGGCCATATCTTGAGTTCCAGAAGTCAGAATTTGACAATCTTACTGTCCACGCGAAGCTTAGGGAATTATCTTTAATTCAGAGGTGGTCCAGTAAGAAAAATCCAACTGGAAGAGCCCAGAAACAGAGGAGCAAAATTAGTGACGAATTTTACAAGAAAATCCTATTTTATTATGGATATCTTTTTGTAAATTGATTAGGATATTAAAAATACTTTTATTAGAAGATAGAGATCAGATTTTATTGGGGGGTTTTATTATAAAAACGTGGAAAGAGGAGAGATAGAGAGGGATACGTATTTTTTACATAAGTTAGGGTTTTGGTTTTTCTCTCTTCATCTCTCTTCTTTTGTAAGCACTTGGTTTAATTTGGATCTTCATTGTTCTTCGTTAATACAAAGTTTAAGGTACTCTTTATCTCATCTTGTTTATTAGTATATGTTTTATATGGCTTTTTCATTATTATTATTATTAGTTTTTATTCTACCATGAGTGAGTAGTTTAATTCTAGGGTATTAAGGGGAGCCATGTTTGCACCATGATTTGGGCTTAATTTGATTAGTAGATTGATGGGTAGAGAGTAATTCTGATTGATATGTTATAATTCTTAATTTGTGTAATTGCGCAATATCACGGATTAATCGATTGCAATAGGAGTAATAGATCGAAAGATTTTACTACTAGAGGCTTACATACAATTAGCAGAATTGAAGGTGAGTGTGAGAACATCATTAGATATTCTGAGAGTGTTAATGCTTGAGAAAGATTAACCATTGCTTTAATTACTTAATCCCATTGAAAAGCTATACTTTTGTGATTTGTTTGGTGTAAGCATGGTGAACCTGAATTGCCCTAGATCCTTTAATTAATTGATTTAAAACCTTTGTTAAATTTGTTTTAGTAGTTAATAAAATTCTCAAACAATCATTGTGACTAGAAACAATTGATAGCAATTGAATTGAAACTGAAACTGTCTCCTTGAGGATTCGACCCGTATTTGCTAATATCTACTACAATAGATACCGTGCGCTTGCGGTTAGGTATAATTTGACACATCAAGAACAGGAGGAGGGTGTGGGCTAGGGAAGTCTTTAAGAGTAAATAATCCCGGGTGCTTTTTAAGCACCACCTTCAAGGCTTCGTCCCAACCATCGGTGTACTGGACAGGATAGAGCACCGCATCGTGCTTCTCCATCAAAGTTTGAAAATCTTGTGAGTCCATGTACTCATCAATGAGGTCTTCTTTCTTGGCCCGCAAGTGCACCACCTCAGCCTGGGCCGCCTCCAACTCTTCTACCTTCCCTTTCAATTTCTCTTCAGTTTCTCCAACTTTAATCTTCTCTTTTTGATACTTAGTCTCAAAAGACTTTGCCTTGTTTTTCCAGGCCTTAGCCTGATGTGCCATGCTTTGAAAATGCACGTTTGTCTGCAAGGCTATCATTTTAGTAAAAAAGAGAATTATGACACCAAACTAATATTAGGAAAAGTAAAGGATGGCATACCGAGGCCAAAGCTTGAGCTCCTAGGTGCTCAGCCTCATCCATGTTTCCACCCGTCACGAAATCCTTGTAGTCGACAGGAGTGATTGAGTTCAATGACCAATCCATTGAATGCTTTGTGGAGCTAACCACAAAGTCCTGCTTCCTAAAGCCCCATGGAGGCCTATACACTATCGATTGGACGTTCACTTGTACAGGACCATCTTCTTCATCAACAGTAACCAAATCTTGCTTCTGCACTTTGTGTGGACGCAGAAAAGATGGCTCCCTAGATTTACCCCTTGTGTCAAGGGCCCTCTTCGCTCTTCTCATACGAGCAGTTTCCTCCTCACCAGGATCCGTTTCTCGCATGATTTTCATAATAGCTACACATAACAATAAATTAAAACATTGGTATAAGCTTATCTAGAAACAAAGTAAACACACAAAGGAGTGGAAATTACCTAAGTCAGAAACAGCAGAATGGCCAACGGCCCTAAGAGACTCCTCATTGATGAGGTCCCAACACACAGTTTCACCATTGTCTTTGGTTAGCTCGTCGTAAGCCACTTGCTCCTCAGAGTTGAGAACTATTTTGTTGGGGTTGCCATCGACCACCTTACCAAAAGAACTTCGGGAAAGGGTGCCCCAATCACCCCATTTCCAGACCAAGTACATAAATTCTTCTTTCCACTTAGGGTTGTTGTCAACAACCGAGTGGCCGTTAAAGATGTGTGGAATTTTAGGGCGTTGTCTAACGTAGATCCACCCCGGTTGAACAGAAGAGCTATTATAGAATTGAAATATTTTCCTAAACAAAGGAATAGAAAGAGGGAATTTTTTCCTAAGGCACAAAACCATGAAACACAAGATGGATCGCCAGGCATTAGGTGGAAGTTGACATGGGCTGACTTGAACGTTGGCCAAAAGTTTGGGGATAAACTCATGAAAAGGGAACCTAAGCCCAGCTATAAGGGCGTCTCTAAAAACACATAGCCCATTGGGCCTCCAATGACAAGGCCTGTCGCCAGGCCCATCCTTAACAAGTCTATATGGAGTTTTAATTTCATATGTTTTATTGTAATTTTAATTACATCCTCATCATGAAATTTGTTACAACAGTTATAAGCATCTAAATCAGCTAATGAAGGATAATCATCTCCGCGCATGTTGATCATTTCAGTTAAACTCATGTAAGAAGAACGGATTTCGATATCGTTACCTCTTTTCGAAGCAGAATTCATCTTCAAAACGCGATGTGTTGATTTGTCCGCCATTAATCTTCAAAGTATGAATGCTTAAAGCCCAGAAACCTTAATAAAAGAGATGAAGATGCAACAAAAGCCCAGAAAATCTTCAAAGAAACCCAGAAACCGAGAGAAAATCGCCTGAAAAATGTGGGATTGCTAAATTAAAAAAAAATTCGCCGGGAATCGCTTTAATTTGAGAGAAATAACTAAGAGAAATTTTAGAGGAAAGTAGAGTGTGTTAGAGTGAAGTGAGAAATGAATCTCACTCTACTCTTTTATAGGGATTTCGCAACTGGCTAATAGCCGGTTGAAATTCCAAGGAACCGGTAATAGCTGGTTAAGGCCCATTGAGAGTCCCATAGGCACAAAAACAAGAAGGATCTAGAAAGTCTCGAAGTAAATAAAAGGGAATATGGATTAATTTAAAATTAAAAGAAAGTTGGATATGCCCAATAGGCCCAGTATTGCAGCCATAATTTTACTGTATCACTAGGCTATCAATTAAAAGCCAATAAGGCCCAAAAAGATTAGTAGGCCCAATTTGTGTCCAAATTGCATTTATTCGACCAGGATCCTGATCGAAATGTCGACCAGGAATCTTGGTCGAAATTAGCTAGACAAGAGTGTCCAAATTGCATTTATTCGACCAGGATCCTGATCGAAATGTCGACCAGGAATCTTGGTCGAAATGAGCTAGACCAGAGTGTCCAAATTGCATTTATTCGACCAGGATCCTGATCGAAATGTCGACCAGGAATCTTGGTCGAAATGAGCTAGACCAGAGTGTCCAAATTGCATTTATTCGACCAGGATCCTGATCGAAATGTCGACCAGGAATCTTGGTCGAAATGAGCTAGACCAGAATGTTCAAATTGCATTTATTCGACCAGGATCCTGATCGAAGTGTCGACCAGGAATCCTGATCGAAGTGCCATCGACCAGAGTAACAAAATGGCATTTCTTCGGCAAGTCTCGAAGTAAATAAAAGGGAATATGGATTAATTTAAAATTAAATGAAAGTTGGATATGCCCAATAGGCCCAGTATTGCAGCCATAATTTTACTGTATCACTAGGCTATCAATTAAAAGCCAATAAGGCCCAAAAAGATTAGTAGGCCCAATTTGTGTCCAAATTGCATTTATTCGACCAGGATCCTGATCGAAATGTCGACCAGGAATCTTGGTCGAAATTAGCTAGACCAGAGTGTCCAAATTGCATTTATTCGACCAGGATCCTGATCGAAATGTCGACCAGGAATCTTGGTCGAAATGAGCTAGACCAGAGTGTCCAAATTGCATTTATTCGACCAGGATCCTGATCAAAATGTCGACCAGGAATCTTGGTCGAAATGAGCTAGACCAGAGTGTCCAAATTGCATTTATTCGACCAGGATACTGATCGAAATGTCGACCAGGAATCTTGGTCGAAATGAGCTAGACCAGAGTGTCGAAATGAGCTAGACCAGATTGTCCAAATTGCATTTATTCGACCAGGATCCTGATCGAAATGTCGACCAGGAATCTTGGTCGAAATGAGCTAGACCAGAATGTTCAAATTGCATTTATTCGACCAGGATCCTGATCGAAGTGTCGACCAGGAATCCTGATCGAAGTGCCATCGACCAGAGTGACAAAATGGCATTTCTTCGACCAGGATCCTGATCGAAGTGTCGACCAGGAATCCTGGTCGAAGTTCCATCGACCAGGAAGACAAAATGGCCATATGTCGACCAGGATCCTGATCGAAAATTCGACCAGGAATCCTGGTCGAATCTTGTGGAGATTTTTGCTGATTCTTTTTGAAGGAAAAGAATTTTCTTTAAAAAAAAAGAGAAAAAAGAGAAAAAAAATTATTATGCACAGTTGTGGGATAATTGTTATGTCAACGAATAAATGATGGAAAAATACTCGTGAGTATAAGAAAAATACAAGGACGTTACTTGTAACTTCTTTGTAAATATATTTGTTTAGCCTCGAATAAGGCAAGTCGTCGCAAATATGTAGGGGGGTGTTTGGAAAATCTGTCGAACAACTTATAAGTTACTTATTTCGGAAAAAATTTCGTATTTACATACTTTTTTTTAGAAAAAAATGTGTATCGGGAGTTTAATATTCGTTATGTTGCAAAAATAAGTTATTTATTTCAGAAAAAAGTACATATTTTCTAACTTTTTTCCAGAATAAGTAACTTATTTCTGAAAAATAAAATTTCCCAAACGGGCCCTAGGTCGCTCCACACTTTGCACTCAAGACGATATATGTGAAACACTAGTGTACATAGACCTCTTAACTTCAATGAAAACCTGATCAGTTTTCTTAGAAGTTGGGGGGCAAATGATATGGGCTGAAAGCAAGCTCTAAAAATACATTTAATGTTGCATTAAATGAACCTAAGTTGATCCAAGGTCAAAGCCCAATCGTGAGGCCCAAAACCTTAATAATGATAATAAATTCGTAGCTGTACAATCAGCCTACTAAAAGACTCCGTTATTGAGTCTAAAAGGTAACCAAATCATCCTTGGAGTGGCTGCCAAGGAATACAGCTGTAATACTTATCCACCTTCCACTCGGAAGGATCTAGAATTGGGCCTAAGTTGTGCCTTGCCCACCAAGACACCCAATTATACCCTAATTCTAGGGTTCTCGACACCTATATAAGGACCTGCTCCTTCACCAACAGAACTACGTTTTTTGGCTTGATTCTTGATAATTGCAAGATACGTAGGCATCTGGTGAGGACCGAGTTAAGTCACGAAACACTAGATCAACCATAAAAGCTCGAAGCTTCCACAAACCCTAGCATTAAATACGCAATAACTACACCCTAATTTTCATTCCGCAACAAGGAGAAATAAAAAAAAAAAAACACCCCAAAACACCACATGAAGTGGCGTTAAATAAACAAAACGCTAAATAAAGTGGTGTTACCACCTAAAACTCATTATAAAGTAGCGTTATAAGTGTTAAAAAAAAGGGAGAATGGCAATGCCAGACGCATTAGCGTCTTTAAAAAAACAAATTAACGCTACACGATGTAGCGTTTTGGAGTGATATATGGGCCCAATTTTTTCATTTGTGATATTTGGGGCCATTTTCTTTCAAATTGTGATATTGGGGGCCTTTATTCAAGCTAATATTCTATACTTAATATTATAAATTACTAGCTTTATACCCGTGCAATGCACGGCTAACTTTATTAATATTTTATATTTCAATTTTGATTTAAAAACTTTTTCTTAAAAAATTTGTTTTATAGCGTTTTGAATAATTTATTTTTACTTTTAATAATAATAATACATATATTATATGGTTTGTAAGTGTAAATTTGTTTTTTTTCTTGTAAATGGTTTTTCTATAATTTATATTTCAAAGTTTAGGCTAACATATTTTTTAATATTTCATAATTATTTTTGATTTTTTTTTATTTATAAGATTACATATGATATAATTGAAATATAAAGGTACTATATAAGTTAAAAGAAGTTATATTAGACCTGGATTTTAAAAAAGTCTAAAATTAAAAAAATTATAACTTAATAAGGAGACCAATTTAATTATTATGTAAATAACATTAAATTTCTATTATATACCAAAATAAAAAAGATCGTTAGGTCTTAAAATCAAAAGATGAAATACTGAAAATGATTTTGAAAAATTTACCAAATATAAGTAAATTTTCTAAATCGAATATAATTTTCAACGCAAAAAATCGTCAAATTCTTTTAAGGCAAAATAGAATTTGGTTGAATATTCAACAAAATTTTCAATAGAATTTTCAACGCAAAAAATCGAATAAATTCAACCTGTGTTTGATTCTGCGTTGATTTGATTTGAAAATAATAATTAAACCATTAATGAATTAAACATTATTTTGTTAATTTCAGATGGACTGTAAAATCGTTCAAATTAAATTTTAAGAATTCAAGATTGAATACAAATATTAAATCGAACGTATAAAATCTTATATATATCAATTTTTAACAAAAAATTGATATGTAAATTAATAACATATAAAATTTAAAATTTTAATATAATTATAGATATTAAAAAAGGAAACGTGCGTTGCACGGGTTATAAGCTACTATATAATAAACGTAAAAGGATGTCATCCATAATTTCGATCACTGTACTACCAAAATAATCTCAACCATCGAATCTAATATTTTTAAAATATACGATCAAGATTATATCATATTAAAAGATAAAATTACAATATAAAAAGGATATAATTCGAAAAGGTTGCATTAGAAGTGAATTTTAAAAAGAAAGTTATAATCTATAAAGGATATAATTTAAAAAGGTTATATTAGAACTGAATTTTAAAAAGAAAATTATAATCTGAAAAAGATATAATTAAAAAATATTGTATAAGAATTGAATTTTATTTAAATTTTTTATTAGTATTAAAAAATTCATATTTACTATTTGGACTCTATCTTTAAATCTAAAAATCAGATTGGATGATTTTACAATCCACGTGAAACTCATAACTTTTCATTAATTTAGTGATGATTTAATAATTATTATACAAATGGAAACACTTAGAATCTAAAGAGAAAATTTAATTACGAATTTTTACATTAATCATATTTAATGTAGAAGACCTACATTAATAATGGTATTCAATGAAGTAAACTTAATTTCATATGATTTAAATTATTGACATACAACTTTTCGTATTTAAATATAAATACACTTTTAGTTTATAACATATTAAAATATAAAATATTTTTTATGCTAAATCCAATGATTTTCATCTATTTATTTTAAGATCTAACAATTTTTATTTATTTTATTGTACACAGGAACAGACTACCGATTATCAAAGTTTTGGACAAAATCTCTCTTACACTTATTATTAAAATTCTATTTGGTTGTTAATAGAACTATACCAGGGGTATTTTGCTAATCAAAACGAATTATATGTAGATAAATCGAATAGAGTTTTCAACATAAAAAATCGTCAATTTATTCTCTCTTTTGTTTCTGCGTAGGTTTAATTGAAAAATAATTGTTAAATGATCACTAAATTAAATATCATTTTGTTAATTTCACGTCAATTGTAAAATTGTTCAAATTAAATTTTAAAAATTCAAAATAAAGTACAAATATTAAATCGAGTATGTAAAATCTTATATTTATCAATTTTTTAAAAAAAAATTAATATGCTAATTAATAACATGTGAAATTTAAACAATTAATATAATTATAAATATTAAAAATGGAATTGTACGTTACATGATTTATAAGCTAGTATCTTTAAATATAATAATAAGCGTACAATTTTTTGGTAGTATAATTGTTTGGTTCTTGAACGATCAAAATAGAACGGATAGATGAGAATTGTTATATTGATATTAAAAAGTTTATCAGATTAAGATTAGGATTGTATTCAAATACTAAAAGCATTTTTTAATAATCTAAATCAAATATAAGTAGGTTCCCTAAATTGAATAGAATTTTTAATGAAAAATTTTGTAATTTTTTTTTCTATTCAATTTTTGGGTAATTTCAGTTAGATAATAATTATAAATCCTTACTAAATAAAAATTTATTGAGTTTTGTGTGGATTGTAAAATCGTCAAAATCTAATTTTTAGAACCCGGAGCAAAAATAATAAATTAATCGTGTGAAATCTAATAAATAATACTAGCCTATAACTCGTGCGATGCACAGTTTTCTTAAATTTAAATAATATTTTATTTATATTTTAATAATTATATATCTCATATGTATTACTTAATATAATATTGGCATAATATATATTATTAAATAATAAACGTTTAGTTATATGATATATTATCAAATTATGACTATATTTTGTTGGGAATTAGGACTAAAACAGCAACATAGAGGCAGTTATATATCGTATTTAACAAGTCCAGGCCAAGCATACAATTAGCGAAACAAAACACGAAGGTAAAGCACATGCATATCAGTAACTGATAGAACAAAGAGAAGGCAGAAAACATACCAGTATCCATAGCTATATCAGTATGTTAAACAAGTAAAACAAACAGCTGAGTCGTCAGGATTTGCAAGAAAGCCTGACTGCTCTTGAAGAGATAATTGCCCCCACTTACAACTGTGTTGGGATGCTTGCAACACCTCTCCCAGGATAAAACAGCTCCGAGTACAGTGATCACAGTAATCAGTATACTCAACTTCGACTAGCACCTCAGTCGCCGGAAAAACCCTAAGTAATATATACTATAACAGGAGGAGAACAGAGAGTGTAGAGAAGACAGGAGAATGTAGGGTGTGGTCTGTATATTCAGTGTGTACAGTATATCACAATCAGTAGCTTAGGTCTCTATTTATAGGAGAGACCAAACGTAACTGATGCCACCCAATTAATATTGTAACTGCCGATTTACATTTAATAAAATGAAACGGCTGATTTAATAAAATCAAAACGGTTGATTTAATAAATCGTAACTGTTACGTTATATTTATCCACACATATCAGTTTTTATTTTAATTATACGAATATACACAATATATATATCATCAAATTCTGACCCAACATCAGGATCTGATCCATCAGGATTTTTCGTCCGTCAGGATCTGATGTCCATCAGTATTTGATCATTCATCAGGATCTGATACCGTCAGGACTTGAGGTCCATCAGTATTTGATCCAGCATCAGGATCTTGTAGTACCTTCAGGATTTCATCAGGACTTGGCCCATCAGTATTAGATGTCTGACCAGTTACTGATTTATTCCAAGTACTGATCCCAATATATATATATATTTATTCTAATTAAAATATATTTAAACACTGAAATAAAATCCCTCGCCCAGGTCGCCTCGCGTACGCGAGACGCCGAGACATTCGCCCAAATCGCCCTTCGACCGAGCCGAGCCGAGTCGAGGCGTGGCGTGTCGTGACGTGGCGGGGCGGGCGGCGGCGGCGCGCGTGTGTGTGTGTGTGCGCGTGGAGCACACAGTAACACCATGCACCATCATACACCTTAGTAGTTGTACACTACCCATGTGTGTGATTCTATATAAAGCCAACAACCCCCTTTATTCATTTCAATGTGGGACAAATACACATTCTCATTTCAAGCTTATTCAAGCTACTAACTTCAACTCCATTTCTCTATGGGTTTCACTAAGAAAATTACTTAGACCCATATATGAAAATTTAAGTCCTCATAACAAGGAACAATTTCCAATCGTTAAAATCCGGAATTAACATCAAGAACATAAAATACTTATGCTCTAAAAACTCCATTTTCTAACAATCCCCCACAAATCCATATAGAAATGTTTCAGGTTACTCATCATGACTTGTTTTTCAGAGTTGGTACCCTTCCGGGTTTGAACCCTCCTAAGTCCCCTACTTCAATGATTACCGGATTCAGATGGAATGTTTCACCTTGAATCTTAATCCGTTTGGTGTAACCATGTTCCATAGACGACGACAAGTCAAAGGCTATGGTGCCAATCTACGGCTTTGAGACATTAATGGTCTTGTCTCGATCCTGTTCGTCGAATGTTTCAAGGAATAACCCTTCCCTCTAATTGCGACCACACAATTACATTCGCTTAGCTGGGCATCTCCAGAGATGTACTGCTACCATCTCGTCAAAAGACTTGACCCCATTCAGAGTTATAATAACTCTTGCTATCTAGCAGTATCAGTACCTTCTAGGTTTTCAGGGGATAGACTCAGATACATCATTATCAGCTATGTAGCAAAGGTACTATCAATTCATCCTTACAGCTTGTTATTACCACATTGAATACACTTCAAGGGATCTCCTCTCATGTGTATTGGGTTCCCACTGATGATGAACTATGATGGGTTGACAGCCCCATCCCCAACCTTGACTTAAGGACCACTGCAGGTTCCAGTCCTTTAGTTAAAGGATCAGCTATATTATTCTGAGTTCCTATGAACTCTACAGCAATAATCCTATCAGACACTAAACCCCTAATAGACTTTAGTCTAACTTGGATGTGCCTCTTGGTTTTAGCATTATACTTTTTACTGCTAATCTTGTCGATAGTTGTTCTACTATCACAATGAATAGCAAGCGCAGGAAGCGGTCTGCTTACTACAGGTATCGTGGACATAAGTCCATGTAACCATTCAGCTTCCGTCCCCGTGGCATCAAGTGCACACAACTCAGCCTCAAAAGTAGACCGAGTTACTATAGTCTGTTTGGTCGACTTCTAGGATATTGCTCCCCCTGCTAAGGTGAACACGTATCCAGTCACTCCATTGGAACCAGACTTCTTAGCTATCCAACTTGCATCACTGTACCCCTCAAGTACACCAGGAAATCTCCTATAGTGTAAACTTAGGTACATTGTGCCTTTCAGATATCTAAGTACTCTATCAAGAGCATCCCAATGAGTTCTGTTTGGACAGCTTGTATATCTAGCCAACTTAGACACAGAGTATGAAATATCTGGTCTAGTACAGTTAGCAAGATACTGCAAACTCCCTATAATCTGAGAATACCTTAACTGAGACACAGGTACTCCTGAAGCATTCTTAACAAGGGCAACTTTAGGATCATAGGGTGTACTAGCGATTCTACACTGTGAATAACCATATTTCTCAAGTATAGATTTCTCTATATAATGAGACTGCGATAAAGTTATTCCCTCAGCTGACTGTGTCAGTTTGAGACCAAGAATCACACTAGCCTCACCCATATCCTTCATTTCAAAGTGCCTTTTCAAGAAAGCTTTTGTCTCGTTAATAATCTCAATATTGGTTCCAAACAATAGTATGTCATCTACATATAGGCACATGATGACACACTCACTACCTTTAACTTTGGTGTAGACACACTTATCACTATCATTAATATCATAACTGAACGGCACTATAGTTTCATCAAACTTTTTATGCCAATCCCTAGGAGCTTGTTTCAAGCCATAGATGGATTTGATTAACTTACATACTTTCCTTTCGTTACCAGATGCAACAAATCCCTCAGGCTGATCCATATAAATCTCTTCTTCAAGTTCACCATGAAGAAAAGCTGTCTTTACATCCATTTGATGGATGATAAGACCATGTACGGATGCCAATGCTACAAGCATTCGGATTGTTGTTATCCTAGCTACAGGAGAGTATGTATCAAAGTAATCAATACCCTCCATTTGCTTAAAACCCTTAGCTACCAGTCTAGCTTTGTACTTATCTATTGAGCCGTCAGGATTCAACTTCCTTTTAAATATCCATCTGCACCCGATAGTAGAACACCCAGGAGGGAGATCAACTAACTCCCATGTTCCGTTAGAAACAATAGAGTCAATTTCACTCTTTACAGCGCCCTTCCAGTGTCTAGACTCTGAAGAATCCATAGCTTGTCGGAAAGTTAAAGGTTCGTCCTCGACATTGTAAGTGATAAAATCACTTCCAAAATCCTTGACTACCTTTGCACGCTTACTCCTTCGTGGTTCCTCTACCTCCTTAGGAGTAGAGCTACTACTAGGTTCCGCCCCCACATTTGTCATCTTTTCCACATGATCAGGAATAGAACTTGATGTGTGAGTAGGATCTTCATTAGAAGTAACTAGAGGCATACCAGTCTTCATAGGGTAAACATCCTCAAAGAATGTAGCATCACGAAACTCAACTATCGTATTTGCCACTATACCATCTATGTCAGATTTTAATACTAAAAATCTCATAGCTGTAGTGGTCTCAAGATAGCCCAGAAAGATACAATCAACAGTCTTCGGACCTAGTTTCTTTCTCTTGTGTTCAGGGACAAGTACCTTGGCAAGGCACCCCCACACACGAAGATACTTAAGACTAGTCTTCTTGCTCTTCCATAACTCATAGGGTGTCTTATCCATGTGTTTCAGAGGAACTCTATTCAGAATATGGCAAGCCGTATTCAGAGCTTCTCCCCACATGTATTTAGGCAACCCAGAATTAATAAGCATACTATTAATCATATCTTTAAATGTTCTGTTCTTTCGCTCAGCAACCCCATTAGACTCAGGTGTGTATGGTGGGGTAACTTCATGAACTATACCATTGCTTGCACAAAATTCATTAAAAGCGTTACTCGTATACTCACCACCTCTATCAGATCTCAACCTTTTAAGTACCTTACTAGTTTGTTTTTCTACTTCAGTTTTATAAATAATGAATTTACTAAGTGCTTCATCCTTATGTCTAAGTAAATAAACATAACAGAATCTACTACTATCATCTATAAAGGTAATGAAGTATCTAAAATGGTCCTTAGTCAACACACCACCAAATTCACAAATATCAGTGTGTACTAAATCTAACAAGTCTGAATCCCTAACAATATTATGAAAAGGTTTCCTTATTTGTTTAGCAGACACACATACTTGACATTTAGAATTCTTTTCTATAGTGTGTTTTGGAATCAACTCTAAGTTCATCATATTTTTAAGAGCACCAAAATTTAAGTGACCAAGTCTAGCATGCCATAAATCAGAAGATTCAATACAATTAACAGAAGGAGTAATATTATTAATCAAACTACCCAAAATGGGTTCAACATTAATCACAAATAAACCATTCGACAAGTAACCCTTGCCAAAAAATGTACCAGTATGAATAAGAACTACTTTATTACATTTGAGAGAAACTTCAAAGCCATTAGCTACTAAACAACTACCACTTATTATATTTCTACGCATGTCGGGAACATGATGCACTCTCGTCAGGGATAGAATACGTCCCGAAGGAAACTTCAGGTCCACGTTTCCTACTCCATGTACTTGAGCAGCACTTGCGTTCCCCATCGTCACTGTCAAGCTATGACTCTGTTGATAAGATACAAATAAACTAATGTCAGCACAAATATGCACATTAGCTCCAGTATCAATCAACCATTCATTTGACAGATAAGTGGAAAATAGTACAGGGTTGTAGGTAACATACCGGTCTACGTTGGTTTCAGAAGCCAAAGCCTCACCAACAACCATGTTCGCTACAGGCCCACTTGAGGTTCCAAGCACAGCATTCGCTTGAGCTACCCCCTCGGCTTTCTTCGCTTTCTTTGTAGGGCAGTCCTTACTCCAGTGTCCAACCTGCCCACAAGACCAACATGGTTTGTTTGCCTTTGGTTTCTTGGCCTTATCCTTGTCACTCTTAGGTTTATTACTATTACCCTTCTTAGAGACAGCCTTCCTTTTCTGTCCTACAGTTGCTACGTTTACCTTCGAGCTTCCATGCTCAGTTGGCATCACATGTCCCTGTTTGGACTTGTGTTGTTCTTGCACCGAGATGTCCAGCATAAGGTTGGTCCAGGTGATCTCTCCTTTCTGTCTTTTCAGGGAGAGAGAGAACTCTTCCCAAGACTTTGGGAGCTTTTCAATCACACTCATCACCTTAAACTTTTCGGGGAGGTCCATTCCAGACTCCTTCAAAGCATGCACTATCATCTCGAACTCATGCACTTGCTCAGTCATGGACTTATTGTCCACCAGCTTGAAATCAAGGAACCTAGCCACAGAATACTTTTCCAGACCTTGTGAGTCAGTATTATGTGTCTGGTCCAGCTTCTCCCATAAGAGTTTTGCGGTGTAGGCATCAGAGGAGTACACATCAAACAATGTGTTGGTTAGAGCAGCCAGAATTGCTGCCCTAGCAACCCCATCCTTCTCAGCCCACTTCGCATAACTCTTAACTGATTCAGCCTTCTCTTGATCCACAACCGGCTTCTCATATTCCACAACAGGCCATAGACCCTTTACAGTCAACCACAATTTCATCCTTTTCTGCCAACGAGAAAAGCCAACGCCCCCATTGAATTTCTCAGGCAAGCCAGTCAATTCAACGGGTTGTGGAAAACTGTAAGTGGTCCAATCAATGACCCCAGCAGATGCAACCGAACTACCACTAGCAGGAATTTCACTCTCGTTAACCATTATGCTAAATACTATATAACAAATTATCTCTTCAAGAATGTTGGGAATTAGGACTAAAACAGCAACATAGAGGCAGTTATATATCGTATTTAACAAGTCCAGGCCAAGCATACAATTAGCGAAACAAAACACGAAGGTAAAGCACATGCATATCAGTAACTGATAGAACAAAGAGAAGGCAGAAAACATACCAGTATCCATAGCTATATCAGTATGTTAAACAAGTAAAACAAACAGCTGAGTCGTCAGGATTTGCAAGAAAGCCTGACTGCTCTTGAAGAGATAATTGCCCCCACTTACAACTGTGTTGGGATGCTTGCAACACCTCTCCCAGGATAAAACAGCTCCGAGTACAGTGATCACAGTAATCAGTATACTCAACTTCGACTAGCACCTCAGTCGCCGGAAAAACCCTAAGTAATATATACTATAACAGGAGGAGAACAGAGAGTGTAGAGAAGACAGGAGAATGTAGGGTGTGGTCTGTATATTCAGTGTGTACAGTATATCACAATCAGTAGCTTAGGTCTCTATTTATAGGAGAGACCAAACGTAACTGATGCCACCCAATTAATATTGTAACTGCCGATTTACATTTAATAAAATGAAACGGCTGATTTAATAAAATCAAAACGGTTGATTTAATAAATCGTAACTGTTACGTTATATTTATCCACACATATCAGTTTTTATTTTAATTATACGAATATACACAATATATATATCATCAAATTCTGACCCAACATCAGGATCTGATCCATCAGGATTTTTCGTCCGTCAGGATCTGATGTCCATCAGTATTTGATCATTCATCAGGATCTGATACCGTCAGGACTTGAGGTCCATCAGTATTTGATCCAGCATCAGGATCTGGTAGTACCTTCAGGATTTCATCAGGACTTGGCCCATCAGTATTAGATGTCTGACCAGTTACTGATTTATTCCAAGTACTGATCCCAATATATATATAATATATTTAAACACTGAAATAAAATCCCTCGCCCAGGTCGCCTCGCGTACGCGAGACGCCGAGACATTCGCCCAAATCGCCCTTCGACCGAGCCGAGCCGAGGCGTGTCGTGTCGTGACGTGGCGGGGCGGGGCGGGCGGCGCGCGTGTTTGTGCGCGTGGAGCACACAGTAACACCATGCACCATCATACACCTTAGTAGTTGTACACTACCCATGTGTGTGATTCTATATAAAGCCAACAACCCCCTTTATTCATTTCAATGTGGGACAAATACACATTCTCATTTCAAGCTTATTCAAGCTACTAACTTCAACTCCATTTCTCTATGGGTTTCACTAAGAAAATTACTTAGACCCATATATGAAAATTTAAGTCCTCATAACAAGGAACAATTTCCAATCGTTAAAATCCGGAATTAACATCAAGAACATAAAATACTTATGCTCTAAAAACTCCATTTTCTAACATATTTTATCATAATAATATAAATATAAATGAAAGTATCGTAAATACTTACATTCAAAGTTTTGTTCATATTTAAATAATGATTCCATAATAATTCATAATGTAATATTTGTCTAAAGTAGAATTTAATATTAATTTGTAAGAGTTAAATTTTTATCGTTTCGTACATAGTTTTAGTTTGATTTCACTTTGTTGATTTATATTTTATTGTAAATTTGTTAATAAATATGTGATATTAAAATTGTTTAAACCTTTGTAAATATTTGATTTCCAAGTAATTGAAAGAGTCTAAAAAAATTGGATGTAGGTGAATAATTTTAATTCAAATATAACTAAAAGAATATGTAATTGAATATTAATTGGAGTGTAATTAAAAGAGTTTGTTATTAAATGTATTTTAGTTTATTTTTTCATTTTTGGAAGGTCTTGGAAGGTGTTAATCGACTAACCAACTAACTGTTTCGGTTATAATAGTATAGATTTATTTATACTTAAATTTGGTTATTTTTTTAAAGTCTTTCAAATTATAAAAAGAATATTTCTTTAATAAAATATTAAAATTTAATTTAACAAAAATCAAATCTGTATAAAATAAATATTATAATTATGATATTAAAACAAGTTATTAATATTATTATATAATTATAAATATTAAAAAAGAATAGGTCATAGAACACTTCTAAAAAAAAATAGGTTATAGAACAAAAAAATCAAAACTAGTATAGATATGCTTCATCAATCACGAGGTCTGTAACTCAATCCCAGATGAAAATATACAGGGCCTTTAATGGGCTAACGAGACGTCTAGCGAAGCAGGTTGCATCGGGTGACTGGGATATAATTCGTTGGGGTCTATGTCAATGTAGTCCGCTAAAAATGATTAATGAAGCCTTCAAATCTTAGGCCATTTTGTTATTCAGAGTGGGATATTGGGGTATAACAAGTTTTATGGATTGGGTTTACTTAGAGCCCAAACATTTGGGCAGTATCTGCGTCGTACTACCCGTTTTTGAAAAAAATTATTTTTGGTGGTAAAATAGGACTATGTTTTTTTTTGCCAAAGAAATAGCACTATGTTTCTGATGCATTGTTTAAAATTTTATTCTAAAATAGATTTGTATTCATATTTTTGATTAGGTAGAAAAAATGATATCACTATTTATTCATTTTCCACTTTTTAATGATGTGTCAAATATAGCTTCATTTATTTTTTGTTCTATATTTAGAACAAAGTATAGCATTGTGCTATTTTAACACAATGTTTAGCATACCATTATAATGATGAATTGTGATTTTTGTTGTATGATATAGATAGTCGTTATGCTCATGCTCATGAACAATTCGGTGTCCGATTCTTCGCTTCGGGTTCAATTCGATTAATGAATGAGTCGAACATGAACATGATTTTAAGGTTCGTATCGTAAATGAGATGAACTTGAGCATGAGGGCCCGTTTGGAAAATCTTATTTTTCAGAAATAAGTTACTTATTCTGGAGAAAAAAGTTAGGAAATCTGTACTTTTTTCTGAAATAAGTAACTTATTTTTGCAAGGTTACGAATATTAAACTCCCAGTACACATTTTTTTCTAGTAAATACGAATTTTTTTCCGAAATAAGTAACTTATAAGTTGGGCAACAAATTTGCCAAACATGCACATAATTCAGTTCGAAAATTCTCGAACAAGTTCATCGATATAAGTTGTGAATAATGTTTATGAACAAGCTCATGAATACGGTTCATGAATGAGTTTGTGTACCATTGAAATTGCTTTTAGATGTAATTTGGTTGAATTTGACATTTGCATCTTCTTTTTTCTTCTTTTTTTTTCACGAAATTTTCATTTTGATAGGTAAAGAGTTTGACATTTAAATATTAACTCTAAACTAAAAATTCTATTTTAATTAACTTTTAATCAGAAATGTTGTTTTTTAAACTTAACCAAACGGTGTTTATATTCCTCATATGTTAACCTGTCTTTCACTCTGCATGGGATCTCTTCAAGTTAAACTTACGTAAGAGCAACTCCAACAATCTCCTAGCATGTTTCTTATAAATATTATAAATAATTAGGTTTCTAGTGATTTAGGAGCTTGTTCATAAACATTATTCACAACTTATATCAATGAACTTGTTCACGAATATTATAAAATATTAGGCTTTTAGTGATTTAGGATATTATAAGATATGACAATTCCAACAAGTTTCCTTATAATTGTTCCTTATAATTATTAAATAATAAATGAAAGAAGGAAGCAAGAAAAAAAAAAGAGGGAAACAATTGAAAAAAGAGGGAAAATAATATTTTATTGATAAAAGTGAAATAAGGAATCACTTAAAGATAAGGTATGACAACTCCAACAATGCTCCTCATCTTTACTTCTTGTTATTATAATAGTATTAAAAAAGAGGGAAAAGGTGAAAGAGAGAGAAAAGTATATTAGAAATGGAGGGAAGTGAATATTTTATTAATGAAAAATGAGATAAGGAATGACTAGGAGCATCTTATAAATAAAGAAGGAGAGAAGCATCCTAAATTTTTAAGGGACAACTAGAAGACTATTGGAGTGACATATTTTGCCAAAATCCTTATATTTTTAAGATAGAAGCTCATATAGCTAGTCTCTTGGAGCTGCTCTAAAGAGATATTAACAATTTATACTCCCTCCGTCTTTAAATATTTTTTCTGTTTTGACCGGACATATTTGCCAATGCACATTTTTTATCGTTAATTTTGTATTAGTATTAAATATAAAAATTTCATTCTCTCTCTCAATGAGAGTCGTCCCGTGAGCCGCCCCCTCCCCTCCCCTCCCCTCCCCTCCCCTCCCCTCCTTCTTCTCCGATTCTCCCTCTCCTCTCACCGCCCATCTCCTTCTACCCCATCCATCCTTCCATCCCGTTTCCCCCACATCTAAATCTCTAATTTCTATATATTAGTTTTTTTCAATAAATTCGAGATCTAATCCTTTTTGGGTGAAATCTTGTTGTCGTACCCATTTTTTTGAGGTTGGTTTTTGTCCTCATTTTTTTGAGGTTTATGTTCTGTTGTGTTTTGAATTTGGGGTCATGTTGCGTTAAAGATGATTTCTATGGTGTACTTGGAGATCTGAGAAACCCGCTTCGAATCTGGAATAGTGGTTATTGCGAGAGCTCACCTTGCACAACTAAGGATTGTTCAATATATGGGGCATCTATACCCCCAACCTCAATTGGTGTAATTGATGGGTATGAACACTGGGCTATTACCGGTTTTTTATGTGCGCAGGTCAATTGTGATTCTACTATTTTCGAGAATGTTGGTGTCGACTGGATTGCTCGAGTAACCTTTGTAATCATTTTTATTTTCAAGAATATTTATATTCTATTTGCTAAGCAATCTGAAAACAAAGCGGCTATTTGCTTAGCTCGTTTTTTGTTTCATAATCAGGTTGTAGTTGACAGTTTGGGGGTTTGTCCCGGCTGGGTTCCAATGTTTTGTTATCTATAAAATCTTATTGTTCGTCAAAAAAAAAAATATATAAAAATTTCACTGTATTAAATTATTTATAAATACGAATCCAACAAAATTAATCATGATTATATTTGATCTTATAAATTAAACGTAAATTAGTAATTTGCATCATGTTACGAACAATTCCGATATATGAAATGGAAAACTTAACATGAAACGGAGGAACTAACTATTAATGGGCAGTTTGTCACCCGAACAAAATAAGCTTTACAAAGAAAAATAGTACAGTACTAAAATACAGTACTTAAGCAGTCGACTAGTCGGTGTACGATAGTCTTTAACTCTTAAGCACCAAATCAAGATGCAAGTGACATGCATAGTGTCAGTTGTCACTATACTGGAGTATTATATTTGATGCAATTGGATGTTTGTAATCACCACTTCTAAATAAGTCAAACCAATTGGGTATTAGTGGGGTATAAATTATGCTTAAAAAGAAACATTTATTAAAATATTTGGTTTCCAGAATCATCTAAAGATTAAAATATTCAGGTATCTTCTTGTTTTCCAGAACAATCTTTGATTAATTTAAGGATCATAAAATATGCACGAGACCGCAAATTATTACTCCCTCCGTCCCGACCATTTGTTTACATTTGGTTTGGGCACGGAGACCAAGAATAGTGGGTGTAATATTGTTAAAATAAATGAAGTAGTGGGTGTAATAGTGATTTTATTATTAAAATAAGTGAAGTAGTGAGTGTAATAGTGATTTTATTGTTAAAATAAGTGAAGTAGTGGGTGTAATAGTGTAAAGTATTGTTAAAATAAGTGAAGTAGTGGGTGTAATAGTGTTAAAACTTACTATTTTAGGAAACGTAAAGAATTGGTTGGGACGTCCCAAAAAAGAAAGTGTAAACAATTGGTTGGGACAGAGGGAGTACTAGTACTACTACTACTTTCGAAGAATATGCTTCTTAAATAACTTTTGGGAAATGTTATTTCATAGCTGTTTCAGAGTAATATGACATATGTGCCTTCCTAAAATATTGCATATTATAATATAATATACTATAAATAATAATGAAAATAATACTTTCTTATTTTTTAAAAGAGAAGGAATAATCTTTCGACTTGCAAAAATATAAGATATGAAAGTTCTAAGTTTCGTATTCTGAATGAATTCACTGCACTTGACTTGTAACCGATTGTACTTTCTCAAATTATTTGTTCGCACTAATTAAAAGTTACAAAACAATTTACAATTCATAACTAGTTTTCTATGAAAAATCCCTTCAATGAAATTTAAGAAAAAGCTACTAAATAAAAGACTCGATGCATGTATTCATCTTCGCGTTACTTCTTTTGTATAACCCGTACAATTCTTTTTTTTTAATATATATAATTATATTAATTTTTTTTAAAATTTATGTTATTAATTTACGTATCAAATTGTTGTTAAAAGATTCATATTTATAAATTCTACACGTTCGAATTAATATTTGTATTCTATCTTGAGTTCTTCAAATTTGATTTTACGTTGAAAATTTTATTCGATTCATGAATTTTAATTATAATTTATTTTAATTATCAAAATACCATTATTATTATTTGAAAATTAGATAGTTATTTGGTAATATTTTTGATATATACATATTTTAGTTATAATTTGTTGAGTATGGAATACACACACAAGAGGGGATAAATGTATTTTCAAATTTTTCTTAAAATGAAGCTTTTATGAACGTTTTTTTGAAGGTTTGAATATGTTGAATGATGTTTGTGTAACACGTATGTGTTTTTGTGTTTAATAGAATATAAATGCGGAAATAAGAAATATAAGAACACAGTACTCACTATAATTTAATATTGTATTAGATCAAGATTTTGTTACAACCTGGGAATACAAATGTTAGTATTCTCAACTTCTTTTTCAGAGAGATGTTCTAAGTTGTGTTGAGAAATCTTAAAAATCTTAACTGCTAGAGAAGTGAGGTTGTACACTTATAGAACATGTGTACAGCCTACTTGTTACAAATAAAGAGACAGACAAAATTAATTTCTAACATGTCTATCCCTTTTTTGAGTAACATCCAAACGGCTTGAGATTTGACTTCCTTTAACTCTGTTCAGATCCACTTCTTTAGCAGCTTTGTCTCCTGTAACAACTCTCTAAGCTTCTTGTAGTCTTTCCAAAACGCTTTTCAGTACTGTGGTCCTGAAATTATTTTGGCTTGCTGCAGGTTTCTGACTTGTACAATCTTTCAGTATTTTTGTCTCCAAGATTGCATTCAAGAAGTAACTAAGTGATTGATTCGAGAACTAGAATTGACTTGATAGATAACTCTGAGTTCTCGAATACTGTATGATTGACATATTGAATTACTTATCGAATTAGTCTTTTCTTCAGGAATTCTTGACTTGTCGAATAGAGCTTTTAATTTATGCAATCCTTGCTTAGCAAAAATAAAAAATAAAAAATTATGCAATCCTTGAGATGTCGAGTAGCTTCCTCAGTCCTTGACATATCGAATGTAGCTTTGACTTATTGATTCTTAAAGAACTCGAATGATGCTTTGACTTGTTGATTTCTTGAGTTCTCGAATAGAGCATTAGATATGTCGAATCTCTGAGTTATCGAATGAGACCTTGACTTGTTGACTTCCAGAGATGTCGAACAGTGTCTTTACAGATATCGAATCCTTGACTTGTCGAATGCTAGACTTCTCGAATAGAGCAAAATACTTCTCGAATTAGTACTTATGCAAATCTTCAATCTTCAAAATCCAACTGTGTTTATTTCTGCAGCCTTGTTCTCCAAGCTTGAGGCATGATCTTTTGATCTTCTTTCAAGCATAATTTCATGACTAAATTTATACAATTACACAGGTAGAAATTTGATGCCTATTACAGGTACTAAAACAAGTAGAAACTTTACAGTTAGAGGTTCCCCCAGTTAAGGGGTCATGTAAATAATGCAAAGTATTATAAACAATTAGGCTTGTTATTAGATGTATACATGCATGCCTCTGTGACTAACATAATTTATTAAAAATAATATTTTCGATGATATTTGATGTTAAAACTAGTTTCCCGCAAAAATTGAAAAGCAATTTTTTTTTCAAAAATATGAGGGAATATACTTTCTTTAAAACCTGCTTTTCAACCAAAAGCATTTTCCGAAAAACAAGCTTTTAAAATTTTTCAAACATTTTTTTTTTTTATCTATTTTTCAAAAATAAGTTACTGTTTCTGTTTTCGACATCAGTACCAAACAATACATAAGAATGCAATACCAAACAATACATAAGAATGCAAGTTGATGGTCTACAGAAGTTCTAGCTTTGATCCGTAGAGATCATCAGAAGATTTTAGATAGTGTGTATGCGTATGTGTATCTGAATGTCTAACCCTTTTTCCGTGGGTCTTTCTTCTCATTATATAGTCCGCCTATCAGCTACGTGTCTTCCTCCCATCCATCCATTATCCTCCAGCCGTTGATCTCATGGAAGTAGGATAGCCGATGAGTTGGGGCTATGAGGCCAGCTGTTCGTCTGGTGGGTGTAGAGTAGGTGACGGGGTGGAGCTAAGGGGTTATGTGTCGGGACAGGTGGATAAAGGAAGGACACCTGTCTGAGGACTTTGTTATTGGGATCTATGCCCACATGACCGACTTCAAACCGTAGGGGCGCTACGGTTTTGACTGGTCTGTGGTGGTGTCGTCTTTCCGGCTTCGGCCCGAGCCGTAGGGACGGGGTTATTTTGTCCATCATTTGCCCCACGAGTGATAAGGTTTTCTTTAGGAAACCATTTTCTCTCGTCGAGTTCTGCTTCATAGCTGGAAAAGGGCGGGAAAAAATCTTTTCCACGTATGGGCGACGTGGGGGGTCCACGGCTGGATGCGGTTTATCGAAGTAGTGGTGGGCCCCTACTTTTGTTCAGCCTCTCCTAGAAAACATCGTCCATTTGATTTATGGGTAGTTATATACACCGTGGGTTATTTCCATACACGTGTCTACCCTTATTCTTTACATATAAATTTCTTCATATCTTTTCAACTTCCTTTCATTCAATTTTCTCAAGTGATCAAGTCATTCGAAAAGATATCACGGGGAGTGCTTAGTGGTAGTGAAAACAGGTACGCCCTTTCTTTCTTTCTTTCTCTCCCTTCCTTTTTTCGATGTATATGCATTCCTCTTTGTCTTCCTAGTATAGAAGGGGAAAGGATTCAGTTGCGACTTTCGATTTGGGGGCTGCGACCTTTTGGGGATTTTTAAACTGAGCAATCGTTAGACTAAGGCTTTTAGTGATTCCCATTTCTGTGATTCTCCTTGTTTAGTGAAGAAATGACCAAGAGGAAGAGAGACACAAGTATCCAGGGGGATGAGAGCGCTACGGGCTCAGACAATGAGCAGTTATCTGGATCTGGGGACGTAGGGGATTTTGGGAGCTGGACTGAAACTTCTAGCTCAGGTGAGGGGTCTTCTACGGAGGGCAGTTCGGATAGACCTCTAGCGTGGAGGATCCCTTCTGGGAAGTCGGTTGTCGTTCAGAAGAAGCCCAGGGAGGTTATGGCGATAGGGGGTATGAAAAAGGGATTTCTGAATAAGGGGAAGTTGTCTAAGGGGGAAGAGAAGGTAACCAAGGACGTTGAGACATCACAAGCGGGAAAGGGGGTTCCAATGGGCATTGCCAAGGATAAGGGTAGGAAGAAGGTAGTTAAAGAACTTAGGATTCCTACTAGAAGTTGTCTCGGCTCGGAAGCGGGATGGTTGGATACTACGGATAAATTCGTGAATACTCCTCCGGACTTTGATAGAAAACATTATTTTAAGGTCTATGGGAAAGGATGTTATCATAGAACGGGGGAGGCGAGAATCCCTGACAACGTTCTCAAGAGTCAGTTGGGGAGTTTGGAATACATTAATAAACGGTGTACCTTTGACAGGGACTATTTGTTGTCGGTGAGGTATGCTTTCCAAATCCCTGAGGAGTATGAGATAAAGATGCCGGAGGAGGGTGAATTTATATACCATCGAGGAGGTGATTTATGGGTGGGAATTCCCTTGGAGCATTTCAGGGCAGGACTGCGGCTACCGATGCACAGATTCTTTCACACTCTTCTAAAAGATTTGAGGTTGGGCCTGGGTCAGTTAGGTCCTAACTCCATCAGGAAGATTTGTGCCTTCATTGCTAGGTGTACGGAGTTGGGGAGGGAACCTACTCTCTCTTTGTTTTGGTCCTTGCACAAGTTGCAAGCTTCTCGGACGTATGTGCCCCTGTTTGAGCTTCACTGGAAAGAGGGTAAAGCCTTGGGGGGATCGCTGGTGGAGGGTCCTTCTACCAACAAGGGATGGCACGGAGAATTTGTTTTTGTCCGTGGGGGGGATTTGGGGTATCTCCCAGAGTATCGTAAGAATGATGGGGTTACAGGGGCGGTTCGAAGGATCGAACACCTGCAACCTGAGGAGATGGGGGAAGCCATGAAATTTGCAGGGGGAAAGGCTGAGGGGTTGTGGAAAGACAAGACTTTCTTTAATGTTTCTTTTCTGATCGAGCATAATCGTGAGGATCTAACTGACCTCGCTTTTCGTTATCTGTTGGACATGTTTTAGAGACTTACTTATGAATTTCCTTTGAATTATTTTTTGGTGCTTTATTTTTGTCGATTATTTTCTGACTTTGTCTGATCATATCTTTTGTTTTCTCTTAGTTTTGCTAGAAGACCTTCCTATTCGCCCAGGCATGAATAAGAGTCGAATCCTTTTCTTAGCTCAGAAACGGGCCATAGCGAAGAATAGTGAGAGTAAACAAAGTGAAGGGGACAGTACTCCGGTGGCCGAAGCGTCCGTAGGAAATGCGGGTGTTGCCATGGATTCGGATATTCAAGCGGGGGCTACGGTTACCGCGGCAGTGGCTAAATCTGGAAAGAGGGGTTCAGAGCCGGGCAAGCTTGTCCTAAAGAAGAAACAGAAGGTTAGTGGGGCTGGGTTTGTCCTTAGAGACGAGCCCAATAGCGACAGCGAAGTGGAGGAAGTTCTTCCTATGCATATTCGAGAATCCAGGGGGATTCCTCCAGAATTGGTCGCAGGTGCTTCCGGGTCGGGACAACCCGAAGGGATGAAACGTGTTTCTTCTGCTGGAGGGGTTGAAGGGTACACTATGATCCGTTTCCGGACTGGCGAAGGGTGGCTTGGCGAAGAGGTCCAAAAGAAAGGCCCTTTGGGGGCCCTTGATGCTTTTTCCCTGTCCCCAGACAAAGCTAGGTTGGTGAAAATGGGTGATGAAGAGGTGTTGGGGAACGCAAAGGAAATGTTGGGGAAGGTAAAGTTTCTTTCTGAGTTTCTTCGTTCCGTTCCTTTCGTTTCTTTTTATTTGGTTTTGATGGTATCGTTATAATGACTCCTTTATCTGTTTTTTAGTTCGGGAGTTATTTCATGGATGTGATGGAGAGGATGCTTTATAATAAACGTCAAGTGGGTTTAGAGTCTGAGAAGGCCAGCTTGGAGAAGAAGGCTAAGACAGAGGCTTGGGAAGCGGCTGGAAAAATCCAGACTCAGTTGGATAGTGCGAGCAAGGAATTGAAAAGCGAGAAAAAGGCCCATGGCGAAGTTACTAAACAGTTGGCCGAAGTGCAAAATGATTTGAAGAAGGAGACGGGGACATGTGTCGATCTGCGTCTTGAAATCGATTTGCTAAAGGAAACTCTCAAGGGCAAGGAAACAGCTTTGAGTGAGGTGACCAAAACCTTAGAGAAGGTGGAGCAAGAAGCTTGCATTACTTATGATGATTGTGTGAAGAGGTATAAGGAATCAGCCGCTTTCAGAGAAGACGTAGAAGTTGAAGCGGGGATTTATCACGAAATGGGTTTTAATGATTGTCTGGGTTTTGTTGGCGTGGGGAATGTCATCGATCTCAAAGTGCATTCTGTCGAGTGTTTTCGGGAGGCGGAGTTGGCCAAAGTCCAGGAGTTTCGGGAAGGGGATGATGGGGGTGCCGTAGCCGTAGCCATGGAGGCTGAGAAGGGTATGGCCGAAGCCGGTGGGGATGGGCAACCTGTTGGAGAATTTAGGGTTGACCCTGAGAAGGTGGATGACACTGCAACCGTCTAGGTGGCGGGTTTATGCCCCTGATGTTTTTGCGTAGTGCTTTCGTTTTTTTTCAATTCTGAACTAATTTTGTTTTGAAGTACTCTTTCTTATCATCGTACTGTAAGCCTGAAGGGCGTAACTTGAAACTTTCATTTTGTGTGGATTAGTCCTTTTTATGTCCGTTCTTGCCTTTTAGTTTTGGTTATAGTACTACCTTCCTCAAATAGCATGTAATCTTTAGGTTGCATGGCGTATTGATTAGTGCTTAGTAGCTGTAGCTTTTCAGCTTCCTTGTTTTTTGGGAGTTGTATTTTTGACGGTCCGGTTTTGGGTTACTGTGTTTTGACTATGGTTTTAAAGCTGTCGCGTTTTTCCAAGGGTCATGGGGAACATGAAACGTTTGGTCTCTTGACCCGTTCATAACTAATTTCTTACTTATAAATACCCCCTTTTGGTAATAGGTTCTTCATTCTTTTCTTCCGAATCATAAATTTCTTTCTCCTTTTCTTCTATATGGGTCCGAAAAATTTGATTTATCTGTGGGAGGAGAACAAGGTGATCGTGGATGGGCTTGTGTTTGATGGGCCAGAATCGGTAGCTGACTTTGCCGAGATCTTTCGCAAGATTGAGGAGGTGTTGGCCAAGCGAAAGGAAGCCCAGGAGGAAGCTCGGAAAATGGCGGAGAAAAAGGAGAAGGATGGTGATAACGGTGGTGGGGATGCAGGTTCCTCTTCCAACTCTGTTGCTCAGGTTGCATAGTTGGTGTGAGTTGGAGGGGGACTTTTAATTTATCTTTTTATAAAAAATTTGTATTTCGTTTTTAACTGTTATGAATGGTTAATGAAGTGGTTTCCTTTTCTATATTTCTTTCTTCTCGCAACTTTATTTATTCTTCGTTACTTCCGTCCTGGTGGTTTGTATTTGTAATCATACAATCGATGCATTCATGTTCTAATTTTATTATGCTTGAATCTCGATTATGAGTGAATGAACGGTGATGAAACCGACGTTTGCGGGTACATAACAACTAACTTATTTTTCTCAATTTCTGTCCCTGCCATGGATAAGATAGTTGAACTAGAACATGGATAATTCATAATTCAATTTGTGGTGTGTCATGGTTCCGTAGGCAAGGCACTAAAGAAATTCAGAGGCCGAAGATGAAACTTATATTCGAATCTGAACCCGTTAATGAAACTGAAAATGAAGTTATAAACCTTACAAAGTTCTTGGTAGATATACAGGCTAAAAAAGGAAGTGGTGGTTCCTTAGTATGTTTGGAGTCTGGAAAAATTGTCAAGCAAACAACGCTGAATATGAACTTCTTTAGCTAAAAGAAGCCATAGTCAAATTAGAATTAGAAATTCATTTTTTTAAGTGGTGATAATCTCGTAACATCCAGCATATTAACTACTCATTTTACTATCCATACGCAAATCAGTATCATGTCTGGCTATAACTTTAATCAATTATTTCTTGTCATATTACGACTATATGCGGCTACGGTTTGAATTGAATCAATATATGTAGTTCGTTACGGCCGCTTATGCCTACGGCTACGGTTTAATCTAATGGCCTGATTATCAACTTCTGCTTAAATTGTTATATAATCCATTGACTGTCTCTCGTGTGGTTATATGAGTAATGCGGAATCTGGCCAATATAACCAAAGTTATGCTTTTGAGTTTTGTAATTGATATGGGTAAGGTTCTTCTTGTAATTTATTCAAGCCGGAGCCGTGTTGGGATCATATTGAGCAATCAGTTATGTATGAGTAAGATTTTCCAAGAACATGTAGGTATTCAGATATTATGACTAAGTAAGGTAAGAGCTAGATAATATAAACAAGGCCAAATGTTGACAATATAATCGAATAGTCGCGCAACTATTAGTTGAGCGATAAGCTTTTTCCTGCTTGAGCAGGGAACCGATTCATGCCGTAGTCTCTTCGGAACTACATATGCTGGCTTATGAATGAAAAGGTGTTGTACCAGAATCTATCCATGCCGTAGCCTAGATAGGGCTACATGTGTTGGCCCATTGATGAATAGATTGCCCCGTCTATGCCTTTAGTTTTGTTTGAACTAATTATATTGGCTATTTGAATAGGGGGCTATAGATATCCTCAAGTACATAGGCATGGCCTCATAGGTATAAGGCTTTGGTCTCGAGAGACAGGGAAACAGTTTGACAAACATGTTTAAGCAAGCGAATTCAAACGAAATTAAACGAGTATTTAAACAAGCGACATTTTATACATATGATGGTTCCATACACACCAAAGTAGGTCATGTAACTTTTAAGTTACCGTTAGCAGAATTCTTATAGCAAAAGTACAAGGTAGATTTGGTAGAAACTGTACCTACGGGAAGAACTTCTTCAGATGGATTGCATGCCAGGTGTTGGAGAGTATTTCCCCATTGAGCCTAGCGAGAACGTAAGTCCCTGGCCGAAGAACTTTTTGCACTATGTAAGGGCCTTCCCATATGGGGTCCAGTTTTTTGGTATGGGATGGGTCTGAAACAGCTGTAGACCGTAGTACTTTGTCTCCTTCTTGAAACTGCCGAGGGTGGATCTTTTTGAAATATCTGGCCGTAGCTTGTTTGTATGTGGCCATGCGGATGACAGCATTCTCTCTTCTTTCTTCTAATAAATCAAGGTTTGTTCGAAGTCCCATTTCATTGTGCTGTTGATCATAATTTTCCACCCGTTGAGAAGTCTCCCCAATTTCCACTGGTATCAGGGCCTCGGTTCCATACGTGAGTCTGAAAGGGCTTTCTCCCGTGGGTTTCCTAGTGTCGGTTCTGTAAGCCCACAGGACGTTGTGGAGCTCTTCGGCCCACAATGATTTGTGCTCTTCAAGGTTTTTCTGGAGGCTTTTCAGAAGACTGCGGTTGGTCACTTCAACTTGGCCATTAGATTGGGGGTACGCTACCGAAGATCTTCGATGCTGAATGAGATAGGCGGAGAGATATTCTTCAAAGTCGGCGTCGATGAATTGTCTTCCGTTGTCAGTTACCAACACTCTGGGGATCCCGAACCGAGTCACCACGGCTTCGTGAAAAAACTTTCGACATACAGCAGCTGTGATGTGGGCCACTGCCTTGGCCTCCACCCACTTGGTCATGTAATCGACCACCACTATAAGAAATTTCAGGGCTCCTTTGGCTGGAGGAAATGGTCCAACAATGTCCATGCCCCAGACATCAAAAGGTACCGGAGATAGTATAGAGGAAGGAAGAACCGGTGGTTGTCTGGGAATTGAAGCAAACATTTGGCACTTTGCGCACTGTTTGACATAGGTTATGCAATCTTGCCTTAACGTGGGCCAATAATATCCTTGTCTGAGGATTTTGTGCGCCAATGCTTCCCCCGACGAATGGCTTCCGCAAATTCCCTCATGAACTTCTAACATGCAATAATCAGACTCAGGACAGTCTATGCATTTGAGCAGTGGTGCCAAGAAGGATCTTCGGTAGAGACATTCGTTAACTACAGAGTATTGTGCTGCTTTTGCCCTTAGCCTTTGGGCTGCCCTTTTATCTTCGGGAAGGATTCCTTCTTGCACATATAGGAGGATAGGGGTCATCCAATTGGGGCCCTGGGTTACCATTATGATTTGTAGGTGTTCGTCCGTAGGCATACTGACTGAAGGAGCCGTCAAGGTAGAGTGATAGATGGCATTTGTAGTTTCAGCTTCTTCGGCAGTTGCCAGCCTTGCCAAAGTGTCCGCCCTCTGATTCTCCCCTCTCATAATCCCGGTGAGGGTGACTTCCTCGAATTGTGACAGGCGTTCTTTTGTTTCCGTCAGATATTGTATTAACATTGGTGACTTGGTTGCAAAACCACCTTGAATTTGATTTACCACCAATTGCGAATCGCTGTACGCTTGAAGGCTTCGAATCTGTAAGGCTTTGGCGAGTCGGAGGCCTGCCAGGAGTGCCTCATATTCGGAACAATTGTTTGTAGTCGGGAATGCAAATCTGATTGATTGCTGTACTTCAAAACCATCAGGGCTGACTAGAAGAACTCCGGCCCCGCTACTGTCCGTTGTTGTAGATCCATCAACGAACAACTTCCAAGGGGGAAGCAATCTTTGTGAGGGATCATTCATTTTCGAATCGATTTCTTCTTCCGGCAACCCGGAGCATTCAACTAAGAAATCTGCCAAGGCCTGGCCTTTTATCGAGATTCTCGGTAGATACGTGATGTTAAACTGGCTAAGTTCAACTGCCCAATTGACTAATCTTCCGGACAAATCTGGCTTGTGGAGTATTTTTCGCAACGGATGGTTGGTGTAAACATTGATGTCATGGCCTTGGAAATAAGGCCGTAGCTTTCGGCTAGCCAACAAGAGACAATATGCCATCTTTTCTATGGTTGGGTAGCGAATTTCTGCATTTCTGAGTACATGGCTGACATAGTAGATGGGCAACTGTTTTCCATTTTCTTCTCGGATGAGACAAGAGCTTACAGCTCCTTTGGTAACAGCAAGATATAGATATAATGGTTCCCCTGCGACCGGACGGGATAGTACAGGAGGGGAAGTGAGGTACCTTTTTAGAGATTCGAAGGCTTCTTGGCATGATTTCGTCCATTCTATTTGCCGAGACTTGCTAATCCCTTTTAAGACTTCGAAGAAGGGTAAACTTTTTTCTGACAGCTTAGATATAAAGCGTCGCAGAGAAGTCAAACAGCCATTGAGGGATTGTACATGCTTAGGAGTTGATGGGGTTGGCATGTCTAGGATGGCTTTCGTCTTGTCGGGGTTAGCTTCAATTCCCTTGGCGCTAATCACGTGCCCCAGAAACTTACCACTGGCCACGCCGAAAGTGCATTTAGAAGGGTTAAGCTTGAGGTGAGATCTTCTCAGATTTTCAAAAGTTTCCCGGAGGTCGACCAAGTGTGCTTCTCTGCTTTCAGATTTGACTATGATATCGTCCACATAGACCTCCAGATTTCTTCCAATTTGGGTGGAAAAAATTTCGTTCATCGCCTTTTGGTAGGTAGCTCCTGCGTTCATCAACCCCATCGGAAGCACCCGATAAGCATATACAGCCCTGTGGGTAATGAAGGATGTTTTTGGTCTATCTTCCGGAGCCAGGCTGATTTGGTTATAGCCTGAGAACGCGTCCAAAAAACTGAACAAGACATATCCAGCCGTAGTGTCGATAAGATGGTCTATTGTGGGCAGGGGGTAGTAATCCTTCGGTGTAGCCTTGTTGAGATCTGTGTAGTCTATGCATACTCTCCATTTCCCGTTGGATTTCTTCACTAGGACCACATTGGCTATCCATTCGGGAAATTGGATTTCGTAGATGAAGTTTGCCTTTAATAACTTGCTGATTTCTTCGTCGACAGCCTGCTGTCTTTCGGGAGCAAAATTCCGTCTTTTTTGTTTGACGGATTTTTTATCCGGGTTTAGATGCAAGCGATGTAAGGAGATGGTTTCATCTAGGCCCGGCATATCCTCAGGTTTCCATGCGAACACATCAGCATATTCCCGAAGCAGCTGTATGACTTCCCCTTTCAGAGGTTCCCCGAGGCTTTGCCCCACAGATAGTAATTTCAAAGGATCTCCAATGACCAATTCCACTTGTTCAGTTGGTTCACCCGGAACTGCCTTTGGAAGTTGGGAGGGTCGGTGGTTTTCCTCGTTTGTGGGAGTGGGTTGATAAGAGTTCTCAATGAACAGAATCTGCGTCCCTTCGGATTTGGGGGCCTTGGAGGCGCTTCCCGAGTCGATCCTTTTTTCAGATCCATACAGCTTCCTTTTTCGAGGATTGGTTTGAGCCAGACTAAGCGAAGCGGAATAACATAGTAAAGAAGCTTTAGTATCTGACCTTAGAGTACCCGTACCCTTGGGAGTCGGAAACTTTACTTTCATGTGTGGGGTGGAAATAATGGCTCCCAGATAGAACAAGGTCGGTCTCCCAATGATGACATTATATGAGGAAGCGATATCAATTATATAGTATCTAACAAGGGCAGTTACCTCTTGGGGAGAAGTGCCAAAAGTGGTGGGTAGATCGATCGTACCCTGTATAGGGACAGCATTATTCCCGAAGCCGTAAAGGGGTCCCCTTGCGTCTTCGGCATTTTGATTTTCAACTTGTCCATTCAGTATCATCCTTCCAAGGGTGTGTCGGAAGATGATATCCACTGAGGAACCATTATCAATCAAAACTTTCTTCACGTCTTGACCTGCTATGTCTATCTGCACGGTGAGGGGGCCACTTTGACATTCATCTCCTTCCGGATAGTCTTTATCTGTGAACGAGATTGTCGATTCGGACCATCGGAATGCCTTCTGGGTATCCAGGTGTAGGATCTCTCTTTTCTGCAAAGGTGGGTTTTCCCCTCCCATGATCATGTCTACGACATGCCTGGGCGGTTGCCCTCCTCCACGAGGTTCTTGTGGGGGGGGTTCTGCCGCCGTGGCTGTACATAGTCGTTCAGTAGGTCTCTCTTGATGAGTCTTTCTAAGAAATACTTCAGCGAAGTGCATTCATCTGTTTGGTGACCCACACTCGCATGATAAGCACAGAACCGTGTTTTATCTCTCTTTTCAGCTGGGGTTCTCATCGGAGGAGGTTCCTGGAAAAAATCTCTGTTTCGGATGCACTCTAAGATTGCCGAAGGGCTTCTGTTGAGAGGGGTGAAGTTTGGGGCTTCTTTGGACAGGCGAGGCGGTGCTCTTTGGTCCGTAGGGAAGTTCTTTTTCCCTGTCCCTCGGAAATCATCTATCCCATCTACTTGCATACTCCTTGGTTCTGATCCGGATGCCTTATTTCGAGAACTGGGATAATATGCCCTTAGTCTCTCGTCCGTAGCTATATAAGCCGTGGCGATACTATAGGCCTCGTAGAGGTCTTCCGGCTCTTTGTTGCATAATTCCTTGCAACAATCTTTGCATTCTTCGTAATTCATATTTCGCACAAACGAATCCACCGCAGTCGCTGGTTTCAGTTCCCTGACTTTAGACGCGGCTGTCTTGAACTTTTGAATATAGTCCCGTAGCGACTCTCCAGGATTTTGTTTCACATTTTCTAATGAAATGGTATGCACTGCATGAGGGATATTCACCCGGAACTTGGCCAAGAACACGACCTTAAATTCCTCCCATGAGTTGATACTTCTGGGGGGCAAACCCGAAAACCATGTTCTCGCGTAGGCTTTGAGCGTAGAGATAAACAAACGACACTTTGTTATATCATTGTACCTGTGGCAGATCATCAAATTTTCATAATAGCTGAGATGGTCATTGGGGTCAGTGGTACCATCGAAGGATTCCAGCCCTGTTATTTTGACTCCTAGATCCACCTGTGACACCTCCAAGATTTCAGAAAACGGGGACCTTCCCCCATTTATGTTTAATAGGGGTCCGGTAGCTAGCTCTTCCAATCTGGCTAACCTTGTCATCAACTCTTCCTGTCCTTCCGGACGTGGGGCTGAAGAGTTCTGTTGGATTATTATGGGAGGGGTTCTCCTGCGGCGTTCTGTCGATCTAGACCTCCTGCGCCTTTCCGCACCGGGGCTCCTCTCTCGATAGGACCTCCTAGCACGGGGTCCTGTTCGCCCAGACAAGCGGGAGAATACGGATCCCCGGGATCCTGAGGACGAACGCTCCGGATGCTGTCGGAGTGAGCGATCGGAGCTAGAGCTTTGGTGACGTTCTTCGTTGCGTGAAGAAGAGAAAGAGCGCTCTGACCGATAGTCTTCAGGGAACTGGGTAGCGAAAGAGCCTTGCATTTCGTCTGGGTAGTAGGGCTGACGGTATGCTCCGTGATAGTTCCCTGCCATTTGGGCTGTCAATCGATCCATTTGTTCTTGCATATATCTTTGCTGTGCTCTCAAATGTGAGAACTGGCTGTGTATGGGTGAACGAGGGGGTGTGTTTGATGCTGAATGAGATGAGCTTCTCCGGGTGCTGGATTCACGACTCATCTTTTCTGTTGTAGATACAGGCACGTATCTAAATCTGTGTTTAAACTTTCAGTCTCAGGTCGTTGTAAGTTGACGGGGTAAGCACTTTTGATCCCCGGCAGCGGCGCCAAATGATGGTCTACAGAAGTTCTAGCTTTGATCCGTAGAGATCATCAGAAGATTTTAGATAGTGTGTATGCGTATGTGTATCTGAATGTCTAACCCTTTTTCCGTGGGTCTTTCTTCTCATTATATAGTCCGCCTATCAGCTACGTGTCTTCCTCCCATCCATCCATTATCCTCCAGCCGTTGATCTCATGGAAGTAGGATAGCCGATGAGTTGGGGCTATGAGGCCAGCTGTTCGTCTGGTGGGTGTAGAGTAGGTGACGGGGTGGAGCTAAGGGGTTATGTGTCGGGACAGGTGGATAAAGGAAGGACACCTGTCTGAGGACTTTGTTATTGGGATCTATGCCCACATGACCGACTTCAAACCGTAGGGGCGCTACGGTTTTGACTGGTCTGTGATGGTGTCGTCTTTCCGGCTTCGGCCCGAGCCGTAGGGACGGGGTTATTTTGTCCATCACAAGTGATATCCTGAACTAACAAGATGAATTTATATTGAAATATGTGTTCTTTGTCGATCTAACTGAAAAATATTTAATGAAAAAAAAAACAAGATGATTGAATGAGAAAATTCAATAACTCATATCGATCTCAATTAGTTTATATTTAAATATCACATAATAATTGTTTAAAAAAAATATCAAATAATAATTGCATGAATTTAAGGAAAATATTACAACCAATTAAAATAAATCTACCTTAAAATTCAAGGCACGAAATTTCTAAGAAAAAAAATGTAACCCCAAAAATTTCATTCATTCATTTATTTATTATTTATTTTTCCCTGTCGACATTGTGAAATTGTGAGAGGAAGTTAAATATCATCCACATAAAAAAAGATAAGGATGAGATTTGTTTACTAATGGAGCAGGCGGCCCACAACCACAACACTACGTCTCATATACACATGTCTATTGATTGAAAGAGTGACCAGGACGAGGATCTTTGGAAGATACGAAATCAGCTTGTCTTCACACAAAAATCGCAAACTCCCAAAACACCATTGCAGTCGCAGTTCCTTACGAATTCAATTCAAATGCCTGCCAAATATATGCACTACTGTTACGTTACATTTAGTACAAGTAAATTTAGCTCTCTGGATTCTCTTACAATTGTTATGTACTTGTGCAGTTTTTTCCCAGGAGACAAAAACAATAAGGCCTCGTTTGTTTAGATATAACTCAACGACGTAATTTCAAGTACCATGAAACTTTAACAAGTTACAGTGTTTGGTTGTGTGATTTTTGAAATGAACTATGTAACCTAAACTTCCAAGGTACTATGAGTTACTACAAAATGGTGGAACCTGGTGCTCACCGTGAGTTACGTAGTAAATATGTTTAACTTCTTTTTTTATTATTATTTTGTATTCATAATTACACATCCACTTTTTAATAGGTAATTATTTTTCCTTAATTTGAGTAACTATTTTAATTTTTATTTAGTAAAATATTTTTAGTATGCTCTATATTTTTTTTTATGATTAACTATGTAGACTTTTTAATTTTCTTGTAAAATTTAATTTTACAAATTGGGTTGCTTGATTTGGTTGAGGTAAATTGTTAAAAGAACATTTAAAAATTTTAATTTGTATAATAAATATATTTTTTCTATATAACAATCATGTAATAAATTATATTTAAAATTATTTATTTTTATTATAATTAAAATAATTTTATTTATTTTTACTATAATCTGTAATAGATATATGTTTTTTTATATAGAATATTATAATATTTCTAGTTTTATTTTTAATAGAAATTTTTAAGATAAGTTTATAATTAACTTATTTATTTATTTTTTAACAAGATAATTAGTATTTATACAAAAAATGAATTTGTTAATGCATAATTCAAATAAAAATAACTATGTAACTTGAAGTTTCATAATGACTAACCAAACACAGATTTTCAATTATCCAGGGAACTTAAACTCAGTATCTTAGTTCCAAGGATTTTTAAGTTACTGAGTAACTCCAAAATTGCATAAACAAACGAGGCCTAAGACGTGAAACAAGAAGATGATGTATTGGAAATTTTAAGTACGCTGCGGGTAAATATTATTCCAATACGTATTAATATTTATCCGCAGTATACTTAAATTTTAAGATAAATATTGAAATAAATTAGAATATTTTTAATTTTAAAAGATAATATAATTTCAATCCCAAAAGTTTTCATTATCGAATGATTAGTAGTACTCCGTATGATATAACTGTCCTAAATAAGCCTAAAGGTGTAGATCAAAATGTGTTTGGTAAAATTTAAAATTTATTTTTTTGAAAAGTACTTTTGATTTAAAAGCTGATTTTAGAGAAAGCAGGTCCCCATGTTTTTGAAAAAAAAGCTGCTTTTCAGTTTTTGCGGAAATCAGTTGCTGATTTCAATATCAAACAACACAAAAAACATTATTTTATTTTTATTTTTATATCAAAACTTGCATATATCAGAAATATTATCAAACAGTTCAAAACATGCAAATATCAGAAATATTATCAAACAATTTTCAACTTTTTACAAAAGTATTTTTTTAAAAACATTTTTTTTAACAAAACAACAAATTTTAACAACAATCCCAAACACAGACTAAATTATAAATCATCACTGCGTGATACTTTAAATTACAAACATAATACACGTAAAATTAGGATTTACATAGGATTGCGCGTATCACATATACATACATATCGTAATTATTTATAGGCAACCGGTCCCTCGCAAACGTATAACAGGGACGTCTTATTTAACAAACGGTTTCCGAGTCGTTGGATTGACCATCCAACGGCTGTGATTTAAAAAAAACAACACCGTACCGCATAAACTTTCTGCGGTACGGAGTAATTAACAAAATGCCCATGTTTTCCATAAAAAATCTATTGTTCACCGTACCGCAGAAAGTTTCTGCGGTACGTGAACAGTAGGGATATTTTGGTAATTTGCCCATACCGTAGAAAGTTTATGCGGTACAGTGCGATTTTTTTTTAAATCAGAGCCGTTGGATCAACGATCCAACGTTGATCCAACCGCTCTGAAACAGTATGTTGGTTAAACAGTCTGTGGCAACCGCCGTTCCCCTTATTTATAACGGTCTGTTAACGATGATCTTATTAATATTATAGACATGGAAAATTTTAGGTACTTCAAATTAGTTTTCAAAAAAATTTCCAAATGTCAAGTGTATCAATTCAATTGGTCAAAATAATAATGGACCCCCCTGCATTCATACCCATCATCCAATCAAAAATTTTCATTATGTCATGTAAATTTATTACATAATTTAGAAATAATTTTTGGATACCAATTTGGGGTACCTAGCATTACTCTATCATGCTACTCTATAGATATTTATCGGTCTACAACTTTTTATTCCATATTGTAGATTCTTTGCATTTCCTAGTTTTCTTTCTCTGACTTTTTTTTTCAATAGGCGTACATGGATTGGTTTTAACGTGAGTAGTGCTAGAGATCCCAAAATATATTCCAAATTTGTTTCCAAATGATAAATGTCTTGTTTTAATTGATGTTCTTGGTGTAAATGTAAGGGGACCCTCATCATTATTATTATCATTATCAAATTAAACATTGCCACATAATTATTTTGAGTACCAAATTGGAAATACTTTTAGGGATTATAGCATTTTCCTTTGAACATATGGACAGCGCTTATTAGTAATTCAGTCTCATTCCCCAAATTTCATTTGAGGATGAGTTTTCTCTGCCCTAAAATTATTAAAGAGGATGGGGAGGATGGTTGGAGTGATGAATTTCCATTTCAAGCCCTAAAGTTTATTCACCAACATTACATATAGGTAAAGGAAATATGTATGGAAGTAGCTCTTAAATAGACATGAAAAAATGGATCTGGATTGGAAAAATCGTATCGAAATTTTTGGAATCGAATTCGATTTTGTATTTGAAATAAAAAATTCGATAATTATTTGAAAATTAATTTGATTCGATCAGAAAAATATCCGAACCGAGAAATTTATTCAAAGATAATCCGAAATATTGGACTCGATTATGATCTGGAGCTGACCAAAACCGAATAATAAATTATCGAACTGAAATGACTCTAAACATGGATCCGATATAGATCCGAATTAGGAAAATGATGAAGTTAAGTAGTTGTTATGATTTTAACGAATTATAAGGAATAGCTATATACAGTTAACTCATCAAAAAATGGAAAAAAAAAGAGATAAATAGATAAATGAGGTACTCAAAAATGTGAAATACTTGAAAGTTAGTTAAATTTGTTTTTAAAGTGCGAAACATTTGAAAGTTGGTTGAATTTGAAAAAAAAAATTAGAACAATACATTAGACATGAAGTTATTTTAACATCAAAAATCATTTTCACGTGTTAAGCACACGAACATAAACAACATTTTATATGTACATAAGTTTACATCCGTCAGAACAACATTTTCATGTGTCAGCTCTTATACTTTTTACTTGTGTTAGACTTATAGGGTGTTTGGGATTGCTTAAAATAAGTTACTTTTGACTAAATGGAGGTGTTTTTAACTTAAAGGAGAAAGTGAAGTTGTTTACTTTAAGTTGAATGAAAGTGTTTGGGTAATTTTACTTAAAGTTAAATGGGTATTTAATAATTTTGACTTAAAGTGAAATTTGACTTAAAAAAATTTTAAATTCATAATATTTGAACTTTACAAGAATCATGAAAAAAAAAAAAAAAAAAACTCCATAAGTCATAAGTCAAAAGTACCTAAATGGAACTTATGACTTAAAACAGTTTTTTAACTTAAAACCGACTTAAAGCCGTGGTACACAAACGCACCTAAAATGACTTAAAGCTAAACGGGCTCAAAGTAAGTGGTTGCCAAACGGCCTGTTAGCCACTTAGGTGAACAAGTGAAAGTAATCTTCGAGTTGTGAACAGTTTAAACTTTAACCAATGCAGGAGTTTGTCTTAACTCCCATATATCTACGCAAATATGCACACTTCAATGTATGAACAACCTGTTTATGTACGCCCAGAAAACTGAGAAGCAGAGAAGGTTGGTTGGGTCGCGATTGAAAGGTGAATGGTGGGCATTATAATTTATGAGAGAGAGTGACGTGAGCGAGAGAGGAGAGAGAGGAGAGAGGCCCACATTAAGGTACTATTTTTCCACATGAAGTAAACAAAGTGATGCTACGTAGCCTCGTCCCACTTCTATTATTGGAATTGTGGGGATTTTTTTGGAAACTACTCGAAAGAGGATATTATTATCGTATTTTGAGCGGTCGAGGTTTACGCACTTTTTATTGGGAATTTTGTTGTGTCTTGATGCTTTGTGACATTGGTGTTGTTTGTGTTGGAATAATGACTTTAACAATAGATACTACTTAATATGGGTGCATAACCGAATATATATATCTCCAATTCAATAAAGTTTGTGATGTATCCATCTACAATATTCATTCGAATTATCATGTTCCTTTTTCAGCTCTTTTTTTCAAGGTTATAATAACTAGGTAACAAAGGCGGCAGGAAAATATTTTTAAAAATTATATGTTGTTCTGTTGAGTTTAATGATGAATTGAAACTGATGTAAAATGTAATTCAATTAAAATGTTTAAGAATTATAGAGATAATAATTAGCAGAAAAAAACATGTTTCAGTTAAACTCTTAAGTATTAATAATAATATTTTCAAGGATATTGACGACCCTATTTTGTTGCATAAAAAATGTTTTTGAAATCCAATATTGATAAACACTTATAAAGTTCGATAATGGATAAGTAAAAATAACATTTTAAATCATTTTTGTTGTCGATGGTATTATGAGAGACGTGATTGCCTAATTTGTTGATAAATTTGTTTGTATGATGAAAAAAAAAACATATAAGAGGTGTGATTAACTTAATTTACCGATAAATTTGGTTGTGTGACAAACAAAACAAAATTCAAATGCATTAAGTAAGTCATGCTTCATTTTTTTTGAACATTATAAGAACTTTTTTTACATAATATTTAATTTAAATTTATGGACACATTAAAAATGGTACTCACATATTGTAATACTTTTATATTAAATCTTATAATAAATATGTACATTTAATTATTTTCTATCTCCAATAAAAATGAATTTAAAAATCATTGAAATATGCATAAACACTAAGTCATTTAAAATTAATTTTATAAACAAAATGAAGATCTTTTAACATATTATCAATTTCATCACTACACAATGGTTTCTTACTTTTTTTTCATACCAAATAACAATGTCAACATAAGTTTTATAATAAAAATTTATAAATATTAAATATAACTAATTAATGTTCCTAAATGCCGATGCCCCGTCTCATAACATAACATGTGTGATTAATTGTTATTAATAGTATTAAGTTAGAATTAATATTAATTTATTCCAACACAATGTAATGAAACAACGAATATATAAATTTTTCATTGATTGATTGGATTGGTTTAAATTAATTGAGTTGGTCACACCCCTGTGTAATTTTTCATGTGCAAAACTAAATTATAAAATATTACCTGCATTAAAATTACGGATGTTAATCAGAAAATTTCTAAACTTACTTACCTTATAATGATTTTCACGGTCACTGATTACGAATTTATCGAAAAATTAAAATCATATATTTATTGTTGCCGAAAAAATTGCAGTGATTTGGAATAAGGATTAGAAATGGATAATATAAATTAATTTTATTTTATTGTTTTACATTGAAATTATTGTACTTTAATATTGGAAATTAAAATTTATATTAATATTATAATTTCAATGTTCTAATAAAGGTCGCTAAAATTTTATGTGGAGTGAAAACCTCTCTGATTTCCTGCTATTATATATATAGATTGGCAACATTCGCGGTTAATTAATTTTTACTTTTAAATGTTAAAAATAGATTAATTAATTTTTATTATTTTAAAGAAATTAACAGTTATTTTAAAAATTTCTTAAAAAAATTGATTTAAAACAATTTGCATGAATTATTGGTTAGAATAATACTCGAATTGTACATCTAAAATTTTGATACTCTTAAAATATCATAAACATGAAAAACAGTAATTTCAATACAAGCATAATCTTTATGATAAAAATTGTAAATATTAAATATAACTAAATAACATTTTATAAAGCCGACACTCTCATAAAGCTCAATAATAATGTAAGAATTAATTTAAAACATGGCTATAACTTTTTTATCGAGATGATTGGGTTCATTTTGTGCAAAAGTAAAAACCTATCGATATCAGTTGATGACTTATATTTAATCCCATAATCGCTAATAAAAACAATTGTTTAAGAAATTAAGATCGTTATAATTAATCTCATAATCGCTGATCGTCTATCTACAGTCCATTGAAAAAAATTGTAACCATTTGAATATGTAATAGAAAATGAAGTAATGTAATAATTTTAAGTTGTCAAGTTTCCTGAAAATAATCTTAATTTATTTATAATTAATATCTTATATTAAAATAATTATATAATGCTCAAATGAAGTTTGCTAATATTTTACATGAATAAAAATATAATAAAATAAAGTAAAATTAATATATATTTAATAGATGTAATTAATGACTAACTAAGATGTCATAACACACATAATCACTAATAGTGTAAGAATAAATTTAAAAACAATATGTGCATAACTCTTTTATCGATTTAATCGATCGATAAAATGATTGGGTTTATTTTGGGTAAAAGTAAAAACATATCGATATCATTTGTATACATATTATAAATTTTAACCGAAAGATTTATATACACTTCCATAACTTATAATGATTTCCATAATCACTTGATAAAAAAAATGGTTTGAGAAGTTAAGGTAGTTTATCCACATTTCTTTGAAAAGAAATTGTAACGATGTTGAATATGTAATAGAAAATGACTCTATTTAAACAATTTTAAGTTGTCATTGACCTAAAACAATCTTAATTTTATATATAATAAATATCTTATATTAAAATAATAATTTATCGAAAAATAATCTTAATTTATATGTAACGAATATCTTATATGAAAATAATAATAGCATGACAACAGAAATAAGAACCATTAAATCTTAAAATAAATAAATGAAAAACGTTGGATCTAGCATAAAAAATATTTTATATTTTAACACATAAATTAAAAAGTGTATTTATACTGAAGTACGAAAAAGTGCATGTCAATGATTTAAATCATATATTGTTTTCTACATTGAATAGGATTATTAATGTACGTTTTCTACATTTAATGATTAATTTAAAAATTCGTAATTATATTTTCTCTTGAAATTCGAGATTTTGAGTGTTTCCATTGGGATAATAATTTTCGAATCATTAGTAAATTAAAGTAATTTTATGAGTTTCCCTTGGGTTGTAAATTCATCCAAATCTGATTTTTAGATCTCGAGATAGAGTACAAATAGTAAATATGATTTTTTTTTAAAAAAAATATTAATAAAAAATAATAGAATTCAGTTACAATACAACCTTTTTTAATATCATTTTCAAAATATATTTTTTTAAGAAACTCAATTTTTATATAGCCTGTTTTATTTATGTCCTTTTAGATTATAATTTTTTTTAATATGATAGTATAATCTTGATTGTTTATTACAAATATTAAATTCGTCGACTGATTTTTTTTTTTTTTTATACAGGACCAAAAAAATGGGATCCCATTTATGCTTATTATAGGCAACCAAATCATTAAGGTAATCGAATAGAAAAAATAGGAAATTTTAATATATTCTTAGTCTATTTAGTCGCACCTTGCGTGACCTTATAGAATTTAATTTATTACTTAGAGTTGTTTAGTAATTTTTTGGGATATTTCATAAGAATAACAAATTTTTTGAAAGTATTTCCGAAAATACTACCTAAAATCAGATTGCAAAGATTGCAACCATATTTTTGTAAAAGAATTCTGCGACATGGATATTTTGGAAAAAATCCTAATTTTTTGTATGAAAAATTTATCAATAATATGTAAAAAGAGTTATAAAAATTAAAAATTAGATTAACAATATTCATATTTCATTTAAAAATTGTTCGAAATAACATTTTTGCAAGTTATTATGATATTTAGTTTTTTGTAATTATATTAAATTGTACTAAATATGATATAAATATTATAAAATTTTAATTACATTACAATTGGCCGACACCCTCTGACAAATTTTGACTATAGAATTTTTCATAAAAGAAGATGTCTTATAAAATATATACACTTAAATGTGTTGTAAATTAAAAGCACATTCTTATATTTAAGTTTTTTACGAAATTCTTTATTTACTCAATTTAATTTAATATTACATATATTGATCAAAAAGGAATTCCTTTTTCTTTTTAACTAAATTTTAAAAGTTGTTAATATATAAAAAATCAAATAATAGTTACTATTTTTCTAATAAATTTAAACGTAAAATTCAATGAAGTAAAATTTTGTGTATGTACCAAACAAAAAAATAAATTTAGTATATTATTTGTTATAAATTTGAAATATTAAACTATAATTTTTTAAATCTAAAAATTTGGTTACGTTTTATTTCTAATAATTTTTAAACTTTTTTATGACATTTAAAACTTTAAATAATACAATATATATCAGAAAATAAAATAAAAAAATCAAACATTTGGATTTGTATAGCTTATCAACATATTTTTACTTTTCAGCAAGAGGAGTGATCAAGTAAAGTATAACGAAATCAGCTTAAAAAATGTAAGTTAGATTGAGATGGAATCGATCCCTGATAAGTTAGACTGAGATGGGAATCGATCCCTGGTGGCTGGTGCTTTGCAGTGATTGAAAACAGAGAGTGATCATAAATTTTTATTTTAAAATATTGAAAATAAATGAATTATTTTTTATTATTTTCAAAAATTGATTGGTCTCTTAAGATTTTTTTTAAAAAAAAATTGATTCAAAATAATTTCATAAATTATAAGTTCTCTTTATATATCTAAAAATTTTATAATCTCAAAAATATCATAAACATAAAAATTAATGATTATAATACAAACATAATCTTTACTATCAAAAGTTATAAATATTATATATAATAACACTTTTTAAAGCCGACGCCCCTCTCATAACATACATGTTCAATTGTAGTGTAATTATTTAATTAGAATATGTTGTGCCCAAAATCTCCATGGGTTAGATTTAGGCTCATTGGGCTTAAGGATCCAATCCGTATGATTAATATGGGTTATGATTAAGGTCCCTTAAGTTAAATGGGGCTAAATAGCACGTGAAATGGATCTAGACAGGTTCAGGTTCCAGAAAGACAGCTTCCTGTAGACAGCTTCCCGAGAAACAGGTTCCTGCAGACAGGTTCCTGAGAGACAGCTTCCTGTACGAGAATAGATTTATTCCAGCAGAATTCTAGTATGATTAAGCCTCCTATTCTTTAGGAGCAAGTCATGAACATCAACTCCTTATTGGAATGTATTCCTTGGGCGCAGATGATCCTTGAATACATCTAATAGGACGAGAACTTGTAAACATACTCCTAGTCGGACTAGAACTTGAGTTCAATTCGACTTAGGTCGCCTATTCGTGGCTGAAATCTGGAGAAAAGGAGTTCCCCACGAATTAGGAACCTAGTTTATTGCCGCCTAACCAGACTTCTAGTCTAAAAAGAACTACGTGAACTTGATCCCTATATATACACGGGTACGTAGGCACCTTGAGAACATGTTTTTACAAGCCTCACAATATACCTACGAGATTCTTGAGAACGCACGACACAAGCCTCAAGGGAATTCGTGAGATTCTTGTAAACGCTCTCGAGCTCAGTTCAACCCCTACAAAAAACCTCCATTCTCCATAGATTAGTTGATCGTTAGCCTTTACAACTCACCATAAACCTCTCAAAAGTTGTTACGAAATCCACTCATCAACATTGGCGCTAGAAGGAGGGGCAGAGTTATCATCTTAAGAGTGGAAAGATGGCAGGCAGTTCTGATAGCGAAGCAACACAATCTGTAGAGAAAGATCAAACCCCGAAAACGAAGAAGATTACTCCTGCTGACGTCCTAGAGCATCTAAAGTCGATTGAAGAAAGGCTTACAACCCTCGAACAAATAACACCGAAGAAGAAGAAGAAGTCGAAGTTAGCAACTGGTAAGAAGGGTAAAAAAGCTAAGATTAATCCCAAGCAGTTAGGCGTCGATGAAGAAGAACGTGAAGAAAAGGCTGAGGAGTAGATCGAAGACCCAAAGAAAGATACTGAAGGTGAAGAAGATGGTGAAACGAAGGATGAACAACCTCCTGTTAAGGAACCTTCCATCGAGATAATTAAAGATGATTCAAGTTCAGTCGAGACCACGAACGATTCGTGTATAGCAGATTCACAGGAAGCCGATGATAAAGATAAGGAAGCAAAGGACGGTGGAGCTAGTGATTTGAATGCTGAAGACATCAAGAAGATTCTAGTGAAACTCAAGGAAGAAAAGCAGTCAATAACAGGTGCGATGACCTCATCTCCATTCACCAAGAAGGTTAGAAAATCTCCGTTACCTAAATCCTATCGTATGTCAAACGAGTTTAAATTTGATGGCACTACGGATCCTGTGGAGTATCTGGGTCGTTTCAATACTGAGATGGATGTTTATCAAGTTAAGGAGCCAACAAGGTGTAGATTATTGGCTGCAACCCTTTATGGTGGAGCTCATCAATGGTTTAAGAGGTTACCATCAGATTCTATAAATTCCTGGGAGAATATGGGAAAACTCTTCGTTACTCAGTTTAGAGCTTCCGTCGCTTTTGCACCCCCAACCAATACCTTGGCCAATATCAAGCAGAGAGTAGATGGGACCTTGACAGAGTACCTCAAACGTTTTAATGCAGAGGTTCCCAGAGTTAAGAAAGCTCCTGACGAGGTCATTATGAGCTTCCTGATTGCTGGAGTTAGAGCTGGTTCAGACTTCTGGAAGGAGTTACAAGTACGTGAACCCGGTACACTAGCTGAGTTCTACAAACAAGCTGAACTATATAAATGTGTGGAAGAATCCTTGTTGAAGTTGAGAGAAACAGAAGATCTTGGAGACGAAGCTAGTCATAAAGGAATCAAGCGAGAGAGGTCTCCAAGCCCGCAAGCATATGTTATTGGGGATCGAGCTTCCTCCAAAAGAAGTAAAGCAAAATTGAAGACAAAGTGCGACAATTATACCTCTTTGGTCGCTCCAGTAGACCACATCTTCATGGTTTATGGGAAAGAAGGAATATTTGTGAAGCCTACACCTTTACCTGTAGGAGCAAGGAAAGATCTGAAGAAATATTGTGACTTCCATGAGGATAATTGCCATGATACTTCTGAATGCAGAGCACTGAAAGACCAAATTGAGGAGTTGATTAAAGCCGGGAAGCTCGCGGAATGGATAGCTCGAGGTGACCAGTAGTTGAAAGTTTGAGAGCTTCCTTAAAGTATAGTTGAGAGACCTTTATTTATATATGTATTTCCTTCTTAGAACTAGGGGTAGTGCATGTATACCTTCCTAGCAAGTAAACCTATTTCTTTCTAGTAGTTTTCAACGAAATTATGAGTAGTTCTTTTCCTTGTATTACGTCATACATTTAGCTTGTAAAACAAGGAACATGCCTCATTCAATTCAGTGACCTACGAGAAATACCTCACAAGTAATCTCTTTAAGTATCTCTTGTTTCTTACAATGAGTTAGCTCGCGTAAGCTTAGAGGTACTGTATTGGGATATTTGTATAGAGGTTCATTCTCAGCATGTTTCGTAAGAAGATAAAGAAGAAAGGAGAAGACATGTTAAAGCTACAAGCAAGAATGATGTGAAGAGGTTATAGTATTTATTCGAGCGTTAAAGAAAATTCGATATAGTTGAAGATTTTGATGAAGAGTATCTACAAGAATATGATATGAGCATCTTGAAGAAAACACACAGTACTCAACTTCATGGATGAATATTCAACGACTTATTAGAAATTATCGAAGAATTGTGAAGCTTCTTGGAGTTAGTTCTTCATCAAAGACAAGCTTCCCTGAAGAACTGGGGGGTAGTACAATTACAATTACTATAGCACATGGTACTTTGAAAGTTGAGGATTTCAAAATTTTGAGAATTCAGATCATGAACCTCACCATCAGGTCCAGGAAGCTCGTGATTTGATTCAGGAACCTCACAGCTAGGATGCAGTTTAGAAACCTCATAGCTCATATTTGGTTCAAGAACCTTGAGGATTGATTTGGTCTAGTATCTTGAAGATCAGCATGCTTGCATCAGGAACACGTCAATGAGTTTTCAAATCTTAACGGAGGCTTCCACTTCACATCTGATCAGTCTACAGAAAAATCCAGGTGATTCCTCTCCTTTTATGCTAAGATACTCGTAGAAAACCTCCCAGGTACGCTCAGCAAACTCTTACTATACCTAAAGCATGCTTAAACATCTATGATATTGTGGTCGTATATGCGATAAAGTTATGATTATGTATTGATTATGTTTCTAGATGTTAGAATGCACATGTACCTAACATATTACAGGTTCCTTATATTTACCTGCATCTCGTAGGTTCCTTGATATTTACCTGCACCTCGCAGGTTCCTTGATATTTATCTGTAGCTTACAGGTTCCATGTATTTACCTTTATTTAACAGGTTTTGTGTTACTCACCTGAAGCTCGTAGGTAACAGCTTCCAGGTCTAGTTGCATTTATATGTGTCTAGTAGATTCCTTGTTATTTTCCTGTAACTGACATCTTGCAGATTCATTCATATATACTTGAAGCTTATATGTAACAGCTTCCAAGTTCATTGACATTTGTTAGAAGCCAATTGTTGATAGTTTCTGATTAGCAGCTTCCTACTTGAAGTTCTCAACCAGCCGATACCTGAATAGAAGAAAATGTGCTTATAGCAAGAGCTCCATGCCTGTAGAGGATTAATCCATTGCCCTTATGGATTCTCTATGTGCCCGTATAGGTTCACTTAGAGCCCAAAAGGATTCACTTGGTGCTTCATGCATCCACGCGCATTTGGTTGGTATCTTGATGGATTCTCTTTGTACCCTTTTAGGGATTCATTTGGTGCCCAATTGGTTTCGGTTTTTTGTCCTAAGCAGAGGTTCATATAAACAACCAGTTGGATTCACCTTATGCCCTTACAAGGATTTGCATAGAGCCCAGAAAGATTCACCTAGAAAAGCCCTGTCAGCTACATGCACTCGATAGCCAGGAAAGACTTGCAAGCACGAAAGATCCACATCGAAAAGCCCTATGAATCGTAGGCACGCATTCAAAAGTCCCATAAGCATGTGGGCACCTAGTTAAGGGTTTTGGAAATCTGTGCATGGGTAACCTAACCTAGAGTTCGCTTGTATTTGAAAAGCCTTCAAAGGGATTCACCTTGTGCCCTTACGGGTTCACTTGGTGCCCCTAGCATTTGAAGGGATTCACCTAGTGCCCTTACGGATTCACTTGGTGCCCCTAGAATTTGAAATGATTCATCATGTGCCCTATAGATTCTCTCTGTGCCCTCTTCAGGATTCACTTAGAGCCTATAAGGATTCACTTGATGCCACAAAGGAATTCACTTAGTGCCCAACCGGATTCTCTTCGTGCTCTTGACATGATTCACCTAGAGTCCGGATGGATTCACTTCGTGCTCCCTAAAGCCAAAAAGGATTCATTTGACGCCCAGTCGAATTCTTTAAGTGCCCTTCTCAGGATTCACTTAAAGCTCAACTGGATTCGTCTTTTGCCCTGTCAAGGATTCACTTAGCGCCCAATTGAATTCTCTAAGTGCCCTTCCCAGGATTCACCTAGAGCTCAATTGGATTCGCCTTGTGCCCTCATCAAAGTGATATATAGATGAATACTCCCACTTATAAAGCTTGTATATGATCGAAACAGTTTATAGCTATAGCTTCCAAGTTCAGTGATATTCAGCCGAAACAAGCAGCTTTCAGTCAACCGCTTCAACAAGCTATAGGAGGTTCACGCATCATGACGGCTCGGGGGGGTAGCTCAATTCCCCTACGTTTGCACAGAGAAGAGCTTCCATCTTCCAGGTTCAGTAACGGAACCTCAATCCGAACCGGCACAATGAAACAAAGATAAGTTTTACTTTCATGCCTTTATATCCTTAACTATCATGCACATTTTATGTCAACGAGATCTTATATTCTGTCATGCTTAGATGCATAAAGCTTTTAACGCGCATATTGCATGATCTTTAGAAATAAAATTTATGTGAGCTTATACTTAGGATGTTATCATGCCTTATAGGTTTATAGCTTACATAACATATATGCTTAGTTTATGATCTCGAACGTGTTAGTTGAATCAGTCAAGTAGATAATTGATATGCCACTTGAGAAGGTAGCAACATATATAATGTAGATAATCATTCATACATGCATACATGCATCACTTATATGTGAGCTCTTTAGCTCGTATTACTAATCCATTTTCTCTAGTTTTCTTAGTATTGTGCCCAAAATCACCATGGGCTAGATTTAGACCTATTAAGTCGTAGGTTCCAATCAACAAGTATTGTATGAGACAGGAGATAGATTGTCTCCAGTACCAGATATGATGGTCAAACGTAGAGATATGAGCACTAGCTGAGAAGATAGTCAAGAGATTATGAGTATCAAGAGGATCCTGATGAAGCAGTAGTTGAGCAGATTACGAATGGACCAGGTTCCTTCCCGCAGAAGAGCCCGAATTAGCCTAGCAACAGCAATGAGAACAACAAGAAGTACATGGGAACTACAGAAACGCTCCCGAGACTAACAAATTTGTTATTTGTGCAGGTACAGTTTCCTGTAGAGAGGTTCCTGAGAACCAGGTTCCGAGATAGAGGTTCGTGAGAACCAGGTTTCTGAGCATAGACATCAGAGATATCAAGAAGCCAGCTAGAGAGACGCAGAATCATCATTGGAAAGTACTCCTAGGACGCAGCTGATCCTAGAGTACCTCTGATAGACAGACATTAGATAGTCAAATGAAAAGAAGCTTATCAGATGAAGTAGCCTCTCGAGCAATCAAGTTATGATTTTCCAGGTTAACCTCGTGCCCTTTTTAAGGATTCATCCAGTGCCCTATTGGATTCGTTTTGTGCCCTCAGCATAGGTTCACATAACGCCCAATTAGGATCACTTTATGCCCTTATTTTGATTCACTTGGTTCCCTTGACAATCTTACGATTCACCTTGTCCCTTTTAAGGATTCATTTAGTGCCCTATTGGATTCGTTTTGTGCCCTCAGCATAGGTTCACATAACGCCCAATTAGGTTCACTTTATGCCCTTATTTGGATTCACGTGGTTCCCTTGACATTCTTAAGGTTCACTTAGTGCCCAATTAGATTCGCTTTGTGCCCTTGTCAAAGGATTCACTCAGCGCCTAATTGGATTCACTTTGTGCCCTTGTCACGATTCAAACAAGAAGACAAAGACCCGCATGGTTCACTCAGAAGAAACATGGGAGCACTGAAGGGATTGGATCTTAAAATATCAAGCTATTTAGGTTCCTCTCGCATCCTATGACTTCGAGGAACCGGGGGGTACTTGTTGTGCCCAAAATCTCCATGGGTTAGATTTAGGCCCATTGGGCTTAAGGATCCAATCCGTATGATTAATATGGGTTATGATTGAGGTCCCTTAAGTTAAATGGGGCTAAATAGCACGTGAAATGGATCTAGACAGGTTCAGGTTCCCGAAAGACAGCTTCCTGTAGACAGCTTCCCGAGAAACAGGTTCCTGCAGACAGGTTCCTGAGAGACAGCTTCCTGTACGAGAATAGATTTATTCCAGCAGAATTCTAGTATGATTAAGCCTCCTATTCTTTAGGAGCAAGTCATGAACATCAACTCCTTATTGGAATGTATTCCTTGGGCGCAGATGATCCTTGAATACATCTAATAGGACGAGAACTTGTAAACATACTCCTAGTCGGACTAGAACTTGAGTTCAATTCGACTTAGGTCGCCTATTCGTGGCTGAAATCTGGAGAAAAGGAGTTCCCCACGAATTAGGAACCTAGTTTATTGCCGCCTAACCAGACTTCTAGTCTAAAAAGAACTACGTGAACTTGATCCCTATATATACACGGGTACGTAGGCACCTTGAGAACATGTTTTTACAAGCCTCACAATATACCTACGAGATTCTTGAGAACGCACGACACAAGCCTCAAGGGAATTCGTGAGATTCTTGTAAACGCTCTCGAGCTCAGTTCAACCCCTACAAAAAACCTCCATTCTCCATAGATTAGTTGATCGTTAGCCTTTACAACTCACCATAAACCTCTCAAAAGTTGTTACGAAATCCACTCATCAACAGAATATTAATTTATTTCGACATAATATAACAAACAACGGGTATATAACTTTTTTATCGATTTAGTCTACCGACAAAAATGCATTTTTTTCAATTTAATCAGTTTGGTCATAACCCATGTTATTTTTATTACATGTGTTAAGCGAACATTTACATACTTCTATAATTTATTACGATTTCCATAATCACTAATGATAAAGATTGCTTGAAAAGTTAAGGTCGTATGTACTACAATTGTCCGTAAAGAAATTGGAATGGTATTCGATAGGGAATAAAATATTACGCAATGTAAATAATTTTTAGTCATCATTTTACCTAAAAATAAACTTAATTATATATGTAATTAATATTTAATACTGAAATAATAATTATAATGCTCAAAATAATGTTTTATAATTTCTTAAATAAATAAAATAAATTTAATACATATTTATTAGGTATAATTAATGACTAATTAATATGTCATTAAGAGCTATTGAATGCAAGAAAAAAAATTAATAAAAAAAAATCAAAAAATTGAAAATTTAAGAAAAATACCTTAAACGTTTCTGGTAACTTTCCGATCTCCCGGCATTATAATATATATAGATGAGTAACTAGTAAGAGCATCTCCCAGAGTTTCTGAAATTTTTAAATATATTATAAGATAATGGTTTTTAGTAATTTGATGTGGATTCATTTTCATGTTTCTTATATTCACTCCTTATTTTATTTTATATTATTAAAAATAAGATACATTCATAAAAGTACAAAAAAATGTGGATAGATAGAGAATATTGTTTTATAAATTTATAATATAAAAATAGTTTAAAACCCGTGCGATGCACGGATTTGTTTTAATATTATATGATTTTTTTATTAATTTGAATTACTTTTTCTTAAATATGAATTTTGGAGCCTTAAATTTTTAAATGAAATGATTTAATAATTATATCCTTATATATAATAAGCGTAAAAGAGATCTTATCCATAATTTTGGTTTGGTCACTGTACCACCAAAATAATCTAACACGTCGAATATAACATTTTTAAAAATAGACGATCAAGATCATATCATATTTAAAAAAAAATCTAAAAATGATATCATTAAAAAGGTTGTATTAAAATTGAATTTTAAAAAGAAGTTATAATATGAAAAGGATGTTAAAGATTGTATTAGAACTGAATTTTATTTATTTATTAATATTAAAAAAAAGTTCATATTTACTATTTAGGCTCTATCTCGAGATATAGAAATCAGATTTGGATGATTTTACCGTCCACGCGAAACTCATAAAATTATCTTTAATTTAGTGATGATTTAACAATTGGTATCCAAATGAAAACACTCAGAATCTCAAGAGAAAATATAATTACGAATTTTTACATTAATCCTATTTAGTATCGAATACCTACATTAATAATCCTATTCAATATAGAAAACTTAATTATATATGATTTAAATTATTGACAAGCACTTTTTCGTATTTCAATATAAATACACTTTTTAGTTTACATGTTAAAATATTAAATATTTTTATGCTAGATCTAACATTTTTTATCTATTTATTTTAAGATCTAACCGTTCTTATTTATTTTGTCGTACAGAACTACCAAAGTTTTGGACAAAATCCCTCATACACTAATTATTAAAACTGTATTTGTTCAATATAAAAAATCGTAAATTTCATTTATCTTTTGTTTCTTGGTAGTTTTAATTGTAGAAAATTGTTAAATCATCACTAAATTAAAGATTATTTTGTTAATTTCACGTAGGTTGTAACATCATCCAACAAGTTTTAAGAATTCAAGATAAACACATAATAAATTGAACGTGTAAAATCTTATATATATGTATATATATATATATATATCAATTAATAACAATTTGATATGTAAACAAATAACAAATAAATAATATAATAAATATTAGAAAAATAACTGTGCATTGCACGGGTTATAAGCTAGTAATTATATAAATGTTGTTGATGGAGGATTTTCGTAATCAACGTGATTTTCGGAGGCCCACTGGAATTTACAAGTGCAACACATGTAATTGGCTGTTTTTGGTGATTTGGGTGTGATTTGATGGTGGGGGTGAGCTGAGCTTGAGAGGTTACGAGAATCATCGCAGGTTCCATTAGCGAGATCTGTGTCCGTTCTCTCAAGGTGCCTACGTACCCTTGTTTTTATAGGGATCAAGCTCACGTAGTTCTAATATGATTCTGTCTCTTACTGGAATAGCTGTATTCGGTCACCTAATTCGTGTAGGACTCAGGTTCCTTTAGAGCCTTTCACGAACTAGTTGGCTAAGTAGAGTAGAACTCGAGTTCGTACCCTATTATAATTCTCATGTCTATTAGAGGCATTCTAGGATCAACTGCGCCCTAGAATTACACTCCAATAATAATTCGGTCTCTTTCTGACTGGCTACGCTCAGGAACCTGGTGCTCAGGAACCTATGTCTCAGGAACCTGGTGCTCAGGAACCTGTATTTCGGAACCTGGTTCTCAGGAACCTCTGTCTAGGAACCTGTTTCTCAGGAACCTCCTTATTTCGGGACATATTGCTTAGGGACCTCATTATAGGTACTTGTACCTGCACAAATAACAAATATATTAGTTTGGGGAGCCTCTTTGTGGTTCCCATATGCTCTTGTTGTCTTCACTGCTGCTGCTAGGCTGTCTTGAACTCTTCTGCAGGGAAGAACCTGGTCCATTCGTAATCTACTCAGCTTCCGGTTTATCAGGAACCTCATAATACTTGTAGCTTCTTGACTGTCTACTCAGCGAGTGCTCATTTCTTCATGTCTAGTCTTCATATCTTGTAATGGATCTACTTTCTGGCTCGTATGGATTGGACCCTATAGCTTATTGGGCCTAAATCTAGCCCATGGAGATTTTGGGCACAACAAGTACCCCCCGGTTCCTTGAAGTCATGTAATGCGAAAGGAACCTATTCAACTTTCTGATATGGGGTTCAATGCTTTATCACTTCTCTTAAAATGTATTACTTCAACAACACGTATCCAAGCTTACATGAGCTCACTCGGCGTAAGAAACAGGACACATAATGTTCTAGTAAACATAGTATTGATCAGCTTCTTTCTTGGTGAGGAACATGTTCTATTCTTCTTCTTCGAAACTCATTCTTCTGACAAATCTTCACTCTTAAACTGCTAGTCATTCTCTGTACATTCTTCTAATAACTTTGCAAAATCTCTCCAAGGACACTTCTGAGGTTTCGGGATATTATCATACTTCTACTTACTCTTGTATCTTCTTAGGTGATCTTTGTCTTCAATGTCTTCACATGCCTTTTGTATATCTAGAAGTCTCGAAAAGCAAGTGGCACCTCAACAGCTTCCAATCAAGAGGTTCAACCTTTATTTACTTCTTTTGGGAAAAATGCATAATTTTCACATCGTGCATCCAAGCTTACATGAGCTAACTCGTCGTAAGAAACAGGATACACTACGCTTCTGTATGCAGATTCCAAATTAAATCCTCAGATCAAAAATCAAAGGATCGTGCTGAAAACTAACCTGGAAACTTTTCTGAAGCCGTCTTCTCGTAGATCATTATCGTCAGACTGCGAAACTCGTCATAAATACTCTCTAATTGTTCAAGCAATACTTCTTTCTTCTTCCAAACTAACTTGTATGAACTGATCTCTCATCCAATGCTTTCATAAAATACGTTGGCAGCTTGCTTATAACCCCAGGAATCTCCATTATTCGTAGGATGAAACAACCCTGGAACCTCTTGAGCCATCTAAATAGCTTCCTAGAAACCTCAGCTGCTTGCTCTACTTGGAGCTTTCAAACCTTTGTAAACTTAGAACCTCTTGTCTTCATACTTCGAGTACTATTTCCAAAACCATAATCTAAACCATAATCTTTCTTGATAACTTCTTAACTTTTCATTGCTGAATAGCTAGACCAGGTTCCTTATGAATAGCTGTTGATGATTACTAATCCTGCAAAGCAAACAATAAACATAAAACAGAAACTAGTTAATGTTAGTAAAATTTCTCTTGCATAATTCGGGTCAACTCTTGGAAAGGTTGCCTGCTTGGCTCCCAATCCTAATCTCTAGGTCCCAACATGCCTCGAGGCGTGTTGGTTCCTTTTTTTTTTCTCTTGGAAAGGTCACCTGCTTGGTTCCCAATCCTAAACTCTAGGTCCCAACATGCCTCGAGGCGTGTTGGTTCCTTTAGGGTGCCTTTTGTCAGGACTTTAGGTGCCTTTTGTCAGGACTTTAGGTGCCTTTTGTCAGGACTTTAGGTGCCTTTTGTCAGGACTTTAGATGCCTTTTGTCAGGACTTTAGGTGCCTTTTGTCAGGACTTTAATTCACATGCTCAAGGAACTTGAGGCTTTTGGCAACAATGTCGTGCTCAGTCAGCTGAGGCTTTTCAATCACAGTTGCTCAGGAAGCTACCTGAGGCTTTTCTCGTGCCCAGGAAGCTACCCGGGACTTTGCTCGATGCCCAGGAAGCTACCTGGGACTTTGCTCAATGCCCAGGAAGCTACCTGGGACTTTGCTCGATGCCCAGGAAGCTACCTGGGACTTTTCTCGATGCCCAGGAAGCTACCTGGGACTTTGCTCAATGCCCAGGAAGCTACCTGGGACTTTTCTCGATGCCCAGGAAGCTACCTGGGACTTTGCTCAATGCCCAGGAAGCTACCTGGGACTTTTCTCGATGCATGCTTGGGAAGCTACCCAAGGCTTAATTCATGCTCAGGAAGCTACCTGAGACTTAACTCTTGCTCAGGAAGCTGCCTGAGGCTTAATTCAATGCTTGCTCGGGAAGCTGCCCGAGGCTTAATACTTGCTCAGGAAGCTGCCTGAGACTTAACTCTTGCTCAGGAAGCTGCCTGAGGCTTAATTCAATGCTTGCTCGGGAAGCTGCCCGAGGCTTAATACTTTTCTCAACACAATCTGTCTACAAGCTAATTCTGATCAATCAATCGCAGTCTGCACATTCTGTCAATTCATACTCATACTTCGTGAATACTGTCAATGCTACAGGAACCTGTCAGCTCAGGTAACCTGCAAATACTATCAATACTACAGGAACCTGTTAGTCAAGGTAACCTGTTTCAAAATACAAGTACTAAAACTAGCACTTAAAAAGTTTCAAATTGGCATGTGAAATAGCTAATCAAACATGCATATTATTGTCTAAGTAGGAATACTACCCCCCAGTTCTTTTGGGTAATTAGTGTTACGTAAAAGAACAATAAGGAAGCTATAATCATCATCGTCATTCTAAAAATAAGGAAGACTAACCTCATTATAAGCAAAATAGATCTTCTTCTACTATCATCAATGCTTGCTAAAAGAAATGTCATGCTGTCTAATCAGAATACTAATCTGGCGAAGACTTACGTGAATCCAATTGGATATTATGTGATCCTTTATGGATAGAATGCTCTCGCGGTATGTACACCGGAATTTCTTCATATGAACCTGTTGACTGCAGGTGAACTTGGAAGCTGTTGCGATGAGCTTCGGAAAAATACAAATGAACCTGAAAATTACAGGTGAACAACATAAAATCTGTTAACTACAGATACATAAAATCTTTGCAGCAACACACACTTTCTTCTACTCAAGTATCGACTGGTTAAGAACTTCTAGCAGGAAGCTGCTAATCAAAAGCTGTCTACAACTGGCTTCTAACCAATATCAATGATCCTAAAGCTGTCACATAAAAGCTTCAGGTATATATGAATGAACCTGTAACATGTCAGTTACAAGAAAATAGCGAATAATCTACTAGATGTTGGTAAAATAGCTATACTTGGAAGCTATTACCAGAATCTCCATATGAGTAACGTAGAACCTGTTAGCTACAGGTAAATATAAATGAACCTGGAAGCTACAGGTATATTTCAAGGAACCCGCGATCTGCAGGTAAACATTAAGGAACCTGCAAGCTGTAGGTATGTGTATTCTAACATCTAGAAACATAATCAAGACATAATCATAGCTTTATCTCATGTAAGACCTCAATAGCATAGATGCTTATGCATGCTTTATGTATAGCAAGAGTTTGTTGCGTGTACCTGGGAGGTTTCTACGAATATGTAAGCATAAATGGAGAGGTGTCACCTGGATCTTTTTCTAGATTGATCTGCTGTGAAGTGGAAGCCTCCTTTAAGCTTTGAAAACTCATTGACGTGTTCATGATGCAAGCATGTTGCTCTTCAAGGTACTAGACCAACTCAATCCGCAAGGTTTCTGAACCAAATATGAGCTATGAGGTTCCCGAACCTGATCATGAGGCTCCTTAACCTGAATTCTCTTAAAATTTTGAAATCCTTGTTTTTTGCAATAGTAATTACACTACCACCCAGTTCTTCAGGGAAGCTTGTCTTCGGTGGAGAACTATATTCTGGAAGCTCCATAATTCTTCATTAACCTTGAGGCAAAGTGCTCAATTTTTATCATCATAACAAATATCGATCAACTTCTCTGGTCTTGCTAATACCACTTCTAATCATCATGTCAACTGCTCTCTAACGAGTTGTTGAATATTCCTCTGTGAAGTTGAGTAATGCGTGCTTTTTCCAATTTGAGCTTCATTTCTTTTTGATTTTCAAGAGGTTCCCTTATCTCTGTTGGGGGACCTGAACTGTTCGACTTTATCAAAGCTACTCTTGTCAAAATCAGATTCTTACGTCTACTCTTCATCAAAATCCTCAAATGTGTCTGAAGCTTTCATAAATCAACATCATCTATGTCTGTCAGGTTGTTGAATGAGATTCCTTTTCTGAGGTTGCTAGTGACCTAACCATACTGAATCTTCTTTAATGCTTCGATCGATACTGTAACATTTTCGTGTCATTCTTGCTTATAGCTTCAACTTTTCCTCTAATTTCTTCTTTGTCATATGATCTCATAAGTGAGGTATATTCTTCTCGAGACCTCACTTTTCTGGCATTCTTACTCAAGTATTCACTCATCAGCAAAATTCTTGTATGCGGGGGGAGACCTCTGGTTCCAGGAACCTCCTGTCAGTAGGTCTTTTTTCATTCTTATTTTCATTCTGAATCATCTGTATTGACATCTTTCTTTCAATCTTTTTCAACCTCTTATGATGCACGCTGAGAACGAATCTCTATATCAAATACAAATATCCCAATGCAACACCTCTAAGCTTACGCGAGCTAACTCATTGTAAGAAACAAGAGATGTTGAGAGAGACTATTTGCAAAGTATTTCCAGCAGCTCACTGATTTGGATGAAGCTTTTCACTCTAGTTTTGTAATGTTTAGCGAGCAATCCTGCACGATATCTCAATTTTGCAAGCATATATACAATGCAACAATATATATATTCATGACATTATTAATGCACATTAGTGAATATGATAACTAGGACACATAATATGCACATGCATTCATTCTATTATGTATATCTCATGCAAGTATTGATTTAGGTCATATATAGAATTTTAAATATAATTTCTTTTTAATGACTTTCTCATTTTTCATGTTACTAAGCTAGTCAAGCAAATTCTCTTACATGCTACTTTGAGGATCTACTGATAAACTCAATTCATCACATCTATTTCTAGCTTATATCTCTCAAGGATGCATGCTATTCATTTTAATCCATTTGTTTAACTATGTATCGCATGGATTTTTTATGTTTAATCAAGTACTTAATGCATGCATGGCATAAAATGTATACCTATTTGCAGAATTAAATAATAAAATTGAACTAAATAAAATTGAACTGAATACTTAGCTTTGTGTATTGCAAGAGTTTTCCTTGCAAGTGACTCCGAGCTGCCTATCTGCTTTCTTGTGTCATTACACCATCATCAACTATCGGCCGAAACATCATCTTCTTTGCTTCGTATCTTAGCTGCAGCTATGCCTCTTTCATACTTCATATCTAGCTTCGATTCGTTAATCACTTGGTTATTCTTTCACCAGTGATAAATCAAAGTGATACACCTCAGCTTTATTCCATTTTGTTCTACATATCGGTTCATTTTTCTGATGTATTATAATATCATCATCAATGTATTTCTTCTAGATGCCTTCTTGCACATATATAATTTAGCTCTGTGCTTTGTTGAAATGCTTCTTTATGAACATTAGTCATCGTTTCATCAAAGCCTGCAGGTTTCTGGTGTCTTGTGTCGTATGACAAATCATATCATCAAAGCTCCGTTCAGTCCTGCAATTCTTCATCGTTCACAACGTCTTCTTTGTTATTAGACCTCAAACATCAGCCATCTTTGTGCTTCATTCTTGCTTTTGCTCATCAGTGTTTCAACATTTTAATACAAACACTTTACTAAGAACTGCAACCCGGACAGCTTGACCATCTCTAACTAAATATAGCATAACTTTCTATAGAAAACGAATTTTTACGAGCCGTAAATTTTGCTAGAAACTAGACTCCGATACCTTTCCAACGGTGTATCATGCTGCATCTACAACCTTCTCGATGAAAGCAGTTTATTTTGTGAAGTTGTCTCAAAAACATGAGACTTAGAATTCTGGTTTTCTCAATTGGGCTCCTTTTCTTATGAATCTTTTGCATGTAGATAAATCATCCTCAGCCTGCTTATGTTACATTTTGGCTCCCCTTGCTACGCATCAGCTGCTTGAAACTCCATGTATACATCTAAATTCTCTTGCCATGGCCACACATCTGCACTCTTTCATGCATCTTGTTTAACACAAACCTGTTCTCACTGATTCTTTATAACATGTTTTGCTCATTATATTAATACAGCCTACGGTCTTGTTGTCATAACCATTAGTGTTTATGCTTTCTAGTGAATCAACCAGACCCAAGCAGGCCTCTCCTTCCGATTTAATCGTGTGTACACCTTAACTTTTAAATCCCTTATACCCATCAAAGGCGATAACAACACACTATTTTTTTTTTTTTAAACTTGTCGTAGTTGTCCTAATGCTAATGACCGTTTCACTCTCCTGGTTTTTTTATAACAGTCGTCCAGATTTTGTTTGTTTGACAGACCATATCATAGTACTTCTGTCAAGTTCTCGTCCACGACCATCCTTGACGTCATATTGTTGACCCATAGTATCTGCTGTTCTTACCTTTAACAAAACTAAGAGCCTGCCCCGGTCATTACATTCGAACAGCCCCAGCTAAGGTCTCCTGCTACACCCCAACTGTCGTTCTTCATCCATATGTTTCACCAGGTCGACAAGTTTGGTGTAGTTATTGCGAAGCTCATGACGCTGTTGTCTCGCCCCCTGCTTCTTGTACTCTTAAACCATTTGCTTCTCATTACTACTTCAAGATCAGGTCTGGTCTTCTCATTGTAGGTGCATCGTTCAAGCTTCTGCGCTTCTATTTTTTCCTGTTCATTTTCTTCTTTGTAATCCATGGTCCTGCAGCTACGACATCGTCCCATTGGCATTGCTTCTTTTATTATTTATATAAATATCTATTTTTAACACAGCTGCTGATTTGTCAACACAAGCGAGCACCTCTAAACTTGTACGAACATGATAATTTCCAGTAGTACAACATCTTTCCAGAATTTTCTGTGCTTTTTTTTATTTCTCAAAACTTAACATGCGTTACCAACATCCTTCTTTGTTGCTACCAAACTCCGAATTTGCCACCAACTGCTGTTGCTAATCCTTGTTGATCACTGCTAGCTTCCATCTTAAGTCCTGCTGCTTCCATGATTCATGACATCCACAGCGTGCCTGTGTTCTCAATTATGTGCAGTCCTTAACAAAACAAGATGCCTAGCACATGTTTTTAATTATCATATTCATGTCTTTGTTTCTTGCAGCCCATGCTTTGATTCCTATATCATCCTTGAGGTCTCAAGCCATCGTTTTCCTTCTCCTAGCCTGTGACCAAACATCTAATCGTACTATCCAGGGTTAAACCTTCAACACCTATATACATATATCGTCGAGTTATTACTGAACTTATATTCTGATGTCGTCGTCACTTTTCTTCGTTTAATAATAGACTTGAATGTTGATTTTAGATTCCTGGACTACTATTAATACCATGCTGCTATACCATTGACATTATCACCCCTGATACATAATCAAATCATCCGTAGTCCAAGTAGGATAAAGTAGCAACGACAAACACCTTTATATATGTTGATGGCATCTCGTTTTAATGCTACCAGTGCTTGCGTTTCGCTTTTATATGAATCTTCAGGAGAATTATTGCTATCTGAATTGCAGACCACTGTTCTTCATCATCACATATAACCCCTGTGATGCCATCTTGGTTGTCGTTTTATGCTTAGAATTCTAACAGCTACCATCGAATCTTCATCAAGACTTCATCTTTCTCCTTGACACTAATTATAAAGCTGCCGTTTGGCCCATAATCTCTGTCACTTTTGTCGTCGCGTCTCACTACCAGTCCATGGTTTTCTCCATATGTTCATGACAGATTCCATCGTTCTTATTTGACTTTGTCTTTTCTGTTGTTGTGTATTGCTACAGCATATTCCATCGTTCATACCGCCAGAGCTTTCATTCGCATCATTAAAACGAACTATAAATCAGCGCAGTGTAAGTGCTTCGTTCATCGGCTGGCTGGGTTTAATGCAACTATTGGTGCATCTATGAGGGAACATCATAAAAAAACACATGGTTCTTTCCCATACATCCTTGATTGGAACTTAATATGAATCCACTCTTCCAATCCTCTCCAATCACATTAAAATCCTCATATCACAAACACCATGCTAGCTGTCATGGCGATATTCCAACAGCTACCATCAAATTCGTCATTGATCATCCATCTTGCTTTACACCTGCTATTTGCAAGACTTTATATTTGTTTGGGGTTGTCAGGAGAAGTACCACCATCTGTTCTTCATCGAACCTTCACCCTGTTTGTCCCACACATAACCTTAACTAACTTGTTTATATTGATGCACGTGTAGTTTTTTAACAATAGATACCATGAACGTCTCTCTCAAGCAACGTGCCTCAAGAACTAATAAACACCCATCTTTCTTGTTCGATTTCTCGTTTGTCCTCCACAAACGAGCAAGGAATCACCCCTCCTTCTAGCGCCAATGTTGATGGAGGATTTTCGTAATCAACGTGATTTTCGGAGGCCCACTGGAATTTACAAGTGTAACACATGTAATTGGCTGTTTTTGGTGATTTGGGTGTGATTTGATGGTGGGGGTGAGCTAAGCTTGAGAGGTTACGAGAATCATCGCAGGTTCCATTAGCGAGATCTGTGTCCGTTCTCTCAAGGTGCCTACGTACCCTTGTTTTTATAGGGATCAAGCTCACGTAGTTCTAATATGATTCTGTCTCTTACTGGAATAGCTGTATTCGGTCACCTAATTCGTGTAGGACTCAGGTTCCTTTAGAGCCTTTCACGAACTAGTTGGCTAAGTAGAGTAGAACTCGAGTTCGTACCCTATTATAATTCTCATGTCTATTAGAGGCATTCTAGGATCAACTGCGCCCTAGAATTACACTCCAATAATAATTCGGTCTCTTTCTGACTGGCTACGCTCAGGAACCTGGTGCTCAGGAACCTATGTCTCAGGAACCTGGTGCTCAGGAACCTGTATTTCGGAACCTGGTTCTCAGGAACCTCTGTCTAGGAACCTGTTTCTCAGGAACCTCCTTATTTCGGGACATATTGCTTAGGGACCTCATTATAGGTACTTGTACCTGCACAAATAACAAATATATTAGTTTGGGGAGCCTCTTTGTGGTTCCCATATGCTCTTGTTGTCTTCACTGCTGCTGCTAGGCTGTCTTGAACTCTTCTGCAGGGAAGAACCTGGTCCATTCGTAATCTACTCAGCTTCCGGTTTATCAGGAACCTCATAATACTTGTAGCTTCTTGACTGTCTACTCAGCGAGTGCTCATTTCTTCATGTCTAGTCTTCATATCTTGTAATGGATCTACTTTCTGGCTCGTATGGATTGGACCCTATAGCTTATTGGGCCTAAATCTAGCCCATGGAGATTTTGGGCACAACAAATGTTATACGTGATATTTCTAGGAAAAGAGAGATTTTAGTTAGAAAATATTAAAAATATGATAAATTTTAGTTGAAAAAGGTTATCGGTTAATTATAAGTACTTATAAAATTATTATTTAATTTTATTAAATAGAATGCCATGATTTAATTGGAAAAAGAAAGGTCCTAGCTAGAGAAAATTAAAATGGAAAAATGTTTTAGGAGAAAAAAGCAATTGATTAGTTTATAGTAATTATAATTCAATTATGTTATTTTACTAAATAAAATTGTTCTCAATGGTTTAAGAAAAGGAAAAATTAATGTTGCCCATGTTATTTTTTGAAAAAGAGAATTTTAGTTAGAAAATATATAAAAGATGATACATTTTAGCTGAAAAACTTAATCGATTAACTATTAATATTATAATATTGTTATTTTATTTTATTAAATAGAACCGTCCGTGATATAATTGAAAAAAGACATATTTTAGTTAGAGAAAATAGAAAAGGTAATGTGAACATTAAAAAGATGACATGTTTTAGGTAAAAAAAGGTAAATGATTAGTTTATAGTAATTATAATTTAATCTATGTTATTTTACACTCGTAGTGTCTTTAGATAGTGAGAAATTAATGTTGCACGTGATATTTTTAGAAAAAAGAATTTTAATTATGAAATATGGAAATGATGATATGTTTTAGCTGAAAAGGGTAAAAGGTAATTATTAGTATTATAACATTATTATTTTATTTTATTTTTTTAAATAGATACACCCGTGATATAATTGGAAAAAGAGATATTTTAATTACATAATAGAGAAAAGATAACATGTTTTGGCTGAAAAAGGTTATTATTAGTTAATAGTAATTATAATATAATTATGTTGTTTTATTAAACAAAATTGCTCGTAGTGTTTATAAGAAAGGATAAATTTTAGTTAGATACAACATAAAAGATATTGTGTTTTACCTGAAAAGGTAAATTAATTAATTAGTGAAAATTAAATAGAAAAGGTAATATGTTTAATTTTAGAAAAGAAATTAATTAGTTAATGGGATGGATTTTATCAGTAATTAAGTAAGGGTAAATATGAATTGCAAAAATACCATCTATGTAGTTTTCCTTGCAAATCTACGATCCATTGTAACTTTGTGTTTGTTACTTTCCAAAAGTACGACCTTTGAAAAGTACGACCATTGTTTACTCTTCACCGACCCAGAATCTCTTCATCATCAGCACTTCAGATATCCAGTTCTTCTCTCCTTAATTGAATGATCTACGACGATTTTCATGTTTATCTATTTTTATCCTATAATCTCTCTTTCTTATTTGGTTCAAGTGAAGATTTGTTTATTCCGATTCAATTTCACTTCCGATCTCCCTCACATCCGCAACCACCATCACCTTCTCTGATCAATGCCGTCGGGGCTGCAGGCCTGTTAACACAAAAGCACGCAAGTGTATGTGGTCACAAGTAATAAAGATATAATTCAAGTTCGTTCCACAGAGATCTGGTTTAGGTTTCAATTCAGTAGATGTACGTATGCAACAATGTATGGTTTTAATTCACTGCTAAGACAAATAACAAATTGGGGTTTTTAATTATCTAAATTAAACTAAGATGCAAATTATTAAACTAAGAATTAATTAACTAAAGAGAATTAAACTGATTTACTTATATGAGAATAAACATGGGATCCTAATTTCATTAAATACTTCGCTTAGAGCTGATGCCTTTAATCAATGCATGTGATGGTTTTGATATCTCATCAGACAACACGAAATAAGTATACGCTACTTCTCAGTATACGAATACCAAACTAAACATACATCCACAAAAGAGATAGAAGATGAATAGACACCAATTATGCTTAGACCCTATATCTCTATAAGATTTAAAAACATAACGGTTGAATAACAAGTTGTCTATTAAGATCACATAGGTCAACATAATATCTCTATTTACGCTACAAATCATGATGTTAAAACATCAACCTATCCTATGCTAGCATGACAAGTTCTAAATCTCAAGATCCACTCTCGTTTCGCAAGAGATTAACAAATTAGATGTTAGCTACGTATCTAATTCATGAAGCACGACCATACGAGGATATCAAGAATTCACCACAAATAAATCTTTAAAGCAATCAAACTACTAAGCTACATAGATAAATCCGTTAGAATTCCATGACAATGATTAGTTCATAATCGAACCTTTCATCACCATGGGATTTGATGAAGACATGATAATAAGCAAGATAGTAATGATGAATAAATCAATAGAATAACAAGGTCTAGAGAACAAATCCGAATATGAAACAAGCATCCGATAGATACGCCTAATAAAGGAATACAAGAAAACTATGTCTAGATCTTCTTGTCGTCACAATCCTCGCCTTGGCTTCTCGATCTCGTGCTCCAAAGATGAATGATGTGAATGTATTATGAAGTGAAATCTGATCTCTGATGTGTTGTGGTGTGGTGGTTTTTTATGTCCCTCTAGATGTGTATTTATAGCCCCAAGTTGCCTCTCCATCAAGCAATTGCCGTTTTAGAGTTGGAATAGAAGATTGGCAATTTCCGTTCTTGAATGAGATAAAAATTGCAAGTTTCATGCTCAAGACTGATTCTGGAATGTTCTAGCCGTCCAAGTGGTTGCCATAATAAATTGGATTAGAATTCAAGGCAAATTCCTATTTTAAATCGAGTTCTGGCAGTTTCTGGCGGTGTCAGGCGCGGCCGCGCGCTCCCCTAGTGCATTTCAGGCGCGCCCGCGCGCGTTCAACTTCTAAAATCCTGCTAAGCACGCCCGTGCTCACTACTCAGGCGCGCCTGCGCCTAGCTCACTACTCAGCAGAAAACTTTTCTCGCTTTTGTTGATTTCTTCTCCTTCTTCAATTGCAACTTCAGGCACTTGTTCCCTTGACCTTAATGACACCACATAACCACTGAAAAGCCTGATCCTGCATGGAAATGTTGTCAAACATAATTCTACACAAAAACACATTAGAACACACAAATACTTGAGATCCAAGCGATCAATTTAAGCCAAAATGAAGCGATCCAAGTGGATATAAATCTACTTATCACACCCCCAAACTTAAACCGATGTTTGTCCTCAAGCATAAATAGACAAAACTATATACACTAACTAGTACCACTTCCGTAGGTGATCACGGTTGCATTTGGCATATGCAACATGCCCTTTAAACCCCTAGGCAGCCCTAGTGGATGAGTAAGGTCTCGTGAGGGCCTATAGTGAATGTACCCACAAAATTCATCTAACTAACAATGCAAAAACAATGCAATGCATGAATGCAACTAATATGAAAATGCAACGATCCCCTTAGATTAACCAAAACCAATCAACAAGCAAATATCTCAAAGAATGCAAATAACTCCAAATAGAGCTCGACTAAGCCCCCGTATACTAACAATACATGATAGAAATGTGCGTGTGTGCAGTGCTCATAAGAAATACTCCCAAACTAGATCAAAAATCATACCTATTCTTGGCCAAGACAATCACAAGTTTATAAATAGAATAGACTGTAAACACTTCATAACCTAGGAACACCTCCATCCTTATCTGAGTTTGTCGGAAATTCATGCTTTACTACTATACTACGACACACATAATATACAAACATGCTTATTTAACCGTGCAATGGATGAGACCCCAAAAGGCTTATACAATAATACCCATGTAGCGAGCGTTGGGTTAGTGGATCCCAGACTATAAAGCCTTAGGTCACTAGGCATAAAGTCCCCTAGAACTTAATTGCTCGAGTATCAAAGAGCTCACCCTGGTTAATTTGCATTTAAACAACTAAATAATACACTTTTTTTTCTTTTTATTTCTTTTTTTTTTCTATTTTTTTTATATGCAATCTGGAATGAGAATTCTCAATTCCAACCCTAGACTACTTATATAAATATGAGTCGGCTACTAGCCATTTGACGCCTAGCCGTTATTGACAAATATTAACAACTAGCATGAAATTCTTGGTTTCCCCCAAACTTAGAATTTAGTGCTCCTACGCTATCAAGGGAATAACGAAAATTTTAAATTTAAACAAGTGATTAAATCTCAAAACAACCAAACAAGCATGACCTCAACCTAGCCCAAAAGCACCCAATGAGACTGTAAAATTATTGTGTTTCTGAAGCATGCAAGTAAATTTCATAAGAACTACAAATCAACCATCTATTCATCATTATCACACTCAATTAGTGATAAGTGGATTTTATATCCACTTGGAATGTTCCATAACGGCTTAAATTGATTCACTTGGCCTCAAGATTGTTGTAGTTTTGATGTGTTTTTGTTTAGTTATGCAAGTTTGCAAGAATGCCGATTAGGGGTTATGTTTCTGTCATTTTTGGAATTGATTTAAGCATGGCAATGAAGAAAGGAGACTTGCTTGGAGCTACTATAATGATTTGGAGGCTAGAGAATTGACGACGAGAGCAAATGCAAAAGAAACGGGAGAAAAAGGAGCGAAAATGAAGAAGAAAGAACAAAATTCAAGCTGGACAAAATTAGAGGGGGCTGACAGCGCCCTAGCTAGGCTGTCAGTGCCCCAGAACAGAAGCCTAGCGCACTGAGAGTGCCCTGGAGGGGGCTGACAGTGCCCATGCGGCCAAAAACTTGCTAAAAATTCCTGTTTTGCCCCTATTCGAATTCTAATTGTATTTTAGGTATTTTTCTTGTTGGACAAGACTACTAGGGCCTATTTAAACACGTTGTATCATTATAATTTATATCATTACTTAGAATTACATATCATAGCATAAATTGCAAGGGAGAAAAGGAGAGAAAGATTCAACGCTCGTGACAAGCAACGGATCTCGATCTACTTCATCTTTTGTATTCTTTTCTTAGGCGAATTCTGGATTCTAGATTTGTTTTGTTAACTCTTTGCTTTATTAATAATATTACTTCTTTCTTTTATATCTTGTTTAATATCATGTTTTCATCAAATCCCATGGTGACGAATGGTTCAAATATGAACTAATCGTTATCATGGGATTCTAACGGATTTATTTATGTAGTTTAGTATCTTGATGCTTTAAAGATCTATGTGTAATGTATATTTGATATCCTCGTATGGTTGTGCTTTATGAATTTAGATGTGTAGCTAACATCTAATTTGTTAATCTCTTGCGAAACGAGAGTGGATCTTGAGATTTAGAACTTGCCATGCTAGCATAGGATATGTTGATGTTTTAACATCATGATTTGTAGCATAAATAGAGATATTATGATGCCCTATGTGATCTTAATGGACAACTTGTTCTTTGACCGTTATGTTTCAAATCTTATAGGGTCTAAGCATAATTGGTGTCTATTCATCTTCTCTCTCTTTTGTGGATGTATGTTTAGTTTGGTATTCGTATACTGAGAAGTAGCGTGTACTTGTTTCGTGTTGTCCGATCAGATATCATAACCATTGCATATAGTGAGTAAAGGCGTCAGATCTAAGCAAAGTATTTAATGAAGTTAGGATCCCATGTTTTCTCTTGCATAAGTAATTCGATTCAATTTCTCATTAGTTAGTTAATTCTTAGCTTGTTAATTTACTTCTTAGTTAATTTAGTTAATTAAAACCCAAATTTGTTAATTGTCTTAGCAGTGAATTAAAACCATACATTGTTGCATAGGTGCATTAACTGAATTGAAACCTAAACCAGATCTCTGTGGGAACGAACTAAACTTTATTCTATATTAATTGTGACCATGTACGCTTGCGTGATTTTGTGTTAACAAGTTTTTGGCACCGCTGCCGGGGATCATCGGTGTTTTATTTTTAGTTTATGTGCTTGTCATCAGTGGTCGTTAGAGTTCACTGGCTCGGATTAGTTACTTACCTATCTTGTTTAGTTCGGTGTGTTTCAGGTACTTGAGTGTTTGAAAATGGCAGGCGAGGAGTTGCCATGGTGGGCATATTCGAGAACATCCATGCCTCAGCAATGTGAGCAGTGTTTGGGCGTTCATGAGACCTCACAATATTGTTACTACGAAGGAGTTGATCCATATGTCACTTATGAGGAACAACCATATTTTCAATACCATCCTCAACAGTACCAGCAAGATGTTCCAAATATGTCATATTTCTTTGGTAGTGAAGAGTTTCAACATCAGCAACCTACTCCTACTTTTCAGTCAGATGAGGTTGATGTTATGGAGGAGATTAGGATGCTTGCAGAGAGTAATAAGGAGTCTATCAAATCTTTGAAGACACTAGTTGCTCAAGTTTTGAGTGCCTTGGAACAAAAGAAACAACAATTCATATTCGAGGCAATTCCAGAAAATAACGGTGACTTGGAGCAAGGTACTGCATGCATAATTGAGGAAGACAAATTCCAAGGTGAGGTGAGTGTTCGCAAGCCATGTGAGGAATTTGATCATGCTAGTATGGTGGATGATTTGGAAAGGGCACTATTTGGGACAGACACTGCTGAGCTACACAAATTTCAAGAATTGGTATGTGCGTGCCAAGAGGCTGATGAACATGGGAAAGATGCAGGTCTTCTACTTGTCTCAGAGTATAAAGATGGAGGTAGCGCATTAGAGCCAATGGAGGAAGTTCTCTTTGAGGAACCAAAGGCTTTAGCAACTTACATTTACCCTCCTCCATTATATTCAAGCGAAGCCCGCGAATGGGTGTTGTTCTACAAATTGACAGATTTCGGGTCAACCGATGAAGGCATTGGAATAGGACATAGTTTCTATACGAATAGGCCAAGTGATGAGATGGGGCAGAAAGTGTGCCACCGTGATGACGATGAAGTCTCACGAAGAGGTGACCAGGCCAACTATTATCATCCTTAATGGAGGCTTGGACGTAGTCAAGCTAATTGACTCTAAGCAAGCGCTTCGTGGGAGGCAACCCACGCTTTTCGGCATTTTTATTTCGGTATGTTTCCTACTATCCTTTGTATTACCTTCCATTGAATATTTCAAGTTTGGGGGTGGTTTGGGGGATGAGTAGTGTATATGTAGTTATTTATGATTGTGAGTCATTGTGTTCATGTAGGATATTATATTTTCCATGTTAGTGGTAGTTCATGCATGTTTCGTTCGTATTATTTATGTGTGTTTCTGTTAGAAAATGGAGTTTTGGGGCATAAGTATTTTTATGTTCTTGATGTTAATTCCGGATTTTAACGATTGGAAATTGTTCCTTACTATGAGGACTTAAAATTTCATATATGGGTCTAAGTAATTTTCTTAGTGAAACCCATAGAGAAATGGAGTTGAAGTTAGTAGCTTGAATAAGCTTGAAATGAGAATGTGTATTTGTCCCACATTGAAATGAATAAAGGGGGTTGTTGGCTTTATATAGAATCACACACATGGGTAGTGTACAACTACTAAGGTGTATGATGGTGCATGGTGTTACTGTGTGCTCCACGCGCACACACACACACGCGCCCGCCGCCGCCCGCCTCGCCACGCCACGTCACGTCACGACTCGACTCGACTCGGGTCGGGTCGGCTCGGTCGAAGGGCGATTTGGGCGAATGTCTCGGCGTCTCGCGTACGCGAGGCGACCTGGGCGAGGGATTTTATTTATGTGTTTAAATATATTTTAATTAGAATATATATATATATATATATATATATATATATATATTGATTGGGAGCAGGTCAGCACTTGGAATAAATCAGGAACTGGTTAGACATCTAATACTGATGGGCCAAGTCCTGATTAAATCCTGAAATTACTACCAGATCCTGATGACTTGATCAAATACTGATGGACCTTAAGTCCTGACGGTACCAGATCCTGATGATCAAATACTGATGGACGTACATCAGATCTTGACGGACTAAAATCCTGATGGATCAGATCCTGATGTTGTATCCTGGACAGAATTTGATTATATATATATATATGTATATTCAGATTAATTAAAATAAAAACTGATATGTGTGGATAATATATATACGTAACTGTTACGATTTATTTAATTGAGAATCAGCTGTTACAGCTGTTTTGATTATATTAAATCGACCATTTCATTTTTATTAAATGGAATGGGGGTTACAATATTGATGAGGGTGGTATCAGTTACGTTTGGCCTCTCCTATAAATAGAGAGCTAAGCTACTGATTTTAGATACACTGAATATACAGACCACACCCTACATTCTCTTCTCTTCTCTATACTCTCTGTTCTCCTCCTGTTATAGTTTATGTTACTTAGGGTTTTCTGGCGACTGAGGTGCTAGTCGAAGTTGAGTATTCTGATTGCTGTGATCACTGTACTCGGAGCTGTTTTATCCTGGGAGAGGTGTTGCAAGCATCCCAACACAGTTGTAAGTGGGGGCAATTATCTCTTCAAGAGCAGTCAGGCTTTCTAGCAAATCCTGACGACTCAGCTGTTTGTTTTACTTGTTTTACATACTGATATAGCTATGGCTACTGGTATGTTTTATGACTTTTCTTTGTTCTATCAGTTACTGACATGCATGTGTTTTACCTTCATGTTTTGTTTCGCAAATTGTATGCTTGGCCTGGACTTGTTAAATACGATATATAACTGCCTCTATGTTGCTGTTTTAGTAAATATTTCCAACATTCTTGAAGAGATAATTGGTTATATAGTATTTAGCATAATGGTTAACGAGAGTGAAATTCCTGCTAGTGGTAGTTCGGTTGCATCTGCTGGGGTCATTGATTGGACCACTTACAGTTTTCCACAACCCGTGGAATTAACTGGCTTGCCAGAAAAATTCAATGGGGGCGTTGGCTTTTCTCGTTGGCAGAAAAGGATGAAGTTGTGGTTGACTGTAAAGGGTCTATGGCCTGTTGTGGAATATGAGAAGCCGGTTGTGGATCAAGAGAAGGCTGAATCAGTTAAGAGTTATGCGAAGTGGGCTGAGAAGGATGGGGTTGCTAGGGCAGCAATTCTGGCCGCTCTAACCAACACATTGTTTGATGTGTACTCCTCTGATGCCTACACCGCAAAACTCTTATGGGAGAAGCTGGACCAGACACATAATACTGACTCACAAGGTCTGGAAAAGTATTCTGTGGCTAGGTTCCTTGATTTCAAGCTGGTGGACAATAAGTCCATGACTGAGCAAGTGCATGAATTCGAGATGATAGTGCATGCTTTGAAGGAGTCTGGAATGGACCTCCCGGAAAAGTTTAAGGTGATGAGTGTGATTGAAGAGCTTCCAAAGTCTTGGGAAGAGTTCTCTCTCTCCCTGAAAAGACAGAAAGGAGAGATCACCTGGACCAACCTTATGCTGGACATCTCGGTGCAAGAATAACACAAGTCCAAACAGGGACATGTGATGCCAACTGAGCATGGAAGTTCGAAGGTAAATGTAGCAACTATAGGACAGAAAAGGAAGGTTGTCTCTAAGAAGGGTAATAGTAATAAACCTAAGAATGACAAGGATAAGGCCAAGAAACCAAAGGCAAACAAACCATGTTGGTCTTGTGGACAGGCTGGGCACTGGAGTAAGGACTGTCCTACAAAGAAAGCAAAGAAATCCGAGGGGGTAGCTCAAGCGAATGCTGTGCTTGGAACCTCAAGTGGGCCTGTAGCAAACATGGTTGTTGGTGAGGCTTTGGCTTCTGAAACCAACGAAGACCGGTATGTTACCTACAACCCTGTACTATTTTCCACTTATCTGTCAAATGAATGGTTGATTGATACTGGAGCTAATGTGCATATTTGTGCTGACATTAGTTTATTTGTATCTTATCAACAGAGTCATAGCTTGACAGTGACGATGGGGAACGCAAGTGCTGCTCAAGTACATGGAATAGGAAACGTGGACTTGAAGTTTCCTTCGGGTCGTGTTCTATCCCTGACGAGAGTGCATCATGTTCCTGACATGCGTAGAAATATAATAAGTGGTAGCTATTTAGTAGCTAATGGCTTTGAAGTCTCTCTCAAATGTAATAAAGTAGTTCTTATTCATACTGGTACATTTTTTGGCAAGGGTTACTTGTCAAATGGTTTATTTGTAATAAATGCTGAGCCCGTTTTGGGTGCTTTTAATAAGATTACTCCTTCTGTTAACTATGTTGAATCTTCAGATTTATGGCATGCTAGACTTGGTCACTTAAATTTTGGTGCTCTTAAAAATATGATGAACTTAGAGTTGATTCCAAGACATACCATAGAAAAGAATTCTAAATGTCAAGTATGTGTGTCTGCTAAACAAATAAGGAAACCTTTTCATAATATTGTTAGGGATTCAGACTTGTTAGATTTAGTACACACTGATATTTGTGAATTTGGTGGTGTGTTGACTAAGGACCAGTTTAGATACTTCATTACCTTTATAGATGATAGTAGTAGATACTGTTATGTTTATTTACTTAGACATAAGGATGAAGCACTTAGTAAATTCATTATATATAAAACTGAAGTAGAAAAACAAACTAGTAAGGTACTTAAAAGATTGAGATCTGATAGAGGTGGTGAGTATACGAGTAACGCTTTTAATGAATTTTGTGCAAGCAATGGTATAGTTCATGAAGTTACCCCACCATACACACCTGAGTCTAATGGGGTTGCTGAACGAAAGAATAGGACATTTAAAGATATGATTAATAGTATGCTTATTAATTCTGGGTTGCCTAAATACATGTGGGGAGAAGCTCTGAATACGGCTTGCCATATTCTGAATAGAGTCCCTCTGAAACACATGGATAAGACACCCTATGAGTTATGGAAGAGCAAGAAGACTAGTCTTAAGTATCTTCGTGTGTGGGGGTGCCTTGCTAAGGTACTTGTCCCTGAACACAAGAGAAAGAAACTGGGTCCAAAGACTGTTGACTGTATCTTTCTAGGCTATCTTGAGACCATTACAGCTATGAGATTTTTAGTATTAAAATCTGACATAGATGGTATAGTGGCAAACACGATAGTTGAGTTTCGTGATGCTACATTCTTTGAGGATGTTTACCCTATGAAGACTGGTATGCCTCAAGATACTTCTACTGAAGATCCTACTCACACATCAAGTTCTATTCCTGATCATGTGGAAAAGATGAAAAATATGGGGGTGGAACCTAGTAGTAGCTCTACTCCTAAGGAGGTAGAGGAACCACGAAGGAGTAAGCGTGCAAAGGTAGTCAAGGATTTTGGAAGTGATTTTATCACTTACAATATCGAGGACGAACCTTTAACTTTCCGACAAGCTATGGATTCTTCAGAGTCTAGGCACTGGAAGGGCGCCATAAAGAGTGAAATTGAATCTATTGTTTCTAATGGAACATGGGAGTTAGTTGATCTCCCTCCTGGGTGTTCTACTATCGGGTGTAGATGGATCTTTAAAAGGAAGTTGAATCCTGACGGCTCAATAGATAAGTACAAAGCTAGACTGGTAGCTAAGGGTTTTAAGCAAATGGAGGGTATTGATTACTTTGATACATACTCTCCTGTAGCTAGGATGACAACAATCCGAATGCTTGTAGCATTGGCTTCCGTACATGGTCTTATCATCCATCAAATGGATGTAAAGACAGCTTTTCTTCATGGTGAACTTGAAGAAGAGATTTATATGGATCAGCCTGAGGGATTTGTTGCATCTGGTAATGAAAGGAAAGTATGTAAGTTGATCAAATCAATCTATGGTTTGAAACAAGCTCCTAGGGATTGGCATAAAAAGTTTGATGAAACTATAGTGCCGTTCAGTTATGATATTAATGAAAGTGATAAGTGTGTCTACACTAAAGTTAAAGGTAGTGAGTGTGTCATCATGTGCCTAAATGTTGATGACATACTATTGTTTGGAACCAATCTTGAGATAATTAACGAGACAAAAGCTTTCTTAAAAAGGCATTTTGATATGAAGGATATGGGTGAGGCTAGTGTGATTCTTGGTCTCAAACTGACACAATCAGCTGAGGGAATAACTTTATCGCAGTCTCATTATATAGAGAAATCTATACTTGAGAAATATGGTTATTCACAATGTAGAATCGCTAGTACACCCTATGATCCTAACGTTGCCCTTGTTAAAAATACTTCAGGAGTACATGTGTCTCAGTTAAGGTATTCTCAGATTATAGGGAGTTTGCAGTATCTTGCTAACTGTACTAGACCAGATATTTCATACTCTGTGTCTAAGTTGGCTAGATATACAAGCTGTCCAAATAGAACTCATTGGGATGCTCTTGATAGAGTACTTAGATATCTGAAAGGCACAATGTACCTAAGTTTACACTATAGGAGATTTCCTGGTGTACTTGAGGGGTACAGTGATGCAAGTTGGATAGCTAAAAAGTCTGGTTCCAATGGAGTGACTGGATACGTGTTCACTTTAGCAGGTGGAGCAATATCCTGGAAGTCGACCAAATAGACTACAGTAACTCGGTCTACTTTTGAGGCTGTGTTGTGTGCACTTGGTGCCACGGGGACGGAGGCTGAATGGTTACACGAACTTATGTCCGCGATACCTGTAGTAAGCAGACCACTTCCTGCGCTTGCTATTCATTGTGATAGTAAAACAACTATCGACAAGATTAGCAGTAAAAAGTATAATGCTAAAACTAAGAGGCACATCCAAGTTAGACTGAAGTCTATAAGGGGTTTAGTGTCTGATAGGATTATTGCTATAGAGTTCATAGGAACTCAGAATAATATAGCTGATCCTTTAACTAAAGGACTGGAACCTGCAGTGGTCCTTAAGTCGAGGTTGGGGATGGGGCTATCAACCCATCATAGTTCATCATCAGTGGGAACCCAATACACATGAGAGGAGATCCCTTGAAGTGTATTCAATGTGGTAATAACAAGCTGTAAGGATGAATTGGTAGTACCTTTGCTACATAGATGATATTGTTGTATCTGAGTCTATCCCCTGTAAACCTAGAAGGTACTGACACTGCTAGTAAGCAAGAGTTATTATAACTCTGAATGGGGTCAAGTCATTTGACGAGATGGTTGCAGTACATCTCTGGAGATGCCCAGCTAAGCGAATGTAATTGTGTGGTCGCAATTAGAGGAAAGGGTTATTCCTTGAAACATTCGACGAACAGGATCGAGACAAGACCATTAATGTCTCAAAGCCGTAGATTGGCACCATAGCCTTTGACTTGTCTTCGTCTATGGAACATGATTACATCAAACGGATTAAGATTCAAGGTGAAACATTCCATCTGAATCCGGTAGTCATTGAAGTAGGGGACTTAGGAGGGTTCAAACCCGGAAGGGTACCGACTCTGAAAAATAAGTCATGATGAGAAACCTGTAGCATTTCTATATGGATTTGTGGGGGATTGTTAGAAAATGGAGTTTTGGGGCATAAGTATTTTTATGTTCTTGATGTTAATTCCAGATTTTAACGATTGGAAATTGTTCCTTACTATGAGGACTTAAAATTTCATATATGGGTCTAAGTAATTTTCTTAGTGAAACCCATAGAGAAATGGAGTTGAAGTTAGTAGCTTGAATAAGCTTGAAATGAGAATGTGTATTTGTCCCACATTGAAATGAATAAAGGGGGTTGTTGGCTTTATATAGAATCACACACATGGGTAGTGTACAACTACTAAGGTGTATGATGGTGCATGGTGTTACTGTGTGCTCCACGCGCACACACACACATGCGCCTGCCGCCGCCTGCCTCGCCACGCCACGTCACGACTCGACTCGACTCGGGTCGGGTCGGTTGAAGGGCGATTTGGGCGAATGTCTCGGCGTCTCGCGTACGCGAGGTGACCTGGGCGAGGGATTTTATTTATGTGTTTAAATATATTTTAATTAGAATAAATAAATAAATATATATATATATATATATTGATTGGGAGCAGGTCAGTACTTGGAATAAATCAGGAACTGGTTAGACATCTAATACTAATGGGCCAAGTCCTGATTAAATCCTGAAGGTACTACCAGATCCTGATGACTTGATCAAATACTGATGGACCTTAAGTCCTGACGGTACCAGATCCTGATGATCAAATACTTATGGACGTACATCAGATCCTGACGGACTAAAATCCTGATGGATCAGATCCTGATGTTGTATCCTGGACAGAATTTGATTATATATATATATGTATATTCAGATTAATTAAAATAAAAACTGATATGTGTGGATAATATATATACGTAACTGTTACGATTTATTTAATTGAGAATCAGCTGTTATAGCCATTTTGATTATATTAAATCGACCGTTTCATTTTTATTAAATGGAATGGGGTTACAATATTGATGAGGGTGGTATCAGTTACGTTTGGCCTCTCCTATAAATAGAGAGCTAAGCTACTGATTTTAGATACACTGAATATACAGACCACACCCTACATTCTCTTCTCTTCTCTATACTCTCTGTTCTCCTCCTGTTATAGTTTATGTTACTTAGGGTTTTCTGGCGACTGAGGTGCTAGTCGAAGTTGAGTATTCTGATTGCTGTGATCACTGTACTCGGAGCTGTTTTATCCTGGGAGAGGTGTTGCAAGCATCCCAACACAGTTGTAAGTGGGGGCAATTATCTCTTCAAGAGCAGTCAGGCTTTCTAGCAAATCCTGACGACTCAGCTGTTTGTTTTACTTGTTTTACATACTGATATAGCTATGGCTACTGGTATGTTTTCTGACTTTTCTTTGTTCTATCAGTTACTGACATGCATGTGTTTTACCTTCATGTTTTGTTTCGCAAATTGTATGCTTGGCCTGGACTTGTTAAATACGATATATAACTGCCTCTATGTTGCTGTTTTAGTAAATATTTCCAACATTTTCATATAGGGCATTCTGTTATTTTGTTTTTTTTGTATACCGTGTGAGTCCATTTTAGTTGCATTTGCATGACATGCATATTTCATGATCCCTTAAAATGAGCTAATTCTGATTGGTAGGTCGATGTTTTGTTGAGTGTGGTAATGATGAGTAGAGGGTTGATTTATAGTTCTTATGAAATTGACTTGCATGTTTCGGAAACAAAACTTTTACACAGTCTCATCGTTTGCTTTTGGGCTAGATTGAGGTCATGCTTGTTTGGTTGTTTTAGATTTAATCACTTGATTATATTTAGAATTTTCGTTATTACCTTGATGGCGTAGGAGCACTAAAGTCTGAGTTTGGGGGAAACCAGGGATTTCATGCTAGTTGTTAATATTTGTCAAATGGCTAGTAGCCGGCTCATATTTTATGAGTAGTCTTGGGTTGGAATTGAGAATTCTCATTCCAGATTGGATATGAAAAAAAAATCAGAAAAAAATTAAAAAAGGAAAAAAAGGTTTCAATTGTTAAATGCAAAATTAACTAGGGTGAGCTCTTTAATACTCGAGTAATTAAGTTCTAGGGGACTTTGTGCCTAGTGACCTAAGGCTTTTATAGTCTGGGATACACTAACCAAACGCTCGCTACATGGGTATTATTGTATGAGCCTTTTGAGGTCTCATCCATTACACGGTTAAATAAACATGCATTATTGTATATAGTATTATGTGTCGTAGCATAATAATAAAGCATGAATTCCTAGCTAACTTGAATAAGGATGGAGGTGTTCCGAGGTTATGAAGTGTCTACAATCTATTCTATTTATAAATTTGTGATTGTCTTGGCGAAGAATATGTATGATTTTTGATCTAGTTTGGGAGTATTTCTGATGAGCATTGCACACACGCACGTTTCCGTCGTGTATTGTTAGTATACGGGGGCTTAGTCGAGCTCTATTTGGATTTAGTTGCATTTTTGAGATATTTGCTTGCTAGTTGGTTTTGGTTAGTTAGAGGGGATCGTTGTATTTTCATATTAGTTGCATTCATGCATTGCATTGTTTAGCTAGATGGATTTTGTGGGTACATTCGCCATAGGCCCTCACGAGACCTTACTCGTCCACTAGGGCTGCCTAGGGGTTTAAAGGGCTTGTTGCATATGCCAAATGCAATCGTGATCACTTACGGAAGTGGTACTAGGTAGTTAGTTAGTTTTTAGTTGTTTATGCTTGAGGACAAGCATCGGTTTAAGTTTGGGGGTGTGATAAGTGGATTTTATATCCACTTGGAACGTTCCATAACGGCTTAAATTGATTCACTTGGCCTCAAGTTTGTTGTAGTTTTGATGTGTTTTTGTTTAGTTGTGCAGGTTTGCAAGAATACCGATTAGGGGTTATGTTTCCGTCGTTTTTGAATTGATTTTAGCATGGAAATAAAGAAAGGAGACTTGCTTGGAGCTACTATAATGATTTGGAGGCTAGAGAATTGACGACGGGAGCAAATGCAAAAGAAACGGGAGAAAAAGGAGCGAAAACGAAGAAGAAAGAACAAAATTCAAGCTGGACAGAATTAGAGGGGGCTGACAGTGCCCTAGCTAGGCTGTCAGTGCCCCAGAACAGAAGCCTAGCGCGCTGAGAGCGCCCTGGAGGGGGCTGACAGCGCCCATGCGGCTAGAAACTTGCTGAAAATTCCTGTTTTGCCCCTATTCGAATTCTAATTATATTTTAGGTCTTTTTCTTGTTGGACAAGACTACTAGGGCCTATTTAAACACGTTGTATCATTATAATTTGTTTCATTACTTAGAATTACATATCATAGCATAAATTGCAATGGAGAAAAGGAGTGAAGGATTCAACGCTCGTGACAAGCAACGGATCTCGATCTACTTCATCTTTTGTATTCTTTTCTTAGGCGAATTCTGGATTCTAGATTTGTTTTCTTAACTCTTTGCTTTATTAATAATATTACTTCTTTCTTTCATATCTTGTTTAATATCATGTTTTCATCAAATCCCATGGTGACGAACGGTTCAAATATGAACTAATCGTTGTCATGGGATTCTAATGGATTTATTTATGTAGTTTAGTATCTTGATGCTTTAAAGATCTGTGTGTGATGTATATTTGATATCCTCGTATGGTTGTGCCTTATGAATTTAGATGTGTAGCTAACATCTAATTTGTTAATCTCTTGCGAAACGAGAGTGGATCTTGAGATTTAGAACTTGCCATGCTAGCATAGGATAGGTTGATGTTTTAACATCATGATTTATAGCATAAATAGAGATATTATGCTGCCCTATGTGATCTTAATGGACAACTTGTTCTTCAACCGTTATGTTTTCAAATCTAATAGAGATATAGGGTCTAAGCATAATTGGTGTCTATTCATCTTCTATCTCTTTTGTGGATGTATGTTTAGTTTGGTATTCGTATACTGAGAAGTAGCGTGTACTTGTTTCGTGTTGTCCGATCAGATATCATAACCATTGCATATAGTGAGTAAAGGCATCATATCTAAGCAAAGTACTTAATGAAGTTAGGATCCCATGTTTTCTCATGCATAAGTAACTCGATTCAATTTCTCATTAGTTAGTTAATTCTTAGTTTGTTAATTTACTTCTTAGTTAATTTAGTTAATTAAAACCCAAATTTGTTAATTGTCTTAGCAGTGAATAAAAACCATACATTGTTGCATAGGTGCATTAACTGAATTGAAACCTAAACCAGATCTCTGTTGGAACGAACTCAACTTTATTCTATATTACTTGTGACCACGTACGCTTGCGTGATTTTGTGTTAACAATTAGACATCGACCTACCAATCAGAATTAGCTCGTCCTAAGGGATCATGAAATATGCATGCCATGAAAATGCAACTAAATGGACTCACATGAAATATGAAAATAAAAACAGAATGTCCTACATGAAACAAACATGCAGTAATACGAATAATAAGAATGAATTACCACTAAACATGCAAAATATGATATCTATATGAACACAATGACATATTACACTACTACACACTACTTATTCCCCAAACCACCCCCAAACTTAAAATTTTCAATGTCCGCATTGAAGGTAAATAAGAGGATAATAGAGAATATACCTAGTTACCGGTAGCATCACCCTCCTCGGGTGGAGAATCAGGAGGTGGATATACAGTGTGTGCTCCAAAAACTGGCCAGTCAACCTGCACACCACTGGCTCCAAAAGCATTACCCAAGGTCTATGTCAACTCCTGTACAAAGCGGCTGTGACTCTCATACATAGCATCCATACGCCTCATCATCCTCCTATACTGAGAAGCACTAGAAACTTCAGCAAGAACCTGAGGAGCACCTCCAGCAATCACATAACCTAAACCCCTAGGATCAAGAATGCCGCCAGGCCATTCCGCCATCTTCGAAGAATCAATAGGTCCACTCGGCATCTATACCTGCTCATCTGAAGACCAACGCACCCCAACAGTCGTGCATAATCTCGTAAAAACATAGCCATATGGAATCGCCCCTGTCGTTCCACCCCTCAAATACCGCAGAATGTTCTGATTAATCAAATAACCAATATCTATGTAATGACCATTCAGAATCCCCCATAACAGTATAGCTCGCTCCACCGTCACATCATGAGAATGAGTAGAGGGCAACAAATTAGCACATATGAATAAGTTCCATGCCCTAGCATACCTGTTCATGGTAGAAGCAGGAAAAGTAGCCTTCTCAATCGATCCTACCTTCAACTTCCAAACTGTCCCTGGCACACAAAGTCGTGCCACAATAACATCCAAATCAACCTCAGTTCTGACTTAAAATCTAATCCTCTGCCCCCGCAGGCCTATCCGGCAAACCAAGAATCTGGCGAATAGCACGTGGCGTATAATCAACAGCAAATCCTCGAACCATGGAGTACCCATCCCTGGCCTCCTTGGCATTAGCATAAAATTCCCGGACAATGCTCAACGGGACAGCCGATGCAATCTCACAAATACCCTGCCAACCTCTAGCCTGTATCATCTCCAAAATCTCACCATCTCCAACAGTGACCAACTATCCCCTATCCTTAGCTACAAGCTTAATCATCAACCTGTCATATTCAGCCTGAGCCTCCATAGCCCAAAATTTATTCACAGAAGCATCTACACTCGAATCTGAATCTGATGATTGCTGGCCACTAGAACTGCCACTAACCACACGAGATCTCTTGGGGCCATTAGCAAACAATATCAACAAACACCACACAAAAATCTGCCCACAATCCAACACCCAAAAACCCACAAAAATTACAAGCACCACAATTCGAAATACAAAATTAGGAGAGAAAGATAATACCCAATCGAATAATAGAGGTAGCACTCGCACAATGAACACCCAAAATCGAATTAATCAGATCCTTTGAAGCTTAAATGAGGGTTTAGGGATGTGTATGGATAGGTGTATGTGTGTAAGTATAGATGTTTGTATATATATATGGATATGAGATGTGGTGGAGAGAATGATATTGAGGGGATTAGAATAAGATGATGTGAGACTGATTTGAGAGAGATAAAGGGAATTAGGGTTTGATTTGAGGGAAAAAGAATGAGGTTGGGGGTTTAAAACATAAATTGCCATTTTTTCTACAGACCACTCAGGCGCGGCCGCGCTCCAATCCTGCATACTCCACGCGCGCCCGCGCTCATCCCCTGTATTTTTTTTTTGATAAACAAGCAAATCCTACATACTGAATAACTATAGAAATACACAAATACCATGGGTTGCCTCCCAAGAAGCGCTTGTTTTACGTCAGTAGCTTGACGTACTCTCGAGAATTCATGTTGCTGACAAAACGGCGGCAACCTTCTCACGGTTCACCGTTCCTCCATAATAAGGCTTAAGTCGCTGTCCATTCACTTTGAAAGCATCATCAGAAGATCCCCTGTATATTTCCACTGCTCCATGTGGAAACACCTCCTTGATTGTAAACGGACCCAACCACTTTGACTTGAGTTTACCAAGGAAAAGTTTAATGCGAGAATTGTAAAGCAAAACCTGTTGACCCGTCACAAATGACTTGTGCACCAACTTCCTATCATGCCACCTTTTAACCTTCTCCTTGTACATTTTAGTGTTCTCGTAAGCCTGCTCACGAAATTCCTCAAACTCATTCAACTGAAGTAGACGTTTCTCACCCGCAGCCGTGATATCTAAGTTCAATTTCTTCAACGCCCAATAAGCCTTGTGTTCTAGCTCGGCCGGCAAATGACATGCCTTACCAAATACCAACTGATAAGGAGACATCCCTAAGGGTGTTTTGTAAGCAGTTCTGTACGCCCATACTACTTCGTCTAACTTCAAAGACCAATCCTTTCTTGATGGATTTACCACTTTCTCGAGAATTCTCTTGATTTCACGATTCGAAACCTCCGCTTGACCATTAGTTTGGGGATGATAAGCAGTAGCAACACGATGCGTCACATTATACCTTGCCATCATAGTAGTAAACTGACGATTACAGATGTGTGTTCCCTCATCACTGATTATAACTCGTGGAGTCCCGAAACGTGTGAAAATCTGCTTGTGAAGAAAATTCAGCACCACCTTAGCATCATTGGTCGGTAAAGCCTTAACCTTGACCCATTTAGACACGTAATCCACTGCTAAGAGAATGTACTGATTGTTGCAAGACGATACAAATGGACCCATGAAATCAATTCCCCATACATCAAATATCTCAACTTCAAGTATCGTATTAAGAGGCATCTCGTTCCTCCTTGAGATATTACCAACCCTTTGGCATCGATCACAACTCATCACAAACCGATGAGCATCTTTAAACAGAGTTGGCCAATAGAATCCCGCCTGAAGTACTTTCTGAGCTGTCTTATCACCACCATAGTGGCCTCCATATGCGGTAGAATGGAAATCATACAAAATACCTTCCGTTTCGCTGTAAGGAATACATCTCCTTAAAATCTAATCCACACCCAACTTGAACAAGAATGGCTCGTCCCAACGGTACCACTCCACATCATGTAAAATCTTCTTCCTTTGGGCATAAGAGAAATCCGGAGGGATAACATTACTAATAAGATAGTTCACAATATCTGCAAACCAGGGTTCTTCACCTTGCACCCGAAAAAGTTGCTCATCGGGAAAAGATTCATTAATAAGAGAATTGTCATGTGAATTCTTATCGTGGTCCTCCAAGCGTGATAGATGATCCGCCACCTGATTTTCCGTGCCTTTTCTATCCTTGATCTCCAAATCAAACTCTTGAAGCAAAAGAACCCAACGAATCAACCTAGGCTTTGAATCTTTCTTCGAAATCAGATATCGAATTGCTGCATGATCCGTATACACAATCACCTTTGTACCAAGCAAATAAGATTTGAACTTCTCAAACGCATAGACAACTGCTGGAAGCTCTTTTTCCGTAGTGGTATAGTTTAGCTATGCCTCATTAAGGGTTTTACTAGCATAATAAACCACATGAAATATGTTGCTCTTCCTTTGCCCAAGCACAGCTCCCACGGCATAGTCACTAGCATCACACATTAGCTCAAACGGTTCCTCCCAATTAGGTGCGGTAGTCAACTTCATTTTCAACAACTCAAAAGCTGCTAAACAATCTTCTTCAAACTTGAAAGGAACATCCTTCTCCAACAAATTACACAAGGGTTTAGAGATTTTGGAGAAGTCTTGAATGAATCGCCTATAGAAACCCGCATGACCAAGAAAACTGCGAATTCCTTTAACAGAGATAGGTGGAGGAAGATTCACAATAGTCTCCACCTTAGCCTTATCCACCTCAAGCCCCTTGCTAGATACCTTGTGCCCAAGAATGATTCCTTCTTGCACCATAAAGTGCACTTTTCCCAATTAAGCACCAAATTGGTCTCCACGCACCTTTTCAACACCAAGCCAAGATTATGCAGGCACTCATCATACAGAGTACCAAAAACTGAGAAATCATCCATAAAAACCTCCACATTCATGCCAATCATGTCTGAGAAAATAGCCATCATGCACCTTTGAACAGTGGAAGGAGCGCCACATAGTCCGAAAGAAACTCGTCGAAAAGCAAAAGTGCCAAAAGGACAGGTGAATGTGGTCTTCTCTTGATCCTCCGGAGCAATGCAAATCTGATTATAGCCTGAATAACCATCAAGAAGGTAATAGTACTCATGACCAACCAATCTGTCTAACATCTGATCAATGAATGGTAGAGGAAAGTGATCTTTTCTTGTGACTTTGTTCAATTTATGATAGTTCATGCAAACTCTCCACCCCGTGACTGTTCGAGTAGGGATGAGCTCATTCTTCTCATTAGCAACAACTGTCATGCCTCCTTTCTTTGGCACACATTGAACCGGACTCACCCGTGAACTGTCTGAGATAGGATAGATGATACCTGCATCTAACCATTTTAAAATTTCCTTCTTCACCACCTCTTTCATAATCGGATTAAGTCTCCGCTGATGCTCAACAGTAGGCTTAGCTCCTTCCTCTAGCTGAATTTTGTGCATGCAATAAGAAGGGCTGATTCTTTTAATATATGCTATGGTCCAACCAATTGCCGATTTGAACTCTCTCAAAATTTGCAAGAGCTTTTCTTCCTCACTACCTGACAAGTTAGAAGTAATAATAACAGGTAACATAGATGCATCACCAAGAAATGCATACCTCAAGTGTTCGGGCAATGGTTTGAGTTTAAGTGTAGGAGCTTCCTCAATAGATGGTTTTAGATGCCCCTCAGAATTTTTAAGTTCTGCTAACCCAAGAGATTCAAAAGGCATGTCAATTCTCCTCTTCCAAGGGCCTGAATTCAATTGTTGAAGTTGCTTAGCTACTTTCTTATCTTCAAAGTCAGAATCCCCCACTAAAACTCTCTCCAAAAAATCTAACTTAAGCAATTGTTCAATCTCCGTCGTGACTGCAGAATCGACCAAATCCACCTTATAGCATTCCTCTTCATCTGTGGGAAATTTCATTATATTGAACACATTAAAAGTGACACTCTGGTCTTGTACCCTCATGGTGAGTTCCCCTTTCTACACGTCGATCAAGGTTCTTCCTGTAGCCAAGAACGGTCTTCCCAAGATTATGGGAATCTTCTTATCTTCCTCAAAATCCAAGATAACAAAATCAGCAGGGAAGATGAGGTTATCAACTTTCACCAAAACATCCTCCACTACGCCTCTAGGATATGTGATTGATCGATCAGCCAACTGCATAGAGATGTTGGTAGGCTATAACACCCCCAAATCCGGGGTCAAGGATTTGGTCGTCACGCGGAAATCCTCAATGTCAATTCACCTGTTAATAACATTAACCACCTGTAATCACTTAATAACTGAATTACAACATTTGAGACCCCAACCACCAAGCATCTTTTAGGTTATAGGGCTAGAAACAAGAATTCAAAATACTTACATTTCTCATTACATCCATTCAATTACATCGCACTATGTCTTACAATTCTTATGCTACTAGTATAGCTTCGTTGGGAAGTACACCAGCAACTAGTACTACTCAATACAAAGTAATATATATTACACATCAATGTACCTACATATAACTTATTCCAGCTATAGCTTTTCTGGATCATATCATCTTCATAAGGGCGTACTACCTGCTTCTTCTGAGCCATGCAGATAAGCCTCAACCGTCTACCTTCCTCTGAAAGGTTAATATTTGAAACAAGCAAGAATGAGCGAAAGAATTGCTCAGCAAGTTAATAATAGAACTTAACAATATATATACCAATACACACAAGGGTATTCCATATTTGATGATATTTAATATCATTTCTGAAACATTTATAACTATGGAACTTCAATAAGGGAAGTATAACATTTGAAATAGCATCAAATGAACAACCTGAGATCATAATAACCATAGTAAGCTTCATACCTTAGCAAAATGGTGTAAGTTGTAGTCTCAATATCCTTTAAGAAAACTCTTCAAAATAAGTAGTGCAATATACTGCTACTACAAGTGTTTTCATCAAACAGAAACCAAACCATAAAAAGATCCCCTTTTTAGTATTTCACAAGTCTGAAAGTATATACATATAAGTATATCATTTTTTTCACCACACCCTATAGTTCAATATTCTGTATGGGATATAAATTCTTTAACCACTTGATAAGTTTAAGACTCAGAGATAACTGATAGTAAGAGAGTCAAGGTTTCTGAAACGAACCATTTATCAGGTACCAAATCAATACTTCTCAAGCTTGAAAATATTTATATGAATGTATATCATTTTCGCCAAAACACTTGATAGATCAAGATACTGTACCTCAGCAATATAATAACAGTTCTAAAATATCTTTGAAACTGTATGCCATGCATTGACGAACATAGTGCTAGTATGTCGTAAGAGATGAAGTTATAAGATAGTTCAATATAACCTTTCCATAAAATATCTGCTATATAGAATATAAGCAGCATATCAACATATAACTTAAAAGATGAAGTTAGAAGGTGATCCAATATCACAAACCTCCTTATCACCACTCATGTTATGTAAGGTATCAACAGAGTCATCAATTATAAGATAAAGGATGAAGTTACAAGGTAACTCAAAATATAATTGTTCCGTGAAAATATCTGCTTTGTAAAAGATAAGCAAGATATTAACAATTTTCATACTAGAGGAACTTGCAGGAAGAATATTGCAATTCCAGTTCAAACACTTTTCAACCCTGCCAACAATGATAATGTTGCAGAAAATTTCCCAATTTGGAAGATGAACTAATACGGGAGCTTGCCGTGCCAGGAGACACAACATTTACGATGATCAGTCGCATGTCATGCTCCCCATCATTTGTTCTCTACATGTAGAAGGAAGCACCGACGGATCGCCCGCCCTCTGGAACCCCCTGGCCAACGGTTGGGCCATTGCTGGACCGGCGCCACTCGGCCACTTACGCGTCTCCTAGTTCGAATAACATCTATAACTCTGAAACATAAAGTTCTTCCCCCTTTCCCCAAGTATAGCACTTGTTGATAGGACTCCACAAAGTAGTCGTATCTAATTGGAAAGGAAAATTTCACCAATATTTCCCAAGCTGATGCTTGTTAATGGATATAAACTTGTTCCATCAATCCTACCCCTCGAGCGTTGAGGAGGTAACCAAAAAGATTCATATCGATGTTTGAAAGAATCAAGATGTGAGTGACAAGATAAATAACAGCTTTCAAGTGAGGAACCCTTATATGTTTTTTTTTTTTGGAAGTTGAGCGAGTATTTAAATCTTCTTATAAGATAGATTTAAATGAAAATAGAGTTTTGGGAACCTCCCCTTGATAAAATAGTCATAAAATACTCCAAAATATTTTACCTCATATCTGAAGGTGAAAGATAATCTTTGAATAATATCAATCATTATAAAAGAATTTAAATAAATATTCCAAGAATATTTATTAAATCAATAATAATTAAGGAATATTATTAAATCATAATATTGCTCTTAAGTAATCCTCGAATGAGTATGTAGAATTATTTACAAAGTAAATATCTTCTTGAATGAATATTCAAATAATATTCATTTAAATAATTAAACTCAAATAATTATTTAATATAATATTCACTAAATAAATTAAACCTTAAATGAATTTTTGAAAATTATATTCATTTAATAAATAATATTCTAAGTGAATATCAAAATAATATTCTTTTAGTAACCAAAACTTTAAAGGAATATTCGAAATAATATTTCTTAAGTAAAATAAAACTTCCAATTAATATTTTAAAATAATATTCATCAAGTACATACAACCTTAAATGAATATTCGAAAGTAATATTCATTTAATAAATAAAATTTTCAATGAATATTGAAAATAATTATTCATTAAATAATCAACTTTAAATGAATATTCGAAAAAATTATTCATCTAATATTTCTTAATTGAGATAATACTCAAACAACATTACTTGAAAGATTCCCAAGTAATTAATACTTTATGAAAATATAAATCAGGTTTATAAGTAACATTCCTCAAAATAAATAATAATCTGTCGCTGGAATCCCTCCGGATTTCCACGACTACCTCTATCTCACAAAATACCGACTCCCGGTTTAAAGTCTAAACAATGAATATGCTCTTATATCTAGAGCTACAAGGTATACCTGTTCATAAGATACTTATCTCAAAAGATCGCATATATATTCCAAAGGTCAAATCTATTTTAACCGGAAAATAAGATTATCGCAAAACTGTGTAACCATATACCTGGCAATGCAGTATCATACAATAATATTTCAAAGTATAGGTTTTGATCACTTGCATTTTTATACTCTTTAAAACACTTAGGGTATTTAATAAATATTTACACCATATTTATTAAATAATTAATAATCAACAACCCCTTTTTAACGAAATAACCAAATCAATAGTCATTGATTAAAGTAAATATTCAAATAATATTTACTACTACTATTGAAATATTCAATAACCTCCAAACACCCAAATACTACGACTCGCTTTATACCATTTAGCACATAAGCATTTACCATTTTGCCCACTCATATAACTACACATTATATGACAATAACAACTAGCACTTAACAATTAACAACTAACAATTAGCAATTTACAATTACTAAACCCGAACAATTATAATTAACAAATATCGACTCTCCGAATAAAGTACGGAACTTAAAACAATATTCTCGAATTTCAAATATAATCTAATTACTAAAATTAACACCATAAAATTCACAATTTAAAACTAATTAAATTACGACAATTAAATACATAATTTAAAAATATAAAAATTATACCATTCCGATTTCGATTCGACACGCCCGAAAATCAAACCACCGGAAATCAATCCACCCAACCATCTCTCTCTCTCTCTCTCACTACTACAAATTTCAGCTTATATAGCATTCATTTTTTAGCTTACATAGCGTTTTTAAACGCTATGTAAGCCAGCGCTATGTTAGGTAATCTCGTTTTTATAGCGCTTACATAAGCGCTCTCTTTGTGCACTCTTTTATAGCGTTTGTTGAACGCTATATTAGCTCTTCACTCCAATAGCACTTTATAGAGCGTTATATAAGTATGCGCTGTCTAAGTGCGTTTCTAAAATAGCACCTTTTTAAACGCTATCTAATCCATTTGTTGGTGTAATTGTTTCTCTTGGATAGCTTTTTGTCAAACGCTATGTAATCCAAGATAATTTTTTTAAAAAAAACAATTAATATTTTTGTCATTTTTAAACCTGTATTTATTTCTAATGATAAAGCATTTCACCAATACAAAAAAAAAATAATCATTCCAAATTCCAACAGAACAAGCAAATCAAATTTCTGCATTAAAATAAAAATAAAATCCAAAACATTAACAAGTGATACAAATCTTTAATAGATCACTTGGTAGCGTACAAAAATTACTTCATTACGAGTTTGGATTCCAACTCTAAGTTAAAATTCTGGATTACACACTAAAATATTGACATAAAATTACTTCCTAGTTCCTCAACATCATCTCCTTAAGAAATCGATTGTACAGGTAACCTGCCCAATTACTCTGGAAGCGGATCATTTTATCAGGTGGATAGGACTTCAATTTCGGGGAATAGGTAAACTGACCAGCAACAAAATTAGAAATTTAATTAGATTTTGAATTAATATACTTGTAGTAACAGAGCAATTTATAAACAAAAAAAATTCACTTACATCAACATTGATTTTTGTTTCACCGCTGCACAATAGATCCTCAATAAAGCATCCAACATAATATCCACAAAAAATTCCATCATTCGAAGCTTGCTTGGGGCACTGTAACATTGTCATTTTTGGAAGTTTATAAATGATATACTCTGAATCCAGGAATTAATAGATATAAATTGAATATCAGAAGCTTTTTGTAACTGGGAATTCATGTCAGACCAGAGGAGATTTATCTCAGTTTGTTTCCTACTGCTTTTCAGATTATATCATTGTATCACAATGAACTCAATATGTATTAAGATGCAACAATTATTGTATTAAGATGCAACAGTTATTTATCTAATGCAGATAAATAATATCTTCCCAGACTCCTATTTCAACACTGCCCACAGGATTCCTACGAGCACCTATTCAGTTAGTCAGGTTGGTTACCAATCTGGTTGGTGGTCTTGTTCTTATTGTCTCTTACCATTTGCAAATTAATTATCAAAATCCAAGCCTAATGTACATATCTCTTAAACTGTCGAACTAGCCTTATAAAGCATGATATGTTGATATCCATATAGGCTAATATATAAAGTTTAGTTCAATACTCTAAATTTTAAATAACTCTGAGATCACCAGGTAAACGTCATGAATGAAACTAACATACAGTGACAGGTATTATATGATATGTCGGCAAGATCATGAAGATTGTTAATCGAAAAACTCTTCACTCAATAATAAATAAATAACATCTCTGGAACAAGAACCAGTCATTTGACGAAAGATCATCCACAAAACAGTAAACACTAAACAACCATAGTATAAGATCGTCTATCTCATATTCCATGTGAATCAGTGTATATGTATAGCATATAATTAATGACTTGCGCAGTAAAGGCAAAAGTTTTTCTTGATTTATTTATTTTATGCTTTTAACTCATATATACTGATTTTTCTTGGGCCATTTTAATAAAATTGATTTGAATTTATTAGGCTTCAAATTGGAAATAAAGACTAAAGCTAAATTTAGAATACCTCAACTATAGCTAAGGATATATAAACGATGGACAAACTAGAATCGGTTCGTTTAAAATCTGAATCAAATTCCAAAGAAAATTTCAAATTCCCTTAGGCTCTAAAAACTCGATAAAAAAACCCAACTCTAATACTCCAATTCACATTTTTTTGATACGTACATACTCCTATAGTTTAGTGGCATTAATAAAAGTTGTTAACAAGTTAACACACCGTCGGGCCTTATCAGTATGTGGCCTAGCTTCTGGCCTGACCATGCCAACTTATATTTAAGTTAATTAATTCTCATGTACTCCATGTATAATAACTATCTGCATGCATGCTACTAGTGACATAATTTAAATTTAATAGAGCAGCACATTTATAAATCATAACAAAGCTGAATCTTGTATCTGACTATTAATTAGTAACATCTTAAAAATAGAGCAGCACATTTATCACCTGTACATTTATCCATCTGTAACTGTTCACCATCGTACTGGTGTATTTCTTCCCAGACTGGAGCCGAAAAGTCCTCATAGCACTGTAAACAAAAACATTTCCAACATTTAAACAACATATAAAGAACATGTATCATCGGTTTTTAAGTATAAAAAGAACATTTTAAATATTCACTAACGTTTCTACAAGAGTCCTGACATTCTTGTAATGTACAGCATTGGTCAGATGAGCCGGATCCATGAAGTAAATATTCTCCGTTGCTGTATTTATGGCCACCAAGATCCAATGTTATCTAAAAAAAATTTGTAGTCAGAACTAATTACATAAAATAGATCCAAGTATAAATTCAATGATACATGTGTGTTAAAAATGTAACTTACCCAACATTATATGGCATAAACATTAGGTGGTCTTTGTCAACATACCCTTGTAAACAAGTTGCCAAAAAATTAACAGAGTTTCCGACCATATGACGATCACTTGGCAAACCAATTGCTTCCACATTTGGAATAAATTCCGACCAAAACTCTATTGCTTCTTCTATTAAATAGCGTTCAGCAATGCAACCCTCCGGTCGAGACATGTTCATCACATACTCTTTCAATATTTTCAAATATCGCTCAACCGGGTACATCCATCTCATACGAGCAGGACCACACATACGAGTCTCATAAATCAGGTGTATAACCAAATGAACCATGATATCAAAAAAGGATGTTGGAAAGTACATCTCAACCTCACAAAGTGTCTCAACAATTTGTCGTTGTAGATATGACAACCTTCTTGGATCAATGACTTTGCTACTCATTGATTTAAAGAACCAACATAACTTTGTGATCATCACCCGCACCTTATCTGGTAAAATGGAACGCATAGCAATTGGAAGTAAATTCTCCATGATGACGTGACAATCATGTGATTTCAATCCCTTCAGTTTTAAATCACTCAAAGAAACAAGCCTCTTGATGTTGGATGAGTATCCTTCAGGCACCTTGATAGAATGGAGAGTTTCTAATAATGCTCTCTTCTCATCCCTAGATAGTGTATGGGCAGCAGGAGGTAAATAGGGTGTTGATTTGCCTGGATATTTTATTTTATTCTTCATTTATTTTTATCCCTAGATATTTTATTTTATTTTATTCTTCATTTATTTTTAATTTTCTTTTTAATATCTTGCATAGCGTTTTGTTTAAAAACGCTATGTAAGCAGCAATTATAGATAGCGTATGCTAAAAACGCTATGTAAGTGGCGTTTTATAAGTTTAAATTTGTAGTAGTGTCTACACAACTCGCACAGCCCCTCCCCTTCTCCTTCTTCCTCTCCCACTGCTGCTGCTCACCGCCACCACCATCACTGCTCGGTGGTGGCTCTCCGGCCGCGCCTCCTCCGCGCAACTCACCTGCGCCGCGCCATACCCACACCAACACACACTTTCACATACTCACACATATATGAATTATATATACACACACACGTATGTATATATATATATATATATAGATGATAAGCAATTGATTTCCCAAATCAAGAACCCCCAATTTCTCCTTTCTTCTTTCTCTCTCCCCGAGTCTCTCTTCCCCTCCCCCGATTAAGTTGTGCGGCTGCTGAGTGTGTTTTTTTGTGTGTATTGTGTGTATGATGTGTTCTTTTAACCCTAATGGGCTCAAGCCCAATTCCTTTTTACAACTACTACTTATAACTCATTTGGCCCAATACATTTTTGAAAGCAATACAATTAATTACTACACACCTTAAATAATATTTTAAACTAATAACTCTAATTTGTAAAAATAAAATTTCTAAAAAAATATAATACTAGAATATTTTTAAAGATTTTCGGAGAAAGAAATAGGATTAAATCCAACTTTTCTAAATTGATATGCATTTTACAAATATTAATAATTTATAAAAACAATTCATTAAAATAATAATTGTGATTCATAATTCACAATTTACAGAGCTTTATAAAAATACTACAAACAATATTGTTTTAGTAAAACCTCGAATTCTCGATTTTATATATTAATCGAGCAATTTCTACAAATCCTCAAATAATTAAAATAATCATTTATCAAGGATTTTAAAATCTCCAAATTATTTAGTCATTTAAAATAAAATCTCTACTGAATAATTCCACACTCCAAAATTAAATCTTTACCCAAATAAACTATTGACTCGAGGTATCTACTCGGGAAATATAATTAAAAAAAGGAGGACCAGGTTCCACTTAACCGAAAATAATTAAATAAAAAAAATCCTCCTCATTTTAGGAAAATAGTATTATTATTATTGAAATAATAATAAAATCATTTCTTGAAAAATCCGGGTTATTACATAGGCTTTGGATCTGGTAACCCAAGTTGCATGAACACTAACAAGGGCATGAGATTGATGCTAGCTCCCAAGTCACACAAGCACTTTTCAAAAGACAGATTACCAATAGTGCAAGAAATAGTAAAGCTACCAGGATCCTTTAGCTTTGGAGGCAATTTCTGTTGCAAAACAGCACTGCATTCTTCCATCAATGCCACAGTTTCCAACTCCTCGAGTTTGAGCTTCCGAGATAGAATACCCTTCATGAACTTAGCATAGCTCGACATTTGTTCAAGAGCTTCCGCAATAGGAATGTTGATCTGTAACTTCTTGAACACCTCTAGGAACTTAGCGAACTACTTATCCAAATTATGCTTCTGGAGTCTTCTAGGATATGGAGGAGGAGGGTAGATTTGATTGTTCTTTGTAGACTGCTCCGGAGAAGCTTTTACAACAGGTTCCTTGCTCTTCTCTACTTCACCATCTAGCTGATTAGCTACTAAGTCAGATTTTTCAATTTCGGGCACCCCAGATTTTTCAACTTGCTGATTCTGCACTTCTTCATTTTCCTTAGCTGCTGATTTAGAATAAGATGTAACCTTTCCCGATCTCAAAGTTACTGCTTTCACCTGTTCTTTGCCTTCTCTCCTGCCTGGATTAGCCTCTGTATCACTCGGAAGAGTTCCTTGTTGCCTATTCAATAAGGCACTTGCAATCTGCCCAATCTGATTCTCCAAGGTCTTTAAATATACTGCCTGGCTTTTAACCATCAACCTCAACTCATCTAATTCAGATTTTTCATTCAAAGAGGGACCATCATTCCCATGAGAATGTTGATGTTGAAATCCCGGAGGTTGGAATTTTTACCTTGGAGCATACTGCTGCTGATAGCCTTGATTGAATGGCCTTGCTCCATATTGCTGATAAGGCTGCTGAGGTTATTGAGCACCTTGATTGTTACTCCAGCTGAAATTAGGATGATTCCTGTTGTTCGGATGATAGGTGGCTGGAACTGGTGTAGCAGGTCTCCGAAATTTACTCACAAACTGTGCTGATTCAGAAGAGATAGCACACTGATTCGTCTCATGTGCGCTCGCACATAGCTCACAAACACTAGCAACCTACTGAACTCCATAATTTGTAAGAGAATCCACCTTCATAGTCAAAGCCTTCAACTGAGCTGCAATAGCTGAAGCTACATCCACTTCCAAAATACCTGCTACCTTGCCTTGAGATAGTCTCTGAGTTGGATTATGATATTTATTGGCAGCCATCGTTTTAATAAGATCATAAGCTTCATCATAGCTCTTAGCCCATAGAGCTCCACCTGATGCTGCATCTAGCAAAGGTCTAGATTGTGCTCCCAACCCATTGTAGAAACTATTAATTACCATCCAGTCAGGCATTCCATAATGAGGACACTTTCGAAGCATCTCCTTGTAACGTTCCCAAGCCTCACACAAAGATTCTCCAGATTGCTGAGCAAATTGAGTTAAAGCGTTCCTTATTGCTGCCATTTTCGCCATAGGGAAGAATTTCGTAAGAAACGTCTGAGCAAGATCCTCCCATGAAGTAATGGAACCGGCTGGTAGAGAGTGTAACCAGCCCTTAGCCTTATCCCTAAGAGAGAATGGGAAAAGTCTCAATTTGATAGCATCATCCGACACGCCATTAAACTTGAAAGTGTCGCAGATCTCGATAAAGTCCCGAATGTGTATATTAGGATCCTCTGTGGAAGCACCCCCAAACTGAACTGAATTCTATACCATCTGAATTATGCTCGGCTTGATTTCAAAGTTGTTAGCTGTAATAGCTGGCCTGACAATGCTAGACTGGATGTCATTGATCTTTAGCTGAGATTAGTCCTTCAAAGCCTTGACTGCTGCTACATCACCCATCTCTACTGTAGTTTCAAATTCCTCTTCGCTTTTATCTACTACAAGATCGTCTTCTGCAAGTTTTTCTATACGAGCCTACAAACGTGTTCGCATACAAGCTCAAGTACCTGAAACACCACGAAACAAACAAACTAAGTAAGAAATCCGAGTCAGTGAACGCTAACGACCACTATTGACAAGCACATAAACTAAAAATAAAACACCGATGATCCCCGGCAGCGGCCCCAAAAACTTGTTAACACAAAAGCACGCAAGTGTACGTGATCATAAGTAATAAAGATATAATTCAAGTTCGTTCCACAGAGATCTGGTTTAGGTTTCAATTCAGTAGATGTACCTATGCAACAATGTATGGTTTTAATTCACTGCTAAGACAAATAACAAATTGGGGTTTTTAATTATCTAAATTAAACTAAGATGCAAATTATTAAATTAAGAATTAATTAACTAAAGAGAATTAAACTGATTTACTTATATGAGAATAAACATGGGATCCTAATTTCATTAAATACTTCGCTTAGAGCTGATGCCTTTAATCAATGCATGTGATGGTTTTGATATCTAATCAGACAACACGAAATAAGTATACGCTACTTCTCAGTATACAAATACAAAACTAAACATACATCCACAAAAGAGATAGAAGATGAATAGACACCAATTATGCTTAGACCCTATATCTCTATAAGATTTGAAAACATAACGGTTGAAGAATAAGTTGTCTATTAAGATCACATAGGGCAACATAATATCTCTATTTACGCTACAAATCATGATGTTAAAACATCAACCTATCCTATGCTAGCATGGCAAGTTCTAAATCTCAAGATCCACTCTCGTTTCGCAAGAGATTAACATATTAGATGTTAGCTACGTGGTTTGGGGGACAAGTAGTATATATATATATATATATATATATATATATATATATATATATATATATATGTTAGTAGTTATGTGTGTGTCAATGTGTTCATATAGGATATCATGTTTCATGTAGGATTTCATGCTTTGCATATTAGTGCTAGTTCATGCATTTATGTTCGTGTTATCTACGTTTGTTTCATATAGGACATTCTGTTTTTATTTTCGTATACCATGTGAGTCCATAGTAGTTGCATTTGCACCCATGCTTGATAGGAATTTTGTGTTGTTGACGCTTTTGTTTGAGAAGTGATATGCTTTGTTCTTGTGCACACACACAGACACTAGTAAGTTGAAGTTAGTAGACTTATTGAATGTTGTAAGTAATTAAAAGGACATGAATATGTGCAAGTTGATTTAGTTTGCATGCTCTGAATACAAGTAGGTGCATTAGAGAGATTTTTGCTTGGGATTGAGTATGTTTTTCCACCAAGTGAGCTTTTGAGCCTCAAAAAGACATGGTATTTGTTTCATTGTTTTTTTGTAATGATGAAGACATGATAATAAGCAAGATAGTAATGATGAATAAATAAATAGAATAACAAGGTTTAGAGAACAAATCCGAATATGAAACAAGCATCCGATAGATACGCCTAATAAAGGAATACAAGAAAACTATGTCTAGATCTTCTTGTCATCACAATCCTCGCCTTGGCTTCTCGATCTCGTGCTCCAAAGATGAATGATGTGAATGTGTTGTGAAGTGAAATCTGATATATGATCTGTTGTGGTGTGGTGGTTTTTTATGTCCCTCTAGATGTGTATTTATAGCCCCAAGTTGCCTCTCCATCAAGCAATTGCCGTTTTTGAGTTGGAATAGAAGATTGGCAATTTTCGTTCTTGAATGAGATAAGAATTGCAAGTTTCATGCTCAAGACTGATTCTGGAATGTTCTAGCCATCCAAGTGATTGCCATAATAAATAGGATTAGAATTCAAGGCAAACTCCTATTTTAAATCGCGAGTTCTGGCAGTTTCTGGCGGTGTTAGGCGCGGCCGTGCGCTTCCCTAGTGCATTTCAGGCGCGCCTGCGCACGTTCAACTTCTAAAATCCTGCCAAGCACGCCCGCGCCCCATCTCAGTACAATCCAGGCGCGCCCGCGCCTAGCTCACTACTCAGCAGAAAACTTTTCTCGCTTTTGTTGATTTCTTCTCCGTCTTCAATTGCTACTTCAGGCACTTGTTCCCTTGACCTTAATAACACCATATAACCATTGAAAAACCTGATCCTGTATGGAAATGTTGTCCTACACAATTCTACACAAAAACACATTAGAACACACAAATACTTGAGATCCAAGCGATCAATTTAAGCCAAAATGAAGCGATTCAGGTGGATATAAATCCACTTATCAAGGCCTCCTCTGATCAACAGTTAAAAACTCGAAACAATTGAATTAAGTATTTAAATGAAGCATAAGTTCATCAAAAATCGAACTTAAATAAAAGCCTTAAATTTCGAAAATCAAAATTTATTCCGTTGATTTATTTGAACAGAGGAGGATGGAGGTTTCAATTACGTTATTATGGTGGTGGCTGGCGGCGATTTGAACGGGGAAGAAAGAGGGGAAGGTGGGTGGCAGTGGAGATAGCAGTGGAGAGAGGAGAGGGACGCGAGAGATAAAGAGAGAGAGATAATAGATTTTTTTTTTGTTCTAGTTATAGTTGCAAATAAGCCAAATAGGGTTGCAAGGCCCCGCAGGGGCACTCATAACTGTAAGGACCCAGATTTTTGGTAGAATTAAAACTTTTTCTTATGTAATAATATAAGGAGTGAGCGGTGGTTATGACTGCAATGTAACGAATGTCTCTTAAATGAATGGGATGGATTTAAATTCAAATATTTATATGTCATGAAGAATACTTTGGTTGACAGCATAGACAAGAATGATCTATCTCCTAAGGATATAAGTATATTATTCCAAGAAAGATTATTCTTGTGTCATCTTAATCAATATCTGTTATTAGTCCAGTGGTTCCGAAAAAGGGTTAAGGAATGCCCTAAAGGGGACCAGGGCATTATTAGTATATATAAGGAATAAAAGGAATAATGAAGTGTGAATAGTGATTTTGGTGGATATGGGTATATTATTGGACGACGCTATATAGAAGTATTCAGAACGGATTTTCGAGTTCGTATTCATGATCCAGGGGCAAGATAAGTGTATGTAAACGATATCAGATTCAGAAAAATAGCACTTTCATTTTCTCCGAGATTTCCCTGGACCCTGCAAGACTTAAGGATTTATAAAAGGGATTTAGGGAACTTAAATTCGAGAAGTATTAAGTAAGATGGAGGATGGTATTACAATTATTAAGAAGATTTTCGGTAAAACCCTAACTAGAAACGAATGAGTTATTCTTCCGAACAAGCAAGGGAATTGAGTAATAACCGGGCAAAGAAACGAACAAAATAACCAAGAGACAAACAAGTGCAATTGGTGGAAAAAGGAGAAACCTAAGTGACATGTTTGTAAGTCAACTACAAGCTAGGTGGTATAAGTGCACTTTTGCAAAAATGGACTTGTTTAATGTGGAAGCAACACTTGGACAAGTAAGAGGTTGACAAGTGGCACCAATAGATGAGTGACAACACACTAAAAAGAGATGCATCCAAGTATATACATAATGATACATGCCTTTAGTCATTTCATACAAACAAAACACAAACAAACATCACCACCACTCTCTCTTGTAACTCTCGGCCAAGAAAAGAGAAAAGGGGGGGGGGGGAGACTTGCCACCATCCATTCACTTCAACCTATAGCTTAAAATCAAGCTTGAGACTAGTAGAAGGTAAACCCAAAACCTTAGCATCAACCTTTGAGTTTTTCATTTTTAAAAGAATTATGAAAGTGATGATGAATAGTAACTAACATTCTTGTTTTGATTTTGATCTTTAGTTTATGGCTTCCAAAGGATAGTATAAGCAAGGTTTAGGAGTTGTAAGAGTATATTAGCACTATCAAGCTTCAAACAAAGGTATAACACTTGAAACCCTTGGATGAAACATGAGTTTTCATGGAATTTTATAGTTATATGCATGTTTAAGACACTAAGTTTATGTTTGGGCTTTGATAATTGTTAAATTAGTTTAGATGAACGGAAAGACATTGCTTGGTCTTAGTTCATGGTTGAATAACATGTATATGTTGTTTGGAGTGGAAACTATGATTATTGGATGGTTTGAAATTTGGAAATCATGTAAACATAGCCGTCGTAATGCCCGATTGTCGTTAACCTTAAGAAACCGTGAATAGCAGTAGCATTACCTTACTGTCCAGTCCCGGATTTTGCTATGTTTAGTTAGTTCATGTTACGAGCTTCGTTTTGATATAAATATCGAGTGAAATGGATATACGGTTTAGGAGTTATGGTCGAATTAAGATAAGTGGTTCGTAAATGAGAGCACCAGTTCGTAATCGGAATTGAACCTGTATAAATTCGGTAATGCAGTAGCGAACCATCGGAATTAAATACTAGAGATGATAAGAAAGGTGTGAGAGAAAACCTTGCGTTAAAAGGATCGTTTTACGATTTTATAAAAATGTTTGAATCAAGGTTAAACGCGAACGAACCCCTAGAAGCATGCTTGAGTATGACTGGTTAATAACTTAGAAAACGGACGATAAAACTCGTAGTACAATCTTGATTCGTAAATGATCGATATTAAAACTTACATGGCTTAAGTACGTATTAGGTGTGGGTTCAATGACGGGTCATAACAGCGAACGTATGTCGAACCGCATCGGTGATAAAAAAGAGTTACACTAAGAGGTGTATAACGAGATAATTCGAAAACGTGTTTCGACTTAAGTGAAGTCTATATTTAATCTTGTAAAGTATTAATTGATTAATCCCGAATGCCTTGGCTATTTATAGATCGTCAGGCTGACCCGGGACACGCTACCACCACCCTTACCCGCACTCGCTTTCCAGGCAAGTTCAAATCCTTCTTTAAGGCTGTTGTTGTGAATATATATATGTTTTCTGTTACAGTACATATGCCATAGCATGCATGCCTACTTTCAAAGTCATATTGATATACTTGTTCCCTGAATTATTGTTGGCTTATAAGCTAGATAGTTATTATATCAGTTATAAGCCGGAAATTACTAAGACCCTTAAGCGAAGGGCAGTTGAATCTCATTCTTTGATTATAGACCGGGAGTCGTTATTTCTTGATATATTGATATTATTTTCAGGGGAAAATATTTAAATAAATATTTTCCATTTATTATCTGGTAAATGTTATTCGAAATATTCCTTGGAGATTATGTGATAAATATTATTCGGAATATTCAGCCGATATTCATTTATTCGATGAATACTATCTTTAATATTCATCTAAGGTCGATTTAATATTCGAATATTATTTCAAACTCTCAGCTAAGTTATTTACTCAGGGAATGTTCATTCTTATTTCTTCGATAAATATTATTTTGAATATTCATTCGAGTGTATTTATTTAATGAATATTATTTTAATATTCATTCAGGCCTTATTTATTTAAATGAATATTATTCCGAATATTCATTCAATCCCTATTTATTTTATAAATATTAGTTGAGCATTGATTCGAACTCTCAGCTAAGTTATTTACTCAGGGAATATTCATTCTTATTTCTTCGATAAATATTATTTTGAATATTCATTCGAGTTTATTTATTTAATGAATATTATTTTAATATTCATTCGGGCCTTATTTATTTAAATGAATATTATTCTGAATATTCATTCAATCCCTATTTATTTTATAAACATTAGTTGAACGTTGATTCGAACTCTAGACATTCGATAAATATTATTTCAAATATTCCCTTGAGGCGATAAATATTATCTTCGACATTCGTTTAAAGTCGATTCAATTGTTGGACATAATTTCAAATATTCATTCGATAATCATTTCTTCTATAAATATTATTAAGTGAATATTCATTGGTTGTTCAATGAATATTGTCTCAATTATTCAGTTGATCATTATTTTATCAATAAGTATCATTCTTAACTATAATATTCATTATTGATTCAATGAATATTATTTCAATTATCCGTTTGAGGATTATTTCATCAACAAATATTATTATTAATTTGAATATTCATTATTTGTGCAATGAATATTATTCAGAGTATTTACTCAAAGATTATTCCAAGCAACCCCTTTTTAATATCTGCGACTAATAAATATTCTTGGAATATTTATTTGATTCTTCTAACTCGTTTCAAAAATGATTTACTTTATTCGCATAGTATAATTGACCTTCGAATATTATATAAATTATTTCAGAGACGTAATACTATTATTATATTATCAAGGAAGGTTCTCAAACTCTACTCTTCGTTCAATCCTGCCTTTCAAATAATAAGGGAACCTTACTTGGGAAATGTTATTTATCTTGTGACTGCCCGGTCATAAATTATTCGTTTCACTCGCAACTTGGTTGCTATTATTCATGGAATTGTGTATACCCACTCATTATTTGAGGGGTAAGAATGTTGGAACAAGTTGGTATCCATTAACAAGCGGTAGCTTGGGAAATATTGGTGAATTTTCCTTTCCAATTAGATACGACTACTTTGTGGAGTCTTATCAACAAGTATTTTACTTGGGGAAAGGGGGACGAACTTTACGTTTCAAAGTTATGGATGTGAAATGAACTAGGAGATGCGTAAGTGACCCAGTGGCGCCGGTCCAGCAAATGGCCCAACCGTTGGCCGAGGGGGTTCCAGAGGGCGGTAGACAAGTAAATCCGTCGGTGCTTCCTTCTACATGTAGTAAACAAGAGGTGGGGAGCATAACATGCGACTGATCATCGTGTAAATGCTATGTCTCCTGGCGCGTCAAACTCCAGTATTAGTTCATCACTCAATGTTGGAAATTTTCTGCAACATCATCATAGTTAGCAGAGTTGAAAAGTATTTCAAACTGGAATTGCAATATCTTTCTTGCAAGTTCCTATTTTCATGAAAATGATGCTATCTTGCTTATTTTGGCATAGCATATGCTTCCACAAAATATATACCTGTTGAGTTACCTTGTAACTTCATCCTTTATATTAAACCGGCACTATTTTCGCTAATGCATGGCATATGATTTCAAAACATATCTTTGAACTGTCATATATATTAGTGCACAATTATATATTGTTGGTGGGCTATTGCTCACCCTTGCTTTATTTATCTATATCACAACAACAGCTAGATCAGATGGCCGCGCAAGGCGCACTCAGCGTAAGTAGGTGTTAGCCGTCAGAGGATTAACCGCTGAGGTCATAGCTACCATTGTTGAGGATGCAGGTTCTGGTAGGCTAGTTGTTAGCACTTGTACATCAAATGTATTTATAATATGGCTCATACCAATGGATGGCAAAGAGTATGTAATGGTAAAATTGTAATTCTTTGGGTTGTAAGAACTCAAACCTATGATTAATAATATTGATGGTTACTCTGATTTCATCTCTGGGACTATAACGGGTGTATTTTATGTTGTTGTTTTGGGTCACAAGGTTGTAATTTAAATTATGTTGGCTTTATGGATGAATATTGAGACCGTAACGACCAGATCCCTGACCCTGGATCTAGGGGTGTTACAATAACTCTCTCTCATAACTCTCTATTTTCAACAGTTGCAGCTGAACGCAACCACATGCAGCTGAACGCAACCACATATGCAACTGAATACAACTGAAAATTGGAAGTTAAATTTCCATTTTTTGATGCTGCGCAATCCTTATATAGAACTGGAAGTTGGTAAAAAAATTGAAAATTCAAATTACAATTTTTAGTTGCATTCAGTTGCATATACAACCTATGCAACTGAATGCAACTAAAAACTAAAAGTTAAATTTGCATTTTTTGTTGCTGCGCAGCCCTTATATAAAACTGGAAGTTGGTAAACAAATGAAAATTTAAATTACAACTTTTAGTTGCATATGCAACTGAATGCAACTAAAAACTAAAAGTTAAATTTCCATTTTTTGCTGCTGCGCACCCCTTGTATAGAACTGGAAGTTGGTAAAAAAAGTGAAAATTCAAATTACAATTTTTATTTACATTCAGTTGCAGAATGCAACCTATTGCGCAACCATTACAAATAAGATAGTATTTTTGTAAATAAGATGATATTTTTGCAAATAAGATAGTATTTTTGTACACTTTTTTTTTTAAAAAAAAAAGTATTTTTGCAAAAACATTTCTAGATAAGGATATTTATGAAAAAAGCCCTTTTTTAAAAATACTTGGACTAGACTTTTATGACGAACGAAATGAAAAGGTATTATTAATATAGAAACTAACAATGAAATAGATTATATTATATAGAGCCCATCGAAAACCATTAATTCCATCATAGAATTTTATCAATAAAAATAAAATTTTTAAAAACATAAAATTTGATTCTAATGTAGAATATTAATAACATATAAACTTTATAAGAGATTTAACACATAAAATTTGAACAAAAAACTTGATTTGAATTTGATTCTACAATAGAATCATTTTGGATAAATTTGATTCTATAATAGAATTGTTTTGGATTATTTCATTAATTTTTAATGATTTTTCAGAAAGAAAAGTTGTGTAATTTCATTTTTAATTTCTTAATTAAGATTTATAATTATCTTTCATACAAAAAAAATATAAATATAAGTATTTTGTGGTGGTTTTCTCTTGAATTGTATATAAGATGGTTCTCTCTAGTGTGTCACCTTATATAATATCATTTAGGATTTTACTCAAATGAGAATCCATGTTGTTGGTGAGAATTAATATCTAATCTCAGCCACACAGTTTAACATCTAAATTAAATCATAGTCACACAATTCATATTCCAAATTATATTCTCCTCCTTCATCCTCCTAATCTATCCCATTCTCTTTCCAACCTATCCCCCAACCTCCACCCCCTGCCCCGCGCCATCGCACATTGCCCCGCATCGTTGCACATGTTGTTGGTGAGTATTCCGATTTGAATTTTCTCAATTTTTTTTCATTTTTTGGATTTTATACAATATAAAAATTATGTATTCCACGTGTGGTGATTATTGGTGCCTATCAGTGGTGATTACTGTGATGATAGTGATAATTAGTGGTTGAAATTTGAAGGAGGTGCTAGTAATTTTTGTTTGACGGTGGTGATTTTGTTCTAAATAATGGTAATGATGTTGGTGATTATTGCTAGTTGTCGAAGGTGGTTGTCGTCGGAAATGATGATCACTGGTGGCCGAAGGTGGTGGATGGGTGGATATAGATGATGAAAAATTAAAATTTTAATAAAATTAATGAATTGTAGGAGATGAATATAGAATATGAAGATGGGTAGTTAGGATTAAATCTCATATCTCATAATAGTCAGAGACAGAGGTCGATTTTTAATATATTTTATTAATAATTGAGAAATATGTTGTGACATTTTTAGGTATATATTAATGATTGTAAGATTTGTTGTAAATTAAAAAGGTAACATGTTTTAATTATAAAGGAAATATTAATGATTGAAATATATGATACGATTGATCTTTTTAGGTGTTTATAAAAGGTAATATTTTCAACTAAAATTAAATGTGAAAAAGGCAATTGAATAATTAGCAATAATTAAATTATGTTATTATTCATTTTAGGTGTTATATTTTTCTTGAAAATTATGATGTGATATTTTCGGTTATATATTAATGATTGTAATATGGGAATCATGTACCTGAGGTCACCCTCAGGTAGTAACCTGAGGTTATAAGGAGTTCCCATATAAATACACGAGGGCGAATTTGTAAATTTAGGATTAAGTTTTTGTATTTACCAAATTGCCATTAAAATTGTATAGGAATATATTATGACCTCAAGGGAGTTACCTAAGGTCATCCTCTGGCCCATTTTACTCTTGTAATATTTGTTTTAAATTAAGAAGGTAACATGTTTTAATTCGAAAAAAAATATTAATGATTGAAAGATATGATACGATTGATGTTTTTAGATGTTTATAAAAGGTAATATGTCCAACTAAAAGTAAATGTGAAAAAAACAATCGACTAATTACCATTATTTTATTATATTAATGTGAAAATGACAATAGACTAATTACCATTAATCGACTAATTACCATAAATTATAACGTGTTTTGGTGGCATGCGGAGGCGGCTGCCACCCGAAAACCCAAAATAATCATGAAATTAGTACTAAAATTCATGCAAAAACTTTAGATATTGATATTTATAATATTAAATTATTATAATATTTCGTTTTAGCCCCCTCAAATTTATATAAATTTTGTGAATATAGTAATAAACTTTGTGATGTTTATCATAATTTTGAATTTTAGTATTGAATTTAAGTATATTTATAAAATTAAAATTTTTTATCAATAATTTTTTATTTTATTTAATAATTTCTTTCAATATATAAATTGTGAAAAAGGAAAAAAAATTCGCCCTCGCGAACTTCAATTTCTAGTTTCGTCCATGATAATAGTGGTGGTTCTCATTTGGTCAAAATCCATATTATTTAATTGAAAAACTTTTATCAATTTGGATAAAGTAAATGTTTTTATTTTATTGAAATAATCATTTTTTTCAGATAAAATCTTTAGCGTACCCAACAAAATTTATATTTAATTAAAACTTGAATTGGACAGAATTGGACACATCGACAACGGCCAGTGTCGTCGTTTGAACTCTCGTAGTTTGTTTTACGTTGGTCGACATAAAGAGTGAAGAGCATGCGCGAGAAAGGCGTGCGGAGTGAAAATATACGAGGTACATAAGGCCAGAAGATGAAGGGTGATTGGTCGGGACTCGGGAGCAGAAACAAAAGAAGGAAAAAGGGGGCCACCTTCCCGTACTCTTGGATTCGATTTTTTTGGAAAAACTTTTTTTTAATAAAAATGCTAGAATTACAAAATTGGATATAAAAAAAATTACATGATTACATGTATTTGAATTTAATTAATTATATTAATTTAATTATAATGTTTTTCATTCGATTTACATTAATATCAATAATAAAAATTTATATTAATAAAATTCAACTTACTTTATGAAAAAAACCAATTTTGTGCGCATTACTCTTTTAGTTATACTCCCTCGGTCCCAATGGATTTTTTACAGTTACTAATTTGGGACGTTCCATGGATTCTTTGCATTACCCAAAATAGTAACTTTTAACAATAAAATACATTACACTTTACACTATTACACCCACTACTACTCTACTTTTTCAACACTTTACACTATTACACTCACTACTACTCTTATTTTAACAATAAAATCACTGTTACACCCACTATTTCATTTATCTTAACAATATTACACACACTATCTTTGGTCTCCGTGCCCAAACACAACGTAAAGAAACCACCGAAACGGAGGGAGTATTATTTTTCCTTCATTTCCGTTTCTGATAAGTGATAACAAACCCCCTTCTCCTCCCGCTGCCGTGACCCTCACCCCCCTCCCCACTTCAATAATTCTTCCGTAAATTTCCAACATTGACCTCTTTTTTTGTTCAACATTCCCAAAATGGCCTCTCTTTTTTTTCTTTTCCTTTTTCTTTTTTAATTCCCATTCTTCAGCTAATTCTCAACTCTTTGCCTCTTTGGTGGTCTTCTTCCAATCATAACATTTGGTAGGTCTTTTTCCTTAAAAACCACGTTTTATTTCGTAAAAGTATGTTTTCCACGACTTCTTCCGATTATTTTTAATGGGGACATTCTTATTTCTAGGTCATTAGATTTGATTTGGATTATCTCAAATACATATCCGAATCTAATTAATTTTAACGGATTTGGATCGGATCGAATCGGATCAGATCACAAATTGGATATTTTAGAGGTCGTTCCATATCCAATTCATTTAGTTTAATGGATAAACGGATCGGATTTCGAATATCCACTTTTCCATTTATTTTTAAAATATAATAAAATTAATTATGTATATATCATTCACCATTTTTTAAAAAAATTAATAACACTTTAGAAGTTAAAATCTAATATAGCAAAAAAAAAAAAAAAAAAATTTCAATGTGTAAATTTTAAGTAACAATCCAAAATCAAAACTATATTCATAATTTTATTATTTAAACACAATATTAAATAAAAACGTAAGCCACAAGTTAAAATCAAACAAAATGAATATATCAAGTCAAGTATTTCACATTTATAACATAACTATCCAAAAAAAATTCTCAGCTTTAAAGTTAGGTCACATTTTGATGCGCTAAACGCACACCTACATAAAAAAGATTAACTTGGAATAGAGTTACGAAAACATAAGATTAAATATTAGACTTAGAGTGTTTACGTAAATTAACTTATTATAAGATAAAATGATTTACATTGTAAATTTGTATATCATATGAAAAAATATTTTATATTACTAGTATTTATGCCCGCCATGTTGGGTCTTTAATTTTAAGTTAAATATATTATATTAAAATGGTTTTTGTTATTAAAATGAACTTTGAATTTATTTATTTTCTTGTTTAAAATATTCAAATTTGCTAATTGTTTATATAACACGAATAATTACCCTATTTTCTTTGTTAACTGTGAAATTTCATATATTCCAAAATCAAAATTTATATTTCTATATAACATAACTTCTTCTTATAGACTGTAACATATCATCACAATTATTGTAACTAAATAGGTTAAAAATATTTATGTTGACATTTAAAAAACAAAATATAATTTTATAATTGAAAATATAAATATTTAATAAGCATCCTCCTCGACCCCGTCTCCGACGGCGCCTCGAATCCGATATATTAAAATTTTAAATTAAATTTAGAAAAATGATAAATCTTAAAAAAATATTAATAACTAAATTTATAATAAAAAACAATTTATGCATTAAATATTCAATATTTGATAAGTAATTTAGATGTTAATTTTATTTTTGAAATTTGGATATTCATAAAAATTAGACCTGGCAATTCGTTCGTTTCGTATACTTTCGTGTCGTGTACTTTCGTGTTTCGTGTACGTAATGCCAAATCCAAAACCGACCCGTTAAGGATTTGTTTCGTTTCGTGTTCGTGTACCTTTATTTCGTGTACGTTTCGTGTCGTGTTTCGTGTAATTTTTGAATAAATATAAAAATATTTAAATATTAATTTTTTACTAATCGAGTCTTAAGTCAATATGTCATAAGGAATGAAGTGTGCTTAAGTCTTGTGAAACTAAAATTTAAAACTATTTTGTATTTATCTTATGTAAAAATTATATATAAAGTATTATTTTAAAATATGTATATATATAATTTTAGTAAAATTATTTAATTATTTATTTATTTCGTGTATTTTCGTTTCGTGTCGTGTACCCAAGGGTAAACCCAAAACCGACACTAAATTCATCCGTGTAATTTCGTGTTCGTGTACTTTCGTGTTCGTGTACCGCAAAGGTCAACCCAAACCCGTAATTTTCGTGTCGTTTTCGTGTCGTATTTTCGTGTCGTGTACGAAATTGCCGGCTCTAATAAAAATCTTATCGATTCCATTTTTTGCAACATTTTGAACTCCATACATTAAATAACAATTAAAATTTATTTTGAAACTAATTTCTTTATGGTATACGAAAGATTACCCTATTTTTCTTGTTAAACGTCGATTCCATATACTCCAAAATCAAATATCCTTGTATGGTTGTGATTCATGTGTTTAGATGCGTAGCTAACATTTAATTTGTTAATCTCTTGTGAAACGAGAGTGGATCTTGAGATTTAGAACTTGGCATGCTAGCATAGGATAGGTTGATGTTTTAACATCATGATTTGTAGCGTAAATAGAGATATTATGCTGCCCTATGTGATCTTAATAGATAACTTGTTCTTCAACCGTTATGTTTTCAAATCTTATAGAGATATAGGGTCTAAGCATAATTGGTGTCTATTCATCTTCTATCTATTTTGTGGATGTATGTTTAGTTTGGTATTCGTATACTGAGAAGTAGCGTATACTTGTTCCGTGTTGTCTGATCAGATATCATAACCATCACATGCATTGATTAAAGGCATCAACTCTAAACGAAGTATTTAATGAAGTTAGGATCCCATGTTTACTCTTGTAGAAGTAATTTGATTTTAATTTTTCATTAGATAATTAATTCTTAGTTGTTAATTTATTTCTTAGTTAATTTAGATAATCAAAATCCAAATTTGTTATTTGTCTTAGCAGTGAATAATAATGATACATTGTTGCATAGGTACATCTACTGAATTAAAACCATTACCAGAACTCTGTGGGAAAGAACTTGACTTATTCATATATTACTTGTGACCACGTACGCTTGCGTGATTTAGTGCAAACAGCTCCTAATGAGCACTGTGTTCTCCTTGAATGATTTGTTCCCCCTCAATAGTAACATTCATTTGAGAAGCAATAGAAAATTCCTCTGGAGAACCTTCATCATCACTGGAGAGAATCTCAGAATCCTTAAGATTTTCAAATTCTAATTTGTCATGACTTTCATCATTTTGCAGAATTCCAAATTTCTTGTCATCAAATGCAACATGAATTGATTCCATAACAATGTGAGTTTTGAGATTATAAACTTTGAAGGCCTTTGATGCAGAATATCCTAGAAAGATTCCTTCATCCGATTTGGCTTCAAATTTTCCAAGTTGTTTTGGATGAACTTTCAGGACATAGCATTTGCATCCAAAGATGTGAAAGTATTTCACACTTGGTTTCTTTCCTTTGATCATCTCATAGGGAGTCTTTCCATGACTATTTATCAAGGTGCAATTTTGAGTAAAACATGCAATATTGATAGCTTCTGCCCAGAAATAGGTTGGAAGCTTTGCATCTACTAACATGGTTCTTGCTGCCTCTATGAGAGTTCTGTTCTTTCTTTCTACTACACCATTCTGCTGAGGTGTCCCAGGTGCAGAAAACTATTGAGTAATTCCATTGTCTGCACAATACTCCTCCATTGTATAATTCTTGAATTCTGTACCATTGTCACTCCTAAGTACTTTGACTTTGTACTCAGAGCTATTCTGAATATTCTTGACAAGATCAATTATTTCCTGAGGAGCTTCATCCTTTTTATGTAGAAAGAATACCTGTTAGGAATATGTTGTACTTGATGATAACTTCACATTTTATGCACAAATTGTATAAGTCATGTTTTGTAACTGTCAACGAATGAGGCATTATAACTCTATTCATTGACAGGTAGCTCATCAACGGATGAGGTTTTGTAGCATACTGCGGTATCTCTATTTATCAGTTGATAGTGTTTTTATTCACAGTCATGTTGACCATCAACGAATAGGCAGAATAGGGTAGCCAATTTTAAATAAGCTATGCTATGTAATTCTGTCTAAGTGAAAGTGTATCAACAGATGAGAACAGGACTCTATCAACGGATACAACTCATATCTACAATATCAACGGATACAGCTCAGACTACCATCAACGGATGACAGTGTACAACATCAACGGATAATCATTAACACTTTCTTCTATGCTAGCTGGGAATTAGCAGTTGATAAGGACAGGTTTGACTGACAGATCACATGGGTTGATAGTAGGTATAAAAAGCAGTATGGCAGCCATACTTTGGAAACGCAGAAGAAAGAAGCATTCCATTTACATAGTGAATACAAGAAAGGTGCAGGGGACATGATTGTTCACAAGGACAACCTTTCGGCCTCATGTGTATTTGGAGTGAAGCAGCAAGTCAACTTGAATTAGATTAATATTATCTTATTCATGTAGTACTTGTAAACTTGGGATATATAACCAAGTGTAGCAACTCTTTAGAAACCAAGAAAACAGACATATTTGCTTAGGGTTTCTTGAATATCCTTAGAAGCAAAGAGTTATAAAACAGCAGCTGTGTACTTCTGTATCACAGAGTTTTCTTCGAATAAAAGTCTCAGGTGGTACATTTAACCACCTGATTTTTTATGTGTTTGTGAATCATTTCTCATTCTGCAATTATCTCCTTATAGTTTTCTGTGATTCTTATCAGAAATTTATAAATATCAAGAATTGTATTCAACCCCCCTTCTATAATTATACAAGTGTGTAATCTGGGAATAACAATTGATATCAGAGAGAGCTTCTAAAATATTTGAAGTCTAAAGATCAACACACTTCCAACATGTCTAAGAAGGATTATGGAGTAAAGATACCAGTTCTTGATAGAGAAAATTACTTTCACTTGAAAGTAAAAATGCGTCTACATCTCATGTCTATTGATTCAGGGTTTGTAGATTGCATAGAGAAGGGTCCTCATGTTCCAATGAGAACTGCATCAAGAGTTGGCCTTGCTGAAGATGCACCAGACGTTTACATTCCCAAACCTGTTTCTGAGTGGAGTCCTGAAGACATCGCAGAAGTCCACAAAGATAAAAAGACCATGAATATTCTATTTAATGGCTTAGAAACAGACATGGTTGACAATGTTATCAACTGTACTACCTCCAAGGAAGTATGGGACATTGTTCAAACCCTTTGTGAAGGTACAGAACAGGTAAGGGAGAACAAGATGCAACTACTGATCCAACAGTATGAGCACTTCCATTTCAAGAATGGAGAGACATTGAATGACACATTTAGTAGATTTCAAAAGCTACTGAATGGCTTGAAACTGTATGGAAGAATCTACCAAGTGAAAGATTCTAATCTCAAATTTCTGAGATCACTGCCCAAAGAGTGGAAGCCAATGACTGTTTCTCTGAGAAACACTCAAGAGTACAAGACATTTACTCTTGAAAGGCTCTATGGAACTTTAAAGACATATGAGCTAGAAATGGAGCAGGATGAAGAGATTGAGAAGGACCAAAAGAAAAGTGGGTCAGTTGCACTGGTTGCCAACTTGGAGCAGAAGGAGGAGAAGATGACTGAAGCTGCTAAATCTACACCAAACAGGGAGGTTTGTGAAGGTAGAGCAGAATCAAGCAAACGCAAGGAAAAAGTGTTTGAAGAAATGAGTGTCCTTCAGCAGGATGAATTGGATGAGATAGATGAGCATTTAGCCTTTCTATCTAGGAGATTCTCTAAGCTGAAATTCAGAAGAAACTCTGGGGTGGCTAAACCATTTAACAAGGATTATTCCTCAAGAAACTTTGTGGATAAATCCAAAATTAAATGCTACAATTATGGAATTGCTGGTCACGTGATAAGTGAATGCAGGAAGCCCAGATCTGAGAACAAGGCAAAGTCAACTGAAGCTGTTGACTACAAGAAGAAATATTATGATCTTCTCAGACAGAAAGGAAAGGCATTCATGACCCAAGAGTATGACTGGGCTGCTGATGGAAATCATTCTGATGATGATGCTGAGTTTGTCAACCTTGCATTGATGGCTGATTCTGAGCAGGAAGCAAGTTCAGCTAGCAATCAGGTATTTTCTACTAATCTCTCTGAGCTCACCAAAGAGGAATGCAATAGTGTTATAGATGAAATGTCTACTGAACTATATCACTTGAGTGTTACTCTTAAATCACTTACTAAAGAGAACAATAGGATTAAAGAGACTAATCTGTTTTTAAGTGATAGAAATGCTGCTCTAGAAATTCAATTTCTAGAATTTGAGAAAATGAGAGTTGATTGCAATGATGCTAAAAGTGAACTTGAAGCTGTGTTAAAAAGAGAACTAATTTTAAGAGAGCAGCTGGAAAAGGAACAAGGGATAATTGCTAAATTTCAAAGTTGTAGGAAAATCTCACAAAACATAGTAGAAATCCAGGGAATGGAATCATTTGTGAAGGAGACCTGGAATGAAAACAAGAAGAAGCTAGAACCTTGCCTTGAGGATCTAGAGACTATTTGTGAATCAACGGATAGTGATCATCCGTTGACAGATGAACCATCAACGGATGAGAGGTATCCGTTGACTAACAAAAAGTCTGTCAGTAAGAAGGAACTAAAGAAACTAAATAATCAGTATGGTCCAGTCGCCAAGAACTTTGTTTCTGGTAAAAGTAGCCAAGCCAAATCAAGTGAGAAGGCTAAGGAAGGTGATTTACACAAAAAGGATGTTGGTAAATCAGATAATGAAAAGGTTAAAATTGAGGGTAAAAAGAAAAAGAACAGGAATGGTAAGATAGGCATCAACAAGAAAAACAATTACTCTCCTGACAAGTTTGCTCCTAGGAAAACTTGTGGTAATTGTAATAGTGTCAATCATCTATCTTCTAATTGCAAGTCTGTTAAAAGGACTCCTGTTCATGTACCTCAATCTATGCCAATTATGCCTGCAATGCCTGGTATGCCTAGTTTATATCAGAATGCTCATTTTACAAATCCATATATAAACATGCCATATGTGTCTAATCCTTATTTTCAATCTGTAAATTTGCCACAAATGTCATGGAACATTCCAAGCATGGATAACATGTATGATAAACTTCCACAAATGCATGCACCAAATATTTATGCAAATGAGCATCTGTCAAAACCTATCACTCAAGCACCTACACCTAAAATGAAGATTGCTAAGAGTGCAAAACCAAAGGCTAACAAGAAAGGACCCAAGGAAACTTGGGACCAAAATCAACCTGATTTGTATTTTGGAATGTGTGCAGGGAAATAGAAGGAATCTATGGTACCTAGACAGTGGATGCTCTAGGCACATGACAGGAGATTCAACCCTGCTCACAGAGTTTAAGGAGGTAGCTGGCCCTAGAATTACCTTTGGAGATGACAGCAAAGGATATACTAAGGGATATGGCTTGATTTCAAAGGACAATGTCATCATTGAAGAAGTGGCTTTAGTTGAAGGTTTGAAGCACAATTTGCTTAGTGTCAGTCAAATCTGTGACAAAGACTATGAAGTAAGGTTCACAAAAGAAGCCTGTGTTGTTTCTGCCAAGGAAGACAACAATGTGGTATTGACAGGCTTTAGAAAAGGAAATGTTTACATAGCTGACTTCAATTCAGTATGCTCAGAATCCATCACTTGTCTCTTCAGCAAAGCAAGCAATGATGAGAGTTGGCTATGGCATAAAAAGCTGTCAAATTTAAATTTTAAAGTTATGAATGATTTGGTAAGAAAGGATCTGGCTAGAGGAATCCCTCAATTGGAGTTCATCAAGGATGGATTGTGTGATGCCTGTCAATTAGGGAAACAAAAGAAATCATCCTTCAAGAGCAAGACAGAGTCATCCATTGTTAAGCCACTTCAATTGCTGCATATGGACTTATTTGGTCCAGTAAATGTCATGTCCATTTCAAAGAAGAAATACTGTCTGGTGATTGTAGATGATTTTTCTAAGTTTACATGGACCTTCTTTCTGCACTCCAAAGATTGTGCAAGTGAAATCATCATCAATCATCTCAGACTAGTATACAATGGTTCTGAAGTCAAAGTACAAAGAATCAGGAGTGACAATGGCACTGAATTCAAAAATTCCACAATGAAGATTTTCTGTGAAGAGAATGGAATTGTCCATGAGTTTTCTGCTGCTAGAATACCTCAACAAAATGGGGTTGTTGAAAGAAAAAACAGAACTCTCATTGAAGCAGCTAGAACAATGCTAAGTGAATCAAGATTGCCAACATATTTCTGGGTTGAAGCTGTCAACACTGCCTGTTTCACTCAGAATATTTCCTTGGTCAATCAAGCTAGAGGAATGACTCCTTATCAGTTATTTACCAACAAAAAACCAACTTTAGCTTTTCTTCATGTCTTTGGATGTAAGTGTTTTGTACTAAGGAATAATGAAGATCACTTGGGCAAATTTGAAGCAAAGGCAGATGAAGCTATCTTTGTTGGGTATGCAGCAGGGAAAGCCTATAGAGTCTACAATCTAAGAACCAACATTGTTATGAAATCTGTACATGTTGTGTTTGATGATCAAAAGATTCTAGGTCTAAATGATGAAGGCTTCCATGAAAAGTTGAAATTTGAAAATGAGGTAGAAGGAAGAATGTACATTGATGATGATGAGGAAAATGAAGATCATGACCATGAAAATTCACCTAGAGTTGTTGGTCCAACTAGAAGTGATGCTAACACTGGAAATGAAGCATCCGTTGACAGTCATATTGGAGCATCAGACGCATCCGTTGACAGGCATTCTCATGCATTCGTCGACAGGCAAAGTGGAGCATTCGTTGATAGACAGAATGATGCATCCGTTGACAGTCAACTTCATAATTTCGCAAGGACAACAAACTCAGGGGGAGTTTCTCAAAGTCAAAACTCAATGACCAATCAACAAGATCATGCTCACTTAGATGAAGCAACCTCATCCAGATCTAATCTTCCACCTTCAAGAAAATGGACTAGAGATCACCCATTTGAGTTAATCATTGGTGATTCAAGTTCAAGAGTTCAAACTAGGAGGGCCACTCAAGCAGAATGCCTATACAGCAGTTTCCTATCTCAAGAGGAACCTAAGAAAGTGGAAGATGCCCTTCTAGATCCAGATTGGGTCTTAGCAATGCAAGAAGAGCTAAACCAATTTGAGAGAAATAAAATATGGAAGCTTGTGCCCAAACCTGATGATAGAAGTGTCATAGGTACTAAATGGGTTCTCAAGAATAAGACTGATGAAAATGGCATGATTATGAGGAATAAAGCTAGATTAGTGGCAAATGGCTATTCTCAAGAAGAAGGGATAGATTTTGATGAAACTTTTGCTCCAGTGGCAAGACTTGAGGCAATTAGAATATTCCTAGCCTATGCAGCACATGCCAATTTCAAAGTCTATCAGATGGATGTCAAAAGTGCCTTTCTAAATGGGGAACTGGAAGAAGAGGTTTATGTCCATCAACCTCCTGGCTTTGAAGATCCAGAATTTCTAGAATATGTATATCTTCTCATGAAAGCACTTTATGATTTAAAGCAAGCACCAAGAGCCTGGTATGACACTTTATCTCAATTTCATTTGGAGAATCACTTCACTAGAGGTACAGTAGATAAAACCTTATTTCATAGAAATGTCAATGGTTCTTCAATACTTGTTCAAATCTATGTAGATGATATTATTTTTGGGTCTACAAATGAGAAGCTTTGTAAAAGGTTTGCCAAACTTATGCAAAGTAGGTATGAAATGAGCATGATGGGTGAATTAACTTACTTTCTTGGCTTACAAGTGAAGCAAGTTAATGAGGGTATTTTCATAAGTCAAACAAAATATATTTATGATCTTTTAAAGAAATTTGACTTAATGGATTGTGCCTCTGCAAAAACACCTATGGCCACTGCAACTAAGCTTGAGTTGAATACTAAGGAAAAGTCTGTGGACATCTCAAGCTATAGAGGCATGGTAGGCTCACTTCTATATCTAACAGCTAGTAGACCTGATATAATGTTTTCCACTTGTCTTTGTGCTAGATTTCAAGATGACCCTAGAGAATCTCACTTGATTGCTATTAAGAGAATTTTCAGGTATCTCAAGGGAACATCAAACCTTGGCATTTGGTACCCAAGAGATTCTGGTTTTGATCTAATTGGTTATTCAGATGCAGATGATGCAGGTTACAGAATTGATAGGAAAAGTACTACAGGTTCCTGTCAATTTCTAGGAAACAGGCTTGTGTCATGGTTCATTAAGAAACAGAACTCAGTCTCCACTTCTACAGCTCAAGCTGAGTACATTGCTGGTGGAAGTTGTTGTGCACAGATTCTTTGGATGAAAATTCAACTTATTGACTATGGTCTAAAAGTTGAGAAGATTCCAATTTTCTGTGACAACACAAGTGCTATTGCCATCACAGAGAATCCAGTACAACATTCGAGAACCAAGCATATTGACATCAAATACCACTTCATTAGAGAACATGTGATGAATGGTATAGTAGAAATGCACTTTGTGCCAAGTGAAATGCAGCTTGCAGATATCTTCACCAAGCCTCTTGATGAATCTTCATTCACAAGATTGGTAGGTGAACTAGGTATGCTTAATTTTTCATAATTCCTAGTCATATATAATCATACTAAATTGCAGCTAGAAATGTGTTTTGATTTACTTGAGAATTAAACACTCTCAGAAAAATTTTCTGCAGAAATTTTGTCTAAGGCAAAATTTGCTTATCAACGGATATCCTTTTAGCCGTTGGTAGTATAAACACATTACTAGATTTTTGTATATCAACGGATAACATGTTGTCTACGTCATCGATGGATAATCTGTTTCTCAACCGTCCATTCTATATCCGTTGATATACATCTCTTTTTAATTATAGCCGTTGGTGAACGTGTATATTTAGTCATGGCTGTACTTCTTTTCTTTTCATTTATTATCAGACAGTTAATTTTATCCAATGGAGTAATTAATTTTAATTATTTCATTTTTAACTCTTGAAAAATATAAAAGGTTGTCTTGTGCTCTCACATCTCACTTTTATTCATTTTCAAGAATCTCATAAGTTAACTGCATCTTCTTCACTAAAACTCTCCGCAACAAAAGTTGAAACACTTCAATGGCGCCTATTGTTAAGATGATGTCTTCCACTGGGTTTACCTATGAGAAGAACAATTTCGCGGCCTTTGTTGATACAGTGAATGCTCCAGAAGCTTGTCACACCTTGATGAGTTTCGTGAAGAAATGCAAACTGTCATATGCTATGACTGCCACCACTCCTCTAATCCACGAGGTAATTGAAGAGGTGTGGGCATCTGCTGAGTACATTAGCACAGGCGGTACACTTGCTTTTTCTTTAAAGGGTAAAAACCATGTAGTTAATTCTGATGTGATAACTGTTTGTTTAAAATTTCCTGAGAATAACTGTCTGGAAGTACCCAGTAATGCTGAAATTGTTGCCATGCTTAATTCCATAAATTATGCCCTTAGTACTGAGAACTTAGGGAAAATTGTTAGGAAAGGTATGGTTAAAGAATGGAGTTATTTTTGTGATGCCTTCATTAAATCTTTTTCAGGCAAAATTAGTAACTTTGATGCTGTTACCAGTTCCATGCTAGTTATGATGTGTATGCTTTTGACTGATAAATTCTATAATTTTGGCACACTAGTCATGTATGAGATAGCGGCAAAATTAGGTAAGAAGGAAACTAGGGGCAAGAATATCTATTTTGCTAGATTTTTTATGCTCTTAGCACTACATGTATCTGAGAATAAGCTATCCATTGCTAACCCGGATAGCAAGTTCAATTGTTTTGTTCAGGAGAAAAGAGTCTTAAGTGATTTGATTCGAATGAACTTAAATGCAGAAGTACAATTGATATATCTACCAATTGTTCAGGTAACTGTATCTAACCCTGAAACTCCTATCTCTAACCCCCAAATTTCTTTGCCTTCTAGTGTCACAATGGAGTCTGTAGTTGTGATCAAACAGGCTCCTACCAAAGTGACCAAATCCAAAGTTTCAAAACCACAATCTAAAAAGTAAACCTCAAATGTCTCTCAAAAGACACCTGTTGTAAAACCTACCAAAACTCTTGAGGGGAGTGTGAAGGTGGTAGTGAGTGGTGAGGGACAGGGTGAACATCAAAGAAGCCCTAAGGATAAGGAAGGTGAGGTAGGTGCAACCAACATTTCAGTCTCTCAAAAGACTGTTAATGAACCTACAATCCAAATTCTAGTTACATCCTCTCAACAGGGTATGACTACTGAATCAAGTTCCCCACAAGGAAAACTGCACAAAAGGGTCAGAGACACAAACTCAAAAACCTATGAAAGAAGAGTAAAATCTAAAACCATAGGGGAAACACAGGGTACACACACAGTACAGAAAACTGTGCCTTCTCAAACTCAGGTTGATGTGGCTCCAATAAATATGGAGTCACAGCCCCTTGATCTTAACATTCAAATTGAAACACTTGATAATCCATCATCACCAACTCTTTCTCTGGATGTGGACATGATTTCCACATCAATTCCTGATTCTCCATCTTTAAGATTCATGGAGAAGCCCCACTCTCAAATTGGTGGTCATCATCTTTTAGATGATTTGTTGGAACATCAATCTATTTTTCCAGAATTCTCAACACACACTGTGGCCTCAAACTTAAAATCAATCTCCACAGATTCAGTGTTGGTTTTCGCTTCAACGGATACACCTTTTCCTTCTTTAACGGATATCCTTCATCCATTGACAAGTGTTTCTCCATCAACGGATGTGCCTACATCAAGCCATCCGTTGACAACTATAACTACCTCTTCAACGGATATTTCTGATCCGTTGATAGCTCATTCTCCACATAATACAACTACATTATCTGACACTCCATTGTCAAGTGGAGTAGAGCTAGTGGTAGTTGAAGCACTTCTAGAAATGAGGAAAGGGAGTGAGAGGCTGCCCTCAGAGCAGGCAAAAGGAGAGCAAAATAATGAGAGGCTGACCATTTCTCCCGGTTAGGCAAAAGGAGAGATTGAGAGTTCCACCTTAGTAGGTGAAGGTGAGGGTGTGAGAGGTGTGAGCCAAGGGGAGCCCTTGATGCAAGAAAAGAGAGATGAGAGGAGAGAAGGGACTACAGGAGGCATTGCAAGTGAGCCAATGGAGGTTAATGATGCAACCAAGGACATGGAATATCAAAAAGAATATCAGTCAATGATTGACTCCATTTTTTTATATGCTGAAACCTTTATTCCTCCACCTGCCTATCAAGTTCTGGCCCGCCAAAGCAATGTGGAAGCAGAGGAGGCAATGCACCTAGTGCACACCTCACAGTCACTACAAAGAGCTAAGGAATATTTAGAAGCTCTGCCATCCATTGCTGAAGATGAAGACATTGAAGAATTTGACAATGAAGCCAGCCAGAGCACTGAGGATGAAGGTGCTAGCAGTATTCATGATTGGAAATTTGCTACTAGCTACACCTATCTTGACATTGATTTGGAGATCATAAGGCAATATAAATCTGCCATGGCTGAGCACCAAAGTGCAGATCCACAAAGACAGGTTGTTCTTCAACAAGCAATTGACTCTCTCAAGTTGCAAAAGATGCAAATGGTGATTCAAAGATCAAACTTAGAGGAGGTCAAGCAAGATATCAAAGATGTGAAGATTTTTGTGGATTCCAAGTTAGAGCATTTTGCTCCTACAGCCACTCAGAGGGTGTTGCAACAAAGATTCATCAAAGAAGACAGCTTGGCTAAGTCTGTGCAACAACTCACCACTAGAGTGGAAAAGATGGAATCCCAGATGGAGCAATTTCTTAAACATCAGAAACTGCAAACTCAACTTTTAGAAAAGTTGGTTGCAGCTGTTCGCACTTATTCACGCAAGAGAACGTAGTCAACAAGTAATATAGAGTAAATAGGATTCGTTCCCACAGAGACTCAAATTGTTCGTTATGTTCACTTATGCACCAGCTTATGATTTACACTCACTGCTAAGACAATCACAATTTTGGTTTTGATTTACTAAAGATTAATTACCAACTAAGCCAATTACGAGGAAATAACTTAACTTTAACTTTATAATAAACAAACATGGGATTTCAATTTCATTTACTACTTCATCTAGAATCTTATGCCCCTTAACCTAGCATGTGACAGAGTTGATTACTGATTAGATGCACTAAACTGATACACACCAACTTTCGTTGTGCATATACCATCCTACTGATCATCCACAATTGATAGAAGTCAAGTAGTCACCAAATATGTATAGTCCCTATATGTCTATAGCAATTGAACACATACCGGTTGAAAATCAAGCACCCATTAAACCACATAGTCGATGCAAAACGGTTAGAATCACATCACAAATTAATACATGTTCTTCACATGCAAAAACCTATGCTAGCATGAATTGTTCTAAACCCTAGATCCACTTTCGCATTCACTAGGATTAAACAAACAATTACAAGTGTTCGCGACTCACTTATAACGAATAAGCATAAACATACTAGGCAATCAATACAATCAATCACACACCAAGGCATAAGAACACTCAATTATTAGAATCCATAGAAAAATCCATTAAAATCCCATGATAACGAATTAGCCCATAATCGACCTAATTGCCATCATGGGTTCTATGGAAAACATAATTCTAAAATAAACAAGTAAATATAGAAGAAGAAATAAGGTTTAGAATTAAATCCCCAAAATAGAAGAGTACAAAGGTTCCAAAGAATAATCCTTGCTTGTCACTAGCTTGGAGAAATTCCTTGAAATTGTTCTTGAAAAATAGATGATAAGTGTTGATAGTAGCTAAGAAAAACTAAGAACAACGATAGATAATGTTTTTAGGTCCTAATATTACATATATAGATGCCCTAATAATAGGCCCAAAACAATTGACCCGGTACAAGGCAACAGAAAACAACTCAAACCACACCAAAGCGCCATGGCGCCTAGACAACGCGCAACGGCGCTCCACACTGCGCAACAGCGCCTCGAACACGCCCATGGCCGTGCAGCTGCGCCTAGAACACGCGCAAGAGCGCTCAAAACCCCCTGGAAATTCCTCCCGCGCGCGCTACGGCGCCATTCCTCGAGCCGTTGCTCCCAACCTCGCGCAACTGCGCCCAAAACACGCGCAACTGCGCCTATTTGTTCCTGGACAACACCTTAGCCACCTTGTGCGCGCTATGGCACCCCACTACGCGCTATGGCGCCTGCTAGACCCTGGAAATGCCTCAAAACTTCTACCATTTTCCTTGCTCTGATTTTCTTGCACAATCTTAAGATTAAATTCACACCACCAAAATATTGTTTTAGCCCAAAATGTCTTCGACGACACAACCTACACAAATTACATAAAAACATATTAAATGACAACGAAACTTGAGAACTTGCAAACGATTAAAGTCCAAACGGAAGGTAAATAGTGGATATAAAATCCACTTATCAAACCCCCAAACTTAAACCGTTGCTTGTCCTCAAGCAATGCAAACTCAGTTTAAAATGATGAATGAATGCAACTAATAACTACATGCCATGATAATGCGAAAAATGTCCTAATGCAATGATCCCACACAATTTACCGAAACCAACTCAACAAGCAAACACCTCAAAGAATGCAACAACTCCAAACAGAGCTCGACTAAGGCCCCGTATATTAACCATACATGCTCGGAAACGTGGTGTGTGCATTTCTCACTAGATATACTCTTGAAACTAGATAAAAGGCATAACCAATTCTTCGCCAAGACAATCACATGTTTATAAACAGAATAGACTTTAGACACTCCATGACTCAAAGACACCGCCATCATCATTTAAGGTAGACAAGGACTCATGCTTTACTACATAAAACATCACAAAACACAAAACACACATGCTTTTGACTGTGCAATGGGTGAGACCCCTAAAGGCTTATACAATAGCACCCTTGTAGCGAGCGTTAGGTTAGTGGATCCCAGACCGGAAAAGTCTTAGGTCACTAGGCATAAAATCCCCTAGAACTTAATTGCTCGAGTACTAAAGAGCTCACCCTAGCCAATTAGCATACACACACTCTCACAATTCCTCATTTTTTAATCTCACAACTCTTTTCTTTTTTTTTCTTTTCTTTTTTTTCTTTTTTTTTTCTTTCTATTTTTTTTCGACTCTTTTTCTTGCTTTTTTTTTTCACATGGGTGCACTGTCTCACCCCCCTAGACTACTCATATCAAATATGAGCCGGCTACTAGCCATTTGACGCCTAGCCATTATTACATTACGACACTTAGCATGAAATCCCTGTTTTCCCCCAAACTTATACTTAAGTGCTCCTACGCCATCAAGGGAATAACGAAAATTCTAGATATAAATAAGTGATTAATTCTCAACAGCCAAACAAGGTATAACTCGATCTAGCTCAAAAGCAAACAATGAGACCGTGAAAAGATTGTGTTTCCGACACATGCAAGTCAATTTCATAAGTACTTAAATCAACCCTCTATTCATTGTCATCACACCCAAATTAACGTCGACCTATCGAGCCAGAAACAGACACTCAAGTGGAATCATATGATATGCATGAACCAAATGATATTACACACCTAAATAAACTATATGACATGGCATCCTAAATGCAATCTAAATGGCATGGCAAAGCTAAATGCAAAAATTCTAATATGACTAACATGAATATGCAACTATATGCAATGCAATGACTCTTGATACCCTAAAATCACCCCCAAACTTAAAAATTGCAATGTCCTCATTGAAGGCAAAATTAAAGGGTACAAGAGATACTCCCCTACTCGTCGGCATCTCCACCCTCCTCGGGTGGTGTGTCTGGTGGTGGATAAACGTGGAGGCTCCAACACAACTGTTGTTTTATTCGAAAGCAAGAAATCATGGGTTGCCTCCCACGAAGCGCCTTTCTTTAACGTCTTTAGCTAGACTTGGCCACAATTTTCCTCTTGAAAAATTTCTGCACCGTAACTCTATAAGGCCATTTAATGATCTTCTTCGGAGCAACGTCATTGACGACAAGCTTCAACCTCCTTCGCTCTTCCAAAGTGCCCGTGACATTGTTCCCACACCATATTTGAATAACCAACGAATAGATGATATCCTGATTATCTGAAATCATCCATCCACTACCTGTATGCTTTTGTAAAGCCGCCAAACGTACTTCTTCCTTATCAGGCGGTAAATCTGCTGAGATAATAGTGGATAAGGTTGGAGATGTCAACCTTCTCTGCTTCTCAACAAAACCAATCGCATTGTCCACTAAAAAATTTTGCATATCTGCAGAGCGCATACTGTCACGAAAATTTGAAATAACCCTTTCAAAATTCTTGTCCGGAGGTAATTCTGCTGAGATGATGATAGAAGATGATACAAATGAACTCGAATCAAACTCCTGAGATTGAGAGGATATCAACTGCAATTCCAAGTCAGGTGGTTCCTTGACAGAGGCTTTTGGAGGGTTGCCTTCGGCAGATAGCACTTCTAGTGACTCGAAACAATGCATCATTCCAACACTATGTGAATTATCCTCTAACAACGTTAGATGCTCGTCTTCATTCTTCTCAGGTCCCAATTCTAGAAACATAGGCTGCTCCAGTGGATCTTCATACAAATTATCCTCTAATTTATCATAAACCAGAACATCCTTCATTGATATTGTTGAAGATTCTTCCACATATCCTTCATGTTCAGAATTTAATTGAGACACCTCAACAAGTTCATGGCTCTCAACTAACACAATTTCAAAATTCTTCTTCTCAACATCTTCAACATTTTTAGATTGCAAAGGATGTGGTTGTGGCTGAATATTCAGAACTGCATTTTCTGACCTTTCTTCCTTATCAGCTTCCTGTTCTGCTTCTTCCTCATCTTCGCCCTCAGACTCTCCTTTCTGAACATCGATCAAAGTCTCACCCGTGGCTAAGAATGGCTCATCAAGATTGATAGGCATGTTATTGTCCTCCTGCTCTGCCTCTAGGTCTCTCGTGTCACTTGGAAGGGTTCCCTGAAGACTGTTTAGCAAGGTTGCTAATTGACCAATCTGATTTCCTATTTTCTGGAGAGACAATGCATTGCTTTTAGCCATCAACCTCAATTCTTCTAATTCAGCTTCTTCGGTCGACTGTTGGATAGACCAAGTCTGAAATTGCTGTTGCTGAAATTCAGGAGGTTGAAAGTGTTGATGCACTGGGGCATACTGATGCTGAAATTGTTGCCCCTGTTGCTGCTGAATTCCCCCTGGATTGTATGGCTCATCTTCAAACTGCTGATTTTGGAGTGGGTAGGATGGATATTGGAATTGCTCCATACCACTCTGATTGTAGTCCCAGCTGAAATTTGGCCGGTTTCTGTTATACTCACATTGATGAGTGTAATGTCCACCTGCACACAGCTCACAAACAATTACAAATTCCTGCTCCCAATAATCCATCAAATAAAAAGAAAAAAAACGTCCGAGTCAGTGAATTTAACCCAAATTGATGACAAGATCATAAACTAAACAATCAATGAACCGAGTCCCCGGCAGCGGCGCCAAAAACTTGTTCGCACTTATTCACGCAAGAGAACGTGGTCAACAAGTAATATAGAGTAAATAGGATTCGTTCCCACAGAGACTCAAATTGTTCGTTATGTTCACTTATGCACCAGCTTATGATTTACACTCACTGCTAAGACAATCACAATTTTGGTTTTGATTTACTAAAGATTAATTACCAACTAAGCCAATTACGAGGAAATAACTTAACTTTAACTTTATAATAAACAAACATGGGATTTCAATTTCATTTACTACTTCATCTAGAATCTTATGCCCCTTAACCTAGCATGTGACAGAGTTGATTACTGATTAGATGCACTAAACTGATACACACCAACTTTCGTTGTGCATATACCATCCTACTGATCATCCACAATTGATAGAAGTCAAGTAGTCACCAAATATGTATAGTCCCTATATGTCTATAGCAATTGAACACATACCGGTTGAAAATCAAGCACCCATTAAACCACATAGTCGATGCAAAACGGTTAGAATCACATCACAAATTAATACATGTTCTTCACATGCAAAAACCTATGCTAGCATGAATTGTTCTAAACCCTAGATCCACTTTCGCATTCACTAGGATTAAACAAACAATTAAAAGTGTTCGCGACTCACTTATAACGAATAAGCATAAACATACTAGGCAATCAATACAATCAATCACACACCAAGGCATAAGAACACTCAATTATTAGAATCCATAGAAAAATCCATTAAAATCCCATGATAACGAATTAGCCCATAATCGACCTAATTGCCATCATGGGTTCTATGGAAAACATAATTCTAAAATAAACAAGTAAATATAGAAGAAGAAATAAGGTTTAGAATTAAATCCCCAAAATAGAAGAGTACAAAGGTTCCAAAGAATAATCCTTGCTTGTCACTAGCTTGGAGAAATTCCTTGAAATTGTTCTTGAAAAATAGATGATAAGTGTTGATAGTAGCTAAGAAAAACTAAGAACAACGATAGATAATGTTTTTAGGTCCTAATATTACATATATAGATGCCCTAATAATAGGCCCAAAACAATTGACCCGGTACAAGGCAACAGAAAACAACTCAAACCACACCAAAGCGCCATGGCGCCTAGACAACGCGCAACGGCGCTCCACACTGCGCAACAGCGCCTCGAACACGCCCATGGCCGTGCAGCTGCGCCTAGAACACGCGCAAGAGCGCTCAAAACCCCCTGGAAATTCCTCCCGCGCGCGCTACGGCGCCATTCCTCGAGCCGTTGCTCCCAACCTCGCGCAACTGCGCCCAAAACACGCGCAACTGCGCCTATTTGTTCCTGGACAACACCTTAGCCACCTTGTGCGCGCTATGGCACCCCACTACGCGCTATGGCGCCTGCTAGACCCTGGAAATGCCTCAAAACTTCTACCATTTTCCTTGCTCTGATTTTCTTGCACAATCTTAAGATTAAATTCACACCACCAAAATATTGTTTTAGCCCAAAATGTCTTCGACGACACAACCTACACAAATTACATAAAAACATATTAAATGACAACGAAACTTGAGAACTTGCAAACGATTAAAGTCCAAACGGAAGGTAAATAGTGGATATAAAATCCACTTATCAAACCCCCAAACTTAAACCGTTGCTTGTCCTCAAGCAATGCAAACTCAGTTTAAAATGATGAATGAATGCAACTAATAACTACATGCCATGATAATGCGAAAAATGTCCTAATGCAATGATCCCACACAATTTACCGAAACCAACTCAACAAGCAAACACCTCAAAGAATGCAACAACTCCAAACAGAGCTCGACTAAGGCCCCGTATATTAACCATACATGCTCGGAAACGTGGTGTGTGCATTTCTCACTAGATATACTCTTGAAACTAGATAAAAGGCATAACCAATTCTTCGCCAAGACAATCACATGTTTATAAACAGAATAGACTTTAGACACTCCATGACTCAAAGACACCGCCATCATCATTTAAGGTAGACAAGGACTCATGCTTTACTACATAAAACATCACAAAACACAAAACACACATGCTTTTGACTGTGCAATGGGTGAGACCCCTAAAGGCTTATACAATAGCACCCTTGTAGCGAGCGTTAGGTTAGTGGATCCCAGACCGGAAAAGTCTTAGGTCACTAGGCATAAAATCCCCTAGAACTTAATTGCTCGAGTACTAAAGAGCTCACCCTAGCCAATTAGCATACACACACTCTCACAATTCCTCATTTTTTAATCTCACAACTCTTTTCTTTTTTTTTCTTTTCTTTTTTTTCTTTTTTTTTTCTTTCTATTTTTTTTCGACTCTTTTTCTTGCTTTTTTTTTTTCACATGGGTGCACTGTCTCACCCCCCTAGACTACTCATATCAAATATGAGCCGGCTACTAGCCATTTGACGCCTAGCCATTATTACATTACGACACTTAGCATGAAATCCCTGTTTTCCCCCAAACTTATACTTAAGTGCTCCTACGCCATCAAGGGAATAACGAAAATTCTAGATATAAATAAGTGATTAATTCTCAACAGCCAAACAAGGTATAACTCGATCTAGCTCAAAAGCAAACAATGAGACCGTGAAAAGATTGTGTTTCCGACACATGCAAGTCAATTTCATAAGTACTTAAATCAACCCTCTATTCATTGTCATCACACCCAAATTAACGTCGACCTATCGAGCCAGAAACAGACACTCAAGTGGAATCATATGATATGCATGAACCAAATGATATTACACACCTAAATAAACTATATGACATGGCATCCTAAATGCAATCTAAATGGCATGGCAAAGCTAAATGCAAAAATTCTAATATGACTAACATGAATATGCAACTATATGCAATGCAATGACTCTTGATACCCTAAAATCACCCCCAAACTTAAAAATTGCAATGTCCTCATTGAAGGCAAAATTAAAGGGTACAAGAGATACTCCCCTACTCGTCGGCATCTCCACCCTCCTCGGGTGGTGTGTCTGGTGGTGGATAAACGTGGAGGCTCCAACACAACTGTTGTTTTATTCGAAAGCAAGAAATCATGGGTTGCCTCCCACGAAGCGCCTTTCTTTAACGTCTTTAGCTAGACTTGGCCACAATTTTCCTCTTGAAAAATTTCTGCACCGTAACTCTATAAGGCCATTTAATGATCTTCTTCGGAGCAACGTCATTGACGACAAGCTTCAACCTCCTTCGCTCTTCCAAAGTGCCCGTGACATTGTTCCCACACCATATTTGAATAACCAACGAATAGATGATATCCTGATTATCTGAAATCATCCATCCACTACCTGTATGCTTTTGTAAAGCCGCCAAACGTACTTCTTCCTTATCAGGCGGTAAATCTGCTGAGATAATAGTGGATAAGGTTGGAGATGTCAACCTTCTCTGCTTCTCAACAAAACCAATCGCATTGTCCACTAAAAAATTTTGCATATCTGCAGAGCGCATACTGTCACGAAAATTTGAAATAACCCTTTCAAAATTCTTGTCCGGAGGTAATTCTGCTGAGATGATGATAGAAGATGATACAAATGAACTCGAATCAAACTCCTGAGATTGAGAGGATATCAACTGCAATTCCAAGTCAGGTGGTTCCTTGACAGAGGCTTTTGGAGGGTTGCCTTCGGCAGATAGCACTTCTAGTGACTCGAAACAATGCATCATTCCAACACTTTGTGAATTATCCTCTAACTACGTTAGATGCTCGTCTTCATTCTTCTCAGGTCCCAATTCTAGAAACATAGGCTGCTCCAGTGGATCTTCATACAAATTATCCTCTAATTTATCATAAACCAGAACATCCTTCATTGATATTGTTGAAGATTCTTCCACATATCCTTCATGTTCAGAATTTAATTGAGACACCTCAACAAGTTCATGGCTCTCAACTAACACAATTTCAAAATTCTTCTTCTCAACATCTTCAACATTTTTAGATTGCAAAGGATGTGGTTGTGGCTGAATATTCAGAACTGCATTTTCTGACCTTTCTTCCTTATCAGCTTCCTGTTCTGCTTCTTCCTCATCTTCGCCCTCAGACTCTCCTTTCTGAACATCGATCAAAGTCTCACCCGTGGCTAAGAATGGCTCATCAAGATTGATAGGCATGTTATTGTCCTCCTGCTCTGCCTCTAGGTCTCTCGTGTCACTTGGAAGGGTTCCCTGAAGACTGTTTAGCAAGGTTGCTAATTGACCAATCTGATTTCCTATTTTCTGGAGAGACAATGCATTGCTTTTAGCCATCAACCTCAATTCTTCTAATTCAGCTTCTTCGGTCGACTGTTGGATAGACCAAGTCTGAAATTGCTGTTGCTGAAATTCAGGAGGTTGAAAGTGTTGATGCACTGGGGCATACTGATGCTGAAATTGTTGCCCCTGTTGCTGCTGAATTCCCCCTGGATTGTATGGCTCATCTTCAAACTGCTGATTTTGGAGTGGGTAGGATGGATATTGGAATTGCTCCATACCACTCTGATTGTAGTCCCAGCTGAAATTTGGCCGGTTTCTGTTATACTCACATTGATGAGTGTAATGTCCACCTGCACACAGCTCACAAACAATTACAAATTCCTGCTCCCAATAATCCATCAAATAAAAAGAAAAAAAACGTCCGAGTCAGTGAATTTAACCCAAATTGATGACAAGATCATAAACTAAACAAACAATGAACCGAGTCCCCGGCAGCGGCGCCAAAAACTTGTTCGCACTTATTCACGCAAGAGAACGTGGTCAACAAGTAATATAGAGTAAATAGGATTCGTTCCCACAGAGACTCAAATTGTTCGTTATGTTCACTTATGCACCAGCTTATGATTTACACTCACTGCTAAGACAATCACAATTTTGGTTTTGATTTACTAAAGATTAATTACCAACTAAGCCAATTACGAGGAAATAACTTAACTTTAACTTTATAATAAACAAACATGGGATTTCAATTTCATTTACTACTTCATCTAGAATCTTATGCCCCTTAACCTAGCATGTGACAGAGTTGATTACTGATTAGATGCACTAAACTGATACACACCAACTTTCGTTGTGCATATACCATCCTACTGATCATCCACAATTGATAGAAGTCAAGTAGTCACCAAATATGTATAGTCCCTATATGTCTATAGCAATTGAACACATACCGGTTGAAAATCAAGCACCCATTAAACCACATAGTCGATGCAAAACGGTTAGAATCACATCACAAATTAATACATGTTCTTCACATGCAAAAACCTATGCTAGCATGAATTGTTCTAAACCCTAGATCCACTTTCGCATTCACTAGGATTAAACAAACAATTACAAGTGTTCGCGACTCACTTATAACGAATAAGCATAAACATACTAGGCAATCAATACAATCAGTCACACACCAAGGCATAAGAACACTCAATTATTAGAATCCATAGAAAAATCCATTAAAATCCCATGATAACGAATTAGCCCATAATCGACCTAATTGCCATCATGGGTTCTATGGAAAACATAATTCTAAAATAAACAAGTAAATATAGAAGAAGAAATAAGGTTTAGAATTAAATCCCCAAAATAGAAGAGTACAAAGGTTCCAAAGAATAATCCTTGCTTGTCACTAGCTTGGAGAAATTCCTTGAAATTGTTCTTGAAAAATAGATGATAAGTGTTGATAGTAGCTAAGAAAAACTAAGAACAACGATAGATAATGTTTTTAGGTCCTAATATTACATATATAGATGCCCTAATAATAGGCCCAAAACAATTGACCCGGTACAAGGCAACAGAAAACAACTCAAACCACACCAAAGCGCCATGGCGCCTAGACAACGCGCAACGGCGCTCCACACTGCGCAACAGCGCCTCGAACACGCCCATGGCCGTGCAGCTGCGCCTAGAACACGCGCAAGAGCGCTCAAAACCCCCTGGAAATTCCTCCCGCGCGCTACGGCGCCATTCCTCGAGCCGTTGCTCCCAACCTCGCGCAACTGCGTCCAAAACACGCGCAACTGCGCCTATTTGTTCCTGGACAACACCTTAGCCACCTTGTGCGTGCTATGGCACCCCACTACGCGCTATGGCGCCTGCTAGACCTTGGAAATGCCTCAAAACTTCTACCATTTTCCTTGCTCTGATTTTCTTGCACAATCTTAAGATTAAATTCACACCACCAAAATATTGTTTTAGCCCAAAATGTCTTCGACGACACAACCTACACAAATTACATAAAAACATATTAAATGACAACGAAACTTGAGAACTTGCAAACGATTAAAGTCCAAACGGAAGGTAAATAGTGGATATAAAATCCACTTATCAGCAGCCCCTACTTCTATTCAAACCATTGATGCTAACAAAAAGGGGGAGAAAGTGGAAGAGGCTGTGGCAACTACAAGACAAATCACAATTTCTGAAAGGAGAGAAGCAGCAAGTGAGGGGGAGTAGCAGCCTACCATAGTGGTCAATCCACAGGACTTTATTGTCAAAGCTTCCCCCAGCAAATCCAAACCCCTACCAATAGCTCTCTCTGAAGAGTTTGATCTCTCAAACATGACAGAAGAGGAAAAGCTAGCCAAGATTGAAGCTCTACAAAAGATAAGAGAGGAACAAAATGAAAGGATAATGAGGTCAGAAAGGTTGGTCAATGAATCTATTGCATCAACTCTGTTCTCTAGCCAAACCTCAGCTCCAACAATATCTACTACAATTCTGAAGGTGCTCACTCCATCAATTGTGGCTCCTACATATTATGATGTTGAACCTTCTTATGTCAAAGAATTTGAACCCATCATAAAAACCAGAGTTTACTCTCCACCAAAAGCAAATGGGAAGAACAAGTTACAACTGGATTATCCATTTCCCAAGGATGATGAAGAGAATCTAATGGGAGAAGCTATCATGGAGTTCAAGGAAAAGACTAATAAAAGAGTAAAAGAATGGATGGCTGTAATCACAAGGAATGGAAAAATTCTGAACATCTCCAACAGCCATCCTAGATTTGTTGAAGCCAAGAGGGAAGAGACTTCAAGGCTGCTAAGAGAAGCTCATCCAAATACTGAATTTCCAAATGAAAACTCAGAAGAGAGGCTCGCCAGGCTAGCTCTAGAGTTAGAGGATGAGTTACAAAGTGAAGAAAAGGAGTCTGAGGAACTTCCTAAGCCAGTTAAGAGAAAAGGTGGCACTAAGGTCAAGGTACAGAAAAGACAGAAAAAGCAAAGACCCAACAGACCTATTTCTCCACAGAAAGGATCTAGAGAAACAAGTGGCACACCATTACCAGTTCAAATGCCTCAAGAGGTAATAAACCCATCTGTAAATTTCCATGAACAGCCAATAGAGCCAAAGGAGGAACTAGTGGAGTTTGACAAAATTGAGGTTCCTAAATTTCTGTTTGAATCAACACAGAAGAGAAGGGTCCCAAGAAAGCAAACTCCAAAGTTGCCTATCCAAATATCTAAGGTGCTCTCTATTGTTAAACAATCACCTGCTGAGAACAAGGAAGACTACATCTATCAGGCAGTAATAGAAGAATATTCTGGCATCAATCTATATATGGATGAAGTGTCAGAAGTGAGAGGAATTGACAAATACAAACAACTGCCTGAGAGATTAGTGTTTGTCTACAAAGGAGGAAAAGAGAGGACATGGCCTTTACAGAAGGTACTTGGAGAAAGTTATCAAATCTTAACCATAGTATTCTCTGTCATTAAGAGACATACAGGGTTCTCCAATGTAGCCAGACATGAGATAATCAAGAGGATTGAACAGATTAGAGCAGAATGGAATTCTTCATCAAGTTTGCCCAAGAAATTGAAGATCCCATACAATGGACAGAAAATCCATATTCAACCTTATTGGATGATGGAATTCAGGGATGAAGGTGGAAACAGGAGATTCTTCAGGTTGGAGGACAAACTATCTAAGGCTAGCACCCAGTACCTTAGGTGGTTGCAATCAAAGCTGAATTCAAAGATTGCTGAAGAAGAAGCCTTCTACAGGCAACTCCAAATCCAGATTGAATCAAATTCTGCTAAGGAAGGAAAATCAAGAGTGGTGCCAACAAGAGAAAGAAAACATTAATGATCTGCTCAGACTAGAGGAGCAATCTTTCTCTGTAAATTTCTCAAACTTTCTGTGTTTAAATTTTGAAGCTTAATAAAATTATGCATCTATCAGTAAATATCTCTAGGTAAATGTTTTGTTATCATCAAGGTACTAAATTTATGGCTTTATGTTCATCAAGCATAAATTGGGGGAGATTGTTAGGAATATGTTGTACTTGATGATAACTTCACATTTTATGCACAAATTGTATAAGTCATGTTTTGTAACTGTCAACGAATGAGGCATTATAACTCTATTCGTTGACAGGTAGCTCATCAATGGATGAGGTTTTGTAGCATACTGCAGTATCTCTATTTATCAGTTGATAGTGTTTTTATTCAGAGTCATGTTGACCATCAACGGATAGGCAGAATAGGGTAGCCAATTGTAAATAAGTTATACTATGTAATTCTGTCTAAGTGAAAGTGTATCAACAGATGAGAACAGGACTCTATCAACGGATACAACTCATATCTACAATATCAACGGATACAGCTCAGACTACCATCAACGGATGACAGTGTACAACATCAATGGATAATCATTAACACTTTCTTCTATGCTAGCTGGGAATTAGAAGTTGATAAGGACAGGTTTGACTGACAGATCACATGGGTTGATAGTAGGTATAAAAAGCAGTATGGCAGCCATACTTTGGAAACGCAGAAGAAAGAAGCATTCCATTTACATAGTGAATACAAGAAAGGTGCAGGGGACATGATTGTTCACAAGGACAACCTTTCGGCCTCATGTGTATTTGGCGTGGAGCAGCAAGTCAACTTGAATTAGATTAATATTATCTTATTCCTGTAGTACTTGTAAACTTGGGATATATGACCAAGTGTAGCAACTCTTTAGAAACCAAGAAAATAGACATATTTGCTTAGGGTTTCTTGAATATCCTTAGAAGCAAAGAGTTGTAAAACAGCAGCTGTGTACTTCTGTATCATAGAGTTTTCTTCGAATAAAAGTCTCAGGTGGTACATTTAACCACTTGATTTTTTATGTGTTTGTGAATCATTTCTCATTCAGCAATTATCTCCTTATAGTTTTCTGTGATTCTTATCAGAAATTTAAAAATATCAAGAATTGTATTCAACCCCCCCTTCTACAATTATACAAGTGTGTAATCTGGGAATAACAATACCCATGTGAACCTTGTGTAGTCATCCACTATAACTAGAGCATATCTTTTCTTACTGATAGACATAATGTTTACTGGACCAAATAGATCAAAATGCAGCATGTGGAATGGTTCAGTAATTGAATTTTCTATCTTGCTCTTGAAAGTGGTCTTCTCTATTTACCAAGCTGACAAGCATCACAAAGTCCATCTTGCACATAATTTGCCTGAGGTAGACCTCTCACTAGGTTGTGCTTAACAAGTTGATTAAGCTTCTTGAAGTTAAGATGTGAGAGCTTCTTGTGCCAATTCGAGCTTTCTTCATTTGTTGTCTTGCTGTAAAGACATCTAACAATTCCTTTAGATGTTTCACTCAAGCTGTCTTCATAGATGTTACCATGTCTCTGACTAGGGTTGAGCATTCGGTCGGTTCGGTCCAGAACCGGACCGAACCGAAATAACCGAAAACCGAATAAGGACTTTTTCTAGGAACCGGACTGAACCGAAATATGAACATGAACCGAACCGGAACCGAACCGAAATATTTTGGTTATTTCGGTTCGGTCCAATCAGGACCGAAATTTAAAAACCCCCTGCACTTTGTCAGTAAATGGAACACTGGTTAGATTTTTTCATTTCTATAAGCAAAATTCACCTTGAAGTTAAAAAGGGTATATATATTGACATTGAAAAAGAAATGAAAACATAAAGTTTAAAGTCGGCACAATGTAATGTGAATTGTAAAGTTATCTGGATATATACTATAATAATTCATTTTGGACCAGTTATTCAGTAGAACAGGCTACAGGGTACTGAAGTTTGGTATCTTGCTTAAGACCATGTACCTTGTAATTTGGCAAATTACCGCCTGTGAGTGAAAATAAATTTACAAATTCAAACAGTCAGACTGGCAAATTAGGTTGTATTATGATAGAAACACCCGTATGGGTTACTGACTTACTGGGTAAAATAAAAATTATATATATATATATATAATATAAATGCAAATATATGTTTTAAATATTTCGATTTATTCGGTCCAGAACCAAAATTTTTTGAAAAGAACCGGACCGAACCGAAATATATTTCGATCCAGAACCGAAAAACCGAAATAACCGGAATTTCAAAATATTTAGAACCGAACCGAAATAACAAATTTCGATTCGGTTTTTCGGGTTCGAATCGGTTTTGCTTAGCCCTATCTCTGACCAGTTAGAACAATGTCTCCATTTTTTATAGAGTAAAGTGCACTTTGTGTACCTGAAGTTTGGCCTTGACACCACTTACATTACCGAACTTTAAAACCGAGCATATGCAATACTGAACTCACAATTTACTTATTCTTTGTGTATCGCCGTCAGTGTGGTACTAACTCCGTTAGTTTGAAAGGGGTAAAATTGTACTTTCTTATCCAATTCTTTGCTATGGCTTAAAAATAATTTTAATACTTTAATTAATAAATAGAAATTAGAATTTCTCTTTCTTATTCATTTCTCTCTCTCTCTCTCTCTCGTATTTTATTCCCCCATTCAACGCACTCCTCAATTCTCTCCCTCTCCTTCCCTCGCCAGCGCATCTCCGCCGGCCATGGACGCAGTCATCTCTCCTCTCTCATCTCCAATATCTCCCTCTCTAAACCCTAACTGCTTACTCCCATCTCCCTCTCCCTTCTTCAAACCTATATCTCTCAAATCTATATATATACCTATACACACAACAATAATTGAGTTTGAATCGTCACTGAGTTTGAATCGCTAGAGCCAATTGATCGAGTCAAGTTGCTGTTACATTATGTCGCGTTGTCAGATTCATCGGATGAAGCAGAGAAAGTTGTTTCGAATCAAGTGATGGGATGTACATCACACGCCTGATTGATAGCGGAGTTAGATTGCGATGGAAAGATGAGATTCAAAGCAGATTATGATTCAGAGCTTAGTCTAGGTTTTCGTTCATGTTTGATTTCGATTTTGGATGGAACGATGCCTGAGGCGGGAGGTGCAGAAGTTGCAGAGGAGGTCAAAGGGATTGAATTAAGGGGAGAGTGAGATGAGAGATGGAGATGTGGTGTTGGTGGCTGTGGGTTTGGTGGCGGGCGGAGCAGCTGTGTTATGGGGCGAAGGCGGGAAAAGGAGCGGTGGCGGTGAACGGGAAGACGAAGGTGGAGAGGAACGGTGATGGAGTAATGGCTGGTGGTGTAGAGAAGAAGACGATGTGGTTTTGTTACGGGTATTGGCTGTTGAAGAATAAGGGTGGAGGCATTGAAGTGTGGCGGGGTGGTTGTGGTGTGGGACTGATGAAGGTTGAACAGCGGTGAGGGAGTGGTGGCAGAGGTGGTGAGTTTTGAATGAAAAGGGAGAGGCTGGAATGAACTGTTGGTGATGAACAAAGAAGAAAACGGAGGCAGGATGTTGTGGTAAATGGAGGTAAAGAAGAAGGGAGGTGGGTTGTGAGGTTAGAGTCGCGAGATGGGAGGAAGGGGATGGCTGCAGAGGGATAGAGGTAGAATGGTGGAGGCTGTTGTTGGTTGTTGCGAGGTGGAAAATCTATTTCTTTGGTTCGTTTTGATCAAATTTTGAGTGTGTTTTGTTGGGTTATTGTTGTCCAGATATTGGGAATTCATTTAGCTGCAGAATTGTGTGTTGTGTTGCGTTTTATGGTGTTGTAGCCGGAAATCGAGCTCGTCGGATTCCACCTCCGGTCGCCGGATTCTGGAGGTGGAAGGTGTTCTTGATTTTATTTTGATTGAATTGTTTGATGAGTAAAATACATTTTTACCCCTGTGTTTCTAACGGAGTTAGACTGAATTTGACGGTAGTACATAACGTGTAAGTAAATTGTGAGTTCAGTATTGCATATGCTCGGTTTTAAAGTTCGGCAGTACAAGTGGTGTCAAGGCCAAACTTCAGGTACACAAAGTGCACTTTACTCTTTTTTATATTAAGATTTTGCATCCTTCACTGTCAAAGATTGATTGGTAACCTTTATCACCCAGTTGACTTATGCTTAAAAGTGTGTGTTTCAAGCCTTCAACCAGTGCTACATTTTCTATGATGACATTCCCCAACTTAATTGAGCCATATCCCAGAGTTTCTACTTTGTTGTCATCTCCAAAAGATATTACCGAGCCAGCTTTCCACTCAAACTTTGTAAGCAGGGACTTCTTTCCAGTCATATGTCCAGAGCATCCACTATCCAAGATAATTGAATGCTTCTTTCCTGTGCCTTTAACAGAAGATGGAGAAGTTTTCTTTGGAGATCCAGGTTTGTCTGAAGAATTTGTCATCAATGCAATGTTGTCATAATCCAATTCATCTTCAAAATCACTAGAATCTGTCCAATCCTTCTGTGTGACCATGGGTGCATTACCCTTTCCTGAATTGCTAGGCTTCTTACACTCACTAGCAAAGTGTCCAAGCTCACTGTAGTTAAAGCACTTGATCTTCTTTTATTACACCACCGCCATGCTTTTATTTTAATTACTTCACTTATATTGTTTCAAACTTTTACACATTACAATTATTAATTTACAATTCTATTTAAAAACTTCTAAAAAAAATATTCACTTCATTTATTCGCCTTCAAATATATCACTTCATTTATTGTTACCTCAAAAAATATCATTTCATTCACTTTCCTCAAACAAAAAAAAACACCGTATTTATTTGGCAAAAAAAAAAGAAAAAAAATATTCATTTTAATAATTTGCGTCTGAATATTTTACTTCAATTGTTAAAAAAATTATCATCTGCCTCTCAACGTTATAACTTTTTGCACACTTATTACTATCCAGTTTAGCAAAACTTCAAAATGCATATTTTTTGCCTATCAATTGTCCGCCAACAACCATCTATCTACCACACCATGCAATCATTATTTTATATTTTTAGTGACATACTTCTATAGAACAAAAGCATCAAAATTCTAAATTCATTTTTTCTTCAAGTTTGCAAATCACCAAAAACAAAAGTTTTTTCTCTTTCTTTTTATTACAACACATTCACAAACTTTGTAAATTTGAAGCTGCTATGGCACATTTTTTATTCAAAAAAAAAAATTTACTCTTTAAATTTCGCCCTTTTGGAAACATTATCAACATACATGCAACCTACATCAATAATAGCTTCAAAACACTTGGGGGCATCCAAAAATTTCTTTATACCATCAAATTTTTTCTAACCCTAAGTGTTGTCCGCCAACACTTGGGGGACATCCAAAAATTTCTTTACAAAGCATATTTTTTCTAACCCTAACATCATGTTTATCAGCTACATGCCTTTTTAACCTAGGTGTCTATCACCTATGTCTTCTTTTAATCTAACTGCCCGCTACCAACACAGTACTTATCATTCCATACACGTGTCTTGAGATATTAATTTTCCTAAATTACCCAACTAGGCAATAAATATCATTAGAAAAATACTCTTGTACAAAATATCTTAATTCATAAGACAGGGGACAATAAAGTATTCAAGGGAACACAAGGACACCCAAATGTAGCAGACAAATTCTGAGCAATTCGGTGTATAGTGACAGAATGGGGGCGTGTCAGGAAGGATCACAACGGTCACTGTAGCTTTTGCGGCTCACTGTAGCTTTTACGGCTGCCACGTGGACCACAGTGACTAGAAGGCCCAACCAATAAATACCCCTATTCTGCACATAAGTAAGAGGTAGACACAATTTTGGATATACAAAAGCTTATAACTATATATTTTCTCCCTTCACATTAGATATACTCTTACCAGCTTGATTATTATTATTTCCGATTACTGATTCTCACGCTGGAGGTGCTTGACGGCCACCACCCCCGGCAAACATTGTTTGGTAGGCACCCAAACTCAAGTGAAGTACCCCGGAACACTAATCGGAAACTTCTAATCAGCTATGGGAGTTATCACTAAATATCTGTATTTAGATTGGATTTGAACCCTTGTCATTGTATTTACAAGACAAAGTTATTGTTTAATGAGTTAAAGTTTATTGACACATAATTTGCTCTGTTTTTTTAGAAGCCAGAGTGCCATTTACAGGCCAGAGTTAATTGATAAATAATTTGCAATTTTCTATCTCAAAATCACATCCTTTCCAAAAAAAAAAAATAATAATAATAACAAATCACATGGTACCAAAAAAGTAGGAAGAGAGAGAGAGAGAGAAAGAGGCTAAAATAAATGTATTAGAACATTTTCTATAGATTTCAAATTCACTCCTAAATATATTATAAATAATTAAATTCTTGTAAGTTATTTCATTGATTTGTGTGTCTATTCCCCCGATACTTTTCATTATTCTTTATTTTATATTTTATTCATATTTCAATTTCATTAGTATAAATATTTAATAGCATGGAGAGAAGAACTCCAACCATATTAAACCATTAGCTAAAAGTCTGGCTTTCCAAAAATAAAACTTGTATATAATAGGTAAAAGAATAGCCACTACAAAACCCTTGTATATAATTATAAAAATAATTTTGGCTATATTTATCAAAATTCAAAATTCTATAGAGCTAATTGCAACATCACTTATTTATATATTAAAATATTATATTTCATTAATAATAACTTAAAATATTAATAACATATCATTTTTAAAATATAATCAATTATTATATACTCTTGGAGCACAATGTTAATATATACTCCTGTAACTTTCAACAAATTTTAGATAATCAATATTTTATATAATTTAGTCAATCATTTTTAACGAACATGAATAGAAATGCTCAAAGAACTGTTAGTTGTTCATGAAATAGAGAAGTGAGAAAAGACTTATAACTATCTAAAGAGTCTTCAAGAATTTCTTGGTAACTCATGCTCTTTATATTTTAATTTAAAAACTTAGATAAAGAGTTTCTTGAAAATTTTCTTAGTAGCAGAACAGGACCGGCAGAGTAATGAAGTGTTGATAGGGACGTAGCCAGTGTATGACGAGCGGGGTCATCTGACCCCATTGAAATTTTAAAAAACAAAATTTTTATGTATATATCTTTTTAGAAAAAATATTTATAGTAGTAAATTTGAATTTTGACCCCATTGAAAAAAATAATTATTGTAATTAGTTTCATTTTTGACCCCACTAACTTTTAATTTTGACAGTAAAACCATGTAATTGCCGTCCCAAGATGTATAACTTATGCATATTTATATGTATTAAATTAGGAAAAATCTACACATTGATAATTTTTAGTAAAAAAAATTTTCCCTGCGGAGCCGTCGAAAAAGATGACCAGTCGCCGAAGAAAACGACCGGAGATTTTGACCCCAGTGAATCAAAATCCTGGCTACGCCCCTGGTTCAGAGAGTTACTAAGAAAGGTAAAAGTTGTGAAAGGGAGATGAGGGAGAGAGGTGACATGTGAGCTGTGAATGAATAACGAAAGTTTAGTAAGTTGAATGATAGAGCATAATTAGTTGCTAATAAAAGGTAATTGAGTAATTAGTCATCTTTTTTAGTCTTGTTGCTGTCGATTTCCATTATTAGGTATTCTAGACAAAGAAATTTGTAAATATCATATGTGTATATAAAATACTGTAGTATCAATATATATTATCATGTTCATGGCGAAGAAGAATGCTTTTCGATTTGGTTAACGTGGGAAAGTTGTGTAAGAAAGAGACGGTTCTTTACTTCCTGTTTGCTCTACCAATGCCCACCAGTAACCAAAATCACCTACATACATAAAAAAAAGTGTAGAGAGAGATTATCATTAAAGTTGATATACAAGTTGAAAAAACAAGTACCTTATGTATACAGTAAAATCTCCATAAATGATTATTTGATAAATGAATAATTTCATTAAATTAATAATTTTTTCGATCTTGACATAATTGATATAAATAATATATTTTTGATCTCGATAAATGAATAATCTCAATTAATAAATAAATTTTTTTATCCCGAACGTATTCATTTATTGAAGATGGAAATGAGCTATACATACAGTATGGATACACGCCCTTCTTTAAACATTTTTTTCTTGTAACTAAAAAGTAAATTTCATTTTCTACCAGAATGACAATCTACACAAAATTAGCCTCACTACGTAGTATCCAGCTTTTTAAATAATTATTTGACAAATTTTAAGTTTACTAAACCTAATCAAGGAATTATTTAAGTAGTGATAGTAATTCCGTTTGTTATAAACACATACCTAGTATTTTGTTCGGATGATTATGAAATTTAGAACTTATATTCGAAACTTGTAGTTTTATGAAATTTTCAAATGCACTTATTGGCGTGGCATTGAAATATCAGGACCTGAAAAATTAGTTGACAAATTTTAAAGTCAATAATTTGATTTTCAACTCATAGTGTTATCATAAAAATGTAAGATAGTTGCAGATATTTTTCGATTCAATTCTTGTCTCTTGTTTCATATTATCCACCCAGTGACCCACTATTCTTTTTTCTTTTTTTTTTTGAAATAATTTAGTTTTTATGTATTTACAAGTGAAAAAATCTCGATATGAACAAAAATCGAACCAAAAAATTAAGCTTTAACTAATCATGCAACACTCTCTTTTTAAAATATACTCCGTACTATAAAATTAACCAACAGATTAACAAGTTTCATTAAAATTTACTTAGACTTGGCTGTATGTATACACTAGTCACTAGTCACTTGTTTATATAGTGAGCCTGAAGGGTCCTTAAATAAAAAAATCTGGGGGCAAGTTGGGGGGAGAGAGGAGGGAGGCTAGTACCAGTACAGTAGTATTAATCAAGAAGGGGTTTAGGTTCTTTCAGCTAAGCCTCCTAAAACTGGCCTGTCTATGCTGTATTGGGCAGTAAATAGTTGTTTGGGAGGGGCATAAGATCTAGTGGAACATTTACTTGCTAGGTTTTCTTCCCTTCTCTCTCTCTTTCTGCATAATCTATAACTCAATCTCTCTTTGCTCTCTTACCCTTTTAAGATATATATATATATATATATCTAACTACTCTCAACATATATGGAAACCATATGTGCATAAACTTTTGTTGATGATCATATAAATAACGTTTATAGACTTTAGATCCATTGAAGAAATATTTTTTGTTGAACAAGTTTAGTGGGAGGAGATCAATTTTAAAGAGGAATGTGGAATCTAAATGACTCTCCGAACCAACACAGAGATGAGGAAGAATCAGAAGACGGTTGTTCATCACCTTTTGATGGAGATGGACATGAGTTTGACAAGGGTAAACGAGTCGGATCCATGTCAAACTCAAGCTCATCGGCTGTTGTAATTGAAGATGGTTCCGAGGAGGAAGATGGGAGTAGAAGAAAGCGGACGAGTAGCAAGATTTTTGGTTTTTCCGTGGGCCACAACAATTCACCGGAGCTAGAGCCTCCGATGATCACTCGACAGTTTTTTCCGGTGGATGAGTCGAGTGAAACAATGGGAATCGCGTCTGAGGCAAGTGCAACCTCAACTTTTCCGAGGTCCCATTGGGTGGGTGTGAAATTTAGCCAAACTGAACCTGTCCGCACCGCCGGTGTTCCCGGAAAATCTGTAGAGGTTCCACAGCCATTAAAGAAGAGCCGGCGTGGGCCACGGTCTAGAAGTTCACAGTACCGTGGCGTAACTTTTTACCGGCGAACCGGTCGGTGGGAGTCACATATTTGGTTAGTTTTACTTTTTTTCCTTTTTTTGGGAAATGCAGAAATAGAATCAACTTTATTACTAGTATTTCTTCTTCTTATTCCTTTGCTTGAACTTGAATGTTGTTAATATTCGTTTGTTGAACTCATGATTTTTTGTTTTGGATGATTCAGGGATTGTGGAAAACAAGTTTATCTAGGTAAGCTGTGTTTTTGTTTTTGATATTTTTAGCTGTGGATGTCAAAGAAAGAAAACAAATGGTATCTTTTGTTGTTTTATTTGGACAAGGAAAATGCATCCTTTGTTTAATTCCTGCTCTCCCTCTCTCTCCCTCTCTATCTCTCTCGTGTTGTATATAAATGTCTCTCTCTCTCTCTCTCGTGTTGTATATAAATGTATTGATAAAGTGTTGTTTGTGGGTTGTTCTTGGAAATATATGAACAGGTGGATTTGACACTGCACATGCCGCTGCCCGGTTAGCATTTTCAGCTTTTAGCTATACTAGTAGTAGATAAGTAGACTAGTAGTTATTAGTATAATCTTCACTTTTTCCGGCCGAACCAATATCATTTATGGGGAACAGCTACATAATCTAGTTACAATCTTTTTTCTCTTTTTTTTTTTTATCTGTATGCCATATTTACACATATTCTAACTAAACATATTGGTATCTACTACTATCAGTGCATACGATAGAGCTGCCATCAAGTTTCGGGGAGTGGAGGCAGACATCAATTTTGTACTTGAGGACTATGAGGAAGACTTGAAACAGGTAGCAAGCAAGCTAGGTAGCTAGGTCAAATCAAAAACCACTAAAATCAATAGTACATGATGTTTCACCTTATATATCTAGATCTACTAAGCCTAACTCCATCTATCTTTAGTGGAAACAACAGTAATGTGAAAATTTGTTGAAAATTGTAACAGATGAGCAATTTAACAAAAGAAGAATTTGTGCATGTACTCCGAAGACAAAGTACTGGATTTCCTAGAGGGAGTTCAAAGTATAGGGGTGTTACTTTGCACAAATGTGGCAGATGGGAAGCTAGAATGGGCCAGTTCTTAGGCAAAAAGTAAGCCACTAGAGATTATACATGCAACTGTTTATACACATGGGATGTTAATAATGATAACAAGATTTTTTATTACTACTTACTATACTGTATGTAGGTTGTAATAATTCCACTCTAAATTTGGATTTACTTCTTCAACAAATGTAGTAATATGTACCTGGCTCTACCTGGCTACTACTTGTGCTGTTCTTGTATGAATTTATGTTAGTATCATCTTTTAATTTTCCTATTTATTTCGTGTCATCTAAACAGGTACGTCTATTTGGGTCTCTTTGATACTGAAATTGAAGCTGCCAGGTGAGTTGGTAAAATGCTTACATGCCAGTTTTTTTTTTTTTTTTACTTTCTACCATTACACTTAGTAGAAATTTGGTTTAATTGTTAGGACATATGATAATGTCCAAGATTGTTGAGGCTAAAAAGTTCATAATGTCATATCTTTAATAATTAGGGCATATGACAAAGCTGCAATTAAGTGCAACGGAAAGGAGGCTGTAACGAATTTTGATCCAAGCATATACGAAATTGAACTTCATCCTACTGGTACATTTGTAAATCACTTTGTAATTAGTGTATGTATAGAGAGTATTTAGTTGGACCATGTACAATTTATTCATATGTTTTTCACTTTCACACAGAAACTTCTTCTAGTAATCAACGGGATCATAATCTTGACTTGAGCTTGGGTAGTTCGGGCTCAAAGCATAAGGAATCGGGAGATGATCACAGCCACAACAAATATGGTGGGAGGGGTCAACAGTCAGCCTCAATTGGATATTCAATGAATAGTTGGCAGAACCGGGGGATTAGGCCTATGGTACATGTTAATAGATCAAATTCTACTCATTCTATTCGAATTAAAGATTAAATTGAATCTCTACTAAATTCAAGTCAACATGCACATGTATTGACATTGTATGCTTTTCCTATTGCGAATTTACAGCTCAGTGTTCAACAGCAAGAATCGGGTCGAAGTCAGTTGGAAACACAAAGAAGAGATGGGTACAATGAGACGGAAACTTTGCAACTTTTAAGCCAAACTCACCTTCAATCCCCAGGTTCAGTAAGGCCTCATGACATGCACAGTGCATATTGGAATAATTACATGAAAGCCGGTGAGGCGCAACAAGGAATTCACATGTATCCTCCTCAGCACAACTCCAACTATCAAGTGGGTCTCCGAATACTAATTTACTCTATATACTTACATTTCTTGGATATATAATTTCGTAAAATATATGGGTATTTTGATTGATATGGCTGCAGATGCAGTTTCCAAGCGGCAGCAGTATTGGAGGACAATCATCTACAAGAGATTATCATAATCAATGGCAATCCAGTGGTCCACAGATATTTGCAAGTGCTGCAGCATCATCAGGATTCCCTCCTCAGCAGATAGGAAGATCCGATTGTAATTGGCTGCACACAAATGGCTTTCATTCTTTCATGAGACCACCCTGATCATTGACACTAGTCCCAGCTAATTAAACTATATATATATATACTAATTAAGCCATATAAATATATATGGCTGCTTCTATCGATCCGGACAGTACAAGAATCTTTCTAAGTTTCATGTTAGTACTTAATTGTAAGTCTTGAAGCTTAGACCTTGGAGCTTTATCAATGCGCCCTTATAAATCAAATGAGGGAGAGGCTCTTAAGGTCTTTAGTACATATCTATCTATTCTAGGATTTCTAGCAATACATATTTTTGCCTTGTCTACTCTAAAATGGAGATTACTACTTTTTACTTTTTAGTTTTTACGTGCTGTTTTAGTATTTACGTTATCGTTACAGTGACATATATATGAACTAAAAAAAATCTTTATGGTACTTTTAAATAATGTAAGAGCTCGTATATGTATGTTAGCCACATGTTACGGGTAGCATGAACTAAAAAATCTTTTTGGTATTTATAGATAATGTAAGAACTTGCATTAAAAAAATCTTATTAGTATTTATAAAAAATGTAACTCCTGGTATATGTATGTTAGTCACATGTTACCGATGACGAAAATATGATCTTAAAAAATTCCGGAACTTCTAGCATATATGTATGTTAACAATGGCGGAACTTGGATCTTGTAAGATAATAAGAATACATAATAGGAAAATGTACATGTAATATCTTTTTTCAAAGAAAATTATTAATTTCATTCTGCAAGGTGGTATTTCAGTCTACCTAGCTCCCCTTGTTTCCTTCCTCTAGGTGTATAGTTTTCGCATTTTTCTTTTCCTTTCTGTTAGTTGGTATAGACTACAAAGAGTACGGGTTCTTGATCAGAAGCTAAAGAAAGAAGGAATAAATTTTGGATATGTGGATGAAGAGAGAGATGGGAGGATGAAAATGGAAAAGAAGAAAAAGATATGGGAAGTAATAAAAATGGGAAAAAAAATGAGGAGAGAGAGGATTATAGGGGCATGATGAAGCGTCTCTATCATGGTGCCCTTTGAATCAGTTCCCAATCGCTCACGACTAAAAGCAGTCAGACAAAGTTATTATGAAGAGAGGGACTTAACCTAAATCTTTAAATCTTAAGAACTACACATACTCAAAGAGAAGGAACAATCTCTTAACTACACCATGATGTTGCAGAATACTTCTTTGGTCCCGATTTTTTAACATTTTAAAATTGGATGTTTTAAGATGAATTTTAAAGATAGTTTTATAATTTATTTTTGAATTTTTTTTATAAAAATAGAATAAACTTATTTTTATACAAAAGAAGAAAATTTTAAAAATAAGTTATAGAACTATCCTTAAAATGATCCCAAATAAAAAAGTGTTAAGAATTAGATGAGACTGATTAAGTATAACACAATATGTGGTTCTTAAATTTGTGTTATTTTTTTAGCACGATTGATATCCCAAATGATAAGGATTTACTTTAGGGTTCTACTCTAGATCATCCTAAAATTTTCTTAGAATATATATTCAATTGTAATCATTCAAAAAAAAATTGAGTTGTTTTCTCCTCTTTTTCACCCCTTAAAACTGTATTTTCTCGCTTAGGGTAGATTTGTCTTTTTAGGAATATAATTAGTAATTTAAATAATATTAAATAGAAATTAAAATTAAAATATTATTAAATTATATATCTTATTGGAAAAATTGTAAATGGAGTTTGTAGATAACATTCTGCAATTCGTTCAAAAATAAATCATAAATAAATAATATATAGTATAAAAAAGTTAGGGAGTGGGAATTATTTTAAAAATATCAATTTAAAATTTTTAAATTAGAAAAACATGAAACTTTAAGAAAAACAATTCAATAATAATTAAAATAATAAAGATCAATATTTATAAAATAAGTATCATTAATTTAATAGTGCTTATACACATTATTTTACAATTTTCACAAAAACAATTTAAAAATAAAAATATAAAAATAAGTTATAAAACATCCCGTACATTTTGCATGGGTTTAAGCCCAGTAATAATAATAATAATAATAATAATAATAATAATAATAATAATAATAATAATAATAATAATAATAATAATAATAATAATAATAATAATAATAATATGTTGTTATATATACTTCGGTTACTTAGATTTATCACAAGTTTTTGACTAAATTTGAAGAAATTTTTAAGTGTGACTATTTGATAACATGATTATGAGGTCGTTTGGGATTGCTTAAAATGAGTTACTTTTGATTTACTGAAGGTGTTTTTAAAGTAAAGTTGTTTATTTTAAGTTGAATATTTTAAGTTGAATGAATGTGTTTGGGTAATTTTACTTAAAGTTAAATGGGGTTTAATAATTTTGACCTAAAGTGAAATTTGACTTAAAAAAAATTAAAATTCATAATATTTAAACGAAAAAAAAAACTCGATAAATCATAATTCATAAGTCAAAAATACCTAAATGAAACTTATAACTTAAAAGTAATTTTTTAACCGGCTTAAGCCGTACGTGGTTAACAAATAGTTCAAAAACTACTTAAAACAATTTTTAGCTTTAAACAGTGTTTGACAAACGGCCTCTAGGTGATTAGATCGAGTCAAAAAGATTAAACAATGCAATATTCTTTGCTCAATACGTGTCTATCAGCTATACACCATGCATAATGTGAAGTCTGCAGTTTTTTTTTTCTTTTGTTTTTCAGAATGGTCTCTAATGTGAATTAAGTTTATGATTGTGTACAATATCAGTTACAATCTTAGGAATGTAGATCTTAGTTGTAAATGTTTTAGCCTATACTTTTGAAGTAGTAAAAAACATTGTTTATAAACTCTTGAATACACAAAACATAATTATGTTAGTGATAACTAGAATTAATCTTTGATCAATTTGACAAGGTTGGTTAAATGTAAAAGCAAATGCAAAAGTTAATGCCAAGAAATAGGTAAAAGTTAAAGTTTAATTATGGACAAATATTATAATATTATATTACGTAAAGCAGATGTAAAGTAGAATTAGGTGATGATTATTTTAAGAACCTGAAGCTAAAATATCTGGAAAGAATATGACAAGAAACATAATTTATGAGAAATATAAATATATTATTACACACATGTGGTTAAGAATAAATGATACTATATACCTAAATAAATAATACTGTACTGGACAGAAGTTGTAAGCTTTGTCCACGTCTTATCCTAGTTGAGATTTATATAAAATAATATGTGCACAATTACATCACTTGGGTCGTCATTCCTGGAATATTATAATACAGATTCATTGCATTCCATTCCTTATTTGTACACAATTTTGGTTGTCTATGCTCTTTACTTTCTTGGGTTTATTAAAATAGTCCCTCGTACATATAATTCTATGATACAAGTTTAAAATAATACTTCATTTTACTTTTTTTATTTGAAATGTCATGATTGTTTATAATACGAGACAAATTACTAATTTACGTTTAATCTATAAGATCAAATATAGTCGTATTTATAAGTACTTTAATACAGTGAAGTTCATATATCTAAAACTAATACAAAATTGAAAATATTAATGATCAAAAATACGCGTTAGCAAACATGTTCATTCAAAACAGGAATGATATTTGGAGACGGAGGGTGTAACATGTTAGTACGACATGATACTAACATACTTAAATGACAAGAAATAAAGATATCCAACTAGTACGATCAAATTGCTGCATTATTTATCGGGGTCCGGTCTGTGGCAAACGGTTGCCACAGACCCCTTATTTAGCATACTATTTCAGAGCCGTTGGATCGTTGATCCAACGGCTCTGATTTAAAAAAAAAATTCGCACCGTACCGCATAAACTTTATGCGGTACGGAGTAATTACCAAAATGTCCCTACTGTTCACGTACCGCAGAAACTTTCTGCGGTACGGTGAACAGTACATTTTTTATGTGAAAACAGGGGGGCATTTTGGTAATTACTCCGTACCGCATAAAGTTTATGCGGTACGGTATTGTTTTTTTTTAAATCACAGCCGTTGGATCAACCATCCAACGGTCCAGAAATAGTATGTTGAATAAGAGGTCCCTGGCATACGTTTGCCAGGGACCGGGAGCCTTATTTATCATGTTTGATTCGTATAACAAAACCAAAATTGTGTCAGCTCCAGACTACTTTTATCAGTTTATTTATTAAATTTTGTTTACCTTTTGGCATTGCTGTAAATTTATTCATCTTTCTTGACTAGCAGAAGGTGCCAACAGACAACAATTGACAAAGGACTGTTACTGTGTAACTGTGTTACATACATAAAAGAGAGAGATGAGTACTTTTGCCTTCCACTTCCTGTGGTCCAACTTCTCCTTTTTTTCATCCCAGTAAATATTTTAATATATGTGTACAGAGGTAGATAGATACCAATAGCATTTTAATAATTTTTTATATTCACAAGTTAGTACGGGTTAAAGTTAAAAAAAAAAAAAAAAAGTAATAAAGCAACAAAATGACTATATTCAACTCAACATAGGCCAAGGACCAGCACTCTCTAGATTCTTTTCCTTTAAACTTAGGAATGAGGATCAACCGAACAATAACCTTGTTGAACCCCTCCTACAGACACACACATATACATACATTTAAGTGTGTGTATATGATCCGCATATGGTAAGGCGACAAATGAAGTAAATGAGAAAGTAAAATGGACCTGTGACTTGTTTTCTAAATTTGACAACATGTGATTGGAAACATGAAATTACTTTTTTCTTGCTATAAAGATGAGGCTTTCCAAATATGGAATTTCTTACATGGCTCGAAACTGTTTACATGGTTCAATTATTTGTGAAATTTGGGAATGAGTGTAGTGTGTTGGTGTAACTAGGAATCATTGGTTACCGCGTATAGGACTCAGACGGTTAAACTAGTTATACGTACGTAGCCTGCCTGTCTGAGTCTTTACTCTTTTGTTTCTGTTTGGTAATTTTATACGCTTCTTTTTGCTACTTGACTCTCTGTGAACATCATTATCTCAGTTTATGTGTGTTCACCTAATTTTACTCTTTGCTTCCCTTCAACGTTACACACACTCAATCTTAAAATATGTGTGGTGCTGTACATAGTAGCATATACATCTACATATGATACAATGTTTAAATATATCGTTGTATTAGACTAGCAGTCACGCCCTCCTCGCATGGTGAACTTCTTTCGGTGCTTGTGATCTTTATCAGTCCATCTGCATTACTTGTAACATGACAAGAAGCAAGATCCATTAGGTTTATAGGCAACCTTATCTGAATGCTTTCTTTTTTAGGGGAAACAAACATTTTCATCCTCTTTCTCTCTAGTTCCCTCGCTCATCATAGAGAGTTAATTACTGTAATATTTTTTACCCTTTCGAAACAATTGCATGCACAGTTTTGAAGTACTAAAACACCACAATCCACAGCGGGTCGAAAAAATAATTAATCCATACAGTAAGAATTTTAAAATTCAAAAATTAAGCATTGATAGAGTGGCATAGTGTATGTTTGGGGTATCTTAAAATGAGTAATAACCACTTATGTCATATAAGTGATAAGTGATAAGTAGAGTAGAGATTAGAGTGTTTGGTAAATCAGAACTTATTGTCAGTAGACTGTTTGGGTAAATCAGAACTTATAAGTTAACTTTTTTTTATAATTTTCAAAATATTTGTTTTTTTATATATAACAATGGATATCAATGGATAGATCTAGATGAATAGGGAAGTTTGATATATACATATCAATTTTTTAATGAATGGATCGAAAGATATATGATTTTGAAGATTTGAAGGATATTATGTGCCCGTTGGCATTCCTGAAGAAGGACTTATAAGTTACTTATTTCGGAAAAAAATTTGTATTTACATACTTTTTTTTAGTGAAAACTGTGTATGGTGAGTTTAATATTCGTTATCTTGCAAAAATAAGTTACTTATTTCAGAAAAAGTACATATTTCTTAACTTTTTTCCAAAATAAGTAACTTATTTCTGAAAAATAAGATTTCCCAAACGGACCCTATATATTATGTATATCGAGAATAAGTTAAGTTATAAGTTATAAGTTGAAAGTTAAGGATTCTTGGGTGTTTGGGGAACTTTTTTCCAGAATGAGTCAACTTATTTTAAGACAAAGTTAGAGATTCCTAACTTTCCAACTTATTTTTGCAACTTATTGAATTTCAAACATATTAAATACTTGTATAAAAAATTTATTAAAATATAAAATTTTTATCCGAAAATAAGTCAGTAGTCATTAATAAAAATTACCCCAAACAGGCACTTAACATTCTACTTACGAACTTATTGTTAGAAAATGGGAAGTTTGAGGCATATTTATAATATGTTCTTGATGTAATTTCCAGAAACTAACAAGTGGAGTTTATTCCTTGTAATGAGGACCTAAACTTTCATGCTTGGATCTAAGACATTTTCTTAGTGGAATCCATAAATAAATTGAGTTGAAGTTATTTGCTTGAAATGGGTTATGTGGGTTATTTAGTTTAAATAACTTGAGTCCCACATAGAATTGGTAATGAAAGGTTGGTGGCTTTATATAGCTCCATGTGCAAGTGTAGTGCACAACTACTAAGGCATGTGGGTGTGCATAGATGTAGAGTGGGCCTCGCGCGCACACACGCGCGCGCCGCCGCCGCCCGCCTCGCCACGACTCGACTCGGGTCGAAGGGCGATTTGGGCGAATGTCTCGGTGTCTCGCGTACGCGAGGCGACCTGGGCGAGGAATTTTATTACCTGGAATATTGATTTATTTTAACAGGTTTCAGATTTATTTGTTATAGCAGTATTGGAAATGAATGGATCAGTATTGGATAAAATCCTGGACTGGATCAGTACTTGGAACAAGTTCTGATGGACTTAGTCAGACATCAGTTACTGATGGGCTAAATCCTGATGGACATCAGTTCCTGACGAGCACTGAATCCTGATCCTGATGGATACCAAATCCTGATGCTACTGATGATCAAATCCTGATATTGACCAATCCTCTCGAAGGTCAATACTGATGCTTCTGTAACTGAAGTAAATCCTGATGTTGCTGCTGTTAATGCAATTAAATCAGAATATTTACTTTCCTTTTTTAAGGCATATCTCTTACGTTTTATTTTTGGGTACTATATATATATCGAAGATATAACGTTGAGAGTAGATATACGTTAAGGAAAAAACCTTGTTAGCGATTACTCTCTGTTCTCCCTCAATACATACAGTTAGATACATAATTCTCAGGCGAACTGAGGTGCTGGTCGCTGTTGATCATTGCCGTGTCTGTGAACGGATTGGTCTGTGCTGTTTTATCCTGGAAGTAATATTGCTGCATCCCAACACAGCGTAAGTGGGGCAATATTCTCTTCAAGAACAGCCAAGTCTTCTCGAAGGGCTTGGTGACTCAGATGTTCTTCTCTCTCTGATCAGTAGTTGCTAAATCTTCTGTGAAAGATAAGTATTCTTGCCTTTCTTGTTAAATTACAGTCTCTGATTATATTCTTGTTTTGCCTTCGTGATTTGTTTTGTTAATTGATTAATTGCCTGTTCTTGTTTTAAATATATATATATCACTGCCTCATTTTTGCTGTAGTTGAATTATACCCAACAATCTTGAAGAGAATAATTGTGTTATATATTGTTAATTAATAAGATGGTTAACGAAACTGAAACTCCCGTTGTTGAGACTGGCTCTGGGTCTAATGTTACTGTACCTACCATCGACTGGACCACGTACCGTTTCCCACAACCTATCGATTTGTCAGGAATGGCTGATAAATTCGGTGGGGGTGTTGGTTTTTCTCGTTGGCAGAAAAAGATGAAACTGTGGCTAATGGTAAAGGGTCTATGGCCGGTGGTGCAGTATGAGAAAGCTGAAACTGTTAAGGCTTATACCATGTGGGAGGAAAAAGATGGGGTGACTAGGTCTGCTATTCTGGAAGCTTTAGCGAACACTCTATTCGATGTTTATTCATCTGACTCCTACACTGCTAAGCTCTTATGGGAGAAGCTTGACCAGACACATAATACTGACTCGCAAGGGTTGGAAAAGTATTCTGTGGCTAGGTGCCTTGATTTTAAACTGGTGGATATTAAATCCATGACTGAGCAGGTGCATGAGTTTGAGATGTTGGTGCATGCTTTGAAGGAGTCTGGTGTGGACCTTCCTGAAAAGTTTCAGGTTATGTCTGTGATTGAAAAGCTCCCTAAGTCTTGGGAAGAGTTTGCACCCTCCCTGAAAAGACATAAAGGAGAGATCACCTGGACAAACCTGATGTTTGACATCTCTGTGCAGGAGCAACACAAGTCCAAGCAAGGACATGTGATGCCTACTGAACATGTTGGGAGTTCGAAGGTGAATGTAGTGACTGTAGGACAGAAAAGAAAGTCTGTCACTAAGAAGGAAAACACTAAGTCTAAGGACAAGAACAAGGCTAAGAAACCAAAGGCAAACAAACCATGTTGGTCTTGTGGACAGGTTGGTCATTGGAGCAAGGACTGTCCTGAAAAGAAAGCTAAGAAACCAATTGTGGGAGCACAAGCTAACACTGTGCTTGGTACCACTGGTGGGCCTACGGTTAACATGGTTGTTGGTGAGGCTGTTGCTTCTGAAACTGACAACGGGTATGTAACCTACAACCCTGTACTTCCTTCCACCTATTCGTCTCATGAATGGTTGGTTGATACCGGAGCTAATGTACATATTTGTACTGATATTACTCTATTTGTATCTTATCAACAGACTCATGGAATGACTGTGACGATGGGGAATGCGAGTGTAGCTCAAGTACTTGGAATAGGAAACGTGGACCTGAAGTTCGCTTCTGGGCGTGTTCTATCCCTCACTAGAGTGCATCATGTTCCTGATATTCGTAGAAATATAATAAGTGGAAGTTGTTTAGTTAAGAATGGTTTTGAAGTTTCTTTGAAATGTAATAAAGTGGTTATTACACATACTGGTGTATTTTTTGGCAAAGGTTACTTGTCGGATGGATTATTTTTAATAAATGTTGAGCCTGTTTTGGGTAGTTTTATTAATAATAATGTTGCTCCTTCTGTTAATTGTGTTGAATCTTCTGATTTGTGGCACGCACGTCTTGGTCACTTGAATTTTGGTGCTCTAAAGAATATGATGAACTTAGAGTTGATTCCAAAACATGCCATTGATAAGAAATCTAAATGTCAAGTATGTGTGACTGCTAAACAAACTAGGAAACCCTTTCATAATGTTGTTAGGGATTCAAATGTGTTAGATTTAGTGCACACTGACATATGTGAATTTGGTGGTGTTTTGACCAAGGAATATAATAGGTATTTCATTACTTTTATAGATGATTGTAGTAGATATTGTTATGTTTATTTGCTTAAACATAAAGATGAAGCACTAGATAAATTTATTATGTTCAAAACTTAATCTGAAACACAAACTGGTAAAGTACTTAAACGGTTGAGATCAGATAGAGGTGGTGAGTATACGAGTATCTCGTTTAATGAATTTTGCAAGAGCAATGGTATAGTTCATGAGGTAACTCCACCATACACACCTGAGTCTAATGGGGTGGCAGAACGAAAGAACAGAACCTTTAAGGATATGATCAATAGTATGTTGATTAATTCAGGGTTGCATAAGTACATGTGGGAAGAAGCTCTGAATACGGCTTGCCATATTCTGAATAGAGTTCCTCTGAAACATATGGACAAGACACCTTATGAATTATGGATAGAGAAAAGGACTAGTTTAAAATATCTTCGTGTGTGGGGGTGCCTTGCAAAGGTACTTGTCCCTGAACACAAGAAAAAGAAACTAGGACCGAAAACTGTTGATTGCATCTTTCTGGGCTATATTGAAACCACTACGGCTATGAGATTTTTAATGTTAAAATCTGACATAGACGGAATAGTGGCTACCACTATAGTTGAATTTTGTGATGCAACATTCCTTGAGGATGTGTTCCCTATGAAGACTGGTATACCTCAGGGTATTCCTGATGATGAACCCACTCACACATCAAGGTCCATTCCTGATCATGTGGAAAGGATGACAAATGTGGGGGCAGATCCTGGTAGTAGCTCTACTCTTGATGAAGTAGAGGAACCTAGAAGGAGTAAGCGTGCTAAGGTAGTCAAGGATTTTGGAAGTGATTTTATCACTTACAATATCGAGGATGAACCTTTAACTTTTCGACAGGCCATGGATTCTTCAGAATCTAGGTACTGGAAAGGTGCTGTAAAAGGTGAAATTGACTCTATTGTTTCTAACGGAACATGGGAGTTGGTTGATCTACCTCCTGGGTGTTCTACTACAGGATGTAAATGGGTGTTCAAAAGGAAGATGAACCCGGATGGCTCAATAGATAAGTATAAGGCTAGGCTGGTAGCTAAGGGCTTTAAGCAAAAGGAAGGCATTGATTACTTTGACACATACTCTCCAGTTGCTAGAATGACAACAATCCGAATGCTTGTAGCATTGGCTTCTGTACATGGTCTTATCATCCATCAAATGGATGTAAAGACAGCTTTTCTTCATGGTGAACTTGAAGAAGAGATTTATATGGATCAGCCTAAGGGATTTGTTGCCTCTGGAAATGAAAGGAAAGTATGTAAGTTAATCAAGTCTATATATGGCTTAAAACAAGCTCCAAGGGACTGGCATAAAAAGTTTGATGAAACTGTTTTAGAATCAGAATTTGTAGTTAATGAAAGTGACAAGTGTGTCTATTACATGGTTAAAGGAAATGAATGTATTATTGTGTGCCTGTATGTGGATGACATTTTGTTGTTTGGAAACAATATTGAGATTATTAACGAGACAAAAAGGTTCTTGAAAAGGCATTTTGAAATGAAGGATATGGGAGATGCTAGTGTGATTCTTGGTATCAAGTTGACTCAGTCAACTGATGGAATAACATTATCACAATCTCATTATATAGAGAAATCTATACTTGAGAAGTATGGTTATTCAAATTGTAGAATCGTAAGTACTCCGTATGGTCCTAAAATTGCCCTTGTCAAGAATAGTTCAGGAGTACATGTGTCTCAGTTAAGGTATTCTCAGATTATTGGGAGTGTTATTCTCAGATTACACACTTGTATAATTGTAGAAGGGGGGGTTGAATACAATTCTTGATAATTATAAATTTCTGATAAAAACTACAGAAATCTATAAGGAAATAATTGCTGAATAAGAAATGGTTCACAAACACATAAAAAATCAGGTGGTTAAATGTACCACCTGAGACTTTTATTTGAAGAAAACTCTGTGATACAAATGTACACAGCTTCTGTTTTTACAACTCTTTGCTTCTAAGGATATTCAAGAAACTCTAAGCAAATATGTCTGTTTTCTTAATCTCTAAAGAGTTGCTACACTTGGTTATATATCCCAAGTTTACAAGTACTACAGGAATAAGATAATATTAATCTAATTCAAGTTGACTTGCTACTCCACTCCAAATCCACATGTAGCCGAAAGGTTGTCCTTGTGAACAGATATGTCCCCTACACCTTTCTTGTATGTACTGTGTAAATGGAATGCTTCTTTCTTCCGTGTTTCCAAAGTATGGCTGCCATACTGCTTTTTATACCCACTATCAACCCATGTGATCTGTCAGTCAAACCTGTCCTTATCAACTGCTAATCCTTAGCTAGCATAGGATAAAGTGATAATGATTATCCGTTGATGTTGTGCACAGTTATCCGTTGATGGTAGTTTGAGCTGTATCCGTTGATAGAGTAGATTTGAGTTGTATCCGTTGATAGAGCCCTGTTCTTATCCGTTGATACACTTTCACTTAGACAGAATTACATAGCATAGCTTATTTACAATTGGCTACCCTATTCTGCCTATCCATTGATGGTTAACATGACTCTGAACAAAAACACTATCAACTGATAAATAGAGATATTGCAGTATGCTACAAAACCTCATCCGTTGATGAGCTACCTGTCAACGAATATAGTTATAAAGTCTTATCCGTTGACAGTTACAAAACTTGACTTATACAATTTTGCTTGAATGTTAAGTTATCATCAACTACAACATATTCCTAACAATCTCCCCCAATTTATACTTGATGGCAATAAAGCATAAATTCAGAACCTTGATGATAACAAAACATTCCTAAAGATATATACACTACAGTATGCAAAGATTGTATTAAGCTACAAAAATTAAAAACAGAATGCTTTAAGAAACTTATCAGAGATGTGCTCCTTTGGATTGAGCAAATTAATGATGTTTCCACTCTCTGGTTGGCTGCACCCTTGACTTTCCTTCCTTGGCAAAGTTGGACTCAATTTGCACTTGAAGTTGCCTATAGAAGGTATCTTCTTCAACAACTTTTGGATTTAGCTTTAGTTGTAACCATCTTAGGTAATCAGAACTAGCCTTTGACAGTTGGTCTTGTAACCTGAAGAATCTCCTAGTGCCCTCTTCATCCCTAAACTCCATCATCCAAAAGGGTTGAATGTGGATTTTCTGTCCATTATATGGGATCTTCATTTTCTTTGGTAGACTTGAGGGTGAGTTCCATTCTCTCCTTATTTCTTCTATTCTGCTGATTATCTCCCTTCTAGCTGTCTCAGATAACCTTGTGTGTCTCTTGAATGCTGAGAACACTTTAGTCAATGTATGATAATTCTCTCCAAGAACCTTCTGTAATGGCCATGTCCTCTGACTTCCTCCCTTGTAGACAAACACTAATCTCTCAGGCTGATTCTTGTACTTGTCAATTCCTCTTACTTCTGACAATTCATCCAAATATAGATTCATGCCAAAGTATTCTTCAATTTCTGCCTGATAGATAAAGTCTTCTTTGTTTTCCAAGATTGGCTGTTTGACAATAGCAGGTACCCTAGCAATTTGAACTGGTCCCTTTGAGAGTTACTTCTTTGGAGCCCTTTTCTTCTGTTTTGGATTCAGCAAGAATGAAGGAACTTCAATTGAATCAAAATTCATTGGTTCTTCTTTAGGCATTATGGGGTCACCATGAAAGTTTACAGTTGGGTCGATTACTGTTGCAGATATAGATACTGATGAGCCAGTAGTTTCTTTTTCTGGAAAGGGTTCTGGAGAAAGAACCCTTTTGGTTTTAGCTTTCCTTCTCTTAGGTTTGGTTTTGGGAACTTCCTCAGGTTCCTTCATTTCAACATCTACCTCATCCATTAACTCTTGAGCCAGCCTGGCTTGCTTCTCATCTGAGTTTTCATGTTGATTTTTTGTACTTGGATGAGCTTCCCTTTGGATTATGGAGACTTCTTCTCTTTTAGCTTCCACAAATCTAGGATGGCTGTTGGATATATTTAATACTTTTCCATTCCTCATGATTACAGCCATCCAATCTCTTAAACTCTTATTTGTCTGCACTTTGAACTCCATGATTGTCTTTCCCATTAGCTTTTCTTCATCATTCTTGGGAATTGGGTAGTCTAACTGAAGCTTGTTCTTCCCATTTTCCTTTGGAGGTGAGTAGGCTCTGGTTTTGATGGTTAGTTCAAACTCTTTGACATATGATGGCTCAGCATCATAGAATGTAGGAGCCACAATCTTTGGAGTGAGCACCTTCATGATTGTGGTTGATATTGTTGGAGCAGAAGATTGAGCATTAAGAAACAGAGATGATGCAATTGATTCATTGATCATCCTCTCTGTCTTTAGAATTCTTTCACTAGTCTCCTTGTTGATCTTTTCCAAAGCTTTTATTCTGGCTTGCCTTTCACCATCTGAGATTTCTTCTAAACTTTGAATCTCAGGCAAAGCCACTAGTTTCTTCACAGGGGAAGCCTTTATTTCAAAATCTGTTGGATTGACCACTACAATTGGCTGTTGCTCCCCCTCAATCTGTGCTATCTTACTACTGGTAGCTTGAATTTGACCAGATGATGTTGTTGCAGCCTCTTCTTTGCTTGTTCCCATTTTCTTCCCCTTTTTGTTAGCATCAAGGGTTGGGGATGAAGCTGCAAGTAGCATTTCCAGTAGTTGAGTTTATTTTGATTGATTGGCAATGATAGTTTGCATTTGAGATTCCATACTATCTACCACTACTAAAAATCTGTTAATAGACATCACCATTTTTAACATCGATTTCAATAAAACCGATGTTAAAAATTAAATTAACATCGCTCGTTTTAAAACTGATGTCTTTTAAACATTAAGACATCACTTGAGTTACCAACCGATGTCTAAATGTTTCCTTAAAAATATTTAGACATCACTTCATTTATGAACCGATGTCTAAATGTCTACTTAAAAAAATAAACGCGCGGATTATTCCCCCCTTAGTTTTATTTTCCCCCTTTCTAAATTTCATTTGCCGCTCTTTGCCAAATCTATTCCCCCTTAACAAAATTTTTGTATAATTTCCCCCCACCCCCAATTCTATTATTACATTCAGGTAAAATAAAATCAAAACAATTCATTAAAATCTCTAAAAACAAAAGCCAGTACCTCACTCTCTCAGACAGACCTAATTACCTCACCTCTCTCTCGACTCTCACCTCTCTCTCTCTCGCTCTCTCTCTCTCTCTCTCTCTCTCTCTCTCTCTCTCTCGCGACTCTCATCTCTCTCGACTCTAACCTTTCTCCACTCTCACCCTCAAGAACCCTAAATCTCGCCCTTCTCTCTCTCTCTCTCCCCTCCCCCTCTCTATACTCTCATTATTACCATTTTCTTTCTCGAAAATCAATCGACCGGAGATTGTTCGATTCGAAGCTACAAAACTATGAACTCAATTCGATTTATTTAAAGCTCAAATCGGTAAGTGGGTAAGCTTGTGTTTGATTTTTAAGCTCGAAACCCTAATTTTTTAATTTGTTCTTAGGTTGAACAATTGGATTCGCCCCGGAAGCTAGCAGATAACTACTACTAACCAATCATAATGAGAGTTGTGTAGTTTGTGTAGTTTGTCATCTCCTTTCCGGGCTATATTAACTTTTGTACTGGAGCAGGATGAATTTGTTTGAGTTTATAACACTTTGTCAATTGTAAATGATATCATAAATTTGAACTTGGTTTCTAACAAGATGGATTGTGTTGCAGGAATTGCACTAGATGAGAGAGAAGTAGAGTTCTAGATCATGTTTGGATCAGAAGGGAGTTCACCTGATGAATAAATCGATTTTCTTGGCATTGTTCAATTTCCCTCCACTTCTGTTTGTTAACTTTGGTTGTTATGTGAAACAAGTACACTGTTAGTTTACAACTCAAGCTATAAACTCTCTTATATAATATAAGTGTATATAACAATAAAGCTCAGAGTTTATAAGAATGGTGTTTGAGAGAGAAGATAGAAACGTGTATAAGCAAGTCTCAACTTGTAGTTGTGTTTTTCTTCGTACCTTACAAGAAAGGTTGTAAGTGAATATATATGAAAAACAAACAAACGGCTAGTTGAAGATTTGATTTATCAAAAAGATTTGATTACATAAAACACTCTCCAACAGCTATATTAGTTAGAGGTTTTGAATATAAAGCGTTTGAAATGATTTTAATCTCCAACAAACTCATTTTGATATATATACGATAGTATATATATGATAAAATCAATTTCCAACAGCTATAAAAAGATATGAACGAATCTGGGCTGTTATGGAATGTTTAGATAAGTAAAAGATTGAGTAAAATCTGTTTTGAAAGGATAAGGAAAGATAAATCACAATCCCACTAAATAAAGAACAGATTTTCGAAAAAGATTTGAGCTCTATTAATTATATATACTATATATTATATAATAGAGTCCTTACATATTTAATCCTAGCCAATCTCTGATCTTTAAGCAATCTTCAAGAAATCTTCGAAATCAAACTTGACTAAGAACAGCTTCTGGAAAGTCCAAGTCAGCTTGCTGTTTTGATTCTGGCGAGTTCATGTCAGCTTGCTGTTTTGGTTCTGGCAAGTTCAAATTAGCTTGCTGCTTTGGTTCTGGCGAGCTGAACAGATAGATAGCTTTAAATCTTTGCCTTTCCATATCATCAACCAAGTTACCTGAGAGTATACTTATACATAGCAAGCACATATATATGCATATGATACATCAAGTGATTCAATCATATAATGGTAAGCTAAATATAGTAAAACTAGTACAAGATAAACAATCAGCTTGCTGTATATAACATCAAAATCCACTAGGGTAACAATCTCCCCCTTTTTGATGATTATATACCAATATGTGATTGAGCTAAAAGCTCCCCCTTAATCATTGATCAATACTTCCTGCAAAACAAGATTAGATAGATAAACATGAAGTATTACGATACAACCTTTGTATTCATCATCAAAACAACACGGTAACATTCTCCCCCTTTTTGATGATGACATACTAGAATACATCGGAGAGACTATGTTGCTCCCCCTAAAACAATGCTCCCCCTGATTAACATAATATCTCATCATATAATCAGGTTAGCACAATTCATCATATGCAATAAGATATAAATACGACTCATCCCTGCATGAAACATTAGTTGATAAATCCAACAAATAACATTATAACCATTTTTATCCTCATGTATTCATGTTCTTCTCCCCTTATGACATCATCAGAAAAGGGTCAAGAAGATAATCATATACGAATAAAACATGTGGTAAAGCATTTAATAAGCATGAGGCTAGTTATAATTATAAAGTTGAATAAATCAAACCAGCATGCTGAAACCACATTTCCAGGATATTCATCGATAACAATTGTTCTTCTGGACTGGAAAATAGCTTGCTGATTCCAACTGATCATAATAGTATTCTTCTTTCTTGTTTCCTGCATAATACAATACATATACATATATTTGTCCCATCTATGTACTAGAGGAATCTCGTTAGTACCATAAAAATAGTATAATCATATTCAAATAAATGTACGAGGACAAATAACATACTTACTACTTGAGTACCAAAATTTTATTGGATCCACCATGGTTTGTTGATAGGACATAAAGAACATGTAGATCAGATTTCTTGATCCACTGTTGTATCACTTTTGGTGCTTGATTTGTAGTCCTTTGTGTTCTGCCAGACTGATAATGGTAAGCTGTTTGTCTTCTGTCATTTGCTTTCTGGTATGCTGACTGTTGTCTGACTGATCCATTCTGGTAAGCTGTTTGTCTTCTGCTATTTGCATTCTGGTATGTTGTTTGTCTCCTGTCTGGTCCATTCTGGTAAGCTGTTTTCTTCTTATGATATACTTGAACCACACAATTCTTTTCCAGATGACCTTTTCCACCACATTTCTTGCATGTCTTCCAAGGCATAGCATAATTGTAGGGAATGCCATTCCTTCCATCATATTTGAGCACATTATCTTTCTTGTTGAAGTTTAGACCAACACCTTCTCTGACCAAAGGTACATTTGCCTTCTTCATCATTGTTTTTAAAGTGTCTTCACCTTGAACAAAAGTTTCCATGCCCTTCTTGAGATCTTTAACTTCTGTTTCTAGGAGGGTGATCACTTCAGCTTGCTGTTTGATGAGTTTAGCTTGCTGGACTCTCTTTTCAGCAGTTTTTGAGGATTCGGCTTGACTAGATTCCTTCATTTTGTATGATTCCAATGCTTTAGCTTTAGTTTTGACATCAGACCTTAGCTCTTTGATTTCTTCAGTCAAGGTCTTGTTTCTCTTTTCAAGTAACTTGACATTAGCCTCTAAATGTCTGTTCTTAGTATTTAGTTCCTTGATCTCTGTAGCTTTACTGAATGAAGTTGAATCCCATTCTTCCATTTTTGGCAACAGATCTTTTACCATTTTGGATAGATAGTCGTTCTTATCAATCAGCTTGCTGATTTCAGCCTTTAATGCCAAATGTTCCTCAATGGTTACACTTTTTGATTCCTGCATTGTTAGTGATTCCATAATAATATTTTCAGAAGATTTCCAGGAGTGAAAAGAGTTTACCTCACTAGAATCTGATTCTGAATCAGACACATCACTATTTACAAGAACTTCTTTCGTGTTTCCTATATCATCAATGCCAACAAATGCAGAGTTTATTATCTCTTCACTTGGGACTTCACTAGAAATAGCTTTTTCATCATTCGAAGTCAATTGAGCCTTTGACTTCCTTTTATCTTTCAAATCAGCACGCTGTTTTGTTGTTGTAGCTTTATAATGCATTTTTAAGGTATCCCATATGTCTTTTGCTGTGCTGCATGAAGAGACCTTATCAAAATCTGACTCTGAAAGACCACATATTAATGTGTACTTTGCTCTTCCATTATAGCCTGATTTTATCAATTCTGAATCTGAGAGATCATCAATGTCTTTTGGCTTGCCATCTTTGTCCGGAAAAGTGAATGGACCCTTTTTAACGACTCTCCATTCAATTGCATCATCTCTGTTGAGAAGCACCTTCATTTTCTGTTTCCAAGCATCATAATTTTCAATCCCATTGAGAAGTGGTGGCATCTCTAAATAATCTCCTTCTGCATAAGCGGGTGCCATAGGATCTGTACTTTCCTGTTACAGAAATGTTAGTACACCAAAGCTCTGATACCAAATGAAAATGCACACCTAGAGGGGGGTGAATAGGTGTAAATGGCTAACTATGTTTAACTAAAACCAATTTTAAAAATTACCAGAAACAGCTTACTGATTTCGTTTTATGCAGAGACAAATGGTATGCTGAATGCACAGATAATCAGTACAGTAAAGTGCAGAAATAGTAAGCCAGATGCAAACAGTAAGTAAAGAGCAGAAAATAAAGAACACAAGAAACTTTTAGCCAGGTTCGACCCCTAATCCCTATGGTCTACGTCCTGGTCCCTTACCAACTTGGTAAGAGAATATATTATTGATCAACGAAATAAACCAATTACAAGATACAATAATATATCTCCCTTTTAACCCAGCTGCTGACAAATGGCTTGCTGAACACCTGTTTCTGAACTTGCTCTCTAAGCTATACTTCCCAAGTATACTTCTCTAGCAACGTCCACCAAACCCTTGTTCCCTAGCCAATATGCCCAGCAACTCAACCTTACCAATCCTGCTGACAAATGGCTTGCTGTTTGCTGTGCTGAACCAACTCTCTAAGCAATACTTCCAAAGTATCCTTCTCTAGTCTAGTTCGACCCACCCAAAACCTTAAGCCAAACTTGTACAGCAAGTATTCAATACAAATTGAACAATACAATCCAAAATAAGATGTTCGAGTATTACAACTCAAGCTATAAACTCTCTTATATAATATAAGTGTATATAACAATAAAGCTCAGAGTTTATAAGAATGGTGTTTGAGAGAGAAGATAGAAACGTGTATAAGCAAGTCTCAAACTTGTAGTTGTGTTTTTCTTCGTACCTTACAAGAAAGGTTGTAAGTGAATATATATGAAAAACAAACAAACGGCTAGTTGAAGATTTGATATATCAAAAAGATTTGATTACATAAAACACTCTCCAACAGCTATATTAGTTAGAGGTTTTGAATATAAAGCGTTTGAAATGATTTTAATCTCCAACAAACTCATTTTGATATATATACCATAGTATATATATGATAAAATCAATTTCCAACAGCTATAAAAAGATATGAACGAATCTGGGATGTTATGGAATGTTTAGATAAGTAAAAGATTGAGTAAAATCTGTTTTGAAAGGATAAGGAAAGATAAATCACAATCCCACTAAATAAAGAACAGATTTTCGAAAAAGATTTGAGCTCTATTAATTATATATACTATATATTATATAATAGAGTCCTTACATATTTAATCCTAGCCAATCTCTGATCTTTAAGCAATCTTCAAGAAATCTTCGAAATCAAACTTGACTAAGAACAGCTTCTGGAAAGTCCAAGTCAGCTTGCTGTTTTGATTCTGGCGAGTTCATGTCAGCTTGCTGTTTTGGTTCTGGCAAGTTCAAATCAGCTTGCTGCTTTGGTTCTGGCGAGCTGAACAGATAGATAGCTTTAAATCTTTGCCTTTCCATATCATCAACCAAGTTACCTGAGAGTATACTTATACATAGCAAGCACATATATATGCATATGATACATCAAGTGATTCAATCATATAATGGTAAGCTAAATATAGTAAAACTAGTACAAGATAAACAATCAGCTTGCTGTATATAACATCAAAATCCACTAGGGTAACAATCTCCCCCTTTTTGATGATTATATACCAATATGTGATTGAGCTAAAAGCTCCCCCTTAATCATTGATCGATACTTCCTGCAAAACAAGATTAGATAGATAAACATGAAGTATTACGATACAACCTTTGTATTCATCATCAAAACAACACGGTAACATATATATCATCTTTACAATTTTATTTAGTGAAGTCTGTTTTATAATGACATTTCTTGCGCTGTAATTGATACGTCGAGTTACATTGCTAAATCTTGTAATTTGAATAGAGGGATACCATTGAAGCTGCACCTAGTTTTGCTCATAGGAATGGACTTCCTGTTCGACTGGAAGAGCAGATGCTTTCACATTTACAGTTAAAATTTAGGACAGACTCTGAGGGGCTGCGGCAACATGAGGCCTTGATACTCTCCCAAAAGCCATCCGCTCAAGCATTTTACATTTCCTCTTCTAATCTCTTGTGGATAAGGTTGACTTGTTTCGAGGGGTGTCTAACGATCTGCTCTTTCAGCTGGTAAGTCTATTTTATACAATCTTTTAATATGTTTGTTTGTTTGTGTCCCCCCCTTATAAATGCCACGTCAATGGTCTGCAGGTTTCAGAGATGAAAGCTGAATACTTTCCACCCAAGGAGGATGTCATTTTGCAAAATGAAGCACCCACAGACTTCTACATACTTGTTACAGGAGCAGTTGTCAGTTCCTACCCTCTTTTCTTTAATATTTCATCCTTGGTACTTAAAACAACTTATTCTAGTGTTTGACAAACAATGATATCTGACTCTAGTTTTATTTTTACAGGATCTACTAGTTCTTCAAAATGGCGTTGAACAGGCAAGCATACTTTAATGTCATGACATGTTTTCTAGTACACACTTCTTGCATTATGGTGTTAACTAACATGATGAAGTTAACAACTCAATATAGGTCGTTAGTGAGGAAAAAAGTGGTGACCTTTGTGGTGAGATTGGTGTACTTTGTAATAGGCCTCAACTCTTCACAGCACGTACCAAAAGATTGAGCCAGCTTTTACGTTTGAATCGCACGACATTTTTTAATATCATTCAGGCCAATATTGGTGATGGGACGATCATCATGAATAATCTCCTTGAGGTATGTATGTAAAATTGAAATAAAACCTTTTGTTTACGACACATCACTTCCCCTCTTGTAAGATTTGTTAAAACTGCTAACTTCATTTTGTTTTATTGGTGGCTGCAGCATCTGAAAGAGCAAAATGTCAGAAACAATAAACATTGGTAACAGATGGGAAAAACCATGATGTACGACAGGAATTGAAAGACAGAACTATGAAATAAAGGAGTAAAAGCTTTCTCAATGACTATGCATTAATATCAAGTATTCTTTCTGGGATTTGGAAACCTTTGAGCTTATTGGATCTTCACGACCAGAGGTATAATGTAGTGATTTTTCCACCTAGACATGACTAACTTTCCTGAATGGTAGACATTTAATAGATGTACTTTTAAAGCTCTGTGTTGTATATTGTGCTTGTGAAAAGGAAACTGCATGTGTTAAGACAATGTTGCTAGGATACTTTTGAACACTATCGAATCATTAAACTGTAAGTGTCAACTTATCTCTAAATGCTACCCTACCATGCGTTGTCCATAAGTGAAACTTTTTTTTTGTGAAGAATATGTTGGTTTCCGCTAGTAATCCTGATTTGTATAGGATCTATAATGCACATGGTGTTACAATGTAATTCCTTTTCTCGTCAGACCACTTGTAAAATATCAAATGCGCATGTGGAAAAGTTACCACCTCCGTCTTTAAGTGTTCTTGGTATGTGACTTAGTTGTTTTGTTGGTGATCAGGTCTGTGTTCTGCCTAAGTCCAGCTGGTGACACTCCATCATCTGCTCGGTTATTTGATGCTATAGTCAGTGGATGCATTCCTGTTATCATAAGAGATGAATTAGAATTTAGAACTTCCTTTTGAAGGGATACTTGATTATTCTAAGGTATGGAACTATTTTGTTACTGCTCTTTTCTTTTGTTTCTTTTCTTTTGTGTAGTGTGATGGACAAACCTCTTTCCTATTTCAGAATTAATATAGCTTGCTGTGTTGAGTGAATGATGATATATTTATACATTATGTGCTTTGCCTGATTTCAGAATTGGAGAAGCATATTCCGGATTTCAGAATTGGATCCGATCATATTGATCTGACTGCTGCAGCTGCAGCTGGTTTGACAGTTGGTATAAATTATGGTTCATTTATTAATTAACTTCTGGAAAAGATTTATGAGTATATATTCTCAATTTTTTGCTAGAGGTTATGCAACCTAGTCATAATTTGTATCTTTTGGGACAAATAGGCAACTATAGAATACTACATTTTTTCAATGAAGATGACGGCTATTACTATTACTGATTAACGTTTGTTGATGTGATTTTCCAGGTGATTGCAGGGATCAGAAAACTTTAGAAAGGCTTCGGGCTGAACGACTAGAAAAGATTAATGAACTTCAAGAAAAGACTAATTATTATACTACGCAACAACTTATTCAGGTAATGACCATCTTGTGTTGACTTTTATACATGGTCATAAAGCTTTGCAAGCTTACTTATTTTGTTAGTTTATAGAAGCTAAATGCCTGATGGCAGGCCACATAAGTTGAAAACAGTAGACTTAATTTGTGGTACCTTCAAAGGATGATGTATAATTGTAGAAAATAAAAGAGCCAAGTGCTTCACTGTTTTCCAGCAAAGATGTTAAAATTGACTGTATGCACCATTGTTTCCAAATTTAGGCGCATAGTTTGGCTGTTAAATTGTTTTGTAAGTCACTGAAATTTAAAAGGCACTCTTTCTGATTCTTAGGACAAACAAATAGATCTATTTTTTCGAGCAAGAATATGTTAGTATATGTTTCAAAGCTCGGCCAAAGTCATATTTTAACTGTAGCATTTTTTTTACTCAATTTAAATAATGAGGAAATACATGCATTAATATCTGAGAAAATATTGTGTAAACCGCAATTTGTTTTTTCAGAGATACGATCCTGACCCAGCAGCAAAGGCAGCTGCTGCAACTATTCTTGCGTCCAAGTTGGGTGTAGAATCTGGACTGAAACTATATATGGGAGATGACTCAAAGTTCAATCCCTCTACGGGGAAGAGCAATGATGTTGAGCATGTGCAATCTAGTGGTCTAAGAAATCGCAAGCAACCCCTCTCTAGATCCAGTAGCAGTTCAAGTGCTGTTATGCATCAGTTAGAAGGGGAAATGCTGAAGTTTCATATGTAAACAATAGTTGATAGTTTCAGATGTATGGTTTTGATTGGTTATGTAAGAATGCTTGATATTTATGTTGGTTAATATATGTGTTTGTTTAGTTCTTATTTGGTATTGTTTTAGTTTGGTTATTGGTGTACACAAATATTGCTAGAAATTATGTATATGAAGGTCCCATGTGTGGCCTTGCACATCGTTTCTCTTAAAAAAAACTGATATATTAGAAGTCTTAAACATCGACTGAAAACGATGTCTGAGGGACCTCAGACATCGATTTTAAAAATAGGTAACCAATGCAATAGATATCTTCAGCATCGTCTAAAACCGATGTCTATGATCACATTATACATCAGTTTTCTTTATATTTACCGATGTTAATAAAGGATTAGACATCAATATTTGGAAAAAAACAGATGTCTATGTCGAATTATTCTATGTTTGCTATATGTTAAATAACATCTAAGACCTCTAATATAACAATTCAAAAGTTAACCTCATGCAGTTAACCCAAGAAGACAGTTCATAAACATCAGAAATATGTTTAAAACTGATGTATTATACGCTATAAGACATCGGCCAGAAACCGATGTCTAAACGTTCAGACTTTAGACATCACCGACAAAGACATCGGTCTGAATTTTTCAAAGACATCGGCCAGAAACCGATGTCTATTAGCATTTTTTTAGTAGTGTACTCTGGAGGAAAGAAGTTGAACAGACTTAGCCAGGCTATCTTCTTTGAGAAGTTTGCTAGTAAGCACCTTCTGAGTGGTAGTAGGAGCTAGTGCCTCAATCCTGGCATCTAGTTTTATCTTCATATCTCTAATTGCAGTTTTGACCTCCTCCTGTTGTGTTCTTTGAATAACTGTTTGCATCTTTTGCAATTTCAGTGAGGCCATAACCTGCTCAAGAACAGTCTTTCTCTGTGGTTCTGCAGTTTGGTGCTCAGCCTTAGCAGAGTGATATTGTTTCATGATTTCCACATTGAGATCCCAAAGTTCAGTGGCATTTGTAAACATCCATTCTGGAGTTTCTTCTTCATTGATTTCTTCACCATCTGAACTTTGACTGTCATCACTGCCAAAATCTTCACTTCCAGCACTTGGAGACAGGGTTTGAAAAGCTTCTTTTGCTCTTTGAAGAGATTCTGAGGTGTGCACTAGTTGCATTGCCTCCTCTGCCTCCACATTGCCCTGTTGTGCCATGATTTGATAGGCAGGGACAGGATGAGTAAAGGTTTCAGGATCCAAAGAGATGGAGTCAATAATTGACTGATATTCTTGTCGAAATTCCATCTCTTTGGAAGCTTCATTAACCTCCATTAACTCACTTGCAATGGCTGAATCTTCCTGCCTTATTTCTCCTGTAGTCCCTTTTCTCCTCTCATCTCTCTTTTCTTGCATCAGGGACTCCCCCTGGCTCACACCTCTCACACCCTCACCTTCACCTACTAAGGTGGAACTCTCTTGCTCTCCTTTTGCCTGACCGGAAGAAATGGTCAGCCTCTCATTATTTTTCTCTCCTTTTGCCTGCTCACAAGGCAGCCTCTCACTCCCTTCCCTCATTCCTAAAAGTGTTTCAACTACTACAAACTCCTCCACAGTTGACATGGGAATGTCACATTTTGCAGTGGTAGAGAGAGTTGTCAACGGATAAAGTGTATCCGTTGATGTAGTAGTTATTGCTGTCAACGGATAATTAGTTGTAGACACATCCGTTGATGGAGAAACACCTGTCAATTGATGAAGGATATCCGTTGATGAAGGAAAAAGAGTATTCGTTGAAGTGAAAACCAACACTGAATCTGTGGTGATTGATTTTAAGGAAGAGGCCACAGATAGTGTTGTGAATTCAGGAATGGAAGATTGATGGCCCAACAAATCATCTAAAAGATGATGACCACCAATTGTTGAGTGGGGCTTCTCCAAGAATTTTAAAGATGGAGAATCAGGAATTGATGTGGATATCATATCCACATCCAGAGATGGAGTTGGTGATGGTGGATTAAAATGTGTATCGATTTGAAGGTTAAGATCAAGGGGCTGTGACTTCACATTTATTGAAGTCACATCAAACTGAATTTGAGAAGGTACAGTTTGCTGTACTGTGTGTGCACCCTGTGATTCCCCAATGGTTTTGGACTTTACTCTTCCACCATAGGTTTTTGAGTGAGAGCGATCTGTGTCTCTTGCCCTTTTGTGCAGTGTTCCTGGAATGGAACTAAAATCAGTAGTCACACCCTGTTGAGAGGATGTTACTAGAATTTGTCTTGAAGGTTCATTAACAGTCTTTTGAGAGACTGAAATGTTGGTTGCACCTGCCTCACCTTCCTTATCCTTAGGGCTTCTTTGATGTTCACCCTGTCCCTCACCACTCACTACCACCTTCACACTCCCCTCAAGAGTTTTGGTAGTTTTTGCAACAGGTGTCTTTTGAGAGACACCTGAGGTTTGTCTTTTAGATTATGGTTTTGAGACTTTGGATTTAGTCACTTGGGTAGGAGCCTGTTTAGTCACAACTACAGACTCCTTTGTGACAGTGGAAGGCAAAGAAATTTGGGTAGAGATAGGAGTAATAAGAACTACCTGAACAATTGGTGGATAAACCAGTTGCACTCCTGCATTCAGATTCATTCGAATCAAGTCACTGAGGACTCTCTTCTCCTGTACAAAACAACTGAACTTGCTATCCTGGTTAGAGAGGGATAGCTCATTCTCTGACATATGCAGGCCTAAAAGCATAAAAATCTAGCAAAGTAGATATTTTTGCCCCTAGTTTCTTTGTTACCTAATTTAGCTGCTATTTCATACATCACTAGTGTGCCAAAATTGAAGTATTTATCAGTTAAGAGCATACAAAGCATCACTAGCATGGTTTTAGTAACAGCATCAAAATTACTAATTTTACCAGAAAAAGTTTTAATGAAAGCATCACATAGATAACTCCATTCTTTAACCATACCCTTCCTAACAATTTTGCCTAAATTGTCAGTACTAAAAGCATATCCACTTGAGTTTAGCATGGTAACTATTTCAGCATCGGTTGGAAATGATGTACAATTATTTTCAGGTAATTTTAAACATGCAGTAAAGACATCAGAATTAGCCACATAATTTTTACCCTTAAGAGAAAAAGAGATAGTTTCATCATTACCATTAAATTCAGCCGATGTCCACATTTCCTCAATTACTTCATGAATGAGGGGTGTGGTGGTAGTCATAGCATATGACAGTTTGCATTTCTTCACGAAATTCATCATGATGTGATATACTTCTGGAGTGTTCGCTGTGTCAACAAAGGCTGCGAAATTGTTCTTCTCATAGGTAAACCCAGTGGAAGACATCATCTTGACAATAGGCGCCATTGAAGTGTTTGAACTTTTGTTGCAGAGAGAGTTTTAGTGAAGAAGATGCAGTTAACTTATGAGATTCTTGAAAATGAATAAAGGTGAGATGTGAGAGCACAAGACAGCCTTTTATATTTTCCAAGAATTAAAAATGAAATAATTAAAAGTAATTACCCCATTGGACAAAAGTAACTGTCAGATAATAAATGAAAAGAAAAGAAGTACAGCCGTGACTAATTATACACGTTTACCAACGGCTATATAAAAAAAATATGTATATCAACGGATAAAGATTGGACGGTTGAGAAAACAGTTTATCCATCGATGACGTGGACAACCTGTTATCCGTTGACATACGAAAATCTAGTAATGTGTTTATACTACCAATGGATAAAAGGGTACCCGTAGGGTACCCGTTGATAAGCAAATTTTGCCTTAAACAAAATTTCTGCTAAGAGTTTTTCTGAGAGTTTTTAATTCTAAAGTAAACCAAAACACATTTCTAGCTGCAATACAGTATGATTAGATATCACTAGGAATTATGAAAAATTAAGCATACCTAGTTCACCTACCAACCTTGTGAATGAGGATTCATCAAGAGTCTTGGTGAAGATATCTGCAAGCTGCATTTCACTTGGCACAAAGTGCATTTCTACTGTACCATTCATCACATGCTCTCTAATGAAGTGGTATTTGATGTCAATATGCTTGGTTCTCGAATGTTGCACTGGATTCTCTGTGATGGCAATAGCACTAGTGTTGTCACAGAAAATTGGAATCTTCTCAATTTTTAGACCATAGTCAATAAGTTGATTTTTCATCCAAAGAATCTGTGCACAACAACTTCCAGCAGCAATGTACTCAGCTTCAGCTGTAGAAGTGGAGACTGAGTTCTGTTTCTTACTGAACCATGACACAAGCCTGTTCCCTAGAAATTGACAGGAGCCTGTAGTACTTTTCCTATCAATTCTGCAACCTGCATAGTCTGCATCTGAATAGCCAATTAGATCAAAACCAGAATCTCTTGGGTACCAAATGCCAAGGTTTGGTGTTCCCTTGAGATACCTGAAAATTCTCTTAATAGCAATTAAATGAGACTCTCTAGGGTCAGCTTGAAATCTAGCACACAGACAAGTGGAAAACATTATATCAGGTCTACTAGCTGTTAGATATAGAAGTGAGCCTACCATGCCTCTATAGCTTGAGATGTCCACAGATTTTTCCTTAGTATTCAACTCAAGCTTAGTTGCAGTGGCCATAGGTGTTTTTGCAGAGGCACAATCCATTAAGTCAAATTTCTTTAAGAGATCATAAATATATTTTGTTTGACTTATGAAAATTCCCTCATTAACTTGTTTTACTTGTAAACCAAGAAAGTAAGTTAATTCACCCATCATGCTCATTTCATACCTACTTTGCATAAGTTTGGCAAACCTTTTGCAAAGCTTCTCATCTGTAGACCCAAAAATAATATCATCTACATTGATTTGAACAAGTATTGAAGAACCATTGACATTTCTATGAAATAAGGTTTTATCTATTGTACCTCTAGTGAAGTGATTCTCCAAAAGAAATTGAGATAAAGTGTCATACCAGGCTCTTGGTGCTTGCTTCAAACCATAAAGTGCTTTCAAGAGAAGATATACATATTTTGGAAATTCTGGATCTTCAAAGCCAGGAGGTTGATGGACATATACCTCTTCTTCCAGTTCCCCATTTAGAAAGGCACTTTTGACATCCATCTGATAGACTTTGAAATTGGCATTTGCTGCATAGGCTAGGAAAATTCTAATTGCCTCAAGTCTTGCCACTGGTGCAAAAGTTTCATCAAAATCTATTCCCTCTTCTTGAGAATAGCCCTTTGCCACTAATCTAGCTTTATTCCTCACAATTATGCCATTTTCATCAGTCTTATTCTTGAGAACCCATTTGGTACCTATGATACCTCTATCATCAGGTTTGGGCACAAGCTTCCATACTTTATTTCTCTCAAATTGGTTTAGCTCTTCTTGCATTGCTAAGACCCAATCTGGATCTAGAAGGGCATCTTCCACTTTCTTAGGTTCCTCTTGAGACAGGAAACTACTGTATAGACAATCTTCTTGTGTGGCCCTCCTAGTTTGGACTCTTGAGTTTGAGTCACCAATGATTAACTCAAAAGGATGATCTCTGGTCCATTTTCTTGAAGGTGGAAGGTTTGATCTAGATGAGGTTACTTCATCTGAGTGAGCATGATCTTGTTGATTGGATATTGAGTTTTGACTTTGAGAAACTCCCCCTGAGTTTGTTGTCCTTGAGGAGTTATGAAGTTGACTATCAACAGATGCATCATTTTGTCTATCAACGGATGCTCCATTTTGCCTGTCGACGGATACATGAGAATGCTTGTCAACGGATGCATCTGATGCTCTAGTATGACTGTCAACGGATGCTTCATTTCCAGTATTAGCATCACTTCTAGTTGGACCAACAACTCTAGGTGAATTTCCAAGTTCATGATCTTCATTTTCCTCATCATCATCAATGTACATTCTTCCTTCTACCTCATTTTCAAATCTCAACTTTTCATGGAAGCCTTCATCATTTAGACCTAGAATCTTTTGATCATCAAACACAACATGTACAGATTCCATAACAATGTTGGTTCTTAGATTGTAGACTTTATAGGCTTTCCCTGCTGCATATCCAACAAAGATAGCTTCATCTGCCTTTGCTTCAAATTTGCCAAAGTTATCTCCATGATTTCTTAGCACAAAACACTTACATCCAAAGACATGAAGAAAAGCTAATGTTGGTTTCTTGTTGGTGAATAACTGATAAGGAGTCATTCCTCTAGCTTGATTGATCAAGGAAATATTCTGAGTGAAGCAGGCAGTGTTGACAGCTTCAGCCCAGAAATATGTTGGCAATCTTGATTCACTTAACATTGTTCTAGCTGCTTCAATGAGAGTTCTGTTTTTCCTTTCAACAGCCCCATTTTGTTGAGGTGTTCTAGCAGCAGAAAACTCATGGACAATTCCATTCTCTTCACAGAAAATCTTCATTGTGGAATTTTTTAATTCAGTGCCATTGTCACTCCTGATTCTTTGTACTTTTACTTTAGAACCATTGTTTACTAGTCTGAGATGATTGATGATGATTTCACTTGCACAATCTTTGGAGTGCAGGAAGAAGGTCCATGAAAACTTAGAAAAATCATCCACAATCACCAGGCAGTATTTCTTCTTTGAAATGGACATGACATTTACTGGACCAAATAAGTCCATATGCAGCAATTGAAGGGGCTTAACAATGGATGACTCTGTCTTGCTCTTGAAAGATGATTTCTTTTGCTTCCCTAGTTGGCAGGCATCACACAATCCATCCTTGATGAACTCCAATTGAGGGATTCCTCTAGCAAGATCCTTTCTTACCAAATCATTCATAACTTTAAAATTCAAATGAGACAGCTTTTTATGCCATAGCCAACTCTCATCCTTGCTTGCTTTGCTGAAGAGACAAGTAATGGATTCTGAGCATACTGAGTTGAAATCAGCTATGTAAACATTTCCTTTTCTAAAGCCTGTCAGAACCACATTGTTGTTTTCCTTGGTAGAAACAACACAGGCTTCTTTAGTGAACTTTACTTCATAGTCTTTGTCACAAATCTGACTGACACTCAGCAAATTGTGCTTCAAACCTTCAACTAAAGCCACTTCTTCAATGATGACATTGTCCTTTGTAATCAAGCCATATCCCTTAGTATATCCTTTACTATCATCTCCAAAGGTAATTCTAGGGCCAGCTTCCTCCTTGAACTCTGTGAGCAGGGTTGAATCTCCTGTCATATGCCTAGAACATCCACTGTCTAGGTACCATAGATTCCTCTTATTTCCCTGCACACATTCCAAAATACAAATCAAGTTGATTTTGGTACCCAAGTTTCCTTGGGTCCTTTCTTGTTAGCCTTTGGTTTTACACTCTTAGCAATCTTCACTTTGGGTGTAGATGCTTGAGTGATAGGTTTTGACAGATGCTCATTTGCATAAATATTTGATGCATGCATTTGTGGAAAATTGGCATACATATTATCCATGCTAGGAATGCTCCATGACATTTGTGGCATATTCACAGATTGAAAATAAGGATTAGGCACATATGGCATGTTCACATATGAATTTGAAAAACTAGCATTCTGATACAAACCAGGCATTGCAGGCATACTTGGCATAGATTGAGGTACATGAACAGGAGTCCTTTTAACAGACTTGCAATTAGAAGATAGGTGATTGACACTATTGCAATTACCACAAGTTTTCCTAGGAGCAAACTTGTCAGGAGAATAATTGTTTTTCTTGTTAATGCCTATCTTACCATTCCTGTTCTTTTTCTTTTTACCCTCAGTCTCTGCCTTTTCATTAACTGATTTACCAACAGCCTTTTTGTTAAGTAAATCACCTGCCTTAGCCTTCTCACTTGATTTGGCTTGGCTACTTTCACCAGAAACAAAGTTCTTGGCTACTGGACCATACTGATTATTCAGTTTCTTGAGTTCCTTCTTACTAACAGACTTTTTGCTAGTCGACGGATACCTCTCATCCATTGATGGTTCATCTGTCAACGGATGATCACTATCCGTTGATTCACAATTAGTCTCTAGATCCTCAAGGCAAGGTTCTAGCTCCTTTTTCTTTTGAGTCCAGGTATCCCTCACAAATGATTCTATTCCCTAGACTTCTATTATGTTTTGAGAAATATTCCTACAACTTTGAAATTTAGCAATTATTCCTTGTTCCTTTTCAAGCTGGTCTCTTAAAATCAGTTCTCTTTTTAACACAGCTTCAAGTTCACTTTTAGCATTATTGCAATCAACTCTCATTTTCTCAAATTCTAGAAATTGAATTTCTAGAACTGCATTTCTATCACTTAAGAACTGATTAGTATCTTTAATCCTATTGTTCTCTTTAGTAAGTGATTTAAGAGTAACACTCAAGTGATATAGTTCAGTAGACATTTCATCTATAACACTATTGCATTCCTCTTTGGTGAGCTCAGAGAGATTAGTAGAAAATACCTGATTACTAGCTGAACTTGCTTCCTGCTCAGAATCAGCCATTAATGCAAGGTTGACAAACTCAGCATCATCATCAGAATGATTTCCATCAGCAGCCCAGTCATACTCTTGGGTCATGAATGCCTTTCCTTTCTGTCTGAGAAGATCAAAATATTTCTTCTTGTAGTCAACAGTTTCAGTTGGCTTTCCCTTGTTCTCTGATCTAGGCTTCCTGCATTCACTTATCATGTGACCATCAATTCCACAATTGTAGCATTTAATTTTGGATTTATCCACATAGTTTCTTGTAGAAAAATCCTTGTTAAATGGCTTGGCCACCCCAGAGTTTCTTCTGAATTTTAGCTTAGAGAATCTCCTAGATAGAAAGGCTAAATGCTCATCTATCTCATCCAATTCATCCTGCTGAAGGACACTCATTTCTTCAGACACCTTTTCCTTGCTTTTGCTTGATTCTGCTCTACCTTCACAAACCTCCCTGTTTGGTGTAGATTTAGCAGCTTCAGTCCTCTTCTCCTCCTTCTGCTCCAAGTTGGCAACAAGTGCAACTGACCCACTTTTCTTTTGGGCCTTCTCAATTTCTTCATCCTGCTCCATTTCTAGTTTATATGTCTTTAAAGTTCCATAGAGCCTTTTAAGAGTAAATGACTTGTACTCTTGAGTGTTTCTTAGAGAAACAGTCATAGGCTTCCACTCTTTGGGCAGTGATCTCAGAAATTTGAGATTAGAATCTTTCACTTGGTAGATTCTTCCATACAGTTTCAATCCATTCAGTAGCTTTTGAAATCTACTGAATGTATCATTCAATGTCTCTCCATTCTTGAAATGGAAGTGCTCATACTGTTGGATCAGTAGCTGCATCTTGTTTTCCCTTACCTGTTCTGTACCTTCACAAAGAGTTTGAACAATGTCCCATACTTCCTTGGTGGTAGTACAGTTGATAACATTGTCAACCATGTCTGTTTCTAAGCCATTAAACAGAATATTTGATAAGAGGATTTTATATCCACTAATTATGCACTAATTGGACCTAAATTGGTGGTTTATCCTTAAGTATGTGGTGTCTTTTAATTCATTTTTGTTGTTGTTTTAGTTTTTGTTGTGCAGAACTCGCAACTTTAGGTATTGTGGCGATAAAAGGCTAAAAACGATGGATTTCTGCCTCAATTCGGAATTTAGAGTTGCCAAGAGAGCAAGGTGGACTGACCACGAGGAAAAAGAATTATCATAAAGAAATTCTGAGTGATATATTCTTAATGCTGAAACCCCGGTTGGAATTGTTATATTTTTTTCTAAGCAAAAGGAGTCCGGTTCCATACGGCCAGAGACCGCAGCTTAGACAATAAGGATTTATTTATATTATTAAATAATTTTATTAATTTAGAAAATTATATTTATAAATATCTAATAATATTAGATATTTATTTTTATAATTTCTGGATTAAAATAATTATTTATTAATTAAAGATTATAAGCGGTTCGGGTTACAAAGCATTTTTTGCGAACGGTCTATTATAAATCAACAAAAGGCACCGCCAGTTGTGGAGAAGAAATTGGTTAAAGGCAGGATGACTTTGTTGCTGCAGCCAGAGTTGTTCAGAATTAGGCAGCCGGCCAAGATTTTCTCCATCCTATTTTGCTGTCAGCTGACTTTATTTTGGTAGATGGTGTGCTTAGTTTTAATATAAATAGGTGTGTAGTTCATAGGATGAAAGGGAGGAAAGAGCTGAGCAAAAAAATCTCTGAACAAAAATTCTATCCTGTATTCTCTAAAAAAATTCAGCATCTTCTTTTGTAATTTCAGTTTATTTTATACACTTTAAAATTCTGCAACAGTTTATTTTATACACTCTCAATTTCTGTAATTTTATTATATTTTATACACTTTAAATTCTATTTTATCGGAACTTATTTCAGTATTACTGTTGGAATAATAATCTGTTAAAACAATTGTTGATTAAACTGAATTTACGCTGGAACCAGTCAACCAGTCGCAGGGAAGGGAGGTGGCCGCCACGCGCGGCAATTTGCGTTTCAGCCAGGCGCGTGCACTCCACGCGCGGTGGAGGAGAGTAGCAGTCTGCCGACAGAATTTATAAAATGATTACAGCAGCATGTGATTGTGATTCTTTTGGTTACTTTTTGCCCGATTCTTTTATTAATTTAGCTGGCCACTTGGAGTGCTCCTCTGTTTCAACAAGTTATTTCGGTTCTACTTCTAAACTCTTGTAATTTCATATTTAATTCCTCGTAATTTTTTAATTTAGTTATTATTATTATTATTATTATTATTATCAATATTATGGTTGCAATTAATCCCATGATGACGATTCGTTTAATTATGAACTAATCGCCGTCATGGGATTCTAATGGATTTATTTACGTAATTTAGTAATTAGATGCCTTAATAATTTGTATTTCGATAAATATTCAGATTGCCTAATGTGGTTGCTTTAATTTATTAGATGCGTAGCTAACGTCTAAATTATTAATTCCTAATGAATGCGAAAGTGGATTTAGGAATTTAGAATTTGCCATGTTAGCATAGGTTCGTAATTGTCATGTACATTTACGATAAGTGGTAGGGTTTTGGATCACACCGCCCTATGTAGTCGCAATAAAGGAATTTAATCGTAAACCAGTTATGTTTTCAATTCTTATAGACATATAGGGTCTAAGCATAAAAGGTGTCTACGCGAATTCTATCTTTTTAAGTGGATGTTCGTGTAGTTTGATATGAGTTATGGCTGAAAGGCGCTTATGTTAGTTTCGTGTTCCCGACTAGCTTTCGTAAATTATCAAAATTACTTTGAATTAAGGCATCAATTCTAAATGAAATAAATAATGAAATTAGAATCCCATGTTTTTCTCACATATAAATTTTCATTTAATTAAATCAAGTAGTTTAAATTTTTTAATATTATTAATTTAATTAATCAATTAGAAAAATATAACAAAACCCCCATTTAGATTTATTCAAGCAGTTTGTTGTTTAATCATACGTCGTTGCTTAAGCATTATTTCTGAACAAACACCAAGTCTCCGTGGGATCGAATTTATTATATTACTTGTGACCGCGTACACTTGCGCAGTTAGTTTTCGAATCAACAATATTCATGGTCTTTTTATCTTTGTGGACTTCTGCAACATCCTCAGTGCTCCACTCAGAAACAGGTTTTGGAATGTAAGTGTCTGGTGCATCTGCAGCAAGACCAACTCTTGAAGCAGCCGTCATTGGAACATGAGGACCCTTCTCAATGCAATCTACAAAGCCTACATCAATAGACATGAGATGTAGACGCATTTTTACTTTCCAGTGAAAGTAATTTTCTCTATCAAGAACCGGTATCTTCACTCCATAATCCTTCTTAGACATGTTGGAAGTGTGTTGATTTTTAAACTTCAAATATATTAGAAGTTTGCTCTGATACCAATTGTTATTCCCAGATTACACACTTGTATAATTGTAGAAGGGGGGGTTGAATACAATTCTTGATAATTATAAATTTCTGATAAAAACCACAGAAATCTATAAGGAAATAATTGCTGAATAAGAAATGGTTCACAAACACATAAAAAATCAGGTGGTTAAATGTACCACCTGAGACTTTTATTTGAAGAAAACTCTGTGATACAAATGTACACAGCTTCTGTTTTTACAACTCTTTGCTTCTAAGGATATTCAAGAAACTCTAAGCAAATATGTCTGTTTTCTTAATCTCTAAAGAGTTGCTACACTTGGTTATATATCCCAAGTTTACAAGTACTACAGGAATAAGATAATATTAATCTAATTCAAGTTGACTTGCTACTCCACTCCAAATCCACATGTAGCCGAAAGGTTGTCCTTGTGAACAGATATGTCCCCTGCACCTTTCTTGTATGTACTGTGTAAATGGAATGCTTCTTTCTTCTGTGTTTCCAAAGTATGGCTGCCATACTGCTTTTTATACCCACTATCAACCCATGTGATCTGTCAATCAAACCTGTCCTTATCAACTGCTAATCCTTAGCTAGCATAGGATAAAGTGATAATGATTATCCGTTGATGTTGTGCACAGTTATCCGTTGATGGTAGTTTGAGCTGTATCCGTTGATAGAGTAGATTTGAGTTGTATCCGTTGATAGAGCCCTGTTCTTATCCGTTGATACACTTTCAGTTAGACAGAATTACATAGCATAGCTTATTTACAATTGGTTACCCTATTCTGCCTATCCATTGATGGTTAACATGACTCTGAACAAAAACACTATCAACTGATAAATAGAGATATTGCAGTATGCTACAAAACCCCATCCGTTGATGAGCTACCTGTCAACGAATATAGTTATAAAGTCTTATCCGTTGACAGTTACAAAACTTGACTTATACAATTTTGCTTGAATGTTAAGTTATCATCAACTACAACATATTCCTAACAGGGAGTTTGCAGTATCTTGCTAATGGTACTAGGCCGGATATTTCATATTCAGTGTCTAAGTTAGCAAGATATACAAGCTGTCCAAACAAGACTCATTAGGATGCTCTTGATAGAGTGCTTAGATATCTCAAAGGCACCATATATATTGGTTTGCATTACAGGAGGTTTCCTGGAGTGCTAGAGGGATATAGTGATGCAAGTTGGATAGCTAAGAAGTCTGGTTCCAATGGAGTGACTGGATACCTGTTTACCCTAGCGGGTGGAGCAGTATCTTGGAAGTCTTCTAGACAGACTATTATAACTCGGTCTACTTTTGAGGCTGAGTTGTGTGCATTAGATGCCACGGGGACTGAGGCTGAATGGTTACATGGACTTATGTCAATGTTACCTGTAGTAAGTCGTCCACTTCCTGCTTTTGCTGTTCATTGTGATAGCCGTACAACTATCGACAAGATAAACAGCAAGAAGTATAATGTGAAAACAAAAAGACATATCCATGTTAGACTAAAGTCTATAAGGGGTCTAATGTCTGACAGGATCATAGCTGTTGAGTTTATTGGAACTCAAGAAAACCTAGTTGATCCTTTGACTAAGGGACTTGAGCATGCTGTTGTCCTTAAGTCTAGGTTGGGGATGGGACTAATAGCCCATAATGATTCATCTACAGCGGGAACCCAATACACATTAGAGGAGATCCCTCGAAAGTGTATTCAATGTGGTAATAACAAGTTGTAAGGGTGAATTGGTTGTACCTTTAACTACATAGATTGATACTTACGTATCTGGAGTCTATCCCCTGTAAACCTAAAGGGTACTGTAACTGCCAGAATAGCAAGAGTTATTTGAACTCTGAATGGGGTCAAGTCATATGACGAGATGCTAGCAGTACATCTTTGGAGATGCCCAGCTAAGCGAATGTAATTGTGTGGTCGCAATTAGAGGAAAGGGTTATTCCTTGAAACATTCGACGAACAGGATCGAGACATGACCATTAACGTCTCAAAGCCGTAGATTGGCACCATAGTCTTTGACTTGTCGTCGTCTATGGAGTGTGGTTACACCAAACGGATAAAGATTCAAGGTGAAACATTCCATCTGAATCCGGTAGCCATCGAAGTAGAGGATTTAGAAGGGTTCAAACCCGGAAGGGTACCTACTCTGAAAAACAAGTCATGATGAGGATAGATATGTATTTGCATTTCTGTATGGATTCGTGGGGGATTGTTAGAAAATGGAAAGTTTGAGACATATTTATAATATGTTCTTGATGTAATTTCCGGAAACTAACAAGTGGAGTTTGTTCCTTGTAATGAGGACCTAAACTTTCATGTTTGGATCTAAGACATTTTCTTAGTGGAATCCATAAAGGAGTCACGCCACGCCGCCCGCCCGCCTCGCCACGCCACGCCACGACACGACTTGGGTCGAAGGGCGATTTGGGCGAATGTCTCCGCGTCTCGAGTACGCGAGGCGACATGGGCGAGGAATTTTATTACCTGGAATATTGATTTATTTTAACAGGTTTCAGATTTATTTGTTATAGCAGTACTGGAAATGAATGGATCAGTATTGGAAAAAATCCTGGACTGGATCAGTACTTGGAACAAGTCCTGATGGACTTAGTCAGACATCAGTTACTGATGGGCTAAATCCTGATGGACATCAGTTCCTGACGAGCACTGAATCCTGATCCTGATGGACACCAAATCCTGATGCTACTGATGATCAAATCCTGATATTGACCAATCCTCTCGAAGGTCAATACTGATGCTTCTGTAACTGAAGTAAATCCTGATGCTACTGTTGTTAATGCAATTAAATCAGAATATTTACTTTCCTTTTTTAAGGCATATCTCTTACGTTTTATTTTTGGGTATTATATATATCGAAGATATAACGTTGAGAGTAGATATACGTTAAGGAAAAAACCTTGTTAGCGATTACTCTCTGTTCTCCCTCAATACATACAGTTAGATACATAATTCTCAGGCGAACTGAGGTGCTGGTCGCTGTTGATCATTGCCGTGTCTGTGAACGGATTGGTCTGTGCTGTTTTATCCTGGAAGTAATATTGCTGCATCCCAACACAGCGTAAGTGGGGCAATATTCTCTTCAAGAACAGCCAAGTCTTCTCGAAGGGCTTGGTGACTCAGCTGTTCTTCTCTCTCTGATCAGTAGTTGCTAAATCTTCTGTGAAAGATAAGTATTCTTGCCTTTCTTGTTAAATTACAGTCTCTGATTATATTCTTGTTTTGCCTTCGTGATTTGTTTTGTTAATTGATTAATTGTCTGTTCCTGTTTTAAATATATATATATCACTGCCTCATTGTTGCTATAGTTGAATTATACCCAACACTTATAAGTTATAAGTTTAGCTAAAACTTATTTTGGCAAACATCCTCATACTTATGGGTTTATAAACCATAAGTCAACTGTAAAATGAGAAAACAAACAGGCCCATAATCCTCTCTTACGTCAATATTTTAGTGTTACGTCAATGTTTCGTGTTAAATCTATTTATATAAATTGTTGGCATGGATGATCGGGAATCAAGATTTAAAATATATTAAATATAAATTTATATTACTGTTACATGAAAACACCTTTAAACAAATAAATGATAAAATCTGGTTTATCTGTGAAATGCCCAACTTATTTGACTTAGAATTAATTTTATTGAACAAGAGTTACATTCTAACCAGTAATGTTGTAAATAAAAATATTATTTCATGTCGGCAATTCCCATATGTTTGCTATATTATTATATTTTGTAGTTGCAACTCAAATATTTTATAAGATTCACATTATTAAAAAGAAGATTTTAATAGTGATAGAAATACATGAGACATGCTCCAAACCCTAAATGAATGGTCAAACAAAACGGTTGCAGTTTGGCCTTTGGCATTAAATTAATTAAAGGATAAACACAAATAACAATAATCGTTTCTTATACTCCCTCCATCTCATTTTATGTGTTTTGTTTTATCTTTTTATAGTCAAACAAAAATTTGACCGAAAATTACATATGCTAATGCTATATAATTGAAAAAAGAAATAAAAATATATCATTGAAAAGTATTTTTAATTTATTTTAAAATTTATTTTTCAATTTTTTGAAATTTCAAGGAAATAATTTTTAGTTATCAATTAAAGTTGTGTCAATCTGACTACAAAAAAAATCAAACAAGACACATAAAATGATAGAGGGAGGGAATATTAAAATGAGATGGAGGGAATATATTACTTACCATTTTCCGTTACTTATAATTTTCACAACTTTAATATTCTTTCTCTCTCTCTAAAAGACTTGCATCAAACCTAAGAGACTAATGACGTGGGTGACTCGAGCCCTTGTGTTGCATGGAGGAGGGGTGCATATTTCTCAACTTTCTGGTTCAAGGGTTTGAAAAGACACTACAATTGGAACAGTTCCCCACGTCTTTCTGTATTTGGTGTTTTTCCTTGTTCTTTAATAATAATAATAATGTTACAATAGTAACAATACTTTACTAATTTGATCAATATTGTATTCTACAAGATTACAATATTGTTGTATTTGGCAAAAAAACAAATATTACAATACTATTATCTTAGGAGGTTTTTTTAATTTGAGTAATGTCACTTTTTACAAATATTTAGCATTTCTTACATAATGTTTTTTCTATTTCTAATATAAATCCATGGAAAGTACGTATCTTAGATGTTCAACAAATATTTATGTTTATGAAAAAATAAATATACATGATATATGTTATAGATCAAGAAATTTAGTAAATTTAAGAGAATAATAAACTAAATATAGCATGTATAATGGAATACATCAATCACTAGTTTCTTGAATTTTGTATAGACTTCTTGTACTGAATAATTATGCCAGTTAATATTCATTTTTTTTTTTGAAAACGAGTTAATATTCATTTTGTAATTGATAATGAAAATGATGTTGGTGTGTCCATTAACGTAAAAAATAATCATATTTATGCATTAATAAAATTAGCTTAAAAGTGATCCATAATTTTTTTTAATATTATATAATTTTTTTAATATTTTCAACTTAGACCTCGAGAGCAAACAGAACTACATTTGTTTTGCCCCACTTACACAACATGGTATGATTGCAAGTGGCTTACAAGAATATATCCCCAGCTACTTCCGATTAGAGATGCACAAAAAGCCCGAGTCCGAAAATCTGGCCCGGTCCGATCCGGCAAAGTCCGATCAAAGCCCGGCCCGGTCAAGCCCGGCCCGAGGGCCTTAAACGGTCCCTATATTTTTGGGCAAAGTCCGGCCCGACCCGGCCCGGCAAAAGCCCGGTATTAGCCCGGTTTTTTAAAAAGCTCGGTCTTCGGCCCGGCCCGATTAAAAGCCCGGTTCGGCCCGAAAAAGCCCGGATAAAATTCGATTATTCTAGTATACTTACATAAATATTTATGTATTTACATTTCCTACAAATATAAAAATAATTTAAGTACATATATATTTACATATTCATTATTAATAATAAGATTATTTATATGCATATATTACGATACATGAACGAAAACAAGTTAAGTACACGTGTAATCAATTAATATATCATCAAATCAAAAAGTAAATCGATAAATGTATATTTGTATCGGCAAAATAGATTGTTTAACACATGTCTGCCATTATTACATAAAAAACATTCTTATGTAACATAAAATCTCGATCCGATTTGATCCCGGAAAAATCCCGATCCGGCCCGGTCCGCTTCAGGCCCGAAAAAAGCTCATCGCGGCCCGCTTCGAGGACCTAAACGGACTCACATTTTTCACAGAAGCCCGGCCTGGCTCGGTCAAAGCCCGGGCCTTTTGTGCATTTCCAACCATTGATGGGGGTAACAATAATACATAAGTCTATTATGTTATCTAAAAATTAAGGCAATAAATTATTAAATGTATGTTTACACAATTTTAGTTATAACATGTTCTTTTGAAATTCCTTCTGAGAACACAATTAACATGATAAAATTTTATATAATTTTTATAAATTTTTGAAAATTTAGTTGTAGAACTTTATAATTCATATATTTGGTTTCAAAATTCAAGTATACAAATTTTAAGTAATATTAAAATCATGATATAAATATATTATTAGATCATTGTGTAAAACCGCAGAATGTTGTTAAAAACAATAAGTTCAGTTGTAAAATTTTACAAAAAAAAAAAAACAAGTTCAATTATACAACTTTTAAATTCATGTGCATAACTTTGAAATATTTTTACTACGTAACAAAATAGGTTCTGCAACAAAACTCTATTGTCTCGGTAATTATATTTTTGTAAAATAAGTTTAATAAAATAAATTAAAAATTTTAAAGAAAGTAAATTTAAAACAATTGACCAAAAATTATGTGAGATAAAAAATATTAATAAAAATAAAAATAATTAATAAATAAATTATTGATTAAATTTCTTTATTTCAAGTAATTGAACTAAATATGTACTTTTTATTTTTCACAATATCCTTATAAAAATTTTGTATTTAAAAATGAATTTGAATAGTTGATTTAGAAGTGATTCAATGATTAATAATAATTCTTCAATTCTTTTTTAATATTTGGTTCTTTATTTATTCAAACATAGTAAATATATATGCAACACTATTCTAATTCTATAAATTTGATCGGAATTTCTGCCTATATAGCATCTCCAATGGTAAAACATGTTAGTTAAATTCATCTATGTGTCATCTATGTGGCACATTTTAGATATTAGGTAAAAATTCAATACTCCAACCATTATTCATTAGCAAAAAAATATAGATAACTAAAATTGGGCTAGCTACATTTGTAAAACTTCTAAATCTATTAGGTATAATTTTAGATAATATAATTATACATAATACCATTGGAGTAAACCTAGAATCTCTTAGCTATAATTTTAGATAATTATCAATATATTATATTATAGCTAACAAATATACATAACACCCTGCTCTTAGAGCATCTTTAAGGAATGCAACTGTTAGCAATATTTTCTAGCTCGCACATAATTTTACCTAATATCTAGAAAATGGGCCTCCAAAGGAGCCCATCAGTCAGCAAAAAATTTTAGATGACACGGATATGTCATCTGTTGATTAATCATCTGTCATCTAAAAATATCCACGTCACCTCTTGCTTGATTACTTCCCGCTATTTCATTTGGCTGTTGATTTATCTATAAAAAAAATTATATTTTGATGAGAAAATAATTGATATGTTATTTTTTACTAACAAAATATGAAATTTTTATTTTTAAAATATTTTTAGAAAATTGGGAATGAAATTAAATTTAAAAAAATGTACAATTTGTATTATAAATAAAACTACTTTAATTAATTAAATAACATTTGTATATATAAAACCTTTATTTGACTGAATTTGACAATAGTAAAATAGCATATTTTCAAATAATAAAATATTTAAATTAATTAAATAACATATATATTAATGTAAAAAAATTATTTTTGAGTTTTATCCCAAATAAATAACTACTATTTGAAAATATGGCTGTTAGGATTTCAAAAATAATAAAGTAACAGATTTTTAAATATAGCCAACGTTTATAGCTAACACCGCGGACACAAGTTTACAGGTTCAACAAATTTAACTTAATCATCATCTATTTTTCTGATTTTAGCTAACAGTTATAACTATCTCGCTCTTAGAGCATCTCCCATATAATAGCTAATAGCCATTGTTTTTGCATACTGTGAGGTAAATTTTTAGATAACAAGATACATATCTTCTATATTTGAAGTATATCCAAAAATTATACATAACATCTAAAAATATCATATCCACTTATATTGTGACACATCATCAATTTAGTTTAATCTTATATATATTAATTAATTTAAATAATAATAAAATATTATTTTTGAAATATAGCTAACATCATTAGAGTACAATTCCTTACGGTTCAGTAAATTTTACAAAACCATTATTTATATTACTAGCTTAAAACCCGTGCGATGCACGGATATTCTTTAATATAACAGAATTTTTTTTAATTTCAATTAAAAATTTTAAGACATAAATTTTCTTGGCTTAAAATTTTAAAAAATATGATCTGATATAATTATATATATATATATTGTCCGTGATTTTTTTGGAAAATGATGGATTTTAGTTTGAAAATATTGAAAAGATGAAATATTTTAGCTGAAAAACGTAATCGATTAGTTATTAGTTATTATATTGTTATTATTTTATTGTACTTAAATAAAGCAAACCAGATAGGTTTTTCTAAAAAAAATTAAAATGTAATGTATTTTAGCTGAAAAAAGCAATTGGTTAATTATTAGTGATTATAATATTTTATTAAACATAATTGCTCATAGTTTTTTTAGAAAAGAAAAATTTTTAGCTAGATAAACTGTAATTTATGTTAAAAGAAATAGGAGAAATTTTGGTTAGATAAAATGTAAAAGATATTCTATTTTAAATGAAAAAAGAAATTATTTAGTTATTGAAAAATAAAAAAAGTTATATGTTTAAACTGAAAAGGAAATTGATTAATAAATGAGAAATTTTAGTTAGATAAAATATAAAAGATTTTGTATTTTACTTGGAAAAGAAAATTATTTAATTCTTGAAAATATAAAAGATAATATGTGTAACATGAAAAAGTAAATTGATTAGTTAGTAAATCTGTAATTGAGTAAGGGTAATTAGGTAAATTCAACAGTACCGTTGAACCAAACTTTTAATGTTTCGGCTTTTATAATATAGTATAGATTTAGCTAACTATTTTTGGAGAAGCTCTTATAAACTTAACTTGCAGCCACGCTTAATATGGCAACTACAACTACTAAATAGTGTGAACATGCATTACGCACAATAATTATGTAGTATGTGAAAATTATATTTATTAATGTTAGAGTAAAGTTGAGAATTTGTGATTGAAATTAATTTCATTTAATATTTTGGTGATTGAAATTTTAAATTTGTAATATGATGATGAAATATTGTATTTATATTTTGAAAAGGTGATTAAAAGTAACTTTTTTAAAGAAAAAAACTCATTACTTTTTTAAAAAAGTTGACCCTACGATTTTTTTATTTTTAAAAATAAAAATAATGTCAACCATTTTTTTAAGGAAAAATTAACTTTTTCTCCAAAAAATCATTTTTTAAAAAATAAGAGTAATGTTAAGCCACCATTTTATACATTTGAAATTTTCATCACCAAAATGCTAAAACACATAAAGTTCACTCTTAAAAAAAATGTTACTAGTAGAATGTATAGAACGAAAACTTGAATCAAAAGTCAGAAAAAACCCTTATAATGGTCTCCCGTCTCTGGAAAAACTATAATGGCTATGACTGAAGCAAAGAGAAACTTACTACGGAGTAATGTTATACTCCATCCGTCTCATATTATTCTTGTCGTTTGATATGTCGGTACTATTCATAATAACAGACAAATTACTAATTTATGCATAATTTATAAGACTAAATATAGTCATGAGTGATCTTGTTGAATTCGTATTTATGAGTACTTTAATACAATGAAATTTTTATATTGAATACTAATACGAAATTAAAGATATTAACGACTAAAAATATGCGTTGACAAACGTGTTTAAGAGAAATGAGAAAAAAAAATTGGGACAGAGGGAGTAGATAATATTGCTTATTGGTTGCCAGAACCAATTAGTGTTAGAGCATCTCCAATGGGGGAGACCCCTTAGGTAAAATTCATTATATCTATTATAGATTTATAGGGAACATGCATTTTTATCCTATTTAGTAATTTACTTTTATGCCCTTCAAATTATAATAATGTTAAAAAATTTGTTGTTAATGGGAATTGAACCCATGACCCCATTGTTCACAATAGTTTATACTCACCCCCACAACCATTGCACCAACTTAACTTTTCATACATATTTTTAAATCATAAATCACATTCATGAATAACCTTCTCACTATATCTATTTTAAAATTATTCACACCCATAAGCATTAAACTAGCTCAACTTTTGATACATATCTTCAAATCATTAACCACATTCATGAATAACCTCCTCACTATCTCTATTTTAAAATAAAATCAAATAAAATATTTATGGTTCGATTTATACGAAAAAAAATAAAGTGAATAACATAGATTTTGTTAATATCAATATAATATTTCACATAACTACATATACATTAAACAAGATATTTTGATTGACATCCATTAAAATAAATGAGTAGGCCGAGAAAATAAAATTTTAAAATAATTAGATGAAATATGTAATTAGATTAGAGTGGAATATGTAACTACACCGGAAAAAATTAGAATTTTAAAAGAAAATAAAATAATAATTCATATTTGAGATTTCATCTCTACAAATGACTTTTCATCCTATTTAGTAATTTACCTTCATGCCCTTCAAATTATATTAATCTTAAAAAATTTGCTTCTCATGGGAATTGAACCCATGACCCTATTGTGCACAAGAGTTTATACTCATACCCACAACCATTGAATCAACTCAACTTAATTTCGATACATATCTTCAAATCATTAACCACATTCATAACCTCCTCACTATCTCAAATAAAATATTTATGGTTCGATTTATACGAAAAAAATAAAATTAAGTGAATAACATAGATTTTGTTAATATTTATATAATATTTCATATAACTACATATACATTAAACAAGATATTTTGATTGACATCCATTAAAATATATGAGTAGGCCGAGAAAATAAAATTTTAAAATAACTAGATAAAATATGTAATTAGATTAGAGTGCAATATGTAACTACACCGGAAAAAATTAAAATTTTAAAAGAAAATAAAATAATAATTCATATCCATCCATCCATCCATTCCATTATATCTATTATAGGGGAACATGATTTTTCATCCTATTTAGTAATTTACCTTCCTATTTAGTAATTTACCTTTATGCCCTTGAAATTATATTCATGTTAAAAAATTTGCTTTTCATGGAAATTAAACCCATGACCCCATTGTGCACAAGAATTTATACTCACACCCACAACCATTGAACCAACTCAACTTTTGATACATATTTTTAAATCATTAATCACATTCATGAATAACCTCCTCATTATATTTATTTTAAAATTTATTCACACCCACAACCATTAAAATTTATTCACACCCACAACCGTTAAACCAACTCAACTTTTAATACATATCTTCAAATCATTATCCACATTCATGAATAACCTCCTCACTATATCTATTTTAAAATTTATTCAGAATAAAATGATGAGAATATTTTCCCATTTTAATAATTAAGGATGTATATCATACAAATGATGATTAGAATGATTATGATTCGATTTATACGAAAAAAATAAAATAAAGTGAATAACATAAATTTCATTAATATTTATATAATATTTCATATTAACTACATATATATTAAACAAGATATTTGATATGGGCTAAATGTAAGCCCTAAAGACACATTTAATGTGTCATTAATTAGACCTAGAATGGTCCAAACGTGGGGCCCGCCAGATGGGCCCAAACCCTATTTATAATATTAATTTCGTAATTAATATTAGGGGTAATAACCAGCTCAGCAATAAGAGTCAAACAAGGATATTATCCTTGCCTGACTTAGCCTCCAAGATACATATTTCAACATGGAAACTGGCTCCTACATACTAGGATCTGGAACCTTCTTCTAGGCGGTGACTTGCCCACCAAGTCACCTAACCCTACTACGATTTTAGGGTTTCTCAGCCTATATAAAGGGTCTGACCCCTCATTCTCAGAACTACGTTTTTTGGCTTGATCTTTGATACACATCAAAGTACGTAGGCATCTTGTGAAGGCAGATTCAGCCACGAGCACGAGAGCAGCCATTAAAGCACGAAGCTCCCAAACCCTAGCCGTCATAATCATAACCTAGTTTTTATTCCACAACATTTGGCGCCGTCTGTGGGACGAAGACATCAACCATGGTAAATACACGAAGAACAACACCAGTCACTACCGAGCCAATCACTACTGAGGCTCTGCCTCTAAGCTCCGCTCCGCCTGTTACTGAGCAGATACCCCCAGTCACAGGGGCGATTACTCAAACTCAGTTTTCTCAACCTCCAGGGACTAATCCCCATGCCGGGGGGACGTTACCTATGGTCATCCACCCAGGAACCAGCTCTCTTCAGACGCTGTTTCCTCCTTTAATTGATCCCAGTCGCCCGCCGCTAGGAGTACAGATCCATACTACGGATCTCCCCAGGAATACCAGTCCAATGTATGGTTTACCTAATTACCCTCCTGGACCCAGTGGTCATGCCTTGCAAATCAGAAATCGAGAGCATCTTGACTACTCTGGCCCCTATACCGATGATTCATCGACTGATGATGATCGTGATGAAGCCCCGAGAAGGCGACGTGCTAGTAGAGAACGAAGAAGGAGAACACAAACTATCCATGATGGACCTCCCTTGACAGCTGCTGAAAGAATCAAGGCTCACGAGGCCGAGATTTTAAGGATAAAGGAAGATATTGCTAGAGAAGAAGCTAGGTTGAATCAAACTCAGCTTCCTCCAACCTCAGGACCGGTTCCCTTTATAGATCTAGAGGGGCCTTCAAGGAGGCAGAGAAGGGCTGACGCCCCAATTGGAAGAACAACGAGGGTGGAAACCCCCAAGAGCAACCCCAAGGATCTGATGCCACTTGGGGATCCTGATGATCCCACACCCCCGTTTACTGAGGAAGTGATGAATACTCGTATCTCAAAGAAGTTTAAGATGCCGACAATTAAAGCTTATGATGGAATGGGTGATCCTGCAAACCACGTTAGAACATTCTCAAACGCTTTGCTGTTGCAGCCTGCAAGTGACGCTTTGAAGTGTAGGGCATTCCCTCAAACTCTATCAGGTATGGCTCAAAGATGGTATAGTCGGCTTCCTGCAAACTCGATTGGTTCCTTTAAGGAGTTGAGTGCTGCTTTCGTTAGTCAGTTTATCAGCGGAAGAGCGCATGAGAAAAGTTCTGCATCTCTTATGTATGTGGTACAAGGGAAGAACGAAAGTCTAAGAGACTATCTTAAGAGGTTCACCAAGGAGACTTTGAACATCACTGATCTGGACAATAAGGTTGCAATGGTAGCCTTGGAGCATGGTACCACCGACCTATACTTTAAGAGATCATTGGCAAAGTATCCCCCTGAGAATATGGCTGAGCTCCAGCGAAGGGCTGATAAGTACATCAAGGCCGAGGATAGCACGAAGAAGAAAGTCACACTAGGCAATGGTCGGGGTAACAATGATACAAAAAAGCGCAAGCAAGAGCAGGAGTACGATGCTAGGGACAAGTATCCCCGAACTAGCAAAGACTCTGATTCGCCGCCAAAAAAGAGCTTGGGACCAAGGTTCTCTGACTATGCAAGATTAAATGCTCCTAGAAGTCAAATCTTGTTGGAGATCGAGAAGGATAAGGACTTCCGATGGCCGAAGCCACTCAGGGGAGACCCCGCAAAGAGAAACAAGGATCAATATTGTCAGTTCTACCGAGATGTGGGGCATGATACAGATGATTGTAGGCAGTTAAAGGATGAGATCGAATTCTTGATCCGCAAAGGAAAACTGAGTAACTTCACCAAGGGTGAAGATCGTGGAACCCAAAGAAGGGACTACGATAGGAGAAACAATGATAGAAGAGATAATGATCGTGACCGTAACACACAGCCCCGAGGGCCAGTTATCAACATGATTTGGGGAGGCCCGACAGCGGTCGGTACAACTCGAAACTCTCGAAAGGCATACGCCAGGGAGGTGATGCACATCGTGGAAGAGGCCCCGAAGCGTGCTAGAACTGAAATCGTAATTGGTTTTGATGATTCTGATCTTGAAGGGGTGAAATTCCCCCATGATGACCCGTTAGTTATAACCCCTGTAATTGGGAATTCAGAGGTAAAGCGAGTCTTGATAGACAATGGAGCTTCTGTTGACATTCTATTTCATGATGCTTTTGTGAAGATGGGATATACCGATTCTCTGCTGACCCCGACCAACATGCCCATCTACGGATTCAATGGAGTTGAGTCCAAGGTGGAGGGTACTATCCAGTTACCCATGACAATCGGGCAGGAACCTAAGGAAGCTACTCAAATGTTGAATTTTCTGGTAATTAAGGCAGCCTCGACTTATAACGCAATCCTAGGAAGGACTGGACTTCATGCGTTCAAGGCTGTTGCCTCAACATATCACATGAAGATTAAGTTTCCAACCCGAAATGGGGTCGGAGAACAAAAAGGCGACCAGAAGATGGCAAGAAGTTGTTATGTATTCGCCCTAAGAGCTGATGGAGTCGGGGGGCAGGTACTCCCGATTGAAGACATGGATGTTCGTAGTGATGATGAACACCGAGGGAAGCCAGCAGAGGATTTAATCCCCGTCCCTCTGGAGCTGGGCGACCCAGAAAAGGTTACATACATAGGAGCATCTCTGAAGGAACCCCTGAAGGGCGAATTGACAGCATTCTTGCAAGAGAATAGCGATGTGTTTGCTTGGACAGCAGCGGACATGCCAGGGATTGACCCCCAACTTATAACTCATAGATTGAACGTCGATCCTACACGGAAGAAGATAAAGTAAAAAAAAGGAATTTTGCTCCTGAAAGGCAGGAGGCCATTAAGCAAGAAGTTGACAAACTATTGGAAGCTGGGTTTGTTGAAGAAATTCAATTCCCCGAATGGTTAGCTAACCCTGTGATGGTTAAGAAGGCGAATGGAAAGTGGAGGATGTGTATAGACTTCACTGATCTGAATGATGCATGTCCAAAAGATTGTTTTCCTCTGCCTAGGATTGATATGTTGATAGATGCCACAGCTGGACATGAAATGTTGAGCTTCATGGATGGTTTCAGCGGATACAATCAGATTAAGATGCACAAGGAGGACATCCCTAAGGTATCTTTCATAACTGACTTTGGTGTTTTCTGCTATCTTGTTATGGCTTTTGGTTTAAAGAATGCAGGAGCTACTTACCAACGGCTGGTGAATAAGATATTCGCCCATCTGATTGGAAAAACCATGGAGGTCTATGTTGATGACATGTTAGTCAAGAGCCTACTCAAGGCAGATCACATTAGGCACCTCAGAAAGGCATTTGAAGTGCTAAGGCACCACAAGATGATGTTGAATCCAGCAAAGTGTGCTTTTGGCGTTGGATCGGGAAAATTTTTGGGTTTGATGGTTTCGAAGAGAGGAATAGAGGCCAATCCTGACAAGATCAAAGCCATCTTAGACATGGAATCACCTCGTTCTGTGAGGGACGTACAGAAGTTAACTGGCCGAGTTGTAGCCTTGGGGAGATTTATCTCCAAATCTGGTGATAAGTGCTTGCCTTTCTTTCAGGCATTAAAGAAAGTGAAAAATTTTGAGTGGACCGCAGAGAGCCAAGAGGCCTTTGAGCAGTTGAAGAAATACATGGCTGAAGCCCCGTTGTTGGCCAAACCTAGCCCTGGGGAGACTCTTTACTTATACTTGGCGGTATCCGAACAAGCATTGAGTGCTGTTCTTGTTAAAGAAGAGAAGAAAGTTCAGAAACTCATCTACTACGTGAGTAAGGTGTTACATGGGGCGGAGTTGAATTACTCTCCCATTGAGAAGTTTGATTTGGCATTGATTACTGCCTCAAGGAAATTGAGACCGTACTTCCAGGCTCACAAAATCAAAGTCTTGACAGACCAACAATTGAAAAGCATATTGCACAGCCCGAAAGCAAGTGGAAGACTGATCAAATGGGCCATAGAGCTTGGAGAGTTTGATATCAAGTATAAGCCTCAGACAGCCATCAAGGCTCAGGCATTGGCTGACTTCGTGGTTGAATGCACCATTGACAACCAAGAAGTCGGGGGCAGGAGATGATAACCACCCCTGAGAATGAAGATAAAGATGAAGAACTGATAGCTGACCAGAAAGAGTATTGGGTGCTCTATTTTGATGGAGCATCAAAAACAAAATCTAGTGGTGCAGGTTTGGTTTTGCAAAGCCCCGATGGGTTCACAGTTGAATATGCTTTGAAATTGGATTTTCCTACTACTAATAATGAAGCTGAATATGAGGCATTAATAGCCGAATTGGGATTGGCCAGAGTCATGAGGGTCAAGAACCTCAAAGTGTGTGGAGATTCAAGACTGGTAGTCTCGCAAGTGAATGGTGAATTTGAGGCCAAGGATGATACTATGGAAAAATATTTGCGAGTTGTGAAAGCTGTCATGACTCAATTTGACGAATGCCATGTAGAGCACATCCCAAGAGAAGAGAACGTTAAGGCCGATGCCCTCTCTAAGTTCGCTTCTTCTGAGATAGAGAATTATGCAGGAAGTGTTTACTTCCAGGTCTTGAAGGCCCCGACCGTCAACTCTAAGTTGGTAGCACCAGTCGATGTTCGAAGCTGTTGGATAGATCCTATCAAAACTCACCTTGAAACCGGTTGGCTCCCTGACAATGCCTTGGAGGCACGAAAGCTGTCAGTAAGAGCATTGAGATACGCCTTGATCGAAGGCATCCTGTACAAGAGATCGTTTGTCATCCCGTATTTGAAGTGTTTAAGGCCCCAAGAGGCTAAGGAAGCATTGGAAGAAGTTCATGAAGGGATCTGTGGGCAACACTTGGGGGGCAGAGCCCTAGCCCACAAGATTACCCGCCTGGGATTCTATTGGCCAGAGATGTTGGCAGATGCCCAGGATTATGTCAAGAAGTGTGACAGATGTCAAAAGCACGCTCCTATTGTAAGGCAGCCGCCTGAAAGGTTAACCTCAATAAGCTCTCCTATTCCGTTTGCAATGTGGGGGATGGACATTCTTGGTCCTTTCCCTATGGCTTCAGCACAAAGGAAGTTTCTGATTGTCGCTATTGACTACTTCACTAAGTGGATTGAGGCTAAGCCTTTAGCCAAGATAACCACCAAGCAAGTTTCCCAGTTCTTTTGGGAGAACATAATTTGTAGGTATGGAATCCCGCGAATCCTTGTGACGGATAATGGGACACAGTTTAACAATGAGGAATTCAAGAAGTACTGTGAGGGAAACGCTATTGAGCTTCGTTTTACCTCAGTAGCACACCCGCAGGCAAATGGACAGGCCGAGGTGGCCAATCAGATCATCCTGGACGGACTAAAGAAAAGGGTCGAACGCTCAAGAAACACTTGGGTAGATGAGTTGCTGCCTATACTCTGGGCTTATCGCACTACGTGTAAGGTGACCACCGGAGCAACCCCGTTTTTGCTAGCTTATGGAGCTGAGGCAGTTGTACCACTAGAAATCATGCATGCATCACCTCGAGTTGAGGCATTTGAACCAGAGACCAATGAAGAGGGCATGAGACTCGCCCTAGACCTGATTGATGAAGTCAGGGACGAGGCAAATGCTAGAAATGTGGAGCATCAAAAGAAAGCATCCTTTTATTACAACCACAGGGTTAAGGAAAGGTTCTTCCAGCAAGGTGACTTAGTTCTGAGGAAGATCGAGGCTTCTGGAGTTGGCTAAAAGGGAAAACTAGCCCCCAACTGGGAAGGACCGTATCGAGTCAAGAAGACATTGGGACGAGGATCATATAAGTTGGAGACCTTGGACGGGGTTGAGGTGCCCCGTACTTGGCATGCCTTGAACCTCAAGATTTATTATGTGTAAGCCTTCCTAGTAAGGACTTGGCTTTTATCTATCTATTAAGAAAAGTAGAAATAAGGTTCGATGAAACCATTCCAGAGCTTAGTACCCCGAGTAGGACAGTAGAAAATTATGTAAGGGTTTGAACCCACTTCAAGTTATTAATGCAAGTTTGTTTTCCATTCTATGATTGTGTGATTTTATTTATGTGCCAAGCACCTGATGAGTGCGAGTCAGGGATGACCAAGTAACGAAAATAAAGAACACACAAATGGAAGCAAAACAAATGCATAAATAGAAACGCCCCGAAGGGCCATGTTCAGGTTAAATTACAACAAGCAAATAAGAGTTAAGTCCCGAAGGACATTGATTGAAAGCTGATAAAATAAAGCCACATACGGCTAGATAGGGCCGTGCAAGGCCATAGGGGGAACCCATCCTACTTAGCTGGAGATTCTTCCTCGCCGCTCTCCTCGCCCGACTCCTCCTCATCTGAATCCTCTTCCTCGCCTGAATCTTCATCTGAAGTCTCTTCCTCGGCACCGCCTTGATCAATAACCACCATAGGCTGTGCGGTAGTCTCCACATCTTCGGTTTCCTCCTCCCCGGAAGATGAGGTCGAACTGTCTTCATTACGGATCATCCTCTTGCCTGGGATTGGTTGTCGAACTACTCCAACTTTTCTGGCAGGCGGCGGGTTTTTTCCGCGAGACCCCGAAGAGCTTGAGTTTTGACTAGCAGCTGGGGGATGTCTTTTGAGTCCCGAAGATCTACGGCTGCCTTTAGAACCCGAACCTGATGCTTGGGGAACAATCTTGGTTCCCGATCCAGAGGCGAGGTTGGCACAGTTCTCACCACCCGTAGTCCAGAAAGGGCAAGGAAAGTCAGAAGGGATGACTACTGAGGGATGTTTGTTACTCACAGCATTGATTGCCTTGTCCCAACCAACAGACATGTTGTAAGGGCGCACCTCATCATCATGTTCATCTATGAAGCTCAGAAATTCTTCAGAATTATGATAGGCTTTGATCACCTTGTTGGCATCATCCATCCTCTTTCGAGCTAAAGAAGCAAGTTGTTTTCGGGAGGATAGAGCATTCGCTTCAACGTGGGCAACCTGAGAATGTAGATCATCAATCTCTTCTTTAAACCTTGCTGAGTCAGTTTTCAAGGATATATTCTCATCCCTGAAAGCCAAGCCTTGGGTGGAAACCGCCTGAAAATAGGCATTAGCCTGCAATGAAAAATTGACAAGGCATGAGAGATTTGTAAAAGCTAAATCACACCGAACTTACTAAAAGGAGTGTCATACCTGATATAAGGCTTGAGCGCCCAGAAGCTGATTTTCATTCATCTTTTCCCCGGCATGTAAAGTCACTCTGTCAGGAGGAGTAATCGAAAGCTTGGACCAGTCTAGAGCTAGGTCAGGACTCCCACAAACTGAATCTTGCTCACATATACCCCATGACGGTATAAAAGGGGTCCTGATAACCCCATCAGCATTCCGGGATCTTTTCCCGCCTTGGGAGCAGCTTTCCAAGAAGTGAGGGACTCTAGGCTTAGTGGGATTCAGTAGCTCCGCAGCCTTTTTCTTCATCCTTTGAGTCACAGTCGGTTGATTCTGAGGACGACTGTCAATCTCCTCAGCAGCTGAAATGCAACGAGAAAAACATCGGGATAAGAACAAACAGAGGTCATAATATGGTTAAGTAAGAAAATTACCCTCAATGGAAAGAAAGCTAAGGCCAGTCTCAACAAGATTCTTTTCATTCAGAAAAGTTTTGTAATGGGTACAACCATCATCAGCTAGGAGCTTATCTCGGTCTAGTAACTCTGAATCTGTAAGTTCACACACGAAATGTGAACTATCTTCCACATGTCTAAATCTCTTCACAAAGTAGTTGCCCCAGTCACCACCTTCCCACTCAAGGATTACAAACTCCCTTTCCCAGAAATGTTGGGAATCTAGAAAATAAAAGGGATTCACTATATGTGGGAGTTTGGCTCGGTGTTGAAGGCTGATCCATCCTTTTTTGCAGTCAGTAGAGTTTCTAGCCCCGAAGATACTCCGAAACATTGTAGTAGACAATGGGATGTTCAGCTGACGGTATCTTATTATGAAAATAACGATGTACCTCCAGGCATTGGGATACAGTTGACAAGGGTGAATTTGATACTCCGCCAACAATCTGATGATAAAATCATCAACCGGAAATCTGAATCCAGCATCTAGGGCACCCCAAGGAACGCAAATTCTCTCAGGATGCCAGTTGCAAGTTCTGTCAGTTAGACTGGGAAGTCGAACTTTAATAGCATCTGGGAAGTAGTATGTTCTCCTGATCTCTTCGACATCCTTCTCCTTTAACTTGCATGGACTATAAAATGAATATAAGCTTGCACTATTTGGGAACGCATCCCTCATGATGTTTAGCAGATCTAGTAAAGATTCAAATTTATGCTCAACGTATGAAGGGGGTTTTATTTTTTCTTTACCTTTTGCTGTCCTCATCTTGCTCCTCTTGGCGAATGCTTCCATCATGGAGACGGGAGGGGCAACTGGTCGGCTGTTTTCTGACATCTTGCTCTTGAAACTTGAACTTGAAGCTGCAAACTTGATCTGGAATCTTGATCCCCGATTGGGACTAAAAATCTACAGAGCTTAAGAACTTGAAAACTTTGAAATGAAGAAGTGATTGAAATGAAGGCTACCACTCTTCTTTTATAGAAGAAGCATGACCTGTTGTATCAGGTCAAGGTTCAGCTTGATTCGCGTTTACAAGTCATCTATCGTTTAAAGATGAAAAAAGGACAGAAACTACTCGTTTTATACAGAAAGGATCGTTATAATTCATACAAACTGAGGAGAAACAACCGATATAATTGCTAAAGCTGCAAAACAAACGACCTTTGAAAGGCTAATTATGCTTAAGGAGTTAATTAAGGAGATCAGCCATGAGTGTAAGGTTAGCAATGCTAATTAAGGAGTAATATCGTTAGAAGTCACGAATGACCAAAACAATAACTTGAGAATCAAGATCAAGAATCTTGATCCTTAAGATGAAGAATAACTTGAGAATCAAGATCAAGAATCTTGATCCTTAAGATGACGAATGACTTGAGATCAAGATCAAGAATCTTGATCCTTAAGATGACGAATGACTTGAGATCAAGATCAAGAATCTTGATCCTTAAGATGACGAATGACTTGAGATCAAGATCAAGAATCTTGATCCTTAAGATGACGAATGATTTGAGATCAAGCTCACGGAGGGGTTTAAGGTTCGGGCTTCCCGGCCAACCACGAAGTGGCCGACCACGACACTCGGAGGGCCGCAGCCGACCACGGAGTGCCGACCACGAAGCAGCCGACCACCACCCCTGAAGGAGCAACGGTCGACCACGAGGTGGACGACCACCGTACGCGGGGAGCGCCAACCGATCACCAACCAGCCGACCTCCGTGGAATGGAGCCCTTCGGCCGACCACCATTCGGCCGACCATGGTGAAGTGAGGTCCCCCGGCCAATCACGGGCTAGCCGACCACGAGCTACCCGTTGATCCGGCCGATCACGGGTAGTTTGTGGTCCTAGAACCCGACTTTTTTAGCAGTTCTCGGATAGACCTAGATCTCGACTTTTTCAGCAAATTTCGGATGATTTTCAGTACTGAAACGAGATTAATATTAGCACATATTAGTGCCGTTTAAGCACATATTAGTGCCAATTAGCACAGATTAGTGCCGATTAGCACAGATTAGTGACGTTTAAGCACAGATTAGTGCCGATTAGCACAGATTAGTGCCGATTAGCACAGATTAGTGCCGTTTAAGCATAGATTAGTGCCGATTAGAACAGATTAGCGCCGATTAGTGTTGTTAGTGCCGTTTTATGCCGTTTAACACTGTTTAAACGTTGTTTAAGGCTGACTAGCGTTGTGTAGTGCTGTTTAACACCGTTTAGTGTCGTTCAACATCGTCGTAAATGCGTCGGTCGCTCCACGCTTTACATTAAGATGAAATTGTTGAAAGTACTCGCGTAAGAGCAATAAACCCTGACCCAAGTCTCGGAAAGGCCGTTAAAACTTCAAGGAAAACCTAATCAGTTTTCCTAGAAGTTGGGGGGCAAATGATATGGGCTAAATGTAAGCCCTAAAGACACATTTAATGTGGCATTAATTAGACCTAGAATGGTCCAAACGTGGGGCCCGCCAGATGGGCCCAAACCCTATTTATAATATTAATTTCGTAATTAATATTAGGGGTAATAACCAGCTCAGCAATAAGAGTCAAACAAGGATATTACCCTTGCCTGACTTAGCCTCCAAGATACATATTTCAACATGGAAACTGGCTCCTACATACTAGGATCTGGAACCTTCTTCTAGGCGGTGACTTGCCCACCAAGTTACCTAAGCCTACTACGATTTTAGGGCTTCTCAGCCTATATAAAGGGTCTGACCCCTCATTCTCAGAACTACATTTTTTGGCTTGATCTTTGATACACATCAAAGTACGTAGGCATCTTGTGAAGGCAGATTCAGCCACGAGCACGAGAACAGCCATTAAAGCACGAAGCTCCCGAACCCTAGCCGTCATAATCATAACCTAGTTTTTATTCCACAACAATATTTTGATTGACATCCATTAAAATATATGAGCAGGCTGAAAAAATCAAATTTTAAAATAATTAGATAAAATATGTAATTAGATTAGAGTGCAACATGTAACTACACCATAAAAAACTAAAATTTTAAAAGAAAATAAAATAATAATTCATATTTGAAGAAAATAATGTCGTATTCACCATCATTGTGATAATCATCACTCTCCGAAATCAGTAAAATTTGAGGAATGTTGGAAATACAATTTGAAGAGAGGTTACTAAATATGAATTAGAGATGGTCGGACGAATGAAAAATAAACAAATTTAAGGTCGTCAAAAATAAAAGAGAGGTGGTCGGGGGAAGATGAATGCCGACATGATCAGAGAGAGGAGAAGGGAATAAATTGTAGTATATATGAGGTGGGAAGATGGGTAAAAGTGATAATTGATCTATTAAAATTATTGTGCCTACGATTCAAAATAATTGAATTTATTGTATTGATCAATGGATTATCTTAAATCCGTCTTTAATATAATAGTATAAATAATATAGATATATGATACTGTGTTCAGATATAAACTTTTTAGATGACAAACTCTATGAGTGTAATATAATGCAAACTATCATAATATACTTTATAAATTAAAGGATAATTCTTTTCAAAGCAACCTCAATTACAAAGAGAGCACCTACTTAGTCTCTAAATTTTGTTAAATATGAGTTAATTATGTAACAATTTTAAAATCTTTCTTGTACTTAAGGAATTCAACATGGTTAACACATAAATAAAAATATTGTATTTTTATCCTACTAAACGAGTATACAGGATTATCATGGAAAATGTTTCATTGTTAAATTTAAAATAAAATTGTACTTGGTTTGAAATTTTATGCTCGATTCGGTAAAAATATTGTTACATTGTAAATCTTGTTTATAAGTTTTGTAACATTCCAACATCGAGGAGGGTGGAGACTTTAGTTGACTATATAAGGCAAAGTACTACTACCAATTGTACCAACAAATCATGATTTTTTTAGGGGCCTGTGGTGGACTTGTAGATTATCCAAGATGTTACATTTGTACCAGTGTACATCAATTGATTTCGAATTCGGGAACAGAAATTGACCCGATTTTGGAAAAAGGCTCGGGTTTGACCCGGGTTGTCATAAAAATAGACTACATGGCACACTATTATTGTTGTAATACGCGACAATTAATGATTAACTTTTATTTACCGGATTTATCGGTCATCGTTCACACATTGAACAAACAATACTATACATATGGTATTTAGGATTTAGACTATACTAATATTTTGAAATTAGAACGACGATCAACCACTGATTACTGATAGACCGAGACACGTGAAACAGATTAGAAATGAAAGACTCTATGGCAACGTTTGGAAAAAATTATACGAATTAAAATGTGGCACGTGCTTTGCACGGGCTATCATGCTAGTTTAAAATTAATTACCATAAATAAGAATTATAAAGAAAATGTAAAAAAAATTGCACTACAATGGGACAAAACCCTTGTCTATAATTATAGATAATCTCTTGATGTTGGCTATATTTGTCGAACCTCTAGAGACCTGTAGTGAATTGACACATCACTTATTTCTATATTAAAATTATATATTCCATTAATAACAACTTGAAATATTAATAACATACCATTTTTAAAATATAGTCAATCATTATAGCCAATACCCTCGGAATACAATGTAGTTCGACAAATTTTACATAATCAATATTTTATGTAATTTTGCCAATCATTTTTAGCTGATGCTTACATGCTTTGATAATTAAGGGCTAATTAATATTTTTTAATGATTTTTTCCAATAAAAACTACTCCCTCTGTCCCATCCATTTCTTTACAATTTCCTTTTTGGGACGTCCCACCAATTCTTTACATTACCAAAAATAGTAACTTTTAACAATAAAATACATTACTACATCCACTACTTCACTTCACTTTTTCAACACTTTACACTATTACACCCACTACTTCACTTATTTTAATAATAAAATCACTATTACACCCACTACTTCATTTATTTTAACAATATTACACCCACTATCCTTGGTCTCCGTGCCCAGCCCCCATGTAAAGAATCGGCCGGGACGGAGGGAGTATAATGGGAGCTTTCCAAAGACTTCAGCATACGCACATAGTAAGAAACTGGAAAATTACATGTCAGTGGAACCACAAAGCTGATATTATCTGCAAATTAAAGTCTTGTCATTTCGCTGATAGGAAGTACGTACCCGGTACCTCAAATGGAAAAAGGCTACTTACGATATGATTTATTTTTATGATTACAGGGAATGAATCTATCAATAATTAGTGATTTTTGTAAGGCTCCTCCCAAAAATAACGAGACAACCACCTAATTTTTCTAAATGATAAGAAGGTGAAATAAGGTTAGTTGTTTTCGGACGAAATTCCCCTGATGCATAACTAAATATCCTTTAAAAAAAGATCCTTTCATAACTAAATTTTCCAAAAAAAAAAAAAATCCTTTGCGTGAAATTTATACGGTTTTGCTTTGTTAGGAAAAAAGGTTATCCCCATATGCGGAAGTATCGAGTGGGAGAGCAGAGTAGGCCAAATATTTATATACGTTTATTTATTTCAAACTAAAAATTACTTCAATTTAAGATATTCCAAACACGTACCAGTAAACGTTAGCCTACGACGCAACTTCTTATTCTTCGCCACTTCTGGATACAAAACTTTTTTTCATTTCACGTACCCAAGCGCCTGTTGCATCATTCAGAAACAATGGATATCTAACCCGGTTGTATCTCTTTCACACATATACACACACTGCCTACTCAACACTAGAACAAAGGTTGGTCATAGGATTGCTAAGTATAATTTGAAAGAGAATCTATCTACTGCCATATATATATAGGCAAGCACTAAATCAAGAATCAAATTAAAGTGAGAACAGTGTGAATTAAAACAAATTTTCAAATTTATACTCACCAGTCACAAATTTTACGTACTAAATTGAAATTTTGGTGTTTTGTTCATGTTATTTTAATGATTTAATTGAGTTTTCGTAATTCTAATGTTAACTTGATTTTTATTAGAATATGATCCTAAATGTACACCTTATAGGATGGAAATTTGACCCGACATGATCGATATCTGATTCATGATTGGGTCTAATTGAACCCAAAATTTTGCATTTGGATCTAAATTTGGAATTTATTTTTAAATTCGAATAAAATTTTGTATCGGCTTTGCGTTCTGTTCTAACTAAACCGAACCGTACCCGAAACCCGAAAACTAAAATGAACCCGTATCAAACCTGGACCCTACCCCTAGCCTATATATGCATGTATGTATGAGTGTGTATAATATAGTATATAATAATATTTTTTTAAAAATTTTAATTTTCTTGCAGTCTACTTTAACTTCATAATTATGAGATGTATCATATTTTAATGCTACTACTTTAAAATCCATTCAATTTGAAGTTACTATATGGTTTTTCATAATCTCGTCAGTAGTATTTGTTCGTTCATTAACTTCAAAAAGACTAATTTTATAAAGTATTCAAATCAATTTTTGACGTATAAATATTATAAATTGATAGACATGTTTTTACCATTCATCTTTTAATTATATATTGTTAGATGATGCATGCGCTTATTTAGAATTTACATTTTACTTGACATTTAATCAAATGTATTATTCTAATTGATAAATAATTGTATAAATAAATTAAAATCGAATTAAAACTTGAACCGAACCGAAATTCAATGAATCAGATTAGATTTAAGAATTCAAATTTCAAATAGATCCCGATCCAAATCTGAATTTAACATATATGATTGAATCCAAGTATGATTTCCACAAAACCCGAATTAATCGACCCGCTTGTCATCCCTTCACCTAGGGCTGCACATGGGTTCTAAAAACCGATCAAACCGACCCAAACCGACCCTATTTTTAACCGATCAAACCGAACCGTCCAAAACCATGGGTTAAACGGGTTAATTTTTTAAAAACCCGAACTAATTGGGTTGGGTAAGGGTTTAACAAATTTTAACCCTTACCCAACCCAACCCAACCCAACCCGTTTATATAAAATGAAGAATTTTTTTACATATTTTATACATATTTGGTATATTTGTGGCATATTTTCTACAAATTATATAAATTTTCTGCACTATTTAAATTTTTTGCATCATTCTGCAACACTTTCTGGCTTTTGCAACACTTTCTGGCTTCTGCAACACTTTCTGCAACATTCTGCAACATTTTCTACGAAGTGCAGAATTTTCTACAATGTGCGAAATTTTTTACAAAATTCTTCCAATTAGTAAATTTAACCCAACCCAACCCGAACCAAACCGAACTAATTGGGTTGGGTCGGGGTTGGGTTGCAAAAATTTTTTTCAATTAATGGGTTGATTTCTTATAAAACCGAACTAATTGGGTTGGGTCGGGATTTGATAAAAACTCGACCCAACCCTACCCATGTGCAGCCCTACCTTCACCTCCCAAAGGAGTTGATCAAGTGGCCAAAAATGGATGCCACAAGGTAATCCTGAAGCTCACTAAAAAGGAAAAGTTAGATACCCATGGGTTTGTCCTCTTATGCTTTTTTTTTTTTACCCTATTGAGGTGCATGAATACTGTAAGTTATTTTCATCAATCAATCAGATCAATCAATGTAGTAATGTACCGTGTTCTTTTGCCTAAATCAAACCAGGCACACTAAAATTTGAGATTCTTATTCTTCCCGGTTCACATGTCCTAATTTATTTCTCAAAACTGGAGTAGGTTTCTTTCGTACCCGCACGTCAAAATAAATTAAATGATGTCCTAACCTTTAGTAAAATTCAAATCCACCCTAACACCAATGAAAAAAGTTAAAAAACCAAAAAAATGTTCCGCATTTTTTTCAAATACCACACATGTCTTTTTGTCATTAATTAATAGAATAATTAATGCATTCATATGAATTTCCCAAAGAAAAAATTTCATTTTACCGCCTCAACAACTACAACACCAATACAACCCAATTGACTAATCTACTTCCCAAAACATACGGTTCTTCCTAAAATCTTTTTTAGTTCAACATATATATCGAATCATACATGGTTATTTATATTTATTTGGCTAAGGGATGATTGTTGGAATGCAATATTTTTTACATATCATCTAAAAGGATCACCTAGATGACACATAGGATGACACATAGATATTTTAACTAACAGTTTTCTACCCATCGAAATGGTCTAATAGATTATTAAAACTCCAGTATTCTTTAAAAAAAAAAAAAGTCACACAATCACATCGGTGTTATGAACACTATTTAAGTTAATATATTGAAAGTTTGAAACTCTAGTATTCTTAAAAAAGACAAAAAGAAAGATCAAAGTTTGACAACTTAAGCAGTAAAATGAATTCCTGAATACACAGTCTTTCCATTAAATTGAGAATTATTTGTACTGTAACAGGACAAACATCTAGAAAAGACAATGCACTGGGTTTAATTTGCCAGTTTTATCATATTTAAACAATGTTTCAGGCAGCTGATGCAAGTGTTCCATATACATTGGCTCCACAACAAGAGCACACTGTCAACAAAGGTCCGCGAACAATCTCGTATAGAGCACATCAAAGTTCACCTGTCAATTATTTCAAAAAAAAAAGGAGAAGAAGAAGAAACACCTCTATAATGCTTATGGTGCATACTAAATGATATTTATGTACTTTTTAAGAGAGATTAAGAGTTCGACTCCTAGCGTGTGCGTGAGTTTAACTATAAAAAAAAAAAAATATTTATGCACAAATTCTATATAATTAAGGCTCAGTAGAAGTTCTACAAGGAATAGATCTACCGAAGAAAAGAAAACAAAATTATCCGCAGAGAAAAACTTCAAACACTAATGAAGCAAAAGAAAAGGGGGTAGAGAATGCCACTAGCAGGCTGAATGCACACACTGCTTGTATAAAATACTTAAAACAATTCGCAAGTACTCATTATAGGTGCTACTGGGAATAGATCTACAAATAAGATAAATTATGTGCAGAGAAGAAGAATTTCAAACACTAATGAAGCAAAGAAAAGGGGACAGAGAATGCCACTAGCAGGCACAATGCACACACTTCTTGAATAAAATAGTTATAACAAATTGAAGTATACAACCCCTTCTCCCCAACATTTACAAAACGAATCAAACATTCTCCTGTGAATTAGAAGAAATCAATATAAAATCCATTGTACATTAATCATCCTTGTTCATGAAGTTCCTGTTAGTTATTACCATACTGTGGGAAGATCAGCATCCTCAACAAATTAATGAACAGAGTAGCTGTAAATCTCTCGTGTCATTGTTGTTTCAGCCACAAAATGATTCCCAGTCAGTCCGTTAAAAATCCTAATCAAGATGACTATATTCTTTAATAGCATGTAGACAAGTAAAAAAACAAATTGTAACTAAATACACCGACACACGACTAGAGACCACCTGGGGAAAAGTCAAATCCAGTGTCAAAGTGGTAGAGTGCAAAGAAAATATTTCAGCTCAGAAAAATCAACATATCAATCACAAGAAGTTGTGCATCAACAAAGACCAGAAGTATCTACTTCTCCCAAGTTCCATAACATCATTTGTGAAATCCCAGAGGAAAATGGTTCTGCTGATCACATAGATATGCTGAATTTGAAATCTTCACGAATCTCCTGCATTGAGTGGCAAATTTTTCTATAACTAGTACTAGTGTTATATTCCCTCTCATATATATCATAGCAAGTCTTCTTTTTCAGGTAATTAGTGACCGATAGACATTGAGTCGTCCTGAGAACTAACTTGAACCCACAGGTGTGCATGCATGCATGCCTAGAAGAGTGGCATGCATCTATAATGAAAACATCCCATACATAAGAGGCCTGCAAATGAAAATGAACGAATCAAGACGCAAGCCAATGCTTATTTCGGGCGACTTATATTATCTCACCAACTTACTATTGACTTTCATTTTATTTATTTTTACCTGTTTTCTACTTACTAATAATAATATCATTCTTAGTAATCCGATAAGAATATTATCAGGAGCTATGCAAAACAATTTGTGCTGCTAAATAGCCAATTAGATTTACAAATTCGAAAGAGGGTTGTCAGGAATCTGATAGGTTTCACTGCAGCAAATTTTAAGTGGCAGGTTAGAAAAAAGAATTGAAAAAACTTCTTGCGAAGGAATAATTTTTTTAAGAGATTCATATTTACATATTGAGTCTCATGGAAAAAACCACCAAATCTTATACCTATCATTAAAAAATGTGGGAGGGGTTAGAAAAGGCAACAATATAAATAGAGAAAAGAGTAGGTGTTGATGTTACAGAACTGAGGAGAATTAACAGAAACTCAGCAAATACATTACAGCTTTCAATCTTCTCATTTAATTCAATTAATATATAAAAATACCTATATAAAGATCACAGGTGTTTAAGCTAGTGAGAATCCCACGGAATGACCTGGAGGTCTACATACATTTTAAAAGAAATGGACTAATATAGACACTTTGGTAATTTCCTAGTAGACCAGCATTCTCTAGCTATTAAGTTATTTAATATTAGAACAATAACATAGATTATGAAGTAATATTTCCTTGATGTTTATACTAAATGCCTCACTGAGGTTAGATGAAAAGCCTTAAAAATACAAAAATTTCAAATGATTTATAGTTGTCAATCCAAGGTACCTCGAGATGACGCTCAAATGCAGAGTGCACCAACATCCGGCGGCCCTCCTTCATAGACACGTGAATTCACGTTGCTGGTAGTACCACTTCTCTTACCTTGATTTTTATCTTTTCGGCCCTTGCTGCAGTCAACTGTCTGCTTGCTGATATAACATAGAGACTATCATAATCAAGATGTACAAAGTATCACAAATATTGCCAAGTTACCAACTATATAACTTATATCCTAACTATGCTCAATATACAGTAACAATATTTATCAGAAACATACTTTGCAAATCTAGGAGAGGATCTCCCTGCAACTGCTCCACAACAAGACTTGTATTTCTTCTTAGAACCACATGGACAAGCCTTGTTTCTTGAGGGGATCATCTACACAGCAAAAAAGATGACCAAATATAATGTATTAATTGAACTATAAAAATTAGGAAATGCGAACAGAAATTCTCCTCTGCAACTAGGTTTAAGAATGGTATAGACCTTTTTAGCATTTTCCGAGCTGTTATCGGCATGAGTTCTTCCTGTAGTGCCACAAGACTGGTTCTCTTTTCTAGTTTTACTATCATAGGCTGCCACAGGCTGCTTAGAGCTGCTGTTTTGATTCTCACCTGCATATTTAAAAAAATAAAATAAAATAAGACAAGAATCACGAAATGAACCAACAAGCATAGTGCAACTTCAGAAACTTGTCGCAAAGAAAGTGCAGTATTTTCAAACCACTAAAAGCATACCATCGCCTTCTAAACAAAGATAAAGCAAAAATTGATGAATGTTACTTCTTGCTGAACTAATAGAATAGAATAGAACATGAAAAGAATAACCAATCAAATGAGATTTTACCAAAATCCTTAAACTGAACAAGAAAGAAGACATTACCATGTGAATTAGCTGCTGGGAAAGTGACGATCTTATTTTCAACCAAGAGGTCTTCTGATCCTTGTTCTGCTATGAGAAACTCCATTGCAGCATCAATGTCACCATGCACCTGCAGCAAAACCTGAAACCGTATCTACATTACATTACAAGAATATGCAACTTAAATAGTTTCCCAGATGTAATGGAAATCAGCTTGGGGTAACTGGTAAAAACCAGACCTAAAGAAGTGCAATGAGAAAAATATTTACATCTTTATCAGATTCTTACATGTTCAGCTTTCTTGGCATTTTCGCAACCACTTCCGGCCATGACCATTTTGATCGATTCTGCCGGGATTACATTTTTATCAGCTATTCCTTTGGACTTGCTGGTGAGAGAGACTTTAGCTTGATGAGATATCGTGGAAATGTCAGCATCGGCCTTAAACAGATCGAATATATTTAGGCTTTTATTACCAATCACCAACTAGAAATTGGACAAGATCAAAACCTACATCTACTTGTTAAATACATTACACAGTTTTGTTTAACTAATAGGCAATACAAGTTGTGAACACTAGAATTCACAGTGAGATTAGAGGTTGTCTAGGTAATAAGTAGGGCATAAACAAAATCATAGAATTGTAACAAACATAAAACCTTGATTATCACAGGCCTAGCAGCTCCAGCACATGTGTCTTCCTTTACTCGCACACTGTTATAGTGCTCCTCGTCATGATATGACCTGCACAACTAATAAGAATATTATGTTCATATATACAAAGTTAATAATGATAATGCAATAAATTTAAGATAGTATAAGACATGCAATGGCTTGAAACCCAGCAGTGACAGATCTCGAATCCAGATGTCAGCTGAAAAGGACTGACAAAAAGTTGTGTATATATACCTATTTTTCTAATAAGCAAGTGTGGAGCTTCAATCTTACATAACCCAAATGTTAACACCAGGAAACAACAATCTACACTGAACTAGGCCATGACTTTGAAAATATTATCTAGCTTTCTGTTCATTACACATAATAATGCATAAAAGGCAATATAATAAATATATCATATCAGTTTGTTTAATTGTAATGACATATTTAACTACCAATGCTATGTCAATTGTAGCACATGCTTACAAATGGATCATCCGAGCATCACGGTTATCAAAATTCTGTATGTACCAACGAGGTGACATTTTCTGCAAAAATAAAAGCGGATCAAATTATAAGCGCAAAACAGTTAACATGAATACATTATTGACATAACAATGCTATACGATTTTTGAGTTTTAATGGATATGAGAAAATTCCAATTGAGATTTTGTAATTGTAGCTTGGGAACAAAACATAAAGATGGGGAAAAGTGATATACTTGGTGTATACATATGTTACTATGAGTAACAAGAGAAGCAGCTTGTAATTCCATATGTCCAGCCCATGTGCCATCATTTTCCATGGATTGACAATATTCATCAAATGGCACTTGATCCTCAATAAATGGCTCATATGTTTCTTGGTTATTCTAATTAAAGAAAAACTCCAATGTTCACTTTTCAAATAATTAAGTAAAAAGCAGATAGTACACAAGAAAATAACAGAAACAGGTTTGTTAACTACACATATGCAAGAAATTGAGTTTTCATAAATATCTAACATTCAACAACATTTGTATGCACTTGTGCTGCAGTTGTTCAATAGTAAATTACTACAAAAAAGTGGTGCTTTCAGCCATAAGTATTCTTTGAAAGCCCTCGAAAATCAGATATCGTAGCAAAATTACATTGAGGGAAAAATAGCTGAGGTTTGCACACATAAGTAGGATACAAATGTTTTAAGGAGGGTCACAAGTCACGGTCGAGGGGTGAAAAGGTGCCATGGAGGACATGGGTCATGGCATGGGCATATGAGGCTAGAAATGAAGTCCTCAAACCTCATCGAGAATACGATCTTTAATAGAAGTTCATACGTAAATTTTCGTGTAGGATTGAAGATTATCATCAACAAGGAGTTTTTAGATCGGTGGTTTTTGGTGTCATCAAAGGCATTTCTAAACGAGAGGTGAGGCAGGTAACGAGGTGAGGGATCCTTTGGCACTTGCCATAGATTAGGCCATGCTGGACAATTGATTAATATCACCTTTTTGAAAGAAATTAAAGGCAAACACATATAAAATCCAGAAATCAAAATAAGAAAGCGTAAATTTAATGAAGCTACAATCCAAGAGTCAAGACTCTCCACTCTGTCCTATCTTATTATCCCCTTTTCTGTACTTCTCATCTTCTTTCTTTCTTCTTCAATATCTTATTCATATTTTCTCCTACTTTAATGTACTTTTACTTTGATTATTTATTTTTTAGAGACAAAATAACTTTCGTTTTTATTATTTTCCTATACTGACAAATTAAAAATACAAATTTATTTTAAACGGAGTTTTTTTCTATTTTTTTCCGGAAATAACTACTTTTCAGTAAGTTCTTATGTTATCTTTTCTTTACTTTTTGCATATAAATTCTTTTATACATGTCAGTATTTATGACCCCAAATAAGCATTTTCAATAAAGTGACCCCTCACCTCTCATTTAATTAGAAGGCAAAGGCGCCTCGTTTTCACCTTAACTAATTTACTTGTTTGAAGGTTTACTTTTTTCAGTTTTTTGTTATTTTTTTGCATGCCTGTCATTATTTTGTTGTATTAGATCTGTTGATACTCATTGTTCGATATAAATTTGCAATTTACAGCATGATATTTACTATTTCCTGTCTTTCACATGGCACTACTATAACTGTACATTATGTTTGTGTTGTGTTGTTGAAGCCGGAGGTTTTTACGGATATAACATCTACACTCCTAGAGGTAGAGGGTAAGATTACATCTTAACCTCCATAAACCAAATATATTGGTATTACATGTGAAAGCACGTAATAACATCAAATATTTATGTATACATCAACAATAAGAGATAACAAGTCGAGTTGGCCCACTGATCGACTCTACTCACTTGCTTAAGGGTAAGAGTAAGACTGCAGAAATCCTACCCTACTCTTCAAACGGAATAAGTGAGTACAACAGATAAAGTTACTCGGACTCGACTATAAATGTCCGACATGCGTCCGTGTTCAAGTATCGGACTTGGCAACATTTTAAAAAATGTAAATGTTTTTGGCTTAAAATAAGTGTCCAAGTCCGAGTGTCCATGTCCGAGTGTCGAGTGTCCGACACCGGTACTCCAAGGTAAAACGAAGAGTCCGAGTAACATAGCTTTGTACATACACTTATTCAATCGATTGTTTTAACTTTTAAGCAATAACAAAATGAGTAAACTTCAAAGTGGTGACCAGATTTTACACTCATTTTCAAAAAAGTGGCCAAACTTTCAATTTGCAAAATGGTGGCCAGATTTACCTTTTTCCTTTCAAAAAGGTGGTTGCAGACGATTTTCAGCTTTTTGGCAGGGGTAAAATAGGAAAAAAATGATAGAAATCCTAAAACTTGTCCAAAAAAATTCCCAAATTAATATGTGTCACCATATGATTGGTTATATTCGTAATAATAATAATAATATCCCATGTATGCACATCAATTCACCAAAAAATACACAAATATGAGTTGTCAAGATTTAATTAGTCAATTTATTTGCATGCATGGGGGGCATTATTATTATTATTATTACGAATATAACCAATCATATGGTGATACATATTAATTTGGGGATTTTTGGATAATTTTTAGGATTTTTAGCTTTTTTTTATTAAAATAACATATTTTCCCATTTTACCCTTGTCAAATAAGCTGAAAATCGTCTCCAGCCACTTTTTTGAAAGGAAAAAAGCAAGTCTGGCCACCATTTTGCAAAATTGAAAGTCTAGTCATTTTTTTGAAAATGAGTGTAAAATCTGGCCACCACTTTGAAGTTTACTATAACAAAATATTAAATATTATCAGCATTTAACATTTTTAAAACATAAAAGTAAATGCACAACCAAGTCCGATTTAACGCACTAGAACACTTTCAAGTTAATAACACTAGCAAGATAAAATTTGTTAAGTCGATAGAGTATTGTAAACATACACGAATAAAGTCCACCACCATTTTCCGGTACTTCATATGCTCGTCCTCGTTGCCTTCTAACTGATCCGCCAAAGCTCTAATGTAAAACAAAATCATCACATTATCTCATATACTAACTGAACTTACGGAACAATATTATTTTCATACCAAAAACATGTACAAACCTGAAAAAGCAATTACCATCTGCAGTCATTTGTATAATTTTTAAACCCGACGCATCGAGTTGAGCACGAAATTCAGATATATCAGCTTGCTTTCCATGCTTTTTAACCTAAATTCATCAATTCAATCAAATGAATTAAACTAGTAAAAATATCAATCAGAATCAATTGAATTTGTGCTTGCAAATTTAGAAGTAAGAAAGTAGAGACATGATGGTTAGAGACTTACATGAGATTGTTTGGTAGGTTTGGACTTGCGATGCTTTGTTTTCACCATTATGTTGTTGTGTTGTTGAATAAAAATGGATAAGTAAGTTAATGAATCTGTGTTTTGAGGGTTTTAATTAATCAAATCGACCATATGTTTTGGGAACCCTGATAATCTGATATTGAAAATAGATAAATTAATTTTAATTATTTTAAAAAAATTAATAGATATTTTATGAATTTTCTAAAACATAATTTTAAATAATTTATAAAATTTATTAGTTGGAATAATACTCTAATTATATATTTAGAATTTTGATAGTTTTAAATATATCATAAAAATAAAAAATATTAACTACAATACGAATGTAATCTTTACGATTAAAAATCATAAATATTATGTATAATTAAATAACGTTTTTGAAAGTTGACAGTTCTCGCATAACATACATGTTCAGTAAAGTAAAAGAATTTAGTTAATTAGAATATTAATTTACTTTGAGACAAAATAATAAAACAAAATGTGCATAATTTTTTTATCAATTTAATCGGTCGATTAAATGTTTGGGTTTATTATGTGCAAAATTTAAAACCTGTCAGTATTATTTGTTTAAATATTCTATATTTTAACAGAAAGATTTATATATTTCCATAACTTATAACAATTCCCATAATTATTGATAAAAAAATTGTTTGAGAAGTTAAGGTTGTCAATGTTACAATCGTTTGAAAAGAAATTGGAACAATCTTGAATATGAAATAAAAATGACACATATTATTAATGTTTTTTATTGAAATAACAAATATAATGGGTGAAAGCCCAAAATACTTATTATTGGGCTAAAACTTCCCGAAATGCCTATTGGCGGTGAACGACGTCCTAAATATCCACTACATACGCGTAGTAAAAGCGTAACCCACTACCACGTCTCCTGCAGCAACAGATGCTATCAAATCTTGTCCGGAAACCATTAGATGCGCCTTTGGTAGACCAGTTTGATGAGGATACGCCACATAAGAAAGTAGTACAGAATGGATACGTCATAGTAGAGTAGAGCATAGAAAGTTGTTTGTCAGGTAAAGTAAATACGCATCTATATCAGTGCCTCCCTCTAGTTGTGTGCATGTTAGTAGCATGAGATAGGGACAGTGGCGGACCTACAGCCAGACTAGAGTAGGCTTCGGCCTGTGCTGAAACTTTAGAGCTTCTTTTTGATGTTATAACCATAGCCCATTTGTTCATACATGGCCCAGCCCATTGTGCATACTTGAATGATCTCAAGCGCATATACATTTCAAGCAAATATCTGATAACTGCACAACCTAACGTCCACAACCATGCAATATGTAAAAATTCTACAATCTACATGAAAAATGACTTTACAAAACAAGGCTGTTAGGTCCGGAATAACGTAGAAGGGGGGTTGAATACGTTATTTAAAAAATATTTCGATTTTCGAGATGTGAAAAATGAGGTCAACAACTGAATCGAAATAAAACAATTGGTTCGGGAAAATATCTTTAAACTGATAAAAACCCAAGGGGTGTTACAACTTCTAATCCAACGGATTAGCTTCAAAAACTCGAACACTCCTAAGGATAGTTTAGGCACGAGGACCTTCTTTCCAACACTTCCTGAAAGCGGGCTAAGCCGGCTTTCCTACTAGATGGACTGTCTAGCAGCTTACACAGAGAAGATATTTAAGAGAGAGAGAAAGTTGTGTGATGAGGTGTGTTTTGAAATGAAATACAACAGGCCTATTTATAGATTTTAGAAAATCACTATGCAATCAAAATACGTAACTGATGACGATAGTTTTTCAGTTTGGCTGCTGTCCGTTTCTCTGAACAATATGCACGAAGACTTTCATTTCTTCATTCAACATTTATATTCATGTGGGCCCCACATGTTTCCTACTTTATGAATAGTACTTTTGGGTACTATTCATGAATAGTAATTTCGGTTACTATTCATATGAATAGTACTATTCATATGAATAGTGATTTCGGTGACTATTCATGTGAATAGTGATTTCGGTTACTATTCATATGAATAGTGATTTTGGATACTATTCATTTTCTCTCTTCTGTTTATTCTGCTGTTTTAATTTACCTCAGAAAATAATTCAAGTACCAGATTAATTTAATTATTTTGTTATAAATAATTAATTAATCTGTTACTTATTTAATTTTCAGAGTAAATTAACTTTTGACAATACCTTGAGATATTATGTCTGTCCTTGATCGTCAATAGGCTTTGGCAATTCTTTCTATGAATTAATGTGTTGATCCTTCCCGTATGTGTTGACACTTGGTGCACTGGTCTGGTTCACAAGTGACTAGCACTGATCTTGATCTTCACACCTTCGTTACATTCCAATTTATTAGCCTGCAGTAATATCTTCAAATACATGAAATCTTTTGGCCCTTCAACTGAATCATCTGTACATCTTATTCTGTCACTGAGGCTTGATCATGTTAATGAACTTCTTTCAGCGACTTGATCCTTGTTGGTGCCTGTTCTTCAAATTTCACGATCCCTGTATAGAGTTAATATTATTTATCTTTTATCCTAGTTGAGTTATATATGTCCTCCATTACATATTACATTTCATTATACTTTACAATCTCCCCCTATTTGATTGTTAGGGTTTGACAAGCAAATACCTAGAGGATAACTCAACTGATACAAATAAAATACAAAGATAAATAATATTAAAGTGCATTCTGGATCATATATATACATTTTCCAGATTTCTTGAAATTTAAAACAAGTTTAAGACAATTGTTCCTTTAGACTGAACATATCTTCAAGTTTGCCTTTGTTTTCTTTCCACATAGCACTAATACTCCGATTAGCTTTTCCTTTCCCAAGATAAAGTTAATTCCGTGTCAACAATCTTTTCCTTCCCTTTATTACGCCTAGTAGCTTCTTGCCCATCCACCTTCTCCCCCTCAGTTGGGTTATCCTTCAAAATAGTAGGAGGTGGAGTCGGTAATTTAGACGAAGCTGTCTTCACCAAGGAATTAATTGCATGACTAAACTGGGCTGCCATGGAACTTAATTGAACCTGGAATGCATCATGTTGAATAAGTTGCAAATTTTTTATTTCTGCAATGGACTTACAGATATTTGACAACTCTTTCTCCATTGTTTGGACCCGGGTAAGGAGTCTGGTGTATTCCTGTCTGGTTATAGGTGCATGTGGTTGAGTAGGTTGCTCACTCGTACGTTCTGCAGGTGTTTCACTCAACACTATATATTCACTCGGTTTAATGGTTTGGGTTACACTTACATGTTCTGTTGGTGTTTCCCTCAACTTTCCTCTAGAGCTTCCACCGATATGTGTACCTGCAAATGAAATCATCCTAGCCCCTTTTTCAGAGGTCACGGATGGTGCAATGAAAGTTCGTGAGCTTCCATCCTCGCGTGAAGCGAGTTGCCGACCACTGGTAAAAAGTGGTAAATCTCGAAAGAGATCCAGAGATTTTCCCTCTGGGAGGTTAAACTTGAATCGATTAAATGGCACAAAACCCAAGTTTCCCTCGTACGTCTGTGAAGACACTTGGTTCATAAAAGAACCACCCACCAATGGATCATTCCGTAAAATGGAAGATTCACCAGCAGTTATTGAGGTAGGTAATTCCACCTCGGATGCCTGTGAAGGCATTTGATCTTTAGAAAGATCATCAACCACTCGTATGTTCCGTGAAATGGAACTTAAGATAGTTGCTCCCGTCAATTCAACCTCATTTACATTTGCACTCATTGGATAAGAAAGAATTGTTTCACTAACAGTTGCCGTTACCTCAGGTTCATTGGTTTTACTTCGTTTAGAATGAGGTAGAGCGGCTGTTGTAACTAACTCCTTATGTGGTGCTGCTGAGGCACTATCTCCCTCAATAATGTGGATGACTGGTCGTTTAAGTGACAATTGAGGTGTAGGAGTTTGTTGTGTTTGTGTTTGCATTTGTAGAATGGGCTCTTCGACCTGTGTTAGAGTCGGTGGGATTTCCTGCTCTTGGTCGGGTAAGATGGCCACTGGGGGCTGTAGAAACTGTATTTCCTGTGACACAATAGGGAATACAAAGGTTGGAATAGCAGGGATTGAAATATTACCTTGTCGTATACCTGCTCTCACTGGTCGTGGTAACAACGGAAGTGGGACAGTCTTTAGATATTCAGTTAGGACTGTAGGCACATCCGTATATTTCTTTTTGCTTATGTAATTAATTACATTCGTCTTCATGGAAGAACATTCCACCTTTTGACCATTTTCCAAGCGTACCCTGTCTTCATCAATCAAAAAATCATTTAATATTAACTGTAGAAACCTTGGATATAGACATTTGACATTTTGAGTCCGAACATCTCTTGTTCCCAAGCGTTTCATTTTTAAAATGATTTGACCAAGCACTATTTTTCCAAAATTAATCCTCAAATTATTGGCGACCGCATACCCTATTATTTGAATAAATTCAGGTATTCGATCTTGATTTGTTCTATCTGAGGAAAAAACATGGTTAAGAGTGTGAAAGAAGAAATTCCAATACTGGGTTAGAAACGTTCTAGATAGATTACCAGTATTGAAATTGCCATCTTGGTACCTTATAAAGCGAAAGAACATTTCAATCTGTTCGGGTGTAGGATCAGAAACGAGATTTTCTATAGGAAAATGAAGAATTCGATTAACATCTCGTTCAGTGACCCTAATCGACCTACCAAATAGTCGATATGTGATTGCACACCCGTCATGTCCAGAAGTGTTATCCGCACTGCAATATAGTTCACACAATGCATCATGGTTAAGCTGCACCTGTGTAACTAAAGCATAACGGATTAATGAATGTTCATTCATAAATTGTGTCCAAGCCCGAAATTGCTCATCTTGAATGGTTTCGATTTGCTGAATGGAAATAGGATTAACTTTAGCAATTAAAAAGTTTCCCTGCAATGCCATTTTCAAAACTTTGAGGAAATTCAAAAACAAGGGTTAGTGCGTATAACAAGAATATGAAATCCGCTCTAAACACCACCAGCTAGATTGTGAGATCTTTCCGATCAAAGCTTGAAATATTCAGCAACTGTGTGTGTATGCTCTGTATATCTGAAAAATGATGATGTTAAACACAAACAAAAACTCATCATTTATAAGGTTTCAAGTATTAGTGGGTTAGGTGTAATAGTGACAGGTTATGTTTGAAAAATAACACCGCTCCATAATTTCTCACCTAACTACCTAATTAGCCGAAAAAACATCTTATCACCGAAACTTGTCGGCCGAAAAAACATCTTATCGCCGAAACCTATCAGTCTATACACATACACATATAATACTTCTAATTATTATGGATTTAAAAATAATCACACAGTAAATCAAGAATTAATCCACAATAATCAGATAAACTCACAATTAAATAGACATAAAATTAACAAAATATCATTAATTGATATATGTCAATAAAATATTTATTTAATTATGCTACAATTAACTCAATTATTTACTAACTAATTACCATAAAATATACCATTTATAAGCGTGGTAATTAATATAGAGATAACTATAAAAAGAGGACTGGATGCAAAGTAAATTCACAAGTCCTAAAAATATGGACATTTAAAATACCTGTGAATTTATAACAAATTGCACTTATTGATTATCCAAAATTAATTAGACAGATTTAACATCCCAAGTTCACCAACTAACCTGGAGAAAGTGGATTCATCCAGTGGTTTAGTAAAGATGTCTGCAATTTGTTGATCTGTGGGAACAAAATATAATACCACAGTTCCATTCATGACATGCTCTCGTAAGAAATGATACCTGATATCAATGTGCTTAGTCCTGGTGTGTTGAACTGGATTGTTAGCAATGGCAATGGCACTCGTGTTGTCGCATAGAATTGGAATTTTGTCCAACATTAGTCCATAGTCCTGAAGTTGATTCCTCATCCACAGGATCTGAGCACAACAACTACCTGCCGCAATGTATTCTGCTTCGGCTGTTGAGGTAGATACTGAGTGTTGCTTCTTGCTGTACCAAGATACCAACCTTCTTCCTAGAAACTGACAGCTTCCAGAAGTACTTTTCCGATCAATCTTACAACCTGCGAAGTCAGAATCTGTATAGCCAACTAGGTCAAAACCTGTTCCTTTAGGGTACCAAATCCCAAGATTGGGGGTTCCCTTAAGGTATCTGAAAATACGTTTAACAGCTATAAGATGTGACTCTTTAGGGTTAGCCTGGAATCTAGCACATAGACAAGTTGCGAACATAATATCTGGTCTACTAGCAGTTAAGTACAAAAGAGAGCCGATCATACCTCGATACTTCGTGATGTCAACTGACTTACCAGATTTGTCTTCATCAAGCTTGACTGCAGTTGGCATCGGGGTCTTGGCAGTAGCTGCTTCTTCCATCCCATACTTCTTCAGAAGATCTTTTATGTATTTTGATTGGCAGATGAAAATACCATCAGGCTTCTGAATAACTTGAAGTCCAAGGAAGAAGGACAACTCACCCATCATGCTCATCTCGTACCTACTCTGCATTAGCTTAGCAAATCTCTTGCATAGCAAATCATTAGTAGAACCAAATATTATATCATCCACATATACTTGCACCAGAATTATATCATTTTTATGCTTTTTATGAAAGAGAGTTTTGTCGATGATACCTCTTGTAAAACCATTTTCAAGTAAGAACTTGGAGAGAGTATCATACCATGTTCGAGGGGCTTGCTTGAGACCATAGACAGCTTTGAAGAGAAAGTACACAAAACCTTCAAATTCCTTGTCTTCGAACCCAGGGGGTTGTTCAACATAGACTTCTTCCTCTAGATCTCCGTTCAAAAATGCACTCTTCACATCCATCTGAAAAACCTTAAAGTTGGAGTGTGCAGCAAATGCTAAGAACATCCTGATTGCTTCAAGCCTTGCAACTGGAGCATAGGTTTCATCATAATCAATTCCTTCTTCTTGAGAGTAACCCTTTGCTACCAATCGAGCCTTGTTCCTCGTAACAATACCATTTTCATCCAGTTTATTCCTAAACACCCATCTAGTGCCAATTACAGATTTATCTTTTGGTCTTGGCACCAACTTCCATACTTTCTGCCTTTCGAACTGATTGAGTTCTTCCTGCATTGCAGTTACCCAATCTGGATCATCAAGAGCTTCATCAACCTTTTTAGGTTCAATTTGAGATAAAAATCCTGCGAAATTGCATTCATTCTGTGTTGCTCTTCTAGTCTGTACACCCGTGTCCGGTTCACCAATGATCTGTTCAAAGGGATGCGCTCTACTCCATACCCTTTGTCTTGGCAGATTTGATCTTGATGATTCCCCAAGTTCATAATTGTGTTGAGAGTGATGACTAGTAGATCCAAAATCATTGTTTGCTCCCCCTGAGCTGTTGCTTTCAGAGTTTGATGAATCAGAGTTTAATGAACCAGCAGATGCATTCTTTGATGTTTCTTCACTTGATTGGGGTTCATTTTCATCGTTCACTTGCTCCCCCTCAACATGTGCTACTGTCTGATCTACTGGTATAGATTGAACAATAGAGTCTGAAAGAGTATCAGAATTTTGTTCATTCTCAAATCTCAGCTGGTCATGTTCATCAAAATCTTCAAGTCCTGTTATCTTTTTATCATCAAAAGACACATGGATAGATTCCATGACCACTTTTGTTCTCAGATTGTAGACTCTGAATGCTTTTGTGGATAGTGGGTATCCAACAAAGATTCCTTCATCAGCTTTTAAATCAAATTTGGAAAGCTGTTCTGGATGAGTCTTAAGAACAAAACACTTACATCCAAACACGTGAAAATACTTCAGGTTCGGCTTCTTCTTTTTCACCATCTCATATGGTGTTTTACCATGCTTGTTTATGAGTGTAGCATTCTGTGTGAAACAAGCAGCTTGCACAGCTTCAGCCCAGAAGTAAGTTGGCAGCTTTGCTTCATCAAGCATGGTCCTTGCAGCTTCTATGAGAGTCCTGTTCTTTCTCTCTACTACTCCATTTTGTTGTGGAGTTCCAGGTGCAGAGAATTCTTGCTTTATTCCATTTCCTTTACAAAACTCTTCCATGACTGCATTCTTGAACTCAGTGCCATTATCACTTCTTATGATTTTCACTGTGTGCTTAGATCCTTTGTCCAGTTGTCTGACATGCTCTGTTAAGATTGATGCAGTTTCTTATTTCTTGTGCATGAAATATACCCATGTATATCTGGTGTATTCATCAACAATAACCAAAGCATATCTTTTCTTTCCAATAGACATTATATTTACTGGACCAAATAAATCAACATGCAATAAGTGATATGGCTCAAGAATTGAGGATTCAGTCTTACTTTTGAATGAAGTTTTCCTTTGTTTTGCCTTTTGACATGAGTCACATAGGCCATCTGGAGTAAAAACTGATTTGGGCAATCCTCTCACAAGATCTTTCTTCACTAGCTCATTAATACTGTTGAAATTCAGATGAGAAAGTCTCTTGTGCCAATCCCAGCTTTCTTCAATTGATGCTCTACTAAGTAGACAGATTGCAGAGCCATCAGAGTTTGTTGAAAGCTTGGCTTCATAAATGTTACCATGCCTGTATCCCTTCAGAACAACTTTTCCTGTAGATTTGCTTACAACTTCACCGTGTTCTTCAAAGAAACCCACATGATAACCTCTGTCACAGATTTGACTCACACTTAGCAGATTATGTTTGAGTCCTGAGACTAGAGCTACAGATTCAATGATGACATTCCCAAGTTTGATATTGCCATATCCCAGAGTCCTTCCTATGTTGCCATCTCCATAAAAAACACTTGGGCCAGCCTTCTCCACAAATTCTGATAGCAGGGCTTTATTTCCAGTCATGTGTCCTGAGCATCCACTGTCCAGAACAAGGATATTTTTCCTGTTACCCTGCAATCACAAAAACCACTAATGATTAGTTTTAAGGACCCAGACTTGCTTGGATCCTTTGGTCTTATTAAGTTTGTTAGCTTTTGCAGCAGAAGTCTTATCAGAGTTTGTGCTAACATTCTTTTTATCAGAATTTATACATGTAGAATCAATCTTGAATTTATTTAAAGAGGGTTTAAGTTCATAATAATCATAATACAACTTATGATACTCTTTGCATGTATAAATAGAATGCCAAATACTATCACAGTGAAAACAAGGATTCTGTGGTTTAAACCTAACTGAACCACTCTTAACTCCTGACTTAGGAGGTGTAGAGTTTATATTTTTATTCTTCCTGCAAAAAGCAGCAAGATGGTTAGGACTTCCACAGTTATAACATTTCTTCCTAGGAGCATTGGGAATAGGCATATAGTTATTGCTTTTACTGATGCCTACCTTTCCATTTCTGTTTTTCCTAGGTTCTTTTACCTTGTTTATTCTTTTTAACTCCTTCAGCTTGTGTTTAAGCTGTTTCTGAGACATTGAACTAATATCTACTGATTTGGCTTTATCCTGTTTTGGTTTGTCAGATTTTGGTACAAACCTCACATGATTAATTTTGGGTTTTGTAGCCTTTTTAGTAAATACAGGTTTAGAGGTCTCAGCTTCTAGGTTGACAGTTTTCTTTTTATCAGTGTAACCTAGACCTTCTTTCCAACAATCATTGTCTATGATATCCTGAGTTTTCTTACCAGAGTTAGTCCAAATTTTAAGAATGTTTCTTTCTTTAGCAAGTTCATATTCAAGATAAGCATGCTTTTTCAATAATTCATTTTTAACAAAAATAGCATCATCTCTCTCTTTCTGAATTTCTAACATCTGGACTAATTCTGATTCTAGATAATCATTTCTCTTTCTAAGGTCTAGACTTTCAGATTTTATTCTTTCATTTTCTAAAGTCTGATCTCTATAGCTAACATGCAAGTTTTTAAGAAAGAGTCTTAACTCAGATATATCAGTAGTATCAAAAGCTAGAATAGAGTGAGGTACCTTGGTCTCAGTAGCTTCAGAGATACTATCAACATTTGCCATCAAGGCGTAGTTCACCTCATCTTCAGAGTCTGAAGTGTCAGCCCAGTCCTTCTTCTTTGTGATGTAAGCTTGACTTTTATCAGCTTTGGCTCTCTTGCACTCAGGTGCAAAATGTCCTTTCTCACCACAATTATAGCATGTGATCTTGGACTTGTCGACTTTCCCAGACCTGCTTTCCTTTCCCTCAGTTTTTCTGAAATTCTTCTTGTCAAAATTTGAATCTCTTCGTGTGAACTTCTTTCCCTTCCTGAAGTTCTTGTAAGCCATCTTCTTGAAGCCTTTCACCATTAGGGCTGCAAGATGTATCATCTCAGCATCACTACCATCATCATCAGAGTCTGTGAGATTGTCAGAGTTTAAGTCATCATCAGAATTTGATGACTCAGTATCAGACTTTGTAATAAGAGCCTTTCCTTTGGATTGACTCTTTTTCACAGCAATTTCTTTAGAAGCTTTCTCCTCAGCTTTAAGAGCAATTGACTTGGTCTTGCTTCCATGCCTCTTGCTTCTTTGTTCCATCTCAAGCTCATGAGTCTTGAGCATTCCATAGATTTCATCAAGGGACATGTCTTCTAGATCATGATTGTCTCTGATAGTAGTGGCCTTTAAGTCCCATTTCTCAGGAAGAGCCAACAAGAATTTCAGATTGGAGTCTTCAAGATTATACTCTTTATCTACCAGTGATAGATCATTCAACAATTTCAGGAATCTGTCATATATGTCTGTTAATGACTCATCAGCATTTGAGTCAAAGTGCTCGTACTCCTGTGTGAGTATTGTTCTCCTGTTCTTTTTGATGGCTTTGGTTCCTTGACATCTGACTTCCAAAGCATCCCAAATCTCCTTAGCAGTTTTGCATCCAATGACCCTGTTAGACATAACATTGTCAAGGGCGTTATGTAATAAATGCCTTACTTTAGCATCTTTGCTAATAGAGGAGATATCTTCAGGAGTGTAGTCTTTCTTCTCTTTTGGAATCATTTTCTGTTCTTCTCCAGCAACTGCAACAGACAATTTTGTAGGCTTATGTGGACCATCATGGATTCTGTCTAAGTACTCTGGATCTGTAGCCTCCAGAAACATTTCCATCTTCACCTTCCATATGGGATATTCTGATGCCCTGAGTATTGGAACTCTAATTGATTCATATCTGCTTGTTGTTGGAGTTTGTGTTTTCTCTGTCATGATTGTATGGCTTTTTGTATAGTAACAGAGTGGCTCAAAATGAACAGTACGGTATTTGTGAATAGTACCGTATCTGTGAATAGTACCGTATTTGTGAATAGTGCCGTATACGTGAATAGTACCGTATCTGTGAACAGTACCGTATCTGTGAACAGTACCGTATTTGTGAATAGTACCGTATACGTGAATAGTACCTTATCTGTGAACAGTACCGTATCTGTGAACAGTAACGTACAACACCGGATCTGATCTATATATCGATCAAACTGCTCTGATGCCAATTGTTAGGTCCGGAATAACGTAGAAGGGGGGTTGAATACGTTATTTAAAAAATATTTCGATTTTCGAGATGTGAAAAATGAGGTCAACAACTGAATCGAAATAAAACAATTGGTTCGGGAAAATATCTTTAAACTGATAAAAACCCAAGGGGTGTTACAACTTCTAATCCAACGGATTAGCTTCAAAAACTCGAACACTCCTAAGGATAGTTTAGGCACGAGGACCTTCTATCCGACACTTCCTGAAAGCGGGCTAAGCCGGCTTTCCTACTAGATGGACTGTCTAGCAGCTTACACAGAGAAGATATTTAAGAGAGAGAGAAAGTTGTGTGATGAGGTGTGTTTTGAAATGAAATACAACAGGCCTATTTATAGATTTTAGAAAATCACTATGCAATCAAAATACGTAACTGATGACGATAGTTTTTCAGTTTGGCTGCTGTCCGTTTCTCTGAACAATATGCACGAAGACTTTCATTTCTTCATTCAACATTTATATTCATGTGGGCCCCACATGTTTCCTACTTTATGAATAGTACTTTTGGGTACTATTCATGAATAGTAATTTCGGTTACTATTCATATGAATAGTACTATTCATATGAATAGTGATTTCGGTGACTATTCATGTGAATAGTGATTTCGGTTACTATTCATATGAATAGTGATTTTGGATACTATTCATTTTCTCTCTTCTGTTTATTCTGCTGTTTTAATTTACCTCAGAAAATAATTCAAGTACCAGATTAATTTAATTATTTTGTTATAAATAATTAATTAATCTGTTACTTATTTAATTTTCAGAGTAAATTAACTTTTGACAATACCTTGAGATATTATGTCTGTCCTTGATCGTCAATAGGCTTTGGCAATTCTTTCTATGAATTAATGTGTTGATCCTTCCCGTATGTGTTGACACTTGGTGCACTGGTCTGGTTCACAAGTGACTAGCACTGATCTTGATCTTCACACCTTCGTTACATTCCAATTTATTAGCCTGCAGTAATATCTTCAAATACATGAAATCTTTTGGCCCTTCAACTGAATCATCTGTACATCTTATTCTGTCACTGAGGCTTGATCATGTTAATGAACTTCTTTCAGCGACTTGATCCTTGTTGGTGCCTGTTCTTCAAATTTCACGATCCCTGTATAGAGTTAATATTATTTATCTTTTATCCTAGTCGAGTTATATATGTCCTCCATTACATATTACATTTCATTATACTTTACAAAGGCATACAGCAAAATACAACCATACAGACTCGGGCAAAAAACTAAAAGGAAAGCAAGCCACAACTAACAGCTTCCTGGTCCGAAAAGAAAAATTAAAGTGCACTTTGGCCCTCCCTGACTAAATTTTCTAGGTCCGCCACTAGATAGGGATACGTTTTTCCCATAGTAGTACTACACGACTTCGCTATGGGTAACCGCATATGCAATATATATAGATGCATACCGTTGCGACTACACCTTAAAGGACTTCTCATACAATCAATTTTATACCTTTGTTTTCACTTGGTAATTCTCTCAAATCTCTCTCTGAAAATCCTCCTTAAATCTTTGTCTCACATACAAGGACACAAACACACACATATCTCTATCACACACACTGACACAAACACAAACACATATCTATAAGTTATGTCTTAATTATTTTGAAATTCATATCAAATGGGTGTTGGTTAATCAATCCTTGTCCGTATCAATTTCCAGCATCTAACACCTAACTTGTGTGAATAGCTGGAATAATGATAATGTAAAGATGTGATAAGCTTCACTCATGAGCGTAGCTAGTGGGTAAAAAGGGCGATAAATTTGAAATGGGTCAATTTGGACATGCTAAGACAAAAAAGTGGTTATTTATATAAATAATCTGAAGTAAATTTAATATGTATTTAAAGAATATATACAGAAATGAGAGAGTACATCAATTAAATATTCTATATTAAAATACGGAAATGAAGCAAACATAAATATGATTTTATACTATTAAACAATTATATTATCAATCTATCAGTCTACAATTACAGAAACGAGAGAGTACATCAATTAAATAATCTATAACATACGGAAATGAAAATATGAATTTCTACTATTAAACAATTATTAGCAATCTATCAGTCTACAATTATAGAAACGAGAGAGAGCGAGAGCGAGAGGGAGAGACCGGGAGAGAGAAAGACGAACCCTAGAATGAGGAGAGAAAGTACAAGAGGTGTGACTGTGTGTATGTATATATTGATTGTTGTATTTGACTTATTTTTATCAAATATAGTATTAGAATAAAATACATTACTAATGTATTTGTAAGTTACAAAGAATAAAATATATATTGATTATGTATTTGAAGGTTACAATATTGATTGGTGATAAGTGGATATTATATCCACTTGGAACGTTCCATATCGGCTTAAATTGATTGTTTTGGACTCAAGTTTGTTATAGTTTTTATGTGTTTTGTGTAGATGTGCAGGCTTACAAGAATGTCGATTAAGGTGATGCTTCTGTCGTGTTTTGAGGATTAATTAATTAAAATTCGGATTTTCCGGGACGGTTGCGCAGTCTACACTGTTTTGGCCATATCTGGAGTTCTATAAGTCCGTTTTCAGCGATCTTACTGCCCACGCGAAGCTTGGGAGATTTTCTACAACATGGAACCGGTGTTGCACGAGCAGGCTGCACGTGGTGAGAGCAGGCATCACGACAAACAGAATGTTGGGAGTAGGGAAATTACTGTTTTGCCCTTTTCAAGTTCTAATTGTATTTTTGGAAGTTTTTAGCACCTTAATTAAATTCTAATTGTAATAGAAGATAAATTCTTGCTGGGCAAGAAATCTAGAGCCTATTTAAACACATCTTAGCATTGTAATTCAGATCATAGTTTTATTATTGGAACATAGCTTAGATCTGCAAGGGAGAAAAGGAGAGAAGGATTCAACGCTCGTGACAAGCAACGGATCTAGATCTACTTCATCTTTTGTATACGTTAGATTATAGATTTGTTTTCTCAACTCTTTATTTTTATAATATTATTGCTTCTTTCTTCCATATCTTGTCATTTATCATGCTTTCATCAAATCCCATGACGATGAACGGTTCAATTATGGGCTAATCGTTGTCATGGGATTCTAACGGATTTATTTACGGAACTTAGTATCTTGATGCCTTGCAGATCTGTGTGTGGTGTATAATTGATATCCTCGTATGGTTATGCTAAATAGATAGATGCGTCGCGAACATCTAATTTGTTAATCTCTTGTGAAGTGAAAGTGGATCTTGAGATTTAGAATTTGCCATGCTAGCATAGGTTCATAATTTTTTATCAATATGATTCGTGGTGTGAGATGAAAATACTTATACTACCTTATGTGATCATTATGGATAACTTGTTATTCAACCGTTATGTTTTCAAATTCTATAGACATATAGGGTCTAAGCATAATTGGTGTCTATTCATCTTCTATCTCTTTTGTGGATGTATGTTTAGTTTGGTATGCGTATGCTGACAGGTAGCGTATACTTGTTTCGTGTTATCCGATCAGATATCAAAACCATTGCATATAGTGATTAAAGGCGTCAGATCTAAGCAATGTATTTAATGAAGTTAGGATCCCATGTTTTCTCTTGCAGAAGTAATTAGATTTCAATTCTTGTTAGTTAGTTAATTCTTAGTTTGTTAATTTACTTCTTAGTTAATTTAGTTAATTAAACCCAATCTTGTTATTTGTCTTAGCAGTGAATTAAAACCATACATTGTTGCATAGGTACTAAACTGAATTAAAAACCAAGATCTCTGTGGGAATGAACTTGACTTATATCTATATTACTTGTGACCACGTACGCTTGCGTAATTATAGCATAACAAGTTTTTGGCGCCGTTGCTGGGGATCATCGGTGTTTTATTTTTGGTTTATGTGCTTGTCAATAGTGGTCGTTAGAGTTCACTGACTCGGATTTGTTTTTCTCACCTATATTGTTTAGTTTGGTGTGTTCAGGTACTTGAGTGTTTGAAGATGGCATGTGAGGAGTTGCCATGGTGGGCATATTCGAGGACATCCAAGCCTCAGCAATGTGAGCAGTGTTTGGGCGTTCATGATCCCTCACAGTATTGTTACTACGATGGAGTTGATCCATATGTCAATTATGAGGAGCAACCATATTTTCAATACCATCCTCAACAGTACCAGCAAGATGTTCCAAATATGTCATATTTCTTTGGTAGTGAAGAGTTTCAACATCAGTAACCTTCTACTTTTCAGTCAGATGAGGTTGTAACTATGGAGGAGCTTAGGATGCTTGAAAAGAGTAGGGAGGAAGGTGTCAAATCTTTTGAGACAGTAGTTGCTCGAGCTGTGAGAGCTTTGGAACAAGAGAGTCAACAATTCATATTAGAGGCAATTCCAGAGAGTAACGGTGACTTGGAGCAAGGTACTGCATGTATAATTGAGGAAGACAAATTCCAAGGTGAGGTGAGCGTTCACAAGACATGTAGGGAATTTGATCAAGCTAGTGAGGTGGATGATTTGGAAAGGGCACAATTCGGGATAGACACTGGTGAGCTGCACAAATTTCAAGAATTGGTATGTGCGTACCAAGAGGCTGATGAACATGGGAAAGATGCAGGTCTTCTACTTGTCTCAGAGTTTAAAGATGGAGGTAGCGCATTAGAGCCAATGGAGGAAGTTCTCTTTGAGGAACCAAAGGCTTCAGCAACTTACATTTACCCTACTCCATTATATTCAAGTGAGACCCGCGAGTGTGTGTTGTTCTACAAATTGTCAGATTTTGGGTCAACAGATGAAGGCATTGGAATAGGACATAGTTGTTATACGAATAGGCCAAGCGAGGAGAAGTGGCAGAAAGTGTGTCGTCGTGATGACGATGAAGTATCGCGAAGAGATGACCAGGCAAACTATTATCATCCTTAATGGAGGCTTGGAAGTAACGTCAAGCTATTGACGTTAAAGAAGCGCTTCATGGGAGGCAACCCACACATTAGTGTAGGGAAAAAAAATTGAGATTTGTTTCCAAAAAAAAAAAGAAAAAAAAAAGAGTGAAAAAGTCCAATTGTTAAATGCAAAATTAACCACGAGTGAGCTCTTTAATACTCGAGTAATTAAGTCTGAGGGGACTTAGTCCTAGTAACCTAAATGCTTATGTGGTTTGGGATTGCTGACCTAACACTCGCTACATGGGTATTATTGTATAAGCCTTTTGGGGTCTCATTCATTGCACGATTAAATAAGCATGCATATTGTATATGGTATTATATGTCGTAGTGTAGTAATAAAGCATGAATTCCTGGCTAACTTGAATGAGGATGGAGGTGTTTCTAAGTTATGAAGTGTCTACAGTCTATTCTATTTATAAACATGTGATTGTCTTGGCGAATAATATGTATGATTTTTGACCTAGTTTTGGGAGTATTTCTGATGAGCATGCACACACTCACGTTTCTGTCATGTATTGTTAGTATACGGGGACTTAGTCGAGCTCTATTTGGATTTAGTTGCATTCTTTGAGATATTTGCTTGTTAGTTGGTTTTGGTGAGTTTAAAGGGGATCTTTGCATTTTTCATATTAGTTGCATTCATGCATTGCATTGCATTAGGTTACATGGATTTTGTGGGTACATTCGCTATAGGCCCTCACGAGACCTTACTCGTCCACTAGGGATGCCTAGGGGTTTAAAGGGCTTGTTGCATATGCCAAATGCAACCGTGATCACCTACGGAAGTGGTACTATTTAGGTAGTTGTAATTGTTTATGCTTGAGGACAAGTATCGGTTTAAGTTTGGGGGTGTGATAAGTGGATTTTATATCCACTTGGAACGTTCCATATCGGCTTAAATTGATTGTTTTGGACTCAAGTTTGTTATAGTTTTTATGTGTAGATGTGCAGGCTTACAAGAATGTCGATTAAGGTGATGCTTCTGTCGTGTTTTGAGGATTAATTAATTAAAATTCGGATTTTCCGGGACGGTTGCGCAGTCTACACTGTTTTGGCCATATCTGGAGTTCTATAAGTCCGTTTTCAGCGATCTTACTGCCCACGTGAAGCTTGGGAGATTTTCTACAACATGGAACCGGTGTTGTACGAGCAGGCTGCACGTGGTGAGAGCAGGCAGCACGACAAAAAGAATGTTGGGAGCAGGGAAATTACTGTTTTGCCCTTTTCAAGTTCTAATTGTATTTTGGGCAGTTTTTAGCACCTTAATTAAATTCTAATTGTAATAGAAGATAAATTCTTGCTAGGCAAGAAATCTAGAGCCTATTTAAACACATCTTAGCATTGTAATTCAGATCATAGTTTTATTATTGGAACATAGCTTAGATCTGCAAGGGAGAAAAGGAGGGAAGGATTCAACGCTCGTGACAAGCAACGGATATAGATCTACTTCATCTTTTGTATACGTTGGATTATAGATTTGTTTTCTCAACTCTTTATTTTTATAATATTATTGCTTCTTTCTTCCATATCTTGTTATTTATCATGATTTCATCAAATCCCATGACGATGAACGGTTCAATTATGGGCTAATCGTTGGCATGGGATTCTAACGGATTTATTTACGGAACTTAGTATCTTGATGCCTTGCAGATCTGTGTGTGGTATATAATTGATATCCTCGTATGGTTATGCTAAATAGATAGATGCGTCGCGAACATTTAATTTGTTAATCTCTTGTGAAGTGAAAGTGGATCTTGAGATTTAGAATTTGCCATGCTAGCATAGGTTCATAATTGTTTATCAATATGATTCTTGGTGTGAGATGAAAATACTTATACTACCTTATATGATCATTATGGATAACTTGTTCTTCAACCGTTATGTTTTCAAATTCTATAGACATATAGGGTCTAAGCATAATTGGTGTCTATTCATCTTCAATCTCTTTTGTGGATGTATGTTTAGTTTAGTATGCGTATGCTGACAGGTAGCGTATACTTGTTTCGTGTTATCCGATCAGATATCAAAACCATTGCATATAGTGATTAAAGGCGTCAGATCTAAGCAACGTATTTAATGAAGTTAGGATCCCATGTTTTCTCTTGCAGAAGTAATTAGATTTCAATTCTTGTTAGTTAGTTAATTCTTAGTTTGTTAATTTACTTCTTAGTTAATTTAGTTAATTAAACCCAATCTTGTTATTTGTCTTAGCAGTGAATTAAAACCATACATTGTTACATAGGTACTAAACTAAATTAAAAACCAAGATCTCTGTGGGAACGAACTTGACTTATATCTATATTACTTGTGACCACGTACGCTTACGTAATTATAGCATAACAATTGGATGGATAATATTTAATACATGAGTCACATATCCATGCACATAATGACAATTATGAATAGTTAATGTGGCAGTTACTTTTTGGAGTGGAGGTGGTGAAAGAAATGCCAATATATATGAGATCTTATCTATTAGAAGAGGCACTGAAAAAGTTATTGAGAAAAGATAGCCTGCTCAATTTGCTCCCGGAACCTGTGTTTTGAAAACCGGACCGGACCGGCCGGTTCGACCGGTCGGACCGCTAACCGGTGGCAGGTCCGGTTCGGTTCACCCATAAAACCAGTCCTCCGGTTTTCCTGTTCCGAACCGGTCAGAACCGGCCAAAAACCGGAAAAAATCGGTAAAACCCGGAAAAAACCGGACCGGCCGCCGGATTTTTTCAGTTTAGTTTTTTTTTTTTTGAAATATTGTTCAGTTTAGTTTATTTAAGTATTTTGGGCTTTAAATTTAAGATTTTACTACTGAATAATAGACCCATAGTATTCTTAGGCCATGATCCATCATCATTGCTAACAAATTCATGTCTATAACTCCTCATTTTTCTCTTTGTAATATCTATAATTGTTTATATAATTATTTATATAATTATTTATATAATTAAATATATATATAATTATATATTACATATTATGACGTCACACCGGTTGAACCACTGGTCGAGCCGGTTGAATCAATCGAACCAGTAACCAGTAGGGCTTCCGGTTCGATGCCCGGTCCGGTTATGAGAACACAGCCCGGAACTCCAAATACACATCACAAATTTCTCCTCACAAAATATGATATTATCTTCTAGATTATTAGATTGCATATGCTTTCATTGGTATCAGAGATATTATAAGTGGATCCACGCCGCGGGTGTTTATTTTCTTCGTCATCGACTTGTAAATCACTCTGAAGGGTTGTTTTTATCTGTCCAGTTTATGATTCATAGATAGCTGTGTTATTCATCACCTACGGTTTCTCTCTCTGTGCACTCTTGTCCTTCCTTGATTGGTTATATCCTTTATTTTATTGTTTATTTACTCGATGGATTATTTTTCTTTAAACATCCATAAAGTTTGATCAGTTTAACTATATTATAAGTGTTTTGTTTGGGTTTTGTCACATAAATTCACGTGATTCGTGTCGGAGGTTTGTTTTTGCAGGTTTCGTTTTTGTACCAAGTTGCTTGTTCTGTTGGACCCAGTTCATTGGAGCTTTATATCCACATTCTTTTTTTGTTTAATTCAGTGTTCTATTTTTTTTATTTGCGTTATTCATAGATCCCGTGTGCTATTGAGTTGTTTTGCTTTTTCATGGAATATGATCCTTAATATTATTTGTTTGCTCTTGACTTGCATATAGTTCGTACTCATACATGTATATCAGTTAGATTTTTTATTTATTTGTTTCCCTTGTGAAATTATAGTGCTTGTTTTATATTTATTTTATATGTCTTGTCTTGGCATCATTTTATGTTAGATATTTGATTTTGGCTTCCTATTTTGCTTTTCTTGTTGTAATTTGTTTTTGTTTATCTGGTCTATCATTATCAATTATTCATTTATTTGTTGACTTGTCTCCCTATATAGTTCTTGTGTTCTGTTAGGTTGTTTAGTGTCAACTCTATTTCATTTTGCTAGTAATATTTTGGTACCTGGTTTGCTTTGTCTATATATATATGGATTATTTTTTTGTTTTTGTAATATCTGGTTGAGTGAAATTATTTCTTTCATACATTTTTTGTGACATCGGGTGTAGCTATCGTTTATAATTCTGTTAATTATTGTTTGAAAAAGGGAAACTTGTCTCTGAATTTGATATATTGAGAATTACAATGGCACCGATTGTGAATACTTGGAGACAGAAATAAGATTTATATTGATTCGTTGTTATCTAAAAATCATCGTTGAAAAAGATGATATTATACTAGAATTACAATATCTAGCATTTCTTAAAATAGAGAGCGTGGGAATAATTTTTTTTGTGATGCACGGAATAGAGATCGTGCTTGAAGAAAATTTTGGTGACTCTCAGAACATAGAGCGGAAAAAAAAATTGTGTTTGGTGATTGGAATAAGAAAACTTATGCTTGCTTAAAATTGTTTGTTTGGTTGGGAACCAAAGAAAAAAAAAAGAACATTTTGTAATATTTTTTATACTCAGAATATAGAGCATGAATAAAAGAAATTTTATATGAGAATAATAAAATATGTGATACATGTGAATATTTTTTTTTTGGTAAAGAATGAAATGTTATTAAATGTTCAATGTTTGTAGTCGCATTTTGGATATTTTATAAATATGGTAAAAGCGGTTGGGTTAACATTTTTTGATGTGTCGATGCACATATTGAACTAGATCTGATTGAGAATAATAAATCGAATATGAATATTGGGAATGGACCATCGTATATGGTTAAATATAGGAGATTGAGAATTTCACTAAAGTGGTTGATTGAATTTTATGTATATGGAAGTGAATTTTTTTTTACATGAATATTTAAGGAAGCAGAGTCCATAGAAATAAACGAAAGTGGGAGCTGTTTGATCAATCTGAAGATATATACCCACAGATTGTATGAATTTTGGAATGAAATTATAAGTCTGGTGGATCTGTTGATAAATTTAAGACCCATAAAGTTATAGAAGATATTACCTAAAAATAGAAAGTTGATTATAAAGAGACGTATTCTCTTGTGGTAGAATTTGTTTTATAAATTTGAGGTATGCCTAGTTGGAAAAGGTTTTACGGAAAAATTGAAAATTTTATATCAAGAAAGAATTGACAGTTGTGTTTGCATTTTGTTAAATGTGAGAGTGGTATACATTAGTATCAATATTTGTGAATGATATATTGTAAGTGAAAAATGATAAAATATCTTGATCGAAACTAACTTGAAACTTAGTAATAAGGTTGAGATGGAAAATATGGATGAAATCTCATACGTAGAGAATCCAGATTGAGAGATTGAAAAACTAGTTATTGAGTTTGAACTAAGAAAAATATGTGTAATGCTTAAGAATTTTTTGAATGTAGAATTGTAGTCCGGCGCCAACCCCTTTGGTAATAGGGAATGATAAATGTGGAAATGGAACCACTAAATGTATCATATGTGCAAGTAGTCGGAAGTTCGATGTATTTTATGTTGTGTGATCGATTGACTTAACTTGGCATATATATGTAGTTATCCTTCTGAGTGGATAGTGAATCATGTTTTTGTTGAACCTAGTGAGAGGTTGTAAGGAAGATCATGATCAATTACTTGAAAGGAATGTTGTACCACAGATTGTTATATCAGGCAGACGTGTCTGAAGTAATTGGGTTACTATGGTGCAATTTTTTTTATTGATAAAAATAATGGGAAGTCAACTTCGAGCCATCTATTTGATTTTGATGGAGCTCAAGTTGCAAAAGTAAAAAATAAGAAATGTGTTGTAAGAAGTGAATATTTTTTCACTTGTTATATGATTGCGACATAAGGCATTCGTGCAGAAGTATTTATCGAACAAGTTGGTTTGTTTGATGATTTTGGGTGTTTAAATATGGAATGTTGATTTTACGAAAACTGAGAGTATATATAGACTCTGCAAAAGGTGGGAGTCAAGAAAAATATTTGATTAAAAAAAGGTCAAGTGGGAGATGTTGTATTTAACTTATTTTTATCAAATATAGTATTAGAATAAAATACATTACTAATGTATTTGTAAGTTATGAAGAATAAAATATATATTGATTATGTATTTGAAGGTTACAATATTGATTGGATGGATAATATTTAATACATGAGTTACATATCCATGCACATAATGACAATTATGAATAGTTAATGTGGCAGTTACTTTTTGGAGTGGAGGTGGTGAAAGAAATGCCAATATATAGTAAATCTTATCTATTAGAAGAGGCACTGAAAAAGTTATTGAGAAAAGATAGCCTGCTCAATTTGCTCCCGGAACTCCAAATACACATCACAAATTTCTTCTCACAAAATATGATATTATCTTCTATATTGATATGTTTGGAGTGTGTATGTATATGTACGTATAATTTGATATACGAGTCGACTATTTAGTTTTGATCTTACAAGAAAAAAATATAATCATATCATAACACTTAAGCCAATCATCCATGTCACAAAGGAAATCAAATATAATCATATCATAATAATCATATATCCAAGTTGATAGTCTCATTTCACGCTTATCTATTCATTCAAAATATCAAATATATAGCACACTCATCGATAACAAAAATCTACCCTAATCACGATTTTTAATTCAATGTTCAATCTATCCTCGTGATCATATCATCGATTTTCGATAGATGGGCAAGGAGAATATAATACCAGTTGTTCATTTTAGGAGTAACCCACATGTGATATAACCAGATTATCAATAGTACAGGGTATGATTTAGTTATTGATTGATTTTTATTTTGTTATTTTCTTTGTCCTATTTAGTTTTTATATCATCATTTATGTAACATTGTTTATTCGAAATTGAATTTAATGACATTTGATGTAGAAATTGAATTGTTTTTATATCATCATTTATTTGCATTGTTTAAATGGATAGTTTTTGACGTGGAAATGATTATTTTATAAGTTTTCATTTACAATTTGGGTGTTGGATGATGATTTTAGAAATTATAATGTATTTTACATTTTCTAAATCAGTTCCATCTACAAAAATGTTGGAAAATTATCATCCAAGAAAAAGTTTGATACATCATAAAATATGTTACGAAGGACAATAGGAATATCTCATAATCAAAATACATGTAATGTATTTAAGAATCGGATGTGAATGAACATTTCTATCATGTTGATATTTCATTGTGTCGAGTAATTTAATCATTGTTCATTGTGTTTGGCACTTATTGACGATGTCATATTGCTTACGAATTTGGAACATGAGATTAATTTTATTGCGATACTTGCTTTGTGTATCAAGAAAAGTCTTACTTTAATGTAGAAATATTGAAATTATGATCGTAAAAACACCATTCTACCATATTTTTTTTTTATATAAGCCAAATATTGTATTGATTTGGAAATAATGCAATAGGATTATTCTCCGGCAGAGGGAGAATGCGATTAAAATACTACAAATGAACTTTCAGTAAGCAAGCAAAAGGAAGCTACTGCAACCATGCTACATTAATACTATTCCATGCTATTTCATGCTAGGCTACACCAGCTACAAAAACTTTGGCCAACTGAACTTTCATGACAAGCTAAGTTTACTGGTAGCCTTAGAAGAAAACCACGACGACCAGTAATGCTAGCAAGCTCTATCCCCTTTTGTATTGGAGCACCACCTTCAAACTCAAGCTCTTCCGCATGGGAGACAAAATTAAATGTCATTAGAGCCTGTAATCTGAACCCAGCAGCTACCAAGACATTCCAGAATTCAAGACTTATACCCATCCTGCTATGATTGCACTACGGAGCATCCCTTCTTTAGCTAATCTGTCTGCCTCAGAATTGAACCTTCTATTCAAATGGGCCACCTTGAGGTTTGGAAGCACTCGAATGGATTGCACTAGAGTGGAAATTTCCAATAAAGATGATGTATTAAGGCGGCAAGATTTAACTAGTTGAGAGGAGTCCGATGCTATTAGCAGGGAAATATCCTTCAGGCCCTTTTGAATTATACTATTGATCATAAATTCCAATGCTGATTCTTCTGTTTGAAAAGGATTTGAAGAAGTGCATGGGCCCGAAAAAATGAATGTCACCTGTGCTTTTCTATCTAGGATGAAACCTCCTATTCCGGCTTTGATATTTCCGTCCTGATCTTGCTTCCAGGCCCCATCGATACAACCTATAAAATCATACACCCTAAACCACCTGGAGAAAATAGATTGTAGACCATCAATTCTGCTACTCTTATATGCTTGCCTAGGATTTATGCACCAGAGATCGGTCCATTTGACTGTTGTTAACTCATTTGCAGAACTCCAATGCCAGGCCCGTGCTTTAATCAACTTAACAAGAGTACTATCACCATATTATAATCATCGTATGATTTAATTGTCAATTTTTTTTTCTTCTTCTATATATTGTGGAAAATGAAAATTTTACATCTTTCATTTTTTAGTTTATGTTTAAATCGGATCTAATTTAAATTCAAATATGTTTAATCATAGGATTTTATAATGAAATTCGGATATTTCTTTAAATCATGGGACTTTGGAATGAAACTCAGATATTTCATGTCGTTAAATTGCTTAAATTTGTTCCATGCGAAATCTGGCTCTTCCATTACTAAACACCCACTATATTATCCAAGATCCGAGATATGTATGAAAATCAGTAATTTTCTCTTTTATCCATTGGCGATTTACATGATTTACATCTTTAGAAATAATCAACAACAACAGATGGAAAGTTTGTTCATGTTTATGTTGAGCCACTTGCTGAAGAAAATGAGGTGGAGGAAGGGGTTTGATGAGGTGAGATGGAGGAAGGGGTTTGGTGTGATAGGGTGGAGAAAGGGGGGGTTTGGGGAGATGGGGTTTTGGGTGGGGGAGTGGTAATGTTTGGTGGTGCACAGCTGCCTGCAGATGGAAAGTTTGTTCATGTTCATGTTGAGTCACCTGCTGAAGGAAATGGGGTGGAGGAAGGGGTTTGATGAGGTGGGATGGAGGAAGGGGTTTGGTGTGATAGGGTGGAGAGGAAGGGGGGTTTGGTGAGATGGGGTGTTTTTGGGTGGGGGAAAGGCGGTTGTGATGGGTGGGGGAGTGGTGGTGCTTGGTGGTGCACAGCCGCCTGCAGATGGAAAGTTTGTTCATATTCATGTTGAGATGCCTGCTGAAGGAAAGTATGTTGATGTTTATGTTTCTTGTGGTTGTGTGAGGCTGATAAGTTTAATAAATTGTCTACATGCCCAAAAAATAATGGGCATGGTCTGCTTTTCTTTTTTGCTCTAAGTCTTTTATTCAAATATGTTCGATTTGTTTCATTTAATTTGTTAAATTACTGTAGAAAGAGATACTCGTATCCGGTGACTACTCCTCAATTCCGGTCGCTCCACACCTTCTCAGGCCAAACAATTATTAATCTTTTGCGTTCGAGATAATAGAGTATATCCAATGCTGTGAATTTCGTTTATACTGTAGTTTATAGTAATGAATTAATTAGATCAATGAATAGTGATTACGCGTTTTTATCCTGCCTCTTCTCTTTATTTTTTATTTTATTTTTTCTGGGTTTGCTTACAAATTTAGATAAAAAACCCTTTGATTTCTCGAAGGAAAAGGTGTAGATTCCACGCAGTTTAGCGAAAACTCGGAGGTGACTCGGTCCTGACTCACTGAGTACAGTCAATTGGTAAGAAAATCCAGTCTTGGTTTTTACATTTTTTGCACTGTATTACTTTTTTCCATGATTGAGGTGTCTTCTGTGGATCTGTGATTTTATCACTGTTTTATTATTTTGTTGAGTACTGTTTGTTGTTGTTAAATGAAATTTGATGTATAATTGCTATATAAAAGTTTCTCGGTACTTTGAATACTTGTTCGGATGTAGTTTGTATGTCTTATGATCATTCTTAGTCTATATTTTTGATTTGATGATTCCACTCACTGATGATATATTAAGGAATTTGATATTTTTTACTTAAGTTGGTTTTGTGCTCTGTTACTTTGATAACTGTGATATATTAAGATTAGCTTTATGAAATGTGAGGATCTTTGATGTTTTTATGTTTTCAATTCTTATTTGAGACTGTATTCTATAGTGATTCATAAACATGGTGATATGTGTTAGGGTTGATAATGTATACTTGATGATATCATCATATCTATTGAGTGTGTCTATTTTCATTGTCTTAGTTTTTAGTTGTGTTGAGTGACAATTTCTTGATTGTTTTGTCTTGCTTTGTCTTCTGGTTTTTTTTAGGTCAGTATAGTCTCAAATATAAAATTAATTTGAAGTGTATTATTAGTGATTTTATTATTTAAATATTTAGTTCTATTTTGTAATAGTGAAATATAATTTTTATTCAGTTACTGTTTTAAATTCTAACTTTAAGTTTTTCTTTTATTAGTGTTAAATGAGGATTTTAATTTGGAGTTATATTTTTCAATTTTTATAATTGACTCCTTAATTGATGTATTTTAAATTTGAGTTACTTTTCTAATTTTGGTGATTGACTCCTTAATTGTAGTTTTTAAAGTCTTTATTTGAAATGATTTAAATTCCTTATTATTTTTGCATGATTTAAGTGGATTTCATTTAAATACCTTATTTAGTTCCTTTTATTTTTGTGGCATAAGGAGACCACTTTTTAGCATTTAATTTAATGTCTTAATTACTTCTTCCTTATTTAATTTAGCATTAAGTTTTGTACCTGAATTATGTAATTATGACTATTTTTGTGATTTTGATAGTCAATCTATAATAGTATTGGTGACCATAAATGTTGCCATGTTGGCATATTTGTACCATTTTTGGAGGACATAATTGGTGGCATATTTGTACCATTTTTTAAGGTCATAATTGGTGGCATAGTTGTGCTTTTAAGAAGCAATTTAGTGTCATTTATGATGACTAATATATTTATGATGACCAATTTTGGGATACTTTTGGTGTCGTCTATTTGACGATTTGGGTCATTATTGGTGGTTATTGTTTTGTCATATTTGTAATCGATAATTATTTATTTTATAAATATCGAATCTTTAAATGAAATTTTATTTTATATGGATCTTGATTTACATGTCTAACCAAAGGGGAAGGGAATCCCCTTTGATTAAGAGTGAATCATCTTTTTCAAAATTCATATAAGTTTTAATATATTTATACCAAGTTTTTTTGTTATTTTTTAATATATGAGTTTTAAAAAAATTTATTATTATGTTAGATGTCTAACCAAAAGGGTACCTTTGGTTAGAAGAGACCATCTATTTTGTCAAAATTCATAATTGTTTTAATATGTTTAATCTTATATCCTTTAAGTGATTCGTTGATTTTATTCCTTTTGACGGGTTTGTTTTGGTAATTTGCAGTTTTAATAGCAACAAAGAAGTCTTAAGAAGATTCAGGTTTGTCTTTCAAAAGGAAGTAATGGAGCGAGTAAAAGAGAAGACAAGTCTATGAAAACAACTGATGGCAATGCGGATTTACAAAAGAAACAAGAAGTTCTACTCATTTATTTAGTAATCACTTTATATAACGATGTGTTTTTGCTTTTTTGAGGGCACTCTTTTTACCCCTTGAGTTTTTTCCCATAGGGTTCTGCTCTTGTGGGATTTTAACGAGACCTTTTTTTGTGGGGTTCATCTTTTCAGACTTGAAGGTATTATTATCTAAATGTCCGGGGACAACATGCGTGCCCTTCGATTAAATGATGAACTTTCTGGAACGAAAGAAATTCTTTTTTTTCGATCATTGTATTTTGATACAATTCATCTACGTGAAGGTAAATTTTGTTAAAAAAAAAAAAAAAACAGGCAAAGTTGGAATTCAACTTGTGAGAATTATATTATGCAAGTCAATTCGTTTAAAATTACACTTGGTGCTGTACAAAATTAAAGTCATTAAATTTGACGCTAATAATTGTCTGTTGTGTTCTTTTGTTATACATGTAAGTATGTCCATCTTAAATTTCAAAAATTTGTTCTATTCTTTTTATGAATTTGTTTTATACAATGTCACGCGAAAAAAAAACACAAATTGGACACTGAAAGTATTCGTGGATTGTGTATTCGTGTTTAGGGCTGTAAATGAGTCGATACGCTCACGAACAGTTCGGTGTCCGGTTCGAAAAAAGTTCGATTCGAGTTCGGTTCGATTTGTAAACGAGTCGAACATGAACACGATTTTGAGGTTCGTCTCGTAAATGAGCTGAACCCAAACACGACATAGTTCGGCTCGAAAGTTCGTGAGCAAGTTCGATTATATAGTTCGTGAGCAAGTTCATTAATATAGTTCGTGAACTTTGTTCGTAAATATGGTTCATGAATAAGTTTGTGCACAAACTTCATATATATACGTTCGTGAACATAATTTCTTTAACATTTAACGAGAGTTCTTGAATTCACGATAATTTGTAAATAATTGTATAAGTAAGTGTTACGAAGTAATATGTTAGTTTTATTTTGTCTATTCATTATATTTTCTTTGTTTAAATTTATAAATTATTTTTATTAATAATAAAAAATTATACATATGTTACATTATAAATTATAACATTAGTTCGTTATGTATTAACTAAACTTGGTCCAAATTTGATTTCTTGATAAGTCTAAAATCGAAGCATTTCTCGAGTTTTCAATGTTTCATCCCCAATTTTATTTTTATTTTAATTGCATTAAAAATTTTCTAGAAAAAAAAGGTTGAAATGTTCATGAACACGAAATCATGAACACTATTTATGAGATGTTCGTGAATAGTAGCTCGTTAGACATGTTCGTGAACTGTTCGCGAACATGTTCGTGAATAAAAATTTTCTTTAACGAGTCGATACACAAACAAAAATATTGGCTCGATCAAAGTTCGAGCTCGAGTTCGAGTTCGATGTATTTATAACGAGCTGATACACGAACAGGTAAGAGTTCGGCTCGGTTCGACTCATTTACAGCCCTATTCGTGTTATAGTAAAAAAAATCAAATTACACAAATTGATTTTTCTTAAAAAATTACACAAAAAAAGACTAGTTTCGATAATTTGTATAAAATAACTTGATTTTGATAATTTGAGCAACAAAACGAATTTCTGATGACTTGTGTAAAGTAACAGGCAACGTTTTGATTGCAAATATTTATTGATTGCTTTGCGTTCTCGTAAAAATGGTTATGACTTGTGAGCATGGTTGTAAAAATCGGTAATCGGTATAAATCGGTTGAGGTACCGATTTAAGATTAATCGGGTAATCGGGGATTAATCGGAAGGATTAATCGGAGTATTAATCGGATATTATAATAATATTTAATATATTTGTCTAATTTATAATTAAACATATCATTTTAAATAAATTCAAAGGATTAATCGGATTTCAAAAATCGAATCGGTTGATTACTTTACAGAGGATTAATCGGGGATTAATCGGCTAAATCGGGGATTTTTAGAACCATGCTTGTGAGTTCTTAATTGATTTTATTTTGAAGAGAGAAAAATAAAAAGCGAAACGAATCCCAGTTTGGCAATGTTCTTTTTAAACATAAAATATTACAGTTTATCACAATAAATTTTAGCATCAAGTAGAACAGATATCATATAGTATTGCTTTAAGAGAATCATTGTTAAACGTTAGAACATTCCAACAGAATAATTGTTGCTCAGTTTAAGTGCGAAGAAATGAAGGAACGTGCTAGATTTCATATAAAAATCCCTCAATTAAAAGTAAGTCCCTCAAAAATCCACATCTACATGCGAACATAGCTTACTTAATCTCTGTACAGAACAAACTTTGCCATGTCTTGTAGCCCACCCTCCTTGTAACACTCAGCAATGCGCTCCAATATTCCATCCCAAGACCCATCAATAGAAGCTAAATCCAATAAGAAAGCAGCTTCATCCAAAGCAATCTAAGAAAAGAGAAAATAATTAAATGAAAATTGGCCATATAATACATTGAAATAATGATGAGAAGAGAGCGTAAAAAGCAGCAAGCCAGCAACGATAAGAATTTTAAATTTGTAAAACCTGAGCAGGTTCCTTTCCCTTCTTTAGATCATCTCGCTTTCCCTCCTCTGATACTTTCTCTTTAATAAATTCAATTTGCTCATCATCCCATTGAGCTATATTAGCAACTTCCTAAATATAATTTAATCCGATCAAATAGAAGCAAGAGCTAAATAAAGTGGAAAAGACAATAGTTATAGCAATTTAAATGTGACAGCATAGGAGACCAAAAAAATTGGAGGCACAAACCACAAGGTCGAACCTGATATGTACAACCCAAAGTCCACCACGGCGACTTCAGAGCTCCCCTAGCAGCATCTTTAGCTTCCATGTTACGTCCAACCCTATCCAGTAAAAAAAATGCCCATGGAAACAGAGATAAAAACATTTAAGTAAATACTGAAATAAATTTATTAAGAAATCACAAAATGATTATTACACACTTCAGCAAAATTTCTGCATTGAACACATAAGGTCTTCCAAATCCTGGGAAGTGCTCCTTCTTTGTATAAAATTCTCCGGTCACCATGGCAGATACCTTCGACCAGCACAGGTAAATTTTATGGACTCAAAGATATAAAACAACTGTTTCTTACAAGCATCATGGCATGGTTAGATTATTCTTACAAGGTCCCCCTTCTCAAAGTCGTTCATCACTTTGCGCTCCAGTAAATCAGGGAACAATCCTACCTGGAACATATTGAAAGTGGTTCCTTAAGCCTGCTGGATATAAGAATCAAGCAAATGTATTTCTGGTACCTTCCGCAAAAGATAAACATCTAAACTTGAATATTGAGATCTTGCCAAGTCTCCTTTCTTGTAAAGTTTAATCCCCGCATCAGCAGAAGCTTCATACATTTCACTGTTGCTTCCCTGAGAAGTGTTGGCATCTTCTTCAACAAGAATTCTGTGAATATATTGGTCAACCTGCAGATGAAATATAAGAGACCAAGTCTGGAGGACTAGATTTTGTATAAATCATATATCTGGAAGAGATTTACAGAATAATTTTTGACAAAAAGCTGTATCAAGGTAAGACATCACATCTCAATAATCATACAAAGAATGAATTATGACTTACATTCTTGGCCAAGAGCCATACACCGTGCTTACGAACTTCCACGACTGGCATCTCCATTCTGAGGGTGGAGAAGATAGATCAAGAAAAAGATAACCTTTCAGAAGATAATGGTCACTGAATATATATTATTTTACCCAGATGGAGCTGTTGGCCATCGCAGCAGTGCAGTCACAAAACCTAGAGAGCGGTTAAATCATGAATTAAGATGAACATCAAAACGAGGTTAACAATTTATGGTAATTCCCTTTATAGGGTTGCACATCTTGTTACTGTTACATGCACTACCCTAAGAGTAAGGCCATTTGCTATAGTGAAAAATGTTAAATAATATAAGATCCTGTTGGGTCTTCCTCTGACAACTTAAGGTTTTAGATGAGATGTTTACTAAACATGATATCATAGCTCGGTTTAGGGAGGGGTCTCAGGCCCCCATATATTTAATTTAATTATCTATTTGTCTGTTTGTTCTGTCTGTTCAATCGTACGATTGTTTTTTTTGGGGGGGGGGGGGGGGAGTTAAATAATATAAAGTTAAGCTTATGCTTACACATTTATAATTATGAATTAAAATATTAATGAAACTTAATAAAGTTGCGAGCATGGACGACTAGGGGTGTGCAATTGGTTCTAACTGAACTGACCTGCGGCTACCAAATACTGACCCGAATAAATTTCGGTTTTACTACGGTACTAACCAAATAATTTCGTCATTATCGAAAACCACAATCAACTGCTGCAATTAAATTATTTATCATGATGAAAGAGAAGAGAGGGAAATTTTCACCAGAGCTCACTGTAGTTGCAGGTATAGAAGGCGGCCAGTGATATGGGCAAATATTATTGCATCACCTACAATAAGTGGGACTCCGTCATCAAATTCAGTCAGATTTGGAAGATGAATTTGAAGTCTATTGGATACTGGAAACTGTAGCGAGTCGTATTCCTGGAAGACTGGTGAATGTAGCTAAGGCAGCCATCGGAGGTAGGACCAGGGGTATGTATGTGAATGTGGAAAATATAGAAATGGCAAGAGTGATAGAGCAGGTGCTGGAAATAAAGAGAGAAAATGAGATACAAATGAGACCTCTTCGACTTATACTAGCTCATAAGTCATAGACATAGCAGATGAAGAATTACGGTGTAATGTTTGTTGACAGATGTGGTAGGAATTGTGAAATCCATTGGTCGCATAGGGCCAGATATATGGAAGAGCAAAATGAAGATAACAAGACTTAGGTAGGTAAATAGTAGGAAACATTTTGTCATTGATAATAATACAACTATTTCTCAGGTTTTCAGCTCTACCGAGTACTGACATCAATAACAGAATTGAATTCCTGTAAACACAACCAAATACTGAACTGGAATTTTTTGGTTTTTATAACCGAACAGAAAGATTTTGGTTATTGGATCAATAGTTCTGTTATTTTCACTTTGGTTGTCAGTTATTGCAGTTCATTCTTTTTACTTGGTTTTTGGTTAACCAAACCGTTTGCAAACTCTTATACATGACATTCGCATGTAGAGGAAAGTTAAAGGATCTGGAATGAAGTAAACGGTGAAATGATGATTTGAAGGTAAAGAGTCTAGAGGTGTAGGAAGAAGGCAAATTTAACATCCATGAACTGCTCTGTCATTATTTTGACTCCTTTCCTCTCTCAGACAAATCAAAGAAGCGCTTATTTAATTTTCATCATTATTATATGTATGAAGCAATGACATTTCAAGATTAGTGCATTCAAGAACTGCGCTCAGGTGCAGCTCCATTTTTCCATTAGTAATAATAATAATAATGAAGAAGAATTTTATACTCAAATAAGACACTATATGAACCTGAGGTACTTCTGGATAGAGGAATTGTAAGAGGCATCAAGCCTTGCTTGGCTGCAGGAGAAATTATAGGCTCTCCTGTTAAAAGATTATAATCAATAAGCTAATTTTACAAACAAAAAATTTATCGAATGAAACCTAATTGAGCAATATATGGAAAGAAAAAAATGTGAAGTTACACAAGATAATGTTGGGCCATATAATTAAATTTTGTGCACTGACAAGCAATATAAAATACAATCAACAAAGAATGAGTTGATGCTTTGCACAACACAGGATTATAAAAGAAGCAATACTGGAACCAAAAGACTCCGATATACTGTACAGAAGTGGAAAGCATGAAAGATAGAGTATTTCGCATGAGCCGTCTAATTAATCAATGTAGTTAAAGCCCTCCCAAATCTATGGAACATGAAAGCAGACATACCGAGACTAACAGGATAGCCATGAATGATGTGCACTGACATATAGTGTTACATGGACTTGCTACCGAATAATGGGTTGAAACTTGAAAGTATCAGACATTGCATGACTTAACACATAATGATCAAAAGGAAACAGAAAGAAAGACAGGGATCTATTTGTTTGAAATCAAATGGAAATCGGAGTTCTTAAAAATTTAATGACACAGTTTAGAGTACCAAACCCTTTATGCAAAATATTACGCGTGTTTTAGTCATGTCCATGTGATTGAATAAACCAATTGTAGCAAAAAAAACACCTAGATTCAAACCTATATGCAAAATATTACATGTGTTTTAGTCATGTCCATGTGAGTGAATAAACCGATTGTAGAAAAAAAAAACGTGTCGATGCGTACCAGTACCAGCAGTGGAGCCAAGACTGGAAAATGGAGGGGCCAAATTTTTTTAACAAATTATACAAAAAATATTTCTACATTTTAACCATAACTTGTTAATTTAAAAATTTTATAAACTTTAATATTCAACAAATATAATTACATGTTCTAAGAGGGCGGAGTTTTAATAGTACGAAATTTTGCCTTTTTTTTTTTTTGCTAAATGAAATTTTGCTATTTAACTACAAGAAAATATAGTTAAATATTTTAACACTAATTCTTAAAAGTTCCTTGCTTTAAATATCACCAACTCTATGTAATTGATTGTCTCTGACTTCTTTTCGTACAAATTTTACCTTATGAAATGAGAAATTTATACAATCGTGCAGATCCAGAGAAAAACATTGCCAGGGCAAAGAGATATTAAAAGCAAAAGACTGTAGGTAGGCAGTAATATAATATAAATGGTTTGGGAGGGGAAGATATTGGTTATAAAAAGGCTGAGAAACACAAAACAAATTTTGACAAAGTCCATAATCTTCAAACAACAAAATACAAATATATAATGTGCAGCGAGAAATGAACATAAACATATGGTCATATGGGGAATAAGGAAAGAAGAAAACTTTGCAGTCAGTTTAAGTTTGATTTTCATTCTAAATCAAAGATTTTATCAAACAATGCAAATGATCCTGAATGTAGTAAACAATTTACCTCTAACCTGCAGCATTCTCAAAAGATGTTGCAGGTTCTCAGGCGGTTTTGCCGCAGCTACGTCTTTAATAAATGACAAGTGATCTGCAACCTTGGCATCTTCACTTGGTACTTACGAAATTAGGAGAATAAAATTAAATGACAAAAGAAATCCACTAGTTTAAAACCCAACAAAACTCATCTACATGATTTAAAAGAGAAAGCATGTATAAGTGCTAATCAAGTGGAAAAGCATGCCAAGACACATGTGCAGAGCAAAACAATAATATGTTAGAAGAACACTCTTATTTTATACTGATATAGTCATAAAGCCATCCTGTTTATAAGTTTTAACACTCTATCTGGTCGGAAAGTAATGAAATTAGGTGGAAAGAGTAAATTTGTATTATTTTGAGGATATTTACTTATAAATTGCATTTAAAACTCCTCTATTTCATCCATAAAAATATAAACTAGAGCTCAATCTTATAAATTTCGGAATTCATACTCATTTCTTATTCCTACTTCATTCCATAGCTAATTTTTGCAAACCTTATCATAGCAAACAGATTTACGGAGCCTTATTTCATTCCTTCGAATCAAACGAATTTACGGAGCATGTATTCATAAAGCAATCACAATTCAGTAATTCACTACCAAGTGACTTGAACATAATGATGGAACTTGTTAAAATTCTTACCGCAGTCGACATTTCGACATTTATTTACAATTAACCAATTCAGTGCAATTTAATTTACTACAATTAAGTCAAAATTATACTCATCTACTCGTGATTAATTTGCAATTAAAACAATTAAAATGTGTTTGGGAACATGAAATTAATAATAAAACTACGCACTTACGAGCAACAGAGGACGAAGAGTGACACCGGAAAATGAATCGGCGGCTTCCGGGACATACGGCGGCGCGTGGAACTCCAAACACTGCTCCACCGCCGATCTTCATATCCTTTCCTATTACTACTACAGTACTACTGTCACCACAAGAAATAAACAGAAAAACAAAAACAAATAAATCTGTTAAACGTGGGACCCATATGTAGGATGGGCCTTCATTATACTCCCCTCTGTCCCATTAGATTATTTACATTGTTAAGACTGTCTGGCACGCATTTTAAGGTGCATATAAAGTATATTTCCATAATTTATTTTTATAATTTTCTTTTTATGTATAAAAATAGAACAATCCTATTTTTATACAAAAAAAAAAATTAAAAATAAGTTATGGAACTATCCTTAAAATATACCTTAAAATGTGTGCCAGACACTCTCTAAACAACGTAAACAAATGACCGGGACGGAGAGAGTAGACCACAAGGCCCGAGATAGGCCTAAGATTCGATGACTAATTTTTTAAGGAGCCAAAGTAAATAAACACAAGAGAAACTAAATGAAAAGGAAAATAACATGTTTTACTCACTTGTTTATGAGTTTGAAAAACTAGCAATATTGCCCGTGCTACGCACCGGCTTTAAATTTAGTAAAATATATTATTCGTTTTTTATTTTATCTAACTTACATGTTATCAATGAATTGTTTTTCAACAAAGTCCTTTAAGTGCATCGAATGAACAAATAATACTACTTTTTAACAATAATAAATTAACATAAACCAAGTGTTATGCTTATTGACAAAAAAGTTTAAATTAACATCTTAAAACCATATATGCAAAAACCAAAAACCAAAAGATTGAAATAAAATGTCAATAGCAAAACCAATGCAAATTAACATGTTAAACCAAATATGCAAAAAGCATAATCCAAAACATTGAGATGAAATGAGAATAGCAAAACCCATGCAAGGGTCAATCTCTTATTAAACATTGAATTAATCCTAGACTGGAAGCAACAATTCCAACAACTTTGATGTCCATGTATTCAAAGTAGTAATCTCTTATTAAACATTGAATTAATCCTAAAAGTTTTGTTTGTTTGACGATAAATTCATCGACGTTTATAATTCATCGACGTTTATAATATTACAGGAAAATGATTTAAAATTACTTTTTAATATAGAGAAAAAAATTATATTTAAATATAGGAAAAATGCTTAATACGATAAAATTGTATTTAAAGATTACAAGGAAAATATTAATTGAATCCTTATTTTAAGTATAATTAAATTAATTTCAATATATATGTAATTTCGATATTACATATCTAAAATTTACTTGATTTGTTTTCATTTATATTTTGAAATAGACTAACTTGAGATATTAAATAGAGAAACGTAAAGCATTGTTTAAAACTTAAAACAAATCAAGTATTTTAATATAGTATTGGAACTACGAAAAAACAAACAATAATTCAAACATAAAAACCAACAGTAATAAAGCAGGGAAACACAAAATCCAAATTCCATAGTAATTGAAAAACTTGAAATAAATTGAAATGATGACATAAGACGAACATCGCCTCCACACGTGCAAGCTGTGCTAGCTTCAACAAAGAGGCAGCAAACGCATCATTCACTTCTCCTGTATCAAAGGATTAGAGATGTAAATAAGTTTGCATAAACAATTTAAATATGATTTAATAAGTGAAGTTTAATGTGTGAATATATGCTGAAATCAGTTGGTAGCATTACTGTGCCATTTTCATTTTCTTTGAGGTGGATTTTGCAGTATCCGGAGTGTATGCAGAAGTAGTCAGATCAATGATATTCTGAAACGATGACATAGTATACCATTAATATTACAATAAAAATAACTCATATAATATAGCAGAAGTATCCAACTAAGTAATAGCCATTCGAGATATTAGGCACTTACTCCTGAAAAACTGGAATTTGTGAAACCAGCCATAGTCTGGTGAGATGGTGAAGGCTGTGATGGTGAAGAATTAGGATTATGGATGTCTGAAGCATCAGTCACATAGAATAGTTTACTATCAAGCAGAACATTATCAGAGCTTATTTGCACAGTAAAAATGAAATCTTTTCCGGTGATTCCACATATTGGTGCTGGATACCCACTGGTTAATCCCATCTGTACAAATCAACAACAATGATTTGTATAAGCCTTAGATTTTTAGGCATGAATAACATGACTGAAAAGAACTCAAATACCTTTTTTGTTTCAGCAATAAGAGTAGTTGCAGTTCTACCAACTACACGTTTTGCAGCTTTATCCTTGAGAATGAAGTTAAAAGCCTCTGTAGAATCTTCAGCTAACACAACAATCGTGTACTTCTTCTCAGGAACGGGCATAGACTTATGGCATTCTGTACACTTGTACCTACCCTCCAGTTTGTAGACACTACCGTCACAAAAGGTACAACTATCATACCACCAATTATCATTCTGTTCAACAGTGATGATCTTCACAATGCAGTGATAGAATTTCTGTTGCATATATATGAATTAATCAGAGTTGGATATAAATAAAACCAAAGATAAATTGATAAATTACTTATGCCATATGTACTTTCTAACCTTCAATTCTTCAGTGTTTGTTTTCTCACCCAGCTCTTTCAGGGTTATGGTTTGAATAACTTGAGCAACTGGAGCTGGAAGTTGAGATGGTTCTACATTCTCAGGAATTTTGTAACCTTCTTCCTCTAGCCTATAGTCAATTGTATTACCATTAACTATATATGAAATATAAGTTCTTACAAATTCAAAACTATTTACAAAAGACAGATTACAATTACCTAATCCTCATAGCATGGACAGAATCAGTATCAAGATTGAGATAAATCTTAGATGATGGTAAAGTACTGATATGAACAGAACCTGTAGGACATGAATAGTTTTACTTAGAGACATGGTGTTCTATACTTGGAACTCTATAGATCATAAAAAAGTAATTTTAAGAAAATTCCAACACAATATAAAATTCAACAAAACATAATACATACTCTTAAATATTTTCAGCTTGCAGATTGTAACAATTGCAATAATTGGCTTCTCTTTAATGTTATCATAAAGCTCGTCAGTCGAGATGGAAAGGTTTCCCCAAACACATACTTTGTGAGTGTATCTACATATTTAAATCAGCATAATACTTCAAACATATGCAATCTAATTTGAATTTGAAAGAAAGAAGATCATAAGAATATCGTCCATCCGTAATTCTGAATTTGACAATGTTTCTTTCACCAAACATTGTCTGAATGACCTTCACACGTTCGAAATCTTCAACTACTCCAATGACATCTATAACAGATAAAATGCAGTAAAAAAATACATGCAAGTAATTGAATTTAGAAAATAATGACAATAAAAGAAAAATGTCTTAGATTGATAACCTGTAGAGTATTCCGGAGTTTCAGGGTTCTCATAGTTGCTCACAATACCAAACAATTCACTTAAATCAATGAATTCGAACTTGTGCATTGGGATCATGAAGTCATCTTCAGGAACGTTTTCAACATAAGTGGAGTTGGAGAAGTTGATGATTATCTTTGAACTGGTAGGTCTTAAACTACCAGAGGCATTCTTTGTGTAGAAATTAGAAATAATGTAAACACATCCCTCGACAATCTCAGCAACTTTCCCTTTCCAGTTGTCGGGATAAACAAAAGATTGAACATGGCACTTCTAATTATACAAAAAATGAGGATTCGATAAGTATTTTGTTAGCTATGAAATGATGGATTGATTATGTTCAAAAGTGATGAGAATGTTATCAGTATACAACTCGTTTTAAACTTACATCATCATCGAGCAGGATAAGATTATATCCCTTCAAAGCATCTTTTCCTCCAGATTGGTATGCAACAGAAGCCCACATCCTAGTCACACGCACCTTAATCTTCCAGTTAGTGCGAGATGTGTCCAGAGAAGATAACTGATCAAACATTTTCGATGATGTATCTGTGAAAATGTGATTTATTATTATCTAAAAGGAGATAACAGAGATAAGTAGAAACAGTTTATGAACAGGAAAAATTAGTATGTCAAATAATATTAACTTACGTGGTAATCTAATGTTGTAATGGACTGCAAGAGTGATAACATATGTGTAGGTTACAGAGAATCAGTTTTCTTATATAGACTAAGAATGAAATTAGGTATTTAAAACTTGGTAATGTATATCGGATATGAATGTATTGAGGAGGTGATTAGTCTAAATTCTAACTAACTGATATCTTAAACTGAGAAAATCAAATCAATTTGAAACAAACGTTTATATACCGCGAAACATTGGATTTGATTACTATGACTTTAAACGTGATTTGTATGGATAGGTTGTTAGGCAAAAAAATCATAAAGTAAACAAATATAGTATTAATGTACATAATTTTTTATTTTAGTATAGTAATCAATATTTTCGAAAAAGATTAGAATAACATTTTGTTTATTTATGGAAAATTCTAATTTGTGTATATATTAATGTGAATGACATTAACCATAGTATTTTCCCAAATCAATTACATTTAAGTGCAATATATACGAATGACATTAACCTTAGTATTTTTTCAAATCAATTACATTTAAGTGCAATATATACGAATAGTCAGAAAAATTCTATACAATCATTTTAGTGACACTTTACATGTCTAAGATATCAATTATATTTTTTAGATTCTTGCAGGTCATTTCGGGTCATTTGGTATTGTAGATCATTGTGAGGAAAAATGAAGGTCTATATATACTACAATAGGTTATTGCTGATCTTAAGGACGATAATCAAGCCTCATGTTACTGAAAGTTATCTGGATGAAAGGACATCCTTTCAATTTAACACATCTGGTTGCTTGGTTATTTGTAGACTTTACATTGATTCTGGTCTAACTGGACGCAAGACAATCAATGACATTGTTGGACGATTGTGTGCTAATGGTGGTGGTGCCTTCTCTACAATTTCATTATGAAAACAAAAATACTTTACGTGATAAACTCATTTGAAACAAAAGAAAACCGACACCTATCTTCAACTATTGCTTAATTGAAAAAAATAACCATCGACACATCAAATAAATACATAAAACCTGGAAAAACTTAGACAATTAGATGGAAAATCTTAAAACTTGACAAAATCTTGTAATTATTTTAAATTGGAAAGACTAAAAAACTACATCCAAAGATGTTTATTTCCATAAAAAAAATAACGCAAAAGATGCATTCTTTTCTATTTGATTGTGGAAAGAATATTTAAAACTTCAACTTATTCATATCGTCTGAAGACATATTGCAAAAATATCAAATTGCAAGAACAGGAACTGGGAAACCTGCAATAATGAGCCTGAAACAGAAAGGTTAATATTATCAGTCAATCACACCAAACGATAAATTAAATTGGTTTTAAATAAATAAATATATATTACCAATTCCTAACACGCCTAACTGCTTCATAGCCAATGTTAATAAAAAACCGCGATGCATCCAAACTGCTGACTTGAACCATACCTGATTATAAAGATTTGAGAAAAAGATAAGTTATTTACATTATTTTATTGATCTACTTGAAATCACTAATAATAAAAATGTACATATTAAAATAATGATGCACAAAACAAATATTACCACGAACGACGCGTGGCCGCATGGAAGAGAAAATGACAATAGGAGGGGGATCAAAATGTTGTTGAAATAATGGTCCAAAAGTTTCAAAATGATCATCCCAAACAATAACTATGACAGAATTCCTGTGAATTGGAAGAATTTAAAGTAAATAAAATACACAATTACCAAACGATTGTTATAAGAAATAAAAAATACACAGTAGATTGTTAACCTGCCATCGTAAAGTTGCATTCGAACAAAATTTCTCTCACCACTGGCTGTGTAAATTACTTTAACTGGTTCAACATTGAGAACAGCACCAACAACATCTAATCATGTATACATTGGTTAAAATATAAAAAATATAAATTATAACTCATTAGTCAATAAAACATTAAGAATAAAGCACGGACAACACCTATGGAATACACAGGTGTCTCAGCTGCAACATAGGAAGTCGGAAAATTGTATAGATCACTAAGCTCAACCACTTCAAACTTATGCCTTGGTATCATACTGGCTTCCAGCGGAACCGGTTGAACAGTGGTAAAAATTGAAAAACTTATGGACATATTAGATGATACAGGCCTAAGTGTTCCTGTTGCTGCTGTTGTCACAAAATGTTGGAAGTCATAAATATTCCCTTCGAAAATCATATTGTGATAAGAATTCCAGAGAGGATTGTGTACAAAAGCATGAATATGATAATCCTGGAAATAATAAAATAAGCATATAATTAATAACTATTAAACAATGTTAAATATCATGTGTCATTGAAATACTAAAAAAGTATACCTCTGCATCAAGCAAAATCAGATTGAAACCCAAAAGATTTCCATCATTGCCAGTTGAGGGCCACATACGTGTAATACGTACACGAATCTTCCAATCAGTCCTTGTATTGTCGATGAATTCAAGTCTGTGAAACATATCTGGTATAATAAACATTACATGAGTATTCATAGACATTTAAGCTCTATGCGAATGTTGTCATCTCATCCAGTCATATATTGATATATTGTTATTGGATAAGATGAAATGATCGTTCAAATTATAATAAGTAATATTGTAGTTAATCATATTGTGCTTTACTGACCTCTGATAACAATGTAGGAAAAAATGGGGTATTTTGATTACTTGGTAAGGACTTTTCTCATAGAGGTTTCAATGTGAAGATAAGGTGAAATAACCTTTAATCTGGTCGAGATAAATGATATTGATTGATAGAGAAGTATCATAATCATACAAAATCAATTACAATAAAAAAATATAATACAAAAATAATCATCCATAATTTGTGACATCTAATCAGATATATTAGAATATACATAATATTCCATTAAAACCTAATATCGAAAAACATTTTAAAAATTTCAAATTTTATATAATTCATATAATTATGAGCAATTTTTTTTTTTAATTTGACAAATTAAAGGAAAAAAATGAAATGTATTTTGGATTGGAGGGATAATTTTGGGATGTATTTTTTAAAAAGAAATTTAACTTTTGAAAATACTAATTTATCAAATAAAAAAATGTATCTAACTTTATATTAATTGACATTCTTGAGAATTTGTGTTTAATATTAAGACTGATTAGTGTCAAGTAAAACACATCCTTTACTATAGGATATACACAACTTTACATATAAATTATATAACCTAAAGGAGAAAGAAAAGAGTTAAAAACGAATGTTTGCATGAACAACTGGCGGCAACTTGAACCAATTGAAGCAATCAATCAATTCATAACCGCTTCTATCAAACTCCGATCATCATAGTACAGGTATTCTGATTATATTTTGTTAAAGTTTCGGTTCAACATCAATTCGTATGATCAACTTGAAAAATCTAAGGTTTATTTACATTGACAGTTGTGTTTATGTATTCCAGTTATGTTCTACATACTATATGAACTTCTTAATAGGGTTAAGATTCTTAATAGATAGTTACTTAAACACATATCCATATATGCTATTTTGCAAGTTTCAGAAAATGGATTTCGTATTTGGTGTAGAAACTCAATGAATGTATGATAACCTGTAGTTAAGTACATAATCGATAGTATGATTAAGTAAATTAAGACCATTTTCATCAAAACCTAAACTTTTGTGTGCGGGAAAATTATGACGAAGAGGACATCAAGTTTTGCTATTGAAAGTGGTATATTATTATTTAATTATCTACAATATAATTTATATTATTCACGAAATTAGAATGGGCTAAATTTTCCTTTTTGTTATCGTCCAGGAACAAAAATGACTATTTCGAGTTTCCTTTGTGCAAACAACAACCTGGGAACTTTTGGAAGATTTGTAAGTATAATGCAATGCTATGACTATTATCTTGATGGTAGCTAGATTTACATTAAGTTTATGTTTCCAGTCTGATGTAAATATATTATTGAATGAATTGTAATGTTGATTTAGTCGGTTTCACAAATTATTGTAGAGAATTCCCAAAAGCTTTCACGATGAATATGGAGCTGTACTTCCTTTCCGTTTAAGGCTTAAGTGCAACTCGATTGAGTGGGATGCTAAGTATGATAGAAAATTGAAGATAATCTATGGTTTGGGAAGTTTTATGAAGTATTATGAAATCAAGATGTATGGACTGGTTCAATTCGACTACTGTGGTGAAGATGAGTTCTCTGTTAAAATATTTAAAAATACAGCAATTCAACCTAACTATAGGAAAATGTGTCCATCAAAGTTTCTTGGTAGTGAAAAAAGTCGAAATTGGAAGAAAACTGAATATATTGTTGATGATACTTCACTCGAATTTCAAAAAGCTGTTGCAATATGGTCCTTTAATGCCTTTATGGATTATGTGGACTATTTAGAGATGAAGATAGGTACTATGCACATTGATGGAGAACTTCCATATTTGGTAAGCTCTATTTATATCATTTTCTCATTTTACTATTACTACATTTTTGCCATAAAACTGTTCTAATACTGTTTAATTATAGAGGTTGAGCAAGGATTTTGAAAAACTTTGGAAAGATTGGGAAAATGGAGCAAAGGTTTTTCTCCGTTTTACTGAAGTTACATGGGAAATTGATGTAGAATGGAAGGAAAATAGCTGTGTGTTTGGGAAAAAATGGTTTTCTTTTGCAAAAGAAATTAATTTGGAAGTTGGAGATACTTTGGTGCTATTTAGAATTCCTGAATCAGGACCTTATGCTGTAAATGTCTGCATTTTTAAAGGAAATGATCAAATAATTGATGAAGGAAGAGGTAATTCTGATATTAAGGTCATCCTTTGTATTCAATATCTAGAAACTTAATATCCAAATCGAAAATTAATAGTACTTTATGTTTGCAGAAAAGCATAGAGACCTACATAGGTCTTTTCTAAAAGTTGTATCTCAGCACTGTTTGGATGAAGGAGTAATGGTATATTTACGTTTTGTTCTTTATTCATTATTCCATTCTTTCCAACTCTTGAATGCTTTTCAAATTTACTAAATAAACATTATTTCCATTGACAATGTAAATGTAATGCCTAACAGATTGTACCAAAAGGAATCAGTGACAAATACGGAGAAAAGCTTGGTTCTATAAATGAACTTGAAGTTTCAGGAAGAAAATTCTCTATTTTATACAATCGTACTGGTGGTTATCTGTTAAATTTTCAGAACATAATTGAAACGTTCAATCTTCAGAAGAAGGAGACTATTGTTTTCACAATCAATGAAAGCAATGTGATGTATGCAAGGATTTACCAATTGGATGGTAAAGAGATAGCTTATGAGAATCGATCTGTCGATAAAGCAGTGCTTGGTCAGGCAATCTGGTTTTGGGATGTTTATTGGAAAACTGAAACAGGTTAGTTCACAAAACACTTTTTCTTATTTAAGAATGTCAATTGAAAAATTAGTCCACATTCACATGTACATAAATATTACGAACTTGTAATTGTTTTACAGAATTGGAAGAAAATGTTGTTAGTGATTACTCATCAATGGAGAATGTGGAGGAATGCCAGAAAATGGAATGTGTATTAATTCTAAAATCTCAAACTTGTAGGACAATTATAAGAATGCCAACAATAGTTATTTATATTATACTAAACATTGTGTTCTCTATATTATCTTTATGTACAGGTGAATGTTTCGAATGGAAGATTTCCATCATTTTTGATTTTCTTGGAATGTAACAATAAGATTTGCAATGAGCTGGTATGAAATAAACCAAACATGTTTTTTTACATTACATACAGACTTCTAGTATTGATCAGACATAACTACTGATATAAAATATGATCAGATGTTGCCAGGAAAGTTTTTAATGGAATGTCATGAAAAAATACCAAATAATGTCAAGTTACAGTTGCCAAATGGACGCGAATTCCATGTACATTACATGAAGAAGGAAAATTCCATTTTCCATGTAGCTTCTTTTGTGAAGGAATGTAGATTTCTGTTCGGATCAATTATGGCTTACTCTTATAAGGGAAATGGAATTTTTCTTGTGCACTTACTAAGAGACGATTTACACTTGATGTATGATCAAGGTCTGATACAACTTACACTTGATGCTATTTTATTTTATAACTATCTTAATTTTACTTAATGCTGTTTTTAGTATGCATTCTACTGACATTATGTAATTTTTGAATAGATGATATCAATGGAATTGGCTGGAAGTTTCTTTTCTCTGCAATTAGTCCTGCTATTGAGACTGGACAAATTGTAAGATTTTTTAAAATGTATACATCTTCCCATTTGGTTTAATTATTATATTTTCCATAGTTTACAATAACTATCGGAAACTTTAAGTAATAAGTACAACATATTAGATAATAATTCAAACTTAAATTTGAAAATCAGGAAATTCCTCGAAGATTTTGGAGACGATTTGGAAAACTAATACCAGGAACTGTTTCTTTTCATCTGAAAAATGGATTAGTATTCACGGGTCAATACATACATAGTGAAAGAAAAATGTCTGGTCTGCTTGACATGATTGGAGTGAAGTACTTGGGTGAAAATGATGTAATATTGTTCACCTCTTGCGGAGCTGGAAAATTTGAGATTACTCTATTTGACAATGCAAAAGTTGAAAAAACTTTAAATTACAACTTGATTGAATCAGGTAAGTTCTTAATGTGTAATTCAGTATTATGTTGTAAGTTAAATAGTATCGATTTGATCTAATCATTTTGCATTTTTGTAGAAAAAGAAGTTGTGAAGGATTCTGTAGCAATTGTTACTGAAAATACTACTGCAAATGCAACTGTTGATGCTGAGATGAATGATGCTGCTTTGGACAATATCAATGAACATGCAATAGTGGATGTTGAAATGAATGAGGCAGCAGTCACATTTACTTCTGTGATGACTTGGTCAAATGTTAATAACTCTTCGCATGGAGTGGTATAATTTTCAACTTACTTTGCATGATAGTGAATTTCTTATGTATAACTGCTCGTAAATGATAAGAACTGAAAGTTTAAAACATGATTTTCTACTGCAGTATATACCTGCCAACGTAAAACCTCGGAATCACAAATTCAGATCTGGTGAACGTGTGACATTAAGAACAGAGAATGGGAATTGGGAAGTGGGATTAGTCCTCTCTAATGGAATTGTAAGGATTTCAGCTGGTTGGAACAAATTTGCAGAGAAAAATAAACTGAAGATGAACGAAACTTTAACATTCAGATTCTTGGAAAATGAAGCTGGATTATTATTTGACATTGGATTTCCAGGACGTAGTTAATCTAGTTTGTGTTCCTACTTGTAACAGACATACTTTTTAAAGTAGTACACATCACTTCTATCGTACATTTCCTAAGACATTTTGTTTAAGACCATTTGTATTGTTTTTGTGTTTTAAGAAACTTCAGAAATTTCCCAATATTAAATACCCGGTTACTCTACAATTTAAATTTATCAATGTTTTATTATTAAACAGAATTATGCATTTTTGAAAAATGCATATAACAATTTAAGTAGGAGAATTTGGAAAACAATTACGACTATATGAAAACATTAAACAATATGTTTACCGTAAACAAAATTACAATTTATTCAAATGGAAATTTGAAATTGAAACGAACAAAGAAAAATGATCAAAATACATCTGATGTCGCTTATTTTGGAAATTATTCCATTGGATGCCTCATACTAAAACTTTCCTTGACCAATCGCAGTTGCTTAATATCCTTGTTCAATTAGCCTAATAAGAAAAAAAATAACATAGATATAGGTCAAAATGTTTAAATACAATGAAATAATCAATCAATTCTAACTTAAAATTACAACCTTTGGCGGATATGATTAACTGGATCATACTGAATGTTGGCATAACATCTGGTATTTAACGAACTGCTGACCTGCAGAGATCCTGATATTTGAAGTCATTATTAGTTACTAATACAACATTACAATTTTTTAAAAAAAACATATATTAGAAAAATAGACTTGAGAGTGTAACCTCTAAATATGTGTGGCCTCATTGTTGTCAAAATGACAATGTTTGGGGTATCAGTATTGTTTTCTATAATTGTATTTAGAGAAGGAATAATTTCGTCCCAAATAGTAACCTTCACAGAGGTCCTGTATTATAATTGAAAGATGTATTGCATGGTAAGGACTTAATAATACTTTGAAAAATATAATAAAAACGAATATACAAATGAAAAACCTTCCATCAAAGATCTGAAATCTTTGGAAGTGTTTATCGCCAAGAAAAGTTTGTATCATCTTAGGGTATTCCAGTTTCGTTATGATTCCAGCAATATCTATAGAACATATGATTGTATCAAATACTATAATTGAATGCTATTGTAGTGAATAAAAGAAAAAATATATACACGATTTGTTCACAAACCTATAGCAGCATTGACATTCTCAGGAGGATTAAGTACAATACAATTGCTGGTAGGGTCGTACAACTCTTCTAAATCAACCAATTCGAATTTGTGCATTGGTATGTTAATTACTTCATCAAAAAATGGTTGGACCACAGTTAAATGTGTTAGCATGACAGAGATACTGGATGATACTGGCCTGACATTTCCTGTAACTTCCATAGCTGTAAAATTAGTGATCAAATATATATTGCCTTCCACAATTACGTTCTGTAGAGCATTCCAAATTTCGGGATTCACAAAGCCATGTACATGGTAGTCCTGTTGTTTGGAAAATGACAAAATTAATTGTATTGCAACTTCAAATATAAACGTACTTAACAACATTTTAAATACGTCATTTTACCTCTGAATCCAGAAGAATAAGATTGAACCCAATGAAATTGCTGTTAATATCAATTGCAGGCCACATGCGTGTTACACGAACCTTTACATTCCAATCATTCCTTGATTGATCTACATCTTCCAATTTATCAAACGCCATCTGATTGTACATTGGTAAAAATAAAGTTAATAATTTATTTGTAAGAACGTACAGTTCAAATATGATTAAATATGATTACTAATATGAAGCAACAGGAAAAACATACTAACCTTTAGCTCTGCTTACAAATGTTAAAACTTTTATTATTAAGATATAGCCTTTATAGTGGTGCTGGGTAAATGTGATCACAATCTATATTTGGTAAAAATATGCCGCTAAACAGGGATGGTTTAATCTGATAAGATCATAAATGAGATATGATTAATCAGGTTAGTAATTAGACGATATGATAATGATAGGGTAGTTAAGTTAGAGATATGATTAGGAGATGCTGATTGATTATGAAATCATTAATTTGGGTTATACAAAACATATTATTAGAAAATTCTTTTGTCGGCATTTTACAATAATTAAGAATTATACAAAACATATTATTAGGTAATTTGAAAATTCTTTTGTCGGCATTTTACAATAATTAAGAATTATTTAAAGAGGTTGATCTACAACTTCTAATTTATCAAACTCCATCTAATTGTACATTGGTAATAATTAAGTTAAAAACAATTTTTGTAATACTAATTAAATTGTACGAACTAATTAAATTTATCATACTCCATATGATTGTACAATTTTACCAAGTTAATAATATTTTGGTTCTGAAAATAAAGTTATATATAGTATGGAGCCCATTTAATTGGTTATTTTAAAATGAAAGAATCATTTTTAAATTCTATTGTCGGTAATTTACAATAAGTGACAATAATTTAAACATTTAAATTATTCTAAAAAAATATGACTAACAATCACAACAGTTACATATATGCCAAATTTAACTAAATTGATAATCTCATAATTTTGAATGTGCAAGTTATAAAACCAACCACTATCTTTGGTGGTCAAAGAAATGACCATAAATCATATACATGCAAAGTTTTAAGGAATTTATAATGGATTAGTATCGAACGTGGCAGTTAAAAAACGAACCCATAACTTTGCCAGTTAATCAAATGTCTATAAATCATAACGGAGATACAAAACATTCTATCATTACATTTGTATATTACTTATTATCAAAACTAATGAGTTCAAGATCAGCAAAGAGGAGAAGGTACACAAACATCAAGTCATTGTTGGTTAATGACTTGTATAACATCAATCTTACTTCTGCAGATCTAAGCGAAGACATTCGTTCAGCAAATGAAGATTTCGGTCTGTTTTTCAAGAGCATGGAGGATAGGCAGACAGAACTATTTGCTCGCACTCTTGGAATTGAGGAAAAATACATGTAAATATTCATGTCAAAATTTTATTCTTAAGATAGACCTGTTTTAAAATATGACAATATGCGTATGGTATTTAAAATGTAGGAACATTACAGAGGTGCTGATAGGAAAACAACATGTATCGGCTGGTCAATCTTCAAATCAAGAAGTTCAAGTTGATAGTTCTTATGCAGGAAGAGAACGAAGATTTGTAGAAGATACCCAGACATCTCTTGTTGGACATGTGAAGCAGTTTAGAGATCTTTTGGAAGAGATGTTAACAGGATTCAAAACATTTGAAGCAAACTGGACACAAAAACTAAATGACTGGTTAACCAAAGTTGGTGAAGTGGAGGAACAGAGGGCAAAAATGAGCGCTGAACTTGTGGATTTCTCACGTAATATATAGTTATCTTAAGAATCTCAACCTATAGATATGCATTGTTGCTAATTAGATATTCTATGTTGTCTCAAACTTAATGTTTAGTTATTCTCTTAAATCTTAGGAACATGTTGGTGTAATCTTCCTAATTTCTGTAGTATAATACTTTAGTTCATGATAGATTTTACCATTGTCCTATGTTGTTAAATTTGGAATTGTGTAGTTTAATTTGGAAAACACTAAAGTTCACTTTGAAAGCTGGAGCACTAATGCACAAAAAGAGCATACATCATTTAACCTTAAGTACATTAAAACAACATGGATAAAACATTATCAGGAACTAAACATTGACATACTTAAGGCAAACATTCTTCAGTATCTATAATCAGATAAATTCTGGAAATATCAAAATAGTAAATACAACATGCATCCATAAAAACAATATTTTCAAAAATTCATTAAAACAGTAGTTGGACAAATTGCATAGAAATAAAATGTTTAATCAACAACAGAAGACAGGAGAATCTTGAACAACAAAATCTGCACTTTGCAATAAGCACAATCGGTATTCCACATGTGTGACATTGTCAAGAGATTTCCATATACTTCACTCTCATGGCAAATATAACTTTCAATAGTTTTATCGCATAGTGAGTTCCACAACTCATCTCCAAGAGGATGACCTTCGAGTTGATAGATGGGTTGTTTGTTTCTTGCATTTGGGCAAAACTTGTAAATCGGAAAGAGATGATCCTTCTCAAATAAGTAACAGTACATTTCTTCGAGATATTTAATAAGTTCTATTATCCTAGATCTTAAATGTGTCTGATTAAGCAATTCATACATCTCTTGAACAATCTCATCTCTGTGAAAAGTCATATTTATTGCTTTAAAGAAAATGAAGCAAAAAGAAGAAGGAAAATGATTACCTGATAGAGAGGAAAGTACATAAAGATGATGAGGCACATTTTCATTCAAAAATAAGCACCGAATGAAATTGTAATACAGAGCTTGATCAACATTATATCTAACAGCAAAACCAATAAAACCATGATACTGGTAACGTGTAACTTCGATAGGATGATTATGGAACTGGTACAAAGAATCCCAATCAAGGCTTTCCAGAACATCTCTGATTCTAGGAATAGTTTGCTTAGTCACCCATGCCATTAGACACTTAACAAACCTATTAAAGTCTCCTATATCTATTATCATGAATGAAAAGAGCAAGGCAAGAATATCTGAACGAAGATTCTGAAACATTTTGATTACAGGCATAGAAGATTGATTGTCTAAAACTTTTGATAGAAGAGTTAGAACTGAAAGAGCAAGTGACTGCAAACTATATCTTGGAGAATGGGAGAAGATGGAGTAAATGTATATGTTTTGTCAGCATGCAAAGAGAGTTATCACGACTGTTGATCTTCTAACAGTTTTTTAATCCTTTTTATTTCATGTAATGTAATAATGTAGTCTATATTATTAGATTACCTATGTACATCCTTAACGTCCAAATCTAAACTTAATCATGACTTGTGTAATATAAAATTCAAATCTATTAGATTCAATGAATTGTTTAATCATGACTTATTTTATTTATGTATGCTCTTCTATTAATATTATTGTTTTTTACTGCTGCTAAAAAAACATAACATAAAATCGTTAATTTGTTTAAAATTATCATAATTTTAGAACGTATAAATTTGAAGATATAAATTTTTTAAAATTAAAACAAATGCATCATAAACAAATTACATCTATTATCATAATTTTAGAAGGTCTGAAAATTAATCATGATAACAAACGATAAGCAAATCTTCAAAATCAAAATTCAAAAAGATAAGCAAATAGCTAAAACAATATAGTAATTAGTCAATACAGTTCAAGAACTGTTAGCTCGTTAAGTTAATATAGTAATGTATGTAAAATAAATTTTGAAAATAACTTTAATTTTTATGTTTTACATGTTTGAATAACAAAATGTTAATTTCATTTAAATATATAAAAAATCATTTTCCATGTCTCTATCATATGTTAATTATAAGAATTATTATTCTATTAAGGTACTGAAAATTCATCATAGAAAATAGTACAATAATTTAAAGTATAAAATTATGTGTAGCTTAATATTAATTTCCTTGGATATCAGGATAAAAAAATAGAATAATTATTGCATAAAAGAATGTGAATATAAATATATTTACTAAAATCTTCTATTATTTAGTTTAATTGATTACAACTAAATGTAACTAAAGTTTTGCTCTTACAAAATATTTTTCAATTATAAAGTAAATAATTTATAATTAACACTAATTTGGTTAAAGTGTTCTACCTTAGTTCAATTATTTTTAATTTACACTAATACACAATTACTATTTTTTATGTGAAATATTAACATAAAATGTTTGTGTAAAAAAATGAATTTTAGAAATAATTTTGTCACACGCAACATCTCATTTATATTAAAAAAAAAGAATAAAATTTGTAATTTTAAACAATCAATTTAATATTAAAAAAACAATAATAAAATTTTTAATTAGTTCTCTAAAATTTTTAGACATGTCATGAAATTAAAAATTTAATCTCAAAACTACTTTCTTTTAGAACATACTCCAACATTTTTTTTCTCTAAAATTATTCAACATTTTTATGTAATAAAAAATGGTCTTGTATATTTTAAAAGTAAAATATAAAAAAACTTATTATTATAAATTTATCTAATAATCTCTTTTATGTAAATAAATTATATAGTAAATATAAATAAATTATCTTATGGTGTTGTTTTCGTTTTGATTTAAGGACTTATTATACCACGCTTAGTCGTGATGCCTGCAAAGTCAGGATGTACTTGCTACAATTCTAACTGATAACATTGCTATGGGCAATGTGCAGTTGGTAGGTAGCTGTAGGCATTGTAGTCCCTATAGTCCGTACGTATTAAACTGATTTTACCAAATGCTGCTCAGTCACTATATGCAAAAGTCATACCTAATGGCTGCACCTGTAACTTATGATGTAGATGTGGATAATGCAGGCTTTGTAGTTGGCAAAAGATCATTATAAATATGAAGCTGAGGGAAAGTCTGCATATCATTAGCACCACAAATGCTCCTACCTTCCTTATCATACGGAGCAGCAATCAAGATCTAAATTGGAGATAACAATTTCATTTTGGCACTTGCCTGAGTGAAATACTCACTGCACACCTAAAACTGTTGTAAAAGTTTAAAAATAAATTGAAGCACACAAACAGTATAAGCGATTTGCTCGTCCATACAAATATTAATATACTTTTACATTTAAATTTCAAATGTTTCATCTGAATGAAATCTAATCATGTCCATGTTACAGAACTGCTGTTGCACACCATGACCTATGTAAATCCATCATGTCCATGTGCTGATATGAATGTTAGCAGCTCAAATTTAAGAACTTCGACGTCCCTCTGTAAACCTGTACCCATGGCCTTTGTCTAGAAGAATGTGGTATGTCATTATCAAAAGATTCCTCGTCTGATTTATCGTGACACCTATTATTGTCAGGTGATGAGATATTCTCCTCTGTATGAATCAGGTGGTCGCATGATTCAAAAGAGTTTCCCGTTAATCCGTTCTCTGTATAATCTCGAATTGCACATAAATTTGATGGAAGATCTTCGTATATAACCTAAATTTGGAATAACTTTAATTAGACAGGCCAGGAAGAAAAGCTTTAGTTATGAATTTGCAAAGTTAAAACACTTGGATAAATTATTCTTGAATATAAGCCAATTATAAGGTGATTTATACATATATCATGAAATAAAATAATGTTAGAAAAAGAATGGCCTTTCCTAAAAATCAGTTATAAAAAATTAAGGGAATAATTACAAAAATGTAAAGATGGAGTAGGTAAATAACTAAGTCTTGCTAACCTCTTCCATTATAGCTTCAGAGAGGAAGGCATTTTGTGCATTTTTGACTCCACGCTGTACTTCAGCAGTGTGTGTGCTTTATACCAATTTGCTCTAATAACCATTTTCCAAAATGAGTCGAAGTCCCTTTCAACCTGCTCAAAACCGATCTCATGTTATTTACCAAAATGAGTCGAAGTCCCTTTTTACCATAATAGAAAAGGTCTTTTTCCAAATTCTTTGTGTTCAGGAATTAGGATTATATAGATTCGCATAAATATAAAATTACACGTGCATGGAGTACCATATACAATAGGCCTTCACAAATATGAACATACCCCATTTTGCCACATTTACAATAGTGGAGAAGTTGACATCCAATATGATGACATCTGCAGTTTCTTTTTACAATCTGTGGAAAACTTCTTAAAAGTTAAGAACTGAAAACAACTATAAAAGAGGCACAAATGAGACTTTGATAGCACTGGATCATATGATTATTATAATCAGTTTGAAGTCATGTATTTTTTATAATTAGTTAAGTAAATGATTATTAAAATTTCACAAATATGAACATACCCGGACAAAAAATGTAGGAGTAAACATCACATATGCTTAAGTAACTATGGTACCTTGAGAACAATCACATTCAAACATCGCCTGAGAATTAGTAGCAACACCGGAAAGAAGATTGAAACCAACTTAATATCCTGCATTAACATTGCCTACAACAAAGCAGAAATGACAGACATACCCGAAATGAGGTATGATATTATGACAGCAGATCCAGCAAAATCCCTAACATGTTTTCTCTACAGCTCCCAGAACAGACCTAACACCAAACTACATAATATAAAACCAGATTATGGATTTGGTCATCTCATTTTGGCTCCTATCACACATTTCGTGTAGCTCTGATTCATCACTTGATCGCATCACTTGATCGTGTCAAGAGACGATTAGTAAGACGATATTTCGTGTTCCTTAATGCCCTGCCATAATTTCTCCAACTTTTAAATAATTCTTCAGGAAAGAAATTTCTCTTATTGGATCTATAACGCATTGATTTGACCATGCCTTGGTCACTGCTATCACCAGCTACCATCTTTCACCTGCGAAATGATAATTGACACAACAATCATCAGTTAACGAATTCAACATTAACATTATGTATATAACTATCCTTATGTCATAGTAATAAAAAAATGTCTGGACTAAATTATCGATATACTATAATTTCCTGTACGCGTTGGCACGCACCGTGAAAAGGGTAAACTTTAAAAATTATTATATACATGGAAATGCAAATCTGAGAAAAATACAAAGCGATGCTTTAAGATTTGGCCGAGAAAAGAACAAACAAACATGTACTTTAACACTGCATTAGAAAAATTATAAACATCGATAACTCACTATAAAGTCTAAGAAATAAATGAGACAATATAAATCAAATCATAAATAGAGAATAGATTTATAGATGAGGCTATCAAAATCAATATAAATGTTCAGTGCTCAAGAAATTATACCTGATCTGCTGAAACCCATATCCGATTACTGAAATAATACCTAGATCAGAAACATGAAAAACATTGTCAGATTGAACATATCTACAATAAAAATTAATGAATTAATTAGTGATACACAAACGTTAAAAAAGAACACAATATGAAAAGAAAAACATATGTATCAAACACATATACAAACACTTTGATATAATACACACACCAAACACTATATACACATTAACATACTTTGTTTGAATCCAGGTGAATGATGTAAAATTGGAAAAATATGATGCTTCCATTTTTCCCAAATTCAGCTTTCTACAAAAAAGAGGATAATAATCAAAACACCATAAATTAGACAGATAGAAGAGATGCGAATGTTTTGAAATACAAATTGAAACACAATAAGATAATAATCTTGTTATAATGAATATACATATGTAATCATATACATATACTCAATTTGTGTAAATGTTTATAAATCATATATTACAAACCGTATGTAAGATTAAAACTCCGTAACTGCTCTTTTTTCCACTCTCATCAATCTGCGAAAAAATAAAAATCAATACATGATTAGAAAATATATGAGTATAAAGGTTAGAATCGAATATATCAACAACTAATTGAACATGGGGCTGATGTTTATTAAGACATATAATGATAACCACAGTTGCTACCCTTATTTATGCCATTGATAACCTAGGGCAAAAGATAAAGAGAGTAAGCCTCAAGCAAAGAAGCACAGAAACCTCGCAAATTTTTGTTGTTCCAGCATCATGTCCAGAGCCACATTCCTCGATAGCAGCCTTTTTACTTTCAGGCATATTCTGTGGGGAGCAGTACAGAATATTAATATACTTTGACATCAATTTCAAAATAAGCAGATGACACATATAATGAGTAAAGGACCAAAAAACAAATTGGTCCCCAAGTTGCTTTCAAAGTTGGACACCTGCGTCTCAACAATCTCCTCTTCTTCGTAATGGTGTTGAGGCTCTCCAAATGTAATTATCTTATTGGAATTCGTGTCCAACAAGACTATTTTTGTAGGCTCACAGTCTTCATATTGAACCTTGCTGCTAGTTAACAAAGTAGAGGGCAACCTATTGTGAAAGATCAACTTCCAGGCACTTGCGCCAGATGACTACAACAATTATATAAAGAGATTGTATATTGGTACATAACTGGATGCAAACACAATCAATATAACAAAATATAGCATTTAAAGAGATTGTAAATTAGCATTACCTTAACATTGAAGCCAAGACTGTCCAAATCAAAAATATCAGCAAAGTCCACATGTTTGGATGAAACAGTCAAAAACATAAAAAAAATCCTCTCAGGAATATTATCAAACAATTAGAGCGCAAAAATATAGTCGGACATCAATTTATAAACTAAGAAAAGAAGAAGATAGTACATATCAAACATGTCATAAATATATATAATTGAGAGAAAAAGGATAAAACAAAGGAGTAAGAGAAGAATAGCGGCACCACCACAATTCACAATTTGCAATAAGAATTTTGAAATCTGCATCACAATACAAAAAAATCAAAATCAAGATCAATCTGCGAAAAAATAAAAATAAATACATGATTAGAAAATATATGAGTATAAAGGTTAGAATCGAATATCAACAACAAATTGAACATGGGGCTGATGTTTATCAAGACTAAGAATACATGAGAGACTTACAACCATGATATCTATATAATCTTAATTCCTGAACACAAAGAATTTGGAAAAAGACTTTTTCTATCCTTTCCATTTTTATATTTACACTACTCCCATGCCCTTTTTGGTCAATCTACTTGAAAGGCGGATCGCTCCATTTACAAACGGGTAAGATCCAAATCCAACATTCACACACAAAATCAATACAAAATATATTGACCCGGATTAAAATGGGTAATACCCACATTACGTTTAAACTAAGTACGATCTAATTCTAAAACTATAATCATCCTTCCATCTTTTTAGCCTTGACACGTTCTATTCTGTTTCTCAATCAGTTTTTCAAATTCAAAAATAATTGATGTAATCTCCATACACAATCTTCAATAATCTACCCATCACCGGATCATGGACAAAGCAGGTATGTTAAAATCAAAACAGTTATTGATATTGTTTTGTTGTTCACGTTGTTACCCGTCATTTACTGTCTACCAGGTCGTAAGCGTGTACCTTTGGGGCCTGTTTCTCCTTCTTCAACACAAAAGGGTATGATGTTTATGTGTTCACGATATTATGATGTTAACGACGTTGGGATTTTAAGACATATTGCTTTTGTTTTTCTTAATTTTGTTATACGTAGGACAAAGAAGACGGCCTTCAACAACCTCCTTCAATGGCAATAATGTTCAAGATGGTTCTAATAATGAAAATAAGGATCCCAATACTCAGAGTTCCTGTAATCGACAAAGTGGTATTTTCTCATTGCAGTTTTTAATGTTCTTATATTTGCAATGACTGCCATATCTGGATTGAAATTTATTTTATTGTTTTCCAATCTACCAAACAGGATCACGACCTTTTGCTCATCGGAACAAGTTCTCTAACAATCCAACTCCGGCGAAAAACTTTTCAAACGCTGTCAATATGTCTGGTAAGATATGTCGTGCAATTCATATATGTGTACATGTCTTTCAAATATGTCTGGTAAGATATGTCGTGCAATTCATATATCTGTACATGTCTTTCAAATATGTCTGGTAAGATATATTGTGCAATTCATAATATATTTGTTATTAATGTTTCTTTGGAAATTCCAACGTAGGCGGTAATAGTCAGGGTTATCTTACGCCATCAGAAAGGAGATTACAAAATGTCAATTTGTCTGGTAAGATATTCTGTTAATGTTATAGATAAATAGCGAACTGTTACATTATGTTTTTAAACATGACTATCTTCGCAGATATTGATCCATCCAACAATGTTCTGCCAACCAATAGGATGTCGATAGATATAGGTTTTAACAAAAATTTAGTTGTTAGTGTTCTCATTTTACTCTAAGAATGTTTTATTTTTTGTAATTAAAATTATGTCTATATAGGTTTTTACTCAAAGAATGTATTTCTACTCAGAAATCAGGTCAGTTGTACTTTTACTTTATCAAGTATACTAATTTAGATTCATATTCTTACTTTTGTTATGGCATGATCTTACCTTTCTTCTAACAAACAAATACATAATTTTATGTGTATTAAATTTTGTATAGGGAATTCCACTGTTAGCGGTAATAATGATGGTATTGTTACGCCATCACAAAGGAGGCAGCCTAATGTCAATTTGTCTGGTATTCACTTTCGGTAATCTTTTTGCTTATTGCGGTACTGTTAATATGAGTATTTTAAAAGTGTTGTGGTATACAGGTTTAAGTCATCAAACTCCGTTTTCTCGAGTTATTAATTTTAAACAAACGACCAGCAGCAATATAAATCCTTTCCAGTTACCAACATCGAGGATTTCTCCAGTGAAGAATACTAAAGGAAATGTGCCAACAAGACATGTTTTAGAAATGACAAATTCTGGTAAATGTAGTTTTTCATAAATATTGGTTGTTCAACATTATCAACTGCTTAAGATCATCAAATCTATATAACAATATATTGATCTTTTTTATGCAGGAAGTGTTATTAAGGATACCAGGAAGGTCAATTTGTTGGATCGTTATTCAAATAATCAGAAAGATTATTCGACATCATCAATTAACAGAACAAACTCCATCAGAGAGAATAGTACAAGTTCGGACATTACTTTTCTTACACCAGATTTAGAACAACTTGGTGTTCGTAGGCCAGGTTATGTATTATTTTGAAATAGATCTATGATTCTATATGTTTTCTGTTATAAACACTATATGTAAAGTTATTTTTTAATTATTTGATATCTATCTAAAATTAAAAATTTGTTGTACAGCTTGGTTCCCATCACAATCTTCTTCCGGAGTTAAGAACTTGATGAATTCCTTTGATGCTGTTGGGAATGAAACACAAAAACAAAATCCAAAATCTTTAAGTAAATGCTTTAAAGAACACTAATGCAACATTATCATTTATCTCAAATCTTATTCTGCATATTTTACATTTGTAGGTGATGCATCTACTTCCTCCTGTTTGAAAACTGGCCGAAACAATCAACCAAAAAGGAAAGATGTTTCTACCAACAGTCAGCAATTGAGGGATGAAATCCTTTCTGGTATTTAACACTATTATATAACATCTTTTATTTGAACATAACCAGCTATTTGTATATATAATATTACTTTTCAACAGATGAATTTGTTGAGGAAAAGGATGAGATGCATATAGGTATGTTCATTATTCACAATGTTCATTATTTAGTTAGAAGACATTTTTAAAAAACAAACTATATACGTCTTATATTGTTTATGCGTCTTTTAATATGTGCAGATGATATTGATGATGTTGAGTTAAATGCTGAAGAGCAAGGTACTTTCAACATTTGTTTGTTTGTTTTATTACAATCACGGTTGATTACTATTTATGTTCAAAATTTATATTTAATATATTCATTTATTATCATTGTCAGATGGTCGTGGACAATATGTCATGGATGATGAAAATGATTCTAAAAACAACAAACCAGGTTTAACATTTATGATAGATTCATATATTATTGTTCTTCCTCATTTATTGATTAGTTCTTGAATTATGATAGATTTTTGGGAAGGGTATATGGATCTTGGTCCGCCAACAAAAGTTTGTCGAAAATGTAAATCAGTGATGTGGAATGAGGAGCGCAATAATAAAGGTGCGAAAAATAGTGAGCCCACATTCTCATTATGTTGTAGGGATGGTCAGGTAGCTATTGAACCAGAGAAACAACCTCCTCCTTATTTGGCTGCGCTATTGTCAGGTGGAGAGAAGACAACACATTTTCTCAATAACATAAGGACGTACAATTCCATGTTCCAGTTTACTTCTATTGGTGGCAAAATAGATAAGAAAATAAACAATGGAAAAGGTCCTTATTGCTTTAAATTAAATGGTCAAAACTATCATCTTATTGGTACCCTCAAGCCAAAGGAAGGAGAATCTCCAAAATTCTGCCAATTATACATATATGATACGGAGAACGAGCTCCAAAATCGTATAAATGCAGTTAATGGTAGTGACCAACTTGATCCAGAAATTATTCAAAGTCTGTTAGAAATGCTTGATGAACACAACAAATGTGCAAGAGGTTTTCGTTTTGCAAGGGATCGTTTAAAACTTGATGTATCAGATGAATTTGATCTACAATTACTCCACTCCAGATCTACATCAGGAAGGACCAATCATGTCATAGAATCCAATGATGTTGCAGCATTAATTGTTGGTGATGCAGATGATTGCTCTCCTTTCAGAGATATTGTGGTTCAAACCAAACAAATGTATCTTAAACGAGTATTTGAGACCTGTTCTCAATTCATGTCACTCCAGTATCCCTTGCTTTTTCCATATGGTGATGAAGGTTTTCATCCAGAAATTCCTTTAAATGGAAAAGCACGGAAAGTTGCAACACAAGTTTCTGCTGATGAATGTCCGGATGAAAGTAAGGCCAGAACAAATGTTTCCATGAGAGAGTATTATGCCTATAAATTAATGATACGTCCCAATGAAGGTAGTTTCAGGAATTCTATGTCCAAATTTTAAAATAACTATCAACAGATAACAACTTTTTTTTTGTTTTGTTCTGTTTTTATATGTTTCTCAGGTATGACACTTCATCTTGGTGGAAGGCTTTGGCAACAGTTTGTTGTAGATGCTTTTGCTGCTGTTGAACAATACAGGCTTGATTGGATAAAGACGCATCAGCATGTCATACGTTCAGATTTATATAGATCAATTCGTGATCGCATACACAGGGGTGATACAGATTCATCCAATGTTGGTCAAAATGTCATTTTGCCTGCTACTTTTACAGGCTCACAGAGATATATGAATCAGTATTTCAAAGATTCACTTGCTATATGTCGTACAATTGGGCACCCATTTCTTTTTTTGACAATGACTTGCAATACGCAGTGGCCAGAGATTCATGAAATGTTAAAGCACAAACCAGGAGTTGATGTTAGTAATTCTCCAGATATTATTGCAAGAGTATTCAAGTTGAAGCTGGACCAACTTATTGATTTAATAAAGAAAAAGAATTATTTTGGAAGATGCATTGGGAGTAAGATATATATTTAATTGTTACAAATTTTCAAATTCATTAGAATCCATATCAGTTTTTACTAATTATTACTTTCCCTATTTTAAAACAGTTATGCACGTCATTGAGTTCCAGAAGCGCGGCCTGCCGCATACACACATGCTCATTTGGCTTCATCCGAATGATAGACCTAAGCGCATAGATCAAATTGATGATCTAATATCAGCTGAGACACCGGATGAAAAGGTTGATCCCATTGGTTATCATATTGTAAAGAATTTCATGATACATGGACCATGTGGTAAAGACAATATGCAATCTTCATGTATGGTAAAGGCAAAATGTATTCGACATTTTCCAAAGAGGTATGCGTAATATCTACACTTATTTTACCAAATTTGTGTGTATAATATCCACTGTTTTCATTTTCATGCATCATTTTTTTATATTTAACATATTTCCTCATAAACTTTCTTTTTTATTGTATATTGTCAAAAATGAAGGTTCAATCCAACCACCTTTTTTGACGATTGTGGTTTCCCACAATATCGAAGGCGTAAGCAAAGAAACATTGTCAAAAAGAAAGGTGTGGAATTGGACAATCAGTATGTAGTTCCGTACAACAGAGACTTACTGATACACTTCCACTGTCACATAAATTGGGAAGTTTGCAATAGTAGCAGGTCCTTAAAATATTTATTCAAATATTGCTTAAAGGGACATGATACTGCCACAATGATCTGGAAGAAGAAAGGGATTAATGCTAATGGTTCTTCCAGTACTGTACAGAAAAAGGATAATAATGAGATTAAACAGTATCTGGATGGTCGGTATGTATGTGTTGTTGAAGCGGCATGGAGGCTTTTCGGTTTTGATATTCACTACAGGTTTCCTGCGGTGGACAGGTTACCAGTACATTGCCCCGGTGAAAAAAATGTCACTTTCAACACAAAAGATGATCTGCAAAATATTGCTGCTAAGGCAAGTTCCAAAAACAGCAAATTAGAAGGTTGGTTTTTAGCTAATAAAACACTTCATGGTGCAAAGGACGTGACATATATGGAATTCCCGCAGCATTTTACGTGGAAAGCTGATCAAGGAAAGTGGAAGCAAAGAGAGAAAGGAAATGTAGTAGGCAGAATAATTGATATCCACACTTCAGGCGGAGAAACGTTTTTCTTACGAATGCTTTTGATGCAGACGAAAGGTGCTACTTGCTATGAAGATCTACGTACGGTTAATGGTAAAGTTTATAATACTTTCAAGAAGCATGTGACGCACTTTGTCTTCTGAAAGATGATAGACAATGGCATGTGGCTTTAGAGGAGAATGCAATTAGTGCAATGCCACGGCAATTGAGAGAATTGTTTGTCCACATTTTGACAAACAATACTGTTGCTGATCCTTTTAGATTATGGACAGAACATTGGAAGATCATGTCTGAAGATATTCTTTACAATAGACGGATACTTACCAACAATCACACTCTGCAACTAAGTGATTCTGAAATACAAAATTGGTACTTAGCAGGTACATATTTTTAAAAATATTCTCTTTATATTAATATGTTTTACCAAATTTGTCCCAAACAATCTTTGGGATTCTAACTACCAGTTTTTTTAAAAAAATCAATTAATATATTCAATATTTTGCAGAGATTGAGAAACTACTTAACGATGTTGGAAAAAGTTTGAAAGATTACAGCACTTTGCCGTTTCCTGATGGAGAATATTTTAGAAATAATGAAAATAATCTTATCCTTGAGGAAACTGGATATGATAAAGAGGATATGCAAAGACAACATGCACAACTTTTTACAAATCTAAATAAAGATCAACTGGAAGCATACAATGCAATCCTTGACAGTGTTGATAATGGTAAAGGTGGTTTGTTTTTTGTTTATGGTAGCGGTGGTTGTGGAAAAACCTTCTTATGGAAAACACTTTGTTGTCGCCTTCGAAGTCAAGGAAAAATTGTTTTGCCAGTAGCTTCATCCGGAATTGCTGCAACGTTAATTCCTGGAGGTAGAACTGCTCACTCTAGATTTCACATCCCTTTGAAACTTGACCATATCTCTATTGCTGGTATTAAACACGGCACCGACATTGCCGAGTTAATGCAACAGACCAGTTTTATTATTTGGGATGAAGCTCCTATGCAGCATCGACATGCGTTTGAAAGTGTTGACCGTTGTCTTAGAGACATTATGTTTGCAGTAGATTCATCAAGGTCCAGTCGACCTTTTGGTGGTATCACTGTTGTATTTGGGGGAGATTTTCGTCAAATTTTGCCAGTAATTACAAAAGGATCAAGAGCTCAAATTGTTTCAGCTTCTTTGAATCAGTCGAAATTATGGCATCAATGCCAAGTTTTCTTATTAAAACAAAACATGCGCTTATGTGGAGGAAAATCACCTGAGGATTTGAAAGCCATATCTGAGTTTAGCAAATGGGTTCTTGATGTTGGTGACGGTGAAATCCCTACAGTAGAAGATGTTGATTCTAACTCTAATCCTCAAGTCCGTATTCCTAACAAATTCTTGATCAAATCTTCCTCAGGAGCAATCAAGAACATTGTTGACATTGTCTATCCTGATTTTAGCAATAATATGTCTTCTGCTAATTATCTGAGTCAAAGATCCATACTTGCTCCGACAAACGCTGTTGTTGGTGATGTCAATGATTATATTCTTGATCTTATACCAGGAGATTCACATACGTATTACAGTCAAGACTCACTTGCTGAAGATGTTTCTTCGGGAAATGACTTTCATTCCGCATTTCCAGTGGAGTATATTAATTCAATAAACATGCCATGTCTTCCAAAACATGATCTCAAAATTAAAGTCGGGTGTGTGGTGATGCTGATGAGGAATCTAAATCAGATAATGGGATTATGTAATGGAACCCGTATGATTGTGAAGAAATGTCTGAAAAATAGCATTATATGTCAAATTCTTTGCGGATCTCAAGTAGGTTCTATTCACATCATTCCAAGAATTGAGATGATGCCCACAGATACAAAATGGCCATTTGACTTTAAAAGATTGCAATTTCCAGTGCAGTTGTGCTTTGCAATGACGATCAATAAAAGCCAGGGTCAATCCTTGGACACTGTTGGACTCTATCTTCCCAGGCCTGTATTCACGCACGGTCAGCTCTATGTTGCTATCTCAAGAGTAACATCTTCCTCCGGTCTACATATTCTGATCCTTGGTGATGATGGGCGACCAACAAATGTTACAGCCAATGTTGTTTATGAAGAGATCTTTTACAATTTGCCAAGTGTATCTAAAACATAAATTAGTTTACAATAAAATGTATGATATATTTGTTGATCTTATATATAGAAGTAATTACTATTCCATCTTTGAATTGTCAATTAGTTGAGGCAATCTCTCCATTTATCTATATAACATAATAACAGTTTTACCGTATGTGCTTTATCAACAGACTTATCTTGATATCAGTCCTAATCTTAAAGATTAGTTATAAAAAATAGGAATCCTTTTATTATGTATGTTAATCTCAAAACAGTATAATTAGACCTAATATATAGCAATCTGTTGCAAATTAGTTTATTGTTATTGTTACATGTTGAAGTCTTCCACAAATTTTGCAAACAGTATAAAAAGATTGCAAATATAATTATGTAATCAGCATTAAAAATTATTTTATGGTTATTGTTACATGTTGAAGTGTTCCATAAATCTTGCAAAGTCATTATAGCAATATTAAATTTGTTATTCTAATTATGTAATCAGAATTAATTAAATTTTAATTAAACCAAATGGAAAATATTGAGGAGTCTATAATAGATACTATATAATATAAGCAAAGTCATCAAATTAAGATCAAAATAATATTTTTCTACTCTCTGTTTGTATTGCTGGCGAATGGCTCTTTCGGAATTAGGTTATTGCATTGTGTACCTCTCACTTTTTTCCTTCTGCATAACTGATTATTCATACACATTATTTGTAAAGATTGAGTTCCACTTTAAAGTTACCATTGATTATAAAGTTTTGTACACATCTTTAACATTGTGGTTACAGGTTTAAACTTCCATCATCATTTATCCACAATCGATGAGACAAGATTAGATTGGATTTTGAGGGTTCGTGTGACAAGGATGTGGGATACAGTTTCTAACGCAGGTGTTGTAGTTAGACACAACATCATCATTTTAGACTGTGAGGTAAAATTGATCATTTATCGTTTTTGGATTCTTTAACGAAGGTTTTTCTTTATTATTTTAATGTTTTATTTATCACTACAATTTTACTTTGTACAGAATACACATTTACATGCCACTGTTAGTCCTCAACTTTGGAATTACATTTTGAACGAAGGAGGTTTATATGAGATTGTGAACATACGTGTTATGCCAGCAACCGGTTATTACAGGCCTGTTCATTCCACCAAGTGCATTAGTTTTATTCGTTTAACAACTATCACACCTATTCTTGACGACGACATTAGCATTCCAATGCACAAGTTTGAGATAGTACCTCTGCCAATTCTCAGTGAAACACCTTTCATTTATGATAACATGGATGAACCTATCTATTCCACAGGTAATATTGTCCTCATTGTTGATTTTTTTTTAACTTTTTCCTTAAATATGATTAATATTACAACTTTGTAGATCTTATTGGAGCAATGCAAGACTTGCAACCAGTGCAAACATACCAAACAAGTGATGGACCAATACAAGTTGTAAAATTCTTATTAACAGATGGAAGGTTGTACATTTGAATTGATGGTCTAAATATGTTTTAAATATATTGTTCAAAAATCAACTGATTCATTTATAATAATATATAAGGTTTCCGTTTTGATTCTGGTTGTTTTTGGAACAGAGCATTGTACAATGTCTCTTTTTTTGGTCCTTTGGATGAAAATACTGAACCATTGTATGCTGCTAATCTTGAGATGCCTACTATTCTTATTCTTGCCAGTACAAAGATTTCAATGCACAATGGTACTAATCTCTCTACTTTTTAATAATTATCTTAAATATATTAAGTAACCTCTTTCAACAGAATGGCAATATGTAGTATGTTGTATAATATGAAATCTATGTCTTTTTTTTGCGCAGGCAAAATCTGGATTACGAATTTACCATCTTCTAGAATTTTTGTTAATCTTGAGAATGAGGATGTTTTCATGATGAGGCAGAGGTTGATGAACCAAGATTAACAGCTTCCTTGATTTGGTCCTTGAAAGTTGATCCAACAATGTTTTGAGTATCATTACACATTTCCGGTAGTAGACATAATATCTTATCTTTTTGGAATGTTCTTCCTAAAATATGTAATATCATATGAATTTACTATTTTTCGCATTTGATAATGTAGCTATTAAATATTCAATATTTTTTTAAGCTCATATGTCCATTAATAAAAAACTCATTTTGAGTTTTTCCATTATCATTATTTTTTAATTTTTTAATTTTAACAATGTATTTCAATATTTGAATTAATTTAAGATAGTTTAACACAAATGTTTGTTACATATGAGTTTCTACTCCTTAACAAGACGTACAAAAAATAATACGTATAATTTAATAAATTGTGGGACAATTGAAGTGTATACAATAAATTAACAAATGTATTCGTTAAAAAAAACAAAAATTAGATATTATATTCTTAAATTTTGGTACAACTTGCAAGTAATTTGCTTTATATAATCAATTAAGTTTTATGTATTAAGGAATAATCCACATATTTTCAAAAAAAAAAGGAATAATCCACATTTTTAATTTATTTTTTGGGTGATGAGCGATTGTCATATAATAGCAAATTTTTTGTTCTTGAGCGATTAACAAAAATCTCCTATAAAATTAATATAGATCTCCTAAATTAATATTTGGTTCTTGAGCGAGGGTTTTTTTTTTAAAAGATTGAGCGATGGTTCTTGAGCGATGGTCATATATGTAATATCATATGACTTTCTTATTTTTTCACATTTGATAATGTATTTCTTGACCATTAAAATTTCAATAATTGTTTTAAAAAAAAATGTTTGTAACATATGAGTTTATAGTCCTTAACAAATTGTACATAAAATAATTCAGATAATTTTAAAAAATGTGGGATAATTGAAGTTTATACAATAAATTAATTAATGCATTTGTTTTTAAAAAAATAGCAAAGTTATATATTATATTCATAATTTTTGGTATGATTGCAAGTTATTTGCTTTATATAATCAATTAAGTTTTATGTATTCATTATTCTATTTATTCCATTATGGTAAGAGTTGTTGAATCGACTTTGTTGTGTTACATAATCTAAATAAAATTTTAAAATTTTATTTTAATTATATTACATCCTTATGTTTCATATTTTACATTTAAAGAAAAATTTGTCCATTTTGAAGATAAAGATATTTTTAATTTTATCATATGACTTTCTTATTTTTTCAAATTTGATAATGTATTTCTTGACCATTAAAATTTCAATAATTTTTTTAAAAAAAAATGTTTGTAACATATGAGTTTATAGTCCTTAACAAATTGTACATAAAATAATACAGATAATTTTAAAAAATGTGGGATAATTGAAGTTTATACAATAAATTAATTAATGCATTTGTTTTAAAAAAATAGCAAAGTTATATATTATATTCATAATTTTTGGTATGATTGCAAGTTATTTGCTTTATATAATCAATTAAGTTTTATGTATTCATTATTCTATTTATTCCATTATGGTAAGAGTTGTTGAATCGACTTTGTTGTGTTACATAATCTAAATAAAATTTTAAAATTTTATTTTAATTATATTACATCCTTATGTTTCATATTTTACATTTAAAGAAAAATTTGTCCATTTTGAAGATAAAGATATTTTTAATTTTAGTAAAAAGTGTATAGTTGAAGTTTATACAATTAATTATGTAATTTACATATAATTTAATATTGTTTTGATTGTGGTACAATAATTTTATCATAGGAAACAGTGCACTCTATCTAAAACCTTTACACTTTGTCCAAGATCCAGATAATCAAGTCATGATTTTGTTTACCCTTTCAAGTAATGTATCTGTAGACATTATTTAATAATATACACTATACATTAGGACATGATTCATTAAGAGAAGAGCATTAGAAAACCAACCGTCTATGGCCAAGTAAAATAAAATAAAAAAGAAGAAAACCAACAGTCACATTACTTTGCATGCGAGCTGTGCAGGGAAAGATAAATACACACATTGGCTCCATCTTCTCCCATTCTCCAAGTTTTAGCTTCTAGACATTGGATCTTTCATTTTTCACTTTTCTATCAAACAATTTCTACCATCACACTTCCCAATCTTTAACAAAATGTTTCAGCAACTTCGTTCCGATATTCTTAGTTTGATCTTTTCATTCATCATTGTTGATGTTGGAGACTTCACAAGGTTTGTAAATGTGCTAATGGCCTGGTTCACTAAGCTGACTACTCCGAGAATCAAAGAAGTTCTCGAGAGGCTTGACTGGGATTCATTATACAAGTTCCATAATAATCCAATGGAGGTTACAAGGGATCAGTTTCATGGTTTCATTGAGTTTGGTGTTAAATATAAGGTCGACCAAGCAATGTATTATCATGCTGTTCGTAGTCTTTTTCTGAATCAGGATGTTAATCATCATCTTAATGTATTATCATCTTTGTCAGGTAATCATTTTCCATCATCCTTTTGCTTCATTTTTTTTAAAGCAATAAATAGAACTTTTCACAGAGATGAAACTGTTGAAGAGATGTTTCAAATGCTTAATCAGACTCATATGAGGTCTAGGTTAGTTGAAGTTATCAATTATCTGGAAGAAATGTATACTTTCTTATTTGAGAAAGATTATCTGTTGCCGATTTACAAGTTTTGTCCTAATTCAAGAAGCAAGCAACCTATCTACCAGCTTGAAGGTCAACCTTTTGGAGAGGAGTTATGGTACTCACTATGTGATAGGACCGTTCCAGAGGTTTATTCATGTGGCAATCGTTTGACAATGGCACATATGTGGAATACTGATTGTGCTCATTGCAAAGTGCAAATTCTCCTCTTCAAGGTTCTGCTGTCTGCCGTTATTAATTAAGATTTATGTTTCTTTTGTTTTTCTGTAATTGTTGTCTTAATGCACTTTTGAACTTAACTTTTCTGAAGGCATATTTGTTATACATGATTGAACTGATTTGTAAATATAAGTATTTTGTTGATTTTAATGTTTGATTTGTTTCATTTTATAATTTTCTGAATTTAATTTATGTATCATATGATATTTTTGCTATATTATGTGTTTCATAACGTAACACATATTAGAGCATTCTACACATATCAGAACAGTCTACAAATATCAGATATGTGCAAGCATTTTTGAATGTAGTTGTATCAAATGTTTCTTCATATGTAGTTTCTTAGTATAATGGACATATCATAATGGTCATTGTAACAAACATAAGAAAAAACAGAGAACCAGATTGCAATAGAGTACACAAGTTGTTACTAAAACATAAACAACAAAAATACCAAACATACATGTTCCTAATAGATAGATAGATGACAACTAACACATTGGTCTTTAGTAGATAGTAAATTTGCAGAACTATAGCAATGCATAATGAAAATTTTAGATGTTTAAGGTCACTATATATTACGCGTGAAATCCACAAGTTGACCACTCATTGTTGCTCTCTGTTCCTCAACCTCAGCAATTTTGGTTAACCAATCATTTAGTTTTTGTGTCCACTGTGCTTCAAATGTCTCGAATCCTTTTAACATCTCTTCCAATAGTTCCCTAAATTGTTTCACATGGCCAACAAGAGATACCTGGGTATCATCTATAAATCTTCGTTCTCTTCCACAATAAGCATTGTCAATCTGAACTTCTGGCTTTGAAGATTGACCAACTGATCCATCTTGGTTTCCTGTCAACACATCTGTAATGTTCCTACATTTGAAATATCATATGCATATTGTTATATATGAAAACAACCAATGTAGTTTAATAAAAAAAACAAATATATGTACATGTATTTTTCCTCAATTCCAAGTGTTCGCGCGAAAAGTTCTGTCTGCCTATCCTCCATGCTCTTGAAAAACAGATTGAAATCTTCATTTGCTGAACGAATGTCTTCGTTTAAATCTGCAGAAGTAATATTGACGTTATTCAGGTCATTCACCAACAATGACTTGATGTTTGTGTACCTTCTCCTCTTTGCGGATCTTGAACTCATTTTGTTTTAATAGTAATTAATAGTAAGTAATTAATAGTAAGTAATAACCAAGCCTTATGAAAGAATGTTGTGCATCTCCTTTTGATTTATAGGCATTTTGGTAACTGGTAAAGAACTGGTTAGTTTTTTAACTTCTTTTTAACTTCCACGTTTAAAGTTAACTGCTTACAGTTTTTTTTATAACACGTAATGGTAATTTGGTAACTGCTTCTCCATGACCACTAAATTATTTATTATTTATTTGAATTAATAGTAAGTAATAACCAAGCCTTATGAAAGAATGTTGTGCATCTCCTTTTGATTTATAGGCATTTTGGTAACTGGTAAAGAACTGGTTAGTTTTTTAACTTCTTTTTAACTTCCACGTTTAAAGTTAACTGCTTACAGTTTTTTTTATAACACGTAATGGTAATTTGGTAACTGCTTCTCCATGACCACTAAATTATTTATTATTTATTTGAAATTTGAAATTATTATTTTTTTATGGTTATAAAATTTTCAAATTATGTAAATATTGTTTACAAAATGAAAAAACTGTAAAATATTTTATAAATGACATAATAAAATATTTCCAATTTTATCTTTTATAATACTTAATTCATTAAGATAATATTATTATGTTTTTAAGAATATAATATTTTAAAATAAAATACATTTTGTAAACAAAATCAGAGATTTTTAAAATATGACATAGAATAGATATACAAAAATAATCAAAATTTAAAAATATATAAAATTCTTTAATTTCCAATTTTATCTTTTATTACTAATGAGTAAATCACATTCACATTCTATATACTTTATCATTATTTTGTAATTTTGTAATAGAACATATGAAATTTAATAGTATGTTATTTGTTTATATATCTAATTTTATTTGGTGTAAATTTTTTTTTTTTATAAACACGAAAATTAGCTTAAATTGTTTTAAACAAAGTTAGATAAACATGAAAATGTGACGGATGGAGTATATCATTATCCTAATGTTAAGCAATTTGTATAAATCAAAAAAATGTGTTTTGATATGTTCCATAATATAATCCGCCCGGCAATCAAGTCATGATATGCTAAACTAAGAAATATGAAACAAATCAAATCACACAAGATCATTAATAAATTTCAATCAATCAAAATTCAACCATATTAGTATTATAGCTCTTATTTATATGTACACGATAAAAAAAAATTAACACCTTAACTAAAAGTTATAAAGGTCGATAAAGTCATGGACAAAACCCGATCGAACAAATTGTTCCAAATTGTCATCTTCATATTGTGAATTTTTATCATACATTTTCTGTTGTTTTCTGATTGTGTAGTGAATGTTTTCACAATTCTAAACTTATAATTTGGTTATTTTACTTGCATTCCTTGAATAACTAATGTCATCAAAATGCCATTGTTGTGCAAATGCTTAAAGATGTCAAAATGAAATGTGCTGATAACTAGAGGCAACTTGCTGACAAAATATGTTTAATTTATGGTTATATATACTCCAGAATAAGTTAAAAGCAAAAACTACTTTACATTAAACATAACTAATCAAACCACAATAGAACATTTCATTGTTTTAGAAAGAACATAATAATTCTAAGAGTAGCAAAGTAATACAAAATACATTTTAAAGTTACTCAAAGTGCAATGAAAACCAAATATAATCCTGGTCAAATATACTCCACAATAAGTTGAAAGCAAAAAATAATTTTAGTTATATTTCATGGTAGTTGAACATCAAAAGCAATTCCATTAGCATCTTCAACAAAGGCGAAGACTAAATTCTGATTTAGTCATAGTTTATTGTCTTTTGCAAATAGGTTTCAACCAGCAGAAAATCTTGGAATTCCATGGTTGTATACTATTCCAACTGACCAGGATCCATTAGGAGTCCTCAGCAACACCCTTTCACCAGCTATCCATTGTCTACCATGTGGAATTATAGTCTTAGGAATATGCTACAAAATAGTAAAACAAGTTATTAATATAGCAATCATTCATTACGAATGTGTATTATAACATATCATAGTTAAAGTCTGAGTATGGAACATACCACTCCATGTGATGATTTGTTTACATTTGACCATGTTAGACAGACATTGAAAGTTATATTTGCATTATTCATCTGGTGCTCATCAAGATCATCCTCTTCCCCATCCATTTCTTCAATCTCCATTTCTATATAAATTTCAATGTAATCAGATTTTGCATAGATTTCTCACTTTAGATTTGTAAAGGCATAATAAGGACAAGAGGAAATGACTAAATTTTAGAATTAGTTTACCTTCCTCATCCTCTTCTGGTTGTATAACTAAATTCCCTCTTCTCACCTATCAAGATAACAAAAAAAATTATTTTGCTGTTAAATTATCTCCAATGTTTAATTATAATCTATTAATTATAAAAACTCCTCCACAACCTGAAAAAAAAAATACCTGGTGTGAGCTTTCAGCATTGTCCGATTTGCGTACAATTTGTGTTTGACATCCACTAGGTTCCCCAAAATCTGTACATAACATTCAAAAAGTTTTGCATTTTAGTCATTGTGATAACACAGTTTGTTTAACTTAACAAATTTGCAATAAGGAATATTTACCTGTTTTTGGATGGAAGTTTACATCCCAAACCCAATTGGAGATTGCAGTATTTGATCTTTCAAACTTCCTATTTGCGTAATCTATTTCCATCCCATCCTCTTGATATATCCTTGCATAAATCACCTTACTTCTATTCATTGAGAATATGATAGTATCTTTTGCCCTCAAAGAGAAACTATCGATCATTGTTTTCAAATTTGTCACATATCCTTCTATGTCATTGTAGGAGATGTACCAACTTTCTCCGTTAACTTCTATTTTTCTGGTGTTAATCAACTTCTGTTTGTAGACTTCCTTAATTAGTCTTGGAACAACCTGATTTTCATGAGATTTTACATTGTAATGACATATCTATTACATAAATTAAGACATGTATTGCAAAGCAAAATCCAACTACATAGAAGGAAAAAAAAGACCAAGTATAGTATATACCAGAATTCCTGCATCGATGAATTCTTCCGAAACAACTTTGAAAAAACCTTTTTTCCATTCTTTACAAATTGTTAACAAATTTAAGAAGATAAATTTCAATTTATAATTATAATGAGAAGGTAGATTTAATACTAAAATTGAAATTTCTTCATACCTTTGTTTTCTTCAAATCCTTCCTTAGTGGCTTCAAAAATGCATGCATTTACTCTATTCTTCTCAGATTCTGGCAATCTATACAGCACTAAGGTATTGCCTTCTTTCATATTATTTATATATGAAAAGTCATACCATCCTTTTCCAAGCATACAATTTCCATCTTCCATGTGAACATCAATTACCCATAAGTTCTCAGCATAATTTACAAACAACTTCTCACCATCTCTCCAGTCTTTGTACAATTCTTCCAAATCTGGATTCAGAATCTGCATTAGTTCAAGAAAATGGTATCAAGAAATGCTCAACATTACTCAGGAAAAAATTTCCATGTTTGACAAAGTAGTCCAACATTACTCAAAAAATGCTCACCAGTTTCTTTTTTTTATCAATATCAGTTTTCCTAATGTTGATATTGAAATAAACAACACAATTCTTACAGCCATTGAATGACCATAGTGCTTGAGATTTGTCGTATTCCATTGAAAACCGGTCAATAACATACTCATCCTTAATCCAAATCGACATGTCTTCATTTTTAAAATATTCTTCTATATTAGTGGTTGGATACTTGGCCTCAATTGCTGTATCCCTGAAAATGCTAACTACAAACAAGTTTTGACTGTAGTAATCAAACTGGACAAGATTGTATATCTTAATTTCGTAGAATCGCATAAAACTCTTCAATCCATAAATTCTCTTTTTCCCGTCATCAAATATAGCTTTCCATTCTAATTTTTTGCACCTTAGAATGACATTCGAAGATAGTTGACATCCAAATGCTGTGCAAAATGATTTTGGAATCCTCTGCATCATATTTTAAAATACAATTGTTATACTTAAATTGTAAATTTTAATCATTACTCATGTTAAAGTACAACAATACTAAAAATGTCATACTTACTAGGGATCCAAAACATTCATTGTCCGTGTTAGCAGATAGAAAACTTCCCAAAATTTGTCTATCTCCTGTTCATTCATAACATATTGAACAGTATATAAAATCTGAGAATGTTGCTTAACAAAACTTGCAGTTTCATGTTGACAGAAAGTATCGTTATGTAAAATTGAAACAAGTTTAGGTATACCAGTGTAGTAACATTGATCTTTTGTCCCAAACGTCAGAGTTCTGCTCTGTTATACAAAAATAAGTAATTAATCCAATATTCTCAAATACTGACACAATCATTACCAATTTAGTCATGAAGATTGTTAAGAAAAACCCAAACTTATAAAACCTCATCTATGAACCAATTTATAAGATTATAATCCAGTGATTCACAGTACAAAAAGAACTTAATTAACTTCTGCAAAAGTGTAATCGAATGACAAATACTACATATCAAGCATAACAAGAATGATCTTAACATATATAATCATACAATTAAACATTTATGCTTAGAACTATAATGAGATATGTTTCTATACCTCCATAGTTGTAGATCAGTATAAATAATTCGTTTATTCAATGGGATTCCGAATCTCAGTAAGCAAAACCCCAATTCGCTCTCCCAATTCGCTCTCCTTTGCATGCAAGTTTTTGAACTCAGACAGGAGTCGTATGTCGTGTGTTTGTGTCCATCTATGTAACTATATTTACAACTTTTTATTTAACACTAGCAATATAGCATTTATTACAATTTTAATTTTTTTCTCTTTTTTCTAAGTTTATGTCTATATATAGTACTCTGTCCGTCCAAAATCAGTTTACATTAATATTTTTACAAAATTTTTCATTGTTTAATTTGAAAGTATTCGGAGAACAATTAATAAATTTATTAAGTCTTATAAAATAATTTAAATTATTCAATTATATATTATATTATTCTTTAATTGTAAAATTAAAAAAAATACAACATTCACTCCATCCCAAGTATTTACACAAAACAAATTGATTAATATAAACTTATATCGAGATAGTTGTTGTCAAAACAAATTGATTAATATAAACTTATATTGAGATAGCTGTTGTCAATACAAACTTTAATTGGATTTTTGTTTGCGGTTTTGTGGTGGTTGTGTCTGGTATAATGTGAATAGTCGTAAATATAGTACTCCGTCCGTCCAAAATCAGTTTACATTAATATTTTTACAAAATTTTTCATTGTTTAATTGGAAAATATTCGAAGAATAATTAATAAATTTATAAAGTCTTATAAAATAATTTAAATTATTCAATTATATATATTATATTATTCTTAAAGTATAAATTCATAAAGAAAAAATACAACATTCGCTTCATCCCAAGTATTTACAAAAAATAAATTGATTAACATAAACTTATATTGAGATAGCTGTTGTCAATACAAACTTGAATTGGGTTTTTGTTTGCGGTTTTGTGGTGATTGTGTCTGAGATATTGTGAATAGTCGTAAATATATTACTCTGTCCGTCCAAAATAAGTTTACATTAATATTTTTACAATATTTTTCATTGTTTAATTGGAAAGTATTCGGAAAATAATTAATAATTTTATGAAGTCTTATAAAATAATTTAAATTATTCAATTATATATATTATATTATTCTTAAAGTATAAATTCAAAAATAAAATAGTATAACATTCGCTTAATCCCAAGTATTTACACAAAACAAATTGATTAATATAAACCTATATCGAGATAGTTGTGGTCAATAAAAATTTTGAATTGGATTTTTTTATTAAAGTTTTGTGGTGGTTGTGTCTGAGATATTCTGAATAGTCGTAAATATTGTGTCTGGGATATTTTGTCTAAGACATTGGGATATTACCAAATCAATTTCATTTTAATTTTTTTAATTAAAATTGTTTAAATGAATTATTTTTTTTAAATATATTACATACATAATATTTGTTCTAATTTTGGTGAAGTTAACTTATAAAATTTAAACATGACACAAGATTTCGTAATTGTGAATTATGAGTTATAAAAAAATGTCTATACAACTTTAGGAGTACAAACTATCAATCAAATCCCAAACAATGTCTAATATCTATTCATATTTTGTTTTATAAAAATAAAAATTTATTTTAATATAAATTTAATGTACGTTGTAATCAATTGCCCCACCCACAGTGTATGATGTGTAACCTTAATCAATCAAATCCCAAAATAAATATCATAATATATATTCTTTGATTTTGGTACATTTATTGATAAATTAAAAATTCCATCATCTATCTTTAATAACAAACAAATCCTAACTACTCAATCATCTATTTTTAATATCAATCATATCCCTGAATAATAGTGCGTATCTTCTTAACTGGTATATAGTGAAAAAAACCACTGCAAAATACAATTAGAGATTAACTCAGAAGCCTCCATAAGTTAAGCAAAGGTATGCTTCAATCCTTCTATCTTCTATGTTTCACTTTCTTTTCTTAATAAATTTATAAACAAAATTCTTGAATAACATCATAATCTGATAATATATCGAAGTTTTACATAGTGTTGCAGACATGAACATGCACGATCATCTTAACACACTAGATGAATCTAAGATAGGGTGGGTACTGAAGGTTCGTGTTACAAGAATGTGGGATACCGTAAGTAATGCAGGTGCTGTAATCCGACACAATATGATTCTTTTGGATTGTCTGGTAACAATCTTTCTTTCTTATATTCTTCCGTTTCTTTATTAATCTAATCTATATATTTACATATTTAAATACATGTTAAAGAGTTTTTGATTTATAAGCAGAACACACATATGCATGCAATGGTCACTCCTGATCTTTGGATTAATTATAATAATGCTATCTTGGAAGGAGGCTTATACCAGATTACCAATGTCCGAGTTCGTCAAGCATTTGGTTTTTATAGGCCTGTTAGCACCTCTAAGTGCATTACTTTTGTTCCTTCTACTATCATCACTCCTTATATTCCGGATAATCATTTCATTCCTGACCACAAATTTGAGTTTAAGCCTCTTGGAGAATTGTTTGATATTGTTGATTCATATCAACCTTATGAGAAACCTATCTATTCTACAGGTTAGTGTATTATCACATCATAGTGTATTCATAAGAACAATGGTTACCATCACTTATATTTGATATTTCTCTTTTAGATGTCATAGGAGTTATGGAAAATCTGGAACCACTGCGGACAATTCAAACACATTATGGTGAAAGGCAAGTTGTGCAATTCAGAATTACGGATGGAAGGTAAAGAAAATTTACATAATTCAAGTTCTGTCATCTCTTTTTGGTATCATGCACTTAATTTCACATATCTTTTACTAGGATCTCACACAAAGTTTCCTTCTGGGGACCGCTAAATGCAAATACTGAACCTTTATACGCAAATCATGTGGAGAGACCATTGATTGTAATCTTGGCAAGTATCGGGCTTTCAGCTCATAAAGGTAGTCATATCAGCTACATTCTCATTTGCTTTGTAGTATATAAACGGTTTTTGTGATTGGTTCTCATATTTTTGTTTAAAACAGGAAAAGTTCAAATTTTCAGCTTGCCTTCATCAAGAATATTTATTAACATTGAGAATGAAGATGTTTTCATGATGAGGAATAGGTATATGAACAACACCCTGCTACATTACACATAATGTTTTATAGGATAGGTGTTAGTATTCCTTATATTAATACTGCTTTTTATTTTTATAGGTTGGATGAAGAAGAACAGTAGACTCTGTTGAATGATCCGTGAAACATGAACAAACCTATGACCACGTATTATGATGTTGAGATATGAACGTGATGCACTACAATAAATTTGTTTTTACCAGCCATTTTGGATTCATCAAGTTGTTCGAATAAGATTGTAATAAATGTGTTCTATCATCTGAACATACTTATGTTTTTATTATTTCGATAAAGTATTTACATTATGTTTGATTTTATTTAAGCAATATATACAAATTAAACATTGGTCTTGCACATTATATTCCTACCTAAACTGTTGATAATTGTTCATGTATTTTGAAATTGCATTTTACCAAGTCCATCAGTTTCGCCAGGATTACGGAATTATAGATCTCCAATGTCTAAATGGTTTGCATTATTGTTTGCTCTTTAACACGACCAAACATTCTCTGGAAAACAAACACCTTGATAGTACGAGTACTTGCACAAATTACATTGTTAAAAACAGAGCAAACTGTTTTCATTTTTAGAGCAGACGCAAGATTCCAGTTTGCAGCTTCATATAATTCTTACTGTGCTACCGTTGATGAATGATCCTTGACTAATTTCGATCAGTGAACCAGCACCAACCATCACATTATCTATTTCAATCTGAATAAACTTTAGATTTCCGTAAAAAGATGTTTCATTTTGCTACGATTGCTGAATGTTTTATACTTAGGAGATCACACCTCACAGTTACTTACCTATGGGGGTAAGATCACATATATGCTTTAAACTATAAAAAAGAATATGACACATGGGAGAGAGCTTTGGTATTTAGACTATGAAACCTAACAAAATGAAATATAAACATGAATTAGTATTTTGAAATGAATAATAAATTTTTAACGTTCCAACCAAACTATTTCCAATCACGTTTTAATTGATTTTGTAGGATTTTGTAGGATTTTTCATTATACAAATCAAAATAATATCCAGAATTAGTTGATTAGTTAATGGTGATTAGTGATAATTTATCCTCTCAATATTTTTGTTCATCATTTCCTTGATCTTTGCTTAACTGATAATTATTGATATTTTTGATTGACATGCTTAACTAATAATTATTGATATTATTGATTGATGATTGATATTAGTTAAATTGTTTACAAATTGGTTAATAGTGATTAGGGATAATTGATGCTCTCAATATTTATGTTAATCATTTCCTTGATCTTTGCTTAACTGATAATCTTTAACTTGCACAATTACAAACGTAAAATCATCCATATTCGTGCTATAAAATGAGACCAGAACATTCTTAGTTGCTTAACCACGTCCAAGGCATTAGTATTTGTCATTAACCCTATACAAACAAATTTGTGAGATCACAATGTAAGCCAAGTTATCATTTCTCAATTTCTTTTCCATATTTTCATATGTGTTTGTTCATTTGAATAACTTATACTTTGTGTATAATTCTGGTACGAAAACTTGCATTGTTTTCTAATACTCCATTTCACTCTTCTTTTTACAGAATCACTATGTTTTATCAACTTGCTACGCTTGATACCAGCCGTACTACATGGAAAATTAAGGCACGTGTAACCAGGATGTGGCCATCAATTTCTAATCAAACAGCTGAGGGAAAAGAAAGTCTTAAAGGATATAATCTTATTCTGCTGGATGAAGAGGTAAGTTTATATGTCTAGAATTCTTACATTTACGCTTATGTTTTAAAATTCTTATCAGTCTTTACTTTAGACCTTTAACATTATTGTTTTTTATATAATCTTATGTTTTGTTTTTTTAGAATTGTCATGTACAAGCTTTCATATATGCTGATAACTGGAAGCAACATGCTGACAAAATAGATTAGGGAGGTTTGTATGTTATTTCCAACTTCTATACTAAACAGGCTTTGGGATCCATGAAACCAGTTTCGTCTAAGATCCTAATAAACTTCTCTCCAACCACCTCCGTTGAGAAAGTACTGCATGATGATTTCATGATTCCACAACACAAGTTTGAGTTTTTAGATTTGGGTGATCTATTCAATGTTGCAAGTGCTTATGTGAATCCCGACTATCCTAAATATTCAGCAGGTCATGCACAAACTAAAGCATTAACTATAGTTATTTCTTATATGCTGTTTGCTATCAAAGGATTTATACTGTTTGCTATTTTCGTATAATAGATCTCATTGGAGTTGTGGAGGACTATGAACATGTTAACGACATCAAGACTGTCTATGGACAAAAGAAGATTGTTAAGTTCAGAATCACTGATGGAAGGTAAAAATCGAGTTTTTATTATTCTTGCTTATATTCTTCTTTTGTAATTTGATTATGTTGATGCATTCAATATTTCCAAATAACTTTGCATTTCAGCAATTTAATTCTAATATCTAAAATACCAATATACCTTTATGTAATTACAATTTACAGGAATAGCCATAAAGTTACTGTTTGGGGTGATCTTGCTGTGAAAACTGAAGCTTCTCACAAAAATGCTACTGAACGTCCAATCATTGCGATTGTCACAAGTACAAAGCTCAAGATTTATAAGAGTAAGGCTGCTGTTTTAACTAACATAAGAAGCCTGTGGTTTAACTTGGATTATAAGTTGCATTTAACAATTGTATGGATTTTACTAATTTCTAATTTATTGGTTGTATTCGCAATTTAAGATTCAGTGCAAATAAGTACACTACCATCTTCAAAGGTGTACCTAAATTTGGACAGTGACTATGTAATTGCAATGCGCCAGCGGTAAATATTTTACATTTCATGCTTGATACATAATTACTGCATACAATACTTCCTATACTTGATTTATGAATAGAAGTCGACATTTATATTGTTGCAGACTAGAAGAAGAAGGGTATACAGTCAGCCAGCAGCCAGATTTTGTAACTCCATCAGAAATTGAAGGAAGTCCAATTATAGAAACATTGACATTGAAACAACTTGCTGAAAAGCAAGGCACAGAGTATATCAAGGTTCTAAATTAGTTTAAGCACTTTGTACAATCAGAGTTTTTAACTTAAACAAAAATCTTTATATATGTAGATGTATGTTAATCGAGATATAATGATACTTTGTAATCTGCAGAGAGATTTTTTCTGCATTGTAAAGATTCAAAATGTTGAAGAAACAGATTGGTGGTATAACAGTTGCAGTGACTGTGAATCAGAAGTAAGGAAACAAGATGGAATGTTTAAGTGTTCCAACTGCACTGATAAGACTATTCCAGTTCCTGAAAAAAGGTAAATAACATCAACTGATAATATGCATAAGATATCATCTAATTTTTTTACACTATCTGTTCCAAACATTTGTTGAATTTGATGAATATTTGTCAAACAGATATAGGATTGTTATCCTTGCCGATGATGAAACTGAGGCTTATAATTTCATTCTAATGGATCGTGCTGGCAGAAGGATGTTTGGTATGTCTGCAACCAAAATGATGTTACAAGTGGAGAAGGTATTGATTCTATTAATAGTGTTTTATTACAATAACTACATCATTTTTTCTACTTTGAATTCACATGATCTACACCTTGATCAACATGTCAGAAATAAACAAAATTACTACACTTTGATACATTCACATCATCCTAAACATTATATTGAACTATCAGGCAAAAGATGTGTTTCCACAGAAGGTTAAAGATATCAAAGGAAAAGAACTTAAGTTGAAGATCAAAATTACTGATGAAAATATGAAATCAAACAGTAATCTCTACTACGCTGTTGATGCATATGACATTTGCAAACCTTCTTCTCCAAATTCTGATGCAACAGTGGCTACATTCCCAACTTCAACATCTGGAGAAGTGAGTTTTAAACCCATGAAATAATTCTTATGTTCAACATTTACTACTACTTCTATCTATGTACAATAACAATTCTAATGCTCTACCAATTCATTATTTACAGAACAATTTCGTAGCTTTATCGGACTTTACTCCAGAATCTGCCAAATCAACGAACAAGAAAATTAAGATGGTATTTACTTTTTAAGATTATGATCTATGATCTATATGAAGTATTAAATTGTTCATAAGTTAAACTTTCATCAACTTATTCCTACAATTTTTATTTCGTTTTTTGCTTATAAACAGGAGAAGTAATTCATCTTGGTGTTTGGAACTATCTTGGAGTATTACTGTTTGAATACATGGACATCACAGTTGTTGGAATTGTTGCTTCCAGTCTAGGATTAATTCCATGTTTAATAAGAGATTTGCCCTTGCATGGGTTTTGCTATTCTCATTTCATCTCAATGTTTTGGATTATGGTTTTTGCATATTTGGTTTTAACATGTTAATTTGCATTGGTTTTGCTATTGACATTATATTTCAATCTTTTGGTTTTAGGATGTTTTTAATCTTCATAATGGCTTATGGTTTTAAGATGTTAATTTAAACTTTTCTAGCAATAAGCGTAACACTTGGTTTATGTTAATTTATTATTGTTAAAAAGTAGTATTATTTGTTTATTCGATGCACTCAAAGGACTTTGTTGAAAAACACTTCATTGGTAACATGTAAGTTATACAAAATAAAAAATGAATAATATATTTTACTAAATTTAAAGCCGGTGCGTAGCACGGGCAATATTGCTAGTTTGGATATGAGAAGATGAACGTAATACATGTTTTAGCCTAATTCAAAAAAAAACACGTAACCATCGGCTGAAATGGTGGATCTTAATTCGACAGTTGTTTTGAGTGTTGAATGTAGCGTGTTCACCTATATTGTACGTGTATTGATTTATTGGATTTGAGAAATATGGATCGGGTCTGGTGGATCCTATAAAAAATAACTGGCTTCTTTGTATTTTGGGAAGTTGGATCATACCCATTTTAAATTTGGATAATCCATGTTTCAAGTAGATTGACGAAAAAGGACATTTAAGTAGTTTAAAATTAAAAATGGAAAGGATAGAAAAGGTCTTTTTCCAAATTCTTTGTGTTCAGGAATTAGGATTATATAGATTGTAGAATGAAATTAATTTCATTAACATGTTTACAAATTTGAAGAAAAGCATGTAAATGATTGTAAGTTACAATTCAATTACTAGATATAAAATGTTTTCATTTAAATGATAAGTGTATATTTGTAATATCAAGTGTTTTTAATTAACTTGCTTTCGGTTGTTTTCCTTTTCATCCCAATTTTGGGATGAAAATTTTGGAAGGAAAGTAAGCAAAATTTGTTTTATCTTTCACTCACTTTCGTTCCTAAAAAAAACTCGGAAGTACAAACACAGATGTAAATTATGTTATTTTTCTTCCTTTTCACTTGTTTTCCTTCCTTTTTTATACTCGGGAGTCGGATGTAAAGCGTTTCCTCGTGGCCCGGAATTTCCAAGACGTGATTTTTCTTTCGTTTCCCGCTCGTATAGTCGTATCTAATATCTTAAATTGTTTTAACAAAAAAATAATCCTAAATTATGGTGTAGAAATGTATACCAAAAGTTTAATGAAGATATTTGATTAATTAAAATACAAATTTGGATATTTAGATCATTCAATAATGGATTAATTTAGTAGTCTCATTTTCGTTATATTAAATTAGGGGACATGAATTTTTGTGAAAATCGAGAATTCTATTTTTTAGAAATACATATTATTGTACTTTTTTCAATAAAAATAACATGATAAATCATAATTTATATTTATTTTATATAATTTAATACATCTAATATTCCATTTAAAGTACTAAAACAAACAGTATATTTTGTTATTTTTCAAACAATAACAATTTCAAAAAAAATAAAAAATTGTAAAGAGTAACGAAATGATGGAGAATTACATATCAAATAGTCACTGTATATTTTTTTTTACCGAAGCAACATTTTTATTACTGAATTATATCGAAATACAATATTTAACCAAATGAGTTTTCTTCATTCAAAAAAGTTTATCATCTAACCGAAAATAAGCAATTACTATCGAACGTTTAGATAATAACACATTTAATGTCCGAAAAGGTAATTCACAAAAAGGTTTCGTTAAAATCCCGCAAGAGTAAAATCCTATGAAAAAAACTCAAAGGGAAAAAGAGTGTCGTACAAAAAAGAAATACATCAATTACAAAGAGGCTAAACGTAAAAATTAGTAGTTTCCAGTAGCTATAGCGAGTCCCTACTGTCATCAATATACAAGCACCAATTACGGCACAAATTTACTCCACAAAGGTATACATGCCATCAATCATGACCTCCAATGAATGATTTCATTCCTGATACATAAAATCAATTAAAATTAACAATTTTATATATTTAGATACAACAAAAATAAGATTTTAAAAATATGACTTTAAACACACGAGTTAACATGGGGTGCAATTGTGTGTTCATCTCAAGAATCAAAATGATGCAGTAATAAACTTATGAATTAAACTCAGAACTAACACAACTCAGTAGATTCGGACTGAGTGACCCCCAAAACTCAATAGAAAACTTGAATGTTAGCACATTCACTAAGTTCACTCAGCATTTACAGAGTTAACTCAAATAGACGACTCAACCAAAAAACTCAAATAGAAATGTAGTAACTAGGTTTAAAACTCAAATAGACGACTCAACCAAAAAAGGTTTAGCTAACAAATTTGATTGAGTTAGGCGAGTTAACTCAGTACAAAGACGCAATAAACAAAACGAGTAAACACAACAACCGATTCAACACAACACAACTCACTCTCGAACTCGATGAATGAACTCGGATGACTTAATAACATTCCAAGACTCAAATACAATGACTCGGGTATGAACTCAGGCTCGAACTCGAGCTCCGTAACTCGGTAACATTACCCAGTTAAACTCAAATACAACATAACAAAATCGATTTTGGCGAGAATAGATTTAATGTCTGATTTTGATGAACAGAGAAAGGGGATTTGGTTACACGATTTCTTAGTAACATGTATTCTATACAATAATGTTAACCAACAACCTTTACAACCAAACTAAATTAATCAATAGGAATTCTTAATCTAAATACATGTCTACATCACTAATATACCTACCAAGAAATTGTAAAAATAAAAATCAAACATGTTCAATTTATAACCTGTGTTGATGGCGTTGTCGTCGATTCGTCCTTCTATTTCTGCTTTTAGATTCTCCGGTGCCATTCGTTTCGGTCCTATTTCTTCTCCACAGAGACTCACTTTACATAGTGGTCTCCCTCACCATCTCTCTCTCTCTCTCCCCCTCCCTCCCTCTCTCTCCCACACAAAGTGTTAGATTTTATAATTTAAATAGATAAAAGAAGGCCAATAGCATAACAAAAGCTTTCTAGTACATTTATGCACTTGTCCTAAAAATGTAAGTGTCCGATCAAGTTTATCGATGAAGTGATTTCATTCATTTCGAAAGCTCGTACACATTACACATTATAGTCAATGCATATATGAGAACATTAATATGCAATAAAGATCTCACAGAGCTAGTAGTAATAATTGGTATCCACTCCTTGAAGGAGTTAGTAAAATAAATGTCGATGCATCAATACCAATAGATAGGTGGATTAGTATGGATTGTTAAGTTCTGGCATATAAGATGAACACTGAAATTTTCGGAGGTGGATGTAGTGCTTCATGATGTAGTTTGCATCAGTGCTAATTTTGAATTTATACGGTGATCTAATATTAAGAGATATGGGAACAAGGTAGCTAATTTTGAATCTATACAGTGGTTTAATATGAGATATGGGAACAAGGTAGTCCATCATTTGACTATAATTATTATGTATTTCGTGATGAGCAATGTTGGGTGAACCATGTCGTTAGTGAATTATCTTCTTTTATATCCATGGATATTAATTTGTTAAATTAATATACTATCCTTTGTCCTAAAAAATGTACTAAAATAAGTATCCATTTTATTTAATTCAGTATTGAATAAATACAAAATATCAAATTTATTTTACGTTTCAAAAATTTACTTTGTTATGCGTTCTTTAAATTAATATGAATTTAGTATACATGGATATGGGTTTTGGTCCACCTATCCTACAGTTTTAGGTGACAGACACTCTATCCATGGAGAGAAATTGTTGTTAATGTACGAGAAATTTTCGTATAACAAATTTCTCTATCTACGTAACAACAATTTACTTTGTTCTGCATTCTTTAACAACAATTAATAAATTAACAGAGAGAGAAATTGTTGTATGTAGAGAGAGAAATTGTTGTTAATATACGAGAATTTTTTGTTAATGAGTTTATACGAGAAATTGTTTTATATACAAGACTATAGAGATAAAATCGATGATGGTCACTGATCCAAAACAAGTATCAAAACTCGTTGACAAATAATTCAAAAATGTTACGATGAATTTTCTGTGTGTTTAAGAACTGTTCAAACTCAACATCATAGTGAAATGACACGTCAAAATGAGATTATTACTTTGAAGATAAAATAGTATCTCATATTTTTGTCGAGGATACTCGAGTTCTTATTGATTGTGAATTTATAGATGTTGTATAAATCATTCCATGTAGTGGCAGTATATCTTTACCGAGGAAGATGCCTAGTATGATGGTAGGTTCATCAACATGTTTAGTATACATGCCTTGATAGAGCGTGGAGAATTTATCACATCACCAATACATACAATCCAAGTTACCAACATGAAATTTCACAATTTTCGATTGCACGTAGGAGTCTTTTAATATTAGCTTCATTTGAATTTCTTTTTTTTTTTTTGTGAAAATGGTCAAATGGCCACGGTGAAATTCTCATTCATGAATTGTATCGAAATACAATAATCGTACAAGGGGATTTATTCATTCAAGAATATTCATCATCTAACCGAAAAGCACGCATGTTGCCTCCGGACGTTTAGACAATAAAATCTTCAAGTCTGAAAGAACGAACCCCACAATAGAAAAGTCCTCGTTAAAAAACTCTCAAGAGCAAAACCCTGTGGGAAAAAACTCAAGGGGGAAAAAGAGTGCCCTCAAAATATATAAATACATCATTTTACAAATTTTCAAAAAAAATCAAAACTAATTGTTGCTTATGTGAGTCCCCATTCCCATTAGTTATTGCCGCATACTTGCTTTATTTTCCTCTTCATCTTGACTGCTCCATTACTGCAGGTTCCCACTTCTGCCTGTGTAGCAATGCATATTGCTCCATTATTTCCTTTTAAAAGTCAAAGCTGAGTCTTATTTAGACTTCTTTGTTGCTATTAAAACTGCAAGTCACCAAAACAAACCCGACAAAAAATAAATAAGTTAATGAATCACTTAAGGGATATAAGATTAAATATATTAAAATTTATTTGAATTTTGACAAAATAGATGCTCACTTCTAACCAAAGGGGTCCCCTTTGGTTAGACATGTAACACAATAATCGATAATTTTTTAAAAAAATGAAAATTGTTTTAAAACTCTATATATATATATATATACATAACTACATACATACATAAATATCCTTACAAAACCATTAATTACATGAATATCAATTAAAAATGAAATTAAAACTGAATTATAGTTTAAAAATGGAGGTTTTTATTAGACCATAAACTTCTACTAAAACAATACTAAAGCTCAAAAACTAAAAATCATATATGATATACACTATCCAAGGAACATGGTACTAAATTACCTCTTAAAAGGCACAAAAAAGCCACCACACATGGCCCCCATTATAGGTCAAAGCCATCATTAGGGCTGTAAATGAGTCGAACCGAGCCAAACTCTTAACTGTTCGTGTATCAGCTCGTTATAAATACATCGAACTCGAGCTCGAACTTTGACCGAGCCAATATTTTCGTTTGTGTATCGACTTGTTAAGAAAAATTTTATTCACGAACATGTTCGCGAATAGTTCACGAACATGTCTAGCGAGCTACTATTCACGAACATCTTATAAACAGTGTTCATGAACACCTCAACCTTTTTTTCCATAAATTTTTTAATGCAATTAAAATAAAAATAAAATTGGGGGATGAAACATTGAAAATTTGAGAAATGCTTCAAATTTAGACTTATCAACGAATCAAGTTTAGTTAATACATAAAGAACTAATGTTATAATTTATAATGTAACATATGTATAATTTAATTATTACTAATAAAAATAATTTATAAATTTAAACAAAGAAAATATAACGAATAGACAAAATAAACTAACATATTACTTTGTAACACTTAATTATAAAATTATTTACAAATTATCATGAATTCAATTACTCCCGTTAAATGTTAATGAAATATGTTCACGAACATATATATACGAAGTTTGTGCACAAACTTATTCATGAACCATATTTACAAACAAGGTTCACGAACTATATTAACGAACTTGCTCATGAACTGTATAATCGAACTTGTTCGCGAACTTTCGAGCCGAACTATGTCGTGTTCGGGTTCAGCTCATTTACGAGACGAACCTCAAAATCGTGTTCATGTTCGACTCGTTTACAAATCGAACCGAACTCGAATCGAACTTTTTTCGAACCGGACATCGAACTATTCGTGAGTGTATCGACTCATTTACAGCCCTAGCCATCATACATGGCACCACCTCAAATAGGTACAAGAAAGTCAACATACTTAAAGCCATTTTAAAATCCTAGATTAAACATATGCTACAATTTTGACAAAATATTGATAAAAATACATATGAAACAAAAACATATATGGGAAAAGAATTAAATAAAATAATATAAATTTGACTCTCTAGATGCTAATTAGCTAATTTAAAGACAAATAAAATTATCAATTAAAACCCATTAAAATACTAACAATCATCAATCAATTATATATAACTGGAAAATTAATTATCAATCAATTCTAATAATTGCAATTAACAAACAATTACCAATAATAAACACATAATTCAGGAAGGAGTATTTAAAACATTAAAGTAAATGCTAAATCAGTGATCTTCTAATTACATAAATTGTTACACGAATTAAAATAAATTAATTAAGGCATTTAAATGAAATCATTTAATCCATTCAAAACCAATAAAAATAGTAAAACTGAAAATTCCAACTAAAATACGCTCCCAAGTAACTGAAAATTAAGAACTGAAAATTAAATAAGTTACCAAGTATATAAAACTGTTAAAGAAAGTATATTACAATTAAAATTATTAAATAGCATTAACACCTATCCTTTACAATTAGCAAAATTAGAAAACAAATATTATATGCATTAATTACGAAACCATAACTGAAAAACGTTACAAAAATGAAATTAAAGAATTAAATCAAACCACAATTTAAAATAAGAATTAAACAAAGATAAAATTTAGCCGTAATAATATACATAACTTATTCTCATTAATTGCATTCAAAGCATCAATTTATTGACTAGCAATTAAAATGAAGACTCATATGTAGCTAAAACTTTTATACAAAAAATCAAAAGTGGCCAGAAGAACACTAAATCAAAGAAAAATTATGGACAAAATTTTATGTGGAATCTAAAATTACCTGAGATTGCATGTCTTCTAAATAGAGTGATCTAAAGTCCAATTTTAACCAAAAAGTGTCAACATGTGGTTTCATTGGTAAACTAAAAACGACTTTGGAACACAAAATTAATCATCGTAAAATCTACTAAAAGAACCAAATTCTAGTATAATTCAATTAAAAATTAAAAAAACATGTCAACTTATTTCAAAAAACCTGAATTGCAATGACCTTTAAACAAATGTATAATAAGGACTTCCATCAAATATATTATGGGCATAATCAAATATAAATTGTTATGTGGTAGATTATCTCCCAAGAGGGTGATAAATGATCATCAACAACATTAATAAAATGAAGAAATCATTTTCCAAAAGAAAGAAACAAATCTGGACATCCAAATCATATATCTAATTCACACAACAAAAGAAACATAAAGGAAAAGGGGTACAACTTACAAGTGAGCTTTGAGTCCTCCAATGGAATTACAATAGAGATATTAAACTTACATGGGTATTTACGCTTTTTTCAGCCCCATACAATTCAATCTTCCTCGTAATCATGATACGATGCCGAACATTTATCTTCCTATGATTAGATTCATGATACATGAAATTTAAAGGAGAAAAGAAAGAAAGAAAAAAGGAACAGTACCAAGAGACAGAGCTCGAACAATTCCAGCACGACGACCACTGTAATCTTTAAAGATCTCTTCAACACTTCGTGGGGTTGAAGCCATTTCCATTAAGATCTGAAACACCCACCCACTTATGTAGTAGAGCTTTCTGGACTTATAACCCTAATAAATAGTACGGGCCACTTTATGCGATCGTAATTATAACCCTAATAAATAGTACGGGCCACTTATAACCCTAATGAATTTCTTAAGTATTCTGATTTAGAACGTGATGGTGTAGATCAGATGATAAAGACTTATTTTATGTCTTCCCCAATTATGGAGACTACCCTATAGGCATATAAGCCCGCTAAAAAAAATGATTCAAATATCTCACAACTTATCTTAAATTTTTTTTAGCAATCTAATAAATGTACTTTTTAATTTCGGACATACTTATCAACACTATCAACTAATATATCATAAGCAAAAAAAAATATTATGATTCAAAGATCTCACAACTTCTCTGAAAATTATTTTTAGCAATTCAATAGTTGTACTTTTTCTTGACATACTCATCAACACTATTAGCCGGTATATTATACGAAAACAAACTCAATGATGCTGAAGCACCAACAACATCAATGTTAACCTTGAAAAAATTGTCACGTTGCTATAATTGATTTAAAATCTACTGAAACAAATATGTGGGCATCCAAAAATATTGTCAAAAATTTTATCATTTGAATTTGGATCCATAAAAAATAACGAGAAGAATATATTTCGTTTGGAACATTTCAATCATAATTAAGATAAGAACAACAATAAATAAAACCAACATGATTTCATTGATGTTGACTTATGTGTGTTTTTATCATTTATGATAGTTGGTTGTACATGTCATATTCTTATCCATCAAAACAATTTTTACTAAAATACAAATATAACATCATTTAAAAAAAGATATCACAATATTACTTAATTATAAGATCTAATCCGTTAGACCGTCACTGTACAATATGTAAACTTTCAGTTGAGTCACCATCTCAAAGAAGTTTTCGCTCAAATACCTAAATTATGGAAAATTTTCATTTAGGTTTACACTATTAGTTTCGTTAAAAATCCTAACGGAAAAGTGACTTGGATGCTGACATGACATATTGAAAAAAAAAGTTTAACAGCATATTCATCACTCAACTTTGTATCAGTTTTAATGAGGTCATTAACTAATTTTAATTTTAATTTTAATTCAAAATTTTCAACTTATTTTTTTTATGATATTTAACAAAATGTAATTTTTTTTAATTTAATTTTTTTCCCAAATGTTTAAAATTTTGATAAATTTAAATAAAAATTACTTATTTAATACATATACTTTTAAATCGATACAATCAAATGAATATTTTTAAAGCACACATTTTTCAATTATATTATTTTCGACATCGAATAATTGTATCGAAAGTGTAAAATTTTTAAATATTTATTTTTTTCCGAATGATCACACTTTAATTAAATTTAATAATATACATGCTCATTTGATACATCTATACTATTATATAAAAGCCGGAACATTAAAAGTTTTGGTACCTGTTTTTTTGGTACATTGTGAATTTACTTATTTACCCTTCATTATAAAAAAAATGTATATGATATCTATACTATAAAAAATCCTAAAATAAATAATAACATAACGATTGCCTTTTTTCACACTTACTTATATTTTCTAACTAAAATATCTCATTTTTTCCTAAATAATAACTAATTAATTACCTTTTTCAGCTATTACCTTTTTTTACTAAAATCTATTTTTTCCAAATATTTGGTTGTTCTTATTAATGAAAAAAACTAATTATATTACAATTACTAATAATTAATTCATTACCTTTTTTCAACTAAATAACTTTTCTAAATTTTTTAACTAAAATATCTCATTTACAAATTTGATTTTTTTACTTAATTATCCTTACTTAAATCTATCTGTACTATTATATAAAAGCCGAAACATTAAAAGTTTTGGTACCTGTTTTTTGGTACGTTATGAATTTACTTATTTACCATTCATTATAAAGAAAAATAAATATGATATCTATACTATTAAAAATCCTAAAATAAATAATAACATTATATAATTAATGGTAAGTAGTCGATTGCCTTTTTTCACATTTACTTTTAATTGAAGATATTACTTTTTATAAACAACTAAAAATATCAATCGTATCATATCTTCCAATCATTAATATTTCCTTTCGAATTAAAACACGTTACCTTTTTAATTTAAAAATAATCTTACAATCATTAATATATAACCGAAAATATCACATCATATTTTTTAATTATTAATAAAATATATTAAAAAACCGTATACTTTGTTTATAATAAGGAAACATTAGTACAATCCGTAAACATGAGTATATTAAATTATATTAAATTAAAATTAATTAATTATATAATAGCCGAAACATTAAAAATTTTGGTAGCTATTTTTTGGTATATGTTTTTTAGTATTTCGTGAATTTACTTATTTAACCTTTATTATCAAGAAAAATATATACGATATCTATACAATTAAAACACCTAAAATAAATAATAACATAATATAATTAATGCTAATTAGTCGATTACCTTTTTCACATTTACTTTTAGTTGAAGATATTACCTTTTATGAACACCTAAAAACATCAATAATATCATATCTTCCAATCATATCACATCATATCTTCTAATCACTAACAAAATATAATAAAAATCCGTATAATACGAATAATGACCATTAGATTTTTAGTAGAAAATCAGAGTCGTTAAATCTAATTATTAAATATATTACATAATTAATTTAATTTACTAAAATTTCAGGGTTCGAATTCTATCAATGATATATTTATTTTAAAATTTTATAATACTAGCTTAAAGCCCGTGCGATGCACGGATTTTTTTTAATATTATATGAATATTTTTTAGTATTTTGAATTATTTTTTTTAACCTAAATGACTTAAATTTTTCAATGAGATGATTTCATGATAATTATATAAATGTTATTTGTGATATTTCTAAATGATGTGGGCTGAAAGTAAGCCCTAGAAACATATTTAATGATGTATTAATTAAACCTAGTTTGGTCCAAATACGAAGCCCATTAATGAGGCCCGAAACCCTAATTAAATGGCAAATTCGTAGCTGATAAATCAGCCAAATAAAAGACTTCGAAATTGAGTCCAGAAAGGAAACTAAATCATATTAGGAGTAGCCTCCAAGGCACATATCTCTAATACTTATCTTCTTATCAATTAGAAGGCTCTAGAATTGGGCCTAAGCTGTGTCTTGCCAATCAAGTCTCCTATTTTAACCCTAATTCTATGGTTTTCATCACCTATATAAGGACCTGCTCCTTCACATTCAGAACTACGTTTTTTGGCTTGATTCTTGATAATTGCAAGATACGTAGGCATCTTGTGAGGACCCGATTTAAGTCACGAAACATAAGATCAGCCATTAAAGCTCGAAGCTCCCACAAACCCTAGCATTAAATACACAATAAATACACCCTACTTTTTGTTCCACAACATTTGGCGCCGTCTGTGGGAAGAAGACATCAACCATGGTAACTACACGAAGAACAACACCAGCAACTACCGATCCTATTCCACTCAGCTCCGCTCCACCAGCAACAGATCCAGTGCCCCCAACGACCGGGACGATCGTTCCGCTTCAAGTTTCTCAACCCCTAGGGATGACCTCCCATATTGAGAGTACGTTACCTCCGATCGTCCACACAAATCCAGAGACTAATCCCTTTCAGATGGTGGTTTCTCCCTTGATTGTAGATCCCAACAACCCTCCACAAGGGGTCCAGATCCACACTACGGATCTCCCCGTGAATACCAACCCAATGTATGGGCTGCCTAACAATCCTCCTATTCAAGGAGCTGGATCAAGTGGTCATGCCCTGCATATCCGAGATCGAGATTATCGCAATTTTTCTGGTCCTTATACGGATGATTCATCCTCTGACGATGATTACAATCGTGATGAAGCTCCAAGGAGGCGACGTGCAAGTAAAGAACCTCGAAGAAGAACTTGAACTATTCACGATGAACTCCCTTCGACAACTGCTGAGAGGATTAAGGCTTATGAAGCCGAGATCTTAAGATTAAAGGAAGATATGGCAAGAGAACAAGCCAGGTCAAATCAGACTCAACCTCCTCCAACATCAGGATCGATTCCCTTTATAGACTTGGAGAGGCATTCAAGAAGGCAAAGAAGGGTTGATGCCCCAACTGGAAAAACAACGAGGGTGGAAACCCCCAAGAGCAACCCCAAGGATCTGATGCCACTTAGGGATCCTGATGATCCCACACCCCCATTTACTGAGGAGGTGATGAATGCTCGTATCTCAAAAAAGTTTAAGATGTCGACAATTAAAGCTTATGATGGAACGGATGATCCCGCAAACCACGTTAGGACATTCTCAAACGCACTACTGTTGCAGCCTGCAAGCGACGCTTTGAAGTGCAGGGCATTCCCTCAAACTCTGTCGGGCATGGCTCAAAGATGGTACAGCCGACTGCCTGCAAACTCAATTACCTCTTTCAAAGAGTTAAGTGCTGCCTTTGTTAGCCAGTTTATCAGTGGAAGAGTGCACGAGAAGAGCTCTGCATCTCTTATGTATGTGTGTGACGCCCCCAAATCCGAGGTCAGAGATTCAGGTCGTCACGTCACCATCCAACCATATCATACCTGTATTAACTTTACAACTCAACAATACCTCTATCCAGACCTCAATCTTACTCACATACAAGTTAGAGCCTCAGAAACAATAATCAAAAGTAACACTGAATATTACAATTCATCTGTACAACCCAGAATCTTACGCACTTCCACTTATACAACTACACTTGAAGACGAGTCTTACTATTACAGTTGAAAACCTATCAGACTTACTCTGTAGTATTTATCCGGAACTAAGTCATCTCGGGATAAATCTTCTACTCCTCTTCTGCTGGTACGGAGTTAACTGACCAAATTCTTCTCTTTCTGAAAAGTTTTTATAAAGCAAGAATGAGCTATATAATGCTCAGCAAGTTCGCCATTTTGAAAAATAATAATGTGGTTTATTTCGAAAACGTTCCCAACTGTATGGGTATATATCTCAGATTTCAAAACATAATTCGACAATATATATGTCCGAGTTTGAATAAAACATTTATACTCGCTAAGGAGCTTTAAGAATAACATATGAATCCTTTGTAAGGTTCCCATTTCAATATATCTCAGGTTTGAAAATATATACATATTAGTATATCATTTTCGGTAAAGCACTCTACGGTTAACATACTGTACAGGGAATACATTATTGCAAAACCTCTTTCCTTCCATTAGCTTAGAAGGTTTCTCATTCAAAAACATTTCATTCTTTGAAATAATAGCAAGAGTGCACTAACACGTGCCAATCTTTATAGGAAATCTTGTAGTTCTAGATACTGCACGGTGTCAATATTTTTCTTATCAAAAACTACACTATCGGCAACTTGGCACTTAGGCCCAAGAAGCAGTGTTTGAGAATTTTTCCAAAGTGGAGGATGGGACTGGAAGAAAACATAAAAACCTGACAAGGATTGACGATGATCAGTCGCCACAACCAAGTCCAACAATCCGCGGGTCTTCTCTACTAGTAGAAGGATAGAAACTACATCCGTAACTACCCTTGGGTGAAAACTACATCCGTAATCACCCTCGATGAAAACTACATCCGTAATCATCCTTCGGCAACACCTGGGCCGGAATAATAATTGATGGACCGCCTGGCTCACGGCCGCTTACACATCCCGGGAATCGTTCGTCAACGATTCCCACACCTGCTAGAGTCCCCTTTTTCTTTTCTTTTCAAAAATCATTTTGGTAGAAAATTCGAGTAGTTGAAGTTCGACCTCAGTCGACCGATAATTCTTGAAAAACGTACAAGAAGCAAAACCTGACCGGGGGTTTTCGAAAATGTTTTGGGTGGGAAAGAGTTCGAGTTTGAAAATGCTAAAGGTATCTTGGATTAGTTTTGTCTTTAAAATAATGAACGATAATTAATAAATAATATTTTGAGATTTAATATAAACAATTAATAAAATAATTATTTAATTAAAATAAGCTTTTAATCCAAGATAGATATTTTTGAGTATTTTTAACAACGTAAAAATAATAATTACTTAGGTATACGATACTTCCCGAATGACTCTTCGGGTTTTCGCAATTTAATCACGATACAACAATATACCGCTCCCCGGTCAATAGTATATTTGGACCGCTACGACCTCTATTGCTAGAGTCGTTGTCCGAAGAAAACACTTTCATTCTAAGTTCAAGGGTGTACAAACACATATGTATATATCTCAAACTTCAACATAATCTCATAAAGCGTAAGCATATAATACGTTAAAAACTACAAACACAACAGTAAAAAATCCTTATATTAGTTTTGAAAAGTAAACTTGCATAGGTAAAATCAAGAATATAATCTTTTGAAAATAATTACTTAGGGTTGGAAAACTTGCCTTGGTGAGGTTGGGGTGGTCGGCTCGCGAAGTGGAATGGAAATCTATACATAATCAATATTTGTACGTTAGTACCTTAACAACGCTACTTAATCATAAGGTTTTAAAAAATCGTAAGACCAACTTAACGACTCCACTTGTGACCACTAACCCTCCTATATGACCATGTCATCACATTATCACAATCTTTACCCATTCGACTCAAATCTATTCCTCAAACTCGAAACTCAAGTGAATACTCTTAAAACTACTTTAAACTAATCTCCTAAGTGGTTTCTCACTTGCGTGGATTTTACTTCAACATTTTTATAAAATTGAAAACTACATATTTTAATCCAATTCTTTTTGGGTAGCCTTCCCCACTGCATTTACTAGCTTCTCTAATTTTTCCATGATCCTACACAAATTTTTAGGGGTTCAAACAAGGTTCACAAGGGGACCACTTAGTGCAGTCCGGAATCCAGAAACACATTTCACTTCTCAGGCCATAACTCAAAATCTATACATCACCTAGTCATGAACCTTATATTTCTGGAAACTACATTCAAATACCTTTCCAACAATATACATTAGGACTTCAGGGGGTAAGATTTTGGGGTTCAAAACCCTCCTACAAGACAGTACAAGTTCCTGGGAAAAACTCAGCATGCTTATATCACTAAACCAACCAAGAATCTTACATCCACATCACAACCAACATCTAAATCACCATGATCATACTTTATAACATACATGGAGATACATACACTAACCACAAGCCTAAAAATCACAACCACAACACTTAAACTCAAGGTCTACATCATCCATAACTTATATGTCCAAGATTCACACTAATAACCATGGATCTAACATTAAACATCACAATTACTACATGGCCAAGAGGGGTTAGGGTTTTTATACCTTATTGATGTTCTTACAATCTCAAACAAGCTTGGTTAACCTTGGGGAAGCCTTACTCTATGCTCACCAACTTCAATCTCACCAAAAAAATCAAGAACATGGAAGTGAGTTTCCGGACTGCAAAAACACGCCCCAAAGATCAGCCAAAACGAAGCCCTTGCACTCGTTTCCTGGTCGAGGCTCCTGAATGAAAGTTGTAGAGCGTCTTCACAGCTTTCTAACCATATAAAGAACAAAAAATTTCATTGAGTAATGAAGTCTCTAGGCCCGTTTTATTGAGCTCCTTTCCTGCTGGGCAGAATGTTGTATTTGGTGTTTGTTTTGTTTTGTTTAAAGTGATAAAGTGATCAATAATGCTTGATATTTTCACTTGGATGCATCTTATCTTCTTGCCATGTGGTGTCATCTCCTCATTGGTTCATTTGGATTACTTTTATCCATCCATAATTGCAAGCAAGTCCCTTGCTTTATACATATTGTTTCCAAGTCCTTCCTTCCTTTTCTTATTTGCACCAAGGGGCTTCCCTTCTTGTATATTTACTAAATCAATATGTTACAACTTATATGTTGAACTTCATTGTAATATTGTGGCCCAATACCTTAAACAATCGTTGTGTCCAATTTTCTTTGTATTTTCTCTTTATCTCAGAAAAAAATTCTTGCGGTTTCTCAATGGTTCTCATTTCCTTTAACTCTAGGATTTTATTCTCAATTCCATTTTCCTCTCATAATATATCCTTCCTTGGACTTCTAATATTTACTATTCTCAATTCATGATTCGCTCGCTTGATCGCTTAATCTCGTTGTAAAGTTTCAGCGGTTTCTAGAACGTTTGTTTCACTTCCTCAGTGGTTTTCGTTCCAAATTCTCAAATCACTTATAATAAAATTCCAAAATATTAACTCCTCAATTCCTCAAATTAAATATCTCATTTCTTGATATTACTGATATATAATTCACTGCTCGGTCAAATATTACACGAAAATAGAATTTGGAATTTCTGAATTCCGATCGTATTTACATACACTTATTTACTCCGTAGATTACTAGTATAACTTCGGAATATCCACACTACGTCTCGTACATAGGTGGCATGAAAAATTTTCTTAATCCTCAAAATCACTATTCATTGATGCACTTCATCATAATAGGAAAAGTTTTAATTCTACCGAAATTTTGGGTTCTTACAACCTCCCCTCCTTAAAAAGGATTCCGTCCCGGAATCAGTTTAGGAATCACTGGGGTTACTCCTTCTTTGTTTCACTCTTTCAACTTCCAAGTGGATTATTCCACATCTTGATTTTCTCACAATTCCTTATTAGTTTGAAAACCTTGTTCCTCAGCACTTGTTCTTCTCTATCCATGATTTCCACGGGTTGCTCCACATAGGTCAAGTCGGGTCATAGGTCCGCTTGGTTGTACTCTATCACATGCTGATAGTCGGTGTGGTAGGGTCGTAACATAGACATATGAAACACATTATGAATTTTCTGCAAGCTTGGGGCAAGGCTAACTCGCAGGCTAACTTCCCAATACGCCTCAAAATCTAAAAAGGTCCAATAAACCTCAGACTTAGCTTCCCTTTCTTACCAAACCACATCAATCCTTTTCAGGGGGATACCTTTAGCATCACGAAGTCTCCCACCTCATACTCCTTTGACCATTCGAAATAATGGGTTTCGTAAAAACTAATGACTTTTACATACACTCGTCTGCACCGTAAAGGCGTAATATCAATTCGAAATCTTCATTTAATAATTCGTACATATCGTGATTGCAAAAATTTCTCATCCACCCATGAAATTAATTTTCAACCAGGTTCGAATATTCACGAAAATTAGGGCTATTGCAGTCTCACCAACGCTTTAATGTTGCTTCTCAACGCATGCTCTCCTCGACCTGTATTCCTTATCGGTTGTTCTATGAATGAAAATTTCTATCCCACTACTTATACGTTCCTCTTCTACCTTGTTCATAGTATCCGTGTTGAGTCCTTGTATCGTTGGGCCGTGAATACTTTGTGGTCGTGTTCTATAACCTGAGACAACGTCAATACGCACGGTATTCCTCATTTTCCTTGGCTTGATTAGCACGCATGTGTTGCCTCCCGTCAGTCGTTACCACTTGCTATGGATACTATATAGTCTTCGGTATACGTCGAACCAGTTCAGCTATTATATCCTTCGTTCATTGACTTCTTCGTAATGCAAGAAAAGCGAAACTTCTTCTTTCGCAGTATGCTTTACAAGAGACGGACTTACGTTCGCATGGTGACGATCGTGATAACAACGTTCATTTCATGGACAAGTTTTTATTCTCGACTGCCCCGTGAAATCTAAGGCACGACACTAAATATAAATTCGATCGTCTGGATAATTCTTCATCCCTGTCCATCAACCACAGGTCAAATTAGTACATACGCTCAATCTCTTTGTTAAATATACTTGAAAGCACATTCAATATTCGAAGTTTAACCTTAAGTCTTTATCTGGCATAATCGCTGCAGAAGTTTTATATTTCACCACCATCTCTTCCGTATATAAATCGATAATCTTCTAAATGGAAAGTCCCTCGTAGGTAAATCACTTGGTTCAACAATTATAAATCAACTAGGGCCATCTCTTGGCTCGGTCTTCGGCGACCTACTTATGAAATCCATTATAATTCTGTCCACGTTCAAGATTTTCTACAGGCGGAATTAATCCACTAGATCTCTATCATTCTGCTTTTGACATGTCGCGTTTGTACTTAATAGTTTGCCAATACCATTCTTCATACCCGTTTGCCAAACATTCTCTTAATTCTCTATACATCTTTGCCCTTCCCCATAATTTAGTCATTTTCCTCTAACATTATTCTTTATTGTATATACTCTATTTTCTTGGTCAATACTGACTGAATTCCAATTTCGAATAATCCCTTCTATAGGTATCGGCCACCACACTGGCCTTTCATGGGTAATAACAAATCTCTCCATTATACTCCTTGCTCCCTTTCGTCACCTTCTCTTTCTTATGTTTAGTTCTAATATGAAGATATACTTATGGCACTTGTGGAAAAATTTCACACTTTTCTCATAAGGTTAACATCTTAGTTTTATGCGTGGACGCTATCATGACTAATCCCCGACTCACGGTTAGTATGTCCTATCCCGTAACCTTTATGTTGTTTAGAAGTATAGGCTATCATCCCCCTTCTACTGCATCAGCACACCTCTTAAACTCTTGAAAGATGCATCATCGTGACTCTCAAAGTCCTCTTTTTATCATCAAGTATAGCTAACAACGAGGTTGTTGCTAATATCTCATTTCATTCCAAAACTTTGTTCATTAATCCATAAAGGCTTCTGACTCATTAGTCCACTCAAATGATACTACCACAATTTTATAACGTTTATATTAGTGTGAAATGCCAACTTTGGCACAGTACAGAGGTCGATCTTGAGTTGGTGAAACCCGCATTACAACCTTATCTTTGAAAAAAAAACAACTACGGGTTTTAACTGGTCAACAATTCCTACATCTCCGGTTAGGGGTATCGATTCTCGATGGTATATGTAAGATGTCATACGCTCGTCCTCTTTCACAACTGGCGCCAATCAACCTGAGGCCTGCATGCTGCTGCGATTCCCAATAAAGTTGATTAGGTGGTAATCTCGAAGGATCATTGGCATATATACATGCATCCATTTGCTATTAGGGGCCTTTTAAACTTTATGTCTCTCTATATGCATCAATCCCTTTAAGCTAAGTAAAGCTTCACATTCTTGCCACGATATTTCTTCCTTTCTTGTCCATCTCACTTCCATGTTAGTTTCCTCTAAGGATATCTCTTACATCGCAATCGATTTGCATTTCTCGGATCAGGAAAAGGCTTGGTAACTCCAGAATTCATTAATATCACATCCTGACAACGGTTGGTAGGAGCGTACTCCCAACCACCTCATCATTTCTTATAACCTTCCTCACACTAATATTAAAGGTCCTGTGGTATGCCCCGACATGTTATTCCTACTTTAAATAATTACTCGGCATAACGCTCTGGCTACACAATTACAACATTTGGTTTTTGATCTCATATTGGTGCAACGGTTCACAATTGTACCTCCCGTTCACCCTAGAGTAATGACTTTTGAAAGGAATGGTTTCAAAATAACAAGGTCCAATAGATAATTTCAATAAGAATTCCACATTGGATGTTCCAAGAATGTTGATGGTTCCAAATACTAGGAGTTTCGATTTTTCGGAGATGTAAGGATGGATAGAAAGAATACAACAAGGTTTATTCCTTCATGTCCTGATAATTTTGTAATGTAATATCATAGAGAATGTTGCACGAGGGCAATGATTGTTGGATACAAAAGTCATAAAGATGGTCTTTATACAATTCTTACATCTGGTGAATACTTTTCCTCTTGAAAAATAGAGGATCTAAAAGTCCCATTGATAAAGGTCAACCGATCGAAAGCAATTATACTCTATGACAATAAAAATGAAGCAGTTTATCATTCAAGTAATCTATGGTTTCAAATGAATCTTCATTATATGAATGAAAGAACAGAATATTCAAGTGACATAAAGTCTGATACGAAGATGGGTAGAATTCAAGTTGAGTGGGCGACCTCACTAGGTCTCAATCAAGTTATTCGTCAAAACTTTCATTATCATACTTTGCCACATGCAAAATGCATTGAGGAATTTCTGAATGAATTAAATTGAGAGTTAGACCAGTGAAACAATAACTAGTCCTTTTCAAGAAACACTAGCAACTAGCTAGACAAAATTTGCTAGTTCACCTGTTTGAGACATCACCACTAGCTAGGACAATTAGCTAGGTGTTCTTCACAACATTACAATTTTGACTAGTTAGAACAATCAACTAGTCATTCATATTGACATATCGACTAGCCAGTTTCAATTGGCTAGAACGGAATTTCAACATCGTAGCCACTGAAGAACTTTAGGCTACTCGGACAATGAATGGAAATAAGAAGTTATTAAGTTTGAAAAAAGAAAACTATAAAATCTGAAGAGAATGTTCTAGGTATCGGAACAATCGATAACCTCTCATCAAATATTACTTATTAGTGAAACGGTCCACCCAAGGGTGCCTCCGTACACATGCTTTATCAGATCTTACAGTAGAATGAAATTCAGAATACTAGTATCAAAATGATATCCTTACTATGATTTCAATGTACGACGCACAATCTCATTTTGAATAGAAGAAAGGATTCATGAGGAATATCTGGATGTTAGATCATCCCTGTTCTCAACAAGTTGATAAATATTTATGGGCTCGACTGAAGAGTGCGAGTATGAAAGAAGTAGTCAAATATCAATATTCGTTTAGGAATATTCATTGATTAATTAAGGAAACAATTGTTGAACATTCCTTGGATAATTGAAAGAAAGTGTAAATAGTCCTGAGCAGAACGAAATAATTATAAACTTCAAATAGAATACTCGGGGATAAAATAATATACTTTGGATGAGTCCCGGTTTAGAGAAAGTATATCACTGGTGGTTATTCCACAAGTTTGAAGTAGAAGGCTAGAAGGGTTACCAGATATAAACTAATCGAGGTAACATGGTTAGTGAACAGTTTAAAATGAAGTAGTGCACCAGCCGGTAGTTACCAAAATAAGTTAATAATCATTCGTGCATCTCATTATCACCATTATGAGGGTAACTCCATCTCTTCGTCTTCGTAATACAAGACACCAACTAGTGCGTCTCTTAATCATCATCTTAAAGTCATTTATCGAGTTAGGGTTTCACAAATATATCTATCATTTCCGTGCTTTATCTTGAAGACCAAGCTTCACATCATTTCGGGGACACCTGCTAAGTCCATAGGGTCCTACTTCATGCCTTTCGACATGAATCACAAGTGGCCAGTTCCCCCTGGGAACAGATTAAAGAGATCTCTTAGGGATCTCAGTGCAGTCCATAGGTTCAGTGGCGGGTGTGTGCATGTGAACATATACCAAAAATATTGAGGTCTATAATACATATATACGTAGTCCTTGATAACATCTCTATCAAAGGATCCCACTCTAGACCCACTGGTCTTTTCTTTTGGTAGACTCTGAGATCACTGTATCGCTCGTTGCAACCATATTCAACTTCTCTTGAGTCCCTTTGTTAATCCCACTTGTTTGTTCTCTAAGTTGAACTACCATGCTCTAGCATCCGAATCATGCGTGGAATTATCTAGCACGCTCGTCTTATGATAACATTCTCGTATAACACATGTAAAATTCGCTATCAAGGGTAATGAAATCCACAACGACATAGTGACCAACTTTCAGGTAAACCCGTTACTTATCGAAAATCAGATCTTATAGCCAAAGTAAAAGACTTTCATTATTCCAAGTACTAAGTACCCTTACTTATGTAGGGATGTCTAAACTTCTTAATTCTTAAAATGCCGCCTTCTAAACAGTGGAGGACTATGGGCCACAAAATTTATGCCAGCCTAGTCATCCGATCATATTGGCAATATCGCCTCTACCTTAGCTGCTCTTGAGATTTTGCTCTGCTTCCTATATCATTACCTATGATAGGTCATGTACGACTCTCAAACCTCTATTCATCATTCCAAAGGTCTCTAAGGATTCTATCGACCCTAGCATAATACCTCCTGTAAACACTCCAGTCCATTCTACTCACCAGTACCTCTTCTGGTAGTCCAATAATAAGTTTACTACGATCTCTGATGTCATTCTCCTACTTAGACTTAACTCTCAACACTCTCGTTTCTGAGTACTGTAACTTATCTCTCTGATACCATTTCTGTGACGCCCCCAAATCCGAAGTCAGAGATTCAGGTCGTCACGTTACCATCCAACCATATCATACCTGTATTAACTTTACAACTCAACAATACCTCTATCCAGACCTCAATCTTACTCACATACAAGTTAGAGCCTCAGAAACGATAATCAAAAGTAACACTGAATATTACAATTCATCTGTACAACCCAGAATCTTACGCACTTCCACTTATACAACTACACTTGAAGACGAGTCTTACTATTACAGTTGAAAACCTATCAGACTTACTCTGTAGTATTTATCCGGAACTAAGTCATCTCGGGATAAATCTTCTACTCCTCTTCTGCTGGTACGGAGTTAACTGACCAAATTCTTCTCGTTCTGAAAAGTTTTTATAAAGCAAGAATGAGCTACATAATGCTCAGCAAGTTCGCCATTTTGAAAAATAATAATGTGGTTTATTTCGAAAACGTTCCCAACTGTATGGGTATATATCTCAGATTTCAAAACATAATTCGACAATATATATGTCCGAGTTTGAATAAAATATTTATACTCGCTAAGGAGCTTTAAGAATAACATATGAATCCTTTGTAAGGTTCCCATTTCAATATATCTCAGGTTTGAAAATATATACATATTAGTATATCATTTTCGGCAAAACACTCTACGGTTAACATACTGTACAGGGAATACATTATTGCAAAACCTCTTTCCTTCCATTAGCTTAGAAGGTTTCTCATTCAAAACCATTTCATTCTTTGAAATAATAGCAAGAGTGCACTAACACGTGCCAATCTTTATAGGAAATCTTGCAGTTCTAGATACTGCACAGTGTCAATATTTTTCTTATCAAAAACTACACTATCGGCAACTTGGCACTTAGGCCCAAGAAGCAGTGTTTGAGAATTTTTCCAAAGTGGAGGATGGGACTGGAAGAAAACATAAAAACCTGACAAGGATTGACGATGATCAGTCGCCATAACCAAGTCCAACAATCTGCGGGTCTTCTCTACTAGTAGAAGGATAGAAACTACATCCGTAACTACCCTTGGGTGAAAACTACATCCGTAATCACCCTCGATGAAAACTACATCCGTAATCATCCTTCGGCAACACCTGGGCCGGAATAATAATTGATGGACCGCCTAGCTCACGGCCGCTTACACATCCCGGGAATCGTTCATCAACGATTCCCACACCTGCCAGAGTCCCCTTTTTCTTTTCTTTTCAAAAATCATTTTGATAGAAAATTCGAGTAGTTGAAGTTCGACCTCAGTCGACCGATAATTCTTGAAAAACGTACAAGAAGCAAAACCTGACCGGGGGTTTTCGAAAATGTTTTGGGTGGGAAAGAGTTCGAGTTTGAAAACGCTAAAGGTATCTTGGATTAGTTTTGTCTTTAAAATAATGAACGATAATTAATAAATAATATTTTGAGATTTAATATAAATAATTAATAAAATAATTATTTAATTAAAATAAGCTTTTAATCCAAGATAGATATTTTTGAGTATTTTTAACAACGTAAAAATAATAATTACTTAGGTATACGATACTTCCCGAATGACTCTTCGGATTTTCGCAATTTAATCACGATACAACAATATACCGCTCCCCGGTCAATAGTATATTTGGACCGCTACGACCTCTATTGCTAGAGTCGTTGTCCGAAGAAAACACTTTCATTCTAAGTTCAAGGGTGTACAAATACATATGTATATATCTCAAACTTCAACATAATCTCATAAAGCGTAAGCATATAATACGTTAAAAAACTACAAACACAACAGTAAAAAATCCTTATATAAGTTTTGAAAAGTAAACTTGCATAGGTAAAATCAAGAATATAATCTTTTGAAAATAATTACTTAGGGTTGGAAAACTTGCCTTGGTGAGGTTGGGGTGGTCGGCTCGCGAAGTGGAATGGAAATCTATACATAATCAATATTTGTACGTTAGTACCTTAACAACGCTACTTAATCATAAGGTTTTAAAAAATCGTAAGACCAACTTAACGACTCCACTTGTGACCACTAACCCTCCTATATGACCATGTCATCACATTATCACAATCTTTACCCATTCGACTCAAATCTATTCCTCAAACTCGAAACTCAAGTGAATACTCTTAAAACTACTTTAAACTAATCTCCTAAGTGGTTTCTCACTTGCGTGGATTTTACTTCAACATTTTTATAAAATTGAAACATATATATTTTAATCCAATTCTTTTTGGGTAGCCTTCCCCACTGCATTTACTAGCTTCTCTAATTTTTCCATGATCCTACACAAATTTTTAGGGGTTCAAACAAGGTTCACAAGGGGACCACTTAGTGCAGTCCGGAATCCAGAAACACATTTCACTTCTCAGGCCATAACTCAAAATCTATACATCACCTAGTCATGAACCTTATATTTATGGAAACTACATTCAAATACCTTTCCAAAAATATACATTAGGACTTCAGGGGGCAAGATTTGGGGGTTCAAAACCCTCCTACAAACAGTACAAGTTCCTGGGAAAAACTCAGCATGCTTATATCACTAAACCAACCAAGAATCTTACATCCACATCACAACCAACATCTAAATCACCAATATCATACTTTATAACATACATGGAGATACATACACTAACCACAAGCCTAAAAATCACAACCACAACACTTAAACTCAAGGTCTACATCATCCATAACTTATATGTCCAAGATTCACACTAATAACCATGGATCTAACATTAAACATCACAATTACTACATGGCCAAGAGGGGTTAGGGTTTTTATACCTTATTGATGTTATTACAATCTCAAACAAGCTTGGTTAACCTTGGGGAAGCCTTACTCTATGCTCACCATCTTCAATCTCACCAAAGAAATCAAGAACATGGAAGTGAGTTTCCTGACTAGAAAAACACGGCCCAAAGATCAGCCCAAACGAAGCCCTTGCACTCGTTTCCTGATCGAGGCTCCTGAATGAAAGTTGTAGAGCGTCTTCACAGCTTTCTAACCATATAAAGAACAAAAAATTTCATTGAGTAATGAAGTCTCTAGGCCCGTTTTATTGAGCTCCTTTCCTGCTGGGCAGAATGTAGTATTTGGTGTTTGTTTTGTTTTGTTTAAAGTGATAAAGTGATCAATAATGCTTGATATTTTCACTTGGATGCATCTTATCTTCTTGCCATGTGGTGTCATCTCCTCATTGGTTCATTTGGATTACCTTTATCCATCCATAATTGCAAGCAAGTCCCTTGCTTTATACATATTGTTTCCAAGTCCTTCCTTCCTTTTCTTATTTGCACCAAAGGGCTTCCCTTCTTGTATATTTACTAAATCAACATGTTACAACTTATATGTTGCACTTCATTGTAATAGTGTGGCCCAATACCTTAAACAATCGTTGTGTCCAATTTTCTTTGTATTTTCTCTTTATCTCAGAAAAAAATTCTCGCGGTTTCTCAATTGTTCTCATTTCCTTTAACTCTAGGATTTTATTCTCAATTCCATTTTCCTCTCATAATATATCCTTCCTTGGACTTCTAATATTTACTATTCTCAATTCATGATTCGCTCGCTTGATCGCTTAATCTCGTTGTAAAGTTTCAGTGGTTTCTAGAACGTTTGTTTCACTTCCTCAGTGGTTTTCGTTCCAAATTCTCAAATCACTTATAATAAAATTCCAAAATATTAACTCCTCAATTCCTCAAATTAAATATCTCATTTCTTGATATTACTGATATATAATTCACTGCTCGGTCAAATATTACATGAAAATAGAATTTGGAATTTCTGAATTCCGATCGTATTTACATACACTTATTTACTCCGTAGATTACTAGTATAACTTCGGAATATCCACACTACGTCTCGTACATAGGTGGCATGAAAAATTTTCTTAATCCTCAAAATCATTATTCATTGATGCACTTCATCATAATAGGAAAAATTTTAATTCTACTGAAATTTTGGGTTCTTACAATGTGGTACAAGGAAAGAATGAAAATCTAATAGACTACCTTAAGAGGTTCACTAAGGAGACTTTAAACATCACTGATTTGGAGAATAAGGTGGCAATGGTAGCTTTGGAGCATGGTACCACCGACCTATACTTTAAAAGGTCATTGGCTAAGCATCCTCCCGAGAGTATGGCTGAGCTCCAACGAAGGGCTGATAAGTATATCAAGGCTGAGGATAGCATAAAGAAGGAGGCCATAGCAGGTAATGGAGGGAATAACAATGATTTTAGGAAGAGGAAGTCGGATCAAGAATACGATGCCAAAGACAAGTACCCGCGTACGGGCAAGGATTCAGATTCGGCTCCTAAAAGGGGGAATCCAAGACAAAGATTTACTGAATATTCAAGATTGAATGCACCAAGGAGCCAAATCCTGATGGACATAGAGAAGGATAGAGATGTGAGATGGCCGAAGCCACTAAGGACCGATCCTGAGAAAAGAAATAAGAATCAATACTGCCGATTCCACAAAGATGTGGGGCACGACACTGACGATTGTAGGCAATTGAAGGATGAGATTGAGTTTCTAATCCGGAGAGGAAAGTTGAATAAGTTTTGCAAAGATGGGAATCAGGGAAACCCGAGGCGAGATTATGATAGGAAGGATGATGATCGCAATCGCAACCCACAGCCCCGGGGGCCGGTAATAAACATGATTTTTGGTGGCCCAACAGCGGCCAGGACAAATAGGAATTCCAGAAAGGCGTATGCACGAGAAGTGATGCACATTGTTGGAGAAGCACCAAAGCGTGCAAAGACAGAGGTCTCAATTGGATTCGATGACTCGGACCTTGAAGGGGTGAAATTCCCCCATGATGACCCATTGGTAATCTCTCTAGTGATCGGTAACTCCCAAGTGAAGAGAGTCTTGATAGATAATGGAGCTTCAGTGGACATTCTGTTCCATGATGCCTTTTTGAAGATGGGATACACCGAGTCTCAGTTGACGCCCTCGAACATGCCTATATATGGGTTTAACGGAGTAGAGTCTAAGGTTGATGGAACCATTCAGTTGCCCATGACCATAGGGCAGGAGCCACGGGAGGCCACTCAGATGTTAAATTTTTTGGTTATTAAAGCCACGTCCACCTACAATGCTATCCTAGGAAGAACGGGACTTCATGCTTTTAAGGCAGTTGCTTCTACCTATCACTTGAAGGTTAAGTTCCCAACCAGAAATGGTGTTGGAGAAGAGAAAGGGGACCAGAAGATGGCAAGGAGTTGCTATGTGGCTGCACTGAGGCCAGATGGAACCGGGGGGCAAGTCCTCCCTATTGAGGATATGGATGTTTGTGAGGACGAAGAACGGAGAGGAAAACCGGCGGAAGACTTGGTTTCCATACCTTTGGAGTTAGAAGATCCTGAAAAGGTTACTTACATTGGGGCAACTCTGAAAGACCCCTTGAAAAGTGAGTTGATCACCTTCTTGCAGGACAATAGCGATGTCTTTGCATGGACAGCAGCTGATATGCCAGGGATAGATCCCCAACTGATAACACACAACCTAAAAGTGGATCCAGACAGGAAGGCGGTGAAACAAAAGAAGAGAAATTTTGCACCTGAGAGACAAGAAGCCATTAAACAGGAGGTTGACAAGCTCCTAGAGGCAGGGTTCATTGAAGAAATCCAATTCCTGGAATGGTTGGCCAATCCTGTAATGGTCAAAAAAGCCAATGAAAAGTGGAGGATGTGTATAGACTTCACTGATCTGAACGAAGCATGCCCAAAGGACTGTTTTCCCTTACCAAGGATTGATATGTTGATAGATGCCACGGCTGGGCACGAGATGCTAAGCTTCATGGATGGTTTTAGCGGCTACAACCAAATCAAGATGCATAAGGATGATGTTCCTAAGGTATCATTCATCACTGACTTTGGTGTGTATTGTTACCTGGTCATGGCCTTTGGATTGAAAAACGCAGGAGCTACTTATCAGAGGTTGGTAAACAAGATTTTCTCTCATCTCATTGGAAAAACTATGGAAGTTTATGTAGATGATATGCTGGTGAAAAGCCTGTGCAAAGCCGATCACATTTAGCACCTCCGTGGGGCATTTGAAGTGTTGAGACACCACAAGATGATGTTGAACCCAGCCAAATGTGCCTTTGGTGTCGGGTCAGGGAAGTTCTTGGGTCTTATGGTCTGAAAACGAGGAATTGAGGCTAATCCCGATAAGATCAAAGCTATCCTAGATATGGAACCGCCTCGTTCCATAAGGGACGTACAGAAACTAACTGGAAGGATTGCTGCATTGGGGAGGTTTGTCTCCAAATCCGGAGATAAGTGTTTGTTGTTCTTTAAAACCTTGAAGAAAGTAAAAAATTTCGAATGGACAGAAGAAAGTCAAGAGGCCTTTGATCAGGTGAAGAAGTATATGGCCGAAGCCCCGCTGTTGGCCAAGCCAAGTATGGGAGAAATCCTCTATCTTTACTTAGCCATTTCGGCTCAAGCTGTGAGCGCGGTGCTAGTGAAAGAGGAAGACAAAATTCAAAAACCCGTATACTATGTGAGCAAAGTACTACATGGAGCAGAGTTGAACTATTCTACCATTGAAAAATTTGCCTTAGCATTGGTGACTGCCTCAAGGAAACTACGTCCCTACTTTCAGGCACACAAGATTGAAGTCCTTACAGGCCAGCCACTGAGGAACATCCTACATAGCCCTAAAGCCAGTGGTAGGCTTATTAAGTGGGCAATTGAGTTGGGAGAATTTGATATCAAGTACAAGCCGATGACGGCCATAAAAGCTCAGGCACTTGCTGACTTCGTGGTTAAATGTACCATTAACAACCAAGAAGTCGGGGGCAGGAGATACCTCAGGAAGGCAATAGGGAAGACAAGGAACATGTGATAGAAGAGAAGGAATTCTGGATGCTCTATTTTGATGGAGCGTCAAAAACAAAAACAAGTGGTGCAGGCCTGGTCCTACAAAGTCCCGATGGATTCACCATTGAATACGCCCTGAAGCTGGACTTCCCAACAACCAATAATGAGGCAGAGTATGAGGCTCTGATAGCCGGGCTCGGTTTGGCAGGAGCATTAAGGGTCAAAAATCTAAAAGTTTATGGAGATTCAAGGCTAGTTGTGGCCCAAGTCAATGGAGAGTTTGAGGCGAAAGATGAGACTATGATTAAGTACTTGAGGGTTGTCAAGGCTGTAATGACCCAGTTCGATGAATGTTACGTCGAGCACATTCCTAGGGAGGAAAACGTCAAGGCTGATGCCTTATCTAAGTTTGCCTCTTCCGAGATAGAGAATTATTCTGGTAGTGTCTATTTCCAAGTTCTGAGAGCCCCCACTATTGATTCAAAGCTGGTAGCACCTATTGGAACCAGAGAGTGTTGGATAGACCCGATCAAGATGCATATTGAGACCGGTTGGCTCCCGACTAATGCCATGGAGGCACGAAGATTGTCAGTAAGGGCATTGAGGTATGCTCTGATTGAAGGGATCCTCTATAAGAAATCCTTTGTGATTCCGTACCTGAAGTGCCTAAGGCCCGAAGAAGCTGATAAGTGCATAATTTTGCATATTTTTATTGCCTATTTAATGCTTGAATTCGTATTTTAATAATTTATTTTGTTGCATTTCAGGAAATTTGAAGAAAAATAAAGAAATGACAAAATAAAAGAATAAAGAGCAAGGAAGGGCCAAAAGGAGAAGAAAATGACCAAAATGCAAAAAGGCAAAAGAATTAGGAGTTTGGTCCAAAAGGGAAAGCTTAAGGAGTCCGGTTCCAGATCCTCAGTATACCGCAGCTCAGAACTAAAGAATTTATTTTTTTGTTAATAAATATTTTATTTAAATTAGAAAATTATATTTATAAATATCTAATAATATTAGATATTTATTTTTATAATTTCTGGATTAAATTAATTATTTATTAATTAAAGATTATAAGCTGTGCGGGTTAAAAAGCATTTCTCCGGAGCCCATCTTACAAGTCAAAGGCCGCCGGTCTTATTTTCTGGCAGGGAATCTTGAAAAGCATGAGTTTTTGTGATGACTTTGATTTTTTATATTTGTTTCATATGTAAACTAGTTATATAAAAAGCCCTATAAATAGACATAGACACCATACAGCTAGAATCACCTTAGATTAGATTAGGACAACCTTTAGTAGTAGTTCAATCCTAAATTAATGTTGTAATTTTCTTGTAATTCTTGTAAGCAATTTTAATACGTATTTTTCCTAGTTTAATTTGTTTAGTGCGAAGCTTTAGTGTTAATACCCCTGTCTTAGTTTTAATTGAACTAGCGTCTTTTCATCCTCTTAAAACCTTCTCCTCCCCTGTCTTTTAATCGATCAAACACCACAAATATACAAACCCAGTTCTTCATCTCCACTCCTTTCTTCTCTTCCCCAACGCCAAACGCCCATCAAACCAATCCCCTTCCTTCTTCTTCTACTTCGATTACACAATCATCCTCTCCCCTGCTCTCCCTTTCCGATTCCAGTCACACACCTTCCCTTGTCTCCTTGTTTTAATCGCGCAAATCACCACAATCCCTTGTTTCGTTTTTGTTTCGATTCCTTAGAGTCTATAGCGGAGTTGCTGTTCGGTTTTCGTCACTATGTAGTTGTAGTAATAGTTGCAGATTTCATGTTGATTCGTTATTGTATTCGCGAGTTCCTCTTTCTTGTTTGAAAGCTTAGTTGTCGTTTGGTACAAAGTATGTGGCGAGTTTGTTCGAGTTGTGTGTACGAAGTCCGAGTCGTGTTGTTAATCTATTGCGGTTGCTTTGCTGAGTTTTTTTGGATTTGTCATAATGCCGAGTCGTAATTCTGAATGCTGTCGCCTGGGTTGTGAATTTTTGCTGCTGAGTTTTGTCGAATAATTGTTAGAGTACTGGGTCGTTGTTCTTGAGTTGTTCTTGAGTTTGTTTATCGAAGACTTGAGTTTTGGTAATTGCGTATATGACTGATTCAGTTGCTGTAGGTTTCGTTCTTTGTAGTTTGTAAAATTGCCGAGTTAGTTGAATCGAGTTACTGCGTGTTTAGTGTGCTGCTCTTGATGTCTGAGTATGATACCGAGTTGTTCTCTGAGTCTTTAGGCCGAGTTTTGGTTGGGTTCTGTCCGAGTTAGCCATTCACTGTGTTCACAACTGAGTTTTGTTCACGAATTGATGTCTTGTCTTGTCCGAGTCCAGTCCGATTAAAATTTTGTGTAAATAAATTTTACAATCAAAAAAAAAAAAAAAAGAGAGAATATGTTTTAGAATAAAATTTAGATTTAATTCCAATTTAGAATTTTTAAAGTAATTTAGTTTTTATTCTTTTCACTTTTAATTAATTAGTTTAAAATAGATCTCTTTTTAGAAATAAAAAAATAGTAAAATCAAAATTCTCAAAAATCCAAATTGTCTAGTTCGATTAAATTAAATTTTAAGGTTGGCGAAAAATTACATAGTCTCTGTGGATCGAATCTCAAATATTAAAACGATGATCGTGCGCTTGCGATTTAAATTGTATTTATTTTAGCACATCAAGTTTTTGGCGCCGCTGCCGGGGACTAATTTTTTTTCGCGCCTTAATTTTTAATTTTTCGGATTAGTTTTATTTCTTGTTTTATTTTTATTTCTTTTTTCAGGAAAGTTTGAAATTACGGGAATCTCTTTCGGAGCTCGGAACGAATCGGAATTTTTGGAAGCATGCTTCGGTAACCCATATCTCACTCTTTTAGCATTTTTATTTTTAGAAAATCACCAAAAAAAAAAAAAAATCAAAAAATCAATAATAAAAAAAAAAATTGAAAATTGAAAAAAAAAAAAATTAGTTGTAAATTTGCATCATGCATTTAATCACTTAGGAACACATTATCTAGATTTTTATTTTCTTGTTTTTAATTTTTCGTACCTTATAAATTGTGGTGATTGCTGGAGAACCCAAAGGTACGTTAAATTTTTCTTTCTTTTAGATTAGTACACGTAGTGTAAGCATCCATATGTGTTTACCGTTTTTGTATATATCTCATTATTTGTTGCATCATTTGTTAGCTTTAATAAAATTAATTAGACGTTTGCCCTAGGAATTTCGCGCTCAATTAAGAAAGTACCTAAAAAACGAAGTAATCATTAATTATTCTGACTCTTTGGTGTCTAGGCAAGCGAAAGCTTACCTGGCCAATTAGGATTTGGTGTCTAGGCTGGTGTTTAGCCTCTTGGCAATGCTTGCACCTACCTGGCCAAATCGGTCCGAATAAATTCTGATTTACCGAGTTTTTGGTGGTCCTTAAGTTAGGAGCAATGTCTAGTTTGTTTATTTAGGAACCCTAGGTTAGATTTTTCTTTTGATTTTTCACCATTTCTTTTTGTGTGTTTGAATTTATTTTGTTTCTTTGTGCACTACATGTCCGATGAGTAATAATGCGATGTCATGGATGGCCCCTGAAACTTACACATATTGTGAAATTTGTGGTATTTATGGTCACCTTGATTTCGAATGCTCTTACAATACTTACAATGCTCAATTCGGACAAGTGAATGATTATCAAGAAAGATACGAGTCCAATCCGTACTATAATGCATATGATCAAGATTGGACGGGTCAACCAAATTTTTCGTATACGGACAACAATTTTCAGAATTTCTCATATCATGATCAACAACAATTTCAGCAACAATATGAAGAACAATACTATCAGCAACAATTTGAGCAACCATCATGGCAGCAATATGAATATCATCCACCGCAAAATTTCCAGGTTCACCAAACCAATGAAAATGCGCAAGTTGATCGATTATTGAGCGAGTCGGAGAAACTTCTAATGCAAGTTCAGAAGGATCAAGAGGAGTTCATGCAAAATATGAATGAGTTAAACGCTAGTATCAAGATGACGGACGCTATAATTGCTCAATTAGCTAGCTCTTCTACTGCATGGCAACCTGACTCTACATTGCCGCCATCTATACCACCAGAAGATGAAATGGATTTGATCATTCTTACAAGTGATCAGGAAGAAAATAGTTTCTCGGTGTGTGTTGATGATGCACTTATTGAAATAGAAGAAGAGCTTTCCACCGATGTTAAGATCAATGATGTTATTATTGTTGAGGATGTTGTGAGTATGGACGAGAATTTGTGCTTAAAGGTTGACATGATGCCAAAGATTGTTCAAGAAGAACTTTCTCCAATTCTGCTTGATAATCCATTCCAAACAGCTCTTACTCTTAAATTCTCGGAAGAAGGAGATCCTGATAAGAATTCCGTATTCATTGATTTAAAAAGTCGAGAGGATCAAATAACTCCAGAGAAATTAAGGAAGGGAGAAGCGCCACCACCAGAGCCTCCACCTTATGTCAAGGGAGTTCGACATTTTCGAGGCTGTGAATTCTATCGTTGTTTTATCACCAAATTTTCCAAAACTACACATTTTCTTGATCAGTTATTATTTATTGATGTAGTAGCAAAAATTGCTAATGCTTGTTTGGAAATTTTGTGCAGAATTAAAACAACTGTTGATGCTCTGGATGTTATTCGTGGTAGTCTCGTGCCACATATTTTTGGTCTTTTTGGGAGTGGCACTTCATGCTTCGACACTTCATGCTTATGCATTAGGGGAGTTTTTCCAATTTCTTTTATTTTTATTTTTAGTTATTTATTCTGTAATTTTTAGGATTTGTTGTGTTCTTTTTTATTTTATTTTCCTCTTTTATAATTGTTCATCGAGAACTCTTTCCCACTGAATTGATTTAGAGGGCTATGCAGATATTGTTGTCGTTGAAAAGAAAGAGCGTTGTGTGGCTCGAGGAGGACTTTGGAGAAAAAGTGAGAGTAGGGTTGGGGCTAAAAGAAGAAAAGCGGATAACATAGCTTGTACTATATCACCTAACCGCTAATTTTTGAAACCTTATAATCATTGAGTTTCTGTCTGTGTTAATTCATCATTTCAGATATACAGAGCGTATTCACACAATTGCTGAGAACTTCAACCTCCCAAATCTCAATCTAGCTGTCTTTAAAATGGCAATGCAGGGAAGCTTCGTGATTGCTAAAGTTAATCCTATTTCCATTCAGGAAATCAGCACCATCCGTGATGAGCAGTTTCGAGCTTGGGCACAATTTCTGAATGAGCATTCAATCATTCGCTATGCTTTAGTTACACCAGTGCCGCTCAATTATGATGCCTTGCGTGAATTGTATTGCAGTGCGGTGAACACTTCTGGAAATGACGGGTTAGCAATCACATATCGACTGTTTGGTAGGTCGATTAAAGTCACTGAACGAGATGTTAATCGGATTCTTCATTTTCCTACGGAAAATCTCGTTGCTGATCCTACACCCGACCAGATTGAGGGGTTCTTCCGTCTGATAAAGTACCAAGATGGTAATTTCAATACTGGTAATCTCTCTAGAACATATCTAACCCAGTATTGGAATTTCTTCTTCCATATTCTTAACCATGTTTTTACCTCAGATAGAACAAATCTAGATCGCATATCTGAATTTATTCAAAAAATAGGGTACGCGGTAGCTAATAATTTGAGGATTAATTTTGGGAAGATAGTTCTTGGTCAGATCATCTTGAAGATGAATCGACTAGGAACCAGGGATGTCCAGACTCAAAGGGTAAAATGTCTATACCCAAGATTTCTGCAATTAATACTAAATGATTTTTTGAGTGATGCAGACAGGGTACGCTTGGACCATGGTAGAGATGTGGAATGCTCTTTCATGAAGACAAATGTAATTTATTACATTAGCAATAAGAGCTATACGGATGTGCCTACAGTCCTAACGGAATATCTGAAGACTGTCCCACTTCCGTTGTTACCAAGATCAGTCAGAGCAGCACCACATATGGAGTTTGCTACATCATCCACTCTACCTCATGCTAAACGGAGTAAACCTAGCGAACCCGAGACAGTCGAGGGAAACTTGGGTCTTGTGTCATTCAATCCATTCAAGTTCAACCTTCCAGGGAGAAAATCTCTTGATCTTTTTCCAGATTTACCACTCGTCACCAGTGGCAGGCATCTTGCTTCACGAGAGGTGGGAAGCTCCCGAACTTTCATTGCACCATCCGACAAAGACCCTAGGATGATTTCATTTGCAGATATACCAACAGTACATGAGAGTGGGCAACAGAATCAACCACATGCACCTATAATCAGAGCGGGATACAACAGACTCCTTGCACGGGTCCAATCATTGGAGAACGAGTTGCCACATATCCGTGATTCCATTGCGGAAATAAAACATTTGCAGCTTAATCAGAATGATGTATTCCAGGCTCAATTGAGTTCCATGGCAGCCCAATTTAGTCATGCAATTAATTCCTTGGTGAAGACAGCTTCTTCTAATATCCAAACTCCACATCCAACTATTCCGGAGGATAACCCAACTGAGGGGGAGCAGGTGGATGAACAAGAAGCTAGAAGGCGTAATAAAGGCAAGGAAAAGGTTGATGACACAGATTTAAATTTATTCTTGGGAAGGAAAAACTAAGGGGATTATTTGTGCTATGTGGAAAGCAAGAAAAACTTGAAGATATGTTCAGTCTAGAGGGACAATCATCTTGCTTATTTTCAGGGGAGTTTTCGTTCACTCTTTCATACCTCATTTTTATTTGCATACATTGAGGACAATGCATGATTTAGGTATGGGGGAGAGTTTATAGTGTTAATACATAAAATTGAAAAATCCAAAAAAATTGAAAAATTTAAAAATTAATTGCCTCGTCTCATAGTGTGTTAACAGGGATAGGTACACATCTTGTGAGCTTATTTTGCATGATTATTAGACAAGTCATATCTCTGAAAGTTATTTGTTACTTGATGATTCCTTGTACGTGCTTGCAAAAATTATAAAACTTGATATGTGTCTTTGTCAATTTTAGTGAGTACTAAGCATGCTTTCACCTTGTGAGATCTTGAGCCTAATTTATGATTGGTACATCTTATATCAGTCGAATTTTATTGTTGTGTGTTGTTCATCATTTGGCATGTTGCTCTAGAACTTGGTTTAAACCATTTTGAGATTACATGATATCTGTATGCATAAAAATGATAAAGGCACTAGGATTAACCGTATCTATCCAAACAGTACCCTTGAATCATATATCCTTAGTGAACCCCTTTGAGCTTTATATCCGTTATTTTTGTATCACCAATCTAAATTCTTGAGCCTACTTGTTTATTCTTCTCTTGATTTACTAGTAGAGCATTTTGATTCATTTGAGGGTTGGTGAGTGCATAGTGTGGGGATTTCTTTGTTAAAGCTGTGAAAATTGGGTGGGAATATTGAAAAAAAAAAAAAAGAAAAAAAGAAAAAAAAAAGGAAAAAGAAAAAAAATAAAAATAAATAAAAGGTCAAGTAGAGTTGTGTTCATTGGTTTGTGCAATATGAAAATGGGAAAGTACATGGCAATATGTGCTTGGGGTTAATGTTTGTGAGAGTTTGATCACCTTTTACATGATCGAAATTTCATGTTGAGTGCTTTAATTAGAAATGAACACTGTGCTCTATTAGTTTGTCGAGTTAACCACTTGTCAGCCTTTTTCTTGATTCCCTACCCTTCACCTTAGCCATGTTACAACCTTTAACAAAGACCTTTTGATTTGTGCATGCATGTATTCAAAGTAGTGGAGATTTGGTGGACAACCAAGCATATGGTAGAACATGACTTAATTGATTGAACTTGAGCGAATACACTTCACCTAAACACTTGTGTGATTCGAGAGTTATGTGAGATTTTCTATCCATAGCATGTTACTCACTGAATGCGGCATTGATATATATTTCATGATCTTTTTGTCTATCTAGACTGTGTGCTTACTTGGATAGTCTTGTACATATGATGTGTAAGTGAACAGACTTTCAGTATTGTGCGATTGAGGTTTACTTGTGTGGAGTACTATGATATGTTGCATACTTGAGACTTGGCAGGAAAAAAATAGATTTTATGGGTATATCTTCTGTAAACCCTTAGGAGACAGCACTCCTCCTGTAGAGATCGTCTATGGGTTTAACGGGTTGGTAAACCTAAAATTACCCGTGATTCCTACGACAGTGAGTATAGGTTTTATTCTGCATTTTTTCTTTTTGTTTTACTCGAGGACGAGCAAAAGATAGGTATGGGGGCATTTGATAAGTGCATAATTTTGCATATTTTTATTGCCTATTTAATGCTTGAATTCGTATTTTAATAATTTATTTTGTTGCATTTCAGGAAATTTGAAGAAAAATAAAGAAATGACAAAATAAAAGAATAAAGAGCAAGGAAGGGCCAAAAGGAGAAGAAAATGACCAAAATGCAAAAAGGCAAAAGAATTAGGAGTTTGGTCCAAAAGGGAAAGCTTAAGGAGTCCGGTTCCAGATCCTCAGTATACCGCAGCTCAGAACTAAAGAATTTATTTTTTTGTTAATAAATATTTTATTTAAATTAGAAAATTATATTTATAAATATCTAATAATATTAGATATTTATTTTTATAATTTCTGGATTAAATTAATTATTTATTAATTAAAGATTATAAGCTGTGCGGGTTAAAAAGCATTTCTCCGGAGCCCATCTTACAAGTCAAAGGCCGCCGGTCTTATTTTCTGGCAGGGAATCTTGAAAAGCATGAGTTTTTGTGATGACTTTGATTTTTTATATTTGTTTTATATGTAAACTAGTTATATAAAAAGCCCTATATATAGACATAGACACCATACAGCTAGAATCACCTTAGATTAGATTAGGACAACCTTTAGTAGTAGTTCAATCCTAAATTAATGTTGTAATTTTCTTGTAATTCTTGTAAGCAATTTTAATACGTATTTTTCCTAGTTTAATTTGTTTAGTGCGAAGCTTTAGTGTTAATACCCCTGTCTTAGTTTTAATTGAACTAGCGTCTTTTCATCCTCTTAAAACCTTCTCCTCCCCTGTCTTTTAATCGATCAAACACCACAAATATACAAACCCAGTTCTTCATCTCCACTCCTTTCTTCTCTTCCCCAACGCCAAACGCCCATCAAACCAATCCCCTTCCTTCTTCTTCTACTTCGATTACACAATCATCCTCTCCCCTGCTCTCCCTTTCCGATTCCAGTCACACACCTTCCCTTGTCTCCTTGTTTTAATCGCGCAAATCACCACAATCCCTTGTTTCGTTTTTGTTTCGATTCCTTAGAGTCTATAGCGGAGTTGCTGTTCGGTTTTCGTCACTATGTAGTTGTAGTAATAGTTGCAGATTTCATGTTGATTCGTTATTGTATTCGCGAGTTCCTCTTTCTTGTTTGAAAGCTTAGTTGTCGTTTGGTACAAAGTATGTGGCGAGTTTGTTCGAGTTGTGTGTACGAAGTCCGAGTCGTGTTGTTAATCTATTGCGGTTGCTTTGCTGAGTTTTTTTGGATTTGTCATAATGCCGAGTCGTAATTCTGAATGCTGTCGCCTGGGTTGTGAATTTTTGCTGCTGAGTTTTGTCGAATAATTGTTAGAGTACTGGGTCGTTGTTCTTGAGTTGTTCTTGAGTTTGTTTATCGAAGACTTGAGTTTTGGTAATTGCGTATATGACTGATTCAGTTGCTGTAGGTTTCGTTCTTTGTAGTTTGTAAAATTGCCGAGTTAGTTGAATCGAGTTACTGCGTGTTTAGTGTGCTGCTCTTGATGTCTGAGTATGATACCGAGTTGTTCTCTGAGTCTTTAGGCCGAGTTTTGGTTGGGTTCTGTCCGAGTTAGCCATTCACTGTGTTCACAACTGAGTTTTGTTCACGAATTGATGTCTTGTCTTGTCCGAGTCCAGTCCGATTAAAATTTTGTGTAAATAAATTTTACAATCAAAAAAAAAAAAAAAAGAGAGAATATGTTTTAGAATAAAATTTAGATTTAATTCCAATTTAGAATTTTTAAAGTAATTTAGTTTTTATTCTTTTCACTTTTAATTAATTAGTTTAAAATAGATCTCTTTTTAGAAATAAAAAAATAGTAAAATCAAAATTCTCAAAAATCCAAATTGTCTAGTTCGATTAAATTAAATTTTAAGGTTGGCGAAAAATTACATAGTCTCTGTGGATCGAATCTCAAATATTAAAACGATGATCGTGCGCTTGCGATTTAAATTGTATTTATTTTAGCACATCAGAAGCTAAGTCAGCACTAGAAGAAGTCCATGAAGGAATCTGTGGGCAACACTTGGGGGGCAGGGCCCTAGCTCACAAGATAGTTAGACTCGGATTTTATTGACCTGAGATGATGGCTGATGCCAAGGAATATGTGAAAAAGTGCGATCGGTGCCAGAAACATGCACCAGTGGTTAGGCAACCACCAGAGATGTTGACGTCCATCAGTTCCCCCATTCCTTTTGCTATGTGGGGGATGGATATACTTGGGCCATTTTCAATGGCCACAGCTCAAAGAAAGTTCCTGATTGTAGCTATTGATTACTTCACGAAGTGGATTGAGGCCAAACCTTTGGCTAAGATCACAACCAAGCAAGTTATGCAGTTCTTCTGGGAGAATGTCATGTACAGGTATGGAATACCACGAATCCTAGTCACGGACAATGGCTTACAATTCAACAACAAAGAATTTAAGGATTATTGTGATGAGAACGAAATCGAGCTTCGGTTCACTTCAGTTGCCCACCCTCAAGCTAATGGGCAAGCTGTGGTTGCCAATCGGATCATCCTTGATGGACTCAAGAAAAGGGTGGAACGTTCCCGAAATACTTGGGTGGATGAATTGTTGCCCATACTTTGGGCATATCGTACCACTTGCAAGGTAACCACTGGGGCAACTCCATTCATGTTAGCTTACGGAGCTGAGGCCGTTGTCCCCGTAGAAATCATGCATACATCTCCTCGAGTGGAGGCCTTTGAGCCTGACACTAATGAAGAAGGAATGAGGTTAGCCCTTGACTTGATTGATGAAGTAAGGGATGAAGCCCATGCTAGGAATGTTGAACATCAGAAGAAGGCCTCCTTCTACTACAACCTAAGGGTGAAAGAAAGGTTCTTCCGTCAGGGGGACTTAGTACTCAGAAAAATTGAAGCATCCAGAGTTGGACAGAAGGGAAAGCTAGCACCTAACTGGGAAGGTCCGTATCGTGTCAAAGGAACATTAGGTCGTGGATCATACAAGTTGGAAACTCTGGAAGGGAACGAGGTGCCTCGCATTTGGCATGCGTCAAACCCCAAGATCTATTATGTTTGATGATTATTCTATAAAGAGCATAGCTCAAATTTAGTAGGGAAGTAGAAATAAGGTCGACGAAACCATATTTGAGTTCTTAAACTCTGAGTAGGAAGTAGAGTGTTATGTAAGGGCTAGACCCATTTCAAGTTTCAATGCAATTTGATTTTCTTCTCTCTTGGTTATTATTTCCAATGTCTGTTATGTATCAAAAGAATATTTGTAAAATTGCTAGCTAAAGTAAGCCAAAATACAAAAGACAAAACAGCTAAGTGAAAGGAAAAATCAAAGGATGCTTAAAATAAATAAACAAAGCCCGAAGGCTATAAGTTACGGTTCATAAGTCAAGAAAGCGAAATGACAAAAGATAAGCCACGCAGGGCCGACATAAGATAAACTCAAGGAGCCTTAGCAGCCTTGGCAATACTCCTAACTGGAGAATCTCTATCAGTACTGGTGGCAGTAGTAGACTCTTCAGCATCAGCCTGAATTGGGGAGTGCCCAGGATCCAAGATCCTATCTGTAGCATCACCTCCCTCTTCATCTTCCTCACCATCCTCCTCATCCTCTTCCATAGGAGAAATCCTCTGGGACTCTAACAACTTTGCCAACTCTAAAGGAGCCTCGGGGCAAGGGAAATCCCCAATCTGGAACAAACCAGGGTGCCTCTCAGACACAGCATCTAAGGCCCCTTTCCAGCCACTAAAGTAGTTGGCCGGATAAGCAAGGTCGTCATGCTTAGTCATAAGCTTCTGGAAGTCCTCGGAATCCATGTAATCATCAATGATATCCTCCTTGCCTTGGCGAAGCTCAGCAATGCTACCATAGGCTTTCTCCAGCTCCTCTTCCTTGGCCTTCAACTTCTCTTCCAGGCCTGCAACTTGGACCTTTGTCTGATCAAGATCCTTCTTATGAGTCCCGGCCTAAGTTCGCCAAGACTTGGCATGATGCATGGCAGCCTGGAAGTAGGTGTTATTCTGAAAATACAATTTAAGTGTTAGGGAACGGAAAATAAAACATTCAAACCAAAAAAGTAAAGTACTTACGGTAGCAATAGCTTGAGTCCCCAGCGACTCAACTACCTCCAAGTCACGGGATACCACGAGGTCACGATAGTCAGCAGGGGTGATCGAATGGTAGGACCAATCCTTCGAGTGCTTGGTATCCCCAACCACTGAGTCTTGTTTTCTGATGCCCCAAGCTGGCCGGAAAACGGATGATTTGGCAGAGGAGGCAGCCCCACCTTCTACATCAACAGCATCATGAGGCCTTAGAAAGGCAGGTTCTGGGGGCTGTCCCCTGGGGTCCTTCGCAACTCGTTTTCTCTTCATACGAGAAGTCTCCCCAGCCAAATGCTCTTGAAGCTCGTTTATGGCTTTAGCAGCTGAAAAATCAAAGGCAAAGTCAATGACAATAAAATTTAACATGCAAATGAATAAGAAGTTAAGTGAAAGAATGATGAGGTTTACCCTTATCAGTGACAGATGAAAGACCCACGGACTTGAGGGAAAATTCCTCAAGAAGGGAGAAGAAGTGAGTTTCCCCTTTGTCTGCAGTAAGGGTATCGAAAGCAGCTTTTTCGGCGTCATCCAGTTCGATATCATCTGGATTTCCATCGATTACCTTCCCAAAAGAGCTACGGAAGAGGGTGCCCCAATCACCCCCTCCCACATAAGGTACATAAACTCTTCTTTCCATTTAGGGTTATTATCAGGGATTGAAGAGGGATCGTAAATATTGGGGATCGTAGCACGAAGGCTGATATATACCCAGCCAGGATAAGTGATTGCACTATTCTTAAATTGAAAGATCTTCCTAAAGAGGGGGACAGTTAGTGGGAAATTGTTTTTTAAACAGAGAACCATGAAGCAAAGAATGGCTCTCCAAGCATTTGGAACTAACTGGCAGGGATTTATTTGAACATCCGCTAGCAAAGTGGGAATAAAATTATGAAAAGGGAAACGAAGCCCAGCCATGATAGCATCCTTATAAATGTAAAGGGCATGGGGTTTCCAATGACAAGAACGATCCCCTGGTTCAGCTGGGACTAATTTTAAAGTGGAACGAACGTTGAAGAGTTTATTAAACTTTCTAACTTTTTCAACATCAAAGAACTTCGAATGATGATTATACGAATCTAATGCAGAAACAGAGGGATATTCATCTCCTCTCTGGTTAATCATGTCAATCAAGGAAGTATATTTTGAACGGATAGGAGGGAAAGAGGTACCTCGCGATGATGCAATCATTTTGCTGAGTCTCCTCGTTTCTCTATCGTCTGCCATTGATGCTCTTGGAATGAATGCTCCAAAAATTATCTTCAAAGGAAAACCTAGAAACCACCCAGAAAGGAGAGCCTTTGCCAGAAACTTCTTGCCGGAAATTACTTGAAACTAGGAGCTCTAGAGAGAAGCTTTATTGAAATATTTGAGTGAAGTAAAAATGAAGTTCACTTCTCACTCTTTTATACAAGGTATAGCCGGTCATTCAGCCGGTTAAGGTGCTAAAGCAACCGGTTATAACCAGTTAAGGCCCATAGGCCCAAATAAATGCCCAAGATCTAGAAGCTCGTGGAAGCTTATAGAATCTAAAGGAGAATTCTAGAAGGATCGAGAAAATAATCAAAAATAAATAATTAAATTGAAAAACCTTACACGAACTCAGTTCAGTTCGTAGGTTGAGTTCGAGAACCCCACGAGGAGGCCCATTATCGTTCCTTACACGAACTCAATTCAGTTCGTAGGTTGAGTTCGAGAACCCCACGAGGAGGCCCATTATCGTTCCTTACACGAACTCAATTCAGTTCGTAGGTTGAGTTCGAGAAACCCACGAGGAGGCCCATTATCGTTCCTTACACGAACTCAATTCAGTTCGTAGGTTGAGTTCGAGAAACCCACGAGGAGGCCCATTATCGTTCCTTACACGAACTCAATTCAGTTCGTAGGTTGAGTTCGAGAAACCCACGAGGAGGCCCATTATCGTTCCTTACACGAACTCAATTCAGTTCGTAAATTGAGTTCGTATACAACACGAGGAGGCCAATAAGTGTCCCTTACACGACCTCGATATACTTCGCAGAACGAGGTCGCAAGCTCAACGAGCTGCTCCTTTTGGCATCCTTACACGAACTCAATCCACCTCGTGGATTGAGGTCAAAGACAACACGACCTGCTCCCTTTGAAGCATTTACACGAACTCGCATCTCGTCGAAAGATGAGGTCGAGATATGCCCGACTAGGCTATTTTTAAGACCGTAGACGACCTCGAAGCACCTCGTAAGGTGAGGTCATAAGTTGCACGACAACATCGTTTGTTAGCCCATGGACGAACTCAATCTAGGTCGAATGTCCAGGTCGTATGTCTCACGACCTGCCTCCTTTGCAGCCCTTACACGATGTCGATTGAGGTCGTGAGACGAGGTCGAAAAGCCCACGACCTGGCTGTCCTGATAGTCCTGTACGACCTCAATCCTGGTCGAAAATATTATAAACAGATTTTCTTGTTCAGAAAATGGGAAATTTGATTAAAAATAATATTCTTCTGAGAAAAATTGGAAAGAAAATTCCAAGAATTCCAAAAAAATGCGAGATAATTTACAAAATTATTTCCAAAGGTGATATGCCTACGATATTTTTGATAAAATTAGTCAAAAATAATGAAAAATACCCACGAGTTTGGGAAAAATGCAAGAAAATTATTTATAATTTTCTGTGAGATATAAATATGGTTATTCAACCTCGAATAAGGCAAATCGTCGTAAATGTGTAGGTCGCTCCACACTTTACATTCAAGACGATACATGTGAAACACTAGTGTAAATAAACCTTTTAACTTCAATGAAAACCTGATCAGTTTTCCTAGAAGTTGGGGGCAAATGATGTGGGCTGAAAGTAAGCCCTAGAAACGTATTTAATGATGTATTAATTAAACCTAGTTTGGTCCAAATACGAAGCCCATTAATGAGGCCCGAAACCCTAATTAAATGGCAAATTCGTAGCTGATAAATCAGCCAAATAAAAGACTTCGAAATTGTGTCCAGAAAGGAAACTAAATCATATTAGGAGTAGCCTCCAAGGCACATATCTCCAATACTTATCTTCTTATCAATTAGAAGGCTCTAGAATTGGGCCTAAGCTGTGTCTTGCCCATCAAGTCTCCTATTTTAACCCTAATTCTAGGGTTTTCATCACCTATATAAGGACCTGCTCCTTCACATTCAGAACTACGTTTTTTGGCTTGATTCTTGATAATTGCAAGATACGTAGGCATCTTGTGATGACCCGATTTAAGTCACGAAACATAAGATCAGCCATTAAAGCTCGAAGCTCCCACAAACCCTAGCATTAAATACACAATAAATACACCCTACTTTTTGTTCCACAACATTCTAAAAAAGGGGGATTGTAGTTAGAAAATATAGAAAAAATGATAGGTTTTAGTTGAAAAAGGTAATCGGTTAATTATTAATATTATAATACTATTATTTTATTTTATTAAATAGAATCGCATGTGATATAATTGGAAAATGAGAGATTTTAGTTAGAGAAAATAGAAAAGGTAAGGTGAAAATTTAAAAGGTGGCATGTTTTAGGTGAAAAAGGTAATTAATTAATTTATTGTAATTATAATTTAATTATATTATTTTACTAATTAAATTTGCTCGTAGTATTTTTAGAAAATGAGATATTAATGTTGCCGAAAAAAGTAATCGATTAATTATTAGTATTATAATTTTGTTATTTATTTTATTAAATAGAACTGTCTGTGATATAATTGGAAAAGTAGAGATTTTAGTTAAAGAAAATAGAAAAGGTAACGTGAAAATTAAAAAGATGACATGTTTTAGGTGAAAAAAGTAATTGATTAATTTACAGTAATTATAATTTAATTATGTTACTTTACTAAATAAAATTGATCATAGTTTTTTTAGAAAAAGAGAAATTAATGTTAACCGTGATATTTCTAGAAAAAGAGGGATTTTAGTTAGAAAATATATAAAAGATGATACATTTTAGCTGAAAAAATATATTTTAGTTAGAGAAAAGAAAAAATGTTACATATTTTGGTTGAAAAAGGTAACTGATCGATTAATTAATAGTAATTATATCAAACAAAATTGCTTGTAGTATTTTTAAAAATGAAAAAAAATTAGTTAGATAAAATATCATGTGCATGTTTTAGGTGAAAAAAGTAATTGATTAGTTTATAGTAATTATACTTTAATTACGTTATTTTACTAAAAATAATTGTTCGTAGTTTTTTTAGAAAATGAGAAATTAATGTTGCCCGTGATATTTCTAGAAAAAAAATGATTTTAATTAGAAAATATAGAAAAAAGGATGTGTTTTTGCTGAAAAGTGAGATTTTAGTTAGAGAAAAGAAAAAAGGTAACATAATTTGGTTGAAAAAGGTAATTAATCGATTAATTAATATTGATTATATTAAACAAAATTTGCTCGTAGTATTTTTAAAAAAGGTGAAATTTTAGTTAGATAAAATATCAAGGATCGTCTAATTTAACGAAATAAATAAATAATATTATAATTAGTAATAACTAATTGATTACTTTTTTCCAACTAAAGGGTAATATCTTTTCTATATTTTATAACTGAAATATATCATTTTCAAACTTGCTATTTTTACCTCTTTTTCAGCTACCCTTACTTAGGTATTCTTTACTTATTTTATATTGCTTAATAAGTAACCATTTACCTTTTTCAATTATTATCTTTTGTACATTTTCCAATTAAAATATCTTCTTTCCGAACATAACATGGATCCTTCTATATTTAATGAAATAAACTACTAATATTATAATTACTAATAACTAACTGATTACCTTTTTCAGATAAAAGGTAATATCTTTTCTATAATTTTAAACTAAAATATCTCATTTTCAAAATTATCTTTTTTACTTCTTTTTCGACTATTATCTCCAAAACTTGGCTTTTTTACTTATTTTTCAAGCTACTACCTTTTCAAATATGGATTTTATCTATAATTAAATAAGGGTAAATAAGTAAAATCAATAGGTACCGTACCGATCAACCGACCAAACTTTTAATGTTTCGGCTTTTATATAATAGTATATTGATTTTGTTAGTGATTAGAAGATATGATGTGATATTTTTGGGTATATGTTAATTATTGGTAAATATGATATGATTGAAAGATATGATATGATTGATTTTTTTAGTTGTTTATAAAAGGTAATATTTTCAACTAAAAGTAAATATGAAAAAGACAATCGACTAATTACCATAATTATATTATGTTATTATTTATTTTAGGTGTTTTAACAGTATAGATATTGTTTATATTTTTCTTTATAATAAAGGTTAAATAAGTAAATTCACGAAATACTAAAAAAAACATATACCAAAAAATAGGTGACAAAATTTTTAATGTTTCGGCTAATGTTTTCTTATTATAAACAATGTATACATATTTTTAATATATTTTATCAATAATTGAAAAATATGATGTTATATTTTTGGGTATATATTAATGATTGTAAGATTAGTTTTAAATTAGAAAGGTAACATGTTTTAATTCGAAAAGAAATATTAATGATTGGAAGATATGATACGATTGATGTTTTTAGGTGTTAATAAAATGTAATATTTTCAATTAAAAGTAAATATAAAAAAAGGCAATTGACTACTTACCATTAATTTATATTATGTCATTATTTAGTTTAGGAGTTTTAATAGTATAGATATCATTTTTTTATAATTAAGAGTAAATAAGTAAATTCACTATGTACCAAAACAATTGATCAAACTCAAATAAATAAATTAAATAAATCACATTACACGTATTACGACTCGAAAATCATTTTACAAAAACATTTAGTTAAGAAGTCTTAAATAACTCTCATGTATATCATACAAATGATTAATATCAAAACTATCCAAAATAATTACTAGTTACTATAAGCTCAACACAATTCCTTTAATTTGTTCCTCCCTATAAAACAGGGCATTCTCTTCCGAATCTCCAAATAAAATCCATATAATCAGATAGTACATCTCAATACGATCGCGCCTATATATTATAAGTAAATTTCCGAGTTCGGGAAATATTTTAATTAATTAAAATACCCGTTTACTCTCTCTAAATGGCCTTTCAATAACCTGTTTATCAATTAAATCCACAACTCCAGTTTTCCTCATCGTTAAACCAAATTTAAAACACCATAAAATTTCTAATATTATTCAAAGGCCAAATAAAATTACTCTCTCTAAATATCCAACACGGACGGTTCTATTTAATGAAATAAACTAATAATATTATAATATTTTTAATTAACCGATTACCTTTTTTAGCTAAAACATATCATCTTTTCTATATTTTCTAACTAAAAACCAAAAGAATTGATCAGACTCAAATAAATAAAATAAATAAATCACATTACACGTATTACGACTCGAAAATCATTTTACAAAAACATTTAGTTAAGAAGTCTTAAATAACTCTCATGTATATCATACAAATGATTAATATCAAAACTATCCAAAATAATTACTAGTTACTATAAGCTCAACACAATTCCTTTAATTTGTTCCTCCCTATAAAACAGGGCATTCTCTTCCGAATCTCCAAATAAAATCCATATAATCAAATAGTCATCTCAATACGATCGCGCCTATATATTATAAGTAAATTTCCGAGTTCGGGAAATATTTTAATTAATTAAAATACCCCTTTACTCTCTCTAAATGGCCTTTCAATAACATGTTTATCAATTAAATCCACAACTCCAGTTTTCCTCATCGTTAAACCAAATTTAAAACACCATAAAATTTCTAATATTATCCAAAGGCCAAATAAAATTACTCTCTCTAAATATCCAACACGGACGGTTCTATTTAATGAAATAAACTAATAATATTATAATATTTTTAATTAACCGATTACCTTTTTCAGCTAAAACATATAATCTTTTCTATATTTTCTAACTAAAATCCCTTTTATAATAGAAATACCACGGACAATATTATTTTCTCATTTTCTAAAAACATTACGAGCAATTGTATTTAGTAAAATAATGTAATTCAATTATAATTACTATAAACTAATCAATTACCTTTTTCACCTAGAACATATAATCCTTTTAATTTTCACTAACTAAATTATCTATTTTTCTAATCATACCACGAACATTCTATTTAATAAAATGAAGTAATAATTTTATAATTACTAATAACTAGCATAATAACCTGTGCGAGGCACGTGTCATCCTCTAGCAATTGCTATAAATTCTGTATAATTTTACAATTTAAGGATATTTTTGAATATAATTGCACCTTTTATATTCATACATATTATAATATCAGTATTTTAATTTATGTATTATTTTATTTATGTATAGATCATATGAGCATAAAAAAGGATGTTTTATAGCATATAAATATATTGTATAGGTTATAACACAATTTCTTTTAAACAATGATAAAAAGCCATATCATCGATGTGAATAATACTCATCATACAATATTTTCCAGATACGAGAGGGCTGATTCCCAACACCAACATATTTCATATATTGTTTGCATAAATATTAAAGGGATGGTGCTTTTGTATTTTTTAAACATATAGAAATATTATCGTAAGTTCACAACCATTAAAATGACACTTTTTGCACTTGTGTTGTGGTTTAATTTATAGTAATAGAGATTGTGTACCATATTGTGAAACCTAAAATATAATATTTTTAAAATAATATGAGTCACCATTATTTTTACTAAAAATTAAAATAATAGTAAAAATAAGATAATGAAGAGGTCGGGTTTGTGTAAAAGGTTTATTAACTGAAAATAATAAAGTCCATGCAGCACAAAGGTTAGTAGGATAAATTGTGTAGAGGAGGTTCTAGGTACGATTCACCATAAAAATAGAATTTACTCATTTTTTCCATTTAAATAAGAGAGTGAAATTTCATGTAATTTTATAACTTGTAAGGATATAACTGTAATTTCATAGAGGATTTATTGGCTCAAAAACCCCCTAAAAATCCCCTTATTCTCTTATTATATGTAGAAAGAAGGGATGGATGTGTACTATATTGTGAAAGCTAAAATATAATATTTTTAAAATAATAGTAAAAAATAAGATAATGGAGAGGTCGGGTTTATGTAAAAGATTTTTTAACTCAAAACAAAAAAAGTTCATGTAGCACAGTGGTTGGTAGGATAACTTGTGTAGAGGAGGTTCTAGGTTCGATTCATCACAAAAACTCATTTTTTTTCCCATTTAAATAAAAGAGTGGCATTTCATGTAATTTTATAAATTGTAAGGGCATAACTGTAATTTCACAGGGGGTTTATTGGCTCACAATTATTCCCTTGTTGCTCTATTATATATAGAAAGAGATTAATTGATTATTCTTTTTAACTAAAACCTATCATCTTTTCTATATTTTCTAACTAAATCCCTCCTTTTTTAGAAATATCACGAATAACATTTATATAATTATTATCAAATCATTTAATTACTATTAACTAATCAATTACCTTTTTCAGTCAAAACACATTACATTTTCTATTTTCTCTAACTAAAATCACTCTTTTTCCAATTATATCATGGACGGTTACCTTTTTCAGCAAAATACGTTACCTTTTTTCTTTCTTCTTACTAAAACCTCCATTTTTCTAATTATATTACCGGCGTTTTTATTTAATAAAAAAAATAATATTATAATACTAATAATTAGCCAATTACCTTTTCAGCTAAAAATAACATAATTATATATAATTATTATTAACTAATCAATTACCTTTCAGTCAAAACACGTTACCTTTTCTCTTTTCTGTAACTAAAATCTCTCTTTTTCCAATTATATCATGGACGGTTACCTTTTTTCAGCAAAACATGTTACTTTTTTTTTCTTTTTACTAAAAACCTTCATTTTTCTAATTATATTACAGGCGTTTCTATTTAATACAAATAAAATAATAATATTATAATACTAATAATTAACCGATTACCTTTTCAGTTAAAATATATCATCTTTTCTATTTTTTTCTAATTACATTCCCTTTTTTTCTAGAAATATAACGGGTAGCGTTAATTTCTCATTTTCTAAAAACTATGAACAATTTTATTTCGTAAAATAACATAATTAAATTATAATCACTATAAACTAATCAATTATTTTTTCACACATGCACGTTACTTTTCTATTTTCTCTAACTAAAATCTCCTTTTTTCAATTATATCACGGACGGTTCTATTTAATAAAATAAACTAATAATATTATAATATTATTAATTAACCGATTACCTTTTTCAGCTAAAACATATCATCTTTTCTATATTTTCTAACTAAAATCCATTTTATAATAGAAATACCACGGACAATATTATTTTCTCATTTTCTAAAAACATTACGAGCAATTGTATTTAGTAAAATAACGTAATTAAATTATAATTACTATAAACTAATTAATTACCTTTTTCACCTAGAACATATAAGCTTTTTAATTTTCACTAAGTAAATTCTCTATTTTTCTAATCATACCACGGACATTCTATTTAATAAATGAAGTAATAATTTTATAATTACTAATAATTAATTGATTATTCTATTTAACTAAAACCTATCATCTTTTCTATATTTTCTAACTAAATCCCTACTTTTCTAGAAATATCACGACTTATTATCAAACCATCTCATATAAAAAAGTAAGCCTCCAAAATTCATGTTTTAAAAAAAATAATTTTAATTAATGAATTTTTTTATATAATATAAAAGCCGAAATGTTAAAAGTTTGGTTGGTCGGTACGGTACCTGTTGATTTTACTTATTTACCCTTAATTAAATACAGATAAAATTCATTCTATTAACTATTTAATTTCCTTTTTTAAATTAAACATATTACCTTTTCTATTTTTCACTAACTAATTAATTTCCATTTTCAGGTAAAACACAATATATTTTATAATTAATTTCCTTTTTTAAATTAAACATATTACCTTTTCTATTTTTCACTAACTAATTAATTTCCCTTTTCAGGTAAAACACAATATATTTTATATTGTATCTAACTAAAATTTCTCCTTTCTTATAAACACACTACGAGCAATTTTATATTATAATTACTACTAACTAATCAATTACCTTTTTTCAGCCAAAACATGTTATCGTTTCTCTATTCTGTAAATAAAATATCATTTTTTAAATACAAATAAAATCCATCCTATTAACTAATTAATTTCCTTTTTTAAGAATTTCTATGTTCAGCAGCTAAGCGTTCAAGCATATGCTTATTATGTACTCCATTTTGTCGAATTAATATGTTCCCTGTATATTATCCGTAGATGCAATGTACTTATTGAAGGGTCTGCGAAAATAACTTCTCTGTAGTCTTTATATGGAGTACAGGTAAACTGTGAGTTATATAAAAGTAGAACATAGACACCAGTATGTTGCGTTTGGGCTTATATAGATTTATTTGTTACAAGCTTTTTAAAAACACTACTGTTAGTTACAGAGGCATGCCTGTATACATCTAATAACAAGCCTAATTATTTGTAATGCTTTGCATTACTTACATGACCTCTTAACTGAGGGAACCTCTAGTTGTAGAGTTTCTGTTTGTATTGTACTTGTAGTAGGCATCAAATCCTAGTTGTGTAACTGTACTTATAGAGTCTAGAATAATGCTTGAAAGAAGTTTCAAGGTTCATGCCTCAAGCAAGGAGATAAAGACTGTCAAATAATCACAGTTGAGATTTGAAGAAATGAAGAATTTGCCTAAGTACCAATTCGAGAAGTATATTTGTCTATTCGAGAAGTCCAGCATTCGAGAAGTCAGGGATTCGATATCTCAAGACACTATTCGATATCTCTGAATACACTGTTCGATATCTCAGAGATTCGATATGTCTATGTACTCTATTCGAGAACTCAGGAAGTCAACAAGTCAAAGTAGTGTTCGAGTTCTCAAGGAGTCAACAAGTCAAAGTTCCATTCGATATCTCAAGGACTCAGAAAGCTATTTGATATCTCAAGGATTCGACAAGTCAAGTGTTCTATTCGATAACTCAAGGAATCCTGAAGATAAGAGCTATTCGAGAAGTAATTCGATATGTCAATATAACAGTGTTCGAGAACTCAGAGTTATCGATCAAGTCAATTCTAGTTCTCGAATCAACTACTTAGTCACTTCTCGAATACATTCTTGGAGACAAAATACTGAAGAAATTGTACAAGTCAGAAACCAGCAACAAGCCAATGTACTTTATGGACCACAATCTGTAACGTGCTCTGGAAAGCTTACAAGGAAACTTGGAGAGATATAGAAGAGACAAGGGGCGAAAGAAGTGGATCTGAACAGGCTTTGCAAAGTCAAATCTGTAACCGTTTGGACACTTACTCAAAAAGGATAGACAGACTATAAAGTAATTTGTTTAGCTACCTTATTTGGTGTAAGTAGGTTGTATCCATGTTCTATAAGGATACAGCCTCACTTCCTTAGTCATTAACTGAGTAACTTTGTGAGTCAAGTTTTTCATACACTACAAGATGTATCTTTCTGAGAAAAATGAAGCTGAGAATACTATCATTTGTATTCACAGATTGTAGCAACCTTTATCTAATAATACATTAGATTAAAGTGAAATTGTGTCTTGTGTTATTCTTTATCCGCACCTTCTATCTTGCACACACAAACACTCTTGCTACATAGACTCGAACGAGAAAAGTTCAAGAATCCATTCACCCCCCCTCTGTATTCTTTTACTGTATTCAATACTCAACAAATGGTATCAGAGCGGGCTGTTTATTCAAAAACAGAAAAACGATCATGAGTTCGAATACACCAAAAACTACAGGAACGGTGAAAGTCCCTAAGTTTGACAAAGATAACTTCAACCTCTAGAAGATAAAGATGAAGTTGTTCATCAAAGCCTCTCATCCTTTGTATCCTGAGATTCTTAAGAATGGTCCTTTTGTTCCACAACAAGAGATACCAGAGAAGACTGTTGGAACCACAACTATCCCAAGATTTTATGAGGCCAAGGATCCATCAAAATGGACAGAATCAGAAAGGGAGAAGGTTGCTCTTGACAGCCACCTCATGTTGCTTATCATTGATTCCATGGACATGTCAATGTTTGCAAACATTGCATCATGTACATTTGCCAAAGAAATGTGGGATCACATTGAGGTGTTGTGTGAAGGAACTGATGAGGTTAAGGAGAACAAGAAACAGATACTAGTCACACAGTATGAGGCTTTCATGGCACAGCCCAAGGAAAGCATTACTGAGATGTTTGAGAGATTTCACAAGCTAGTTACAGAGTTGTAGATGAATGACAAGGTTTACAGTACCAAGGAGTTAAACATGAAGTTTATGCTATCCTCACCAAACCATCTAGAGCAAAGGGTCATTTCTCTAAGGGAAAGAGATTTGAACAAAGTTACATATGATGTGCTCTATGGAGTCTTAAAAACTCATGAGCTTGAGTTGCTTCAGAAAAGGGCTATCCAAGCCAATCAAGGCAGAATGGTAAACACATCATGTGCCTTGATTGTCAACAAATCTATACAAGACCTAGAAGCATCCACAAGCCAGTTAAGGATAGAGGAGGTAGTGGAAGAGGAAGAAACTGAACCTGAGGTAAGTGAACCTATTGAGGAGAAGGGGGAAGAAGAGTTTTACACTCTTGAAGAACTAGATGGGATGGAAAACACTTCATATGCTTTCATGGCCATAAAATTTCCAAACATCAGATTCAAAAGGAATCAACCCTTCAAACCCAAAACCCAAAACCCAAAACCATTCATTCAACAAAAGCAAGGCACCTGTGAAACCGAACAAGACTAAGTTTAAATCCAGCCATGTGGATAGGTCATCTGTAAGGTGCTATAGATGCAATGACCTAGGGCATTTTGCCAGTGAATGCAAGAAGCCTAAAAAGAAGGATAGAGATGATCTTGAGCTTGAAGCTAAGTATGAGGCCCTTCTGAAAAAGCAGACACAAGGTAAGGCCTACATAGCTGAAGGGAAGTGTTGGGATGATTCCGACAGTGATGGAGAGGAGCAAGAATTCTGCAATTATGCCTTGATGGCCAATTCCAAGGATGACACATCTCCATCAAACCCTCAGGTACCATCTCTCACTACTATAGACATGTCTGTTTCAGAGTATAAATGCATGATTGAACAACTATCTGTTGAAATGTTTAACATTCATACTAGTATGACTGATGCTAATGAAGAGATTGCTAAACTGTCTACTAGAAATGAAATGTTAACCAAAAAGAATGAGGAACTTGAGCTAACTGCTATGCAAATAGAAAACCTTAAGAAAGAAGTTGAATATCTGTAGAATAAGGTTTTGTGTGCTAGTCAGGTTGAAAAGGTTCTTAGGGATGAATTAGCTGAAAATGAATTCAAACTAAAAACTTTCAAGAAATCATCTGGTCTAGTGAAATCCTACTTTGAGAAAATTGAAGCAAAACCCAAGGCTGCTATTGGACTTGATTATGACACTCTTAAACAGAGAAAAGGCTATGCTGTCAATGAAGATGACACAGTTGTTCATGAGGAAGTGCCTCACATTTTGAAAAAGACTGAAAATCCAATTTTTAAGGAACCAACATTTGAAATTGATGAGGATGCCTTACTCATCAAACAAATGTTGAATGATGAGGATGAGGCACAATCAAATGAACAACAAGCATCATCCAAGAGTGAGAGTGTCAAGTCAAAAGACAAGGAGCCAGTAGTTGATAGGCCAAGACCTAAGAAGTTTGTTAAGTTTGTTTCAGCTGGGAAGAGTGAATCAGAAAAGAAAGTGACTAAGAAGAAACAGAACAGAAATGGCAAGTTAGGGATTAACAAGGATAACAACTATGCTTATATGCCTAATGCTCCTAGGAAAACTTGTCAGAACTGTTTCAGTACCAATCATTTAACTCATGCATGCAAGAAACCTGTTGGTAGTGTGTCCAAACCTTTCTATGATTGTTCTGTGCCTCTAAGACATAGAGATGCACCATTTTGTGATAAATTTGACTGTATGTCATGCAATATGAATGTAATGACTAGTTGTTTCAATATGAGAAGGCAATTCATTGATGGTTGTATCAGTCACAATTCTCACACACACTACACCAGGTCAAAGTCTTCAAGTCCTCCTAAATCTAGGAAGGTACCTCTGTCACCTAAGTCTGAAACCTCAGGTTCCAAGACTTATAACAGTGACAAGAAGACTAATGCCAAGAAAGTTGACAAGCATGTTGTTTATGATAAAACTGTTTCTAAGTCACATGGACCCAAACTTGTTTGGGTACCAAAGGAAAAGTAATACATTTGTGTTTGCAGGGCAAAGAAAGTGAAAAGAAGGTCATGTGGATTTTGGACAGTGGATGCTCAAATCATATGATTGGTGATATGGCCCTGCTATCACAATATGAGGAAAAGGCTAGCCCAATGGTTGCTTTTGGAGATGACAGCATGGGTAACACATTGGGATATGGCAAGTTGAAAGTTGGTAATGTCATCATTGAAGATGTAGCACTAGTCAAGGGGCTCAAGCATAATCTGCTAAGTGTTGGTCAGTTTACTGATAGGGGATTCAAGGTGGATTTTGACAAAGATGAATGTTTGATCACCCATAAGAAGACTGGTGATTTTGCTCTATCTGGAGTAAGGAAGGGAAGCCTGTTTGTAGCCAATATGGATTCTGCAAACAAGGACAAAATTTGTTGCTTTTACTCAAGAGCATCAAATGAAGATTGTTGGCTGTGGCACAAGAAACTATCACACCTGAACTTCAAAGCCATTAATTCTCTAGTCAAAAGAGAGCTAGTGAGAGGCATGCCCACACTTGAATTCTGTCAAGAAGGAGTGTGTGAGGCTTGTCAAAAAGGAAAGATGAAAAGATCAAGCCACAAGACAAAGACAGTGACATCAATAACCAAGCCCCTACAACTCATTCATATGGATTTGTTTGGGCCTGTCAACATTATGTCACTAGGAAGAAAGAAGTATGCCTTGGTGATGGTTGATGATTTTACAAGGTATACATGGGTGGAATTTCTGGCATCAAAAGATGAGACTCCACAAGTAATCATTGAGCATTTAAAGAAAGTTGACAAGAAAGCAAAGGCCAACAATGCAAGTGTGATTGCACTGAGAAGTGATAATGGAACAGAGTTCAGAAATGCCATACTTGAAGCATTCTGTAAAGAGAATGGTATTTCTCAACAATTCTCAGCTCCAAGGACTCCACAACAAAATGGAGTTGTTGAGAGAAAGAATAGAACTCTAATTGAGGCTGCTAGAACAATGTTACTTGATGCAAAAATGCCTACATGTTTTTGGGCTGAGGCTGTAAGCACTGCATGCTATATCCAGAACAGAACCCTCATCAACAAAAACACTGGAAAAACACCTTATAACTTGATGACTGGAAAGAAGCCTACTCTAAAGTATGTTCATACTTTTGGAAGCAAATGCTTTGTATTGAAGGATAATTCTGAATATGTTGGAAAATTTGATGCAAAAGCATTTGAAGGAATTTTTCTTGGTTACTCTATGGAAAGAATTGCATACAAGGTTTATGTCATCAGTTAAAAGAAAGTTATGGAAAGCATAGATGTGACATTTGATGACAGCAAACTACCTGGACTAGAAGAAGCCAATGATGAAGATAAAGTTCCACTGAAGTTTGATAATCTAGATGATTCTGATGAAGAGACTGAAACTGAAGTTGAAACTCGAGTTCAACAAACTCAAGTGAATGATGATACAAGAGAAGAATTTGTGCCAATCAATAGTGAAGGAACAAGCATCCAAGACACACCTGTGAGTAGTGGCAACTTCACAGGGGGAGGAAATGAGAATGATCATGATGTGGATGATGAAGCAACATCAAGAATGAGAAATCAGGCTGAGCACTCAAGGAAATGGGATAGATCACACACTGCAGAGCAAATCATTGGAGATCCTAATGCAGGAGTAAGGACTAGGAGAGCAACTCAGAATGAGTGCCTCTATGGTTGTTTTCTATCACAAGTTGAGCCTAAGAAACTTGATGATGCACTGTTGGATCCAGATTGGATTATTGCTATGCAAGAGGAGCTGAATCAATTTGAAAGAAACAAAGTATGAGAACTTGTACCTGCACCAAAGAACAGAACCATTGTTGGAACAAAATGGGTTCTAAAGAATATGATGGATGAAGATGGTGTAATCATAAGGAACAAAGCAAGGTTGGTTGCAAAAGGATACTCTCAACAGGAAGGCATTGATTATGATGAGACATTTGCTCCTGTTGCTAGATTGGAAGCCATCAGAATATTCTTGGCATTTGCTGCTCATTCAAACTTTAAAGTATATCAAATAGATGTCAAAAGTGCATTTCTGAATGGAGAGTTAGAAGAAGAAGTTTATGTGCAACAACCACCTGGTTTTGAGGATCCACACTTCCCAGAATTTGTCTACAGATTGCTTAAGGCATTGTATGGACTTAAGCAGGCTCCAAGAGCATGGTATGATACTTTATCACAATTTCTTCTTGAGAATCAATTCACTAGAGGCACACTGGACAAGACATTGTTTTACAAGAAGCATGGTGATGATCTTATCTTAGTTCAGATCTATGTGGATGATATCATTTTTGGTTCTACAAATGAGAAGCTGTGTGAGAAATTTTCTAAACTCATGCAGAGCAGATATGAGATGAGTATGATGGGGGAGTTGACATTCTTTCTTGGGTTGCAAGTCAGTCAAAGGAAGGATGGTATCTTTATCAGTCAGACCAAGTATATCAAGGATTTATTGAAGAAGTTTGACTTGGAAGATTGCTCATCTGCAAAGACACCCATGGCCACTGCCACTAAATTGGATGAAGATGCTAAAGGCAAGAAGGTAGATATCTCAGTCTACAGAGGCATGGTTGGTTCTCTACTCTATCTCACTGCAAGTAGGCCAGACATCATGTTTGCTACATGCTTGTGTGCAAGGTTTCAATCAAATCCAAAAGAATCACATTTGGTTGCTATAAAAAGGATCTTTAGATATCTGAAGGGCACTCTAAACTTGGGACTATGGTATCCTAAGGACACAGGGTTCAATCTGGTTGGTTATTCTGATGCTGATTATGCTGGATGCAGAGTGGATAGGAAAAGCACCTCAGGTAGCTGCCAGTTTCTTGGACAAAGGTTAGTCTCTTGGTATAGCAAGAAACAACAATCTGTGTCAACTTCTACAGCTGAGGCTGAATACATAGCTGCTGGAAGTTGCTGTGCTCAAGTGCTTTGGATTAGAAATCAACTTAGAGACTATGGACTTGTGTTAGAAAGAATTCCAATCATGTGTGACAACACAAGTGCAATCTCTATAGTTGCCAATCCTGTCAATCATTCTAGGACAAAGCACATTGACATCAGATATCATTTCATAAGGGAACATGCAACTAATGGAACCATTGAGTTGCATTATGGTTCTACAGACAAATAACTAGCTGATATATTCACTAAGCCATTAGATGAAGCCACCTTCACAAGGTTGGTTAGTGAGATTGGAATGCTGAATTCTTCAGATTCTGGCTAAGTGAATACAACATCTAGATTGTTGCAGCAGTAAACACTTACTTTATCTAAATTCTTAATATTTTTGGAGTAAGTGTTGGCTGAAATATGATTTATAAATATTTCAAATCTGTTGCATATTTGGAAAATCATATTCTCTTGTTAACTCGAAATTTCTATGAAATTTTGAGAAAATCACTGTTTAATTTGCTAGAATATTCGTGAATGAATATGGCTGGTAAATTTTAAAAAGATAGTGAAAATTGAGTTTTTATGAGTATAATTCGACAAGTCAGACTTCTCAAGTGATTCACTATTCGACATCTCTAACAAGTCTCATTAGAGCACTCTCGAGTTCTCGAATAGAGTCTTTTAGAGTTCTCGAATAGAGGTTTCCTTGACTTCTCGAATATAGTGTTTTAGTTCTCGATTGACTGAGTTCTCGAATACTATATTTGAGTTCTCGAATCATTTGAAAAGGCTGATTTCTCGCTGAATTTTAACCGATTTTGGATTTTTATTCAGAATTCAGAATTACTCATAAAAACATATTTTACCTAATTTAGATTTATTTCTAAGTTAGATAACTGCCAGCTGTGAGCTACAACCTGCTTGAGTTATCGAATAAGCCTTTCTTGACTTCTCGAATAGTTGTTTTCTACTTCTCGAATGCCTGACTTGTCGATACAGAACATACATCTAATCGACAATTCAAGTACTTCATACTTTTACAACTTCACATCTATTCGATTCATTTCATTCGATTTCTCAAGCATCCAAACTCCCAAAACCTCTGAAATCCTAACTGCAAAAGCTAAATTTCTTCTTCAACCTTCGATTTCTTCTCTCTCTCTCTCACACACAAATGGCAACAGTAAAGTTCAACACCAATTTCATTGCTCTAACTAGTGATGTTGAAGCACCCAACGCCAATTTCAAGTGCTTTGTGAAGTGGATGTCTGAATCGTACATTAAGAATGCTCTATCTGTTAACCCAACTCTGTACCTCGACATTCTAGAACAGTTTTGGCAGTCTGCTACAGTGGAGGTGGTGGCTCTTGACTCTGCAATATCCTCGTACATCATCTACTGCAAGATTCAAGACAAAAATCTCACTATCACCACAGAGGATATGAATGAGGCACTTGGGATGGGTACCAAAGGAGAGGTGTATGACCCACTTGCTACAAATGCTGAATTAGAAGACTTCTTTGATTTCATCAAATATGCAGACAGAATCAGTCTTGGGCACTTGAACAGGAAGCATTTGAGGAAGGAGTGGAGTTATGTGTTTGCTACACTTCTTCAAGTCTTCACTGCAAGAAAATCTAGCTATGACCAAATCAGTACTCCTGCACAGCAAATAGGCTATGCCTTAGCTTATGGAAAGAAGATAGACGTTGGTCTCATCATTCTGCAGGAGCTGTATGGGAGACTTGGTAAGAATTCAGCCAAGAGAGGTAATGAAATTTTCTTCCCTCATTTTATTCAATATGTCCTTAATTTCTTAGATGATAAATTGATTGAATTAGATGGGATGAATAAAAATAGAATAGGCTATCCTAAATCCATGACCAGACTCATTTTTGGTAATTTGGAGACTAGGAATGATGTGGATGTAAGACTTAACATAACTCCCTATATGGAGAGTCTGTTTAGAACTTACCCCCATAACATGCCAACATTTGCCTCTAAGTCTGAGTTAGCTAAGCCCAAGCAAGTAGAACAAAATGCTAACCCAGGGCTAGCTAACCAACCCTCTCAACCAAACACTCTACCAATCACTGAGCCAACTGCATCATCCTCTCAAAAGGGTGATGTTAGTAAAAAGAAGAGAAAGGAAGTAATGTCTGCACCTTTAAATATTCTATCTGAAGCAGCATTAGCTGTTGAACTAGGTCTAGAAAGTGAGGAACCAGAGTCACCCTTACTAAGGCCAAAGAAGAAGAAGAAAACTAAGACCACCTCTTCAGTCACACAAATGGCTGAAGTTGTAAAATCAGGGGCAAATAGCTCACTAGATGTGTCCTCTCAACAGGGTGCATCTATAAAATCAAGCATCCTCCCCAATGCACCTTCTTGTATTGAGTCAGCACATGGGAGTGATAAGGCTGGCACTACACTGAGTGGAGAGCACATCACACTTGAAACTCCCTCTATCTCTCAGGGGGAGTTGCCAAAATCTACTCTACAAGACACTCCTCTTCCAGAATCTAACACTGAAATTTCTTTGGAACCTGCAACTCAGGCAACTGAGATGCAAGGCATTGATCATCAAGAATTCTTTTCTCTTGATGAGCCAATAATTTCAAGTGACTTAGTGCATGACACTCTGCTCACCACCCAGGACCCACATTTAGATGGTGAGGGAATGCATGCTGGGGCATATCCTAATGACACCATCACAAACACAGAGGCTTCACTAGTTTTTACTAGAGACTCTGTGCCTGTGTCAACTGCTGGTGTAACTCATCCCACTTCTGTGGAGACACCAGTAGTAGAGTCAATCCATCCGGTTATAGAAGTTGCATCTGTAACTGAGGAGTCTAGTTTACCTAGCTCTAGCTCTGACTTTATGTCACAATGGCTGAAGCCTGTGCAACATGACAGTGCTTCAGGATCAGGGTCTGTTCTACAAAAATTGGCGGTTGAAGCACTTCAAAGCTTAATTGTGGATCAGATTCCTGAGTTTGTAAAAATAGCTCAGAACCTTGTCACCTCCAACATCTCTAATCCAGACTATGAGGCCATCCTACTATGCCATAGGGATGATGTGGAGATGCAGAATGCCAAGATTATTGATGATGCTGAGAGAGATGGCAATGCAGATGCCTGACTGCAAGGAAAGTATGATGTAACTCTCAGTAAAGCACTTCAATATCTTAGAGAGGAATACATCACTTCACTGAGCTCCAATGCAAAATCCCTATCTCCTGGTGAAGTGTATGAAGCTGTCAATGATTCCTACAAGGGTTTCCTCAAGGCTGCACACTATCTTGGCAAGGGAGTCAAAAATGAAGTCAACGGGGTGTGTGACAATACAGCCACTTCAGTAGCAGAAGTAAAGAGGGCCTTTGATGCTAAATTTCCTCAACTAGACAGTGTGGTCAAAGATCTCAAACACTGCAACACCACTTGCACCAAGATGGACAATGGCCTAGCCAAACTCACAGACACAGTCACAGGCCTAGGAAACAGATTTCAAAATCTATCTGACCAGACTACAGAGGCCAATGCCATGCTCAGAACACTGTTCAAAAATCAGTATGGAGACAAGCTGGTCACTGAAGTCCCTGTGCATGAAATGACCAAGTCTGAAGTGAAAAGACTGCAAGATCAATCCTTAACTGGTTTCAAGGCCACTGCATTGTTCACCAAGGTTGATACTCTTGAAAGGGAGGTGGTGTCTATTAAAGAATCCAATGCCCATCTGGCAGGCAAAGTTTCAAATCTAACTGAGCAATTGAACACTCAAGCCACTACCACTGCTAATGTTCTTCTGGATCAACAATCTATGCTGTCTGCCATGATGAAGCACATGGGTATCCCTCTACTTGAAGAATCTTCAACTCCAAAGGCTCCTACTACAGCCTCTGTGCCTGACAACAAGCCTAAAGGGGAGAAGAGGATAACAAGGAACTCAAAATCTAAGGGGGAGCCTCAGACTAAGGGGGAGAAATCTCAAACCAAAGGCATTACAACCAATGAGGGTGGCCAACCAAGAACTGCTAAGTCATCTCAGTCTGAGAAATCTACATCCAAGGATGACAAGCTGAAGCAAGTGGTTGTAGATGAAGTTGCCAAGCCATCTGAAACTGAAGGGAAGTCAAAATATGAATTTGACATCCCTGACATTGCTAAACAATCCCTTTAATCTGAACCTTCAGAATTCAGAAATGTGCTTACTCAAAGGGTATGTCAAGAAACTGCAAACTCTAGACTATACCATGACATAGCCTTTTTGAAGCATCTACAAGAGTTAAGGAAAAGAGCCAATTTCCATTACTTTGACTACATCAAGCTTCTTGTGTAAGATGTGTTTCTAGTCACTGTAGTGAGAAGAGAAATTGTGCAAACCAATCCCCATGCCATCATTCTTTCGAATGATAGAGAAGTCTTAGTTCACACTGCCAAGAACCTCTTTCACATCCACATTGAAGCCTTTCAAATTCTATCTAGCTCTGAACTTGGAACAATCATCAAGAAGATAGAAAGGAATAACTCACTAGACAATGATATGCTCAAAGAGATTCTCACCAAGTGCATGAAATCTCAACTGCCTCAAGTAGTTCCTCAGCCTCATTGTATTCTATATGAAAAGGATCAAGACATTGTTGCTTTCAGATTTGGCCAACATCTAAAAGCAAACAACATGTCCACCATAAAGTTTCTGGCTGGAGTTCTACATTCAAGAAATGGAAAATCTGAATCTGAAAAGGAGGCTCTTAACATTCTGGTGAAGTTTATCAACTCTCAATCAGACATCAAGCCTATTGCTCAAGGAGGAAAGTCAAATCAAGACAAGGATGATCATGATAAAAGTGGAAGTATGGGTGGAGATCAAGGGAGATATAAGGGCAGTGATGACAAGAAGAAAAGGGATGATAAAAACAGAAAGAAGGATGATGACAAGGGTGGAGGAAAGGTATATGAAAAGAAGAGTGGAAAACAGCAAGCCATGAACATTATTAATGACACTTCCACCATAACACAAGGCTCAATGTCTAGGGTGGATGTCACTAGTAATGATTCATCAAGATCTACATCTCTGGCGTATGCAACTGTTTTGGCACCTCATGAAGTGAAGGGGATTCAAATCAAGAAACCATGTGTATGTTTCAGAAAGTAAACTGCTAATGGAATACTACTATGGTCTACCAACAAGGGTCATAAGTTTCTGCCTAGCAATCATACAAGGAGGAGTAAAATTAAGCATGCTGCAAGAAGGGTGAAGATATCGAAATCAAAGGCACTGACAATAATTCCAGGATTGAACCTACTACCTCTGGATGAAATCTATGATGAAGACCAACTGTAGTTCATATGGGCTCAAAGAATCTATCATGTTGCCATTGTTGATGATTTTCTTGAAATAAAATATACTGATGGAAGACAGAAGAAATTCAGACAAGAAACATGTCAGCACTGGGCAAGCTATATGACATAGAAAGAATAATTGCAATGTTGGATTCTGAAGACAGAGTGGAAAGGGTATGGAAGCTGGAGTTAATTGACTTTGTCAAAATGAAGAGAGATCACCAGGCAGAAATGAGAAAGAACAGTGAGGAGCTTCTAAAGAAAAGGGAGGAGGAGTTTGCTGCAATGGAAACTAAGGCTGATGAATTGAGAGCTATGGGTCTGTGTAGAGTCAAGTTTAATCCTTACATCATTGAGTACAAGAAATATGGTAGAAATGTAAAGATTAGAATGGACTACATCAGTTCCTATTCTGAGAAACAGCTGAATGAAGTACTTAAGGATTTATCAGGCTCCCCTCTAATTGAAGAACTCACTGCAATGGAAGACATTATTCTTGCCATGGAGGAAAATGCAAAGAAGAAAGCCAAAGAAGTTGAGGAGAAAATGAAAAATGAGAATCTGCAAGCCAAAGCTCAAGAGATGAATCCAAAAGGATATGGCTAGTAGTTTCTCATAACTTGTAAGAACACTTCTGTGAACTTTCTTCAATCAATCTACATACCTGTACTTTTAAAGTTTTGTCTTTATGTATGTTAGGCTTGTTATCAGACATGAAATTGTGACTAAGGGTCTCACTCACAATTTGGGGGAGATTGTTAGTTACAGAGGCATGCCTGTATACATCTAATAACAAGCCTAATTGTTTGTAATGCTTTGCATTACTTACATGACCTCTTAACTGAGGGAACCTCTAGTTGTAGAGTTTCTGTTTGTATTGTACTTGTAGTAGGCATCAAATCCTAGTTGTGTAACTGTACTTATAGAGTCTAGAATAATGCTTGAAAGAAGTTCCAAGGTTCATGCCTCAAGCAAGGAGATAAAGACTGTCAAATAATCACAGTTGGGATTTGAAGAAATGAAGAATTTGCCTAAGTACCAATTCGAGAAGTATATTTGTCTATTCGAGAAGTCCAGCATTCGAGAAGTCAGGGATTCGATATCTCAAGACACTATTCGATATCTCTGAATACACTGTTCGATATCTCATTCGATATCTCAGAGATTCGATATGTCTATGTACTCTATTCGAGAACTCAGGAAGTCAACAAGTCAAAGTAGTGTTCGAGTTCTCAAGGAGTCAACAAGTCAAAGTTCCATTCGATATCTCAAGGACTCAGAAAGCTATTCGATATCTCAAGGATTCGACAAGTCAAGTGTTCTATTCGACAACTCAAGGAATCCTGAAGAAAAGAGCTATTCGAGAAGTAATTCGATATGTCAATATAACAGTGTTCGAGAACTCAGAGTTATCGATCAAGTCAATTCTAGTTCTCGAATCAACTACTTAGTCACTTCTCGAATACATTCTTGGAGACAAAATACTGAAGAAATTGTACAAGTCAGAAACCAGCAACAAGCCAATGCACTTTATGGACCACAATCTGTAACGTGCTCTGGAAAGCCTACAAGGAAACTTGGAGAGATATAGAAGAGACATGGGGCTAAAGAAGTGGATCTGAACAGGCTTTGTAAAGTCAAATCTGTAACCGTTTGGACACTTACTCAAAAAGGATAGACAGACTAGAAAGTAATTTGTTTAGCTACCTTATTTGGTGCAAGTAGGTTGTATCCATGTTCTATAAGGATACAGCCTCACTTCCTTAGTCATTAACTGAGTAACTTTGTGAGTCAAGTTTTTCATACACTACAAGCTGTATCTCTCTGAGAAAAACGAAGCTGAGAATACTATCATTTGTATTCACAGATTGTAGCAACCTTTATCTAATAATACATTAGATTAAAGTGAAATTGTGTCTTGTGTTATTCTTTATCCGTACCTTCTATCTTGCACACACAAACACTCTTGCTACATAGACTCGAACGAGAAAAGTTCAAGAATCCATTCACCCCCCCTTCTGTATTCTTTTACTGTATTCAATACTCAAACATTCATTCCATTAACTAATTAATTTCCTTTTTTAAATTAAACATATTAACTTTTTCTATTTTTCACTAACTAATTAATTTCCCTTTTCGCGGGGATGGAGCGACAGAAGTTTTGAGCATACTGCTTTTTCCAATTTTTTTTCCACCTTTCCCTTTCTGATTCTTCTTTCTTTCTTCCTGATTCGATTTGCTGATTGTTGAATTGAACCGAATCAGTTAACAGCAGCGAGTTAGGTTGTATTGTCGGGTCTTGGGTTATTAGGGTCCGATTGAATCTGATTTGGGAATTTAGAGTTTTGATGTAACGGGTCGGGTTGTAGGTAGTAAAGAAGGTGAATGAGCAGAAAAAAGAAATGCAAGTAGGCAACTATGAATTGGGAAGGACTCTTGAAGAAGGAAATTTCGGAAAAGTTAAATTAGTTAAGTTGAGTAAAAATTGTAATTGATAATAATAGATTAATAATATTAATATTGATTGGGTGCAAGGGTAATTAGGTAAATTCAATAGGTACCGTTCGACTAAACTTTTAATGTTTCGGCTTTTATATAATAGTATAGATAGATAAGTTTTAAACCATGCATATCATTAATTAAATTTTTAATATTAAAATTAAAATAAAATATTGTAAAAAATGATTATACAAAAATGTAATTGAAACATAAAATAAAATTTGTTACATATCAAAAAAAATCCGTGCATCGCACGGGTTATAAGCTAGTATGTTTATAACTCGATGCAATCGATTTTTTTAGGCCTAAATGTGTTTTAAACTTTTTTGACCCTCTAAACAATATTTTATGGACAAATTTAATGAACAAAATAATCTTTCCAAAAAGTTCAGAATCAACGAATTTCGACTAGCGTTAAATTATTTACGAATTTTTTAGTGATTATAATTGAATAAAAATTAAAATCGAACATGTCCATTTAATTCATATGCTTGTAAATGGATAAAGGGAGTAATTATACTAGTTGTTTTTTTTTATTTTTGTGTTTAACTAAATTAAAAAGATCTATTAATAAGAAGTTGAATTTTTTTGGAAAATTTAATTTTTTACCAACTCAGTTATTCATTTGAAAATTTGTAGAGAGTTTAGTGATGAACTAGGTTCAGAAATTCAAGTCCTGACGTGATTGCTGGCACGCTGATGTGATATAAACTTAATGGTTATTCGTTACTGTAATAGTCAATGTATTTTAACGAACGTGCAAGTTTTTTGAAATTCAGTGATATGATTGTATAATTAATTGTAGTTTTATGATGCAATTGCAAACTTTTTTGAGATGGACGATTCAAAAAGAAAGTTTTTATAGAATATAATGACAAATTAGCCATTTAATCCCTTATAAGATATACAAACAAGGGTCGAGGTCACTGATAATCGTTTGACAGGGATCGGTTATTTAACAATCGGTTCCACAGCCGTTGGAACGATCCAACGGTTGAGATTAAATTTTTTTTTTTAACTGTCCGCTCCGCGGAAAATTTCCGCGGACATGTATATTATAAATAATTTAAAATTAAATAATTAGAGTGAAAACCAAAACTTAAGGTATTATAAATAATTTAAAATTAAATAAAATAATCCATCTTTTTCGGGTTTATTGGTTTTATAATGAAAAGTATAAGGTTCCCACTTCCCGCAGGAGTACGCAAGCACACTTTAAACGTTTCTGGTAACTTTTCGATCTCCCGGTAATACTGAAATAATAATTATAATGCTCAAAATAATGTTTTATAATTTCTTAAATAAATAAAATAAATTTAATATATATTTATAATTAATTAATGACTAATTAATATGTCATTAAGAGCTATTTAATGCAAGAAAACAATTTTAATAAAAAAAAATCAAAAAACCGAAAATTTAAGAAAAATACTTTAAACGTTTCTGGTAACTTTCCGATCTCCCGGCATTATAATATACTAGCTTAGGGCCCGTGCAAAGCACGGGTTACTTTTAAATACTTTTAAAATTATGTGATTAAATAAAATAGAGTATAATATTTTATTATGGAATTTAACTTTGTAATATTAATTAATAAAATTAATAATAATAATAATAGTTATTTAATAAATGATATGTATTGATTAGAACTAATAATATAAAATCTTAATGTAAATTTGTTGTTAACGGGTAATGGTGTAAATATAAAATACTACTTAACTTTGTAATATTAATTAATAAAATTAATAATAATAATAATAGTTATTTAATAAATGATATGTATTGATTAGAACTAATAATATAAAATCTTAATGTAAATTTGTTGTTAACGGGTAATGGTGTAAATATAAAATACTACTCTGTATTTAGGATTAAAGACAATAACGGAATTTATTTGATTTGTTTTATATTATAAATAATTTAAAATTAAATAATTAGAGTGAAAACCAAAACTTAAGAGAAAACTAAAACTTTCAATGTTTCGGCTTTAATATAATAGTACTAGCTTAAAACCCGTGCGATGCACGGAATTTTTTTAATATTATATTAAATTTTTATTAATTTTTTTTTAAATACGAATTTTGGAGACTTAAATATTTAAATGAGATGATGATCATAATTATATAAATGTTATTCGTGATATTTCTAGAAATGGAATGATTTTAGTTAAAAAAAATGTAGAAAATGTGATAGGTTTTTAGTTGAAAAGGTAATAAGTTATTTATTATTAATTATAAAGTTATTATTTTGTTTTGTTAAATAAAAATGTCCGTGATATAATTGGAAAAAGAGAGGATTTAGTTAGAGAAAATTAAAAAGGTAATATGTTTTAGGTGAAAAGGGTAATTGATTAATTTATAGTAATTATAATTTCATTATGTTATTTTACAAAAAATATTTTTAGAAAATGAGAAATTAATGTTGCCCGTGATATTTGTAAAGAGGAATTTTAGTTAGATAATATAGGAAAAAAATGATACGTTTTAGCTAAAAAGAATAATCGGTTAATATTAGTATTATAATATTTTTATTTAATTTTATTAAATAAAACCGTTCGTGATATAATTGGAAAAATGGAGATTTTAGTTTTAAAAAATAGAAAAAGATAACGTGAAAATTAAAAGGTGACATACTTTAGGTGAAAAAGGTAATTCATTAGTTTATAGTAATTATAATTTAATTGTTATTTTAATAAATAAAATTGTTGGTAGTAGTTTTAGAAAATGAGAAATTAACATTACCTATGATATTTCTAAAAAAAATGAATTTAATTAGAAAAAATAAAAAAGATGATACGTTTTTAGCTGAAAAGGTAATCGGTTAATTAATAACATTATAATATTATGATTTTATTTTATTAAATACCCCGTGATATAATTTGAAAAAGAGAGGTTTTAGTTAGAGAAAATTAAAAAAGGTAACTTGTTTTGGCTGAAAAAGGTAACCCGTGATATAATTGGGGAAAAAAATATTTCATAGAAAAGAAAAAAGATAAAAAATTAATTTATTAGTTAACATTAAATATAATTTGTTTTTTAATTAGATAAAATATAAAAGATATTATATTTTACCTGAAAAAGGAAACCTGCTTAATTATATAAAAAAAAGGTAACATGTTTAACCTGAAAAAGGAGATTGATTAGTAAAGTAAAATTTTTAGTTAAATAAAATATAAAAGAAGATTTTTAAAAGGTAACCCGTGATATAACTGAAAAAAGAGATATTTTAGTTAGAAAAAAAGAGAAAAGATAATATGAATGAAAAAATTATTTAATTAGCTAATAGTAATTATAATATGTTTTTATATTGTGTTTAACTTGAAAAGGAAAATTAATTAGTTAGTAAAAAATAGAAAAGGTAATATATTTAATTTGAAAAAGGAAATTAATTAGTTAGTAGGATGGATTTTATATGTAATTAAGTAAGGGTAAATAAGTAAATTCAATAGGTACCAACCAACCAAACTTTTAATGTTTCGGCTTTAATATAATACAACTAGCTTATAACCCGTGCAATGCACGAGTTTCTTTTAATATGTTATTTAAATTTTATTTTATGCTATAATTATATTTTTATATAATCATTATTTTGTAAAAATTATTTTAATATTATTTTAATATAAATTTAGTTAATCATGATTTAAAATTTACAGTATTATAGGATTTTAAGTTAAATATGTCGTTGACGGGATTCGAAACTTGTATTTTTAGTAAAATACTTTAATCATAAAATATATCTTATAATTACATCTAACGGTTCTTATTAATTACTAAAAATCTAACAGTAAAATGGTTTAATATTTTTCGGTATACATTAATGATTGCAAATTATTGGTTTAAAATTTATATTATAATTTTTTTTTTTTTTGATAAACGAGAGATATATTAAGAGAGGCAAAGCCTTGAGACAGGATACAATAGGATGGTGTTCAACTGAAGGACCAAATTCAACTTAGACACCAACGACCTAAAATAGTTAAAGCAGATACCAACCGCTGGTAGCCCTAACCCTGCTGCACAATCACTAATTATATTATTTTACTATTTATTTTAATAGTTAGGATGACCGTGCTGAAGATCGAACGGACAAACTTTAAATGCCCGTGTGATGCACATGTTTCTTTTATTATATTATATAAATTTTATTTAATATTACAATTATGTTTTTATATAATCATTATTTTTAATATTTTTTAATTTTAATTTAATATAATTTAATATTATCATGTTTACAGATTATACTAATGTTTCCTTATTATAAACAATGTATACGGATTTTTAATATATTTTATTAAATAGTGATATAATTGGGAAAAAAATATTTTAGTTAGAGAAAAGAGAAAAGATAAAAAATTAATTTATTAGTTAACAGTAATTATAATTTGTTTTTTAATTAGGAAATATAAAAGATATTATATTTTATTTGAAAAAGGAAACTGTTTAGTTATTAAAAAAAAAGGTAACATGTTTAACCTGAAAAAGTAGATTGTTTAGTAAAGTAAAAATTTTAGTTAAATAAAATATAAAAGAAGATTTTTAAAAGGTAACCCGTGATATAATTGGAAAAAGAGATATTTTAGTTAGAGAAAAGATAATTTGAATGAAAAAATTAATTAATTAGTTAATAGTAATTATAATATGCTTTTTAGTTAGATAAAATATAAAATATATTATATTTTATCTAAAAAAGGAAACTGCTTAGTTATTAAAAAGAAAAGAAAAGGTAAGATGTTTAACCTGAAAAAGGAAATTGATTAGTAAAGTAAAAAATTTAGTTAGATAAAATATATAAAAAAAATTATCTATAATTAAATAAGGCTAAATTAGTAAAATCAATAGGTACCAACCAACCAAACTTTTAATGTTTCGGCTTTTATATAATAGTACTAGCTTATAACCCGTGCAATGCACGGGTTTCTTTTAATATGTTATATAAATTTTATTTTATGCTATAATTATATTTTTATATAATCATTATTTTGTAAAAATTATTTTAATATTATTTAATATAATTTAATATAAGATTTAGTTAATCATGATTTAAAATTTACAATATTATAGAATTTTAAGTTAAATATGTCGTTGACGGGATTCGAAACTTGAATTTTTAGTAAAATACTTTAATCAAAAAATATATCTTATAATTACATCTAATGGTTCTTATTAATTACTAAAAATCTAACAGAAAAATGGTTTAATATTTTTCGGTGTACATTAATGATTGCAAAATTATGTGGTTTAAAATTTATATTATTAATTTTTTTAAAAAAATATGTCTGACAGAATTCGAACCTTGAAATTTTAGTAAATTAATTTAAACATATAATATATCTAATCATTAGATCGAATGGTTTTGATTTTTTACTAAAAATATAACGGTCATTATTCGTTGTATATATATATGTCTATTATCTTTTGTTAGTGCATAGTGATTAGACGCTATAGTGTTATTTTTTTGGGTATATATTAATTATTGTAAGATTATATTTTAAAATAAAAGTTAACGTGTTTTATTTAGAAAGAAATATTATTGATTGGAAGATACGATATCTTAAGTGTTTATAAAAGGTAATATCATCAATCAATTAAAAGTAAAACTCTTTTAATTAAAAAAAGGCAATCGACTAATTATCACTAATTATATTATTTTACTATTTATTTTAATAATTAGGATGACCGTGCTGAAGATCGAACGGACAAACTTTCAATGCCCGTGTGATGCACAGGTTTCTTTCATTATATTATATAAATTTTATTTAATATTATAATTACGTTTTTATATAATCATTATTTTTAATATTTTTTTAATTTTAATTTAATATAATTTAATATTCTCATGTTTACGGATTATACTAACGTTTCCTTATTATAAACAATGTATACGAATTTTTAATATATTTTATTAAATAGTGATATAATTGGGGAAAAAAATATTTTAGTTAGAGAAAAAAAAAGATAAAAAATTAATTTATTAGTTAACAGTAATTATAATTTGTTTTTTAATTAGAAAAATTGTAAAAGATATTATATTTTACTTGAAAAAGGAAACTTTTTAGTTATTAAAAAAAAAGGTAACATGTTTAACCTGAAAAAGTAGATTAATTAGTAAAGTAAAAAATTTAGTTAAATAAAATATAAAAGAAGATTTTTAAAAGGTAACCCGTGATATAATTGGAAAAAGAGATATTTTAGTTAGAGAAAAGAGAAAAGATAATTTGAATGAAAAAATTAATTAATTAGTTAATAGTAATTATAATATGATTTTTAGTTTAGATAAAATATAAAAGATATTTTATTTTACTTGAAAAAGGAAACTGTTTAGTTATTAAAAAGGAAAGAAGAGGTAACATGTTTAACCTGAAAAAGGAAATTGATTAGTAAAGCAAAAATTTTAGTTAGATAAAATATTTTATATTTTATCTATAATTAAGTAAGGGTAAATAAGTAAAATCAACAGGTACCAAAACCAACCAACCAACCAAACTTTTAATGTTTCGGCTTTAATATAATAGAACTAGCTTATAACCCGTGCGATGCACGGATTTCTTTTGATATACAATAAATTTTATTTTATGTTACCATTACATTTTTAAATAATAATAATTAATATTTTATTTTAATTTTAACTTAAATTATTTAATAAAAAATTAATTAATGATATGCATAGTTTAAAACTTATATTATAAAATTTTAAAATAAATATGTAGTTGATGGAATTCAAACCTTGAAATTTTAGTAAATTAATTTAATCATATAATATATCTAATCATTATATCTAACGATTCTGATTTTTTACTAAAAATCTAACGGTCATTATTCGTAGTATACGGATTTCTATTATATTTTGTTAGTGATTAGAAGATATAGTGTAATATTTTTGGGTATATATTAATTATTGCAAGATTATGTTTTAAATTAAAAGTCAAAGTATTTAAATTAGGAGAAAATATTACTGATTGGAAGATATAAATTTATAAAATTATAATAAAATTTTATTATGTTATAAATAAAATTTATTGATATGGTTTTTATTTTATTATTTTATAAATTTTATTCAATATTACAATTATGTAATCATTATTTTTAATGAATTTTTAATTTTAATTCAATATAATTTAATATACTCATGTTTACGAATTATACTACTGTTTCCTTGTTATAAATAACGTATAGGGATTTTTAATATATTTTATTAAATAATTGAAAAATATGGTGTGATAATATTAGTTTTAAATCAAAAAGGTAATGTGTTTTAATACGAAAGGAAATATTAATGATTGAAAGATATGATACGATTGATGTTTTCAGTTGTTTATAAAAGGTAATATCTTCAATTAAAGTAAATGCGAAAAAGGCAATCGACTAATTAACATTAATTATTTTATGTTATTATTTATTTTAGCTGTTTTAATAGTATAAATATCGAATATATTTTTCTTTTTAATGAAGAATTATACTAATGTTTCCTTATAAAACAAAAAGGTAACGTGTTTTAATTCGAAAGAAAATATTAATGATTGGAAGATATGATACGATTAATTTTTTAGGTGTTTATAAAATGTAATATCTTCAACTAAAAGTAAATGTGAAAAAAGGCATTCGACTAATTAGTAATTACCATTAATTATTTTATGTTATAATTTATTTTACTATTTTAATAGTATAGATATTAAATATATTTTTTTTAATGAATGGTAAATAAGTAAATTCACTAAGAACCAAAAAACAGGTACCAAAACTTTTAATGTTTTGGCTTTTATATAATAGTAAGCTTAAAACCCGTGCGATGCACGGATTTCTTTTAATATTATATGATATGCTTTATTAATTCGATTTACTTTTTTTAAAATATGAATTTTGGAGGTTTAGATTTTAAAATGAGATGATTTGATAATAATTATATAAATGTTAATTAGCAAAAAAAAAATTATAAATGTTATCCGTTATATTTCTATGAAAAGAGGGATTTTAGTTAAAAAATATTGAAAAGATAATACATCTTAGTTCAAAAAGGTAATCGGTTAATTATAAGTACTTATAAAATTATAATTTTATTTTATTAAATAGAATGCTGTGATTTAACTGAAAAAAGTGAGGTGTTAGTTATAGAAAATTAAAAAGGAAACATGTTTTAGGTGAAAAAGGTAATTGATTAGTTTATAGTAATTATAATTCAATTATGTTATTTTTCTAAATAAAATTGCTCATAAAGTTTTAAGAAAAGGAAAAATTAGTGTTGCCCGTGAGGCCGTGATATTTTAAAGAATAGAGATATTTTAGTTAGAAAATATAGAAAAGATGATAAATTTTAGCTTAAACTTAATCGGTTAATTATTAACATTATAATATTGTTATTTTATTTTATTAAATAGAACCGTCCGTGATATAATTGAAAAAAGATTGATTTTATTTAGGGAAAATAGAAAATGTAATGTGAAAATTAAAAAGATGACATGTTTTAGGTGAAAAAGGTAATTGATTAGTTTATAATAATTATAATTTAATTTATGTTATTTCACTAAATTAAATTGTTCGTAATGTCTTTAGATTGTGAGAAATTAATGTTGCCCATGATATTTCTAGAAAAAAGGAATTTGAATTATAAAATATGGAAAATATGATACGTTTTAGGTGAAAAAGGTATTTAAAAAGGTAATCGTTTAATTATAAGTACTTATAAAATTATAATTTAGAATGCCGTGATTTAACTGAAAAAAGTGAGGTGTTAGTTAGAGAAAATTAAAAAGGAAACATGTTTTAGGTGGAAAAGGTAATTAATTAGTTTATAGTAATTATAATTTAATTTATGTTATTTCACTAAATTAAATTGTTCGTAGTGTTTTTAGATATTGAGAAATTAATGTTACCCGTGATATTTCTAGAAAAAAGGAATTTGAATTATAAAATAGGGAAAAGATGATATGTTTTAGTTGAAAAGGGTAATTGATAATTATTAGTATTATAATATTATTATTTATTAAATAGAACCCCGTGATATATTTGTAAAAAAAAAAATATTTTAGTTAAAGAGATATTTTAGTTATAGAATAGAGAAAAAGTAACATGTTTTGGCTAAAAAAGGTAATTGATTGGTTAATAGTAATTATAATATAATTATGTTATTTTCAAAATTGCTTGTAGTGTTTATAAGAAAGGAGAAATTTTAGTTAGATAAAATAATAAAGATATTGTGCTTTACCTGAAAAGGGAAATTAATTAGTTAGTGACAAATAGAAAAGGTAATATGTTTAATATGAAAAAGGAAATTATGTATTTAGTTAATAGTTAAGTAAGGGTAATTAGGTAAATTCAATAGGTACCAACCAACCAACCAAACTTTTAATGTTTCGGCTTTAATATAATAGAATAGATAGATAGATATAGATATAAATACAAAGAAATCATGATTTTATTACAAAAAATAGTAACTACTTAAAAATTGTGGATAAATAGAAAAAAAAAATATATAAAAGCGAAGTTGGGCGCATCTGGGAGTATATAAAATGCAAGCATAGCTGGTTTAAGAGCGGCAGGGAGAAGCAAAATTGAGAAAACAATCTAGGGCTTGAAAAATCGAGCCCTTCGTTGAATACGTTCACACATGTCAATTTACAATTCACACTTCAAATGACTCCTCCCAATACAATTGACCTTCGTATCCCTTCTGAATCTATGCCGCCGGCAATGTCGCCGTCCGATTCTTCCTCCGGTGACGGATCAGAATCTCCCGACACTCCTCCCGATGTACTGTTCGTTCCTCTATTCGCTTTTAGTTGTCGCATTAGATTTGTTATTATTTGTTTTAATTCAACGTTTTTTTTAGTTAGATGTGTGAGTATTTGTTGTTGAATCTAAGGTTATGTTGTTTCTGTTTGTGTTTTGTGTGTGTGTTGCGGCATTGCGAGGTACGGAGTTTTTTTATTTGTTTCGATGAATCGTATTAGAGAGTGTAGTATAAAGTTCCATACTTTGTTGTATAAGGTCGGTAAAACCTTAGTAAAACTGTACTAAACAGCAGTAAAAGTGTGGTGAACACCTTATTTGTTGAACTTTTAAATTATTTGAATGTCCGAGTATATGTTGAGTTTTCGTGTATTTGTGAATTTTGGCCTATTTAGTTATTCTGTGTGTTGTGTTGTGTGTGTGTGTGAGAGAGAGAGAGAGAGAGAGAGAGATAGATTGATGCTGCATTGTTGTTAAGGAATGATTTTTATGTGTTTAGATGAGTTATATGCAAAACGTTTTTGTGTAAGCTCCGTAAAACCGCATTAAAATAGCTTATTTGAAACACAATTGAATAATTAGATTGTACGTTTGTATATAAGCCTGTTTGTATGTATAGTGTTTGTAATGTGTTTATGTATTTATAAATCTAAGCCTATATTGTTTTTTATTTTTCTTGTGTGTACGTGTGTGATGCCACATTGTGATGGAAGGATTAATTTTTTATGCGTTTGATTCGATTCTATGAGCAATTATTATCTAAGGTGTGAGAATGTGGCTCACTGTATGGAACTCGGGTAATAGCTTACTTTGCTTTGTTTTAAGTGCAAATAGATATTATTGATGATAAATTGGTGTGAAAAGTGTATGATGACTATTGCTATAGGCTAGCTATGGCCCCCTGACAAGTATTTCTCTTTAGGGGAATGTTTGGTATTTAGTTAGACAGGTAGTTACTTTATCATTATCCTTATCATGGTTTTTTACTTTGTGAGAAATTTCAAAAAGATGGTAAAATTATATAAAATAGCAAATTCATTGACCAATATAGAATACCTGAAGTAATGTTGCATAGTTCTTTATTTAGGTATAGAAATTGGTACTGATTTGGTCAGACATAAACGCTTCATTATGCATTCTTTGCCAAGAATGTATTTTATTCTTGTTGGCATGTTCTTATATATATATATATATTATAATATTCTGATTTGCTAAATCATCAATATTTAAGCCTCTTGTATTATGAAAATTTTACATTTTCTACAGAATCGGGGACCGCAAGAAAGAGGTTTGGCACCTTCAAAAATTTCTTTAGTTATCAATTCTGTGAAGAAGCAACTTTTTGCTGAGAGATGTGTCCTTATAAAGGTACTAACTTATCTTTATTAGTCTAAACATTGGTTAACCTTTATTAGTTATTAAGTTATGTCTATGGTTTTGTTTTTTTATGGTAAAGGTGAATTACAGAAATAATGACATGCCTACACTGAGGCTCAATCCATCAACCTTCTGTAACTAAAACAAGAGGGGCATTTACTAGGCTACAAATGCCAAGAATATTCTTGTATTGTTTGGCCTGATTGATTTTGCTGTTTTTCTTATAGAGGAGAATGGAAGAAAATAAACAGAAGATGGCTGATCTAACCAACAATTTTTTAAGGTCTGCTCAAGAAAGAAGTTCCCTGAGGGGTAATGACAGTAATGCCAGCGTTGATCTATTATCAAAGAGGCAGAAATATGCAGTTGATATGCACAACGGTATAGAGAAAAATAACGGGGATAATGACAGCAATACTTCGCAAGAAGATGGATATGGATCTGTAATTCTCTTAGGGTCTAGTATAGCAGTGAAGAATGCCGTTCGTCCCATCAAACTTACTGATGTTAAGAAATTACCAACATACACCACTTGGGTTTTCTTAGACAGGTAAATTTTTCCATTTGTAAATATTGATCTTGATACTTTTTTGCGGCTCACTGTATGTAAAGATTACTTTAACAGGGTTATCTTAGTAATGATTAATACTCATCTGAACATTCACAAATTGCGATTAATTTTGATTTTCTTTAATCATTCTGAAAATGTATACCTTGATTACTCTCTCCTTGTATTTATTACGTTTCTGGATATTTTATAGGTGATAACTCAGTTTATTTTAATCTTAACTTTCTGCATTTCAATCACTTTCAGGCTAGAATTTCTGATATCAATCGGTGTCAACTGTCAAATTATGCTCATATCGTCGTTCATTATCCTATACTTATTACATCATCCTGCTTGTCTTCATTTACTTTCTATATTAACCTTGCCGAAAATGATAATTAAAAAGAACACTCTCTCCATCCGTGTATGACAACTTCTAAGGAACTAGTGTCAAGGGGGTGGGTTGAACTTGCGTTTAGAATTTATTGCTGTAGTTTTACTACTGAAGCAAGCATAGAGTGTTTTTTCTTCTTAAAATGTAGAATTGATTTTAGAGGATTGTTTTCATCCTAAAATCTTCCCACTTAGCATTACAAGTATTCTTTCAAGTAGTTATTTTGGTCTTCAGTTACCTTCTATATTAACCTTGCCGAAAATGATAATTAAAAAGAACTACTCTCTCCATCCTTGTTATGACAACTTCTAAGGAACTAGTGTCAAGGGGGGGGGGGGTCAAACTTGCATTTAGAATTCATGGATGTAGTTTTACTACTCAAGCATCGAGAGTTTTGGCTTCTAAAAATATAGTAAAATTGATTTCGGAGGATCATTTTCATCCTAAAATCTTCGCACTTAGCGTTACCAGCATAGTTACATAGTACACGGTTCGATTCGAGACGTGGTACGGAAACGGAGACGTAGAACATTACTTTGAACATATGGGTATGATGGAACGTAGGGGTGCGTAGTGGTCATGAAACCCATGAACAATATATCTTTTTTATTTTATTATATAGTAGGATCCAAATATTAAGGGTAAAATAAGTTCTAATACTATATTTATAAGAAATATAAGCTTCAAAATGTTCATGCTTATAAATAACCAGAATAACGCTTTAAACATAATTCCCAATCCAATATGCATTTTTAGTTATCACAGTTAGCACCATAGAGTATAGGATGAAGGAACAAAATTTAATGTTTACAATACTGTCATTGTCTCATTGCTACATGCGAAACAGTTATACACCATTATATTATTGTATTACTTAAACTATTTAGTTTAACGAGTGACATGCATATAGCTGTATAGCTGTATATACAAATAGGTGTATATCTATATATCTGCATCAACAACCCTATTTTACCCGATGCCCCCTTTCTTCTTCTTCTTCTTCTTCCTGAGACGTGAACACCGGCGATCTGAGATGCATTTGTTCCGGGATCGGGAGCGAACGATCTTGTTCAAAAAACGTGGCCACGTTTACCATGATTACAAGTATTCTTTCAAGTAGTTATTTGGTAGTTTCTGTTTTTTAGAATCTCAATTCAAATTGCAGTCTCACTATTTCACTCTTCGTGTTATTATATTGTCTCCATATAATTATTTTATGGCAAATGCTAACCATAGCCCTAAGGGCTATGGTTAAACATTAAATATTCTCATATTTTCAACATCTGTTCACAGTTATTTAATTGATTTTTGGTTTTTCAATGCTCCTTTACAACATTAATTTAATTTCCCAAGTAATAATAGTGGACCCCCTGCATTCACATTAATTTCCACTAATAAAAATATCCCAAATTGCTAAATAATTATTTTGAGATTCGTGCAATATTGATGTATTAAGTGCAAAATTGACATATTAAATGCATTTATCCACTTACATTAATTCTTAATCATAGCTATGTTTAGCATTACCCTTATTTTATTTGCCTTGTCTGCTGAATTTATGGAGGTGTCGCTGATGCTATTATTAAATAATGCAGAAACCAGAGAATGACAGAAGATCAATCTGTTTTCGGTAGAAGAAGAATTTATTATGATCAAAGTGGGGGTGAAGCTCTAATTGCTAGTGACAGTGATGAAGAAGTGGTTGATGAATTTGAGGAAAAGAAGGAATTTAAGGATTCTGAAGATTACATACTACGGTAATTATTTGTAAATTTGGTTATCTTTACTCTAATGTGCATGCTTAGTTATCCAGATTAGATTATCTAGATTCATTTAACAAGTCTGCTTGCACATTTACCTGAAAGCCAGAATATTAGCTTTACTGTGCAAATTGGCCGTTCCATGCAAATGCAAGTAGTAAACTGTCTTTTAAATGGAGAAAAATCTGGCCAATATTTTCTTTATGGCTTCTCAAGGTTTCTGTAGTCTCTTTAACTCTATCTAACCCTGTCATAATATCTTGTCAGCGGTGGAGCGAGAAAGTCATCTCAGTGTGAGCCAAAATGCTCCTTCATTTTGTAAAAGAAACATGTTAATCAACATGTACAATCAGAAATGTTAAAAGAAATTATTAATGGAAGTACCTTTTATTACAATACCCGAACGTTATTAATAGGCTTGGAATTTCCTGGCAAAAAAAAAAAAAGGCTTGGAATTGGATCTCATAACTTACCTTTAAAAAATATTTTAAATTTATTTATGTGAGTTATAACTTACATGCAGATCAACTTTTAGGTAAGTAATTATGGGACTCCTTTCCTGAGGTCACCCTCAGGTAAGTTACCTGAGATTATAATGAATTCCGATATAATACAGTAGGGTGTTATTGTAATTACAGGAGATTGCATATATTTACAAAATTGTCATTTTTATTTTACATTGTAAAACTCTCACCTCAAATAATTCCCTGAGGTCAACCTTAGGGCATTTTCTCTCGATAATAATATATTTTAAATTGACAAACTATAACTTACAAATTTTAATCAGTAACAAAATATTATTATAAATTGTAAGCAATTACAAACTTATAATGAGTTATTGAAAATTTACAAATTCCAGATCAGTTTTTTTTACTTTCAATTTCAGATGTCTTCCCTTTTACCCGGAAACACAACGAAAGAAAAGATTAAGCAGTATAGTCATTGTTCGATTGATTACTCTATGTAGAGCTATGGATATAAATTAGAACTTGATGAGAAAAATTTATAACCAATTTACGTACATAGACAAATGAAGTGCAGAACAGATATTGTAAATGCAAATGAGTAGACGTCAACATATCTCTTTGGAGGACATAATATTGTATTGAATCAATTTAGAAATCTAGGGTATTGTTAGGGTTCCAGATTTTCTAATATTTGAATGTTTTTGTGGTTTTCTGATGTATAGAACTAGAAATGTAATCTAACAGAGAAATAGAGCTAATATTTATAGTGATTAACAGTTATAGATGAAGAACAGATAGAGATTTAGAGAGAAATAGAAAAAGCTTGTAGAAGAAGACATGTTTTCACAGAGTTTGTTATAGAGAGAGAAAGTGCAGAAAGTTTAGAGAGAGAGAGAGAGACAGATTTGGTGGAATGAGAATTCCTTTTCATAATATGCATAATCCCAAATTACAACTGATAGTCCACTTCTATACTACTTGTCTCACAGCAACAGTAAAAATACTAAAATACCCTTACTAACATCGCGCCTTCCCTGGTCACCATGGATATATTAAAAACACACACACACACACACACACACACTCATAAAAAAAAAGCTTGAGAAAAGGCAATTTAAATAGGAGACCAATAGCTGACTACCACTCACTATGCCCATTGGGCCGGTATAAGATGCAAGTATTACTCAGTATTCACAAGTAACAGGGCTTTAGCATATTGTTCATGTTCCCATTAATATCCCTATATTAATAATTAATAAGAGGAAACTGTGAGCTGATATTTTTTGAGGAATATTTAGTTTACTTAATTACTTAATTGAACATCTGCATCTCAAGCTTTTTTTTTTGTAGTATCAAAGTATACTGTTCTAGTGATGTGGTAATGCTTCCTCCCACTTCAACTTAGAAAACAATAGAGTTATTCTATCGCTCTATTGTCCTATGTCTCACCCTAAGTTCATTCTCTTCTACTTATAGGCTGATAGGATGTTTTATTCTTAATTGCATTTGTCACTCCGAATCATATTTGTTCCAGTTTTTATATTTTAAGACTTCTTGTCTTCTTTTCTATCTAAATAGCACTTACCTATTCTATAATAGAAGCTTGCTTTGGTGATTTCTTGGTTTAAAAGTTGTGTTACTGTAAACCTTACCTGGAAAAGATACCATTAAGAATGTAAGTTGTTAATTAATATTACTACTGAAAATAGAAGCAAATTTATATTAACCAGGCTCGGTTACATATGTGTACAATGACAGGGGCTTAATGTGAAATGAACAGTGGTAGGTGTTCAGTTACAGTTGGATTATTCTAAAAATGGACTACAAATTCCAATTGATCAGGGATTCTGTTACAGATGTTGAGGGTGGGTCAATTTTCAAAGTTATCAGTGTATCAGGGAGGCTTTAAATATTTTGAAATAGAATTGGTGTAGGCTATCTTATATATGCTCACACTTTTAGGTAACTTTCTTTTTCTATGCGTTAATGAAACAATATATAGTCACTTAATTATTTTCTATTCGTTAAGGCTTATTCTAATTGCGTTTTTATTTATTGCATATCGGTCCTAATCTTCCGCTGTACTTATATTTGTCACTTAGTAATTAGTCACTACTTCTGGTGCAGAAACTATCTGACAGTATGTAATCGTTTTTGGGTTTACTTGTAGATGTCACGAGTGAATTGTCTCTGTTATCTAATAGTCCATCTCTTTGTTATTGTACTGCCTAGATGAATTGTATGCTCTCCATAGTAGTTAGATCTGCACACACATTGAAATGGTATTCATTTTGCAAAGAAAGTAACAAATACTTTTTATATAGGGAGTATAAATAATTATGTTCCGTTTCTGTACGTGCACGTAAGTATCCTTATAATCTTTATATTTGTATTGGCTAGTGAGACTATTAGCGAAGTTGGCTTATCTGATGCTGTTGTGGATTCACTTGCACAGTGTTTCTCTAAGAAACCTTCTGAAGTCAAGGTAAACATTCATTTGGAATGTGGTTGTTCAGGAGGTTATGCTTGATTTTCGGTAGTTCGTTATCTGATAAAACTGGTCATAGTGTAAGCTTTGGTCCAGCTGTTTCCCATTTGTTTCCTGCTGCTTTACAGAGATATGATCTACGATCAAACATCTTATACAGGCAAGATATGAAGCTCTTACCAAAACGGAAAATGTAACTGCTAGTGTGGGCTCACATATTTCACTCAGTGAAGAGAATCCAAGTTCACATCTTGATAAAGATCTTGACGCAGCTCTGGATTCCTTTGACAATCTATTTTGCCGTCGATGTCTTGTAAGCACTTGTTAGCCGCTACCATTGTTTAAATTGTTTTTAGCTGTAGTCTTGCTTGACTAACAATTTACTGCTTTTTACTTGTCAGGTGTTTGATTGTAGATTACATGGGTGTTCACAGGATCTTATATTTCCTGTACGTATTTAAAAAAATATTGTTATGAAGAAATTTGGTGTTGGAAGTGTTTAGGGAACTTACCTTGATTTCTACTGTAATTAGGCTGAGAAACAACTTCCATGGACTTGTCCAGATACGGAAAGCAAGCCATGCGGTTCTCGCTGTTATCGCGTGGTAAATAATTTACTTTGAGAGACATTAGGCATCATATATAACTACTCAGGGCTGCCTCCATCCTAGATACAGAACAAGCACCTAATCAATAATTTTCCATTCTCAGCATGTGATAGCTGTTTTTGTTCTCCAATACTAGTGTATATGTTTTCATTACTTAATCAGGTACCACTCTTTTTAATTAATTTAAACTTGGTAAGAAAATTCCATCACTCATGTTAGGTCTTAGAGTCAGAAGGTAAAGCTAACTCTCCTGTGAGGGCCAATGGTAAAGATGCAGTTATCCCTTGTTCTGATAGTGCTGGCTTTCTACTAACAAGAGGGGTATCTGCTGGTTTATCTTTGAGGAGAAGATCAAAACCTGGTACAAGTGAAAGTGCTACATCAAATGGAATAAATGTATCAGAAAGCAGTGACTCAGAAAGTAAACGTCTACGGGACGTCACTGCTACTCACCCCTCATCTTCAACATCAAAAAGTAAGCTTGTTGAGAAGCGTGAGGTTCATAAGAGGAATAGCAGCAGACTTGCTGAGCACGTTATTAACATGAGGAAGAGGCAGAAAAAAATGGCGACAACTTCAGATTCTGATTCTCTTGCTAGTGGGAGTCCTGGTTCAGGAGATGCAAATACTCAGTCCAACTTGCGTAAAGAGAACGAAGATGCTAGTTCTTGTTCACAGAAAGTGATATCTTCAAATACTAGACGATCCACAAGGAATGGTTCCCCGGCCTTTAATGGTGATAAGTTATGTCAGCGTAAAGTAAATGACACTCTTTGTACTGGAATGGTTAGTGGTCAACAACCTGTGTCTAGCGGTGATGACGTCTTGAAGAAAGGGGAATTCGTGGATGAGAGCATTTGTAAAGAAGTCATTGATGTTAAATCTTGGAAAACTATAGAGAAGGCCCTTTTTGCGAAAGGTGTGGAGATATTTGGCAGAAACAGGTTGGTTAATACCGTTTTGGGTTTCTTCAATTGGGCAGTGTTAAATGTCTATTCATCTAATTGCTGTATAAAATACATGCTTATGACGTTATTGTTTTTAAAGAGCTTGCTTGGTCATAGCTGATTCTTATTTTAGATTGTTTCTAGATTGAAACAAACACACACACAATTCGAAATTATAGCACTTGTGGAAAAATATATATGTCCTTGTAGATTTTCAAAATTTCTCTTTGTTGTATTGTATGGGGTGGCACCCTATGGTGCTTTTTCTTGATATTATACTACTATCAATACCAATATCATTTACTTATTTGCTTTTACAATTATGATCCCCAGAGTTTTTCTATTAACTTTGTCTTTATCATCGTTTCTAGTTAAAATATTCTAAGCTACTGTGTTGCATCTTTGCACCTAAATTAAGAAGGCAATTTTGTGACCAAAAGTAATAATCCGAGGCTATTATACTTCAGTAGGTTAGAATTTAGATGAATAAGTGATTAACAGAATATCGGTGTGACAAATACAAAATAATCTGTGCAAGCATCTTTTTTTGATCTCTTTCTCATCAAATACTAAAAAACACCCCAGAATTATATTTTTATTTGCCAAATTTTGTTAACTGTGGCTAACATTTGCTACTTCCATAGACATCTATTTACTAATGAGGCTCCCTAATGCAGCTGTTTAATAGCAAGGAATGTTATGAATGGATTAAAGACATGTTCGGAGGTGTTTCAGTTTATGAATCACTCTGAAAACAAGCTATCCGGGGAAGGCAGTGGTTTAAATCCTTTGGCTGAGGGCTCTTCTAAGGGCGATGGTAGTGAAAATATGGTGAGTACGGGGTACACTGCTTGTGCTCTGTGTGTTCTTTATTTTTTCTTCTCATATCAGCTTCTTATTAACTACTTTTAAACAAATAATTATGTTTAGGGTACTCGTATAAGAAGAAGATCAAAATTCTTACATAGAAGAGGTAAAGTTCGGCGCCTGAAGTATACATGGAAATCTTCTGGTAGCCATTCATATAGGAAAAGGATTTCGGATGCGAAGGATCAACCTTGTCGTCAATACAACCCATGTGGGTGTCAGTCTGCTTGCGGAAAGGATTGCCCTTGTTTTATAAATGGAACCTGTTGTGAGAAGTACTGTGGGTAAGCTATCTCTCTTTCGAACAAAGAAAACGAACCACCTTCTAATTCCTTTGTCCAAATCAGAAGGTGCTATGATGCCCAATAGTTTCATGTGTATATACTTATCTATTCACGTGTATAAAATATTTATATATAGATAGGTGACACGTCATCATTTGGGGGTTCATATAAATATAACCTTTCAGATGTCCACGGACTTGCAAACACCGATTTAGAGGCTGTCACTGTGCCAAAAGTCAATGTCGAAGTCGACAGTGTCCCTGTTTTGCTGCAAGCAGAGAGTGTGATCCTGATGTTTGCCGAAATTGCTGGATCAGGTAAGTTTTATTTTTTCTGATAAGAAAATCACCATGTCATGCTTCGGTTGAAATTTTGGTCTTGCAGACTGGCAACATGAACATTGTGAAAAGTCTAACATCTATCAGTTGTTTAATTTATATGATGGTTAGTTTAAATAAGGTACATACAAGCCAAAGCAGTTCCACATGTTTTTTCTTCCCAGATGGTCTTTGTTTGTGCTAGATAAGCTACAATAATTAAATAAGATCTTGTGAATAGGCTCAGAGAATATATACAACAAAGTTATAGTATCAAAAAATGAAGACTTATGTTACGTGCTATAAGATATAGAATGTTAAGGAAAAAAAATAATAACAAGCTGGAATAGCATGAAAGTTATAAGTAAATTTTTTTTTTTGTGCGCACATGTTTTTAAGTCTCTGTAATTTAAGGCAGGCGAGTACAATACCACATGTTCGATTTTTGTGTAGGTTGCATCTATTCTATTTATATATCTATAGCAATTAACTTATGTGACATTCTGATGTTTATCAATTTATGATTTTACTTATCTTTCTTTGTGTCCGCTAGTTTGTTGCAATTGCAAGTTTAGTCATTCCTAATTGTGCAGTTCATTACAAAACTAATATATTTTCTATTCACTGAAAAGTTCAATTATGCTCTGTAGTTGTGGCGATGGTACTCTTGGCGTTCCCTGGCAAAGAGGTGATAATTATGAATGCAGGAACATGAAGCTTCTTCTAAAGCAACAACAAAGGGTAAATATCTTGTATATTATGTGTGTGTCTCTGTATTATCATTTATTTCAGTTTTCTTGAATTTGAATGTAGATGTACTATCTAAAGTAGTGCACAGAATCAAGAGATTAATTTCTATTAGCTTCCAACTGTGCGATTCATGGATATATTATATTAATATATATTACATTTTTATAACATAATAACATTAGTAACAAACAAATATTATTATATATATTAAGTCGGGAATCGAACTTTTGAACTTTCTTAGTATCCTTAAAGATTCGCTACGATGGATGCTTATATTTGTATTTCGAATAAATTATTTGTAGTTTATTATATAAAGTTTAATTATATTAGATTACTAGATTATGAAGAATATCCTAGGACTTAGATCCAATCACATTCTTTTCCTTCTAATCCTTGGGGTAGAGGTTCTTTTGTGGTTGAATCACCCTAGCCTTCCGTTTTGCTTGTTTTATTCCATAAATTCTTTGTTCTTAAATACCTGTCATGCATCAAAAGTTTATTCTGAGACTTTCACAAGCTGTTCTTAAAAGGTATTACTGAAAAATGGATTTTTATGTTCTCCATTAAGATTAAATGGCTTCAACAACCCCATTAAAGAAGCCATGGACAATCTCTATTTAGGCAAATATTTTGTGGTTGAGTAGCGACTTGTGTGCCTAGAGTGATCGGCTGTAGTCCATCCATCAACCCTATATGCAGTTTTAATTCCTTTACACATTTTTCCTGATTGGACTCTTGAGGATTTGGTTTCTTTATATGTTCCAGATGTCATTTGTAACTAGAAAATCGATGCATATCATTTCTAGACTGAATGGATTTGTTGCAATAGATTACAACCTATAGATGGTGTGGTCGATTTTGGGATAGGATTTGGGCGGGATATGTTAGGAACTGAAGTTTGGACTTGATGAACTTTTCCTGGAAGTGGTGGTTATCTGCATCTGTTCTTTTCTGTGATCTATATAAAGAGTCTAAGACTGGTTGTTTAAGAATTCAGGTGGAATGGGTAATTGATTCTTTTACACCTGTAGTAAACTCTTTAAGTAGGACTTACGATAATGAAGAATGAGTTGGAGAATATTTCTGATGGTTGTGAATTTGGGATTAATCAAGTCAATTAGTAGCGGATACAATTAGTAACCTCCTCTAATGTAAATTTGAGATTGTTGCTTTCGGATTTTAGGGCTATCCCAGATCATTTTCTGAAGTGTATACTCTTCTATGTAGCTTATTCTTCTGCAATGTGCTAGTCATTCTCCCTTCCTATAAAATAAACATGAAAATGTAGCTTATTCTACTGATAGTATTGGGAGGGATGATGTATACAGTTAGCTTCTTTTTAAGTTTTATATCGATAAAGATATTAAGGATAATCCAGAGAGTATCAACAGTATGTAGGGGAATTTTCTTGCATTAAATTCCTACTCCCATATATAAACTGATTTGTGCTTGTCTATTGAACAAAAAGTTTGGTTGGATTTTGGTTTGTACTTTGTATGACAGCTCTGTCTGTTCCATGACTCCATGCCCATGAATGATTATGTAAAAGTAACTTGTTATAATTTTTCATGTCAAATTAAAAGTCAAACGGTCGACATTGCCTCTGGTACCACTTATGTCAATAACCCGGTGTAGAATAAAACTGAATACTTACTATGATCAAACATACTTACCTTTACACAAACTATTCCTAGAAGGGTGGTAACGAATTTGTTAGAATTAAGACCCTAGCTATGCTAAGGAATGAACAACAGAAGGATTCAATAAATGTTCTGTGTTATATTACAATACATATGGTAGCCTTATTTATAGGCTCCAACAAATACAAATTACATCATTGCTTACATATTTCTAGCCTACCAAGTGAGACTGCAGCTTTCGTTTACCACTGCCTTTGACACTTAGCACACAATATTTGACACGCCCCCTCACTCGAAATCCCATCTTCGGATGAAAGACCTTTCTTGGGATTGAAGAGTGGACACTAGTAGCCCTTGAGCTTAATCTGAGCGTCCAACTATACCCAATTTTAGGATCGACCAATCTTGAGTTTATTGAGTCTTTTGGGATACCGGGACTCGAACTTACGACCATACGGTATATTTTAGGCCATGTCAAAAACATAAAAAAATGCTGCTTTTCAGCACAACGGTGGATGACCACCAATCAGTCCTTGAACTGATTATTTAAGAAACCGAGACTCGACTTTGTGATCACTCGGTTATTGACAAGATATAGCAGTGAACTGTGTGTATGTCTGTATACATACTACTACTTCTGCTGCTTTGTCGTCATGGCAGTGAACTGTGTGTACATCTGTATATACACTACTTCTGCTGCTTGCTTTTTCATTTGTGGCAGTGAACTGTGTTGTTTGAATATACAACTACTTCTTCTGCTCCTTTGGAATAACGCCCCCTGAACTATTTAATTTGTAGCATCGTAATAAATTGGAGTGATACCGTAATATCAACTACCACTTGAATACTACACAATTAAATCTATAACCGGGGCAAACTCTTAAATCAAAGTGATACATCTTCAAAAATCCCGATTTTTTATTTTTAATATTAACACTACTTTCCCTTAAGAAAATAAATGAATTTTTTTTTTTTTTTATCGGATCTATAAACATAAAGTCACTGATTTTTTTTATCCTTTTTTTTGTTTTTGTTTTTCTTTTCCTCTTTTTTTTTACTGCAACCAGCCTGGTTGACAATATTTTTCCTTTTAGCATCTTTCTTTCCTTTTTTTAGATGCTTTAAGCCTTTTTTTTTCTTTTGCTTTAGCATCTTTAGCATCTTTCTTTCCTTTTTTTTAGATGCTTTTGCCTTTTTTTTTCTTTTGCTTTAGCATCTTTTCTTTTTTTTTTACATCTCAACCTTTTTTTTTTCATTACAGACAACCTTTCGATATATACATACGTGCATATATCCTTTTTTTTTTTTTCCTTTCTCTTCTTCCTCTCCGGCAGCAAGAGCCTCCTCTCTTTTGTCATCTCTTTCTTTTCTTCTTCTTCTTCATCTCTTTCTTTTTTTCTCTCCTCCTCCCAGCAAGGAACACAAATATATATATATATATATACGTGTATATATCTATATCTTCAGAAATAAATCTTACTGGATTCAAACAAGGAGGGTATGGACGAACTCGGCTGAAGGAGGTGATCAACTTTCCCTGAAGAACAGCCGCCGGAAAATGTCTGGAAGAGGCCCCACGTGCCGGCGCGTGGCGCGCGTGGACGGCGTCTGCCGCGCGTGGGGCCGCGCGTGGCGGCGCGTCAACAAGTGTTTCCGAGATCTGAAAAATTCTGGTGACTTCTCTCTGTATGTACTACTTTGTGGTATGTTTAGATTTGTGTTTCCATGTGTTTTGATTTTCGGGTTTTGAAGAATTGGTTCCTGGTTGTTTGAAATTGGTTCCTGGGGAGTTTCTGATTCTATGATTTCTCTCCTCTATTAAACCCGCTCTGATACCATGTTAGAATTAAGACCCTAGCTATGCTAAGGAATGAACAACAGAAGGATTCAATAAATGTTCTGTGTTATATTACAATACATATGGTAGCCTTATTTATAGGCTCCAACAAATACAAATTACATCATTGCTTACATATTTCTAGCCTACCAAGTGAGACTGCAGCTTTCGTTTACCACTGCCTTTGACACTTAGCACACAATATTTGACAGAATTTTTATTTTTCTAAATGGGAGGAATCAAGTTTTTTTTCTTTTTCTTCCCTTCTTTATTTTGTGTTTGTAAGGTTTTTAAATAGCCGGTAAAATACAGGTGTTACTTGGAAGATCTGATGTATCTGGCTGGGGAGCTTTCTTGAAGGTAACTCTAAATAAGGTTGTTGATGTGCCTAATTATTACATTTATTTTACTTGCTACTACTAACCTTTAGTCCATCTTCAGAAAAGTGTTGCTAAACATGAATATCTTGGAGAGTACACAGGGGAATTGATCTCACATCGTGAAGCCGACAAACGTGGCAAGATATATGACCGTGTAAATCACTCATTTCTGTTCAACCTAAATGATCAGGTAGGATAGATATGGAATATGCTAGACCTTTCCAATGTGAAGTTTCTAGACTATAACCTGCTTTGTTGATTAAACTCTTTAAGTTGTGTATCTGTCTGTTTTTTTCTTGGTGCAGTATGTGCTTGATGCGTATAGGAAAGGAGACAAATTGAAATTTGCAAATCATTCCCCAGTTCCCAATTGCTATGCAAAGGTATACATGATAGCAAGCCTTAAACTCATGCAGTAGTTCTATTAAACATAACAATTGAGATCACTACCATGTATTAAGATAAATGGCCACTATTTTACCGTGCATCACTGCATCTCACCATATGCTTGTAACATATGATGCATCGGAACACAATTGTTTATGCAGGTTATGATGGTGGCTGGGGATCATAGGGTTGGCATATTCGCAAAGGAAAAGATTTCTGCTGGGGAAGAACTCTTTTATGATTATCGGTACGAGGCAGATAGAGCACCTGATTGGGCCAAAAAACCAGAGTCCTCTGGTACTAAAAAAGATGACCATACTCCTTCGAATGGGCGAGCAAAAAAGATAGCATGATACCAATTTTGTTGACATTCTTTTATAAGTAGAAGAGTCATCCCGATTCCCCTTCCGAAGTAAATTATGTAGGGACTCTTTTTGCTGGAGATTCTCGCGGTTCATCGCTACTCCACCGAGACCTTGTTAAGTTGTATTTTCATTTTGGGGTGTCCAGACTTGATGGGATTCAGCAGGTAGAATGATTCAAAGCTCAATTTTTTTTCTATTTCATTTTTCCATTTTTTTAGGGCATTCAAAGCTCAATCTAAAGTAAGGTACTTCAATCCCAGCTTCGTTAATTGTCCAGTCGCAAAGATATTGACTTGGATTTTGTTCTAAAACTTGTGTTTATGTACTGAACTAAATATCTCTATGCTTTTTCATTTTTGTTAAACTCAATATGCTCAAGGAAATTGAGGTACGAATGCAATTAGCAAAAATGTTCATTGGAAACATTTCTCGTGAAGTCTTAACAATATATATGTTTTCTTTTTTAGTAAATAACGATTGGAGTGTACTTCACCTTCCGAGGTAATCAGGGCAAAATAATACTTCGTGAAGTCTCAGTTAACTTGTCGAAGACATAAATTTGGACATTAGTGATTAATTAGGGCAACTGAAGCCACAAATTGTCTTCAAGTGAAGAAAGTGATACCCCACCCACCATGTGAAAAAAAAAAATTGTACAACCACAAAAGATGTGCCACAAATAAAGGTGTTTGGCCCACGAATTATTATTATCAAGACCCACTACCCAGTGCCTCTCTTTTATTTTTGAGTGAGAAGCAATAAATCCATTTTTACCGCGGTCATTTTCCTATTTTGACTTCTGATCCATTTCGCTTGCTGTGGAACAGCAGCAGTCAAAATCTGTTTAGTTTAGTGTGTTCTTTTGCTTCTTAGTATTATTCTATTTTGTTGTGTTGGAGATCTATCTGTTTATACGCTTCTCATAGTCTGGTGTCATCTAACAATCAATCCATCTGTGTTCTTGCACGTAATTTGTATATAAACAGATCCGAGTGATTCTTACTATTTGGTTCCAACAATAGAAGGATTAGAAGAAAACCAAGACACATAAAAGGGAGTTTCTACTCCTAACTCAAGTTTCTCATGAACTCCTTGCAAACAGGAACAGTTACAAACTATAAGCAGATCATATTTGCTACATCTGGAAACCTGATAAGAGAGATCAACAAAACTTGCCATCAGAATGTAATCAAGAAAGATTACAACCAGATTGTTTATCAAATTAAGGATATGCTTAATGATGCTTGATTAAAAACAGACCTGTTTGTGCATAAGAACAACATTATTGTCAACTATGACAAACAGGAAATCAACATAAAAAAACTGAACCATAGATATAGATCTCGGGAGGAAACCGTAGCAAGGTCATCTACTAGATCCAGTAACTCTATGCTAATAGAAAAACAGAAACTGGAAATTTTGTGCCATGCTAAGCAACAATTACACGAAGCACTTCTATCATATAGAGATGTATCGTTAAACATACCTTTACCATATATCTGAGCCGCATTGGTCCATTTCTAACTCAAATCTACGCAATACTTCAACCTCAGTTAAATTTTATATAAAGTTCAAGCTAGCAAGATCAATCTTTGCTTGCATGCGGTATGCCTAGTCTGACCTTACAAGACTCAACTTCCTAATGTCACCCACTATAAGGAGATAACTGTAGGTATCTAGACACAATATGTATCTATTCTATATTATAAAAGAAAAATGAACATGCCACACAAATAGAAAATCATAAAATTTGAAATATGGAATGTTGGCGCTGATCCTGATAGCTGTACAGATCCAGAAAAGCTTCCTCCGGTGTTTGTAGCTGGAGTTGTGTTAGATGGAGACATGTTCTTGCATACCCCAACTGGTGCACCTGCCTGTAAATACCACCGTGCGCATTAGAAGACCAAATGAAGTAACAAAAAGGATTCAATTCACAAATCATAATCTTTTACCACTCGTAGGAGCTGTAAACTTTTTCTAGATTCCTAATGAAACACTTTACCACCCGTCAAAGCTGTAAACTTCTTTTGTAAAGTCGGTTTTATAGAATTTGGTTTTGATAAGGAATGTAGCACTAGTAAATTTGTGATGCTGCAAGCTAAATTCCAGGGTTTCTAAAAAAACCAGATTAAGTTCAGTCCTTGCATACAAGCAGTTATCAAACATAAATTCAGCAGTCATGTAGATTAAGTTCAATCACATGCCTGTAGGGAGGGTAGAGGATCTGTATCGCACGCAAAGGTGACAATGACCCGAAGATTTAATTAACATACAGTAACACCACAAATGACCTTCCTTACAAAGCTGCATGATTATGCAAAATTTCAAAACATGTCAATTATTCAATCTTAATCAAGATCGTACGGGAGACTCCGAATATTGTCCTTTATCTGGACTTGTAAAAAACCCCTCAATGACTGGCCTAAACTAATTGCTGTGAAATTTAGGTTATTAGTAAAATATATTTCATTTGAACTTTGAACTTTTGATTTTTAAAGCTTTCAACTATGAAAAGGTTTCTTCGAAATTTTCATCATCAAGCAACATAGCACATGCTAAAAATCAAGCTTTTTTCTGTAAGATAATAACCTGGCAGGCAGTGACAGTACTGCAACCGCATAACGTATGACCATTCATCTGATCCACGGCATCAAAAACACCACCTCCATCACTCCTCTGCAGATAATCGCAGTTAGAAATCATTATATAGTCAAATCTTTATATAAGCCTGCACGTGGTAATCAAAAATAATTCAGTACCATGTAAAAGTTTACTGCCAAAAAGTTTGCCATCACATTTCCCGCTGATTTGTAGCAGGTTCCAACCAAATTAGCAAGTGGAGCTGAATGCTCCTTGCAAGCTTCAGCTTCTACAGGCATTGTTGGGAAATAATTTTGTAGTATGAGGGAAGCACTTTTTGAGTTTAATGGCTTCGATTCTTTTCTATTCGGGCAGGACCCTTGTATCACTCCACCATCTCCAGCTGAAACACATCACACCGTAAGCTTGATTGAAAATTTATGTAGCAGAAATGAGAAAATGAAAATATAGATCACTTTTAGTACCACTTACGCTCATTTTCCAGAATGTACCTCCACTGATAAGCAATTCCCTCACCAACTTCCTTGGAGGAGTCAGAGGTAAAGACTAACAATCTATGATTCTCTTGGACCATTTTGGTAATGGTTGGCCAGTCCTTACCCTTCTTTGGCATCTTGGAAACTGGAAACCAGTACTTGTCCAATCCGGCATTGGCAAACAACTTTGTCAATCCTTTTGTAGTATGTACATAGTCCTCAATTATAATGGTGACAATCTCAGTCGGGTTTTGGGTCAAAAATGCTTCAACTTCCCTTAACGTGTTAATTGCAGGTTGCTGAAAAACATACAATGTACATGTTAGAGAAGTGGCCTACATAAAAAAATTGAACTTTGCACCGAAGTTGTGGGATGATAGAGCATACGAAGGCTGTGAAATTGAAACACTGGCCACGAAACGAATGGCAGAGCCATATGTCATCCTCAAAGTCATACATATCCAACATCAATCCCCTCACTCCATTCTGAAGAACAAACACACAACATCATAAATTCAAAACAACTAACGAGCAACTCTAAATCATCCAAGATCAATAAAAGAAAAATGCAATGACATACTCTGAGTTGGTTAGTAACAGAATCTTCTTGATTATAAAAAGTAATTCTCTGAGTACCAGTCAATAGAGGTGCATCAACAATCGAAAACGAATTGTGGGTCATGAGCCACGTATACTTGTTGAAAGGCAATCCGCTAATCTACCCTCATCACCAACCACACAAAACATACCAAACACAAACACACATTACCACAATGTGAGTTGTAACATAAATTCAAAATTCCCAAAAAGATTCAACAAATGAAAATATGCATAAAAATGGTACAAAGATAGGATCATTACAAAAGAAGTAGGAATATTAGCTTGGCCTCTAGTACAAATGGGCTGATTCTTGTCAATTGCTGGACAATTCCCACAATATAAACCTGGCCCACAATCAGTAGCAGCTGAACATGATTCCATTAACTGTGCATAAAATGTAATTTTCGAAAGATTCAGCTTCAAATTCAAACAACTATACTTACAACACATATGATCTATGCATAATTACAAGACAATACGTATATATAATGTATAAACTGAACCTGACAAGTTCCAGCAGAACAAGCAGTTGAAGTAGTGATGAGTAAGATGGATACAAACAAGAAGATGTAGTTGTAGTAGCAGTCATTGGGAAGTGTGCATCTGCTCATTCGATTCTCCGAAAAACACGACAACATCGTAACAGAGAGAGAGAGAGAGAATTCACAGTGCCCAAGTAGTAAGTTTTTTTAAGTGAGAAAGCAAAGTTGGGTTTCTAGTTATTTATTGGAGAGAGAGAGAGAAGTGCTTTTTGCACTTTCCACTCATTTCCAGTATGTGTGTGTTAATCACAAGGATGTTGTTTTGTCTTAATCACAAGGATTTAGTCTTAAAATTTAAAAACAACACTAATGGTACATATATCTAGGCCTGTCAATGGATCAAGAATCCGATCCGATCCGATCCGATCCAATCCGAATTTAGCGGGTATGGATCTTTCAAAAAAATATCCGATCCGGTAAGGATCCGATCCGATAATGATCCGATCCAATAAGGTGCGGGTATGGATTTAGCATGATCCAATCCGTTAACGATCCGATCCGAATATCTTTATATATTAAATATTTTTTATATTTTTTATATATTATATATAATATATTTATTATATATAATATATAATATAAAAAATATATCTACATATCTATACTATATTATATATATAATATATCTTATATTTATTATTTATATGTATTATATAATATATAATATACTATATTTATCATTTAGTATATATTACATATATTTTATTTATCATATACTCCGTATAATATAAAATTTATAAAAAAATATATAGACTTTTCGATTAACATCTAAAAATTTGAATACAAATCAAAGTACTAATCAAAACACTAATTGACCGTTAAATTACAAAATCAAATGAATTTATGGAATTTTAAATCTGAATATGTCAATTTTATAATTTTGTATATTTTTCCTTTTTTTTAGTTAAACGGGTCGGACCTCCGATCCGAAAATCCGAAACCCGAACGGATCGGGTATGGATCGGACTAAAAAATATCCGCCCCTGATCCGATCCGATCCGAACCCGAAAAATTTTAATGGATTCGGATATGGATTTAGGATAATCCGATCCGAATCCGACCCGTTGACAGGCCTACATATACCTGATACTAATAGCCGATTGCCAAGTTGTTAGATACTCCACTTACTAGACTGTAGTAGTATTATACTACTAGTAAGTATACTCTTAACGGCATTACCAACGTTTATGAATGTCGTTAGAGCATCTCCAAGAGGTTCTCTATTCAAGCTCTTAACTCAAAAAATGAGGAGAGAGAATGAAAATGTTGCTCCAAGAGACTCTTAGTGGTTCTTAAAAACACTAAGAGCCTCTTCTCTCTCCTCATTTTTAACAGCCACTAGTAGCTCTTAACTTGTATTTTAATAATAAAATATACATGCCCACCAATTCTTGCACAACTTTTGGTTATAGTGAGATTAATTTATGAATAAATTATAAATAAAAAGCTAATATAAGAAGGATTGTTGGAGTTTAACACATAAACCTATGTAATAACTTACTATTTATATTATTTTGAACATGCTTCACAATTGAGACAAGCAATGTAGTAGTACTTTTTACCAGAGGATTCATATATTTGTGATCGATTAAATTTTAAAGGGGTGGTCAGATTTTATTCTGATTTTCAAAAAAGTAGTCAAATTTTCAATTTTACAAAATTGTGGTCAGATTTGTCTTTTTTCTTTCAAAAAGGTTGTTGTAGGCAATTTTCACCTTTTTGGCAGAAATAAAATGAGAAAAAAATGTTAGAAATCCCAAAAATTGTCCACAAAAATTTCCAAATTAATATGTGTCACCATATTATATTCGTAATGTCCCCATGTATGCACATCAATTAATCAAAAAATCTACAAATATGAGTTGTCAAGATTTAATTAGTTAATTTATGTGCATGCATGGGGGCATTATTATTATTATTATTATTATTATTATTATTATTATTATTATTATTATTATTATTATTATTATTATTACGAATATAACCAATCATATGGTGACACATATTAATTTGGGGATTTTTTGGATAATTTTTGGGATTTTTAGCATTTTTTTAGTACAATAACATATTTTTCCTTTTTACCCATGTTAAATAAGTTGAAAATCGTCGATCTGCAGTCACTTTTTTGAAAGGAAAATGCAAGTCTGGTCACCATTTTGCAAAATTAAAAACATGTCCATTTTTTGAAAATGAATGTAAAATCTGGACACTTTTTTACAATTAACTCATTTGCATTAATAAAACGTTACCAGTTAATAATCCTACTGGTATTTGTAGGAGCTGGTACCTCTATTAAAATGTTAAAACAAGTATTTATGATTACATTTTTCTTATTCAATATATTTTTCTAATCTAAAATGAAAATATATTTTTTTCATGTGCATTTTAAAAATCTAAAACTAATTCAGAATAAAGTTTATCTTATAAAAAAAGCATTTAATCAAGATAAGTTACTATTTGAATTATTAAATTTCATCCTTTTAATGAAACCAAAATTTTAATAAACATTTAATTATAATTCATTCTCAATTATTTATCATGTCGAATTCTGTAATCCAAACTCACAAAATTGGACACAATTATTCATCATGGGCGCGCACACAAAAGTGGCGTAGCATGAGTTGAGTCGACTCCAGCTCGGTTCTCCCTCTTTACACAATGGGTGAACATGTTGAAATGCGTGTGTATATATCAACTCCGTTTTATTATCTTACATATTATTTTAAGTTTCAACAACTTATGTGCGGTAACTTATTTTTAAGCAATCACAAACCGTTTCTTAATCTACGGAAATATAAAATTTTGAAGTTTCAACAACTTATGCATTAAATAAGAAAAAGTTATTTGGTTTAGGAGAGCTAAAATTCTGCATCCGTGGTAAATAATCTTTATCAGCAGTTCTGTAGGTTAAAACAAGGGTTGACTCAAAAGTCTTTAACCTTGTAGTAATATACTATCCCAAGCCCTTAGGCCGCGGAATGTAATAAGTGGCTACCAGTTTCCTGATACTGACTTTTCTTGCACCAGCTGCAGCTCATATCACATATTTTGTTCACTGGTATCCATTTTGATTCTTGGCTCTTGTATGAAGTAGTAAAAAAACTCAACACTCAGAAAGCATGGCGGAAACATTCCTGTTCCAAATTGCAGGACAAATTTTAGGCAAGCTAGGCACTCTTTCTGTTACTGGTACTAGTCTCTTATGGGGCATGGAGAAAGAGCTCAACAGGCTGGAAATCACTTTGTCGGCAGTCAAAGCAGTACTTTTAGACGCTGATGAGCAACAAGCTAAGAGCCAACAAGTGAAGGATTGGTTAGAAAAGCTTAACGAACTTCTTTATGATGCAGATGATGTGCTGGATGATTTTGCAACAGAAGCTTTTGTTGGATTAATCTAAACTGTTGGGCTTTACTTAGCTTAGGTTGATGGGCCTTACTGTTGGGTTTATTTAAACGTTTATTATGTTTTGGTTACTTAGGAAATAAATCATTGTTATTAATTATAATAGATAACAGTGAAGAATTAGTCAAGCTGGCAGTTGAGTTTGTAGCTGTTTGAATTTGAAGTAGTCGTAAGTTGTTCAGTTTTTGTAGGAGTATGGATGTAATGCATGGGCTGAGAGTTTGCGGGAGAATAGGTCAAGCCCAGTAGCCCATTTCCTGATTTGTAGTCACCACCTCTGGGTGTTTAGTAGTTTAAATAGCATTGTTACGTTCATGTGATTAACACACAGAACGCTTATGTTAATTTTATCAGCATTATATAAAAATGAGTTTGCCTCATTCCAGTGTGTTCACTTATATAGTCTTCATTAGTTTATCTTCTGTGTTCGGTACTATATATATATACATATAGTAATAGGTTTTGTCTTTCTACATTTGGTATCAGAGCTCACATGATCTAGGGCTTGTGAGTTGATATATTATACATACACCTACTTATATATTAAATATTTATCTCTCATATTCAATGGCATCAAACAATTTCTCCATCTCTATTCCATTGTTCAAAGGTGATAACTATCATTCATGGGCCATAAAAATGAAAGCATACATGAAAGCTCTTAGTTTATGGGATGTTATTGAGAGTGACACTGAGCCCACTCCACTTCCAGAAGATCCAACATTAGCCCAAATCAAGAAACATGAAGAAGAAATGGCACGAAAGCCAAAGGCACTTTCATGTATCCATTCAGCGGTGTCTGAAGAAATTTTCACAACAATCATGGGTTGTGAGTCTCCTAAAGAAGCATGGGAAAAAATCAAAGAGGAGTTCGAAGGCAACCAACAAACCAAACTTATGAAAATTCTCAACCTCAAAAGGGAGTTTGAGATGATGGGGATGAAAAGTAACGAAGGTGTCAAGGAATATGGGAGTAGGTTGATGTCTATTGTCAACCAAATCAAACTGCTTGGTGGAGATTTCTCAAGTCAAAGAGTTGTGGACAAACTTTTAGTGACTCTTCCCGAGAGGTATGAAACTAAAATTTCCTCACTTGAAGATACTAAAGATCTCTCGACATTAACTGTTTCAGAATTGATCAATTCACTTCACGCCATGGATCAAAGGAGGATCATGAGAAAGGAAGAAAATGGAGGAAAAATTGAGGGACTCCTATTAGCTAAATCTTCATCCTCAAAAGGCAAAGTTCAATGCAACCATTGTCATAAGATGGGTCATGAGGAAAAAGACTGCTGGCACAAAGGAAAGTCACAATGTTTCCGCTGTAAAAGATATGGACATCTGGCAAAAAATTGTAGAACCCAGATGGATGAAGAAGACATGGCACATTTGATCGAGGGAGAACCACTCCTGTAGAGTTGTGGGTGAGAAGTGCACCCTGGAGAGAAGTGCTCCAAAATTGTGTTTTTGATGAGAAGTGCATCAACAAATAAAATAATGTGTAAGTTGGTGAGAAGTGCATCAACATGGAGGTGGTGAGAAGTGCATCACAGATGAAGAGAAGTGCTTCATAAAGTTTAGATTAAGGGAGTGAATGTTGGATTAATCTAAACTGTTGGGCTTTACTTAGCTTAGGTTGATGGGCCTTACTGTTGGGTTTATTTAAACGTTTATTATGTTTTGGTTACTTAGGAAATAAATCATTGTTATTAATTATAATAGATAACAGTGAAGAATTAGTCAAGCTGGCAGTTGAGTTTGTAGCTGTTTGAATTTGAAGTAGTCGTAAGTTGTTCAGTTTTTGTAGGAGTATGGATGTAATGCATGGGCTGAGAGTTTGCGGGAGAATAGGTCAAGCCCAGTAGCCCATTTCCTGATTTGTAGTCACCACCTCTGGGTGTTTAGTAGTTTAAATAGCATTGTTACGTTCATGTGATTAACACACAGAACGCTTATGTTAATTTTATCAGCATTATATAAAAATGAGTTTGCCTCATTCCAGTGTGTTCACTTATACAGTCTTCATTAGTTTATCTTCTGTGTTCGGTACTATATATATATACATATAGTTAGGGGTGAACACGGGGCGGGTTGGGGCGGGTTGAGGGAAAAAACAACCCAATCCAATTAGTACGGGTTTTTTAAAAATTAACCCGTTCAACCCACGGTTTTGAACGGGGCGGGTTGGTCGGGTTTTGAACGGTCCGGGTTGGGTTAGGGCGGGTTGGTCGGGGTACATGAATGACAAGAGATATATACAATACTTGTTAAACTGGTAAATTGGGAACTGGAAAGACAATTTTAGCAAAGTAATTACCAAATGCAATCTGCCATAACATCCAATAACAAATGTCATTAGTCATTACTAAGTTCATAACAAATAAATAATAACCAAACAGTCTTAATACAGTCCAGGCAACAGCAAATACATCAAAATATCAAATAGTCCAATAACAATTGGCTAGTTTAAAATAACTTGAGCAACATTTTTTGTGACAAATCAATCGTCAATAACATTGATGGCCTTTCCCTTGAGTTTATCCTTCGATGCACCAATGCCCTTATCATTGTCCCCTACAAAATCAAAACAATAAACGAAAACAATTATGAGCCTAGATTAAATAATAAAGAACAGCCCCTTATAATTAAACAGGTTTACTAAATTTACCAGATTTTTTCGTATAATATGCCGACAATGTACTGTTATTATACCCATATCTATACTGTAATATGTTTAGTAAACAGATCGCAAACATTGAAAAACATATCTTCTTCAATACAATGTGAAAAACATATCTTCTTCAAACATACTGTAAAAGGATTACTTGGGAAGAAGAATAGAGGTCAAGGGTATTTCCTGGAAATCAAGTCAAAGTGGCTCTATGTTATCTTCAATCTTCATCATAGCCATGATACAAACATATATCTTAAAAATCGAAACTAGAACCATTATTATTAAGTAGATTTACCCTAGAAGACTACTACAACGCACTTTTTAAATCCAAACAAAACTATCATAAGAAGGATATAGCAAGAAAGTGATCAACAAGGAAACAAAACTATCTTAACAGAATGATTAAAAACCCTGCATAAAAATCTAGTTTCTTAAAAATCAAAATTCAAGGCTTTAATTCCTCAGCAATATTTAGCTTTCCACCTGAGTATCTTAAAAAGTAAAAAGCTGATTGAAGGCTAAAAGCTTACAGGCGAAACTCAAGTTTAAGTCTGTGAATACAGTCATGCATATACATGATTCCAAAGCCAGCAAGTACTTCTGATATTGAACTTAAAGCGTTCATATAATTCTGTCACACTTACTGGTATCTCTCCAAGTGACATGTAAACTGAATTACTAATGCAGGAGATATATTAGCACATATATTAGCACATAAATTTGCAGGAGATATATTAGCACATTGGTATATAACAGAACCTGAACCTGATATCCCTGGTATCTTATCCTAATTTAATTCACGAGCATAAATCATTTATTTCCAGACTAGTTATATTAAAACACATTCCAGTTTTTATGACCGAACATCTCACATTCCAATTTAGATTTTGCAAACAGAACTGACATTACATGATTAATTGGTTACATTCTGTGCTAGCAATATTGAACATAAATGACAAGCAAAATCTTGAAAACAAGAGCATGGTGACAATCACAATTAACACAGCTAATACAGGGATTCCAATTTAGATTACTAACCTTACTGCCAACATGCCCAACACCATTCGATCCAAAATCATAGCATGTATACAGGGATTGCAACTGAATAGAGAAAAATTCGACATATAAATCATAAATTAGTTCATATAAATCAGTTCATATACATATAAAACATAACCCAATTCATTTAAATCATAACTCATAACTCATCACTACATCAAATGAATTACATATAAATCAGTTCATATACATATAAATTATAACTAATCACTACTTGACTACATCAGTTCATACTTCATACACATATAATATAACCCAGTTGAAATATGATTATTAATAATAATCGTATGTATGACTTATGAGTTATGAGTCTATTTACAATCATATAAATTACAAATGAATTGAAATTTGAAAGTTTAGAAACTTACTTCGAGAGTTCGAGTCGAGATATGAGAGATTGAGATTTGAGAATTGAGAGTAGAGGCGGGATGTGAGTGAGACTGAGAGAGTGGGAGGAGTGAGGCAGTGAGGAATGAGGCGGGATAAAATTAGGTTTAGGTTATGTTATGTGTTGTGTGATACTGTGATGTATCTAATTCTATATCGACTAGTGATTACTGACTACTGGACTCTTTAATCTTTAGTACTGGACTGGATCACTGGACTAATGAGTAATGGGCCTGAATAGTAAACGGGTTAAACGGGTTGGGTCAGGGTTATAATTTGTTAAACCCTAACCCAACCCAATTTAATCGGGTTTTTTAAAAATTAACCCGTTTAATCTACGGGTTTAAACGGGGCGGGTTAATCGGGCGAAACAAGGGTCGGGTTGGGTCGGGTTTTGCGGGTTGGGCGGATTATGTTCACCCCTACATATAGTAATAGGTTTTGTCTTTCTACATTTGGTATCAGAGCTCACATGATCTAGGGCTTGTGAGTTGATATATTATACATACACCTACTTATATATTAAATATTTATCTCTCATATTCAATGGCATCAAACAATTTCTCCATCTCTATTCCATTGTTCAAAGGTGATAACTATCATTCATGGGCCATAAAAATGAAAGCATACATGAAAGCTCTTAGTTTATGGGATGTTATTGAGAGTGACACTGAGCCCACTCCACTTCCAGAAGATCCAACATTAGCCCAAATCAAGAAACATGAAGAAGAAATGGCACGAAAGCCAAAGGCACTTTCATGTATCCATTCAGCGGTGTCTGAAGAAATTTTCACAACAATCATGGGTTGTGAGTCTCCTAAAGAAGCATGGGAAAAAATCAAAGAGGAGTTCGAAGGCAACCAACAAACCAAACTTATGAAAATTCTCAACCTCAAAAGGGAGTTTGAGATGATGGGGATGAAAAGTAACGAAGGTGTCAAGGAATATGGGAGTAGGTTGATGTCTATTGTCAACCAAATCAAACTGCTTGGTGGAGATTTCTCAAGTCAAAGAGTTGTGGACAAACTTTTAGTGACTCTTCCCGAGAGGTATGAAACTAAAATTTCCTCACTTGAAGATACTAAAGATCTCTCGACATTAACTGTTTCAGAATTGATCAATTCACTTCACGCCGTGGATCAAAGGAGGATCATGAGAAAGGAAGAAAATGGAGGAAAAATTGAGGGACTCCTATTAGCTAAATCTTCATCCTCAAAAGGCAAAGTTCAATGCAACCATTGTCATAAGATGGGTCATGAGGAAAAAGACTGCTGGCACAAAGGAAAGTCACAATGTTTCCGCTGTAAAAGATATGGACATCTGGCAAAAAATTGTAGAACCCAGATGGATGAAGAAGACATGGCACATTTGATCGAGGGAGAACCACTCCTGTAGAGTTGTGGGTGAGAAGTGCACCCTGGAGAGAAGTGCTCCAAAATTGTGTTTTTGATGAGAAGTGCATCAACAAATAAAATAATGTGTAAGTTGGTGAGAAGTGCATCAACATGGAGGTGGTGAGAAGTGCATCACAGATGAAGAGAAGTGCTTCATAAAGTTTAGATTAAGGGAGTGAATGTTGGATTAATCTAAACTGTTGGGCTTTACTTAGCTTAGGTTGATGGGCCTTACTGTTGGGTTTATTTAAACGTTTATTATGTTTTGGTTACTTAGGAAATAAATCACTGTTATTAATTATAATAGATAACAGTGAAGAATTAGTCAAGCTGGCAGTTGAGTTTGTAGCTGTTTGAATTTGAAGTAGTCGTAAGTTGTTCAGTTTTTGTAGGAGTATGGATGTAATGCATGGGCTGAGAGTTTGCGGGAGAATAGGTCAAGCCCAGTAGCCCATTTCCTGATTTGTAGTCACCACCTCTGGGTGTTTAGTAGTTTAAATAGCATTGTTACGTTCATGTGATTAACACACAGAACGCTTATGTTAATTTTATCAGCATTATATAAAAATGAGTTTGCCTCATTCCAGTGTGTTCACTTATATAGTCTTCATTAGTTTATCTTCTGTGTTCGGTACTATATATATATACAGGGGGCTACTCCAATACAAACCTCCTTAAAATACAAACCTACAAACCAAGCATAATCTAATATTTCAAGCTAATCTAATGACCAAACTAGGGGTACCCCAATACAAAAAGTGATTAAAATAATTGGCTCTATCCAACAAAAAAAATTAAAAAAATTAAAAAAAAATCACTGTTCACGTGATGACGTGGCAGTGGATTTCACTGGTTAACGGTGCTTCGCACCTTCTTGTACGGCGCTTCGCTCCTTTATCATTCTAAAGTTGTAAGGAATTGCAATCAAAGGTAAAGGCAATAGACGATTGACGGGTGTGTCGAGAGCCTTCGGCCCTCATGACTACCTAACTCATCCGTTTACTGTCTTAAATGCTTCGCATTTCCACGGCAAGATTTTTTTTTTTTTTTTTTGAAATTTTTTATTTTTTTTTGTTGGATAGAGCCAATTATTTTAAGCATTTTTTGTGAAGGTACCCTTGGCGGAAACCTTAGAATAGATGAAATATAATTAATTTAGTGTTGGTTTGTAGGTTTGTATTTTAAGAGTGGTTTGTATTTGAGCACTTGTCTATATATACATATAGTAATAGGTTTTGTCTTTCTACAGCTTTACGACAGGAAATGAGTAGCAAAGATGGAAGACATAAAAAAGTTGGTAAATTCTTTTCGAGATCCAACACTCTTCTGTTTCGTGTTTCTATGACTCAGAAATTAAAAAAGTTGAGAGAAAGAATGGAATATATTGCTGCAGACAGAAAGAACTTTAGTTTCACTGAGAGATTTTTAGATGCCAAAGTGACAAATAGAATGAGAGAACAAACTCATTCTTTTGTACTTGCCTCGGATGTTATAGGGAGAGACCTTGATAAAGAGCATATTGTTTCTCTTTTACTAGCCTCCAACATGCTTAGGAATATATCTGTTCTTTCCATAGTTGGACTTGGTGGACTTGGAAAGACAACACTAGCTAAGCTTGTTTATAATGATCAAAGGATAGTTGAGAATTTTGAAAAAAGAATCTGGGTGTATATACCTGAAGAGTTTGATCTCAAGATGTTGACAGAGAGAATCATAAGGGCTGCCACTGGTGCTGATAACACTCACTTGGACCTTGATCAGCTGCAAATACGTATTCGTGATGAATTGATGTCCAAGAAGTTTCTACTTGTCCTGGATGATGTTTGGAACGAAGATCCCAAAAGATGGCTAGATTTGCGAGATTTGTTAACTTGTGGTGCTCAGGGAAGTAGGATTATTGTCACTACCCGTAACAAAGTTGTTGCCTCAATCATGAGCACAAGTGCACCTTATGAGTTAGAGTGTCTATCAAATGATGAATGCCTGTCAATATTTGTGAAATGTGCATTTAAAGAAGGACAAGAAAATGCAAACCCAGAACTACTGGAGATTGGCAAAGCAATCGTGAATAAGTGCGGTGGAATTCCTTTGGCAGTGAGAACTTTGGGGAGCTTATTGTGCACAAAAACTGAAGAACGTGATTGGCTTTACATTAAAGACAATGACATCCTGAATATTTCACAGAAGGAGAACGATATCTTACCTATATTGAGGTTAAGTTATGATCAAATGCGATCAAGCTTGAAACAATGTTTTTCCTACTGCTCGATATTCCCAAAGGATTATCATATACCGCGAGAGGAGCTGATTAATCTCTGGATTGCACAAGGATTTATACAATCAGAGGAAAGCCGGCTCTTGGAAGAAATTGGAAATGAATATTTCAACGAGCTGTTGTCAAGGTCATTTTTTCAGGATGTGGAAGAAGCGTTTGACTGTGAAGTATTAACATGTAGAATGCACGATCTTGTGCATGATCTTGCAAGATCTGTGGCAGGAACATTGTTTTCTTATGTCAACTTCGATACCAAGTCCATTTCAAAAAGAGTGCGCCATCTATTGTTCTGTGAAGAAAATTTGATGGATAAAGAATTCCCAGGATTGCTTCTCCTCAGGAAGAAGGTGCGTTCATTTTCTTTCTCCTTCAAAGTTGGACCTATTAGCCAACCATTTCTTGATATACTAATAAGTACTTTTGAGTGTTTACGCGTACTGGATTTAAGTGAATCAGATTTCGAAAGGTTGCCTAAATCCATTGGTAACTTAGCACATTTGAGGTACCTTTCTCTTTATGGTAACCATACGATCCGCAAACTGCCCAACTCCATGTGCAGTCTGCTAAATATGCAGACTCTCTATCTATCGGGTTGTGTTCAGCTCCAGGATTTGCCAAGAGACTTTGGTAATCTCTGTAGTCTCAGGCATTTATATCTAACTTCAACAATGGAATGTTTGCCAAAGAACTGTCTAAAAGGCTTATGTGCACTTCAATCTCTGTCCGTCTCAAGATGTTGTAATTTGGAATCGTTGTCTCCAGAAATAAAATACCTTACTGCACTTCGGGCACTTTATATTATTCAGTGTCCAGCTCTGATTTCACTCCCGCAAAATATGATTCACCTTACTTCCCTAGAGAAACTCTGGATAATGGATTGTGAAATGTTGGGGACATCAAATGGAGAAGCAGTGAAAGGCCTAAAGACGCTTCAGTCTCTGGTATTACGGGGACTTCCTAAGTTAAAAGAGTTGCCTTGTGAGCTTCAACAAGGTACAGCTTTGAGATACATGCTTATACAGCAATGCCCTTCTTTGTTAGCATTACCACAGTGGTTGGAGAATTGTACATCACTTTCAAAGCTCAAACTGGTGAATTGTTCTAATTTGAAAATTTTACCACTACGGATCCATCAACTTACTGCATTACGCATTTTGTTTATCAAAGGATGCCCTCTTCTGAATCTATCCAGAGAATCAGCTGAGCATATTTCTTGGATAAGCAATATTTTTGAGGTTTACATCAATCAAGATACTCATGTCACTTACAATCAAGATTATTCTCGCGATCTCAAGATTCCTTCCGTCATCTTACAACGTAAAAATCCTCGCTTAGGGGGCAATAATCTTGCACCATGGGCTACTTGGCATGGGTTTGATCAACCATAAACATGGCCAGAATGGTTATAACATGTGTTTTGCAACTAGAACACTGAAAATTTGTTTCTAGTTTTTGTTTATTAGTATTTTGTGTGGATGGTAGTATAAATCTCAATCATGTGGTCTTCTATTCATTAATGTGGAAATATTACACCCTGGGGAAAGGCAAACAAGGAACAAGCTGCACCCCTATCCCTTACTGGACAACAAAACCGATCGTCTAGATGACCGCATCAACTTCGCTATCATGGCATACTTGAATATGAATATGAGACCTGATTCTTGATTAGAAGAAGATTATATAGCTAGATTCTCACTTCCAACATTGAACTGATAGCTAAGTTATTTATTGAATATTTAGATGCAAAAATAGCGTGACTAATTGGGCAGGGAAACCTTTTCTAGATGGCTTTCGTATCAAGCAAAGTGTTGGATGTAATATACAACATTCACAGAAAGAATCAATACAGAAGAATTTTGAGTAACAATACAGAGATGGATTGATTATTGACAGATACAGGTATGGACTGACTATTTTGGGATGCATCTTACACTCTACCTGCACTAACTTTTAAGTTGACAAATTGTTGTTCTTGAGCAACCCAGTCACGATTTCTCAAAATACAGGCAACAAAGAAGCTCTTTCTGCATGCGGCAACAGGCCCTCGGGTTGTAGATGAAGAGCTGGGCTAATGTTGACCAAACAAATGAAGCACTCCATGGGAATCCTCATACCCCAGACATTGATAGACTCAAGTTTGCGACATTTATTTACAAGAACCAGTAGTCCGTGCTCAGTCACGTGACGGCAGCACCACAGGTTTATAGACTGGTCAAAGAAAAATCCCAAAATAAAATTTGATTCTTGCTGATTATTTTAAAAACACAGCCAAACTAGACAGAAAACTGGAAATTCGTGATAATACCGCAAGATAAAAATATTATTGGTTGCCTGTTTGAAGCACTATGCTGATGAAAACAGATTCGCATAACTATATGCTGTTAAATAAACTGAAACATTAAAACATGCCACGGTATTCCTGCAGATGTTTACCTTCAAATGCGGACAGCTGTTTGCAATGGCAAACAAAGATTCATCTGTTATGAATGTACCCCCAATGTTGAGATGTTGCAGAGAAGTTGCTCCCGTTACCTATTGGCAGAAGTAGGTCATCAGAGATATGAACGGTCCTCTTTCCGCGGTAGAGCAAACGGAATGAGATGAATATTTACTGGAGTACCAATATGACCACACATTTTTACAGTAAACAGATGTGCAATCAACGGCATATTTATTGATGCATTTATAAATTGAAGTTCTTATGCACAATTTTTTATTATCATTTTAACATTTCGGACCCGGATGTTATCAATTTCGGACACATAGAACCCACATCTATAACAGTTGTGAAAGTACCCTGTGCTGGCATATTTGATTGCATTGGCTGTAGAGAATCAATGGAAAATCCATCACATGGATGTAAAGTCTGCCTTTTTGAATGGTCCTTTGGAAGAAGAGGTATTTGTAAAACAGCCTCCTGGATTCTTAAAAGTTGGGAGTGAAAATAAGGTGTTTAGACTCAAGAAGGCTCTATATGGCCACTAGTCCCACTAAGATGGCGGGGATTCTTAAAAGTTGGGAGTGAAAATAAGGTGTTTAGACTCAAGAAGGCTCTATATGGCCTGAAACAAGCGCCAAGAGCTTGGAACAAGCGTATTGATGCTTTTCTTACTTAAGAATGGTTTTCAGAAATGTCCTTCAGAAGCTGGTTTATATAAACAAGTTAATAATTCTGGTGATATGATGATATTGTGCCTTTACGTTGATGACTTAATCTTTGCAGGCAATAATTCTAAGATGATTGAAGATTTTAAAAAGTCGATGTTGTCAGAATTTGAGATGACGGATCTTGGTCTAATGTCTTATTTCCTTGGCATCGAAGTGGTTCAAAATGAAAATGGGATATTTATTTGCCAGCAGAGGTATGCTTCTGAACTCTTAAAAAAATTCCAGATGCATGATTGTAATTCTGTTAGAACTCCAGTTGAGGTTGGCACCAAATTACAGAAGGATGGGGATGAGGCATTTGTTGATTCTCATTATTTTAAACAAATTGTTGGGAGTCTTAGATATCTTACATGTACAAGGCCTGATATCTCATATGGAGTTGGATTAATTAGCAAGTATTTGGAAGCTCCTCGCCAATCTCATATGCAGGTAGCTAAAAGAATTATGAGATGTGTAAAGGGCACTCTTGATCTTGGCCTATTCTATATGTCATCTAAAGGTCGTTCTGAAGTTATTGGCTATTCTGATAGTGACTGGGGTGGAGACCTTAATGATCGTAAAAGTACATCTGGTTATGCTTTTATGTTAGGTTCTACTGTTTTTTTCATGGTCTTCAAAAAAGCAGCAGGTAGTTGCACTCTCTACATGCGAAGCAGAGTATGTAGCGGCAGCTTCTAGTGCATGCCAAGCTATATGGTTGAAGAATTTAATGAGCCAGATATATGTCCCAGTAGAGGGTCCGATGAAAATCTTCGTTGACAACTCATCTGCAATAAACTTGGCTAAAATCCGATCACAAATGGAAACAGCAAACATATCGATGTACGCTATCATTTCCTCAGAGATCAAGTGAACAAAAACACAATTGACTTGAAATATTGCAATTCTGAGGATCAAGTTGCTGACATCTTGACCGCTGAAGTATGAATCATTTGCAAAGCTGAAGCGTATGATGGGAATGACAACTTTATTAGGATTAAGGGAGGATGTTGTAAATGATCCTGATCCAAGTTAATTAGTAGTTATATATCTAATTTAGTGGGTAGTTACTTATTCAGTTTTTATTAGGTAGTTTTTATCAGTTGCTTAAATGTAGGAAGTTGGTTGCAGTGTATTTGTATTAATATGGCATCTGTTCTTAGTCAGTTTGTAATAATGCAATTATAGTTAGATTCTCACTTCCAACATTGAACTGATAGCTAGGTTATTTATTGAATATTTAGATGCAAAAATAGCGTGACTAATTGGGCAGGGAAACCTTTTCTAGATGGCTTTATTATCAAGCAAAGTGTTGGATGTAATATACAACATTCACAGAAAGAATCAATACAGAAGAATTTTGACTAACAATACAGAGATGGATTGATTATTGATAGACACAGGTATGGACTGATTATTTTGAGATGCATCTTACACTCTACCTGCACTAACTTTTAAGTTGACAAATTGTTGTTCTTGAGCAACCCAGTCACGATTTCTCAAAATACAGGCAACAAAGAAGCCCTTTCTGCATGCGGCAACAGGCCCTCGGGTTGTAGATGAAGAGCTGGGCTAATGTTGACCAAACAAATGAAGCACTCCATGGGAATCCTCATACCCCAGACATTGATAGACTCGAGTTTGCGACATTTATTTACAAGAACCAGTAGTCCGTGCTCAGTCACGTGACGGCAGCACCACAGGTTTATAGACTGGTCAAAGAAAAATCCAAAATAAAATAAAATTGATTCTACTGATTATTTTAAAAACACAGCCAAAGTAGAGGACAGAAAATTGAAAATTCGTGATAATACTGCAAGATAAAAATATTATTGGTTGCCTGTTTGAAGCACTATGCTGATGAAAACAGTTCACTTTCCGGAATTCCAAGTGACATGATGCATAACTATATATGCTGTTAAATAAACTGAAATATTAAAATATGCCATCAGTATTCCTGCAGATGCTTACCTTCAAATGCGGACAGCTGTTTGCAATGGCAAACAAAGATTCATCTGTTATGAATGTACCCCCAATGTTGAGATGTTGCAGAGAAGTTGCTCCCGATACCTATTGGCAGAAGTAGGTCATCAGAGATATGAACAGTCCTCTTTCCGCGGTAGAGCAAACGGAATGAGATAAATATTTACTGGAGTACCAATATGACCAGACATTTTTAGAGTAAACAGATGTGCAATCAACGGCATATTTAATGATGCATTTATAAATTAAAGTTCTTATGCACAATTGTTTATCATCATTTTAACATTTCAGACCCGGATTTTATCAATTTCGGACGCGTAGAACCCACATCTATAACAGTTGCAAAAGTGCCCTGTGCTGGAATATTTGAATTTTATGATCATCCGGTTTATCATATCAATATTCAGACACCAAAGCAGGGTTACAATATCGTAAAATTCCATTGAACTGAGCAATCCAAACATTCAAATTGACTTATAGAACAATTTAAACCTCATTCTCAAGTGAAAAATGCTAAGAAATCTAAGTACACGGATCTGCGTACCAGTTGACGAATACCGTTGTCAGAGATTTCTGTCATCCCCCATAAGGAAATCGAGGACAGATTGCTAAGGCATTTTGCTAGTGATATTTGGTACAGGCCTTTGTCCGATATCCGGCAACCCCACCTGCTCTTTGAACTGAAGGGGACAGATCACAATTAAAAACCAATTACTAGTGATGTGGTTTTGGTTCATATAGTTAGTGAAGTTTCATCTTTATAATGTAAATTGTGTTAATGACAAAGACTAATGTGATCATGTTCATTGTTTGAGAAAAAAACAAAGCAATTACGGATTTAGGTAAGCAGAATCAGAATCAATACTTAAAGAGAGAAAGCATTGTACATACATGTCCAACTCCTTGAGGGAATAAGCATGTCGAAGAATTCGAGTAGTTGATTCATCATCCATTTTCCAACCAGCGAAACTCAGCTTCTCTCTATGACCAAGAGATCGCTTCACCCCTTCTCTCCATTTCTTGCATACCCTACTTGCTCTACAACAACAATTACATACACACAAATATTTCTTTTAAACCACAAATTATCAGCAACAACAGTAGAAATCATCGTCACAGTACTAGAAATCACCTGTCTCAGCCAGCGGGTCACTAAATTAGTTTGTATTCGAACGAACAAATATGCATATCTTGTAATCATTGTATGTGCATATTTGATCAAAATGAAAAAACCCATAATGAAGATCAAACTGATGATACAAAGGAAAGCAAAATCGAAAATATTACACTTACTGAGCTAAATCTTTGAAGCAAGTGATGAAAACAAGAATATGGGACAAAAGGTCTACAGGCAATCTTTCAATCTCTGCTTCTCTCCTCCTGCTTTCCATCACCCAACAGCAGTTGAAGAAACAAGCAAAATTTGAAGAAATAAAAGCCAAGTCAAGTTCTTATGAAAGAAGAAACGTACAAACAATGATAATAATAAATTTAATTTATTAAAAAAATGTGTCACTTTCAAACAGGGAATTATCAACATGATGTGGTCATCATGTATCATACAGGCCTCATGATTTTAATACCAAAATCAAGAATCTCTTGTTTCTTTTAAACCTCATCAACTGTGTGGATATATATTCAAGTCAAATATAAGGAATATTCAACCAACTTTCCCTGTTGTAGAATCAATGAATCATACAGTACTTGTTACTGAAGTATCTACGTTGTACTTTTGTATGCGTGTGTTTAATATTTATCTACCTGTAATAACTTTTTGCTCTCTTTTCTGAAATGTGAATTTATTTAAAATATTTTCCGCTCTTTAATTAATTTTTATTATTTTGAGATTGGCTTTGTTTGTTACGTATTTTCGGCTCAGTAACATGATTGTAAAAATCGGTAATCGGTTGAGCTATCGATTTAAGATTAATCGGGTAATCGGGGATTAATCGGAGTATTAATAGGATATTATAATAATATTTAATATATTAGTCTAATTTACAATTAAACATATCATTTTAAATAAATTCACAGGATTAATCAGATTTCAAAAATCGAATCGGTTGATTATCTTACCGAGAATTAATCGGCTAAATTGGGGATTTTTAGAACCATGCTCAGTACCGTAATTATCCACTGTATTTTGGCTTCATAATTAACTGGCAGTCCAACTACATGAAAGGAATTCATTCTAAAAGAACACAGCCTCCCGGCCCTCTAGCAATTGGCAAGAGGCAGCACTTGCGGAAGAAGTTGCATAATGGGCATGGCCTTCAACAAAATGAGAGAAAAAAAAAATGGGGTTTCACTGCATTTCTGTTATTCGAGATTGTAGTCAAATACCATTGTGAGAAACTGAAACGATAAAAGGTATCAAGGGACCAGCCTCCCAAGGGCCAAGTCCTATCCCTCTGTAGAGAGATGGTGGTAAAAAATTAAACACAATATTGTCTATAATAGACAGCAACCTTATACTCCAGGTTTAACAAAACAACTGAGGGAGTTCTAGACTGTCACATTATGAATAATATCTACAAAGACAAGGTGATAAACAGTAACTATCATGTACTTTGTTACCAACCGCATGAAGCAAACTAGGACAAACAGAAAGTTGTAACTCTAGAACATTAAAAAGCTAGCTGATCACTAAAAACTAAAAAAGCCCAAGATGCAGAACAAGCTCCTGTCTATGTCTGGTACAAGAAACATCAGTAATGCCAAAGTACTTCAAGCACCTCTTTTAAGTCTTCAATAGTCTCTCTGTGTAGGCCTGCAAAGAAGAGTAGGACTTTAGAGCAACATATAAAACTGAGCAATTTAAAACATTTACACAAACCTAAGATACTCCCACGGATATTTACTTTTTTAAATCAATCTACAAGATGAGACTGTCTTTGTTATTAGAAACGTTCATTCGGATGTAAATTCCACGATTACGAAAAACGTGTAATAGACAAACCACGCTGAAGCTTTAAAATTAACTGGAATGATGGTATAAACTGGCCCAGCAGCACGTAAAGTTTACTAAATGTCAGAAAGAACGACTATGCTAACAATAGAAAAATCACAAACAAAGCTGACCTGTACAAGTTTGGTAAGCTTGGGTTTAGAACTTGCAAGATATTGATCAACTTTCTCTTGTGTTTTAGGGACATGGACTCCTTGAATTGTACCGGTCACCTTATCTACTACCTTTTTCACAATAGATTTGTGAACTTCCCTGCTCATCTGACCTTCCTTCCATGTGGGCTTTAGAATCTCCTTAACATACTCCACAAGTGCAACTTTGAAAAGCCGCATTTCTTTCTCATCCTTGCCAGTATTGCCCTCTCGAACCCGACCTTCTGGATTAGCATTGTCAGATGGAATATCTTCTTCTGGCTTGCAATTCTCAGATTTTATGCTGAAGTTTTGATGGGCTTCTAGATTTATATCTGGCTTTAACAGCTTAACTGTAGGACTAACTTGACATGCTTTCACCGGACTGCATACCTTTTCAGTTTTGGCAGAGTCAGGACCATCAGTAGATGACAAAAGAAACTGATCCAGGGGCTTTGCCTCGCCCAGTTCATAATGCTTATTATTGTTATCAACCTCACTTATCCTGTCAGTAGATGAATGAGGGAGGTGCTCGAATGGCGTTGGTTTATTCTCCTCATAAAGTTTATTGTCGCTGGCATGATTTCCCTGTTCAGATGGTTCATCAGTTTTGCCATGCTTTCCCGGTTCAATGGTATCGCCTATGGGCACATGCTGTCCTTGGAACATTGTCGTTTGATTGGGTTGACCCACTGTTGAAGCTACAGGGGAATTGACACTTGCAGAACAAGAATTCAACACAGCATATAGTTCCGGAAGTTGTTTCCCGTTGCTAAGTATCTCACTCAGAGATGCAGAGAGATTAGTGATTGCTGCAACCTGGTAACTGGTCATGTCATTTTGGGGAATACCAGGATCTACATGGGGTACTTCAGATTCCAACACCTGATGTTTGTTGGTGAATTCCTTAAAGAGATTCTTGGATTCATCTTGTTGATTTGGATATAGTAGCTGTTTATCTGATCTGTTTGGATCAGTCTCAGGTCCTTTAGAAGGACTCACGGGGATGGCATTCCTTTCATCAGTTTCATGAAAATTAAAAGGCATAGAAACAGAAGTACCACTGTTCTGGTTAAAAATTTGCTCAGGTACAAACAACTGATTAGTGTTCCCAGATATGCTCACCCCCTTCAGTGCATTAGAATCATCATTTGACATAATATTATTTCCTCTATTACTGTCACGCTGTTGAACATAAGAAGTTTCAGAGACTAAAGGATGCCCAGCATTGTTGATAAGCTGCTGGGTTGATGCTCCTTCAATTATTTTTTCACAAGCCTGCAAAGATGTGCCATCTGCAGTCTGATTATGGGAACCTTGGACATCGACCCAGACCTCTCTGTCAAATGTTGCAACATGTGTTGATTCAAAGGTGTCAACATTTGCCATATTACTACCATTCTGTGGTCTGTTCCACATCATGTGATCCATATTGTTGCCACGCCTTTCATCAGTCTTTATCCCTGCACTTGGTGGCTCGGGAAAATTCACACTCCCGGCATTACTGTCAACCCATTGATTGGGTCTGGCAACATCAGACACACCAGCAACATCGCTCCATTTGGGACCATTCCATGATATGTTCTCATCTTTCATATCTTGATCCAGTCTACTGTAAGCCTGTTTTTTAGCAGTTTTGTCAGTGTAACTCATCTTTCTGGTATCACGGTCATTCCAGTCAATGCTATTCCTATCTGAGACACCATTTGCATCACCCCACTTTGGACTATTCCTATATTTATTCTCATCATCAGGATGCTGGGCGTACCTATCATACTGCACTCTTTCTTTTACACCGCCACCTCCTGGATGATCATGAGAGAACCTGCAATCATCCCTGTGACATCTTCCCATTGCAAAATATTTGCAAGGAATATTACCATTCTTAAGTGGCTGGCGCCTGTGATCATGGTCAAAAGAAGAACTCCTATTGCTTCTGTCGTAGTTGGAAACCTTATCAAGTGTCCTATATCTAAGCCTTTCATTATCAGCAGAGAAAGCTTCACTAGTTTCCTGTCTACCTCTCAATCTATCTGCTCTCTCTCTTTCTGGTTTGCATTCATCCCTGAGATTGTCCTCATGAAGGAATCTGCATTGATCGCCTCGTCTGCACATTCCAACAGAAAAATCTCTGCATAGCTGAGATGATGCTCTGGCCCCACTTTTTTCATCACCCATTCCATTATGTTCACGTCTCTGATCAGAAAGTGAGCTCCTGCTCCAATTAGTATCCCTGTCCTTGTCCATATCTCTGTCCCTTCCTCTGCTCCAGCTCGGTATACCATCCATGCCTCTGTCCATATCTCTGTCCCTTCCCCTGTTCCAGCTCCGGATATCATTCGTATCCCTGTCCCTTCCCCTGCTCCGGATATCATCTGTATCCTTGTCCATATCTCTGTCCCCCCTGCTCCAGCTGCGGATACCATGTGTATCCTTGTCCACATCTCTGTCCCTTCCACTGCTCCAGTTCCGGATACCATCTGTATCCTTGTCCATTTCTCTGTCCCTATCTCTGCTTCTGCTTCTGCTCCCAGCTCTTCCTTTGCTCCGGCTACTGCTTCTGCTCCTCTGGTGCCTGAAATCCAACGAAAGGCAACTTCAAATATAAATCTAATTTTACATGGATTGTAACATGAAAACAAGTCACTAAAACAATTAAATATAGACAAAAAAATTGATTAAAAATTGTAGGAACTATCTGAAGATTCCCTTGGAGCATGACAGTGCACAACCTAGCATTGTTCTGAGCAATATGGCGGACCCAAATAAAATTAATATTAAATACATGAACTGTCCGCCATATTTTAACTGTGAATTTTCATTCCAAAAAACACTGATTATTACAACAAGAGGCTGTTCATTACACAAATTGCAAACCTGTGTGATTGGCTCCAATAAATTTCTGGAGGAGGGCTATTATTTTGTTTTCCTCTGTCATTAAAGCCAGGAGATCTACTGTAGCCTTTAACCCCACCAGCAGCCCTTTCAGTCCTTGGCATTTCATTATAGCCTCTACGGCCATTGTTGTCTTGCCATATTTCAGAAGAAGACCACCGTGAACCATTACTAGAATTTGGTGCATTCTTGGCCTCCAACTCTGACCATTTTGCATGATGACTAGAATGATTTTCTCGTCCAGACCTAGCATCGTGCCTACCAAATTCAGCAGGAATCTCAGTCTGCTCCTTGCTATCCCATAGAGATTTGCGTTTCGTACCACTCATGGTGTAACCTTGTACAAATATCCTAGAGTGCTTATCTGCTCTAGTAAAGATGTGCAACCTGCATAACAAAGTGAAGAAGATAAATTCATGTCAAAGATTTACCCAACTCCCTTATAATTACACAATATATCTGCTTCTGATTTGGTTTTTGATTTTATTATGTTTAGGAAACCTAAAAAGGTTAATAAAGAGTTGCAAAGTAGTGAACAACCAAGAAGCCAGAAGTCCACACAATGTAGGTAGAAAATTATTGACCCAAAACAGTACTTTGTTCATAGTAAATTCTGCGGTCGCAGACTATCCTAGCTAAATTACACATTTACTTCCACGCAAGTGGATCCACATTCACTCTGGCAATTCATGACATCGTTCCCAGAACACATTTACATGTGAATTTCAACCTGAACTTGCTTCTGGCAAGGGTTAATAAACCCAAACCTGCTCGCTGATACATAATGTACAGTGTACACTATCCCTATAAAATTTACTACTACTAACTACTGTAGGTGGCCTAGCCAAGTCAAAGTTAAGGGTGGGCTAAATCTCGCTCAGTAAAATTCCTACACAAAAACACTGCACAAAATAGATGCTAGATACATTCATATTATCATATTGTAATTATCAGGATCCTAGATTTAATGTTATTCATTTTCTAATATTATATTTGATTTTACTAATCAAACATAATGTGTGATTTGATTTAATAATTCTGAAAAATATTTAGTTCGTTCCTAAATTTTATAAACTTGTCCTAACCTTAATAAACTAATTTAATTAAATTAATACATTTTAACTTAAAGAATTAATGAATAAAAAGCTGTAATCAACCTAAAGATACTAATATGGATTTCCTACTTATCAATACTATTAGCTGCAATAAATATTTAAAATATTTAGCATAGAAATAGCATCCAAGCTTATATCAAGTAGCTACTTCATTTGAACAATCACAACTACGGCAAATTACTCCTGTTGGCAAAGAGAGTACGGGGCGGGTTCTGGCATAGGAACACGTATAAATGGATCCGATCCGCCTCCCTGTATGTGACTATGGAACACGAAGTCGGAAATTTAAACTTTCTACCACACGCCACCACTAAAAGATCAGGAGCAATCAATAAAGAGCATAAAGTGAAGGAAATACAGTTTTCAAATGCTAATCAATAAGTAGCATGAAGTGAAGGTTTTTGTTCTCTTATCTTTTAGACTTCTCTACTTTGTCTTTGTCTCCGTTACTTATGAACAAGAGTTGGTTATCTTGGAATGGTTCCGATACTTTGATTAAGACCTAAATTATTTATAGTTGGAATTTTTATGGAACTCTGATATGGGATTTTTGGTGTTTTGATAAAAGGTATTCCATGCAATTTTATAGTTTATTCATTCAAGTGGATTTCATAATTAATATTTGTAATTGTTTGGCCAACTATAGCATGTACTTGAATTAATTATAATACTCAGAGGCTTATAGTCAAGTGACACGAAACATGAATGGTGCATAATTAAATCTATTGATGTTAATTTGTAAATTTGTAATAGTACACATATATTGTTACCTTGCATAGCCTAATGAAATTGGTGCTTGATTATATCCTAGAAGTTACATTAGACAGAATTATGCCATTTTAATTTCAAAATCAATCCCATAGTGACTTCGAGAGAAACATGTGATCAATAATTTCTGGTTAGTAAAATATACTTCGCTTTATTACCAATTTTCACATGCTAAGGGTATTAATTATCCTCACTAATCTTCCCATGTCAAAAATTTATCATCTTCTTTTTGCTGGTATATTAGTGTTTGGTTTTATTTACAAAATCAGAAACTCTATTTGTGTTCCACAACCAAAGTCTTAAATATTAATATACAATTGAAGTCGCTCAAGAAATGATAACTAGTATTTACTAGATTCACTTGTGGTGTCTCAAAAGGCTAGTATGATCCCAAATTTTCTTATTTCTTTACATATTTTTTTGGGTTGCTAGAGGTCGAATTATCCTCAAATTGGTCAATCGTATCGTGTTTCATTTAATCAAGTGTCTTCTTTTTCAAACTCTTCGAACATGATCACATCCTAATTGGTCCTTAAAATTGATCTTAACTTCAGACATAGACCTAAGTTATCGCCGTTAGCTTTTGAAGAATCTATTATAAAGTCCTCATCAATATTAACATCTTTCAAATATGAACTTAAAATCATTTAGGCATCAAAAGTGATTGCCTTTTACACTTGTTGCTTACCTTGAGAACATGTTTTTTAGACTCTCAAATCAAGTTTTTCCTTTTTTTCACATGACAATACGTTATGCACTCAAAAATTCTTATTCTCTCAATATTTAAAGGTATCCTTGACCACACCATTACTCGTAAATCTCCATCTAAAGATGAATGACAGGTTAATGATGTCACATGTTATAGAAAATAAGTGTGGCACCATCATTTGCCCAAATAAGCATAGTACAGCACAAAAATTTCATTTCTCGTTGTACATGGATCAGTCCTTCCTTCCATGATCTACTACAACATTTTCTTGGTTGCTCATTGCTGATCACAAAACCACACCCTCCGTGGAAGTTCGGTTCTGACAACTAGCTTCTACAGCTAAAGCTTGGACTTGTTGGAAGCGAGCTACCTTGAATCAATCAATGAATTTTCTTTATATCAAATTGTAGTGTTTTCGATATATTAGTAGGGCTTACAACAAATTATTCCCATTGTCTCTTGAATGTGATTAATACCTTGTCCTTATGCTTCAAGAAATGAGTATGAACATGCTTACAACAAAAAAAGGACAAAATACCTGCAAATGATTGTATTTGGACCCAAGCATCCATATGCACGTTATATAATATGCTTCTCCTTTGTTTGCTTGAAAGGAGTTTAGTTGGCGCAATAGTTAGGTGCTCAACTCATATGACCTATGGTCATGGGTTTGATTCCTTATTCGGTATGTCTTGGTTCATTTTCTGAAAACAGTCTCTCTACTCTCTTAAGTTGGGTTGAGACTACGTACATTGACCCTCACCAAAGGGCTCGAAGCACAATAATTGAGTATATATATATTCCCTTTTTCTTGTTTCTTTGACTTTAACATAAACCCAATGTGCTTTACCATAAACAATGCTCGTGAAAATCCATGCAAGGCATCTTAGAGTAAACTTCAACAATTTGATCAAAAATATACCCAATCGACCTCAATCATAACCAAATGCATCCATATGGATCTCCCGTATAACTTGTTCCAACTATTTTACTTTCTTTTTCTTTTGTTGGGCCTTAAATTGTGTAAATAATTTCTAATCCAAATACAACACTTTCATCACTTCATTTTGTATAACTATAACAAACCCACCGGAGTCTAAAGCACCAACAAAAATAAGATCGTTCAATAATTCAAGGACAAGTCTCAAATCCATCAACTATATGACCACTACATAGTGCTTCATGCTTCCCGATTTTGATGGTACTAAGCCCAGTAATTTTCAAAAATGATTAGTCTTATTTCAACATGATACCACCAAATGCTTCTACAAGTTAGTAACACATTTTCTATGTCGACATATATGGTAAGAACAACCACAAGAAGAGGTAACAAGAACTTTGAATTTACCCACTAAAAAAATCTAATTCACAAATGGTCGAATGTCACAAATGGTCGAATGACAATGATCAAGTTCCTCTTGTACCTTCAATTGTTTTTGTCATCCTCCCATTCTATTTTATAAGTTCTTCCATCCTAAACAATTCACTTGAATGACCAAGCTCACCACATCTGAAACACAACCTCTCTACAAGAGGTCTATAACTTGATCTATACTTCCATCACTTACCATATCCTTGTTCATTACTTTAACCTCCCCTTTGTTACACTTGGTAGCCATACACCATACACAATCTTCCAAAGATCAATCTCTTGTGCCTCCCCTTTGTTATACTTGGTAGTCATACAACATAAAAAATCTTCCAAAGATCAATAGGTGAGTTACAGTCTCATTTATCATATAATTGTCACACAACATTAATATTTGTAAAAGGTTCTCGTAAGACTTCGACAAAGAAGTAAAAGAAGTGCGGGATCATCGCGGGATCATCAATCCTCATCTACCATTGTTTAATTGTTCACCAAATTTGATATACAACTATCAAACTTCTTGATATATAATGATATAGATATAGATTGATGAACCTTCAGCCATCACATGTAATATAGACTTTAATCAGGATCCTATTTGTTGGTCATTGCCAAGAAGTTCGCTCCCTACATTAAACACCCCTTTGCTGCCGTTTCCTCGCCATCAACAAGATAGATAACATTCCCTTCATAGAATGATGAGCATTGTGCTCGTGCTTCATAATCTAATTCTTCTCATTTGTCATCGAAAGTATCCTTCTTCTTTCTAACAAGCTTCAACTTATTATTTTTCTCATTAAATTCATTCCTCTCATACTTTCCAACTTCAACAGTGTTGCTTGTAGGAGTCATTTATCATCGAATATCATCGAACACCTTGTACGCACCAAGCATAACCAATCCAAAGTAAAACAACTATCCAACAAAGTAAAATAGCAATAAACGCTAAAGATTTACGTGGACGGGCAAGTTATTATTGTATATCAAGAAAAATACTACATATGTCCTAGTTATCCTAGCTTATAAACTACATACTTACACTGTTACACATACAGCATATCAACACCACCAGAAACCCTAATTGGACGTGACCCCAAACTTGACAAAAAAAAAAACCAACTGAAACGCTATCGAATATTCTAACTAACACAACACAAACAAAATCAGAATAATTCACAGTATCAACCCTAACAAATCTAATTAACAATATTTAAACACTAATAACAATTAGTAAGAAAACTTAAAATACAAACAACAATTCATATAAGCTAAATTAAAAAAAAAAAGCTTATCAAAGTCTTTTAATTATGCAACAACAATAATAAATATTAATTCATGAATTAAAAAGAATATGTATACACAATGCCCTAATTTTGGAATAAAGAGAGAGAGCTTACCTGAGAGTGAAGAGAGAGCGATCCACAAACACAATTCAAAGAAGATATAGAAATAAGGGGCATGAATTGAATTGAATGGAGACACGGGATTTAACGGCGGTGTTCTCCGACAAGGATGATGTATGTATGTATAAAAGAAAGAGGGGGAGGGGATAGATGGAATTAGCGTATTACTGTTCGGAGTAGTCTAACTAGAGTTACATGTATCCGAAGTACATTTGTTTTTGTCCGTGTAGAGTAAAATCTCCACAAATTAATAATGTTAATTAATAATGTTGGAACCGGAATATTTAAAAAATTAAAATTGTGTATGCATATTAAAAAAATGTTCATCTTTATTCATTCAGATACATGTGTCATGTCATGATATCATTTAATTTCATTCTATTATCTCAAATTTCATTCTATCATGTCATGTAAGTTTCTTGAAATATTCTAATATACTTTACTCTCTTAATCATGGTTGTAAAAATCGGTAATCGGTATCAATCGGTTGAGGTACCGATTTAAGATTAATCGGGTAATCGGGGATTAATCGGAAGGATTAATCGGAGTATTAATCGGATATTATAATAATATTTAATATATTAGTCTAATTTACAATTAAATATTTCATTTTAAATAAATTCATAGGATTAATCGGATTTCAAAAATCAAATCGGTTGATTACCTTACAGAGGATTAATCGGGGATTAATCGGTTAAATCGGGGATTTTTAGAACCATGCTCTTAATAGCTAATCAATTTTTATAAATTTTTCTTGTTGCTATTTCTCTTCCGGAAAACATGATAAAAAGGAAAATTATGAACTTGTATACTTTTACTTTGATACATTTAAAAAATAATAAAGGGCTCTTTTCATAAATAAATAGGAAAAAGTAAATTTTTACACATAAAAATAGTTTTTTGCAATTTTACTAACTAAGTTTCTAAATTGCAAAAATATTAACCCTAACCCTCCCCCCTTCTTTCTGTGAAGTGTCGCCGACTGTACTTTTTTTTTTTTTTTTAAGTGGGGCTATTTTGGTGGATTTGGGTTTCCTGGCCCCGCAGGGGCATATTCAACTGAATGCAACCGCACATTCAACTAAATTTGCAACTAAATGCAACCACATGCAACTAAATTTCTGATTTCAGGTTCCATTTGTTAATTGTCATTTTCGACCTCATTTTTGGACTATATATATATATATATATATATATATATATATATATATATATATATAAGGTGGGCGATATTTTGGTGGATTTAGGTTCCATGGCCCCGCAGGGGCATATTCAACAAAATTTGCAACTGAATGCAACCACATGCAACTAAATTTCTGATTTTAGGTTCCATTTATCAGTTGTCATTTTCGACCTCATTTTTGAACTATATATATTTAAGGTGGGTGATATTTTGGTGGATTTAGGTTCCATGACCCCGCAGGGGCATATTCAACTAAATTTGCAACTGAATGCAACCACATGCAACTAAATTTCTGATTTCAGGTTTCATTTGTCAGTTGTCATTTTCGACCTCATTTTTGAACTATATATATATAGAATCCAAAAATGAGGTCGAAAATGACAACTGACAAATGGAACATGAAATCAGCAACTGAATGCAACCACATTCAACTAAATTTCTGATTTCAGTTGCATTCAGTTGAATATTGCCCCTGGCGGGGCCTTACAACCCAAAGCCACCAAAATCACCCTACCTTTTTTTAAAAAAGAAGTTGAATGTGGTTGCATTCAGTTGAATATTGCCCCTGGCGGGGCCTTGCAACCCAAAGCCACCAAAATCACCCTACCTTTTTTTTAAAAAAGAAGTTGAATGTGGTTGCATTCAGTTGAATATTGCCCCTGGCGGGGCCTTGCAACCCAAAGCCACCAAAATCACCCTACCTTTTTTTTTAAAAAAGAAGTTGAATGTGGTTGCCCCTGGCGGGGCCTTGCAACCCAAAGCCACCAAAATCACCCTACCTTTTTTTTAAAAAAGGAAGTTGAATGTGGTTGCATTCAGTTGAATATTGCCTCTGGCGGGGCCTTGCAACCCAAAACCACCAAAATCACCCCACCTTTAAAAAAAAAAGTTGCATGTGGTTGCATTTAGTTGAATGTGGTTGCATTGAGTTGCAAACCAAAATCCACCAAAATAGCCCCCGTCTTAAAAAAAAAAAAAAAAGTCCGCAGTGGGCTGGGAAGGAGGGAGGGAGGGGGAGTGGGTTGAACTGGGAAGGAGGGAGGGGGAATGGGCCTAGTATTTTTACAATTTTGAAACTTAGTTTAGTAAAATTGTAATTAATTAAAAAAGACGGTATTTTTGCAAATAGAAACTTTGAACCTAGTATTTTTGGTAAATATCCAATAATAAATACATTTCATTTTTCACTTAAGTTTAACATTTTTTAGAATCCTATTTCAATTATATTTATATACAGATATATGTATACTCATACAAAGTACGGATTAAAATATTAAAATGTTTTTTTAATAATTAAATCGTCTTTACTTTTTGTTAAAGTCATATGCTATATAGAATTTAATAAATTAAAAATTCTATAATCTTATATGTATAATTTGCATTTGTCATTAAATCATACTAATAGAATTCAAATAATTATTAGTAGAATTGATATACACTAAATTAGAATGATATATGTTTCACATAAATCGAATCCTGTATTTTTTTTATATAACTAAAACCATAAATATTTAGTTTTAAAATATAATTGACTCGAAGCTTTATTTCTAATAAAAATTTAAAATTTCTTTTAGTAATTGATTTAATGATTATTTTCTATTTAAATTTAAAAAGAATTATGCTCATAATTTTATTTATCGTATCAACCAATATTAATCGGAGATAATGTCCAAAATGGACCAAATCCAACAAATCCAAGATACATTGCCCTGCCCTACCCTCCTCCCTCCTGATATGAAAAAGCGTCTATCGTATGCTGTTTTTCAAAAAAAAAAAAACCTGATGAGCAATTGCGTCTAGCGCATCAGCAGTTGTTTCTGATCTTGGTCTGCCGTATCAGGCGTGTTGCGGCAGACGAAAAAGCATGTCATCCCCCTGTTGCGCTACACGAAATGGCGCAACACCTGTTTTACAACACGAAATAGTATCTGTGATCTATTTTGGGCCTTTTTTTGGAATAGGGTAGAGAGGGCCATGAAAATTGAAAATAGGGCATTTTGGACACTCACCCTATTAATCGACCAACTAAAAATCGCAAATATGTCTTCTCAACTATTCGAGAATAAGTAAATATTAGGTTTTAAGACTTTATTTATTTTGTTATGTGTCCAATTTTGTTATTTTGATAACTAATAGAGTATATATCGTTATACATTTTATAGAATTTTATTTTTGATTTAATTGCATATTATTAATTATAATATAATGTTATGCGACAAGAAATAAAGTACTATCAAACTTGTAATGAATTGGATTTATTTAGACTTAAATCACAAAAAAATTGAATTTATTGAATTGCACAAGCATACATCATTGTTTGGATCCTAATTCGAGTTTTGAACATATAAATTACATGATTTTACGATTCATCCAAAAATAATAAAATTATTCACAAATTAAAAGTTATTTAACATTAAGATTCTGACTAAACTGACCTAAAACAGACTTACGAATTTTGTATTTGGAATCTAGAAAAACTACGATTTTTTTATTAAAATTTAATTTATTTCCAAAAACCCTAAAATTCATTAAACTCTAATACGCTTAGATTTTATAGAGGAAGAGGATTATGTTAGTTACAGAGGCATGCCTGTATACATCTAATAACAAGCCTAATTGTTTGTAATGCTTTGCATTACTTACATGACCTCTTAACTGAGGGAACCTCTAGTTGTAGAGTTTCTGTTTGTATTGTACTTGTAGTAGGCATCAAATCCTAGTTGTGTAACTGTACTTATAGAGTCTAGAATAATGCTTGAAAGAAGTTCCAAGGTTCATGCCTCAAGAAAGGAGTTAAAGACTGTCAAATAATCACAGTTGGGATTTGAAGAAATGAAGAATTTGCCTAAGTACCAATTCGAGAAGTATATTTGTCTATTCGATAAGTCCAGCATTCGAGAAGTCAGGGATTCGATATCTCAAGACACTATTCGATATCTCTGAATTCACTGTTCGATATCTCATTCGATATCTCAGAGATTCGATATGTCTATGTTAGAAATGATTGATGAAAACAGTGTTTGGAAGCTAAAGTCAGAAAACAGAGTTTAGCTGGAAGCAGTCAGAGTTTGATTAAATACTGACTGGAAGCGCAAACAGAGTTTGTTAAACTCTGTAGCGGTATTGTCTGAAGAGTCAACAGTGTTTGAAGATTGATAAATATGGAAGCAATGTCTTTGAAGATTGGAAAGCTGTCAAAGAGATTGAGTTGACTTGGAAGACTGGAGCAATCGTGATTGATATCAATTGTATAGCTTGATTTTAGGAGTATCAGTTACTGATTGTACGAAGCTGTATGTTCTATAAATACAGTTAGGTTAACCCTAGAAGGGAAGTCGAACATTTGAGATATTCATCCATTGTAACCTAAGCAGCTCTCTGTGATATTTACATCACTGAGAGAGGAATTATTAATTCCAAACAGTTTTTAATTGTTAAACAGTGTGTTCTTGTTAAGTTATTCATACAGTATTTGATTACTTATTGTGTATTCGACCTAACAAGTGGTATCAGAGCCTAATCTGTTACTTTATTACAGTTAAAGATCCAAACACAAAAGTAATCAATGGCAGAGATTCCTCCACCATCTGAGAAAGCCCCTACTACTGTTAGTAGGTATGAGACAATCAGGGTTCCTATACTTAGGCCATCAGAGTATGCAATTTGGAAGGTGAAAATGACCATGTTTCTGGAGGCTACAGATCCAGAATACCTTGAAAGAATATATGAAGGTCCTCACAAACCAACAAAATTATCTGCTGCTGCTGCTGGTGAGGAGGCAAAGGTCATTCCAAAGGAAAAGAAAGATCTAACTGCTGAGGATCTTTCATCTATTGCAAAGGATGCAAAAGTGAGACATTTACTTCACAGTGCATTAGACAATGTTATGTCTAATAAAGTGATTAATTGCACAACTGCAAAGGAAATATGGGATGCACTTGAGGTTAGGTGTCAAGGAACTCCTGCAATCAAGAAAAACAGAAGAAACATACTCACTCAGGAGTATGAGCACTTTGAGGCAAAGTCTGATGAAACCATGACAGAAACATTTGACAGATTCTGTAAACTGCTCAATGATTTGTCATTGGTTAACAAAGAATATGATTTAGAAGACTCAAATCTCAAGTTTCTTCTTTCTCTACCTGAAAAGTGGGATGTGAAAACAACCACTATTAGAGATAATTATGAACTTGGTGAAACAGAGATTGATGAAATTTATGGGCTGCTCAAAACCCATGAATTGGAATTGGAGCAGAGAAACAAAAGAACAAGTAGAAAGTCAAAATCTGTTGCACTCAAGGTTGAGGAGAAACCATCAAAGAAGGAGGCATCAAGGAGAAAGGCAAAAGGGAAAGCCTTAGTCATCCATTCAGAGAATGAGTCATCAAACACTGATGTTGACTCAAACACAGATGGTTCATCTGATTCTGAAGATGATGAAGAGATGATGCAAATGGCTGCATTGATGGTAAAGACCTTCAAGAAGATGGGTTACAAGAACTTCAAGAAGGGAAAGAGATTCTCAAGGGACTACTCAAAGTCTGACAAGAAGAATTTCAAGAAAGCTGAAGGAAAGGACTTCAAATCTGGAAAGAAAGATAAGTCTGAGATTCAATGCTACAAGTGTAAGGAGATGGGACACTATGCTCCTGAGTGCAAGAAGGGTAAAACTGAAAAGGCACTCTACACCAAAGGCAGAGATTGGGCAGACACTTCAGATTCAGATGAGGAAGTCAACTATGCTCTCATGGCTACTACTCAGACTGAAAATGATGATCTCAAGGTACCTCCAACCACTTATGCTTATAACACTGATAATATAACTGAATTAAGAATTTATCTTAAAGCATTGCATATCAGTTATAGAGATCAGACCTTAGAAAATGAGAGGATAAAGTATGAGTGTTCTCAACTCAAAGAAAGAAATAAACTTGTTGAGGAACAGTTAGAGAACATGAATAAAATTCAAAAAGAGAGAGATGATGCAGTGTTTATTGAACAGGAGTTGCTAGGTAAGTATAAGCAACTAGAATCTGAATTGGAGGATAGTAAACACATCATTAAAACTTGGACACACTCTGGCAAAGACACTCAAGAAGTGTTTCAGTCAGATACAGTAGGTCTAGGTTACTCTGTTGGAGATGAACTTAGATTTGAAAATAAGGTAAAAGTTAGACCATATTGTTCATCTGAGGGTAATGTCATGGGAACAGGTGGACCTAAGACTGAAGCACAGAAAAAGGCTGTTAAAGAGTCATATGCTAAAACTTTTGTTAAAGAGGCTAACATTGGTTTAATGACAGATAAACAACTCAAGCATAAGCTTAAGGAGATAAAATCTGTCAACAAACAGAGATTGCCTAAGAAAAACAAAAATGGAAAAGTAGGCATAACTTCAGGAATTAAGCCAATGCTTGCTTCATTAGCTCCTAGAAAAACATGCTTTAATTGTGGTAGCACTAATCATCTTGCTAGTTTCTGCAATAAGAATAAGAACATTAATTCTTTGCCCTCTAAAACTGCAGTAAAGAGTGATTATGTGAGAACTAGACCACAGACTTTATGCAAACACTGTGGAAGTACTTGGCATTCTATTTACACTTGCAGAGATTATCATGCTATTTACTATAATTACTATGAACCCAAGCCAAATTTGAAATGGGTTAAAGTAAACTCTGCAAATGTAAACTCTGAAAAAGTTAGCTTAAACTCTGTTAATATGAATTCCGCTGCAAAAGCTAACAGATTTAAGAAAGCCAAAGGATCCAAGCAAGTCTGGATCCTTAAAACTAATAATCAGTGATTGTTTGTGATTGCAGGGCAACAGGGTTAGTACCCTAGTCGTGGACAGTGGATGTTCAGGACATATGACAGGAAATAAAGCCCTGCTATCAGAGTTTGAGGAGAAGGCTGGCCCAGAAGTTTCCTATGGAGATGGCAACATAGGACATACACTGGGATATGGCAATATTAATCTTGGAAATGTCATCATCACAAATGTAGCTCTTGTTCCAGGACTCAAGCATGATTTGCTATCTGTGAGTCAAATCTGTGACAGAGGATATCATGTAGATTTTCAGCCTGAATATTGTCAAGTGATCAGTAAATCTACAGGGAAAGTTGCTCTAGTTGGAAACAGACACAATAACATCTATGAAATCAAATTGTCAACAAACACTGATGGCAAAGCAGTGTGTCTGTCTACAAGGATGTCCAGTGAAGAGAGTTGGAAATGGCACAAGAAACTCTCTCATTTGAATCTGAACAACATCAATGAGCTAATCAAGAATGATCTTGTAAGAGGTCTACCAAAGTCCTTGTTGAATGTAGAAGGACTGTGTGATTCTTGTCAAAAGGCCAAACAGAGAAAAACATCTTTCAAAAGTAAATCTGAGTCTTCAATTGCTGATCCTTATCATCTACTACATGTTGATCTTTTTGGTCCAGTGAATGTGATGTCTCTTGGAAAGAAGAAATATGCATTAGTCATTGTTGATGAATATACCAGATTCACATGGGTATATTTTCTTGCAAAGAAGGATGAAACTGCATTAACACTGACAGAACATGTAATTCAACTGGAAAAAGGGTCAGAGCATCAAGTGAAGATAATCAGAAGTGACAATGGAACTGAATTCAGGAATTCATCTATGGAAGAATTTTGCAAGAGTAAAGGGATAAAACAAGAGTTTTCTGCACCTGGTACTCCACAACAAAATGGTGTAGTGGAGAGGAAGAACAGAACCTTGATAGAAGCTGCCAGAACCATGCTAGATGAAGCAAAGTTGCCAACATATTTCTGGGCAGAAGCAGTTCAAACTGCTTGTTTTACTCAAAATGCAACACTGATCAACAAGCATGGTAAAACACCATATGAAATGGTGAAGAAGAAAAAGCCAAATCTAAAATATTTTCATATTTTTGGATGCAAGTGCTTTGTGTTGAAGACTCATCCTGAACAGTTGACCAAGTTTGACCTAAAGGCAGATGAAGGTATTTTTGTTGGCTATCCACTGTCAACTAAGGCATTCAGAGTTTATAATCTGAGAACCAGAGTGATCATGGAATCAATTCATGTGTCATTTGATGACAAGAAGATAACTGGACTTGAAGATGTAGATGAACATGATCAACTGCATTTTGAAAATGAAGATTCATTCTCTGAAAAAGTAAACTCTGATCAGACTGATGTGTCAAACTCTGTTGATCTAAACTCTGAACCTCTACTGGTAAATACTGAAGAAACTCTTCAATCAGAAACAAGGGAAGAACCAGTTGAGGGGGAGCATGAAGAATCACATCAAAGTGAAAATTCAAACACTGATAGTGACTCAAATGATAACTCTGAATCAAACACTGTTGATTCAAACTCTGATCATTCAAATTCTGAGCAGTCACATTCAGGGGGAGCATCTGAAAATGAGGAAAGACACCAGGAAAATCAGGAGAGCATGGATCAAGGGGGAGGATCACATGATGACAAAAGCAATCTGCCTTCTGCAAGAAAATGGACTAAATCTCACACACCTGATTTGATTATTGGTGATCCAGATGCAAAAGTAAGGACAAGAAGTGCAACAACAAATGAATGTTTATTTCATGCATTCTTGTCACAATCTGAGCCAATGAAAGTGGAAGAAGCTCTTAAAGATGCTGACTGGATAACAGCAATGCAAGAAGAGCTAAATGAATTTGAAAGAAATGAAGTGTGGACACTTGTACCAAGGCCCAAGAATAGATCCATTGTTGGTACTAAATGGGTTTTCAGGAATAAAACTGACAGTGAGGGTGTTATCACAAGGAACAAGGCAAGACTGGTTGCAAAAGGCTACTCACAACAGGAAGGAATTGACTATGATGAAACATTTGCACCAGTGGCTAGATTGGAAGCAATCAGGATTTTTCTAGCATATGCCTCCCACATGAAATTCAAAGTGTTTCAGATGGATGTAAAAAGTGCATTTTTGAATGGAAAACTTGAAGAAGAAGTGTTTGTGGAACAACCACCAGGGTTTGTTGATCCAAAATATCCAGATTATGTCTACAGGTTAGACAAGGCACTCTATGGACTTAAGCAGGCACCAAGGGCATGGTATGAAACCCTTGCCAAATTTCTACTAGAAAGTGGATTTCACAGAGGTACTATTGACAAAACTCTGTTTTATTTCCAAAATGGTAGTGACTTGCTTTTAGTTCAGATATATGTGGATGACATCATTTTTGGGTCTACTAATGATAAACTCTGTAAGAAGTTTGCCAAACTCATGCAGTCAAGATATCAAATGAGTATGATGGGAGAGCTTAGTTATTTTCTAGGCCTACAGGTGAAGCAAACAGATGATGGAATTTTTATAAATCAAGCAAAATATACCAGAAACCTTCTCAAGAAATTTGGTATGCTTGACTGTTCATCTGCAACAACTCCCATGGCAACTGCAACAAAATTGGACAAAGATGCAGGGTCATCAGTAGATATGACAAGCTACAGAGGAATGATTGGTTCTTTGCTCTATTTGACAGCTAGCAGACCTGATATCATGTATGCAACTTGCTTGTGTGCAAGGTTCCAGGCTGATCCAAGAGAACCACATTTAACAGCAGTAAAGAGAATATTCAAGTACCTGAAGGGCACTATAACTTTGGGGCTGTGGTATCCAAGGGAATCAGAGTTTAAACTTCTTGGTTACTCTGATGCAGACTTTGCTGGATGTAAGATAGACAGAAAAAGCACCAGTGGAAGTTGTCAATTTCTGGGTGACAGACTTGTTTCCTGGTATAGCAAGAAACAGAAGTCAATATCTACATCTACAGCTGAAGCAGAGTATATTGCTGCTGGTAGCTGTTGTGCACAGATTTTATGGATGAAGAATCAACTGCTGGATTATGGATTAAGGTATTCCAAGATACCTATTTACTGTGATAATCAAAGTGCTATTGCAATGACAGGTAATCCAGTGCAACATTCAATGACAAAGCACATCAGCAAAAGGTATCACTTCATCAGAGAGCATGTAGAGGAAGGCAACATTGAGCTTCACTTTGTGTCTACAGAACAACAACTTGCAGATATCTTCACCAAGCCATTGAGTGAAGTTACATTTACAAGACTGGTCAATGAACTAGGAATGGTCTCTAGTTTTGACTAGAGATGTTGGTTAGACTCAAAAACTTATTGCTCATGTTTTCTGTAAATTGTTAAGTGCTATGTGAACCTTAGTATTAAACTCTGTTCTGCATGCTAATGTTTAAATCTTTTTAAACTCTGTCAGCATGTCTGTCTGTTAAATACTGTTAACATGTTAGATACACTCAATGAATTCAGAATTGATTATTGTCTGAATGAAAATACCAATGAAGAAATATGTATGAAGCATGATTCACAGTAATTAAATCATGATTCTTTCTGAGTCACTGCTATCTAATCAGACTTTGTGCAGAAAATTAACACAGCATGATACTGTTTCATATTTATAGCATCTCTTAGTTTATTTAGTCCTAAACTCTGAGTCTATGAATATTGTGTGCATGGCCACTCATAAATAATTTTGGTTATTGATGAACTCTAAACTCTGATAAGTGACATTCTGTTTCCAAAGGTATGGTTCATGATGATTCCTTGTTTGTACTTGTGAAAATCATAAAACTTGAGATGTGTCAGTGATTAGTTTTGTGAGTTCAGACTCATGTTTACACCCTGTGAGAGTTTGAGCCAAATCAGTGATTGATACACTTTCTATCAATCAGTATTTATTGTTGTGTGATATTCATCAGGTAGTATGTTTCTCTAGAACTTGTATTAAACCATTTTGAGACTACAGGATATGTGTGTGCATGAAAATGATAAAGGCAATAGGATTTACCATTCTTTCAAACACTGTTCGAAATTCTTTTGAACATTGTACAAACACTGTATAAACACTGTTCATAAATTCCATCCTTAGTAAACCCCTTTGAGCCTTATTAACTGCTCATTTTTCTTATACTCTGAAGTATTAAGAGCAGTTAAATATTTTTTTCTCAAACAGATGAGTGTTTCTCAAGAAAAGAAAAAGTTTACTCAGTATATATGCTAAATAAAAAAATGAAAAAAAAGATTAAAAAAAAAAAGAAAAAAAAAAGAGCATATATACTGATCTTGTACAAATATATACTGTGACTGAACACTTTGTTCTCTTAAGATGCTCAGCTTGAAGTCACTCTTGAATAAAACATCTCTTTTCATCTGTTTGATCTTACTCCATTTAAACCCTGAATAAAGTCCTTTTGATTTGTGGATACATGTACTCAAAGTAGTGTAGAATTTGTGGACATTCAAGCATATGGTAGACTCTGCTATTTCTGATTGAATGTGAGTGTAAACACATCACCTAAACACTTGTGTGCTTTGAGAGTTTGTGAGGTTATACAGTTCATAACTGTTATTCACTGAATGATGCTCTGATTTCTATCTCTTGATATTTTTGTCTTTAAAGACTGTGTGCTTACTTGGATAATCATGGACATCAAAGGGAATAGAAGTTTTCAGATCTCTGTATTACAGTAACTACAGAGTTTAGCATTCATCAAACAATCAGTGTTTAATATGAGAGTTTGTGCATTCAGTGTTTATTAACTGTTTGTTATGGATTTTATGAAATATTAGATGCTCTAAAAATTGATTTCAGTAAACTCTGCTTCACACACACTCATATTCACAACTGTGCAATTTTTGAAATGGTTTTAGTGATAAAGTTGGAAAATTGATAAACACTGTTGAGTTGTGTTAAGTACTCTGAGGTAAAGTTTTATTGAGATGATTTGATTATTTTGAAGTAATTGGGGTGGTTGACAACTGTTAATTAGTGTTAATGTGTCTAAGTGTCGTGATTATAGGAATAACAGCGGTAATTATTAAGTGATCCATTGGCTGTTTGACACGTGTCCCATGATTGTGTCCCACTCACACACTACTCTACAACAGTTGCGCGTTTTTACTAAATAAACGATTGAGTTTTAATTTTACTCTAATCGTCTTTAGTCTCTCACTCCATATCGATTCACATTCACCCACTCACAGTTACTTACATACTTATTCATTTTCACACTTCTCTTATTCTCTCCTTCACTTTTTGATAAACACTTACAGTGCATTCAAATCTTTTCTCTGCATATCTTCGTATCTTGTTACTAATGGCAACTAAAGCGTTTGATGCAGCAGGGTTAGTTTTTCTCCCTAGTAACTATGCAGCACCATTGGATAATGAAAATGCTCCACAGGCGTTTCACTTGTTCCAAAACTTCTTGAACGATTCTGAGATAGGGACGGCTCTAACTGCACCACCAACGTTATCTGCTTCACAGATTGCTACTTTCTGGACAAACTCTGAATATGATGATGGAGGAGAGGCTGGCACTCCAACAATCATTTTCACTCATGAAGAATCAGAGTATATCATTACTCCAACCACTGTCAAGGATGCTTTGGACTTTGAGACACACACTTCTTACAGTGTTGTTGGTCATGATAGATTGAGGACAATGTTGGAACAAATTGGATGTGCAGGAAACTTGAACAAGATAGGGTCTTTGAGACGGCCAAGTTTGAGAAAGGAATGGAGTTTCTTCTTTGATTGTATAACAAGGGCTTTTGGAAAGAAGACAACAAACTGGGATGCACTACCTCTGGATACTCTCCAAATTGGTCATGCTCTACTATATGGAGGTAACTTCGATTTTGGTAGACTAGTACTAATGAACTTGGGAGAGCGATTGTCTGAGTCTACTACTGTTTATTTTGCTCGTTTTTGTCAATTGCTATTTACTGCATGTGTGCCTAACATTCCAATTGATGAAGCTGATGTAATTCAGCCTTTTCAAGTTGCTAAGAGAATGTTCACTGATCTGACAAACAAAGATGTCACTAAACAGCAAATACCTGAGTTGTTTATGCCTTTAGCCTTACAAAACTATGTGAACCAACCACAAGACCCTCAATCACCACAACAAATGCCTGAACCACCAGAAACCATAAACTCTGAACTAACACCTCCAACACCCACAACTACTGTACCTACTACATCTCAACAACCACAACCAGAAACTTTAAACTCTCCACCAATAAACTCCCCACCCTCAAACACTGAACCCTCAAACACTGAACCATTAAACACTGAAGCTTTAAACACTGATACCTTACACTCTGAGCCAGCACCTACTGAACCAGCCAAAACCAAGCCAAAGAGAAAGAAACACACTGCCCAAAACACTAAACATTCAAAGGCTAAACAGACATTACCTGGAGCTGTTTATACTAGAAGAATGAAGCAACATGCAAACAGACCTTCACTTTCACCACCAAAAGAAAGCTCAAGTGAAGATGAAGAGGAGATTGTTGTGCCAATCAAGAAAAGGAGACTAATTATTTCTGATTCAGATGCAGAGAATGTTGTTGAAGCTCCAGAGGTGGTTTCACAGCAAACACCTACTGTTGAGGATACAGTGAATGTTGAAGTACCTGCAAAAGTTGACATGCCTGCAGAGAATATTGTGGATGACAAAGTACAAATACCTGCAGAGGTTGAAATGCCTGCAGAGGATAATGTTACTTTTGAAATACCTACAGAGGATAAAATGCCTGTAGAAGAGGATCAAAGAGATGGTTTGTCACCAGTACATGATGTTCCTGAATCAATTCTTGATCCTGTCTCACCTGTTGTTCATGTTGAAGCTCCTGGTGTAGCTTATGAGCCTGTAGTACATGTTCCTGAAGCTATAGCATCACACACAGAGTTAGTAACTTCTCCAATTCAAGACAAAGGTGATGAAGCTACAAAGGTAAACTCTGTTGCAGAGCCTGTGCAACATGAGGTCATTATTGAAAAGGTTGCAGAAGTTATTGCAGAAACTGTGGCTGACACTGCTCAGCACAGTGGTTCATTAAAGGATGCTCAAGCTAAAGATGCAAGTGCTGAAGATGAATCTGACAGTAGTGCAAACTCTGACTCTTTTGTGAGTGCACCTGCACAGACAGATAATAAACATACACCTTTTGCTCAGCCTTGTCCATCACATGCTGTTGAAGTAGAGCATCTTGCTAAATCTGCTGAAAATTGGTATAAACAAGATTGCATTTTTCCAAAAGGGAGAGCATCTGAGTTTGTTAAGCAAACTGCAAAGCAAATTTCAAATCCAGAAATCTTATCCTGTTTAAAGGCAACTGTGGTACAAGTCAAGACTCTGGAAGGAAATTTTGCTGACACTAAACACGAAATTGCTTCCTTGAAGACTGAGATTCAGTCAAGAGAGTTGAAGATGGAAAGAGAGTCCAAAATAAAAGCTGTTCAGCTGTCCAAAGTTCAAGACACTCTCTTTGCCAGGCTAGGAAAGGTTGAAGAAAATCAGACTGCTTTATCTGCTAAAGTGGATTCAATTGCAAACTCTTTAGAGCTCATTACATCAATACTAATTCCTGATGATGTCAAAAAGGGGGAGAGAGTTACTAAGTCAAAATGCAAAGTTTCTCAAACTCTGACTAAAAAGGATGATGCTGGAGATGGAGGGGCAAGTGATAAAAGCAAGGTTTTAAACTCTGAAAGGCAAACTCTGAGATCTGGCAAATCTTTTAAATCACAGTCTGTTGGAACAAACACTGAAACTCAAGGTACCTCAAAGACCAAGAGTTTGGAATTAACATCAAACCCAAAGACTGATGAGGAGTTAGCTGTTAAGCTTTTCATGGAAGAGAATGCAGAAGGAGTGACCATAGAAGATGCTAAAGCTGAAGAGAAGAGTTTACAAGAAAAACATCTGAAAGCTTTAAAGTCTGAAAAAGGAAAGAAGAATGTGAAAGTTGCTAAAGCTGCAAAGCCTGTTCTTAAAGGTATTCAAATCAAAGAACCAGTTGGTACAGATCAAAGAATGCAAGTATTCAGAAAACCAACAGATGCAGAAGCTAAGCAAAAACTGAAAAGTATAGTTACAACCTCTGTTGATACACATGTTGTACAGAAGAATGAAAACACAACCTCTGTTGCTGCACAAGTTGTGACCACACCATTATTGTCTTCTCAGTTGAAATCAACATTTAAAAGAGGTGCTCCTCATGATCCAAGACTAGAAGCTACAATTCCAATGGATTTTTCTGATGGTAGAGCTTTATCTGGTAAAGTTGGATACAACAAAGAAGGCATAGGCTCACACAGAGATAAAAGACAATATGTTGGTCCTAGAGATCCTTCTTCACTGTCTGTTCCAGGAGGTGGTGTCACTCAAGAGAGTTTAGACAAACTGGAGTCAGTACAGCTTGTATATCAAAAGAGTCTAGAAAAGGATTTCTTGTTATATTTCATGGCTGATGGAACAGTATTTAAAGTCTCTGAAAAGGATATCGAATTAAAATATGCTGAAGAACTTGAATATGTGCTTAGACAAAGAATGATTCAGAACCTTGCAAGAAGACAAATGAAAATCAACAGTAAGTATGTTCCTAAATACAGAGATTGGAATGGCAATCTGATTGAAATGGAGAAGGGAACTACAAAACTGAAGACTGATCTTGGAATCACTGTTCTGGATTTCAATATAAAATCTGAAGAGGTGAAATATATCAGGTTGGGAAATGAGATGAGAAGAAACAAAATCTACGATCTTAGAGCTGCTGTCTATCAAACTGATGAGAATGATCCTCAGTTGAGAGAAATCAAAGAAGCTATGCAGATAGAGCTTGAAAATGCTGAAAGAAGGTTGCTTATAGACTATCTCAGAACAGTGCCTGATCTTCAAGAGATTAGAGATTAAAGTCTGTAAGAATTTTCTTATTTCATGTAGAATTTGTTAAGTAATAGCTTAAACTCTGTTTGTATGTTAAACACTGTAAACTTTGTATTTGTTTTGACATCATCATTTACTGTAAAACTTGTACATTCTTGCTAATGGACAAGTTGGGGGAGATTGTTAGAAATGATTGATGAAAACAGTGTTTGGAAGCTAAAGTCAGAAAACAGAGTTTAGCTGGAAGCAGTCAGAGTTTGATTAAATACTGACTGGAAGCGCAAACAGAGTTTGTTAAACTCTGTAGCGGTATTGTCTGAAGAGTCAACAGTGTTTGAAGATTGATAAATATGGAAGCAATATCTTTGAAGATTGGAAAGCTGTCAAAGAGATTGAGTTGACTTGGAAGACTGGAGCAATCGTGATTGATATCAATTGTATAGCTTGATTTTAGGAGTATCAGTTACTGATTGTACGAAGCTGTATGTTCTATAAATACAGTTAGGTTAACCCTAGAAGGGAAGTCGAACATTTGAGATATTCATCCATTGTAACCTAAGCAGCTCTCTGTGATATTTACATCACTGAGAGAGGAATTATTAATTCCAAACAGTTTTTAATTGTTAAACAGTGTGTTCTTGTTAAGTTATTCATACAGTATTTGATTACTTATTGTGTATTCGACCTAACAGTCTATGTACTCTATTCGAGAACTCAGGAAGTCAACAAGTCAAAGTGGTATTCGAGTTCTTAAGGAGTCAACAAGTCAAAGTTCCATTCGATATCTCAAGGACTCAGAAAGCTATTCGATATCTCAAGGATTCGACAAGTCAAGTGTTCTATTCGACAACTCAAGGAATCCTGAAGAAAAGAGCTATTCGAGAAGTAATTCGATATGTCAATATAACAGTATTCGAGAACTCAGAGTTATCGATCAAGCCAATTCTAGTTCTCGAATCAACTACTTAGTCACTTCTCAAATACATTCTTGGAGACAAAAAACTGAAGAAATTGTACAAGTCAGAAACCTGCAACAAGCCAATGCACTTTATGGACCACAATCTGTAACGTGCTCTGGAAAGCCTACAAGGAAGCTTGGAGAGATATAGAAGAGACAAGGGGCTAAAGAAGTGGATCTGAACAGGCTTTGCAAAGTCAAATCTGTAACCGTTTGGACACTTACTCAAAAAGGATAGACAGACTAGAAAATAATTTGTTCAGCTACCTTATTTGTAGTAAGTAGGGTGTATCCATGTTCTATAAGGATACAGCCTCACTTCCTTAGTCAATTAACTTTGTAACTTTGTGAGTCAAGTTTTTCATACACTACACGCTGTATCTCTTTGGGAAAACGAAGCTGAGAATACTATCATTTGTATTCACAGATTGTAGCAACCTTTATCTAATAATACATTAGATTAAAGTGATAACGGTGTCTTGTGTTGTTCTTTATCTGCATCTTCACTTCTGCACACACAAACACTTATTTGCTACATAGACTTTTAAACAAAGAAAAGTTCAAGAATACATTCACCCCCCCTATGTATTCTTCTATCGTATTCAATACTCAACAAGTGGTATCAGAGAGGGCTGTTTATTCAAAAACAGAAAAATGATCATGAGTTCGAATACACCAAAGACTACAGGAACGGTGAAAGTCCCTAAGTTTGACAAAGATAACTTCAACCTCTGGAAGATAAAGATGATGTTGTTCATTAAAGCCTCTCATCCTTTGTATCCTGAGATTCTTAAGAATGGTCCTTTTGTTCCACAACAAGAGATACCAGAGAAGACTGTTGGAACCACAACTATCCCAAGATCTTATGAGGCCAAGGATCCATCAAAATGGACAGAATCAGAAAGGGAGAAGGTTGCTCTTGACAGCCACCTCATGTTGCTTATCATTGATTCCATGGACATGTCAATGTTTGCAAACATTGCATCATGTATTTCTGCCAAAGAAATGTGGGATCACATTGAGGTGTTGTGTGAAGGAACTGATGAGGTTAAGGAGAACAAGAAACAGATACTAGTCACACAGTATGAGGCTTTCATGGCACAGCCCAAGGAAAGCATTACTGAGATGTTTGAGAGATTTCACAAGCTAGTTACAGAGTTGCAGATGAATGGCAAGGTTTACAGTACCAAGGAGTTAAACATGAAGTTTCTGCTATCCTCACCAAACCATCTAGAGCAAAGGGTCATTTCTCTAAGGGAAAAAGATTTGAACAAAGTTACATATGATGTGCTCTATGGAATTTTAAAAACTCATGAGCTTGAGTTGCTTCAGAAAAGGGCTATCCAAGCCAATCAAGGCAGAATGGTAAACATATCATGTGCCTTGATTGTCAACAATTCTATTCAAGACCTAGAAGCATCTACAAGTCAGTTAAGGATAGAGGAGGTAGTAGAAGAGGAAGAAACTGAACCTGAGGTAAGTGAACCTGTTGAGGAGAAGGAGGACGAAGAGTTTTACACTCTTGAAGAACTAGATGGGATGGAAAACACTTCATATGCTTTCATGGCCAGAAAATTTCCAAACATCAGATTCAAAAGGAATCAACCCTTCAAACCCAAAACCCAAAACCATTCATTCAACAAAAGCAAGGCACCTGTGAAACCAAACAAGAATAAGTTTAAAACCAGCCATGTGGATAGGTCATCTGTAAGGTGCTATAGATGCAATGACCTAGGGCATTTTGCCAGTGAATGCAAGAAGCCTAAAAAGAAGGATAAAGATTATCTTGAGCTTGAAGCTAAGTATGAGGCCCTTCTGAAAAAGCAGACACAAGGTAAGGCCTACATAGCTGAAGGGAAGTGCTGGGATGATTCTGACAGTGATGGAGAGGAGCAAGAATTCTGCAATTATGCCTTGATGGCCAATTCCAAGGATAACACATCTCCATCAGACCCTCAGGTACCATCTCTCACTACTATAGACATGTCTGTTTCAGAGTATAAATGCATGATTGAACAACTATCTGTTAAAATGTTTAACATTCATACTAGTATGACTGCTGCTAATGAAGAAATTGCTAAACTGTCTACTAGAAATGAAATGTTAACCAAAAAGAATGAGGAACTTGAGCTAACTGCTATGCAAGTAGAAAACCTTAAGAAAGAAGTTGAATATCTGCAGAATAAGGTTTTGTGTGCTAGTCAGGTTGAAAAGGCTCTTAGGGATGAATTAGCTGAAAATGAATTCAAACCAAAAACTTTCAAGAAATCATCTGGTCTAGTGAAATCCTACTGTGAGAAAATTGAAGCAAAACCCAAGGCTGCTATTGGACTTGATTATGACACTCTTAAACAGAGAAAAGGCTATGCTGCCATTGAAGATGACACAGTTGTTCATGAGGAAGTGCCTCACATTTTGAAAAAGACTGAAAATCCAATCTTTAAGGAACCAACATTTGAAATTAATGAGGATGCCTTACTCATCAAACAAATGTTGAATGATGAGGATGAGGCACAATCAAATGAACAACAAGCATCTTCCAAGAGTGAGAGTGTCAAGTCAAAAGCCAAGGAGCCAGTAGTTGATAGGCCAAGACCTAAGAAGTTTGTTAAGTTTGTTTCAGCTGGGAAGAGTGAATCAGAAAAGAAAGTGACTAAGAAGAAACAGAACAGAAATGGCAAGTTAGGGATTAACAAGGATAACAACTATGCTTATATGCCTAATTCCCCTAGGAAAACTTGTCAGAACTGTTTCAGTACCAATCACTTAACTCATGCATGCAAGAAACCTGTTGGTAGTGTGTCCAAACCTTTCTATGATTGTTCTGTGCCTCTAAGACATAGAGATGCACCATTTTGTGATAAATTTGACTGTATGCCATGCAATATGAATGTTATGACTAGTTGTTTCAATCTGAAAAGGCAATTCATTGATGGTTGTATCAGTAACAATTCTCACACACACTACACCAGGTCAAAGTCTTCGAGTCCTCCTAAAGCTAGGAAGGTACCTCTGTCACCTAAGTCTGAAACCTCAGGTTCTAAGACTTCTAACAGTGACAAGAAGACTAATGCCAAGAAAGTTGACAAGCATGTTGTTTATGATAAAACTGTCTCTAAGTCACATGGACCCAAACTTGTTTGGGTACCAAAGGAAAAGTAATACCTTTGTGGTTGCAGGGCAAAGAAAGTGAAAAGAAGGTCATGTGGATTTTGGACAGTGGATGCTCAAATCATATGACTGGTGATATGGCCCTGCTATCACAATATGAGGAAAAGGCTGGCCCAATGGTTGCTTTTGGAGATGACAGCATGGGTAACACATTGGGATATGGCAAGTTGAAAGTTGGTAATGTCATCATTGAAGATGTAGCACTAGTCAAGGGGCTCAAGCATAATCTGCTAAGTGTTGGTCAGTTTACTAATAGGGGATTCAAGGTGGATTTTGACAAAGATGAATGTTTGATCACCCACAAGAAGACTGGTGATTTTGCTCTATCTGGAGTAAGAAAGGGAAGCCTGTTTGTAGCCAATATGGACTCTGCAAACAAGGACAAAATTTGTTGCTTTTACTCAAAAGCATCAAATGAAGATTGTTGGCTGTGGCACAAGAAACTATCACACCTGAACTTCAAAGCCATTAATTCTCTAGTCAAAAGAGAGTTAGTGAGAGGCATGCCCACACTTGAATTCTGTCAAGAAGGAGTGTGTGAGGCTTGTCAAAAAGGAAAAATGAAAAGATCAAGCCACAAGTCAAAGACAGTGACATCAATGACCAAGCCTCTACAACTCATTCACATGGATTTGTTTGGGCCTGTCAACATTATGTCACTAGGAAGAAAGAAGTATGCCTTGGTGATGGTTGATGACTTTACAAGGTATACATGGGTGGAATTTCTGGCATCAAAAGATGAGGCTCCACAAGTAATCATTGAGCATATAAAGAAAGTTGACAAGGAAGCAAAGGCCAACAATGCAAGTGTGATTGCACTGAGAAGTGATAATGGAACAGAGTTCAGAAATGCCATACTTGAAGCATTCTGTAAAAAGAATGGTATTTCACAGCAATTCTCAGCTCCAAGGACTCCCAACAAAATGGGGTTGTTGAGAGAAAGAATAGAACTCTAATTGAGGCTGCTAGAACAATGTTACTTGATGCAAAAATGCCTACATGTTTTTGGGCTGAGGCTGTGAGCACTGCATGCTATATCCAGAACAGAACTCTCATCAACAAAAACACTGGAAAGACACCTTATAACTTGATGACTGGAAAGAAGCCTACTCTAAAGTATGTTCATACTTTTGGAAGCAAATGCTTTGTATTAAAGGACAATTCAGAATATGTTGGCAAGTTTGATGCAAAGGCATTTGAAGGAATTTTTCTTGGCTACTCTATAGAAAGAATTGCATACAAGGTTTATGTCATCAGTCAAAAGAAAGTTATGGAAAGCACAGATGTGACATTTGATGACAGCAAACTACCTGGACTAGAAGAAGCCAATGATGAAGATAAAGATCCATTGAAGTTTGATAATCTAGATGATTCTGATGAAGAGACTGAAACTGAAGTTGAAACTCGAGTTCAACAAACTCAAGTGAATAATGATATAAGAGGAGAACTTGTGCCAATCAATAGTGGAGAAACAAGCATCCAAGACACACCTGTGAGTAATGGCAACTTCACAGGGGGAGGAAATGAGAATGACCATGATGTGGATGATGAAGCAACATCAAGAATGAGAAGTCAGGCTGAACACTCAAGGAAATGGGATAGATCACACACTGCAGAGCAAATCATTGGAGATCCTAATGCAGGAGTAAGGACTAGGAGAGCAACTCAAAATGAGTGCCTCTATGGATGTTTTCTATCACAAGTTGAGCCTAAGAAACTTGATGATGCATTGTTGGATCCAGATTGGATTATTGCCATGCAAGAGGAGCTGAATCAATTTGAAAGGAACAAAGTATGGGAACTTGTGCCTGCACCAAAGAACAGAACCATTGTTGGAACAAAATGGGTTCTAAAGAATAAGATGGATGAAGATGGTGTAATCATAAGGAACAAAACAAGGTTGGTTGCAAAAGGATACTCCCAACAGGAAGGCATTGATTATGATGAGACATTTGCTCCTGTTGCTAGATTGGAAGCCATCAGAATATTCTTGGCATTTGCTGCTCATTCAAACTTTAAAGTATATCAAATGGATGTCAAGAGTGCATTTCTGAATGAAGAGTTGGAAGAAGAAGTTTATGTGCAACAACCACATGGTTTTGAGGATCCACACTTCCCAGAATTTGTCTACAGATTGCTTAAGGCATTGTATGGACTTAAGCAGGCTCCAAGAGCATGGTATGATACTTTATCACAATTTCTTCTTGAGAATCAATTCACTAGAGGCACACTGGACAAGACATTGTTTTACAAGAAGCATGGTGATGATCTTATCTTAGTTCAGATCTATGTGGATGATATCATTTTTGGTTCTACAAATGAGAAGCTGTGTGAGAAATTTTCTAAACTCATGCAGAGCAGATATGAGATGAGTATGATGGGAGAGTTGACATTCTTTCTTGGTGATACATGCTAATTTTATGTACATTTTATAGCATGTTATCTCTCAATTATCCTTAGTTTGTAATAATTTTGTCCTTGATTAGCATTGTTAGTAGCATTTTAATTTAGATTGGATGCTAAAATGATTTTTTTATGTTTTTAGGATAATTTTGGAAGAAAAAGGAGCCCGATTGCACATCACCAAGAGACCGTAGATTAATCCTGGACGAACAAGGAGGAAATAAGAATTGTCACTAAAATATGGAAAGTGATATATTCTTAAAGCAGGAATCCCGGTTGGAATTAATATAATTTTTGTGAAGTAAAAAAGAGTCTGGTTCCACGCCCTCAATTGTCCGCAGCTTAGGATTTAAGGATTTATTTATATTAATAAATATTTAATTTATTTAGAAAATTATATTTATAAATATCTAATGATATTAGATATTTATTTTTATAATTTCTGGATTTAGTTAATTATTTATTAATTAAAGATTATAAGCTGTGCGGGTTAAAAAGCATTTATACGGAGCCCGTTCAAAAGTTAAAAGCACATGAATTGTTTTTCCACCAGAAGATGCCAAGTTGGTTTGTGTGACGAATTGTTTATACAAATCAAATGTTAAAACTTTGTCTGTCAAACTTTCCTGCACAAGCTGTCGGCAAGCTTGTAGTCGCCGCTTACTTTTCAATTTTGTGTTGCTGTATCTTGCTTTTTGCCAAATTAATTATTGTAGATGGTGTGCTATATTTTCCTATAAATAGGAAGCAATTTCGAGAGATTGAGGACCAGCTTTTGTAGACAGAGCACTGCTCATTTTTTCAGTTTAGTAGTTAGTTTAGTGTAGGGGTAGATAATAAAAGTAGAGAAGAAGAAAATACTTCGAAGGAGAGCTTGGGCAAGGGTTGAATGGATTCAATTCAGACTTACAGATTTCTTCAAAGTTGTATTTTTCTTAACTCTATACTCTTGTAAATATGGTTTTTATTTTATATATATGTTTGTGTTCTTTATATATCATGTGTAATTAATTCTATAATCCGAGAATTAGGTAGTATTCATTGGTGATATATATTTGTTTGATTGTGATGCTAATTCTCTACTTTTGTTAATCTATCATTGAGGGCTTAACCCAATTAAGGGAGTAGCTAACCTTTAATTGTATTTATAGGGATTATGATAAATTGGGAGATGAGTCATAATTCTTGTTCATGATTTGATAGACATAGTTCAATTATTGAATCGGGAGATTAATAAAAGGACTATGAAACTTATAATTCTTGGGCCTTAATAGTTTATAATTATATTTCAATTGATCATGGGAGTGACTTTTGAGGTGTAATTGTAGGCATTATATTGTATCTTGGGAGAGAACATTATAGAATTTAGAAGGATTATTTTTAGCGAAGTACGAGAAATAGATATAACATCGCATCAACATTATGGAACCAATTGAAGAAACCAAGTTCTCGGGTTACTTTCCTTATCAATAAAACTTAGTTTTAATTGCTTATTTTAGTTAAATTTAGTTAGAAACAAAACACCCAATTATTTCTCCACACTTCTAGATTGTAAGAAATTAAAACTTGAACTTGTATTAACAGTCCTTCCCTGCGAACGAACTTCACAAAAATACTACCATCAAATTGGCGCCGCTGCCGGGGAAGGCAGTAATATTAAGTTTAGGTTATTTATTTCTATATAGTTTAGATTTTATTTTGTTCTGTGTAAAAAAAAAAAAAATTAAAATAACAAAAATATTAGTGTTAAATTCTAGTACGTATCTATTCGTATTTTCTATATAATTCGAAGCAAACCCATCTCCCCTGTTTTATTCAAAACCCAGCTCTATTCATCTGTTTACAAACCCAGCACCATATTTTTTTTTCTTCCCCTTCAACCACCACACACCCACAACCTCCTCATCTCTCTCTTTCTCTCCTCCTTCCCTCTTTCCCTCGTTTCTTTCCTCCAGCTGCAGAAAACCTCAACCCCCGTTCAACGCCCCACCGCATCTTCCTCCTCTGTTCACCTCCACATCGCACCGCCAGCCTCCACCACTTACAAACCCAGCATACAGCATTCCCACTCTGTCTACCATTCTCCACCCACTACCTCGTTTTTCAACACAGCCCTTCCTCCTCCTCCCTTGTCAATTTCGAAATACCCACAAAATTCTCTCAACCCATCTACTTCCGCCACAACCATCTGATCTCCTCTGTTTATTGTCGATTTTGGTTAAGACGATTGGGACATGGTTGAGTTTCTGTGGGCGTCTGAGTTTTGCTGTTTGTCCATGTCCAATTTTTGCGTCGAGTTTTGGAGTCTCTAGAATTGTTTCGTTGTAGTTCTGTTTTGACATTGAGCTGTTCGTTCCGTTGAGTTTAATTGTAATCACTGAGTCGTTGAGTTCGAATTCGAGTTTGAGTTTGCAGCGTTGTGAGTGTGTTGTTCTTGCTGCTGGTTCCCTTGTTCTTGAGTCGTTGCTCGATTTTGTGTATTTAGTTAAGTGAATTTCTGGGTATTCTTGTAGTTGAGACTGAGTTGACGTCTGAATTTTCGGTTGTACCTGTTCGTAAGTTCGTTGTTGAAATTGTTGTTTGTTGAGTTACCGAGTAGTGCTGAGTGTGTTTTCACCAAGTCATAGTTCTGCATTCTTGTCTCGTCCGTTTGTCGTTGTTTTAATTCTCGTTTATTGCTGGTTTTGGTGATTTAATTGTTGTGTTACGGTTTTGTTGTTTGTTGAAAAAAAAATAATAAAAAAATAAATAAAATAAATAAATAAAAATAAAAATAAAAAAAATAAAAATAAAAAGTGAGTAATCTAGAGAGGAAGCTTTTGAGGAGAGAGACTACGTGGAGTACAATTTTGGTTGGAACAACGCTCAGAATTTCTACAACAATAAGGAACGATATCAAGACTTCAATCCTTTCCAACAATTCAATGCTTATGAGGATTTTAATCCATATCAGGTGAATTCGTTCCATCCTAAGAACTCATTTTATGCTCCATACCCCCCTAGCAATGATTTTTCATTTGCCTTAGAAAATCAATATCATGATGATCTTAATCCATATATCTGCAATGATGTTGATACGAGTGTAATTCAGTCTGATCCTTCTTTACTTTCGATAGGAGTTTTTAATCACTTTGAGGACCCACCATTAAAAATTGCTAGTGATAATGATATTCCATGTGATTCAATAGCTTGGTACGAGGAGAATGCTAAACTAAATAGTTTTATTTGGGAAGTTCGAGCAGTGTGGCATGACGGCTGTTATCGAACGCCCCCTTGTGTCAATTTTCCTCTATGCCATGATTTTTGTTTAGCAATTGATGATAATGTTGTGTCTGGTGAGTCTACTTGTGTAGTTGATAATCGTCCCATGCACATTAATGATAATTTGGATGCAATTGAAATTCTACCAAATCTAGAAAATTTTGAGCTTAATACATTGGTAGACGAGATTAAAATTGATGAGTGTCCAATTATAAAAGAGAAGGAAGTTAAGATTGATGAAGTTGAAAATCTTGCTTTAGAGTATAAGGATCCGATTTGGGAGGAGTTTATGAGTCGTATCTATGATGATTATTCTGACGACTTTTCTGGCTACTTTTGCAAGTCTCCTGAGCATGTGAGATTCATTAAAGTTTTCGTAAGTTTTAATGAATCAGAGGTATATTTGCACATTATGGTTTTATTACTAATTCGTAGATATGTGCATTTATTTGCTTTTTCTCCTCACTAGTATTATTGTTTGTGAAAATAAGTCGAGCTAATGACAATAAACAAGCGCTATTTGGGAGGCAACCCAAGGAATTTTGTTGTTTGAATTATATGTTAAGATTTGTATAATAGTCTTGTGTGTTTGGACTATGCAGGGAGATGGAAGCATGTGGCAAGTAAAGAATTGATGGGGCATTGCAGAAGAATTCAAAGGCTTGAAATTAATTTCAGGGTCTGAATCATGATTTCTTTGTTGCACACTACCACCTCGACCATGACTCAGGGGAGTTCTTTCTTTTCTTCCTAGCATATTAGTCCATTGTGTTGTCATTTATATATATAGTTTGTTTCTTTAGGTTATATGTGGTTAGTGGTTGTTTCTTGTGGACAAGAAACGTGATAAGTTGGGGGGTGTGTGTGTTCATTGTGTGGTGTTATATATATAAAAAAAATTGAAAAATTAAAAATCACAAAAAGAATTCTGGCCTTGTAAAAAGATCACATGTTGTAATACACCCATGCATGCTATAGGAATTTTGTGTTATTGACGCTTTTGATTGAGAAATGATATGCTTTGTTCTTGCGCACACACATACACTAGCAAGTTGAAACTGGTAGACCTTTTGAAGGTTGTAAGTGATTAAAAGGACATGAATATGTGCAAGATGACTTGGTTTGCATGCTTTGAGTACAAGTAGGTGCATTAGAGAGACCTTTACTTGAGATTGATTATGTTTTGCCGCACCAAGTGAGTTTTGAGCCTATATGCATATCTTTTGCATTTCATATTCGTTTGTTTGAGTGTCCACATGTTGTTTGCATTGCTAGCACTTGTTTGAGGTCTTTCTTGAAATACATGACATTATTTGATGATAAGATGATAAAGACAGTTAGGTATAACCTCATAATTCCCATATTACCACACCATTTATACATGATCAATTAGTTGCCCCTTTGAGCTGAATCTTATTTTTCAGTGACACACCACATTATTTGCCTAAACCTTTTTCTTGTATTAGCCTTAAACACTAACTTGATCACTTTTTGTCAAAGGCTAGTTGAGTTTTTGAGGGGGTAATAAGGTGTGTGAGATGTATCTTTTGATCATTGCATTGGGAAAATATTGAGTTAAAAAAAAATAAAAAAAAATAAATTGGAAGGCTAAAAAAAAATAGAGTAAATGCCTTCGAAAAAAAAAAATAATAATAAAAAAATAAATAAATAAGGAAATTGCAGGGGCAGAGATGAATGGGGAGGATATATGAGGGGTTGTGAGCGTTGTATCATGAATTCTAGCTTTTGACACTTCACCTTATTTGGCTTTATTTGACATACCTTGTCCCTAGCCCCAGTACAACCCGAATAAAGACCTTTTGATTATCATCAGTGATGTATGTTGTGTTAAAGTTAGAACGATACCAAATGTCAAGCATGCTTATGATTTTGTTGGAATTGAGTGATACACTTACCCTTGTTCTTGAGTGAATATTCTTTTGTGAGTGAAAGGTGAGTTATTACTTGTATTTTGCATTTGAGATCCCAAGTTTTGACTCAAAAATGTACTCTTGTGGGCTTAGCATGGTTACCAACTTATTCTTACATTTGACATAGACTTTTGAGAACTTATGCATCTTCTTTGAGTAGACTATGCGAATACTTGTACCATTGACACCAAGGCATTGCATTATTCACTTTGATTCTTAAGTTGATGTGGCATGAGAGGACTTGTATGTGTGGTGTTGTATTGGCATTCGATCTTTTACATGAGCTAGATGGATTTTGTGGGTACATTCACTATAGGCCCTCACGAGACAAAACTCGTCCTACTAGGGCTACCTAGGGGTTTAACGGCTTGTTGCATGTGCTCAATGCAATCGTGTCACCTACGAAAGTGGTATTAATAAGTAGTTATTTTATAGTGGTTTATTCGAGGACGAGCAAAGGTCAAGTTGGGGGGTATTTGATACATGCTAATTTTATGTACATTTTATAGCATGTTATCTCTCAATTATCCTTAGTTTGTAATAATTTTGTCCTTGATTAGCATTGTTAGTAGCATTTTAATTTGGATTGGATGCTAAAATGATTTTTTATGTTTTTAGGATAATTTTGGAAGAAAAAGGAGCCCGATTGCACATCACCAAGAGACCGTAGATTAATCCTGGACGAACAAGGAGGAAATAAGAATTGTCACTAAAATATGGAAAGTGATATATTCTTAAAGCAGGAATCCCGGTTGGAATTAATATAATTTTTGTGAAGTAAAAGGAGTCTGGTTCCAAGCCCTCAATTGTCCGCAGCTTAGGATTTAAGGATTTATTTATATTAATAAATATTTAATTTATTTAGAAAATTATATTTATAAATATCTAATGATATTAGATATTTATTTTTATAATTTCTGGATTTAGTTAATTATTTATTAATTAAAGATTATAAGCTGTGCGGGTTAAAAAGCATTTATACGGAGCCCGTTCAAAAGTTAAAAGCACATGAATTGTTTTTCCACCAGAAGATGCCAAGTTGGTTTGTGTGACGAATTGTTTATACAAATCAAATGTTAAAACTTTGTCTGTCAAACTTTCCTGCACAAGCTGTCGGCAAGCTTGTAGTCGCCGCTTACTTTTCAATTTTGTGTTGCTGTATCTTGCTTTTTGCCAAATTAATTATTGTAGATGGTGTGCTATATTTTCCTATAAATAGGAAGCAATTTCGAGAGATTGAGGACCAGCTTTTGTAGACAGAGCACTGCTCATTTTTTCAGTTTAGTAGTTAGTTTAGTGTAGGGGTAGATAATAAAAGTAGAGAAGAAGAAAATACTTCGAAGGAGAGCTTGGGCAAGGGTTAAAGGGATTCAGACTTACAGATTTCTTCAAAGTTGTATTTTTCTTAACTCTATACTCTTGTAAATATGGTTTTTATTTTATATATATGTTTGTGTTCTTTATATATCATGTGTAATTAATTCTATAATCCGAGAATTAGGTAGTATTCATTGGTGATATATATTTGTTTGATTGTGATGCTAATTCTCTACTTTTGTTAATCTATCATTGAGGGCTTAACCCAATTAAGGGAGTAGCTAACCTTTAATTGTATTTATAGGGATTATGATAAATTGGGAGATGAGTCATAATTCTTGTTCATGATTTGATAGACATAGTTCAATTATTGAATCGGGAGATTAATAAAAGGACTATGAAACTTATAATTCTTGGGCCTTAATAGTTTATAATTATATTTCAATTGATCATGGGAGTGACTTTTGAGGTGTAATTGTAGGCATTATATTGTATCTTGGGAGAGAACATTATAGAATTTAGAAGGATTGTTTTTAGCGAAGTACGAGAAATAGATATAGCATCACATCAACATTATGGAACCAATTGAAGAAACCTAGTTCTCGGGTTACTTTCCTTATCGATAAAACTTAGTTTTAATTGCTTATTTTAGTTAAATTTAGTTAGAAACAAAACACCCAATTATTTCTCCACACTTCTAGATTGTAAGAAATTAAAACTTGAACTTGTATTAACAGTCCTTCCTTGCGAACGAACTTCACAAAAATACTACCATCACTTGGGTTGCAAGTCAGTCAAAGGAAGGATGGTATCTTTATCAGTCAGACCAAGTATATCAAGGATTTATTGAAGAAGTTTGACTTGGAAGACTGCTCACCTGCAAAGACACCCATGGCCACTGCCACTAAATTGGATGAAGATGCTAAAGGCAAGAAGATAGATATCTCAGTCTACAGAGGCATGGTTGGTTCTCTACTCTATCTCACTGCAAGTAGGCCAGACATCATGTTTGCTATATGCTTGTGTGTAAGGTTTCAATCAAATCCAAAAGAATCACATTTGGTTGCTATAAAAAGGATCTTTAGATATCTGAAGGGCACTCCAAACGTGGGACTATGGTATCCTAAGGACACAGGGTTCAATCTGGTTGGTTATTCTGATGCTAATTATGCTAGATGTAGAGTGGATAGAAAAAGCACCTCAGGTAGCTGCCAGTTTCTTGGACAAAGGTTAGTCTCTTGGTATAGCAAGAAACAACAATCTGTGTCAACTTCTACAGCTGAGGCTGAATACATAGCTGCTGGAAGTTGCTGTGCTCAAGTGCTTTGGATTAGAAATCAACTTAGAGATTATGGACTTGTGTTGGAAAGAATTCCAATCATGTGTGACAACACAAGTGCAATCTCTATAGTTGCCAATCCTGTCAATCACTCTAGGACAAAGCACATTGACATCAGATATCATTTCATAAGGGAACATGCAGCTAATGGAACCATTGAGTTGCATTATGTTTCTACAAACAAACAACTAGCTGATATATTCACTAAGCCATTAGATGAAGCCACCTTCACAAGGTTGGTTAGTGAGATTGGAATGCTGAATTCTTCAGATTCTGGCTAAGTGAATACAACATCTAGATTGTTGCAGCAGTAAACACTTACTGTATCTAAATTCTCAATATTTTTGGAGTAAGTGTTGGCTGAAATATGATTTATAAATATTTCAAATCTGTTGCATATGTTGGAAAATCATATTTTTGTTAACTTGAAATTTCTGTGAAATTTTGAGGAAATCACTGTTTAATTTGCTAGAATATTCGTGAATGAATATGGCTGGTAAATTTTAAAAAGATAGTGAAAATTGAGTTTCTATGAGTATGATTCGACAAGTCAGACTTCTCAAGTGATTCACTATTCGACATCTCTAACAAGTCTCATTAGAGCACTCTCGAGTTCTCGAATAGAGTCTTTTAGAGTTCTCGAATAGAGGTTTCCTTGACTTCTCGAATATAGTGTTTTAGTTCTCGATTGACTGAGTTCTCGAATACTATATCTGAGTTCTCGAATCATTTGAAAAGGCTGATTTCTCACTGAATTTTAACCAATTTTGGATTTTTATTCAGAATTCAGAATTACTCATAAAAACATATTTTACTTAATTTAGATTTATTTCTAAGTTAGATAACTGCCAGCTGTGAGCTACAACCTGCTTGAGTTATCGAATAAGCCTTTCTTGACTTCTTGAATAGTTGTTTTATACTTCTCGAATGCCTGACTTGTCGATACAGAACATACATCTAATCGACAATTCAAGTACTTCATACTTTTACAATTTCACATCTATTCGATTCATTTCATTCGATTTCTCAAGCATCCAAACTCCCAAAACCTCTAAAACCCTAACTGCAAAAGCTAAATTTCTTCTTCAACCTTTGATTTCTTTTCTCTCTCTCTCACACAAATGACAACAGTAAAGTTCAACACCAATTTTATTGCTCTAACTAGTGATGTTGAAGCACCCAACACCAATTTCAAGTGCTTTGTGAAGTGGATGTCTGAATCGTACATCAAGAATGCTCTATCTGTTAACCCAACTCTGTATCTCGACATTCTAGAACAGTTTTGGCAGTCTGCTACAGTGGAGGTGGTGGTGGCTCTTGACTCTGCAATATCCTCGTACATCATCTACTACAAGATTCAAGACAAAAATCTCACTATCACCACAGAGGATATGAATGAGGCACTTGGGATGGGTACCAAAGGAGAGGTGTATGACCCACTTGCTACAAATGCTGAATTAGAAGACTTCTTTGATTTCATAAAATATGCAGACATAATCAGTCTTGGGCACTTGAACAGGAAGCATTTGAGGAAGGAATGGAGTTATATGTTTGCTACACTTCTTCAAGTCTTCACTGCAAGAAAATCTAGCTATGACCAAATCAGTACTCCTGCATAGCAAATAGGCTGCCTTAGCTTATGGAAAGAAGATAGACGTTGGTCTCATCATTCTGCAGGAGCTGTATGGGAGACTTGGTAAGAATTCATCCAAGAGAGGTAATGAAATTTTCTTCCCTCGTTTTATTCAATCTGTCCTTAATTTCTTAGATGATAAATTGATTGAATTAGATGGGATGAATAAAAATAGAATAGGCTATCCTAAATCCATGACCAAACTCATTTTTGGTAATTTGGAGACTAGGAATGATGTGGATGTAAGACTTAACATAACTCCCCATATGGAGAGTTTGTTTAGGACTTATCCCCACAACATGCCAACATTTGCCTCTAAGTCTGAGTTAGCTAAGCCCAAGCAAGTAGAACAAAATGCTAACCCAGGGCTAGCTAACCAACCCTCTCAACCAAACACTTTACCAATTACTAAACCAACTGCATCATCCTCTCAAAAGGGTGATGTTAGTAAAAAGAAGAGAAAGGAAGTAATGTCTGCACCCTTAAATATTTTATCTGAAGCAGCATTAGCTGTTGAACTAGGTCTAGAAAGTGAGGAACCAGAGTCACCCTTACTAAGGCCAAAGAAGAAGAAGAAAACTAAGACCACCTCTTCAGTCACACAAATGGCTGAAGTTATAAAATTAGGGGCAAACAGCTCACTAGACGTGTCCTCTCAACAGGGTGCATCTATAGAATCAAGCATCCTCCCCAATGCACCTTCTTGTATTGAGTCAGCACATGGGAGTGATAAGGCTAGCACTACACTGAGTGAAGAGCACATCATACTTGAAACTCCCTCTATCTCTCAGGGAGATTTGCCAAAATCTACTCTACAACACACTACTCTTCCAGAATCTTCATCTCATATTTCTTTGCAGCCTGCAACTCAAGCAATTGAGGAGCAAGGCATTGATCATCAAGAATTCTTTTCTCTTGATGAGCCAATGAACTCAAGTGACTTGGTGCATGACACCCTGTTCACCACCCAGGACCCACATTTAGATGGTGAGGGAATGCATGCTGGGGCATCTCCTAATGACACCATCACAAACACAGAGGTTCCACTAGTTTTCACTAGAGACTCTGTGCCTGTGTCAACTGCTGGTGTAACTCATCCCACTTCTGTGGAGACACCAGTAGTAGAGTCAATCCATCCGGTTACAGAAGTTGCATCTGTAACTGAGGAGTCTAGCTTGCCTAGCTCTAGCTCTGACTTTATGTCACAATGGCTGAAGCCTGTGCACCATGACAGTGCTTCAGGATCAGGGTCTGTTCCACAACAATTGACGGTTGAAGCACTTCAAAGCTTAATTGTGGATCAGATTCCTGAGTTCACAAAGATTGCACAGCACCTCCTCACTGCCAACCTGCCAAATCCTGACTATGAAGCTATTCTTCTATGCCATAAAGAGGATGTGGAGCAACAACAGGCCAAAATTGTGGATGAGTCTGAGAGAGAAGGCAATATAGATGCCTGGCTTCAAGGAAAGTATGACATTCCTCTCTCAGAAGGCCTACAGTACCTCAGAGAAGAGCACATCACTTCACTAGGGTCCAATGCCAATTCTCTTACCCCTAGTGCTGTGTATGAAGCAGTCAATGACAATTAAAAGGGAATTCTCAAGGCTGCACACTACCTTGGCAAGGGTCTAAAGACACAAGTGACAGAAGTGTGTACAGCCACAACCAAGGAGGTGCATGAGCTAAAAATGGTTTTTTATTCCAAATTCCCTCAACTGGAAACTGTGGTCAAGGAAATTCTAGCCTGCAAGTCTAGCTGTATCAAAATGGACAATGGCTTGGCCCTTCTCAAGGATACTTTCACAGGGCTGGGGCATAAGTTTCAATCTCTGTCTGATCAAACCACAGACTCAAATGCCATGCTGAGAACACTGTTCAAGAATCAATATGGGGATAAGCTGGTAACTGAGGTCCCTGTTCATGACATGACCAAGTATGAAGTCCAGAGACTCAAGGATCAATCACTCTCTGGTTTCAGGGCACATGAGCTATTCACTAAAGTGGATACTCTTGAAAAGGAGGTGGTTACTCTCACTAAGTCCAATGCCCATCTTACAGACAAGGTTGCACTTCTCAATGATCAGTTGGACACTCAAGCAACCACCACAGCTGATGTTCTTCTTCATCAACAATCTATGTTGGCTGCTATGATGAAGCATATGGGTCTTCCTCTCCCTGAAGAATCTTCCACCCCAAAAGTCACTTCTAAAGCCTCTGTGCCTGACAACAAGCCTAAGGGGGAGAAGAGGACAAGGAATTCAAATACTAAGGGGGAGAAACCCAAGGAAAAAGGGATAAAGTTAAGAGAGGGTGATCACCAAAGGGCAAATAAATCTCCAACTCATGTGCCAGGCAAAGGAAAAACAAAGGTTGATGAGCCTCCTACCTCACTGCCAGTTGTTACTCTACCAACTGTGCATGTCATTACTCCTGGTGGCCAGAAGCAATCTATCACAACCACAGTGGTTGCAGGGAGTATGCCATCTGACAAACCTCCATCCTCCATATCTGAAAGTGCCAAGCCTATAGAAGTCAAAGTAATTACTGAGGCCAAGCTACAAGAAGTTGCTAACTCAAATGTTTATCATGATAAAGCCTTCTTGGAGTTTCTGAAAGCCACAAGGGAACAGGCTGGTGACACTCAGTTCTATCTGAGGGAGTTGAAGGAGCAGATTGACTACATCACTGTCATCCCCAAGAAAGTCAATAATCTATGGTTCAAGGAGATAGTGATGATATCTAAATCAAAGATATGGCATCTAACATACAAGACTCTACAAGCCCTAAAACACTCAGAGATAGATGCCATACTTGAGCTTATTGAGAAGAGAAATGAGAATAACAAAAGTCTGTTTGATGATTTGAGGAATGGCCAACCTTCAAGGCCGCCAGAAGTGATCAAGAAGCCATGGACAATCATCTATCAGTCTGGCACCAAAATTGAAGACATCAAGCAATTGGTCATTCCCCATGATCTCACTTCTCGAAATCACAGACTGGTCATTGCTATCATTGATCAACTACAGAAGAAGGTTGGAACCAGAAATGCTGAAGAAATTGAAGCACTGCACATTCTCAGATCTTTTATAGCAACTGGTGAAACTCCAGAGAGGGCTCAACCTAGGAGAAATAAGGATGATGACTCTGAAGACAAAAGTGATGGGAGGAGGAGACATCACATGTGAGATAAGGGTGATGAAGATGAGAAGAAGAAGAAGGATGACAAGAATAAGAAAGATGGTGATGACCAAGGAAAAGTCTATGAGAGGAAAATTGGAAAACAGCAAGCCTTAGGCATTGCTAGCAGTAACCTCACCACAACACAAGGCTCTGAGTCTAGGGTGAATACTGTTAGTAATGACCTACCAAAATCTGATTCGATGGCTTCTGCAACTGTTTTGCCACCTCAAGAAGAGGAGAAGATTCAAGTCAAGAAACCATGTGTATGTTTCAGAAAACAAACTGCAAATGGAATACTACTATGGTCTACCAACAAGGGTCATAAGTTTCTGCCTAGCAATCATTCAAGGAGGAGTAAATTTAAGCATGTTGCAAGAAGGGTGAAGATATCGAAGTCAAAGGCACTGACAATAATTCCAGGATTGAACCTACCACCTCTGGATGAAATCTATGATGAAGACCAACTGCAGTTCATAGGGCTCAAAGAATCTATCATGTTGCCATTGTTGATGACTTTCTTGAAATAAAATATACTGATGGAAGACAGAAGAAATTCGGACAAGGAACATGTCAGCACTGGGGCAAGCTAAATGACATAGAAAGAATAATTGCAATGTTGGATTCTGAAGACAGAGTGGAAAGGGTATGGAAGCTGGAGTTAATTGACTTTGTCAAAATGAAGAGAGATCACCAGGTAGAAATGAGAAAGAACAGTGAGGAGCTACTAAAGAAAAGGGAGGAGGAGTTTGCTGCAATGGAAACTAAGGCTGATGAATTGAGAGCTATGGGTCTGTGTAGAGTCAAGTTTAATCCTTAAATCATTGAGTACAAGAAATATGGTAGAAATGTAAAGATTAGAATGGACTACATCAGTTCCTATTCTGAGAAACAACTGAATGAAGTACTTAAGGATTTATCAGGCTCCCTTCTAATTGAAGAACTCACTGCAATGGAAGACATTATTCTTGCCATGGAGGAAAATGCAAAGAAGAAAGCCAAAGAAGCTGAGGAGAAAATGAAAAATGAGAATCTGCAAGCCAAAGCTCAAGAGATGAATCCAAAAAGATATGGCTAGTAGTTTTTCATAACTTGTAAGAACACTTCTGTGAACTTTCTTCAATCAATCTACATACCTATACTTTTAAAGTTTTATCTTTATGTATGTTAGGCTTGTTATCAGACATGAAATTGTGACTAAGGGTCTCACTCACAATTTGGGGGAGATTGTTAGTTACAGAGGCATGCCTATATACATCTAATAACAAGCCTAATTGTTTGTAATGCTTTGCATTACTTACATGACCTCTTAACTAAGGGAACCTCTAGTTGTAGAGTTTCTGTTTGTATTGTACTTGTAGTAGGCATCAAATCCTAGTTGTGTAACTGTACTTATAGAGTCTAGAATAATGCTTGAAAGAAGTTCCAAGGTTCATGCCCCAAGCAAGGAGTTAAAGACTGTCAAATAATCACAGTTGGGATTTGAAGAAATGAAGAATTTGCCTAAGTACCAATTCGAGAAGTATATTTGTCTATTCGATAAGTCCAGCATTCGAGAAGTCAGGGATTCGATATCTCAAGACACTATTCGATATCTCTGAATTCACTGTTCGATATCTCATTCGATATCTCAGAGATTCGATATGTCTATGTACTCTATTCGAGAACTCAGGAAGTCAACAAGTCAAAGTGGTATTCGAGTTCTTAAGGAGTCAACAAGTCAAAGTTCCATTCGATATCTCAAGGACTCAGAAAGCTATTCGATATCTCAAGGATTCGACAAGTCAAGTGTTCTGTTCGACAACTCAAGGAATCCTGAAGAAAAGAGCTATTCGAGAAGTAATTCGATATGTCAATATAACAGTATTCGAGAACTCAGAGTTATCGATCAAGCCAATTCTAGTTCTCGAATCAACTACTTAGTCACTTCTCGAATACATTCTTGGAGACAAAATACTGAAGAAATTGTACAAGTCAGAAACCTGCAACAAGCCAATGCACTTTATGGACCACAATTTGTAACGTGCTCTGGAAAGCCTACAAGGAAGCTTGGAGAGATATAGAAGAGACAAGGGGCTAAAGAAGTGGATCTGAACAGGCTTTGCAAAGTCAAATCTGTAACCATTTGGACACTTACTCAAAAAGGATAGACAGACTAGAAATTAATTTGTTCAGCTACCTTATTTGTAGTAAGTAGGGTGTATCCATGTTCTATAAGGATACAGCCTCACTTCCTTAGTCAATTAACTTTGTAACTTTGTGAGTCAAGTTTTTCATACACTACACGCTGTATCTCTCTGAGAAAACGAAGCTGAGAATACTATCATTTGTATTCACAGATTGTAGCAACCTTTATCTAATAATACATTAGATTAAAGTGATAACGGTGTCTTGTGTTGTTCTTTATCTGCATCTTCACTTCTGCACACACAAACACTTATTTGCTACATAGACTCTTAAACAAAGAAAAGTTCAAGAATACATTCACCCCCCCTCTGTATTCTTCTATCGTATTCAATACTCAACAGATTATTAGGAACAAATATGTTTTAGATGTTCACCGAGAATATTTATGTGATAATTATGTTTTTCAGTATTTAAAAAAAATTGACATTTAAATTTTGAAATAATAGATAATGGTGATAGAAAAAAATATTTAAAACAATATCATAATAAAAGAATGTTAAACAACAGTACTTTCATTTTTTTATACGAAATTTCAATAAACAATTAAATGAGACGACATTAAAATTTCACTAGAAAATTTTTAAGTTAGAACATATGAATTATTATTTATTTTATTTAAAACTCTTCTTGTAGCATAGTTGATTTCACATCAAGTTTGCTTCTATCTTGTTTTTGCTTTCATCTTGTTTTGAAAGTGAGAGTCTGTAATCCTTTATGAATAGTAATGTCAATATTAATTTTATCAAAAAATTATTAAAAACATTATTAACAAAAGAAATTATTTAAATAATTTACAACAATTGTACAAAAAAGATCTCCTCTTTATTTAAAGATGGAATTATAAAAGTATACTTTAAAATATATATATCAATACAATCATGTAATTGTTCCCTAATTTTTTTTAAAAAAAATATAAGGAATTTAATAGACTTATTTAATTTTGGGTATTTACCAAAAATACTAGATTTAAAATTTATATTTGCAAAAATATTATCTCCTTTAATTAATTACAATTTTACCAACCTAAGTTTCAAAATTGCAAAAACACCAACCCTAATCCTAACCCTGCCCCCTCCCCTTCCCCTTCCCCTTCCCTTTCCGTCAACACTTTCTGCCGACTTTTCCTTACTTCTGGGTCCTTTTTTTTTTAGTGGGGTGATATTTTGGTTGCAACTGAATGCAACCACATCGACTTCAACAGACTTCAACACTTTTTTTTAATTTAAGGTGGGGTGATATTTTGGTTGCAATTGAATGCAACCACATTCAACCAAATGCAACCACATTCAACTTTTTTTTTAAGGTGGGGTGATTTTGGTGGATTTGGGTTGCAAGGCCCCGCCAGGGGCAATATTCAACCAAATGTTTTTTTTAAGGTGGGGTGATATTTTGGTTGCAACTGAATGCAACCACATTCAACCAAATGCAACCACATTCAACTTTTTTTTAAGGTGGGGTGATTTTGGTGGATTTTGGTTGCAAGGCCCCGCCAGGGGCAATATTCAACCAAATGCAACCATATTCAACTTTTTTTAAAAAAAATGGTGGGGTGATTTTGGTGGATTTGGGTTGCAAGGCCCCGCATGGGCATATTCAACTAAATGCAACTGAAAAACGAAAATTACATAGTTGCAAATTTAGTTGCATGTGGTTGCATTCAGTTGCTGATTTCAAGTTCCATTTTTCAGTTGTCATTTTCGACCTCTTTTTTGAACTCTAATATATATATATATATATATATATATATATATATATATATATATATAGGCTAATGATCAAATAGAAACCAAAATTAAAATAGAAACCAAGCCCCAACCCAATCTCAGCCCAGCAAAAATCACTAAAATCTAAAAAAGTAATCACTAACATTTTAATTAATTTATACAAACCCAGCCCCCACCTCCATCCCCAACCACCACCACCACGACGCCACCACTGCCACCACCACCACGACATCACCACCACTGCCTTCTCCACCGACCACCCGACCCCCCACCCCACCCCACCCCACCCCACCACCACCACCACCACCACCACCAGCCACCACCACGACACCACCACCACCACCATTACGCCACAGATCTCAACCCCCCACTACCACCACCACGCCACCACTAGCCACCACCACGACACCACCACTACCACCACCAACACGACAACACCACAACCATTCCACCATAGATCTGAAGGTGTGAAGCACCGTTAACCAATAAATGAATTGCTAGGTAGTCGTGAGGGCCGAAGGCCCTGGACACACCCGTCAATCGTCTATTGCCTTTACCATTGATTGCCATTCCTTTCAACTTTAGAATGATAAAGGTGCGAAGCGCCGTACAAGAAGGTGCGAAGCACCGTTAACAATTTGTAGATCTGGTGGTGTTGGTGGTGATGGCAGTGGGGTGGTGGTGGTGTGGTCGTGGTGGTGGTGGTGGTGGTGGTGGGGCGTGCTAAATTTAGTGGTGGTGGGAATGTATTTTAGTGATTTCAGGCCAGGTGGGGTGGGGTGGGGTGGGTATTTTAATATATTTTGTCAAAAATAAAATTAGTGATATAGGTAGTGTAATTTAGTGATTTCTGTTGGGTTGGGATTTGGTTTCTAGTTTTTATTCTAAGATTGGTTTCTAGTGGAGTAGTATATATATATATAATAGAGTTCAAAAAAGAAGTCGAAAATGACAACTGAAAAATGGAACTTGAAATCAGAAATTTAGTTGCATGTGGTTGAATGTGGTTGCATTTAGTTGAATATGCCCCTGCGGGGCCATGCAACCCAAAATCATCCCACCTTAAAAAAAAGAGTTGATTGTGGATGAATGTGGTTACATTCAGTTGAATATGCCCCTGCGAGGCCATGCAATCCAAAATCATCCCACCTTAAAAAAATTAAAAAAAAAAGTACACAAGGAATGAAAGTGTGACACCCCTAGATCCGGGGTCATGAATCCAGGTCATCACGGTCCAATTCCCTTTTAGTAACATTATATTCTTGACAGTCGAAATATAAATACTTGTTAATACTTATACAATAGACCCCACACTATAACATTACACACCAGTCATATGCTCAGAGAACAACATCCATAATAATAACAGTTTAAAGTTAAAAGAGTTATTACAACCCAGAATCTTACTTAAGTAGTGTTTCTGAATAATACTTCTAGAAGAAGCATTTCAACAACTAAAAGTTGTTACACAAGCTTACACACTTAATTTACATATGTCTACTAATACCCATCCGTCCTACAAGAGCTACCTCAGGGATAGGCGCCAGTACTCTCTCAAAAGCCCTTACCCTCTTCCGGGGTGTAGTGCGAAGTATTGGCATCTGCCCTAGCTGTTATATAAATAAATAGCAACAGTGAGCTATAATAGCCCAGCAAGATATTATTGCAAACCAGCATCAAAGGAAAACATATATATATGTTAATAAATGGAAAACCCATCATAATCATTAAGAAAAGAATTAATTCTTACTTATTAAATACACCATCAATTTTCATTTATAAGAAAAGAAATATAGAACGATATAATATCAGTTTCTCTTCTAATATGATATAATATCAGTTTCTCTTCTAATATGATATAATATCAGTTTCTCTTCTAACCATAAAAATAATTTCATAATTTCATACCATTTTTCCTTTTTCAGTATGTTGTTCTGTAACCATTATCAATTCTTTCTTTAAATACTTTGGGGATATCTGCTGTCGCCTGATAGTTAGGACGATGATCAATCGCCTAATTGTACCTGCTCTCTGTTTACTACTAGTAGAAAGAATGATCCAACCTGGTCATCATCCCTGGAGGAAGGCTCTCTGCTACATCCCCCTTCGGCATCCGTTGGGCCGTAATAAAATATTGAGTGTTGGACTGTGCCGAACACAGCCTCTTACGTTTGTTGTTGCAATCCCCTTTTTTGTCAAATCGTTATTCCATTTATAAAACACCATTCCATATTTTCCATTTTCCGTTTCCATTTCCATTCACATATATCATTTCCATTTCCATATATCATCATCTTTAAAATACATACATCATAATACTTTGATTATAACTCAGACATCTTCTCCGTATTTAATAAAGTCAAATATGCTCTTATATACAAAATATTTCAACTAATTTAAAAGTATTAAATAATAATAAAATAATATTTATTAAATCACAAATGTTTAAAGATTATCTTTAAAATAATATCATAAACCATATAACCCTAGATAATAACTGATACCATTCTCTTTCATATCCCTTTAGATCATAGAGTATATTCGCTCTACTCATATTCATATCCATATCCATATCCATAATCCATATCCATAATCCAGATCCATAATCCATATCCATATTAAATAATCTCAACAAACAGGGAATATATCCCTAACCATATAATGATATAAGATTTATATATTATCTAGCAAAACCATTTTCTTTAAACATAAACAGTTTATCAAAATAAGGATAAAAGAAATCTTGCCTCGATCTCTAATCCCAAGAGGAATGATCCGGTGTTCGTCTCAAGTATCTATAGAAATGAAAAGGACCACCATCAGAATATATTCCACTTAACCACTTATATAGTAATACCCTTGACACATACTATACATTTAACATACTATTTATAGACCAAAAGTTCCAAGAATTTATCCATTATTAGACTCCATAAAAGTTTCAGTGTTTTTCACCACTTCCTTATTAACCACATATGACTGTAAAATTTCTCATAAATTATCAATTTTGAATTTTGACACAAGGTCAGTGGGGTTTGACTCTCTATTCACCCTAATATATTGTCTCAAAATTTCATAACTTTTAAAGATGTTTAAGTATGGTAATTATAGCCTCAAAGTTGACACAATTGCATTTTCTCGGTTTCCGAACGACTTTCACTAAAACTCACTTTTCTCCTAAACCGTTCATTGGATTTTGACGTTCTTTATATCAAAACGATCTATGAACTAAGATCTATCCTCTCATGGTCAGTTAGTAACCTGTACAGAATCCTAACCATACGAATATGGTTGACAAAAACACGGCATCTTTTGGTTTAACAAAAATCGGGTATTAAAACGGCTATATTTTCATACTTTCCATAATATAACTCCTCCAAATCCAACATCCAACACATATACCAAACCCTACACCATGTGGTCATCATACCAACCATGATTAAAAGCACTCACAACACCTCCATGATCCATCAAAACACTTATAAACATTTATATAACCATGATTTTATATTTTACACTAACTTATTCCAAAAACCAACCATAAACTCAAGATTCAAGCTAGGATTTCAAGTAGTATACCTTTCTTGGGGTGTGTACAAGCCTTAATACACCTTGTATAACCTTTATATCACCTTAGTATAGCTTAGATCTTCCAAAGAAACCAAGAAAACTAAAGTTAGTTTCTAAGATTTACAATTCATCATCAATCTTGTAAAATTCATAACAAATCGAAAAATAAGAGTTTGGCTCTCAAATTTTTACCACATCTTGACCTCTTCATAAAATTTGATTTGAACTATAGATCACAAAAAAAAAAAACTTCCTAGCTTTGGGTTTGATCCCGTTTTTCCCACTGGACAGAAGCTGTAAAGGACTAGGCAGGTTCGGTTCTTCAACTTGGGGAAGGGATTTGACTAGGCTACACTACTTTGTTGGCGATTAAATTTTGAACGAATGATACTCATGGAGTGGAGAAGCTATGATTAAAATTTGGTGATTTTATCATGGATAGAAATGGAGATATGAATTTTTCTTTGTGCTTGGTTCATGCTGGGCAGTTTGGGAGAAATGAGATGAGGGAGCTTTTTGCTTGCTCTTCTCTTGTGTAATGATATGTAATACCTGTATATATCTCTATATTTGGCTCTCATCGCTTTTAATGTGCTGTCAATGATCCATTGGAGCCAAGTGTTGGTGATCTATTGGTACAAATGTCAAGCTAAAAACATGTTAGTCCATTTCTTGTCAATTACAAGCTTGTCCTGGCCCCTTCACAATTTCCATGAGCCACTTCACTTATTTACATGTAATTGCAGCTCCATGAAGTGCTTGGGCCATGTTTGGGCTTACTTTAATGATCTTAGGGCTTTTTTGTTTGGGCTTTGCGCAAGTTCTCTCTCTCGTCATTAGCTTCATCTAATGATTTCTGTGATCGTCTCAGTGGTTTCTCCTCTGTAAATCTCTTGGATATATAATATCCTCTCCCACATCATATATTAGTGTGTTAGGGTGGTTCTAATCCTCCATTAGGTATTAAATCCAATATCCTTGGTATATTCTCTTTATCTCAGAATTTGCTTTCCCGGTTTCTCAAGCGTTCTCGAACTCGTTTTCATTCTCTTTGTCCTAGGATCATATTCTCAATCCTCTTAATATAATTCTCTTTATGATCATGTAGGATATTTAATCTTGTTATGAACTCAATCCAAATTCCATAATTTATTCACTTTATCGCTTAATCTCGTTATAAAGTTTCAGCGGTTTCTAGAACGCTCGTTTCACTATCTCAGTAGTTTTCGTTCTAAATTCTCAAATCAAATATAATAAAATTCCAAAATATTAAATCCTCAATTCCTCAAATTTAATATCTCATTTCCAAGTGGTTCTAAATTGTTTAACAATCCAAATTCCTCTGTCATTCCCTTGACTTAATAATCCCCTGGTTTAACCTAATTTCACATGTTCCTCAAAGTATAAACCCTTTTCATATTCCATACTCTTTAATATCCAATACAATAGTGCTCAACTGAAATCAGACATCTTAAAAATCTATACTCAGGAATTTCTGAAATCCGTCATCGTTTCGAGTCGCTCATTTTCATAGTATGATGCTAATATGGTTTCTGATTATTCATTTTCTGTTTCACTTGTAGGGTACCTACATACCATTTCCCTAAATCCTAAAAATCACTATTCATTTAAGTACTGTAGCATTTCTAAAGTTAGGGTTATTACAGTCTTCCCCCTTAAAAGGATTCCGTCCCGGAATCACGTTGAAAATATCGATAATTACCTTTCCCACATAACACCTTCAAATTCTCACATTACTTCCTCCATCTTTTAGTTCTTCCATAAACATCTCTATCTTGTTTGTACAGAAATACACCAACATAAACTTGCTTGTCATTCATCAACATGCCATTTAGCTTTTCAATAGCAGTACTTTCACTATCTTTTTCTTGCAAATCCCCTCCTATATTCAGTCATTCTATCTTATCTCATCTCTCCTTCCTCTTTTGCCTAAGGGTATCGGCCACCACATTGGCCTTCCCTGAATGGTAGTGTATCTCACTATTGTTTAACTATGTTTTGATCTCTATCATGACATAAAATATTAATACTCCAACATTTGTATATATCACCTCTGTAAAATTTTCCAGAAAATAAGTTATAATAATATTCCTTGAAAAAATTGTAAGAAAATATTATTTATAATATATATTTCTTGTTCGTACTTATACAAACATATACTTTCCTTTCATCCTTGAAAAATATTCTCGCGCTTTCCCCAATACTCTTAATCTCCTTTTTATAGAGTTCTCTGACTCTTAACAGATATTGATTTGGATGACATGAGAATAACCCCCGTTTCTTATATCACCATAGTTTACTTTCTCAAAGATATATTATTCTTATCTATATTATCAGCCCATTTACACCATTCATTGACTATGGAAATTGAATACTTCCTGATTAGCTATCTCTCGTATTTCCTTTCATGGAATAATCACATTTTGTCTTTTGTCTTAGTCCCAACTCTATATCATTGAATCACTACAGTTGACCCTCAAATCCACATTCCTCGAGCTGTAATATTTTGTAGCTCTCAAATTGTCATAACACTTTTTAAATTAGTGCCTCCCTTGCAACTCAGCCTTTTCTTAGTATCACCTCATCATTTCTTGGACCAACTTCCTGTAACTTACATCGTAAGTCATCTTTTACACACTTGACACATGTAGTATTATTCTTAGGATACTCAAACCATTTCACTCTCAATTAGTAATATATTCTTGCATGCTTTTATCTACAAGTTCGGTCACCCGATAACAGAGGTCGCGTATATTCACCACCTAGCTATCCAATTCTCTATTACTCCCTAATGAAAACTCTTGCCTTTTTTATTAAAATAATTTGGGGAATTACTGACAATTGTATTCCCCCTTATTATCACTTTATTCTGAATCTAGAGTTTTAACCCTTATTAATACCTCCTTACTCTTATTTCTCCTGTATTCACCATGTACGAAGCAATTCTCCATAATTCTATAACTTTCACCCATAATTCTCCTCACGAAATTCCTTTCTCTCTTGTATTGAAACGCTTCTAGCTCTAAACATTTCTTAACGAAATTTCCCTTGGAATCTCCAGTTCCCTTGTATAATCACGTATACTCTAAACCTTGCTTCCATTATCCCATCCATTAATGAAATCTTCTATATTCGAAACAATTTATAGAATTTAAGAAACTTTGAATTGAAACGAACCCAGAAACAAGCAAGGGTCCCACAACAATTTATAAAATTAAGAGTTTTAAATAACTTTTATTTGAAATAAAAGAATATATGAAAATCAATATAATGGAAGAACCCGTATGTCACACAAAGGAGGGCGTCCCCTCCGACTTTCAATCACACAGACAGATCGTCCTTGTGTATACATATAGGGTTGTTCCTCTTAGTTGTAGTAAAAATATAAAGAAAAATTTAAATCAAAATGATCAATACCATCTTCCGAAAGTAATCTTAGAGGAATATTTTGACTAAGATAGATAAAATAAAATTTTGAAACACATCCCCAAGGGTACTAGAAAGTTTTTTTAGAGGATACCGGCACTTAATGAATAATTACCCACTAGTGGAGGAAAATTTGAAACTCGATAATATAATTTAGCAGGGCTTTAGGAGCTTGAAAATAGGTACTGTTAATAGCCTCTGCCCAATTGAAAATCCCAATAATGGAAGGTTTTCCTCAAATACTATTTATATCTTAGACTGCGTACTCTCCAAAATTTCTTAAATTTGGCACTCACCATGTAGCCTTAACCCATCGTCTGCTATTCCCAATTATCTTCATTTACCTAGTCGTGACTTGGCTCGATACTCTCTGCCTTTATCCATAATAGAACATAACCTTCTAATCGATATACTTACGTAATGTTGATCGTCTTATCCTGACAATGCTCCGGTATCAAGGACCCTTTTAAAACTATATTTTATAATTGTATATTCTAACATACCACTTATACTCACGAGATTGTCTAACGTACACTTCCCGATACATCAAATATTCCCTTTCTCATATCAATCCCGTGTGCTACATAAGTTTAATACTTTTAGCATAATAACCTTTTCATTTAAGTCAATCTCGGAATTTCTCAGTCTATCTTGGTCCTTAAGGTATATCTTGGCTTTACCGACAAATCTCAGTTTCACCATTTCATCTCCACAATCAATTGAGACAATCAGTGTCTGTTCACCAATCCACTTACAATATTTCTTCAAACTCCCTTAAACACAAGAAGACTTTAAATACCCTTAACTTTGGCTCACCAATCTCCTCTCCCTATACTAAAACATAAACTTTTATTGGTAAAAATCTATAAAATTATAATCACTACTTAGAATAAACGCTTCGTTCGATAAACCACCCTTGAACTCGACGTGAGTTCATATTTTATATCATTACATATATATCTATATGTGTATATTATTATCACTTTTGTTCCTGAGCAATATGACTCTAAGCTCTGATACCATCTGTGACACCCCTAGATCCGGGGTCATGAATCCAGGTCATCACGGTCCAATTCCCATTTAATAACATTATATTCTTGACAGTCGAAATATAAATACTTGCTAATACTTATACAATAGACCCCACACTATAACATTACACACCAGTCATATGCTCAGAGAACAACATCCATAATAATAACAGTTTAAAGTTAAAAGAGTTATTACAACCCAGAATCTTACTTAAATAGTGTTTCTGAATAATTCTTCTAGAAGAAGCATTTCAACAACCAAAAGTTGTTACACAAGCTTACACACTTAATTTACATATGTCTACTAATACCCATCCATCCTACAAGAGCTACCTCAGGGATAGGCGCCAGTACTCTCTCAAAAGCCCTTACCCTCTTCCGGGGTGTAGTGCGAAGTATTGGCATCTGCCCTAGCTGTTATATAAATAAATAGCAAGAGTGAGCTATAATAGCCCAGCAAGATATTATTGCAAACCAGCATCAAAGGAAAACATATATATATATATATATTAATAAATGGAAAACCCATCATAATCATTAAGAAAAGAATTAATTCTTACTTATTAAATACACCATCCATTTTCCTTTATAAGAAAAGAAATATAGAACGATATAATATCAGTTTCTCTTCTAATATGATATAATATCAGTTTCTCTTCTAACCATAAAAATAATTCCATAATTTTATACCATTTTTCCTTTTTCAGTATGTCGATCTGTAACCATTATCAATTCTTTCTTTAAATACTTTGGGGATATCTATTGTCGCCTGATACGTTAGGACGATGATCAGTCGCCTAATCGTACCTGCTCTCTGTTTACTACTAGTAGAATGAATGATCCAACCTGGTCATCATCCCTGGAGGAAGGCTCTCTCCTACATCCCCCTTCGGTATCCGTTGGGCCGTAATAAAATATTGAGTGATGGACTATGCCGAACACATCCTCTTATGCTTGCAGTTGCAATCCCCTTTTTTGTCAAATCGTTATTCCATTTATAAAACACCATTCCATATTTTCCATTTTCCGTTTCCATTTCCATTCACATATATCATTTCCATTTCCATATATCATCATCTTTAAAATACATACATCATAATACTTTGATTATAACTCAGACATCTCCACCGTATTTAATAAAGTCAAATATGCTCTTATATACAAAATATTTCAACTATTTTAAAAGTATTAAATAATAATCAAATAATATTTATTAAATCACAAATGTTTAAAGATTATCTTTAACATAATATCATAAACCATATAACCCTAGATAACAACTGATACCATTCTCTTTCATATCCCTTTAGATCATAGAGTATATTCGCTCTACTCATATTCATATCCATATCCATAATCCATATCCATATTAAATAATCTCAACAAACAGGGAATATATCCCAAACCATATAATGATATAAGATTCATATATTATCTAACAAAACCATTTTCTTTAAACATAAACAGTTTATCAAAATAAGGATAAAAGAAATCTTGCCTCGATCTCTAATCCCAAGAGGAATGATCCGGTGTTCGTCTCGAGTATCTATAGAAACGAAAAGGACCACCATCAGAATATAATCCACTTAACCACTTATATAGTAATACCCTTAACACATACTATACATTTAACATACTATTTATAGACCAAAAGTTCCAAGAACTTATCCATTATTATACTCCATAAAAGTTTCAGTGTTTTTCACCACTTCCTTATTAACCACACACGACTGTAAAATTTCTCATAAATTATCAATTTCGAATTTTGACACAAGATCAGTGGGGTTTGACTCTCTATTTACCCTACTATATTGTCTCAAAATTTCATAACTTTTTAAGATGTTTAAGTATGGTAATTATAGCCTCAAAGTTGACACAATTGCATTTTCTCGGTTTCCGAATGACTTTAACTAAAACTCACTTTTCTCCTAAACCGTTCATTGGATTTTGACGTTCTTTATATCAAAACGATCTATGAACTAAGCTCTATCCTCTCATGGTCAGTTAGTACCCTGGACAGAATCCTAACCGTACGAATATGGTTGACAAAAACAGGGCATCTTTTGGTTTAACAAAAATCGGGCATTATAACGACTGTATTTTTATACTTTCCGTAATATAACTCCTCCAAATCCAACATCCAACACATATACCATACCCTACACCATGTGGTCATCATACCAACCATGGTTACAAGCACTCACAACACCTCCATGATCCATCAAAACACTTATAAACATTTATATAACCATGATTTAATATTTTACACTAACTTATTCCAAAAACCAACCATAAACTCAAGATTCAAGCTAGGGATTCAAAAAGTATACCTTTCTTGGGGTGTGTAAAAGCCTTAATACACATTTTATAACCTTTATATCACCTTAGAATAGCTTAGATCTTCCAAAAAAACCAATAAAACTAAAGTTAGTTTCTAAGATTTACTATTCAACATCAATCTTGTAAAATTCATAACAAATCGAAAAATAAGAGTTTGGCTCTCAAATTTTTACCACATCTTGGCCTCTTCATAAACTTTGATTTTAGCTATAGATCACCAAAAACAAAGCTTCCTGGTTTTGATCCCGTTTTTCCCACTAGACAGAAGCTGTAAAGGACTAGGCAGGTTCGGTTCTTCAACTTGGGGAAGGGATTTGACTAGGCTACACTACTTTGTTGGCCATGAAATTTTGAAAGAATGATACTCATGGAGTGGAGAAGCTATGATTAAAATTTGGTGATTTTATCATGGATACAAATGGAGATATAAATTTTTCTTTGTGCTTGGTTCATGGTGGGCAGTTTGGGAGAAATGAGATGGGGGAGCTTTTTGCTTGCTCTTCTTTTGTGTAATGATATGTAATACCTGTATATATCTCTATATTTGGCTCTCATCGCTTTTAATGTGTTGTCAATGATCCATTGGAGCCAAGTGTTGGTGATCTATTGGTACAAATGTCAAGCTAATAACATGTTAGTCCATTTCTTGTCAATCACAAGCTTGTCCTTGCCCCTTCACAATTTCCATGAGCCACTTCACTTATTTACATGTAATTGCAGCTCCATGAAGTGCTTGGGCCATGTTTGGGCTTACTTTAATGATCTTAGTGTTGGGTATATTTCACTAAACAACGCAACAATGAGGCAGTGATATATATATACATTGAAACAAGAACAGGCAATAACCAATTAACAAAACAAATCACGAAGGTAAAACAAAGTATAATTAGAGACTGTAATTAACAAGAAAAGTAAGAACACTTATCTCCCACAGAAGCTTTAACAACTACTGATTAGAGAGAGAAGAACAGCTGAGTCACCAAGCCCTTCAAGAAGACTTGGCTGTTCTTAAAGAGATTATTGCCCCACTTACGTTGTGATTGGGTTGCAGCAATATCACTTCCAGGATAAAACAGCACCGATCAATGGGTTCACAAATACTCCAGTGATCAACAGCGACCAGCACCTCAGTTCGCCTGAGAACTATGTATTTCTTCTGTATGTATCGTGAGAGAACAGAGAAAGAAGAAAACAGATCGTGTTTCTATCCTTAGGACGTATCTCTACATACGTTAACGTTCTGTATTGTATATAATACCAAAAATAAACGTAACTGATACTCCATAAAAGGAAAGTAAATATTCTGATTTAATTTCATTAACTGCATCAGGATTTATTTTCAGTTACATAAGCATCAGGATTTGGTCATCAGAAATATCAGGATTTGGTGTCCATCAGGATCAGGATTCAGTGCTTGTCAGGAACTGATATCCATCGGGATTTAGCCCATCAGTATCTGATGTCTGACCAAGTCCATCAGGATTTTACTCCAAGTACTGATCCAAATTTCCATCAGGATTTAATCCAAATACTGATCCAATTTCCAGTACTGTTGTAACAGATAAATCTAAAACTTGTTAAAATAAATCAATATCTAATTTAAAATCAGTTGCACATCATGGGCATGAAAACTTCCTCATAGGCATGAAACGTTTCTGAATATCACATCTCTTTTGATGCCTTTTCATGATCATGAAATATATATCATGGCCATGATTTCCATCTGCAACCTGATTTCCCATTTCAAATCTCCTTCTTTTAACTCAATTTATCTATGGATTCCACTAAGAAAATGTCTTAGATCCAAACATGAAAGTTTAAGTCCTCATTACAAGGAACAACCTTCACTTGTTAGTCTCCGGAAGTGACATCAAGAACATATTATAAATATGCCTCAAACTTTCCATTTTCTAACAATCCCCCACGAATCCATACAGAAATGCAAATACATATCTATCCTCATCATGACTTATTTTTCAGAGTAGGTACTGTTGGTCCCGGAGTATTGCAGAAGGGGGGGGGTTTGAATGCAATACTGATAAAATCGAATCTTTAAATCAACAACGAAAATAAAGATTATAGATTATCAGTAGATGTATGCAAGCAATAAGTGAAACAAGATTTCTCACAAAATAAATGTTTTATTTATTTTGTGTGAAGTGTTGCTACAACCTGGAGAGAGTTTCTCCAGCTTCGATATCTCAAGAGATACAGATTGCTTCGTGTGTGTACATGAATAGAAAAGAATCTAAGATGTATCTAAGTAGACTAAGATACTCTGTTGTCCCTATCGCATGGGGTGTTGCGCTGCTGTCGTTTTCAAGTGGCAGCTCATTACAATTTGCACACCCATGTGACTTTTCCTAATTACTATACAGACAGGATAAACCTTATAAGTAAAGCAACCTAGATTCTTTCTATTTCTAGCTAATACAATTCTAGTAGATGTGGATATCACATGCTCCTCGAATTGACCAGCCTTGTCTTGTGAATCTCTTAAGCTTCTGTCGTAGTCTTGCAAGTTTGCTACAAATGATAGTGTGTTGCAGCAAATCTGTTTCTTAAACATGTAACCTGTCACGGGCTTTGACTGACAAAATACCAATTCAAATAATTCAAGGTGACAGTAACCTTAACCGCAGAGTCTACTGTCAAAGGAATATTCAGAGGTTGACAGTACTAGCTCCCGCCAATGTTGCTATCGGAGCTCCAGACTTGCTGTCAAGTGTGAGAATGTTACTGTCCCTTGCTTCGGCCAATGTTGCTGTCAAATGTAGCTTTGTCGTGACTTTGCAACATTTGTCTTCTTATAACATTACTGTCAGGGACATGACAGTAACTTTTATTCTTGCTGTCTTCAGGATGCATTCCTTGAGGCTTGAACAAACATATGAACTTCTCCCAAATCATACATTTATTACATGACAGCAATTATTCGAATACGAAGACATACTCTGGCTGTGACAGTATGTTCAACTTAGTAAAAACTAAGTACAGGGAAATATAGTTAAGTCGTCTCTATGCTATCACCCATAAATCCCAACAATCTCCCCCAATTTGTTTTTATGGACAATAACAACAAATTTACAATCAAAACATGCTGACAACTTAACTAACATAGATCAGGATAGCTGAAACACTATAACTGATAAATGTTAAAGAAAAATCTAGAACATGAAGCTTACGAATTTACTACAAATCAATTGCTCCTATTGAATGAGCAAATTAGAGTTTAACTTAGCTTGATTTTGGCAGTCTCCAATTGTTCAAATTTTTCCCTCTATTCTGAGTGCTTCATTTCTTGCTTTTCTGAGGTCTTCAACTAAAGCTTTTTCTTCTGGTGATCTGACATCATCTTCAATGTCTTCAATGTACCCTTGTATCACTCGAGAAGTAAATACTTCAGCATCTTTTACATCAAACCTAGTTTCAAAATCATACGTGAATGTTCTGAACTTCAGAATTCCTTGGATGAATTTGAACCTTCTTCCAGGAAAAGCATTTAAAGATTCTCTCCTTTTTCTGTCTAGCTTTGGATCTTCATCTCTCCTTTGATCAAATATAACCTCTAGTTCCCAAGCAACTAGAATTTCGAGCTTATGAACAGATCCAACAACTTTCCAGTAGAGATCCTTCAGTATACTGGTCCTCGGCTTGTGAAAGCTATCAACGTAGATTTCTTGCTTGTCATCCTTAATTCTCAAAGGATTATCCAGTACACAGGGCTGATAACCTGCTTCCTCACTGAATAGCTTGTTGAGTTTCTTGTAACATTCCTTCAGTTGAGCTTCTAGGTCTTCAGCACCTTGTTTGGCAGATGTGGCAGGTTTGGTAGGTTTGGTGGATTGGGATGATTTAGCTTTAGATGCCTGATAAGCTTGTTCTATTTCATATTCAGCCATGCCAGCCTTTGTAAAAGGACGATGTGCTGCTACCAGGTCCACATCAGGCATTGGTTCCCCATCAGAACTAACTTCAAGGTCTGCATCATCATGTGCTCTCCAGTCACCATACTTCTCATAGAATTTAGCATATCTTTGAGCATAGTATTCTTTGACATGCTCTAAGATACTGCTGGAAACATCTTGGTTTGTTTCCATGAGAGTGATCATCCTTTTCAAAACGAAGAAATCAATTCTTCTCCTTACCTTTACCTTATTGCATGAGAGATCACGCATGCTTACCACATTTGAGACTATCTCCATAGTGAAGTCTGGTTCTACAGTTATACATGTAGTTCCATAGTGCTTAAGATCATACTTTCGTACCTTTTTGTTGACTGGGTCCAGTTCCACTGAGACAGATGATATGCTTCCATCAATTGACTTTTTAAATAGTTCAAAACTATTTACTTTTCTCTTATCAATGGGCTTCTCTGTCAAAACTGCTCCATGCTTCTTTTTCTTTGCTGCTACAACTGTCTTCCCTTTTATCTTGGTTGCACGATAGGCTTGGGCTCTTGTCTTCCATCTGTTAGATGTGAAATTCTTGACAAGCTTTCGTACTTTGACAGTTTCTTCAAGTTGATCCTTGACAGCATCTTTCATGATAGCAACTTTGACAGCTTCGATATTTTGGCTCTTGACAACATCTTTCACTTGAGTGTCTTCAGCCAATTTGACAGTATCCTTATTGACAGTATCTTTTTCAGCATTAAAGCATTCAATAGCTAATCTCAAGATACTTGCCTCCAAGGTTTCACAAATTTCTAACTCCCCTTTTTCCTTGACAGCATCTTTCTTTTCTGTAAGAACCCAGATTTTTGTAATAATTAAAAATTTTGTTATGCAAAGGTGTATAAGTGTAACAGTGGCTCTAATAAATAAAAGGGAATGTATTTGGATTCAAATGTTTATGCGCAATGAAGAATGCAATTGGTTGACGACTTAGATAAGAATAATCAATTTGTTATAAGTCCAGTGGTTCCGTAAAAAGGTTAAGGAACGCTCGAGAGAGAACAAGGACATTATTTTCTAATTTTTAGAATTAAATAGAAAATAAGTGATGAATAGTATTTTTGGTGGAAATGAGAATATTATCAGACGATGCTATATAGAAGTATTCAGAACAGATTTTTGAGTTCGTATTCATGATCCAGGGGCGAGATAAGTGTATGTAAACGATATCGGATTCAGAAAAATGGCACTTTTATTTTCTCCAAGATTTTCCTGGACACTGAAGGATTTAAGGATTTATTAAGAGGATTTAAGGAATTTTAATTCAAGGATTATAAAGAAGGGTTGAGAATATTAGTATAAATATTAAGAAGGTTTCCGGTAAAACCTTAACTAAAAATCCATGAGTTATTTCTTCGAACAATCAATCGAATTGAGCAATAAACGGACAAAAGAGCAATCAGAGAGCAAAGTGCATGCATGTGCTAGTGATAAATATCTAATAACCAAGCTAGTTACATTACTAACTAGAACAATTAGAAGCCTAACCAAGTGTTTAGCTTCATTACATTATCAAACCACAAGATCAAGACACATGCCCCTTAATTTACCTCATGCATGACATACCACCTTTAATAAAGCTACTTTAGCTAGATATTATCAAGAGGAGGTGTATTATGCAAGAGAACCAAGCAAGCCAAGATCAAAAACTCCATTCTCTCCATTTCTTCAAAACTGCCCAGCTTGAACCAAGCACAAAGAACAATTTATATCTCCAATTCTATCCATGATAAAATCACCAAATTTTAACCCAAGCCTCTCCACTCCATGGGAAATATTCTCTCAAAATTTCATGGTAATCTAATGAGTGTAGCCTAGTTAAATCTCCTCCCTAAGTTGAAGAATCAAACTGTCCAGGTTCTTGAACAGTTCCTGCAACGATTTTCAAACCACCATATCTCCTTCATTACTCAATGAACTTTTGTGTTCTTTATATGGTTAGAAAGATGTTAAGATGCTCTACAACTTTCCTTTAGAAGCCTCATTCAGAAAACCTCGGTAAGGCCCTCGTTTCTCATGTTCTTTCCACTGAGTTATAGCAGATTCGAAAATCACTAATTATGTTCTTGATGATTCTTGCTAGTTTAAGGTTGTAAGGAGTTCTAAGGACTAGATCAAGGCTTTTTAGACTCACATACACACCAAGGAAGGTATAACTCTCTTGAAACCCTAGATTTTACTTTAAAGTTTATGGATGATCTTGATGGTTGTTAGTATGGTTAGGATGTTAGTATGATTATAAGCATGATTATGTAGTGATTATTTGATTTAAGAGATATGATGATCATGTGGGTAAAGTAGATGATTTTGGACAGTTGAGGATGAATAATATGTGTATAAGTTGTATGGATTCCCGGTGTGGCTTGGTTTGGATGGTATGATTTTTGGAACGTTCAATTTATAGCCGTTATAATGCCGAAATTTCGTTAAACCTTGAAATTCGTGCATCACAGTAGCTCTAATTGTCTAAACTGGTTAAGAATGTAACATACCCTCGTAGATCTCGAGTCGTAGATCATTTTGGAAAAAGAATCGAAACAAATGGACTTACGGTTTAGGACTTATGATAAAAATCGTAAAAGTGGTTCGAAACCGAGAGTGCGAGTTCGTAATTGAAATTGAATCCCCTTAACTCGAGTAATTCAGTGACGAATCTTGGTAATTAAATATTAGAGATAATAAGGAAGGTGTTAGAGAAGACCACATGTCAAAAGAATCATTTTTCGATTTTATAAAAATGTTCGAATCAAGGTTAAGTACGAGCGAACCCCTAAAAGGGACGATTGGTTATAACTTTGGAAAACCACTTAGAAAACGATCGATAAATATCGAGGTATAATCTTTCGACCTTAGAACTTACATGGCTTAAGTACCTACCAAGTGTAAGTGTAATGACATACCTTGATAACGAACAAGTGTCGGATCATATCGGTGTTAATAAGAGTTACACTAGCGAATGCATGACGAGATAACTTGAAAACGTGCTTTAGCTTAAGTAAAGTATTTACTTGGCATTTCAGAGTGATAGGTGATTAACCCGGGATAACTTTGGTTATTTATAGATCATCGGACCACCCCGAGTCATGCCACTAGCATATGCGGGACTACCAGGTAAGTTTCCAATACTGTGGAACTGTTGTTGTGATAATATTATATATGTGATTGTTGTTATACATATGCCATTGCATGCATGCCTACTTTCAAGTTATATCGTATACTTGTTCCTTGAGTTATTGTTGGCTTATAGACTAGATGTGATATATCAGTATAAGCCGGATATTGCTAAGATCCTTAGAGAAGGGCATATGAATCTTATTCGTTGAATATAGACCGAGAGTCGGTATTTCTTGATATATCGTAATTATTTTCGAAGGAAAATATTTAAGTAGATATTTCTCCATTATTTGGTTAACGAATATTATTTTGAATATTCGTCCGAGATTATTTATTTAGCGATCAATACTTCAATTATTTATTTGAACGATGAATATGATTTTGAATATTCATTCGAACCTGATCAAATATTATGATGAATATTCATTCGAACTCGATTCAGTTATCAATTATTATTTTGAATATTCACTTGGAGATCATTTATCAGAAAAATATTATTTCAAATATTCATCCAAGTTTTACTCCTTCAATAAATATTATTTTGAATATTCACCTGATCATTTTTTATTTAATTATCTTGAATACTTATTCGAGGATTTCTTGAGCAATACTTGGTATTAAATATTTCTTTCAAGTCTGATTGACTTATCGAATATTATTTCAAATATTTCTTTCAAGTCTGATTGACTTATCGAATATTATTTTAAATATTTCTTTCAAGTCTTATTGATTAAACGAATCCTATTTTGAATATTCATTTAAGTATTCTTTATTCAATAAACATTTCCTTCATACTCATTCGAGAATTATTTCGATTAAAAATATTCTTTTATTATTATAAATAATCTTTCAATATTTCTGATTTAATAAATATTCTCTGAATATTTATTCAATACTTTGGAATAACTTCAATATAGTTTTGTCTTCTCCGACCTTCGATTATTATGAAAATTATTTCGGAGTCATATTATTATTAATACTTATATCAAGAAAGGTTCTCAAAGTTTCATTCCTTATTCAAACCTATCTTCCAAATTATAAGAGAACCTTACTTGGGAGATGTTATTTCTTGGACTGCCCGGTCATACAATTGATAATCTATCCTTTTCACTTGCAACTCGGTTGCTATTTATCAAGTCAAGTTTCTTTATTATCTCCTCATCGTTCGAGGGGTAAGAATGTTGGGAACAAGTCGATATCCATTAACAGGCAACTGCTTGGGAAATATTGGCGAATCCTTTCTTTACAATGGTGACGACTACTTTGTAGAGTCTAGTCAACAAGTATTATACTTGGGGTATTGTGTAAGAGGCTGTGGGACAGTCCATCATTGCAAATCTGTGTAAGAAGCTGTGGGACAGCCCATCAGAGAAATAGGGTCCGAGTGCCGCCGGTCCCGTCTATGCCCAACCGTTGGCAAGGGAGATCCGGCGTATGATGGTGTTCATATGTTCTTCCTTCTACATGTAGAGAAACAAATGTTAAGATGTATGACCTGCGACTGATCATCATAAGGTGCGTCATCTGGCGCTACATACTCCATTAATTGGTTCACTATCCAGAATTCTATCTTCTTTTGAATCACGAGGTACCACCCTTATTAACAGGGTTGGAGATCTGGTCAGAAATAAAAATACACTTTGAGTCACCTTGTAACTTCATCATTTATCTTATACTGGCCCAATGTTCGCTAAGGCATGGCATATGGTTTCAAAATACTTTTGCACTATCATATATATTATTGTTCAGTTATAATCTATTGTTGGTGGGCTATTTCTCACCCTTGCTTTATTTATTTTATCACAACAACAGCTAGATCAGATGACCCGCGCCAGGTGCACTCGGCGCAAGCAGGTGATAGTAGTCAGAGGATTACCCGCTGAGGTCATAGCTACCACTGCTGAAGAAGATGCTATGGGTAGTATAGTTGATTAGCTTTTAAGTATCAAGTATACTTATTCATATTACATATGTAAATGGATGGCAAAGAGTATGTAAGTTTAATTGTAATCCTTTTGGGTTGTAAGAACTCAAACTTGTGTTAATAATATTTGGTTACTCTGATTTCATCTCTGGGACTATAACGGGTGTGTTTGTGTTGTTATTTTGGGTCGCAAGCTTGTAATTTAAATTGTGTTGGTTCAACCTTAAGTATTGTGGATAGAAAATGAGACCATAACGACTGGATCCCTGACCCCGGATCTGGGGGTGTTACAGAAATGGTATCAGAGCGTTACGTTATAGACCCTAGAGATGGTGCGACGTTAAAACAATAAATTCACTAAGATAATAAGAACTCTTGCCAAGTTCATAGTCGGACTACATAATGTAGTGCTGACATATAAAACCCTTATGGGAACTCTTAAGTATCATGATAGCAACTTAGCTCGATATCGTATCGACGAGTAAGGCGACAGATCGACCTTGAGGCTTACGAGCAACAGCATGACGATGCATTGATATATGTTGACGATTGGATTGTGGGCTCGATAGAGTACCCTACTGAGACCCTGAGGAGGTTTCTGCTAAGGAGAAGAATCCTGTTAAGGATATGGATTTTACCCTCGAGGAAATAAAAGCTGCAGTAGAAAGACTATAAGAGTTAAAGCATAATGCTCAAAGAAGTGAGCGTAAAGAACAGAGATATTATTAAGAGAACTAAAAGATGCATATGGGATTCATAGCCGGATTACCGAAAGTGGTACCAGTAAGTAAGACGGATTGGAAGAATTACTTGAGGTCTTATATGAGAATATATAAGAATCATTAGAGACTCTCAGAGGAATGAAGAAAGATTTAGAACGATGCATGATTATCAAAGACATCGATATAGGACGGGGAGCAGAGTCTCCAGGAGCAGCTGAGTTAAAGGCAACAAGTGCCATATTATCTGATAAGTGGATTAGTGTGAACATTGCCAGCGGTAATTCGCCATGAGGAGGCAGATTTCATAGATGATAAATTACTAAGTCAAATTAAGATTGATGAGGTGGTTTTGTTGAGGGAAATGTTCATTTTATGAATGGATCAGCTTAGAAAGTAAAGACACTGGGAAGTGATGTCATGATTGGAGAAAGTTATATAAGGAAGTAGTAAGCGAGACGATGATCTCCAGACCTACCAGAGGAAAGACCAGTGAATCTAAGATAAACTCGTAATAAGACTACTGTTAGAGACTAAGTATAGGTTCATTTTAACTTAGTGAAATGATGAACCAGAAGCATTAGAGGCATGTGACACAGAGGGATATTAAATTCTTTCTTATCCTTGAGTGGATTATATTAATTACATTAAGGTTATTCCGAAGCGGAGTCATAAATGGATCAAGTAATACGATCAGTGGTTAAGAGACAATGGAGAATGTTTTAAGGATGAAGCCTAAAGGAGCAAGTGCCTGCCAAGTTCTCAAAGTATGAATTCTGGCAAAGTATTAAGTTTAGTTATTAGGACATGCGATTAATAGTGAGCAGTATTGGTTGACCCCGCCGAGTTAAAGGCAGTTTCAATTGAGAAAGGCCAACAACACCAACAAAGGATTAAAAAAAAAATTAGGCAGAAGGATGTGAGAAAATCTTCCTGGAGCTAAAGATGAAATTGGCAAAGACCCAGCGTTGGCGTTGCCTAATGGAAAAAGGAAAACTTGTGATATATTATGATGCATCTCATGCAGGTATAGGTGATGCGCTTATGCAGCACGGTAGAGTAATTGCGGAGGCATTCGGACAGCACGGTTCACCATATTCGAATGGCCTTGGTAGTGCCAATTTTGAGGAGCGACTAACTCCGACGGTAGTGTTCCTTCTGAGACTAGTGGTTAGGCGGACTAACATTTAGTAGTATCGACTATTAGGACAAATAAGTATCGGGAAGATGTGGCATGTTTAGTTTGAACATTTTGATTTCCCCTTCTATGGGATGTACATATTTGGTTCTTTCAATGGTAAAACTTCCAACATTACGTCAATCATTCCGTTATTATAATTGCTTATGATTCTACCTGTTTGGATGTTCATAGAACTGTTCTTCATGTTTCGAAGTTGATCTTTTTAGTGTTACTAGTGAGTGAATAGACCGACCAAAATTTCCCTGATTTTGGAAGGAAGTTCAATAGATTTAGCAAACCTTGTCCTTCTCATTATCAGAGGACGTCACCAAAGAGAGTGGAACTGGAGCGAACCCTGTGAATAGGGAAGGGTAGCCATTATATAGGTCGATGGACAGACCCTGAGCATTACGATTAAATGTAGAGATAAAGTGTCAAAGTTGAGATTTGACGGTAAAAAGGGAAATGTATTTAAGGACCAAGATGGACTGAGAAGTTCCGGGATTGACTTAAGTGAAAAGGATTTGTATAGGAAAGGTGTTGAGCTTATGTAGCACACCGGAGTGAGAAGAAGTTTAGGAATACACGGGAAAAATCATGTTAAGCGTAACCTACCCCAGATAAATTAACTTCATTATGAACAAAGAAGGCACTATGCCAGCAATTGCTAGAAAAGTAATGCTGTTAGTTAACCCCTAAACTCATATGTTCAGTGTGGCTAGTTGAGGCCATGTCACGAAGGATTATTGAGTGACTAGACCAGTGATGTCAGGACTAAGCGGGGCTGCTTCTTACCAAACGCCGACCGCGAGAGCTTTGGATATAAGGTGAATTGATTCATGTGTATATGGCTGACCAGATTCTGAGTAAGAGTAGAAGTATGGCGATTTGAGACACATGATGTTGGGATATTATTAATACAATGGATATATTACGACTGAGACAGATGATCAATCTAATTAAGTAGAAATGGTCAAAGATTGTTAGAAATGGTGTAGTATGATGCATAAATGTTGTCTGAACCTTAGTATCTTTAAGAAGAGTAATAAGTACTAAGAGATTCGCGTTGAACACGACCAATATCTTCCAGAACATCCTTGCTACCATTACCAAATTCTGTAAGAAAGATAGATAGACGTATGTTGTCTCTAGAATACTATATAGAACGACATCAGTTTGAAAGAAGTGTTAGCATGAAGAAAGATACAGACCGTTAGAATGAGAATGAATGGACTAGTAGATATCCTTATCAAGGATATATGATTCGATTGTTAACTGAATGATGTAAGTATTTCTTGAAAGTAGAATTGAGGATAGAATATCCATGAATGGAAACGAACCCTGGCGGATGCTCAAAGGATGGCATTAACCCTAATTAAGACATTGTGAATTGAGAGGACATAAGTTGGATTAACCAAGGCAACAATAACCTTAAGGAGTTATTAAAAGGATTTTCGAAAAATACATAGACAAAGTTGTATAGGACTAATTAATGATATTTTGATATACCCTGTACCCAGAAACTACAGGTGGAATGATGAGGATGACCTAAGAAACCTTACAAAGAAAAAGGTAATATCCTAAATTTCAAAACGGAAGTTTGATGTATGACATGATAGCAAGAATGCCAAATGAGTCATGTGTAAAACCCTGAGGAAGTATGGATGAAACCAATGAAGGTTGAGATTATCCTAAAATAAGAAAGAAATAAGAGAAGAAATATCCTAAGTATGATTTGGAGTGACTGTGATAAAGTGACACGGGAAGGTGGAAGCAATGACTTATGGAAAAAGACTGATCATGTATCTTTCTCTCCTTCAAGCAGAGTTTAAGGAAAAATGTTTTCACCCAATAGTAATGGGAATGAAGTAGACAAATTGGAGTTGGAATAGAGCCAGAAAACATTGATTGCAAGAAATTATTATCATAAGGAAAGGCCAATGAGGTGGCCGACACTTTAAGTATAAGAGGAGTAATTATGAATGCTCATACCCAAGAAATAGAATGATATCGAGAAGAACCTTAAAGGTCATAATGTGATGGAGGATTTACATTCACTCTGATGGTGGTGCAAGAATCAACCATAAGAATAGTTTAAGTAAAGATTCGATTCCTGATATTGTCATAAGCATATTGCCTACATTAGGAGGTCCTATTTTGAGGTAAACCAGGACCATGATATAGATTTGACTAAGTAAACCGTTAAGTTCCAGTCCTCTACTGAAGATAGATGATTGATGATTTCATCAACCTGTCAGAGCTACGGTGCGTAAAGCTCTCTTGCAATTTTATCTGATACGTGTAATATCTATACCAAGTTCGGGAAGTATTCCTTATGGATAAGGAACAATGATTAGCTTGTCCTTCTAGAGAATTTTGATCTGACAATTATGAAACCTGTATGGTAGCTATTGAAAGCACTACATAAACGATGAACGATGACGATTCAACGAGGGACTACATTAATATAGTAGTGATTCTTCTAAGAAATTGGATAACCACGTAAAGATAGAGATAGTACTGCTATTGATAAGCTAAATGGCATGTTGATGAATGACAAGCAATTTTATGTTGGTATATTTCTGCGCAAACAAGATAGAGAATATGAGGTTGGAGATTCATGAGGCTAGAGGTATCCCTGTGGAAATCACGAATAGAAAAGAGCAAGTGCTGAGAGACAAGTTGGCAGAAATAGATTATATTGGATCTAAGTTAGAGAAATCGTCAAGGTTTGTTTTGGATGATTTAATTTTGGAATAACGTGATAAATGATGGTGCCATGATGGCTCATAAAGAGAATTATAGTCGAAATTGGAAGCATAAATGATATACAGATTAACTCTCTTTAAGTTGGGAGGATTCGAGGAAATAAATTGATTAAGTAGTAAAGAGACTCGTGGATCGAGGAAGTAATAATTTAGAGGGTTGAACAAAGGAAAGTTTGACCCCAACAATGTGATGCTTATTGAGAAAATGTTATGGGATACCAATAGAAAGGTACCAAGTACAAAGGATGTCTCAATAAAGAGGTGCTGGTAAAGGTGAATAACATAAGTGAATGAGAATTAGATAATATGAAGGAGGTGATTGATAAAGGAAAGATTGGGAAAGTAATTATGGAATGTGAAGCAATGAATGTTATGAATGGATGGATGAATGGGTTCTCTAACGAACCCTCGATATGACAACTTGATAATGATAGGGATATGAAAGAGCTAGTACTGTGATGTGAGATGTTAGTAACAATGATGTCAAGCGAGAAATCTAAGATTTAACCTGAGAGGTTGAAGGATTTCCAAAATGTGAGTATTGCTAAGATTGAACAAGAGTACAGGTCCATAGAATGATGGACAGAGCAATGAGGATATGATGACACGTGATATTACGATAAAGTAGTAATTGATGCGATTACGATTATTTTTCTTCTATAATGACCTCTATAGTTCAGAGGTAAATTCTAAGTATGATATTTTGCAATCCTAAGAATTTTCTATAATTCTTTAAAATTCTATTTCTTTTCTTCTCTCTTATTCATCTTCTTTATGAATTGAGAAGAACAACCCTTTAAGGAGGGGAGGTACTGCTACGTGACTATCTATCTATGTGATAGAAGTCTAGGTGGAATACCACAACTTGTTTAATTGCTTGTCAAGTACTAAAGGCTGGCCCCCTTCTGTACTAACTATGCAATATAACAAATGTTCAGTGATCATAGTGATCTCTCAATAAATTCTTCTATCTCAATAAATTGACCGAGAATGCAAATATTAAAGCAATCAGGAAATGCATAGTATGAGTGAGGTTATCTTCGAATTCACAGCGCGATAGTAACACCAAATTCACTACAGATACCAATAAAGGTAATAGTATACGACTATGTAAGAGCGTAACCCGGTTTGTGTGTTGTGCGAAAAGTAGCAAAGTTGATGAAAAAGGATAAAGAATGTATTATAGCACTAGTGAGATGTGCTGTAAGAGTATTGGAATGATTAAGGATTGACTGAGGAACCGGAAAGTGAATTGATAGACAAGTAACTCTTTGATTCTACCTGATTCCGGGACGGAATCCTTTTAAGGAGGGGAGACTATAAGAACCCAGATTTTTGTAATAATTAAAACTTTTGTTATGCAAAGGTGTATAAGTGTAACAGTGGCTCTAATAAATAAAAGGGAATGTATTTGGATTCAAATGTTTATGTGCAATGAAGAATGCAATTGGTTGACGACTTAGATAAGAATAATCAATTTGTTATAAGTCCAGTGGTTCCGTAAAAAGGTTAAGGAACGCTCGAGAGAGAACAAGGACATTATTTTCTAATTTTTAGAATTAAATAGAAAATAAGTGATGAATAGTGTTTTGGTGGAAATGAGAATATTATCAGACGATGCTATATAGAAGTATTCAGAACGGATTTCTGAGTTCGTATTCATGATCCAGGGGCGAGATAAGTGTATGTAAACGATATCGGATTCAGAAAAATGGCACTTTTATTTTCTCTAAGATTTTTCTGGACACTGAAGGATTTAAGGATTTATTAAGAGGATTTAAGGAATTTTAATTCAAGGATTATAAAGAAGGGTTGAGAATATTAGTATAAATATTAAGAAGGTTTCCGGTAAAACCTTAACTAAAAATCCATGAGTTATTTCTTCGAACAATCAATTGAATTGAGCAATAAACGGACAAAAGAGCAATCAGAGAGCAAAGTGCATGCATGTGCTAGTGATAAATATCTAGTAACCAAGCTAGTTACATTACTAACTAGAACAATTAGAAGCCTAACCAAGTGTTTAGCTTCATTACATCATCAAACCACAAGATCAAGACACATGCCCCTTAATTTACCTCATGCATGACATACCGCCTTTAATAAAGCTACTTTAGCTAGATATTATCAAGAGGAGGTGTATTATGCAAGAGAACCAAGCAAGCCAAGATCAAAAACTCCATTCTCTCCATTTCTTCAAAACTGCCCAGCTTGAACCAAGCACAAAGAAAAATTTATATCTCCAATTCTATCCATGATAAAATCACCAAATTTTAACCCAAGCCTCTCCACTCCATGGGAAATATTCTCTCAAACTTTCATGGTAATCTAATGAGTGTAGCCTAGTTAAATCTCCTCCCCAAGTTGAAGAATCAAACTGTCCAGGTTCTTGAACAGTTCCTGCAACGATTTTCAAACCACCATATCTCCTTCATTACTCAATGACATTTTGTGTTCTCTATATGGTTAGAAAGATGTTAAGATGCTATACAACTTTCCTTTAGAAGCCTTGTTCAGAAAACCTCGGTAAGGCCCTCGTTTCTCATGTTCTTTCCACTGAGTTATAGCAGATTCAAAAATCACTAATTATGTTCTTGATGATTCTTGCTAGTTTAGGGTTGTAAGGAGTTCTAAGGACTGGATCAAGGCTTTTTAGACTCACATACACACCAAGGAAGGTATAACTCTCTTGAAACCCTAGATCTTACTTTAAAGTTTATGGATGATCTTGATGGTTGTTAGTATGGTTAGGATGTTAGTATGATTATAAGCATGATTATGTAGAGATTATTTGATTTAAGAGATATGATGATCATGTGGGTAAAGTAGATGATTTTGGACAGTTGAGGATGAATAATATGTGTATAAGTTGTATGGATTCCCGGTGTGGCTTGGTTTGGATGGTATGATTTTTGGAACGTTCAATTTATAGCCGTTATAATGCCGAAATTTCGTTAAACCTTGAAATTCGTGCATCACAGTAGCTCTAATTGTCTAAACTGGTTAAGAATGTAACATACCCTCGTAGATCTCGAGTCGTAGATCATTTTGGAAAAAGAATCGAAACAAATGGACTTACGGTTTAGGAGTTATGATAAAAATCGTAAAAGTGGTTCGAAACCGAGAGTGCGAGTTCGTAATTGAAATTGAATCCCCTTAACTCGAGTAATTCAGTGACGAATCTTGGTAATTAAATATTAGAGATAATAAGGAAGGTGTGAGAGAAGACCACATGTCAAAAGAATCATTTTTCGATTTTATAAAAATGTTCGAATCAAGGTTAATTACGAGCGAACCCCTAAAAGGGACGATTGGTTATAACTTTGGAAAACCACTTAGAAAACGATCGATAAATCTCGAGGTATAATCTTTCGACCTTAGAACTTACATGGCTTAAGTACCTACCAAGTGTAAGTGTAATGACATACCTTGATAACGAACAAGTGTCGGATCATATCGGTGTTAATAAGAGTTACACTAGCGAATGCATGACGAGAAAACTTGAAAACGTGCTTTAGCTTAAGTAAAGTATTTACTTGGCATTTCAGAGTGATAGGTGATTAACCCGGGATAACTTTGGTTATTTATAGATCACCGGACCACCCCGAGTCATGCCACTAGCATATGCGGGACTACCAGGCAAGTTTCCAATACTTTGGAACTGTTGTTGTGATAATATTATATATGTGATTGTTGTTATACATATGCCATTGCATGCATGCCTACTTTCAAGTTATATCGTATACTTGTTCCTTGAGTTATTGTTGGCTTATAGACTAGATGTGATATATCAGTATAATCCGGATATTGCTAAGATCCTTAGAGAAGGGCATATGAATCTTATTCGTTGAATATAGACCGAGAGTCAGTATTTCTTGATATATCGTAATTATTTTCGAAGGAAAATATTTAAGTAGATATTTCTCCATTATTTGGTTAACGAATATTATTTTGAATATTCGTCCGAGATTATTTATTTAGCGATCAATACTTCAATTATTTATTTGAACGATGAATATGATTTTGAATATTCATTCGAACCTGATCAAATATTATCATGAATATTCATTCGAACTCGATTCAGTTATCAATTATTATTTTGAATATTCACTTGGAGATCATTTATCGGATAAATATTATTTCAAATATTCATCCAAGTTTTACTCCTTCAATAAATATTATTTTGAATATTCACCTGATCATTGTTTATTTAATTATCTTGAATACTTATTCGAGGATTTCTTGAGCAATACTTGGTATTAAATATTTCTTTCAAGTCTGATTGACTTATCGAATATTATTTCAAATATTTCTTTCAAGTCTGATTGACTTATCGAATATTATTTTAAATATTTCTTTCAAGTCTTATTGATTAAACGAATCCTATTTCGAATATTCATTTAAATATTCTTTATTCAATAAACATTTCCTTCATACTCATTCGAGAATTATTTCGAGAAATATTTCGATTAAAAATATTCTTTTATTATTATAATAAATAATCTTTCAATATTTCTGATTTAATAAATATTCTCTGAATATTTATTCAATACTTTGGAATAACTTCAATATAGTTTTGTCTTCTCCGACCTTCGATTATTATGAAAATTATTTCGGAGTCATATTATTATTAATACTTATATCAAGAAAGGTTCTCAAAGTTTCATTCCTTATTCAAACCTATCTTCCAAATTATAATAGAACCTTACTTGGGAGCTGTTATTTCTTGGACTGCCCGGTCATATAATTGATAATCTATCCTTTTCACTCGCAACTTGGTTGCTATTTATCAAGTCAAGTTTCTTTATTATCTCCTCATCGTTCGAGGGGTAAGAATGTTGGGAACAAGTCGATATCCATTAACAGGCAACTGCTTGGGAAATATTGGCGAATCCTTTCTTTACAATGGTGACGACTACTTTGTGGAGTCTGGTCAACAAGTATTATACTTGGGGGAAGGGGAATGAGCTTTACGTTTCAGATTCATGGATTTCCTTGAACTAGGAGTATTGTGTAAGAGGCTGTGGGACAGTCCATCATTGCAAATCTGTGTAAGAAGCTGTGGGACAGCCCATCAGAGAAATAGGGTCCGAGTGCCGCCGGTCCCGTCTATGCCCAACCGTTGGCAAGGGAGATCCGGCGTATGATGGTGTTCATATGTTCTTCCTTCTACATGTAGAGATGTACGACCTGCGATTGATCATCGTAAGGTGCGTCATCTGGCGCTACATACTCCATTAATTGGTTCACTATCCAGAATTCTATCTTCTTTTGAATCACGAGGTACCACCCTTATTAACAGGGTTGGAGATCTGGTCAGAAATAAAAATACACTTTGAGTCATCTTGTAACTTCATCATTTATCTTATACTGGCCCAATGTTCGCTAAGGCATGGCATATGGTTTCAAAATACTTTTGAACTATCATATATATTATTGTTCAGTTATAATCTATTGTTGGTGGGCTATTGCTCACCCTTGCTTTATTTATTATATCACAACAACAGCTAGATCAGATGACTCGCGCCAGGTGCACTCGGCGCAAGCAGGTGATAGTAGTCAGAGGATTACCCGCTGAGGTCATAGCTACCACTGCTGAAGAAGAAGCTATGGGTAGTATAGTTGATTAGCTTTTAAGTATCAAGTATACTTATTCATATTACATATGTAATTGGATGGCAAAGAGTATGTAAGTTTAATTGTAATCCTTTTAGGTTGTAAGAACTCAAACTTGTGTTAATAATATTTGGTTACTCAGATTTCATCTCTGGGACTATAACGGGTGTGTTTGTGTTGTTATTTTGGGTCGCAAGCTTGTAATTTAAATTGTGTTGGTTCAACCTTAAGTATTGTGGATAGAAAATGAGACCGTAACGACTGGATCCCTGACCCCGGATCTGGGGGTGTTACATTTTCAGTACTGGGAGTTTCTTGCTCTTCTTGGGTAGCATCCATCTGAGTTTGTGTAGCAACATTCTCAGATGCTTCTTTTCTAAAACTCCTGAATCTTCCAGGTTCACCACTTCCTCTAATTTCATCATCATCATCATCCAAAGTATCATCATAGTTGCAGCTTCTTCCCATCTTGGCATTAGCATCAGAGATCAGCTTCTTTATGATTGAGCTAATTTCCTCATCTCTTTTTGCTAATAGCCTATGAATATCTTTGACAGCTTTAACCTTTTCACTTGTGATACTGGATTTGAGAAGTTTCTTCAGCGCTGTCATGATTGTTTCAGTGCTTAGTCCTGAGATTTTATCCAATGGTAAGAAATCCAACCTTCTAGCTCCTGTCTTTGTGATCCTTCTTAAACACACACCATAGGGATTTTGAATCGCCTCAGGGAGTTTGTCTTCAACCATCCTTTTAATTTGTGCTATCAGACTATCATTGAAGGTTGTTGAATTTCTGACTACCAGGGTTCCAAGGACTTGGAGTACTCTAGCATGTAAACTTTGTAAAAGTTGCATTGTGATGAATATGGTCAAACGGTTTCTCAAATAAACCTGAACATCCAATCTTCTTTCCAAGTTGATTCTCACAGAGATACTTATTACTTTGCTCTTCAGTGTTGATGCCAATTTTGTAAAAGCTCCCCCTGCTTCACTAATTGATTCATCCACCAACTTACTGAAATCTTCATCTTTGTTGTTCAAAGTACTCTCCATGTGATCAACCATCATCAATTCTGCATCTTCAAGGGCGTATTCACTTCCATCTGACCAAGTAGTTCCAGTAGATATGCTAGCAGATATGTCCATATACTCAGGCATTTTGCCTTTGCCTTTACCCAGAGCATTTTGAATTTCTTTTTCTCTCCATTCCTTCTACAACTTCTGGAATGGAGCTTCGACTTCCTCAGGATTTGGCTCATTGATTTTCAGTGGAGGCAATACTGTTCTTTTAGACTTTTGAGTCCCCTTTAATTGCTCCAACACTTCCTTGGATAACAATACTGCCTCACCATCTAATTCTGCTTCAAACAATTCACCATCTCCTGTTGCCTTCAGTTCTTCACCAAAGCTTCTTTCTTCTTTCTCTTGCCCCCTCACTTTTATCTCCATCTTTTTCTTCCAAAACTTGCCCCCCTCACTTGTAGGCTCCCCCTCACTTGCAGGTTCACCTTGTTTCTCCTTCTCTACCAGGTTTGCTTTATTCTGATCTACCACTTTCTCTCCCTCACCCTCATTCACCACTTTCTCTCCCTCACCCTCATTCTGATCTACCACTTTCTCCCCCTTAGTTGAGTTGGCAGCACTAAGGATGGCAGAGAACGAGTGAAGAGTTTGTTGAATATCAGCAAAACCAGTAGCTACCATAGTGGACAGAGCATCAAGTTTAGCTTCCATGGATGCACATCTACCCTCAAGGGATTTCAACCTTGATTCAGCTTGTTTAGAAGGACCACCAGTTCTCAGCCTTTTTGGATATAAAGGAAAAGACTGGGGCAAGGAGGCTGTGGGGTTTCTCACACACTCATTGTTTTTCTGAGTGATCTCATCACTCCTCACAGAATGACTCTCAAGGCCTAGTGCCTTTGTGTGTGGGGTTCCCTCAAGTTCACTCTGGACATGCTCAAGTCCCTCACCTTTTGCCAGCTCGTTTGGCTGCCTCTCATTTTTATGCTCACCTCACTTTTCTTTTATCTTTCTTTTTCTTTTCACTCCGTCACTCATCCTAGATGCATGGGTATGAGCAGTACTTGCATGCATTTTAGTTGAAGAAGTAGAAAGTTTAGATTGTACCTTCAAAGCAGAGATAGTAAGTTAATCATCATCTGAAGCATCTTCAACAAGGATAATATCATGATCAAACTTTGTAGAGGCGACAGCATCTTTACCCAAAATGTTACTATCCACATGTGGGTTGACACCAACTTTTGTGGTGTCGTTGACAGCAACTGAGGCTGTGACAGCAACTTCCGGAAGGTCAGTTGCTCTTTGGAGTTCGACCAAGATGTTGGCTGTTTCATTTTCTGGCAGAGTACCATCTTGATCTAGCTCAGTGTTTGAGTTAGTGGTGTCCATTTCACTTTGAGAAATGGGTTCTTGTGGACCACTTGATGGGGGCTCATCCATGAATTGAGATGGATGATCAAAACCTGAAGGGATTGGACTGTCCCCTTCTCTAGGTTGTTGAGAAGAAACAATTGATGGATTAGAGAATAAAGAAGGTGATGGTTTAGAAGAGATTTTTGGCTGTTCCACAGGGTTAACTTGTGGAACATCAAGAGTAGAAGTTTCTTGACCCTCACTGTGCCCTATCTCTGTGTGCATTTTTGCAAGTGTAGGCTCCTCATGAGTGAATACATGAGGTTGTGCTGACACTTTACAGGATGCCTTGGGAGACAGGCCAGCTTCAATAGATACTTCTTGTTGAGAAGAAGCACCTAGGGATGTGTTTGATTCCCTTTTATTCTCCACAGCCTTTTGTGAGACTGTGGGGTGGCTGACAGTGGCTTTGGCCCTCTTAGCTCTCTTCTTCTTAGGCTTAAGAGGAACCACTGTGGTTTCACTTTCACTAACATCCTTATTTGCCGCATCATGTGCAGTTTCTCCCTCAACATTCTCAGAACTACTACCAACACCAGTTTCCAAGGGTCTTTTCTTGGATTCTTGCAAAGTTGTTTTTGTGGTCTTTGGTTGTCTAGAGGATCTGATAGGAATGTATGCAGTAGAATGGGGGTTAACTGAATTTGGGGTCTAATTCAGCTTCATTCTCAAGGGAGAAGACAACATACCCAGAGGGTAGTGCTACGTCAAGATGAGGCTCTTGATCAACCATGTGCTTGGTGAAACAGAGTGGAATATGTGCATTTGAATTTTGTGAATTGAGTGATGTGTGTGTATTTCTTTTCAAAACATTGCATTCTATAGAGAGAGATGCATTATCATCAATACCACATAATGAATTCAAACACATAGTAAGAAAGCGAGGATAAACATGTACCTTCTTGCTTAGAGCTGACTTGAGTTGACTCATAAGCAACTTTCCTGCATCCACTTTGTATCCATGGACAAGAGAGTGAGTAAGCTTCTTGATATATGAGGGAATTCCATTCCATCCAGAGGTTTTAGTTGAGAAAACGTTCACCATGACATCAAAAATCATGCTCCATTCTTTTCTCAAATGCTTTCTGTCCATTTCACCAATCGAGTACCATTTCGATGTACCCTCTTCAAGAACAGGACCAGAATACCCAATTTTCAAGAAAAACTTCTTTAGGGTTTCATCACTTACAAGTTCCTTGTATGATTCTTTAGCTTGTAGTCCAGTTCCCAAATCTTCATTGATGCCTTTGATTGTGAGGATGCAGGTGATTCCTTTGATTTTGCATTGTATTGTGTCTTTACTTGCACCTCCTGGAACATAGGCAGTTTTCCAGAATTCTTCAAGCCTTTCCAGGTTCAAGGATGGTGTAGATGTTATAGCATGACCCAGATATGACTTGTTGATAAAGGATACGAGTCCTTTATATCCTTCACCTGCATCTTCAGCAGTGAGAATACCAGCAAAGTTTGTTTGAGAAGAGGATTGTTTGGGTGCCATTTCTTGCTTTGAGCTTCGGAGAGAGATTTTTGCTTCTGAGAGAGAGAGAGAGGTTTTGTTGAAAGTTGTGTGTGTTTGTGTGTTTGATAGTTGCTTACATGAAAATAGCAAATGTCTTACTGAGAAAGGGAAAGTAACTGTGTCTTAGCCCATTAATCAGTCACGTGGAGTCGTGGGAAGTTACTTTTTAGTGGCTGTAAATCGTGGAGGTAAAATCCCAATTAATTCGGTCCACTAATCTTGATAGTAACCTGTGTGCTATAACAAATTCATTATTAATTTTGAGAGGATGACAACAAGTTTTGCTTGATAGTGATATCGTTGCAAAAACATATTGTCATCATTAAGCAATTTATACAATTTCCTTTAAATTTCATGACAGAGACTTTTTCAATTGTGTCATCTAAGAAACTTGTTGTCAAGGCACTTCGTGACAGCATCTTCACTTATTGACAGCAACTTAGGCAGAAATCATTTATGTCATGAATTTTAATCGACTTTGCCTATTGCTTAAGCGAAAATTACCAAATAGCATTTTAATCGATTTAGGCACATATTTGTTAGTTTTAGCACACATTCACAAACATCCATACACACAAACAAGTAAACAAACACCCATTCACAGATAGCTAAAAGTAAAGGAGATGAATTGCATGCAAAACACCGGGAAGATGAAACGATGAACTTTTTATTAAAAAAAATACAAAGTAGTTCTTAAGAACTAAACATCATTTCTTATTAAGCTCTCCAAGAGCTTCTACCAGCAGCTGCTCAATAACCTTTTCTATCTCCTCCTCCTCCGTGATCCCTTTAGCATCCAGATAAGCCTGAAGCTTATCAAAGAATGGATCAAGGGGGTGCTCAGCAGCAGCCTCCTTTTAAGGCTTGGGCACACTGGATGTTAACATATCTTCTGCCTTCCTCTTGCTCATATTAGACTCTAGAGTTCTTAGGGTGTTAAGTGAGAACAAAAGGTTTAGCTTTGGACTTATTTATAACACAGTAAGTGACTCTACAGCTCCCAACTGCCTCTTTTTAATGAAGTAATTTAACTTTTAAATTAAAAAGACTGACAAATACCCGTAGTCATATCAAATGACACAAGTACTTATCACTAAGCAGGCGTTTGAGATAAGTTAATGTCACGTGACTACTCATTACAGAAATTAAAACAGGCATGTGATTTGAATTTAGCATAGTCATAGCAAACATGCTGTCAAATAAACAAGTAGTACATAGGACAGTAACTTCTCATGACAGTAACATTGAAAGTTAAGGTCACGAGCTGCAATTTTAACCACATTGAAAATGTAAAAACTAGTAAGTTAACATACCAGATTTAGCATTCCCAATTCACTTACCAACCTGTTGAAGGTTGCTTCATCTAGTGGCTTCGTAAAAATATCTGTAAGTCGCTTTTCTGTTGGAACATAAATCAGCTTCACAGTTCCCCTTTCAACATGCTCTCTTAGGAAATGATGTCTGATATCAATGTGCTTTATCCTGGAGGGTTGAACTGGATTGTCTCAGATAGCTATGGCACTAGTGTTATCACAATAAATAGGAATATTGGACAACTCCAAGCCATAATCCATTAGCTGATTTTTCATCCAAAGAATTTGAGCACAGCAACTTTTAGCTGCGATATATTCAGCTTCTGCAGTTGAAGTAGATACAGAATGCTGCTTTTTGCTAAACCATGACACTAATCTTCCACCAAGAAATTGACAGCTTCCTGTTGTACTTTTCCTGTCAATCTTGCATCCAGCATAGTCTGAATCCGAATAACCAACCAAGTCAAATCCAGTATCTTTAGAATACAAAAGGCCTAGGTTTGGAGTGCCTTTGAGATATCTAAAGATTCACTTGATTGCTACTAAGTGTGATTCTTTTGGATCAGCTTGAAACCTTGCACAGAGACATATAACAAACATGATGTCTGGTCTGCTAGCAGTTAAGTATAGCAACGATCCCACCATGCCTCTGTAGGTACTAGAATCCACTTTCTTTCCTTTAGGATCCAAATCCAGCTTGGTTGCAGTAGAGATAGGTGTCTTGGCAGGTGATGCATCTTCCATATTGAACTTTTTAAGAAGTTCCTTGACATATTTCGATTGGCTTATGAAGATACCATCATCCTTTTGATGAATTTGTAGACCTAGGAAAAATGATAGTTCTCCCATCATGCTCATCTCATACTTGCTCTTCATAAGAGATGAAAACTTTTCACACAGCTTCTCATTTATAGAACCAAAGATTATGTCATCAACATAAATCTGAACCAGAATGATGTCCTTACCATGGTACTTGTAGAATAGTGTCTTATCCACTACACCTTTTGTAAACTGATTCTCAATGAGAAAAGTAGATAGGGTTCCATAAAGTGCTTTGAACAGCTTGTAGACAAAGTCATACAACTCAGCATCCTCAAATCCAGGTGGTTGTTCGACATACACTTCCTCTTCTAATTCTCCATTAAGAAAGGCACTTTTGACATCCATTTGGAACACTTTGAAGTTACAGTGTGCAGCATAGGCTAAAAATATCCGAATAGCTTCAAGTCTGGCAACAGGAGCAAATGTTTCATCATATTCGATTCCTTCCTGTTGACAGTAACCTTTTAGCTACTAGCCTTGCCTTATTTCTTGTCACATTTCCACTTTCATCCAACTTGTTTCTGAAGACCCACTTTGTGTCAACTACTGACTTCCCTTTGGGTCTAGGGACCAGCTTCCATACATTATTTCTCTCAAATTGATTTAGCTCTTCTTGCATAGCTATCACCCAATCTGAATCCAACAATGCTTCATCAATTGACTTTGGCTCAGTTTGAGATAGAAAACATGAAAACATGCTGTCAGCAGAAATATTTTTTCTCGTCCTTATACCTGTAGTGGGATCACCAATGATTAGATTGCTAGTGTGATCTCTGTTCCACTTAGTGGTTCTGGGCAAGCTTCTTTCTTGATCTGCTTCATCATTTCCTCTTTGAGGTGTTGACTCTCCACCATTGATGTTTTCTCCTTCATGTTCTTCAACGTCTCCAGAATCATTCTCATTCTGATGATTAGCTGATATAGTTTGAGATTGAGCTGGAGTTTGAGTAGCATCATTGGTGTTGACAGCATTTCTTTCAAACTCAATGTCCTGAGTACCAGTAGGTTCATCAGTAACAATTTCTTTTTCTTCCAAATACCCTTAATTTTCAAATCTAAGAGGCTCCATTTGACCATCCTCTTGCAGTCCTGGGAATTTGGTTTCATCAAATGTGACATTCACACTTTCTTCAATGACTTTGTGATCAATGACATAGACTCTGTAGGCAGTCCTCTCCAAACCATATCCCATGAAAATGCCTTCATAAGCTTTAGCATTGAACTTTCCTTTTCTTTCATGGTTGTCAATCATCATGAAACACTTACTTCCAAATACATGAAAATACTTGACAGTAGGTTTCTTTCCTGTTAACAGATAGTAAGGAGTGTTTCCATGAGTCTTGTTAATCAAGGTTCTATTCTGTGTGTAACAAGCCGTATTAATAGCTTCTGCCCAGAAGTATGTTGGTAATTTAGAATCATTCAACATAGTTCTCGCAGCTTCGATGAGAGTTCTGTTCTTCCTTTCTACAACTCCATTTTGTTGTGGTGTCCTGGCAGTGGAGAATTGTTGGACAATGCCCTCTTCTTTGCAGAAGTTTCCTAGTGTGGCATTTCTGAACTCAGTACCATTGTCACTTCTCAGATATTGAACTTGAGCATTGGGGGTTCTTTCAAGAACTGTAAGAACCCAGATTTTTGGTAGAATTAAAACTTTTTATTATGTAATAATATGTGAATGAATAGTGGTTATGACTGCGATGTAACGAAGGTCTATTAAATGAAGGGAATGGATTTGAATTCAATTATTTATATGTCATGCAGAATACTTTTGGTTGACAGCATAGATAAGAATGATCTATCTCCTAAGGATATAAGTATATTACTTCAAGTAAGATTATTCTTGTGTCATCCAAATCAATATCTATTATAAGTTCAGCGGTTCCGTAAAAAGGTTAAGGAACACTCGAGAGTGAACCAGGTTCATTTACCTAATTATAGGAATTAAATAAAAATAAGTGATGAATAGTGATTTTGGTGGAATTTGAAATATTATTATAATAATGTTATACCCGGTATTCGGAACGGATTTCTGAGTTCGTATTAGTGATCCAGGAGGAAAATAAGTGTATGTAAAAGCTGTCGGATTCAGAAAAAGAGCACTTTTATTTTCTCCGAGATTTCCCTGGACACTGCAAGACTTAAGGATTTATGAAAGGGAATTAAGGAATTTAAATTCGAGAAGTATTAAGAAAGATGGAGAATGTTATTATAAATATTAAGAAGGTTTTCGGTAAAACCCTAACTAGAAACGAATGAGTTATTCCCTCGAACGATCAACGAATTAAGCAATAAACGGATAAAGAAACAAGCAGAGGGAGCAAGAGTCTTGTGCAAGCTACTAGAAAATATCTAGTAACCAACATAGTTACAAGAGTAACTAGAATCAAGTGAATCAACCAAGTGCTTAGCAATCTAACTACAAGTTAGCCTTAAACCACCAGAAAATCAACACTTGTCCTCCCATTTTCATCATCTCATGCATCACACCTTTAATAAAGCCACTTTACATGAGATATTATCAAACCACATCACTTTATGCATTATTTTTCAAAGGCAACCATTATTTTTCAAAGGCAACCAAGCAACAAACACCAAACTCTCTCTTCCTCTCCCATTCGGCTTTCTTGGAAATTCAAGGATCAAAATCCCACTTCCAACCATTGTTTGGTCTTGAAACTTTTTATGTGAGTCCTATAATTCATAAAAATGATCTCCTCAAAATCCTAGCTTCAATCTCTTCTTTTTCCATTTTCAAAAAAATCATTAAAGAGGAGGGTGAATAGTGTTCTTCAAGAACTAACTTTGATTTTCATGTTTCTTTGGTTGATCTTAGGTTTGTTAAAGCTAGACAAGGACCATACCAAGCTTTGTAAGGCCATATCACACCCTCAAGAAGGTATAATGATCTTGAAACCCTAGGCCTACTTTGAGTTTTGCATGTTCTTGATGGATTTAAGTGTTAGGAGCATGTTAGTGATGTTATAATCATGATTATGTGGTAGATCTAATGGATTTAAGAGATGATGATTATGTTGGTAAAATATTGTGTTCTTGAGATTGTTGAGATGAGAATCATATGTATAAGTTGTGTTGGTGCCCGGTGTGGCTTGGTTTTAGTGTTACGATTAGTAGAACGTTCGATTTATAGCCGTCGTAATGCCCGATTTTCGTTTAACCTTTAAATTCGAACTTGACAGTAGATAAAACTCACTGCATAGCTTCGACTTATGCCATGATTAGCTAGATTATGTTATGAGCTTCGTTTTGATATAAAGATCGCATGAAACGGACTTACGGTTTAGGAGTTATGATTAAATTCGTAAAAGTGGTTCGGAACCGTAATCAAAAGTTCGTAACCGAAATTGGATCCCTTTAATATTGCGAAATCAGTGGCGAATCTTAATAATTAAATATTAGAGGTAAAAATGTAGGTGTGGGAGAAGACCACATGTCGAATGGATCGTTTTCCGATTTTATAAAAATGTTCGAATCATGGTTAAGTACGAAAGTACCCCTAAGAGGTATACTTGATTATAACTTCGGTAAACCACTTAGAAAACGATCGATAAATATCGAGGTCTAATATTTCGACTTTAAAACTTATACGATTTAAATACTTACCATATGTAAGTGTAATGTCATGCTTTAGTAACGAACAAGTATCGGGTAATAAAAGCAATAATAAGAGTGAATTATAGGGGTATAACGAAACGACTTGAAAACGTGTTTCAATTTAAGTTAAATTTATACTTAACCTTTTGAAAGGTGTTAAGTGATTAATCCCGAATGCCTTGGCTATTTATAGATCATCAGGCTGACCCGGGACCCGCTACCACTACCCCTACTCGTACTCGATTTCCAGGCAAGTTTCGAATCCTTCTTTAAGGCTGTTGTTGTGAATATATATATATATATGTTTCTGTTACAGTACATATGCCATAGCATGCATGCCTACTTTAAAAGTCATATTGATATACTTGTTCCTTGAATTATTGTTGGCTTATAAGCTAGATAGTTATTATATCAGTTATAAGCCGGAAATTACTAAGACCCTTAAGCGAAGGGCATCTGAATCTCATTCTTTGACTATAGACCGGGAGTCGTTATTCCTTGATATATTGATATTATTTTCAGAGGAAAATAACTAAGTAAATATTTTCCATTTATTATCTGGTGAATATTATTAGAATATTCCCTTGAGATTATTTGATAAATATTATTCGGATTATCCATCAGATGTTTATTTATTCGAGTAATATTATATATTTAATATTCATCTAAAGTCGATTAAATATTCGAATATTATTTCGAACTCTCAGTTAAGTTATTTAATTAGAGAATATTCATTCTTATTTACTCGATAAATATTATTTTGAATATTCATTCGAGTTTATTTATCTAATGAATATTATCTTAATATTCATTCGAGCCTTATTTATTTAAATGAATATTAATTCGAATATTCATTCAATCTCTATTTATTTTATAAATATCAGTTGAACATTGATTCGAACTCCAGTTATTCGATAAATATTACTGTGAATATTCCCTTGAGATAAGGAATATTATCTTCGACCTTTATTTAAATTCGATTCAATTATTGAACATAATTTCAAATATTCATTCGATAATCATTTCTTCGATAAATATTATTAAGTTAAATATTCATTATTTATTCAATGAATATTGTCCCAAATATTAAGTCGATAATTATTCCATCAATATGTATCCTTCTTGAGTTGAATATTCACTATTGATTCAATAAATATTATCTCCAATGTCCATCTGACGGTTACTCCATCAATAAACATTGTTATTGATTTGAATATTCATTATTTGTTCAATGAATATTATTCTGAATATTTGTTCAAAGATTATTCCGAGCAACCCTTTTTCAATATCTGTGACTTAATAAATATTCTTGGAATATTTATTTAGTTCTTCTAACTCGTTTCAAAGATACTTGGTGTCATTCACATAGTATCATCGACCTTCGAACATTATATAATTATTACAGAGTCTTATTAATATTATTATATTATCAAGGAAGGTTCTCAGTGATTCCATTCTTCCTTCGATTCTATTGTAAGGGAACCTTACTTGAGAAATGTTATTTATCTTGTGACTGCCCGGTCATAAATTATTCGCTTCACTCGCAACTTGGTTGCTATTATTCATGGTATTATGTGTACCCACTCATTATTCGAGGGGTAAGAATGTTGGAACAAGTCATTATCCATTAACAAGCAGCAGCTTGGGAAATATTGGTAAATTTTCCTTTCCATTTAGATATGACTACCTTGTGGAGTCTTATCAACAAGTATTATACTTGGGGAAAGGGGGACGAACTTTACGTTTCAAAGTTATGGATGTGGAATGAACTAGGAGATGCGTAAGTGACCCAGTGGCGCCGGTCCAGCAAATGGCCCAACCGTTGGCCGAGGGGGTTCCAGAGGGCGGTAGACAAGTAAATCCGTCGGTGCTTCCTTCTACATGTAGTAAACAAGAGGTGGGGAGCATAACATGCGACTGATCATCGTGTAAATGCTATGTCTCCTGGCGCGTCAAACTCCAGTATTAGTTCATCACTCAATGTTGGAAATTTTCTGCAACACCATCATAGTTGGCAGAATTGAAAAGTATTTCAAACTGGAATTGCAATATCATTCTGCAAGTTCCTATTTTTATGAAAATGATGCTATCTTGCTTATTTTGGCATAGCATATGCTTCCACGAAATATATATCTGTTGAGTTACCTTGTAACTTCATCCTTTATATTAAACTGGCAATATTTTCTCTAATGCATGGCATATGATTTCAAAACATATCTTTGAACTGTCTTATATATTACTGCATAGTTATATATTGTTGGTGGGCTGTTGCTCACCCTTGCTTATTTATTATGTCACAACAACAGCTAGGTCACATGGCCCGCGTCAGGCGCACTCGGCGCAAGCAGGTTACCCGCCCCGCAGGGCTACCCGTTGATATCATCGCTGCCATTGCTGAGGTAGCATAGATCAGCAGCCTTTGATTACCAGTTTAATTATACGTATCAATAATGATTAATCAACGGCAAAACTTTTAAACTTATGATGTTATCCTTTTGGCTTGTAATAACTTTTATTCGTAAACCAGTAATGCAAGACTTATTTCAATTTCATCTCTGGGACTATAACTGTGTGTGTGTGAGTGGTTATTATTGTGGGGTCACAGCAGGTGATTTATTTATTGTGGACTCAAGTAAAGTATTAATCATGGAAAATAAGACCGTAACGACCCGATCCCGGACCCCGGATCTGGGGGTGTTACAGAAATGGTATCAGAGAGAGAGTTATAAATCCCAAGAGATGATGCGACGCTATACAATAATAAATTCACTAAGATAATAAGAACTCTTGCCAAGTTCACCTAAAACCCTTATGGGAACTTTTAAGTATCATGATAGTAATATAATTCGTCATTGTGTAGGCGAGCGACGTCCCTGATCCAGAGGAGTATGAGAGACAGCACGATGAGGAGGTCCAGGTTGATGCTGATACTGATGTTGTTGAGTCAGAGGAGGAGGACCCTGAGGTCCAGGTTGATGCTGATACTGATGTTGTTGAGTCAGAGGAGGAGGACCCTGAGGTCCAGGTTGATGCTGATGTCATTGAGTCTGAGGAGGAGGAGGACCCGGAGGAGGTCCAGGCAGGGCAGGACGTTGAGTTAGTTGATGAGGGTGCCGAGGGAGATGTTGATGAGCCCATGGCTGATGTTGTAGGGGGTTCCGGACTTCATGTGCCACCCCTCTCTGATGAGAGAGCCCCTACCCCGCCACCACTACCTATGAGCCCATTGTCAGATGAGTTTGAGGCATTGACCCCAGAGCCACAGCAGGCAGAGGCTGCCCTTCCAGCAGATCCAGCCCCTCCACCCCATGGTCCGACAGGGGACGTCCCAGCATGTTTTCACCACTACGTTGTGACCAGACTTACTACTGAGATAGCCGTGGCTGAGGCCAGGTTGGCAGAGTCCCGCAGAGAGCTAGCTGCAGAGAGAGAGGCCCGGTTGAGGCACCTGGGTGGTAGGCGTGCCAGAGCTAGAGATATGTATAGGCAGGTGACCGGCATAGAGCTGAGGGCCCGTGTGAGGGTACGACGGTTACCCAGTGATGGGCATGGCATGGTATCCAGGGCTGATGTAGAGGAGATTTTCCGCCTTGCTATGAGGAGGGTTCTAGATTTGGCCCGCCGTCGTGGCTGACTGCAGTGTTAGTGATGTATTGGTCTAGTTGTCTAGTCTTGTACGGTCATAGTAGTACCGATTTTTGGTAGGGATAGTTTCAGCTTGTAGTTCCCTGTTGCAGACTAGACAGATAGACAGCTTATCTCACTTTTGACTAGTTATTATTCGGATGGTTGTATTTCCTTAAAACTGTTGTTGTATGTCGGATATTGTACCGTTTGGTACTTGGTATATATTTATTTCCCTTTTCAGTCATTTCAGTCTTCTTATGACGCGATCACTAGTTTGTTATATTATATCTGCCCGTACTGCTTTCGACTAAAACTGCCATGATATATAGAACTGTGGGATCCTAAATCCATTTATGCATCGATATTGTGAGGAAAACCCTCTAAAATAGGTGAATAAACCTAATGTATATTATCCAAATTTTCAGTAAAATGCCTCCGAGAAGAATGGGTACTAGGGCTAACCCTCACGAATCTACCGACCAAGAAAGTCACAATCAACATGAGGAAAATTTTTAGTATAATGAAGAACAGGATCAGGACTACAATGAACAGGAGGATTCCCATTATGGGATGGGGGATGAAACTTTCTATACTGCAGAGTTTGAAGAGGAAATAGAAGAAGGGGAAACTGAAGTCGAGCATCAGGGGGAGAACCAGGGCGGAAACCCCATGGGACAATTTATGGATCTGCTCAGGCAGAATTTGAACCAACATCCCCAACCACCCCAAGGAAACAACACCACTGTGGCCAATTCCTTTAGGGCCTTCAAGTCCCTCAAACCCCCAGAGTTTCACGGATCGGCTGACCCCGTAGAGGCAAGGGCCTGGGTCAAGGAAATGGAGAAATCTTTCGAGATTCTGAGTATTGGGGAAGCCCAAAAGACTGTCTTTGCTACCTACTTGCTAAAAGGAGAGGCCAACTATTGGTGGGAAGCTAAGAAGAATATGGAGACCGATGCTATTGTAACCTGGGATAGGTTTAAACAATTGTTTCTAGAGAAGTATTTCCCAAAGTTTATGAAAACCCAGATGGAGCTTAAGTTTCTAGAGCTAAAGCAGAACAACTTGTCGGTGGCTGATTATGAAGCCAAGTTTACTGAGTTATCAAGGTTTGTGCCGGAATTTGTAGATACTGAGGAAAAGAGGGCTAACAGGTTTCAGCAGGGGTTGAAACAATGGATTCAGAATCGAGTGGCGGTTCTAGAGATTACAGATTATGCCACCTTGGTACAAAAGGCAACCATTGTGGAAACAGGTAGTGATCAGGCACAGAGAGAAAGAGAAAAAGGGGGATTAAAGAGAAAGCATGCCAGTATGGGCGGAGGTTCCGCAGGAGGAAGACCCCCGAATAGGTTCAATCGAGGAGCAGTATCCCTACCTGGGAGGAATGTTGAGTTTAAACCATCTGTGAGTGCAACTGTGAGCCAGGGCGGCCAGCAGTTAGGAATGTCTCGTTCTCACCTTTCCAGACCTCCACTACCAGCATGCACAACTTGTGGGAAAAGGCACCCTGGAGTATGCAATCAGAAGCAGTCCGTCTGTTATAAGTGTGGACGAGTGGGTCACTACTCCAACAGGTGTACCGCGGGTAACCCTACTGCTAGTAAGAACAATACCTGTTTCCAGTGTGGACGTCCAGGGCACATGAGGAAAGACTGCCCAATGAACAAACCAGCAGCCTCAGGGGCAAGCAAAGCTGCCTCCAACAGGCCACCAACTGCTAGAACTTTTAACATGACAGTGCAAGATGCCGTGAGGAACACGGATGTGATAGCAGGTACATTTTCCCTCAATTCAGTCAGTGCAAATGTTTTATTTGATTCTGGGGCAACTAAGTCTTTTATATCTAGAGATTTTGCACATAAATTGAAACTTAAAACTCAACCACTAAGGGAGTCTTTGCAAGTAGAGATAGCTAATAAGGAAGTCGTTCCAGTTAATCAGATTCACTCCGATTGCAAAATAGAAATAGGAGGACGATCCTTCTGTGTTGATTTGATCCCTTTTAAGCTAGGGGAATTCGATGTTATTTTGGGAATGGACTGGTTGTCTCGTAATAATGCGCAAATAGATTGTAAAGGGAAAAAGGTTAAGTTGAAAACCCCAGGAAAGAAGGAAACAGTGTTTAAAGGGTTACGACAGACCCAGACCATTCTAACCATGGCACAGACCAAGAGACTGCTACGAAAAGGAAATGAAGCTTATTTAGCTTACGTTATCGACACCCAGAAAGAGGCGCCCAAGATACAAGACATTCCGGTGGTTAACGAATTTGAAGATGTGTTTCCTGAAGATCTTCTTAGATTACCACCAGATAGAGTGATTGAGTTTGCTATCGAGTTAGCCCCGGGGACGGCGCCAGTTTCAAAGGCCCCGTACCGATTAGCACCAGTGGAAATGAAAGAGCTAGCAAAGCAATTACAAGAATTGTTGGATAAGGGTATGATAAGACCCAGTGTGTCGCCTTGGGGCGCACCAGTATTGTTCGTCAAGAAAAAGGACGGGAGTATGAGGTTATGCATCGACTATCGAGAGTTGAACAAGCTAACCATAAAGAATAAGTACCCGTTACCCAGAATTGATGATTTGTTTGATCAGCTAAGAGGAGCTGTGTATTTCTCCAAGATTGACTTGAGAACCGGATATCACCAACTGAAGATTAAACCTGAAGATATCCCAAAGACTGCATTCCGTACCAGATATGGACACTATGAATTCTTGGTGATGTCGTTTTGATTAACTAACGCCCCAGCAGCTTTCATGGATTTAATGAACAGAGTGTTCAAGGAATATTTGGATCAGTTTGTTATAGTCTTTATTGATGATATTCTGATCTACTCAAAGACAGAAGAAGAGCACGCTGAGCATTTGAAGATAACCTTGGAAACACTCCGGAAGGAGCAGTTATATGCCAAATTCTCAAAGTGTGAGTTCTGGAAAAATGAAGTACAATTTTTAGGGCACGTAATCAATAAAGAAGAGTGCTAGTTGACCCCTCCAAGATAGAGGCAGTTTCAAATTGGGAACGACCAACCACTCCAACAGAGGTAAGGAGTTTCGTAGGGTTAGCAGGTTATTATAGACGATTTGTTCAAGATTTTGCAAAGATTGCAGCCCCGTTAACTCGACTTACCCGGAAAACTGAGAAATTTGAATGGAATGAAAAATGCGAGAAGAGTTTTCAAGAGCTGAAGAAGAGGTTGGTAACGGCCCCAGTGTTGGCGTTACCTGATGGAAAAGGAGATTTCGTAATTTACAGTGATGCTTCGCATAAAGGATTGGGATGTGTGCTTATGCAGCACGGCAAGGTAATAGCATATGCGTCAAGACAATTGAAGGATTACGAGATCCGATACCCCACCCATGATCTAGAATTAGCAGCAATTGTTTTTGCCTTAAAAATTTGGAGGCACTACTTGTATGGAGAGAAGTGTGAGATTTACACTGACCATAAGAGCCTCAAGTACATTTTTACGCAGAAAGAGCTCAACATGCGTCAGAGAAGATGGCTAGAGCTAATCAAGGATTACGACTGTGAGATTCGTTATCACCCGGGCAAAGCCAATGTGGTGGCTGACGCCCTAAGTAGGAAAGAGAAGCTCAAAATGATAACTACGGAGAAAGAATTGATAAAAGACTTTGAGAGACTGGAAATTGAGATTAAGATACCTGAAGAAGGTCAAGAAAAGTTGATGGAAATTCGAATCCAGCCTCTACTGTTGGAAAAGATTAGGTTATGCCAAGAGCAAATGATGGAAGCAGAAAAGAACTCGACAGAGGAGTTAATGACTGGGGAAGAAATCAAGTGTGAAAAAGATAAAGGAGGAATTATGAGATACATGTGGAGGATATGGGTCCCAAATGATCAGGAACTCAAGGAAGAAATTCTATACGAGGCACACAACTCAGGATACTCAGTGCACCCCGGTAGCACCAAGATGTATAGAGATTTGAAAGAGTACTACTGGTGGCCCAACATGAAAAAGGACGTGGTAGAATGGGTAAGCAAATGCTTGACCTGCCAGAAGGTGAAAGTGGAGCACCAAAGGCCTAGTGGACTTCTACACCCCTTGGAGATTCCCGAATGGAAATGGGAACATATAGCTATGGACTTCGTAGTAGGTTTGCCAAGGACCAAAGCGAATCATGATGCCATATGGGTGATTATAGACCGACTAACAAAGTCAGCTCACTTCCTACCGATCAACGAAAGGTACACGGTTGATAGGCTTGTAGATATCTACCTCAAAGAGATAGTGGCGCGACATGGAGTCCCAGTCGCCATAGTATCCGACAGAGATCCCAGATTTAACTCCAGGTTTTGGAGGAGCTTTCAGGAATGTGTGGGAACCAGGCTAAACATGAGTACAGCTTACCATCCCCAGACAGACGGGCAAAGTGAAAGGACCATCCAGACACTAGAAGATATGTTGAGAGTCTGTGCTATAGACTTTAAAGGAAATTGGGATGATCACTTGCCATTGATTGAGTTCTCCTACAATAATAGCTTTCATTCAAGCATAGGGATGCCGCCTTACGAGGCCCTTTATGGAAGGAAATGCCGATCTCCCTTATATTGGGATGAAGTTGGAGAGCGAAAGATGCTCGGGCCTGAGATGGTCCAACGGACTAAAGATGCAGTGGATCTAATCAGAGGACGACTGGTAGCAGCACAGGATCGACAAAAGAAATATGCCGACTTAGCTCGGAAAGGAAAAGAATATGAAGTGGGGGACCTAGTGTTCCTGAAAGTGTCTCCTTGGAAGGGTTTAATGAGGTTTGGAAAGAAAGGGAAGCTGAGCCCTAGATATATTGGGCCATTTGAGATCTTAAGACGTATTGGGGAGCTAGCTTATGAACTGACATTGCCCCCAAACCTGCAGCAAGTGCACAATGTGTTCCATGTCTCAATGCTAAGGAAATATAACCCAGATGCCAAGCACATAGTGGAATATGAGCACGTGGACATGCAACCAGATTTGACCTACGTAGAGCAACCTGTGGAAATCATAGACAGAAAAGATCAAGTGCTCCGAAACAAGGTCATCAAGCTTGTCAGAGTTTTATGGCAGAACCACAACATAAAAGAATCAACCTGGGAGATAGAAAGTGCAATGATGGAAAAGTACCCCCATTTGTTCTCAAGCTGATTCCGGGACGGAATCCTTTTAAGGAGGGGAGACTGTAAGAACCCAGATTTTTGGTAGAATTAAAACTTTTTATTATGTAATAATATGTGAATGAATAGTGGTTATGACTGCGATGTAACGAAGGTCTATTAAATGAAGGGAATGGATTTGAATTCAATTATTTATATGTCATGCAGAATACTTTTGGTTGACAGCATAGATAAGAATGATCTATCTCCTAAGGATATAAGTATATTACTTCAAGTAAGATTATTCTTGTGTCATCCAAATCAATATCTATTATAAGTCCAGCGGTTCCGTAAAAAGGTTAAGGAACACTCGAGAGTGAACCAGGTTCATTTTCCTAATTATAGGAATTAAATAAAAATAAGTGATGAATAGTGATTTTGGTGGAATTTGAAATATTATTATAATAATGTTATACCCGGTATTCGGAACGGATTTCTGAGTTCGTATTAGTGATCCAGGAGGAAAATAAGTGTATGTAAAAGCTGTCGGATTCAGAAAAAGAGCACTTTTATTTTCTCCGAGATTTCCCTGGACACTGCAAGACTTAAGGATTTATGAAAGGGAATTAAGGAATTTAAATTCGAGAAGTATTAAGAAAGATGGAGAATGTTATTATAAATATTAAGAAGGTTTTCGGTAAAACCCTAACTAGAAACGAATGAGTTATTCCCTCGAACGATCAACGAATTAAGCAATAAACGGACAAAGAAACAAGCAGAGGGAGCAAGAGTCTTGTGCAAGCTACTAGAAAATATCTAGTAACCAACATAGTTACAAGAGTAACTAGAATCAAGTGAATCAACCAAGTGCTTAGCAATCTAACTACAAGTTAGCCTTAAACCACCAGAAAATCAACACTTGTCCTCCCATTTTCATCATCTCATGCATCACACCTTTAATAAAGCCACTTTACATGAGATATTATCAAACCACATCACTTTATGCATTATTTTTCAAAGGCAACCAAGCAACAAACACCAAACTCTCTCTTCCTCTCCCATTCGGCTTTCTTGGAAATTCAAGGATCAACATCCCACTTCCAACCATTGTTTGGTCTTGAAACTTTTTATGTGAGTCCTATAATTCATAAAAATGATCTCCTCAAAATCCTAGCTTCAATCTCTTCTTTTTCCATTTTCAAAAAAATCATTAAAGAGGAGGGTGAATAGTGTTCTTCAAGAACTAACTTTGATTTTCATGTTTCTTTGGTTGATCTTAGGTTTGTTAAAGCTAGACAAGGACCATACCAAGCTTTTTAAGGCCATATCACACCCTCAAGAAGGTATAATGATCTTGAAACCCTAGGCCTACTTTGAGTTTTGCATGTTCTTGATGGATTTAAGTGTTAGGAGCATGTTAGTGATGTTATAATCATGATTATGTGGTAGATCTAATGGATTTAAGAGATGATGATTATGTTGGTAAAATATTGTGTTCTTGAGATTGTTGAGATGAGAATCATATGTATAAGTTGTGTTGGTGCCCGGTGTGGCTTGGTTTTAGTGTTACGATTAGTAGAACGTTCGATTTATAGCCGTCGTAATGCCCGATTTTCGTTTAACCTTGAAATTCGAACTTGAAAGTAGGTAAAACTCACTGCATAGCTTCGACTTATGCCATGATTAGCTAGATTATGTTATGAGCTTCGTTTTGATATAAAGATCGCATGAAACGGACTTACGGTTTAGGAGTTATGATTAAATTTGTAAAAGTGGTTCGGAACCGTAATCAAAAGTTCGTAACCGAAATTGGATCCCTTTAATATTGCGAAATCAGTGGAGAATCTTAATAATTAAATATTAGAGGTAAAAATGTAGGTGTGGGAGAAGACCACATGTCGAATGGATCGTTTTCCGATTTTATAAAAATGTTCGAATCATGGTTAAGTACGAAAGTACCCCTAAGAGGTATACTTGATTATAACTTCGGTAAACCACTTAGAAAACGATCGATAAATATCGAGGTCTAATATTTCGACTTTAAAACTTATACGATTTAAATACTTACCATATGTAAGTGTAATGTCATGCTTTAGTAACGAACAAGTATCGGGTAATAAAAGCAATAATAAGAGTGAATTAGAGGGGTATAACGAAACGACTTGAAAACGTGTTTCAATTTAAGTTAAATTTATACTTAACCTTTTGAAAGGTGTTAAGTGATTAATCCCGAATGCCTTGGCTATTTATAGATCATCAGGCTGACCCGGGACCCGCTACCACTACCCCTACTCGTACTCGATTTCCAGGCAAGTTTCGAATCCTTCTTTAAGGCTGTTGTTGTGAATATATATATATATATGTTTCTGTTACAGTACATATGCCATAGCATGCATGCCTACTTTAAAAGTCATATTGATATACTTGTTCCTTGAATTATTGTTGGCTTATAAGCTAGATAGTTATTATATCAGTTATAAGCCGGAAATTACTAAGACCCTTAAGCGAAGGGCATCTGAATCTCATTCTTTGACTATAGACCGGGAGTCGTTATTCCTTGATATATTGATATTATTTTCAGAGGAAAATAACTAAGTAAATATTTTCCATTTATTATCTGGTGAATATTATTAGAATATTCCCTTGAGATTATTTGATAAATATTATTCGGATTATCCATCAGATGTTTATTTATTCGAGTAATATTATATATTTAATATTCATCTAAAGTCGATTAAATATTCGAATATTATTTCGAACTCTCAGTTAAGTTATTTAATTAGAGAATATTCATTCTTATTTACTCGATAAATATTATTTTGAATATTCATTCGAGTTTATTTATCTAATGAATATTATCTTAATATTCATTCGAGCCTTATTTATTTAAATGAATATTAATTCGAATATTCATTCAATCTCTATTTATTTTATAAATATCAGATGAACATTGATTCGAACTCCAGTTATTCGATAAATATTACTGTGAATATTCCCTTGAGATAAGGAATATTATCTTCGACCTTTATTTAAATTCGATTCAATTATTGAACATAATTTCAAATATTCATTCGATAATCATTTCTTCGATAAATATTATTAAGTTAAATATTCATTATTTATTCAATGAATATTGTCCCAAATATTAAGTCGATAATTATTCCATCAATATGTATCCTTCTTGAGTTGAATATTCACTATTGATTCAATAAATATTATCTCCAATGTCCATCTGACGGTTACTCCATCAATAAACATTGTTATTGATTTGAATATTCATTATTTGTTCAATGAATATTATTCTGAATATTTGTTCAAAGATTATTCCGAGCAACCCTTTTTCAATATCTGTGACTTAATAAATATTCTTGGAATATTTATTTAGTTCTTCTAACTCGTTTCAAAGATACTTGGTGTCATTCACATAGTATCATCGACCTTCGAACATTATATAATTATTACAGAGTCTTATTAATATTATTATATTATCAAGGAAGGTTCTCAGTGATTCCATTCTTCCTTCGATTCTATTGTAAGGGAACCTTACTTGAGAAATGTTATTTATCTTGTGACTGCCCGGTCATAAATTATTCGCTTCACTCGCAACTTGGTTGCTATTATTCATGGTATTATGTGTACCCACTCATTATTCGAGGGGTAAGAATGTTGGAACAAGTCATTATCCATTAACAAGCAGCAGCTTGGGAAATATTGGTAAATTTTCCTTTCCATTTAGATATGACTACCTTGTGGAGTCTTATCAACAAGTATTATACTTGGGGAAAGGGGGACGAACTTTACGTTTCAAAGTTATGGATGTGGAATGAACTAGGAGATGCGTAAGTGACCCAGTGGCGCCGGTCCAGCAAATGGCCCAACCGTTGGCCGAGGGGGTTCCAGAGGGCGGTAGACAAGTAAATCTGTCGGTGCTTCCTTCTACATGTAGTAAACAAGAGGTGGGGAGCATAACATGCGACTGATCATCGTGTAAATGCTATGTCTCCTGGCGCGTCAAACTCCAGTATTAGTTCATCACTCAATGTTGGAAATTTTCTGCAACACCATCATAGTTGGCAGAATTGAAAAGTATTTCAAACTAGAATTGCAATATCATTCTGCAAGTTCCTATTTTTATGAAAATGATGCTATCTTGCTTATTTTGGCATAGCATATGCTTCCACGAAATATATATCTGTTGAGTTACCTTGTAACTTCATCCTTTATATTAAACTGGCAATATTTTCTCTAATGCATGGCATATGATTTCAAAACATATCTTTGAACTGTCTTATATATTAATGCATAGTTATATATTGTTGGTGGGCTGTTGCTCACCCTTGCTTATTTATTATGTCACAACAACAGCTAGGTCACATGGCCCGCGTCAGGCGCACTCGGCGCAAGCAGGTTACCCGCCCCGCAGGGCTACCCGTTGATATCATCGCTGCCATTGCTGAGGTAGCATAGATCAGCAGCCTTTGATTACCAGTTTAATTATATGTATCAATAATGATTAATCAACGGCAAAACTTTTAAACTTATGATGTTATCCTTTTGGCTTGTAATAACTTTTATTCGTAAACCAGTAATGCAAGACTTATTTCAATTTCATCTCTGGGACTATAACTGTGTGTGTGTGAGTGGTTATTATTGTGGGGTCACAGCAGGTGATTTATTTATTGTGGACTCAAGTAAAGTATTAATCATGGAAAATAAGACCGTAACGACCCGATCCCGGACCCCGGATCTGGGGGTGTTACAAGAACTCTTATGTGATCAATGATTTCTTGAGCAGCTTCGTCCTTTGTCTCTAAAAACTTCACCCAAGTGTACCTTGAGTAGTCATCCACCATTACCAGGGCATATCTCTTCCTTACAAGAGATTGAACATTTACTGGACCAAACAAATCCATGTGAATTATTTTGAGTGGCTCAGTGTTGGTATTTACTTGCTTTGATTTGTGCACAGATCTTTTCAATTTGCCCATTTGACAATCCTCACATAGTCCTTCTTGACAGAATTCCTGTTGAGGTAGTCCTCTCACTAAATCCTTCTTCATCAGAATATTCATATACTTGAAATTGAGGTGTGAGAGCTTCTTGTGCCAAAGCATGCTTTCACCAACTGATGCTTTACTGTAAAAACAGTAATCCTTGTCTTTATTGACAGAATTTAAATCTACAACAAACAAGCTTCCTTTCCTGACTCCTTTCAAAGAGAGGCTTCGATCTTTCTTGTGATAGATATCACAAACCATCATATCAAAATCAACCTTGAATCCCCTGTCACTGAACTGGCTGACACTGAGTAGGTTGTGCTTCAATCCATCAACAAGAGCAATATCTTCAATGACAACATTTCCAATTTCCAAACAGCCATATCCCACAGTGTAACCTTTGCTGTTGTCTCCAAAAGTTATGATTGGGCCGGCTTTCTCCACAAAATGTTATAGCAGGGCTATATCACCAATCATGTGCCTGGAGCATCCACTATCGATGATCTACATGACCTGCTTCTATTTCTTGCCCTGCAAAATAGATGATTTTAATTTGCATCTGGTACCCAAACTCTGTTGGGTCCTGCAGTTACAGCATCATTGTTCATATCATTCTGTTTCACATTTAAATCGACACTAGAATCCTCCTGTCTGACTTTTTTGCTGTCCACTTGGTTCTAGAGTTAGACTTAGTCTTTCTCTTGGTGGAAGCTGCCTTTTTACCAACATAGGCAGGCACAGAAGTCTCAGCAGTTTCTAAATAGGAGCATCTTTCAGTAGACAGAATAGGTAGATTGAAGCAAGTACTCATAACAACAATTTTGCATGGCATACAGTCAATGTTATTACAGACATCCATACTTCTTTGCATAATGGGGGTTCTATGTAAGTTACCACTAACATTGGAATCATTAACCTTATCCTGTTTGGGTTTCTTACAAACAAATGTTAAATGATGAGATGATCCACAATTATTGCAAAGCTTCCTAGGGGCATCCTTAACATGACTATATCCATTCTTCTTATCAATCCCTAACTTACCATTCCTATTCTTAGGCTTGTAGGCATTTGCTTTGACAGTATGTTCTGAAGTTGCTGTCGAGCCACCCTTGACAGTACCTTTCTTTGCCTCTGTCGTGACAGCAGGTTTGAAAGTTGCTGTCTTGGGTTCTCTCTTGACAGTATATTTTGAAGTTTCTGTCTCATCCTTGTTGCCAGCTACTTTAGAACATTCTGTCTGATTGCTTGGTAGAGTTTCTATCATGGGGAACTTGACAGTATTTTTTCCTTTGCTCAGTGTGCTGGCAATGCACTCATCTTCATCAAGTAGCTCTTGTTTGATGAACAAGGAGGTTTCATCAAAATCATCTTAAAGATTTTTGAAAATCGGATTGTTAACTCTTTTGAGAATTTGAGGTTTGACAGCATCACTATCATCATGAACAATTGCCTTTCCATGCCTTCTACCATACTCGAAACCTATTCCTACCTTTTGATTCTCAGTGTGATTATCATGATATTCCTGGACTAACCTAGAAGTGTTTCTAAAAGCTTTGAGTTTAAACTCGTTTTCTGCAATTTGACTCCTGAGAAAATCTTCTATTTCCTTAGCACAGATAATATCATTCTTCAATCTAGCATTCTCTTGAGCTAATGAATCTAGGGGACTGGTTCTTAGCAACAACATTTCATTTTCAGATTTGAGAGTTTCATTCTGTTTAGTTAACTTAGCAATTTCTTCATGAGCAGCAGATAAACTAACATGAATGTTAAACATCTCAGTACTTAAATCCTCAATGGTATGCTTATACTCAGTTTTAGACATATCAAGTAAAACTAGAGATGGTACCTGATTTGATGAACTTGAAGCTTCTTCATCAGATTTAGCCATGAGGGCTAAGTTCACAAACTCCTTTTCTTCTTCATCTTCAGAATCATCCCAGCATTTTCCTTCAGCCACATAGGCTTTCCCTTGATTCCTCTTAAACTGATTTCCAGATCCCTTTCCTTGATTCTGTCTTGGTCTTTTGCACTCAGTAGCAAAGTGACCTAGCTCATTGCAGTTGTAACATCTGAACTTCGACCTATCCACCAACCCTGTCTTGTATCCTCCTCTTGTGGCTCCACCAGTGGGCTTTGAAAAACTTCCCTTGTTGAATTTAGATGATTGACCCTGTGGCTTGTATGACTTGTTCCTTCTAAACTTGATATTCTTGAATCTCTTATCCATATAAGCCATGGTTGGATTATCCATGCTTTCAATCTCTTCTACTGTGTAGAAGTCTTCATCTTCAACATCTTTCAGCTGCAGAACCACCTTTTCCTCGTCATCCAACACTTCTTCAATCTTCAAAGATGGCATTTGTGTTGGTTGTGAACTTTGTGATGGTTCACTTGGACAAGCTACTTGTGGCTTATGAGCTATGAGGGCTCCTGACATGTTTGCTAACTTTCCTTTGGTTCCAGTTTGAATAGCTCTCTTTTGAAAAAACTCGAGTTCGTATGATTTTAGCACACCATAGAGAGTTTCAAGAGAGACATCACTCAAGTTTCTTCCCTCTCTTATGGCTATGACTTTGTGCTCAAGGTGCTCAGGGAGAGTGAGCAGAAATTTGATATTAATCTCCTTTATATCATAGAACTTTCCATGAATTTGCAACTTAGCTATCAGCTTACTGAACCTTTCAAACAAGTGTGTAAGTTCTTCGCCTGGTTTCGCCATGAAGGCTTCATATTGTGATACAAGAATTTGTCTTTGGTTCTCGCGAACTTCTTCACTTCCTTCACACAGCAGCTCTATCTTGCTCCACATTTCTTTTGCAGATTTGCATCCCATGACATTACCACATATGGCTTTGTCTAATGTAAGTGAGTCGAGCAAGATGAGTTGTAAATAGTCATCCAAGACTACTTTCTCCTTTTCGGACTCTGTGTACTCTGAAGGCTTCTTTGCAACCCAATGAGCTGGAATGGTTTCACCATTCTCAGTAGCAGCAGCTACTTCCTTCTGAGGTATGAAGGGGCCATTCTCAAGAATTCCCAAATACAGTGGATGGGCAGCTTTGATAAATAAAAAGATTTTTCTTTTCCAGAAATTATAGTTCTCTTTATTAAAGACTGGAATCTTGATTCCACTTGACTTCTGAATACTCGTCATGATCTTCAGATTTGTGTATCAATCTGTACGCTTTGATACCAATTGTTGGTCCCGGAGTCTTGCAGAAGGGGGGGTTGAATGCAATACTGATAAAATCGAATCTTTAAATCAACAACGAAAATAAAGATTATAGATTATCAGTAGATGTATGCAAGCAATAAGTGAAACAAGATTTCTCACAAAATAAATGTTTTATTTATTTTGTGTGAAGTATTGCTACAACCTGGAGAGAGTTTCTCCAGCTTCGATATCTCAAGAGATATAGATTGCTTCGTGTGCGTACATGAATAGAAAAGAATCTAAGATGTATCTAAGTAGACTAAGATACTCTGTTGTCCCTATCGCATGGGGTGTTGAGCTGTTGTCATTTTCAAGTGGCAGCTCATTACAATTTGTACACCCATGTGACTTTTCCTAATTGCTATACAGACAGGATAAACCTTATAAGTAAAGCAACCTAGATTCTTTCTATTTCTAGCTAATACAATTCTAGTAGATGTGGATATCACATGCTCCTCGAATTGACCAGCCTTGTCTTGTGAATCTCTTAAGCTTCTGTCGTAGTCTTGCAGGTCTGCTACAAATGATAGTGTGTTGCTGCAAATCTGTTTCTTGAACATGTAACCTGTCACGGGCTTTGACTGAGAAAATATCCAATTCAAATAATTCAAGGTGACAGTAACCTTAACCGCAGAGTCTGCTGTCAAAGGAATATTCAGAGGTTGACAATACTAGCTCCTGCCAATGTTGCTGTTGGAGCTCCAGACTTGCTGTCAAGTGTGAGAATGTTACTGTCTCTTGCTTCGGCCAATGTTGCTATCAAATGTTGCTTTGTCGTGACTTTGCAACATTTGTCTTCTTGTAACATTACTGTCAGGGACATGACAGTAACTTTTATTCTTGCTGTCTTCAGGATGCATTCCTTGAGGCTTGAACAAACATATGAACTTCTCCCAAATCATACATTTATTACATGACAACAATTATTCGAATACGAAGACATACTCTGAATGTGACAGTATGTTCAACTTAGTAAAAACTAAGTATAGGGAAATATAGTTAAGTTGTCTCTATGCTATCACCCATAAATCCCAACAGGTACCCTTCCGGGTTTGAACCCTCCTAAGTCCTCTACTTCGATGGCTACCGGATTCAGATGGAATGTTTCACCTTGAATCTTTATCCATTTGGTGTAACCACACTACATAGACGACGACAAGTCAAAGGCTATGGTGCTAATTTACGGCTTTGAGACGTTAATGGTCATGTCTCTATCCTGTTCGTCGAATGCTTCAAGGAATAACCCTTTCCTCTAATTGCAACCACACAATTACATTCGCTTAGCTGGGCATCTCCAGAGATGTACTGCTAGCATCTCGTCATATGACTTGACCCTATTCAGAGTTCAAATAACTCTTGCTATTCTTGCAGTTACAGTACCTTTTAGGTTTAAAGGGGATAGACTCCGGATACGTGAGTATCAATCTATATCGTTAAAGGTACAACCAATTCACCCTTACAACTTGTTATTACCACATTGAATACACTTTTGAGGGATCTCCTCTCATGTGTATTGGGTTCCCGCTGTAGATGAATCATTATGGGCTAACAGTCCCATCCCCAACCTAGACTTAAGGACAACAGCATGCTCAAGTCCTTTAGTCAAAGGATCAGCTAGGTTTTCTTGAGTTCCAATAAACTCAACATCTATGATCCTGTCAGACATTAGACCCCTTATAGACTTTAGTCTAACTTGGATATGTCTCTTTGTTATCACATTATACTTCTTGCTGTTTATCTTGTTGATAGTTGTACGGCTATCACAATGAACAACAAAAGTAGGAAGTGGACGACTTACTACAGGTAACATTGACATAAGTCCATGTAACCATTCAGCCTCAGTCCCCGTGGCATCTAATGCACACAACTTAGCCCCAAAAGTAGACCGATTTATAATAGTCTGTCTAGAAGACTTCCATGATACTGCTCCACCCGCAAGGGTAAACAGGTATCCAGTCACTCCATTGGAACCAGACTTCTTAGCTATCCAACTTGCATCACTATATCCCTCTAGCACTCCAGGAAACCTCCTGTAGTACAAACCAAGATATATGGTGCCTTTTAGATATCTAAGTACTCTATCAAGAGCATCCCAATGAGTCTTGTTTGGACAGCTTGTATATCTTGCTAACTTAGACACTGAATATGAAATATCCGGCCTAGTACCATTAACAAGATACTGCAAACTCCCAATAATCTGAGAATACCTTAACTGAGACACAACTCCTAAACTATTCTTGACAAGGGCAATTTTAGGATCATACGGAGTACTTGCGATTCTACAATTTGAATAACCATACTTCTCAAGTATAGTTTTCTCTATATAATGAGATTGTGACAAGGTTATTCCATCAGTTGACTGAGTCAACTTGATACCAAGAATCACACTAGCCTCTCCCATATCCTTCATTTCAAAATGCCTTTTCAAGAACCTTTTTGTCTCGTTAATAATTTCAATATTGGTTCCAAACAACAAAATATCATCCACATACAGGCACACAATAATACATTCATTTCCTTTAACCATGTAATAGACACACTTATCACTTTCATTAACTACAAATTCTGATTCTAAAACAGTTTCATCAAACTTTTTATACCAGTCTCTTGGAGCTTGTTTTAAGCCATATATAGACTTAATTAACTTACATACTTTCCTTTCATTTCCAGAGGCAACAAATCCCTCAGGCTGATCCATATATATCTCTTCTTCAAGTTCACCATGAAGAAAAGCTGTCTTTACATCCATTTGATGGATGATAAGACCATGTACAGAAGCCAATGCTATAAGCATTCGGATTGTGGTCATTCTAGCAACTGGAGAGTATGTATCAAAGTAATCAATGCCTTCCTTTTGCTTAAAGCCCTTAGCTACCAGCCTAGCCTTATACTTATCTATTGAGCCATCCGGGTTCATCTTCCTTTTGAATACCCATTTATATCCTATAGTAGAACACCCAGGAGGTAGATCAACCAACTCCCATGTTCCATTAGAAACAATAAAGTCAATTTCACTTTTTACAGCACCTTTCCAGTACCTAGATTCTGAAGAATCCATAGCCTGTCGAAAAGTTAAAGGTTCATCCTCGATATTATAAGTGATAAAATCACTTCCAAAATCCTTGACTACCTTAGCACACTTACTCCTTCTAGGTTCCTTTACTTCATCATGAGTAGAGCTACTACCAGGATCTGCCCCCACATTTGTCATCCTTTCCACATGATCAGGAATGGACCTCGATGTGTGAGTGGGATCATCATCAGAAGTATCCTGAGGTATACCAGTCTTCATAGGGAACACATCCTCAAATAATGTTGCAACACGAAATTCAACTATAGTGTTAGCCACTATTCCGTCTATGTCAGATTTTAACACTAAAAATCTCATAGCCGTAGTGGTTTCAATATAGCCCAGAAAGATGCAATCAACAGTTTTCAGCCCTAGTTTCTTTCTCTTGTGTTCAGGGACAAGTACCTTTGCAAGGCACCCCCATACACGAAGATATTTTAAACTAGTCCTTTTCTCTATCCATAATTCATAAGGTGTCTTGTCCATATGTTTCAGAGGAACTCTATTCAGAATATGGCAAGCCGTATTCAGAGCCTCCCCCCACATGTACTTAGGCAACCCTGAATTAATCAACATACTATTGATCATATCTTTAAAAGTTCTGTTCTTTCGTTCTGCCACCCCATTAGACTCAGGTGTGTATGGTGGAGTCACCTCATGAACTATACCATTGCTCTTTCAAAATTCATTAAACGAGTTACTCGTATACTCACCACCTCTATCTGCTCTCAAACGTTTAAGTACTTTACCAGTTTGTGTTTCAGCTTCAGTTTTGAACATAATGAATTTATCTAGTGCTTCATCTTTATGTTTAAGCAAATAAACATAACAATATCTACTACAATCATCTATAAAGGTGATGAAATATCTATTATATTCCTTAGTCAAAACACCACCAAATTCACATATGTCAGTGTGCACTAAATCTAACACATTTGAATCCCTAACCACATTATGAAAGGGTTTCCTAGTTTGTTTAGCAATCACACATACTTGACATTTAGATTTCTTATCAATGGCATGTTTTGGAATCAACTCTAAGTTCATCATATTCTTTAGAGCACCAAAATTCAAGTGACCAAGACGAGCGTGCCACAAATCAGATGATTCAACACAATTAACGAACAACATTATTATTAATAAAACTGCCCAAAACAGGCTCAACATTTATTAAAAATAATCCATCCGACAAGTAACCTTTGCCAAAAAATACACCAGTATTTGTAATAACTACTTTATTACATTTCAAAGAAACTTCAAAACCATCCTTAACTAAACAACTTTCACTTATTATATTTCTACGAATGTCAGGAACATGATGCACTCTAGTGAGGGATAGAACACGCCCAGAAGCGAACTTCAGGTTCACGTTTCCTATTCCATGAACTTGAGTTGCACTAGCATTCCCCATCATCACCGTCATTCCATGAGTCTGTTGATAAGATACAAACAGAGTAATATCAGTACAAATATGTACATTAGCTCCAGTATCAATCAACCATTCATGAGACGAATAAGTAGAAAGAAGTACAGGGTTGAAGGTTACATACCCGTTGTTAGTTTCAGAAGCAATAGCCTCACCAACAACCATGTTAACCGTAGGCCCACCAGTGGTACCAAGCACAGTGTTAGCTTGTGCTCCCACAACAGGTTTCTTAGTTTTCTTTACAGGACAGTCCTTGCTCCAATGACCAACCTGTCCACAAGACCAACATGGTTTGTTTGCCTTTGGTTTCTTAGCCTTGTTCTTGTTCTTAGACTTAGTGTTTTCCTTCTTAGTGACAGACTTCCTTTTCTGTCTTACAGTCACTACATTCACATTCGAACTCCCAGCATGTTCAGTAGGCATCACATGTCCTTGCTTGGACTTGTGTTGCTCCTGCACAGAGATGTCCAACATCAGGTTTGTCCAAGTGATCTATCCTTTTTGTCTTTTCAGGGAGAGTGCAAACTCTTCCCAAGACTTAGGGAGCTTTTCAATCACAGACATAACCTGAAACTTTTCAGGAAGGTCCATACCAGACTCCTTCAAAGCATGCACCAACATCTCAAACTCATGCACCTGCTCAGTCATGGATTTAGTATCCACCAGTTTAAAGTCAAGGAACCTAGCCACAGAATACTTTTCCAACCCTTGCGAGTCAGTATTATGTGTCTGGTCAAGCTTCTCCCATAAGAGCTTAGTAGTGTAGGAGTCAAATGAATAAACATCGAACAGAGTGTTCGCTAAAGCTTCCAGAATTGCAGCCCTACCCACCCCATCCTTTTCCTCCCACAGGGTATAAGCCTTAACAGTTTTAGCTTTCTCCTTAACCACAACTGGTTTCTCATACTGCACCACCGGCCATAGACCCTTTACTGTTAACCACAGTTTCATCGTTTTCTGCCAACGAGAAAAACCAACACCCACACCGAATTTATCAGGCATACCTGACAAATCGATAGGCTGTGGGAAACGGTACGTGGTCCAATCAATGGTGGGTACAGTAACACCAGACCCGGAGCCAGTCTCAACAACATGAGTTTCAGTTTCGTTAACCATCTTGTTAATTAACAATATATAACACAAATATTCTCTTCAAGATTGTTGGGTATATTTCACTAAACAACGCAACAATGAGGCAGTGAAATATATATATTGAAACAAGAACAGGCAATAACCAATTAACAAAGCAAATCACGAAGGCAAAACAAAGTATAATTAGAGACTGTAATTAACAAGAAAAGTAAGAACACTTATCTCCCACAGAAGCTTTAGCAACTACTGATTAGAGAGAGAAGAACAGCTGAGTCACCAAGCCCTTCAAGAAGACTTGGTTGTTCTTGAAGAGATTATTGCCCCACTTACGTTGTGATTGGGTTGCAGCAATATCACTTTCAGGATAAAACAGCACTGATCAATGGGTTCACAAATACTCCAGTGATCAACAACGACCAGCACCTCAGTTCGCCTGAGAACTATGTATTTCTTCTGTATGTATCGTGAGAGAACAGAGAAAGAAGAAAACAGATCGTGTTTCTATCCTTAGGACGTATCTCTACATACGTTAATGTTCTGTATTGTATATAATACCAAAAATAAACGTAATTGATACTCCATAAAAGGAAAGTAAATATTCTGATTTAATTTCATTAACTGCATCAGGATTTATTTTCAGTTACATAAGCATCAGGATTTAGTCATCAGTAATATCAGGATTTGGTGTCCATCAGGATCAGGATTCAGTGCTTGTCAGGAACTGATATCCATCAGGATTTAACCCATCAGTATCTAATGTCTGACCAAGTCCATCAGGATTTTACTCCAAGTACTGATCCAAATTTCCATCAGGATTTAATCCAAATACTGATCCAATTTCCAGTACTGTTGTAACAGATAAATCTGAAACTTGTTAAAATAAATCAATATCTAATTTAAAATCAGTTGCACATCATGGGCATGAAAACTTCCTCATAGGCATGAAACGTTTCTGACCAACCAAGTATACATTCATGGACATGAAAACTTTCTCATGGGCATGAAACATTTCTGAATATCCCATCTCTTTTGATGCCTCTTCATGATCATGAAATATATATCATGGCCATGATTTCCATCTGCAACCTGATTTCCCATTTCAAATCTCCTTCTTTCAACTCAATTTATCTATGGATTCCACTAAGAAAATGTCTTAGATCCAAACATGAAAGTTTAAGTCCTCATTACAAGGAACAACCTTCACTTGTTAGTTTCCGGAAATGACATCAAGAACATATTATAAATATGCCTCAAACTTTCCATTTTCTAACACTTAGGGCTTTTTTGTTTGGGCTTTGCGCAAGTTCTCTCGTCATTTGCTTCATCTAATGATTTATGTGATCGTCTCAGTGGTTTCTCCTCTGTAAATCTCTTGGATATATAATATCCTCTCCCACATCATATATTAGTGTGTTAGGGTGGTTCTAATCCTCAAGTAGGTATTAAATCCAATATCCTTGGTATATTCTCTTTATCTCAGAATTTGCTTTCCCGGTTTCTCAAGCGTTCTCGAACTCGTTTTCATTCTCTTTGTTCTAGGATCATATTCTCAATCCTCTTGATATAATTCTCTTTATGATCATGTAGGATATTTAATCTTGTTATGAATTCAATCCAAATTCCATAATTTATTTGCTTTATCGCTTAATCTCGTTATAAAGTTTCAGCGGTTTCTAGAACGCTCGTTTCACTGTCTCAGTAGTTTTCGTTCTAAATTCTCAAATCAAATATAATAAAATTCCAAAATATTAAATCCTCAATTACTCAAATTTAATATCTCATTTCCAAGTGGTTCTAAATTGTTTAACAATCTAAATTCCTCTGGCATTCCCTTGACTTAATAATCCCCTGTTTTAACCTAATTTCACATGTTCCTCAAAGTATAAACCCTTTTCATATTCCATACTCTTTAATATCCAATACAATAGCGCTCAATTGAAATCAGACATCTTAAAAATCTATACTCAGGAATTTCTAAAATCCGTCATCGTTTCGAGTCACTCATTTTCATAGTATGATGCTAATATGGTTTCTGATTATTCATTTCCTGTTTCACTTGTAGGGTACCTACATACCATTTCCCTAAATCCTCAAAATCACTATTCATTTAAGTACTGTAGCATTTCTAAAGTTAGGATTATTAAAGAAAGGCGGCGGGAGAAAGGAGGGGGGAAGGAGGGGTGTTAACACAAATTTACGCAAGTGCACGTGGTCACAAGTAATACAGATATAAATCGAGTTCGTTCCGCAGAGATCTGGTTTAGGTTTCAATTCAGTAGATGTAACTATGCAACAATGTATGGTTTTAATTCACTACTAAGATAAATAACAAATTGGGTTTTTTTAATTATCTAAATTAAACTAAGATGCAAATTATTAAACTAAGAATTAATGAACTAAAGAGATTTAAAATCGAATTACTTATATGAGAATAAACATGGGATCCTAACTTCATTAAATACTTCGCTTAGATCTGATGCCTTTAATCACTATATGCAATGGTTATGAAATCTGATCGGATAACACGAAACAAGTACACGCTACCTGTCAGCATACGTATACCAAACTAAACATACATCCACAAAAGAGATAGAAGATGAATAGACACCAATTATGCTTAGACCCTATATGTCTATAGAATTTGAAAACATAACGGTTGAAGAGCAAGTTATCCATAAAGATCACACAGGGCAGCATAAGTATTTTCATCTTACACTACGAATCATATTGATAAACAATTATGAACCTATGCTAGCATGGCAAGTTCTAAATCTCAAGATCCACTTTCACTTCACAAGAGATTAACAAATTAGATGTTCGCGACGCATCTATCAATTAAGCATAACCATACGAAGATATCAGATATACATCACACACAGATCTTTAAAGCATCAAGATACTAAGTTCGATAAATAAATCCGTTAGAATCCCATGACAACGATTAGTTCATAATTGAACCGTTCGTCACCATGGGATTTGATGAAAACATGATATAAAGCAAGGTATGAAAGAAAGAAGCAATAATATTATTAAAACGAAGAGTTGAGAAAAAAATCTATATTCCAACGTATACAAAAGATGAAGTAGATCTAGATCCGTGCTTGTCACCGAGCGTTGAATCTTTCTCCATTTTTCTCCCTTGCTATTCTATGTTACAAAAAGTAAAAACGATACGAATTACAATGCTAAGATGTGTTTTTATAGGCCTAGATATCTTGCCAAGGAAGAAAATTAACCTACAATACAACTAGAAATAGGTTTTGATACCAAAAATACAATTAAACTTCGAATAGGGCAAAACTGTCAAAAATCAGCAAAATTTGTCCCCCGCGCGTGCTACCTGCACTCTAGGGTGCGCTGCCTGCGCTCTAGGGCATGCTGCCAGTGCTTGGACCTCTGTTCTGGCACTGTTTGGGCACTGCCAGCGCTCTCCATGCGCTACCTGCGCTTGAGTTGCTGGCAGTTGCTCTTTTCTGCATGTTTTCTTCGTTTTTAAGTCTTTTCTTCCCGTTCTTTTTGCACTAACTTCCCGTCTTCAATTTCCTTGACTTGTAAACTTCTTGGTAGATGACATTAAGACTCTGTTCTTCATTCCATATCATAAATCAACTCCAAAACGATGGAAACTTTAACCCTAATCGACTTTTCTTCAAACCTGCACATTTAAACAAAACACATCAAAACTACAAGAAACTTGAGGCCAAGTGAATCAATTTAAGATGATATGGAACGCCCTAAATGGATATAAAATTCATTTATCACACCCCCAAACTTAAACCGATGCTTGTCCACAAGCATAAACAATTACAACTAACTAACTAACTAGTACCACTTCCGTAGGTGATCACGGTTGCATTTGGAATATGCAACAAGCCCTTTAAACCCCTAGGCAGCCCTAGTGGACAAGTAAGGTCTCGTGAGGGCCTATAGTGAATGTGTTGAGTATAGAATACAGTAAAAGAATACAGAGGGGGGGTGAATGGATTCTTGAACTTTTCTTTGTTGAGTCTGTGTAGCAGATAAGTGTTTGTGTGTGCAAAGATGTAGGTGCGGATAAAGAACAACACAAGTCACAATATCACTTTAATCTAATGTATTATTAGATAAAGGTTGCTACAATATGTGAATACAAATGATAGTATTCTCAGCTTCGTTTTTCTCAGAGAGATATGGCTTACAATGAATATGAAAAACTTGACTCACCAAAAGTTAATTGCTAAGGAAGTGAGGCTGTATCCTTATAGAACATGGATACAACCTACTTACTACAAATAAGGTAGCTAAAACAAATTACTTTCTAGTCTGTCTATCCTATTTGAGTAAGAGTCCAAACGGTTACAAATTTGACTTTGCAAAGCCTGTTCAGATCCACTTCTTTATCCCTTTGTCTCTTCTATATCTCTCCAAGCTTCTTTGTAGGCTTTCCAGAGCACGTTACAGATTGAGGTCCATAAAGTGCATTGGCTTGTTACAGGTTTCTGACTTGTACAATTTCTCCAGTATTTTGTCTCCAAGTATGTATTCGAGAAGTGACTAAGTAAGTGATTCGAGAACTAGAATTGACTTAATCGATAACTCTGAGTTCTCGAACACTGTTATATTGACAAACCGAATTACTTCTCGAATAGCTCTTTTTCTTCAGGATTCCTTGAGTTGTCGAATAGAACACTTGACTTATCGAATCCTTGAGATATCGAATAGCTTTCTGAGTCCTTGAGATATCGAATGGAACTTTGACTTGTTGACTCCTTGAGAACTCGAATACCACTTTTGACTTGTTGACTTCTTGAGTTCTCGAATAGAGTAATAGACATATCGAATCTCTGAGATATTGAACAGTGTATTCAGAGATATTGAATAGTGTCTTCTGAGATATCGAATCCCTGACTTCTCGAATGCTAGACTTCTCGAATAGACAAATGTACTTCTCGAATTGGTACTTAGGCAAATTCTTCATTTTCTTCAAATCCCAACTGTGATTATTTGACAGTCTTTATCTCCTTGCTTGAGGCATGAACCTTGGAACTTCTTTCAAGCATTATTCTTAACTATATAAGTATAGTTACATAACTAGGATTTAGTGCCTATTACAAGTACAGAACAAGTAGAGACTCTACAACTAGAGGTTCCCTCAGTTAAGAGGTCATATAAGTAATGCAAAGCATTACAGACAATTAGGCTTGCTATTTGATGTAAACAGGCATGCCTCTGTGACTAACAATCTCCCCCAAATTGTGAGTAAGACCCTTAGTCACAATTTCATGTCTGATAACAAGCCTAACATACATAAAGATAAAACTTTAAAAGTACAGGTATGTAGATTGATTGAAGAAAGTACATAGAAGTATTCTTATAAGTTATGAGAAACTACTAGCCATATCCTTTTGGATTCATCTCTTGAGCTTTGGCTTGCAGATTCTCATTTTTCATCTTCTCTTCAGCTTCTTTGGTTTTCTTCTTTGCATTTTCCTCCATGGCAAGAATAATGTCTTCCATTGCAGTGAGTTCTTCAATTAGTGGGGAGCCTGACAAATCCTTGAGTACTTCATTCAGCTGTTTCTCAGAATAGGAACTGATGTAGTCCATTCTAATCTTCACATTTCTACCATATTTCTTGTACTCAATGATGTAAGGATTAAACTTGACTCTGCACAGACCCATAGCTCTCAATTCATCAGCCTTAGCTTCCATTGCAGCCAACACCTCCTCCCTTTTCTTTAGTAGCTCTTCACTGTTCTTTTTCCTTTCTGCTTTGTGATCTCTTTTCATTTTGACAAAGTCAATTAACTCCAGCTTCCATATCCTTTCCACTCTGTCTTCAGAATCCAACATTGCAATTATCCTTTCTATATCATATAGCCTGCCCCAGTGCTGACATGTTCCTTGTCTGAATTTCTTCTATCTTCCATCAGTATATTTAATTTCAAGAAAATCATCAACAATGGCAACATGATAGATTCTTTGAGCCCATATGAACTGCAGTTGGTCTTCATCATAGATTTCATCCAGAGGTGGTAGGTTCAATCCTGGAATTATTGTCAGTGCCTTTGACTTGGATAACTTCACCCTTCTTGCAGCATGCTTAAATTTAATCCTCCTTGTATGATTGCTAGGCAGAAACTTATGACCCTTGTTGGTAGACCATAGTAGTATTCCATTAGCAGTTTGCTTTCTGAAACATACACATGGTTTCTTGACTTGAATCTTCTTCTCTTCTTGAGGTGGCAAAACAGTTGCAGAAGCCATTGAATCAGATTTTGGTAGGTCATTACTAACAGTATTCACCCTAGACTCAAAGTCTTGTGTTGTGGTGAGGTTACTGCTAGCAATGCCTAAGACTTGCTATTTTCCAATCTTCCTCTCATAGATTTTGCATTGGTGATCATCATTTTTCTTGTCCTTGCTATCTTTCTTCTTCTCACTTTTACCATCCTTAACTCCTGTGATGACTTCTCATCCCATCACTTTTATCATCATCTTTATCATCCTTATTCCTCCTAGGCTGAGCCATTTCTGGAATTACACCAATAGCAATGAATGATCTCAGGATGTGTAGTGCTTCCAACTCTTCAGCAGTTCTGACTCCACCCTTCTTCTGTAGCTGATCAGCAACAGCAATAATGAGTCTGTGGTTTCGAGGGGTGAGATCACTGGGAATAACTAACTGATTAACATTTTGAATTCTTGTACCAGACTGATAGAAGATGGTTCTTGGTTTAATGCATACTTCAGGAAGTCTAGCTTGTTGACCATTCCTCAGTTCAGTGTACAGACTCCTATTGTTCTCCCCTTTCTGCTCAATTAATTCCAAGATGGCATCAATCTCAGTGAATTTAAGGGCTTTCAATGTGTCAATAGATAGGTGCCATATCTTGCCATTGGCCACCATCATGATTTCCTTGAGATAGATTTGATTCAGCTTCCTTGGAATTACTGATAGATATTCAATTTGGTCTTTGAGGCTTCTCCTGTACAATAAGGCATCTCCTCCTACCTTTGCCTTTGAGACTTGCAGAAACTTCAAAAAAACAGCATCATGATAAGTCTCTGAATTTGCTACTTCTATCAGCTTGGCCTCAGTGATCACACTAGCTTCCACTGGGTCATCCTCATGTCTAGGGTTATGAACTAGGTTACTTGGCATGGACCCTGCCACCACTGTAGTAGTGATAGTTTGCTTTTGGCCACTAGGTGTAGTGATGTGCACAGGTGGTAGAGTGACCACTGTCAGAGAGGATGGAGGTTCATCAACCTTGGATTTGCCTTTGCCTGGCACATGGGTTAGAGATTTAGATGCCCTTTGGTGACTACCCTCTTTTATCTTTATACCTTCCTCCTTAGGTTTCTCCCCCTTTGTATTTGAATTCCTTGTCCTCTTCTCCCCCTTAGGCTTGTTGTCAGGCACAGAGGCTTTAGAAGTGACCTTTGGGTTTGAAGATTCTTCAGGTAGAGGGAGACCCATATGCTTCATCATAGCAACCAACATAGATTGCTGATGCAGAAGGACATCAGCTGTAGTGGTTGCTTGAGTGTCCAACTGATCAGTAAGAAGTGCAACCTTTTCTGTAAGATGAGCATTATATTCTTTGAGAGACACCACCTCCTTCTCAAGAGTATCTACTTTAGAGAATAGCTCTTGTGCCCTAAAACCAGACAAGGATTGATCTTGCAGTCTCTTCACCTCAAACTTTGACAGTTCATGCACAGGGACTTCAGTCACTAGCCTGTCTCCATAAAGATTTTTGAACATTGTCCTCAGCATGGCATTGGATGCGATAGTCTGATCAGATATAGTTTGAAATTTATGTCCTAGACCTGTGACTGAATCTTTTAGAAGAGCCAAACCATGGTCCATCTTGGTGCATGTAGATTTGCATTCCAGTATGTCCTTGATTACAGTCTCCAACTTAGGGAATTTGGCCTCAAAAGCTCTCTTTATCTCCTTCACCTCCTGGGTTGTGGCTTGACATACACCATTAATTTCTGTTTTGAGACCCTTTCCAAGGTAGTGTGCAGCCATGAGAATGCCCTTGTAGTTGTCATTGAATGCTTCATACACCTCACTAGGGGAGAGAGATTTGGTATTTGACCCTAGTGCAGTGATGTACTCTTCTCTAATGTACTGGAGGCCTTCTGAGAGAGGTATGTCATATTTTCCTTGCAGCCAGGCATCTACATTCCATCTCTCTCAGTATCCTCCACTATCTTAGCCTTTTGCATCTCCACATCATCTCTGTTGCATAAAAGAATGGCTTCATAATCTGGATTTGGCATGTTGGCAGTGAGAAGGTGTTGAGCAATCTTTGTGAACTCAGGGATCTGATCCACAATTAAGCTTTGAAGTGCTTCAACCATCAATTGTTGTGGAACAGACCCTGATCCTGAAGCACTGTCATGGTGCACAGGCTTCAGCCATTGTGACATAAAGTCAGAACTAGAGCTAGGCAAGCTAGACTCCTCAATTACAGATGCAACTTCTGTAACCGGATGGATTGACTCTACTACTGGTGTCTCCATAGAAGTGGGATGAGTTACACCAGCAGTTGACACAGGCACAGAGTCTCTAGTGAAAACTAGTGAATCCTCTGTGTTTGTGATGGTGTCATTAGGATATGCCCCAACATGCATTCCCTTACCATCTAAATGTGGGTCCTGGGTGGTGAGCAAAGTGTCATGCACTAAGTCACTTGAAATCATTGGCTCATCAAGAGAAAAGAATTCTTGATGATTAATGCCTTGCTCCTCAATTGCTTGAGTTGCAGGCTACAAAGAAATTTGAGTGGTAGACTCTGGAAGAGGAGTGTCTTGTAGATTTGAGTTGGGCAACTCCCCCTGAGAGATAGAGCTCCTTCAATTGTGATGTGCTCTCCACTCAGTGTAGTGTCAGCCTTATCACTCCCATGTGCTGACTCTGTACAAGTAGGTGCATTGGGGAGGATGCTTGATTCTATAGATGCACCCTGTTGAGAGGATACATCAAGTGAACTGTTTGCCCCTGATTTTACAACTTCAGCCATTTGTGTGACTGAAGAGGTGGTTTTAGTTTTCTTCTTCTTTGGCCTGATTAGGGGTGACTCAGGTGCCTCACTTTCTAATTCTACAGCAAATGCTGCTTTAGATAAAATGGTTAAAGGTGCAGAAGCAACCTGTTTTCTCTTCTTCTCCTTTTTACTAACATCACCTTTTTGAGAGGATGATGCAGTTGGCTCAATGTTTGGTAGAGTGTTTGGTTGAGGTGGTTGGTTAGCAGGCCCTGGGTTAGCACTGTGTTCTACTTGCTTGGGTCTGGCTAACTCAGATTTGGAGGCAAATGTTGGCAAGTTGTGAGGGTAAGACTCAAATAACTTCTGCATATGAGAAGTTATTACAAGCCTTACATCCACATTATTTCTAGTATCCAAATTACCAAAAATGAGTTTGGTCATGGATCTAGGGTAGCCTAATCTACTTTTATCTAAACCAGCTAAATCAGCCACATTTTTATCTAGATAATTAAGTACAGACTGAATAAACCTAGGAAAGAAGATATCATTACCTCTCTTGGTTGTGTTCTTACCAAGTTTTCCATAGAGTTCCTGCATTATGAGCTTTCCAACATCAATTTTCCAAGTGAGTAGCATATCTGTTGAACATGAGCACTTAGTTGGTCAAAGCTGGATTTCTTTCCACTGAATACTTGCAGGAGAGTGGCAAACACATAGCTCCACTCTTTTCGCAGATGTGCCCGTTTTAGATTTAAAACCTTGATGGTGTCTGAGTACCTTATCAGTTCAAAGAATTCCACTAGTTGATCATCTGTTACAAGGCCATCATACTCATTCTGGTGAAGACCCAAGGCCTTGCTCATGTCCTCGGAAGTGATGCTGAACTCTTTACCAAGTATCTTGCAGTTAATGATATAACCCAGACTGCCATCATCTAGAGCAACTGTTTATGTAATGGCAGTATTCCAAAATTGCTCCAGAATGTCTAGATACAGAGTTGGGTTGGCCGTAAGTGCTTCTTTGATATAAGATTCAGACATCCATTTGACAAAACACTTGTAGTTAGCATTTGGGGCTTCGACATCACTTGAGATAACAATGAAGTTATTGTTGAATTTCACAGTTGCCATTGATTCAGAGAGAAGAGAAAAGAGAATGAAGGTTGAAGAAGAAATTTGGCTTTTAGCAGTTAGGGTTTTCAGGGATTTTGGGAGCTTTGATGCTTGAGAAATCGAGTGAAATGAATAGAATAGATGTGAAATTGTATAAGTATGAAGTACTTGAATTGTCGATTAGATGTATGTTTTGTATCGACAAGTCAAGCATTCGAGAAGTAGAAAATAACTATTCGATAAGTCAAGAAAGGCTTATTCGATAACTCAAGCAGGTTGAAAACTCACAGCTGGAAGCTATCTAACTTATAATAAAGTCTAAATTAGGTAAAATGTGTTTTTATGAGTGGATTAAAATTTTAGACAAAAGTCCAAAATCGGTTAAGATTCAGCGAGAATTCAGCCTTTTCAAATGATTCGAGAACTCAAATATAGTATTCAAGAACTCAGTCAATAGAGAACTTAAAACACTATATTCGAGAAGTCAAGAATACCTCTATTCGATAACTCTAAAAGACTTTATTCGAGAACTTGAGAGTGCTCTAATGAGACTTGTTAGAGATGTCGAATAGTGAATCACTCGAGAAGTCTGACTTATCAAAATATACTCATCACTCACAAAAATTAATTTTCAATATCTTTTAAAATTCACCAGCCATATTCATTTAAGAATATTCTAGCAAATTAAACAGTGATTTTCTCAAAATTTCATAGAAATTTCAAGTTAACAAGAAAATATGATTTTCCAACATATGCAACAGATTTGAAATATTTATAAATCATACTTTAGCCAACACTTACTCCAAAAATATTGAGAATTTAGATAAAGTAATTATTTACTGCTGCAACAAACTAGATGTTGTATTCACTTAGCCAGAATCTGAAGAATTCAGCATTCCAATCTCACTAACCAACCTTGTGAAGGTGGCTTCATCTAATGGCTTAGTGAATATATCAGCTAGTTGTTTATCTGTAGAGACATAATGCAACTCAATGGTTCCATTAGTTGCATGTTCTCTAATGAAATGATATTTGAGGTCAATGTGCTTTGTCCTAGAATGATTGACAGGATTGGCAACTATAGAGATTGCACTTGTGTTATCACACATGATTGGAATTCTTTCCAACACAAGTCCATAATCCCTAAGTTGATTTCTAATCCAAAGCACTTGAGCACAGCAACTTCCAGCAGCTATGTATTCAGCCTCAGCTGTAGAAGTTGACACAGATTGTTGTTTCTTGCTATACCAAGAGACTAACCTTTGTCCAAGAAACTGGCAGCTACCTGAGGTGCTTTTTCTATCCACTCTGCATCCATCATAATCAACATCAGAATAACCAACCAGATTGAACCCTGTGTCCTTAGGATACCATAGACCCAAGTTTGGAGTGCCCTTCAGATATCTAAAGATCCTTTTTATAGCAATCAAATGTGATTCTTTTGGATTTGATTGAAACCTTGCACACAAGCATGTAGCAAACATGATATCTGGCCTACTTGCAGTGAGATAGAGTATAGAACCAACCATGCCTCTGTAGACTGAGATATCTACTTTCTTGCCTTTAGCATCTTCATCCAATTTAGTGGCAGTGGCCATGGGTGTCTTTGCAGGTGAGCAATATTCCAAATCAAACTTCTTCAATAAATCCTTGATGTACTTGGTCTGACTGATAAAGATACCATCCTTCCTTTGACTGACTTGCAACCCAAGAAAGAATGTCAGCTCTCCCATCATACTCATCTCATATCTGCTCTGCATGAGTTTAGAGAATTTCTCACACAGCTTCTCATTTGTTGAGCCAAAAATGATATCATCCACATAAATCTGAACTAGGATAATATCACCACCATGCTTCTTGTAAAACAGTGTCTTGTCCAGTGTGCCTCTAGTGAATTGATTTTCAAGGAGAAATTGAGATAAAGTATCATACCATGCCCTTGGAGCCTGCTTAAGTCCATACAGTGCCTTAAGCAGTCTGTAGACAAATTCTGGGAAGTGTGGATCCTCAAAGCCAGGTGGTTGTTGCACATAAACTTCTTCTTCCAACTCTCCATTCAGAAATGCACTGTTGACATCCATTTGATAAACTTTAAAGTTTGAGTGAACAACAAATGCCAAGAATATTCTGATGGCTTCTAATCTAGCAACAGGGGAAAATGTCTCATCATAATCAATGCCTTCCTGTTGAGAGTATCCTTTTGCAACCAACTTGCTTTGTTTCTTACTATTACACCATCTTCATCCATCTTATTCTTCAGAACCCATTTTGTTCCAACAATGGTTCTATTCTTTGGTGCAGGCACAAGTTCCCATACTTTGTTCCTTTCAAATTGATTCAGCTCCTCTTGCATAGCAATAATCCAATCTGGATCCAACAGTGCATCATCAAGTTTCTTAGGCTCAACCTGAGATAGGAAACAACCATAGAGACACTCATTCTGAGTTGCTCTCCTAGTCCTTACTCCTGCATTAGGATCTCCAATGATTTGCTCTGCAGTGTGTGATCTATCCCATTTCCTTGAGTGCTCAGCCTGATTTCTCATTCTTGATGTTGCTTCATCATCCAAATCATGATCATCCTGATTTCCTCTCCTGTGAGGTTGCCACTACTCACAGGTGTGTCTTGGATGCTAGTTTCTCCACTGTTGATTGGCACAAATTCTTCTCTTGTATTATCATTCACTTGAGTCTGTTGAACTTGAGTTTCAACTTCAGTTTCAGTCTCTTCATCAGAATCATCTAGATTATCAAACTTCAATGGATCTTTATCTTCATCATTGACTTCTTCTAGTCCAGGTAGTTTGCTATCATCAAATGTCACATCTGTGCTTTCCATAATTTTCTTTCGACTGATGACATAAACTTTGTATGCAATTCTTTCCATAGAGTAGCCAAGAAAAATTCCTTCAAATTCCTTTGCATCAAACTTACCAACATATTCAGAATTATCCTTCAATACAAAGCATTTACTTCCAAAAGTATGAACATACTTTAGAGTAGGCTTCTTTCTAGTCATCAAATTGTAAGGTGTCTTTCCAGTGTTTTTGTTGATGAGAGTTCTGTTCTGGATATAGTATACAGTGCTTACAGCCTCAGCCCAAAAACATGTAGGCATCTTTGCATCAAGTAACATTGTTCTAGCAGCCTCAATTAGAGTTCTATTCTTTCTCTCAACAACTCCATTTTGTTGTGGAGTCCTTGGAGCTGAGAATTGCTGAGAAATCCCATTCTCTTTGCAGGATGCTTCAAGCATGGCATTTCTGAACTCTGTTTCATTATCACTTCTCAATGCAATCACACATGCATTGTTGGCCTTTGCTTCCTTGTCAACTTTCTTTATGTGCTCAATGATTACTTGTGGAGCCTCATCTTTTGATGCCAGAAATTCCACCCATGTATACCTTGTGAAGTCATCAACCATCACCAAGGCATACTTCTTTCTTCCTAGTGACATGACATTGACAGGCCCAAACAAATCCATATGAATGAGTTGCAGGGGCTTGGTTATTGATGTCACTGTCTTTGACTTGTGGCTTGATCTTTTCATTTTTCCCTTTTGACAAGCCTCACACACTCCTTCTTGACAGAACTCGAGTGTGGGCATGCCTCTCACTAACTCTCTTTTGACTAAAGAATTAATGGCTTTAAAGTTGAGGTGTGATAATTTCTTGTGCCATAGCCAACAGTCTTCATTTGATGCTTTTGAGTAGAAGCAACAAATTTTGTCCTTGTTTGCAGAGTCCATATTGGCTACAAACAGGCTTCCTTTTCTTACTCCAGATAGAGCAAAATCACCAGTCTTCTTGTGGGTGATCAAACATTCATCTTTGTCAAAATTCACCTTGAATCCTCTATCAGTAAACTGACCAACACTTAGCAGATTATGCTTGAGTCCCTTGACTAGTGCTACATCTTCAATGATGACATTACCAACTTTCAACTTGTCATATCCCAATGTGTTACCCATGCTGTCATCTCCAAAAGTAACCATTGGGCCAGCCTTTTCCTCATACTGTGATAGCAGGGCCATATCACCAGTCATATGATTTGAGCATCCACTGTCCAAGATCCACTTGACTTTCTTTTCACTTTCTTTGCCCTGCAAACACAAAGGTATTACTTCTCCTTTGGTACCCAAACAAGTTTGGGTCCATGTGACTTAGAAACAGTTTTATCATAACCAACATGCCTATCAACTTTCTTGGAGTTAGTGTTCTTGTCACTGTTAGAAGTCTTAGAACCTGAGGTCTCAGACTTAGGTGACAGAGGTACCTTCCTAGCTTTAGGAGGACTTGAAGACTTTGACCTTGTGTAGTGTGTGTGAGAATTGTGACTGATACAACCATCAATGAACTGCCTTCTCAAATTGAAACAACTAGTCATAACATTCATATTGCATGGCATACAGTCAAATTTATCACAAAATGGTGCATCTCTATGTCTTAGAGGCACAGAGCAGTCATAGAAAGGTTTGGGCACACTACCAACAGGTTTCTTGCATGCATGAGTTAGATGATTGGTACTGAAACAGTTCTGACAAGTTTTCCTAGGGGCATTAGGCATATAAGCATAGTTATTATCTTTGTTAATACCTAACTTGCCATTTCTGTTCTGTCTCTTTTTAGTCACTTTCTTCTCTGATTCACTCTTCCTAGCTGAAACAAACTTAACAAACTCTTAGGTCATGACCTATCACCTACTGGCTCCTTGGCTTTTGACTTGACACTCTCACTCTTAGAGGATGCTTGTTGTTCATTGGATTGTGCCTCATCCTCATCATTCAACATTTGCTTGATGAGTAAGGCATTCTCATTAATTTCAAATGTTGATTCTTTAAAAATTGGATTTTCAGTCTTTTTCAAAATGTGAGGCACTTCCCCATGAACAACTGTGTCATCTTCAATGACAGCATAGCCTTTTCTCTGTTTAAGAGTGCCATAATCAAGTCCAATAGCAGCCTCGGGTTTAGCTTCAATTTTCTCACAGTAGGATTGCACTAGACCAGATGATTTCTTGAAAGTTTTCAGTTTGAATTCATTTTCAGCTAATTCATCCCTAAGAGCCTTTTCAACCTGACTAGCACACAAAACCTTATTCTGCAAATATTCAACTTCTTTCTTAAGGTTTTCTACTTGCATAGCAGTTAGCTCAAGTTCCTCATTTTTTTTATTAACATTTCATTTCTAGTAGACAGTTTAGTAATCTCTTCATTAGCAGCAGTCATGCTAGTATGAATGTTAAACATCTCAACAGATAGTTGTTCAATCATGCATTTATACTCAGAAATAGACATGTCTATAGTAGTGAGAGATGGTACCTGAGGATCTGATGGAGATGTGTCATCCTTGGAATTGGCCATCAAAGCATAATTGCAAAATTCTTGTTCCTCTCCATCACTGTTAGAATCATCCTAACACTTCCCTTCAGCTATGTAGGCCTTACCTTGTGTCTGCTTTTTCAGAAGGACCTCATACTTAACTTTGAGCTCAAGATAATCTCTATCCTTCTTTTTAGGCTTCTTGCATTCACTGGCAAAATGCCCTAGGTCATTGCATCTATAACACCTTACAGATGACCTATCCACATGGCTGGTTTTGAACTTAGTCTTGTTTGGTTTCACAGGTGCCTTGTTCTTGTTGAATGAATGGTTTTGGGTTTTGGGTTTGAAGGGTTGATTCCTCTTGAATCTGATGTTTGGAAATTTTCTGGCCATGAAAGCATATGAAGTGTTTTCCATCCCATCTAGTTCTTTAAGAGTATAGAACTCATCTTCCTCCTTCTCCTCAACAGGTTCACTTACCTCAGCTTCAGTTTCTTCATCATCTACCACTTCCTCTATCCTCAGTTGGCTTGTAGATGCTTCTAGGTCTTGAATAGATTTGTTGACAATCAAGGCACATGATGTATTTATCATTCTGCCTTGGTTGGCTTGAATAGCCCTTTTCTGAAGCAACTCAAGCTCATGAGTCTTTAAAACCCCATAGAGCACATCATAAGTGATTTTGTTCAAATCTCTTTCCCTTAGAGAAATGACCCTTTGCTCTAGATGATTTGGTGAAGATAGCAGAAACTTCATGTTCAATTCCTTGGTATTGTAAACCTTGCCATTCATCTGCAACTCAGTAACTAGCTTGTGAAATCTCTCAAACATCTCAGTGATGCTTTCCTTGGGCTGTGCCATGAAAGCTTCATACTGTGTGACCAGTATCTGTTTCTTGTTCTCTCTGACCTCATCAGTTCCTTCACATAACACCTCAATGTAATCCCACATTTCTTTGGCAGTGGTACATGAAGCAATGTTTGCAAACATTGACATGTCCATGGAATCTATAATCAGCAACATGAGGTGACTGTCAAGGGCAACCATCTCCTTTTCTGATTCTGTCCATTTGGATGGATCCTTAGCCACATAAGATCTTGGAATAGTAGTGGTTCCAACACTCTTTTCAGGAATCTCCTGTTGGGGAACAAATGGACCATTCTTGAGAATCTCAGGATACAAATGATGAGATGCTTTGATGAACAACTGCATCTTGATCTTCCAGAGGTTGTAGTTTTCTTTGTCAAACTTAGGGACTTTCACCGTTCCTGTGGTCTTTGGTGTATTCGAACTCATGATCGTTTTTCTATTTTTGAATAAACAGCCCGCTCTGATACCACTTGTTGAGTATAGAATACAGTAAAAGAATACAGGGGGGGTGAATGGATTCTTGAACTTTTCTTTGTTGAGTCTGTGTAGCAGATAAGTGTTTGTGTGTGCAAAGATGTAGGTGCGGATAAAGAACAACACAAGTCACAATATCACTTTAATCTAATGTATTATTAGATAAAGGTTGCTACAATCTGTGAATACAAATGATAGTATTCTCAGCTTCATTTTTCTCAGAGAGATATGGCTTACAATGAATATGAAAAACTTGACTCACCAAAAGTTAATTGCTAAGGAAGTGAGGCTGTATCCTTATAGAACATGGATACAACCTACTTACTACAAATAAGGTAGCTAAAACAAATTACTTTCTAGTCTGTCTATCCTATTTGAGTAAGAGTCCAAACGGTTACAGATTTGACTTAGCAAAGCCTGTTCAGATCCACTTCTTTAGCCATTTGTCTCTTCTATATCTCTCCAAGCTTCTTTGTAGGCTTTCCAGAGCACGTTACAGATTGAGGTCCATAAAGTGCATTGGCTTGTTGCAGGTTTCTGACTTGTACAATTTCTCCAGTATTTTGTCTCCAAGTATGTATTCGAGAAGTGACTAAGTAAGTGATTCGAGAACTAGAATTGACTTGATCGATAACTCTGAGTTCTCGAACACTGTTATATTGACATACCGAATTACTTCTCGAATAGCTCTTTTTCTTCAGGATTCCTTGAGTTGTCGAATAGAACACTTGACTTATCGAATCCTTGAGATATCGAATAGCTTTCTGAGTTCTTGAGATATCGAATGGAACTTTGACTTGTTGACTCCTTGAGAACTCGAATACCACTTTTGACTTGTTGACTTCTTGAGTTCTCGAACAGAGTAATAGACATATCGAATCTCTGAGATATCGAACAGTGTATTCAGAGATATCGAATAGTGTCTTCTGAGATATCGAATCCCTGACTTCTCGAATACTAGACTTCTCGAATAGACAAATGTACTTCTCGAATTGGTACTTAGGCAAATTCTTCACTTTCTTCAAATCCCAACTGTGATTATTTGACAATCTTTATCTCCTTGCTTGAGGCATGAACCTTGGAACTTCTTTCAAGCATTATTCTTGACTATATAAGTACAGTTACACAACTAGGATTTGGTGCCTATTACAAGTACAGAACAAGTAGAGACTCTACAACTAGAGGTTCCCTCAGTTAAGAGGTCATGTAAGTAATACAAAGCATTACAGACAATTAGGCTTGCTATTTGATGTAAACAGGCATGCCTCTGTGACTAACCGAATGTACCCACAAAATCCATCTAACTAACAATGCAATGCATGAATGCAACTAATATGAAAATGCAACGATCCCTTTCAAACTAACTAAAACCAACTAGCAAGCAACTATCTCAATGCAACTAACTCCAAGTAGAGCTCGACTAAGTCCCCGTATACTAATAATACATGACAGAAACGTGCGTGTGTGCGATGCTCATCAGAAATACTCCCAACACTAGGTCAAAAATCATACATATTCTTTGCCAAGACAATCACAGGTTTATAAATAGAATAGACTGTAAACACTTCACAACCTAGAAACACCTCCATCCTTATTCAAGTTAGCCAAGAATTCATGCTTTATTACTACACTACGACACATAATACTATATACAATACACATGCTTATTTAACCGTGCAATGAATGAGACCCCAAAAGGCTTATACAATAATACCCATGTAGCGAGTGTTAGGTCAGCAATCCCAAACCACAAGGGCTTTAGGTTACTAGGACTAAGTCCCCTCAGACTTAATTACTCGAGTATTAAAGAGCTCACTCGTGGTTAATTTTGCATTTAACAATTGGACTTTTGACTTCTTCTTCTTTTCTTCTTTTTTTCTCTTTTTTCTGATGATTTTTTTTAATGCAATCTAGAATGAGTATTCTCATTTCCAACCCTAGACTACTCATATAAATATGAGCCGGCTACTAGCCATTTGACACCTAGCCATTATTTAACAAATATTAACAACTAGCATGAAATCCCTGGTTTCCCCCAAACTTAGACTTTAGTGCTCTTATGCCATCAAGGGAATAACAAAAATTCTAAATATAATCAAGTGATTAAATCTCAAAACATCCAAACAAGCATGGCCCTAACCTAGCCCAAAAGCACCCAATGAGTCTGTGAAATTATTGTGTTTCTGAAACATGCAAGTCAATTTCGTAGGAACTATAAATCAACCCTCTACTCATCATTACCACACTCAATTAGACATCTACCTACCAATCAGAATCAGCTCATCCTAAGGGATCATGAAATATGCATGCTATGCAAATGCAACTAAATGAACTCACATGATATCCAAAATTAAAAACAGAATGTCCTATATGAAACACACATAAATAACATGAACATACATGCATGAATTACACCTACTATGCAAAACATGATATCCTACATGATCATAATGACTCACAAATAACTAATATACACTACTTATCCCTCAAACCACCCCCAAACTTGAAATATTCAATGACCCCATTGAATAGAAAGTAATACAAGGGATAGTAGGAAACATACCTAATCGTCGGAACCACATGGGTTGCCTCCCATGAAGCGTTGTCGTTAACGTCATTTAGCCGGACAAATATGATTCAAATCATGGTGGCTCGAAGATCGCATTCGACTTGTCCTTAGCAGAAGGACCATTCACCCATTGTTTGACAACCTTCTTGCTATCTTCCCACATCTTTTCAAAATCAAACTTCACTTTTACTCTTTCTCCAATCGATTTTTTCTTTTTCTTCTTCACACCTCTAAGGTGTTTATGCTTCACAGTTGATTGATAAGAACACTCTTCTACTCCATCATCCATTATCCACCTTCTTAACACATTATCTGGACACACTTTAAAAATCACCAACTCATCATTCAGAAGGACATACTTCAAATGGGATGGAATTTTTTCGAGCTTGACATTCGAAAGATCTCGAATTGAGAAACTGTCAATGGAATCACTGATGTGTTGCTTTAGCATGTGCGTGTCCGACTTTTCACTCAACAACTGATCAAACTTCTTTCTCTGACCCGTATCAACCATTTCCATACTGAAACACTCTTCATCCTCTGTCGGAAATGTCATGGCCTTGAACACATTAAAGGTGACATTCTGATCTTGCACCCTCATTGTAAGCTCCCATTTTTGCACATCGATCAAAGTACGACCCGTAGCTAGAAAAGGCCTTCCCAAGATTATGGGAATCTTCTTGTCTTCTTCGAAATCTAGAATCACAAAATTGGCAGGAAATATGAGCTTATCAACCTTCACCAAGACATCATCTACTATACCCCTCGGATAAGTGATCGACCTATCAGCCAACTACAAGGAGATGTTGGTTGGCTTCGGCTCCGGTAGACCAAGTTGCTTGAAAACAGACAAGGGCATGAGATTAATACTAGATCCCAAATCACATAAGCATTTGTCAAAAGACAACTTCCCAATGGTGCATGGAATTGTAAAGCTTCCTGGATCCTTAAGTTTAGGAGGCAATTTCTATTGCAACACCGCACTGCACTCCTCTGTCAATGCCACTATTTCAAATTCTTCCAACCTTCTCTTCCATGACAAAATATCCTTCATGAACTTTGCATATCTTGGCATCTGCTCCAATGCTTCAACAAAAGGAATATTAATGGACAGTTTCTTGAAGACATCCATAAACTTCGGAAAATGTTTTGCTTGATCTTGTTTCTGCAAGCGTTGAGGATATGGAGGAGGAGGATAGATCTGATTTACTAACTTCTGCTTCGGAGGAGAGTATTCAGAAGAATTTTGCTTTTGAAGTCTTTTTGGGAATGGAGGGGGTGGATAGATCTGATTGCTCACTGTAGACTGCTTTGGAGTAGATTTTTCAGCAAAGGTTTTGCCTTTTTCCGCTTCGCCATCCAACTGATCAGCTGCCAATTCAGAATTTGCCTTTTCTTTATCTGCAGACGCCTCCACCTGCTATTTCTTGATTTCTTCGTTTTCCTCAGCTGCTGATTTTTGATTCCTTGTGACTTTTCCAGATCTCAAAGTAACTGCAATGACCTGCTCCTTACCATCCCTCCTGCCTGGATTAGCCTCTGTATCACTCGGAAGAGTTCCTTGTTGCATATTTAGTAAGGCACTTGCAAGCTGTCCCATCTGGTTCTCCAAGGTCTTGAGAGAAACTGCCTGGCTTTTAACCATCATCCTCAACTCCTCCATTTCTGATTTTTCATTAGAAGATGGACCAGCATTCCAATGAGATTGTTGCTGCTGAAATCCCGGAGGCTGATATGGTTGCCTTGGAGCATACTGCTGTTGATAGCCTTGATTGAATGGCCTCGCTTGCTGACCCTGAAACTGCTGCTGATAAGGCTGAGGTTGTTGAGCACCTTGATTGTTACTCCAGCTGAAATTAGGATGATTCCTGTTATTCGGATGATAGGTGGCTGGAACTGGCGCAGCAGGTCTCTGGAAATTACTCACGAACTGTGCTGATTCAGAAGAGATAGCATACTGATTTGTCTCATGTGCGCCCGCACATAGCTCACAAACACTAGCAACCTGCTGAACTCCATAATTTGCAAGAGAATCCACCTTCATAGTCAATGCCTTCAACTGAGCTGCAATAGCTGAAGCTGCATCCACTTCCAAAATACCTGCTACCTTGCCTTGAGATAGTCTTTGGGTTGGATTTTGATATTCATTGGCAGCCATTGTCTCAATAAGATCATAAGCTTCATCGTAGCTCTTAGCCCATAGAGCTCCACCTGATGCTGCATCTAGCAAAGGTCTAGACTGTGCTCCCAACCCATTGTAGAACCCATTAATCACCATCCAATCAGGCATACCATGATGAGGACACTTCCGAAGCATCTCCTTGTAACGTTCCCAAGCCTCACACAAAGATTCGCCAGATTGCTGAGCAAATTGAGTTAGAGCGTTCCTTATTGCTGCAGGTTTCGCCATAGGCAAGAATTTCGTAAGAAACTTCTGAGCAAGATCCTCCCATGTAGTAATGGAACCAGCTGGTAGAGAGTGTAACCATCCCTTAGCCTTATCCCTCAAAGGGAATGGGAAAAGTCTCAATTTGATAGCATCATCCAACACACCATTAAACTTGAAAGTGTCATAGATCTTGATAAAGTCCCGAATGTGCATGTTAGGATCCTCCGTAGGAGCTCCCCCAAACTGAACCGAATTTTGTACCATCTGAATAGTGCTCGGCTTGATTTCGAAGTTGTTAGCTGTAATGGCCGGCCTGATAATACTAGACGGGATATCATTGATCTTTGGTTGAGAATAGTCCTTCAAAGCCTTAGTTGCTGCTGCATCACCCATCTCAACTGTAGTTTCAGATTCCTCTTCCTTATTCTCTTTGTTCTCTACAAGATCGTCTTCCGCCAGTTCTTCCTTATGAGCTTGCAAATGTGTTCGCATACAAACTCGAGTACCTGAAACACCACGAAACAAACAAACTAAATAAGAAATTCGAGTCAGTGAACGCTAACGACCACTATTGACAAGCACATAAACTAAAAAATAAAACACCGATGATCCCCGGCAGCGGCGCCAAAAACTTGTTAACACAAAATCACGCAAGTGCACGTGGTCACAAGTAATACAGATATAAATCGAGTTCGTTCCACAGAGATCTGGTTTAGGTTTCAATTCAGTAGATGTACCTATGCAACAATGTATGGTTTTAATTCACTGCTAAGACAAATAACAAATTGGGTTTTTTTAATTATCTAAATTAAACTAAGATGCAAATTATTAAACTAAGAATTAATGAACTAAAGAGATTTAAAATCGAATTACTTATATGAGAATAAACATGGGATCCTAACTTTATTAAATACTTCGCTTAGATCTGACGCCTTTAATCACTATATGCAATGGTTATGATATCTGATCGGATAACATGAAACAAGTACACATTACCTGTCAGCATACATATACCAAACTAAACATACATCCACAAAAGAGATAGAAGATGAATAGACACCAATTATGCTTAGACCCTATATGTCTATAGAATTTGAAAACATAACGGTTGAAGAACAAGTTATCCATAAAGATCACACAGGGTAGCATAACTATTTTCATCTTACACTGCGAATCATATTGATAAACAATTATGAACCTATGCTAGCATGGCAAGTTCTAAATCTCAAGATCCACTTTCACTTCACAAGAGATTAACAAATTAGATGTTCGCGACGCATCTATCAATTAAGCATAACCATACGAGGATATCAGATATACATCACACATAGATCTTTAAAGCATCAAGATACTAAGTTCCATAAATAAATCCGTTAGAATCCCATGACAACAATTAGTTCATAATTGAACCGTTCGTCACCATGGGATTTGATGAAAACATGATATAAAACAAGGTATGAAAGAAAGAAGCAATAATATTATTAAAACGAAGAGTTGAGAAAAAAATCTATATTCCAAAGTATACAAAAGATGAAGTAGATCTAGATCCGTGCTTGTCACCGAGCGTTGAATCTTTCTCTACTTTTCTCCCTTGCTATTCTATGTTACAAAAAGTAAAAACGATACGAATTACAATGCTAAGATGTGTTTTTATAGGCCTAGATATCTTTCCAAGCAAGAAAATTAACCTACAATACAACTAGAAATAGGTTTTGATACCAAAAATACAATTAAACTTCGAATAGGGCAAAACTGTCAAAAATCAGCAAAATTTGTCCCCCGCGCGCGCTGCTTGCGCTCTAGGGCGCGCTGCCAGCGCTTGGACCTCTGTTCTGGCACTGTTTGGGCGCTGCCTGCACTTGAGTTGCAGGTAGTTGCTCTTTTCTGCATGTTTTCTTCGTTTTTAAGTCTTTTCTTCCCGTTCTTTTAGCACTAACTTCCCATCTTCAATTTCCTTGACTTGTAAACTTCTTGGTAGCTGACATTAAGACTCCGTTCTTCATTCCATATCATAAATCAACTCCAAAACGATGAAAACTTCAACCCTAATCGACGTTTCTTCAAACCTGCACATTTAAACAAAACACATCAAAACTACCAGAAACTTGAGGCCAAGTGAATCAATTTAAGCCGATATGGAACGCTATAAATGGATATAAAATCCATTTATCAAGGGGGGGAACCTAGTATTTTTGCAATTTTGAAATTTAGGTTGGTAAAATTGCAAATAACTATTCTTAGCAAAAGTAAATGTGCAAAAATTTACTTTTTCCTATATATTTATGAAGAAAGCCCTTTAATTTTTATGATTAAATTAATAAGTCTACTAAACTACTGATTTTTGTTTCAAAAACTCAACTACCAATTTAATTGGTACTCCTACAAATTAACAGCCAATGCGATGATACTATATAAGTTTCCATCACTATTTTAAAAGTAGATTACCACGATGATCTTAATCTTTAATATTATATATCTCAACAATATTATAATTTGTAATGAATAAATTGAATTATGAATTATAAATTATATAATGATAAAAAACAATAATATAAATGAATATATATACATAGAGTCCCACTCTAGAGAGACCCCTCTTACGTGAAAAACCCCATATGGTTCTGTAGTAGAATCATTTTTTCCCAAAAAAAAAAATCCAAATTTTTTTAAAAAAAAAAAATTTGCAAAAAATAAAAAAAATCTGACATGTTGCCACGTTATCACTACCACGTCAGCAGTGATGACGTGGCACTGCCACGTCAATAGTGACGTCATCATTTCAGTGCCACGCCAGCAGACAACTTTTTTTTTTGAAAGAAAAAAATTTAGAAAAAAATTTTTTAAAAAAATGTTTGGTTCTATCATAGAATCAGAAAATTGGTCTTTTTTTTTGTTACAGAACCAAAAAAATTGGTATTTTTTTTATAGAACCAAAAAATTAGAACTTTGATTCTATTATAGAATCAAAAATTAATGGTTCTCCACGGTTCTCCACATAAGATGGTTCTCCATAGAACAATGGCCATATATATATATATATATATATATATATATATATATATATGCCATTATTCCATGAAAAACACCCTTATATAAAGAACAATAAAGAACACTAGATAATCAATCTAACCATTGAATCAATTATGATTTAATGGCCCTGCCAGGGGCACCCACACAATTAAAATGCACCCTCACATACTAGATTTTCAAAAAAAAATGGTTGAACAGTGCCTGCTGATGTGGCATGTCACGTCAGCACCTGCTACGTGGCACTGCCACGTTAGCACCTGCTACGTGCATGCCACTGCCACGTCAGCAGGGACTGTTCATCCTTTATTTTTTTAAAAATTGGGTTGGGTTAGTGTGTGAAGGTGCATTTTAATTGTGTGTATGGGTGCATTAAATATGTGGTTTATAAGTGTCCTTTATTATTTTTTATATAAGGTTCTTCATATAGTGCAACTCATATTTATATTTTATATATATATATATATATATATATATATATATATATATATATATATATATATATGTGTGTGTGTGTGTGTGTGTGTGTGTGTGTGTGTGTGTGTAATATTATAATTTGTAATTAATGAGTTGAGTAATAAAATGTACAAATTTAAATATAAAATTATAATATATTTGAATATAAATTAAATTTGGATTATAAGTGATATGAAATAAGATCAAATTAAAATCAAAACATATTTCATTTTTTTTAAAAATACTCGAGCCAAATGCACGAACCACATTTTATTTTTATTTAAATTAAAATCGAATTAATTTATACGAAATGTACGATTTAAACCGAATCTTAATCGCAATATCTCTAAGTAATGAGAAAGAAGAATAATCTCTTTACTTAAGAAAATAAGGATATTACAATTAATGTTAAGATATTTTCGCTTAGCAAAAAAATGTTAAGATAATTTTTGTGAAATATACATGTAAACAATAAATTTAGTAATTTATTATTAAACATTACTTATCATGTTTTTTTATTTTATAATAGGAAAGCGAATATATTATATAATATACTCAAATAAAATAGTATCCCATGAAATTTTCTTAAGATTTATGTGAATCCTTATTCTTTTTAGTTAAAAATGATTAAAGATTCTAAGATAAATTTTAGAATATTTTTTTTGAAAATACAAAAAAGAAATACATGCAAACATTAAATCTAATCATTTATTATTAAGTATTTATTTATTAAATCTTGTCATTTTGCTAAATATTTATTATTAAAAATCTTGTACAATAAATAGATGTATAAGTATGGCAATTTATTGTGATCCAATGATTATTCGATTTGTTTTTAGTTGATTGGGTCTAAGATAACCCAAAATTTTAAATTTGGATTCGAATTTGGGATTTATTTTTAAACTCGAATAAATTTTGAATCGAATTTTGATTTTATCATAATTGAATCGAATCGGGTCCAAAATCCGAAAATTAAACTGAACTCGTACCAAACTCAAACCTGATCCGAAATTCAAATATTTTGAAATCATTGTATAGTTTCCCGTAATCTCGTTAACAGTGTTCGTTGTTCATTCCTAAATTATAAAAGCTTACAAAGCATTCAAGTCATTTTTTGACATATAAATGTTACAAACTGAAACATATATTTATTATTCATCTTTTAATTATATATTTTTGGATGATGTGTGCGCATATACGGAATTTTATCATGCATAATTTAAAATTTTCTAGACATTTAATTAGATGGATGATTATGATTCATAAATAATTGTAGTAATATATTGAGATTTTGTTTAGAATTCGAATCAAACCGAAATTTGACAAGTCAGATATGGATATAAGAATTTGAATTCGGATTTGAGTTTCATATATATTTGGATCAAAGTTTGATTTTCACAAAATTCGAACCAACCGATAGATCCATTTGACAGATGAACCACTTCATTGAAAAACACTGTGAATAAATTTCTTCAAAAACAAATGGAAAAATTTTGTCACTTTTTATTTTTTCTAGGATCTTGAGAATTACCGTGTATTACTTCATAAGTAAATAGACTCTGTTTTTTCTTTGACAGGTAATATACTCATTTTTTTTATCAAAGGTGTATTTATTCATTCATGAATTGTACCGAAATACAATAATTGTATAGGGGGAATATTTTCATTCAAGAAAATTCATCATATAACCGAAATGCATGCATGTTGCCCCCGGATATTTAGACGATAACACCTTCAAGCCTGAAAGTAAGAACCCCATAAAAGAAAGGCCTCGTTAAAATCCCACAAGATCAAAATCATATGGGAAAAAACTCAAATGGGAAAAAGAGTACCCTCAAAATACAAAAATACATCATTTTACAAATTGCTAAAATAAACAGAACTACGTGTTGCTTTTGTGAGTCCCCATTGCCATAAATTGTTGCCACATACTTGTTTTTTTTTTCTTCCTCTTGGTTGCTCCATTACTTTTTTCTCTTCCTATTGATTGCTCCATTACTTCCTTTGAAATTTAAATTTGAGTATTTAATATTGTCATAAAGATAAAGAGAAGTCATGACGACAAATATAATTTGCCAACTGATGACAATAATAATTCGTTAACTGACGACAGATAACAATCAGCTATATAAGATCCAAAAACTGACATAACAATTTAACTAAGACTAATTAAAGCACATAATTCATAATAATTACCAAATTGATAAAGAATACCTACAAAACAAACATTTAAGGGAAAAATCTTAAATAAAATTATATAGATTTAGCTCTCTATATGCTAATTAGCTAAATTCAAGTAAAATAAAATTGTTAATTAAAGCACATTAAAACACTACCAATCATCAAACAATTATATATAACTAAAAAAAATTATTAGTTAATTATATTAAATGCAATTGATTTCTCAACCAACTAATCGATCAAAAAAAATTAATTAAACACTAATCACGAAAACAAAAATGAACCCTAACATTCAAAAAATATAACTGAAGCCATTATTGATACTCTAGACTTGAAATCAATTAATGGTAACATACAATTAATGAAATTGATGTTGAGGGATGATGAGGGAGTTATCATCAAAATGATCTCTGGTTCGATAGGAGACCTCACTGCCTGGGCGAATGAATTCTAAGGTTTGCTGGCTGGTCTTCGCACTGCTTTCTTTGAAGGCCTTAACAAAGTTGAACTGGAAATGGATAATGCTGAAGCTTTGAAGGAATGGGAAGATTGGCGATGGTTCTTAGATCTGAATCATTCAAGGGTTATTCAACAGTTAGAGTAGAGGAAAAAAGACAAGAAGTTGAAGCTGGTAACTAGAGTTTGTGAGGAAAGCCAGAACAGACTGGCTCAGTTTTTGGCGTTGGATGGTGCAAGAAATAGAAATAGGTTGGTGGTTTTTAGGAGATCCTTTGGTCGTGTTAGGGAACTGTGGAGGATAGATATGGGTCTGGACTTCACTGTAGGGATTTTTTATGAGCTTTCGGAGGAGGAATACAACAACATGCAAGAACAGAACATTCTTAATGAGGACGGAGAGATGGGTGTTGGCTTTTCTGATATTTCTGAGGATGAAGAAGGTGTTTGGTTGGCTATGCATATGCCGAATATGAGGGGTAACAATAATGTTTAAGTGGTGATTGGACTTCCAGCAGGGAGGGAAGAATTAATTGGTGCTGCCAATGGAGAACCTGGTCAGTTTGAAGAAGTTGGCAATGGTGGTGTGGTCCTAATGCAAGCTTTCAAGCAAGGGTGGGAGGAGAAGGGTCTGAAATGCCAGAGGACTAAGCCGTTTGTTCCAGCAGTTGATAGCATTGCAGCTTGATCTTGTTCAAGTCTTTTGTTTAGTTTTTATCTAAGTTTTAATTTAATTTAGTTTCATTCTGTGTTTCTGTTGCTATGGAGAACTGTTAAAGATTGTGGAAGGGGGATCTAGGCCCAAGTTAGTGTAAGGTCTAGATTGATTGGTTGTAAGATTTGGCTTTTTTCTAATATTATTAAGCTTACCAAAAAAAATGATGTCGTTAATGGTATAATAATCAAGAATCAATTAGTCAAAAAAACCCCAGCACTATCCCTAAAATTATTATCATCGTCTAAGGATCAAACACCCATCAATAGACATTCTCACTCAAGGAACCAACTGATAATTAAGAGAATAAACAAGAAAAAACAATAGTAGACCAATTATTGAAAATGGAAACAACCAATGAAGTAAACAACCCAAAAACACTCTATTTTAGAAAATTATTGATATCAATTAAATTTAAACCGCACTAACCCTAAAATTGAAAATAAAATCAAACATGCTTTTAATCATAAACATGTCAAGAACAATAAAGCACCGACCACTTGTAAACTTCGACCAAGCAATACAAACCCAGAACTACTCACAATTTAAAAATATTACACTATTAACATTGATCTATAACAATTATATACTAATAATCCTGACACCATGACATTAAACATGAGTCTGGCAAAAAGACTAAAAATCTAGTGACAAATAAAAATGCTCAAAAACACATAAAACCAACATATGCTACCTAATTTTCAACGATCTAAATGCTGATAACAAAATCAATTTGTATCAATCTCTATAACTCAAATTTGGGTCGACCAATAGTCGAAATCCGGCAAACAAGGAAATAATTCAGAAATTCAGGCAAAATATATAACATGTAAAAAGAAATTAATTCAGAAAATTCAAGCAAAATATATAACATGTAACAAGCACGGATCTATACCACTCCATGGGGGATTGAGGGGGACAAGTGGACAACTGTTGGGATTTGGGTTTGGTTTTACAGGAAAGAAGAAGAAGAAGAGGGGTGGATGGTGTTTGGGATTTTTTATAGACTCCTTCTTTCTTTGTTGAACTACTTTGTGAAATCACGATTATTATTATCAATTAATTTTACAACTTTAATTGTTTAACAAAATTCATTTTAAGCACGATAAGATAACTTAAATAATTAGAACCTATTTTTTTTTATTATGGTTTCGATTCTCTTTTATCCCGAAATTTATTGAGTATAGATCTATACTATACTATTATAAGTGAAATATGTATATTTGGTTGGTAGTTTGGTACACTTTTTGATATACTCAACAATAACCGTCGTTAGATTTTGAGACAGATTAATGAGAACCGTTGGATGTAATACTAAAAAAATATTCTTTTTATAATATATAAAATACTCTTATAGGTTGAAGGTTGGAATCCGTCGACAACATATTATTATTAAACATTTATATCATCTTGTAAACTACTCCTAGAAGTTCAAGGTTCGATTCCCCTCAACAACATATTTTAGTTAAATTTTATATTATCTATTTTCACCATAATATCCTTAAATATAATAAGTGCAAGAGGGTTATTATCCATAAATTTGGTTTGGTTCTTTGGTTTGGTCATTGTACTACCAAAATAATTTCAACCGCTGATTCTAATATTTTTAAAAATAGATGATCAAGATTATATCATATTAAAAAAAATATAATCTGAAAAGGATATAATTAAAAAAGTTTGTGTTAGAATTGAATTTTAAAACGAAAATTATAATATGAAAATGATATAATTAAAAAAGGATACAATTGATTTTTTTATTAGTATAAAAAAAGTTCATATTTACCATTTGGGCTCTATCTTGAAATCTAGAAATCGGATTTGGATGATTTTACGGTCCACGCGAAGCTAGGGTTGAGCAAAACTGATCCAAAACTGAAAAACCGAACCGAAATATTGTAATTTGGTTCGGTTCCAAATTTCTAAAATTCTGGTTATTTCGGTTTGGACCGAAAAATTATTCGGTTCGATCCGGTTTTTTTCCAAAATAATTCGGTTCTAGACCGAATAAACAGAATTACAAAAATATATATTTACATTTTATATTTTATATATACAAATAATGTATCTAACAGTCTGTCTAACATAATAATACATGACTAAAATGTAATACCCATATCAACGAGACCTAAATTGAAAACCCACGGCAGTCAGTCATCACTCAGCCCTTCGCCACCGGCCGCCCGGTCGCCCACTCCTCAGTCCTCAGTCTTCACAGATTCTAATTAAGGTTATATTCTCAGATTCTTCATCAGTCATCACTCCTCCACTCGAATCTAATTTGTTATATTCTTGATTGTTATATTCTATAATTTTTATCTGGCAGTTTCACATTGACCTTGCTGGTGACTGGTGTCATTTAGTTTTGCCTGATTGACCTTGCTGGTGTCATTTAATTTTTATCATGTGTTTGTTGTACTTGTATTCTTTTACGGCTTCTCTTTTAGAGGATTTGGATGGTTTAGGACTGAAATGGGTGTGTCTAAGCATTTGTGCCTGTCACATATGCCAGGAGTTGTGGTTTAGGACTAAAAACCATAGTTTTGACTTACTTCACCACCAGATAAAAGCTTTAGTCAAGATCAATCTTTTCTGAACTGATGACGTATATTAAAATGAGTGTATCTTCTTTCTTGTTGGTGTTTCTGCAATTCAATGATGGCTTAATTGAAGCATGTAATTAGTTGTAGATCACTTGTATACAAATATGCGGCAATAATACATACTGGTGTTTCTTGACATATATATTTATTCAAACGTCTGGTCATGAACTCTTTTGAATCCCCAATATTAATTTTATGTAATATAACTCATCTGCTGGTGTCCATCATCTTCCCAGGAGAGTTGCTGATTTCCAGGCTGCAGCCAATGGCTCAATGCTATTCTGTTCAGAGTGCTTGTTTTTCTTCATAAATCTATATTCTGTAATCTGTTATAGACAGTTGTTTTGTTGATTTGCCTGAAAGTTCAGGGTTGTGTTCTTGTGGAGATTGTTAAATTAAGATTTAAGAGTTAAGACTTGGTTATGACATATTAAATTTCAGCACTTTCCTTTGCTAGTTGTTTTGTATCAAATAATGGCACATTTCTGCATTTTCTCTGCACACCAGACCTGCCACAGTGCCACCACAATACCACATGTTATACCAAGAAATATCATCGCCTTAATTAAAGAGTGTCGCCTTCTGTTAGACTGAAAAAAGGAAAACAATTTCTGACGTGGGTCATGTCATAGAGAAGGATGACATTGTAGTTTCTAGGGTATCTCGCCCACTGATTAGGATGGGAATCTCGCCCTCAACGGAAAGGGGGGGTCCAGTTCTTAAGGGAAGGACACATCCGTTTGACTTGGTCTATAAGAAAGGATCTCGCCCTTTGGGGTGTTCGAAGATGACTTCGTAATTTTCAGTATTTAATAAACCACGAATTATGGACTATAACTAAGTCCTTGATCTCGCCTTGATAAACAGATCTCGCCCACTTTAAGGGAATCTCGCCCTGATTTGGGGCTGCCTTACACCTGCCTTATCTCCGTAGCTCAGAGAAAGTGTTGACCCCGAAAATACCGGGTCAATAGCTTAATCAATACGCTCCGAGAAAATAGATGGGCTTTTTGGGTCTGTGTCAAAGGCGGTGGTCTTAATCCAATAGGTTTTCTAAATAAGGTAACCTAGCCCATTACGATTACTTGTTCCCCAAGAACTACGTTTGGCTTGATCCCTATATATAGGGTACGTAGGCACATTGTATGTCATGATGCAACCCTTGCGAAAAAGAGAGAATTCAATATTCGATCTAAATTGCAATAACTCTCACATACAATCTCAGCCATCCCCAAATCACCAACCTTAACCCTAAGCATCCTACGCCGCTCACCGTCATCAACCACCACTACAATTCCAGCAACCCTCCCCGAATTTGTTTTCCCAAATTCCTCCGTTAACAATTGGCGCTAGAAGGAGGGGTTTTTGACATCTCAGGAGGAAGGATGTCACACTCAAATCAAGAACGTGTTGATGATCGCCGTGTGAAGGAAGTTAGGACTACGAAAAACCTACCCCTGCAACAACCAACGAACTCAGATCCGATGGATGCTATGCCTAGGATTCCCGATCGACGGGCGACCCCTCAACTTGAGGGAGATCCCCCTTTCCTAATAAGTAACGCCGAGATTTGGAACAAAATCACTTTATGGGAAACGCTAACACTCGTATGGGGGCTAGGCTGGATGCGATGGAGAGGAAAAAATAGTTTCCTGCTAGATCTCGCCTGAATTATGGTGGACCTCGCCGCCACTTGGAGAGAGAGAGGATCTAAGGGAGAGTCATCATAACTAGGAGAGGAGCTATCAAACACACGGAGGAAATCAACGTGCCGAAAAAGAATCTGCCATAAACCAAAGGGAATAGTTCTCACAGGGAGGTAATGTGTTTCCTGCCTTTGTTCTACTTTCTCTTAATTTATTTCCGTAAAAGTCTAGGGGGGTAGTGTATGTACCACTCCTTAGCCAGGATTTATATATTTATGAATAAAACATGCTTGTTTTATTTTTTGATTGTTTTTTGCTTAAATTTTGTGATAGATGACCTCCTTTAAGGAGGATCTTCATAGATTTACAAAACGATGGTCTCTTTTGAGGAGAGTTTAAAAAATTTTTACTTCGGAAAATCCACCTCCTGTGAGGAGGGTATTTCTGGAATGGAGAACGACCTCCTTTGAGGAGGGTATCTCAAATTATCAAAGTCCTTGCAAAAACCGTACTTCCGGGGGGGATGTCCGTACTTCCGGCGCCTCATCAAGGCACGAACTTCGGGAAATCCACCTCCTGTGAGGAGGGATATTTCTGGAATGGGGAACGGCCTCCTTTGAGGAGGGTATCCCAAATTACCAAATCCTTGCAAAAACCGTACTTCCGGGGGGGATGTCCGTACTTCCGGCGCCTCATCAGGGTTCAAGCTTCGGAAAATCCACCTCCTGTGAGGAGGGTATTTCTGAACAAAAAATGATCTCCTTTGAGGAGAATATCATAAAGTTTATAAGATTCTGAGGAAAATGACCCCCTTTGAGGGGGATACCCTCTAGAAGATATGGTAGATATAACCTTCGACTGGATGATAATGTTTCTAAAAACACTTTGGATAACTTTGTGGAATAATTATATCTAATCATTCCAAGGTAAAGTACTTCGTTAGGGGGAGATATCCTTTGGAAGACATCATAGATACCTTTTTAATTATTTATTAAGGTTCACAAGTTGAGTTAAAATTCCGAAAAGGCGAGGTTCCCTGGAAAGGGCGAGAGTTTAGCAAGAAAAGCATGATAAATTAAAAGTTGTTGGAATGCAGGCAAGGAGATATAATTAATCAAAATAAGTCAATACAAGGGCGACGTCTTTAAATGGAGGACGCGCACTCCAATTAGTTGGGAATAAGTTAGCTTGATTGAAGAAAAAATTACAAAGGGCGAGGCCATTATAGGAGGGCCCGCACTCCTAATGTTTTGGCAATAATTAAAAGTTCCTGCAGTCATGTTCCAACGGTTTGAGAAGGCGAGGTTGCTTCTCCCCCAGCTATCTCTTTCTTGCTCGCCTCTGCCTCAGCCATAGCTTTTTTCTCGGCTTCGATTTTCAGTCGAAGGTCTTCTTTGGCAGCAGCAATAAGGTCGGCATTGTCGTCCTGGAATTTGAGCATATAGCCAGGGGTGGAAGGGGCGAAGTAGGTAGACCAGTTGTAGTTGGGATCGGCTGCTAGGAAGTTGCGAAGATAGTCTAAAAATCCGGCATTATAAGCCTCGCTTTGTCCTTTCCTTGTACTAGCCAAGAGCAAGTCATTCTCGCCTCTTAACTTGGCAACCTCGTCTTCGTGAGTTCTCTTTAGACAGTCGAGATCGAAGTTTGCTTTGTCTAACGCCAGCTGGAGCCTGTCAACATCATCTTTCCTAGCTCTCATCTCGCCATCAAGTTTTTTCTGAACCTCGGCCATTTTTGTTGTGTGAGAAGAAGCCTCGCCCCTTAATTTTTTCAAAGATCTCTCCTGATCTTTAATGATCAAGTTCTTTAGGGCGAGAACCTTTAGGCCATGGTAAAAGGCATCACCGAGTCCCGCCCTAAAACTGAATTCAGCCTCCTCAGTAGAACGATTCTTCAGAAGCTTAACCTCATTTTCAGAGAAGTTTTCTGAAGCAACGGAGCCAAATGTTGAAACAACCGAGTCAGAGGGCGATTCTTCAGCCGCAACCCCCTTAAGTTTTTTGTGTGGCTGGTTTTTAGCTGAATCATCCCGCTTCCTATTTTTGTCTTGTTTTTCGCCAGCATTGATGGTGGATGGAATAGGGCGAGGTACGTTCAAGATGGTTGAAGGGGAAGGGCGAGGAATGTTGACTGCGGTAGAGGGAGTTGGCTCTACATCAGCATAAGGATTGTTCCCGAAAGGGAGTTTCGCCATTTGACCTACACATAAAAAGAAGAGTCAGCTATATAAAAAGAAAAATCAGTTATATTCAAAAAGGAGCGAGTTATTTTCAAAAGGCGAATTACCTTTACCCGAAAGTTTTCCTTCAATTTGTTTTTTACGAGTACTTCTTTTAGTCCCTCTTTTAAATTTAACATACAGAATCTGCCCATAACCTTTGTTATAAAAACCATGGGTGAGAAGATTCTCAGGCGTCACTAGAAGGTCGAGGTCTTTCTCAGATCTAGGTAGTTTAGAGATGGCCTCAGCCCTAGATGCAGCATCGCCAATTAGCTTCGTTTGGGAAGGTTTGTCTAATGAATAAGTAAAAGGTAAGAACAGGGGAAGGTATTCAACAGAGTGCAAGATATAAAATAAAAAGGGCGAGATACTTACAGGGGTGCAGGTTGAATTGCGTTCTAATCCTAGGGACGTCAAATTGGTAGAAGAACTCGTCTTTCCATATCTTCATGTTGCTTGGATTGCCGGTAATAAAACCTTTTTTGTTATGCGTGGACCAATAGGCGAGATAGTAGAAACCAATGTCGTTTCCACATCGTCTCAAGGATAGAAAGTGACTTAGTTCAGACATAGAAGGTGCATTATACCCTGCATTTTTATACATCATGTATAAGCCAATTGCTGCCCTGTAACTATTTGGGGATAATTGGATGGGGGCGATGTTGTAATAAGTAATGATCTGTTTCAAGAATTCATGCATGGGCGAGCCAAACCCAAGTTCTACCAGTTTATTGGTCAACACCATTCTGGGAGTAGGAAGTCCAGCAACGTCAAAAACATGCATTCTCATGAAAGAACGAGGTCTCAACCACTTCCCTTCCAGATTGTAATATTCTATTAGAAACATTATTTCTTCGGAAGAAATTGTGGAGGCGAGGCCAGCACAAGAAATAACACCTTGATCTAATCTGTGTTTAGATCTAAGGGGCTCGGGGACGTCGTCTGCAAAATCCAGGTCGACGTCACAAGTTCGGACGGGTTGTTTATATGGTTTATCTGGGGGAGATGGAATTTCCATTGCATATCTTACAGGCGAGACAGACAATGCCTCCTCACCATCTTCGACTTCAACATCTTCTTCATATTCATCGTAATTTTCGCCCTCGTCAATATCCTCGACCTCATTTTCTTCATTAGAGCTAGAGGGGCTAGAACGGCCATCTAATATTCTCTTATACTTGGCGAGATCTTTGCCTCGTCCTTTCCCTAATCTAGACGGGCCGGGTTCCTGAGGATATAACTCAGCAAAAAGGTCGTATAAATCTTCTTCATTTTCGCCTAAGTTTTGAGTATGATAAGTGCTAGCTAAGTCTTCAGCATTCTCGCCCATTGAAAGGTCGTCGGAAATAGAAAGGATTTGGTTTGGGTCTAGATGTTTATCTATTTCGTCTTGAGGAGGAAGATCAGAGTTGGAGGGCGACGCCAGGTTCTCATTTGACACCGAGGACTCTTTTGACATCTGTAAGAGAAGGCGAGGACGATGTTAGGATTGTATTTTGAGGATAAGAATTGGGAAAAAGGGATTCAAGAAGAGAGTCCTCGCCTTCCTAAAAATTTAACGGTCCTAAGGGTAAAACTATCGTATAAAGGTGTTATTATCTGTTCTCAAAACTTATTCCTATTTCTAACAAATGTTATGCAAAAGGAAATCATGAATTGAGTTATAGAGAAGGGCGGTACCTTGTAAGGAAAAGAAGTCGCCTGTAAAACTGGTTGAATTCGCATGTAAAAAAGGAGATGTCGCCCACAGATTTGTAATCTCGCCCAAGCCAAAAGGAAGAATTGGCAGCACTTCGTGAGTATATCTGAGAATAAGAATTTGAGGAGAGTGGAGGTTTGGAGTTTATATAGAAGTGATTGGAAAGTTGGCACGTGACACGAATTAATTTTGGAACAGAAAAAGAGAAAGAAGAGAAGAAAGAATTAGTTTCTCTTATAAATTATTATAGCAAGAAACTGGGGGGTAGTTGTTATACCAAGAAATATCATCGCCTTAATTAAAGAGTGTCGCCTTCTGTTAGACTGAAAAAAGGAAAACGATTTCTGACGTGGGTCATGTCATAGAGAAGGATGACATTGCAGTTTCTAGGGTATCTCGCCCACTGATTAGGATGGGAATCTCGCCCTCAACGGAAAGGGGGGTCCAGTTCTTAAGGGAAGGACACATCCGTTTGACTTGGTCTATAAGAAAGGATCTCGCCCTTTGGGGTGTTCGAAGATGACTTCGTAATTTTCAGTATTTAATAAACCACGAATTATGGACTATAACTAAGTCCTTGATCTCGCCTTGATAAACAGATCTCGCCCACTTTAAGGGAATCTCGCCCTGATTTGGGGCTGCCTTACACCTGCCTTATCTCCGTAGCTCAGAGAAAGTGTTGACCCTGAAAATACCGGGTCAATAGCTTAATCAATACGCTCCGAGAAAATAGATGGGCTTTTTGGGTCTGTGTCAAAGGCGGTGGTCTTAATCCAATAGGTTTTCTAAATAAGGTAACCTAGCCCATTACGATTACTTGTTCCCCAAGAACTACGTTTGGCTTGATCCCTATATATAGGGTACGTAGGCACATTGTATGTCATGATGCAACCCTTGCGAAAAAGAGAGAATTCAATATTCGATCTAAATTGCAATAACTCTCACATACAATCTCAGCCATCCCCAAATCACCAACCCTAACCCTAAGCATCCTACGCCGCTCACCATCATCAACCACCACTACAATTCCAGCAACCCTCCCCGAATTTGTTTTCCCAAATTCCTCCGTTAACACCACACATCATTGCAGGATTTTTAAAAATAATAATGCAGGGCTTAAAATTTTGGTTTTATTGGATAGGACCGAACCGACCGAAATATTTCGGTTCGGTTTTTGTTCGGTCCAAAGTTGTAATTTGGTCCAAAAAATTTTAGCTATTCGGTTTTCGGTTATTTCGGTCCGGTTTTTGGACCGAACCGACCGAATGCTCAGCCCTACGCGAAGCTCACAAAATTATCTTTAATTTAATGATGATTTAACAATTATTATCGAAATAGAAACACTCAGAATATCAAGAGAAAATATAATTACAACTTTTTGCATTAAACATATTCAGTGTGAAAGACCTACATTGGTAATCCTATTTAATATAGAAAATCAAATTATATGATTTAAATCATTGACATACACTTTTTTCGTTTTTCAATATAAATGCACTTTTTAGTTTACATGTTAAAAAAAGTATTTTTTATGCTAGATTCATCGTTTTACATTTATTTATTTTATGATCTAACGGTTTTTATTTATTTTGTCGTGCTGAATACCAAACTACCGCCTACCAAAATTTTGGACAAAATCACTCTTACACTTATTATTAAAACTATATTTGGTTCTTAGTTGAACTATCTTCAAATAATAAGAACGGTATTTTGATAATCAAAACGAAATATAAGTAGATTTCATAAATTAAACAGAATTTTTAAGGTAAAAACCGTCAATTTCTTCTCTCTTTTGTTTCTGCGTAGTTTAATTGAAAAATAATTGTTAAACCATCATTAAATTAAATATTATTTTGTTATTTCATGTGAATTGTAAAATCGCCAATCAAATTTCAAGAATTTATGATATAGCACAAATATTAAATTGAACGTGTAAATATCATTTTTTTACACCAATTTGATATGTAAATTAATAACATGTGAATGTTAAAAAAATTTGATATAATTATGAGAAATTAGAAAAAAATGCACGGCTTATAAGCTAATATTATTGTGAGGGAAATGCTAACCAAAATTACGGTTAAGAATTTAAAATCCTCTAAAGATCTATAAACATACAGCTGGTTTTCATTAATGATTTTTACGTGAACTATAAGTTTGTTCAACAATGAGACAATGAGTCAAAATAATAGACTCTATCCAATTTTTATACGTCTTACCTGACTTTAAGTTGATGCATCATAAAATTTTCCTGTCTTATTTTTGAGTCTGCACCAAGCTTGATACTTGTACTTAGTATAGTCATAACGATTTTTGGCTTGTCTCCGTTCAACAACAAAATTATGTGTTTCTTTAAGTGTTTTAATCACTTTTTCCCATGATTCTGGCCTAAGACTCCCTCCCTGCCTTCCATTTTTAGTTGCTTCATGGATACACGCTTCTAAAAATGTCTTGGTAATGTTTTCATTTTTCCAGACCACTCTAGGTTTCTTTTGAGCCTCTGTGGGAGTCTCCATACCTAATGCAATATTTATAATGTACAACTATCTCAAAATGAAGACAATAAATTGTTAATTTTAATTATTAATAACATGTCCTGTACTGTACTATAAGAGCTATTTGAATTCTGCTGAAAAAGAGATTATAATGCGTAACAGGCAAGTTAATCACCTGGGGTGTATTGAATTTGTATCTACTGCTATCAATATACTATCTTTACCTGGGTTATTGCCAACAGAACCAGGTTTTATGAGAAACAGACATGTGGTCAGATAAATGGTTCATAGATTAATTGAACAAGGTCCATTAAAATGGACAGGACATCAAGTGGTACATATAATTGAAGTGTGACATATTATTGGTGCATACAAATTCTAACATTTTAAAATCTTGCAAGATATATAAATATTGCAGAAGATGTCATGTGGTGGTACTAGTCCGACTGCGGACTAGCCTAACAGTTTACTGAAATAAGTGAGACATGTACATACAAAGGATTCTTCTCAATTTATCTTAGAAAGTAAGGAAAGACTGTGTATCAAAACAGAGATATAGTGTAATTAGCTAATCTGTATTACATATATTAGAGAGTATATTGTGCAACTTGTCACATATATAAAAAGACTAAAAGTTAAAAGGGTGCATATCAACCACCGATAAGGGGAATAGAGTCTACATATGTACCCCGCTCTTGAATTAAGACTGCATTATTAGTTTTGAGTTCTGATTTTTATGAAAATAGCTATTGGTTTAATTATGATTAAGTGGCACTCTGTTGTACATTTGTATCTCCTGAACTTGTAGTGAACAAGCAAAACAAGACAAGTTGATAAGATTGACCAGTTGCCTTATGTTTTTCACACCTTCCTTAGCTCCGAATACAGCCTCCTGATTGAGTTATATGCACCTGGGGTATGGTGTATTGAATTTGTATCTACTGCTATCAATATACTTCACGACATCTATGCAAGTTGTTTCTAATGTTTTTTTTAACATCCTATATATTTTAGTTGCTACTGTTATGCATACTGTCCATCTTTATTGAACACACGATAATACAATGCAAAAACATGAAGCATATAGAATACTCTGTTTTACAATGCAAACATGAAGTAGAGATGGACCTATAGTAGGCAATCCATGAAAAACAAGGTGTTGTTAAGTGTAAGTGTTGATTAATGGCTAATATTATCATTCTAAGAAACAAGATCAACATACAAGAGGATATAGAAAGCATATACACATCTAGATAAATAAAATACATAAAAATATGATGATGCTAATACGTAAGAACCCTAGTGCATATTATAAGAAATAAGAATTTGATGTTTATAATGAAGGAAGTGTGTGTATCTGGGTAGTATAGTTGTAGCCGTACGCACAACAATAGAGATGGAGAAGAAAGAAAATATGTGAAAGACGTGGTTGAGTATATTAAAAAACCCTATTCAGAGTCCTACTTACCAAAAAAGTTAGGGTCTCCTCACTTAACCAAAGAGTGTGTTTTGCTTTGATTAAGTGCGTTTGATAATGATTAGGAAATCTATAATCACTGACTGATTAAGATAAATAGCCATTAAGAGGCTATTAAGTGTTATCAAACAAGCCCTTAGTTTTTTAATAATTATTTACTATATAAAATACAATTACTAATAATTTAAAATTATTGCATATCAAAGTATAAAAATGTGTTACAAGATCAACTATAAATATATACGGGAAGATGGAGTATTTAAAATTTTTATTGAATAATGAATTTTTTGTAATATACAAATCCAATAAATTATTCTTTCCTTTGCTGCAAGTACAATTATTCCAATAATTACAATTACTTGCAGCAAAGGAAAGAATAATTATATGAAGTTGATTATTAAAAATAGTTCAAATGGGGATACTTGAATCCAATAAATTAATAGAAGTGACATTTTGCATTATTACATAAATAATATTAAAGTAATTTTAAATAGGTGAAGTGGTGAACATCATAGAAAGAATGCCCTAAATATCCAAATCCTCTACCCACTGCCCAAAATGCCCAGATGCGGAAACAACGACCGAAATACCCACGGGATGCGCCGTTTGGGAACGCGCATCCGGAGTACTGTTCATCGCCAGAAAACACGTAAATTTCAGGTGGTATCTAGAGCTCATGTCGCCGGCGATTTCTCCATTTCGACTCGTATCGTTGATACGAGGCTCCTCCACCCTCAAATGAACACCAATGAATCACAAGCTCCTACCGATCCAGATCCTAGTCTCTGTTTGTCACCTCCGGCCCCGCAGGGTCGTGAAAGAGGACGTCGGAACGTTCGACGTCGTTGAAATCGCCATTTGGACATTTCCAATCCGGCAAACCAAACATTATAAAACTGATATGGTCTTGTAGAGAATTGATTTGCGGTTCCAAAGATATATGGTATTTGTTTCGAAACTACGGGATGTGGACGAACGGAGATCGACAAAAAACATGCCGGAATCGCCTCCCAGTCGCGACATCGGGGAAGAAGATGAAGACGTATGATGCGCCGATGTAAAATGCGTATCATAAGATATACCTGTCACATGAGCGTGTCATACGCCTGCTGCGCCTGTGTGAAAAACGTTTCCAGAACATACGCTGGTGAGTAAGTCGTATCAGTACATACGCTTGTGAGAAAGGCGTATGTGGTGGCATTTAGGGCGGTACTTAACGAATCTGGGTATTTTGGTGAGAGAAACTTAAAAAGCGCGTATAAAGGGCAATCACCCAACATTATAACATTATTGATATTTTTTTTTGATAAACAGAGAGAATAAATTAAAACAAGGCCATGCCTCAGGACAATACAGACACTGAAAGTGAAAACAGACAACCTAGACCACAAGACATCACCTAAGACTACATAACACAGTTTAGAAACTGAGACATGCAAAACCATAACCACTACAATATTGAAACATAAAACAGACTCATGCAGATAGATAGTAATCAGCCTAGACTTCATTTCCTTGAAACATAGCCCATTCCTCGAACATAGCCATCTGGAGAAACACCTCATCTAAAACCATGTGATCATCAAAGGTATCCAGCTGCACATTTCCTACTTCCACCTTACGCTTTCCCTGAGTTGAGTCTACCATTTCTACACCTTTGTTTTTCTGATCGTTTACCTTTACCAGGAGCTCATCGAGTTTCCCAATCACTGCATCATGAAGAATGTCTTTTGCATAAACACCCTCACAAATCTGCTCCTCCAAGTCAATCTCTTGCTTACCAAATGAATCAGAAATAGTTGAGAGGCTACCACTGTCAAGGATTCTGATCGCATCCTGACTTAATAAGCCATCCTTTTAGGCCCAGAATTCAGATAATACTAATTTACTTAGGCCCAATTTAGCAAGTGAGTCAGCCTCACTATTAAGATTTCTCGGGACATAATTCAAAAAGAATTTTGTAGAGATTAAATCAATAATATTGGACCCCAGAAAATTAGCATTTTGGGCGAGATTTGAGTTCGACTTTAGATGGTTAAGAGCTTCCATGGAGTCTGAGTACACTACAATTGGCCATGAATTCAAATTTTTTGACAATACCACATGAAAGAGATGGAAAATTGCCACTAATTCTGCTTCCAGGCTGTTAGAAGCTAAACATGGACCTGAAAATACATATACTAATGACCCTGTTTTATTTTTTATGTTGCCACCTATGCCCCCGGTGAACACACCATTTGTTGTCTTTCCCCACGCTCCATCTACTGCACATACTAAGTCATACCCAATATGAATAAAATCCCAGAATATTTTCGCATCAAGATGAAAATGCAAAGCAATGGCACCTCGAGGATTAGATCTCCAGACTAGATCTGATCCAAAATCCATTATTTTTGTAGCCTCTCCCCATTTGCTAATACGAACCGTAATAATATACTGTAGTGTTTCCTTGCTCACTCTTTTGTTCTCAAAAACCATTTCATTCCTGCACGTCCAGATGGACCAGAGAGTAGCAGCAACTACAAGGTACCAAACACTGCTCGAAACGTTATTACCCTGTAAATTTAGTAAAGTGGGAAGAGAGAACATGGTTATAGAAGCCAAATTCTGATTTAGGTCCCACCAGTTCCCCACAAAACCCCAGGCAGCCTTTGCTAACCTACACAGTCTAAATTGATGATCGAGGGTTTCTACCTCACGGTTACACCACACACACAGCGGAGAGACATTAGTAAGCCTTGTGCTAAGAAAAGAATTAGTTGGCAAAACTCCCCACTGAACTTTCCACAAAAAAATGGCAATTTTTGAGGGAATTTACTTGACCAGATCTGTTTCCAAATTTTCCTCGAATCATTTTGAATAATTCCATTAGAAATGAGCAGCTGACCAAATTTTTTTAAAGAGAATGAGCCCTTACCAGGGAGCCAGAGTAGACAATCCTGATTGATACTAAGAGAGACATTAGCAATAGTTGCCCCCAAGTCGTGAAGGTTAAAATCTTCCCTCCCTGTTAAAGGTCTTTCCCATATAAGCTCATCATTTGGGGAAGGACACTGTCATAGTTGTATGACTGCTTTAACAGAGCTGTACTTCAATTTGGAGAGACGATACAAACGCGGGAACAAAGACATTAGTCTTCCAGGTTCAAACCAATAATCCTCCCTGAACATGACGGATTCTCCACAATTAATTTTCCACTTAAAACACTCATGACTTAGCAATGAAGATGAGCATTGATGGTGAGCAAGACTGATAAAACTCTTCACAATCGGGGAGCAGTCATTTCTATTATTCGCTGTGGAAATATCATAAAGGAACTCAATCTCATACCTTTGAGCTAAAATTCTATTCCACAGACTTGATCGTTCTGAGTAAACCCGCCACCACCATTTAGCCAGTAAAGCCAAATTCTTAATTTTCAAGGGCACTAGAGCTAGGCCACCAACTTCCTTGTCAGCACATAGTTTATCCCAGCTCAAAAGGTGAAGCTTTTTGGTAGTTTCTCCCTCTAATATGTTGTCTCCCCATAGAAATTGTCGACGTATCTTTTCAAGTTTGGCTAAGACACCTGACGGAATGATGAAAAGGTTGAACCAATAAAGAGGGAGACTATCTAATGAGGACTTGAGAAGGATTAATCGACCCGCCATAGAGATATTAGACACTTGTCATGCTCTAAGTTTATTGTGAGTCTTTACAATCAAAGGATCCCAATATGAAAAGGAATAAGGTGAACATCTGATTGAAGTGCCAAGGTATGAAATGGGACCAGAACCTACTGAGCAACCAAGAATTGACGCTCATCTATTCACTAGAACAGCGTCTTCATGGAAACTATATAAATTGCTCTTCTAAAAGTTTATTCTGAGTCCTCAGAGAAGTTCAAAACATTGTAGAACTCTCTTTGCGCCTTTAATTGAGCCTTCATCATTATTGAGGAAAATGATCACATCGTCCGCGTATTGTAAGTGAGTGACTTGCGTAGGGCAGTTTGGGAGTGAAATTCCGTTGAAAATGCCTTTCATGTTACCCGTTGATAAGAGTTTTGAGAGAATCTCTCCTATGAGGTTAAAAAGTAAAGGGGAGAGGGGGTCCCCTTGCCTAAGACCTCGCTTGGGAAGAAACTCATTCGTTGGAGCACCATTAACCAAAACTGATATGCTAGAAGAAAAGCACACTTTTTTGATCCAATTGACCCACTTCTCATCAAAGTTCAATCTTTCCATAACTTCAAACAAGAAGTCCCAATTAATGCTATCAAAAGCTTTTTCGAAGTCGACCTTAAGAATTACACGTTTGCATTTCCTTATTTTCAGACAATGAGTAATCTCAGATGCAATAAGTATACCATCAGATATTTGTCTTTCTTGTATAAAAGCAGATTGAACATCCGAGATTAAAACATTCATCACCTTCTTTAATCTTGAAGCCAAGGTCTTTGTGAGAAGTTTCATCAAAGCATTCATAAGGCTTATTGGCCTATAGTCACTGGCTGATTTGGGCACTGCTTTCTTTGGGACCAAAGCAATAAAAGAGGCATTGATTCCTTTTGCAATGAAATTCTTGTCTCCAAAATCTTTGAAAAACCTCATGAGGTCATCTTTCATATGAGGCCACAAAGCTTTGAGAACTCCAGCATTGAAACCATCCGGGCCAGGAGCCTTTGAGGATTCCGTGTTCTTCAAAGCCAGCTCAATTTCTTCAAAAGTGAAATCCTGGACTAGCATTTTACTATCCTCCTGGGAAAGAACATTCAGAGGAAGCTCACCCAATTCAAAAACCTTTTCTTTCGGAGTAGCTCCCGGGAAGTTTTTGAAATGATCAAACATAGCATTCTTGATTAAGGAAGGGCTTGTTAACCAGTCATTATGGAATTATTGATATTATTTCATATTATTAAAGAAGCTATATATACATTTAATTGGTTTTTTGTTTTTAATTCAATGATAAAAAATTCAAAATAGAAAGTACATATTTGAGTTTGAAATTGACTAGCGTTCTACCCGTGCTAAGCACCGAGCGATAAAATTTATTAATTAATTAATGTAAACATGAAATTTAAAACATTTTTTAGGAAAAAATATAATTTAAGTAAAATGTAGTAAACTTAAGTACAAAATTACCTATTCGCCAATTTATACCAATTGCATTAATAATAATATTATCGAACAATTTTCATAACATTCATATTCCCGGTGAAACGTTCTAAGCCCCTCTTTATTGCTTTTTCTTAATTTTGTTTTTCATTTGATTTCTCTCATTTTTTAGAATTTTTCTACGACGTTCATAAGTTTTTTTACCTATATTTTAAGTTTTATTCTTTTGAAAATTTGGTATATTTAAATGTGTGGTACTGTGAGTTTCTATAATTTTTATTATAATAATTCATTCAAAACAATTGTATGGGTCGCGATCAATTTTTCGCATACATATTAAAAATTCACAAACACTAATTTCTCATGACCGTTATAAATTATTAGATTGTCTCTCAAAAAAAGGTTACATGTTTCAATGATATGAGAAAGGATATCTTTCGTGCAAGATCCATTAAATGAATGTAGTTATGATGAACAAAACTTTCATCTAATCTAGTTTACTATGTGTTTATTCAATATCATTTTTACAAATTGTATATTTGAATTGATTTACTATATAAAAATAAACATAATTAATCAACCAAACATATCCAATATATTTCGTTCTTAGAGTAAAATGTGACTGTTAGAATTTATGGTGATGATACTTGACTTGTTTTTAATAACAACCTAAAATTTGCATATTCATTTTGGGAGTATGTATGCTAAATTTTTTAATTTTTTCTGTTAGAAAATGGTATATTAAATATTAGTTTTCTTTTGCCCAAAAATAGGGATGACAAATTAATTTGATCTGATGCCCAATCTGAAACCCAAAATTTTGGATATACCGAGCCCAAATTTTGGAATACTTTAAATTTTAAACCCGAAATAGTTTCGATTTAGATTTCAATTGTACTAAACCGATATCTGATCCAAAATTCGAAACCCAATACATAAATAATATTTTATTATTATTTTCCAACGGAATTTTCCGCTGGTCAATACTAATTTAATTATTAGAACTTATAAATCTCAATCTCAAGTTTTATTGAAATATTTAGGATGTATTTTTTTAAATTTAGATAAATTTTTCATTTGTGTTGTATACGAAGAATTATTTTTTTAACATATTTTTCAAATTTTACTTATTATGTCAATTCAATTCGTACAATATGTTACATTTAACTACTTACCTAATTTTATCATTATAATTTTTAAGTATTTATAAATATAATAAGTATGGTTGCGTGTAGCAAATTTTTAAATTTAACTACATTATTACTAATTTTGGATACCTGAAAAAATCCAATCTAATTCGAAACCCGACGAATTTGGTTTTGGATATTGAGTGAATTTATTTTTAAAACCGAAAATATTTGGATATGAGTTTGGATTTTACAAAACTCACGGTATTTTATATGTGTCATTGTAATTTAATTATCGAGATAGAAAATATGATTTCATTTTTCTTTAATAATGAGTATACATGTTAGATAAAGCCATACGTGTAGACCTGACAAATCGTTTGTGTTATATACATTAATTCATGACGTGTATCTTTGGGATCTTGTATGAAAATGATATGAAATTTTTTTGTGTACCCAAAATTCGAACATAAAATAATTTGCGAAAAGAAAAAATATGACAATTACATATAATGTTACTTTCTACCCAAATCGTGTATGTATGTTACTATATAACTAAAAACAACATTGAGATGCTACAAAACAAAACTAAGAGTAGTGTACATAAAATGAAGCCCTCCTTTTTTTTGAATTTTGTTTATTGTTCAAAAATATCTATGATTGTTTAGAATCCATCTACCAAGTTATTAAGTTTTTTTTACCTATATTTAAAGTTTTGTTGATATTGATTAAAAAATATTATCAACAAACCAAGCAAATTTGATATGTCTGTTCTTAGATTATGATATGAGAATTGAATACTATTACTTTTATTCAAGAATACAAAATTAAAAGGACACCTTTTATTAGAAATAATATATAATTTTATATGTATCGACCTATTTACTCATCCAATATAATCTAATACCCCGTTGCTGGATTTTATCTACTGATATATTGGATGTTGTACTTTCTCTTTTGAATGATAACTCCAGTTTCTTTTCCTTAATTTTATGTTGTTTTTCAATAAATATATCTCTTTATTGAGAGTCTAGTACCCCATTAGTGGATTTTGTCTACCCATATTGGGTTATGTTCTTTCTCTTTGTGAGAGTGGGTTCTTTAATTCTGGCATCCGGGATCTTAGATTTACAGGATTTTATTATATTGGTTTATTGATTTGGATAGTATAGAATCGTAATTATGGTTGGTTATTCGAATATGTTCTGACAGACCAGATATATGTCCCTCACGATTACAATAAATTGTTGGATTATCTTGCCAAAAAGGTTATATATTTTAGTGATATAAGCGATGGGTGTACAACAATTTAAGATATGATCAATGATCGTAGTTTGGTTGAAAAAACCTTGATATGACTTATTTTAATATGTGTATGTCCGATCTTGATTATTTTTTTAGATGTTGTATGACCTTATTGATGAATTAATTATCTATAAAAATGTGATTTATAAGAAAATGTTAAATTTTGTTTATTTTTTTATATATCATATGCCATTTTATTAATAAATTAATTATTTATCAAGAAATGGTGTATTTAGAATAGTGTAGTAAATATTTTTATTTTTAAAATTTTTAACTCAATGATAGTAGATTTATTCAAATTTGATCGCACCTTATGATTGTAAATTGAGATATTGCGATATTAAAATATTATATTATATAATATATTTGTATTTAAATCAATTGATAAATATGCAATTTTGGAAAATGACTCTATATGCAAAGAATAGATGCGCTAGTAAATAATAATTTAATTGTGATTATTTTTAATTAAAAATTATGATTAATTAGTTAATAAGTATTTATGAAATTAACTTGTAATATATAACTGTTGTATTTGACTTATTTTGTCAAATATAATAAAAAAATTGATACATGAATAATGTATTTAGTAGATATACTCATTGTGTAATTATTGATTTATAAGTTACAATTGTACAATATTATGGAGTTACATATTTGCTAAATGTGAGTTATATATATTTGATAAATGTGGGAGTTACATTCTTATGTAACGTCCATATTGATTATGTATTAAATGTTATTGGGTCGTTACATTTTATGGGATGGAAGAAGTAGAAGAATGGCCTATAAATAGAGGTTAACACCTGCAAGAATAAAGCACTCGAGAAAACAAAGATAAAGAGGGGCTTGTTCAATCTTTTTCTGGAACCCCAAACCATTTTTTCTTTCTTTTATATCTTATAGATATTAGTACTCAAATATTCCTTTTCTTTCATTGGTATCAGAGAGTACACGATCATCGACTGCTTCGTCAGATTCTTTTCACAATGTTGTATCTTTATTTTGGCTGTCTTGATTCGCGTTTCTTGTTGTCATTTTTCGCTTCACCATTTTCTTTTGTTTGCCTATTTTACTGACTCTGTTACCCCTGTCTCTTTATTTTGATGTGTGTGCATTTTGTTTTAATTGTTTAATTCGTTACTTGTAGAGTTGTAGTTTAGGCCTTAAACTTTTTGTTTTTACCTTCATGCCATCATGGATACATGTTTCGGTTGTTTGTTCATTTGTTTTTGGTAGCCTGCTGACTAGTTACTTTCTCTTTGTGCATTTTACTTGTTGCTATTTTTTTTATTATTTAATTAGTATTGTTGTTGGGTATGTTCTCAGTACATTAATTCTTACCCCTTTAGCCTACATTTATGTCTTTGCTTATTTTGTGTATTCAATTTGTTGGTTCTGCTTTTATATTTTAAACTAGCTTTGTAGCCCGTGCAAGGCACGGGCATGCTCTAGATTACAAATTTATGAATTATTCGTAATCACGTAGGATTGATTTGTTGATATATTTGATTGTTCATATCTTTGTAGCAATTGTTCTGAGTAAATAGAATTTATGCAATACCCGATCGTGACATGCAAATTATAATTCTGGTTAAATTAAATCTATTTTATATTTTACGCTATGTTTTGTTTTGTTAAAATAAACTTGAACGATATGTAATAAATTGGTCAATGTTAAGATCAAAACCGTACTTCGAAATATAAATATATAGAGTTAACATGGATGGATACAGAGATACATTCAAGTATTAATTACATAATAATAAATGCATATTAGTTCATATCAGTTATTATTATATATGTAATAAATATGTTAGTGTTGCAATACCTAAATAGCCCCCGGAAATATAACATAGATATAATTAGTAGAGGTAAATATGACTTTTTATATGAATAAATTTGCTCATGGAACCCCCCCATTTGCTCTATTATATATATATATATATATATATATATATATATATATATATATATATATATATATATATATTTGTTATATTGTTTTATGCGTTTACGTATTAAAGATGTGATTGATGAGTTTTACGATAGTTAATGTTAATACAAGTTTGTATTATACTTACATAGGCATGAAGGTTTTTTTTTGTATTTGGATATTTTTTGTAATATTTAATTCGTAAATAATTAAAGTAGATCTAAAATGATTAATAAGATATGGTATATGTTAGTGAATATTATAGTACATTATAACATATCCACATAAATTTATATATGTATTTATGTTTGTACAAGTTTATGTATGTATAATTATGTAGTAATTAATATATTATAAATAATGAAATATTAATAGATTATACAACATAAATGTATGTATGTATGTATGTATGTATGTATGTATGTATGCATGCTATATAGTATGTATGTATATATGTATATAATATTATAGTAGATTATTATATATGCACATAAATTTATATATGTATGTATTTATGTTTGTACATGTGTATGTATGTATAAATATGCATATTAATTATACAACAATTAATAGATTACAAATAATGAAATATTAATAGATTATACAACATAAATGTATGTATATATTATATGTATGTATGTATGTATGTATGCATGTACGTATGCATGTATAATTAATAGTTATGTTGTATGTATATATGTATGTATGCATATATACATACATACATATATACATACAACATAACTATGCATGCATATATGTATGTATGTATGTATATATGTATATATGTATGTATGCATGTATGTATGTAACTATGTATGTATGAATGTATGTATGTATATATGTATATATGTATGTATGCATGTACGTATGCATGTATAATTAATAGTTATGTATATATGTATGTATGTACGTATGTATGCATGTATAATTAATAATTATCTACAAATATACATTCTAATTAATAATTATACATTATCTGAGTTAAGCCAATTGAGATTTATCTACAAATTAATACATATAAACAAAAATATGTAGTATGTGTATGTATATAATATTATAGTACATTGTTATATATCCAAAAAAATTTATATATGTATGTATTTATGTTTGTACATGTGTATGTATGTATAAATATGCATATTAATTATACAACAATTAATAGATTACAAATAATGAAATATTAATAGATTATACAATATAAATGTATGGATGTATGTATGTATGCATGCATGCATGTATGTATGTATGTAAGTATGTATGTATGTATGTATGTATGTTATATAGTATATATGTATGCATGTATGTATGTATGTATATAATATTATAGTATATTATTATATATATATCCACATAAATTTATATATGTATGTATTTATGTTTGTACATGTGTTTGTGTATATAAATATGCATATTAATTATACAACAATTAATGAAATATTAATAGATTATACAACATAAATGTATGTATGTATATATGTATGTATGTATATATGTGATAAGTGGATTTTATATCTACTTGGAGCATTCTAAATCGGCTTAAATTGATTGTTTTGGACTCAAGTTTGTTGTAGTTTTGATGTGTTTTGTGTAGATGTGCAGGCTTGCAAGAATATCAATGCTTCTATCGTTTTTGGAGGATTAATTGATTAAAATTTGGATTTTCCGGGAAGGTTGCGCAGTCTTAACTGTTTTGGCCATATCTGGAGTTCTAGAAGTCCGTTTTCAGCGATCTTACTGCCCACGCGAAGCTTGGGAGATTTTCTACAATATGGGACAGGTGTTGCACGAGCAGGTTGCGTGTGGTGGGCGCAGGTTGCGCGACAAACAGACTGTTGGGCGCAGGTTGCACGCGCGCGATCGCTGGAAAAATTCTGATTTATTGTTTTGGCCGTATCTTGAGTTCTACAAGTCTGTTTTGGACGATCTTACAGTCCACGCGAAGATAACAAGATTCTCTATCATTCTAAAGTGGTCCAGAGGTCCAATTACGATTGGAACGTTCCAGAATATCTGAAGAAAAGTCAGCCACGAATTTTCCTTAAAAACAGACTCAGTTTAGGAAACGTTTTTTTGCAGAAATTCTATTATAATTCTGTTTTGGTATTTTCTTGCTGGGCAAGACTTTTAGAGCCTAGAGCCTATATAAACACATCTAGGGTATTATTTTAGGGGAATTCATAACCTATTTTCAGTACTATTCATACTTTAGATCTATAACTATTTTGAGATTGGAGAGAAGAGAAGGAGCAAGGATTGAAGGTGTTCTATCCAAGCTTTATTCAATTATCGAAACGTGTAATATCTAAACTCCATATTTTTAGTATTATGTTTTCATTCAATATTATTGTTTTGTTTTCTTCAGTAATTATGTGTAACTAATTCTCTAATTCTCTAATCTGAGGATTGAGTAGTATTTCTTGGTATTCATGTGTGTTTAATTATCTGTGATTTTCTTGCTTTGCTGATCTGTTATTGAGGGCTTAACACAATTAGGGGAGTCATGAACCTTTGATTGGATTTTAGGGATTGTAATAACTTGGAAGAGGAGTTGCAATTTTAGTACATGATTTAACAGACATAACTCGAATATTTGATTGGAAGATTAATAGGAGATTTGTGAGACTTATAATTCTTGGAGCTTAATAGTTTATGATTGTCTTTGATTGTATCACGGAAGTGACAATTAGGGTATAGTTGTAGACATTATATTGTATCTTGGAAGAGTACAGTATAACTTTAGAAGAATTGTTTTCAGCAGAGTAAGAACGTAGACATCACATAGATATTGAATGTGCATTGAAACCAAGTGAAGAACCCCAGTTCTTGGATTGTTTTCCTCATATATTTTATTCTCGATTGATAATTAGTTTAATTTAGTTTAGTTTAATTTAGTTTATAAACAAACACAACATTCTTCTACACTTCTAAATTGTGAGAGATAAGAAATTTGAACTTGATATTACATTCAGTCCTTCCCTGCGAATGAACACACAAAAATACTACCAACAAATTGGCGCCGCTGCCGGGGAAGGCAGTAATGTTGAGTTTGAGTTAATTGTTTCTTGTAGTTGGATTTTATCTTTGCATATATTTTTCTTTTCTTTCTTTTTGTATTTCTTTCTTTGGTGTGTCTACAGGTTCTTTGAGGTAGACAACTTAAACAGGTTTTGAGGAGAGAGACTAGATGGAGTACAACTTTGGTTGGAACAATGCTCAGAATTTCTACAACAGTCAGGAACAATATCAAGACTTCAATCCTTACCCACAATTCAATGCTTATGAGGATTGTAATGCATATCAGGTGAATTCGTTCTATTTTGAGAACTCATTTTATGCTCCATATGCCCCTAGCAATGATTATTCATATTCGTTTGAAAATCAATATCATGATGATGTTTATCCATATATGTGTAATGATGTTGATACGAGTTTAACTCAGTCTAATCCTTCTTTACCTGCTGATTGGGAGATTGCGCTCAATAAAATGATTCAAGGAACTCAGTCTAATCCTCCCTTACTTTCTTTGGGAGTTTTTGATGAACCAACTTTAGAGATCGCTAGTGACAATGATATTCCATGTGATTCAATAGCTTGGTACGAGGAGAATGCTAAACTAAATAATTTTATTTGGGAAGTTCGAGCAGTGTGGCATGACGGTTGTTATCGAACTCCTCCTTGTGTCAATTTTCCTCTATGCCATGATTCTTGTTTAGCAATTGATGATAATGTTGTGTCTGATGAGTCTACTTGTGTAGTTGATAATTGTCCCATGCGCATTAATGATAATTTGGATGCAATTGAAATTCTACCAAATCTAGAAAATTTTGAGCTTAATACATTGGTAGACGAGATTAAAATTGATGAGTGTCCAATTATAAAAGAGAAGGAAGTTAAGATTGAGGAAGTTGAAAATGTTGCTTTAGAGTATAAGGATCCGATTTGGGAGGAGTATATGAGTCGTACTTATAATGATTATTCTGACGATTTTTCTAGCTATTTTGATGTTTCCAAGTCTCTTGAGCATGATAGGTTCTTGAAAGTTTTCGTACCTTTCAATGAATCTAAGGTTTATTTGAACAATAAACTTATATTAGAAATTCGTAGATATGTGCATCTGTTTGTTTTTTCTCCTCATTGAAGTTTCCCGGTAGAAGTAACGTCAAGCTATTGACGTTAAAGAAGCGCTTCGTGGGAGGTAACCCACGCTTTTCGGCAATTTTATTTAGGTATGTTTTCTATTATCCCTTGTATTTACTTCCATTCAATGCGGACATTGAATATTTTAAGTTTGGGGGTGGTTTGAGGGATTAGTAGTTGTTGTATTATTTGTTCATGTAGGATTTTATGCTTTGCATATTAGTGACAGTTCATGCATGTTTGTTCGTGCTATTTACGTTTGTCTCATATAGGACATTCTGTTTTTATTTTTCGTATACCATGTGAGTTTTCATTTAGTTGCATTTTCATGGCATGCATATTTCATGGTTCCTTAGGACGAGCTGATTCTAATTGATAGGTAGGTGTTTAATTGATTGTGATGATGATGAGTAGAGGGCTGATTTATAGTTCCTAGGAATTGACGTGCATGTTATGGGAACAAAACTAATTACACAGTCTCGTTGGGTGCTTTTGGTCTAGGTTAGGGTCATGCATGTGGGATGTTTTGAGATTTAATCACTTGTTTATATTTAGAATTTTCGTTATTCCCTTTATAGCATATGAACATTAAAATCTAAGTTTGGGGGAAAACAGGAATTTCATGCTAGTTGTTCATAATTGTCAATAATGGCTAGGTGTCAAATGGCTAGTAGCCAGCTTATATTTATATGAGTAGTCTAGGGTTGGAAATGAGAAAGGCTCATTCCAGATTGCAAAAAAAAAAAGAAAAAAAAAAGAAGAAAAGAAAAAAAAAGTCAATAAGTTATTTGTTTATATGCAAAATTAACCAGAGTGAGCTCTTTAATACTCGAGTAATTAAGTCTGAGGGGACTTAGTCCTAGTAACCTAAAGCCCTTGAGGTTTGGGATTGCTGACCTAACACTCGCTACATGGGTATTATTGTATAAGCCTTTTGGGGTCTCATTCATTGCACGGTTAAATAAGCATGCGTATTGTATATAGTGTCGTAGTTTAGTAATAAAGCATGAGTTTCTGTCTACCTTGGATAAGGGTGGAGGTGTTCCTAGGTTATGAAGTGTCTACAGTCTATTCTGATTATAAACCTGTGATTGTCTTGACGGAAAGCATGTATGATTTTTGACCTAGTTTTGGGAGTATTCCTGATGAGCATCGCACACACGCACGTTTCTGTTCATGTATTTGTTAGTATACGGGGACTTAGTCGAGCTTTGCTTGGATTTGTTGCATTCTTTGAAATATTTGCTTGTTAGTTGGTTTTAGTGAGTTTGAAGGGGATTTTGCATATTTCATATTAGTTGCATTCATGCATTGCATTGGATTTTGTGGGTACATTCGCTATAGGCCCTCACGAGGCCTTACTCGTCCACTAGGGCTGCCTAGGGGTTTAAAGGGCTTGTTGCATATGCCAAATGCAACCGTGATCACCTACGGAAGTGGTACTAGTTAGTTAGTCGTAATTGTTTATGCTTGAGGACAAGCATCGGTTTAAGTTTGGGGGTGTTTGATAAGTGGATTTTATATCTACTTGGAGCATTCTAAATCGGCTTAAATTGATTGTTTTGGACTCAAGTTTGTTGTAGTTTTGATGTGTTTTGTGTAGATGTGCAGGCTTGCAAGAATATCAATGCTTCTATCGTTTTTGGAGGATTAATTGATTAAAATTCGGATTTTCCGGGAAGGTTGCGCAGTCTTAACTGTTTTGGCCATATCTGGAGTTCTAGAAGTCCGTTTTCAGCGATCTTACTGCCCACGCGAAGCTTGGGAGATTTTCTACAATATGGGACAGGTTTTGCACGAGCAGGTTGCGTGTGGTGGGCGCAAGTTGCGCGACAAACAGACTGTTGGGCGCAGGTTGCACGCGCGCGATCGCTGGAAAAATTCTGATTTATTGTTTTGGCCGTATCTTGAGTTCTACAAGTCTGTTTTGGACGATCTTACAGTCCATGCGAAGATAACGAGATTCTCTATCATTCTAAAGTGGTCCAGAGGTCCAATTACGATTGGAACGTTCCAGAATATCTGAAGAAAAGTCAGCCACGAATTTTCCTTAAAAACAGACTCAGTTTAGGAAACGTTTTTTTGCAGAAATTCTATTATAATTCTGTTTTGGTATTTTCTTGCTGGGCAAGACTTTTAGAGCCTAGAGCCTATATAAACACATCTAGGGTATTATTTTAGGGGAATTCATAACCTATTTTCAGTACTATTCATACTTTAGATCTAGAACTATTTTGAGATTGGAGAGAAGAGAAGGAGCAAGGATTGAAGGTGTTCTATCCAAGCTTTATTCAATTATCGAAACGTGTAATATCTAAACTCCATATTTTTAGTATTATGTTTTCATTCAATATTATTGTTTTGTTTTCTTCAGTAATTATGTGTAACTAATTCTCTAATTCTGTAATGAGGATTGGGTAGTATTCCTTGGTATTCATGTATGTTTAATTATCTGTGATTTTCTTGCTTTGCTGATCTGTTATTGAGGGCTTAACACAATTAGGGGAGTCATGAACCTTTGATTGGATTTTAGGGATTGTAATAACTTGGAAGAGGAGTTGCAATTTTAGTACATGATTTAACAGACATAACTCGAATATTTGATTGGAAGATTAATAGGAGAGTTGTGAGACTTATAATTCTTGGAGCTTAATAGTTTATGATTGTCTTTGATTGTATCACGGAAGTGACAATTAGGGTATAGTTGTAGACATTATATTGTATCTTGGAAGAGTACAGTATAACTTTAGAAGAATTGTTTTCAGCAGAGTAAGAACGTAGACATCACATAGATATTGAATGTGCATTGAAACCAAGTGAAGAACCCCAGTTCTTGGATTGTTTTCCTCATATATTTTATTCTCGATTGATAATTAGTTTAATTTAGTTTAGTTTAATTTAGTTTATAAACAAACACAACATTCTTCTACACTTCTAAATTGTGAGAGATAAGAAATTTGAACTTGATATTACATTCAGTCCTTCCCTGCGAACGAACACACAAAAATACTACCAACAATATGTATGTATGTATGTATGTATATAGTACTTATGCATGTATAATTAATAATTATGTATAAAATGGATGTATGTATGTATGTATGTATGTGTGTATGTATGTATGTATGTGTGTATGTACATATGCATGTATAATTATTTATGTTTATGTATGTATAATTAATAATTATGTATGTAGTGTATGTATGTATGTATGTATGTATGTATGTATGTGTGTATGTACGTATACATGTATATTTATTTATGTATGTGTAGTATAATTAATAATTATGTATGTATGTATGTGTTTATGTATGTAGATAATGATTTTTAATATAAGCTCAAATGCTCACATAGCTCAATTGGTTATGTTGTTGAATTTGTTATTGTAAGGTCATGGGTTCGAACCCCTTGAATAACAATATTTTTACAAATATTTAGAGTTAGGTTTGGAGTGAGGTTCGAAGGGTCCGAGCCTATGAATAAAATTGCTCAGGGAAACCCCCTGTTGGTATATTAGATATATAATAGATTACATGTATCATGAGTCCTTATTTGAAATTACGTTTGCTCAATTTTTTTTTTGTTTTATCTGCTATTTATACCGTTTCTTTGCCATGACTTGTTTTATGTATTTTTAATTTTAAATATTATTGTTAAATCTTACGTAAATCTTGGTGATATTTTAAAGATGATTTATAAGTCATGTTTGTATGAATTGGTATAGAGTGAAAGAACAACATTAGATATAGCGTGTTGTTGGATAATAATAAGATATTTTTTTTGGCTGATCTAGAATTTTATATATTTTTGGAATGTTAATCTTGCATGCTAGTCTCACTTATTGAGATGGACAGTTAAAGTTATTGATTGTGAAAATTGAATGGCCCAATTTTTGTTCAATTGGGTTGTTTGGAAAAACAAATGGAAAGAAGAAAATTTTATGGCTCTTAGAAAAGGGAGCGGAAAATAAAATATACGGAAATAATTGTGTTTAATATTTTATTAGCAAAAAGGGGGAATAAAGATTGTTTGGAAACAATCTGAAAATATATCGGTTTAAAAAGGAAATTTATGATGAACATAAATGAATGATTATTTTTGAAATAATTCCATTTTTTAGAAAAATTGGGACAAGAGTCCGGAATTAAATAAACAAAAATTTATTGGTTTTATTTGAATAAGGGTTTAAAGAACTTTAAAATGTATTTTGAAAAATAATGCCTAGCAAGATGTGGTTGAGTTGGTATATCTTGTGAACTAGAAAATGTTTGATTGGAACCCTTTAGTATACGTGGTAATTGGAAATCGTTGTTGAAAAAGACAACATTATAATCGAAAAGATTATAGAGGCTCTTATAATAGAGAGTGCAAAGGAAAATATCGAGTACAAAATTAGAAATTTTCGAAATAAAATCGAAAGAATTTGAGTTCATGGAAATGAATAAAAGTGGGAATTGTGTGATCCACCAAAATATAGAAAATTCGTTGGTTGTAAATGAATTTTGAAAAGGAAAATAAAGTTGTTGGTATGTTTAATAAATTTTGATATTTGCTAGTTGTAAAGGTCTTACGAAAAGTCGTAAATGGAAGTAGACAATTATGTCTGTATTTTGGGAAAGTGGGAGTTTGTTTATCATTGATATATTATCAGTGAAAGATAATGAATATGTGTGTAACAAAATTAAGTTGGAACTTAGTTGAAAATTTGAGATCGAAGATATGTGTGAAATATCTTGCATGTATAGAAAATTTGGATTAAGGAATGATGAAAATAATAGAATGTTCGGTTTGAACTTAGAATGGTATTTGAGTAAGATGCTTAATTGTTTTAGGATGCAGAATTGCAGTCCGGCGCCAACCCATTTGGTAATGGGAAAACGATTAATGCAGAAAAGGGAACCGCTGAATGAATTATGTGCAAGTAGTCAGAAGTTCGATATATTTTATGTTGTGTAATCGATTGACTTGACTTGACATTTTTTTTTTGGTTAGTTTTGTAAGTGGATTGTGAAGCAATTTTGCTTGAGCCTAGTGAGAGGTTGTAAGGAGAATCATGATCATGTACTTGAAGAGTAGGTTGTGTAACAAATTGGTGAATCAAGCAGACGTGCTTGGAGTTATTGTTTATTGCGATATAAGTATCAAAGGTGACATTGGTAATAAGAATTCAATTTCGGGATATTTGTTTAATTTTGGTGAAGTTGAAGTTGGAAAAATAAGAAACTTATTTAAATGTGTTGAAAAGGGTAAGAGTGGTAACATAGATTGATTTCAAGTGATGGTCACTAGAAGTTGATAAGTGGATTTATATCCACTTGGATCGTTCCATTTCGGCCTAAATTGGTGTTTTGTATCTCAAGTATTGGTGTGTTTTAATCCGTTTTTGTGAGAATTGTGCAGGAATTATGTTTAGGTGTAGAAATGGAGTTCCCAGTAGCTATTTGGTGATTGAAGTTCAATAGAGCAAGTGTTGGGAAGTTGCAGTTGAGAGCGGAGGAGAAATAAGCTTAAGGAGCAAGAAATCAATCTGTGCAGAAACACCAGGCGCGGGCGCGCTCCAATTGTACTATCACTGCGCGCGGGCGCGCTCAACTGGACCACAGCATTCTACCAGGTGCGGGCGCGCTGGATTAGGCTTGTGATGCGCGCGGCCGCGCGGGAGTCCGGCTGAAACTTCCTGGAATCTGATTTTAATTGGGGAAATTGCCGTTTTCTTCTCCTAATCAAGATAGCAATCAATTGGGACGATTAGAAGCTTCTGGAAGTCAGTTTAAACAAGGGAATTGCAATTCTATTTCAATCAAAGAAGGAAAATTACCGGAATTCTATCCTATTTCAATTACGGTAATTGCTTGGTCAAGGAGGCACTTGGGGGCTATAAATACACACCTTGGGGCACAGAAAAAATCATCATCTACATAATCTACACACTGATTTCGTTCAGAGCACAAGGAAGAGAAGCCAAGGCGAGGATTGTGACGACAAGAAGATCTAGAAATAGTTTTCTTGTATTTCTTTGTTAGGCATATCTTTTGGATGCTTGTTACTTTTCCGGATTTGTTCGCTAAACCTTATCTCATTATTGATTTATTCATCTTTATTATCTTGATTACTACCATGCTTTCATCAAATCCCATGGTGACGAAAGGTTTAATTATGAACTAATCGTTGTCGTGGGATCCTAGTGGATTTATCTATGTAGCTTAGTAGTTTGCATGCCTTAGAGATTTATGTGTGGTGAATTCTTGATATCCTTGTATGGTTGTACTTATTGAATGTAGGTGCGTCGCGAACATCTAATATGTTAATCTCTTGCTAAACGAGAGTGGATCTTGAGATTTAGAACTTGCCATGCTAGCATAGGATAGGTTGATGTTAAGCATCATGATTTGTGGCATGAATAGAGATATTATGCTACCCTATGTGATCTAAGTGGATAACTTGTGCTTCAACCTTTATGTTTTCAAATTCTATAGAGATATAGGGTCTAAACATAATAGGTGCCTACTCATCTTCTATCTCTTTTGTGGATGTATGCGTAGATTGGTACTAGTTTACCGAGAGATAACTTTTACTCTTTCCGTGTTATTTGATCAGGTATCAAAACCCATCACATGTTTTAATCGAAGGCTGCAACTCTAAGTGAATGTAGATAATGAAACTAGGATTCCATGTTTATTCTCATATAAGTAATTCGATTTTAATTCTTGTTAATTAGTTAATTCTTAATTTGCATCATAGTTAATTTAGATAATCAACCTCAATTTGTTATTTTCTTAGCAGTGAATTAAAACCATACATTATTGCATAGGCATATTTTCTGAGTAAAACTTAACCAAGATCTCTGTGGAACGAACTTTAATTGTATTACTTGTGACTACGTGCGCTTGCGTGAATTTAGCATAACAAGTTTTTGGCGCCGCTGCCGGGGATAATGTGTTTTTATTTCAGTTTATGTGTTTGTCAATAGTGGTCGTTAGCGTTCACTGACTCGGATTCTTACTTAGTTTGTTTGTTTCGTGGTGTTTCAGGTACTTAAGTTTGTATGCAAACACGTTCGCAAGCTCGTTTACAAAAACTGGCAGAAGACGATCTTGTAGAGAATAAAGAGAATAAGGAAGAGGAATCTGAAACTACAGTAGCAATGGCAGATGCAGCAGCAGCTAAGGCTTTGAAGGACTATTCTCAGCCGAAACTCAATGACATCCAGTCTAGCATTGTTAGACCAGCTATTGCAGCGAACAACTTTGAGATCAAGCCGGGCACAATTCAGATGGTGTAGAATTCAGTCCAGTTTGGGGGAGCTTCTACGGAGGATCCAAACATGCATGTTCGGGACTTTATCGAAATCTGCAACACTTTCAAGTGTAATGGTGTGACGGATGCTATCAGGTTGAGGCTTTTCCCATTCTCTCTGAGGGATAAGGCTAAAAGCTGGCTACACTCTTTACCACCTGGTTCCATTACTACATGGGAAGATCTTGCTCAGAAGTTCCTTACTAAATTCTTCCCTATGGCGAAAACTGCAGCAATAAGGAACCAGTTGACTCAATTTCAACAGCAATCTGGCGAGTCATTGTGTGAGGCTTGGGAACGCTACAAGGAGATGCTAAGGAAGTGTCCTCATCATGGCATGCCTGATTGGATGGTTATTAATGGTTTTTACAATGGGTTGGGAGCACAATCTAGGCCTTTGCTAGATGCAGCATCAGGTGGAGCTCTTTGGGCGAAGAGTTATGATGAAGCTTATGAGCTTATTGAGATGATGGCTGCTAATGAATACCAGAATCCAACCCAGAGACTTTCTCAAGGCAAGGTAGCAGGAGTTTTTGTAAGAACCCGAATTTTCGGTAGAATTAAAACTTTTTATATATTGATGAAAGAATGAACAGCGACTCCGACTACAAGGTATTAACAAAGAATGTGAATGGGTATAGATCTAAATGATCATATGTCATGAAGAATACTTTTGGATGATAGCATAAATAAGAATAATCTATCTCCTAAGGATATAAGTTATATTATTCCAAGAAAGATTATTCTTGTGTCATCCAAATCAATATCTATTATAAGTCCGGCGGTTCCGTAAAAAGGTTAAGGAGCACTCGAGAGTAAACCAGGTTCATTTTCCTAATTATAGGAATTAAATAAAAATAAGTGATGAATAGTGATTTTGGTGGAATTTAGAATATTATTATAATAATGCTATATCCGGTATTCGGAACGGATTTCTGAGTTCGTATTAGTGATCCGGGAGGAAAATAAGTGTATGTAAAAGCTGTCGGATTCAGAAAAACAGCACTTTCATTTTCTCCGAGATTTTCCCTAGACACTGATAGATTAAGGATTTAATATTTAATATTTAAGGTATTTAAATTCGAGAAGTATTAAGAAAGATGGAGATTTGTATTATAAATATTAAAAAGGTTTTCGGTAAAACCCTAACTAGAAATCTTTGAGATATTCCTTCGAACGATCAATCAAATTGGGTAATAAACGGACAAAAGAACAAGCAGAGGACTAAGATACATACATGTGCAAGTGGGTGGAGTAAGTAACTAAGCTAGTGGCAAGGAGTAACTAGCACACTTAGGATTAAACCAAGCATACAAGATATTATCTCTTAAGATGCTACTTGTCCACTTGATTTATGAAGCTTCCTTGACACACCACTTTTAATAAAGCCACTTTATGGCCTTGATATTATTTGGATGCATCAATAATGCAAGGAACCAAGCAAGTTTCATACATACAAGCACAATTGGAAACAAACTAAACTAGTTGGCATGAGGATGCAACATAAGGCACCAATACTTGCTCACATGTTATCAAACCCTTAACCAAGCCTTAACCATCAACTAGACCATGGTTAACCAAGCAAATATCTAGCATTATTGGTCACATTTACAAGATGAGATCAAGAGCAAGCCAAGCAAAAAAACTTCATCCTCTCCATTTCTCTTCCAAACCATTCGGTTGGAATTTTTCCAAAACCAAACCCCACTTCCAACCATCAAACAATTACAAGATAAATCATGGGAGTCTTATAAATCATAAGAAATATCTCCTAGAAATCTTAGCCTCAAAATCCATTCCTAGCCTAGCTAATAAAATCATCAAAGATGATGATGAATAGTAACCTCAAGAACAAAATTCATGGATCTTGATTTTGGTTGATGATCCAAGCTTCATGGAGGCTATACAAGGACTATACAAGGCTTAGTAAGGCTATATCACTCTCTAAGGAAGGTATAACCTCTTGAAACCCTAACTCTTGTTTGAGATTTAAGCATGTTTATGATGGATATAGCTTAGTTATGGTTATGTTAAGGTTAAAGCATGATTATAAGCATGATTAAGATCGGGTTTTGATAAATGTTAAAAATAGCTTAGATGAACGGAAAGGCATTGCTTGGCCTCAGTTCATGGTTATAAATCATGTATATGTTGTTTGGTGTAGATGTCATGATTATTGGGAGGTTTGGAATTTGGTAAATATTCGATTTATAGCCGTCGTAATGCCGAAATTTCGTTAACCTTAAGAAAACGAATTTGACAGAACCTATAACTCACTGATTAGCTTCGATTTTTGCCATGATAAGCTAGATTATGTTATAAGCTTCGTTTTGATATAAAGTTCGTATGAAATGGACTTACGGTTTAGGAGTTATGATTAAATTCGTAAAAGTGGTTCGAAACCGTAATCGTAAGTTTGTAACTGAAATTGGAATCCCTTAACATGACTAAGTCAGTGACGAATCATAGTAATTAAATATTAGAGGTCATAAGGAAGGCGTGAGAGAAAACCACAAGTAAAATGGATCGTTTTCCGATTTTATAAAAATGTTCGAATCGAGGTTAAGTGCGAAGAAACCACTTTTCGGAGGTAACACTATTCACTAGAAGCTCCTGCCCTGTTTTGGCAAAAATCCGAAAAATTAATCTTCTGATCTAAGTCCAATTTTGAGTTAGCTACCTTCTAGACATTCTCTAGATCACGTACGCGAAAACGGTGCGTCATTTGAGTTAACGGTTACCGAGTTATGAACGTTTTAGTGAAAGAGGTGTGAATAGTAAAGATCCGTAGTCGACCGAACTTCAAAAATACATTTCACCTATCTAGACCCGTGGCTTCGAATTGGAAATTTTATGATAAATATTACAAATACCAAAGATGATTTTATAAGTGGTTTCGTAATTAAATACGTTTCCAGTGATTTATTAAAAGTGTTGAAGTACGAGTCTCGAAATAGTGATTCTCAGAAAAGTCAACCCTAGGGGTACTACTTTGGCCACCCTTTTTGGCTAAGTTAAAAAGGGAATTTCGAGTCGACTAAAACACGAAACTTGTTAAGAATTATCAAGACCACATATCGGTGCAAAGAACGAGGTTATAATTGATTAAGTAAGATATACGAAAAATCCGACATTAAGGATGGGTTCGAGGTGTGTTTTGGACTAAACTTACATGAGTTAAGTTAAGTTATACTTAACCTTCGAAATGTTAAGTGATTGACCTCGGTTGTTGTGACTATTTATAGATCACTGGATTGACACGAGACACACTACCCCTACAGGATTACCAGGCAAGTTTCCAATACTTGGAACTGTTGTTGTGATAATATATATAATGATTGTTGTATACATATGCCATAGCATGCATGCCTACTTTCAAGTCTATTGATATGCTTGTTCCCTGAATTGATATTGGCTTATAGACTAGATATGAATTATCAGTTATAAGCAGGATTGTTTTGCTAAGACCCTTAGTGAAGGGCGTATGATATTCATTCTTTCAATATAGACCGGGAGTCGGTATTTTGGGACATAGAGTTAGTCGTGGAAACCCGGAGGGATTCCAGTGACAGTTATTTGAGGAATGTTATTTATGAGCATTATTTATATAAAGTATTGATTACTTGGAAATTATTCGAGGAATGCTATTTGGATATTATCTCAATCGAGAGGTACTATATGAATATTATTTTGAATATTCATTCGCGTATATTTATTTGCTGAATATTATTTTAATATTCATTCGAGCTTTAATTATTTAAATTAATATTAGTTTCGAATATTCGTTTAGAGTTTGATTATTCAATGAGTAATTACTTTAATATTCTTGGAAAAATATTTATTAAATGAATATTATCGTGAATATTCATTTAAGATTTTATGTACTTGATGAATATTATTTTAAGATATTCATTCGAAATTCTATTTACTTAAGGAATATTGCTTCGAATGTTCCTTTAAAGTTTGATTGCTAAAAGAATATTATTTGGATATTTATTTAGAATATTATTTATTAAATGAATATTATTTTCAAATATTCATTTAAGGTTTGATTATTTAGTGAATATTATTTTAAACATTTACTTGAGCTTATTTAATTAATGAATATTATCTTGAATATTCATTTAAAGAAGAGAGTTATTTAGTAAATAATTCTATATATTCATTCGAGGATTACTTACGAGCAATATTATGATTTATTCATATTCCTTAATTATTATTGATTTAATAAATATTCTTGGAATATTTATTTAAATTCTTTTAAGTTCTTTTTATGATGATTCATATTATTCAAAGATTATCTATCACCTTCAGATAAGGTGTAAAATATTTCGGAGTATTTTATGACTATTCTTATCAAGGGGAGGTTCCCAAACTTTATTTTCATTTAAATCTATCTTAAAGAAGATTTAAATACTCGCTCAACTTCCAAACAGATATAAGGGGACCTCACTTGAGAGATGTTATTTATTGGACTGCCCGGTCCTATACTTGCTAAAACTATCTTGTCACTCACATCTTGATTCTTTCAAGCATCGATATGAGTCTGTTTGGTTACCTCCTCAACGCTCGAGGGGTAAGAATTGATGGAACAAGTTTATATCCATTAACAAGCATCAGCTTGGGAAATATTGGTGATTTTTCCTTTCCAACTAGATACGACTACTTTGTGGAGTCCTATCAACAAGTAATATACTTGGGGAAAGGGGGAGGAACTTCACGTTTCAAAGTTGTGGATGTGAAATGAACTAGGAGATGCGTAAGTGACCCAGTGGCGCCGGTCCAGCAAATGGCCCAACCGTTGGCCGGGGGGTTCCAGAGGGCGGTAGACAAGTAAATCCGTCGGTGCTTCCTTCTACATGTAGTAAACAAGAGGTGGGGAGCATAACATGCGACTGATCATCGCGTAAATGCTATGTCTCCTGGCGCGTCAAACTCCAGTATTAGTTCATCTCTCAATGTTGGAAATTTCCTGCAACCTTATCATTATTGGCAGGTTTGAAAAGTGTTTGAATTGGAATTGCAATATTCTTCCTGCAAGTTCCTCTATTATGAAAAGTTGATAATATCTGGCTCATCTTTGACATAGCAGATATTTATTCAAAACAAATATATTTTGAGTTACCTTGTAACTTCATCTCATACCTTATATTGGTACTACATCGTTAATGCATGGCATATGGTTTCAAAGATATTTTGGACTGTTACATATTATCACTGTTCAATTATATTTTTGGTGGGCTATTGCTCACCCTTGCTTTATTTATTTATATCACAATAACAGCTAGATCAGATGGCCGCGCAAGGCGTGCTCAGCATAGGCAGGTGTCAGCCGTCAGAGGATTAACCGCTGAGGTCATAGCTACCATTGCTAAGGATGCAGCCTCTGGTAGGCTAGTTGTTAGCATTTGTGCTTCAAATGTATTTATATATATGGCATATACCAATGGATGGCAAAGAGCATGAAATTGTAAAATTGTAATTCTTTGGGTTGTAAGAACTCAAACTTGTGATTAATAATATTGATGGTTACTCTGATTTCATCTCTGGGACTATAACGGGTGTGTTTTATGTTGTTGTTTTGGGTCACAAGGTTGTAATTTAAATTATGTTGGTTTTATGGATGGATATTGAGACCGTAACGACCAGATCCCTGACCCTGGATCTGGGGGTGTTACAGAAATGGTATCAGAGAGAGCGTTATATATCCCAGAGATGACGCAACGTTAAAACAATAAATTTATTAAGATAATAAGAACTCTTGCCAAGTTCATAGTCGGACTACTTAATGTAGTATTGACATATAAAACCCTTATGGGAACTATTAAGTATCATGATAGTAACTTAGCTCGTTGTTGTACCGACTAGTAAGGCGACAGACCTTGAGGCATACGAGCAGCAGCACGATGATGCCTGATTATATGCTGACGATCGGATGGTGGATGCGACAGAGTACCCTACTGAGGACCCGGAAGAGGTTCCAGCAGAGGGGGAGAATCCTGTTAGAGACAGGGAAGTTTACCTTGAGGAGATGAGGGCTGCAGCCAGAGAGACTATAAGAATCTAGATATAGTGCTCAGAGAAGTGAGCGTAAAGAACTGATATATTATGAAGAGAATTAAAGAGGTATATTGGATCTATAGCTGGACTGCCGGATAAAGTACCAGCAAACAAAACGGATTCGGGGAATTACTTGAGATCTTATATGGGGTTAGATAAGAATCCTTAGAGACTTCCAGATCAGAGGGAAAAGAGTGAGAATGATGCATGATTATCAAAGGCATCAATATATGTCAGGGAGCAGAGTCTCCAGGAGCAGTTGAGATAGAGGCAGCAAGTGCCACATTATTTGATAAATGCATTAGTGTGAATCTTATTAAGATAATTCGCCATGAGAAGGCAGACTTCCTAGGTTATAATTTATAAAGTCAACCGGGATTGATGAGGTGGTTGGTTCAGGGAAACGTTCATTTTATGAATGGATCAACTTAGAAAATAAAGACATTGGAAGGTGATGGTATGATTGGATAAAGTATATAAGGAAGTAGTAAGCAAGACAATGATCTCAGAACCTACAAGACTAAAAGACCAATGAGTCTATGATAAACTAGTAATGAGGCTATCGTTAAGAAACCAAGTATAAGTTTAGTTCAATCCAGTGGAAGGATGGACCAGAAACATTAGAAGCATGTGATTCAAAGGAATATTAAAATTTTTCTGTTCCTTGAATGGATTATGGTAGTTACCTTAAGTTTATTTTGACACTGAATCATAAATGGATTGAGTAAGGCAAGCAGTGGTTGAGATGTAATTGAGAATGCTTTTAGATGCAACCTGAAAGAACAGGTGTAGGACATTTTCTCGAACTAAGAGTTTTGGCAAAATGAAGTCCAGTAATAGGACACATGATCAATAAGAGTAGTGTTGGTCGGCCTTACCAAGTTAAAGACAGTTTCAAATGGAGATTGGCCAACCACACTGGCAAAGGTGAGAAATTTCATATAATTCACAAGGTATTACCAAAGATTTGCTCAGGACTTTACAGAAAGTGTAGTCCCGTAACCCGACTTATTGTAAGAATAAAAGTTTGAATGGACAAGATAAACGTGAGAAGATCTTCCTGGAGCTAAAGGTAAAGTTGGTGATGACCAGGGTTGGCGTTGCCTAATGGAAGAAGGAAACTTTGGGAGATATTATGATGCAACTCATACAGGTATAGGTCTGCGCTTATGCAGCACGACAGCGTAATTTCGAATACATTTAGACAGCGCGGTTCATCGGATTCGGATGGCCTTGGTAGTGCCAATGTTGAGGAATGACTAACCCCGACGGTAGTGTTCCTTCTGAGACTAGTTGTTAAGAAGACTGGTATTTGGTAGTATCACCTAATAGGACGAATATGTATCGGGGAGATGTGGCATGTTACTAGTGGGTGAATAGATTAACTGAAATTTTCCCAAATTCTGGAAAGGAATTCAACGAATTTTGGCAAACCTTGTCTTTCTGATTATCAAAAGAATGTCACTAAAAAGGGTGGAGACCAAAGCAAACCCTATGGATTGGGTAGGATAACCGCTATGCGGGCGGGTAGACAGACCCCAATTATTATGACTGATTATAGGGATAAAATAATGAAGTTGAGATTTGAAGGAAAAAGGGAAATGTAATTAAGAAACAAGCCGGACTAAGAAAGTTCGGGATTGACTTAAATGAAAAGGTTGTTATGCCCGAAATGTTAAGCTTTTGTGGCACGTGAAATTGATAAGAGTAACTAGAAGAAAAGTAAGGGTGACCGGAGATGGTACCGAGGAGTCGATTGAGACTTATATGGAGTGAAGTTTTTGAAAAGATCAAAAGGTATCAAGTAGAAGGCACTATGCCAGCAATTGCTAGAAAAGTAATGCTATTAGCCGACCCCTAAACTCACATATTTTAGCATGGCCAGTGGGGCCAAGTCACTAAGGATTATCAAGTGATTGAACCAGCAATGTAAGGACAAAGCGGGGTGCTTCTAACAAAGTGCCAACCGCGAGAACTTTTGATATAAAATGAATTGAGATACATGAGGATGGATTTTATAAATACCCTAGATGTATTAGGCACTAAGAAATTCACGTTGATCACGACCAATATCTTCCAGAACATCCTTGCTACCATTACCAAGTTCTGTAAGAAAGACAGATAGACATATGTTGTCTTTTGGAAAGTCATATAGACTAACATTCGTTTGAAAGGAGAGGTAACATTAAGCTACCTATAGATTATCAAGATTGGAATGATTGAAAAGAGACCCTTATTATGGATATATGATTAAAATTGACAAGTACAGGATGTAAGTATTCCTCGAAAATGGAATTGAGGATAGAATGTCCATAGATTAATACGAACCCTGGGGGATGCACAAAGGATAGCATCACCCCTAACAAAGACATTGTGAATTCAGACGATATAAGTTGAATCGACCAAAGTATCAATAACCTGTAAGGATTTGTGGAAAGAAGTCTCGAAAAGCACATAGACGGAATCGTTAAAGAATTGGTTAATGATGTTTGATATACCCTGTAACCAGGAGATGCAGGAGGAATAATGAGAATGGCCTAAGAAACCTTATAAGGGAAGTGGTAATATCCTAAACTTCAAAAGGGAAGTTTGGTAAGGAAGGTATGACATAGTAACAATAAGGCCAGAAGAAGCATGTGTGAAACCATGTAAAAGTATGGATTGAACCAATAAGGTTGAGATTATCCTAAAAAAAAAAACAAGAAGGGAGTTAAGTAAGGAAATATCCTAGGTATGATTTGGAGTACCTGTAGTCAAGATCGCACTAGAAAGGTGGAAGCAATGACTTTTGGAAAAGACTGATAGATGTTTTCTCTCATTCAGCAGAATTTAAGGGAGAATGCTTCCACCCTGAGTTGGAATAGATCCAGAAAACATTGATCTCAAGAAATTATTATAACCAGGAAAGGCCAACGAGGTGGCCGACACTTTAAGTATAGGGGAGTAAGTATAAATGCTCAGATCAAAGAGATAGAGTGATAGGAAGAAGGACCTTGAAGGTCAGATTGTGATGGAGGAATTGACGTTCCCCTGATGATTGTGCGAGGATCAATTATAAGGATAGTTTAAGTAAAGATTCGATTCCTGATGTTGCCGGTAGCACATTACCGACATTAGGAGGCTCTACGACAGACCAGACCAAATTCCCCAAGAGACTCGCCTTTTCTTTGGAAAGAGAGAGGGGAGGTTAAGTAACAATGAATTGGTAGTAAATGACCAGAAATAGAGAGGGTACAAATACTGATAAGCCAAATGGCACGATGATGAATGACAAGCAAGTTTATGTTGATGTATTTCTGTGCAAACAAGATAGAGAATTATGAGGTTGGCAAGCGATTAAGCAAACCGCTAAGCTTTTAGTCTTCTACCGGAGATATATGATTAATAATCTCACCAGCCTGTTCCAGCTGCGATGCTGGAAGCTTTCCTACAATTTTATCTGCTTCATGTAATATCTACGTCAAGTTCAGGAAGCGTTCCTTATGGATAGAAAATAGTGATTATTTTGTTTTCCTAGAGGATCTTGAATTGACAATTATGATGCTTAGTTATTAAAGCACTGCGTAAACGATAAGCGATGGTGATCCTTCTGAGAAATTAGGTGGTAACGACTGTGGAAATGTCGAATTGAATCTAAGTTAGAGAAATCATCCAGGTTTATTTCGGATGGTGTAATTTCTGGAATGACGGGATATTTGAAATAAATGATTAGGCTATGATGGTTCATAGAATGACTATAGTAGAAATGAAGACAAGAAACTGATTGAGATGAATGAAGAGTTGAGGATCAATAAGAAAGTCAGATATGCGGACTCATGAGAAGCTCCAGTAATGAAGCGAGAAAAGCATGGAATTAACAGGGCAAAGTATTGGCCAAAATGGAACGTTGGAATTAGAAGCATAAATGACATACGAATTGATCCCTTTTTAGGTTGGGGGAAGTCAAGGAAATATGGAATAGATTGATTGAGAAATAAAGAGACTCATGGAATGAGAAAGTGAAATCTAGACGGTTGAACAAAGGAACATTTGACCCCAAGCGTGTAACACGTATTGAGTAAAGGTGGCGAGTGTCTCAACACTGAGATGACAATAGAGTTAAACACCAAAAGTAAATAAGGATTAGATAATATGAAGGATGTGATTGATAAAGAAAAGATTGGGAAATAATGATGGAATGTGAAGCAAGGAATGTTATGAATGGATTGATGAATGGGTTTTTCCTAACGAGCACTCAGAATGACAACCTGATAGTGTTAGTATTATGAATATGAAAGATCCAGTTTCGTGGCGTGAAATGTCAGTTATAATAAAGTCAAGCGAGGAATCCAAGATTTAACCTGAAAGGTTGAAGGATTTTTCAAAAGTAAGTGATGCTAATATCGAGCAAGAGTATAGGTCCATCGAATGATGGATAGAGCAGCAAGGACATGTGATATGTGAGATTACGAAAAAGTAGTATTTAATACGAATATGATTATTTTCTTCTCTAATAAACCTCTATAGTTCAGAGGTAAATTCTAAGTATGATATTTTGACAATCATGAAAACTTTCTTATATGATTCTTTGAAATTCGTTCCTTTTCTTCTCCCTGTTTATCTTCTTCTAAATTGAGAAGAACAACCCTTTAAGGAGGGGAGGTAATACTACGTGACTCTCTGTCTGTGTGATAGGAGTCTAAGTGGAATGCCATTAATTGTTTAATTGCTTGTCAAGTACTAAAGGCTGGCCCCCTTCTGTACTAGCTATGCAATATAACAAATGTTCATTGATCACAGTGATCTCTCGATGAATTTTTTTTTTCCACCTAAATACATATACATCGAGATTGCGAAGATTAAAGCGATTAGGAATTGCAAAATTACGAGTGAGGTTATCTCCGGACTTCGTAGCGCGTTAGTGATACCGAAGTCACTGCACGTACCAATAAGGTTAATAGTATAAGAACGGACAAGAGCGTATACCGGATGATGTGTTGTGCGAAAGTATCAAAGAATTGGTAGAACGGATAAAGGGTGTATTGTAACACCAGTATGATGTGCTTTAGAAAGATTGGAATGTGTAAGGATCGACCAGAGAATTGGAAAGCGAAATGACCAACAAGTACCCCATTTGTCTTCTACCTGATTCCGGGACGGAATCCTTTTAAGGAGGGGAGACTGTAAGAACCCGAATTTTCGGTAGAATTAAAACTTTTTATATATTGATGAAAGAATGAACAGCGACTCTGACTACAAGGTATTAACAAAGAATGTGAATGAGTATAGATCTAAATGATCATATGTCATGAAGAATACTTTTGGTTGATAGCATAAATAAGAATAATCTATCTCCTAAGGATATAAGTTATATTATTCCAAGAAAGATTATTCTTGTGTCATCCAAATCAATATCTATTATAAGTCCGGCGGTTCCGTAAAAAGGTTAAGGAGCACTCGAGAGTAAACCAGGTTCATTTTCCTAATTATAGGAATTAAATAAAAATAAGTGATGAATAGTGATTTTGGTGGAATTTAGAATATTATTATAATAATGCTATATCCGGTATTCGGAACGGATTTCTGAGTTCGTATTAGTGATCCGGGAGGAAAATAAGTGTATGTAAAAGCTGTCGGATTCAGAAAAACAGCACTTTCATTTTCTCCGAGATTTTCCCTAGACACTGATAGATTAAGGATTTAATATTTAATATTTAAGGTATTTAAATTCGAGAAGTATTAAGAAAGATGGAGATTTGTATTATAAATATTAAAAAGGTTTTCGGTAAAACCCTAACTAGAAATCTTTGAGATATTCCTTCGAACGATCAATCAAATTGGGTAATAAACGGACAAAAGAACAAGCAGAGGACTAAGATACATACATGTGCAAGTGGGTGGAGTAAGTAACTAAGCTAGTGGCAAGGAGTAACTAGCACACTTAGGATTAAACCAAGCATACAAGATATTATCTCTTAAGATGCTACTTGTCCACTTGATTTATGAAGCTTCCTTGACACACCACTTTTAATAAAGCCACTTTATGGCCTTGATATTATTTGGATGCATCAATAATGCAAGGAACCAAGCAAGTTTCATACATACAAGCACAATTGGAAACAAACTAAACTAGTTGGCATGAGGATGCAACATAAGGCACCAATACTTGCTCACATGTTATCAAACCCTTAACCAAGCCTTAACCATCAACTAGACCATGGTTAACCAAGCAAATATCTAGCATTATTGGTCACATTTACAAGATGAGATCAAGAGCAAGCCAAGCAAAAAAACTTCATCCTCTCCATTTCTCTTCCAAACCATTCGGTTGGAATTTTTCCAAAACCAAACCCCACTTCCAACCATCAAACAATTACAAGATAAATCATGGGAGTCTTATAAATCATAAGAAAGATCTCCTAGAAATCTTAGCCTCAAAATCCATTCCTAGCCTAGCTAATAAAATCATCAAAGATGATGATGAATAGTAACCTCAAGAACAAAATTCATGGATCTTGATTTTGGTTGATGATCCAAGCTTCATGGAGGCTATACAAGGACTATACAAGGCTTAGTAAGGCTATATCACTCTCTAAGGAAGGTATAACCTCTTGAAACCCTAACTCTTGTTTGAGATTTAAGCATGTTTATGATGGATATAGCTTAGTTATGGTTATGTTAAGGTTAAAGCATGATTATAAGCATGATTAAGATTGGGTTTTGATAAATGTTAAAAATAGCTTAGATGAACGGAAAGGCATTGCTTGGCCTCAGTTCATGGTTATAAATCATGTATATGTTGTTTGGTGTAGATGTCATGATTATTGGGAGGTTTGGAATTTGGTAAATATTCGATTTATAGCCGTCGTAATGCCGAAATTTCGTTAACCTTAAGAAAACGAATTTGACAGAACCTATAACTCACTGATTAGCTTCGATTTTTGCCATGATAAGCTAGATTATGTTATAAGCTTCGTTTTGATATAAAGTTCGTATGAAATGGACTTACGGTTTAGGAGTTATGATTAAATTCGTAAAAGTGGTTCGAAACCGTAATCGTAAGTTCGTAACTGAAATTGGAATCCCTTAACATGACTAAGTCAGTGACGAATCATAGTAATTAAATATTAGAGGTCATAAGGAAGGCGTGAGAGAAAACCACAAGTAAAATGGATCGTTTTCCGATTTTATAAAAATGTTCGAATCGAGGTTAAGTGCGAAGAAACCACTTTTCGGAGGTAACACTATTCACTAGAAGCTCCTGCCCTGTTTTGGCAAAAATCCGAAAAATTAATCTTCTGATCTAAGTCCAATTTTGAGTTAGCTACCTTCTAGACATTCTCTAGATCACGTACGCGAAAACGGTGCGTCATTTGAGTTAACGGTTACCGAGTTATGAACGTTTTAGTGAAAGAGGTGTGAATAGTAAAGATCCGTAGTCGACCGAACTTCAAAAATACATTTCACCTATCTAGACCCGTGGCTTCGAATTGGAAATTTTATGATAAATATTACAAATACCAAAGATGATTTTATAAGTGGTTTCGTAATTAAATACGTTTCCAGTGATTTATTAAAAGTGTTGAAGTACGAGTCTCGAAATAGTGATTCTCAGAAAAGTCAACCCTAGGGGTACTACTTTGGCCACCCTTTTTGGCTAAGTTAAAAAGGGAATTTCGAGTCGACTAAAACACGAAACTTGTTAAGAATTATCAAGACCACATATCGGTGCAAAGAACGAGGTTATAATTGATTAAGTAAGATATACGAAAAATCCGACATTAAGGATGGGTTCGAGGTGTGTTTTGGACTAAACTTACATGAGTTAAGTTAAGTTATACTTAACCTTCGAAATGTTAAGTGATTGACCTCGGTTGTTGTGACTATTTATAGATCACTGGATTGACACGAGACACACTACCCCTACAGGATTACCAGGCAAGTTTCCAATACTTGGAACTGTTGTTGTGATAATATATATAATGATTGTTGTATACATATGCCATAGCATGCATGCCTACTTTCAAGTCTATTGATATGCTTGTTCCCTGAATTGATATTGGCTTATAGACTAGATATGAATTATCAGTTATAAGCAGGATTGTTTTGCTAAGACCCTTAGTGAAGGGCGTATGATATTCATTCTTTCAATATAGACCGGGAGTCGGTATTTTGGGACATAGAGTTAGTCGTGGAAACCCGGAGGGATTCCAGTGACAGTTATTTGAGGAATGTTATTTATGAGCATTATTTATATAAAGTATTGATTACTTGGAAATTATTCGAGGAATGCTATTTGGATATTATCTCAATCGAGAGGTACTATATGAATATTATTTTGAATATTCATTCGCGTATATTTATTTGCTGAATATTATTTTAATATTCATTCGAGCTTTAATTATTTAAATTAATATTAGTTTCGAATATTCGTTTAGAGTTTGATTATTCAATGAGTAATTACTTTAATATTCTTGGAAAAATATTTATTAAATGAATATTATCGTGAATATTCATTTAAGATTTTATGTACTTGATGAATATTATTTTAAGATATTCATTCGAAATTCTATTTACTTAAGGAATATTGCTTCGAATGTTCCTTTAAAGTTTGATTGCTAAAAGAATATTATTTGGATATTTATTTAGAATATTATTTATTAAATGAATATTATTTTCAAATATTCATTTAAGGTTTGATTATTTAGTGAATATTATTTTAAACATTTACTTGAGCTTATTTAATTAATGAATATTATCTTGAATATTCATTTAAAGAAGAGAGTTATTTAGTAAATAATTCTATATATTCATTCGAGGATTACTTACGAGCAATATTATGATTTATTCATATTCCTTAATTATTATTGATTTAATAAATATTCTTGGAATATTTATTTAAATTCTTTTAAGTTCTTTTTATGATGATTCATATTATTCAAAGATTATCTATCACCTTCAGATAAGGTGTAAAATATTTCGGAGTATTTTATGACTATTCTTATCAAGGGGAGGTTCCCAAACTTTATTTTCATTTAAATCTATCTTAAAGAAGATTTAAATACTCGCTCAACTTCCAAACAGATATAAGGGGACCTCACTTGAGAGATGTTATTTATTGGACTGCCCGGTCCTATACTTGCTAAAACTATCTTGTCACTCACATCTTGATTCTTTCAAGCATCGATATGAGTCTGTTTGGTTACCTCCTCAACGCTCGAGGGGTAAGAATTGATGGAACAAGTTTATATCCATTAACAAGCATCAGCTTGGGAAATGTTGGTGATTTTTCCTTTCCAACTAGATACGACTACTTTGTGGAGTCCTATTAACAAGTAATATACTTGGGGAAAGGGGGAGGAACTTCACGTTTCAAAGTTATGGATGTGAAATGAACTAGGAGATGCGTAAGTGACCCAGTGGCGCCGGTCCAGCAAATGGCCCAACCGTTGGCCGGGGGGTTCCAGAGGGCGGTAGACAAGTAAATCCGTCGGTGCTTCCTTCTACATGTAGTAAACAAGAGGTGGGGAGCATAACATGCGACTGATCATCGTGTAAATGCTATGTCTCCTGGCGCGTCAAACTCCAGTATTAGTTCATCTCTCAATGTTGGAAATTTCCTGCAGCCTTATCATTATTGGCAGGTTTGAAAAGTGTTTGAATTGGAATTGCAATATTCTTCCTGCAAGTTCCTCTATTATGAAAAGTTGATAATATCTGGCTCATCTTTGACATAGCAGATATTTATTCAAAACAAATATATTTTGAGTTACCTTGTAACTTCATCTCATACCTTATATTGGTACTACATCGTTAATGCATGGCATATGGTTTCAAAGATATTTTGGACTGTTACATATTATCACTGTTCAATTATATTTTTGGTGGGCTATTGCTCACCCTTGCTTTATTTATTTATATCACAATAACAGCTAGATCAGATGGCCGTGCAAGGCGTGCTCAGCATAGGCAGGTATCAGCCGTCAGAGGATTAACCGCTGAGGTCATAGCTACCATTGCTAAGGATGCAGCCTCTGGTAGGCTAGTTGTTAGCATTTGTGCTTCAAATGTATTTATATATATGGCATATACCAATGGATGGTAAAGAGCATGAAATTGTAAAATTGTAATTCTTTGGGTTGTAAGAACTCAAACTTGTGATTAATAATATTGATGGTTACTCTGATTTCATCTCTGGGACTATAACGGGTGTGTTTTATGTTGTTGTTTTGGGTCACAAGGTTGTAATTTAAATTATGTTGGTTTTATGGATGGATATTGAGACCGTAACGACCAGATCCCTGACCCTGGATCTGGGGGTGTTACAGTTTTGGAAGTAGATACAGCTTCAATGATTACGGCTCAGTTGAAGGCTCTTGCTATGAAAGTGGATTCTCTTGCTAATTATGGAGTTCAGCAGGTGGCTAGTGTTTGTGAGTTATGTGCTGGCGCACATGAGACGAATCAGTGTGCTATCTCTTCCGAATCAGCATAGTTCGTGAGTAATTTCCAAAGACCTGCTGCACCAGTTCCAGCCACTTATCATCCTAATAATCGGAATCATCCTAACTTCAGTTGGAGCAACAATCAGAATACTCAGCAATCTTATCAGCAAGCGAAGCCGTACAATCAAGGCTATCAACAACCTTATAGGGCACCATATCAACCCCCGGGATTTCAGCAGCAACAACCTCAGACTCATGCGGGGCAATCATCTAATGATAAATCTGATGAGATGTGGATAGCATTAAAGAACCTACAAGCTGGTCAGAAGCTCTTGGAAACTCAGATAGGACAGATTACAAGTGCCTTAGGTAGTAGGCCACAAGGAACTCTTCCTAGTGATACGGAAGCAAATCCAGGTAGGAGGGACTTCAAGGAGCAGGTGAAGGCCGTAACTTTGAGATCGGGAAGGGTCACATCAGATCCTAAATCAGCCACTAAGGAGGATGAAGAAGTGCAGAATCAGCAAGTCGAAAAATCTGCATTGCCCGAAATTGAGAAATCTGACTTGGTAGCTGATCAGCTTGAAGGTGAGTTAGAGAAGAGCAAGGAATCTGTTGAGAAGGCTTCTCCGGAGCTGTCTACGAAGAATAATCAGATCTACCCTCCTCCTCCATATCCTAGAAGACTCCAGAAGCAGAATTTGGATAACAAGTTTGCTAGGTTCTTAGAAGTGTTCAAGAAGTTGCACATCAATATACCTTTTGCAGAAGCTCTTGAACAGATGCCGAGCTATGCCAAGTTCATGAAGGGTATCCTCTCGCGTAAGTTGAAGCTCGATGCATTAGAGACCGTTGCCTTAACGGAGGAGTGTAGTGCTGTTCTGCAACAGAAGTTGCCTCCAAAGCTAAAGGATCCGGGTAGTTTTACTATTCCATGCACTATTGGTAATCTATTCTTTGAGAAGTGCTTGTGTGACTTGGGAGCTAGCATCAATCTCATGCCCTTGTCAGTATTCTTGCAACTGGGTCTACCGGATCCAAAGCCAACTAACATCTCGCTACAGTTGGCTGATCGTTCAATTACCTATCCTAGAGGCATAGTTGAGGATGTCTTGGTAAAAGTTGATAAGCTCATCTTCCCTGCTGATTTTGTTATTTTGGATTTCGAGGAAGATAAGAAGATTCCCATAATCTTGGGAAGGCCATTCCTAGCTACGGGTAGTACCTTGATCGATGTACAGAAAGGAGAGCTCACCATGAGGGTACAAAATCAGAATGTTACCTTTAATGTGTTCAATGCTATGAAGCTTCCATCTGATGAAGAAGAATGTTTCAATGTTGATTTGGTTGATTCCGTGGTAGCCAAGGATCTTGATCATTTGTTGCTAACAGATTCTTTGGAAAAAGCATTGAGTGGGGACTCTGAGGTAAAAGATGAAGATGAAATGATGCAAATTCAGATGTTGAATGCAAATTCGTGGAAGAGAAAATTTGACATGCCGTTCGAGTCTCTTGGGTTAAAGGAACTGGAAAAGTCACAAATCCGTCTTAAACCATCTATTGAGGAGGCTCCTACTCTTGAACTCAAACCTTTGCCTAATCACTTGAGGTATGCTTTTCTTGGTGATACCTCTACGCTACCTGTTATTATTTCTTCTAATCTGTCAGATGTCGAGGAAGAAAAGCTCTTGCGTATTTTGAGGGAGTTCAAGTCAGCAATTGGTTGGACTATAGCAGATATCAAGGGAATCAGCCCTTCTTATTGCATGCATAAAATTCTGCTGGAAGTAGGAGCTAAGCCTACTGTTGAACATCAAAGAAGACTCAATCCAATTATGAAAGAGGTAGTGAAGAAGGAAATTCTAAAGTGGCTTGATGCGGGTATTATCTATCCTATCTCAGACAGTTCTTGGGTGAGCCCGGTTCAATGTGTGCCAAAGAAAGGAGGCATGACGGTTGTTGCTAATGAGAAGAATGAGCTCATCCCTACTCGAACAGTCACGGGGTGGAGAGTTTGTATGGACTATCGGAAGCTCAACAAAGCCACGAGAAAAGACCACTTTCCTCTTCCTTTTATTGATCAGATACTAGACAGATTGGCAGGGCACAAGTATTATTGTTTGCTTGATGGTTATTCTGGCTATAATCAGATTTGCATTGCTCCGGAAGATCAAGAGAAGACTACATTCACATGTCCTTTTGGCACTTTTGCTTTTCGACGAGTCTCTTTTGGACTTTGTGGTGCTCCCGCCATTTTTCAAAGATGCATGATGGCTATTTTCTCAGACATGATTGGCTCGAATGTGGAAGTTTTCATGGATGACTTTTCAGTTTTTGGTACTTCATATGACGAGTGTTTGCATAATCTTGGTTTGGTTTTGAAGAGGTGTGTGGAGACGAATTTGGTGCTTAATTGGGAAAAGTGTCACTTTATGGTACAAGAAGGAATTATTCTTGGGCACAAGGTATCTAGCAAGGGACTTGAGGTGGATAGAGCCAAGGTGGAGATAATCGAGAATCTTCCTCCACCTATTTTAGTTAAAGGAATTCGCAGTTTTCTTGGTCATGCCGGATTCTATAGGCGATTCATTCAAGACTTCTCGAAAATCTCTAAACCATTGTGCAACCTGTTAGAGAAGGATGTTCCTTTCAAGTTTGATGATGAATGTCTGGCGGCTTTTGAGCTTTTGAAAAAGAAGCTAACTACTACTGCTGTTATTACCGCATCTAATTGGGAGGAACCATTCGAGCTGATGTGCGATGCTAGTGATTATGCGGTTGGAGCTGTGCTTGGGCAAAGGAAGGATAAAATTTTTCATGTGGTTTACTATGCTAGTAAAACCCTCAATGAGGCTCAGCTTAACTACACTACTACGGAGAAGGAGTTGCTAGCAGTTGTTTATGCTTTCGAGAAATTCAGATCTTATTTACTTGGTACGAAGGTGATTGTTTACATGGATCATGCTGCTATTCGATATCTCATGTCGAAGAAGGATTCGAAGCCTAGATTGATTCGTTGGGTTTTGTTATTACAAGAATTTGATGTGGAAATCAAGGATAGGAAGGGCACGGAAAATCAAGTAGCTGATCATCTATCACGTTTGGAGGACCAAGGTAAGGATTCACATGCTAAATCTCTAATTAATGAATCTTTCCCAGATGAGCAACTTTTTGGGGTGCAAGGTGAAGAGCCATGGTTTGCAGATTATGTGAACTATCTTGTTAGTAATGTCATCCCTCCGGAATTCTCTTATGCTCAAAGGAAGAAGTTCTTACATGATGTGAAGTGGTACCGTTGGGACGAGCCATTCCTGTTCAAACTTGGTATAGATTAGATTTTGAGGAGGTGCATTCCTTATAGTGAGACGGAGAGTATTTTGCATGATTGTCATTCTACCATATATGGAGGTCATTATGGTGGTGATAAAACAGCTCAGAAAGTACTTCAGGCAGGATTCTATTGGCCGACTCTGTTTAAGGATTCTCATCGTTTTGTGATGAGTTGTGATCGATGTCAAAGGGTTGGTAATATCTCTAGGAGGAATGAGATGCCTTTGAATTCTATCCTTGAAGTGGAGATTTTTGATGTGTGGGGGATTGATTTCATGGGTCCGTTTGTTTCGTCTTGTAATAATCAGTACATCTTGCTAGCTGTGGATTACGTGTCTAAATGGGTTGAGGTGAAAGCCTTACCAACAAACGATGCTAAGGTGGTACTAAATTTTCTTCACAAACAGATTTTTACGCGTTTTGGGACTCCACGAGCTATAATCAGTGATGAGGGGACATATTTCTGTAATCGTCAGTTTACTGCTATGATGGCAAAGTACAATGTGACGCATCGTGTTGCCACTGCTTATCATCCCCAAACTAATGGTCAAGCGGAGGTGTCAAATCGTGAAATCAAAAGGATTCTTGAGAAAGTGGTAAATCCATCTCGTAAGGATTGGTCGTTGAAGTTAGACGAGGCGGTTTGGGCTTATAGAACTGCTTATAAGACACCTCTTGGGATGTCACCTTATCAGTTGGTGTTTGGTAAGGCTTGTCATTTACCGGCTGAGTTAGAGCACAAGGCTTTTTGGGCGTTGAAGAAGTTAAATTTGGATATCTCAGCTGCGGGTGAAAAACGTCTACTTCAGTTGAATGAGCTTGAGGAATTTCGTGAGCAGGCTTATGAGAATGCAAAAATGTACAAGGAGAAGGTTAAAAGGTGGAATGATAGAAAGTTGGTGCACAAGGCATTTGTGTCGGGTCAACAGGTTTTGCTTTATAACTCTCGCCTTAAACTTTTTCCTGGAAAGCTCAAGTCAAAGTGGTCTGGTCCGTTTACAGTTAAGGAGGTATTTCCACATGGAGCGGTGGAGATATTTAGAGGGTCTATCAATGATGCTTTCAAGGTAAATGGACATCGACTGAAGCCTTATTATGGAGGAACGGTGAACCGTGAGACGGTTGCCGCCGTTTTGTCAGAATTGTGAAATTTCGGAAGTACGTCAAGCTAATGACGTAAAACAAGCGCTTCTTGGGAGGCAACCCATGGTGTTAGGTATTTTTGTAGAAGTCAGTAGGTAGGTATTTATCGTTGTTGAAAAAAAAATGATGAAATAAATTTCTGGAATTTTTGCTGGGCGCGGGCGCGCGGAGGAAACACTGTGTTGGGCGCGGCCGCGCGGAACCCTGGAAAAAAAAAGGGAGCAGTTTCTGGCGAGTTGAGTTTAAGTATCCTAACCCTATTTTTTCTCTCTTAATTCGATTTTCATCATTATTCCTCTCATCCATCAGTTTATAACATCCTAATTCAACATCTTTCCATTCCATATCATATCATAATCATACACATACACAAACCTATACTTACATTACCATACACATACACCCATTCATCTCAATTGTCAAACCCTAATTGGACTTAAAAAGGGGCTACGAATTTCAAGTTTGGGGGACTGATTTGAGCAAGTGCTACCTCTACTATTCGATTTGGGTAATCTCTACTCTTGTTATTTGATATTTCGAATTGTAGTTCTTGTGAATTTTGGGTTTTTGGTGTGAGACTTTGTGGACAGAATTTTGGTCGAATTTGGGCATTTGTGGGGTGATTTTTATTGTTGTTCTTGATTCCTATGGCACCAAAGAGAGCACGAGTTGTGGGTAGTAGTTCCCGTGGTCGGTCATTGTCAAGTTCTGACTCGAGTTCGGGGGATGATGATATGGGTAAGTTTCGTTCTGATGAGGCTCGGGCTGAGTATGTGAAATTGATGACTCGGTCTGTGGCGAAGGATAGGATTTGGTTGCCTGTTGCTGCTGATGGTGAGATTGTGGGTATGATTGAGGAAAGGGGTTGGCAGAATCTGTGTGAGCTTGCATCCGCTGTCCCGTTGAGTATAGTCCGGGAGTTCTATGCTAATGCCAAGGAAACTAAGGATGGTTATTCGATTGTCCGTGGGTTTACTATTGATTATACTGCACGTGCTATTCGGCTTTTGCTTGGGTTGCCGGATAGACCTGTTGGGGTGGAGGATTGGACTTTTAAGGCCAGGTCTGAGGTTGATTTGGATGAGGTTGTGGCACGTCTGTGTGTGCCAGGGACGGCATGGAAACTGAAGGTTGGGTCGGCGGAGAAGGCTACGTTCGTATCTGCTTCTATGAACAGATATGCTAGGGCTTGGAATTCATTTATTTGTGCTAATCTGTTACCTACTACGCATACGCATGAGGTGACAGTTGAGAGAGCTATCTTGTTGTGGGCTATTCTGAATGGGCATTATATCGATGTTGGATATTTGGTGAATCAGAGTATGTTGCGATTCTTGAGGGGGTCTACAGGGGCAGTTCCTTATGGCTCTATTGTTACGAGGTTGTGTTCGATGGCTGGGGTGACATGGTCGTCTGAGGAGCAGATTCAGATGCCAGCTGGACCCATTGATCTGTCGAAGTTGGTGGAATGGCCCGGCGGCATTCCTCATCCTAGGGGTCTGGGCTATGAGATTGCTAGTGCTCCTCCAGTTCAGCAGGCTCCTGTTGCCATCTCGAGTGCTTCACATGATAGGCGAATGATGAGGCGGATGGATGCACTGTATGAGAGCCAGAGCCGTTTTTTCAGCAAGGTTGACACAGGCTTTCAGTACTGCTTTTGGAGCTAGTGGTGCCCATGTTGAGTGGCCAGTCTTTGGATCGGACACTGTTTATCCACCTCCTGATTCTCCATCCGAGGAGGGTGATGACGCTGCGGCGTAGGTATGTTTCTACTTTCCCTCATATTTACTTCCATTCAATGAGGTCATTGAATATCTTAAGTTTGGGGGTGGTTTGGGGGAAAAGTATTGTATATGTTGTATATGTTTAATTGTGTTCATGTAGGATATCATGTTAGTTGTAAGTCATGCATTTTATGTTCGTATTATCTACGTTTGTTTCATATAGGACATTTTGTTATTGTTTGTTTGTTACCATGTGAGTTCATATTAGTTGCATTTTCATGGCATGCATGCATTTTTCATGATCCCTTAAAATGAGCTGATTCTGATTGATAGGTAGATGTTGATTTGAGTGTGATGATAATGAGTAGAGGGCTGATTTATAGTTCCTAAGAAATTGACTTGCATGTTTCGGGAACAAAAATTATTACACAGTCTCATTGGGTGCTTTTGGGTTAGGTTGGAGTCATGCATGTTGGATGTTTTGAGATTTAATCACTTGTTTATTCTTAGAATTTTCGTTATTCCCTTTATAGCGTAGGAACACTAAAATCTAAGTTTGGAGGAAAACAGGAATTTCATGCTAGTTGTTAATAATGGCTAGGCGTCAAATGGCTAGTAGCCGGCTCATATTTATGTGAGTAGTCTAGGGTTGGAAATGAGAAAGGCTCATTCCAGATTGCGGAAAAAAAAAAGAGTCAATTTTTTGTTTGTTAATGCAAAATTAACCAGAGTGAGCTCTTTAATACTCGAGTAATTAAGTCTGAGGGGACTTAGTCCTAGTAACATAAAGCCTTGTGGTTTGGGATTGCTGACCTAACACTCGCTACATGGGTATTATTGTATAAGCCTTTTGGGGTCTCATTCATTGCACAGTTAAATAAGCATGCGTATTGTATATGTAGTGTCGTAGTATAGTAATAAAGCATGAGTTTCTGTCTACTTTAGATAAGGGTGGAGGTGTTCCTAGGTTATGGAGTGTCTACAGTCTATTCTAGTTATAAACCTGTGATTGTCTTGACGGAAGGCATGTATGATTTTTGACCTAGTTCTGGGGGTATTTCTGATGAGCATTGCACTCACGCACGTTTCTGTTCATGTATTGTTAGTATACGGGGACTTAGTCGAGCTCTGCTTGGATTTGTTGCATTCGTTGAGATATTTGCTTGTTAGTTGGTTTTGGTGAGTTTGAAGGGGATCTTTGCATTTTTCATATTAGTTGCATTCATGCATTGCATTGCATTAGGTTAAATGGATTTTGTGGGTACATTCACTATAGGCCCTCACGAGACCTTACTCGTCCACTAGGGCTGCCTAGGGGTTTAAAGGGCTTGTTGCATATGCCAAATGCAACCGTGATCACCTACGGAAGTGGTACTAGCTAGTTGTATATATTTTTGTCTGTTTATGCTTGAGGACAAGCATCGGTTTAAGTTTGGGGGTGTGATAAGTGGATTTATATCCACTTGGATCGTTCCATTTCGGCTTAAATTGGTGTTTTGTATCTCAAGTATTGGTGTGTTTTAATCCGTTTTTGTGAGAATTGTGCAGGAATTATGTTTAGGTGTAGAAATGGAGTTCCCAGTAGCTATTTGGTGATTGAAGTTCAATAGAGCAAGTGTTGGGAAGTTGCAGTTGAGAGCGGAGGAGAAATAAGCTTAAGGAGCAAGAAATCAATCTGTGCAGAAACACCAGGCGCGGGCGCGCTCCAATTGTACTATCACTGCGCGCGGGCGCGCTCAACTGGACCACAGCATTGTACCAGGCGCGGGCGCGCTGGATTAGGCTTGTGATGCGCGCGGCCGCGCGGGAGTCCGGCTGAAACTTCCTGGAATCTGATTTTAATTGGGGAAATTGCCGTTTTCTTCTCCTAATCAAGATAGCAATCAATTGGGACGATTAGAAGCTTCTGGAAGTCAGTTTAAACAAGGGAATTGCAATTCTATTTCAATCAAAGAAGGAAAATTACCGGAATTCTATCCTATTTCAATTACGGTAATTGCTTGGTCAAGGAGGCACTTGGGGGCTATAAATACACACCTTGGGGCCCAGAAAAAATCATCATCTACATAATCTACACACTGATTTCATTCAGAGCACAAGGAAGAGAAGCCAAGGCGAGGATTGTGACGACAAGAAGATCTAGAAATAGTTTTCTTGTATTTCTTTGTTAGGCGTATCTTTTGGATGCTTGTTACTTTTCCGGATTTGTTCGCTAAACCTTATCTCATTATTGATTTATTCATCTTTATTATCTTGATTACTACCATGCTTTCATCAAATCCCATGGTGACGAAAGGTTTAATTATGAACTAATCGTTGTCGTGGGATCCTAGTGGATTTATCTATGTAGCTTAGTAGTTTGCATGCCTTAGAGATTTATGTGTGGTGAATTCTTGATATCCTTGTATGGTTGTACTTATTGAATGTAGGTGCATCGCGAACATCTAATATGTTAATCTCTTGCTAAACGAGAGTGGATCTTGAGATTTAGAACTTGCCATGCTAGCATAGGATAGGTTGATGTTAAGCATCATGATTTGTGGCATGAATAGAGATATTATGCTACCCTATATGATCTAAGTGGATAACTTGTGCTTCAACCTTTATGTTTTCAAATTCTATAGAGATATAGGGTCTAAATATAATATGTGCCTACTCATCTTCTATCTCTTTTGTGGATGTATGCGTAGATTGGTACTAGTTTACCGAGAGGTAACTTTTACTCTTTCCGTGTTATTTGATCAGGTATCAAAACCCATCACATGTTTTAATCGAAGGCTGCAACTCTAAGTGAATGTAGATAATGAAACTAGGATTTCATGTTTATTCTCATTTAAGTAATTCGATTTTAATTCTTGTTAATTAGTTAATTCTTAATTTGCATCATAGTTAATTTAGATAATCAACCTCATTTTGTTATTTTCTTAGCAGTGAATTAAAACCATACATTATTGCATAGGCATATTTTCTGAGTAAAACTTAACCAAGATCTCTGTGGAACGAACTTTAATTGTATTACTTGTGACTACGTGCGCTTGCGTGAATTTAGCATAACAGAAGTATTTGGCAAAGACGTCACATGGAAGATGTTGGTTTGATTGGATATCAAAATATAAGTTGTGGCAATTATAAGTGCACTATGACCAATAGTAAGAGTGCGCATTTGACATAGATTTAATAGTTATAGATCCTACGAAAAGTGGGAGTCTTGAAAAGAATTTGAAAAAATCGCCAAGTGGGAGATGTTGTATTTGACTTATTTTGTCAAATACAATAAAAGAATTGATACATGAATAATGTATTTAGTAGATATACTCATTGTGTAATTATTGATTTATAAATTACAATTGTACAGTATTATGGAGTTACATATTTGCTAAATGTGAGTTATATATATTTGATAAATGTGGGAGTTACATTATTATGTAACGTCCATATTGATTATGTATTAAATGTTATTGGGCCGTTACATTTTATGGGGTGGAAGAAGTAGAAGAATAGCCTATAAATAGAGGTTAACACCTGCAAGAATAAAGCACTCGAGAAAACAAAGATAAAGAGGGGCTTGTTCAATCTTTTTCTGGAACCCCAAACCATTTTTTCTTTCTTTTATATCTTATAGATATTAGTACTCAAATATTCCTTTTCTTTCAATAACTATATATTAAAGTTGATTGTAGTAGATATTTATGAAAATTAGCTCGTATAATTGTATAATTTTGATTGATTTTAAATTTAAAATTGATAAGTTAGTAAACATTTTATCACTTTAAAAAATATGTGTCTTATGCATGTACTAAATAATATAAATTTTGTATTTCAAAAAAAATTATTAAATAACCACGATAAGTAAATTACGATGAGAATGATATGCATTAATTAAATTTTAGTGGTAAATTTTTATTGGCTCATATTTATATCTATGAAAATTAATCTGTAATATATAATAATATAATTATAATTAATTATAAAACAAAAGAGTGAAAAAATATATTGTGAAAACCGCTTAATATATATATTTGTATAATTCTGATTGATTTTAACTTAAAATATTAAAAAATATGTAATATATGGATATAATCAAGTAACTATGATATTTAAATTAGAATTGTTAACTAAATATGGTTAGTATAATAGGATGAAAATAGTAAATAAGGAAAATTTCTAATATAATATGATTGGTCTATGATTAATGAAAATCAAAAGAGTGAAAATTTATATTAAAAAATCGCTTAATCTATACTATTATATAAAAGCCGAAACATTAAAAGTTTGGTCGGTCGGTCAGTATGGTAATTGTTGATTTTACTTATTTACCCTTACTCAATTACAGATCTACTAACTAATCAATTTCCTTTTTCAGGTTACACATATTATCTTTTCTATTTTTCATGAACTAAATAATTTCCTTTTTCAGGTAAAATATAATATTTTTTATATTTTATCTAACTAAAATTTCTCCTTTATTAATCAATTTCCTTTTTCAGGTTAAACATATTACCTTTTCTATTTTTCAATAACTAAATAATTTCTTTTTTCAGGTAAAATAGAATATCTTTTACATTTTATCTAATTAAATTTTCCCCTTTTCAAAAATACTACGAGCAATTTTGTTTAATAAAATAACATAATTATATTATAGTTACTATTAACTAATCAATTACCTTTTTTCAGTCAAAACACGTTACCTTTTCTCTTTTCTCTAACTAAAATCTCTCTTTTTCCAATTATATCATGGACGGTTACCTTTTTCAGCAAAAACACGTTACCTTTTTTCTTTTCTCTTACTAAAACCTCTATTTTTCCAATTATATCACGGACGGTTCTATTTAGTAAAATAAACTAATAATATTATAATATTATTAATTAATTGATTATCTTTTTCAGCTAAAACGTATCATCTTTTCTATATTTTCTAACTAAAATCCCTCTTTTAATAGAAATATCACGGACAATATTAATTTCTCCTATTCTAAAAACATTACGAGCAATTGTATTTAGTAAAATAACGTAATTAAATTATAATTACTACTCCCTCCGTCCCACCGGGATCTTTACATCCTTGGTGGGCACGGGGACCAATATATATATTTAAGTAGGGAGTTAAATGGCGTTTTGGTCACTCAACTGACCCTAAACTTTCAATTGGGTCACTCAACTGAAAAAGCTTTCAATCAGGTCACTAAACACATAAAAACTTTCAATCGAATCACTAAACACATTAAAACTTTCAATCGAATCACTAAACACATTAAAACTTTCAATCGAATCACTAAACACATTAAAATTTTCATCAAATTATATGTTTTTAAATATCGTTCTTGAGATCGAACGCATATTTGGAGGTGATTTCGATGTCGGAATTTGGAGTTCTAGTAGTCGAATCGAAGCTCTCAACATCATCTTTCATAATCTGCAATCAGTTTTTATGGATGGTAAAATTTCGAATTTATATGAATTTTCTTTCAATTCTGCAAAATTAGGGTTCTTCAGTTGAAAGTTTTAATGTGTTTAGTGACCTGATTGAAAGCTTTTTCAGTTGAGTGACCCAATTGAAAGTTTGTAGTCAGTTGAGTGACCAAAACGCCATTTAACCCTTTAAGTAGGTGGTGTAATGAAAAATGATGAAAATTGGGTAAAGTGGTTGGACCTATCAATATTTAATAGTAAATTTGAGAAAGTGGAGGAAGTTAGTGGGTGTAATAGTGTTTTATATTATTAAAAGTTTACTATTTTTGGAATGTAAAAAATGGATGGGACGACCCAAAATAGTAACTGTAAAAAAATGGGTGGGACGGAGGGAGTATAAACTAATCAATTACCTTTTTCACCTAGAATATATTACCTTTTTAATTTTTTCTAACTAAATTCTCTATTTTTCTAATCATATCAAGGGCATTATATTTAATAAAATGAAGTAATAATTTTATAATTACTAATAATTAATCGATTACTTTTTTTAACTAAAACTTATCATCTTTTCTATATTTTTTTTAACTAAAATCCCTCATTTCCTAGAAATATCACGGATAACATTTATATAATTATTATCAAATCATCTCATATAAAAATGTAAGCCTTCAAAATTCATGTTTTAAAAAAATTAATTTAAATTAATGAATTTTTTTAAAAAAAAATCCGTGCATCGCACGGGTTTTAGGCTAGTATTATATAAGGGTTAATTGGCTATTTCATAACTGAACTCATGCTCAATTTGCAGTTGGGTAATCGAACTTAAAAAGTTTGCAGTCAACTCATTAAAGTAATTAAAACTTACAATTGACCAACCGCCGTCAACTCCTAGTAATGTCCGTGACGGAAAGCTGATTTGAAGTGCTGATGTGTTAAAAATATACACGTGATGTATTGATGTGTAAAAATAACTTTTTATTTCCTATTTTCTAACCCACCTATCTTCCCAAAATAATTCATATATTTCATTTCATTTCATTTATTTTATTTTATTCATTTCATTTTATTATTACTACATCACCCCATCACAACCTCCACCTTCTCCGGAGAGTTCCCGGTCGGAGAAGTTTCCGGCAACCACCACCTATCCCTCTCAATTCTAATTTAACTAGTTTTACAACTCCCTCAATCTCTCACTCTCCCTAACTGCTCATCTCCTAATTAACCCCTTTCCTTTCTGCACAATACCCACCGCAATCAATCATCATATAAATTTCAATTTCAAATATATTTTTGATCATCCTCTGAATAGTAAATTAAACATCACTAATATATTCACAATTATAATCTTCATCATATAAATTCTAATTTCTAAAACAATTGGTGGGAATTGGTGGAGAGGAGGAAGACGGTGAAAAATGGCGGTGGAGTGGTGGAGGCGAAGAAGGCAGCAGCAGTGATTGTTGAATGGCGACGGAAAAAAAGCAAAAGGGAGGGGCTGCAGTGTTGTGGGTCGGGAGAGATGAAAAGAGTGAACGGATGTGAGAAAGTGAGGTGGGTGGAGGCGCCGAAAAATTGGGGCGCGTGGATGGTGGTGTGTTGAAGGATGGTGATGTGGGCGGAATGGGGTGGGGGAAGATTTGATTGTTGTGGGTGGGCTGGTTGTGAGCAGTGATATTGTTGCGATGTCGAAGACGTGGCGCAGCAGGAGATGAGAGGTTCGGCGATTGAGGGAGAAGGCGATGGGGCAAGCTGGGTTTATGATCTGAGAAGAAGAAAGAAGAGTAGTGGTGGTGACATAGCCCCAGGGGCATTTTAGTAATTTCATACATGCTGAAAATCAACTAAAAATTAATTTAAATCATTTCTAAATTCGAAATTAAACTAACAATAGGTGAAAAATTAAATTTAAAATTTCTAAATTAAAGATCATGAAATTTTAAACACTCACCTATTTTTAAACTAATTTTAGGATAAAAAATGAATTTAATATGAATTTTACAAATGAATGATTTTAAAATACTTTAATACACAAGTCTATGTGGCAGCTGATTTAGGAAAGAGAAAAGTCTATGTGGCGGCTTATGTGTACAAAATTAACGAACCTCCGTTAAAAGTCAACGAGAGTGAACGGCGCTGCAAGTTATTTTGTGTTTAGTGATTGAATCGCAATAAAATGTTAGTGTACTGACCCAATTGCAAGTTTTTTTAGTTCGATTATCCAACTGCAAGTTGAGCATGAGTTCAGTTATGAAATAGCCAATTAACCCTATTATATAATTGTATACTATATTTAAATTAGAATTGTTAACTAACTATGGTTAGTATAATAGGATGAGAATGGTAAATAAGGAAATTTTTTAATATAATATGATTGGTCTAAAATTTAAGGATGAACTCTATTCAGTCCTAAAATAATTTTTCTTTTTTTATTAGTTAACTCCATGTTGTAATAGACTAAGTATTATAATAAAGGATTGGCATGGCTACTGTCGCACTGGTTGTTCATAATTATGATCAACATTAAGTCAAAGCATTTATTACATTAAAACTCCCGTTTTAATATTAAATATTTATATTATAAATTATTCCAATAATTTCAAGGTTCAATATCCGTCAATAACGTATTAAATTTAAAAAATTATTTATCTATTTTCAATATATAAAGAAAAAATTATCCTTTAGAATATTATCAAATACGTATTATTATATTTATTATCTTTTATAATTTATTCTCTTACTAATTAAAAAGCAAATATTAAAATTATAAATAATAAAATAAAATTATTAAATATTAAAAAAAAATATTTAAAATCTTACATGCATAGCACAAGTTATAAGCTATAAATTAGTATATGTAAAACATATAATCCTGTTTATTGAAAAGAATAATTTGTTTTAAGAAGTTGTTAACGACGTCTCTTATAACAAATGACAATTGTATCAAGAGAATAAGGAATATCAGATTAACCTAACTTACTTATATCAGGTAAAATGAAACCATGAATCATGTTTTATGCTCAAACTACTGTTTGCACAAGCCTAATAGCATGAAATAAAGGACTTACCCATCTATTTTCCCACTTACATTATTTTTTGGACTCTTCTACTTTTTATGTTCCACTTTTTCCGTGCTATAGAGTTAAATGACACTTATTTGACCTGACCTAAGAATATCTAGATGTTTTAGATCAGGTTAATCTGATATTTTTTTTCTCTTGTATCAAAGCATAAAAAGACACCGACTTAAAAACAAAATTTGTATGTTAAGTAAGGGTGGCAAATAATGGGTTTGCGTCGGATTTGAATCAATAAATTTGGTTTTGAATTGGGTTTTGACTCAAAATCATATTTTACCTATATTTAATTAAAATATTGGTAAAATTTGATTTGAGTTATAATGGTTTCGGGTCAAAATATAAGTAACCCACTTTTTTCCAATTTTTCTAATTTGATTAAAATATACATGTTATTTAATTTTTTTTGTTTTCTTCTACATATTGTTATATAATTATATAATGTACTTTATTCTAAAAATTTGTTTTTAAACATGTAAATAATATTTTAATAAATCTTGTGATATTATTATTATTATACATCACAATAATAATTTATTATAATATACCAATTATTATTCTTTTTGAAAGAAACATAGAACACAATTTTCAACTAATTATTTTGATTAGAGGTAATTACCATCTAAAAACCTTAAAAACAAAAAAAAGGAATTAATAACTTCCACAAGGCTGAATAACTCCCCCGATTTATCAGTAAACTAGAGTACTGGGGTACTCTTCTCCATTCATTATCCTTTTGATAATTTTTTTATACAAGTATATTTATTATATGTTTGAGATTCAATAAATTGTAAAAGAAGTTGAAAAGTTAGAAATCCCTAAGTTTGTCTTAAAATAAATTGACTTATTATGTGAAAAAGTTCCCTCAAACACCCTCATAATAGTACTATAGTAGCGTATACATTAGCCTACATACTGTAACTTCGATTTGAACTGTCGTCACCAACTTACCTCCAAGTCATCGCTAGGTAATATGGGTGTAATTTGGATGTTTTTCAACCTATATTTAAAAGTCAAATGGGTGATTCAAACCCAACCCCATCCATTTTATTATATGTAATTCTTGGACAAAAATTGGAATGGATTGGATTGGTTTGGTTAATTGGGTTTGGGGCTAAATTGCCACCCAAATGTTAAGTAAAAATATTAATGTACGTTACACATAAATTGTAAAAATATTTCATTTTCCTGTTTCCAAGGTCAAAAAATAGTCACGTATATACAATAATATAGGATAAGAGGCAATTATCTCAAAAAAATAAAATGAGAAAAGGCAATTACTAATATTCTTTCCAAAACAAACAAAAGAAAAATAATTATCAAAAAGAAAAGAAAAGTACAATTTTATCATAAAAAATAACGACGTAACAAAGCAAGGGGGGGTGATTGATGCATATTTTTCTAAGCCCCGCCACCAATCCATCGCCAAGATATACATACAAACATTTTGTGTCTAATAAGGGCATTGGTTTTAACGAATTCGGCAAGTTGCACTTATTTTATTCCTCCTTACCCCTTTCTAAAAAACAAAAGCTCCCCCCACACATTATATATAGATATTCGCACAAACATATCTGTTCATTACAGAACATAACTACAACGCAACCGTACGAGGATTATGAATTTAGAAAAAACCCTAGACAAGAGATTGGTAAGAATGGAGGGGAAAGCTAATGGAGCGAAAAGGGAAGCGTATGTGGGAGGGAAAATACCAGGACCGACGAACCCAATGGTGACACCTATACTTACTGATCTCTATCAGTTCACTATGGCTTATGCTTATTGGAAAGCCGGCAAACACAATGAACGTGCTGTGTCAGTCTCCTCTCCTTCCTCTCTCTCTCTCTCTCTCTCCCTCCCTCCCTCGCTCGCTCCTCCTCCCTATCCCTCTCTCTCTCTCTCTCTCTTAATTGTTACCTTTTAAACGTTTTTTTGATTTGATGAATTGTATATTTATTTAAGTTGATTGTATAATTATTGTATTTGATTGCTGGACTGTGAGTAGCGATGCTAGCTAGTTATCAGTTTAGAATGTGTTATATAATTGGTAGATATAAACAATTGTGGGACTCTTCAAAAAAACTGTAACAGTTGTCCTTACTGACACTAAAAATTGTTATCAGGAATCGGTGCCTGTATATATTGCTATTCTGTTTGCAGTTGTTTCTCCTTTGTATATAAAGTAAATTGTGTAGTGGTGGATGCTGAATTTTATCCAACGTAGTATATTGGTGGCTCAGTTTGTAAATTCGTCAGTTAATGACCACATATTGCTTCCTTCTTTCAATAAGGCAGACTTAATTAACAAAAATATGGTGGCTGGACTTTGTTTTGTTATACTTTGATTCCACTTTTCAAGTTATCTTTATCTACGAAGTGATTCCTTGTTGAGATTTATTCTGAATTCTAGCAGCTTTTAGATGACATTATTCAGAGCTTTTCACCTAATTATAATCCATCATCTCTAATATGTTTTCAGGTTCGATTTGTATTTCCGAAAAAATCCTTTTAGAGGCGAATATACAGTTTTTGCTGGTCTAGAAGAATGCATTAGGTTCATTGCTAATTTTAAATTTTCGGAAGAAGAAATTTCTTTTATCCAGGAATCTTTGCCTCCCACGTGTGAGGTAAATCATTCAGCATAATCTATCGTTGCATTGTCATGGTAAGTATTCATTACAATCTGCTGGTCACATATATTGAATTAGGAAATAGCCACAGACCAGAGAGTATGGCTTTGGGGTTTGCCCAAACATGACTTATATCGCGATTCATGGCTGAGAGGATATATATATACTTTCTGCACAAACTTCTTGAACAATTTGGTAATGCGACACTGTACTTTAGCAAGGACATTGACGAGGACATTAACACAGGATCTCAATGTTTATAAGTCATATTGTATCTCTGTTATGTGCAACTAAAAAGCAGGATTGAATCTATCTCCTAAACTTCTACTTGCCTTCCTAATTTTTTTGCAACGAAAGAAGATGTCTTGAGAAAACGTTAATTCCTCTTTTCCTTTTTTTAATTCCTCTGGGTTACTCTTTTGCACTGCCATGCATGTGATAAACGATAGGAAAGATTTGAAGTTCCCTCAACTTTCGACATAGTAGCTTGTGACTACAAATAGAAGTGGTTAGCTGGCAACATTTAACTAAGAGAGCCAAGCTTCATTATTTCAGTTGTAAAGTTTTATAGATTAGACTTGGTAGAAACAGATCAACATATTTAATTAAACAAAATTTATTGACTAAAAGCTAAGACTTTTCTTCTTTTCTGTCATGCCGAATAGAAGTCTTGTGTCAAATGCGACATCTACTTCATTGAAAGGTAGAACTCTGTCATGTTTTTTTAATAAAAACAACAATATATGACAAGAAGCTAAGATAAATTTTGCGCTGTCATGTTACATAACCTCATGTCAAATGAGATTTTGGTGTTAAAAGGTAGAGTTTCCAATATTTTTTTAGTGTTTCTGTCTTGGTGTAACTTCCTGTTCTGTAGTTGGGACAATCCAATTATTTAATCACTTTCTACTGATTTGCTACAGTCTGGCTTTTATGATTATCTTAGAGGAATTGATTGTTCTGATGTTGAAGTCTATGCCATTCCTGAGGGGTCTGTTGTCTTCCCAAAGGTGCCGCTAATGAGGGTTGAAGGGCCAGTTGCCGTAAGTGTTCATGTTATGATCTTTATAATGTTTGGAAAGCCTATCAGCTCTTTCCTTGGATCGTCAGTCAACTAATATTTAATAACCATATATACTTCCATTGCTAATTGACCATGTTATTATCATTCCTAAAGTTTTGGAGGAATTGGTTTTAGGTGGTTCAACTGCTGGAGACTCCATATGTAAATCTTATTAATTATGCATCACTTGTTGCCACAAACGCTGCGAGACACCGTTTTGTGGCCGGAAAGTCCAAACTTCTCCTTGAGTTCGGGCTTCGACGGGCACAGGTTAGTGAATTATATGAACACATATTTCTGGGATGCTAATGTTAGTTATAATATTATATTAATAAATTCATATATGTGTGATTATAGGGCCCTGATGGTGGAATAAGTGCATCAAAATATTGCTATCTTGGAGGATTTGATGCTACAAGGTTATCTTTCAAAATTTATTGTTTTTCCATAAGGATGAAGTTTCATTATTGTTGCTAACATATCTTGTAGCTATACCTATAATGAAAAAAATATGTTCACTTTTCTACATTACCTTTTTGGTGAGATATTGTTATATTTCTGTTTATGTTCATGGATTCTTGAAGTATGATTAGTAAAGAAATGCCCCTGTGAATATGACTTGATGATATTGTTTTTATGGAATCTTAGATTTGACTAATCTTTCATGTATTACAATAGTAAACTAATTTTTGGTGCGAAATCTGGGATTGCTAGTATTTTTTTTTATTTTTTTTTTTGAAATCCAGGGATTGCTAGTATTAATAAATATATAGACATATCCTGTGCGAACTGCCATATCCTGTGCGAACTGCCAAGCACAAATTAGCTCCCTTCTTTACTGTTTTTTGTGTAAATCTACAAATTATAGAGATATCCTATGTGAACTGCCCGAGCACATATTAATTTATAGACATATTCTGAATGGACCTCATACGCCTTGCACCAGTAGTTCCTACCAAGTAAATTAAAAAATATAAGGCTACATATTTATGCACATCTTTGCCTGCTTTATTTCTGCATACTGTACATACTTCATTGTCAGGTTTTTGGCCAAGTGTCAGGCACTGTGTGCTGGTCCAAAGGCTGATGATCACCAAAACCAGTTGAAGTAAACCGAGCCATAACTCTGTACTCTGGTATTTGAAGTATTGTTTTCTGATGATGCCTGAAGAATGCTGATATGGATATATTGCCTATTAACTAATGAGAAATTTGAACATCTTACTCAACGACATCTTCTTCACATTATTCATGTCATGCACAAACTATTAGAAACAAAGCGGATTAATTTAGAGATTAATGCAACAAAAACTAAAATGGATAAACAAGCCGTATAGACTTAAAAAAGCTACGTACTTAATTAGTATACCTAGTCTCTATCAGTGGTTTCAGTCACTTACATATTTTAAGAAGTCCTGTTCTTCTACTTTTCTAATGCTATTAGTGTGATACATGGCTATGTAATTAGTTTTTTCTTTTACATTCCTTTATTATCCGCTAAGTCTCAATCAAAAATAATTGTTGCTTGAAGGCCGTCCATCTAATATCTATCTTCTGGTGTTTCACAGCAATGTTGCAGCTGGGAGATTATTTGGAATACCTCTCCGTGGAACACATTCCCATGCCTTTGTCAGCTCATTCATGGTCATTTGTTACCCTGTGCTTGAATCTCACATTAGGATGTGATGTTTGACAGCCGTACTAATTAATCCACTGATGTGCAGAGTCCTGACGAGATTGTTGAAAAATCACTCCGGAGATATGATGGCTCAAGTGTTTGTGACGATTTTGTTAGTCTAGTTCAGACATGGCTAAATAAAATTAAGGTGTGGTAAATTTCATTGATTGTTTAAATGTTTCTTTAATGGCTGATAATGTGCGTAAGTTTTGTATCGTAAATGTCCCATTTAGAATGATGTTCATCAGATTGCGTTTTATATGTAGCTAGATATAGAAACTAGCCTTTAACGCCCTGAGGCTTTGGGCTATCACGTCTTACATGTCTGCTGCGTACATAGGAAATTCCTTTTCTGTAATACATCAGTAATCTCTCTTTTAATCTCTATTTTTTTATGCGCTATGTACTTGCATTGTGAGCAATGTAAATATGATTTTGGAACACTTAGGATATAGTCAAATGATGTTTTAAAAAGTGCAGCACAGTCAAATATTTCTCATGCCCTAGACAGTCATGTTACTCAAACAACCGTGCATGCTTTTATATAAAGCGACTGGATAAAAACCGAAGTTGTTATACTATCAGGAATAAGCTTAAAATATTACTGTAAAATATTGTCTGATGTACCGTTTTATACTATGGTCTGTAGAATGTTTCCACTATTTATAGTCCTGTTAATAAAGCAGTCAATGGTGTTTTTGCATGTTTGTGGTCCAGTAGAACGCTACTTTGATACTACTGAAAGAAAATTGATGAATATTATGAGGGCTGAATGAGGTTCATGATTGTACATACTTTGATACGTGATTTATGATTAAATAATTAAATCATTCTACCTAATCTTTTCCTTGATTCATGCCTTTTAATTCATAATTTTCCACAATCAACAAACTTAATGTTTAAATGAATGGTTCTTGGAATCTATTGCAACTTGTTGTGTGTTAATCTACAAAACTAATTAAAAAGTTATAATAGAAAGTTGAACAGAATTTTTGGTGGCTTGTACTACAATATAGCATCTTTTGCAATTGGAAGTAAGCATAATTGTTATGGCTAGTAGATTCATTAACTTCTTTCCTGTATTAGGAATTGTTCATCAGGAAAGTTTTCTGGTATATGCAGTGCAGTAAAATATGCTCCCTTCATTGCGTGTGGATTCTCTATGTTCGAATTTAAGTCTACTGTTAATTCGGCTCTTTTATTTTCGAGAGATACAAGAGATATTTAAAATATGCTATTCAGCTTGTCTCCTTTTCACCTCTATCCAAACAAGAATAGAACAGAAGATATTGGAAGTATCTTCTTTGATGATTGTTTCCTATTCTATATCTTATATTCCACTTGTTTTTTTGAATGAATACCAGTGGTCAAACTTGTTACGTGGCATTTTTGGTGAAACCAATCAGAGTGAGCTAGCAGCTTTCACCTCTTACGCATTGGCATTCCCTGGAAACTTTCTAGCCCTTGTAGATACATATGATGTAAGTTTATATTTTTTGTTTTTATTTATTTATACATGGTTGGTGTATCCGAAATTCTTTACTTACTATTCTCTCACCTGACTGTCTTTGTTTAATCTTAAGCATCAATTAGCTCACTTTGTCTAAGTTATGCTTATCATATTGAGTTAACCAGTATATCCCTGTTTCTTTATATTGGTCTTTCACTGTCCTTCGGCACAAACTTGTATTCCTGTGTGGTACAAGTCTTTCACCAGTAGACGTGGTCCCTAGTAAAATCGTATTTAATGTTCGTGGCACAAGCTGCTGTGTTTTATTGGTCATTAGACAGAGACATACGGGACTACTTAATCATTGTAATTAGTTCAAAAAGATGGACACCTCTGGTGGGCGGTAATGTGTAATGTGTATCCGATTGTCTTCTCTTTTTCCACCGTAGTTCATTGTAATTAAGACCGTTATGTTTCTTCAACACGACTTAGTCTCTTTTCCTCTGGTTTGAAATTTATGGAAAGGTTGAGTTTCCTATTGTTGTATTGTTACATCAGTTTTGGTACCTTGATCTTCATTAATCTCGGAACATGCAATATATTTTTGCTTTGCATAGTGAAAAGCTATTTAACAGATTGTAGAAGTTATGATAATAATCTTTTTTTCTAGAATCTTTGCAGACATATCTTGTGGTCTTTCTCTTGTTTCACACAGTTGTGTTTCAATTACTTTGGTAGGTTATGAGAAGTGGCGTTCCGAATTTTTGTGCAGTTGCTCTAGCACTTAATGAACTGGGGTATGGCACTACAGCTTTCTATTCCCTTTATTTCTTTTGGACCAGTACCGTTATTACGAGTCATGTCCAAATTGTTGCCTGTGCGGCTGTTTAGATTTCAACTTTTCTATTGTCCTTAATATTCTGTTACTCTCATACTTGTCAAAAAAATAAAATATAATATTATATTAGTCTCACTATGTCGTCCACAGCTTATTGCAATATTTTTACTCTTCTATGCATTGGGTATACCCTACAGGGATAGAATATCTATCTGTATGCTGTTCTATGCATTGAGCTAGATACTGGTCTTAATCATATATTCATTGAGGTGTACATGTTTATAAATTTTAGATATCCACAATTCATCGAGATTTACATTCTGTTGTTTGTATATTTGATTTCCATCATCTGACTGCACTGCAGGTATAAAGCAGTTGGCATTAGACTAGACTCAGGTGACCTTGCGTATCTGTCTTGCCAAGCCAGGCAGTTTTTTGTTTCAGTTGAAAGGGAATTTGGAGTTTCTGGTTTTGGGAAGACAAGTATTACAGCTAGTAACGACCTCAACGAGGAAACACTAGATGCCTTGAACAAACAGGTGATTTTATATTTGTCATTTGTGGATATGGAATATGGAAGCATATAGGGAGAAACTATTAGAATATGGGTTATATGTTCTTTAACATCTTTCCATGTGCTATAAATCTTGCACTGCTTTCAGTTTTCAACCCTTCTCCATTGTTCCATTAATACAGGGACATGAGGTTGATGCATACGGAATTGGGACCTATTTGGTTACATGCTATGCTCAAGCTGCTCTAGGTTGTGTTTTCAAGCTCGTTGAAATAAATAATCAGCCTCGCATCAAACTCTCAGAAGACGTCACAAAGGTTTGATCATGCCAACTGCCATGTGATTTTTTATATTTTTTTTTATTAGTGGTTCATTACATGTATATGTTACTAGGTCTCAATTCCATGCAAGAAGCGTTCTTTCCGATTGTATGGGAAGGAAGGTTATCCCCTTGTAGACATAATGACGGGTGAAAATGAACCACCTCCTAAGGTATTTTATTTGTAATGTTTCTTTTATCCTTGTTGTCTTAATTTCTTTTTGCATTGTTATTTGAGGTATTTATGAAGTCAGTTCTGATGCTGGAAAGTGTTCATCCAGTACGATGTTTTAATATTTTAAGCTTTAGAATTTTTAGACCCGACAGCCTTATAGACTTATAGTAAAATATATGCATGACTAAACAATTCGAAAATGCATCCGGTTCAAGTTCTATCTATTGTGGTCGAGTTTCTAAACTGGAAAAATTGTAAGGTGTTATGATAAATCACATCGAGTATAGACTCCAGTTTGTTTGCATGCTGGTCTTTGTACAAGGTAGGTATCTTCTCTGTGCAATATAAAGGATGAACTAAGCAGTGGTTTAAAATAAACACTACAACTCTACAAGGTTGAAAATCAACAAGGTTATTATGAATAAAATGCGTGGACCTTAAAATTCTTGAGTACACCAGGACATGGAAATTCGGAACAACACATTGTTTTTGTTACACTAAACTTTTGTCAATTATATTTTCTTCCCGTTTCTTCGACTCATATAAGTGTTTTGTCCAGTTGTACTGTATAGTCCAGCAAAGGACCTAGGGGGTCCCCTCCTACGGCACTGGCAACTTACCATATATTCATATAATATATCCTGAAATGTTGTATATATAAATCCAGACGATCTGCAAGTAGACCCAAAAAATATAGGCCTGGGTGGGTTAAAAGGTGGACCCCCTAAAATAACTCCTGGGTCCATCACTGGTTTTGGGGCTTTTGTCTATGGTAGTATGAAGTACCTTCTGTTTTTATAGTATTTGTTAGCAAATTCTCATATTAATATGAGGTTCAGACAGGAGAGCGGATTCTGTGCCGTCACCCGTTCAATGAATCAAAAAGGGCATATGTAGTGCCACAACGTGTTGAGGAACTTCTCAAGTGCTTTTGGCCTGGGACATCTGGTGAGTTTCTAGTATTTTAGAATGTGTAACTTATGCCTAAAAATCATTGTAACCATATACGTAAATCTGAATGGGTTCTAAACTTACAGACTGAGAATAAATGGGCTAGACAGCCATATCAAAGCAATTAATAAGATGTCTCAATAAGTATATTTGAAATTTATATCTACAAGTCTAAGATATATTTTTCATTCTGAAGATAAAGCAAGAGAAGAATTACTTCCCCTTAAGGATATCAGAGACCGCTGCATCCAACAACTGGAGCAAATGCGGCCTGACCACATGAGGAGGTTGAACCCCACACCTTATAAGGTATGATAATACATACAAATTTTAATTTTTTAAAGATTCTATGTTGCAAGAAGATAATCCTTATGATTATTGCAGGTTAGCGTAAGTGCCAAACTGTACGACTTTATTCATTTTCTATGGCTCAATGAAGCACCCGTTGGTGAGCTGCAGTGAGTGTATACATTATGGAGGTACTTTAAACCTAATGAAAATGCAATCAGAAATCAAGCTGCAGGAATCTCTTTCATCTTATAGGTTTGTTTCAGTTGAATTTGTTAGTGATTTCCATTTTTTATATATTGATTACAGTCATACTATGTGGCTTCATGGACTCAAGCCAATATGAAAATATACCATTTTATATAGATCCTCTTATTTTTAGGTGAAAGTTAATAGGTCAGAAATACTTGTAGATGAAAACTTCATTAGGCTTCCATTGCAATAAATTTCATTGTTTACTGCTTCAGCAGTGTGAATGATACGGAATTGGTACCTGAAGTGAAAATTTTCAGTCACAACTACCTTTGGCCTTTTGAGTTTGCTGATAAAACCTTTGACTTTAATGTATATGAATTTGGTGCTGACAGACAATAAACTCAGATAGTAGCTTTGCCACACCAGTCAAGGGTATCTGATTTGTGGTAGATTCTAAAATTGCAAAAATTGAAAATTCTATTCAAGTGTTGTGACTTTTGCTGTAAGCAATAATTAATAAAAGAAGGTAGGAGAAGACGGCCAAAATATAAGGTTTTGAACAAGTTTCATCTAAAATGTTGAAATTCGCAGAAAAGCCATTATTATCATTTTAAACATGTTTTATGAGCGAGTAGGACATAACTGACAAATCTTTACAATGAAGCGGAATAACTGATAACTAAACAACACATTAGAGTTGAACATTTATGTAGTTGTATTGTATATCATGCAATGTGCACAAATCCATTTTTGCGATGTTGGTTTAAATATGCAAGGATGAATTTATATTTGTGCGTGTCATTGTGTCATGTATGATGTAGTGCGTAAGAACCCGAAAATTCTTACTGAAACCACCGTGCGTGTTTGGTACATCATATGTATGTGAATGTAAGTTTTTAATCATTGTTATGGTAAGAGGATGAATGGATCAGTTGGTTGAAATTCAAATGCCTTCTTATTTTCGGTCACACATTACGGAATATGTGAGTTTGGATACGTAGTAACAGTAGCATTACGGAATAGGTGAGTTTGGTCGCACATTACTTTAGCTGTATAAAATAAGAATTGTAATCTCATGTAATTTTTGTTTTCAAAAATTATGTAATTTGGTAAAAAAAATATTGTATGTTGTATAAATATACCATATTCAATTTTCACAAATAAATATTTTGTGTTGCAGCAAAATTAAATATAATGGCATAAAAATCAATTGTTGATTGATTCTAAGTTCTCATTTAATTTAAGTATCTAATTTGAACATTTACATAACCCTATTTTTGATAAGTAATGATGAGGGTGAAAAGTAACTGTTGGGTAATTAAAATATTTTCATCTTTCGAGATTTTAATAAAAACGAAAGCAAATGAACATGAATGAAAATTTAGTATATTTTTACTCCAAAATTGAAATGAAAATATTTTAATTTTCCATCATTTTTTTTTCAATTTTAATAACTCAATTCGGAAATAGGGGATGTTAGAAAATATTTTACTCTTTTTAAACGTGCAATGAAACATGAAGTATATTGACCAAAGCAGCAGATCAATGACTTTATTCCAAAAATAGGTTACGTTTCCAGAAGATTTGAAGTTCTACGGAACTCTAGAATTAAGACCACCATTTCATTTGACATTGAAAATATTTTTAAAAATCGTATACAGAATGATTGTCAAAAAAAAAAATCGTATACAGAACATCATTATTTGTTAATTTTTATTATTTGTAAGTGGATATGATAAATTAAAAATTTTGTGAATTGTAATTAAATTTGAATGTTTAAAAATTAAAGAGATTAATATTAGTAGAAAATAATATCTTTCAGTTAAACTCTTGAATATTAATAATATTAATTTCGAAGATATTATTGACACATATTCCGTTGCATAAGAATTTGCTTTTGAAATTCAATATTAACAGACATTTGCAAAGTTTGACATTCAATAATATTAATTTCGAAGATAATGATGACACCCTATTCCGTCGCATAAAAATTTGCTTTTGAAATTCAATATTGACAGGCATTTGCAAAGTTTGACATTGGATAAGTAAAGTTAACATTTGTGAATCTTTTTTTTTATTATCGTTGACATTATAAAATACGTGATTGCTTAATTTGTTATTAAATTTGACTGTGTGATGAAAAGAATTAGAATATAAACAAAATGAAGATCCTCTTACACATTATCAACTTTTAAACTCTTTAAAGTCCTTTAACTTTTTTCATATACCAAAGTATAATGTCAACATATTTCTTATAATAAATATTTATAAATATAAATAAAACTAATTAACGTTCTTATATCCCGTCTCCCGTCTCATAACATACATGCATGATTAATTGATTAATTAATTAGTAATAGTATAAGAATGTGCTTAATTGTTAGAATATTAATTTATTCTAACACAAAATAATGAAACAACCAATGTATAATTTTTTTATTGATTTAATCGATCAAATTGGTTTGATAAAATTTAATCGAGTGGTCACACCTCGTGTATAATTTGTTCATGTACAAAAGTAAATTCTACGATATCTTCTATTTAAATTGTGGATGTTAATCGAAAAATATATACTTCAATATCTCATGGTCACTCATTAAGAATTTATTAAAAAGGTAAAATCATTTATTTATTGTTATTGAAAAAAATTGCAATGATTTTGAATACGATTGAAATAACACGATCTAAAAAAATTTATTTTATTATTTTACCTTAAAATAATGCTACTTTATATAAATAATGATATTTTATATTAAAATAATAATTATAATGTCCTAATATAGATTGCTAAACTTTTATATTAAATATGAAATAAAGTGTATTTAACATATATTTAATAGGTACAATTAATGATTAATTAAATTCAAGAAAATTATTTAAATAAAAAAGTAAAAAATGTTAAAATTCAAGAAAACTATTTTGAAGCATAAGTGAAAGCCTCTCCGATCTCCTCCTGCTATTATAATATATATAGATATAGATATTTAATATTAAAATAATAATTTTAATATCCTAATATAGATTGCTAAACTTTTATATTAAATATGAAATAAAGTGTATTTAACGTATATTTAATGGGTACAATTAATGATTAATTAAATTCAAGAAAATTATTTAAATAAAAAAATCAAAAAAGTGAAAATTCAAGAAAACTATTTTGAAGCTTCTGACTTCTGAGTGAAAGCCTCTCCGATCCCCTGCTATTATAATATATATATATTAAAAAGATAAAATAATTTATTTATGCAATAATTTTGAATACGATTGAAATAACACGATATAAAAAATTTTACTTTATTATTTTACCTTAAAATAATGCTACTTTATATAAATAATGATATTTTATATTAAAATAATAATTATAATGTGCTAATATAGATTGCAAAACCTTTATATTAAATATGAAATAAAGTGCATTTAACATATATTTAATAGGTACAATTAATGATTAATTAAATTCAAGAAAATTACTTAAATAAAAAAGTCAAAAATGTGAAAATTCAAGAAAACTATTTTGAAGCTTCTGAGTGAAAGCCTCTCCGATCTCCTGCTATTATAATATATATAGATATATAGATATATAGATATAGATATTTTATATTAAAATAATAATTATAATGTCCTCATATAGATTGCTAAACTTTTATATTAAATATGAAATAAAGTGCATTTAACGTAAATTTAATAGGTACAATTAATGATTAATTAAATTCAAGAAAATTATTTAAATAAAAAAAATCAAAAATGTGAAAATTCAAGAAAACTATTTTGAAGCTTCTAAGTGAAAGTCTCTCCGATCTCCTGCTATTATAATATATATAGATAGATATAGATTTTTATATAAAAGTACTGTAATAGATAAATTAATTTCTATTATTCTTAAAAATTGATTGGTCTCTTATGAATTTTCTATTAAAAATTAATTTAAAAATAATTTACATGAATTATTAATTGGAAAAATATTTTCATTATATATATCTAAAATTTTGATAATCTTAAAAACATCACAAACATATAAAAATAAAAATTACAATATGAACGTAATATTTACAATAAAAAATTACAAATATTGAATACAACTTAATAACGTTTTTTAAAACCGACACCTCTCTAATCATATACATGTTCAATAATAGTTTAAGAATTTATTTAATTTGAATATTAATTTATTTTGACACAATATAATGAAACAATGTTACAATGGGCATATAATTTTTTTATCAATTTAATCTTCCGATAAAATGGTTGAATTTGTTCAATTTAATTAGTTTGGTCATAACTCATGTGTGTATGCGCATGATTTGTTTACAAATTTCAAATATTAAGTAAAGATCCATGTACTTCCATAATTTACTACGATTCCACAATCATTGATAATAAAGATTATTTTAGAAGTTGGTTAATAATGTTTTTTAAAATCGACAGCCCTCTCATAATATACATATTCAATAATAGGATAAGTATTTGTTTAATTACAATAAAAATTTATTTCAACACAATATAACGAAATAATGGGATGGGTGTATAGCTTTTTTATCATTTTTATCTTCCGATAAATGACTGGATTTGTTAAATTTAATCGATTTGATCATAACTCATGTATTATTTATTCATGTGCAAAATTGAAAATCTATCTGTACTGTTTGTATACAATTCCAGATATTAAATAAATATCTTGTACTTCCATAATTTATTACGATTTTCACAATTATTGATAATAAAAATTGTTTGAGAAGTTAAGGTCGTGTACCTATAATCATCCGAAAAGAAATTATAGTGATCTTGAATAGGGAATAAAAAATAACGCAATATAAACAATTGTTATTCGTCATTTTAACTAAAAATAAACATAACTATATATAATTAATATTTAATATTGAAAAAATAACTATAAAGTTCAACTAAAATTTGCTAAATTTTAAACAAATTAAATAGATTAAATTTAATATATGTTTAATAGGTGTAATTAATGACTATTTAAAATGTCATTAATAGCTATTTAATGCAAGGAAAGAATTTTAATAAAAAAAAATCAAAAAAACGAAAATTCAAGAAAAATACCTTGAACTGTTCTGGTACATTTCCGATCTCCAGGCATTATAATATATATAGATATTTGATGAAGCAAGCAAAATTAAGAAGTATTTGGTTAATTGATGGTTATTTATAAGTTTATATTTTACTCTAACAAGCCGCCGCCCCTTCCCTCTTCTTCTTTTTTCTTCTGCCATCCTCTTCTTCATAGATTTGTCGGAGTTTATCTCCGATGAGAATCGTCCTTTTTTCAGTTTTCCAAATAAATCGAGCTTGATTTATGAAATCTTTGAAGAATCCATTCGGATTTTTCAGTTTGGTTCTTAGATCTTCGCCGATATGTCTTTTTAGTTGTTTTATTTTCAGTTTGAATGTCTTGCTTTTTGGCATGTGTCTTGCTTTGTTCGTCTACCAGTATAGCATTTTGGTTCGATGAAGGCTCATTTTGTAGAGGCTTGCAGGTGGATTAATTGAGATTCCATTTCAGAGGGAGTTATTGTGCCCGTTTGGCATTTCTGAAGAAGGACTTATAAGTTACTTATTTCGGAAAAAATTTCGTATTTACATATTTTTTTTTAATTGAAAAATGTGTATGGGGAGTTTAATATTCGTTATCTTGCAAAAATAAGTTACTTATTTCAGAAAAAAGTATATATTTCCTAACTTTTTTCCAGAATAAGTAACTTATTTCTGAAAAATAAGATTTCCCAAACGGGCCCATTATGTCTATAAAGCTTATCTTGGATCTATGGATATCTGCTCAAAAAGAGCGCGAGATTTAACGGAAGTCAGGATTCAGATCAATGTAGATGCGATAATTTCTGAAGTTTATGGGCTCTTTTGTTCATATGCCTCGATATTATGGATATTCCTTTTGTCGTTCTTGATGTTGTAATGTTTTTTATTTTTTTAAACGATCTGCGAACCACTTAGCTCATTTTGTAGCGAGTTATTGTAGTTCTATAGCTGATCGTATCTGGACGATGAGTAATGTTTCATCTAGAGTTCATTATTGTATTGATGAACGTTTTAAAGTAATGAAAGTTATTTTCTTTATTGGCAAAAAAAAAAAAGAAGTTATTTGGTTGATGGATGTGAACTTAACTTTCTAGAAAATAGGAAATTATAAATTTGTTTGATTAACATTTATGTAGGGAATAGAAGTTAATGGGTAGTTGAAATTAGGGGTGAGCAAAACCGGATATCCGGTCCGGTTTTAAAATCCGGATCAGATATCCGGTTTTTCGGATTATGAAAAATTTATTCCGGTTCCGGTTTAACCGGATATCCGGAATTCGGATATCCGTTTAAACCGGATCGAAAATCGGATTATCCGGATCCGAACTAATCAAGTAAAATTTATTTTAGTTAATATAAATAAATGAATTTTATTACATTTTCAATAAGTTATCGTTAACTTTACAAATAATAAATTAATTAATAAAATTTTAGATATCATCATCTCATATTTTAACATTTGTATCTTCAATTTTTCCTAAATTTATTTTGACCTGGCATAAACTATCATTCATTTATTTAACGTGTTATTATAAATGTTCTTATAAATATTCTTTAAGAGGTATTAATACTCCATTCCTCCCGTTTATATTGACCACAATTCCTTCTTTGCATGTCCCAAAAATAGTGATCACATTTCATAAATAAAGCAAATTAAGTAAGAGAAAATATTTATCAAGGTTGATTTAAGAAAACTTGCGTGAAGTTACGAAATTTTCAAATACAAATATATGGAGTTGTATTTATAATTTCACATTTAAGTAAATCCCTATTTACGTTTTTACACCTAAAATACCTTTAAATTTAGGTGATACACAACAAATTCATTATTCTATTAGTGATAATTCATTACTTAATTTAATATTTTCAATGTTGAATTATTTGTCTACAATAAGTTCATTAATTATTATATATATATATATATATATATATATTATTTATTTATTAATAGATATTAAAAATCGGATCGGATCCGGATATCCGGATTTGTAAAAAGTTATGATCCGGATCCGTATCCGAATTCATTAAAAAAAATCCGGATCGGATATCCTAATTTCTGGATTTTTCTAATCGGATACCGGATCGAAAAATCGGATTATCCGGTTTTCGGATTTTTTTGCTCACCCCTAGTTGAAATTCTCATAAAATGTAGGAATTAACTTACCCACCTTCCCCCAATAACTTACACTTTTCATAATTTATGAACTCCTACATAAAATCAAACATATTTCCAAAATCTTAGAAGAAAATAATTTTCAAGGTATTAAAACTTTCCTTGGAGGTGAATATCCATACGTAACAGCATTTCCAAGGACAAGTTCTATAATTATTAGTTAAAATAATATATAATAATTGTTAGCTAAAATTTGCTGAACCTGTAATGGGTTGCGCTCCAATGGTGTTAGTTATAATGGTTAGCTATATTTTAAAAATACTCCCTATGTCCCTCTCATTTATTTATAGTTACTATTTTGGGATGTCCCTCTCATTTCTTTACGTTAATAAAGTAAGTTTCCCCCACTATTACACTCATTACCTTCTCCTACTATCTCATATTTAACAATAAAAAACACTATTACACCCACTATTTTCATCCACTATCTCAAATATATTATTAAATATTGATAGGTCCCACCACTTTACCAACTTTTTATCTAACTTTACTCATTTTTTATGCATTGTCTTGGCCTCCGTGTCCCCTCTAATGTAAATAAATGAGGGGATGGAGGGAGTATTATTCAGTGTTGTGAAAAGCGCAAATCGGACCTAAGCGGCGGGATGACCTTCTAGCGCTTAAGCGGTTAAGCGGACGCTTAAGCGGTTTTAAAAGCGGATCACTAATCGGATTATAAATAATTTTATATTTATAGAAATAAATATAATATTATTTTTTTAAAAAAAAGCTAATCACATATGATATAACATATTATGATAAAAATTAAAACTAGTAATCTCTACATTCACAAAGTCATACTTAGTCATAATGAACTTAGAAAATACAAACACCATAATTATCATAATACGAGTTCCGAAAGATAGAAAGATAGAAAGATAGATTGTAGCATTCTTTCAGAAAGACGGAAACATATGCATTATTTCACCATCCTTTATAATTTTTTATAATTTTTATAATTTTTTATAATTTTTTTATATTTTTTATAATTTTATAATTTTTTTAAAATTCATCCGCTTAATCTGTCTTTGATCCGCTTAATCCGTCTTTGACCCGCTTAATCCCGCTTAAACCCGCTTAAACCCAAAAAACGCTTAAAATCCCGATTTTATTAAAAGCTAGACGTTTTATCCCCGATTCCGCTTAAGCACAACACTGGTATTATTCTACTCTTACAAGTATTAAACCTGATTCTGCACTATTATTTTAGAATTTTGCCCCCTTTAACTCAAATTCTGCTCCCAACTTATTAATTCTGCTCTTACCAGTATTAAGCCTGATTCCCCACTATTATTTTAAAATTCTTCTCTCTTTACAACAAATTCTGCTCCTAACTTATTAATTCAGCTCTTACGTGTATTAAGTCTGATTCTGCACTATAATTTAAGAATGATAAGAGGCATTGATTCATAAAATATGCAAAATTAAGTCAAATACAACATAAGAAGCCTTTCATTTTCTACAACAAGAACACAAAATATATATTCAATCACAATTTTTTTAAAATCCCTAAATTTGTAAACTAGAACCCTAATTATATATATAGTGTTTTATCACAATAACACAAGATTTGATATAATCAAGTGGAGTAAAGAAAATCAACAAACTTGATATACAACACAATTTAAACGATTAAAAGTGACACATACCTTTGCAATGAAAACTGATGCAGTGGAAGAGAAAAGAATAAGCGGGAGAGGTGATGAATTGAACGGGAGATGATGTGACAAATAAAGAAGATGGGTTCACAATCAATAAATATAGCAACTCATTCTCCATTCTCTAATAGGTATAATTTTACCTAACAATTGAGCGTGGTTGGAGTGATCCAATTGATAGCTGATAGGTATATTTTCTAATGCCATGTGAACTTGTTTAGCTAATAAGTGCGTTGGAGTTGCTCTTGACTAAACGAGCACTATTGGAAGTCAGTATGTATGATATTGGATAAATTAACTTTTTTGCACGAACGACGCTTTGGCCGAGTGGTTAAGGCGTGTGCCTGCTAAGTACATGGGGTTTCCCCGCGAGAGTTCGAATCTCTCAGGCGTCGCAATTTCTTTTTTATTTTCTTTTCCACATGTTTATTTGCTAAGTTGCCATGTCAATGTCACTATTGGAAAGACAAGAAATTCTGAAAATTGCTCAAATGAAGTCCAAGTTTTAAGAGGCAAACAGGCAGCAACCTTATTCTTTACATATAATGCTGATTGCAACGTTACAACTGTACTGCAAGTATATCTTGGAAAAAACTTCTATGAGTTCCGCTAAATTCACTACAAAATGGGCATGAAATCTTATTTTATGTCTACAAGGAACCATGATCATGTATTCTATACCTGTAACAAAACGGTGTTTTAAAGAATAATTAAATAACTCCTCCTCAGTTTAGTTCTTATGACCAACATAACAGCCTTGTAAGAAGAATTGTTCCAATTAGCCAACGTAGTTCAACTAATATAGTCTCAGAAGAATCGCTGCTGGGACTTCGTAACACTGATCCGGGCGTAAGTGCTGCTGGTGGTGGAGGTGAAAGCCGAGGGATATCACACATTTCAACTGTTGCATTTTCCTGCGATGTTTGGGTAAGAAAGAAACAATGAGTGATGCATTAACATCATCCTAATCTTACATTCATTCTACTAGTAGTGCACTAGATTTATGACTTCCCAGTACTAGCAGTGTCTACACTCCTGAGAAGATATAAATGAAACATGCCTCGTAGTTTTCAGATGAAGCACCCTAACCAAATAACTGAGTAAATGGTAATATAATCTAACAATTACTTCTTTCTTGGCAATGTTACTTATTGATCAACTGAAATGTTACACGAATATCAATTAACCAATCAGCTGAATCCATTTTAGGTTAGAGACAGCCATAGTTCATGGATCAGGTAATTACATTTTATATGATTATATGGCTGTTTCTGAAATCTTATCTTTAAATTAAAAAGCTAACAGTAGTACTAGCTAACCTTGCAATATGCTATGCTGGCACACCCACAAGTGAGTTGACCATTTGCTTGGTCGACAGCTTCTGGAGCTCCTCCTCCATCACTTCTCTGCAACGACATACCACTTGCGATTACCAACACTTCCTTTTTTTCCCCCTTTTGACTTGTTAAATATATCCTTAATAAAGAACCATAATGACCAACTTAAATATTGTAGCAAGTGAATATAACTAAACCTGATAAAAATCCACAGCGATGAAGTTTGGAAATCGTCCTCCAGCTGCTTTTTGACAAGCATCCATCATACTAAGTAGCGGAGCTGAATTATCTTCACAAGCTTTTGTTATGTTGGGATTTGTGGGGAAGTAATTTTGAAGAACAAGTGATATTGATTTTGTGTTCAGCGGAGACGATTCAGAGCGATGTGGACAGGATCCAGTAATCATCCCACCTTTTCCATCTGCAGTATCAGCTTCGTACTATAATTAAATTTGAATATAAAATAAAATGCATAAGTGGAAGCAAGTGACTCCGTGAATGCTGTGTGCAACAATAGCTCAAGAGGTCCATGAATAGCCTCAAACTATAAAAGCAAGAAAATTTTAAAACAGAGAATATTCACTCTAAGCAAACCTGAGTCAAGATCAATACATCAAAACATGATCGATTAAGACAATTGCTTGAATCCCGTGAAACCATTCCATAGAAGTTCATTTGATATATCAGAAATGGTTTGTTTAGGGTATTAAAACTGTGATGTGCCGTTTTACCAAATTTTTAAATACAGAAATAAGAGTTAACTCACACCGGTTTTCCACAACATATCTCCATTCGTAAGCTATGCCCTCTGATTTCTCTTTCGAAGATTTAGAGGTGAAGACCACCAAGCGTTCATTCTGACGGACCATATCATCCACTTTAGGCCAATCTGCGCCGCCTTCAGGCATCCGAGACAATGGAAACATAAATTTGCTGAGACCAGATGCATTAAAGACCTTTGTCAATCCTTGTGGAGAAGTAACATAATCCTCTATGAATATAGTAACGATCTCGGATGGGTTTGCCTCTAGAAACATTTGAATCTCTCTAAGCGTGTTAATTGCAGGTTGCTGCAAAAAAAAATAAAAAAAATGCAGACTTAAAAGCTATTTAGTACAACATACTAAATTACACCCTCAAACAGTCAAGAAGCAACATACAAAAGCAATTAAATAGACTGACATTAAAGACTTACAAACGCGGTGACATTTAAACATCTTCCCGCAAATGAGTGACACAACCAGATGTCATTGTTGAAGTCATACATATCAAGCATTAGCCCTCGAACACCATTCTAAAGAAAAAAATAAAACATCACAAACATTAATTCTTTTAGGCTTTAGCGTAATAGTACTTGTTGAGCCAAGTTGCACCTGACTTTCAACTTCCAAAAGATGATCAGGTGAAATATCATAGGATTGCTATTTCAACTTTTCAAGTGAGGTAAACAAATTTATAGGGTAGAGGCAAGGGCATCAAGCAAAAAGTGTTACATGTAATACAAAAAAGAGTAACATACTTGAAGCTGAGTGGTCACCGAATGTTCTTGATTAGTAGGAGCAAGAATTTCAGAGCTCGTAAATGACTTGGAATTAACTATCGCAAACGAGTTATGTGTTGTCAGCCATGAATACCGATTAAATGGCAGATTTTTCACCTGTTCATTTATAAAAAAATTCTCAGAACATCAATATTCATAAGAATTTTTGTTATGTTTATAGTCTCAAGCACCTTCTGTAATTTTCACATAAATTCTCTTAATAGCCCGGAAAAACATCTCGACTACTACTACTAAACAACCCGGCATAGGCCATGTTTGTTTCAAGGTATTAAGTATAGGATAGGATTAATAATTCTTTAAATTTTCTAATCCCATATTTGTTGTGGTTAAACTTATTTGAAATTAATCCCAGGATTATAATCCTTTAAATTATCTTATCCCATGTTTGTTTTGTGGGAATAAATGATAGTAGTAATATTATAAAATCCCCTCTAACAAGTCATTTTTTAAAGGATTATCATTCAATGCTAAACTTAATAACTCAAAACAAACATGGGATAGAATAATTATAATCCGTAAGATTAATAATGACGGGACTATTATTCTTGGATAATAATCCTCGGATTATTATTCCCCGAAACAAGCATGGCCTACTTTACTTAACTTTCCTAATCTTTAAAAAAAAGACTAAGCCTTTACCAAGCAAGATTAGTAAAAGTAAATACCTTTGAAGTGGGAATGATGGGTTGAACCCGGGTACATCTGGGTCGGGTATTACCATTAGCAGGGCAAGACTCACATATCAATCCTGCGTCGCATGTGCTGTCCCCGGAACTAGAACAGGTTTCTCCAATCTATTTAGTTACATAAGCTTAATATATATTCATTTCATTAATAAATTTATTTGACTATGCAAACAAAAATCAATATAAACGAGATTCTAACCTGAAGACTTGATGCACAACTGATGCTACATATGATGAGAAAAGTGAGAAGACGATATTTAAGTTCCTGCAAAAAGAAAGGTGCAAAACAGTACTTATGAGAGAGCTTTATATATATTATTAGTACAAAAGTGTATATGTATGTATAGGAGTAGTCTAGAAATGAAAAAGATGATGTGGGTGTAAGATTAAACATACATACCTCCATTAATGGGTTGTGTTTCAAAAGTGAAGTTTCTACAGCGGGAAATGTTTGATTGTGATTATAAAAGGAAGGAAAGGTGTTTGAGAATTAACTACCCATAAAGTTTTTTTATGGGGTTTAATTTGAGGAAAGTAGACTTATTAGATTTCTTATTTAAGTTTTCCTTGTGCTTTTACTTTTCTTTAAGGATTATTGAATAATTTGAGCTAGATATCTGATGATATACTCCAGTAATATTATAATCTAGATTTTGTTGAGAAAAACACTTTTCGTGTTACATTGAATAATCTAAGTTTAATCCATGTTCAAATTTTGAAAAATACGAAATATATTTAATTTGCATGGAAGATAAATTACAACGGTAAACATAGAAGATATTTGCATTAATTAAATCCATTGCAACTATCACCCAAAAGAAAGGTGGAATATGATTAACAAAGAATTAATTTTTTACATTTTAGATAAAACTCACATTTAAAAACTATATTCATATGTGTATTATGTATGCGTTTACACCTTAAATAATCTTCAGTAGAATGGGGCCAAGGAATACCGATAAGTGCTAAAAATACAAAATGGTGTGCTACCATTTTTCACTAGGTATGGGTGCCTCATGGTTCATTGTTCAATATTCTTCGGTTGGCAAAATTTTCCTATTGCCTTTCATACATGTTCTAAAAATCCCCGATTTAGCCGATTAATCCCCGATTAATCCTCTGTAAGGTAACCCACCGATTCGATTTTTGAAATCCGATTAATCCTATGAATTTATTTAAAACGATATGTTTAATTGTAAATTAGACTAATATATTAAATATTATTATAATATCCGATTTATACTCCGATTAATCCTTCCGATTAATCCCTGATTACCCGATTAATCTTAAATCGGTACCTCAACCGATTTATACCGATTACCGATTTTTACAACCATGCTTTCATACCAAATTTTAGACATTGCACCTTAAATTTCATACATCATTTTTTCTTATATATGGCAAAATTAGAATCATATAAGCATATAGATAATATTTTTAAATAAAGTCAAAATCAATTAATCAAGGGCTAAAATTAATTAATTTTGTTGGAAAGTAGTGTAAAATTTTGTGGCAAGTCTCCATATCATATGTTGTCAAATTAAAATAATATATTTTATTTATAATAAATTAAAATAATAATAATAATATATTATTTTTAAATTTTTAATATTATAATCAACTTCCTTGGAACATAGCATAATTCAATAAAATTTATATAATTAATATTTATTTTATTTTAATCAATTATTTTAACCAACAGCTTTGGAAATGCTTAATATCTATGCTTAATATCTAACCACTACGTACGTGTTTTTAATGACATGAGCATATGTCTACCTAATCATTAGATTAACATTAGATTAACACTACTTTATACTATTTCATAAAGGAAAGCTATATTAGAGCTGCGAGAGAAGTCCAGATCCTGTACACCATTTTAGTTGTGTCACTTCATATTTCACTTTAGGTGGTTAGTTTTGATTGGCTCATCTCTCATTAATATAAATGGAACTTCCTTCATTCACACCAATCACCCAATCAAAACCAACCACTTAAAGTAAAACATGAAGTATGAAGTGGCACACCTAAAGTGGTGTAGAAGATTTGGACTTTTAACTACTGATTTTATATTATAAGAGCATCTCCAAGAGTCTCTTAGCTCACTCCTAAATATATTATAAACAATTAAGCTCTTAACAAGTTATTACATTGATTTGTGTGTCAACTCCAACAATGCTCTTTATTATGGTTCTTTATTTTATATTTTATTCATATTTCAATTCCACTTGGACAAACAATCAATAGATAAAAGAGAAGAAATACTATTTTACTAATAAAATATTAAGTTAAGAGCTACTAGTTGTTCCTAAAATAGAGGAGAGAGAAGAAGCTCTTAACTTTTTAAAGAGCCTCTAAGAGTCTCTTGGAACTTGATTTTTATTTTCTATCCTCATTTTTTGAGTTAAGAGCTACAATAGAGAGTCTCTTGGAGGAGTCCAAATCTTCTACATCATTTTAGTGTGTCACTCCATGTTTCACTTTAGGTGATCGGTTTTGATTGGGTAGTTGGTGTGAATGCAGGGAATCCCATTTATATTAATGAGAGATGGGCCAATCAAAACTAATCACCTAAAATGAAACATATAGCAATTAACTAAAATGACACATCTAAAGTGGTGTAGAGGATTTGAACTCCTAGTTAAAAGGTTAGAAAGATAGATCAATTGAAAAAGAAAAAATGCTCATTACGAGCACAATAAATGATAGCAACTCAAATATAGCAATCTAATATTGGAATAAAGAATAACATTATTAATATACAATACATACTTTTATTCTTGTCAAACATCATATAATATAAATCTAACATTTGTTGATTTAATACAAGACCATATTAGTTATTATTTAATTAATTATATAATCTAAAATATAGATAAAAACTACTACAAAATTATATCAACATTTATCCGTTCACCTGTGGTTGTTGAATAAAGAAAAGGGGTTATGTATCAAACGGGCCACCCATTTCGTTCAAAACTATCAATTTGATCACCCAATTAAAAACTATATCATTTAAACCACCTAAATCACAATGTATATCACTTAGACCACCCAGTTTAAAAAAAGTTAACAAATTGAACATAAAATAATAATAATAGACCCCCTGTATATAAATAAATATCCCAAATAAACATGCGGTAAATTTAGGTGGGTATTTATGTGCATACAGGCGGGCTCACTATTATTATTTTATGTTCAATTTGTTAACGTTTTTTAAATGGGTGGTTTAAGTGATATATATTGTGATTTAGGTGGTTTAAATGATATAATTTTTAATTGGGTGGCCTAATTGATAGTTTTGAATGAAATGAGTGGCCCGTTTGATACATAACCCTAAAGAAAAGTAAAGGTCGGCTTTTAAAAAGTCAAATTGTAGAAAAAGGTCAAACTAGTTCTGCCTTTGATATTGTGCATGTTTGGCCATCATTAAAAAAGTTGGTTTATATGGTCTTTAAAATCAGTTTAAACTTATGCATATTGTTTTGCAACACCTCTGAAGCCTCTTTCTCTGGCATTTATATTGCACAAGTAGAATGTTATTCAATGCCAACATTCAACTTATTTCCTATAAATTTTAGTACTATTGATCTATAAATCTACAATTTTTGTTATTAATTTGTATTAAATAAATAGCTTTAAATTTTTTTCATGAAGTATGACTTGTATTGAATAAACAATTTTTTTTTAAAAAAAACTATGTTACAATTTATAAGTAAATTTATCCAAATACCGAAATAACTCATAACTAAAAATTTACTTATTACTTATACGACACTTATCAATTTTAACTTATAAGTTAATACTTAATTGTTTTAAGATATCCTAAACGGAATCATTATAAGTTAACCCCCTCCCCCGTTTTCATTAGAGATGGGCATTTCACTCGTCTCGCCCGACCCCGATTCGATCCCCGTCTCGTTTGGATCGGGGATTTGAGGAATTTTTCGGATTCGGGACAGGGAGCGGAGAATATTTTAAAAAAAAAATCGGGGATCGGGGCGGGGTCGGGGATTAGGTGATCCCCACCCCGGTTCCCGATTTTATTTTTTTTAAATATATATTTATATATGTATATAATAAAATATTATAAATAAACATATTTACATATATTATTAGTACTAAATTTTTTAATTAATTTCACATATTCAAAAGTTTAATAGTAAATTTAATTTTAATAATTTAATTACATCTTTTAGTATAAATAAAAATTAATTTGAAATATTTTTTAGAATAGGTCATAATTTAATTTGTGTTAACTCGAATAACTTGTAGAAGGGGGGGGTTGAATACAAGTTATATAATCATGTCTGATTTTTGCTTGGTTATATAAACAAGAATAAACGAATGAATCAAATTCTGTTTGTATTAAATATCAAATACAAACTCTACCAAAGGTGTACAAATACCTTTAGCAGCTGCTGACAAAATAAAATTCTCTCTGTTTGCACTCTCGTATACTTACGATTGCAAACCTTACGAACTCAATTTTCACGCTCTTTTTACAATGATATAGAGAGAGTATTTATAATGCTACCTATCAACTAATCACAGAAAGATAATCTATACATGACAATGTTCTGCCGTCCAGTTGATAGTTTCCATCAATAGAAAATTCTTTCCTTCATAAAATCTTCTTGCTTGTTCCTCAAACAAAGATCCTGTTTTATAGCACTTGCCAGTTTCTGTAGCATCCATAATGACATCATCAGTAACACGACTGATATCAGGATTCCATCTTGCATCAGGATCTAACCATCCCATCAGTACTTGATCAGTATTTGACTTGACGTATCAGGATTCAATCTCAGTTCCTGACATGTAGTACTCGATGCACTGTTCATTCCTGACTAAACTTTACAGATAACTGTCTTACACATATATCCTATACAAAGTGCTAAATCCTTTATAAATCAGGATATACAAGAAGTATAAGTAAAATTCTATTCTTAACATCACAACTCATGAATTATTCCTAACAATCTCCCACTATTTATGCTTTAAGATCTGAAGCATAAATCTGAGTTGTTGATGTCAAAACATATAACAATACAATCAGAATAGAATTTATGAATTCAAAAATCATGAAGTTAAGTACCTCCTTCTTCAGATATAGACATAGTATCCAGTACTTAGAAGAAAGAATTCAACTATTTGATACTTCTTTTCCTTTACCACTTCCCTGATAAGATTCACCTCTGTCATCCTTAGTTCTTCTTTTATTTCTCCCAGTCTGTTTATCTCCTCCCCCAGTCTGTTGCCTTTTAACTGTTTTTATCTCCCCCTTTTTGACATCAGCAACATTAATTCCAAGAGATTCAGTAACAGAACAAATGAGATTCATCATAACTGCTTGATTTTCCATAATAGTGACTTGGTTATCTTCAAGTGTTTGAAGTCTTGATTGAATTTCAACTTGAGATTTCTGAATGTCTTGTAGAACTTCAGAATTGACTTCAATGTTAGAAGTGTTTGGAATATCTTCAGATTCAAGTCTTGTAGAAGAAGTTGCCTGTGTAGAATGATATTCAAGTAATAAAACTCGATTAGAGTTACAAACATCTTCATCTTTCTGATCTGAAGCTGCAATATGATCATCTTGTCCTTCACCAGTATTCTGTGTACTAACATCTACAAAACCTGACTCCTCCTTAGATTGATCAGATACTGTTGATGTCTCAATTCAGGCTGATATTGGTAGTACAAACAAAGGAATACTAGGATCATTAGAAATATCTACTGGTACTAATGTTGTAGAAGTTTGTCTTAGCCTTTCACCTCTTCTGTTTATAATTCCTGCAAGCCTTTCTTTTTGCTTCTGAGCTTTAACTTCTGGGTTTGAGTTGTGCTTTGCTAAGTCATTCTTCTCATACATCTTGATAAAAGAATAAGTACCAGCATCCATACCAAGATGTTAGACCAAGATTCAGGAAAAACCTGATCCCAGAAATCAAATGATGGTGGTTTCCTAATTTTCTCTCCCTCACTATGGAGTTTATCATCCATACCCTCATTCTCACTTTGACTATATAAAGTCAACACTCTTTCTACCTCTCCTTTTGCCTGGTCAGGAGCCAGCCTCTCTGATTGTGGATCAATATCCATCTTTTTAAGTGTATCACTCAAATTTGGATAAGTGCTCTCATGACCTACAGAAAAATAGAGTGACCAATGTGACCAATGTTAATTACTCTGTCATAAAGCAAACTGTAAGCAATATGTGAAGTAACATAAGTAATTTGCTGAAAAGAACTACATTTACCAGTAAAACATTTAGCAATTTTATCAAAGAAGAAAGACCATTCCTTCCTCAGAAAAGACCTATTTAACTGGCTCATGTTGTCTAGAGATCCACTATAACCTAATGCAGACAACATAGTTCTTACATCATCATCAGATACTTCACTTGCATAATTATCAGTAACAGGTAAGTGAAGTACTGAATTAACAATAGATTCAGTAATATCATAAGTATCTTGTCCTAAGTGTAGAACAATCTTACCTGATTGACTCTGAGTAGAATCAATTACCTCAGCATTCTCCCAAGCTTGTGGAACAACAGCTTGATTTATTTCTGGAGATGCTGTCAATGCATAACTCAGTGGTCCTGTCGCCATGAAGTCCATTACCGGATGAAAATCAGCTAATACTCCTTTCTTGCTGGTGATTGCTGCAACATGATTATTCATCATAAAATCAAAGTCACCAAACTTGAAAGCTACTGATTTAGGTAGACTTCTTTGAGCTGCCATCTTTGATCTGAAATGAACTTGAGAAATCTTGAAATTGATTAGTGATTTTGAGCACTTGAAAGAATGTTTTTGCTTCTGGAAATACGAATTAGAAGTTAGCAATAAACAATCAGAGTCTCAAAATAAAGATATATTCAAAAATCCTTCAGACCCACTAACCCACGTTGACACGTAGGTTGACAGGTGTCAGTCCCTGAAAAATGCAGTTTACCCACGATTTTTGGAAAATAAAATCCAAAATTGATTTCAATTAAATAAATCAGGGTAAATCAAAATAAAATCAATACTGATCAGCTTCATTTTCTGATGTGATCTTTTTCACCAAGATAATCACAACTCTGAATGTGATTAAAAATAATAAAATTAATCATCAATCCTGATGAAATCACTTTCGTTTTCCTGATCACTATCATCCTGATTCCAAAGATTAAATGGAGTTCCACGTGGCAATTTTAGAATTTAACCTGAAAAGAACATCAATAATCTAAACAAAAAAAAAAACTTGTTAGATTGTCAAAAATATCTTGGAAATGTGAAAGAACCAGTCATACGCATAGATATATACGCCGATACATTGAATATTTAAAATGACTGTTCAGCTTCTCACTCTTTCCTTTATAAACCCTTGATGTCTTTTGCCTTTCTTAACTCCAAAAACACACAAAACCTCTCTGTAAACACAGAGCTTCCACAAAATATAATGACCTTCAATCCAATCTTTCGATTTCTCACAGATGATGAACATCAAAGATTCAATATTCGTCTCATTGAAGAGATGACTTTTCTCATCGTTTTAGACATGATTGGAGTAGATCCATATAATGTCCAGAACCTTCTCTTAGAACATCCATCTGTTGGATACAATCACCCTCTAACCTCCTCAAAACTTGAGGATGAAGAATTTGGCCGAGAGTCTGAGGTTGATCTTGATGGAGATGCTATACATAGGGCTGTAAACGAACCGAGCCGAACGAGCTTTTCATCGAACCGAGCCGAGCTTTGCCCGAAACGAACCGAGCCGAGCTTTGGTCAACTCGAGCCGAGCTTTGGTCAACTCGAACCGAGCCGAGCTTTGACCGAGCTCGAGCCGCACGCGAGCTGTTCACGAACAACTCGAGCCGATCTCGAGCTCAAGCCGATCTCGAGCTGTTCACGAACGATTCTGAGTTCTGGAGATCCGTACAGATGTCAAGATATATATAATTTAATAATATTATCAAATTTTAAAAAATAAAAAGTTAATTTGGTTGGAGATCTTAGTAGATCACTACTATTCCGACTAGAACTAGTAACTAGTGCTTATTCACATATTGTTGTTTCTATTTTATAAAATTTATTTCTCGACGATCCAACCGTACGGATGCCAATATATATCTAATTTAATGATATTCCCAAATTTTAAAAAAATAAAAAATTAATTTGGTTGGAGATCTTAGTAGATCACTACTATTCCGACTATAAATAGTAATTAGTGCTTATTCACATATTGTTGTTTCTATTTTTTAAAAATTATTTCTCGACGATCCAACCGCACGGATGTCAATATATATCTAATTTAATGATATTCCCAAATTTAAAAAAAAAAAATTAATTTGGTTGGAGATCTTAGTAGATCACTACTATTCCGACTAGTACTAGTAACTAGTGCTTTGTCACGAATTGTTGTTTCTATATTAAAAAAAATATTTTTTGACGATCCAACCGTACGGATGTCAAGATATATCTAATTTAGTGATATTACCAAATTTTCAAAAAATAAAAAATTAATTTGGTTGGAGATCTTAGTAGATCGCTACTAATTTAACTAGTACTAGTAACTAGTCCTTTGTCACGAATTGTTGTTTCTATATTTTAAAAAATATTTTTCGACGATCCAACTGTACGGATGTCAAGATATATTTAATTTAGTGATATTACCAAATTTTCAAAAAATAAAAATTAATTATTGTAAATAAAAAAATAAAAAATATGATTTTTTTTTTCAAAAAACAAATTGCTTTTCTAGACCCAACCCAAGTACCCAACCCAAGTAATGAATATGACCCGGCCCAAATCAAATATCTAAAACAGTAAAACCTAATACTAACTAAAATTAAAACACTAAGCCGCAAATACTAACTAAATCCCTAATTCTGTAATTCCTCTATCGACATACTCTCTCAGTCTCTCTGTCTCTCAGGCCTCAGCCGCTCTCTCAAATACTCTAAGGCTCTAGCGGCTCTAGCCTCTAACCCTCTAAGCTCTCTCTAACCTCAAAGCTCTAAGCTATCTCTCAATCCACTATCTAGTCTCACTGTCTCAGTCACTTTCTCAATATTGTAAGTCTCAATCACTGTTTGTTTCGTTTCGATTCGTTTTGACTTCTAATTAAGTGTTAATGTGTTATATAGCTGTGTGTCTATGTGTGAGCATATATTTCATATTTGTGTTGATGTTCCTTTATGTGTTGTCTTCATAGAAGACGGTTATATACTTATATTGCTTCTCTTTGTTTCCTTCCTTTTCATCTGTCCTGTCTCTTGCTCTTTCAACAACAATGTTCTGTCCAAGTTAATGTAATGAGTGACAGAGCTTGAGTGAATATTTACTGTTCTTCTGGGGGGTGGAGGTTATGAACAAATAACAATAGTCTTTTTGATCTATAACTTTTCCTCTTTGAAACGCTTCATTAGTTTTAGGTTGGATCATAATTGCTTATGAATTTACCTTTAAAATTAATTGGTTCCTTAATACGAACCTTGATGTTTCTAATTTGCTGTTTAACCTGAGGCTGATCCTATAAGCTGAGGCTGATCATAATTTGCTTATAATTAAATGTTACATAGTTGATAGTTGTGGTTTATTAGCTCTCCTTTAGTTTTAAGAACTTCTGTGTCCTTTCTTGTTTATTAGCTCTCCTTTAGTTTTAAGAACTTCTGTGCATTGTATACTGTTTATTTAGTCATTTTCCATATTTTCATGAAATGAAATTATTTCTTTCACTTTTAAAGTATATCTCTCTGTTTTGATGTTTATTGTTGAGGAGCAACATATAGGATAATCCTAGTTACTACATGGTCATAAATAGCAGAAAGCATCATATATCATGGAATGGACAAAAAACTCCTCACTAGATTTCGTCAAAATCTCGTAGATAAGCGAAGTTCCCAGAATCTGGTACTTGTTTATGTAAATTAATGAAATATGTTTATGTTCTTTTCTCGAGTAGGAGAGTTGATTTTATAGTAGCAACTTTGGTTACCCTCAACGAGGATCATTCTGATACAAAGCAAACTTTGGTCGAGTTCTGGTCTTGCCTTTGAGCAATAGATAATTTGTAGAACTCAATAGCCCATAATTTACGGAATAAAGTATATACTCATGCCAACTATAGTACCACTTCTCAAAATAGGTGATTGCGAGTTTCAAATTGTCTTGCAAATTGTCTTGCATCTGCTAAATATAGTCAGGCATTTTCTTGTGTGTTTTATTGTTTTTTTACAAGCTTTTTAACCCCACTTTTGTACATGCAAATTGCCAAGTACAACACTCTGCTAAATAGCCTGGATCCTCCCCTCTTGGTAGGAATTATTACTTGTACTCTGTTGTGTTTTTTCTTGCTTTCTAACCAGTAAAAGCAGTTTTTGCTATTAGTTGGTACACCCTTTTAATTGAGTCAGTACTGCATGTTGCTGTTGGTTTAACTCGCGTTTATGGTAGCAGCAAACATGTCTTTGTCATACCATATATGTGTATTCTGATTTTAAGCTTTTGACACTCCCTTTCTGCAGATGTTTTTCAGTTTTTGTATTCTGATGTGAAATACCTGGCTTCAAGATTTCCTGGTGGATGGCAGGATATGGATGGCTGGATGGGCAACTTGTGTTTTAGTTTTTATTTTTAACATGTAATCTTTGTACTTTGAAAGAATCAAAGAACTTGTACAAGATTTATTATGACATTATGTGCCCGGGACCTTGAATTGCTGGTGGCAGTGGTAGTTTCACTTTCTGTTATTGTTTTGGAAGTTTGTTGTAACTCAACTTTTTTTAGTAGTAAATTAAAAATGTTCCTAGTATATTATATAATTTATATTATAGAAAATATTGTAAAATTTGAAATTTTTTCGAGCTTAACGAGCCGAGCTCGAGCCGAACGATCTCGAGTCGAGCTCGAGCCGCACAAGGCAAAAGCTCGGCTCGAGCTAGTTTGCTTAACGAGCAGAAAATCGTGTTCGAGCTCGAGCTAGCTTAGCAAACGAACCGAGCCGAACGAGCTCTTAACGAGCCGAGCTCGAGCTTGTTCGCTAACGGCTAGTTTCGTTTACAGCCCTAGCTATACATTCAAGTCAGCTACTCTCATTCAAGTCGCCCAGACAAGGAATCCAGGAGTAATCATCAAGGTGACTCTCGAGATGCTCCTTGTCCTGAAGTAGATCTTTGAAGACTAAGAACAACAACAACTTTAGACAAGAATAGGATTATTAGTATAAATTAGACAAAAAGATATTTGTATTTCATTTCCATGTATGTAATGCTTTCAATTAATGAAAATACAATTTCTTATTATCTACTTGTCTGTTGTTCCCTATTTATCAAATGACTAATGGTATAAATTATCAGTATGCAAATATTAAAACTTGCTGGCATAGACTTAACACATCTCAGAATTAGATTACTACACAACTTTTCATTAGTAGAGCCAAATATGATATCATCAACATAAACTTGAACTAAAAGAAATTCACCTTTTATCTTTCTAAAGAATAGATTTTTGTCAATTGTACCTCTTGTGAAGCCATTTTCAAGAAGAAATTTAGACAAAGTCTCATACCATGCTCTTGGTGCCTGCTTTAGTCCATAGAGTGCCTTGTCAAGTTTGTAGATGATAGTGTTAGTGCTCTAGAGACAATGTAATTGTGCTTTTAGGATAAACTATTTTGTTATTCAGTGATTATGTTATATCAATTATTCAACAATGATTTATTATGTCTTTATTTACTGCGATATAAATATTAGAACAATAAATGTCCTTGGAATATGTAACATGTATTCTATATCTTTAAGTATGTGACTTAAAAATGAGATTATAAGAATAGTGTTAATATTCCTAAATATCCCTAATCGAGCATTATTAATATGGGACAATTATAATGCATAAAGATTAGTATGTTTGTTGACTGATGACCACATCTCATTGGTCATAGGTATAGTGATACTAAAGTCAAGAACATAGGTGCATGTAATATTCTACATGGCACTGGATTGACCCACAGTGAGTTTCTACATGTTGATAATGTCATTAGAAAGACTCACAGTGATAATGGTGTAATGATCCTTAGACTTGAGATCATTATATTTCTATACGAGGATTAATATACTTTGACTACATTAAAAGTTACCTTTGACCGGGTGATGATAAAAATGTACATCGGGTATATTATGAGACGTATGAGAAATATGAATGATAGATAAAGGATTTAACCCTCTTATTATTAGGAGAGATATTATTGGCCTCTTGATTGAGTGAGACTATGAAAATGCATGGCCATGCTTAAATATTGATTTGTTTTTAATAGTCTACTCATTGATCAAGGAAACCCGGATTAAACATTGATGAGGATGACTAATAACATGCCTCGAGTTTAATCTATAATATATATGGTTAAAGGGATTATATTACACGGAAACATTAATCATGAAAGGTTTAATTGGATCACCAATTATTATTATTACTTGGGTAGCAATGATGTATTACTAGATGCCGCTCATTGTTTATAATTTTATTATTGGATATTAAAATTATAGCCAACGTAATAATAACCTAAAGGGTTACACAATAAGAACGTTTAAAAGGAGTTTTAATTTAAATTTCGTATTTAAATTAATTAATGATAAAATTCGAAATTGGTTATTTAATTAATTAAGTTGGACTTAGTTAATTAGATTTCGAATTTAAATCATTAAAACCCAAATCAGTTTGGTTTTAGTAGAAGCCCAAACCGATTAGGGTTAAGCCCAGCTCATTCTCTCTTATAAATACATAGAGATGTATTGCTTTAGGGTTAGAGACTTTGCCAAAATCGTTTTTTTAGCAAATACCCTAGCAGCTCTACATCAAGAGAGGCTAGAGAGAGAAAGAGGGCAGATTACGGCTAGTACCAACTCCGGAGATTGTGGAGACAATCGTGCGTTCGTGTGGACTGATTAGCGAAGCAGATCTCACGAAGAGGGCTGTGTGGTGATCGTTCTTGGACCTCCATCTGTCAACCGAATCGGAAAGCTTTTAAAAGGTACAGATTCTGTTCTCCATAATCAACATGTCTTATACACGGATCCTAGGGTTAGGTTTCGGTTTTTTATTGTTTATTATCGTTTTTCCGTTGCGTTTGTTGCCCCGAAACCTATCAGTAGACATGATTTGGAAACTTTGGATCAACAAATCTAGGTGGCTATTCCACATACACTTCCTCATCAAGTTTGCCATTTAGAAAAGCACTCTTTACATCCATCTGGTATACCTTGAATTTTGAATGAGCTGCAAATGCAAGAAACATTCCGATTGCTTCCAATCTTGCTACAGGTGCAAAGGTCTCATCATAATCAATGCCTTCTTTATGAGAATAACCCTTGGCCACCAGTCTTGCTTTATTTCTTACAATCATACCAGATTCATCTAGCTTGTTTCTGAAAACCCATTTTGCACCAACAATAGATCTATCTTTAGGTCTTGGTACCAGTTTCCAGACTTTGTTTCTCTCAAACTCATTTAACTCCTCATGCATTGCAATTACCCAATCAGGATCCTGTAAGGCTTCTTCAACCTTCTTAGGTTCATTCTTTGAGATAAAGCAACTATACAAGCATTCATTTTGAATTGATCTTCTAGTTCAAACACCACTATTTGGATCACCAATAATCAAATCTTCAGTATGATCCTTTGTCCATTTTCTAACAGGTGGTAGATTGCCTCTGCTAGATTCTCCCCCTAAGTTAGTGGTATCTCTTGTAGAAGAATTCTCTCTGCCTTCAATAACTCCCATTTGATCAATAGATTCCATATTGCTGCTAGTTACTGATCTTTCCTCAGTAGACTCTGAAAGATCAGTTCTTGATGGAGTAGACTCTGAATAGCTAGTCTGCTCCTGATGATCACTGTGTTCTCTTTGATTTATTTGCTCCCCTCAACAGTAGCATTCCTTTGAGAAGCAATAGAAATTCCTTCTGGAGAACCTTCATCATCACTGGAGAGTATCTCAGAATTCTTCAGATTTTCAAATTCCAATTTATCATGGCTCTCATCAGTATGCAGAATTCCAAATTTCTTATCATCAAATGCAACATGAATTGATTCCATAACAATGTGAGTTCTGAGATTATAAACTTTGAAGGCCTTAGATGCTGAATATCCTAGAAAGATTGCTTCATCCAATTTGGCTTCAAATTTTCCAAGTTGTTCTGGATGAACTTTTAGGACATAGCATTTGCATCCAAAGATGTGAAAGAATTTCACTCTTGGTTTCTTTCCTTTGATCATCTCATAGGGAGTTTTTCCATGACTATTTACCAAGGTACAGTTTTGAGGGAAACATGCAGTGTTAATAGCTTCTGCCCAAAAATAGGTTGGAAGTTTTGCATCTGCAAGCATGGTTCTTGCTGCCTCTATGAGAGTCCTGTTCTTTCTTTCCACTACACCATTTTGCTGAGGTGTACCAGGTGCAGAAAACTGTTGAGTAATTCCATTGTCTGCACAAAAATTCTCCATTGTAGAATTCTTGAATTCTGTACCATTGTCACTCCTAAGTACTTTGACTTTGTACTCAGAGTTATTCTGAATATTCTTGACAAGTTCAATGATTTGCTGAGGAGCTTCATCCTTCTTGTGTAGAAACCCATGTGAACCTTGTGAAATCATCCACTATCACTAGAGCAAATCTTTTCTTGCTGATAGACATAATGTTTACTGGACCAAACAGATCAAGATGTAGCATGTGAAATGGTTCAGTAATTGAATTTTCAGTCTTGCTCTTGAAAGTGGTTCTTCTTTGTTTTCCAAGCTAACATGCATCACAAAGTCCATCTTGCACATAATTTGCCTGAGGTAGGCCTCTCACCATATTATGCTTAACAAGTTGATTAAGCTTCTTGAAGTTGAGATGTGAGAGTTTCTTGTGCCAATTCCAGCTTTCATTACTTGTTGCTTTGCTGTAGAGACATCTAACAATTCCTTTAGATGTATCACTTAAGCTGGCTTCATATATGTTACCATGTCTTTGACCAGTTAGTACAATGTCTCCATTTTGTATATTCAAGATTTTGCATCCTTCTCTGTCAAAGATTGATTTGTAACCTTTATCACCCAGTTGACTTATGCTTAAAAGAGTATGTTTCAAGCCTTCAACCAGTGCTACATCTTCTATGATGACATTCCCCAAAACAATTGAGCCATATCCCAGAGTTTCTCCTTTGTTGCCATCTCCAAAAGATATTACTGGGCCAGCTTTCCTCTCAAACTTTGTAAGGAGGGACTTCTTTCCAGTCATATGTCCAGAGCATCCACTGTCCAAGATAATTGAATGCTTCTTTCCTGTGCCCTGCGAACAAAAAGTAACTAGTTAGAATTTTTTAGGACCCAACTTTGATTGGATCTTTTCTTACTAGATTTAGAAACAACAGGCTTTGAATATTTTGCCTTTACTTTACCTGTTGCAGAGTCAATCTTAGACTCTGATTTCACAAACTGTTTGTGACTAGGAGTTTCAGATTTCAGAGAATAATTGTCATAATACAGTTCATGATATTCTCTACACATGTAAATGGAATGAAGTAAACTACCACAATGATAATAAGCTTTCTGTGGTTGGTATTGAATTTTCTGAGTCTTGGGGAATCTGGACTCAGTTTTCCAAGTAGGTTTTTGATTGTAGTCTAGGGCCAAATGATTATGATTTCCACACTTATAGCATTTTTTCCTAGTGCATCAGGTACATTCTTGTAATTATTCTCTTTGTTAATACCTTCTTTTCCATTCCTATTTCTCTTGATCTTGCTAGACTCTGAAAGACCATCTAATCTCTGTTTCAACTGAGACTTAGACAGAAATCCTATGTTTACATTCTTAGGTTTCTCTAACACTTTCTCATCTGAATTACTATTGTTAATCCTTTTGTGTACAACAGGGGTACCTTTTGAATCAACAAATTTAACATGATTAGGTTCAGAAACAATTTTCTTACCTTCAGATTTAGATGTGCTAGCTTCTATTTTACTATCATCACTGACAATAGCTACTTTTTCTTCTTGTCTAGCCTTATCAAAACCTAAACCATTAACCTTACCACGAATTCCACTTTCAAAGATTTCTATGGTCTTTTTACCAGAATTGTTAATGGTCTTAATCACATCTCTCTCTTCTTCTAGTTCTTTTCTGACATAGTCATAAGCCTCAAGAATAACACTATAATCATGCTTAGCTTTATCAGAACTTAACTTGTATTCTTCCATTTGAATTAACTCAGATTCAAGAAAATTATTTCTATCAACTAATTTATCATTCTTAACCTTAAGTTCATCTCTTTCACAAGTAAGAATTCTAAAATTAGTCATAAGATTCTTAAACTCAGCATGGATAAATCTAATTTCATCAGAATTTAAGTTATCAAATGAATCAAGAGAGTGAAGTGATACCTTAACAGAGGATGGAGAAGTTTTCTTTGGAGATCCAGGTTTGTCTAAAACATTTGCCATCAGTGCAATGTTGTCATAATCCAATTCATCTTCAGAATCACTGGAATCAGCCCAATCCTTCTGTGTGACCATAAGTGCATTACCCTTTCCTGAATTCCTAGGCTTCTTACACTCACTAGCAAAGTGTCCAAGCTCGCTGCAGTTAAAGCACTTGATCTTGGCCTTATCAAGCTTGACAATTGTACTTTTGCCTTTGTCACTCTTCTTCTCCTCCTTCTTTTGAAAAGGTCCTTTGCTAAATCTTTTCCTGTTGAATCTTCCTTTCTTGAAAGCATTAGCAAACATAGCAAAGAGGTCCTGCATCTCAGATTCAGAATCATTGTTGTCAGAGTCCATATCAGTAGTCTCTGACTCAGAACTTTCTTTGCTTTTCTTCCTTGAGTTCTTTACAGCAGTCTCTTCATGCTGTTCTTCCGGAAGCTTCTTTAATTCAGATTGAGCAGTAAGTGCAACAGTTTTCATCTTTCCTTCACTCCTGCTCTTCTTCTGCTGCTTGTCAAGTTCATAAGCTCTCAGTTTTCCATACACTGCCTCTAATGATATCTCATCCAGATCATTAGCTTCCTCAATCGCAGATATCTTCTCATTGTAGAAATCAGGCAAAGCTTTCATGAACTTTGTATTCATATCCTCCAAGTCATAATATTTACCATGCATGGCCATCTCATTGATGAGTTTTGTAAACCTATCAAAGGTATCAGTAAGTGACTCACCAGACTTGGATTCAAAGTACTCATACTATTGTATAAGTAGTGTCCTCATATTCTTCCTGACAGGCTTAGTTCCTTCACAGTGAACCTTAAGATTGTCCCATATATCCTTAGCAGTTTTACAAGAGAGAACATAGTTAGTGAGAACAGAATCAAGACTGTTGAATAATATGTTTCTCACTTTAGCATCTTTAAGAATATTCTCCTTATCCTTATCTGACCACTCATATTTTGGCTTCTCTGCTGTAAGTTCTGGAACAACTTGACCATCAACAGTTGCTTGTCCAACAACCTTTGTTGGGATAAAAGGTCCATCTCTGATTCTGTCAAGATAATCAGGATCTGTTGCTTTCAGATGATGCAACATCTTTACTTCCCATAGAGTATATTTGTTTCTCTTGAGCATAGGAATATTAGTATTCCCATCCTTGTAACCAGACATGATTGAAGATCTTTATGATTATTCGAAATCAACCTGCCCTGATACCAATTGTTAACTCGAATAACTTGTAGAATGGGGGGTTGAATACAAGTTATATAATCGTGTCTGATTTTTGCTTGGTTATATAAACAAGAATAAACGAATGAATCAAATACTGTTTGTATTAAATATCAAATACAAACTCTACCAAAGGTGTACAAATACCTTTAGCAGCTGCTGACAAAATAAAATTCTCTCTGTTTGCACTCTCGTATACTTACGATTGCAAACCTTACGAACTCAATTTTCACGCTCTTTTTACAATGATATAGAGAGAGTATTTATAATGCTACCTATCAACTAATCACAGAAAGATAATCTATACATGACAATGTTCTGCCGTCCAGTTGATAGTTTCCATCAATAGAAAATTCTTTCCTTCATAAAATCTTCTTGCATGTTCCTCAAACAAAGATCCTGTTTTATAGCACTTGCCAGTTTCTGTAGCATCCATAATGACATCATCAGTAACACGACTGATATTAGGATTCCATCTTGCATCAGGATCTGACCATCCCATCAGTACTTGATCAGTATTTGACTTGACGTATCAGGATTCAATCTCAGTTCCTGACATGTAGTACTCGATGCACTGTTCATTCCTGACTAAACTTTACAGATAACTGTCTTACACATATATCATATACAAAGTGCTAAATCCTTTATAAATCAGGATGTACAAGAAGTATAAGTAAAATTCTATTCTTAACATCACAACTCATGAATTATTCCTAACAATTTGAAATATTAATTTGAAAAATATATATTAGATCATAATTTAGAAAATTAATTTTATAGTGAAATTTGTTAAAAAAATATAAATTTATTATTTTTAATTAAAACTAAAAATCCTCGATTCCCCGCGAGCAAAATATTTCCCGTTCTGGGGATAGGGATTTGGGGATCGACTCCCCCTGACCCGATGCCCATCCCTGGTTTTCACAGCGTCTGCCTTAAGGGTGAAGCAGCCGCTTAAGGGTGAAGCAGCCGATGCTTCGTGGGCTTTTTTTGTTGCTAATTTACCTTTGTGAGTTTTCAGTAGCTAAAATTTTCACAAGAATAAATTTGAAAATGAACTTCATAAATAAATGTGTTAGAGTTCTTTACGAGTATAAGGTTATCACCTTTGTATCTAGGGCTGCACAACTTTCCGGTCTGGATCGATAAATTAGACCGGACCGGGTCTACCGGTCCAAGGACCGGACCAGACCGAATATAACTGGTCCGGTCCCCGGTCCATAAAATCAAAAAAATTCGGTCTTCGGTCCGGTCCGGTCCAAACCCTGAAAACACCCGGTCCGGACCGGATTTTATGTATATAGTTAATTTTACACTATTTTGTCTTTTAAATTATATAGTTTAATGATTAAATATTCACACATAACATATTTTAGTGATCAAAATTGGTAAATAATAAATTTATGAAATAGTATATATAAACACTATAATATAAATGATTAAATTTCATATTTCATACTATATATAATTTATAGTTACGTTTACAAATTAATGTTACTTTACAAATAATATGACATTTACTTATTTTTAAATTTATATTAACTTACCAAGTAATTTATAAATCAACAAAGAATGAAAATTAAATTATAAAAATTAAATTTTTTAACTAACCGGTCCGGGTCCGGTCCGGTCCCCGGTCCATGAATTCAATAAAATCCGGTCTTCGGTCCGGTCCGGGTCGGTCCGATCCGGTCCGGTTTTGGACCTTTGTGCAGCCCTATTTGTATCTGGTTTCTAAACTATGAGGTGTTTGACATTGCTTAAAATAAGTTATTTTTGACTTAATGTAGCTGTTTTTAACTTAAAGGAGAAAATAAAGTTGTTTATTTTAAGTTGAATGAATGTTTTTGGGTAATTTTACTTAGGAAAAAGAGTTTCTACCTGACACTGTAGGAAACTTTTCTACAGTATCGCCTTAAATTAAATCTGGGCCATAGATTAATCTAATCCAATGGCCCCGCTAGGGGCACCACACACAAATCGAATACACCCTCACACACACAATCCCACCTAATTTCCTTCATTTTTAATTTGATTTTTCCCGTCAATTAGTGAATTTTTTTTGAAATCTGACTTCACTGTATTTTTCTCCATCTCTCAACGATCAGTTTGCATATCATATGTGCAGCAAAATCGTGATTTTAAGGCGACACTGTAGAAAAATTTCCTACAGTGTCAGGTAGAAACTCTTTACCCTTTTACTTAAAGTTAAATGGAGGAGATTAATAATTTTCACTTAAAGTGAAATTTGACTTAAAAAAATTTCAAATTCATGATATTTAAACTTTACAAGAATCGTGAAAAAAAACTTCATAAGTCATAAGTCAAAAGTACCTAAATGAAACTTATAACTTAAAACAGTTTTTTAAATTAAAGCCGGTGTACCCAAACACGCCAAAAAGCCTTAAAGCTATTTTTAGCTTTAAGCCACACTTGCCAAACACCCTCTATATCAGCCCTGTTATGCTGATTCTGGGCTTGTATACCATGGGCTATCGGTTATGGGCTGTGGAGGTGCTCTTATTAGTGTAACTCAGAATGCAACATGTCTGTAATCTTTAGATACTTTGGTCTAATGCGTTTTGTCCAGATAATTGTTGGGTAATTTACACTAAACACAACAATGAGGCAGTGATATATATTAAACAAGAACAGGCAATTAACCAAATAACGAAACAAATCACGAAGGCATAAACATGAGTCTAATCAGTAACTGTAATTAACAAGAAAAGTAAGAACACTTATCTCTCACAATAGCTTAAGCCAAGACAACAAGAGAGAAAGAACACAGCTGAGTCACCAAGCCCTTCAAGAAGACTTGGCTGTTCTTGAAGAGAATATTGCCCCACTTACGTTGTGATTGGGTTGCAGCAATATCACTTCCAGGATAAAATAGCACCGATCAAAGGGTTCACAAATACACCAGTGATCAACAGCGACCATCACCTCAGTTCGCCTAAGAACTATGTATTTCTCCTATATGTATCGTGAGAGAACAGAGAAGAAGAACGAACAAGGATTTTACTTAACGTATATCTTTCTTAACGTTATATCTTTGATATATATAATACCCAAAAATAAAACGTAAGAGATATGCCTTAAAAGGAAAGTAAATATTCTGATTTAATTTCATTAACTACAGCATCAGGATTATTTTCAGTTACATAAGTATCAGGATTTGGTCATCAGTAGCATCAGGATTTGGTGTCCATCAGGATCAGGATTCGGTGCTTTGTCAGGAACTGATATCCATCAGGATTTAGCCCATCAGTATCTGATGTCTGACCAAGTCCATCAGGATTTTACTCCAAGTACTGATCCAAATTTCCATCAGGATTTGATCCAAATACTGACCCAAATTTCTAGTACTATTGTAACAAATAAATCTGAAAACCTGTTAAAATAAATCAATATCTAATTTAAAATCAGTTGCAGATCATGGGCATGAAAACTTCCTCATGGGCATGAAACGTTTCTGACCAACCAAGTATACATTCATAGACATGAAAACTTTCTCATGGGCATGAAACATTTCTGAATATCCCATCTCTTTTGATGCCTCTTCATGATCATGAAATAGATATCATGGCCATGATTTCCATCTGCAACCTGATTTCAAATCTCCTTCTTTCAACTCAATTTATCTATGGATTCCACTAAGAAAATGTCTTAGATCCAAACATGAAAGTTTAAGTCCTCATTACAAGGAACAACCTCCACTTGTTAGTTTCTGGAAATTACATCAAGAACATATTATAAATATGCCTCAAACTTTCCATTTTCTAACAATCCCCCACGAATCCATACAGAAATTCAAATACATATCTATCCTCATCATGACTTGTTTTTCAGAGTAGGTACCCTTCCGGGTTTGAACCCTCCTAAGTCCTCTACTTCGATGGCTACCGGATTCAGATGGAATGTTTCACCTTGAATCTTTATCCGTTTGGTGTAACCACACTCCATAGACGACGACAAGTCAAAGGCTATGGTGCTAATCTACGGCTTTGAGACGTTAATGGTCATGTCTCGATCCTGTTCGTCGAATGCTTCAAGGAATAACCCTTTCCTCTAATTGCGACCACACAATTACATTCGCTTAGCTGGGCATCTCCAGAGATGTACTGCTAGCATCTCGTCATATGACTTGACCCCATTCAGAGTTAAAATAACTCTTGCTATACTGGCAGTGACAGTACCTTATAGGTTTACAGGGGATAGACTCCAGATACGTGAGTATCAATCTATGTAGTTAAAGGTACAACCAATTCACCCTTACAACTTGTTATTACCACATTGAATACACTTTCGAGGGATCTCCTCTCATGTGTATTGGGTTCCCGCTGTAGATGAATTACTATGGGCTATCAGTCCCATCCCCAACCTAGACTTAAGGACTACAGCATGCTCAAGCCCCTTAGTCAAAGGATCAGCTAGGTTTTCTTGAGTTCCAACAAACTCAACAGCAATAATCCTTTCAGACATTAGACCCCTTATAGACTTCAGTCTAACTTGGATATGTCTCTTTGTTTTCACATTATACTTCTTGCTGTTTATCTTGTCGATAGTTGTACGGCTATCACAATGAACAGCAAAAGCAGGAAGTGGACGACTTACTACAGGCAACATTGACATGAGTCCATGTAACCATTCAGCCTCAGTCCCCGTGGCATCTAATGCACACAACTCAGCCTCAAAAGTAGACCGAGTTATAACAGTCTGTCTAGAAGACTTCCAAGACACTGCTCCACCCGCTAGGGTAAACAGGTATCCAGTCACCCCATTAGAACCAGACTTCTTAGCTATCCAACTTGCATCACTATATCCCTCTAGCACTCCAGGAAACCTCCTGTAATGCAGACCAAGATATATGGTGCCTTTCAGATATCTAAGCACTCTATCAAGAGCATCCCAATGAGTCTTGTTTGGACAGCTTGTATATCTTGCTAACTTAGACACTGAATATGAAATATCTGGCCTAGTACCATTAGCAAGATACTGCAAACTCCCAATAATCTGAGAATACCTTAACTGAGACACAGGTACTCCTGAACTATTCTTGACAAGGGCAATTTTAGGATCATACGGCGTACTTGCGATTCTACAATTTGAATAACCATACTTCTCAAGTATAGATTTCTCTATATAATGAGATTGTGACAAGGTTATTCCATCAGTTGACTGTGTCAACTTGATACCAAGAATCACACTAGCCTCTCCCATATCCTTCATTTCAAAATGCCTTTTCAAGAAACTTTTTGTCTCGTTAATAATCTCAATATTGGTTCCAAACAACAAAATATCATCCACATACAGGCACACAATAATACATTCATTTCCTTTAACCATGTAATAGACACACTTGTCACTTTCATTAACTACAAATTTTGATTCTAAAACAGTTTCATCAAACTTTTTATGCCAGTCTCTTGGAGCTTGTTTTAAGCCATATATAGACTTGATTAACTTACATACTTTCCTCTCATTTCCAGAAGCAACAAATCCCTCATGCTGATCCATATAAATCTCTTCTTCAAGTTCACCATGAAGAAAAGCTGTCTTTACATCCATTTGATGGATGATAAGACCATGTACAGAAGCCAATGCTATAAGCATTCGGATTGTTGTCATTCTAGCAACTGGAGAGTATGTGTCAAAGTAATCAATGCCTTCCTTTTGCTTAAAGCCCTTAGCTACCAGCCTAGCCTTATACTTATCTATTGAGCCATCAGGATTCATCTTCCTTTTAAAGACCCACTTACATCCTATAGTAGAACACCCAGGAGGTAGATCAACCAACTCCCATGTTCCATTTGAAACAATAGAGTCAATTTCACTTTTTACAGCACCTTTCCAGTACCTAGATTCAGAAGAATCCATGGCCTGTCTGAAAGTTAAAGGTTCGTCCTCGATATTGTAAGTGATAAAATCACTTCCAAAATCCTTGACTACCTTAGCACGCTTACTCCTTCTAGGTTCCTCTACTTCAACAGGAATAGAGCTACTATCAGGATCTGCCCCCACATTTGTCATCCTTTCCACATGATCAGGAATAGAACTTGATGTGTGAGTGGGATCATCATCAGGAATACCCTGAGGTATACCAGTCTTCATAGGAAACACATTCTCAAAGAATGTTGCATCACGAAATTCAACTATGGAATTAGCCACTATCCCATCTATGTCAGATTTTAATACTAAAAATCTCATAGCCGTAGTGGTTTCCCTATAGCCCAGAAAGATGCAATCAACAGTTTTCGGCCCTAGTTTCTTTCTCTTGTGTTCAGGGACAAGTACCTTTGCAAGGCACCCCCACACACGAAGATATTTTAAGCTAGTCCTTTTCTCTGTCCATAATTCATAAGGTGTCTTGTCCATATGTTTCAGAGGAACTCTATTCAGAATATGGCAAGCCGTATTCAGAGCTTCTCCCCACATGTACTTAGGCAACCCTGAATTAATCAACATACTATTGATCATATCCTTAAAAGTTCTGTTCTTTCGTTCTGCCACCCCATTAGACTCAGGTGTGTATGGTGGAGTTACCTCATGAACTATACCATTGCTCTTGCAAAATTCATTAAACGAGTTACTCGTATACTCACCACCTCTATCTGATCTCAAACGTTTAAGTACTTTACCAGTTTGTGTTTCAGATTCAGTTTTGAACATAATGAATTTATCTAGTGCTTCATCTTTATGTTTAAGCAAATAAACATAACAATATCTACTACAATCATCTATAAAGGTAATGAAATATCTATTATGTTCCTTGGTCAAAACACCACCAAATTCACATATGTCAGTGTGCACTAAATCTAACACATTCGAATCCCTAACCACATTATGAAAGGGTTTCCTAGTTTGTTTAGCAGTCACACATACTTGACATTTAGATTTCTTATCAATGGCATGTTTTGGAATCAACTCTAAGTTCATCATATTATTTAGAGCACCAAAATTCAAGTGACCAAGACGTGCGTGCCACAAATCAGATGATTCAACACAATTAACAGAAGGACCAACATTATTATTAATAAAACTGCCCAAAACAGGCTCAACATTTATTAAAAATAATCCATCCGACAAGTAACCTTTGCCAAAGAATACACCAGTATTTGTAATAACTACTTTATTACATTTCAAAGAAACTTCAAAACCATTATTAACTAAACAACTTCCACTTATTATATTTCTACGAATATCAGGAACATGGTGCACTCTAGTGAGGGATAGAACACGCCCAGAAGCGAACTTCAGGTCCACGTTTCCTATTCCAAGTACTTGAGCTACACTCGCATTCCCCATCGTCACCGTCATTCCATGAGTCTGTTGATAAGATACAAACAGAGTAATATCAGTACAAATATGTACATTAGCTCCAGTATCAATCAACCATTCATGAGACGAATGAGTGGAAAGAAGTACAGGGTTGTAGGTCACATACCCGTTGTCAGTTTCAGAAGCAACAGCCTCACCAACAACCATGTTAACCGTAGGCCCACCAGTGGTTCCAAGCACAGTGTTAGCTTGTGCTCCCACAACAGGTTTCTTAGCTTTCTTTTCAGGACAGTCCTTGCTCCAATGACCAACCTGTCCACAAGACCAACATGGTTTGTTTGCCTTTGGTTTCTTAGCCTTGTTCTTGTCCTTAGACTTAGTGTTTTCCTTCTTAGTGACAGACTTTCTTTTCTGTCCAACAGTCACTACATTCACCTTCGAACTCCCAGCATGTTCAACAGGCATCACATGTCCTTGCTTGGACTTGTGTTGCTCCTGCACAGAGATGTCCAACATCAGGTTTGTCCAAGTGATCTCTCCTTTCTGTCTTTTCAGGGAGAGTGCAAACTCTTCCCAAGACTTAGGGAGCTTTTCAATCACAGACATAACCTGAAACTTTTCAGGTAAGTCCATACCAGACTCCTTCAAAGCATGAACCAACATCTCAAACTCATGCACCTGCTCAGTCATGGATTTAGTATCCACCAGTTTGAAATCAAGGAACCTAGCCACAGAATACTTTTCCAACCCTTGCGAGTCAGTATTATGTGTCTGGTCAAGCTTCTCCCATAAGAGCTTAGCAGTGTAGGAGTCAGATGAATAAACATCGAATAGAGTGTTCGCTAAAGCTGCCAGTATTGCAGCCCTAGCCACCCCATCCTTTTCCTCCCACATAGTATAAGCCTTAACAGTTTCAGCTTTCTCCTTAACCACAATTGGTTTCTCATACTGCACCACCGGCCATAGACCCTTTACCGTTAACCACAGTTTCATCTTTTTCTGCCAACGAGAAAAACCAACACCCCCACCGAATTTATCAGGCATACCTGACATATCGATAGGTTGTGGGAAACGGTACGTAGTCCAATCAATGGTGGGTACAGTAACACCAGACCCAGAGCTAGTCTCAACAACAGGAGTTTCAGTTTCGTTAACCATCTTGTTAATTAACAATATATAACACAACTATTCTCTTCAAGATTGTTGGGTAATTTACACTAAACACAACAATGAGGCAGTGATATATATTAAACAAGAACAGGCAATTAACCAAATAACGAAACAAATCACGAAGGCATAAACATGAGTCTAATCAGTAACTGTAATTAACAAGAAAAGTAAGAACACTTATCTCTCACAATAGCTTAAGCCAAGACAACAAGAGAGAAAGAACACAGCTGAGTCACCAAGCCCTTCAAGAAGACTTGGCTGTTCTTGAAGAGAATATTGCCCCACTTACGTTGTGATTGGGTTGCAGCAATATCACTTCCAGGATAAAACAGCACCGATCAAAGGGTTCACAAATACACCAGTGATCAACAGCGACCAGCACCTCAGTTCGCCTAAGAACTATGTATTTCTCCTATATGTATCGTGAGAGAACAGAGAAGAAGAACGAACAAGGATTTTACTTAACGTATATCTTTCTTAACGTTATATCTTTGATATATATAATACCCAAAAATAAAACGTAAGAGATATGCCTTAAAAGGAAAGTAAATATTCTGATTTAATTTCATTAACTACAGCATCAGGATTATTTTCAGTTACATAAGTATCAGGATTTGGTCATCAGTAGCATCAGGATTTGGTGTCCATCAGGATCAGGATTCAGTGCTTTGTCAGGAACTGATATCCATCAGGATTTAGCCCATCAGTATCTGATGTCTGACCAAGTCCATCAGGATTTTACTCCAAGTACTGATCCAAATTTCCATCAGGATTTGATCCAAATACTGACCCAAATTTCTAGTACTATTGTAACAAATAAATCTGAAAACCTGTTAAAATAAATCAATATCTAATTTAAAATCAGTTGCAGATCATGGGCATGAAAACTTCCTCATGGGCATGAAACGTTTCTGACCAACCAAGTATACATTCATAGACATGAAAACTTTCTCATGGGCATGAAACATTTCTGAATATCCCATCTCTTTTGATGCCTCTTCATGATCATGAAATAGATATCATGGCCATGATTTCCATCTGCAACCTGATTTCAAATCTCCTTCTTTCAACTCAATTTATCTATGGATTCCACTAAGAAAATGTCTTAGATCCAAACATGAAAGTTTAAGTCCTCATTACAAGGAACAACCTCCACTTGTTAGTTTCTGGAAATTACATCAAGAACATATTATAAATATGCCTCAAACTTTCCATTTTCCACTACGCCATAAGTGAGCATACGCAACCCTTTTTACAAAGCGTTGCACAGAAAGCGTTTCGTTAGATAGAAGTTTTGGGTCTTTTGCAACTGAGCTGAATTGGTGTTGCGTTAGATATAGATTAGCGTTGCGTATTACCAACAGTGTTTCACATTATGCAACACTAACTGATGGCGTTGCGTTAGATATTTTTTTATTTTTATAAATGGTGACGTGGCAGGAGTGGGACCCACATGTGCTGACGTGACATTTGCTGACGTGGCGCATGTGGGACCCACATTTGCTGACGTGGCAGAAGTGGGGCCCACATTTGCTGACGTGGCATTTGCTGACGTGGCAGCAACCGTTGCATTAGGTACCAGTGGTGTTGCGTTTGCTCTTTGAAGTGTTGCATTAGATATATATATATATTTTTTTTAAATATGACGTGGCATATGTGGGACCCACAACTGCTGACGTGGCAGTGTGGGTCCCACAAGGGTGACGTGGCAAGAGACCTATCATGCTGACGTGGCAATTGTGGGACCCACAATTGCTGACGTGGCAGAAGTGGGCCCCACTAATGCTGACGTGGCATTTGCTGACGTGGCAGAAGCGTTGCATTAGAGACAAGTAGCGTTGCATTTGCTGACTAAAGCGTTGCATTAGATATATGTATATTTTTTTAAAAAATATGACGTGGCAGATGTGGGACCCACCACTGATGACGTGGCATTGTGGGACCCACAAGGGTGATGTGGCAGGTGGCCCAACATGCTGACGTGGCAATTGTGGGACCCACAATTGGTGACGTGGCAGAAGTGGGACCCACTAATGATGATGTGGCATTTGCTGACGTGTCAGAAGCGTTGCATTAGGTATCACTAGTGTTGCATTTGCTGTTTGAAGTGTTGCATTAGATATTTATTTTCTTTTATTAAATAGTCTTGTCCCGAATGATGAATCTATTTTGTTAAATTATTTTTTCGACGTTCCAATCGCACGGATGTCAAGATATAACGATTTTAGTGTCGCAATAAGTTTTCAAAAAATTTCTACATGTACTTGGTTTGGTTTTATAACGGTCAAACCTGTCAAAGTTGGCTTTTCTTTTAACTAGTCTTGTCCCGAATGATGAATCTATTTTTTTAAATTATTTTTTCGACGTTCCAATCGCGTGGATGTTAAAAAAATATTATTCTAATAATAATAAATATTATTTTAAAAATATTAAAATTTTTATCCAACAAGTAAAAAATTAAAATCATTAATCATCTTTAACAAATTGCCTGATTATGGATTAATCATTATTTGTTTATGTTTTCGTTGTTCGACTATTTTTATATATGTCTTATGACTTATCATTAATGAATGGAATTTTACTCAAATAAAAAAAAATTAAAATCATTTCATTTGAAAAAAATTAAAATCATTTGAGAATTAAGACAACATTAATATGTGTTATGAGGGACACGTGATTTGCACGGTGAAAAAGAGGCGGACAATTTCCCCCCAAAACTAAAGCTCTCCAATTATTGTGAGTACTTTCCCAGATCTAAAGCTCTCTACACACACTCTCACCGCACACTCTCTACTCTCGACTCTCGACTCTCCCACGCTGAAATTGCATACACCGACGGTTTAAACATCTTCTCTTTACACATAATCTTCTCTGTACTCACATCTTTACACATCTTCTCTGTACTCACAGATTCATTTCATTTTGCAGTTGGAATTAGGGCTTTTTCAATTGGGGCTTTTTCAATTGGGGCTTTCGGTTAACATCTTCGTTACTCACGGTTTCTCTCTAGGTAAAAATCTCTAATTAACTTGGATTTGGGTATAATTATTGCATGTGATTAAATCTAGGGTTTTCATGTCTAGGGGTTTATGTACTTGTATTTGTGTTTTATGTGCTTGATTATCTTGGATTTGGTTAAATAATTATTGCATGTGATTAAATCTACGGTTTTCATGTCTAGGGTTTTATGTACTTGTATTTGTGTTTTATGATATTTGTTGAGTGTTAGAGTGAGTGAGAGCCAACAAGAAGATTGGGAGAGACAGAGAGATGGAGAGAGAGAGAGAGAGAGAGGGAGACAAACAGAGAGAGTACTGTAATGTATGTGTGTTTTCATGTCTATTTTTTTTCATTGTTTCATCCCTATTTTGTCAATGTGCTGATATTGTTGTGTTGGCTACTAGGGATTCTGTTTTAGCTGTAAGTTTTCCTTTACATTTTCCCTACATTTTGTTACATAATCTCGTAAATGTGTTAATTTTAAAGGATTAAGGCAGTGGATTGTATATATGATAAGTACAACCACACCTATAGAAACACCAGCCACAAAAGAGACCCCTATCCAATCAAGACTGGTTAGCAATTCACAAGCCACGATTTTTCCTACGTATTCTAATATTATCGCATTCGAGTAATACAATATCACTAGTAGAAAACTGGCCTTTTACGTCGGTTAAATAGGTCTTTTACGTCGGTTAAATGGCGACGTATGGGCTGGCGACGTATAAGGTCAGAGTCTTATACGTCGGTTAAAAAGGCGACGTATATTGTACCCTTTTACGTCGGTTCTTCTAAACAACCGACGTATATTGTACCCTTTTACGTCGGTTCTTCTAAACAACCGACGTATATTGTACCCTTTTACGTCGGTTCTTCTAAACAACCGACGTATATTGTACCCTTTTACGTCGGTTCTTCTAAATAACCGACGTATATTGTACCCTTTTACGTCGGTTCTTCTAAACAACCGACGTATATTGTTATCCTTTTACGTCGGTTCCTCTAAACAACCGACGTATATTGTTATCCTTTTACGTCGGTTCTTTAAAACAACCGACGTATAAAGTCCAAAAAATTAAAAAAAAAAATAATTTGTTTATTTTAATTTTTGACCTGAATTTACAAATCAGAAATGTTTCTAGGAGATACATGGAGGGGTAGCTAAAGAATGTATTTAAAATAGAAAAGTGATCAGTATATTATCCAAAAAAAAATATTTACAAATCAGAGCTCTACGAGTTCTCTAGCATTACAACGAATACAATGCACAAATGGGTTCATACTGAATGTGTACAGAATGCAGAATGCTGGAGTGCTCTCACAATTTGAAATGTTGTGGAACTGTCCAAACCAGTAGATATTTCATCCATAAAAAGCACCCTTGCAGGTCCCACCAACATCTCTCCTGTAATTAATAGTAGTATTTAATTTATTAGCTACCGAACATTCTACACATCCATCAACTTTCTTTAGAGATGTAAACTATTTCTAAGGCTTGTTTAACCTGTTGTAACACGCTTCTTTTGTCCTCCAGATATACCCCTAATCATCTGGTCTCCTACCATAGTGTCTGCACACACATCAAGTCCCAAAATCTGCAATAGAGAGAGAAGTAATGAATTCAGCCATTGATGTTACATTTTCTGAATGTGATTGTGAACATTTTACGACATATTCTTATACCTTTAGGACATAATCTGTGACCACACTAGCTTCTTGACCTGCTGTTGCAGCAGCCTGAATTAAGGTCACAAAGATGTAAGTTAAACGACGAGGAAAGATTCACATAACTAGAATATTGATTGTACTCCCCCCGCTACTTTATCCTCTTCACTTACAATAACAAACACAATACAGAGTCACAACTTTCTGGTAAACACGTTAAGTTACAACTTTGAGCTACCAAACACAATACAGAGTTTAATATGCAGTACAGCACCAGAATCTTGTATTTACCAAAATTTATGTATTATAAACTGAATGTATCCCAAATCAAAAGCTTTAGGTTTACTGACTCTTAGATGATTAGTTTTTTTTTGCCACCTTTTCAAACTGATAGCATTCTATGAACTCTGAAAGACTACAAATCATCTTTTTATGTAATTTTTAAGTTTCTGGTAAGATTGTCAAGTTTAAAATGTTTTCTGGAACAAGATATGTACAGGTTTTCCTAACGGAGTTGTACTTGAATATTCATTAGCACAAATACACATATAGGACTTGTGCAAACAAAAATTCTAATAAGCCAGAAATCTTGGTCATACTTACACAAACTTAAATTTTTTCCCAGTGATGTCTTTCGAAATATGTCCTACTAATTTGTTAAAACTCAAGTCCCTGTCCAAATACAGGTTTAAAAATCATGTTTACTGCAATAGATAACAGATAAGAATAAGATAAAACAAACATTCATTTAATGATCTTTTTTCATGAATTACTTACAATTTTGCTAGGAGTGTCATTTTCCAGATGTATGAAGGGATTTCTCCAGAAATGTTGCAATTTCTCAGTTGCCTGTAAAGTCAGAGGTGAAGTTTGTTAATTAAAAAGATTGATTGCTCGGGTTTATATATGGTATACACATTCCACAATCTTAAGAACTTACAATAATTTTAAGTTGCCTGCGCTGCTTAAATTAGGAAATGACTGATTTGGTCCAGCAATGTCCGTTATAGTCCTGTAATTTGGTATGACTCAAATTATGCTTTAATGAAACATAAATAACCGAGATCACACAAAACACCTTAATTAAGTTGAACACTTACAAAGATGTTAACTGATCAAGACTTGATATACTGGATGGAATTGGTCCCTTCATCCCACTTGCACCTATCTCACTTTATTTAAATTGATGTGTTAGCGAAATATACAAGAATATGTTAGAAAAAGACCACCGAGTACTAATAGATATTTAGGATCTTACAGTCGCTTAAGTTGTTTCCAGTTTTGTATAAATTCGGGTATCTGTCCTGTAAAGTTGTTATCACTGATTCTACTGCAGGTAGCACAAGAAAACAAGCACTATTATATACTTGCAGAATAAATTATTGGTATATCCATAACTATTATACTGGGATTGACCATACAAATCTGTTAAATTAGTGAGGCCAGCAAAACTAGTTGGCAACATCCCGGTCAAATAATTAGACGAAAACATCCTGAAAGTTCATTTCCAACATGATAAATTAGTTACAGAACAAATTGCGCATACAGTTCTTGTAAATCATGTGTGAGAAGTAAAAAGGGAAAAGGTCTTACAAACTTTTCAAGTTGACTAGTTTCCCGAGCTCAGGAGGAACAGTGCCAGAAAACTGGTTTGATTCGAGGGCCCTGATAACACAATTTTACAGTGGAGTAAATTATCCATGACAAGTAGAAGTTTATACAGAGAAATATAGAGTGAGAGAGAGGTAATACAAATAGGTCAGAGTGGTTATCTTCCCCAAGTAATCCGGGATTGTTCCAGATAAACGATTCACAATGACACACCTGGATCATATATTCAATGTAAGATTAAAATATCCACGATCATATAGTGCTTCATGAAGTGAACTTAAGCTCACCCTAAAGAATTTCAAAGTTAAGATTAAATATTCATAATCCTATACTCCGCAATATGTTATGAAGTGAACCTAAGTTCACCCTTTAAGTTAACGAATCTAAAGTCTATAAAATTCATAGCTAGAATAAAATTATGCACCCATAACTCACAGATAATCCAAACGTTGTAATGAAGCCCATTCGCGGGGTATGGTGCCATGGAGATAGTTGTTGGTAAGATCACTGCAGCAGTAGGTGCAAGTATTAATTATTCTATGTAATGGAAGCATAAATGGAATATTAATGCAGAACCATTACTTACATGTCCTTGATATAGGGCAACTTAGCCAAGGACGGTGGAAGAATGCCATCAAGATTCTGTCCCTTGAGAATTCTGTATTTAAAATAACAAAACTGACTAATCAAATTGTACACCTGTTTTAACAACTACAAGCAAGAACTTACAAAAGCACATTAATCACCGTGCAAATTGCTATATTGTGTTTTTTAAGGTTCTGGCACAATGAAAAGTTCGATGTTATTAATGAATGCACTGAATATTATGTGCCGACAGTGTGTAGGCTCGAAAAATGCCAAATATATCACAACTTGAAAAACAGCAGACCAGAACAGCAGAATCCATATCAAAATCAATCTGGTGGGAGTATGGTGTGCTTCAAACGCATCGCCCAATTGTCTTTTAACTGTTCATCCCAGGTGCGCACATCCAAAAGTCTTTTTAAAAAATATGGTATATCTGGTATCTTTCGCCAGTATTTTAAATTGTATTATTTTTGGTAAAAATTCATTAAAAATTTCAACTATGGTATATTGGATTAAATACATACATGTATTCGACATGACATACTCCATCAGTGAAGTTGCAATTGCAGATGACAGTATTATTATATCGTGGCCTTTCTGATGACTCTGCAGTTCTCCAGTTTTGATTGTATCGATCACAAGGATTCCCATCAAATTTCCAGTCCTTTTTCCCCAGTTGCTCACCTATTTCACGTAGTGCATCCACTACATACATTAAACTCATATGTTAGAAAGCCCTGTATGATACATTTTGTGACCCATGTTTAAACAATCTAATATGATAAACTAGGAGACATTACAGACTTATCAGCTTGATGCGCTGATAAAATATACCTTCCTCCTGCGGAAGAAGCCCACTCTGTGCATTAACAGAACCTGCTTCCAACCATGCTAGTATAACAAGGACAAGTGTAAGAACAAAGAGAGACATAGTCTTAATATCTGTTGTCATCATAGTCTTAATATCTGCTGTCATCTCTTATTTCATTTTACTAAAATCCTTAAGCTCAATACTATTATATCCCCCCCCCACCCCCCGACAGCCCCCAATTATGACTTTCCGTAGAATTAAAGGCATCTTGAGTAGGTCCAAATTTTCCACGTCAAAAGGAGTTTCTGATGGAACTTAGTCATTGGGTGTCAACTCCCATTTAATTTAGTAGGGATATGTCCTGACTTTTACATGGCTGCAGTTTGAACCAAGCTAGCATCCCATTCAATAAGTGTACTTATCTTTTCCATCTACCTATGTCTTTGACAAGGAAACCATACCTACCAGACCTAGTGAAATCTGCACTAACACATTAATAATACTAAAAAACAGAACTCCAAACTAACATATATTACGCAAAGCACTTCATATCAATTTTCATTATATATGTCTCAGCCTTGTAACTTAAACAACAAATCTAACACCAAAAAGTGCATTATAAACAATAAATCGAGAACAAATAGAAGAAATTCCAAGGGAGGGGAGAGAGAGAGAGAGAGATTATTGCATATATATGCATAGAGAGGAGGGAGGGAGGGAGAGTGAGATTATACAGCTTCTCCGTAACCGCCTTCTTCGTGCCGGAGACTTCACGGTTGAGTCTCATCTGCTTCTCTTCATTCAATAGCTTCTTTATTATCGATTCCCAATCACCCACGCCTTCCTGTAAATCATGATTTACAACCAAAATCAGTTATGATACAGATATACATATACAGTGAGATCTAATTAAATTGATAGCATTGAGAATTTATCATCTTGAAATTAGAGTGAGGTTAAGAAATTGAATGTGTGTGATTGAGAGAATATGAAACCGTAAGCGAGAGAGAGAGAATGAGAGCGAGTTGAATTTGGGGATAGTGGAGAGCATTCGGGAAATAAAATGATAAAAAGAGATAGTTTTATACGTCGGAGTTTAAGGAGGCTGACGTAAAAAAATCTATATACATCGTCTTCTTCCTCAACCGACGTATATAGTACAATTATATACGTCGTATTTTTTTCAACCGACGTATAATGTCATTATATACATCGCATTTTCTTCAACCGACGTATATAATAGCACTATATACGTCGCCTTTTCCTCAACCGACGTATATAATAGCATTATATACGTCGCCTTTTCTTTAACCGACGTATAATGTTATCATATACGTCGCCTCTTTCTCGAACCGACGTAAAAAAGGTTTCAAAATGTAAATATACGTCGCCTTTTGGCGGAACCGACGTATAAAAGTATTTTATACGTCGCCTTTGGGCGGAACCGACGTATAATAGGCGACGTAAAAGATCATTTTTGTACTAGTGTATACTGTCACCCAACATAAAGATAATATAAGTTAAAGGCAAAAAGACAGTACATGATATTGTCCAAATCTTATCTCCCTTTCTTCCCTTCTTCTCTTCGTAACCTTGAAGGTGAGACTGCGAGTCATTGAAATTTTTACTAGTGATATAATGAATGTGGAACAAATTATATATATTATGAACATTCAAACAAATTTTTATCTTTCGAAAACAACATTCAAATAATTTAGTCGCGTATTCATTGCCAAGTTTGCTGTAATTCTCTAAGTGTGCATCTGTTCTTCTCATTACACTCTAGCGTTAAACTACATATAGTACAATTACAATGTTCGTTACAAAAGCCTTTTTCATATGGCAGATTATAATATATTTAAACCTTACAGGCTCGGCCTTGGTGATTTGTCGAAACTGTTAGCCACGTATAGAAGTTTAGATTTACTAGGCAGTGGATATATTGCTGTAATGGTTGATGAGAGTAATATTTGGATAGGACTTCCCAGATATAGTGCTGGATACGGGGAAGGGGTAAAAGATTTTTTGAAAAATGCATTCCCTGTTTCTTAAAAATAGTGTTGTTGGTACCAAGAAGAGAAAGACGCATACGGGCTTACTAAAGTAAACTTTAACAAGTTTTGCTTTAAAAATGATCCTTATGTCCTGTCTTCTCAAGTGCAACAAGTTTTTTACGTGGAAGATCCGACTGAAAAGATGGTACATTATGTTATTAAAAAATTACCGAGGGACTGGTGTGATGCTGAGAACGAGAATGCAACCGAAGAAGATATTAACAATCCTGATGTACAAGATATTAATATTGGTCGTGGCATAGACATTGAAGTTGCTGATGGGGATGGGGATTGTTTTAGAGATGATATCCCCCTAGCAGAAGTTCCCGTATCTCCTTAGGAACTGTTGCTTCTCATAGAGAATTACATTGCTCTATTTCTGTCATGTCTACTGTCTTAGATTTAAAGTGTATTTGTCGCTCTTTGTTTTTTATGTAATTTACTCTCTTTATTAATGTACTTGACACTGTTTCTTTGTAATGAAATTTGTACTCCTGTTGTCATTAATTTACTTGTTCACTTGTTTTCCTTAATTTAACTCTTCCCTGTGAAGTGCATTCATTAGATTTAATGATTTATAACTCTTCATTATTTATATATATATACCTGGTTCTAATGGGACATTTACTGTGAACAGGATGGAAGGAAAAATCATCAATGTCAGGTTGTACCATCAAGGAGAGTTTAAGAAGACAGTCTATGCTGGTGGAAAATCTATGGTGGTAACCCGCGTAGAAGTGGACTGTTTCTCTTACACTGTGCTTATGGAATATGTAAAAGACTACCTCCATTACACTGAAATTGGAGGAATCTATATCAGCAAAGGAAGGGGAGGTGGTTGGGAACTCATGACAAAAGACGCGGAAGTGGTTGAACTTACTAAGGACTGCGTTGAGGGAGAAGAAATAAATTTTTACATAGACAATGTTGTTGACAAAGAAATTGAGCCAATGATTCAGATGCAACCTCACATAATCGTCAGGCCAAGGAAAAACTTAATCCAAGGTATAATCTACATGTAATATTAAATTATTACCTGGTATATTGCTTGCATCTGATTTGTAATATGTGATGAGGCAACATTTGTTATGTAGTGTTGCCATTTAAATAATTCAATTTTATTGCAACGTCTTATTGAAGTGTTGCATATATTATTGACTAGTGTTTTGCTTTACTTGTATTGTATAGTTTTATTACATTATTGATTGTGTTCTGATATGTAACACAAACTGAATTTAGACTAGTATATAAAATTAGCGCTTAGTTGGGACTTTTTTCTTAATAGTTCAATGCTATTAAAGGCGTAATTAGTATAGAGGCGAGATGTGGGGAGGCTGTGTTGCCTTGACTGTACGAGGAGAGCCGACTTTAAAGAGTTATCGTCTTGATTAGGCTATATAATTTTTTGTCTGGTACTTGTCAAAAAAATATGAATCGAAAGGAAAAGATAGAACAATCCAGCCATTAAAAATAGTAAACCTAAGCAGACTAAGCTACAGTCTAATACCTTGGATCTTTTTTCTCTTTCCTAATTTCCTTCAGCCTAATGAATTTTAATGTTCACACAAAATGTATACATTGTTGTTACAGCTTCTGCTAAGAAACCACAAGTGAAGCGTAGGTTTGTTACTACACATCAACTCCAGCAACAACAGCAGAAAAGGAGTAAGACCTCACCTGAGGTTGGTAAGAAGAAGGAATTTTCAGCACAGCCTGTTTTGATGTCTGGTCAAGAAGACGTACATGTGAATGAAAATGCAACTGTAAGAAGGAAATTAGATTTAGATAAAGGTTCAAGTGACAGTGAAAAGACCAAAGAGAATGATGTTCCCGTGAAGGTATGATTTGACTAGTCTGATTTGATTTTTATGTACCTGTTGGAAAATAGGGTCTTATAAATCTAACTCACCTGGAATTTTTAGTGTTTAGTTTTTCTAATTATTGTTTATGTAATGATTTCTTGTAGGTGCCTCCACCACCGCTGACACAGTATGAAATTGATAGAATTCGCAGAATGCAAGAAAATGCTGAAAAATGTCAAGAATTTGGGATACCGCCATTAGTTTCTAGTCTGATGGGAGATGGAGCCGAGAACAGTAAAGGGAAAGGCAAAAAAGGGAAAGGCAAAAATGGGAAAGAACTTGAGGACTGCGACTCACAGTATATTCCAGAAAATGAGGGCGATGATCAAAGTGATGGTTCGTCGGAGGTAGGTCTTTCGATTTAAATTTTTATACCAGAATTTGTAATGTTCATTAAAAGTGTGGAATTAATGATCTAAATATCTTACAAATTGTAGAGAATTAAAATTGTTGAAACAAAGAAAACTCAACTTGGACCAAGAACTCGGTCACGAGTTAATGCAACCCTCGGAATTGAGGAGTCGAGGAAAGCTGGCACCGTGAAGGAGTCGAGGAAAGTTGGCACTGAGAAGGAAGCTACAAGTTCATATCGTCCAACACAAGTGAAACCAACATGCAGCAAAGTGTTTAGACAGTCAAGTAATGATGAAGTAGCTCCTAGTGCTGGTACGGTTGCTGCTTACCTAGCATTACGAGAACGTCAAAAGAAAAATGAAGCAGCTAGAACAGAAGAGAATGTTGAGAATGTTGCTGAATTGAACATGGAGGAGATTATGGATGTGGAAGTTGAAGAAGGTAACAAATTGTTAACTTTGTAGCATTTTGGTAATATGGTCAGTTGAATTTTGGTAATATATGGTCAGTTGAATTGTCATCTTGGTAACATAGTATTAACAGTTTTCTTTATATTTTGTGCACGTGGTTAATAAAGTACGAGCTCCTAGAAAACCTAGAGGACCGACAAGAATGAGTAAGGTTCATGGAAGGAACCCTGAAGAAAAAAAAGTAATTTCGTTGAATCATAAAGGTCAAGCAATTTCTGAAAATAAAGAAGATATTGCGGAATTAAGTAATTTTTTGGGGGCATTAGCAAGGGATAATGTGTCACTTACTTACATCAATTGGCGCGTTGTTCCCGACCAATTGAAGCAAAAATTGTGGGAATATACTCTGGTGAATTCTTACCTAATCCATAGATTAAATCATTTTCAAAAATTATGTAGTGAATTAATAAATTTAATTATTTCTTTTATGTTTTTTATTTTATAGGGTAGGTATGTTATTCCTGAAGATGGACAGAAATGGGCGTATAATACAATGAATGCTGCTTGGAAGGTGCACAAGTCTCGTATGAAGGAAAAGTTTTATACTCGATATGAAACTGATCGGGAAAGGCTGGAACACAGAACCGAGCGGATTCCACTAGAGGAGTTCAAAATGCTCTTGAAGTACTGGGGGGATGAATCAGTTAAGGTAGAGCTTTAAGATTTAGTACAAGTATCATGATATGTTTTATAGCATCCTGACCAAAAAAAATTCAAGTATCATGATATGTTTTTATTTTACAGAAACTTGCTGCGGATAATGCTAAGAATCGTAAAGAATTAGTTGAGACACACACTTTGGGTCGTAAACCTGTGTCCCTAGTTATTGAAGACATGGTATGTGTTTTTCTTTGTCCAAGTTTAATTTTTTCATATAGGCCCTAGATTTGTTTGATATTTCATATGGATTAGGTAACAGATACATAGAAGTAAATTTTTTGAAAAATACTTGCACTAAATATAGCTTTACTGTTTTAGCAATGATCCAGGATTCATTGGTGTATATTCATTGGTAAAAGTTCACGAATTTATAGCGTTGCACTAAATTTTGTATCACACCAAAAAAAAGTAACTAGGGACATTTTCATATTTTTATGTGATAACTCATTTTATGTTTGCTATGTTTGAGTATGGATTTCATACACAATTGGAAAAGTGGAAAATGACTAGGGAGATAAAATTGTGGTGATTTGGGTACCTAATTTTGTAACTGTCTCTGTAATATAATAATTATTATTTTTAATAATAATGCCAGGACACTGTGATTTGTAGAATTGGAACTTAGATTTGGAAATTATTGTCCATCCCTTTTTATTTATTTTTCAAAATATGACATAGTATATCTTTGATATATAGGAGTTAAATTTTCTGCATAACTTTCGTAAAATGACATTGGTATTTTTGATTAATGACATGTTTGATGTGTTATCCCATACATGACAGAAAAAGACTGACCCCGAGCATGCAGACCCATGTGATGCTCAAATCTATTCAGACTCTCGTAAGCGACAGGAAGGTCGAACCTACAAGTCAAATACTGTAGAAATGAAGGAAAAAATTGTAAGTGTATTTTCTTGTATAGATGCAGTCTATAATAATGCTTTATTTCACATATTGAATTAACCATTTCTTGTAGACCAAAATCCAGCAGTTACTTAATGATGGAAACGAGGCTGAAGCAAATGCAGTCGCTTCTAATGGCAAGAACCATGCACGAAACTGGCTGGTGGGAAGGCCAGGGAAAAAGATTAGTACCACATCGACTCCGGTTGCTCCTACAGAAGACAATGTTCAGGAGTTGACAACAAAGATAAAGCAACTTGAAGGTGAATTAGAATCCAGGATGGACAAAAAAGTGCAAGAGAACATGACATGGATGCTGAAAAAATTGGGTGAAGCTAATCCAGAACTGAAATTGGATATTGGACAGTTCTGTGCCACGATTTCCAGTGATCAAGACGACAATGGTACTCCAATGACTCAAGCCGGCACAAGTTAGGGATTTTATTCTGTAGCGCTGCCTTATGGTATAACTTAGTTATTTTGTAGCGCTCGCTTATGGTATAACTTAGTTATTCCATACTTTTGAAGTTTGAATTGGCGTACTTTGAACTTTTAGTGCATGCGCTAGCTTGGTTTAGTAGATGTTGGTAAGAATATGTAAACTGTTAAGTACTTGTGCCACTGTTAAGTACTTGTGTTGGCAATGACTGTTAAGTACTTTTGTTGGCTGCCTAATTGTGGTTGTTTTTGGACATGTAGTTGTTTGAATTAGACAGGCTGGTATTATGTATGAACAAAGCTGCCATTTCAAATCTTTTATAAAAAACCGTTGCGTTTGACTGTATTTAGTGTTGCATTAGCATAGTTTTAATGTTGCATTTGAAAAGAAAGGGGTTGCTTAAAAAAAAATTTAAGCGTTGCATTAGGCACAAATAGCGTTGCGTTAGATAGTGGACCCTACTGCTGACGTGTCAATGTGGGTCCAACTGATGACGTCAGCATGTGGGTACCCACTGCTGACGTGTCATGTGGGCCCCACTGCTGACGTGTCATGTGGTCCCACTGCTGACGTGGCATGTGGGCCCTAGTGATGACGTGGCGTTTGGTGGGCCCCACTGATGACGTGGCAGCCCCCCCCCCATTTTGTGACGTGGCACTTGTGGGCCCCACTAGTGACATGTCAGCATGCTGACGTGGCACCTTGCTTACATGTCAGCATGCTGACGTGGCACCTTACTTCCATGTCAGCATGCTGACATGGCTGAAACATCTTATGCAACCCCTTTTAGCGTTGCGTTTGCATGCTTTTGGTGTTGCATAAGGCTTCTTATGCAATGCTTTTCGAAGTGTTGCAATAGCTTGGAAAAGCGTTGCGTTAGGGGTCTTACGCAACGCCAGTATTGGTAACGCCCCAAAAGCGTTGCGTAAGACCTTACGCAACGCTTTTCAGGCCTTACGCAACTGAAAATGGGGGTTGCGTATGTGCGTTTATGGCGTAGTGTTCTAACAATAATTGTATGTTCCAAATTCGAATCATTTTTTTTTGTTTTTGATAAATTCACATCCCAATTGTTGCACATTGCTTAAATGACTAGAATAATTATCAAACAAATAATTATTGTTTCATCCTAAAGTTTCGATAAAAACTGGTTCATGTTTTTAATTATCTGTTTTTAGCACAAATGATGCATGATATCTTTATAACTAAATTTAAGATTTTAAAATAAAATTCTATTAATTATTGAAATACAATTATTATTGAAATGCAATCATGATTAAAGTTTATATTAACCCTTTCTTATTCCGCTACTGATTTGATTTATACGATTTGATTATAATTTATAATAGAAATAAAAGTTATATAAAAAAATTTAAGTATTCCTCTTTGACCAAAGAAATTTAATCCGTAATTTGAATAAGGTTTATTAGTTGCATTATATTTTCTATCTCCACTATATGAATTAGCCTTTCCATGTTTATAAATAATCTACGTGGTAATAATTTGTTTATTATTTTTATATTTATTAATCTAGTAAGTGTATAAATATTACAATACAACATGATTAAAAATTATGAAAGAGTCTAAATCAATAAAAGGTTAAAATGGATTAAAATAAAAAAAGGATTATGTTGATAAAATAAAGAAGGGAGGGTGTGTAACAATCGGTTCGAAAAAATCACCACCATTTTTTTAATTAATCCTTGTTTTATAACTGAGAATTGTGTCTGAAAATATGCAAACACAATTATTATTAACTTGCGGCAATTATACTGTTTATTTTTATTTTTATTTTTATTTGACTGTTTAGGCTTATATGCCTTACAATTATTTAATATCTGTTGTAAGATAATTCTCGACCTGATTGAGAATAAGGATACACCTTTTACTATCCAATCGTGCAGAGTTTATTTTGCTTATTTAATTATGAATTTATAATTCTTAACGGTGGTCTTCATTTTAATAACTTAAGTTTTAGAATGATTTTGAGTTTGAATTTGGATATATAAATATGTATGCATTGATTTAATACCAAACTTTGTACTTATTAAACTCGAATTCAGCTGAAGTTCAACTCAAATTTTTCTCAAGTTTGAACAAATAAATTGTGTAGAATCGTCCAGCCATAAATTAGAGTAGAATTGCATTAAAATATGACAACATTATTTGCTTCATCATGCTTATCAAAGGAATACATCTGTATATTTTTGGACGAAACAGGGGTTGTGTGATTGCACATTTGCATGTGCCCTTAATTGGACATCTTAAAGGCTGTGTTGCTGGATATATCTCCAAGGGCAGCGGTATGCCAGAACCCCCCATTGCTAGTTGCTACTGTAAAGTGTTGCATTGGCATGACTAGTTCTTTTTGTGTAGGAGTAATTGCTTTCTAATGTTGAGATTATAATTACGTACAGCATGTCCATCAATACTCGATAAAGATTTGGTCCGTTTGTCGTTACTTCCGTCAACTAGAGATACTGAATGGGAGATAACACTGGACTGGTGGGGTGGGGTGGGGTGGGGTGGGGGACAGGGGTGTCACAATGGGAGTATGGGACTATGTTCTGCAACTAAGCTAAAAAGAAATTAAGCAATGCATATATGAGAAATAAAGATTGGGACAAGGTCGACGGAGGAAAAAGTCTTTCCCTAGGATGTCTTGATATTTCATCCATTTCTTTCGATCTATTTTGGTGGCAAAGTGTCTGTTACTTTCAAGGGAACTGTAGTATTTTGCAAATTCGTTGGTCCTCCCCTTCATGATGGATGTGGAACTGGCCCCTAACTTTTGGTTTTGGATGGATAATTTTAGGAGTTGGGTAAAATTTGATACAAATTTTGTTTAAGCTTTGGATACTTATTATTCTTTTAATGTTTCTTTTTTCATAACAAAATACATTCTTATTCATCTTTTTAACATTAATTTTTTTATTTTAACAAAATACACATAACTTAGCTCTCTTTCAATGGGAAAAAATCGATAATAGCTCTTTCAACATTAGTATCACACTTGTGTAGGCATAAACTATCTGTACATTTATTCGGGTGAGAAATGTAGATAAATACTTGCAAATTGCAAAAGATGGAGACTTGAGAAATTCTAAGTCAACTAGGTAGCATGAGGGCATGAATGAAATTAAATGCGTTTGGTACTAGGGTGATCTCGCAATTTGGTTCATGTTTGACACCCTCTGAGCCACCCCTAGGTCAACTAGCATGACATGGTACGGTTAATTTCGACTTGTATAATTCTTTGGTCCAAAATAATATACTCTTTCCGTTTCAATTTGTGTGTCTTGTTTCTTCTGGACACGTTTGCCAATACACACTTTTAATCATTAATATCTTTAATTTCGTATTAGTATTAAATATAAAAACTTTACTGTATTAAAGTACTCATAAATATGAATCCAACAAGATCACTCATGACTATATTTGGTCTTATAGATTATGGGTAAATTAGTAATCAATCATTTATAATAAATAGTGTCCAAAGTCAAAACAGAACACACAAATTGAAACGGAGGACGGAGTATATAACAAATCCATGACCTTTTCCTTTCGTACCAGTTATTAGGCAGTTTCCATGTTTCAAGTTGTAGCATGCACTGTATATCTAGATTTTCTTTGTATAATCTTTTTTGGAAAGGATGCAAATTTAATTTTAAAAGAAAGAAAGAAATCGGAATAAAATAATTCAACTTGACATGCTTTAAATAACAGAGAGGTATATGTGCCAATATGCATAGACTAGGGCAGTGTTTCTGGAAAAGTCTGTATGTATAATGGATGAGGTAACTTGTATGAATAAAATATGGCTCTAGAAGACCAGCAGTAGCAGTCTTTTGCAAAAGGCAAGTGGTATGTCTTTCTTTTAATTTCGGCCAATGGGTATTTATTGTTACTGTAGATTTTCAGTTAGTACTAGTAGTATCTTTTACTTATGTTTATAGCGCCAAGCTTTATCTGTTGCAAGTTGCAACCGAATAACAAACAGAAAACATCACTAATGATCATTGTAACTTGCAACTGCAATTTGCATGTGGATAATGTATTTGTCTCTCAACATAGGAGTACTTTGCAACTCTCTGCTTCCCGAGAAGAGAAGATTTTTTATTGACCTATCCCAAAGTTTGCAATTTACAACATCGATTAACACCGATTATTCAAACACCCATCGGGGCGTATTCGATTATAAAATATTAAAACCACCATCTGCATAAACCCTTGCATTTCCAAAGTCAAGACCATAGCAAGTATACTGCATACAAACCCAGCATGGATATTCCAGTTGATTGAGACCGTAATTTTAGGGATTTACAATCCCAAGATTATAAGTTCGATTCCTGTAAGATACGGAATTAAATGGATTGCAAAGGATACGATTATGTTAGCAATTTTTCGGATTAATCTCACGAAAATTAACCCGAAATTATCAAAAAAGAAAAGTATACTACATACACAAACAAACGTACAAGTTAAATTATTCATATTCGAAGATTCTGCAACCCGGAAAATGTAATATTTAAATTTTTTGTAATTGAATTTTCGAAAACAGTTATTCCCTTGGCATTACTTGATCCTTCTTCAGGATCCGGAAAACAACTGCGACTGTAAAAACTTCAAATTTCAGTTTAGTTTTTATCCCTGTCTGGAGAACATGGCGTAAGTGCTTAACACATCGATATGCAAACCGCGGTATCTTAAGAATTAAGAACAAATTCACTTCCGTCATACCAAAAATAAACATATCATTTCATTTTCCATGTGAAGCACTAAAACTGCACACCATGTGAAACTTGAATGAACTTAACAAAATTCTCTGCATCTCTTCATTTCTCAACTAGTCTCTTTACAATGTAAAAGAATTTCAATCAATCTCCTCCTTAAAAAATAATTAAAAAATGACCTAAATTATAATCTAAGAATCTTTAATTTCCTACGACCTTACTGTGACCCAACTGTCGAAAACAGACCAATTGGGTTTCTGCTGATCAGTCACTAGCTCGTTTAATCTAACTGCTGCCAAAGTTGAAAATGACTCGAATTTATCAAATGAACCATTCTGCGATGAACATTCCGGCGAGGGCAAAACCGTCATTTGAGATGATTGTTCAGACACCCAATCTGGAAAATCAAACGCACTCCTAGGAGAAGTTGAAGTAACTTCACAGCACTCTAATACATCATCATTAGCTAAAAATGGATGACGTAGAAGCATCTCAGCCGTCCATCTTGATCTCGGATCTTTTACGAAACATTTTCCTAGAAAATCTTTTCCTTGCTCGGATAAATCCTTGGGAATCTCCGGCACTTCTTCACCAACTCCAATCCTCATGAACAACCCCCCGAAATCAGTCTCCCTCCGGCACTTCCATGCCGGAGCACCGCTCAACATCTCAACCACCATACACCCAAGTGCCCAAACGTCGGCCGGCGCCTCTTGCTCACCTCCGGCCACCATTTCCGGCGACATGTACATTGGTGTACCTCGTAATTCGCACCCTGAATTCAACTTTCCCGCCCTTTTCGCCAACCCAAAATCCGCGATCTTGATCAAATCATTCCCGCCAAATTTCGATGAAAATAAAAGAACATTCTGTAGCTTGATATCACAATGAACAAACCCATTTTGATGAATCGAATCAATCCCTTGTAAAATCGACTTGGTGCACCTTTGTACCTCAAATTCCGATAATTTCCCGGAACTCGAATTCTTAATCTTGTCACCCAAATCACCACCGGAAGCATACTCCAACAGCACATTGTACAATTTTTCGCCATTCTCGAAACTATAACAATCACCAAAGCTCTGAATAATCTGCGCACAACCTTTCAATTCATCCAATATTTCCTTTTCATTAACAAGCGAAGATGAATGCGAAGAAGCACAAGACTTAACCGCCATCAATGAACAATTATCGAGATTTCGCATCCTCCGCATCGCTAAATCCACCGTGCCAAAGCTTCCATGCCCGATTCTTTCGCCACGAACCCACTCCATCTGTATCACTTAACTTCAAAATCTTGTGTCTAGACTTATTTTTTTGTATGTAGATACTCTTCCTTTTTCTTGCAGAGCTTGAAGTTGTAGTTGTAGTAGTAGTTTTTTTTTGAAAGAACACACAACTAATAATAACTATCTAACGAAGTAAGGTCATATATATACAGGTGGTTAAGAATACACAAGATTAAATTATTACAAATAGTCGTAACTAGTGACAATATGGGGGCGCGAATAAAAAAGAACACGTGATAGTTGAGGATATTTCTTAGAAATGCTTCTAACAATAGCGGACGTTAGTTTTGAAACGTGGATGAAATTGTGGCGGACATTTATTTTTAAAATTTTTATTTACGTTCATACAAAAAGACTTTTAATTTCCCACGCTTATTGGATTTTTATCGAGATTTTTTCTGGCGGGACCAAATTCATTGTATCAATTGGAAAATATAGAGATCAGTCAAATTCAGTAAGATTAAAGGGCACATAGTTGTTAAGAATAGGAAAATATAAGAAGTGTGGTGTGCTAAAATTGGTAGTCCAAATGCTTTGAATATAATCATGCTTTGCTTTTCCGAATTAAATGTACAATTGTTTTTGTTCAAAGTAATATTTATTAACCATGCCTACTTATATTTATTCTTTAATAAGAAAAAATCATACCTGTTATAAATAAATATTATATAAAACTAATATATGTTAACAAATAATGAAAAGAATCTAATTAATTTAAATTCCACGAGAGAGAGAAAGAGGATATGAATAAGTAGAGAGAAAGTATGTAAAGATATGTCTGTGTTTTTGCCTATTTTCTGTCAATACACTTCGGTCCTATTTATAGTAAAATGCCAGCCGCCTCATTGGTGTAAACACTAGTACAAATGTTATGCTAACCGTGTATGGGAGATTGTGCAACTTTAATTATTCCCTGCATTTGTTGACTCTTAATTTTACCACATGGGCAAATTCTAGAACACTTTGACAATCATACAAATTCTAACACTCCCCCTTGATTGTCAAATGTGAGTTATTACAAAGATTGATTGCCTCGTTAAAACCTTGCAAGGAAAAACCCAGTGGGATAAAAACCTTGACGAAGGAAAAAGAGTACAATCTCCCCCTGAATAAAATGTCTCACAATTTGACATCTTGTTGTAGCAAAGATCTCAATCTTCGCATCCCAATATTATTTCGCAACCTTTCAAATGTTGATGTAGGTAGTGACTTTGTAAGTATATCTGCCAGGTTCTCACATGACCGAATTTGTTGTACATCAATGTCACCATTCTCTTGTAGTTCATGAGTGTAGAAGAATTTTGGCAGGATATGTTTTGTTCGATCCCCTTTGATATAGTCTTCCTTTAATTGTTTAATGCAAGCTGAGTTGTCTTCGAACATAACTGTAGGACTGTCTGAAATACTTGATAAACCACATGATTCTCGAATATGTTGAATGACAGATCGTAACCAAATACATTCTCTGCTTGCTTCATGAATTGCAAGTAACTCTGCGTGATTAGATGAAGTTGCCGCCATAGTCTGTTTTGTAGACTTCCAAGAAATAGCGGTGCCACAATATGTGAATAGATAACCTGTTTGAGATCGTCCAAAATGTGGATCTGACATGTACCCAGCATCCGCATATCCAACCAGCTGTGATTTTGAATTGTTTTGAAAGAATAACCCAAGATCAATCGTCCCACGAAGATATCTGAATATATGCTTGATCCCATCCCAGTGCCTTTTAGTTGGGTCAGAACTGAATCTCGCCAACAAGTTCACAGCAAATGCAATATCAGGTCGTGTGTTATTCGCAAGATACATAAGAGCTCCAATTGCACTAAGATATGGAACTTCAGGCCCAAGAGCATCTTCATCTTCTTTTCTAGGACGAAAAGGATCTTTCTCAACTTCTAGAGATCGAACAATCATCGGTGTAGTTAGTGGATGAGATTTGTCCATGTAGAATCGATCAAGAACCTTTTCTGTGTAGGTTGACTGATGAACAAATATGCCTGAAGATAAGTACTCCACCTGTATACCTAAACAAAATCTTGTCTTTCCAAGATCTTTCATTTCAAACTCATTTTTCAAATAGTTAGCAGCATTAGTAATATCTTCAGAAGTACCTACAATATTCAAATCATCCACATATACTGCAATAATAACAAAACCAGATTGTGACTTTTTGATAAACACACATGGACACACTTGATTATTTATATACCCATCATTCAATAAATATTCACTAAGCCTGTTGTACCACATACGACCAGATTGTTTCAATCCATATAATGATCGTTGTAGTTTAACTGAATATAAATGTCGAGGCTTAGTTTCCTCTAACTTTAATCCTTCAGGGATTTTCATATAAATATCACTATCAAGTGATCCATAAAGGTAGGCTGTCACAACGTCCATCAGACGTGTTTCCAATTTTTCCATACAAGCCATACCCATAAGAAAACGAAAAGTAACTCCATCCATCACAGGAGAGTAAGTTTCTTGGTAATCAAATCCAGGCCTTTGAGAGAATCCCTGGGCTACCAGCCGGGCCTTATACCTTACAATTTCATTTCTCTCATTTCGTTTTCGTACAAACACCCATCTATTTCCAATGGGAACCACACCAGCTGGTGTTTGGACTGCAGGTCCAAATACATTTCTCTTGCGCAAGGATTGCAATTCTTCCTGAATTGCGATTTTCCATTTTGGCCAATCATCTCTTTGTCGACATTCTTCCACACTTTGTGGTTCAGGATCGGAGTTCATAATAATATCACATGCCACGGAAAAAGCATATACATCATCAACCTCATTACTCCCACGATCCAATAATTTTCCGTTATGTACATAACTCATTGAGATCTCATAATTTTCAGGTACCTCTGCTTCTATGGAAGCATGTGCCACTTCAGGGGCAATATCCTCTCCTGGAGGTAATACCACTTCAGGTGGTTTTGTCACAGCCACTTCAGGTACTTGAACCTCTTCAGGAGGTGATACCACTTCTGGGGTATTTGATGTAGTTACTTCAGGAGCATCTGCCACTTCAGGGGCAGGTCCATTCATTTTCCGTTTTCGTGGTACAACATCTTTCGCACCAATAGGTCTACCACGCTTCTGGCGTGGTTTTGAATCACCAACCAATTCTTCAGGAATCGATTTATGAATAGGGATTTCAACCCTGGTCGGAGCATTAACAGCAGGTATATGCGATTTTATAATAAGTCTAGAATCATTAAAAGCATCCGGCATTTGATTAGCAATATTTTGCATATGAATGATCCTTAAAACCTCAGATTCACATTGTTTAGTACGTGGATCAATAGCATTTAATCCTGATGCATTCCATGATAGTTCAGAATTTAATTTATGCAAAACATTATCTCCCCCTAATGGAGGGAACACAGACTCCTCAAAATGACAATCAGCATAACGAGCAGTAAACACATCACCAGTTAATGGTTCAAGATATCTTATGATAGATGGTGAGTCAAAACCAACATATATGCCTACTCTTCTCTGTGGACCCATTTTGGATCTCTGTGGAGGTGCAATGGGAACATATACAGCACTACCAAACACCTTAAAGTGTGAGATATTAGGAACTTGACCAAGAACTAACTGTTGAGGGGATTGTTTGTGGTAAGCAGATGGTCTTATCCTAATTATATTTGCAGCATGAAGTACTCCGTGACCCCAAACAGATGTAGGTAACTTTGCTCTTAGAAGTAAGGGTCGTGCAATAAGTTGAAGCCTTTTAATTAGAGATTCTGCTAAGCCATTTTGTGTATGCACGTGAGCTACAGGGTGTTCGACTGAGATTCCTACTGACATACAATAATCATTGAAACTTGCAGATGTAAATTCAGCAGCATTGTCTAGTCGAATTGATTTAATGGGATGGTCAGGAAATTGAGCTCGCAATTTGATTATTTGAGCAAGTAGTTTGGCAAAGGCTGTATTCCGTGTAGAGAGCAGACAGACATGAGACCATCTAGTTGATGCATCTATTAGAACCATGAAATATCTGAATGGGCCGGATGATGGATGAATAGGACCACAAATGTCACCTTGAATTCTTTCTAAGAAACTTGGAGACTCGGTTTGAAGTTTAACTGGAGATGGTCGGACAATTAGTTTTCCTAATGAACATGCTGAGCAGGGAAGTTCATTTTGAGGTATGACCTTTTGATTCTTAAGAGGATGTCCTATAGAATTTTCTATTATACGACGCATCATAGATACTCCTGGATGACCAAGTCTTTCATGCCAAAGGGTTAGTGATTGTGGGTCTATGATTTTTGGAATGACGATATTGTGAGACTCAATGACTCTAATATTTGTAGCATATAATCCCGAAGAGATTGATTGTAATCTTTCTAAGATCTTCTTATGACCTGAGGTAACTGAAGTGATAAGGAGATATTCTTTTTCATTCTCACTAGTAGTTTCTACGTGGAAACCATTAAGACGAATGTCTTTAAAACTCAAAAGATTTCTAGTGGATTTACTAGAATATAGAGCATTATGTACATGAATTTGTGTCTCATTTGGTAGGATAAAACTAGCTTTCCCAAAACCCTCTATTATATCTGATGTACCCGAAATCGTCCAAACATGTGAGCTGGTTTTAGTAAATTGTGAGAAGTATTTCTGATTTTGTAGAATTGTGTGAGTGGTGGCGCAATCAGCAATGCATAAATCTCCCATATTTTATGCTGTGTACATATATCAGTGAACAATAATTTTATTAAAGCAAACCATGTACTTAAAGTAAGAACATAAAACAAGTATATAAAAGCATGAAATTGAAGCAGATACATAATGAACATGAATTCAAAAGAGATACATATGAAAACTAGTCATCTAAGCCATAATAAAGGTTAGCGCCAGTGTCTAGTTCATTTGAGGTCTTGTTGATTGGTTCATCAGTAAAGCTAGCCAAATTTGTTTCCACCCTTTTCCCCTTCTGCTTTTGAGATGACTCGTAAAGATCTACAAGATGTCTAGGTGTGTGACAAGTACGAGTCCAATGCCCATGAGCCCCACATCTAAAACATATATCTCTAGTATCTCCTTCCTGTGGTGCCTTCCTTTTATTTGGCACCTCATTTTGCCACTTCTGGTGACTAGAGTTGTTGTAACCATCACGTTGCCACTTCAGGTGGCCAGAGTTATACTTATTTCGAAATCGACCACGAAAATTTCCACGTCCACGATTTCGTCCATAATCTCGTCCTCCTCTATGCCCTTTCCCACGCTCATTCTTCCGGAATGACGTGTTATGTACTTCAGGTAACTGGGCAGAGCCTGTGGGACGTATCTGATGATTTTTCAGCAACAACTCATTATTTTTCTCAGCTACAAGAAGGAGAGATATCAGCTCACTATATTTCTGAAAATTTCGTTCCCTGTATTGTTGTGCCAAGATCATAGTGTTGGGGTGAAAGGTCGAAAGGGTCTTTTCAATCATCTCAGCATCAGTAATTTTTTCACCACACAGGATTAGCTTGGAGCTTATTTTGAACAAGGAAGAATTATATTCACCAACAGATTTAAAATCTTGTAACCTTAAATTGATCCAGTCATAACGGGCATGTGGCAGATGGACAAGTTTTTGGTGGTCAAATCTATCTTTAAGATTGGTCCAAAGGGTGAGTGGATTTTTGACTGTGAGGTATTCAGATTTTAAGTTTTCGTGAATGTGGTGCCTAAGGAAAATAATTGCTTTGGCATTTTGTTCAACAGTTGGGGTCTTTCCTGTTTCTATGGTATCCTTTAGCCCGTTGGCACTAAGGTGTAATTCCGCATCGAGTACCCAAGACAGATAATTATCCCCAGACACATCCAAAGCAACAAAGTCTAATTTTGCAAGATTCGCCATTCTGAACGTAAAATAAATATTTAAAACATGGTATAGCAATTTGGCATATTAAGACATGAACAATTAATCATGTATCATATAATAAAAATTGTAGCATAAATAATTGGTGACATAATATAAAATTAAAATTATGTAAACATAACTAACGTTTAATTTAAACAATAATACTAATAACATGCATGCTAATAACTATATTTAAAATTAAATGAATAGGGTTAGATCGTACCTTATTGATCAAACAAAATTCGGACAGGACCTCAACTAAAATAGATTAAATTGGGTTGTACCTCTTTCGTCGGATAAAGCTCGGGCAGAGACTCGTGCTGATAACGTGTTATAAATAAATATTATATAAAACTAATATATGTTAACAAATAATGAAAAGAATCTAATTAATTTAAATTCCACGAGAGAGAGAAAGAGGATATGAATAAGTAGAGAGAAAGTATGTAAAGATATGTCTGTGTTTTTGCCTATTTTCTGTCAATACACTTCGGTCCTATTTATAGTAAAATGCCAGCCGCCTCATTGGTGTAAACACTAGTACAAATGTTATGCTAACCGTGTATGGGAGATTGTGCAACTTTAATTATTCCCTGCATTTGTTGACTCTTAATTTTACCACATGGGCAAATTCTAGAACACTTTGACAATCATACAAATTCTAACAATACCACCATTTTGGCACATTTCTGAAATAAAAATCCTTTTTTAATATTTTCTTGAAAGACCTTTTTACAATTATTTTTGTTGAATATATAAACGGTTTGCATTTCCATAATAAACTAGCATGAAAGTCCGTGCAAGGCACGGGCCACATTTTAATTCATATAACATTTTTTTAATTTTGTGATAAAATCCATTGTATCTTCTTGTTAGTCTGTTGTGGAATAAAAACTAGGTTATGAATATTGCGGCTAGGGTTTAAGTATATTCAATGCAAAGGGTGGTTGAGCTTCGAGCTTTAATGGCTGCTTCTGCGTTCGAGACTTAATCGGTCCTCACAGAATGCCTACGTATCTCTGTATTAAGAGAATCAAGCCAATAAAACGTAGTTCTGAGATGAGGGGTCTGACCCTTTATATAGGCTGAGAAGCCTTAGAGTTGTATTAGGGTTAGGTGACTTGGTGGGTAAGTCAGCCTAGAGGAAAGTTCTAGACTCCTACCTTGTAGGAGTCTGTTTCCTTGTATGAGTATGCGCCTCGGAGGCTACTCCTTGTAGAGATAATGTCCCTATCTGACACTTATTGCTGAGCTGTTTATTATCCCTAATATTAATTACGAAATTAATATTGTAAATAGGATTTGGGCCCATCTGGTGGGCCCCACGTTTGGACCATTCTAGGTCTAATTAATGCCACATTAAATGTGTCTTTAGGGCTTACTTTCAGCCCACATCATTTGCCCCCCAACTTCTAGGAAAACTGATCAGGTTTTCCTTGAAGTTATAAAGGCCTTAATTGAGACTTGGGTCAGGGTTCATTGCTCGTACGCAAGTATTTTCAACAATATCATCTTGGTGTAAAGCGTGGAGCGACCGACGCAATTTACGACGATGTTGAACGACACTAAGCGGTGTTAAATGGCACTAGATAGCGCTAATCAGCCTTAAACAATGTTTAAACAGTGTTAAACAATGTCGAATGGCATAAAACGGCACTAACGGCACTAATCGGCGCTAAACGGTGCTATACCGGCACTAAACGGTGCTAATCGGCACTAATCGGTGCTAACAGGCACTAATATGTGCTAATCGACATTAAATGGTGCTTAATCGGCACTAAACGGTGCTAGCGGGGGTCCGGGGGCGGCAGCCCCTGGCGGGGTCCAAGGGGCAGAGCCCCTGGCTGGGGTCGAGCTGCAGGTCAGCTTGGAAATTTTTTATTTCTGAAGACTAGTACTATTCAGAAATTATCGTTTCGGCTCGAAATTTTGCAAACCCGAGCTCAAATTCGAGCTCAAACTGCCTCAAGGTCGCAGCCATTTTTCTTTCTTTCTAAGTCATTTTCGACCTGGAAATTTCGAGCAGAAATTAGTTCATTTTCGAGCTCAAAAACGAACTCAAACGGAGGCCAAGTCGTGGCTTCTTTTCAGGATTTTCAGTGTTTTTCCGACCTCGAATGGACGAACTCAGATGGTGTTGAAACGACCTCAAATTGGGAGTGAGGTCGCGAGAAATTTCTATTCTCTCTAGTTCATTTTCGAGCTCAGGTTCGCGATCTCAATTATAGGAGACACCGACCTCAAATTGGCTTCAAGTCGCATGACTTTTTCGCGAGTTTCCGCTCTTTTTCGATCTCAAATTTACAATCTAGCCGTAGTATATTTTCGACCTCAACCCAACCTAATTAAGAGCTCAAATAAGGTTCAAGTCGTTAGGGTTTTTATTGTTTTCCAGTTCATTTACGACCTGGGCTTTGCGATCTCGAGTCACGCCTTGGCGACTTCATATGGGGATCCAAGATCGTCCCATACGAGCTCATCATAATGTATTTTCGACTTCAAAAATCACCGACCTCGAGCATAATTTTTGTTTGCCATTGGCTTCTTGGGCCTTCTACGGGCTTTTAATGGTGGACCTTGTTTGGGTTTCCTTCTTTTGGGCCTAGGTCACAATGGGCCTTTACTTCCTAGATTTTAATGCTTAACAGACCTAGTATCCAACTAAAAGTTTATTGGGCCTCAAATCAAATTTGGGTCAATTCAGACCTTGGGTTTATAGTTGTTTCGGATGGATTTGAGATTAATGACGACCTCCTCAAGTTTGGCCTTCATAGCTAATCTTGGCCTTCATGGCTAATCTTGGCCTTCATGGCTAACTTTGGCCTTCATGGCTAATCTTGGCCTTCATGGCTAATCTTGGCCTTCCACGTCGATGTTCTGGATCAGAGACTCGGGATCCCAAGTACATTTTTCAATTTCCAAATTGAGGTATTAACCTTTCTTGTTAGCTTTTCTGATAAGCGTTCTTAATCAACTACCAAAACATTTATCAAGTTGGGGGTGTTCAGGACCACCAATCACGTGGTTTCAGGTCAATAGGAGGTGTTTGCCATGCCTTGAAAGGTTTCGTGAACCTTGAATTCAAATTACTTGTTTCTTAGTTCTTGCCCCCCTTGCTTCATATGGTGGAGGTCTTGCTTCTCGGTTGATCGTTCAAGAAGTTCCTTTGCCACTCAGCACTTGACTTCAAGTCTGGTGTGCCTTGGCTAGTTGTCACTACTCTATCTTGACTCTAGGTTTCAACTTGACTAACGACTCTTGATTCGAGCCATTAAACTCAGACGACAAGCTCGATTGGAGGCAGACAGCATTGTTGGCCATCAAGGCATTATCAAGAAGCCAACCAGCCTCAAGATGAGCTTTGATGGGGGTCTGTCTAGCAACTTCCAGCGTCGATGAGCGCCAACAATTTGCGCTCTATAGTGGGGTCTCCAAGACTTGATAGTAAACACTTCTAGTGTAATTCTCGATTTCAGACGAGGCGAATTTGGACAAGGCATCGGCCGTTATACAAGTTGGTATTCCTCGAATCATACCATACCAACTGTGATTTTACAATTTTCATATATTTCAACATCGTTTCATCTTTGGCTTTTAGAGCTCTACTCACTTGGGCTATCACCAGCCTTGAGTCTCCATAGACTTTAAGATTTTTGGCCCTCATGGCTAAAGACGAGCCTAGTCCGGCTTTCAAGGCTTTATACTCTGCCTCGTTATTGGTCGTCGAAAAATATTCAACTTCAAGGCACATTCAATCGCGAAGCCATCAGGGCTCTGTAGGACTACACAAGCACCACTTGATTTTGTTTTTGATGCCCTATCAAAATAGAGCACCCAATGTTTCTTCTAAACTTTATAAGTTCTCTCCCTCTTGGGGTGTCTCATCTTGCCCTTACTGGGGTGTTGTGCCTTCCTGCCCCCCGACTTCTTGGTTGTCAATGGTATATATAACTAAGAAGTCAACGAGCACCTGTGCTTTAATTGCAATTCGAGGATTGTACGCGATATCAAAGTATCTGAGTTCTATCGCCCACTTAGCTAGCCTTCGGGTTATGCAATATGTTTCTCAGTTGCTGGTCCGTCAGGATTTCAATCTTATGTGCCTGGAAGTACGATCGTAGCTTCCTCGAGGCTGTTACCAATGCCAAAGCACACTTCTTAATGGGAGAATAATTTAACTCAGCTGCATGCAACATCTTGCTCACATAGTAGATAGGCTTCTGAACCTTGTTATCCTTTCGAATGAGGATGGCACTCAATGCTTGTTCAGATATTTCAATGTTGGCATTCTGGATTGAGGGTCCAAAATTTCAGATTGGTTTTCAAGCTTTGACTTGAAGTTTCAACCATTGGATCTTATCTGGAGGTTCATGACCCCTTCAAGTTTGGCCTTCATAGCTATCCCATGGCCTTCATGGCTAATAACTCGTGTTCCTCATCCTAGGATTCGAGGTTGACGTTTACATGTTCATCGTTAGTGTTCATATGTCGACTACCAAGTATTCACGACCTTTCTTTTGGATTGATGTCAAACTAAAGGTCTTTAGGATCCCTTACTTGACTTCATGTCTTTCACGGCTTGTCTTGAATCTTAGTTCTGATTTCAGGGTTTTCAAACCTATCTTTGCTTCTTGTTTTTTATCTGGGGTCCTTCAAGGACTTAAACTCTTAGTAACTCTTGACCCTTCAGGGTTTTTATTTATGCGTTTGTTTGTTTCCATTCGTGTATTTTTTTATTTTCGGTACTTGGTCATCTTTGACTTACACACATCAGGTGTTAGGTACATAAATAAAATCACATAATCAATGAATGGAAAACAAACTTGCATTAATAACTTGAGATGGGTTCAACCCTTACATAGAATACTACTGTCCTACTCGAAGCAACATGCTCTGCGATGGTTTCATCGAACCTTATTTCTACTTCTACTAGATAAAATATGAAGCTAAAAACTACTAGGATAATTTGAACCCATCGGGGCTTTGCAAGACTAGGCTTGCACCACTTGATTTTATTTTTGATGCTCCAATAAAATAGAGCACTCACTACTCCTTCTGGTCACCTCATTCTTATTCTGAAGTTCACTTACAGCTTGGGGTACAATCTCCTGCCCCCCGATTTCTTGGTTGCCAATGATGCATTCAACCACGAAGTCAGTTGACGCCTTAGCCTTAATGGCTGTCCGAGGTTTATGTGTGATGTCCTCTGCTGGCCTTTCTTGATGTTCCTTATCACTAAAAACGTCCATGTCTTCAATCGGAAGGACCTACCCCCCGACTCCATCAGGCCATAACGCGGCTACATAACAGCTCCTAGCCATTTTCTGGTCACCTTTTTGTTCTCCTACACCATTCCTGGTTGGAAACTTGATCTTCATGTGATAGGTTGAGGCCACAGCCTTAAAAGCATGGAGTCCAGTCCTCCCGAGGATGGCATGGTAGGTGGAAGACGCTTTGATAACCAAAAAGTTCAGCATCTGAGTGGCCTCTGTTGGCTTCTGTCCGATGGTGACGGGCAACAGAATAGTTCCCTCAACTTTAGACTCTACTCCGCTGAATCCATATATAGGCATGTTAGATAGGGTCAACTGAGAGTCGTTGTATCCCATTTTCACGAATGCATCATAGAACAAAATGTCCACTGAAGCTCCATTGTCTATCAAGACTCGCTTCACCTCTGAATTCCCAATCATGGGTGTTATGACCAGCGGGTCATCGTGAGGGAACTTCACCCCTTCAAGGTCTGAATCATCAAATTCGATTGTTACTTCGGTTTTTGCACGCTTTGGTGTCTCTCCGACAATATGCATAACTTCTCGGGCATAAGCCTTCCGAGAGTTCCTAGTCGTCCCGGCCGCAGTCGGGCCTCCTGAGATCATGTTGATCACTGGCCCTCGGGGCTGTGGGGTGCGATCCCGATCGTCGTCGTTCCTATCATACTCTCTTCTCTGATTACCACGATCTTCACCCTTAGTGAAGTGGCCCAACTTCCCTTTACGGATCAAGAACTCGATCTCATCTTTGAGTTGCTTACAATCATCAGTGTCATGCCCTACATCCTTGTGGAATCTGCAATACTGATTTTTGTTCCTCTTTGTGGGATCACCCCTGAGTGGCTTCGGCCATCGGAAATCCTTATCCTTCTCAATGTCCAATAGGATTCGACTCCTGGGAGTGTTCAACCTTGCATACTCAGTGAACCTTGGTCCTTGGCTCTTCTTAGGGGCAGAGTCGGAGTCCTCACTAGTTCGGGGATACTTGTCCCTAGCATCATATTCCTGGTCATCATACTCCTGGTCTTGCTTTCGCTTCTTGGAGTTCCCGTTGCCTCCATTACCCAACGTGGCTTCCTTCTTCATGCTATCCTCAGCCTTAATGTACTTATCAGCCCTTCGTTGGAGCTCATCCATGTTCTCAGGGGGATGTTTTGCCAGTGACCTCTTAAAAAAGAGATCCGTGGTTCCATGCTGCAGGGCTACCATAGCCACCTTATTTTCCAAATCAGTGATGTTTAGGGTCTCCTTAGTGAATCGCTTGAGATAATCTCTCAGGTTCTCGTTCTTCCCCTGTACTACATACATAAGGGATGCAGAGCTTTTCTCATGAATTCTTCCGCTAATGAATTGACTGACAAAAGCGGTACTCAATTCCTTAAAAGAGCTAATTGAATTTGGAGGTAGACGGCTATACCAACGTTGCGCCATGCCTGACAGGGTTTGGGGGAACGCCCTACACTTAAGGGCATCGTTAGCGGGCTGCAATAACAATGCGCTCGTAAACGTTCTCACATGAGTTGCGGGATCCCCCGTTATATCATAAGCTTTTATTGTGGGCATCTTAAACTTTCGGGAGATATGCGCGTTCATCACCTCCTCAGTGAACGGAGGGGTCGGATCATCGAGATCTCCTTGTGGCATCAAGTCTTTGGGGTTACTCTTGGGGAGTTCCACCCTTGTAGTCCCTCTGGTTGGGGCTTCAGCCCTTCGGCGTCTCCTTGAAGACCTCTCCAAATCTATGAAGGGAATCCTTCCTGAAGTCGGAGGAGGTCGAGTCTGATTAGGGTTCTGTCTTTCTTGCTCCCTTGCTTGGTCGTCCTTCAGCTTCTGAATCTCGGCTTCATAAGCCTTAATTCTCTCTACGATTGTTAAAGGACCATCACGGTTTGCTGGATTCCTCCTCAGAGGTTCCTTACTAGCGCGTCGCCTCCTTGGGGCTTCGTCTCGATCATCGTCTTCAGACGACGAATCGTCGGTATAGGGGCCAGAGTAGTCAAGATACTCTCGATCTCGGATCTGCAAGGCATGACCACTGGGTCCAGGAAGGTAGTTAGGCAGGCCATACATCGGGTTAGTACTCACGGGGAGATCCGTAGTATGGATCTGTACCCCTGGTGGTGGGCGACTGGGATTAACTAGAGGAGAAACCAGCGTCTGGAGGGCGCTGGTTCCTTGACCAGGATGGATGACCAAAGGCAACGTCCCCTCAGCATGGGAATTCGTCCCTAGAGGTTGAGAAACCTGAGTTTGAGTAATCACCCCTGTGGCTGGGGGTATTTGTTCAGTAACAGGCGGAGCAGAGCTTAGAGGTAGAGCCTCGGTAACGATCGGCTCGGTAGTGCTTGGTGCTGTTCTTCGTGTTTGAACCATGGTTGATGTCTTTTTCCCACAGACGGCGCCAAATGTTGTGGAATAAAAACTAGGTTATGAATATTGCGGCTAGGGTTTAAGTATATTCAATGCAAAGGGTGGTTGAGCTTCTAGCTTTAATGGCTGCTTCTGCGTTCGAGACTTAATCTGTCCTCACAGAATGCCTACGTATCTCTGTATTAAGAGAATCAAGCCAATAAAACGTAGTTCTGAGATGAGGGGTCTGACCCTTTATATAGGCTGAGAAGCCTTAGAGTTGTATTAGGATTAGGTGACTTGGTGGGTAAGTCAGCCTAGAGGAAAGTTCTAGACTCCTACCTTGTAGGAGTCTGTTTCCTTGTATGAGTATGCGCCTCGGAGGCTACTCCTTGTAGAGATAATGTCCCTATCTGACACTTATTGCAGAGCTGTTTATTATCCCTAATATTAATTACGAAATTAATATTGTAAATAGGATTTGGGCCCATCTGGTGGGCCCCACGTTTGGACCATTCTAGGTCTAATTAATGCCACATTAAATGTGTCTTTAGGGCTTACTTTCAGCCCACATCATAGTCTATTTTACTTTTCACGTGCAACGGTCTACCGATTCAGTAGTTATAATCATTCTAAATTCAAATTATTAGCACACTCTAAATTTCGAGATTCACATTTATAGTGGTACTTGTTTAATGCGAGAAGAATAACCGACAAAAGTGGTATATTAGAGTTAATTGTCAGCTATCAAATATTTCCACGATAACAGTGTTTTTAGTAGAATCCTAAAAGGATCACCACGACAACAATTATCCTAAAAGGATCACAACGACAACAATTTTTAATTACTTTCAATTTTAGCCACAACATATTTTAAATATCTATTTTCTCTTCTACCCATATGTTTACCTTATATCTCCACAATTTATTACTGATCAGGTAGCCTACCTCACATCTCTCCAATTTATTACTGATCAAGTACTTTCTCACTTCGGCCTCTTTCCGACCACTATCATGTCACCTCGCTATACCTCTCAAATCCGTTTCTTCCTTCAATTACATCATATATGCACATTCTTTTTGCCACACCACCTCTCTTTCGTCTTTAACAACCTCAAGTTTATTCATCCTTCTTCTCTTCGATCATCTCTCATTCTTCTTTACAACCTCTCAGCGACCTCCATTTTCATATTTATATAAAATTATTGTTGTGGTTACGAGCTGAATACTCCCTCTGTCCCATCCATTTCTTTACAATTTCCTTTTTGGGCCGTCCCACCATTTCTTTACATTACCCAAAATAGTAAGTTTTAACACTATTACACCCACTACTTCACTTATTTTAACAATACTTTACACTATTTCACCCACTACTTAACTTATTTTAACAATAAAATCACTATTACACCCACTACTTCACTTATTTTAACAATAAAATCACTATTACACCCACTACCTCATTTATTTTAACAATATTACACCCACTATCCTTGACCTTCGTGCCCAGCCACCATGTAAAGAACTGGCTGGGACGGAGGGAGTATGTATTATGATAATAAAATAGTTAATTGTCATACCTCTCACACATTAAACATGTATACGTTTTTCAAATGTTATTGTGATAACACTATATCTTTTGAATTTAAATCAAACTCATCTAACAATTGTCAACAAATTGGATTAATGTATTATCATCAACTATATAGTTGTATTACCGTTTGTTCTTAAGTTGCTAAAAAAATTGATGTACCTATTCTTTTGTTGGTATTTAGTTGAGTGTATTTCGTATCCAGATGTCCAAATTTGATACTAAATAAATTCTTGTTGTTTGGGAATGGGCATCGGGTCAATTCAAGGTCAGGGAGTGCTATATCCATCCTGATCCCCGAATCCAAACAAAATCGTTAAACCTGTTCCGGTTCTTGGACGAGAATTATTTTGCTCCCGATTCCTACCTCAAAAGGAAAATATGTATCCCCGCGAGAAGTCATGAATTTCAATATTTTTAATTAAAATTTCGAACTTATTTTTAATTAAAATTTTGAACCTAATCGTTGAACCCGTATCGATCCCAAAATGGGAGCTATTTTCCTCCATGATTCCTACCCCGAACGGGGAGCGAGGATCCCCACGAAAATTTGGAGATTCTTATTTTTTTTAATTAAAATTTATACATTCTCTAATAAATTGGATAATCAAATTATTTTGATAAATCATTATAGATTTATTATTATATTATAAATAGTGCTTTTAATAAAAGATGAAAAATATTATTAAAATTATATTATATTTATGACATGTTAAATTTATAAAAAATTTGAATCTTTGAATTACATTTATTCTTAATAATCTAGAATATATATATTTAAAAATTTATTTTTCTTAAATATGATAATCGACTGGGGAACGGGAATTAGGGATTTAGGGTTCATTTGTTAATGGCTGAATCAAGGAATATGAACGGAACCATTCATGTGATTGCCGTTCAAATTGTTTGTTAATTATTTAGAAATCTGGATGGTGTTGGACGACTCCCACATTCCTCTAGACGACACCATCCTTAGAATTCCAACTAAACCATTCAAATCTCTTTATTGTATGCATAAATGATTATTGAATATTAGGTATGTATATTATATCTCTATTCTATTCGATATGATTAACTGATTTTAAAATTATACAATTTATGTCAAGCTAATTTTTTGGCAATCGCATTTCGTACACACGTTTTTTCTAACGTAAGGATATTAAATAATTCAAAAAATATATAATAAAAAAATAATGAATATTTACCAAAAATACCATTTTTTCTAAATTTTTTTTATACTTTTACCATATTCTTAAAATAGTTACAAAAATACATTTTCCAGAAAAAACATTTTGCAAAAATACCATCTTATCAGGTAGGGCTGCTCATGGGTCGGTTTGGACCGGTTATACCCGTTTTAGTGACCCAACCCAATTAGTTCGGTTTGATAAAAAATTAACCCATTAATTAAAAAAATATTATATAACCCAACCCTGATCAAACCCAATTAATTCGGTTTGGTTCGGATTGGTTCGGGTTAAATACTAAAAGTCTGAAATTCATAAAACTTAAAAATCTGATATCAAGTCTTAAATAAAAATATTACAGTCTTCCGAAATATTACAATCATAGTCTTAAGAACAAGTCTGAAACATGCTAGAAAATAGTTAAAAGGGAAATTGCAGGCAGAAAAAAGAAAGGAAACAAGTGCCTATTGTTCATTATAACATAAACAAATATTAAACTTCATCAAAATTCAAAACCAAAAAAGCAATAAAACAAGAACAGTAAAATGATACATGCCAAATGTATTTGAGATCATATGAGCACCAAGAACTGAAAATATGTGAACTGCAATCACAACAGTTGGAAGATCACGTAGAATCGTGTATTCTAAATGGGCTAGGCTGGAGCTGGGTATGGTAAGTGAACTATTAATATTTAACCGGGCCGGGTTGGTTTAGGGTTTTAAATAGTTAAACCCTAACCCAATCCATTATATTCGGCCCAACAGAAAATAAACCCAATCGGACTTCGGTTTTGGACGGTCCGGTTAGTTCGGCCCAAAATAGGGTCGGGTTGGGTTAATTATGAGCAGCCCTATTATCAGGTTGCATATACGGCTGCACAAAGTTCTCATAGAGTTGCATATGCGGTTGCAAACAATTGTATTTAGTTGATTTGGTTGTAGACCGTATTTTTGCAAATAAGTTGGTGTTTTTGCAATATATATATTTTTAAAAAGGTACTTTTGCAAAAAAAAAATAAAAATCTGACCTTGCGTATATATCGAAAAAACCTGAAAAAATAATTCATCTTACTTTTAAAATTTATTATTGCTCAAAATATTTTAATTATTCGGAAAATATGTTTAGCAAAAAACTCAAATATTTTGTCATTCAGAAACTTTTTTATTTTATCAAACAACAACTTTCGTTCAGAATTCAGATTATTCAACCGTTCAGATAATCAATGGTTCAAAAAGTGATATTCAGATTTAACAAATGACCCCTTAGCCAGGATGCTTTATTCCCTCAGCTCGTTCCCATCCCCAAATTTTTATTTTATAAAATTTCATGTTTCACGTCCCAAACCCGAAAAATTTCCCGAATCTCCAAATAGGAAAGGGAAAATTTCTCGAATCTCCAAACTGGAAAGGGATTAGATCGGGGTCGGGCAGACCGGGAGAAATGCTCATCTATAAATATTGTCATTCATGTACCATTTGAATTTGTATAGTATATATTGAAAGTTCTATAATAAATACACGTACATTCAAATCAGATTATTTTAATTATTTTAATACACGAAAAAGCCTGAAAAAATAATTCATCTTACTTTTAAAATTTATTATTGCTCAAAATATTTTAATTATTCGGAAAATATGTTTAGAAAAAAACTCAAATATTTTGTCATTCAGAAACTTTTTTATTTTATCAAACAACAACTTTCATTCAGAATTCAGATTATTCAACCGTTCAGATAATCAATGGTTCAAAAAGTGATATTCAGATTTAACAAATGATCCCTTAGCCGGGATGCTTTATTCCCTCAGCTCGTTCCCATCCCCAAATTTTTATTTTATAAAATTTCACGTTTCACGTCCCAAACCCGAAAAATTTCCCGAATCTCCAAATGGGAAAGGGAAAATTTCTCGAATCTCCAAACTGGAAAGGGATTAGATCGGGGTCGGGCAGACCGGGAGAAATGCTCATCTATAAATATTGTCATTCATGTACGTACCATTTGAATCTGTATAGTATATATTGAAAGTTCTATAATAAATACACGTACATTCAGTCTATTTATTCAGTTAAAAATATCTTACATGTTCTTATCATTTTAATAAATTTTATCCCGAATAAATTTGAAAATAAATATTAAAGCGAATGTAGCAAGTGGATTGCTTGCGTATGCAATTATTGATTTTAAAAAGTGTATCATTAAGTATTCTAGCTTAACGGTATTAATATATGTAGACATAAGAATATTGTTATTATTAAAGGAAATGTAGCAAGTGGATTGTTTGTGTATGCAATAAATGATTTTAAGAAGTGTATACTAAAGTGTTCTAGTGTAGTGGTAATAATGTGGACAAAAGAAATTGGTGCATGGAGATCATGGGTTCATTTCCATTAAAATCATTTTTTTAACATTAACATGATGCAGGGATATTTTAGTAAATTACTAAATGGGTGAAAAGGTCATGTTGGCCTATAATATATATATAAAGGATATGAATTATTATTTTATTTTCTTTTAAAATTTTAATTTTTTTCGGTGTAGTTACGTATTGCACTCTAATCTAATTACATATTTTATCTAATTATTTTAAAATTTTATTTTCTCGGCCTACTCATATATTTTAATGGATGTCAATCAAAATATCTTGTTTAATGTATATGTAGTTATGTGAAATATTATATAAATATTAACAAAATCTATGTTATTCACTTTTTTTTTTCGTATAAATCGAACCATAAATATTTTATTTGATTTTATTTTAAAATAGAGATAGTGAGGAGTTTATTCATAAATGTGGTTAATGATTTGAAGATATGCATCAGAAGTTGAGGTAGTTTAATGGTTGTGGGTGTGAATAAATTTTAAAATAGATATAGTGAGGAGGTTATTCATGAATGTGATTTATGATTTAAAAATATGTATCAAAAGTTGAGTTGGTGCAATTGTTGTGGGGGTGAGTATAAACTATTATGCACAATGGGGTCATGGGTTCAATTCCCATTGAAAACAAGTTTTTTAACATTATTATAATTTGAAGGGCATAAAAGTAAATTACTAAATAGGATGAAAATGCATGTTCCCCTATAATAGATATAATAGATTCTTTTGTTAAAAGATATATTCACTGACTTATTCTCGATCACTAGCGTAATAACCCGTGCGAGACACGCACAGGCCATTCTCTAGAAATTGTTATAAATTCTGTATAGTTTTACGATTTAAGGATATTTTTTAATATAATTGCACCTTTTATGTTCATACATATTATAATGTCAGTATTTTAATTTATGTATTATTTTATTTATGTATAAATCATATGAGCACTAAAAATAGGATGTTTTGTAGCATATAAATATATTGTATAGGTTATAACACAATTTCTTTTAGAACAATGATAAAAAGACATATCATCGATGTGAATAATCCTCGTCATACAATACTTTCCATATAAAATTAGTATACTCCTTAATATTTATTTTTTTAAATATCTCATGAAGATATAAGTCGCATAGAATTATACTCCGAAATTACGAGAGGGTTGATTCCCAACACTAACATAATTTCATATATTTTTTGCATAAATATTAAAGGGACGGTGCTTTTGTAATTTTTAAACATATAGGGATATTATCGTAAGTTCACAACCATTAAAATGACATTTTTTTGCACTTGTGTTGTGGTTTAATATATAGTGATAGATAGATAGTGTACCATATTATGAAACCTAAAATGTAATATTTTTAAAATAATGCGAATCACCATTATTTTTACTCAAAAATTAAAATAATAATAAAAATAAGATAATGGAGATGTCGGGTTTATGTAAAAGGTTTTTTAACTCAAAACTAAAAAGTCAATGTAACAAAGTGGTCGGTAGGATAACTTGTGTAAAGGAGGTTCTAGGTTCGATTCACCATAAAAACTCATTTTTTTTTCATTTAAATAAAAGAGTGGCATTTCATGTAAATTTAAATAAAAGAGTGGCATTTCATGTAATTTTATAACTTATAAGGGTATAACTGTAATTTCACAAGGGAATTATTGGCTCAAATTATATCCTTATATATACCATTATTTTTACTCAAAAATTAAAATAATAGTAAAGTTAAGATAATGGAGAGGTCGGGTTTATGTAAAAGGTTTTTTAACTTAAAACTAAAAAGTCAATGTAGCACAGTGGTTGGTAAGATAATTTGTGTAGAGGATGTTCTAGGTTCGATTCACCACAAAAACTAATTTTTTTCCATTTAAATAAAAGAGTGGCATTTCATGTAATTTTATAACTTGTAAGGGTATAATTGTAATTTCACAGGGGGTTTATTGGCTCAAATTATGTCCTTGTTGCTCTGTCATCCTCTACCAATTGCTATAAATTCTGTATAGTTTTACGATTTAAGGATATTTTTGAATATAATTGCACCTTTTATGTTCATACATATTATAATATCAGTATTTTAATTTATGTATTATTTTATTTATGTATAGATCATATGAGCACTAAGAAAATGATGTTTTGTAGCATATAAATATATTGTATAGGTTATAACACAATTTCTTTTAGAACAATGATAAAAAGACATATCATCAATGTGAATAATACTCATCATACAATACTTTCCAAATAAAATTAATACGCTCCTTAATATTTATTTCTTTAAATATCTTATCAAGATATATAAGTCGCAAAGAATTATAATCCGAAATTACGAGAGGGTTGATTCCCAATACTAAAATAATTTCATATATTGTTTGCATAATTATTAAAGGGATGATGCTTTTGTAATTTTTAAACATATAGAGATATTATCGTAAGTTCACAACCATTAAAATGACACATTTTGCACTTGTGTTGTGGTTTAATATATAGTAATATATAGATCGTGTACCATATTGTGAAACTTAAAATATAATATTTTTAAAATAATATGAATCACCATTATTTTTACTAAAAAAATTAAAATAATAGTAAAAAAAAGATAATGGAGAGGTCGGGTTTGTGTAAAAGGTTTATTAACTCAAAATAATAAAGTCCATGCAGCACAAAGGTTAGTAGGATAAATTGTGTAGATGATGTTCTAGGTACGATTCACCATAAAAATAAAATTTACTCATTTTTTCCATTTAAATAAGAGAGTGACATTTCATGTAATTTTATAACTTGTAAGGGTATAACTGTAATTTCATAGATGATTTATTAGCTCAAAAAGCCCCTAAAAATCCCCTTGTTCTCTTATTATATATAGAAAGAATGGATGGATGTGTACCATATCGTGAAACCTAAAATATAATATTTTAAAAGTAATAGTAAAAATAAGATAATGGAGAGGTCAGGTTTATGTAAAAGATTTTTTAAAACAAAACAAAAAAGTCAATGTAGCAGAGTGGTTGGTAGGATAACTTGTGAAGAGAAGGTTCTAGGTTCGATTCAGCACAAAAATTCATTTTTTCCCATTTAAATAAAAGAGTGGCAGTTCATGTAATTTTATAATTTTTTTCCCATTTAAATAAAAGAGTGGCAGTTCATGTAATTTTATAAATTGTAAGGGTATAACTGTAATTTTACAGGGGGTTTATTGGCTCAAAATATTATATATAGAAAGAGAAGAGATTTCCTAAAATAAATGTCTTTTTTTAAATATTTTTTCGTAGAATTTGTACCAAAAATTTTGTATTCACCAATGCAATATCGAATCAGCAAATAGAAAAGACTATTTTCATTCTTCTCCCTTTTTTTTTTTTTTTTTTGTAAAATTTCAAAGTCGTGATTCAGCACCTTTGCGTTTGAAATTAAAGAGAACACCTTTGAGTTAGGTTGAATATAATGATGCGCACTGTGTAGATTTTAATCAATACGTACCCAAAATTGGGCAGGATGTACTGCTGTATTTGGTCTAATACAATGGATTAATCATTAAAGTGTAATTAGTTCCGGTAACCAGTTGATTAGTGTTCTTAATATCTCCTTTAAAATATCCAATAGAACTGTATTAGATCATTGAGTGGATAAAATGTTTATCACGATAAGTAAAACGTTGCGACTTTCATTTTAGTCTATTTAGAGAATTATGGCCCTCTTTATCACAATTTGAAGTCAAATGGCCCTTAATCTCACAATCCACAAAAATGGCCCTTTTTATCACAGAAAAACGCAACATTATCACACGTTTTTGAAAAACGCAACGGCGTGTTGCGTTATTGCTTTTTTAATTTCTGAAATCGATTTTCCAAAAAAAAAAAAAAAAAAAAATTTTATCAAAAACGCAACATTATGTTGCGTTTCTGAGAAACGCAAGTCCAACTGGCGTGTTCAGCTGTGGGCCCCGCAGGGGTGATGAATTTTCAAAAAAAAAAAAAAAAAAAATAGTGAGAAACGCATCTTGTAGATGCGTGACTGAAAAAAAAAATTAAAAAAAAAATAGAAACGCAACATGAAGTTGCGTTACTCCCCAAAAATCAAAAACGCCAGACGCCTTTGCGTTTCTTTGTGATAAAAAGGGCCATTTTCCCAGATTGTGATAATTAGGGCATTTTACCCCCAAATTGTGATAAAGAGGGCCAACACCCCTATTTAGATGTGTTCCCATTGCGTGGGATCTTGTTTGACCTCGTGTTTAATTTCTGAGTTACACGAATACTTTTATTTGGTGTGTTTTTGCTGACCAAAACTAAAATGAAACAAAAATAAATAAAATTAGCCAATCTGCTTGCTACTAGTAAGTACGGCTACGAGAATGCAATACTACTAATCTCCAGATGAGTTTAGGAAGAAGTGCATAATTTTTTTGAAACCTGACAAATAAGTTCAAATTTTATTTTTTTAAAATAAATCGAAGCTTTTTTATTGTACAAAAAAAATGTTCGAGCTCGTTAATAAACAGACCCGCACTCAAGTTTTCATCGAACAAAAACGAGTCGAACTCTTTACGAAGCGTTCATGAACAATAAATTTAATATAAAAAAAATGGTTCAAACCCACTTAATCCAACTAATATCATACTCGATTCAACCCAATCCAAACTCAAATTTTAATTTATTATTTTCTAAGAACTCGGGGATTAGATATTTGAATTTTTGTTTTTAACTTAAAATGCGAGAAATATTATGAAAAAGCATGATATATGTAATTTTTTTGAGTTTTAACGAACTGAGCTCAAATTCAACGATTTCAAATTGCACATGCTACTAACTCGACTCGAGCTTGCTAGTTTAATGCACATATTTTTACGTTCAAATTCGAGTTCTTAATAAATCGAGCGTTATCGAATCGGGTTCAAATTTATTCACCAAAAGCTCGGTTTGCTTATAGCCCTAGAGCCACTGAAACTTGGTTCAGTAGTTGGCAAATCATCTTTTAACAAAATGCAGAGCAGTAAAAAAAATCACAGAAAATGATAAATCTAACCAATTGCGGAGCAATGTAGACCGTCTAAACACAAGAAATTAAACAATAGCTATAACAATCATTTAATATGTGAAATGTGATAGCACAAGATTGATTGGATCATCAATCATATCTACTACTGATACAAAAAAGGTGGATCAGCAAACAATTTGGTTAAAAAATTATTGGTAGATGTGGTCTTAAGATCACAGAGTTTCTGTGCAAATGTGAGTGGTGCACATGACTATTATTTTTCTTATCTTCCTTCGAGTTAATAAAGGAGATCAAAGAGTCTGAGATGTATCTCGTAAATTTCCTGAAATATATAGGATTTATATGCAAATATGGATTGAGCATTTTTGTAAAATCAGAATTTTGTAATTAATCCTGCGAACCCAATCAAATTTAAAATGTATTTTTATATATCTCAGGAAAAGTTCCTGAGATCAATCTCGAGATCCTTTTTCCCCAATAAAATACAATATAAATGCCAGAAGTGTGGGCTAAGTACTTGAAATCTAAAATCTTTCCCCGGGAAATAAAATATGTAAAAATGAGCAGAAAACAGGGTGCCACTCCAGAGGGAGGAGAAGCAAAGCATATTAAAGAAGGCTCCCGGTCCCTGGCAAACGCATGCCAGGGACGGTTTATTTAACATACGGCTTTTAAGCCGTTGGATCGTTGATCCAACGGCTGTGATTTAAAAAAAACAATACCGTACCGCATAAACTTTATGCGGTACGGAGTAATTACCAAAATGCCCCCTGTTTTCATATAAAAAATCTACTGTTCACCGTACCGCAGAAAGTTTCTGCGGTACGTGAACAGTAAGGGCATTTTGGTAATTACTCCGTACCGCATAAAGTTTATGCGGTACGGTGCGAAATTTTTTTTTAAATCACAGCCGTTGGATCAACGATCCAACGGCTTAAAAGCCGTATGCCAAATAATCCGTCCCTGACATGCGTTTGCCAGGGACCGGACCCCATTAAAGAAACAGAACATGCGATTGTGTGAAATAAAAGAAAACCTCTTATTTGATTCTTCAAGGAAAAGAAAAGTGTTTCAGCCCATTCTGCCAAACTGTGCCAGGAGTTTAAACCAGAATTAATTTTCTTTTTTTGGATTACAGGAAGATATTGTTGTATATAATTTTAGAATAGTGGACAATAAATACATAAAACATGCATCATGTGAATTTTTGGCAAACACCCACCATCTTCAAACCCCTAGCTCGGGAACTTTGTTGTGTGGACTGCTCAGTCTAGAAACTTAAGTTAACAAATTTATTTTACTCCCTCCGTTCCGACGGGTTCTTAACATGGGGTTGGACACGGAGACTAAGCGTAATGGGCAGTGGCGGATCCATGCCTGTGCATGGTGTGTCAAGTGACACACCATTATTTTCAAGAAAAAGTTTTTTTTTTTTTTTTTTTACAATTTGTGTAAATTATGCTTTAAGAGTGATTGAATTTCGGATTAGAAGAGAGGTTGAAATCTAAGAGAACCAATTTGGTTTTATGCCGAGAAGATCGACGACCGAGGCCATTCACCTCGTCAGACGCCTTATGGAGAAGTTCAGAGAGCGTCGCAAAGACCTCCATATGGTGTTCATCGATCTTGAGAAGGCGTATGATAGCATCCCCCGTGAAGCTATTTGGAAGAGCCTTGAGGAGAGGAGAGTGTCGTCGGCGTACGTCAGGGCGATTCAAGACATGTACTCTCAAGCTTGTTCCTGCGTTCGGACCCCAGTCGGTGATGCTCGTTATTTCCCTGTGGAGATTGGGCTACACTAAGGGTCGGCCCTTAGCCCTCTTCTTTTCGCCCTGATCCTAGATGTCATGTCGCGAGGGATTCAAGACGCCATCCCTTGGTGTATGCTCTTCGCCGATGATATAGTGCTAGTGGCGGAATCGAGGGGGGAGGTGAATGAGAAGTTGGAGTTATGGAGATCCACTTTGGAGCCCCAAGGACTGCGTCTGAGCAGGTCTAAAACCGAATACCTCTGGTGCAACTTCAGTGGTGACGCCAACGAGGAAGGGGTGGAGGTTAGGATTGAAGATCAGACCGTCCCCCGTACAGATAAGTTCAAGTATTTGGGTTCAATCATCCAGAAGGAAGGTGAGATTGACGATGATGTCACTCATCGTATCAACGCGGGGTGGTTAAGGTGGAGGGCTGCGTCAGGGGTGATGTGCGATAAGAAAGTCCCGTTAAAGCTGAAAGGGAAGTTCTATAGAGCAGCTATCCGTCCTGCGATGTTATATGGTTCGGAGTGTTGGGCGGCGAAGAAGGCCCTCGAGTGCAAGTTGGAAGCAGCTGAAATGAGGATGTTGCGGTGGTCCTGTGGCCGCACGATGTTAGATAGAATCCCGAATGTGGTTTTCAGGAGCGAGTTGGAGGTGGCGCCTTTTTCTGCGAAAGTTAGGGAAGGGAGGTTGAGATGGTTCGGCCACGTTCGTAGGAGGCTTCCGGAAACCCCGGTGAGGAGGGTCGAGAGTCTTACGGTTGTTGGGGTGCGGAGAAGAGGCAGACCGAGGAGGTCGTGGGAAGAACAACTCAGGATGGATTTGAAGGCCTTAAACTTAGATGAGAACTCGATAGCTGATAGGTGTTGTTGGAGGCGCCAGATTAGAGTTGTTGATTCCCTTCTAGGGAGTGGTTCTGTGGTTGAGAGCCTCAGAGTTGGGCTCTCTCGGTTAGCATTAGCTTAGAAGCTTGGCTTTTCATCTTAATATTGTCTTCTGTTTTCTGTTTTTGCAGGCGCAGGGAGCTTGGCCGGAGGTCTTCCTAGATCAGGAGAGGAGTGCCCCTTGCCCGAGTAGGTAAGCCCCATGAGATCCAGGCCATGGGCCCAGGTTAGGTCAACTACTTTACCCACCATTATCATCTTTGTATAAAATTCACTTTGCTATTCGGTGCACTAAGCCGGGGGTCTTCACGGAAACAGCCTCTCTACTGTAAAGTAGGGGTATGGTCTGCGTACATTTTACCCTCCCCAGACCCTGCTTCATGCGGGATATACTGGGTATGTTTGGTTTGGTTTGGTTATGCTTTATTTTCCTATATCTCCATCTCTTTTATCTTATTTATGCATAACAAGTTTCAATTTTATTCTTTAACTCAATATATATACATTGTCCCCTCAAATTATTACTAAAATTTGGCTATTTATACCTTCCATGTCCTATACAGTTTGAGCTAGAATTTTTTTGTTTAAACCATCCCTAAATTATTTTTTTCTGATTCCGAAAGTACTAACTAATATCAGTAAGTATCTTAGACGGTGACACACCATTTCTAAAATCCTGTATCCGCCACTGATAATGGGTGTTATATTGTTAAAATAAATGAAGTAGTGGGTGTAATAGTAATTTTGTTGTTAAAATAAATGAAGTAGTAGGTGTAATAGTGATTTTATTGTTAAAATAAATGAAGTAGTGAATGTAATAGTGTAAAGTGTTGAAAAAGTGGAGTGAAGTAGTAGATGTAATAATGTATTTTATTGTTAAAAGTTACTATTTTTAGTAATGTAAATAATTAGTGTAACGTACCAAAAAGAAAATTGTAAAAAATGAATGGAAAAGAGGGAGTATATATATCGGAGGTGTTTGGAAGTTAGAGGTTTGGGATAAAATTAGAGGTTTGGGGGTCGATTAGAGGTTTGACCAAATGAAACCTCTAATGTGAGTGTTTGGTTGTTAGAGGTTTGAGTTAGAGGTTTGGGAACAAAAAGCTAATTTTGAAAAAGCTCATTTTAGGAGCTTTTTCAATTAGAGGTTTGCTATGTGTCACAAAAAGTTATTCAAAAAGCTATTTACCAAACACTTTTATTCAAAACAGCTAATTTCAATCCGCTAGTCAAAACAGCTAATTCAATTCGCTAGTCAAAACAGCTAATTCAATCCGCTATTAGATAACAACTATCAGCTAATTGCCAAACATAACCCAATAATATGGAAGGTATCAAAATGAAGGGTTTTGGTCCCTGACAATGATTATCAGGGAGCTGTTATATAACAATCGGTTTCTAAACCGTTGGATCGTTGATCCAACGGCCCCCCTGGATTACAAAATTTTTTTACTGTCCGCTATAATTTTCCGCGGATAAGCAGATTGCCTGTCCGCGGAAATTTTCCGCGGATTTTTTTTTTAATCTCAGCCGTTGGATCAACGATCCAATTACTGTGGAACCGATTGTTAAATAACCGATCCCTGACAAACGATTGTCAGGGACCTGGACCCCAAAATGAAATAATAAAATAGTGACACCATTTATCCTGCTTCTGCATCTCTGTACTTTTCAATTTGCTTAGGCTTATAGCTGTATCAGCATAGAAAATTACTCCGTAGTATATGGTTGATCATAAACTAAATCGAACCTCATTCAAGCAATCATAACAAGGATTATATATGCTAATATATATTTTGACACTCGATACATACAACATACAATGCAGTGGAATTCTCTGTTAGATTATTTTATAATTTAATAATAATTTATGGGTTTACAAATTAAAAATAATTATATTTAATGTTTATTTTATTTGGACTAATTAAGTGATCTAAAATAAAGGGTCCAATAACATTTTATTTGGTATGGGCTTTGTAATGTGTAATACTCCCTCCGTCCCTTAATATTACTCTTGTTTCATATGTCGGGAATGTTCATAACATGAGACAAATTATTAATTTACGTCTAATTTGTAAGACCAAATATAGTCATGAGTGATTTTGTTGGATTCGTATTTATGAGTATTTTAATACAGTAAAATTTTTATATTTAATACTTATACAAAATTCAAGATATTAACGATCAAAAGTGTGTGTTGGCAAACGTGTCCAATCAAAACAGGAAAAACATTAAGGGACGGAGGGAGTACCCAATAGTAATCTGATTAGGATTAATGGGGTCTAATTAGAATACTATATCAAAAACATAATAGGGTATTAGTCCCCAAGGCTATTCACAACCTTTACTGCTCTATTCCCATCAGTCAGAGCGAGATACGGCTAGAGGCGAATCAAGTCTGTGGAAGATCAAGTCCCGAATCCGTATACATCATCTATCGTTATGGAATCAGGTACGCTTTCGTGCTACAGTTTTATTGTGTAACCTTGATAAATATCGTATAAAATGATCCATGATTATTTATTTAAATCTAACATTCTCGTTTATATGTTGTAAACTAGGACATATATAGGAGTATTTGGGAGAAGGATAATGATAATAAAATTTTACATGACTCAAGAGGAAAATGCTAATAATTGAAAACATGTTATTAATAAACTATAAATAATTTGGAAGTAAAAGCCAAGATGATAAGACTTTTGCATGCAAATTATTTCCTCGGTCCCATTTTTATTAAGAGTGAAATAAATTTGAAAATTTAATAATTATTTGCTAAGAGTGAAATAAATTTGAAAAATGAAGATCATAATAATATAAATTATATAATTATTAGCAAGCTGGTTGTAGCTTGGCATTGTGCTAGTGTGGGCATGTGAGTAACCGAATAAAGTTAGTTTGAGTAAATGCAGTTTTGCAGATTTCGGAAATCGGAACTATTTGGTTGATGTATTGATTTACGATTTATCGGGTAATTTGGTTGAAAAATCGGCGATTTATCGACGATTTTTGCAAAATCAGCCAAATCAGTTTTAAAATTTCAACCGATTTTTGACCGATTTATCGGCGATTTTTCAAAAATCGGCCGATTTCTATAATAGAAGAGTAAATGATATGATGGAGAGTAAAAAGGTTGTGTTTGGCGCACAAAAATAGCAGTTGGATGGGTTGATGCATCGCGTTTTACACATTCTGTAACAAGTTCATTCATTTTTAAGAGAAAAAGGCATTTCTCATGTAACAGAATAACCTAAAATGTAAACAGTTGTACCCAAAGTGAATTTTATTTAATTTGTTTTAACAATTTTTTTTAAAATTTTGTTACATATAAATTAAAAAAATAAAATTTCATTGGACTAAGCCCCTTGTGTGTGTGAATATGTGCATGAGTAATGTTTAATTGTTGAGCCGCGTCTAAAATGATGGGCGATCTTTTTATTAGTAATTCTTATTATCATGTGCATCATGCATGTGATGAATCTTTCTTTATATTCAAATAAAAACAAACATGCCTCAACAGTATTTGCAAGTATCAGTGGAGATGTATTTTTCTCCGCCTGTCAAGTTCATTCCTCCTCCTATCACTATCAGTACCATTGTACCAACCACGTACCTCAGGCTCATGTTAAAAGAATGGCCTGATCGAGTTTTAAAAATATCATCACTCTATTAGTGGAGTATAATTTATAGATAGTAATGTTAACTTTTCTCTAAATGAGAACTCCCCTACATTTTTCATGTCAAAGTTTATTGTTTAAATAAGATTATTGATGAGTACATTTTGTTATAATCAGATTTTCTTTTCGAGCGGAATATATATATATATATACTTTTCATTTTATTTTTATCTCAATTAGAAACAATTTAGAAAGAAAAAGGGGAAAAAGTTGAAATTATTAGATGTGAATGAGGAGATTAGAGCAAGAAAAAGGTAATGATCGAGAACTTTAGAGATACTTTGGTAGAGTTGATCGAAGTACTCCTATATAACTAAGTGCCCGTTTGGCCATTCTATTTATCAACTTATAAGTTATTTATTTCGGAAAAAATTTTGTATTTACATATATTTTTTTAGAAAAAAATGTGTATGGGGAGTTTAATATTCGTAATCTTGCAAAAATAAGTTACTTATTTCAGAAAAAAGTACATATTTCCTAACTTTTTTCCAGAATAAGTAACTTATTTCTGAAAAATAAGATTTCCCAAACGGGCCCTAAGTGAACTAACTACCACTAACAACTTACATTGATATGCTATATTTAGAAGGCAAATGGTCCAATACACACGTATGCAAAGTACTGTTACTGAGCATACGGTTTCTCAGCCGTTGGATCGTTGATCCAACGGCTGGGGTTTAAAAAAAATATTCCACCGTACCGTGGAAAGTTTCCGCGGTACGTGCCCCGTACCGTAGAAAATGCCCCCCTGTTTTCACACCAATACACGTACCGCGGAAAGTTTCTGCAGTACATGTTACACTGCATACACCTAGCATACGTCTGCACCAGACCGGGATCCTATTTAGAAACTCTCACTCAAATCCTTGCATAAAGTTAGATTGAGGTAAAAGCAAGGGAAACAAGTACCGTAATGTTTTACCGTTATAACAAACCCAAAAGGCAAGGTGGGAATGAACGATAAGCACGCCAAAAAGAGATTTTAATTGAAAATACGCTTAGTGTACGTTTCAAAAGGCAAGGTTGCAAGTGACATGCAAAGACAGTTGAATTCCACTAGTTGGCAGCTTTGCTTAAGATTGGCACAAGCTATAGTAAGTTGGCTCACAAGTTGAACCACAGATATATTGTAGTATCTTAGTCCCTTAGATATGGTCATAAGCCGACATTTCAATAATACTATTTTTATTATTATTGTTGTTGTTAGTAAAAGACATAATATATGTACATACAATTGGAATACCAAATTGGTTAGAAAGTGAAAGGATTACGGGTTGTGGGTCAGAGAGTCACGGTCTCGATGGAAAATCAAGTAATTAAGGTGGTGGATGTGGAGGGCCGATACTGAGAACCGCAAGAAACCGACGGTGCCAATTTGCTTATTTTACTTTGTTCACTCAGACCCATCCAATCGCAATCACTAACTCTTGCAGCTAGTGTAGAGGCATTTGTTACTTGCTCCCACAAAAAGTTATTTACCTATTGCCTAATTTATTTACGTAGTTATTGGAAATTGAATTCCGGATGGAACCAAAATAAATAAATAAATAAATAAATAATTCACGTATATATGTAATTGCAGAAAATCAAATTCGGGTAAAATGATAATCAAATTTAATATTTTGATACTTTTATGTTACAACTTCCATTTAAACGTGGTTCAATAAAAAATATAAATTGTCCATTAGTGTTTTTACCATAAATTGGTTCTTTATGAAAAATATATTTATCGAAAACACATATTACCATTGTTATAAAAATCGGCCGATTTCTGAAAAATCACAAATAAATCGGTCAAAAATCGATTAAAATTTTGGAATCGATTCGACCGATTTTACAAAAATCGCTGATAAATCACCGATTTTTCAACCGAATCACTCGATAAATCGTAAATCGATATCTCAATTGAATAATTCCGATTTCCAAAATTTGCAACACTGCCAAAAACACAATTGTTCTACTGAATCATGCCCTATCACGTCGACTTATATAAGTTAAAATGTTTATTTCTTACTTAGATGGGTTATAGTTTTTGTGTGGGTCGGTTCAGGTCACATGCATGAGATTGAGGATGATGAGGTACTCTCATACGAAATCCTACCTCCTCCGAGTCCGAGATGCTCCCCCCCTGATGGTGGGCCAGGCCACTACGGGCACTACTACTCTACCAGGCCGTCCAATTTTTGTTGGGCCAAGAGTGATTCTGTCACTATCTTCTTAAATGTTGTTATCTTTTCATGTACAGTTGTGTTTTTTACACATTCTTCTTCTAATATTCTTTTAGTCTTTAGTAGTTTAGTTGTACCATTGAAATTTTTTAACAACAGGTTTTCTCGGTCTAAATTTATTATAACTAGCTTATAATCGGTGCGATGCACGAAATGTAATAAAATTTATTTAATGTTACAATTACATTTTTATATAATTATTATTTACAATATTTTATTTTAATTTTAAATTATTTAATAAAAATTTATTTAATAATATGATTGGTTTAAAATTACATTATAAAATTTTAAAATAAATATGTGGTCGATGGAATTTGAACCTTGAAATTTTAGTAAATTAATTTAATCATATAATATATCTAATCATTAGATCTAACGGTTTTGATGTTTTACTAAAAATCTAACGGTCATTATTCGTAGTATACGGATTTCTATTATATTTTGTTAGTGATTAGAAGATATGATATGATATTTTTGGGTATATATTACTTATTGCAAGATTATGTTTTAAATTAAAAGTTAATGTGTTTAAATTAGGAACAAATATTATTGATTGGAAAATATAAATTTATAAAATTATAATACAATTTTATTATGTTATAAATAAAATTTATTGATATGGTGTTTCTTTTATTATATTATAAATTTTATTTAATATTACAATTATGTTTTTATATAATCATTAATTTTAATAAGTTTTTAATTTTAATTTAATGTAATTTAATATACTCATGTTTACGAATTATGCTAATGTTTCCTTATTATAAATAAGGTATATGGTTTTTTTAATATATTTTATTAAATAATTGAAAAATATGGTGTGATAAAATTAGTTTTAAATCAAAAAGGTAACGTGTTTTAATTTGAAAGGAAATATTAATAATTGGAAGATATGATACGATTGATGTTTTTAGGTATTTATAAAAGGTAATATCTTCAACTAAAAGTAAATGTGAAAAAGACAATTGACTAATTAGCATTAATTATTTTATGTTATTATTGATTTTAGGTGTTTTAATAGTATCGTTATCGAATATATTTTTTTTAATGAAGATTATACTAACGTTTCCTTATAAATAAAAAAGGTAACGTGTTTTAATTCGAAAGAAAATATTAATGATTGGAAGATATGATAGGATTGATGTTTTTAGGTGTTTATAAAAGTTAATATCTTCAACTAAAAGTTAACGTGTTTAAATTAGGAACAAATTTTATTGATTGAAAATATAAATTTACAAAATTATTATAAAATTTATTATGTTATAAATAAAATTTATTGATATGGTGTTTCTTTTATTATGTTATAAATTTTATTTAATATTACAATTATGTTTTTATATAATCATTATTTTTAATTATTTTTTAATTGAAAAATATGGTGTGATAAGATTAGTTTTAAATAAAAAAGGTAACGTATTTTAATTCGAAATGAAATTTTAACGATTGGAAGATATGATACGACTGATGTTTTTAGGTATTTATAAATGGTAATATCTTCAACTAAAAAAAATATGTAAAAGACAATCTGTTGTGGAATAAAAACTAGGTTATTAGATTACGGCTAGGGTTTGATGTATTTAACGCTAGGGTGTATGAGCTTCGTGCTTTAATGGCTGCTTCTGCGTTCGAGACTTAAACGGTCCTCACAGAATGCCTACGTATCTCTGTATTAAGAGAATCAAGCCAATAAAACGTAGTTCTGAGGTGAGGGGTCTGACCCTTTATATAGGCTGAGAAGCCTTAGAATCGTAGTAGAATTAGGTGACTTGGTGGGCAAGTCACCGCCTTGAGGAAGGTTCTAGACTCCTTCCTTGTAGGAGTCAGTTCCCATATCGAATTCTGTGCCTTGGAGGCTAAGTCAGGCAAAAGTAATATCCTTGTTTGACTCTTATTGCTGAGCTGGTTATTACCCCTAATATTAATTACGAAATTAATATTATAAATAGGGTTTGGACCTATCTGGTGGGCCCCACGTTTGGACCATTCTAGGTCTAATTAATGCCACATTAAATGTGTCTTTAGGGCTTACTTTTAGCCCATATCATTTGCCCCCCAACTTCTAGGAAAACTGATCAGGTTTTCCTTGAAGTTTTAACGGCCTTTTTCGAGACTCGGGTCAGGGTTCATTCTTTTACACTAGTGTTTCACGGGTATCGTCTTAATGTAAAGCGTGGAGCGACCGACGCGTTTACGACAATGTTAATTTGATGCTAATCGGCACAAATCATCTTTAAACGATGTTAAACGACGATAAACGGCGTTAAACGGTGCTAAACTGCACTGAACGACGCTAAACGGCGCTAGCGGGGGTCCGGGGGCGGCAGCCCCCGGGCGGGGTCCAAGGGGCGGCAGCCCCTGGCGGGGTCCAAGGGGCAGAGCCCCTGGCTGGGGTCAGCTTGGAAATTTTTTATTTCTGAAGACTATTACTATTCAGAAATTATCGTTTCGACTTATTTTTCTAAAATTTTATCACTAATTTTGCTTCCAAAATTGCATGTTTTTCTTTCTTTCTTTCTTTTTTTTTTTTTTAGGCCAAATTCGAGCTCAATTTTCGAGCTCAAACTGTCCCAGGTCGCAGCCATTTTACCTGTTTCCCAAGTCATTTTCGACCTGGACATTTCGAGCTCAACTAGTACATTTTCGAGCTCAATTTTCGAGCTCAAACTGTCCCAGGTCGTAGCCATTTTCGAGCTCAATTGGTTCATTTTCGACCTGGACATTTTCGAGCTCAATTAATACATTTCCGAGCTCAAAAAACGAGCTCAAATAGGGGCCGAGTCGTAACTTTTTTCCAGGAAAATCAGTGTATTTTCGACCTGAAATGGGCGAGCTCAAATAGTGTTAAAACGACCTCAAAATCGTTCAACCTCGACCTCAGTATAGAATAAGAACGACCTCAAAATGAATCCCAGGTCGTGGGGATTTTTTTCATTTCCTAGTTCAAATTCGATCTAAGATTTGCGATCTCAATCCGTAATATGACGATCTCAATTGAAGTGGCAGGTCGTGGCCTCATTCTACTTTTTATAAGTCAAAATCGACCTCAAGTGTGCGACCTCATATCTGTTTTGTTCCGACCTCAATTTCAAGGTTGGTTACGACCTCAGAATTAAATTTTCCAGGTCTTCTAGCCGAGCTCGTATTTATTCAGGAAAATGAGATCGAATCTCACGACCTCGTGCCTCGTTTTGGCAACTCCAAATCTCATTATGGATTTTAACGGGCCCTGTCTTTTAAATTTTCATGGGCTGGACCTAAGTTTTGGAATTTTGGGCCTACAAAACTTTTTTTTAAATTTTGGCTGGGCCTTTAACATGACCTTAAATCAAAACCTTAATTAGGTTTATCAATATTGATTGGGCCATGACAGGCCTTAATCACTTTAGCTAAACTTGGGCCTTAACAAGCCTAGTGTTGTTGGGCCTTTTTAGAGTCCAACTTCATGTTGACAGCCCACAAAGTTTTCCAATAGGCTACAGCCGGTTGACCTTCTCCCAACCGGTTGAAATGCCCTAAATTCTTGCCTATATAAAGGCCAAAGCTTTCACTCTTACTTTCATTACAAAAGTTTCCATATTCTCTCTCAATATAACATCTTCCATGACATAGAAAAAATCACTGACTATAACAGGATGTATAAAATAGAATCACCCTATAGACTTATCCCAGCTGAGCCTGGGGATCGATCTTGCCATTGGCGCCCCAATGCACTTTGTATTTATAGGGGTGCCATTGTTGCAGGCTAAGACTTGGCGTTCCAACTATGAGACTTACAAGGCAAAGTATGATGACTCTCAGGATGAACTGGGCTCTGTCAAAGCTACTTTAGCGAGGAGGGAGAAAGAGATTTTAGAGTCTCAGGCTGAAAATGTCACTCTCAGTAAGAGCAAGGACGACCTGATTGATGACTACCTTTCCTCCCAGGAGTATGTGGGCTTCATGGAGAAGCATGACGACTCTCTATTCCCTTACCAGTTTACTCAGGGATGGGACGGAGCTCTTGCTGAGGTTACTAGGAGATTTCCTGGTACCCTTAGTGTTTCAGACTTCCCTAGCCCTCATGCTCCCATGGCCTTGGCAGTGCAAGACACTCAGGAGGAGGACCAGGAGGATGATGAGAGGATCCTGGAGCCAGATCCCTCTGCTCATCTTGGCGCAGATGAAGAGGATGAGCATACTGGAGATGCTTAGTAGTTGATCTCTTTATCTATCTATTTATGTACTCTGCCTTTGGGCATGACTTTGTACTTTTGTTGACTTATTTAGAATCTAGTCGTTTATGTATTCTGCCTTCGGGCATAACTTTTTAATTCGTAATCCATTGTCCTGGATGCTTCGCAACTTATTCATATTTGCATGTGTAGTCTAGCATTTTATGCATATATATCAATAGGTAATGCTCATAGCTTATGCAAAGACATAGAATAGTCTTATTAATATGGAGAAATGGGCACAGCCCTTACATAGATACTCTACCTCCTATGTCTCAAGTTTAAAACTTGGAATGGTTTCATCGACCTTATTTCTACTTCTATTACATAGGCAAAAAGCTAGGTCCTTTTCAGGAGAGCTTAAACATAGTAAACCTTGAGGTTCAATGCATGCCAAGTCCGGGGCACCTCAACCCCGTCCAAGGTTTCCAGTTTGTAAGATCCTCGTCCTAGCGTCTTCTTGACTCGATACGGCCCTTCCCAGTTCGGGGCTAGCTTTCCCTTCTCACCAATTCCAGAAGCCTCGATCTTCCTAAGAACCAAGTCACCTTGTTGAAAGAACCTCTCCTTAACCCTGTGGTTGTAGTAGAAGGATGCTTTCTTTTGATGCTCCGCATTTCTGGCATTTGCCTCGTCCCTGACTTCATCAATCAAATCTAGGGCGAGTCTCATGCCTTCTTCATTAGACTCTGGTTCAAATGCCTCAATTCGAGGTGATGCATGCATGATTTCTAGTGGTACAACTGCCTCGGCTCCATAAGCCAGTAGGAAAGGGGTTTCCCCAGTCGTTACTTTGCAAGTAGTACGATATGCCCAAAGTATAGGCAGTAATTCATCCACCCAGGTATTTCTTGATCGTTCGACCCTCTTCTTAAGTCCATCAAGAATTATCCGATTGGCTACCTCAGCCTGTCCATTAGCTTGCGGGTGAGCTACTGAAGTAAAACGAAGCTCGATAGCATTTTCCTCACAGTACTTCCTGAACTCTTCATTGTTGAATTGTGTCCCATTATCTGTCACAAGGATTCGGGGGATTCCATACCTGCAGATTATGTTCTCCCAAAAGAACTGGGAAACTTGCTTGGTGGTTATCTTTGCTAAAGGCTTAGCCTCGATCCACTTAGTGAAGTAATCAATGGCGACAATCAGAAACTTCCTTTGTGCTGAAGCCATGGGGAAAGGACCAAGAATGTCCATCCCCCACATTGCAAACGGAATGGGAGAGCTGATTGAGGTTAACCTCTCAGGCGGCTGCCTTACAACCGGGGCGTGTTTTTGACATCTGTCACACTTCTTGACATAATCCTGGGCATCTGCTAACATCTCCGGCCAATAGAATCCCAGGCGGGTAATCTTGTGAGCTAGGGCTCTGCCCCCCAAGTGCTGCCCACAGATCCCTTCATGAACTTCCTCCAATGCTTCTCTTGCCTCTTGGGGCCTTAGGCACTTCAAGTACGGGATGACAAATGATCTCTTGTATAAGATGCCTTCAATCAAGGCATATCTCAATGCTCTCACTGACAACTTTCGTGCCTCCAAGGCATCGTTAGGGAGCCATCCGGTTTCTAGATGAGCTTTAATAGGATCTATCCAACAGCTTCCAACATCGATAGGTGCTACCAACTTAGAGTTGATGGTCGGGGCCTTCAAGACCTGGAAGTAAACACTACCTGCATAATTCTCTATCTCAGAAGAAGCGAACTTAGAGAGGGCATCGGCCTTAACGTTCTCTTCCCTAGGAATGTGCTCCAGATAGCACTCCTCAAACTGAGTCATAACAGCTTTCACGACTCTGAGGTATTTTGCCATAGTTTCATCCTTGGCCTCAAACTCACCATTCACTTGCGAGACTACCAGTCTTGAATCTCCACACACTTTGAGGTTCTTGACTCTCATAACTCTGGCCAATCCCAATCCAGCTATTAATGCTTCATACTCAGCTTCATTGTTGGTTGTTGGAAAGTCCAACTTCAAAGCGTATTCAACTGTGAACCCATCGGGGCTTCGCAAAACCAAACCTGCACCACTAGATTTTGTTTTTGATGCTCCATCAAAATAGAGCACCCAATACTCTTTCTGATCAGGTACAAGTTCTTCATCCTTACTCTCAACCCCAGGGGTGGTTATTATCTCCTGCCCCCCGACTTCTTGGTTGCCAATGGTACATTCAACCACGAAGTCAGCTAATGCCTGAGCCTTGATGGCTGTCCGAGGCTTATATGCAATGTCAAATTCCCCGAGTTCGATTGCCCACTTAATTAGCCTTCCACTGACCTTCGGGCTATGCAGGATACTTCTCAACTGCTGGTCCGTCAGGACTTCAATCTTGCGTGACTGAAAGTAAGGTCGTAGTTTCCTTGAAGCCGTTACCAATGCCAAAGCAAACTTCTCAATGGTAGAATAGTTCAACTCAGCTCCATGCAACACCTTACTCACGTAGTAGATGGGTTTCTGAACCTTATTCTCTTCTTTTATGAGGACGGCACTCAATGCTTGCTCAGATACCGCCAGGTATAGATAAAGAGTCTCTCCGATTTTAGGCTTGGCTAACAGCGGGGCTTCAGCCATGTATTTCTTCAATTATTCAAAGGCCTCTTGGCTTTCAGGTGTCCATTCAAAATTCTTTACCTTCTTTAATGTTTGAAAGAAAGGTAAACACTTATCACCGGACTTGGAGATAAACCTCCCTAAGGCTGCTACTCGGCCTGTCAACTTCTGCACATCTCTTATAGAACGTGGTGGCTCCATGTCTAAAATTGCCTTGATCTTGTCAGGATTGGCCTCGATGCCTCTCTTTGAAACCATCAGTCCTAAAAACTTTCCAGATCCAACGCCAAAGGCACACTTAGCGGGATTCAACATCATCTTATGGTGCCTCAGCACTTCAAATGCCTCTTCGAGGTGCTTAATATGATCAACCTTGAGTAGGCTCTTGACTAACATGTCATCAACATACACCTCCATGGTTTTTCCGATCAGATGGGAAAATATCTTGTTCACCAAGCGTTGGTAAGTAGCTCCTGCATTCTTTAGACCAAACGCCATAACAAGATAACAGAAGACACCAAAGTCAGTTATGAAAGATACCTTAGGGATGTCATCTTTGTGCATCTTAATCTGATTATAGCCACTGAATCCATCCATGAAGCTTAACATCTCATGTCCAGCTGTGGCATCTATCAACATATCTATCCTTGGAAGGGGAAAACAATCTTTTGGACATGCATCGTTCAGGTCAGTGAAGTCTATACACATCCTCCACTTCCCATTCGCTTTTTTGACCATCACAGGGTTTGCTAACCATTCGGGAAACTGAATCTCTTCAATAAAACCAGCTTCCAAGAGCTTATCCACTTCTTGCTTAATGGCCTCTTGCCTCTCCGGAGCAAAGTTTCTCTTCTTCTGCTTTATTGTCTTCCTCTTGGGGTCAACATTCAACTTATGAGTTATAAGTTGGGGGTCAATCCCTGGCATATCAGCTGCTGTCCAAGCGAACACGTCGCTATTCTTTTGTAAGAATTCTATCAACTTGCCCTTCAAGGGTTCTTTCAGAGATGCTCCAACATAAGTAACTTTTTCAGGATCGTTAGGCTCTAGGGGTATGGGAATCAAATCCTCTGCTGGCTTCCCTCTATGCTCTTCATCATCACGGACATCCATGTCTTCAATTGGAAGGACCTGCCCCCCGACTCCATCGGCCCTCAGAGCGGCTACATAGCAACTTCTTGCCATCTTCTGATCACCCTTCTGTTCTCCGACACCATTCCGTGTTGGAAACTTAACCTTCATATGATAAGAAGAGGCCACAGCCTTAAACGCATGTAATCCAGTCCTTCCAAGGATTGCGTTGTATGTTGAAGCTGCCTTAATTACCAAGAAATTCAACATCTGAGTCGTCTCCTTAGGCTCCTGTCCAATAGTTACGGGTAACTGAATAGTCCCTTCAACACTGGACTCCACTCCATTAAATCCATATATGGGCATGTTTGTAGGGGTCAACTGAGAGTCGTTGTACCCCATCTTCACAAACGCATCGTGAAACAAAATATCCATAGAAGCTCCATTGTCTATCAAGACTCGTTTTACTTCTGAATTTCCAATCACAGGAGTTATGACCAGCGGGTCATCATGGGGGAACTTTACTCCTTCCAAGTCTGAATCATCAAAACCAATTACCATCTCAGTTTTAGCACGCTTCGGGGCCTCTCCCACAATGTGCATCACTTCTCTTGCGTATGCCTTTCGAGAGTTTCGAGTTGAACCGGCCGCTGTCGGGCCTCCCCAGATCATGTTGATAACCGGCCCTCGGGGCTGCGTGTTACGGTCACGATCATTATCCCTCCTGTCATTGTTTCTCCTGTTGTAATCCCCTCTTTGGGTTCCATGATCTCCACCCTTTGTGAAATTATTCAGCTTTCCTTTACGGATCAAGAATTCAATCTCGTCCTTCAACTGTCTGCAATCATCCGTGTCATGTCCCACGTCTCGGTGGAACCTACAGTATTGATCCTTGTTTCTCTTTGCGGGATCGCCCCTGAGTGGCTTCGGCCATCGGAAGTCTTTATCCTTCTCGATCTCTAACAAGATTTGGCTCCTAGGTGCATTCAACCTTGCATAGTCAGAAAATCTTGGTCCCATACTCTTCTTTGATGTTGACTCAGAGTCTTTGCTAGTACGGGGATATTTGTCCCTAGCATCATACTCTTGGTCTTGCTTTCGCTTCTTCGTTTCATTATTACCCTTGCCATTGTTTATCACGACATCCTTCATGGTGCTATCCTCGGCCTTGATATACTTATCAGCCCTTCGTTGGAGCTCAGCCATATTCTCAGGTGGGTGCTTTGCCAATGACCTTTTAAAGTAAAGATCAGTGGTGCCGTGCTCCAGGGCTACCATGGCCACCTTGTTCTCTAAATCAGTAATGTTCAACGTCTCCTTGGTGAACCTCTTAAGATAATCTCTCAGATTCTCATTCTTTCCTTGTACCACATACATGAGAGATGCAGAACTTTTCTCATGAACTCTCCCGCTGATGAATTGACTAACAAAAGCAGCACTTAACTCCTTAAAGGAGCCAATTGAGTTTGCGGAAAGTCGGCTATACCATCTTTGAGCCATGCCCGACAAAGTTTGAGGGAACGCCCTACACTTCAAGGCGTCACTTGCAGGCTGTAGTAATAGTGCGTTCGAAAACGTCCTAACATGATTTGCGGGATCACCCGTTCCATCGTAAGCCTTAATTGTCGGCATCTTGAACTTCCTTGATATGTGGGCATTCATCACCTCCTCGGTGAATGGGGGCGTGGGATCATCAGGATCCCCAAGTGGCATCAGATCCTTGGGGTTGCTCTTAGGGGTTTCCACCCTTGTAGTTCTTTCGGTTGGGACGGTAGCCCTTCTTTGCCTTCTTGGAGGCCTCTCCAGATCTATGAAGGGAATCGGTCTTGACGTGGGAGGCGGCAAAGTCTGATTTGATCTGGCTTGCTCCCTGGCCATATCCTCCTTTAATCTTAAGATCTCGGCTTCATAAGCCTTAATCCTCTCAGTAGCTGTTGAAGGGAGTCCATCATGAGTAGTTCGAGTTCTCCCCATAGGTTCTTTACTTGCACGACGCCTCCTCGGAGCTTCATCACGCTCGTAATCATCGCCAGAAGATGATTCATCTGAATAAGGACCAGAGAAATCGCGATAATCTCGATCTCGAATATATAGGGCATGACCACTCGGTCCAGCTCCGTAATTGGGCATCCCATACATTGGATTGGTGCTTATGGGAAGATCCGTAGTGTGGATCTGAACCCCTCGTGTAGGGTTGTTGGGGTCTAAAATCAGGGAAGAAATCCCCACCCGGGGGGGGTTAGTCCCTGGAATTGTGTGGACGATCGGAGGTAGTGTACTCTCAACATGGGTAGTCGTCCCTAGAGGTTGAGAAACTTGATACGGAACGATAGTCCCGGATGTCGGAGGTACTTGCTCAGATGTCGGAAGTACTTGTTCAGTATGGGGCGGAGCAGAGCTAAGAGGTAGAGCCTCGGTAGCAATTGGCTCCGTAGTGCTTGGTACAGTTCTTCGTGTTTGAACCATGGTTGATGTCTTCTTCCCACAGACGGCGCCAAATGTTGTGGAATAAAAACTAGGTTATTAGATTACGGCTAGGGTTTGATGTATTTAATGCTAGGGTGTATGAGCTTCGTGCTTTAATGGCTGCTTCTGCGTTCGAGACTTAAACGGTCCTCACAGAATGCCTACGTATCTCTGTATTAAGAGAATCAAGCCAATAAAACGTAGTTCTGAGGTGAGGGGTCTGACCCTTTATATAGGCTGAGAAGCCTTAGAATCGTAGTAGAATTAGGTGACTTGGTGGGCAAGTCACCGCCTTGAGGAAGGTTCTAGACTCCTTCCTTGTAGGAGTCAGTTCCCATATCGAATTCTGTGCCTTGGAGGCTAAGTCAGGCAAAAGTAATATCCTTGTTTGACTCTTATTGCTGAGCTGGTTATTACCCCTAATATTAATTACGAAATTAATATTATAAATAGGGTTTGGGCCTATCTGGTGGGCCCCACGTTTGGACCATTCTAGGTCTAATTAATGCCACATTAAATGTGTCTTTAGGGCTTACTTTTAGCCCATATCACAATCGACTAATTACCATTAATTATTTTATATTATTATGATATCGAATATATTTTTTTAATGAAGAATTATACTAACGTTTCCTTATAAATCAAAATGGTAACGTGTTTTAATTCGAAATGAAATATAAATGATTGGAAGATATGATACGATTGATGTTTTTAGGTGTTTATAAAAGGTAATATCTTCAACTAAAAGTAAATGTAAAAAAGACAATTGACTTATAATTTCCATTAATTATTTTATGTGTTTTAATAGTATAGATATAGAATATATTTTTCCTTTATTTTTCTTTTTAATGAAGGGTAAATAAGTAAATTCACTTAGTACCAAAAAACAGGTTACCAAAACTTTTAATGTTTTGGCTTTTATATAATAGTATAGATTACTAGTTTTATACCGTGCGATGCACGGAATGCTTTATAAATATAATATATGCATTTTTTAATATTAAATTTTATATTTTCAATTTTGTTTGGGAGAACTATCAAATAATGTGTGCAAACTCCATGAATTGAAGATATTTATTTTATATAATCACTATTATTTCTTATTATTGTGTTTTTTACCTGAAATTTTTTATTTTTTTAATTTTAAAATTATTATTATTTTACATATTTTTTTACTCAATACTTTATTATACTCTATATAATTAATTTTGTTTTTCTATGAGAAATTTCAAAATAATACCTATAAATTCTATTCATAATTTTTGAAATACGTTGTAGAATTTAACATATTTTTAATTTCTACTTATTATTATTTAATAATATAAATATAATTAGTACTTCTTAAATAACACATCGCCGATCAAACCTTATAAATCCCCTTGGCCAATGTTTAGAAACCATTTTCATAATTTTTAAAATAAGGTGTACAATTTAATAATATTTTTCATTTCTACTTAATAATATTTAAGAATATAAAAAATTGTATTTTTAAAATGTCGGTTCTACCTTTATGACCATACCATACCACATGAACTTCCTTACATCAATTATATATAGGATATAATATATTATTATTTAGTAAGTACACATGATTTATTCTTTAGAAGATTTCTCCTGAAATTGTCCTCCAGACTTTATAGGTCACTTATGATATATTATATGTTAAATAAAATAAAATATGGAGTTCGAGTTCTTCATTTATATGGGCCTTTATTAACCGTGGGGGCATTTATGTAATTTCTCCGTATCGCGGAAAGTTTCTGCAGTACGGTGTAATTTTTTTTTTTTTTAAATCAGGCGATCCTGAAACCATATGTTGTGAAACAGTTCTATGGCAAATGTTTGCCATAGAACGGACCTCTTTCATAATAGAATTTTTTGAACAAGATAATTAATCTTTATGTCTGCTATAGCGTCGGTTAGATATACAAGAACTTGAATACTTTCACTTGCCCGTCTAGCTCAGTTGGTAGAGCGCAAGGCTCTTAACCTTGTGGTCGTGGGTTCGAGCCCCACGGTGGGCGACAAATAAGACACCATCTTTTAACATTCTTTTTGAAGCTTAAAGGTGAGAGTCCTTGCATAAATAGGAAGTCCAAACTCACTTGTGCTTCGAAGCTAGTTCTCCAAAAGGAAGCCCAGTGGGCTTACAAAAGTTCACGAGAAAACCTGAGCCTCGATCCTCCGTTCCTCCGTTCCCTTCTTCGTGTCACGTGTATAAATGTTTTTGGTGGGATCCCTATATTAAAAAATAATAAAATGTCCCCCTTATAAAAAGAATGTCTTTGATGGTGCCCCTTTATTAAAAAATACTAGGTAATAAAGCCGCGCTATGCGCGGCACGAAAATATTTTTAAAAACTATACATATAACATTATTGTTTGTTAAATTTTATTATTTGAAAGTTAATATGATAAATTAAAAATTATGTGAAATGTAATTAAATTTGAATGTTTAAAAATTAAAGAGAAAAGAGTTAGGTGAAAAAAAACATGTTTCAGTTAAATTCTTGAATATTAATAATAATAAAAATTTTGAAGATATTGACGAACCTATTTTGTCGCATAAAAAATGCTTTTGAAATCCAATATTGACAAACATTTGCAAAGTTTGACATTGAATAAGTAAAAATAACATTTGTGAATCTTTTCTATTGTCGATGACATCATAAAAGACGTGATTGTTTAATTTGTTATTAAATTATTTGTTAGTAAAATTGATTGTACGATGAAAAGAATTAGAATGTAAATGTGATAAGAGGTGTGATTGATTTCACTTGTCGATATATTTGGTTTTATGACGAAAAAAGCAGAATTCAAATGCATATTGTAAGTCGTGCTTCATGTTTTTTTGAAGTGATCCGACACCCGTATCCCTACATTTAATTAATTTTTCAGAGCATTTTATAAGAACTGTTTTGTTTGTAACATTAAAATTAAATTCATGGACACATCAAAGTGATACTCACATATTCTAATATTCTTTTATTAAATTTTATAATAAATTTGTACATATAATTGTTTTTAAAGCCGATGCTCGTTTTATAACACCCTTACTTAATGCTCAAAAAGTGAGAATTTGTTTAAAATAGCAAAAATCAACTCCTTAAACACCTTTTACTTTTTTCCATACCAAACTACAATGTCAACATAATTCCTATAATAAAAATTTGTAAATATTAAATATAACTAATTAACGATTTTAAACACCGTCTCCCATCTCATAACATACATGCATGATTAATTGATTAGTAATAGTATAAGAATGTGTTTAATTAGAATATTAACTTTTCCAACACAAAATAATCAAACAACGAATGGGTAATTTTTTTTATTGATTTAATTGACGAAAAAAGGGTCCACTTGATTCAATTTAATCGAGTTGGTCACACTCCGTGTATAATTTGTTCTGGTATAAATGAAAATTCTACGATATTACTTTTATTTAAATTGTGGATGTTAATCGAAAAATATATATACTTATGTATCTTATCATGATTCTCACGATCATTGATTACGAATTAATCAAAAAGTTAAAATCGTCTATTAATTATTGCCAAAAAATTTGCAATGATTTTGAATAAGGATTAGAAATGACGATAAAAATTATTTCATTTTTTTGTTTTACCTTAAAATAATGGTATTTTATATAAATCATTAATATTAAAATAATAATAATGTTCTAATAAAATTGTTAAACTTTTATATTAAATAGAAAATAAAGTGTGTTTAATATTTATTTAATAGGTATAATTAATTATTAATTAAATGCAAGAAAATTATTTTAATAAAAAATAAAAATGTGAAAATTCAAGAAAAATATTTTGAAGCTTCTGAGTGCAAGTCTCTCCAGTTTCCTGATATTATAATAATTTTTTATATAAAAGTATTGTAATAGATAAATTAATTTCTATTATTCTTAAAAATTGATTGGTCTCTTATGAATTTTCTATTAAAAATTAATTTAAAAATAATTTACATGAATTATTAATTGGAAAAATATTTTCATTTTATATATCTAAAATTTTGATAATCTTAAAAACATGACCAACATATAAAAATAAAAATTACAATATGAACGTAATATTTACAATCAAAAGCTACAAATATTGAATACAACTTAATAACGTTTTTTAAAACCGACACCCCTCTCATAATATATGTGTTCAATAGTAGTTTAAGAATTTATTTAATTTGAATATTAATTTATTTTGACACATTATAATGAAACAATGGGCATATAATTTTTTTATCAATTTAATCTTCCGATAAAATGGTTGAGTTTGTTCAATTTAATTAGTTTGGTCATAACTCATGTGTGTATGCGCATGATTTGTTTACAAATTTCAGATATTTGAGAAGTTGGTTAATAATGTTTTTTAAAACCGATAGCCCACTCATAATATACATATTCAATAATAGTATAAGAATTTGTTTAATTACAATAAAAAATTATTTCAACACAATATAACGAAACAATGGGTGTATAGCTTTTTTTTATCAATTTTATCTTCCGATAAATGAGTTGATTTGTTAAATTTAATCGATTTGATCATATAACTCATGTATTATTTATTCATGTGCAAAATTGAAAATCTATCTGTACTGTTTGTATACAATTTCATATATTAAATAAATATCTTTTACTTCCATAATTTATTACGATTTTCACAATTATTGATAATAAAAATTGCTTGAGAAGTTAAGGTCGTGTACCGTATAATCATCCGAAAAGAAATTACAGTGATCTTGAATAGGTAATAAAAAATAACGCAATACAAACAATTGTTATTCGTCATTTTAACTAAAAATAAACATAACTATATATAATTAATATTTAATATTGAAAAAATAACTATAATGTTCAACTAAAGTTTGCTAATTTTTAAACAAATTAAATAGAGTAAATTTAATTTATGTTTAATAGGTGTAATAAATGACTAATTAAAATGTCATTAATAGCTATTTAATGCTAGAAAAGAATTTTAATAAAAAAAAATCAAAAAAACGAAAATTCAAGAAAAATACCTTAAACTGTTCTGGTGCATTTCCGATCTCCAGGCATTATAATATATATTGATTATTATTATTTTTTAATACAGGGGTCCCACCAGAAACACTCTTTTTATACAGGTGACACGAAGAAGGGGTTCTCCATGTCCCCTTTTATGTACTTTGTATAAAAAGAGTGCTCTTGGTGGGTCTCTTTATTAAAAAATATTATTATTATTATTATTATTATTATTATTATTATTATTATTTAATACAAGGACTCTGCCAGGAATACTCTTTTTATACATGGGACACAGAAGAGGACACGAAGAAGGGGACAGAGGATCCTCAACCTGTGATGTGGAGTCTGCCGGATCCTCCTGTTAGATACGGACAGATACGATGAGCAAGTTTTTTTCTTTATTAGGTAGGTTTATATTTATATGTTCGGTAAAGAGAATTTACTTGGGTAAAAGAATTCTCTACCTATGTTGCTTCAAATTCATATTTTTTATAATTTTATGAAAATCTAACCGTAAGAATATGTAAAAATTAGTGGGTACACAAAATTATATAGAAATTGCTTTATATATGATGCAATTTTTAATCAAAAAATGATATAAAATTTGAGCCGTTACACTCATATTGTAAACCATATATTAAATGTATTCTTAAAGGTTACTAAAATTTATAAAATTTTGTAAACCTACTTATTTTTGCATAAAATTTTTATCGGTACGGTTAAATTTACAAAAAATTGATAAACACATGATTTTAAGTTGGATAGGTAGAAATTTTTTGTACCGTATAGATTCTCTTTACCCTTATGTTTTGAGTATCAATTCTCACAAAACTTAGATCTTAAGATACAGTGAGAATCAAAATTTGGGGTGACAAAATACTAAAGAAAGTTTGTATACATATTTAAATACTATTAATATATTCTCTTAATATTTATGACAAGATTATTAATGAAAATTTGAATAAATCTTTTATTTTGGTAATTAAGCTTGTTAACGGAGGAATTTTGTGATAACAAATTTCGGAGGTTGCTGGAATAACGAAACTATGAAAATAGGGGGATTTGGGTTTTTAGATGTTTGGGGCTAGACTTGAGAAGTGTCTCGACTTGTTAGATGTGTCGGATCCTTTTCCAAGATGCCTGCGTACCTTATATTTATAAGGATCAAGCCAACGCAGTTCTATTAAGGATTGTTTTTAATCCCCATGATTTTTAAGGGATGTATTTTGGGAATTAATAGATTTTATCTTTTTAAATTATATTCGCGTCGGATATTTTCCTGATTTGAAGGATATCATTTGTAGATATTTTCTATCATTACTTGGAAATAATTCCTCGTTTCAGATAGAGGAAATAATTAACTTGGGGGTTAAGTTAATTATTATATTCGTATTTGGAAATTTGGGAGATATTAGAGGCAACCGAAAATATGGCGTAACAACTACCCCCAGTTCTTCAGTGCAACTTGATGGACTGGAGAACTAAGCATGCTTCGATCTTCCAAATTTCCCGAGTCACTGAAACAGCTAGGAGAGTAAGATTAGTAAAAAAAATGTAGCACCTAGGTGCCCGTAATACGCATGTAGATGTAAACGAGGCAATATGCGAGAAGTAAAAAAATAAGTTTTGTAGGTGTGAGAGAATGTATCCTGGAGAGCCATCTAAGTATTATTCGAAGAGTCGTTAAAAAGCAATCCGAGCAATATCCTGAAAAACAATCATAGCAAGAAATACCCTCCTTCAAGGAGGTCGTATTCCTAAAAAATCTGGAAAATATCTTTTTAATATATCTCGTAATACCCTCCTCTCGGGAGGTCGTATCCTCATTCTAGAAATACCCTCCTCTCGGGAGGTCATATTCCCAAAGTCGTACCTTGATGAGGCGCCGGAAGTACGGACATCCCCCCCGGAAGTACGGTTTTTGCAAGGATTTAAATTATCGGGATACCCTCCTCTCGGGAGGTCATATCCAAATTCCAGAAACACTCACCTCCCGGGAGATAATGTTCCTAAAAATCGTACCTTGATGAGGCGCCGGAAGTACGGACATCCCCCGGAAGTACGGTTTTTGCAAGGATTTAAATTATCGGGATACCCTCCTCTCGGGAGGTCATATCCAAATTCCAGAAACACTCTCCTCCCGGGAGATAATGTTCCTGAAAATCGTTATACTTTTACTAAGACTCTCCTTAGAGGAGATCGTCTTTCAAAATATTATCCTCATCAAAATGGGTTCTTCCAAAATAATCAACTCTTCAAATAAGAGCCTTCCAAAATATTACCCCTGCAAAGGAGGGCCTTCCAAAATAATAAACTCTTCGAACAAGAGCTTTCCAAAATATTACCCTTGCAAAGGAGGGCCTTCCAAAATAATAAACTCTTCGAACAAGAGCCTTCCAAAATATTATCCCTGCAAATGAGGGCCTTCCAAAATAAAAAACTCTACGAATAAGAGTCTTCGAAAATATCCCCCACAAAATAGGGCCTTCCAAAATCCTTTACCACGAATATTATACCTAAAATCTTGAATATCTCCACGATTCAAATTCTGCCCAGATCCATTTTTAACCTTTTTGACATTCTAAACGATTTTTCTTGGAAAACACAAAACACGAAAGTTGTAGATAACGAAAAGATCTTTCCGACGATATATAGCTCATCAAAAACAGACTTATAACGAATCGGTAATCAAATAAAACGTCTGTTGATTGATTTCTTGATGCTGAAAAACGAGATCTGATTGTTGTTTGTGATTTCGAGAATAGATCGAGATATAATCTTAATTAAGAATAAAGTCACCGCCTCCACCGCTTAGCTCCTCCATTAAAGCAGCTCCAGATCCATGATAACCCCCCATGCGTATGAATTGATTGTCCTCCACAATAAAAAAATATATCCCCTCCTTCTAGCGCCAATTGTTAACGAAGGAATTTGGTGATAACAAATTTCGGAGGTTGCTGGAATAACGAAACTATGAAAAAAGGGGGATTTGGGTTTTTGGATGTTTGGGGCTGGACTTGAGAGGTGTCTCGACTTGTTAAATGTGTCGGATCCTTTTCCAAGATGCCTGCGTACCTTATATTTATAAGGATCAAGCCAACGCAGTTCTGTTAAGGATTGGTTTTTAATCCCCATGATTGTTAAGGGATGTATTTTGGAAATTAGTAGATTTTATCTCTTTAAATTATATTCGCGTTGGGATACCTTCCTGATTTGAAAAATATCGTTTGGAGATATTTTCTATCATTACTTGGAGATAATTCCTCGTTTCAGAGAGATGAAATAATTAACTTGGGGGTTAAGTTAATTATTATTAGATTCATATTTGGAAATTTGGGAGATATTAGAGACAACAAAAAATATGGCGTAACAAAGCTTATTAATACATATTATCACATAATAGATATAGAAAATTTAAATAATTTTATCTTTAATTGCATTTGTTATAATATAGAAAAATAATAATTTATTAATACTAGCTTATAACCCGACCCGTGCAATGCACAGATTTTTTTTGATATGTAACAAATTTTATTTTATGTTATAAATATATTTTTATATAATAATTATTTATAATATTTTATTTTAATTTTAATATTAATAATTTAATATAAATTTAATTAATGAAATGCATGGTTTAAAACTTATATTATAAAATTTTAAAATAAATATGTCGTTGATAGGATTCGAACCTTGAATATAATATATTTAATCATTAGATCTAACGATTTTGATTTTTTTCTAAAAATCTAATGGTCATTATTTGTATTATACAGATTTTTATAATATTTTGTTAATGATTAGAAGATATGATGTGAAATTTTTTGGTATATATTAATTATTGCTAGATATGATATGATTGAAAGATATGATATGATTGATGTTTTTAGGTGTTTATAAAAGGTAATATCTTGAACTAAAAGTAAATGTGAAAAACACAATCGACTAATTACCGTAATTATATTATGTTATTATTTATTTTAGCTGTTTTAATAGTACAGATATTGTATATATTTTTCTTTATAATAAAGGTTAAATAAGTAAATTCACGATATACTAAGAAACATATACTAAAAAATAAGTTTCAAAATTTTTAATGTTTCGGCTAATGTTTTCTTATTATAAACAGTGTTTACATATTTTTAATATATTTATTAATAATTGAAAAATATGATATTATATTAATCTATACATATACACAACATCTTTATATGCACCAATCTATCCATATATGTAATCAAAACCATCAAAAACCCACTCGAAGTCAGACTTTTAATATATTAATGATTGTAAGATTAGTTTTAAATTAAAAAGGTAACATGTTTTAATTTGGAAGAAAATATTAATGATTGGAAGATATGATACGATTGATGTTTTTAGGAGTTAATAAAAGGTAATATCTTCAATTAAAAGTAAATGCGAAAAAGGCAATTGACTACTTATCATTAATTTATATTATGTTATTATTTATTTTAGAAGTTTTAATAGTATAGAGATCATATATATTTTTTTTATAATGAAGGGTAAATAATTAAAACCACTTAGTACAAAAAAACAGGTACCAAAACTTTCAATGTTTCAGAATTTATATAATAGTATAGAAAATATTAATGATTGGAAGATATGATACGATTGATGTTTTTAGGAGTTAATAAAAGGTAATATCTTCAATTAAAAGTAAATGCGAAAAAGGCAATTGACTACTTACCATTAATTTATATTATGTTATTATTTATTTTAAAAAATTTAATAGTATAGATATCATATAGATTACTTAGTACAAAAAAACAGGTACCAAAACTTTCAATATTTCGGAATTTATATAATAGTATAGAAAATATTAATGATTGGAAGATATGATACGATTGATGTTTTTAGGAGTTAATAAAAGGTAATATTTTCAATTAAAAGTAAATGTGAAAAATGCAATTGATTACTTACCATTAATTTATATTATGTTATTATTTATTTTAGAAATTTTAATAGTATAGATATCATATAGATTTATTTTATAATGAAGGATAAATAAGTAAAATCACTTAGTACCAAAAAACAGGTACCAAAACTTTCAATGTTTCGGAATTTATATAATAGTATAGATTTTTTCTTTCAATATTAATTTATTTGATATTAAATATAAAGTTATTTTTTTTATTTAATCATTATTATGATATATCATAATTATTATGAAATTTAAATTTCAACTACCGTGTGCATAGCACGTGCTAAAATTTAGAATTGATATAAAATCTATATTAATATTTATATTGATATAAATATATAACCTTACACTCGAGTCCATATTTTCAACCTCATAAGTTATCATATGTCTATTTTAACCACAATATTTTATTCTATGGTTAAATCAAATCAAATCATGTATTCAATATATCTTATCTAAAGCATATTTGGACATGATGTGTGTATATATATGCACCAAAACCCCTTTAGATCGGGTTTTATTTGGGCTTCAAAAAATTCGGACTTTTTCAGAATTAGATCGGGTCGAGTTTTTTAAAAAATCAGGTCGGATCAGATTTTCTTTAAAATATTAGACCAGTTTTAGGCCCTCGGGCCGGATCGGGCCGGTTTGGGATTTTTTACATTTTTTTTAAAATTTATGTAAATGTAATTTTTGTCTTCTTTTTGCAAAGCTAATATATTAATATACAAAAAAAGAAAATTTAACAAAAATCTTACAAAAGAAACAACCTCTAAAGAGTTACGTCCTTTGAACTTCTATAATCCAGAATACAAAAGAAGAGATACCATGAAACCTAATACTAAAAAATTACTTGCATAATACTTGTTTTATCATAAAACATCACTATAACTCAAGAACTTTTTACTCATAATTTGTTTTATGACTTAAGGTGATCGTAAGCTATATAAATCTCCTCGTATATGACCATTTCGAGAAGCACATCATCGCCACTCAATTAGTCTTCTTGAAAGAAGAGTTGATATGTCCTAGTTGTACACCACGAGATTGTAGAAGGGGGGGGGTTGAATACAATCTCAACTAAATTCTTCGAATTGATGAGGTCTTGATAGATTGTTATAAGAACGTAAACAAAACAAGAAAAATAGAATATCTAAAGCATATACAACACACGATATAAAAAATCTCAGGTGGGTTGGCTTATCAGCTTGATCCACTTGATGGTTGTATTTGAAGATAATTCTCTGCGTAATAATACACAGTTGCGGTTACAAAGTTTTAGTGTTTACAAGAAAACCTAAAACTGTCAGCCTTGTGATCAGTGTTTTCTTCTCTACTAGAACGATGCTGCTAATACAGCTTATTTAAAACTATATGAAGACAAGTAAGTTACATAAAATGTAATGATACATTTTTGATATAACTTGTCACACACACATACTCAAAGTGATTTCCATTTCTGGAATTATCTTGAAAGTCTTCTCTTCTTGATTTGGACAATCCCAGTAGGCTTTGAGACAGTGTATGTTTCTTTCTTCAAAAGTGAATAAGTTCTTGAGGTGACTTAGCTTCCAAGCCCACGTGATGCTTTCTGCACAAGATCATTTTGCTTTTGGATCTTTGTCTCTGAAAGTAGCTTTATCAAAAGGGTTAATCCTTTTTGAGAGTCAATAAACCTTTCTGCTTATTGAGCTGTGCTAGAACTTCCCAGACAAAACGGTTGATCTTATTTGCATTTGTCGAAATATCCTTTGAGTCTTTCAGTAGATGTGTAATCATGTTGGAGGTTGCTTTCACTCTTATTGTTGCCCTTGAAGTCGAATAAACAGTGACTGATTTCACCTTTCACTTGGAAGAGTTTGAACCTTCGAATATTTACAATTTGACTCCCTACACGTAACATCCTATGGGAAATTGATCACTGTCTATAAGTCACGGGTTGCAAAGTAATTCTGGGTTTGATCTTCATTCGATATGTTTCCTTTAGAGAACTCTGTTTTATTAACACAGGGTTGAGTTCTCGAACAGATGTATCTTGAGTTCTCGAATGATGACTTCTCGAATAGTTCCTCAGAGTTCTCGAATGACTTCTCGAATAGTTCCTCAGAGTTCTCGAATAGTTCCTCGAATAGACTTCTCGATTAGAGTTGTTGCAGACTTCTCGAATAGAACAGTCTGAACTTCTCGAACTAGAACTTCTCGAATATAACACTCTGACTTCTCGAACTGGGACTTCTCGAATAAACCCTTTTTGGTAAATTTCTCGAATGACTTCTCGAACTCATCTTTTCTTGACTTCTCGAATATACTTGCATGGTTATGGAAAACCCCTCTTTTGATTACGGATATCTGATTGTAGCATGTTGTGGCTTGTTACATAGATTAAACCCTAATTGTTTGCAGTGTTTCATTCACAAGATGTAGCCTTTGTTTATCTGCAATACAGCTGGCTTCCTGATTGGATTATCAGCTTCGGTTCCTTGATTCATTTTCTGCCTTGTGGTATTTGTTATCATCATCTTGAAACATGTATGACTCAACAATCTCCCCCTATTTATGTCTTGAGGAAAGAACATAAATCCTGAGAGTGATGATAACAAAAACCACTCTTTAGATTTGACTTTCAGTAGAGCAGAAATTATTGATCAAGCTTCTTTGACACATTTTCTGAATTGTACTACTCACTTTCCTTGAGTGCTTAGAACTGCTCCCTGCTCCCCCTAAGTATAGCATATATCCTGAGAGGTTGTTCTATTGCTCCATATGCTGATTGGTCTGAAGATAAAACTGACCCTTCCCCCTTGGTCGAAGTCACTTTTCCTCTTCTCCCCCTTGGTCGAAGTCACTTTCCCTCTAGTAACTTCTCCCCCTTTTTTGTTATCAGCAGGATCAGAGTAGTAGAATTAGAAAGCAGAGGGATAATGACCTAGAAATTACAAAAAAAAAATATTTCTCTCTGTAATCTCTCTGTTTTTGCATCAGGATCTCATCCTGGCTCACTTCTCACAACTCACCTTCCCTTTTTAAAAAGGTACTCAATCTCTCCTTTTGTTCTCCTGGAAGAAATAGGAGACCACTTTAATCACACCTCACCTATTGCCCTGAAACAATCAGGCCTCTCCTGTTTTTCACTCCCTTCCCTCAATCCTAAAGGAAAAACATCAAGACTGAAGAGAAACTGATGTTAACATTAGTGATAGAAGAGCAGTAAAACTATGTGTAGAGTAAGCTCAGTGAGCTAAAGATTGAGTGTTGGCTTCTTCAAGAAATGAAATGAAGAATCAAGATTGTTTGGAGTTGTTAATGAAGTGGTTGATTGTCACAAATTAGGTATCCATGAGTGGGGCTGAATCTTCACATTTACAGAAGATCCATCAACCTGAATTTGAGAAATAGTTAAGAGTAACATGTGTGTGCTCCCCCTATGTCAATGCATCTTGTACTAACTCCTGGCTAGTTGACAAGTGATATAGGTTGCATAACTTTGTCCCTTACCCTTACTGATTGTGTTCCTGGATGGGAACTTGATTCAATAGTTAAAGCCTGTTGAGAGACTAGGACTAGAAATATGGATGTCCTTTTTAATCACTATGCCTTTTTGGGAAGACATAGGATGGTTAGGCTGGTTTTACACACCCTTATCTTCCTTGTCCTTGTGGCTTCTTGTTGTTCACCACTTCCCTCACCCTCACTATCCTCCTGTTCACTCCCCTCTAGGTAAGATTTACAAGTATTATCAACTACAGTTTGTTGGGAAACTGTAGAGGGGGTTTAATGATGGAAATGTGAATGTATGGTGTGCTGAGTGGGTAGAGAATCTGGGGGACATTTCAGCAATTCTCAGTTCAGCAAAGTTAGGCAAAGATTAAGGAAAGAAGATGCTGATGAAAATGAAACTCAATACCTAATCTGAGTGAACTGCTGTAAGAGCCTTCTCCACATGAAGGTTTAGTCTCTTAAGGTTGCAGAGCACTACTGAACTTGATTGATCAAATTGACATTGCTTGTAGCTGTACTTAAGAAAAGGTTTGCAGAGACAGTCATGGATATACATTTAATCATCTACAAGAATATGAAACTTAAACCTAGTACCATTGTTAGTCAATTCGGAGCATGAGTTTGATCAGCAAAAATACTTATTCATGTGTTTGGATTAACTAATGAGTCCCGTTTTACAACAGAGTACAGATCAGTTCTTTTCTAATTAAATTCTAATTCTGAGTGTGTTTACACATGGCATATGAAAGAATTATTGAACCTGGTTGATGCAATCACCAAGTTTGCTGTGTAGAGCACATCACTTCCTTATTATTACCCTTCGTTGTCAGTTTGAGTCATATGGATTACTGCAGTTTAGACACAAAACTATGCAACTTTGTACCTTTTAAGGCTCACTTGTAAGGTTAGATGAGAATGTGAAATTAGAATTAAAACAACATGAATAATATCTAAGTTATCAAATCTAGTCAGTCTGATTCAGAAAACAAAACAGGTTGATTAGATTATTGGTAACAAAATGAAATGTGTGCCAAATCACTAGCAAATCTGATAAACGCATAAGTTGACTTAAGACACTAATTCGCACAAATTAGGTTATGAAGACAACTTAGGCGATTCATGCACTGTTCATTTTAATCTTATCTAAGTGTTCAGAGATGTGTTCAAGTCAAGCAAAGTGAATCTAACAAGTCGAACCAAAGGAACATGCAAGTAGATCAAGACTATAACAAGCATCAACAAGATATAGATAAGAACAAACTTCATTTCATAAAAAAAACTTACAGAAATGGTCAAAAAGACCATTGAAACAAACAAAACAAAAATAACAAAAACTTAAAACTAGACCCCCCCCACCTAAGCCAACTAAGCAGCCTTGGCTGGGCCTTCTGGGTCCTCAACAACGTCCTCCCGGTTGCGAGCGCGGAGAACCTCCAGTGCCACTCGCATGGCAGCAAGGTTTCGCTCTTCCGCAGCGAGGAGCTCGTCGATCTTCTTCTGGAGGACCATCACCTTCTCGTAGAAGGGCATGGCCTCGAACTCCTCTACCGAAACTTTGAGAATGCTCCTGGTCATCTTTGATGAGAGGGCTTGAAGAAGGAGAGAAAGTGTTTTGTTTTTGTTAAGAGTATGTCTAAATGATCTCTGCCCCTCCCTATTTATAAGCCCAGAAGTCCTAAAGACACGTCTTAAAAACTAGGAGAAAACCGAGTGCAAGGATAACCAAGGGTCACTCACCTTTAATGCACACTTACGCATGCAAAAGAGATACACGGTAACCTATACTCATCCTGACAGATCATTTAGAAAGAGTAAAAAGAAAAATATTATGTGTGTGATACGTTCCAAAAACATTTATATCTGACGTCTTAAGTCTAATCAAACCAAGACAAATATTTTTAGGGTACAGAGCACACAAAATATTCAATTATTCTGGACGAAAGATAGTGCAATATGATATTAACAATTAATTAATCAGTTCAACATCTTAAACCATGACCATTCGATTTGTCTGAACATTTACTTATTCGATATCTCTCAACATTTCACTAGTCGATATCTCTAGTTACACTAGTTCGATATCTCAGAGAATTAGTTGATCGATATCTCAAGCATAATATCCATTCGACAACTCAAACTGGTGCACATAACCATTCGATATCTCTTGTTAATTACATGTTCGATAACTCTAGAATAGTCAAAAATAAAATAAAATAATAAAGAAAATCCAGAGAATAAGATTCACTGGCTGCAACAAATTAAACAGATACTTCAAGATTATGAGAAGTTCAACATACCGAGCTCACTTACTAACCTTGAGAAGGTTGCTTCATCCAGAGCTTTAGTAAATATATCTGCTAATTGTTTCTCACTTTGAACAAAATGAAGTTCCATAGTACCTTCCATCACATGCTCTCTGAAGAAATGGTATCTGATGTCTATGTGCTTGGTTCTTGAGTGTTGCACTGGATTTTCAGAAATTGCAATTGCACTTGTGTTGTCAGAGAAAATTGGAATTTTCTCAACCTTAACTCCATAGTCCAGCAGTTGATTTCTCATCCATAAAATCTGTGCACAACAGCTTCCTGCAGCAATATACTCAGCTTCAGCTGTTGAAGTTGAAACTGAATTCTACTTCTTACTGAACCAAGAGACTAGCTTGTTTCCTAGAAATTGACAGGTGCTTGTGGTACTCTTCCTGTCCATCTTACAACCTGCATAGTCTGCATCTGAATAGCCTATTAGATTAAAACCAGAATCTCTAGGGTACCAAATGCCAAGGTTTGGTGTCCCCTTGAGATACATGAAAATCCTTTTAATAGCTACTAAATGAGATTCCCTAGGATCAGCTTGGAATCTAGCACATAAACATGTAGCAAACATAATATCAGGTCTACTAGCAGTTAAATACAAAAGAGATCTAACCATGCCTTTGAAATGTCCACCTTCTTTTCCTTAGTATTCAATTCAAGCTTGGTGGCAGTGGTCATGGGTGTTTTTGCAGAAGAACAGTTTGCTAAGTCAAACCTTTTTAGTAGATCAAAAACGTATTTTGTTTGACTTTTAAAAATTCCCTCATTTACTTGTTTAACTTGTAAACCAAGAAAATAAGTTAATTCTCCCATCATACTCATTTCATATTTACTTTGCATAAGTTTGGCAAACCTTTTGCAAAGTTTCTCATCAGTAGACCCAAATATTATATCATCTACATAAATTTGGACAAGTATCATAGAGCCATTGACAGATCTATAAAAGATAGTTTTATCTACAGTATCTCTGGTGAAGTGATTCTCAATGAGGAACTGTGAAAGAGTGTCATACCAGGCTCTCAGTGCTTGCTTCAGGCCATAGAGTGCTTTGAGCAAGTAGTAAACATATTCTGGGAAGTTTGGATCTTCAAAGCCAGGAGGTTGACTAACATACACCTCCTCTTCCAGAATCCCGTTTAGAAACGCACTCTTGACATCCATTTGATAGAATTTGAAATTGGCATGGGCTGCATACGCTAGGAAGATTCTGATTGCTTCTAACCTTGCTACTGGTGCAAAGGTTTCTTCAAAGTCAATTCATTCTTATTGACAGTAGCCTTTGGCAACTAGTCTAGCCTTGTTCCTTGTGACTATGCCATTTTCATCCATCTTGTTCTTGAATACCCATTTAGTGTCGATCACTGACTTGCCCTTAGGCTTGGGTACAAGTGTCCAAACTTTGTTTCTTTCAAACTGGTTTAGCTCCTCTTGCATTGTAAAACCCAGTCTGGATCTAGAAGAGCATCTTCTACCTTCCTTGGTTCTTCTTTAGAAAGAAAGCTGCTATACAAGCATTCTTCTCGAGTTGCTCTCCTAGTTTGGACTTTTGCATTGGAGTCACCAATTATCAGCTCAAAAGGGTGATCCTTAGTCCATTTTATTTGAGGTGGTAAGTTTGATCTTGATGAAGTAGCTTCGTTTTCTTGATGTTGATCATTTTGATTCATTGTTGAGTGTTGACTGTGAGAAACTCCCCCTGAGTGGGTGATCCTCGAGTTGAGAGGAGATCTAACAGAGTTGTCTACAGATATTTCCCTTTGATTCTCAAATGATGCTTCAACATGATTCTCATCAGATGGTGTGAATTGCTCTTCTACAGATGGTCCATTCTGCACTTCATTTGATGGTCCATGTCTATTGTTTACACAAATCGTTATCCTATCTTCATCATCATCTTCACTTACTCCACCACTTATCTCATTTTCAAATGAGAAAGACTCATGAAAACCTTCATCTACAAGACCAGATATTTTCTTGTCGTCGAAGACAACATGTATGGATTCCATAACAATGTTGAGTCTTAGGTTATAGATTCTGTAAGATTTTTCAACAGAGTATCCAACAAATATAGCTTCATCTGTCTTTGAATCAAATTTTCCAAGGCTCTTGCCATAATTCTTCAATACGAAGCATTTGCATCCAAATACATGCAGAAAGTTAATTGTTGGCTTCTTGCCTTTGAACAGTTGGTAAGGTGCCATGCCTTTTGCTTGATTGATCAAAGAAATGTTCTGAGTATATCATGCAGTATTAACAGCTTCAGCCCAGAAATATGTTGGCAGTTTTGATTCTTCAAGCATAGTCCTTGCTGCTTCAATGAGAGTTCTGTTCTTTCTCTCCACCAAACCATTTTGTTGAGGTGTTTTTGGTGCAGATAATTCTTGAGTAATTCCTTCTTCTTCGTAGAACTTTCTTAGCACAGAATTCTTGAACTCAGTTCCATTGTCGCTTCTAATACTTCTCACTTTGAAGTGTGGATTGTTGTTAATTGTCTTGATATGTTTGATAATGACCTTGCCTGTCTCATCTTTTGAACGAAGAAAAAAGGTCCAAGTGAACTTGGAGAAATCATCAACAATTACAAGACAATATCTGTTGTTGCTTATCGACAATACATTGACTGGTCCAAATAGATCCATGTGCAGAAGCTGCAAGGGTTGATCGATTGAGGACATTGACTTGGATTTGAAAGAGGTCTTTCTTTGCTTTCCTTTCTGACCATCTTTGGAAAACTCCAGTTTTGGAATACCTCTGACCAAATCCTTCTTGACCAATTCATTCATGGCTTTAAAATTCAAGTGTGACAGACGTTTGTGCCAAAGCCATCCTTCATCCATGCTTGCCTTGCTGAAGAGGCATGTAGCCGAGTTGGTACTCGTTGAGTTGAAGTCAGCAATGTATACATTTCCTTTTCTGTTTCCTTTCATCACTACCTTGTTGTCATTCTTCTTGAAAATGACACAAGCTTCAGATGTGAACCACAAATTTTGATTTTTATCACACAGTCGACTGATACTTAGCAAGTTATGCATAAGTCCATCAACCAGTGCTACTTCTTCAATGATAACATTTCCTTGTGAAATCAAGCCATATCCTCTAGTATATCCTTTGCTGTTGTCTCCAAAGGTAATGCTAGGGCCAGATCTCTCCTCAAACTTAGTGAGCAGGGTAGAATCTCCAGTCATATGCCTAGAACAACCACTATCTAGGTACCAAAGATTCTGTCTGTCTCCCTGCACACATCAAAATCAAATCAAGTTGATTTTGGTACCCAAGATTCCTTGGGTCCTGCCTTATTAGCTTTTCTCCTATTTTTCAAGCCTTTACCACCCAAGGGTTCTGATTGAGTTAAATCATTCTTTACTCTAGGTGTAGGACTCTGAAAGACAGGTTGGTTCATATACTAATATTCATTCAAGATAGTTGTACAATTTAGCATATTCTGTGCAAACATGTTATTCATCATCCATGGCAACTGAGGCATTTTATAAGCATTATAGTATGGATTATGCATGAATGGCATGTTAGCATAGTGACTAGATGCATGAGCAGGTTGAGAAAACATGTTAGGCATAACATTCATGGCAGGCACAGGCACAGACATAGGCATACTAGGCACAGAAGTTTTCTTAACAGATTTACAGTTGGCAGACAGATGATTTACACTTCCACAGTATGCACATTCCTTTCGAGGAGCATATTTATCAGGTGTGTAGTTACTGTGTTTGTTAATTCCTACCTTGCCGTTTCTGTTCTTCTTAATAGCCTTAGTTTTAGATTCAGTCTTCTCTAACTTGTCCGTTGATTTCTTAGTAGACAAGTTGCCTATGTTGCTTTGTTCATCTGACTTGGTTTTGCTACACTCTCCTAACACAAAGTTTTTGCTGACAGGTTCATATTTCTTATGCAATTTAGTCAGAGTTGCATTACTGACAGGTTTCAACTCCTTTGGACAATCATCATCCACAGAGTCACTGTCTGATGCACTCTCTCTATCAACATCTAACTTTGCTTCTGCTAATTTGTGGAAGGATCTAATTCCTTGAACTTTACAAATTTCTTCAGTTTAAACCTTTGATCCACCCCACTTAGCAATTAGATCTTGTTCCTTTTTCAATTGTTCCTTTAAACAATCTTCTCTATCTAAGGCCTTAAGCAATTTATGTTTTACATCCTGGTAGTCTCTTCTCATTGTCTCAAAGTCAATTAACTGAGTTTCTAACAGTGTATTCATGTCACCTAACTTAGCATTCAGATCCTTAATCTTGCTGTTTGCACTAAATCACGCAAGCATACGTGGTCACAAGTAATACAGATAGAAGTCAAGTTCGTTCCCACAGAGATCTGGTTATGGTTTTAATTCAATTTTGTACCTATGCAACAATGTATGATTATTACTCAATGCTAAGACAATTAACAACTTGGGTTTTGATTAACTAAGATTAACTAAAAAAAACAAATTAACAAACTATGAATTAACTAACTAACGAGAATTTAAATCAAATTACTTCTGCAAGAGAAAACATGGAATCCTAACTTCATTAAATACTTTGCTTAGATCTGACGCCTTTAATCACTATATGCAATGGTTTTGATATCTGATCGGACAACACGAAACAAGTATACACTACTTCTCAGTATACGAATACCAAACTAAACATACATCCACAAAAGAGATAGAAGATGAATAGACACCAATTATGCTTAGACCCTATATGTCTATAGAATTTGAAAACATAACGGTTGAAGAACAAGTTATCCACATTGATCACATAGGGCAATATAAGTATTCTCATCTCATACTACGAATCATGTTGATAAACAATCATGAACCTATGCTAGCATGGCAAGTTCTAAATCTCAAGATCCACTTTCACTTCACAAGAGATTAACAGATTAGATGTTAGCTACACATCTAACAATTAAGCACAACCATACGAGGATATCAGATATACATCACACACAGATCTGTAAAGCATCAAGATACTAAAGCTCCATAAATAAATCCGTTAGAATCCCATGACAACGATTAGTTCATAATCGAACCTCTCGTCATCATGGGATCAAGTGAAATCATGATAAAAACAAAGTATGAAAAAATACAAATAAACCTAAGTAATTGATATGTAATCGTTCTCTCCTAATGATACAAATTACAATGGTAGGATGTGTTTATATAGGCTCTAGATTTACCTTCTAATACAATTAGAATTTAATTAAGGTGCTAAAAACTGCCCAAAATACAATTAGAACTTGAAAAGGGCAAAACAGTAATTTTACTGCTTCCAACATTCTGTTTGTCGTGCTTCCTGCCCCCACCAGGCGCAAATTGCACGTGCAACACCTGTTCCATGTTGTAGAAAATCTCTCAAGCTTCGTGTGGGCAGTAAGATCGCTAAAAACGGACTTATAGAACTCCAGATATGGCCAAAACAGTGTAAGCTGCGCAGCCTTCCCAGAAAATCCGAATTTTAATCAATTAAATCCCCAAAAACGACAGAAGCATCAACCTTAATCAATTTTCTCGTAAATCTGCACAACTAAGCAAAACACATCAAAACTACCAGAAACTTGAGTCCAAGACAATTAATTTAAGCCGATTTAGAATGCTCCAAGTGGATATAAAATCCACTTATCACATCCCCAAACTTAAACCGATGCTTGTCCTCAAGCATAAACAATTACAACTAACTAACTAACTAGTACCACTTCCGTAGGTGATCACGGTTGCATTTGGCATATGCAACAAGCCCTTTAAACCCCTAGGCAGCCCTAGTGGACGAGTAAGGTCTCGTGAGGGCCTATAGCGAATGTACCCACAAAATCCATTTAACCTAATGCAATGCAATGCATGAATGCAACTAATATGCAAATGCAATTAATCTAATACTAATATCCTACCATACCTTCAAATCCTCTCATGCCATATCAACTTAAGAATCAAAGTAAATACACAATGTCTTGGTGTCGAAAGTGCAAGTATTCACATAGTCTACTCAATGAACATGCATAAGTTCTCACAAGCCCATGTCAAGTGTAAGAATAAGTTAGTAAACATGCTAAACCTACAAGAGTACATCTTTGAGACAACACTCGGGATCTCATACGCAAAAACAAGCAAACACTCACAATCCACTCACAAAAGAATATTCACTCAAGAACAAGGGTAAGTATATCACTCAATTCCAACAAAATCATAAACACGCTTGACATTTGGTATCAATCTAACTCTTAACACAACATACATCAATGAAGATAATCAAAAGGTCTTTATTTGGGTTGTAACGGGGCTAGGGACAAGGTATGTCAAATAAGCCAAATCAGGTGAAGTGTCAAAAACTAGTAAGTACCATAATAAATCATACACAACACCCTATTTTCCCCTCACATAATTTTTACTAAAACAAACACTCGACTAGTCGACTGAAATAGGACCACAACAAACACAAACATGCTCTCATAATATTTATTTTTTTCTCTTTTTTTTCTTTTCTTCTTTTTTTTCCTTTTTCTTTTTTTTTCCCCGAGAGCTAGATAAAACAATAATATAAACAATAACAATGATCCCATAATAAAACAATAATATAAACAATAACAATGATCCCATGAATTTATTACATATGCCGACTATCGAGTAAACAAACCCAATTTTCAATATTTTCCCTAAAAGTATGACCAACAATAAACCCCCCTCCTTGCACACCTTATTACTCCCTTAAGCACTCTACTAGCCTTTGACAACATGGGTTCAAATCAATGTAAGGCCAATAAAAGAAAAAGGTCTAGGCAAGTAATGTGGTATGTCACCGAAAAAATAGGATTAAGCTCAACGGGTTAACTAATTGATCATGTAAACATGGTGTGGTAATATGGGAAAATATGCGGTTATTCCTAAATGCCTTTATCATTTTAATCGTCAAATAATGTCATGCGTTTCAAGAAAGACCTCAAACAACTGCTAGCAATGCAAACAATCCGTGGACACTCAAGCAAACGAATAAATTGCAAATATGCAATAAGGCTCAAAACTCACTTGGTGGAAAAACATACTTAATCCCAAGCAACATCTCTCTAACGCACCTACTTGTATTCAAAGCATGCAAACTAAATCATCTTGCACATATTCATGTCCTTCTAATTACTTACAACATTCAATAAGTCTACTAGCTTCAACTTACTAGTGTATGTGTGTGCACAAGAACAAAGCATATCACTTCTCAATCAAAAGCGTCAACAACACAAAATTCCTATCAAGCATGGGTGCAAATGCAACTATTATGAACTCACATGATATACAAACATAAAAACAGAATGTCCTATATGAAACAACGTAAATAACACAACATATATGCATAATTTACTACTACTAAATGCAAAGCATGAAATCCTACATGAACAAATAATGCAACAACAACTACTAATCCCTCAAACCACCCCCAAACTTAAAATATTCAATGTCCTCATTGAATGGAAGTAAATACGAGGGATAGCAGAAACATACCTACTCGTCCTCATCCTCGAATGAATCATGCGGGAGACAAAAATTTCAGAACACTAGCACCACCTCTCCCACGCTTAGAAGCCATAAGAATCAATACCCAACTCACAACATTCACCAAAATCCACAAAAAATTCGAATTCACAAATACCCCCAAATAAGCAAGAACACACAACCCTAATAATGCAAGAACACAATTCGCAATATCAAAATAAAAGGAAGAAATATACCCCAAATACGAACCGGAGAGGTGAAACTTGCAATTAAAAATCCCCCAAACTTGAATCTTGAAGCCTTGAAATTTATTGTAGTGAAATATAATTGGAATGGGGTAGGATTTGTGTGTCTATAGGTGTATATAGATGAGTGTATAGATTTGGGAAAATAAAAATAAAAATAAAATAAAATAAAATAAAAAGAATAAAATATGAGATGAATTGGGAATAATTTGGAATTAATATAGGACTAGAATTAGGATTTTAGGTGGAGAAAATAATTAGAAAAGGGGTTGGAATTGAATTAGGAGATGAATTGATTTTAATATATTAAAACATATATATACACGTACAAATCAAACCTGGACAGTAGGTTGGCCTCGACATAGCTTCCTGCGTGCGACATGGCGCGTGACCAGCTCTGTTAAACTTTGTCCTACTTTTTTTTTTTTCAAATTCACGGACAATCAACATTCAACATATATGGTCTCCTGGACAGAAACTTTGCTAAGATACTGCGCACACTTGGCGACATGGCGCTGTTGCACTTTTTTTTTTTTAACACTCAGATTTTTTTTATTTTTTTTTTTACACAACACTTTTTTTTTCCTACACTAATGCGCGGGTTGCCTCCCACGAAGCGCTTCTTTAACGTCAATAGCTTGACGTTACTTCCCAGCCTCCATTAAGGATGATAATAGTTGGCCTGGTCATCTCTTCGTGAAACTTCATCGTCATCACGACGACACACTTTCTGCCCTTTCTCCTCGCTTGGCCTATTTGTATAACAATTCTGTCCTATTCCAATGCCTTCATCTGTTGACCCAAAATCTGTCAATTTGTAGAACAACACACAATCGCGGGCTTCGCTTGAATATAATGGAGGAGGGTAAATGTAAGTTGCTGAAGCCTTTGGTTCCTCAAAGAGAACTTCCTCCATTGGCTCTAATGCGCCACCTCCATCTTTAGACTCAGAGACAAGTAGAAGACCTGCATCTTTCTCATGTTCATCAGCCTCTTGGTACGCACATACCAATTCTTGAAATTTGTGCAGCTCATCAGTGTCTGTCCCAAATAGTGCCCTTTCCAAATCATCCACCATCCTAACATGATCAAATTCCTCACATGGCTTGCGAATGCTCACCTCATCTTGGAATTTGTCTTCTTCAATTAAGCATGCAGTACCCTGCTCCAAGTCACCATTATTTCCTGGAATTGCCTCTGGTATGAATTGCTGATTCTCTTGTTCCAAGGCACTCCTAACCTGAGCAACAATTGTTTCCAAAGATTTGATAGACGCCTCGTTACTCTTTACACGCATCCTAATCTCCTCTAGAGTCTCTTGTTCCAATGATCTCACAGCTTGAGCAACTAGTGTCTCCACGGATTTTAAAGACTCCTCATTACTCTTTACAAGACTCCTAACACAAAGTTTTTGCTGACAGGTTCATATTTCTTATGCAATTTAGTCAGAGTTGCATTACTGACAGGTTTCAACTCCTTTGGACAATCATCATCCACAGAGTCACTGTCTGATGCACTCTCTCTATCAACATCTAACTTTGCTTCTGCTAATTTGTGGAAGGATCTAATTCCTTGAACTTTACAAATTTCTTCAGTTTAAACCTTTGATCCACCCCACTTAGCAATTAGATCTTGTTCCTTTTTCAATTGTTCCTTTAAACAATCTTCTCTATCTAAGGCCTTAAGCAATTTATGTTTTACATCCTGGTAGTCTCTTCTCATTGTCTCAAAGTCAATTAACTGAGTTTCTAACAGTGTATTCATGTCACCTAACTTAGCATTCAGATCCTTAATCTTGCTGTTTGCACTAAATCACGCAAGCGTACGTGGTCACAAGTAATACAGATAGAAGTCAAGTTCGTTCCCACAGAGATCTGGTTATGGTTTTAATTCAGTTTTGTACCTATGCAACAATGTATGATTATTACTCACTGCTAAGACAATTAACAACTTGGGTTTTGATTAACTAAGATTAACTAAAAAAAACAAATTAACAAACTATGAATTAACTAACTGACGAGAATTTAAATCAAATTACTTCTGCAAGAGAAAACATGGAATCCTAACTTCATTAAATACTTTGCTTAGATCTGACGCCTTTAATCACTATATGCAATGGTTTTGATATCTGATCGGACAACACGAAACAAGTATACGCTACTTCTCAGTATACGAATACCAAACTAAACATACATCCACAAAAGAGATAGAAGATGAATAGACACCAATTATGCTTAGACCCTATATGTCTATAGAATTTGAAAACATAACGGTTGAAGAACAAGTTATCCACATTGATCACATAGGGCAATATAAGTATTCTCATCTCATACTACGAATCATGTTGATAAACAATCATGAACCTATGCTAGCATGGCAAGTTCTAAATCTCAAGATCCACTTTCACTTCACAAGAGATTAACAGATTAGATGTTAGCTACACATCTAACAGTTAAGCACAACCATACGAGGATATCAGATATACATCACACACAGATCTGTAAAGCATCAAGATACTAAAGCTCCATAAATAAATCCGTTAGAATCCCATGACAACGATTAGTTCATAATCGAACCTCTCCTCATCATGGGATCAAGTGAAACCATGATAAAAACAAAGTATGAAAAAATACAAATAAACCTAAGTAATTGATATGTAATCGTTCTCTCCTAATGATACAAATTACAATGGTAGGATGTGTTTATATAGGCTCTAGATTTCTTGCCCAGCAAGAATTTACCTTCTAATACAATTAGAATTTAATTAAGGTGCTAAAAACTGCCCAAAATACAATTAGAACTTGAAAAGGGCAAAACAGTAATTTTACTGCTTCCAACATTCTGTTTGTCGTGCTTCCTGCCCCCACCAGGCGCAAATTGCACGTGCAACACCTGTTCCATGTTGTAGAAAATCTCTCAAGCTTCGTGTGGGCTGTAAGATCGCTAAAAACGGACTTATAGAACTCCAGATATGGCCAAAACAGTGTAAGCTGCGCAGCCTTCCCAGAAAATCCGAATTTTAATCAATTAAATCCCCAAAAACGACAGAAGCATCAACCTTAATCAATTTTCTCGTAAATCTGCACAACTAAGCAAAACACATCAAAACTACCAGAAACTTGAGTCCAAGACAATTAATTTAAGCCGATTTAGAATGCTCCAAGTGGATATAAAATCCACTTATCACTTGCTATTCTCTTTGTTAAGTGATTTCAATGTGACATGCATGTTATACAGTTCATTGACAACATCATCACATTCATCTTTAGAAAGCTCAGTTAGGTTCGTAGAGTATACCTGGTTGCTTACTGAACTAGCCTCTTCATCATTCTCTTTTACCATGAGTGCAAGATTGACAAACTCTTCTTCTGTATCTGAGTTTCCTCCAGCTGCCCAGTCATCATCTTTAGACACAAATGCTCTTTCCTTTTGCTTGAGAAGATCAAAGTATTTCTTCTTGTATTCATCAGTTCCAGACTGTTTCTTTTTATTCTCAGCTTTGGATTTTCTGCATTCATTGGCAAAGTGGCCAGCAATTCCACAGCTATAGCACTTGATCTTTGACCTCTCAACCATACCCTTGTTTGGTTGATGGCTTTTCTTGAATTGCCCGGCTCCTGTTGGATTCTTCTTGAATCTTAGCTTTGAAAACCTTTTTGATAGAAATGCCAAGTATTCATCTAGATCTTCAGATTCATCCTCACTCAGTGCATCAAGTTCTTCAATCATCTTGCTTTTGCCTTTGCTAGTTCCAGCTCCACCTTCACAAGTTCTCTGACTTGGTGTGGTTTCAACATCCTTTATCTTCTCTCCATTTTGATAGGTTGGAATATTGGCCACCAAAGCTACATTTCCACCTTTCTTCTGGCTCTTCTCAACTTCTTCATCTTGTTGAAGCTCGAGCTCATAGGTCTTTAGAATTCCATACAGTCTCTCAAGTGTATAGTCTTTGTAGTCTTGAGAATTTCTCAATGAGACTATCACTGGCTTCCATTCTTTAGGTAAAGACCTTAGAAATTTTAAGTTGGAGTCTTTGGCTTCATAAATTCTTCCATACAACTTTAACCCATTTAATAGTTTTTGAAACCTGCTAAATATGTCAGTTAAGCCTTCACCTGTATTACAGTGAAAATGTTCATACTGTTGTATGAGAAGTTGTTTCTTATTCTCTCTGACTTGCTCAGTTCCTTCACAGAGTGTCTGAACAGTGTCCCAGACTTGCTTGGCAGTGGTGTAGTTGATTACACTATCGAACATGTCCTGATCAATGCCATTGAACAATATATTCATGGCCTTTTTGTCCTTCTGGACTTCTTCTTTGTCTCCATCTGTGAATTCTGCTGGCAGTTTGGGAATTGGCCTTCTAGCAGCTCCAGATCCAGCTGCTTCTCCAAAAGTGTTGGCCTTCATAGGGATATGAGGACCTCTCTCTATGCAGTTTACATAGCCTTCATCGATGGATGAGAGATGTAGGTACATCTTTACTTTCCAGTGAAAGTAATTATCTTTGTCGAGGATTGGTATTTTTACTCCTGCATCCTTGAATCCCATGGCGGTGATCTTTAAACTTCTTGTATGTTAGAAGCTTGCTCTGATACCAATTGATATGTCCCAGTTGTACACCACGAGATTGTAGAAGGGGGGGGGGGGTTGAATACAATCTCAACTAAATTCTTTCGAATTGATGAGGTCTTGATAGATTGTTATAAGAACGTAAACAAAACAAGATAAATAGAATATCTAAAGCATATACAACACACGATATAAAAAATCTCAGGTGGGTTGGCTTATCAGCTTGATCCACCTGATGGTTGTATTTGAAGATAATTCTCTGCGTAATAATACACAGCTGCGGTTACAAAGTTTTAGTGTTTACAAGAAAACCTAAAGCTATCAGCCTTGTGATCAGTGTTTTCTTCTCTACTAGAACTATGCTGCTCATACAACTTATTTAAAACTATATGAAGACAAGTAAGTTACATAAAATGTAATGATACATTTTTGATATAACTTGTCACACACACATACTAAAAGTGATTTCCATTTCTGGAATTATCTTGAAAGTCTTCTCTTCTTGATTTGGACAATCCCAGTAGTCTTTGAGACAGTGTATGTTTCTTTCTTAAAAAATGACTAAGTTCTTGAGGTGACTTAGCTTCCAAGCCCACGTGATGCTTTCTGCACAAGATCATTTTGCTTTTGAATCTTTGTCTCTTAAAGTAGCTTTATTAAAAGGGTTAATTCTTTTTGAGAGTCAATAAGCCTTTCTGCTTATTGAGCTGTGCTAGAACTTCCCAGACAGAATGGCTGATATTTATGCATTTGTCGAAATATCCTTTGAGTCTTTCAGTAGATGTGTAATCATGTTGGAGGTTGCTTTCACTCTTATTGTTGCCCTTGAAGTCGAATAAACAGTGACTGATTTCACCTTTCACTTGGAAGAGTTTGAGCCTTCGAATATTTACAATTTGACTCCCTACTCGTAACATCCTCTGTGTAATTGATCGCTGTCTATAAGTCACGGGTTGCAAAGTAATTCTGGGTTTGATCTTCATTCGATATGTTTCCTTTAGAGAACTCTGTTTTATTAACACAGGGTTGAGTTCTCGAACAGATGTATCTTGAGTTCTCGAATGATGACTTCTCGAATAGTTCCTCAGAGTTCTCGAATGACTTCTCGAATAGTTCCTTGAATAGACTTCTCGATTAGAGTTGTTTCAGACTTCTCGAATAGAACAGTCTGAACTTCTCGAATATAACACTCTGACTTCTCGAACTGGGACTTCTCGAATAAACCCTTTTTGGTAGAGTTCTCGAAGACTTCTCGAACTCATCTTTTCTTGACTTCTCGAATATACTTGCATGGTTATGGCAAACCCCTCTTTTGATTACGGATATCTGATTGTAGCATGTTGTGGCTTGTTACATAGATTAAACCCTAACTGTTTGCAGTGTTTCATTCACAAGATGTAGCCTTTGTTTATCTGCAGTACAGCTGGCTTCCTGATTGGATTATCAACTTCGGTTCCTTGATTCATTTTCTGCCTTGTGGTATTTGTTATCATCATCTTGAAACATGTATGACTCAACAAGAGTTTGTCTTGTATATTGTTGATTCTTCCTAGCCTCATGATCATTCACATCCCCTCTATTGCTAAGTTTAATATTCTTGAAATTTATTAAAAATATTATATATTTTTAGATTTTATCTATAAAAAATTAATTTTTTTAGGATGCTGATATACGCACACCCTAAAGTTATGGTTGCACACCCTATATAATATTTTGTCCAAACTATCCTTACATTTTCCTTCATCATTCATTTTGGATGTATGTTGCTACAATCTCTTTCATTCTTAAATCTTTTTTCCGTACTTTTAACATTTTCTATATTTTAAAATGCCAATATTGAATTATTATGATTTATTAATTTTTGTTTTATTTCTAAAATTTTCGAATATGTAGGTTTAAAATTGTATAAATTGATTTGTTTACAAACGAACAACAAAAGAATGGTTCTTCATCAGGAGTAATAATATAATTTGAATTCTATTATATAATTTTTAGCATATATATATTTTTATGATTAGATTTTGGCTCGCCTAGTAGAAATATAAATGAAATTTTACTATAAAAATATAAGGATTTATCTCATTCTTATCAATTGGATTAAGATTATAATCCAAGTGATCTAAAAAAAATTCCCATTTTATTTTGTTGTAATTAAAAAATTCTAATATTAAAATTATGTTGTAAAGCGAAGCATTATACTTCCTCTGTCCCGGTTGTTTCTTTACATGGGGGCTGGGCACGGAGACCAAGGATAATGGATGTAATATTGTTAAAATAAATGAAGTAGTGGGTGTAATAGTGATTTTATTGTTAAAATAAGTGAAGTAGTGGGTGTAATAGTGTAAAGTGTTGAAAAAGTGAAGTGAAGTAGTTGATGTAATAATGTATTTTATTGTTAAAATTTACTATTTTGAGTAATGTAAAGAATTGATGGGACGTCTCAAAAAGGAAATTGTAAAGAAATGGATGGGACAGAGGGAGTATTAATTATTAATAATGTAATTTAAATATATTGATGTTTTGAACACGTGAAATAACTCTAAGGGTAAGTTTATTTTTTTTTTGTCTTGCCAATTTTTGGTTAAAATCTAGTTCATGCTCAATTTTGTTAGAACATATATTGATATAAGACATATAAACTTAATTACTAAAAAAATATATTAATGTTTATATTTTAAAAAAATGATTATGTAAATTATTTATTAATCATATTATAAGGTTGCTAATATTTTTATTGGTGGGAATGGAGATGCAAGGATAATTTAGTCAACATAATATAAAGGCCTGTGCAACCATAACTTTTGGGTGTGCATGTATCACTACCCTTCTTTTTTTTTATCCGGATATCTTAAAAAATTCAGGTTTTTATCTGGTCCGAATTGGGCTTTATCCGAGCTTTTTAAAAGCCCGGGCTTTTAATAGGGCTTTTCGGATTTCGAACCGGGCCGAGCTTGATGAAAAATAGGAGGCTCATTTTAGGCCCTCGGGTCGGGCCGAATCAGGCCGAACTTTTTTTGGATCGTGTTTTTCGGGTTCTTTTGCGAATCAAATTGAACCGGATTTTAGACTTCAGGCATTTTGAATTTACTCATAGTGCCATACTTTGGAATGGGGATTAAGTTGAACTGAATTGGGTTCGATTGGAAAGGGTTAGGAAGGGTTTAGGTGGAATTCAAAAAATCATATTTGGGAAGATTTTTTCGAGACAGGGGTCTGGTTTGTAGGGGTTAATGAACGGTTGAACTTGAGCTGATTGATATAACACTTTCAACCCCCGACTCGGGGTGTTAGAAAGGACTATTATTGTTCACTTTATTTTTTTCCCCTTTCCGCTTCTTCATGCTCGCGGTGTAGTACACTCGCCCCTTCCTTCAATAATATAATGCCTATGCTTGTAACCCAAAATATTATAATACCTGTATATATATAAAAATTTAGTTTATAGCACATATAAGCACACACATACATAGTTAATTAAATTTTTACTTTAATTTTTAAAAGTATACAACATAAATTAATATATATCATATATTAGGTTTAAAATTGGAGTGGGTAAATTCACAGTAAATCAAAATAATATATTTTTAAAATTATGTAACTCATATTGTTTTAAATCAATTAATTTTATTTGAACCCTCGCATCAACCCAAGTTACGCCCTTATCAACCCAATCCAACCCAACCCAAACGCATCCAAAGATTTTGTTTCAATAAAGATTATCAACAACTCAGATGCACCCTAATCGTTTATTTGTAACTTTTACTTACACTATGTATTATTTGAACGTACTAGCATTTTGCCCATACTTCGTACACGGCATCTTATTTAATTTAAAATGACAATATCAAAAATTTAACAAATTTGATTGATTTCTTAAAAAGATATTGTATGCAATTATATAAAGAATCAATTCATAGAAAGATATTCTATATAGTTATATAAGTATTTAATAAAATAATGATATGCTAAAATTTATATAAAAAAATAGCATACAATTTTATTTTAACAATGTTGAAAAATTTAATCCATCAAAATCTGCAATAAAAGTAATAAATATTGTTAGATATAATTGATGTGAATAATAATCAGTGTTTAATTGTTACAGTGAAATATCAGAGTTTAGCTGGAAGCAGTCAGAGTTTAGTTAAACGCTGACAGTTGGAAGCTCGACAGAGTTTGTTAAACTCTGTCTAGAGGAAGCGTCTATTGGTCAACAGAGATTGTAGAATACTTATGGAAGCAATATCTTTGAAGATTGGATAGCTGTCAAAGAGATTGTGTTGACTAAGGAGACGTGTGTCAATCGTAATTGATATCATTTGTATAGCTAATTTATAGGAGTATCAATTATCGATTGTATAACAGCTGTATATCTTATAAATACAGTTAGGTTAACCCTAGAAGGGTATCGTGTAACGAATTATCATTCATTGTAACCTAAGCAGCTCTCTATGAGATTTTACATCACTGAGAGAGGAATTATTAATTCCAAATAGTTTTTAATTGTTAAAACGTGTGTTCTTGTTAATCTCTCATACAAATCTTGATTATAATTGTGTATTTGGCCTAACAAGTGGTATCAGAGCAAATCTGTTACTCTATACAGTTTAAGATCCACACACAACTATAATCATGACAGAGATTCCTCCTCCATCAGGTTCAAGTTCTGAGAAGACTCCTACCACAGTGAGTCGTTATGAGACTATTAGGGTTCCTATTCTCAGATCGGTAGACTATGCAATCTGGAAGGTGAAGATGACTATGTTTCTGGAGGCTACAGATCCAGAATATCTTGACAGAATTTATGAAGGTCCTCATAAGCCTACAAACCTATCTGTAGCTACTGCTGGTCAAGAAGCTAAAACAGTTCCAAATGAAAAGAAAGATCTGACTCCAGAGGATATCTCATCTATTGTTAAGGATGCAAAGGTAAGGCATCTACTTCATAGTGCCTTAGACAATGTTATGTCTAACAAAGTGATTAATTGCACAACTGCAAAAGAAATCTGGGATGCTCTTGAAGTTAGATGTCAAGGAACTGCTGCTATCAAGAGGAATAGAAGGAACATACTCACACAGGAGTATGAGCACTTTGAGGCTAAATCTGAAGAGACCATGACAGAAACATTTGACAGATTCTGTAAACTGCTCAATGATTTGTCACTGGTTAATAAAGAGTATGATCTAGAAGACTCAAATCTCAAATTTCTTCTTGCCTTACATGAAAAGTGGGATGTGAAAACAACCACTATGAGAGACAACTATGATCTTGCTGATACTGAGATTAATGAAATCTATGGGCTGCTCAAAACTCATGAATTGGAAATGGAGCAGAGAAACAGGAGATCAAGCAAGAAGGCAAAGTCTGTTGCTCTTAAGTTTGAAGAGAAACCCTTGAAGAAGGAAGCATCAAGGAAGAAAGCTAAGGGAAAGGCTTTAGTCATACATTCTGAAAGTGAGTCATCAAACTCTGATGTTGATTCAAACACTGATGAATCATCTGATTCTGAGGATGATGAAGAAGAAATGAGGAAAATGGCTGTTTTGATGGTAAAGACTTTCAAGAAGATGGGTTTCAAGAACTTCGAGAAAGGAAACAAGTTCTCTAAAGGTTCAAATTCAGATAGGAAGAGTTTCAGAAAGTCTGAGAGACATGAGACTAAATCTGGGAAGAAAGACAAGTCTGAGATTCAATGCTACAAGTGCAAGGAGATGGGTCACTATGCTCCTGAGTGCAAGAAGGGTAAAACTGAAAAAGCACCCATCACAAAAGGCAGAGATTGGGTAGACACTTCAGACTCAGATGAGGATGTCAACTATGCTCTCATGGCTTCTATTGAGAATGTTTCTGAAGACTCTGAAAACAAGGTACCTCTAACTACCTATGCTTATAATACTGATAATATAACTGAATTGAGAATTTATCTTAAGGCATTGCATATTAGTTATAGGGATCAGACTTTAGAGAATGAGAGAATCAAATCTGAAAATTCTGAACTTAAAGAGAGAAATAAAATTGTTAAAGAGAAACTTGAAAACATGCAACTAGTTCAGAAAGAAAGAGATGATGCTGTTTATCTAGAACAGGAGTTGCTAGGAAGATATAAGCAACTAGAATCTGAATTGGAGAAGGCAAATCACATAATTAAAATATGGACTCATTCTGGAAAAGACACTAATGAGGTTTTTCAGTCAGACACAGTTGGTTTAGGTTACTGTGAGGGAGAGGAACTTAGGTTTCAAAATCAAGTCAAAATCAGAACACATCTTCCATCTACAAAATTTGTTCATGGAATAAATGAACCTAAGTCTGAAGCTGAAAAAGGAGCTATTAAGAAAGAACCAGTAAAAACTAGTATTAAACAGGTTAATATTGGCTCAATGACAGATAAACAACTCAAGCATAAACTTAAGGAGTTAAAATCTGTTAAGAAACAGAAAGTGTCTAGGAAGAATAGAAATGGAAAAGTAGGCATTACTCAAGGTAATTATCCAATGCTTGCTACTTTTGCTCCAAGAAAGACATGTCATAACTGTGGTAGTACTAATCATCTTGCTAGTTTTTGCATGAAGAATAAAAACATTAATTCTTTACCTTCCAAGTCTAAAGTAAAGAAAGATAATGTTAGAACTAGACCACAGGCTTTATGCAAACATTATGGAAGTACTTGGCATTCTATTTATACTTGCAGGGATTATCATGCTATTTATCATAATTACTATGAACTTAAGCCAAATTTGAAATGGGTCAAGGTTAATTCTGCAAGTGTAAACTCTGAAAGTGTTAGCTTAAACTCTGATAATCTGAATTCTGCTGCTAAATCTAATAAAGTTAAGAAAGCCAAAGGATCCAAGCAAGTCTGGATCCTTAAATCTGACCTTAAGTGAATGTTTATGATTGCAGGGCATCAGGCAGAGTACCCTAGTCGTGGACAGTGGATGTTCAGGACACATGACTGGAAATAAAGACCTGCTATCAGAGTATGTGGAGAAGGCTGGCCCAAAAGTTTCCTATGGAGATGGCAACATAGGACGTACTCTGGGATATGGCAATATCATTCTTGGAAGTGTCATCATCACAAATGTGGCTTTGGTTCCAGGACTCAAGCATGATCTGCTATCTGTGAGTCAAATCTGTGACAGAGGATATCATGTAGATTTTCAGCCTGAATACTGTGAAATCATCAGTAAATCTACAGGGAAAGTTGTTCTAGTTGGATACAGGCGCAATTTATGAAATAAGTTTGTCAATAAACTCTGTTGGAAAAGCTGTGCGCCTGTCTACAAGAATGTCTAGTGAAGAGAGTTGGAAGTGGCATAAGAAACTCTCTCATCTGAATCTAAACAACTTTAATGAGTTGATAAGAAAGGATCTTGTAAGAGGACTTCCAAAGTCTTTATTAAATGTTGATGGCCTGTGTGATTCCTGTCAAAAGGAAAAAGTCATTTTTCAAGAGCAAGTCTGAATCTTCAATTGTTGATCCTTATCATCTTCTACATGTTGATCTCTTTGGACCGGTGAATGTCTTATCAATTGGAAGAAAGAAATATGCTCTAGTCATTGTTGATTAACACACCAGATACACTTGGGTGTATTTTCTAGCAAAGAAGGATGAAACTGCATTAACTCTGATGGAGCATGTGAAGCTACTGGACAAAGGATCAAAACACAAAGTCAAGATAATCAGGAGTGATAATGGAACTGAATTCAGGAATGCAACAATGGAAGTATTCTGCAAGAACAGAGGAGTGAAGCAAGAGTTTTCTGCACCTGGTACACCATAGCAAAATGGTGTAGTTGAAAGAAAGAACAGAACCTTGATAGAAGCTGCCAGAACTATGCTTGATGAAGAAAAATTGCCATCCTACTTCTGGGCAGAAGATGTTCAAACTGCTTGTTTTACTCAGAATGCTACTCTGATCAACAAGCATGGAAAAACACCATATGAGATGGTGAGGGAAAAGAAGCCAAACCTAAAATATTTTCATATTTTTAGGTGCAAATGCTTTGTGTTGAAAACAAATCCTGAACAGTTGACCAAATTTGAGTTAAAAACTGATGAAGTAATTTTTGTTGGCTATCCGATGTCAACTAAAGCATTCAGAGTTTATAATCTGAGAACCAAGGTGATCATAGAGTCAATTCATGTGTCATTTGATGACAAGAAAATAACTGGACTTGAAGATGTAGATGAACATGATCAACTGCACTTTGAAAATGTAGACTTAATCTCTGATGAAGTAAACTCTGATGAGGCTGAACTGACAAACTCTGATGAGGCAAACTCTGAACCTCTACTGGTAAACACTGAAGAAACTTCTCAGCCACAAACAAGGGGAGAACCAGTTGAGGGGGAGCATGAAGAATCACTTCAAAGTGATGACTCAGATACTGATAATGAGTCAGCTGAAAAATCTGGATCAAACTCTGATGACTCAAACTCTGAAAGTCCAAAATCTGACAGTTCAAACTTTGAGCAGTCAAATTCAAGGGGAGCCTCAGAGAATGAAGAAAGGCAACAATAAAATCAGGAGATCATGGATCAAGGGGGAGGATCAAATTTTGAGAAAAACCATTTACCTTCAGCTAGGAAATGGACAAAATCTCACACACCTGATTTAATTATTGGTGATCTAGATGCAAAAGTAAGGACAAGGAGTGCTACAACAAATGAATGCCTGTTTCATGCATTCTTGTCTCAATCTGAACCAAAGAATGTACAAGAAGCTCTTCAAGATGCTGACTGGATAACAGCAATGCAGGAAGAATTAAATGAATTTGAAAGAAATGAAGTTTGGACCCTTGTACCAAGACCAAAGAATAGATCTGCTGTTGGTACTAAATGGGTTTTCAGAAATAAAACTGATAGTGAGGGAGTTGTTACAAGGAACAAGGCAAGACTTGTGGCAAAAGGCTATTCACAGCAGGAAGGAATAGACTATGATGAAACTTTTGCTCCAGTTGCAAGATTGGAGGCAATAAGAATTTTTCTAGCATATGCCTCTCACAAGAAATTCAAAGTGTTTCAGATGGATGTGAAAAGTGCTTTTCTGAATGGGAAACTTGAAAAAGAAGTGTTTGTTGAACAACCACCAGGATTTATGGACCCCAAATATCCAGATTATGTCTACAGGCTAGATAAGGCACTCTATGGACTTAAGCAGGCACCAAGAGCATGGTATGAAACTCTGGCTCAATTTCTTCTAGAAAGTGGGTTCCATAGAGGTACAATTGATAAAACCCTGTTCTACTTTAAATCAGGGAGTGACTTGCTTTTAGTTCAAATATATGTTGATGACATAATTTTTGGGTCTACTAATGATAAACTTTGTACAAATTTTGCCAAACTCATGCAATCCAGGTATCGAATGAGTATGATGGGAGAGCTTAGTTATTTTTTAGGCCTACAGGTGAAGCAAACAGATGATGGGATTTTCATAAATTAAGCAAAATATACCAGAAATCTTCTCAAGAAATTTGGTATGCTTGACTGCTCATCTGCATCAACTCCCGTGGCAACAACAACAAAGTTGGACAAAGATACAGGAGCTTCAGTAGATATGACAAGCTATAGAGGCATGATAAGGTCTCTTCTTTATCTAACAGCAAGTATACCTGATATCATGTATGCAACCTGTCTCTGTGCAAGATTTCAGGCAGACCCCAGAGAACCACATCTAACAGCTGTGAAGAGAATTTTCAAGTATCTCAAGGGCACCATTAACTTAGGTCTGTGGTATCTTAGAGAATCAGATTTCAAGCTACTTGGTTACTCTGATGCAGACTTTGCAGGCTGTAAGATAGATAGAAAAAGCACCAGTGGAAGTTATCAATTTCTGGGTGATAGACTTGTTTCTTGGTACAGCAAGAAACATAAATCAATCTCTACATCTACTGCTGAAGCAGAGTATATTGCAGCTGGTAGCTATTGTGCACATATTCTATGGATGAAGAATCAATTGCTGGATTATGGATTAAGGTATAGTAAAATTCCTATTTACTGTGATAATCAAAGTGCTATTGCTATGACAGGTAATCCAGTACAGCTTTCAATGACAAAGCACATCAGCATAAGGTACCACTTTATCAAAGAACATGTAGAGGAAGGAAACATTGAGCTTCATTTTGTGTCTATAGAACAATAACTTGCAGATATCTTCACCAAGCCATTAAGTGAAGCTACATTTACAAGACTGGTAAATGAACTAGGAATGATCTCTGGTTTTGACTAGAGATTATGGTTAGACTCAAAACTTACTTATGTAATATGTTGCTCATATTTCTGTGATATGTTAAATGCTATGTGAACTCTGTTGATTAACTCTGCTATGCAAACTCTGTTCGTATACTGTTAAAACTCTGTTAGCATGCTCTGTAGGTTATACACTGTTGACATGTTGGATATACACTGATAAACTCTGATAATGTTATTGTCTGATATGAACACCGATGAAGAAATCTGTATGAAGCATGATTCTCAGTAATTAATCATGAATCTTTCTAAGTTATTTGTGATCTAATCTTAGACTGTGCAGAAAATTAACACAGCATGATACTGTTTCATATTTATAGCATCTCTTAGTTTATTTATCCTAAACTCTGAGTCTATAAATACTGTGTGCATTGCCTCTCATGAATAACTTCTGATGTTGATGACTTCTAAACTCTGTTAGTTAAACTCTGTTTAGTTAGATGCTGTAATTAGTAAACCCCCAAAGAAATTGTATATAGGATGCTAGAATTTCTTTCTGATTATGTTGTTCTAGGACGACCCAGGAACTTGCTGGTAAAAAGTAAGAGCTTAAATTCTTTAATTTTTGGTGACTAATCAAAGACTAGGAAGACCCAGGAACTTATCAGAAGATAAGGGCTAAAATTCTCTAATTTTTGGTGACTAGTCAAAGACTAGGAAGACCTAGGAACTTATCAAAAGATAAGGGCTAAAATTATAGGATTTTTGGTGACTGGATAGAGATTAGGAAGACCCAGGAACTTATCAAACTGATAAAGGCTAAAATTATAGGATTTTTGGTGACTAGTTCCAACCTCTGATTAAAAAAAATAAAAAAAATAAATAAATAGAAAGGGGGGTATAAGTTAGTTCAGAGTTTCTGTATATTAATTTTCTACAGAGTTTAGCATTCATCATACATTCAGTGTTTACTATGAGAGTTTGTGCAAACAGTGTTTACTGATTTATTTTATGGATTTTATGAAATATTAGATGCTCTAAAAATTGAATTGGTAAACTCTACTTTACACACACATGTATTCACACCTGTGCAGTTTTTGAAAGGGTTATGGTAATAAAGTTGGAGAATTGACAAACATTGATGAATTTTTGTCTAGTACTCTAAGGTAATATTTTATTTCAGACAATTTCTATAATTGGGTAAAAAGCGTTAACTGCCAACTGTTGATAAGAATTAGAGTGTTAAAGTGTATTGGTAATAGGAGAGAGAGTTGCAGTAATTATTGCTATAATTACTGAGCATGCAAAGCTGTTCCATTAGATATGTGCCACGTGTCCCACTCACACATTTCTCTAGGATCGTGTCTCACTCACACATGGTAACTGGTTGCATGTATAAATGTTAAAACGATAGGTTTTAATTACATATCTAATCATTTCACTTAAACGGTTCATATTCACTCACCCACTTACACACATTCACTCATAGTTACTTTTCACACAACCACTCAGTTACTTCGTTCTTTCACTTGGGCATTTTTCCAAACACTTTGCATACATATCATTTTTCACTAATATTTTCTTCTCACATCGATTCTAAAGCGTTTACTGCTCAAGGGTTCTTGTTCGTTTCTAATAATTATGCAGCCCCATTGGACAATGCAAACGTTCCAGAGGCGTTTCATCTGATTCAGAATTTCTTGAGGGATTCAGAAATCGGTTAAGCTCTAGTTGAACCACCAACAGAATTTCTGGCAGAACTCTACTTATGACGATGGAGGAGAGAATGGGACTCCTTCAATCATATTCACACATGAAGAAACAGAGTATGTGATTACTCCAACTACAGTCAGAGAAATCATGGGTTTCGATACACACTCCTCATACAATGTTGTTGGTGAGACACATATAAGAGAAATGTTGCAGCAAATTGGGTATTCAGGTCCTTTAGCAAAACTTGGATCAGTGAAACAGCTGATGAAGGAGTGGAGTTTTTTCTTCGATTGCATAACAAGGGCCTTTGGGAAGAAAGTCACAAATTGGGATGCTATCCCTATTGACAGTCTACACATTGGGTATTCTCTTCTCTATGGCAGTAATTTTGATTTTGGTAGACTTGTTTTAATGAACATAGGTGATAGATTGTCAGAGTCTACTACTGTCTACTTTGCTAGATTTTGTCAATTATTGTTAACTGCTTGTGTGCCTGGTATTGTGATTGCTGAGGATGATGTAATTCATCCTTTTAAAGTCAATAAGAGAATATACTCTGATTTGACAAACAAGGATGCAACCAAGGGGGAATTACCTGCTTTGTTTTTACCCCTTGCCCTTCAAAACTTTCTCAATCAACCTCAAGAACCACAACAGCCTGAGCCTACACTGTCACCACCTGCAAACTCTGAACCTGTACAACCTACAAACACTGATCAACCTCAACCCACTCAACTTGAGATTAATGAACAAACCACTCAACCTGAACAACAACCATCTCTTCCACAGTCTAAACCAAAGAAAAGAGGTAGAACCAAGCACATTGCTGTAAAAAGGGTTCAAAGAGCTCCAAAGGAAAGAGCAAACAGGCCTTCATCTCCATCTGTTGTAGAAGATTCTACTGAAGAAGATTCTTCTGAAGAAGAAGAGGTAGCTGAGGTGCTTACATACAAGAGGAGAATATTGATAATTGTTGACTCTGATGAAGAGGTTAATGTTGAATCTCCATAGGTGATTTCTCAGGAGATACCTGCTGTTGAGATGCATACTGAAGAAGAGGCTGTTAAAGCAACTGAAGATGCACAGCTGACTACTTAGAACAGAGATAGTTTTGCTGCTATAGATGATTTTGTTGAAACATTCATACCATTCTCTGATTCCATTAATGTTCCTATCTCACCTGTCATTGCAAATTCTGGAGAAACTGGTGCAGCTGATCAGCCTACTTTTGTTCTTGATGAAACAGTAGCCACTCATACTGAGTTATTCTCTGATGCTCATCAAACTATTGAAGACGGTGAAGAAGTTGAACAAGGTGTCATTACCAAGTCTGTTGCACCTAGAGAACAACCTGCAGAGATTGTTGTTGATGAAACTGCAGAGAATGTTGTAGAGACTGTTGTTGATGATCCAGTTGCAGATGCTAATGTTGAAGTTGAAGATGAAGTAAGTGAAGAATCTAACTCTTCTCAGAGCATACCAGTGCAAACTGATGCAAAGCACACACCTTTTTCTCAACCTTCAAATACACATGACGTTGAAGCAGAGTGTTTTGTTACATTCTCTGAGAATTGGTATAAAGAGGATTGCATTTTTCCAAGAAAGAGAGCAGCTAAATTTGTTCATCAATCTGTTAAAAAGATTTCAAATCCGGAGATTCTTTCATGTCTAAAGGCAACTGTGGTTCAATTTAAAACTCTGAATGAAAGGTTTGCTAATTCTCAGAAGGCAATCACTGATCTCAGAACTGAAATTGTGCAAAGAGACATGAACATGGAGAGAGATACCAAACTCAAGATCCATACTTTCTCTAAAGCTTAAGAAACTTTGATTAAAAGGCTAGGCAAAGTTGAAGAAAATCAGATTGTCTTGTCTGGAAAGATTGATTTTATTGCTACCTCCTTGGAGCTGATTACATCTATCTTAATTCCTGATGATGTCAAAAAGGGGGAGAGAATTGCTAAGTCAAAATGCAGGCAATCTCAAACTCTGACTAAGAAGGATGATGCTGGAGATGGAGGAGCAAATGATCAAAAGAGTTTAAAATCAAAAGCTGATATGAGTTTAAAATCTGGAAAATCTTCTAAGTCAAAGTCTGATGGAATATATACTGATGCTCTGGGTACTTCAAAGACCCAGAGTTTGCTATTCACTGATAATCCACAGACAGATGAAGAATTGGCTGCTAGATTGTTCCTTGAAGAAAATGAAGAAGGAGTTACTATTGTAGACATTCAAGCTGAAGAGAAGAATCTACAAGAAGAACATCAGAAAGCTCTGAAGTCTGGCAAATTCAAAAAGAATGTAAAAGCTCCTAGGCCTGTTCTTAAAGGCATTACTATCAAAGAAAATGTTGGTACTGATCAGAGGATACATATATCTAGAAAACCAACAGAAGTAGAGACTAAACAGAAGCTGAAGGGTAAAGTTGGTGAGGAAGAGAAAGTTTCAAAGAAGGTAAATACAACCTCTGTTGCTACACAAGTTGTACAGAAGCCATTGTCTGCTCAATTGCAAACGATTTTTGCGAAACAAATATTATTAATTGGAAGATATGATATTTTAGGTATTTATAATAGGTAATATCATATCAATTATAAGTAAACATCTTTTAATTGAAAAAGGCACTCGGTTGATTATCATTAATTATATTATTAATAAAAAAATGAAGGATAATAGTAGAGCTTTAGATTTGGGTCGATCCAATTGGGTCGCTCCAAATGCTGTGTAATGATAAAAAATAGTATAGATTTAGATTTGGGTCGATCCAATCTAAATTGGGTCGCTCCAAATGTTGTGTAATGACAAAAAAGGACATCAAAGAAAAAAAGAAGATTTAAAAAAATGAAGGATAAAAGCAGTAATTTTCCTTTGTAATGACAAAAAAGGTCATCAAAGAAATAAAGAACATTAAAAAAATGAAGGATAAAAGCAGTAATTTTCAAAATGCAATATTAGCAGACATTAGGAATATTTTGATATTGATAACGATTATCATAAAATTATATTAGAAGTGATTATCACATCAAACAAATGCATGAGACTAAAGTTATGACATAGAACTCAATATTCATCTATACTCTTTATTAAAAGCAGAAAACCCCTTTGAATAGTATGCCATGTATACCGTGGTATGCCAATTAATTAATTAATTAATTAATTAATAATAAGTTATTTTACTATTTGATCTTATTTTAAAAACTGTTTTTTAAGTGTGTAGAAGGCCAATAAGAATAAGAACTACTAATGAAATTTTTTAAAAGCAGAAACCCCCACTGAATGGTATGCCATGTATATCACGGTATGCACGGTATGCCAATTAATTAATTAATTAACTAATGAATTAATAATAACTTATTTTACTATTTGATTTTACTTTAAAAACTGTTTTTTAAGTGTATAGAAGGCCAATAAGAATAAGAACTACTAATGAAACAAGTCCTCTCTGAACTAAAATACGGTATGCCAATTAATTAATTAATGTATACCGCGGTATGCCATGTATACAGTGGTATGCCACTAAATATTAATTAATTTAATTAATTAAAATCAAAATATTAAATATTAATTTAATAATGAAGTTATATACTAGGAGTCTATTAACTAAAAATTGAAATAAAAGTCAAGAATATAGGACTTAGGGCTCCATTAATTAATATTTAAAAATATATCTATAATAAATTAATAATAAATATAATTAATAATATAACTAATCTTATATTACCATAAATAAGTTATTTAAATTAATTAATTAAAATAATAAAATTAAATATTAATTTAATTTATTATTGAAGTTATATACTAGGAGTCTATTAGCTAACAATCGAAATAAAAGTCGAGAATATAGTATTATATACAACTTGGTAGTTCAAGATTTACTTCATTTAAAAAAATTAAAAATTAGGAATTTAAGATAATTTATCACAATCCATGCTTCGGGTTATCGGCTAGTATGAATAATACAAAAAATGAATTATACACAAATTTACGGTCTTCTTAGCTTTTTCCATCCAATCGGAATTCCTCCGAGCCCAAATGTAAACCTATGAAACCTTTACTAGAATCCTTTACCAAGGCTTTCGAGCAACAAGTCACTAGCTAATAAACAAGGTCACATAAGTGGTGTTTGTGTTATACACTGATCAACCATTACCATTTCTCCGAGAAGCACATAATCTAATAATAGGTGGAAGTTTATTAATACAAAATTATTTCAACTTATATTCCAAAATAAAAAAAAAAAACTCATTTTACATGTATAGCCCCCGTGCAGCGGGCACACATTCTAGTATATCTATATCCGTGCCACATTGGTACTATGTGTCACGGTAAGGGCATCTCCAATGGTGCAACTTTAACATCATATTTGAAGTTAAAGTTGTACTATTTCATTTCCAATGGTATCCAACTTTAACTTTAAATATAAAGTTACTCTATCTTTAATTTTAAATAGAGTTTAGAGAAATAGTTGGAGAAGAATAAAGATATGAAATGAAATTACTTTATCTTTGAAGATAAAGATAGAGTAATTATTGGAGATGGCCTAAATTGATTACTACGACATACGGTGTCACAGGGGTGGATTTTCGAACCTGAATTTTCACCCTTGTGCGGCCTGCCCTTGTAGCCCGAACCAAGAACAGTCAGCCTTCGAGAGAGGTTGACACCAAGCAACCCGTCAAAACCAAGCACAGCGGAACACTTAACCCAAAACGCAACACAGAACCGACGTGTGTGCAAGTGTGTCTAATTACCAAGCAAATGTAAACACACCCACAATTTACAGGCACCAAGCCCAACCTTTATATTAATCACAATACAAGGATACAACCCAGATTTATGCTTACAGACTTTGCCTACTGCCTAGCATAAAAATACAAGTGCAGAATACAATATGAACTTGTACAAAACCACTCCTGATTACATATAAAATGCCTATCTCTATATATAAGCCAAGACCCATGCCCAGCACCCATGTACTTGGCAGTTACCAGCAGTTACCAATATTTAAATTGCTTCCAACTGCATTTCCCACCATTCCTTGAGCCACAACTGCAAGGTAGTTATCTCACCCACTTATTTTTGCATTTTCCCCAGCAATACACATAATATATATCACATATATATGCCACCAACATGTGCCCACGGTTTTGACTTTGCCTTAGTCATATTGGACTCCTAGCTCAGCTTCCAGCCTTGTGTTGCCCACATAAAACCACCCAGCAAGCCAACAAACTCAGCCAACCATGTCTGAACCAACTTGGCACTACCACCCAACCGGACACCCATGCTGCCAGCATCAACCCGTGAAGCCACCCGCACCAACCAGTCGAGCCACCCCGGCACCAAATATGTTTTCCAGCCAAAGAGTCTTACAAACCCTCCCACACTTTGAGTTTGATGTCCTCATCAAAACATCAACAATTCTGAGAACCCATTTCTCCAAGTAGCAAACCAACACCTCAAAACCCAAGGCTGCAATTCCGTCTGCGGTATGCCACTGCCCCAAAACCAGCTACCATAAGCTGATCAAGTAAACCTCCATAAACTAGCTCCCATTGTCACCATAACCTGATGACTCTGTGTAGACGCCCAGCCGCCCACACACCAATTTCCATTCCGACTCAAGTTCCAGCAGCGCCCCCAACCTTTGGAGACATCGACTTAGGCCCAACCAGAAAACCATCAAGTTCGCCACTATAACCAGGAGAGTCGTCAGCCTTTGGTTCGATTCCACAAACCACACTACCAACAACCACCTGTAGAGCCCCCAACTTTCTGACCTTCTTTTTGCCCTTATCAACTTGCATAGGAACAGCCTTAACAAAACATGGACATGCCTCATCCATGATCATAATCCCACCATAACGCACCATAATAGTACTACTAGTCATGATAAAGAAATCCATCCCTAGGATACAATCAAAATCATCTAAGGCAACAACATGAAAAGTAAAGTTACCTTGCCATTCACCAATTTTCAAGTCCACACTTGAATAACCCCGAATTTTCTGCACCTCCGCATTAGCCATCTTAATCTGACTCGAACATGATTCCAACTTCAGTCCAAGTTCATCAGCACATTTACCCCCAATGAAACTATTAGTAGCACCCGTGTCCACCATAGCCATCACTGTTTTCCCATTCACTAAGGCCTTTACATACATTAATCCATCATCCTCAACAGATTTTTCAGTCATTAGTGTAACCAAACACATAGGATTCGCCCTTGCAGAACCCATTTCATTTTCCTCATTATCTCCATCCTTCTCTTCTTCAACAGAAAGAGCATTCAGTCTCTCTTTCTTGGGACATTGCCTTGCAAAATGTGGCCCTCCACATATGAAACAACCTTTGTCACCAACACCTTGAGACTGCTTATCACCCTTGGCATCACCAGTACCATTTTTCCCATTGTTCTTCTTGTTCCTGCTCTCATCCTTGTGATTCTTTCCACCGTTTTTACCCTTCTCAGTTTCAGAACCAACATGCTTGTAGTCAACCAAACCATCAGCAGCGGCCACAGCAGTCGGCAAGTCCTTCACAGCCTGCCTCCTCAATTCTGCCTGCGCCCAAGGTTTGAGTCCAGCCAAGAAATTGAACAACTTATCCTCATCCGACATGTTCTTTATATCCAGCAATAAAGAACTAAATTCTTTCACATAATCTCGAACAGTTCCCGTTTGTCTGAGATTCCTTAAACTCTCTCTAGCAAGCCAAGAAGCATTAAGTGGCAGAAATTGCTCCTTAAGTTCCTTCTTCAATGCCTCAAATGTGGTTATTGCTGGCCTGTCCACACTCGCATCACCATCAGTACGAGTCCGCCACCACAATTTAGCATCGCCAACCAAATACATACTCGTGATTGAAACTTGCTCCCTTTCATCAATATGAGCAGCCTTAAAATATTGCTCCATATCCCACAAGAAATTTTCCAGATCCTTCGCAACCCTTGCGCCACCATATGACTTTGGTTCTGGAATTTTCACATTCAAATGGCTCTCCCTGGAACCACCTGCTAAACTACTGGCCACAGCCCCCTTCATGATTGCAATTTCATTACCCATCGTTCGCAACTGATCCCCAACATTCTCAGATGAAGTAGCTGTTGTTGCAAACAAATCAGTGAATTTGCCATCACTTGTAGCCATGAACGCAGCAACCATTTCTTTGAATTCGTTCAAGTCATCCCTCAAAACTTGAATCTGATTTGCCAAACAAATCTCATCAGTCGACAAAGGCGTGCCCACAAATTCTTCCAGCCTTGCCAACCTTTCACCAGTGGAATTTCCTCCAACCATGATTCCGTCTGACCAACAAACTTACAACGAAGCTCTGATACCAGTTGTCACAGGGGTGGATTTTCGAACCTGAATTTTCACCCTTGTGCGGCCTGCCCTTGTAGCCCGAACCAAGAACAGTCAGCCTTCGAGAGAGGTTGACACCAAGCAACCCGTCAAAACCAAGCACAGCGGAACACTTAACCCAAAACGCAACACAGAACCGACGTGTGTGCAAGTGTGTCTAATTACCAAGCAAATGTAAACACACCCACAATTTACAGGCACCAAGCCCAACCTTTATATTAATCACAATACAAGGATACAACCCAGATTTATGCTTACAGACTTTGCCTACTGCCTAGCATAAAAATACAAGTGCAGAATACAATATGAACTTGTACAAAACCACTCCTGATTACATATAAAATGCCTATCTCTATATATAAGCCAAGACCCATGCCCAGCACCCATGTACTTGGCAGTTACCAGCAGTTACCAATATTTAAATTGCTTCCAACTGCATTTCCCACCATTCCTTGAGCCACAACTGCAAGGTAGTTATCTCACCCACTTATTTTTGCATTTTCCCCAGCAATACACATAATATATATCACATATATATGCCACCAACATGTGCCCACGGTTTTGACTTTGCCTTAGTCATATTGGACTCCTAGCTCAGCTTCCAGCCTTGTGTTGCCCACATAAAACCACCCAGCAAGCCAACAAACTCAGCCAACCATGTCTGAACCAACTTGGCACTACCACCCAACCGGACACCCATGCTGCCAGCATCAACCCGTGAAGTCACCCGCACCAACCAGTCGAGCCACCCCGGCACCAAATATGTTTTCCAGTCAAAGAGTCTTACAAACGGAGTACTAGTACGTACATAGAAGCAAGATATTTTAAACTGTGAGAATTAACTATTGTCTGGACAAAGAAATGAGAGGGGTCTGCCAACTGCCAAAAGAGTAAATATGCCTTAAAAATGAATGAAAGAAATATTGGAGTTTTGTGCTACATTAAAGTTGGGCAGGGACTCCATGCTCTGCAACTGCAAAAGCACCAAAGATATCACTTGATGATCTTTTCGACTTTACAAATTTGATATTTAAATCTTTTTAATTTTTTTTTTGTTTGTTTTCAACTTACACATCCATTTTGATTTTGACAAAAATTCAAATTCTTGGTTCTCCTTCTCCATAAGAAACCGAGAAAAATACCGTTAAATCATAAAATCTTGGATAATTTTGCTTTCTTATCTGCTGTCGAACTTAAATCCCAAATATTTTCTAATTAAAAAGCCTCTTGCAGGCAATGGATCGTAAGTTGAGGTGGTTGTTAAACAAATGCAAAGAAATGGAGTAATAAAAAACAAAAACATGGAAAAGCAAGCGTTTATTTGGTAGAGGCACACAAACATTGAGAAGACAAACATAGTTAAATAAACCAAACAAATACATAAATCTATCTGCGGCAGCGGGTAATGGCAGAGCAACCTCTAGTGTAAGGATTAGCAGGATGTTTATGTTTGTAACAGTTGTGAGTATAGTAAGACCTCCCTGAGCGTGGTGGACATGGTATTTTATTAGCCATCAGCACTCCGTAGGAAATATAATATCTGCTTCTCCTCCTGTATGTTCTCTCCCACAACAATGATCTTCCTCCTGATACACTTTCATCAGCATAAGCAGCAGCATCATCCTCACCAAGATCTATATCTTCATCTTCTGACAAGCCATTGTCATCGTAGAGAGAAACGGTAGAAGCCAAATCACTGTTTAGTGCATTGTGTGTGTGAAGTAGAATCTGAGCTTCAGAGTGGGGGATGGTGGAAGGTGATGTGAGTAAGAAGAAGAAGAGGAGGAGTGTAGTGGTGAAGATGTTTGGTAGAGATGGAAGGGCCATGGCTGCTGGGGAAGGTAGTAATTAGGTTTGGTTTGTGGTAGATGATAAGAAAATGTAGATGGATACAATTAGTTTTCAAGTGCGCGGGCGGGGTTAAGGAACTACTCCAGCGTTTTTGGTTTGGTGGGTCTGTGAATGCAACTACAAAGTAGAAACACAAGTCAGTGAAATCCAGCTGGGAGTGTATAATACACTACTGGTACACTGTGTTGTACTAATGCAATTTACATAATGGAGGAGAGAGGTAAACCTGAACCGCTGAACGAGCATTGAGTTTTGAGTCTTGGCCTCTTGTCATTGTAAGAAAATCAAAATACTAACGTTTCTAGATAATGAAGATTAAAAGGTAGATTTGCCAGAAAAAAGAACAAGCTATCCGTACTTGTGACTTGTGAGTTAGAGTTCGTTTGAGATTATTTAAAATAAGTTATTTTTGATTTAATAGAGGTGTTTTTAACTTAAATGAGAAAGTAAAGTTGTTTACTTTAAGTTGAATGATGTGTTTGGGTAATTTTACTTCAAGTTAAATGAGCCTTTAATAATTTTGACTTAAAAGTAAAATTTGACTTAAAAAAATTTAAATTCATACGGAGTAATATTTAAACTTTACAAGAATCGAGAAAAAAAAACTCGATAATTCATAAGTCAAAAGTATCTAAATGGAACTTATGACTTAAAGCAGTTTTTTTAGCTTAAAACCGGCTTAAAGCCGTGGTACCCAAACAGAGAAAAACGACTTAAAATTATTTTTAGGTTTAAGTCCCCATTGCCAAACGGCCTGTTACTCAGTTACTCTACATTTTAAAGGTTAATTAAATTTAGCTGATAGTCACTGGAATTTAAAAAATTAATTTTACTATGATTACTGGAAATTATGAGAATATGTTACACATGAAAGTGTTTTTTTCATTTATTTTCGAACACTTTGAAAAGTCAGACATGGGTTATTTTTAGTTAAGCAATACGTGATATACAACTTTTACAAAGCATGGAAAAAGAATGTCAAAACGTTTACAAACCCATAAACGATTATCAGACAGAAGAAAGGTGGTCGAAACAATATCTTGCATGTTTGGCTAGACTTAGATTTTGTGGGTGTTTGGGGTATTTTAAAATGAGTAATTGAAGTCTTAAAAATAAAAATGTCATATAAGTGATAAGTAGATCAGATCTTACAGTAAGTAGAGTGTTTGGTAAATCAGAATTTATAAATTAATTTTTTTTTTATAATTTTTAAAATATTTATTTTTTAATATATATCAATTGATAGATCTCGATGAGTAAATGAGTAGAGAAATTTGATTTATACATATCAATTTTCCAATGAACGGATCAAAAGATATATGATTTTGAAGATTTGAATGATATTATATATCGCGTGTATCGAGAAATAAGAATAAGCTGAATGTTGAATGTTAAGAATACTCAACATTCAACTTATCAACATATAAGTTATAAGTTGAGCTAAAACTTAGTGTATGTTTGGGATATCTTAAAATGAGTAGCTTATGACTTATAAGCACTTATGTCATATAAGTAATAAGTAGAGCAGTCAGTAGAGTGTTTGGTAAATCAGAACTTATAATCAGTAGATTGTTTGGGTAAATCAGAACTTATAAGTTAATTTTTTTTATAATTTTCAAAATATTTATTTTTTTATATATAACAATGGATATCAATGGATAGATCTCAATGAATAGGGAAATTTGATATATACATATCAATTTTCTAATGAATGGATCGAGAGATATATGGTTTTGAAGATTTGAAGGATATTATATATTGCGTATATCGAGAATAAGTTATAAGTAGTAAATTGAAAGTTAAGAATTCTTAACATTCAACTTATGGATTTATAAGTTATAAGTTGAGCTAAAACTTATTTTGACAAACACTCCCCATAAGTGCTTATGGCCTTATAAGACATAAATCCCTTGAAATAAGTGGAAACAAACAGCCCCTTAAATAGGAAAACACCCCATAAGTTCTTATGGCTTATAAGCCATAAGCTAACCACTTTAAAAGCATTCAAGAGATTCTTAAAATGGCTCTTAACTTGAGATTTGAGGAGTGACATGATTTTTTTTTCACTCCAAGAGACTCCTAATGACTCTTAAATTTACTAAGATTATCTTCTCTCTCCTCAATTTTATATAGTAAATATTGACTGATCTATCATTTTTTTCACTTTTCTATGTTACTTTACATTTTTTCTCTATTATTTGAGTGAGTTCGAGTTCACCTTGCAAAAATTTTGAACGGACTGAAACTATATATCAAGCTTTAGATATTTGTTTAAAGTCGAATTTGAATCAAACTCATTTTATGGAATGAACTCTAATCGCCCTAATTAAAACCATGCAACACAACGATTATGATTCGTTTCTGTCACTAGTATGTCTTTGCACAATTTGATAGCAAGAATACCTTTTCCTGGTCCATCTTTTGCTTTAGTTTCGCTACGAAGTTCGTACAGTTTTTCCTAACGTAGTAGGCTTTTAACCAACCCAAATGTCGGGCTGTAGATGGGCCAGCCGACTCTTAATATTTGTGCAAACCATAACCCACTTTCCTTTTCTCACCTTATACCCATATCAATTATCCCTAATTTTTCATCTGAACTGCTCATATACTCTCGACTTCTCAAGTACGTCTCGATGATTCCGCGATTCAACAACAACAAAGATGGTAATTCCTAATTTGTAAATACCTAATTTCAATTTTACGTCTTTCTAAGATATATAATTAGTAAATTAGAACTTTTTTATTACTTAGAGACAGAGTAAACTAGAACAAAGATAGATTGTTTTTGTGTGTTTGTTGATTGTTTTTGGAATTGTGGTGAACTGGTGATTATTCGAACAAGGATATTTTATGTCAGGTAATTTGTTTCTTGAATTATGGTTATATAAACTGCTTTCAGATGATTCGAGGGATACTATGTATATATTAGTGATTGATTAGGAGATGTAAAGTAGCCAACTCAGTTTAAGTGAAAAATGGAGGCTGAACCTTGTAAAATTATTTTTGTCAGTCCAGTTTAGTTTTTACCAGTGATCTTAAAGTTCTCTGAGTTTAGTTTTTATCAGTGATCTTAAAGTTCTCTCATTGTGATAAATTATATAATTTTATCGCAGATGGATAATTTCGTAATACGGAGTACAGGCAATGCAGTTGGTAATGAGTCTCGTGATGTAAATATGGGTGAATTAAGCTGCAAAAGACCTCGTACTGATGCATATACAATGATAAGTTAGGCTAATAATATTATACATGCTTAGACATTTTCTGCATTTCAACATGATTTAAGCATATTGTAATATTTTTTTTTTATCTTTTTAATGAACTTGAGGTAGCATCTGATGCAAAAGATGAATTTTTGGAAGCAATATTATCTATAGGCAGCCTCTATTTTATGTAAGTACCAAGTATTTGAATTTACTTTTGTTGTTGTCTTACAATCTGAATTTATTTTTGTATTAGTATTATAAGCTCGCCCCCCCTAAAAAAATTTTCTGCGTCTGCCACTGCACATGAGTACATGTCGAAGGCGACTTCAATGGAAGGAAATAAGAGCAAGAGCGGCATTGTTGGTTTGAGTTACCCAATGTTAGATAGGAGTAACTATAGGCTTGGTTCTTAAAGATAAAGTGTTTATGCAAGCACATGAAGTATGGGAGGTTGTGGAACCTAAAGAGCCAAAGTCTGGTATTGATAAGAGAAAGGACAATATATCTTTGGCCATGATTTATCTGGGGATCCCTGAAGATATGTTGCTGGCTCTTGCTGAGAAGAATACGACCAAAGGGACCTGGGATGCTATAAAGACCTTATGTCAAAGTGCAGACAAAGTGAAGAAGGCACGAGTTCAAACTTTAAAGGCAGAATTCGAGTCTTTGGTCATCAAAGACACTGAATTATTGGATTATTTCTATATGAAGTTCAATGGGCTTGTAACAAACATTCGAGGTCTAGGAGAATCAGTGGAAGAAGCTTATGTAGTGAAGAAACTGCTTCGTGTAGTACCTGCAAAGTTCCTTCAAATCACGTCAACAATTGAACAATTCGGAAATCTTGAAATCATGACAGCGGAGGAGGCAATGGGCTCACTAAAGGCACACGAAGAATGCCTAAAGGGCCAAGAAGAGAAGTAGAGTAGACAACTTTTGCTCACGAAAGTGGAGTGGGCAAAACGGGAGTTCAACGAGGGAAATCTGTTGTATACAAGAGAGGAATGGTTGAAACTAAGTACCAGGGAAGCTGAAGGCTCATCAAATTTTAAGGGACGAGGATGTGACAAAAGTAAGGTTAAGTGCTGAAATTGCAATATTGTTGGACATTACGCGCTGAATGCCATAAACCTCGAAGAATAAAGGAGCAAAAGCAGGAAGTGAACATTACTCAAGTTGAGGACGAAGAACCAGCTTTGCTATTGGCTAAACATGAAAGGGAGGAATAGAATCAAATGCTATTGAACGAGAAAACTTTGGAGCCAAAGCTGTTGACAATATTGGAGAAAGACCAAGGACAATCCAGTTTATTGTATTTGGATAACGGTGCAAGTAATCATATGGCTGGGCAAAAATTCAAGTTTGCAAGGTTAGATGAAGACATGACTGGGCAAGTAAAGTTTGAAGATGGTTCAAAAGTAAGAATTGAAGGAAAAGGGTCAATCGTGTTTAAGTACAAAAATGGTGAAGAGCGTACGTTACATGAGGTCTACTACATCCCGTCCTCATGTAGTAATATAATTAGTCTTGGCCAACTATCAGAGGAAGGAAACAGAGTCATACCCAAAGGCAATTTCTTGTGGGCGTTTCACAATCAAGAAAGGCTTCTCATGAAGGTGAAACGCTCGTCAAACAGGCTGTATAAGATAATCATCGAAACAAGTAAGCCCATCTGTTTGTTAGCAAAATCTGATGAAATATCCAAATTGTGGCACACATGCCTGGGCCATGTTAATTAGCAAGCACTAGAGTTAATGTTTAGAAACAATATGGTGCATGGCTTTCCTAAAGTAACTCAACCTAAGAATGTTTGCACCGGATGCCTAATGTCTAAGCAAACTAGACGACCTTTTCCTTCACAAACCCAGTTCAGTGCAAAGCACATATTGGACTTAGTCCATGCTGACTTGTGTGGCCCAATCACTCCCAACTACCTCTGGTGGCAATAAATATTTTTTTATTGTTGGTGGATGATTACAGTAGAATTATGTGGGTGTATTTCTTAAAATGCAAAGATGAGGCGTTGTATGCTTTTAAAGTTTTCAGGGCTAAGGTCGAAGATGGTGTTAAACGAAAGGTGAGAGTTCTCAGGATTGAGGGAGATGGTGAATTCATGTCAAAAGAGTTTGCTGATCACTATGAGAAGGCAGGAATTGTAAGGCACTTTACAACACCTTATACGCCACAGCAGAACGACATAGTGAAAAGGAGGAATCGAACCGTGGTTGAAATGGCTAGGAGTTATCTAAAAGAGATGCAGATGCCGTCTTTGTTTTGGGGGAAGCAGTTAGGCATTCCGTTTATATACTTATAGACTTCCAACACGTGCTCTGTCAGGCCTAACACCATATGAGGTGTGAACTTGGTTAAAACTAAATATTGGTTATATACGGGTGTTTGGATGCATAACCTATATGAAGGTGCCTAGCAACAAGTAAAAAAGCTTGATGATAGAGGCAAAAAGTAATTAAATTGGGTAAGGAACCTGGTACGAAGGCGTACCGCTTGTTTGATCCTGTCTGCAAACGCGTGTGTGTAAGCACGGATGTTACTTTCGAGGAAACAACAATGTGGCCATGGGACGAAAAAAGTGAGCACAAGATGTCAGTTCGTTCTTAGTTGACAATTTGCTACCTTTGGAAGAAGACAATGTTACAAGTAGACCACTAGTGGACTGCTCTGGCAATGCTGAACCTGGTCAAGATACTACACATGTATCACATTCGCCTGAAACTGTGCTTGATGTTGAGAATTATGATGGAATCTGTGAACCTAATAAATTCAGGTCGATTAATGAGGTCTATGAACATTCAGAAGAGGTGGAACTTGAAGATGAACTGCTCTATATGGGGGTTGAGGAGCCAACAACATATATACAAGCTATTAAAATACATGACTGGAGGAATGCTATGTAATGTGAGTTAGACTCGATAGAAAGAAATGGCACATGGACTCTAATAGAGCTACCTGTTGGTCTGAAGGTGATTGGCTTAAAATGGGTTTACAAGCTGTTAGTCACAGAGGCATGCTTAAATACATCTAATAACAAGTCTAATTGTTTATAATGCTTTACATTACTTAAATGACCCCTTAACTGGGGAAGCCTCTACTTGTAGAGTTTCTACCTGTATTTAGTACTTGTAATAGGCATCAAATTTCTAGCTGTGTAATTGTATAAATTAAGTCATGAAATAATGCTTGAAAGAAGATCCAGAGATCATGCTTCAAGCTTAAAGAACAAGGCTACAGAAATAAACACAGTGAGAATTTGAAGATTGAAGATTTGCCTAAGTACTAATTGGAGAAGTATTTTGATCTATTCGAGAAGTCAAGGTTTCGAGAAATCTAGGATTTGATATGTCAAAAGACACTGTTCGATATCTCAAGGAGTCAACAATTCAAAGCCTCATTCGAGAACTCAGGAATTCGACATATCTAATGCCCTATTCGAGAGCTCAAGAAGTCAACAAGTCAAAGTATCATTCGAGTTCTCAAAAGGTCAACAAGTCAAAGTTACATTCAATATCTCAAGGACCCAGTAAGCTATTCGACATCTCAAGGTTTCCACAAGTAAAAGGTTCTATTCGATAAGTCAAGAATTCCTGAAGAAGAGACTCATTCGAGAAGTGATTCGATATGTCAAAGATACAAGGTTCGAGAACTCAGAGTTATCGAAATAGCCAACTCTAGTTCTCGAATTAAACATTTAGTCATTTCTCGAATGGATTCTTGAAGACAAAATACTGAAGATGTACAAGTCAGAAACCTGCAACAAGCCAAGACACTTTTAGGACCACAATACTGTATAGTGTACATGAAAAGTCTACAAAGAAGCTTAGAGAGATGTTAGAAGGGACAAGCTGCTAAAGTAGTAGATCTGGGCAGGTTAAAGAAAGTCAAATTGCATGTTGCCTGGACGTATACTAAACAGGGATAGACAAGTTAGAAAATGTATTTGTCTGTCACTACATTGTAGTAAGTAGGCTGTACACATGTTCTATAAGTGTACAACCTCATCTCTTTTTAGAAGTTAACGTTTTCATTTTAATTTCATAGATAATATCTCTCTGAGAAAACGAAGCTAAGAATACTAACATTTGTATTCCCAGATTGTAGCAAAACCTTCGATCTAATATAATATTAGATTAAAGTGAGTACTTGTGTTTTTGTTCTTATTTCCGCACATATAACTTGTCAAACAAGAACACACACTCAGTTACACATCAAACACAGATTCAAACATTCAACCAAACTGTTCTTAAGGCCAAATCAAAGAAAAGTTTGAAAATACAGTCACGCCCCCTCTGTATTTTCCTTGTGTGTATTCCATACTCAACACAAGCTGAAGAGAGATGCATCAAGGAAGATAGTTAAATATAAGGAAAGGTTGGTCGCGAAGGGATATGTTCAAGAACAAGGGGTCGACTTTGAGGAAATCTTCACTCCTGTCACACATCTTGAAACGGTACATTTATTGTTGGATTTAGCAGCAAAATATGATTGGTAGGTACATCACCTTGATGTGAAGACGGCTTTCTTGAATGGTGAAATTAAAGAAGATGTCTATGTAGCTCAACCAAAAGGATACACAAAGAAAGGTCGTGAACAGTTGGTGTATAAACTCTTAAAAGCATTGTTTGGGCTTCGACAAGCACTAAGGGCGTGGTACGCTAAGCTTGGTAAATGTCTGGAGAGTCTTGGTTTTAGGAGATGTCCGTATGAACATGTCGTTTACACAAAGAAAGAAGGAAAGAATTTCCTAATTGTGGGTGTCTATGTCGATGACTTGCTGGTTACTAGTAGTGATGTTGCTGTAATAGAAAGTTTTAAGAAGGAAATGATCTATAAGTTTGAGATGAGTAATCTTGGCAAGCTAACTTATTATCTAGAAATTGAAGTTGAGCAAGGAACTGGATATATTGAGTTAAAACAGTCAGGGATACACGTAAAATCCTCGAAGAAGCAGGGATGGATGAGTGTAATTCCATGAAGTCCCATGGATCCAAAAGAGCACATTACAAAGGATGAAGGAGGAGTCTTAGTAGATACAACGTAGTGCAGGAGTTTGGTTGGAGGGCTTCGTTATTTGGTGCACACGTGACCTGATATTGCATATTCTTTCTCTTGCTTTGGCCTAACCACTGAGTTTAGTATAGTTCTTGAATTTTCACCTTTAGATTGTTGTATTAGTGTGATGTTGTTTAAAGCTAAATATATCAAGTACTCGCCCTTTCAAACCAATTTGATGTTTTTTGACTCCTTGTTCTATCTAATATTATGTTTCTTTTTATTTGTAGTGATATGGTTTTAGAACTCTAGCATGTACCATTTTAGCATGTATCATGCTTCCCACCACATTGTACATGTGCCTGCCACAAATGCGGAGGTAAGTAAACTTTAAAAAAATTGAGTAAACTTTGACTTAAGTAAACTTTAGTAAATTGAGTGTCATTATATGTCAGTATTATGTATTGTCTCATGTACAAATTGAGGGTCTAACTTAAATAAAAATCTGGTTATTTCAGTGCTTTTATGCTAATATATGGTTGTTTTCCTTGAGTTGTCAAGTAAAATTGCTTATGGTAATAGTAATTTGTTTGATCTCTGGGGTCAATTTACATAAAAGGTGCATAAATTATTGACTCTGGTTTTGAATTTTAGTCATTTTTGAAAACAGTTGTTAAGTTGGTAAGGTCTTAAATTCTATTAAATCGATGTCTTTTGCACTCTGTTTTGCTGAATCAGCTTTTGGTTTCATATATAGAAAATCTTCTATGAAATGAAGTTATGCATGCTTTCTATGTAATTATCTAACACTGGTACTTATGTATGTATGTGCACCTGTAGCCACTAACTAATGCTTATGGACTGCACATAAATAATAATGGCCGCTGGGAATGGACTATTGCACCTGGAGTTTCTCCTTCATCAAGATATCAACATGCAGCTCTAAGTGTTAATGGCACATTTAACAAGTGTCATTGTCACTCTCTCTTCTTCCACCTCTCTTTGTAGTCTCTTCTTTTAAAACAATCATATAAAAGTCATAAAAACATATAACTAAAAAAACTTTATTAATCTTATTGCCTGTCAAATTATATGATACCTAAATTCTACCCACTAATTTCAGTACCCCTTCTCTACAAATTGTGGTTATAGTTTCTTGGTTGCCTGACTGTCTTCATTAATGGTATCCTATTTCATTTTAGGGGTTTACTGAACCATCTTCTGATAAGCTTCTTCTAGATTTGCATCCCATGGAGCATAATGCATTTACACTAGTACTGGATCTGAACGAGACATTGATTTACTTTGATTGGAAGGTACAAAGATTATTTTACATGATGTATTCAATATCTCTGTTGTTTTCTTTTTTGCCTTCTACTCTTCTTTATGTTTGAATGTGTGCATGAAGCGTGACAAAGGTTGGCGGACATTTAACAGACCTGGAGTTGAAGCATTTCTGGAACATCTAGCAAAATTTTATGAAATAGTAGTAGACTCCGACCAGCTAAATATGGTATGTTGATCAACTCTTATGATATCTTAGTGCATGTTCTGTGATTTTTCTTGTTCTATGTATCATTGACAGTATTTGGCAAGTGTAGTATGCTGATCCATCTATTGAGAGGTTGGACCCGAACCACTACATAAGATTTAAGCTATCTAAGTCCGCTACTAAATATCAAAACCAGAAGCACTATAGGGTAAGTATGTTTTATACATTCATTTGGTTTCTATGTAACACATCGATCTGTATAGAAATTAAAAATGAAATACATTATAATTTGATTTTCCAGGTCCGCATACTCTCGATATGCTCTTCATTCCTTGTTTTGCTGATTGGCATGGCTTATACTACCGCATTATTGATCTCGATGTCTTTTGGTTTGTTGCTGATCAGCGTTGGATTTTGGATACTAGCTAGACTAGTGTTGTTCTATTTCACTACTTTAGAAATTGTAATGTGACTTGATTTTAACTTCAATGATAATAATTATTATTAAGAAATTTTGGATGTTAAAATTATTATAAAGTATTTTATTGTCAATTTGCATTTTTACTTTATGCATGAGCTCTAGTCTTTAGTGTTTAAGATGTATAAACAGGTGGTAGGAAAAAAATAATGCTGAATTTTAAAAAAAATACAATGTGCGTCTGTTTTATGATGACAGACGCATAAAATATACTATATACGTCTGGTCATTCATATCAGACGCAAAAAAAATATGTTTATGTGTCTGTTCTAAATCAATATGCGTCTGTTCTAGACAGATACAAGTAACCTTATACGTCTGCTAATCATAAGCAGCCGCATAAAGTTATACTTTATGCGTCTGTTCTCCAACTTTATACGTCTGTTGAGAACAGACGCAAATATCTATATACGTCTGTTGCGGAACAGAAGCAAATACTTTATACTTTATATGACTCCTCCATACGCGTCTGCTGAAAACAGACGCAAATGACCTTTTTAACAGACGCTTATGGCAGTTTTTGTACTAGTGAGGTCATTTGGATGATCGACATATCACATGTGGAATGGCATTCTATCTAAATGAAAACATTGGTCTAGTTGTTTTGTTCATTGATAACAAGTCTGCTATCGATCTTGCCAAGAATCCGGTATTCCATGAGCGTAGTAAGCATATCGACATACGCTACCACTTCATTAGAGAGTGTGTTGAGCGTGGATTGATTATCCTGAAGCACATTAGCAGGTGAGAGTCGACGTGCGGATTTGTTAATAAAGCCTTTGTCCACAGTCAAGTTTGAAAGAATGCGTAAGTTGCTTGGAGTGAAGAACCTGGAAGGACAAGTTTAGATTAGGGGGAAATGTTGGAATATAATCTAATACTTGTCAAAACAAGTATTTGTTTCTATGTTTTATTTCTGTCTGCAACTTTTGAATTAATTGTTGGACTTGGTCCATGTCTTAGTTGTTCAGTAGGAGTGTTTTTAGGATATTCGTGAAGAATAAACAAAGTAGTAGAGATTTTGTAGGAAAGTAGTGCTAGATAATTCCTGTTCTTTAGTATCAGAAGACTTGTATCACTTATTTATTTAATTTGTTTTTAGGATCGTGAAGATCGAATAAACAAAGTAGTGGAGATTTTGTAGGAAAGTAGTGCTAGATAATTCCTGTTTTTTAGTATCAGAATACTTGTATAACTTATTTTGTTCTCTGCAATTCAATAAAAATAAGCATTGAGTACGTACATGTTTTGTGTTATGGCATTTCTCAATTTAAACAAATAATTATGTACATATTTATATATCTTAGTTCCGATATTTAAGTATATATTTTGTTGCCAAGTATTTAGGTATTTATTAGAGGATGTCTGGGGGAACTTATTTTCCAGAATAAGTCAACTTATTTTAAATTGAAAGTTAAGATTCCTAACTTTCCAACTTATTTTTGCAACTTTTGGAATATCAAACATACAATAAATACTTGTATAAAAAAATATCAAAATATAAAATTTTTACCCGAAAATAAGTCCATAAGTCCTTAATATAAGGTGAGCCAAACATGCCAAAAGTTGAAGATTTTTAACTTTTTTCTGAAAAAAGTTAACTTTTTTTCCAATTTATAGAATTTCAAACATACATTAAATATTTATATAAAAGAATTATTAAAATATAAAATTTTTATACGAAAATAAGTCTATAAGAACTTATTTTAAATTTTCTCAAAGGCCCTTAGTTGTATCTTTTACATATTAAAGGACCAAGAAATGAGTTAATATTTGTGGGGTTGTGCAGTTTTTCTAAACAATTATTTCATGGGTTTTGGTCCCTGACAATCATTTGTCAGGGAGCTGTTATATAACAATCGGTTTCTAAACCATTGGATCGTTGATCCAACGGCCCCCCTTACAAATTTTTTTTACTGTCCGCTATAATTTTTCGCGGATAGGCAATCTGCCTATCCGCGGAAAATTATAGCGGACAATAATTTTTTTTTTTAATCTCAGCCGTTGGATCAACGATCCAATGGCTGTGGAACCGATTGTTAAATAACCGGTCCCTGACAAACGATTGTCAGGGACCAGGACCCTTATTTCATTTACTTGCAAAAAATGCAATGGGAAAATAATACTGTAGAAGAGAATACTGTACTTAAACCTATCTAGTGCAGATTAACTATACTACATTATTCAAAAACTTTACTAAAACGGTAAACGGTAAAATCGATATATAATTTATGATGCTACTGTACATGATTTAATCTCTGATCTTCCACGCCATAATATATGTAGTCATCTTCATAACGCGAAGCACGCACCCTCCAGTACGTTGGCCAACATTGACTTAGTATATAACTCATAAAAGTTGATGAGTTAATTGCAAAAAAATGGTCAGATTTTACACTCATTTTCAAAAAAGTGGCCAAATTTTCAATTTTGCAAAATGGTGGCCGGACTTACATTTTTTCTTTTAAAAAAGTGGCTGAAAATGATTTTCAGCTTATTTAGCAGGGGTAAAATGGGAAAATATGTTATTTTACTATAAAAAAAAAAGATAAACCCCCCAAAAATTATCCAAAAAATCCCCAAATTAATTTGTGTCACCATATGATTGGTTATATTCGTAATAATAATAGTAATGCCCCCCATGCATGCACATAAATTGAATAATTAAATCTTGACAACTCATATTTGTGAATTTTTTTGGTGAATTGATGTGCATACATGAGGGCATTATTATTATTATTACGAACATAACCAATCATATGGTGACACATATTAATTTGGGGATTTTTGTGGACAATTTTTGGGATTTTTAGCATTTTTTTTCCCATTTTACCCCTACCAAAAAGATGAAAATCGCGTACAACCACCTTTTTGAAAAGAAAAAGGCAAGTCTGGGCACCATTTTGCAAAATTGAAAATCTGGCCACTTTTTTGAAAATGGGTATAAAATATGACCACCATTTTGAATTTTACTCAAAGTTGATTAATCTGAACGAAATAACGAATACATGTTTTTTTTTTTTTTTTTGAATGCAAGAAATTTCATTAACTCATCAAAGCATCATACACGAGACTCTCCAACACCAATTGTGGAGGAGAACAAAAATCATGAAAGCAATTAACCTCACATGGAACCCTTGCTAACAAATGGGCTACTTTGTTGGCATGCTTTCTAATAAAAGAGACAGTAATATCCGGACGACTACTAAGCAAAAAACGACACTCCTGAACCACGTTTCCCACCTCGAGAAGATTTACAGTACCCTCGTTGATAGCACGCACCGTGAGCATCGAATCAGTCTCGATCTCCACATTAACTTCCTGTAATTCCCCCACCCACCTTATAGCTTCTAGAACCCCTCGAGTCTCAGCCTCAAACACTGAAACCTCCCCACCACAACATGCCACACGAGCTTTACAAAATCCCCCATCATGACCTCGCATAACCAAACCAAAGGAATAGCTCGAGCTCCCTGCAAACACCGAAGCATCCACATTTATCTTCATCTTGTTTACTACTGGTGGTTTCCACTTGATATCACCTCTCAATTGCCCTGCTCCTCCTGCAGTAGTTAATCCAACTTTCGTTTTTTGCACATCCCTCCACTGCGTCACCTGCATTGAGCTCCACTGCATAGCTAATTCCGGAGTAACAGACTTATTCTCCCAGACCTTCATATTTCTAGCTGTCCATATACCCCATAAAATCCCAGCAACTCGAGCCAACACTTCACTGTCTTCTACTGCTAGCTTCTGTAACAACCAATCAGGGCACGATTCAATATCAGAAGTATTGAATTCCATTTGCATAAAACGCCAGCAATCCTTTGCAAAGCTACAATCAAGAAAAATGTGCATTAAGTGCTCCACATCATTCAAACACATAGGACATATAATCGTAGTCTGAACTCCTTTTCTTTTAATAACATTACGCACAGGCATGTTGTTCCTTCCAATTCACCATAACAACATTCTTACTTTATGTGGCACATCCAACATCCAAAGCCTCGTCCATCCTTTATTACTTGGTAGCCTTGTACACTCACTAAACCGATCATGCCAGAACCTATATCCTGATTTAACAGAATACTTGCCATCAACTGTGAAAATCCAGGCTAAACGATCCGGAACCTGATTTCTAGGGATAGGTAAAGCCAATATTGCATTGGCATCACAATTTGTAAATAAATTGTTAACCTTACAATGATCCCATTGTTTCTCACCAGGAATAAACAGCTCGCTCACTTTTCGTCCACTAACTGAATCTGCATGCATATGATCAACCATATAATTCTCCTTTCCTCTAACCCACGGGTCTTTAGCAATCCTAATTGTTTCACCATCTCCAAGTACCCACTTGAACCCGTTCTTCAATAACTCCTTGGCCTGCCATAGCCCTGACCATATAAAGCTTGCACCTCCACCTCGATTAGCATCAAACAGGCTGGTATTATTAAAATATCTAGCTTTAAAAATCCTAGCAACCAGCGAGTTAGGATTATGTAAAATGTTCCAGCACTGCTTCCCTAATAGGGAAACATTAAAACCATACAAATCTCTAAATCCCAACCCCCCTGAATCTTTTGACATACTCATATTTATCCATGAAAGCCATCTAATCCCCTTCCTACCTCCTTCTCTCGTACCCCACCAAAAGCTATTCATCATTTTTTCCAGTTCCTTGCATAAAGATTTAGGAAGTAAAAAACAAGACATGGCATAGGACGGAACTGCTTGAGCTACGTTTCGAAGTAATACTGCTTTCCCTGCTTTAGACAAACATTTCACGCTCCACCCTTGAATTCTTTTCCACAGTCGATCTTTCAGATAATTAAACACCTGCTTTTTCGATCTTCCTATGAGTGATGGTAGACCCAAGTATCGACCTTCGCTTAGATCCGTATAGACCTGTAAAATATCTTTTAATTCCGCTTGTTTATCCACCCTAACATTGGAACTAAAGTAAATGCCTGACTTCTAGAAATTGACTGCCTGCCCAGAACATAATTCGTACTGCTGCAAAATGTGTTTTACCTCTCTAACTTCCTCCAAAGACGCTTTGCAAAACAAGAAGCTGTCGTCTGTAAAGAGCAGATGGGTGACTGCCGGAGCATTCGAAACAATTTTACACCCAGTGATTTTCCCCTCCTCTGCAGATCTTTTTATAGCACTAGATAGACCCTCTACACATAGTAAAAATAGGTAAGGAGATAAAGGGTCTCCTTGCCGAAGTCCTCTATGAGGAGTTATAGGACCAATCTGATCACCGTTAAACTTTACTGAGTACGATACTGTCGACACACACAACATGATCCAATCCACCCATTTACTAGAAAAGCCCATTCTCTCCATCTGATTTTTAAGGAAGCACCAACTTACTCTATCATAAGCCTTACTAACATCGAGCTTCAATGCAACTACACCATCATTCCCACTCTTCTTTTGCTTCATATAATGGAGCAACTCAAATGCTATGAGAACATTATCAGTTATACTATGCCCCGGAACAAAAGCGGATTGATTTTCCGTAATAATACCTGGCAAAAGAACACGCAGACGATTTGCAAGAACCTTAGCAACGATTTTATAAAGAACATTGCAAAGGGCAATAGGCCTTAGATCTTTCATAGACTCCGCATTTTCTTTCTTAGGAATCAGAACTATTGTCGTGTCATTGAGATTAGCAGGGAAAGACCCTTCTCTCAACCAATTGAGACAACATTAGAATACTTCTCTACCCAACAGATTCCAAAAATTCTGATAGAAGGCTGGGTTAAGGCCATCAGGACCTGCACTTTTAGCCGGATGCATCTGTTTCACCGCTACTGAAAATTCTTCAAACGTAAACTCTTCCACTAGATGAGAATTCTGCTCCTCTGTGATAAAAACCTCCCTTTCTTCATGACCCTCCTCTGGACTACTTTCATTCTGGCTAAACAATTTGGTGAAATAGTCCTTCACCACACTACACATACTCTCCTGGTCAGTCACTAAAACATCATCGTCATCCTTCAGACTAGTAATGTTACTCTTGGCCTTCCTCGTTGTTGCATAAGCATGAAAAAACTTGGAATTAGAATCTCCGTCTTGCAACCAGAACGACTTAGCCCTCTGTTTCCAGTACTCCTCTTCATGAACTAATAATTCCTCCAGTTTGTTTCTTTCCTCAAAATATCTCTTCGTTTGTTGCTCGTCTGCACAATTTTCAAATAAAATAAGGACCTCTTTCTGCTTTCTAATTTTCTCCCTGAATTTATTGAAGAATTTGCGGCCCCATTTCTCCATAAACGAAGACAGATTCAACAACTTAGGCAGGAAATGAAGAGGATCTAAATTCTTCCAATACCTAGTAACCTCCTCATGGAAAGATTGCTCTTTTAACCATGTATTCTCAAATCGAAACCGGAACTTGTTCTTCGAGAAGTTAGTACTGCAAAGCTCCACCTTAATGGGATCGTGATCCGAGTAGATTGTGTGATGCACTTCCAGCCTACATAGAGGAAACATTTGCCACCAATCAACAGTTGCAAAAACTCTGTCGATCCTTTCCCTAACCCAATCTTTCTTACCTCTACTCTTCTCCCAGGTGAACTTACCGCCCAATAAATCCAGTTCGACTAGACCACACTCATCAACCGTACTTTTAAAGCCATCAAGCAAGAATTGAGGATGCTTGTGAACACCATTCTTATCATCTTCACTTAACATATCATTGAAATCTCCAATAACCATCCACGGCAGCTGAGACTTATTACTAAGGGCCTTTAAGAATTCCCAGGATTCTCTCCGTTGCGATCTCTCTGGGAAGCCATAGAAACCAGTCATTCTCCAAACTGGTACATTATTTCTAAGAATATGAGCATCAATATGGTTTCTATTAAAATCAAAAACAGAACAGGAAACACTTCTATCCCAAAGCAGAGCTAAACCACCACTTCTCCCAATGCTATCTACCGAGCAGTAATTATCGAAACCAAATTTTGCACTCAACTTTTTTATTCTTTCTTCTACTGACAACGTTTCTATCAAAAACACAATATTAGGTTTATGAGACTTCAACAAGTCCCCTAAAGCACGAACTGCACGAGCGTTCCCCAACCCTCGACAGTTCCAGCTTATGATTTTCATGGCTGTTGGCTAGCTTGTAGAGCAAGCTTAGCCAAATCAGTTTTGGAAGACATTGAACAATCCGTTGCAGAAAGAACAATATCTAAATTTCGAACTACCTGCTGATTTTCAACCACTTTTTCCAGCCCACCTTCTGTGTCCATAGTTTCATAATTGTCTGGGCCTCCTCTCATCCGTTTTCTTTCCACTAATTGCAGCCCAATTAACTCGTCGTTATCCAGCCCATTATCAACATTTGAATTAAGTTTCCCTCCAGTCACGACTATATCTCTATCTCCAGCATTTAATAGATAAGATTCATTACCACTAAATTGCAACTGATTTATAACCTCCTTCCCCCGTGATCCCTGATTTACAGGAAATTTTGAACTGATTCCCCCTGATTTCCCGTTACAGTTGACTCGGCCTCTTCTCTCCTCCCATTCTGTATCACCATCTTCTCTGAGCCATTTACTCTTCACCGGACCTGAACTTCGGCGTGGCTGAGCACGTAACCAGCTACCCCATTCCTTAACAGTCTCCTCCTGATCTCTGTTCAAAAACTTTACACAATATCTCTCCGTGTGAGTCACGATACCACAAGTGAAACAAAAATCTCCAAGCCGCTCATATTTGCAAGAGACTACCACCTCTGTTCCATCTCTTCTTGCAATCTTCTTCCTCCGTTTTAGAGGCTTTCTAACATCAAGCCTTATTTTAATCCTCATAAACTCACGCCAGATACTGGTGTTGTTTTTATGATCATATTCTAGAAACTCACCAAAGAAATTCCCTAGTTGTTGACCCACTCCTTCTGTCATTAACCCATTTGGGAGATCATAGATTTGAATCCACATATTCAAATGCCACAGAGGGACATTAACTGGCTCTATTCCCTTAGGAATAACTGCCAGGATCAACATTGCTCCATCGAACGTCCATGGACCTCCTTTCAAAACCCAGGTCATATCCTCTTTATGATAAAATTGAAACAGAAAGATATTCTGATCAATTTCCTTTATATTGATACCCATGACAGGTCTCCAGACATCAGCCATTTTTGTCTTCATCGCTCGAATGTTAACACTCCTTTCTGTCAGAAACCTTCCCACCACACATAGTTCATACTTGTTACCTTCCTCCTCCACGTCGCCCTCAATGACAAAAGCCTCATTCTCCTCTACCTCTATATCCAGACCAGACATCTGGTCACTCAAATCGTTATAGTTTGACATCATTCAACCAACTCACACGTTACAGATTCAAAGAACGAATATGCACGATGAGAAAAACAAAACTCTCACATATTATGGAGAGAAAAAAAAGATGAAGAGTATTACGAATACATGTTTTCTTAGTAATTAAAAACAGTGTCATGAAGTGAACATGTTTAAAATACATTATCACCCCCCCTCTCTTTTAATGTAATACAGACTATACAGTAATGGATTAGGCCAACCCCCTTCCGGGTAATTATATAAGGTCAGCAAATGATACGGAGTAGTTGAGTTTTCTCTACCATTCTACTTATCTATAATCATCCAATCAACGGGCTTGGGAGAATTTTTCCGGAAAAAAAAAAGAAAAGAGAACATGTGACACATGCTTAACGATTATAATATTGTTTAACAACCATCAACATTTTTAGGTCACTGCCTAATTACTAGTACTCCCTCCGTCCCGGTGGTTTCTTTACATTGTGTTTGGGCACGGAAACCAAGAATAGTGGGTGTAATATTGTTAAAATAAATGAAGTATTGTGTGTAATAGTTATTTTATTGTTAAAATAAGAGTAGTAGTGGGTGTAATAGTGTAAAGTGTTGAAAAAGTAGAGTAGTAGTGGGTGTAATAGTGTAAAGTGTTGTGTATTTTATTGTTAAAAGTTACTATTTTGGGTAATGTAAAGAATTCATGGGACGTCCCAAATTAGTAACTGTAAAGAATCCATTGGGACGGAGGGAGTATTTCTTTAAGACCGCGTCAAGTACAAGAACTAGCTATTTCTTGTCCATATTAATGTAAAGTCAAGCCTCCAAAATTGATTACTCTTTAGCTAGAACGCTATCATGTACTCCGTATTTATTTTGTTTATAAACCATAACCAGGTACTCACCTTAATTTGCTAGCTTCAGAATCATAGACCAAGGCAAGAAACGAAAGTAAATACATCGTATGGTATCCGGTACTTGAAGATATCATATATATTATTCAAGTTTTCGATCACAGTAGAAGATATATTTTACAATAATGTCGTCGGATGAAGAGTGTAACAAGGAATTTGCAAGTGATTATTTGCTTTTGGACCCAGAGAAGTTTGGAATTTATGAACTGTATCACATCTTATTTTCATCCGATTTGGAGAATCGAGATTTTATAAAGCGCCATCCCGACGCAAAAAATTGTCAAAAAGAAAACGACAAACAGTACAGATGGATTATGTTTGCTTCACTTGTTGCTCAGAAGTTACTGCTCTGTATTGCCAAACCCATGGCAGGGCTGGGCTCTAGGATTGAGTATTGGCTCAATCTTCTTCAGGCCAACAGCAGCTTTTTCGGCCTCATCAAGAATTTCTTACAAGGTTAGTTACTATCATCGGTTTGCACTCATTCTTCAAATATTATAATTCTCTAGAGGAAAAAAAGTAGATTTTGTTTTATGCATGTTAATTCTGATGAATGTTTTATCAAGAGATCGATTTGATCGCATCAGTGGACTAACTAGTATATTTATACTACACATACAGGAAAAGTGATACATCCAGATAGAGAATCAGCGAGTTTCATATCATTTACAGGTTGTATGGATAGACGAGTAGAGTTAGACAAAAGCATTAAGCCCGGAGATTGCAGATACTTTGGCGCACTTGCTGTTATGGCTTCTAAGGCGTCCTACGAGAACAAAGCATACCTTGAGAAAACTGTCAAAGATCACTGGAATGTACGTATAACTTGCACAAGCACACACGCACTAGAGTTTATGTGCATGTTTAAATTTATTGAAATTCCATTTTGGTTGGGAAGTATATTATAGTTAATTCATAAATTAAGTATACCAGACTAGCTCTACAATAATCTTATGAAAATTAAGTAATATACTGTTGACTAGTTTCTGAAATAAGCTGACGGAAATTTGATAAAAATTGAGAGTAAATAAACTATTAACCATGGAGTCAAAAAAAAAAAAAAAAAATAATAACCATGCAATTATAATCTCTTGAAAGATGCATTAGAAAACGATTGAAGGATCTTGGTTCTTGGTGATTTCTCATTTTTTCTAGGCTCTCTCTGGTCAGAGGGAGTATCGATCTTTTACTAAGCATTTAATCTTACCGGACAATGTATCTCATCTATGCATTAAGCGTTCTAGTACATATATAAAGACTTCAAATTTGAGCATTCACAATGCATGCATTCATGCAGAAATGAAGTATTATTTTCTTCTGTCGAATCATAATTATGCCTTGACTTTTATATATACTCTTGAAAACTGCAGATGGATTTTTTGGGCTCCTTTGATTTCTATAATCGTAAGAGTAATCTATCCTTATGTATATTGTTTTTATGTAATCCTTTATCACAAGTAATCTTGGATTCATAATAGGCGTAAATGCTTAACAAATAAACCAACTAATGTTGCTCAGAGTATCAAAAGAAAGCAACCACGCAAGCCTTCATGTGCCGGGACAAAAGTGCTGACAATGAACTGATCGTGGTGGCTTTTAGAGGAACAGAGACATTTGACGCAGATGCCTGGTCTTCTGACATTGATCTCTCTTGGTATGAACTTCATCAAGGCAAAGGAGAAGTCCATGGAAAAGTCCATGGCGGTTTTATGAAAGCTCTAGGGTTACAAATTAGCCAGGGCTGGCCTCTAGAATACCAAAAAGACGAGGAAAAACCATTGGCTTATTATGTAATCAGGGATATGCTAAGAGAACTTTTACTAGCTAACGTAAATGCAAAGTTCATACTTACTGGTCATAGCTTGGGAGGGGCACTGGCCATTATTTTTCCAGCTATACTAGCTTTCCACGAGGATGACTTATTACTTGAGAGATTACAAGGAATTTACACCTTTGGACAACCTAGAGTTGGAGACAAGCAATTCGGAGATTACATGGAAGGACTATTACTGAGTTATAATATTCAGTATTTCAGATATGTTTACTGTAATGATATGGTTCCAAGGTTACCTTATGATGACAAGAGTTTCATGTTTAAGCACTTTGGAAAATGCATTTACTTCAACAGTTTCTATAAAGGCCAGGTAACTAAAAGTCCCTCCCATAATAGTTCTTTATCTGCAAGTACAAATATGGAATACATTTGTTTTTAAGGATTATCGATCAATACTAATTATAGTTAATTCTTTTGTGGTTAATTTAATTAAATAAGGTTGTTGTGGAGGAACCAAACAAGAACTATTTCTCGCCACTGTATGCTATTCCACAGGCGCTGAATGCGATTTGGGAGCTGATAAGAGGCTTCTACTATACATACTCAAAGGGTCCAGATTACAAGGAGCCAGGCATTCTTCAAGTTTTAAGATTTATAGGACTTGCGATTCCGGGAATTCCTGCTCACATGTTCAAAGATTATGTCAATGCATGTCTCTCGGCATCATGTCTCTCAGCATCATCTGAATTGTATACGCAACTTGATATCCACCAATCTAATGGATTATCTCTTAATCAGATTAGTTCGAACTGATGTACCATATATCTAGTTATTTTGTATTATTGCTAAAGATTGATTACATATTACGTCTTCTTTCCACTGGGGTACGTGGTTAATACGCAGTAAGCATCTAGCTAGGCTACTAAGGGTAATTGCATGTACTTCAACAAAACTGAAGTAGTTCTTTGCAGGAACAAGAGTTGTAGCCGTTCACTAATTAAGTATAGGATTATTCAGATTGAGTAATTTAGCCAACATAAATGATTTATTTTGTGACACAGGATCAGTCTGCTTGCATTGTAACAAGAACTCATGTGAGTGTGATTTCAATTTTCACCTGTTTAGGCCTCGATCAAAAGGCTTTATTTCACCCATTCAAATATTATCCAACACAGATACTGAATTCAAAAAACTTGCAATCAATGAACAAACACTTACAACCCTTGTCTACTTGAAACTTGAAACATTAAGATAAAAGATCTGTACACATCATACAAAATCATTATTAGTTTGCAATATTACAAAATCAAAATTCTTTTATGGCCTCGTTTGTTTTACGGGTTCATAGTTTTATATGTAATTAAAACTTCCTTGAAATCAAGTTACAATGTGTGGTGTTTGATAACAATATTCATTTACTTACACAAACTAATAAATTAATTTATAATATATAATATTTTTAGAAATATAAAAAATATTCATACTTTCTCAATTACTTATTCAAAATGTTTAAAATATAATTATAATTTGATTTCCGTAACTAAGTAACTTTATCATATATGATTAAATGAATATTGATAAAATCCGTATTTAATCAAATAAAAAAAATCATAATTCAGATTTATTGATACAAAGTAACAATATTAGAATAGGCAATTTACAAAGTGATACAAATATTTATATCAGATAGGTAATTTAAATATTTAAGTGATACAATTATTAGGTAAAAAGTTCATAAATCAGTACAAAGTGATAGAAAGAAGCAATTTACGGACCCGTTTGGGAAATTTTATTTTTCTGAAATAAGTTACTTATTCTGAAAAAAAGTTAGGAAATATATACTTTTTTATGAAATAAGTAACTTATTTTTACAAGATAACGAATATTAAACTCCCGATACATATTTTTCTTTAAAAGAAAGTATGTAAATACAATTTTTTTTCCGAAATAAGTAATTGATAGACAGATTTGCCAAACGGGCAACGTGATTAGATTAGAAGAGATGTTTATGTAGTTAACACTTGAAAATAATACAATAAGTTATTTTGACAAAAAGGTTAACAAAATAATATAATTATTATCAATAATATATTACATTTATGTGAAATTCACCATGCTGAATCGAGAATACGTGGATGGTGGCAAAAACTATTCTCTCAAATCAAAAAAGGAGGTAGGGCTGTCAAACGGATATTTCGGATACGGATACGGGTAATTTTTTTCGGATACGGATAATATTCTAATTTTTTCAAATACGAATACGGATATTTCGAACGGATATTCGGATATTTTTTTATAGCAATATATAAATGATGATATATATCATATTTAAAGTTTATTATATAATATATTAATATGATATATGATATATGATATATTAATACAATATATTAATATATTATATAATATGATATATGATATATAATATATTATATATTAATATATTAATATATCATGTGATCTATAATATATAATATAATATATTAATATAATATATTAATAGAGAAAAGTTCTATGGAGTACAGTTTAATTGGAGTACGTTGGAGTGCACATACGTTCTGCACTCAAAATATTTTAAAATTTATTATTTTGTAAATCTTATTACATGAACATCATTATTTCATCGAGAATCTTGAAAATTTTGTATGTTTTGCTAACAAAATATTGCAAAATGAATTGTTCTGCAAAACACATTTGGGTTGCAAAACATATATGTTCTGATTGCAAAATATAAAGGATTTTCAAGATGAACATATTGCAAAATATACATGATTTTCAAAATTATCAATGAAATTATGATATTCATATAACAAGGTTTGCAAAACAATAAATTTTACAATATTTTGAGTGCAGAACGTATATGTACTCCAACATACTCCAATTAAACTGTACTCCATAGAACTTGACCCTATATTAATATATGTCATATAATATATTATATATTAATATATTAATATATTATATTAATATAATATATATTAAAATATTAATATAAAATATTAATATATGATATATAATATATAATATATTAATATAATATATTAATATAATTTATTAATATAATATATTAAAGTAATATATTCATATATCATATTTATAACATATAAATCAATTAAAAATGTCTACACTTAAATATATCTAACAAAAATATATTAATTATTGAATAAAGACATATATTAATATATTATAAATTTTAAATATTATATATAAATATATATCAGTTATTACATTTTCGGATACGAATATGTCGGATTCGGATACGGATAATATCCTAATTTTTCGGATACGGATAATATCCTAATTTTTCGGATACGGATTCGGATATTTCGGACGGATATCCGGATATCCGGATTTTTTTGACAGAGGAGGGAGACTATTCTCTTACTGATGTAATAATTGTTTTGTGAACTACTATGTACAGTAGTATATTACCTAATTTTTGACTTTTAAAAGATTCCCTCTTCAAAAATAAGAAAGGAGTAAAAAAGAGATGCTACTCGTGATTATGAGCCGGCGTCATTCTTTATAAATAATTTTTATTAATTTGACTCTCGACGACTTCCTGTTCATTGTTTATAAAGGAGTATACTTTAAGAAAAGTGTTATTTTGGAATTTAAAATTTTATTTCCAAGGCAATGTTTATCGTGGAGATCAAATTATGTAAAGAGTGAAGAGTATAATTATAATTAAGGACAATTTAAATTTACAATGAAATTTGCTCTGAGGATGTTTAACAAAAAGAAAAAAGTTGCTCTGAGGTTTAAATTACAGCTCTGAAATAACATTTTTTAAATTTGATTTCCGAAATCCAAAAAATATACTCAGCAACCTGTCAACAAGATATAACTTCAAATGGTTGAATTGTTACATATATAAACTCATACGGAGTATGTGTTATGTACTTATCTATTGTAGACTTGTGGGAAATGGGAATGTCATTGTCTAATATTATACGACAAGTTAGGGGTGTTCACGGATCGGGTTGGACGAGTTGGGAGGATTTTATGACCCAATCCAATTTAATCGGTTTAGAAAATTTTCAACCCAACCCATAAAAATAGAATTTGTAAACCAACCCATTTAATGCATTTCGGTTTGGATCGATTTGGATCGGATTGATCGTGTTAGTAAATATATAAATAATTTTTTTATCAAAAAAATAAAACTAAAAATGAGAGTTCAAAACAAATCAAAAATAGTTCAACAAAATATTACAATCATTTATGCAACACAAATACCATAAGTCTTAAATATCTGAAATTCTGAATTTTAACACAAAAAGAAATTGATTAAATACTAGACATCGTCTTTAAATTTGAACTGAATCATACTGAATCATAACATAGATGAATCAATCATTAAATTTCGAAATTGGATCTGGAGAGTGGAGAGGATCTTAATGTCTAGGATTTTTTGTTTTGGTGAGAGGTTGAGAGAGTGAGAGCGACGGCTTTTAAGTTCTAATAATATTAGAGTAATAATATAAATTAGTGTATTTATAATACGTGATACTTTGATAGGGTAAATTGTAATGGATTGGACTCCGGAGTCAGACTATAGTGGACTACTGGATTGGACTGGACTAATTCTAATGCTAATGTCTAATGGGTTGGGCCTATATATTTTAATTATCTTATTTTTAATCGGATCGGATTGGATTGGATTTTAAAAATCGAAACCCATATCCAACCCATTAAAATCGGGTTGACATTTTTTCGATCCGAGTATACATCGGGTTGGAAAAAGTCGATTTGGATCGATCGAAAAGTGCCCGGTTTGAATCGAATTGGTCGGGTTGGCCAAACCGTGAACACCCCTACGACAAGTCATGTATGTTTTCTTTAGGGAAACGTGTGTCATGCATGTATATGTAATTTTGTATTGTCCCATTCATTTTTTTATAATTTTATTTTTAGTACGTATTATTAATCTTTTATATTACATTAATTTTTAACAATAAAATATAATATTACATACATTACTTTATTCTACTTTTTTAATACTTTACACTATTATACCCATATTTCACTTATTTTAACAATAAAGTCACTATTACACACACTACTTTATTTATCTTAATACTTCACTTATTTTAATAAAAAATCACTAATACACCCATTATAATGATATTTCTTGATTTCAGTACAAAAAGACAATATGAAGAAAATCACGAGACATACCTGGAGACAAACGAAATTATATATTATTATAGATTGTTGTCAATGGTACAACGTGTAGGTTTAATTATACAATAAAGTTAAATAATTAATTGTACAATTTAAAACGTACAAGTGAACTAGTGATCATACGAAAATCTAGGCGCTTTGAGAATTTTTAAAAGTATAAAAAAATAATTTTAAATACAATAAAATTTTCATTATTTTTGAATTTAATAATCATTATATTAAATTATAACATTCATAATTTTTAAGCATCATTTTATTAAAAGTATACCAAGAAGTTTTTTCAATGTAAATGAAATTTTATTTTTAAAAATAATTACATTATTCTAAAATCGTGTGATTATTACCTTTAACTATAATATTTCAAATAATTTATCAATTTTTTAATCATTACATTAATGATTGGTTATAAATCATATTTAAAAATACTTTCATTTATAATATTCTTAATTTCTAAGTATATTAAGAGTCACCTAAAGCAACAATGAGGAGATTTTTTTATAAATAATTTTTATTTTTAAAATAGATTATTCTAAAATTGGTGATTATTATCTTTAATTATAATATTTCAAAAAAAATTATCAATTTAAGTTATAGATTATAGTTAAGATTACTTTTTCAATTATAACATTCATAATTTCTAAGCATTTCTTTCAAAGTGGAGTTGTCACGGAAATGACACCATAGAGTTTTATAGAACGAAATAATAATAACATATTATTTATAATATATAATTAATTAATTAGATTTCCAAATTTTACATAATCAAAATTTTATATTATTTTAAATAATTAATTTAATTAATGGAGTTTAAAGTTTTTATTTTATTGTAAAAATAAAGCACATAATAGTTCATCAACAATATATTTTTCACATAATGTAATAAGATTAAAATAAGAGCACAAATATTTTGTATTATCTATGATTATTTGAATTATAGTTATTCAAATTGAAAGGCATATGATGTAGCCTATTTGTATTTCGAGGATACAACTCAACTTAAACAAGATTGTATTAGTAAATAGTATATAGGCTGTCACAAGGAATCTCAGATTGTATTATCTGTGAGAAGAAAAAGATCAAGGTCAATCTACATACTTGAGGAATTACTACATTGAAAGAAGTTCAGACATCTGATCAAGCCTCAGTGGAGTATTCGTTAAGAAGTGGATTCGTTTAAAGTAACAGAGATTTCAAGGTGACAAAGACAGTACAGAGAATTAAAGAGAGAGAGAGAGAGAGAGAGAGAGAGAGAAGCCGAACTCATGGCGGTTTCAAAAGAATAACCGAACCGTTCTCAACAGAAAGACCATTCCTACGAACGTTGACATCTTTGTTGTTTGTTTTCCACAAATCTCTTCCCTCAGTCTTTCACCTTATTTTACTACCCAACGGCCAAATATTCTTCTTTTTCTTCTTCACACCTCTAAGGTGCTTCTCTGACTCTATCGGCTGAACAAAAATTTCTTCTTCCTTATCATCTGCTTTCCACCTTCGCAACACGTTATCATGCCCTTCTTCAAAAATCACTAGCTCATTATTCAAAAGGACATACCTCATGTGTGGTGGAAGTTTCCCAAGCTTTACACTCGAAAGATCTCAAACCGAAGAACTGTCAATGGAATCACTGATAGAATGCTTTAGCATGTGTGTGTCAGATTTTTCACTCAACAACGGATCAAACTTCTTCCTCTGACCTGTATCCACCATTTTCACACTGCAACACTCTTCATCTTCTGTTGGAAATTTCATGGCCTTGAACACATTAAAGGTAACACTCTGATCTTACACCCTCATTGTAAGCTCTCCTTTTTGCACATCAATCAAAGACTTTCCTGTAGCCAAGAACGGTCTTCCCAAGATTATGGGAATCTTCTTATCTTCTTCAAAATCCAAGATCACAAAATCAACAGGAAATATGAGTTTATCAACTTTCACCAAAACGTCCTCCACTATACCTCTTGGATACGTGATAGATCGATCAGCCAACTGCAAAGATATGTTAGTTGGCTTTGGCTCCGGTAGACCAAGTTGCTTGAAAACAGACAAGGGCATGAGATTAATGCTAGCTCCTAAATCACATAAGCATTTGTCAAAAGACAACTTCCCAATGGTGCATGGAATTGTAAAGCTTCCTGGATCCTTAAGTTTAGGAGGCAACTTCTGCTGTAGAACCGCACTGCACTCCTCTATCAATGCCACTGTTTCAAATTCTTCCAACCTTCTCTTTCGTGACAAAATATCCTTCATGAACCTTGCATATCTCGGCATCTGCTCCAATGCTTCAACAAAAGGAATGTTAATGGACAGTTTCTTGAAGACATCCATAAATTTCTGAAACTGTTTCTCTTGACTTTTCTGCAAACGTCCAGGATATGGCGGAGGTGGATAGACCTGATTATTCTTTGAAGATTGCTCCGGAGTAGACTTTTCAACGGGTTTCTTGCTCTTCTCACCATAAAGCTGATCAGCCACTAAATCAGATTTCTCAATTCCTGGCACTGCAGATTTTTCAACATGCTGATTCTGAACATCTTCATCTTCTTCAGTTGCTGATTTAGGATCACTTGTGACTTTTCCAGATCTCAAAGTAACTGCATTGACATGTTCTTTGTTGTCCCTCCTGCCTGGATTAACCTCCGTGTCACTAGGAAGAGTTCCTTGTGGCCTACTAAATAAAGCACTTGCAATCTGTCCCAGCTGGCTCTCGAAGATCTTTTGAGAAGCTTGCAGATTCTTCACCATCATCCTCAAATCATCTATCTCTGATTTTTCATTAGAAGATTGCCCCACCTGAGCCTGAGGCTGTTGCTGCTGAAATCCAGGAGGTTGATATGGTGCCCTTGGAGCATAAGGCTGTTAATAACCTTGATTGAATGGCTTCGCTTGCTGATAAGATTGTTGAGTATTTTGATTTTTGCTCTGATATGTCAAATTATACCTAACCGCAAGCGCACGGTGTCTATTGCTAGTACAAATGGCAAGCGGGTCGAATCCACAAGGAGACAGGTTCTACTAATTCCTTTTCAGTTATCGCTAATTGTTTCAGGAACAAACGATTATGTGAAATTATTAATTAACTAATTAAACTAAATTAACACTAATTAAACAGATGATAAACAAATTATTTAAAACCTAGGGCAATCAGGTCCACCATGCTTACACAATTGGCTCTTAAGCTAAAGCAATCAATGTGATCCTATAACTAGAGTATGTTAATCTCTTTCAAGCATTAACACTCTCGAAACATTCAACACAATTAACCACTTTTAGTAATTCAATCAATCAGGTAATTAGAGTCAAGTTAATCTCTTCCAAGAATTAACGCTCTCAGAAATCCAATGATGCTTCCGCACTCAAATTCAATTCTGCTAATCGTATGTGTGCCTCTAGTAAGTAAATCTCTCGATCCATACCCCTATTTGCATATAATTAATCCATGATATTGGCCAATTACATAAATTAATGATTAAAACACATCAATCAGAATTAACCATAACCAATCAAACCACTATGAAAATCATGCCAATATTAGTGCAAACATGACTTCCCTTTAAGCCCTAGAAATAACTACTCGCTAATAATTAAACAAGTAAAACAACTAGTAAAACAAGAAAACATAATTAAACTAATAAGAACAAAGAAAAGATTAAGAGAACAAAACCTTCAAACTTCAATGTTGTCACCCAAAAGAAGAGTCATGGTGTTTCTCTACATCTCCAACTAATAATAATACTAATCTACTCTAAACTATATTATCTGATCTAATATTACATCCTTTTTCTCTTCCATAAAATAATATCCTAGATGTGTTTATATAGGCTCTAAAAGTCTTGCCCAGCAAGAAAATACCAAAACAGAATTATAATAGAATTTCTGCAAAATACGTTTCCTAAACTGATTCTGTTTTTAAGGAAAATTCGTGGCTGACTTTTCTTCAGATATTCTGTAACGTTCCAATCATAATTGGACCTCTGGACCACTTTATAATGATAGAGAATCTCGTTAGCTTCGCGTGGACTGCTTATGGGTCTCAAACGGAGTTGTAGAACTCAAGATATGGCCAAAATAGTAAAAACTGTAATTTTTCAGCACCGCGCCCGTGCAATCTGCGCCCATCAGTCTGTTCTTCGCGCAACCTGCGCCCACCACGCGCAACCTGCTCGTGCAACACCTGTCCCATATTATAGAAAATCTCCCAAGCTTCGCGTGGGCAGTAAGATCGCTGAAAACGGACTTATAGAACTCCAGATATGTCCAAAACAGTGTAGACTGCGCAACCGTCTCAGAAATCCGAATTTTAATCAATTTATTCTCCAAAAACGATAGAAGCATCAACCTTAATCAACATTCTCGTAAATCTGCATAACTAAACAAAACACATCAAAACCACCACAAACTTGAGTCCAAAACAATCAATTTAAGCCGATATGAAGCGCTCCAAGTGGATATAAATCCACTTATCACACCCCCAAACTTAAACTGATGCTTGTCCTCAAGCATAAACAACTAACTAATAATACTAATCTAGTACCACTTCCGTAGGTGATCACGGTTGCATTTGGCATATGCAACAAGCCCTTTAAACCCCTAGGCAGCCCTAGTGGACGAGTAAGGTCTCGTGAGGGCCTATAGTGAATGTACCCACAAAATCCATGTAACCTAATACAATGCAATGCATTAATGCAACTAATATGAAAATGCAAATAATCTAGTACTAATATCCTACCATACCTTCAAATCCTCTCATGCCATATCAACTTAAGAATCAAAGTAAATACGCAATGTCTTGGTGTCGAAAGTGCAAGTATTCACATAGTCTACTCAATGAACATGCATAAGTTCTCACAAGTCCATGTCAAGTGTAAGAATAAGTTAGTAAACATGCTAAGCCTACAAGAGTACATCTTTGAGACAAAACTCGAGATCTCATACGCAAAAATAAGCAAACACTCACAATCCACTCACAAAAGAATATTCACTCAAGAACAAGGGTAAGTGTATCACTCAATTCCAACAAAATCATAAGCACGCTTGACATTTGGTATCAATCTAACTCTTAACACAACATACATCAATGACGATAATCAAAAGGTCTTTATTTGGGTTGTAACGGAGCTAGGGACAAGGTATGTCAAATAAGCCAAAACAGGTGAAGTGTCAAAAGCTAGTAAGAACTATAATAAACCATACACAACACCCTACTTTCCCCCCACACATAATTTTACTATTCTTCTTCCAACAAAAACGCTCGATTAGTCGACTAGAGTAGGATCACAATAAACACAAATATGCTCTCATAATATATTTTTTTTTCTGTTTTTTTTCTCTTTTTTTCTTTTCTTTTTTTTTCTTTTTTTTTCGAGAGCTAGATAAAACAATAATATAAACAATAACAATGATCCCACAATTTATTACATATGCCGACTATCAAATAAACAAACCCAATTTTCAATATTTCCCCCAAAATTATGACCAACAATAACCCCTCCTTGCACACCTTATTACTCTCTTAAGCACTCTACTAGTCTTTGACAATGTGGGTTCAAATTAATGTAAGGCCAATACAAGAAAAAGATCTAGGTAAGTAACATGGTATGTCACCGAAAGAATAGGATTAAGCTCAATGGGTTAACTAATTGATCATGTAAACATGGTATGGTAATATGGGAAAATATGCGGTTATTCCTAAATGCCTTTATCATTTTAATCGTCAAATAATGTCATGCGTTTAAAGAAAGACCTCAAACAACTGCTAGCAATGCAAACAATCCGTGGACACTCAAGCAAACGAATAAATTGCAAAAAATATGCAATATGGCTCAAAATCTCACTTGGTGGAAAAACATACTCAATCCCAAGCAAAAATCTCTCTAATGCACCGACTTGTATTCAAAGCATGCAAACTAAATCAACTTGCACATATTCATGTCCTTCTAATTACTTACAACATTCAATAAGTCTACTAGCTTCAACTTACTAGTGTATGTGTGTGCACAAGAACAAAGCATATCACTTCTCAATCAAAAGCGTCAAGAGCACAAAATTCCTAAGCATGCATGGGTGTATCAAGCAAAATACAACAACTAATCAAATTGCATGGCTAGAATTATTTTTGGTATTTTTAATTTTTTAAATTTTTTTGGATTTTTTTTAATAACATATAATTTTTTTTTTTTGAATTTTTTTATCATTGAGAACTCATCCCCACACATAAGTGGTTCATTGTCCTCAATGAACAATTATATAAAAGAAAAGAAAGAAAAGAAAAAAATATATACAAAAAAAATTCCTAAATAAAATACAATAATAATAATAATAATAATAATAATAATAATAATAATAATAAATATGAATTAGAATAAATATAGTTTTAGAATTTTTGAAAGAGAGTTGGGGGTTTTGGAATTTAAATAGGAAAAGAATTAGGTGGAGAGATGATTAAATAGGAGTATAAATAAGATTTGGGGGTGAAAAGTTTATTTTTTATTTTTTATATAAACACAGCAAAACACGCACAACAGGAAACTGAAAGAGCGCTGAAAAATTTCTGCACAAACACTGTACCACGCGCAGCCGACGCGCGTGGCTGCCAACTCCTCAACCTGTCACGCAAGCGCAAGTTGCGCAACAGGGGGGCAACTTGCCTCTCATCCAGTAACGCAGGCGCAACCTGCGTTACAGACCCGCAAACTGCGTTAAGCCCAGAAACGCAGGCGCAGCCTGCGTTACACTGCTTCCAATTTTTTTTTTTTTTTCACAGTTTTTTTTTTTTTTGCATACAACACTCAAAATTTTTTTTTTAAAAGAAAGAGATGAAGGAATAATGTACACAACAAGGCTTGGAATGAACAAATAACTAAGCAATTCTACTATATATGAAAGAGAAGGAAAAAAAATACTCCCCTATGCAAAAGCATGAAGTGCACCGATCCTCCAATGAAATCTTGGGTTGCCTCCCAAGCAGCGCTTATTTAGAGTCATTAGCTTGACCTCCTCAAAAATACTCCGATAAAGACGTAATATCCACTTTCTCGATCATAAACTCGCCACCACAAAAAGTATCAAGAACATCTGTGGTTGTCTTTATCCTGCAGTAAGTCTCCAAACAAGCATCAGTAAAATAAAATATGTCATTAATAAGCAATAGAGAATTAAGTGCTTGTGCAATTTTGGAAAACTTTGTGATAAAACAGCGATAAAATTAAACACCAAGAAAATATTGAACTCCCTTGACATAAGGTGGAGGTTCTGGTGGTGGCTTTTCTCCACTCCTCACCTTCACTGGAGCCATTCGGACATCTTGGCTTATCACATCATTGGCTAATAAGACACTTCCATCTTCTCCCTCTCCTCGAGCTTCAAACGTAGGAGCCACTTTGTATGGATCCTCAACCAGAATTTGAGAAATATCATCTTGGACAATATTTGTTATCACTGTAGGAAGTATAACGAAAGATTATACCTGAAATCAAGAAAACAATAAGAAATTACCAAAGATTATTCGAGGCACGTGAAAACCAAGCTGTCCTTAAAACAGATAAGCCCCTTCCGTATGTGCTTGAAGGTGTTGTGGCTTCCGTCTTCCAGGATACAACGAATTGAGGTAGTCTTAAGCACCTTAGACCCGCCTCCTACGAACTGAACAAATACGCTTTCTATCTCATAAACGAATGACCCCAAAACTCTAAGAATAATGTCATGAAGACTTGTATGTTTTTTTGTATCTACCAAACCATGATGCCAAAGTCTCCTTATATAGGAGTAAAACATATGTAACTTATATAGTAATTATTTTTGTAACTTATACATCATAATGAGCACATCACTAATGCACCATTAGTGTGGGAGTTACAAAATTAAAAATAATAAGTTACAAAATATATTGTGGGAGTTACACAATCAAAATACTAAAGTAATACAATTCAAATTTATTCAAATATTCCAACAATCCCCCACATGAATAAAATTGACAATGCAAAACGACCTTTGACACGGAGATAGAGCGCACGGTAGACACCAGCATAGGATAGGTAGGCGTACACCCTTGAACCTTCCCTTGTAAGAACATATTTACATTTCTAGAATTTCAGTAGTCGCGTTGACCTTGAACTGCCATTCTGTATTGTGAAATGATGATACATCCCCCACTGGAGTCTTTCCCTATATTTGTTCAGTTCTCACTGTTAAGCCCATTTTGGTCCTGAGCTTTAGCCTGGTTCTGTGAGTTTTTCCCAGAATTAGCCCCCACAATTCCTTCTTGAAGCGACCCCACTTCACTCACATAGGTGATCTCTTGAACAATACAAAAGTATTATTTATTCGACATATCAACACATAAGGATCATTAAAAGCATAGCTTAGCCTTACCCAAATTTTATCACTATTTTTCATCATAGGAATGGACCCGGGAGTAAAACCCCCACAGTGATCTCACACTAAGTCTTTACAGTTAGGTTGTCCTATTGAACCAAGATCTTGGGATCTCCAGTCAACAAGGTTGGGTTTCCTTTGTATCGACTTTTATTATGGGCTTTAGTCCCATTCCTTTTGATGATTTCTCAACTAACTCTCTTGTTAACCCTTTGGTTAGCGGATCCGTAGTGTTATATTTTTGACCTAATATGATCAATAGTGATAACTCCAGTTGAGAGTAGTTGTCTAACGGAATTGTGTCGCCGACAAATATGCCACGACATTCCATTACAAACACTTTCACTACACTTGTGTATCTTCACTTTGGCATATGTCACATTTTGGTAATCACTTTACCAACCATCAACCAAGGCTTCAATTTATTGACATTACCAATTTTTAGCATCCCAAAAAATAATAACGTCAAATTATCTTATTATCAAGTTTAAGCGTCCCTAAACTGACAATAATCATGCACCTAACTACCAAATTTGAGCGTCCTCAAAATGGCAGCTATTATTTATTATGAAGCCATTGCATTTCGCAACAATATCAGGATTTCATATGCCATTTTTCGTGTTTATGTTGTTTCACTCAACATAATCACCAAATCGCAGTCTTTCTACATTTGCCTTAGCAAAGAAACCCTAAGGTTATCTCACGTAGATTTCCTTCAATTCTTCATTTAGAAAGACTGTCTCAATGTTCATTGATGTACTTCAAATTTCGCAATGTCGATAATTTAAGTAACATCTTGATGAACCATATTCTTGTTACTCAAGAAGAATCATAAAGTACGTTAAATCTTTACTTTTGACTGTAATCTCTAATTATCAGTCTATTTTTAGACTTTTTTTGGATTAACAAATTTTCCAAGTCTTTTGCTCTTTCTAGGTTCAACCTCATTTCATCCAATAACTCATAAGTTTATTCGGATAAATTTTTAATTACAGATTTACAAGGAACTACTAGCTCATCAAAGAAGCATTCCTAGATTCCGTAATTGCATTTTAATGATCTCACAAATTAGATTCATCTGCATACTACAAGATATCATTAGACTCAAACGTTGTCTATATATCCATCCCAAATACCGCAATTGGTTTTTGGATCTCTTTTTACCTTAATAGGTATAGGTATCAAGACATCTTCAAGATACCCCCACATTTCGAATATTTCTAAGAAATTCAAAATGCATTCCAAAACTAATAGGAACCAATTATTTTCTTTCATGGTATCTTGTTTGAGGAATGATTAGTCTCTTCATAACTAATATCCTCATATTTAGTGATAGTCGCAACTGATCACAATCATTTTTGCATTTCCCGTTTGAATTCAACTCATGCCTGTAGCTACTCCATTCATCTAATGCGAGTAAAGTGCAGTGGCCTCACAAATTTACCCAGTGAACATTCACCACAAAAATCACTAATTACCATCTTAATTTTCTTTATTAAGTTGGTTTTCATCCTCAAGCTTATAGAATATTTCTTTTCTATAATGCTTCATTTTATACTCTTTAACGAGTACATGTAATAAATGTATTACTATAAAGTAATCACACAACGTGTTACCACCTTTCACTAGAGCAGGTTTCACGTCGTTCATTAAAAACCTCTTAGGTTTTAATATCATGTTCAAAGAACTTTCCTGTTCTTGAAAAATTCAAATGTTGATTTTTTACTTTTTCAAATTTGGTTCACAAGAGAACCTAATTTTCTGGCTCATCAACTGGTACAACCCCAGAAGAGGTCCGAGGAAGAACATATACTTCCAATAAACCCCCATTCAGTGATCCTTGATCAACTGATGCGTTAGGGTTAACAACATTCTGGATTTCTCCAAATTTTAGCAAACAGAGCTGACCGTAATGCCGTATTAGGTATCACACGGATCACCATAAGAGGTTCGTGTGTCACTGTCTCAACAGACCGACACCAACATGAGATATAATAATTTTTCTGGATCTAGTTGGAAAAATATAAATTTCATGTCGACCCACAACCCGTACTCCATAGGTACAAATTCGTTAGGTTTTAAACATCTCGAACCATTCAGCCAAGATTGATTCTTCTAGAAAAATTTTCTCGCAAACAATCAACATACGATTAAAATATTATAAAACTAATAATTTTTACAATTAAAAATTATTACTTGATTCCACAATCACCTGTTCCACAATTCTTATAATTCCAGTAAATAAAATTACCCTTCATTTTATTTACATTGCTAAATAGTAGGCGGTGTGAAATAACCAATCTTGTCAAGCTAAATGATAGATGCAAGCATTCTATATAAACCGTTGAAAACATATTGCCATCAATTTGTTTGTCACTTAAACAAATGGTGGAGTATATAGCAAAAGATAATTAAAAACATGAAATATCTGATTAAAACAGTTGCTAACATATCTCTACCAAGGTGCGTTGCATACTAATTGAAACATAGGCACATGTTAAAATTACGGTTACGAAATCAAGCAATATTACACTCAGTAATATTACACAATAATAACAATAATATAATTATTGAGACTCTCGTAACATTATAAGTCGAGCATTAAAAGCCCATGCACTAACCTACCACAATATCACATTAATCAAGTAGTACATGACAATCAAGTAGTAAGGGAATAAAACATAATAACAGACCAGTCCTTGCACCTATTCCACCAAAATTAACACCAGAAGGATACAAATACAAACATCCTAATCATATTAGTGCACATTAAGTCCCGGTCTAATAAGGAGAAACCATTCCGATAGATTAAACATAAACGCATGGTTACTCTAAAACCAGTTAACTTTTTTTTTTTATAAAAAAAAACCAAGTTTTTTTTCCCACAAAAAAAAAACCAGGATCATGTCTAACATATTAAACTGGTACAAAAATCCGGAACTATAATCCAAGAATTACTAATAAATTATCAACATATGTAGATAAACAAAACATGTTTAATGACTCCGCTAAATATAACAAAATGGAGACACAAGTAATCGACAGAGATACCAAGGTCAACGATTTTTTTTTCTCTAAAGAAAAATAAATGTTTTAAAAAAAAACAAATCACAATTCCATGTGATTAAAACTACTGTTATAAGATCACGCCAAGATTAAAAGAAAGTTTACAGTAGCAAACTATAACTATTTTAATACAAGATTAAACGCACATGGAAAGAAAAACCACATAACTCATACATGGTCCAGAAAGTAAACAATAATAAAACAAGGCTGACCATGCATATAAATCAAGAACAAATTATGCCAGACCATAATTTTATGACAAATCCAAATTAGAAACCACTATATACTCCCGTATAACAAAATCACACAAACCAGTTTATCAACTAAACTCATTTATAAGAATTAGTTTATCTGTTTTAAGGTTGTAGGAAGTATAAAGAAAGATTATACCTGAAATCAAGAAAACAATAAGAAATTACCAAAGATTATTCGAGGCACGTGAAAACCACGCTGTCCTTAAAACAGATAAGCCCCTTCCGTATGTGCTTGAAGGTGTTGTGGCTTCCGTCTTCCAGGATACAACGAATTGAGGTAGTCTTAAGCACCTTAGACCCACCTCCTACGAACTGAACAAATACGCTTTCTATCTCACAAACGAATGACCCCAAAACTCTAAGAATAATGTCATGAAGACTTGTATGTTTTTTTGTATCTACCAAACCATGATGCCAAAGTCTCCGTATATAGGAGTAAAACATATGTAACTTACATAGTAATTATTTTTGTAACTTATACATCATAATGAGCACATCACTAATGCACCATTAGTGTGGGAGTTACAAAATTAAAAATAATAAGTTACAAAATATATTGTGGGAGTTACACAATCAAAATACTAAAGTAATACAATTCAAATTTATTCAAATATTCCAACAATCACATCAACCTTGAAATAAGTAGTCTTGAGCAAAGAAGCCTTGTAAGTAGAGGCTAGATCGAGAGCAAATTTATCAATACATGGTAGCTTAGGCACAGGTTGTGGAAGAGAAACAACAACTATCTCTGTATTGCTTTCTTTTGTCACCTCATCATCAGTCACATTGTTCTCGGTAACAGCAACATCATTGATCTCGTCATCGGTGGCATGCTCCTTCTCTTTATCAATGGCCTCATCATCAACATACATGGAGAAACTATCATATTCCTGATCGCTTGTGAGATTGATAGCAATCAGGTCCTCTTCGGATCGGATAGATGATGATGGTAAATAGTCGAGCTGCCCTGTAGTAGAAGAGTTAGCCAATTGTGCAATTTGAGATTCAATCGCCAAACTTTGAGTTCTAATTCTTTGATCACCTCGGCTTGTTCTTCAGAACTCTTTAGCAGTTTATTCAAGATATCCCACATCTCATTTGTCTGATCAGCTTGCACATCTACACTGGGTTGAGAAACATGTAGATATTCTTGTAGAGGAGGATATTGATATTCTTGCTGTGGCGGCTGCTCATATGACTGATAATATTGTTGCTCAAACTGTTGCTGATTGTGATATGAAAAATTTTGAGCACCATTGTCCTGGTAGTAGAAATCTGGTTGATTCACGCATTCTTGATCAAAAGTGTTTGAATACTGATTGTACCCATATCCTTCTTCAAAAGAATTCATTTGTCCGCACTGAGCACTCTGAGAATCATAGACATTGTAAGAGCATTCAAAACCAAAGTGACCCTGCACACCGCAAATTTGACAGAAGTTGTAAGTTTTAGGGGCCACTTGTGACATCTCATTGATACTCATTAGACGTATAGTGGGCTCTGTAGTCTTCGACATGGCAATCTCTCGAGTATGTGCCTCTACTAGGGAAGATAAGAGTGCAAAAGTATCAACTTTACCCATTGCAAACCTGTAGACACTCAACAAAGCCAAGAAAACGCAGTAAAATTCGCCTCAATTGGAACAAAGGTTCCAACGAGACAATGGAAACAATCGAAACAACTAAATTAAAATCAACAAAAACTCGCTGTCTCCCCGGCAGCGGCGCCAAAAACTTGATGTGTCAAATTATACCTAACCGCAAGCGCACGGTGTCTATTGCTAGTACAAATGGCAAGCGGGTCGAATCCACAAGGAGACAGGTTCTACTAATTCCTTTTCAGTTATCGCTAATTGTTTCAGGAACAAACGATTATGTGAAATTATTAATTAACTAATTAAACTAAATTAACACTAATTAAACAGATGATAAACAAATTATTTAAAACCTAGGGCAATCAGGTCCACCATGCTTACACAATTGGCTCTTAAGCTAAAGCAATCAATGTGATCCTATAACTAGAGTATGTTAATCTCTTTCAAGCATTAACACTCTCGAAACATTCAACACAATTAACCACTTTTAGTAATTCAATCAATCAGGTAATTAGAGTCAAGTTAATCTCTTCAAAGAATTAACGCTCTCAGAAATCCAATGATGCTTCCGCACTCAAATTCAATTCTGCTAATCGTATGTGTGCCTCTAGTAAGTAAATCTCTCGATCCATACCCCTATTTGCATATAATTAATCCATGATATTGGCCAATTACACAAATTAATGATTAAAACACATCAATCAGAATTAACCATAACCAATCAAACCACTATGAAAATCATGCCAATATTAGTGCAAACATGGCTTCCCTTTAAGCCCTAGAAATAACTACTCGCTAATAATTAAACAAGTAAAACAACTAGTAAAACAAGAAAACATAATTAAACTAATAAGAACAAAGAAAAGATTAAGAGAACAAAACCTTCAAACTTCAATGTTGTCACCCAAAAGAAGAGTCATGGTGTTTCTCTACATCTCCAACTAATAATAATACTAATCTACTCTAAACTATATTATCTGATCTAATATTACATCCTTTTTCTCTTCCATAAAATAATACCCTAGATGTGTTTATATAGGCTCTAAAAGTCTTGCCCAGCAAGAAAATACCAAAACAGAATTATAATAGAATTTCTGCAAAATACGTTTCCTAAACTGATTCTGTTTTTAAGGAAAATTCGTGGCTGACTTTTCTTCAGATATTCTGTAACGTTCCAATCATAATTGGACCTCTGGACCACTTTAGAATGATAGAGAATCTCGTTAGCTTCGCGTGGACTGCTTATGGGCCTCAAACGGAGTTGTAGAACTCAAGATATGGCTAAAATAGTAAAAACTGTAATTTTTCAGCACCGCGCGCGTGCAACCTACGCCCATCAGTCTGTTCTTCGCGCAACCTGTGCCCACCACGCGCAACCTGCTCATGCAACACCTGTCCCATATTATAGAAAATCTCCCAAGCTTCGCGTGGGCAGTAAGATCGCTGAAAACGGACTTCTAGAACTCCAGATATGTCCAAAACAGTGTAGACTGCGCAACCGTCTCAGAAATGCGAATTTTAATCAATTTATTCTCCAAAAACGATAGAAGCATCAACCTTAATCAACATTCTCGTAAATCTACATAACTAAACAAAACACATCAAAACCACCACAAACTTGAGTCCAAAACAATCAATTTAAGCCGATATGAAGCGCTCCAAGTGGATATAAATCCAATTATCATGCTCCAGCTGAAATTGGGATGATTCCGATTATTAGGATGATAAGTGGCTGGAACTAGCGCAGCAGGTCTCTGGAAATTACTCACGAACTGTGCTGATTCAGAAGAGATAGCACCCTGATTCGTCTCATGTGCGCCCGCACATAACTCACAAACACTAGCCACCTGCTGCACTCCATAATTAGCAAGAGAATCCACCTTCATAGCAAGAGCCTTCAACTGAGCTGTAATCATTGAAGCTGTATCTACTTCCAAAATTCCTGCTGCCTTGCCTTGAGATAGCCTTTGGGTTGGATTTTGATATTCATTAGCAGCCATCATCTCTATAAGTTCATAAGCTTCATCATAGCTCTTCGCCCACAGAGCTCCACCTGATGCTGCATCTAGCAAAGGCCTAGACTGTGCTCCCAACCCATTTTAGAACCCATTAATAACCATCCAATCAGGCATGCCATGATGAGGACACTTGCGTAGCATCTCCTTGTAGCGTTCCCAAGCCTCACATAAGGTCTCGCCAGATTGCTGTTGGAATTGAGTCAACTGGTTCCTTAATGCTGCAGTTTTCGCCATAGGGAAGAATTTAGTAAGGAACTTCTGAGCAAGATCTTCCCATGTAGTAATGGAACCAGGTGGCAAAGAGTGTAGCCAGCTCTTAGCTTTATCCCTCAGAGAGAATGGGAAAAGCCTCAACCTGATAGCATCATCCGTCACACCATTACATTTGAAAGTGTCGCAGATTTCGATAAAGTCCCGAACATGCATGTTGGCATCCTCCGTAGAAGCACCCCCAAACTGAACTGAATTCTGCACCATCTGAATTGTGCCAGACTTGATCTCAAAATTGTTCGCTGCAATAGCTGGCCTAATAATGCTAGACTGGATGTCATTGAGTTTCGGCTGAGAATACTCCTTCAAAGCCTTAGCTGCTGCTGCTGCTGCGTCACCCATCTCTATAGTAGTCTCAAGTTCTTTTGTCTTATTCTCCAAATTCTCTACACGATCATTTTCCGCCAGTTCTTCCAAACGAGCTTGTAAGCGTGTTCGCATACAAACTTAAGTACCTGAAACACCACGAATCAAACAAACTAAGTAAGAGATCCAAGTCAGTGAACGCTAACGACCACTGATGACAAGCACATAAACTAAAATAAAAACACAGATGATCCCCGGCAGCGGCGCCAAAAACTTGTTAACACAATATCACGCAAGTATACATGGTCACAAGTAATACAATTCAAGTTCGTTCCATAGAGATCTGGTTATGGTTCTATTCAGTAGATGCACCTATTCAACAATGTATGGCTTTAATTCACTGCTAAGAAAAGTAACAAATTTGGGTTTGTTTATCTAAATTATACTAAGATGCAAAAGATTAAATTAAGAATTAACTAATTGACGAGAATTGAAATCAAATTACTTATATGAAAATAAACATGGGACTCTAACTTCATTATCTACTTCACTTAGAGTTGATGCCTTTAATCAATACACATGTGGGATTTGATATCTGATCGGATAACACGAAACAAGTAAAAGTTACCTCTCGGTATACTAGTACCAAACTACGCATGCATCCACAAAAGAGATAGAAGATGGGTAGACACCTATTATGTTTAGACCCTATATCTATATAGAATTTGAAAACATAGAGGTTTAAGCACAAGTTATCCACATAGATCACATAGGGCAGCATAATATCTCTATTCATGCCACAAATCATGATGCTAAAACATCAACCTATCCTATGCTAGCATGGCAAGTTCTAAATCTCAAGATTCACTCTCGCTTCACAAGAGATTAACAATTCAATTTAGATGTTAGCTACGCATCTAAAAGCATTAAGATTAACCATACGAGGATATCAAGAATTCACCACACGTAATCTTTAAAGCAATCAAACTACTAAGCTACATAGATAACTCCGTTAGAATCCCATGACAACGATTAGCCCATAATTGAACCGTTCATCGTCATGGGATTTGATGAAAACATGATAATAAACAAGATATGAATAAAAGAAGCAATAATATTAATAAAATAAAGAGTTGAGAAAACAAATCTATAATCCAGAATAACACAAAGGATGAAGTAGATCTAGATCCGTTGCTTGTCACGAGCGTTGAATCCTTCTCTCCTTTTCTCCCTTGCAGATCTAAGCTAGGTTACAATAATAAAACTATTATGATAATGTGTATATCTATTACAATGGTATGATGTGTTTAAATAGGCTCTAAAAGTCTTCCCCAGCAAGAAAATACCAAAACAGAATTATAATAGAATTTCTGCAAGCTACGTTTCCTAAACTGATTCTGTTTTTTTAGGGAAAATTCGTAGCTGACTTTTCTTCAGATTTTCTGGAACGTCCCAAACGTAATTGGACCTCTGGACCACCTTAGAATGATAGAAAATCTCGTTATCTTCGCGTGGACTGCTTACGGGCTGAAAACAGACTTATAGAACTCAAGATATGGCAAAAACAGTGTAGACTGCGCAACCCTTCTTAAAAACCCGAATTTTAATCAATTAATTCCCAAAAAATTATAGAAGCATCCACCTTAGTCAACATTCTCGTAAATCTGCACAACTAAGCAAAACACATCAAAACTACAAGAAACTTGAGTCCAAGACAATCAATTTAAGCCGATTTAGAATGCTCCAAGTGGATATAAAATCCACTTATCAGTAACCGCAGCTTAGAGCTTAAGGATTTATTTATATTAATAAATATTTTATTTAATTAGAAAATTATATTTATAAATATCTAATAATATTACATATTTATTTTTATAATTTCTGAATTAAATTAATTATTTATTAATTAAAGATTATAAGCTGTGCGGGTTAAAAAGCATTTCTACGGAACCCGTCCTAATAAAACAAAGCAAGTCCACGAATTGAAAAGAAAAAATGGCAGGTTCTTTTGCTTTGTCGAAATGGCTAGTATGTTGTACTATTTCTGGAATTAAGGTTATACTATTACTGGAGGTTATACTATTTCTGGAAGCTTTACTATTTCTGGAAGTTATACTATCTCTGGAAGCTATACTATTTCTGGAAGCTATACTATTTCTGGAGACTTCAGCATACTATTTCTGGAGCTATGTTATACTATTTCTGGAAGCTATACTATTTCTGGAGGCTTCAGCATACTATTTCTGGAGATATGTTATACTATTTCTGGAGGCTTCTGCATACTATTACCAAGATATTTCAGCTATACTATTTCCAGCCATCCATACTATTACCGAGCTGCCATACTATTACAAGGGAATGTACTTTACTATCACTCCATCAGTTATACTATGATCGAGTCTATACTATCACTGAGCATTGGCTAGACTATTACTCAGCATGCTATACTATCTCTGGAGAAGCCATACTATGACCGAGTGATTTTTTAAGAAGGTAGCAGATTGTTTTGTTATAAAAGGAAAGAAAGCATCAGAAGCAAACACACGGACAAGCAAACAAAACCCAGCAACCTTCTTCTCTCTCTCAAGCTCAAGAACACCAAGCAATTAATTCCCAGAAAATCAAGTTCATCCCCTTTGCAATATTTTATCCGGTGGAACTTGTTTATTTGTGATTCTTGTATTACTAGCGAATTAAGTTTCCTAGTTCTTATCTTGATTTTTATTAACTAAATTAGAAAAGTTCATGTCGAATTTTCTAATTAGTTTTTATTAACAAGATAATAATCTGTACTGAAATTGTAACACCCATCAAGTTAATATATTGTTATATTCAACTTGAAATTTGTTTCAATTTATTCCGCACAAATTTGTCTAAATCAAATTTTATTTAAAGGACAAATTTTGATAAATTTGTATAGATTGTATTCAACCCCCCTTCTACAATCTTATCGGACCTAACAATTGGTATCAGAGCCTACTGATTGATACACAAATAAACCAAACCAAACCAAACATACCCAGTATATCCCGCATGGAGCAGGGTCTGGGGAGCGTAAGATGTACGCAGACCATACCCCTACTTTTACAGTAGGGAGGCTGTTTTCGTGAAGACCCTCGGCTTATTGCACCACAAATCAAGATCCTATTTTTATTTGGGATCCTATTTTTACAGTAGGATCTTGATACACAAATCAAGATCCTATTTTTATTCAATCGAAAATTTATCTCGAATTTTTAACTCACTTAAAAATTCATCATGTCTTCTAAAGCTTTTGTCAAAATTCCTATCTTTTCTAAAGATAAATATGATATGTGGAAAAATAAGATGGAGTTGTTTCTTGATGTTACAAATCCCAAATATTTGGGTGTTCTGAAAAATGGACCTAAAATTCCTATGGTTCATGAAGAACAAGTTGTTACTGATGGAGCTGTTACAACACCTGCTAGATCCTATGAAAAGGACCCTAAGCTCTATTCTTCTGTTGATAAGGAGGATGCTGGATTGGACAAAAATATAAGACTCATCCTAATAGATTCCCTAGATGCTGTGATGTACAGTCATGTGATGAATTATAAAACTGCTAAACACATGTGGGAAACTATTGAGACCATCAATGAAGGAACTGATGAAGTCAGGGAAAATATACTTCAAATTTTAACCTCTGAATATGAACACTTTAGAGCTGGCCCTAATGAAGGCATTCATGAAGTGTTTGAAAGGTATAACAAAATAATCAACAACTTGCAAGTTCATGGCAAGCACTATACACAAAAGGAGGTTAACATGAAGTTCTTACTGACCATGCCTACTCACCTAGAACATAGGATAACTGCCATTAGAGAAGCCAGAGACATGAATCAAATTACTCTTGAAAGGCTCTTCGGCATTTTGAAAACATATGAGTTGGAACAAGTTCAACATAAAGAAATTCATGGTGAAGGTAGGGTTCCAAGTTCTTCTACAGCTCTAGTGGTTGAGACTCCAAAGGAAGTGGAAGCTAAGGTTGTTCGACCTTACAGCTCTGACAAGGAACAGACTGAAGTGGAACATGGTCAAACACCAGCTACTCAGGATGGTGGAGAATTTTACTCATTAGAAGAATTGGATCAGCTGGAGGATGAGTCAATGGCTATGATGGTGAGGCAGTTCAGTAACTTCAGGTTCAGAAGGAATCCCAAGTTCAAGTTCAAATCTAACTACAACAGATTCCAGAGAGGAGGTTCTTCATCCTCTAGTAACAGGGGAGGATACAAAACTGGAACTATTGACAAAAGCAAGATCAGGTGCTTTAAATGTAATGAACTTGGACACTTTGCAACTGAGTGTCATCAACCTCAACAAGATGCAAGGAGAGAGTATGCATCTGGAAAGAAGAACACAGACACATCCTATGTGGTACAAGGTAAAAGCTGGGATGACACAGACAGCGAAGATGAAGAGTTTGGTGATTTTGCACTGGTGGCAAATGCTGATACATCAACTCGTTATACTACTCCGGTAATTCTTACTGATGTTGAGTTGATTCGTAGCTTACGTGATTCCTTAATTAATGCACAAAATGAAAATGCTAGACAAGTTCTGTTGAACACTAATCTTGAAAATGAAGTGTTAGAACTAAAAAAAGTGCATGTTAATCAAGATCAGCAAATAAAAGAAATAGCTCGACTTAACTACAAAGAAAAGTCGATATCAGAATACTTGTCAAAACAAGTTGCTAAAATTGCTGAACTTGAAACTAAGATAAAGGAACAGAATGTCAAATTATCTGCGTGCTTTAATTCTGTTAAAATTTTTAAAGAGTTATTCAATAAACAAGCTGTAGAACGAACCGTAGGAATAGGGTTTGGCTACAACGAAGCTGTTGGAATGTTAGGCATAAATTCCCCTAATTCTGTTAGTGCTAAAGAAAGGGGAATACCACATGTGCTTAAGAATGTTGAAGATCCACTCTTTAAGAAGTCTATTGCAGAGCCTCTAGATATGACTTCTCTTGTTATTCAAGAGGAGATGCGTACTGAGGACATTGCTAGTGGAAGTGTCCAACTTAATGAAAAATTTGTTAAGGACATTAATCTCAAGAATGTTCACTCTAAAAAAGGGTCACCTAAGGTGCCAGTCAAGGTTGTTAAAACAACCAGTTCTTTGAAGACTGAATTAGGTAGCAGTAATGTGAAAAAGAACAATAACATGTCTAACATGCATACCATGCCTATTATTTATTCTACTCATAAAGCATGTAGTGTTGTCAATTGTATGTCTTATGCTTTCAATGTTATGTCTGCTTACTTTAATGGTAATCATGCATGTGCTGATAAGACTGCTCCTCGACAACATATGAATAGGAATAATAATGTTAGATCAAAGACTGCTAGTCCTTCTCATGTTAGGAGAGAAACATTTGTACCAAAGCCTAAACAAAGTTTTACTAAGGCTGTTTACAAAGTCAAATGTCCAGTCACTGAAAAGAGTGTTATTGCTGCTAAACAAACATGGATACCTAAAATGAAACAAAAGATTGTCAAATCTGTTTACAGAGTAAAATGCTTGTTGACTAATGGTAAAATTGGTGTTAAGGTGAAAAATGTTGTTTTGCCTGACAAAGGCCAATTTTTCAAGTACTCTGGACCCAACCAAGCTTGGGTCCCGAAGAAAGTTTAACCGTTTTGGCATTGCAGGGTGTGTAACAGGTAAATCGTGTTATGTGGATTTTGGATAGTGGATGTTCAAGGCATATGACCGAAGATAGAGCCCTGCTGTCAAGAGTGGTGAAGGTATCTGGCCAAGTGGTATCCCTTGGAGATAACAGCAAGGGTATGACCCAGGGTCATGGCTATTCAATAGCTAAGAATGTTGTCAGTAATAAAGCATCTTTTACAAGATGAAGAGCTTACTGTTCGAGGATTAAGGAAAGAGAACTTATCTGTAGCTGACATGAAATCTCAGTCAAAGGTGAAGTCAACATGTCTAATCTAAAGCTTCATCAGACAAGAGTTCAGCTATGATATACGGAGCTCTCACACCTGAATGTCTAATCAAGAGATTCTTTCCCGAAAATCGAATTAGTAAAGGAGACTACCTCATCTGAAATTAAAGTAAAATGAAATCACGAGGCATGTCATAATGGGAAGTCAAAGAAGCATCACACAGAAGATCTACATCAAACTAAAATATATTTTAGTGGTGATGACTGATGACTTCTCTCAACAAACAAGTTGTTGTTCAGACAATCTGAAGACAAGACACCACTGATGGTGATTGTTATTAATCAACGGAAGGTGATTGAAAGCCTTAGTGATGTTCAACAACTTCTAGCTCTCAGTTGTCAATGGGTATGGTGATTCAGATCCAAACAATGTTAAACATGGAGAATCTTCATGTAAACCCAGCAACAGCTTAGGGGAAGCAACATAATGATCAACTAGCCAAATCAACACCACATTGAAAATCAAAGGACACTATGAGAACATGTCTGCCGAGACAAAGAGTGTTGACTCAATTAATTCTTTGTCCTAGTTCTTAGTGTTCTTAATAGTGGAAGTAAAAGACTAGCAGAGCTTCAAGTACCAATGATTATTTTGTTAGTTTTTTTTCAGAAAAAACTAATAAAGCTACAAAGGCTCTGAATGATCCAGATTGAGTGACTGCAATGCAAGATGATCTCAATCAGTACAAAAGGCAGATTGAAGGGAAGCTGGTATCTAAACCAAACAACAAGGTCGTATTTGGTACAAGGATAACCAGAAGTCTAGCTGGATGAAATCAAGGCATTGTTATGAGGGACAAAGCCAAACTGGATGCAAGGTTACAAGCTGATAAAATAGTATACCTGACAAGACTTGAGGATATCAGGCACCTGCTACACATTCATGATTATAATGGACATCTAGACCTACTGAATCTGGATGCTAGAGGAATGTGAACAAGTGCACTCTTGGTTGTTGAGACAATTGAAAATCTCTACAGAGACAGATCAAATGAGTTGTACGAAAGCTGGAGAACGAAAGGAAACAATTTCATCTCCAACAACTTTGTGGAATACTCAAGGCTAAGCATCTTATATAAGGTATCAATTCTTTTGAGAGAGCATGTCTTTAGTTAAGAATAACTTTCAGACACGTTTGCTAAATCACTTGATGAAATTAATTTTTCAAGATTGGTTTGTAAATTTGGGATTTTATTAATGCTATATGATTTGTAAATCCCATCTGTTAAGTAATTCATAAATGATTTTACAAGTATTCAATTGTCAATATTGAAAGGACTTGTGAAATTATTTACATCCAGACCTCAAGCTGAAAATTATCTGTTGAATGATTGCCATGTGTATAATTGTAATATATTTCAGTGCTGATTATTTAAGGATAATTAAAATATTTAAATGCTAAAATCTAACTCATAGAGATTTAGTATTTAATTATTTGTTTTGATTAATATGAGTTATAGAACCTAAAGCAATTCAAGTTAGTATATGCTCTATACCTCATTTATCAAAATAAATTTGAATCATAACTAATTTGGACCTATCTGTTGTGGTCTTCAATTAATTGTGAGATGTTAATTCTAGTGAACTTATTAATGCATCATTTTCGGAAATTCACTATAATTAATATCATGGTTATAACAATTGGTTGTATTGAAGTTTTGACTTATATCAGTTAATGATATTTAGTTAGAATTCTATTTACAAACTAATTGTGAGATGTATTGGTTTGAGTGAAATTACTTAGAACTCCTCTAAGTAATCATTGTCTTATCTTTTGAAATTCACTCATTCTACTATACATAATATGAAAATTATCTAAGTAGAACTATGGATATTGTAATATCTTAAGTTACCATAGTTCAGTTACTTCGAATAATTTTTATGCTTATTTGCAAGCTTCTAATCACTTTGATAATGAATGTTGTTTACTATGGATCAAGGTATATTGGACTTAGAATATTATTTCTAAGATTGCAGACAAGACAGTCTTGGTAATCAAGTTTTATTTTTAGAACCAAGGTTGTCTACCAACAAACAGTTGTTAGGAGTTAACAATTGTTGTTGTCGAGGAGTTGCCTTAAAGTCATAAGTTTAAAATGTTAATGATGATAATTATCCAAGTGATAGTGGTGGAAACAATTTTAATATTGGAGATACCCATGTCACTGGAGAAGAATCATCAAGTCATTCTGGCAATAACTCGAGGATAGTAAACAAAGGATCAACTAGTCAAACACAACATCACAATGAAGAACAAGGCGAATCATCAAGATCTAACCTTCTCGGACAGTATATTTGGAATAGAGCTAATCATTGATGATTCAGATGTTGTAGTAAGAACTAGAAGGGCTTCCCAGAATCAAGATATAGAATCTAAGGAATCTGAGAAAGCAATTGCTGATCCTGAACAACAAGAAGCATGGAAGCTGGTGCCTAGGTCTAAGCACCAAGTAAATGGTATGACATTCTTTCCAAATTCTTACATGTTATCTTTCTAAAAAGGATTGTCATAGTCATTCTCTTGTTATACTCCATGTTTCTGTATTTTAGAATGATAAATTTTCTCTAATTCTCAAGTTAGAATTTTTAGGAAAGTATTTTTGTTGAAAATTTCATTATTTTAAAGTAACTGCAATGTTCATAATATTTTACTAAATCAGATTTTCTCATTAAATAATTTTCTATTAGAAAGTTATTTTATTAGAAAATATATAGATTTATTAAGGTACTATAAATGTTTATGTAAATAGTTAATAGGTTATTCAATATTTTGTAGTGTTTGTCCTTTTGTTATTAATGTTTGATTTCGTAAAAAGGATAACCTATGGTATTTTTAGTATTTTCTATTTTCTGTTTAGCTATTTTTAAGTAGTTATATTGTTGTAAATATTTTTGTAAATTATTTTCTTTTATTTCTAATATTCTGTAAATATTATTAAAACAGTTATTTTTGAATAAAAAAAATCGTATTTTTCTTTTCTTTTTAGTTTTTTATTTAATATTATTATTATGTATATTATTTCTTATTTTTGTATATTATTTTTTATGTGTATGTAAATAGTTTGTAAAGTTTTTCAGTTTAGTCACTATATTTTCAAAACTTACAAACGGGTCCCTGTACTTGGTTCTTTTGTACTTCTTCTGTTTAACACACACATATCACGCTGTTTTAACTTCTAATCTTTGTTGTATTTTTGTTATTAACAGAATTTCTTATATAGGACCATTGTTGGTATCAAATTGGTATATGTCAATTCAATTGTTTAGGAACTAATGTTTGATTTTCAGGATCTAACAATTGGAAGACAAGACCTATCATGTGCTAACAATTTCTAATAGTTGGTATTTATCATGCATGACCTAAATCATGATAAAATAGTTTTGATTGTATTGGTTTAAACATTAACATACATTAATTCGATTAATATTTATTATTAATTGGATTCTTGCTTATGTTCTTGTTTAGTAAAACCGGCTCAAGATCTCTTTAACTTTCTAACTCAATCTGTAGTTATGATTGCTTATATGTTAAACCTTTTGAAATCACAATTGTACATCATTTCTCTTAAGATAAAATGCAATATTTTCTTAGAAAACTTTTCAGTGTTAAAAATGCATTCTATCTATATTGCTCATATTCTGTGATGCAGGTTCATCTAAATGGAGTTTTGTTTTCTCACATGTTTAGTCATAAGGTTGTAAACCCAACAACTTTTATCCCAGGCTACAGTCAAACTTATACACATTCGAATTTACCCCCTAAAAGGAAGTAACCTATCAGACTAGAGGTCACCAGGGAGTAACTGCACATGATGCAGCAAATAAGGATGTGTGGGATATTCAGTTGAAGAGTCACTACCTTATACACTATCCAAAATATTTCATATGCACAAAGTGAGATTGCACACACTAAGGATGAATTGACGGAAACCTATAATCCAACCATTTTACGGTTAGGATTATAAGTTAAAGGTTCATTAATGAACCAAGAGTCTTCACAGACCTCGAGAGAAGGTATTGATCTCAATGCAAAATTCAACAAGATCATTATCTAACTCCCCAGAGGGAACATCTCTGGATCCTGCGGGTAACGGGTCCGACATAGGTGCGGATCGGCAACTTGTAAACTATGATTCAGATTTTACCTGATGAGTTTAACAAGGTGATGTCTTCACAGACATTAGAAGGGAACCTTGATCTCAATGCTAAATTTACAGATCATTGTTTACCTTCTCAGAATTCAAATCTGAAAACCCTAAAAAAGGAAAACTATCAACTTGTAGATTATGACTCAGATTCGTCTGACGAGTCCAACGAGGATTTGGGATTTGCGAACTCCCATTGCACCACCACTGACCTCTCATTGAAGGGGCTAGAGTGATTTTTCCTTGCAAGTACACTAATGGATATTCGAGCTATGAGTGATATGAGCGATACACTAGTGAGCAAGAGTGTAAACACAGAGAGAAGTGAGACACTCAACACAAATGAGTGGAGAGAAGAGTGAAACACTTGTGAGGTACACTAAACACAATCACACACTCACAGTGAGGAAGAAAGTAAAACTTCCTTTCTAACAAAGAACTCTATAATTGGTACAACTACTTTGTCAACTAGTTGATTGAAGGATTCCTCAACTAAGGGGGAGAAGTAAAGGGGTACAAGAAAAAGGAGAGTAGGTTAGAAAGGGGGAGCATTTACAGACTGTGCTTAGGAGGAGAAGCAAGCAAGTCAAGTTACTAAGGGGGAGATTTAGATGGAAAAGTAAGGGAACTTTCAGTTGAGATGAAAGTGAAGATATAAGGATGAGTATATCACAATACTATTCTATCAGTCTTTCAATGTACTATGTATAAAGGCTAAGTGGAAGAGTAGTAGATTTCCCAGAAGTTACAGAAATGGTATTGATTCACCATTGTCTACATAGTAGGAACAGTTGTTTTTTCTTTCGGTGAGAAAAACTGTGTCAGAAAAGGGAAGTGATTGTAAATCAAGAACTGCTGATAATCACCAAAATAAGATGTGAAGGATTATCAGTCAGAGATTTGAAGAATCAGAAATGAAGATGAGTTATCTATTGAAGATCAGTTCAGTGCTAGAGGAACAATCATCTATCATTTCATCAACTGAGGATTCTGGAATTGTTAAATTCAAACCAGAGAAATTTTTTTAATGTATTGTTTACTAAGCTCTTAAATGCTTAATCTTTTTCTTGTTTAAGTGAGTTAGTTGAGTTATACTCTAGGTATTTGATTGTTATTGTCTAACAAACAAATAGGGGGAGATTGAAAGGCATATGATGTAGCCTATTTGTATTTCGAGGATACAACTCAACTTAAACAAGATTGTATTAGTAAATAGTATATAGGCTGTCACAAGGAATCTCAGATTGTATTATCTGTTAGAAGAAAAAGATCAAGGTCAATCTACATACTTGAGGAATTACTACATTGAAAGAAGTTCAGACATCTGATCAAGCCTCAGTGGAGTATTCGTTAAGAAGTGGATTCGTTTAAAGTAATAGAGATTTCAAGGTGACAAAGACAGTATAGAGAATTAAAGAGAGAGAGAGAGAGAAGCAAACAAAAGGAACCAGATTTTAAAGTCAATATATGAAGAACAATCATTGCGGTTAGTCACTCATGAACCAGACAGTACATCGAGTGTCAACATTAAACAGTGGTTGTTCGTCATTAACTTCAGTGGTTCAAGATATCAAGACTTGTAAGAGAGAAAATCATTGTGCAAGCAACAGAAGTGCTAAATTAATTAACCACAAGGATTTTACTATCAAGTGGACTGGCTGTGAGGAAAAAGATTTATCACAAAGAAATGCAAAGTGATATATTCTTAATGCTGAAACTCCGGTTAGAATTGTTGTATTTTTTGCTAAGCAAAAGGAGTTCGGTTCCAGACGCTCAGGTAACCGCAGCTTAGAGCTTAAGGATTTATTTATATTAATAAATATTTTATTTAATTAGAAAATTATATTTATAAATATCTAAAAATATTAGATGTTTATTTTTATAATTTCTGAATTAAATTAATTATTTATTAATTAAAGATTATAAGCTGTGCGGGTTAAAAAGCATTTCTACAGAACTCGTCCTAATAAAACAAAGCAAGTCCACGAATTGAAAAGAAAAAATGGCAGGTTCTTTTGCTTTGTCGAAATGGCTAGTATGTTGTACTATTTCTGGAATTAATATTATACTATTTCTGGAGGTTATACTATTTCTGGAAGCTATACTATTTCTGGAAGTTATATATCTCTGGAAGTTATACTATTTCTGGAGACTTCAGCATACTATTTCTGGAAGCTATACTATTTCTGGAGGCTTCAGCATACTATTTCTGGTATACTATTTCTGGAGATATGTTATACTATTTCTGGAGGCTTCTGCATACTATTACCAAGATATTTCAGCTATACTATTTCCAGCCATCCATACTATTATCGAGCTGCCATACTATTACAAGGGAATGTACTTTACTATCACTCCATCAGTTATACTATGATCGAGTCTATACTATCACTGAGCATTGGCTAGAACGGACAAGCAAACAAAACCCAGCAGCCTTCTTCTCTCTCTCAAGCTTAAGAACACCAAGCAATTAATTCCCAGAAAATCAAGTTCATCCCCTTTGCAATATTTTATCCGGTGGAACTTGTTTATTTGTAATTCTTGTATTACTAGCGAATTAAGTTTTCTAGTTCTTATCTTGATTTTTATTAACTAAATTAGAAAAGTTCATGTCGAATTTTCTAATTAGTTTTTATTAACAAGATAATAATCTGTACTGAAATTGTAACACCCATCAAGTTAATATATTGTTATATTCAACTTGAAATTTGTTTCAATTTATTCCGCACAAATTTGTCTAAATCAAATTTTATTTAAAGGACAAATTTTGATAAATTGGTATAGATTGTATTCAACCCCCCTTCTACAATCTTATCGGACCTAACACAAATATATAACGTATAGGCTTATCAATTTAGTAATTCATTTAAATTAAGTTAAAATAAATAAATTGTTTTATTGATAATGTTATTGATTATATTAAAATAACAATTTTATAAATTATTTTGAGATTAATAATTTCTGTAAATTCACTTTTATTTTAGCATGCATAGGGATTCGAGTTTGTGTCGGAGACGTCGAGGAAGATCCTTATTAAATTTTAAAATTTTAATTATAAAAATACATTTTTGTTATATTAATATCAATATAAATATTTTTAACTTATTTATTTATAAATTTTTTGATGATATATTATAGTTTACAAGAGCAGTTATCTTATATGAAAATATGATTTTTGATTTCGAATTATATAAAATTGGATATTTAATATGAAAAATAGGGTAATTGTTTATATTACATAAATAATTAACAAATGTGAATTTTCTAAACAAAAAGTTCAAAATTCATGTTACTAACAAAAAACATGTTAATACAATATATTTAATTTAAAATTAAAAGCCTAGGCGGCCTGCACATAAAAACTAATATTATTATTGATTGTTTTGTCAATGGTACAACGTGTAGGTTTAAGTATACAACAAAGTTAAATAATTAATTGTACAATTTAAAACGTACAAGTGAATTCAACTAGTGATCATTTGAATTTTCGTTTTGCAAGGTAACTACTTGCGATACATTTGTACAAGGAGATGAAAGATACTGAAGAAAGCCAGATTATTATCACCACATTTCAAACATGTGCAAGCTTTTGTTTTATGTTTTTTCACATATATACATTGAACCTATCTACTTCGAACCTTAGTTCGATTAGTCTAGACTCAAGAGACCGGGGATGAGATTATGAGAGTTTCATCCACGAGGTTAGGTCGAATGTTTAATATATGCAATAATACATTTGTTGGATCATGAATATTATAATTTGTTCAAAAGATTTGTTTTTCCTGATGTTACCAATCCTGAAATTATAATAAAAATAATATAAATATAGAACTATTTTTATAAATACACAAGGTACGTCTAATTATTACAAAATAACCATTAAAAAATATATTAAAATCTAGCATTACCTCAAGTAAGTTTCATGAGATTATTTCAGTAACATTATTCTCTTGTTTAAATTCTAAAAATTATGAGGGTGCTTTTATTTCACATCTTAAAAGAGTAAAGTCCAACTCGAACTCCAGTTTTTCCAAGAAACATTCCAAGCTCCATATTCTGCTCCATGGGTCCCGGTCTGGTGCAAACGTTTGCTGACCGGATGCTAAATTCACCGTACCGCGGAAACTTTCTGCGGTACGTGTACAGTACTGTTTTTGATGTGAAAACAGGGGGCATTTTCTGCGGTACGTGCTCCGTACCGCGGAAACTTTCCGCGGTACAGTGATTTTTTTTTTTTAAAATCCCAGCCGTTGGATTGTTGATCCAACGATTGGGGAACCATATATTCCGTAACACTATTTAGCATACGTATGCTATTGACCGTTTGCCTCTACTCCATAGTGCCTTGATTTTCCAAGAATCTTCGTGGCATCAGTGCTGTTATAATATGGAATTTATGATTAGTTTTGTTAATATGAATGCAAGAGGCTTTGTTTATATTTTAATATATTATTAAAGTAAATCAGATAACATTTAAAAAAAATATTTTGAAACAATTAATTTAATATCCTAACAATATTTTTCAATAAAAAATATAGAGAATCCGGCCGAGACAAAAACATACTACTTGCATACTTTTCTGTTTTGCTAATTAATAGTACTTACTTTAGTTGTCACAATGTAGATTAATATTATATTAACCACGAGTGCCAACTTGATTTGGATTAATTGAGCTGTTTCGACCTTAAAATACTATGCAAGCATTCTGTATACGGTCAGCTAATCTATGTGCAAGCATCCCTGGTAAGTTGATTATGACTACCATGGAAGTACATGACTATAATGAGCAAAAATTTATTATTTAGCTTAGAATTTATCATAAATGATTCATTTCAAAATTATTATTTTTTATCATTACAGTAGGTTGTACATGTAATGCGACTGATTCACTCGCTACCAACCATGTAGGACGACTTATGCTAATCCTAGTCAAGGTCATATCCTGTTTTTTTCAGTTGAGTCTCATTTAACGCGTGGGCTAGAACTTGGTAATTAACCATTCTAGTTAAGCCCCCGGGATTTGATCAACTCTTAGAAATTAAATACTACTGTTCTTGATTAATTTAATTTACAGTGTTGGCTTCCAAGAAGGAGTGACCAGAGAGACCGACCATGCATTACTATATAAACACACGAATACGATGTGCAACCATCATAAATAAAAAAATTTCTTACATTCTGCATTTGACATAATAAAAACATTCTCTAATGGCTCGGAGTTGCAGCAAGGAATTTGCCAGTAATTATATGCTGCTGCATTCAGAAAATTTCGGTTTTCTTGATCTTTTTTACATAATATTTTCCAAGGACTTGAATAATATAAAATTTATAGACTGTTCGGAAGGAACTCAGGAAGAATGCTCCAATCGCAGATGGATTATCTTTGCTTCAATCGTTGCCCAGAAGTTACTGTTCGTATTAGCCAAACCCTTGGCACTCTTCGGATCTAGAGTGGAGTATTGGCTCAACTTAGTTTCAAGCAATGGTGGCTTTTTTGGCCTAGTTCAAAATTATTTACGAGGTTGATTGCTTTCTTTTGTCATATGAATTTTATGTTGGAAATGCCGAGCATTGTATTTTATTCCTGGAGTGTACATAGAGACCTGATTGCAATGGAATATTGTTGCTCTATGCAGGGAAGGTTATAGAGCCTAAAGTTGAATCAGCAAGTTTCTTCTCAGTTATTGCATATACGGACAAGCGAGTTGATTTAGACGAAAACATCAAACCTAGAGATTGGAGATACTTGAGTGAACTTTCAATTATGGCTGCTAAAGCTTCTTATGAGAACAAAGCATACCTTGAAACAATTGTCAGAGATCATTGGAAGGTATATATATTCTAAACCAGAGCTTAACTACTGACTGAACGTTTAAGCAGCTATAATTTATCTTTGTCCGGTGTTCCAGTAGCATATAATCTTATTACAAACTTATAAGTTCCAAATGTTAATTTTCTGATTTAAATTGCATAGAATTTTAATAATCTTCTGTTCATGTACATATGACCAAAGAATTAGAAAAACCTATATATATCATATTTTGTTAAATAGTTCGTTCGTACGGAGTTTCCTTGGCCACATCCAGCATCCAAATTAATTACCTAAAAATTGTGTATGTAATTTGTGCAGATGGAATTTTTGGGTTCATTCAACTTCTGGAATGGTAAGTACTTGAAACTTTAGAATTTACTTTATTCAAGAAGGAAAAAGAACTTCAAAATTTACTCAGGTTCTCACTTTAGTGTTAGCATGATGTAATTCTTGTACTTAATGATCAAAATGAATTTTAGGAACAGAAAAAATGTAAATTAATAATAAATGTTAAAATGTTTGCAGATTATCAAGAAAAAGCAACGACACAAGCCTTCATGTGCCGTGAGACACGTGGCGATGAAGAACTAATCGTGGTGTCTTTCAGAGGTACCGAGGTATTTGATGCAGATGCTTGGTCATCCGATGTTGATCTCTCTTGGTACGAGCTTCATTGTGGCGTGGGAAAGGTTCATGGTGGCTTCTTGAAAGCTCTAGGCTTACAGAAGAGTCGAGGCTTCCCAAAAGAAATTGAACAAGTAGATGACAAGCCCGTGGCTTATTATTTCATTAGAAACATGCTGAGAGAACTTTTGGCAGCTAACCAAAATGCAAAGTTCATTGTTACGGGCCACAGCTTAGGAGGGGCACTAGCCATCCTGTTTACGGGTATTTTAGCTTTCCACAAGGAGGAGTTGTTGCTTGAGAGATTACAAGGGGTATATACATTTGGTCAACCGAGAGTAGGAGACGCGAAATTTGGAAAGTTCATGGAAGAGAAATTAAAGAATAACAGTATTCGTTATTTTAGAACTGTTTACTGCAATGATATTGTGCCTAGGCTTCCTTATGATGACCACAATTTTATGTTTAAGCACTTCGGAGAATGCCTCTACATTAATAGTTTTTATGAAGGACAGGTAAACTGCCAATGATCCCTCTCTGTGTAGTGTATATACATTATGACACACACATTATGCACACCTTCCTAATTGTACAGCATGTATATATAATAGAAGTTTAACCATGAGCTTGTGGTTTATGAAGATTGTTGCAGAGGAACCGAACAAGAATTATTTTTCGCTTTTGGATGCGATTCCAAAGAGGGCAAATGCAGTTTGGGAGCTTGCAAGAAGCTTTATCATTCCATACACAAGGGGAACTGATTACAAGGAAGGGGCTCTTCTTCGAGTGATAAGAGTAATAGGAGTTTTAGTACCGGGTATATCAGCTCATATCCCCCAAAATTATGTTAATGCTTCCCGATTGGTATCCTCTGATGTATTGGATCTTGATGACTAACTAAACAAATCTATATATTTAGTGTTTGATCTTAATGTATGCTTTTGAAGATTTAATGTATCTTATCATTCGGTTTCAGTGAAATATTTAAGTTTCTCTAATTCTTCATTATCCAATAAAATGTTTGTGTAATGGTAATTAATTAAAGGTTTAAGTTCTAAATTACTAGTTAGCAAGAAGAAAAAGGACTTATCCTTCTTCCCAGATTTAGTCTGCTTTCTCTCAAATTTCCTGTTTGAAGTTGAATCTCTGGAGAACCTGTTTCCTTTCTTAAAGTTCTTGAAACCCATCTTCTTGAAAGTTTTCACCATCAAGACAGCCATTTTCCTCATTTCCTCTTCATCCTCAGAATCAGATGATTCATCAGTGTTTGAGTCAACATCAGAATCTGATGACTCACTTTCAGAATAAATAGCTAAAGCTTTTCCCTTAGCTTTCTTCCTTGATGTTTCCTTCTTCAAAGGTTTCTCTTCAACCTTAAGAGCAACAGACTTTGCCTTCTTGCTTGATCTCCTATTTCTCTGTTCCAATTCCAGTTCATGAGTTTTGAGTAACCCATAAATTTCATCAATCTCAGTATCAGCAAGATCATAATTGTCTCTAATAGTGGTTGTTTTCACATCCCACTTTTCAGGTAGAGCAAGAAGAAACTTGAGATTTGAGTCTTCTAGATCATACTCTTTATTTACCAATGACAAATCATTGAGCAGTTTACGGAACCTGTCAAATGTTTCTGTCATGGTTTTATCAGACTTTGCTTCAAAATGCTCATACTCCTGTGTGAGTATGTTCCTTCTATTCTTCTTGATAGCAGCAGTTCCTTGACATCTAACTTCAAGGCCCAAATTTCTTTGGAAGTAGTGCAGTTAATCACCTTATTAGACATGACATTGTCTAAATCACTATGAAGTAGATGCCTTACCTTTGCATCCTTAGCAATAGATGAAAGATCTTCAGGAGTCAGATCCTTCTTTTCCTTTGGGACTGTCTTAGCTTCTTGACCAGTAGTGGCAGCAGATAGCTTGGTAGGCTTATGAGGACCTTCATAAATTCTGTCAAGATATTCTGGATCTGTAGCCTCCAGAAACATAGTCATCTTCACCTTCCAGATTGCATAATCTGCTGGCCTCAGAATAGGAACCCTAATAGTCTCATACCGATTCACAGTAGTAGGAGCCTTCTCAGAACCTAAACCTGTTGGAGGGGAAATCTCTGACAAGATTATAGTTTTGTGTGTGGATCTTAAACTGTATTAATTTACAGATTGGCTCTGATACCACTTGTTAGGCCGAATACACAAATATAATCAAGATTTGTATGAGAGATTAACAAGAACACAAGTTTAACAATTAAAAACTGTTTGGAATTAATAATTCCTCTCTCAGTAATGTAAAATATCACAGAGAGCTGCTTAGGTTACAATGAATGGATAATTCGTTGTTCGACACCCTTCTAGGGTTAACCTAACTGTATTTATAAAACATACAACTACTATACAATCGTAAATTGATACTCCTATAATTTAGCTATACAATTGATATCAATCACGATTGCTACACGTCTTCTAAGTCAACACAATATCTTTGACAACTATCCAATCTTCAAAGATATTGCTTCCATATTTATCTTCAATTAATCTTCAAACACTGTTGACAAGTAGACGCTACCGCCAGACAGAGTTTAACAAACTCTGTTGCGCTTCCATCCGTCAGTGTTTAACTAAACTCTGACCGCTTCCATCTAAACTTATGTAATATGTTTTTTAGTTCAAACTCAAAAACTTATGTAGCTCAATGGTTATAAGGACTAGTTTATTTGGAGAGGATATGGGTTCAATTCCCTTCAAGAACATAATTTACTTAAATTTTTTCTTTGAATAAGAAAACAATGGCATCTTCATGTAATTTTCTAATATCTAAGGGTAAAATTGTAATTTCACAGGGGGTTTATTGGTTCAAAATGCCCTTAATTTCCCATGTTCTCCTATTATATATAGAAATGGATGGATGGATGGATGGATTAGTTAGCAAGAAGAAAAAAGATTTCCATTGCAATTGGAGTATAAATTAGTGGTAGAACCATGATTTAAAAAAAAATTCTTGACTTAGTTTATATGCAATTTGATATGCACGTGAAACACAGTTTTTAAAAGAATATAATACAATCACGAACATGAGACTTCTTTGTTGGAACAAAGGAACCTCTGGTTGCTTTGGCTATCACTGGAGAATATCTTAATTAAGACAAATGATCCTCGGCTTCATGCATGTAATTAAATGAACAAAAAACTCGAAAAGTAATTAATATTCAATTATCAGCATTTGGCTCAGGAACAAGAGAGAAAATTCTCTAAATAACTCACTTTTATTACTCAAATTCAATGTGTCTTACAATGCTCTAAACATGTCTATTTATACTAATGCTAGAGGTCCTTATATGCAAATAATGAGGTCCTTAATTGTAAATAAATGATGGTAGGTGGAGTAGGTAGTTAGGTGGAGTAGGTAGGTAGAATATTGACTTCAAAAAATTGCACATGGGCTGCTGGATGGCTACTGGAATCATACTTCCCGGGTTGGAGAGAACTCGACCTCGAGTTTTAGTATTCTTCATTGTCCAAATAAGGTGAAAGATCAGCAACATTAAAAGTAGCAGAAACACCATATGTTCCAGGCAGTTCTACTTTATAAGCATTGTCATTGATTTTCTGCACAACTTTGAATGGTCCATCAGTTCTAGGTGACAACTTGGCATTTGGTTGATTAGGAAATCTCTCTTTTCGTAAATGAATCCAGACCAAATCTCCAACTTTAAAAATCTGCTGCTTCCGATGTTTGTCTCGTTGATTTTTGTATCTGGAATTTTGTTTCCGTATATGCTCTCGAACTTGTTCATGCAGTTTCTTGATTTCCTTCGCTCGACTATCTGCATCAGAATTGAATTGTTGTTTGTTGGTTGACGGAGTCAAATCAAGTGGGCTAAGTGGACGGGTGCCATATACAACTTCAAAAGGGCACTTTCCCGTGGACTGATTAGTTGAATTATTGTAAGCAAATTCAACTTGAGCCAGAATAAGATCCCACTGCTTCAAGTTTTTACCAACAAAACTTCGAAGTAGATTTCCCAACAATCGGTTGACAGCTTCGGTTTGTCCATCAGTCTGAGGATGGATCGCACTACTAAACTGCAGCTTAGTTCCCATCTTCTTCCATAAAGTTCTCCAAAAATGGCTTAAAAACTTCACATCTCGATCAGAAGTGATCGTTTTTGGAATTCCATGAAGACGAATTATTTCTTTGAAATACAAATCAGCAACTTGAACAGCATTATTAGTCTTTTGACAAGGAATGAAATGTGCCATCTTTGAAAATCTATCCACCACGACCATAATTGAATCTTTTTGACGTTGACTTCGTGGAAGCCCCAAAATAAAATCCATAGTAACATCTTCCCATGGTGATTCCGGTACGGGAAGTGGCAGATATAAACCAGTGTTTTGGCGTTTGGATTTAGCCAAATGACAGATTCTGCATCTTTGAATATGCCGATTTATATCTCTTTCCATTCTTGGCCAATAAAAATTTTCCTTTACCAGGGCCATAGTTCTATCTCGGCCAAAGTGATCGGCTAATCCTCCATTATGGGCTTCCCAGATAATGGCTTCTCGTAGTGAACAACGAGGAATACACAAAGTCTTCTCTTTGAATAAAAATCCTTCATGCTTGTAGTAATCTTTGGAGGATTGCACTTCAGTAGTATTCCAAAATTTCTGGAAGTCAGGATCATCTGGGTACAACTCCTTTATCATTTCAAAACCAACTACTTTTGTTTGGAGTGTAGACAGTAGAGTATGGCGCCTACTGAGAGCATCTGCAACAACATTTTGAATTCCAGCCTTGTGCTTGATTAGAAATGGATAAGACTGTAAAAACTCACTCCAAGAGGCATGTCGACGGCTAATCTTCTGTTGAGAGTTCAAATATTTTAAAGCTTCATGATCAGAATAAAGAATGAATTCTTTATTTAACAGGTAATGACTCCAATGGTGCAAGGCTCGAACAATTGCATAAAACTCCTTGTCGTATGTTGAATACCGAAGTTTAGCATTGTTAAGCTTTTCACTGAAGAAGGCTATAGGATGACCTTCTTGACTTAGAACAGCACCGATTCCAGTGTGGGAAGCATCACAGCTAACTTCAAATACTTGATCAAAATTGGGAAGGGCTAATACTGGTGCTTCAGTTAAATATTTCTTCAGCTTGTCAAAACTTTTCTGTGCAGCCTCGGTCCATTGAAACTTGTCTCCTTTGATACAATCTGTGAGGGGAGCAACAACTGTGCTGAAGTTTTTGATGAATCTTCTGTAAAAGGAGGCTAATCCATGGAAACTTCTGACCTCATAGATTGATTGCGGAACTGGCCAGCTATTGATTGCTTCTATCTTTTCCGGATCAACTCGTATGCCTTCGGATGTGATGATGTATCCAAGAAAAGTAACTTCATTTGTCAGGAAAGCACATTTCTTCAAATTGGCATAGAGTTTTTGTTCACGAAGAGTCTGTAACACTTGTCGGACATGTTCCAAGTGTTCCTCCTTGTCCTTACTAAAGATCAGAATGTCATCAAAATAGACGACGACAAATTTACCAATAAAGGGTCGAAGGACTTGATTCATAAGTCGCATGAATGTACTTGGCGCATTGGACAACCCAAAGGGCATAACTGTCCATTCATAAAGACCATCTCTTGTTTTAAAGGCAGTCTTCCATTCATCTCCTGGTCGAATTCTGATCTGATGGTATCCGCTTCGAAGATCAATCTTTGAAAAGATAGTGGAACCATGTATCTGATCTAGAAAATCATCAAGTCTAGGAATTGGAAATCTATACTTGATTGTAATCTTGTTGATAGCTCGACTATCAACACACATTCTCCAGCTTCCATCTTTCTTAGGGACTAGAATAGCAGGAACCGCACAAGGACTAACACTTTCCTGTATTAATCCTTTTTTTAATAATCCTTTAACTTGATTTTGAATTTCAGCATGCTCCTGAGGACTCATTCTGTATGCGGGTCGGTTTGGAATCGTTGCTCCTGGACTGAAATCAATAGCGTGTTGGATGTCTCGCATGGGGGCCGGGGTAGTCCAGATGGAATGTCTTCTGGAACCACATCGGGAAACTCTTCAAGTAGTGGTTTAATTTCGACTGGAACATGAGTCTCCTTATTTGATTCGAATAATAGAAATAAGCTCATGGTTTGAACTTCCTCTATAACTTCCTCCAGTTGTTTCTTCGTGACTAGGGACACTAATGGTCTGGCTTCCTTCTTGTTTTTATCAAGCTCACTCGGCGGCAGAGTAGCTAGCTTGATTTTTACTCCATCCTTGACAAAAGAGTAGGTGTTTGCATAACCGTCGTAAAGTACTTGACGATCATACTACCATGGCCTACCTAGGAGAAGATGACAGGCATCCATAGGCACAACATCACACCATACTTGATCCTGGTACTTCTGACCAATAGAGAATGTCACTAGGCAACGCTTGTCAACTTTGACTGTACTTCCTTTATTGAGCCAATGCAAACTGTAGGGGTGTGGATGAATCTGGGTTGGTAGATCCAATTTTTCTACCATGTAACTTGAAACGACATTTTTACAACTCCCATTGTCTATGATAACATCACAGACTTTTCCTGCAGAAGTGCAACGAGTGTGGAAAATATTGCGTCTCAACCAAGGTTCTTCCTTATTTGCCATTGTGTTTAGGCTTCGTCGGATTACTAAGGACTCACCCTGATCAGCAGCAGTAATTTCTTCATCGTATATTGGATCTGCGTAATATTCTCCTTCAGTATCTTCTCGAGTCTCTCTTTCCTCATAAACTTCGTTCTCCGGTTTGGACAGTTTGAAGCAATGTGACCAAAACCTTGGCATTTAAAGCATTTAATGGCCTTGTGTTTGTTTTCTGTAGAAATGGTTTTAGGAGAGGGTTGGGTGGAAGAGCTGGCTTGGTTGGTAGGTGGCTTCTGATTGTAAGGTGGTTGGTTTGCTGGAGAGAAATTTCTCGTGGTAGATCTTTTGGGTAGCTGCTTCTCTACTCGCGTACCAAGACGAATAACATCTTCTAACGACCAATATTGTTGAAGTTCAACACGATCAGCAATATCAGTATTTAATCCTCCGAGGTATCTGGCAATGGTCTGCTCCTCTTTTTCTTGTATATCTACAACCTCAACTTCTCAAATTCTCTTGTGTATTCTTCGACTGATAAATTCTTCTGACGAAGATTTTGCAGTTGGATAAACTTCTCTTGGTAGTAGTGAGGAGGAAGAAACATTCGGGTTAATTCCTTTCGCATTTTTTCCCATGTTTTGATCTTGCTTTTTCCTTCTCGGTCTCGCCTTTTTTTAAGATTTTCCCACCAAATGGAAGCATGTTTCCTTAATTTCACAGCAATAATCTTCACCTTTTTTTCTTCGTGAATATCCTTATATTCAAACACCCTTTCGATTGTTTGAAGCCAATCGATGAAATCATCCGGTTGAAGTCTTCCTTCAAAGTTAGGAATGTCAACTTTAATGTCATCATGTCTGACTTGTGGCCTTTGAGGTCGACGATTTCTAGGTGTTGAAGAATCACTGGAAGATTCTTCATCTTCTGGTTGACACTCGTTTAACAAAGACTTGTTGGGCTTGCAAAGCATCTTGAAGTTCCTGAATTTGTCTCCGCATGTCCGCCATTTCAACATCTCGCAGAGGTCGTCTTCTCCGGTGATGAATAGTAACTCCGCCTGAACAGTGCCGTCTTCTCCGACGATGAACAGTGAACAGTTTTTAAAAATTTGACATGCACGTGAAACACAGTTTTTAAAAGAATATAATACAATCACGAACATGAGACTTCTTTGTTGGAACAAAGGAACCTCTGGTTGCTTTGGCTATCACTGGAGAATATCTTAATTAAGACAAATGATCCTCGGCTTCATGCATGTAATTAAATGAACAAAAAACTCGAAAAGTAATTAATATTCAATTCTCAGCATTGACTCAATATTCTCACCATATATGTCTTTGTTGTACAATGATAAATGGTATGCTACGACCTGAACTGATAAAACAGATCTCAGTAATTCTTCGAAATTATCAGTTCGTAAAACATTCTGGCTGGATTAGCATTATAATTAAATACTTTTCTTGTCTCTATTATTTTTGCTTGACATAAAAGATTTCCATGCACCTGAATATGTACTTTGCCGATTTGAACAAACAATCTTAATCTCAATATTCCTACATATGGTTATGGTTATGAAAATACATATATAAGATAGCAGACTGCATTTCGATCGTCATTCATCGCTTTATCGCCTACTGTCGATCTTTTTGTTTTTCTATATTTAACATGGAGGCAAAGAGTGAAACTAAAGCCAAATATCTCAAAGTAAAGATAGAAGAAGCAAGATTTCGTGATCTCTTCGACATTTATTTTTCTACCAAAATTAAAGGTACCAAAGAATATATAGAGTTACATCCCGATGTCAATAAGAAGATCCTTGAGCGTACGACGATCCTTTTTGCTTCTGTGCTGGTGCAGAAGTCATTAAAACTCTACGCGAAAGTCTTAAGTCTTGGATACAAATTTGAGGAGTTGCTCAACATTTTGTTTAATGAAAACATCTTTACTCAGATCTTGATAAATAAGTTACAAGGTTAATCCTATCTCTACATATGACTCTCTTGTTTGTGCCATGTTTCAGAATGTGTCTTCTTCTGTTCCTTTTGTTTTTTTTTCAGTTCAAATATTAATTTCTCTAACAGATGACTAAATCCTTTTAATATGTGTTTAGGAAAATTACCAATGCTAGATAAAGAATCAGAAGCCTATGTGTCTGCTATTGGATGTCTTGATAAACGAGTTGATTTAGACATCAAACCTGATGACATCAGATATTTTCCAGTGCTGTCAGCAATGGCCTCTAAGGTAGTGTACGAGAACAAAAAATTTGTCGAGGCAGCTGTCAAAGGTCAATGGAAGGTATAGATCTACCTAAAATAAACTTGCTTAGCAGTTAACTTATCTGTGATAAGTATATAATAAAAAGGATAAATAACTATTATTGTAATTAATTACAATTTTCTTGTTAATGTAGATGGAGTTATTGGGCTCGTATGATTTTTATAATGGTACGATCGAACTACATAAGATTACTTTATCAGCTGAACATGAAGGTATAATAGTCTGATAACTTTGTTTTTTTTAATATTAACAGAAGATCATAAGAAAAACACTACCCAAGCCATGATATTTCATGACAAGCATGCCAACCCGGACAGGATAATAGTGGCTTTTAGAGGCACTGAACCCTTTGATGCAGATGCATGGTGTACAGATTTCGATATCTCCTGGCTTAGTTTCCCACACATGGGCAAAGTCCACTGTGGGTTCATGAAAGCTATGGGTTTGCAGGAGCACGAAACCTGGCCAAAACATATCGACAATGATGACAATCCACAGTGTTATGAGTCCATAAAAGAAAAGTTATCAAGTTTATGTTTTGGTAAGGACAAGCCCTTGCCAGAAAATAGTAATGACAAGGAAGGCCAAAAATTGTATGCATATTATACCATAAGGAAAGTGCTAAGAAATATGCTGAACAAGAATAGCAAAACCAAATTTATAGTAACTGGTCACAGTCTTGGTGGTGCATTGGCGATTCTTTTTCCAGCAGTGTTGGCATTACACAATGAAAATTCTATATTGGAGAAGTTAGAAGCTGTATACACTTTTGGACAACCCCGGGTTGGTAATGCAAGTTTTGGGCGGTACATGAAGAAGAAATTTAAGGAGTTTGATATCACGTACAACAGATATGTCTACAATAATGATGTTGTGCCTAGGGTTCCTTTTGATAACTCTGCATTGATGTTCAGGCACTTTGGTAATTGCTTCCTTTATGACAGCCATTATGCTTACAAGGTAAGAACTAAATTCATTAACATGCATGCTTATGGACTTATTGTACATATCTGTCATATATTCGCGTGTCTTCTGCTTGCTATTTACTTATCCCGATTCATTAACAATCTTTATTTGAAAAGTTTGTGATCTCTCAGTTCCACCCCTTCTCTTTTCATTCCAGTTTATTTCAACATAAAATTTGTTCCAAATTGTTATTTCATTTCTTCGGATCAAACTTAGACGATGAAACATTTTCATGTACGTACGTAACTAAACTAAGATGTAGTGGTAACTGCTTCAAATACACAAGCAGGAAATTACAGGAGAATTGTATGAGCATTACTTCACGCTATCGCCATTCGCACTTATGAAGAGGTCAATGGATGCAATTGGAAAGGTGGTGAGAAGCTTGATGAGCCCGAACAGAGAAAGTTTGCCTCTGCTGTATCTTAGGTACTGGGGAATCTTGCTCTGGTGGGCTGTTGATCATAATCCTCAAGATTACATTAATGCAGTAAGATTGGGGCGCAAGCAGCCCGAAGACTAATACAGACAACTGAAGCAATTCTATATCATAATCACCATGTATATAAATAAATGGACTAAAATGGAGGGCTGGAGAACTTGATAGGTTGGAACAAACAGTTTCAGTCCACATTGTATGCAGAGTACTTCTTCTCGATCTTCCAGAAAAAATAATTTATCACTGCTTTTACAAGGAAAGTTTGAAGACTTCATTATTCAATCAAACACTTGACATGCACCTCATTTCATACAAAATACTAGCAATAATATCTATCATACATGTGGTCAGAAAAGATGAATTACCATAAAATTACGCTTCAAACAAATTAGTTAGTTCAATGATGCTGTTGCATACTGATCAATCTCATGAACAAAACAAAGAATTTAGAACATTATAATGAATTAAGGGACCCCTTCTAATATAGCAAGCAGAATGAATGAATAAATAAATAAATAAGTTTGTGTTACATAAAAATGATGAGCCTTAAGTTATTAATTTCTAAGGTTACCACGCTTTAATACGAATCTTAGGCACCAAGAGCAAGTGCTGGATTCGGGGAATTGTTAGCCCAAACTGCTCAGTCAGATCCAAGTCATCAGCTAATTTCCCAAACGGCAACTCCCAGTCGAAACAATGTAGCAACTGAGCCAACACTAGCTGAACACTGAGCAACCCTAATTGCATACCAGGACACCCTCTTCTACCACTACCAAATGGTAAGAGCTCAAAATCACGTCCTCGAAGGTCTATTTTACTCTCATCAAATCTCTCTGGAATGAATTCTAGAGCATTGTCTCCCCACACCTTAGAATCTCGTCCTATAGCCCATGCATTTACGATTATTCGTGACTTCTGAGGGATATGATATCCATTAACCACAATATCCTCCTTAGCTTCATGGGGACCAAGTAAGGGTACTATAGGGTGTAGTCTCATACCTTCTTTGATAACCATGTACAAATATTCTAGTTTGGGCAAATCCGTCTCCTCCACCATTCTATCAAGTCCAACAACGTAAGTTAGCTCCTCTTGACACTTTTTCATTGCACTTGGATGTCTCATTAATTCTGTCAGTATCCATTCAATTGATGTAAATGAGGTGTCAATTGCTGCAGTAATGATATCGATCATGATGGACTTGATACTGGGTCTGTCAATCAGTTTGGCTAGCTCTTGATGGTTGACAGAAGAGTTATTTCTAGATAAAGATATCATTTCATCAACAATGTCACGATTATTCTTATGAGTGCCATTAACCAAATTTTGCTCGTGCTCCTCAATAATGAGCTCCAACATTGCATCAAGTTTCTTGCTTGTTTCCTTGTATTTTCTTGTCAATCCCTGTAGGAGGCAATGTTTAAATCATGTTAATACTAGAAAGAGTAAAAAAAAAAGTAAAAAGATGACAGAGATGATATATATATATATAGGACCTAAATATTAAACTAAATTGGAATGCTATCCCATTGTTGTTACTGCAGACCCGGAAATTATGAAATTCCCTGACAATATATATGTACCTGAAGGTCAAGTGGCTTCAGAAGAGGCACAAAGTCAGCAAGATTAAACTGTCCAGCCAAAGTGAAGGCTTCCGTCATGATACCCTTGAGATCAAATCGATCATCTTTGCTTCGTCCTAAAAGGAACCTAAAAGTCATGTTCTCAATTAAACCCCCCACCTTATCACTAACATTCACCACCTCACCAGCCACTGAAGCTTTCTTAATCTCCTCCACCACTAAGCCAACCTCATCTCTTCTCATCCCTCGGAAAGAATTAACTTTTGCGGGAGCTAAAAGCTCTTGTACAACGAATTTTCTCACATGCCTCCAGTAGGTACCATTGGTGAAGCTAATGCCATTGTTACCATATGACATATGTGCAACAGCCTCCATTTGTGGTCGTGCTGCAAAAACACTGTCATGAGTTTTTAGGAATAGTTGAGCAGCCTCAGGAGACGAGACAACTATAGCTGGCACCGAACCCATGCGTAAAGACATAATAGGACCATACTTCTTGGATAACTCATGGAAGGTACGGTGGGGAAGGCTACCCAAATTTAAAAGGCTACCAACAATCGGTAATCCTCTGGGGCCTGGTGGCAATAGCTTACGCTGCCTGGTGTCGAGTACCCACCAGAGTGCAGCTCCAAGGACGAGGAAAAGAAATGAAAAAGCCCAGGAAAGGGTCATCGTCGGTTGATTATTAAGAAGAAATATAATGGTTTTTTTAAAATTGAAGCTCTTGATTAATAACTCAAGTGTACTAGTTGCTTGTTGTTGTGTGATGTTTAATAATGTTAGGAGTTTGGTTTTTATAGCTAGAGAAATTGAGCAGCCAAAATGAACCACGTAAACTACATGCAGCCTTTCGGTGGATTTTGGGTTGGATTGTACCACATGCCAAAGAGAAAATTAAAAAAATTCCATGTCTAGGAAGGTTTCTGCTGGTTTCTTTTCCATCTTTTTAAATGTCCTCTTTTTGTTTTCTTCTGTTAAAATTTGTCGCCAACGACGACTTGAAACAGACCCTCATGTACAGCTTATCTACTTGATAAGAGAGTTAAAACATGTTTAAAGAGTGTTAAGAGAGTTGAACCATCTACTTGATCAAATTTGATATATGTATTTGTCCTATTCTAACTAGCTGGTCTGTGCTTCCAGATTATTTAGACTTCAATGAAGCAGTTGAATTTACAATAATAGTGTAATACGGAGTATAATTAGTCTAACTACCACGTAATCTGTGAGGAACCAACTTGGTCTGAATTATTTTTATATTATAGTCTAAATTTTACCAGATTAATACAAATTAATTTTAATATGAAAATGTCGATCTATATATTTAAAGTCAATTTTAAGTTAAAATATAATAAATAAATCAACTTGTATATACTTGTGTAATTTTTTGGACGAAAATATTATTCTATTAAAATATAATAAATAATTCAACTTGTATATACATGTAGAATTCTAATGAATATACACATGCATTTTGGATAAATATGAAAACAAATAATGAAAAAGCAAGTTAGGTATGACTGTAAATGAACCAATACATTAAGTCGATCTTAAACATGAGTTTTATAAGGATCGATTTATAAACGAGCTGAACTTGATCATGTAAAGTTCGACTCGATAGTTTGTGAACAAGATCGATCAACATGCACATGAATATAGTTCGTGAACAGGTTCGTGAACATAGCTCATTAACATGTTCGTGAATAAGCTCGATAATTGAGCTCGTTAATATGCTTAATATGCTCGATATACAAGTTTATAGCGGTTCGTAAACAAATTCGATAAATAATCTCGTATATATAATTAAAAATATATGTTTGATTATTAGAATATACTCTCGAAACTCTTATTAATTATACACTAATAATTAGAATATCTTATATGTCATGCTAGATATTTTAATTGTTTATTTTATAATTTTGATTAATTTTAATAATAATAATAACAATAGTAATAATAACAATAATAATAATAATAATAATAATTAATAATAATAATAATAATAATAATAATAATAATAATAATAATAATAATAATAATAATAATAATAATAATAATAATAATAATAACAACAACAATAACAACTCAGTCTTACAGTTAGTATAGCAAGTTCATATTTGTCAAAATACGTTATCAAGTTAAACATTACATTAAAATGTTCTAAATTTTAATATTAAATATCAGTGATGTATAAATTTATTTATACTACTTAAATATATAAAAAGGTATTAATATATTTTTAATAATCGTGTAAAATTTAAAACTAAAATAACTTGTTGTACATGCAAATAGGTAATTCAAAGACCAAAATGAACTATTTTTAACATCACAAAAAATAGAATTAATGATCTAATTAACATTTTTTAAATATGTATTGCGCAATATATTATTATTGTATATTGATTATGCGCAAAATACCTACCAGGCTACCACTACACCATATAATGGCTATAGAAACTCCTGAAAATTGTTGCTAAATGGCCTAATACCGTTGCCATAGATGCTATGTCAATGCTTTTGCAAAAATTGGGCGTGAACTTTGCTTGGGTTGCAATAGGTCCCTATAGCAACGAATATAGTACCATATAGCAATGCTTTAATATCATTGCAAAAGTTTGTTATAGCAACGTTTTCCAGTCAATAGCAACAATTTAAATTCATTGCAATAGGCTATAGCAACCCTGTTTTGGATATTTATTGCAACGTTTAAGGTGGCAATGGCAACACATTTCTGTTTAATAGCAATGCTTTTAGTAAGGAATTAACAATAAATGGCAACACATTATGAGGCAATAGCAATGCTTTAGTAAGGAATTAACAATAAATGGCAATATATTATGAGACAATAGCAATGCTTTTATTTTAAAAAAATGGACATGACCCATTTGTTCATATAGAAATCCACCATTAACATGGTATTTCATACACACCAAATATCCAAAACTATTCGGACTACACTATCAACATAACCATTCAACGTCTAACGACTAAATGGAATCAAACGACGACATAAACGTGGTAATTAAAGTTTACAATATTCACCAAAAGCTTATATATGAATTAAATGAAAATGCTCCAAGTCAAGCATCTGCATCTTCTTCATCTGCCTTCACTACTAGAAATATGTCAATAGACATCGGTTTTTAGCCATTGTAAAAAAAAATCTGGGCGATGTCTATGCGTGTGTAGAGAAAGGTCAAAACTTTAGACATCGGTTTTTAGCCGATGTCAAAGATGAATATACACAACGGTTCTCTTAAATAAATTGATGTCTTTCCTGTTGTTTAACATCGATTTTTTATAGAAGAACTGATGTTTAATACTAGCTTAGACATCAGCTGATTAAAAAAACGATGTTTAACACAACCTTTAAAATCAGTTTCTTTAAGAAACTAATGTCTTTGAAATAATATTGAAGTAGTACAATTTGAACATTACTTGTTCTAAACACATAAATATCACAAAAAAACCAAGACAATCAAATATAAATAACCAAAATCCAGTTATATATTACCAAACAAACCAATTCAGTACACACAATAACGACAAAACCAATACTACATTATCAAATCAAAGCTCATCCCTACTACATTACCAAAAGGATAAAATGAAAGTACTAGCTAACTGTGCAATTTGATGTTACAAATCAGGTCTTCTTTGTGCAGTTGGCCGAACTCTTTCTTCTTGTTGTTAATAACAATAGGTTGGTGCCCAAATCATAGAATATAAGTTGGACGCCAAACTGCTTCCTGGTCCATCACCTATTTGGGAAAAATAGTAAAGTTTGTTTATTACTTAAATCTAATCACAACTATGGAATTCAAACATAATGAGTTATTACATATGCAAGCTAATTTACAACAAAGTTCACACTGAACTAAAGGTCAAGTGACAAACCTCCTCTAAACTCAACTCTCAATACTCATACTCTTCGACCTTCATGCTGTTTGCCAAATCAACCAGTCTATCCAAATATTTGTCGGTCAAGTCTTTCTAATATCTCTTTCTTCTGCACAGACCGCTGATCTGCATGCCATAAGAAGAAACTTTGATTCTTTGAAAGGCAGTAAACCAGATGTTAAAATAACAAGACAAGATCCATGGTTATTAGACAGTTGAGATGAATCTTCATTTCACTATAAATAGAACATACAGCTACTAACAGACGTAACAATGAACTGCTATTAACAAATCCAGAGATAACGTATGTAGCAGCCTAAAAGAATTGTCAGGTAATGTTAAACTTAACTAAACATGCATGCCAAGAAAAACAGAAGAAATATTTTCAGTTACTATTTATGCATTGTAAATATAAGAATATGAAAAACATATGTTGTTGGTCATATTAAATTACCTTTGCAGTAGCCGACCCAATATGCTTATCCCTATTAGAAGCATTTTTATCATTTCCACGAAGAATGGCATATTCATATTTATCCTTAAACCTAAAACAGAATAAACGACCATCATTTCATTTTATAAACGAACTTTATAATTCTTTTCCAGAGATTTAACAATACCATTTCTTGTCACCAAGAAGCTCCACTTAAATTATATATTTAAAAAGTTGACTCCACTTAAAATTTGACTGGGAATGAGAGTTTAACTGTGAAGCAGAGTAACCACTGCAAAAAATAAGATTAATTGCTACAATATACAGTCAATACCTTAAGGTGGTTTTGTATAGGTGTGCCACTTATAATTATACGGTGAGCAGCTGGTATCTCAAGAAAACTTTTGGCTCTTTGTGTACTAGGATTCTTTTTGAGATGACCCTGAAATTGGTTATGCCAACAAAAAATTAGGTCGACAAATTAACACTCTATTCACTATTCAATATATTGTAAATATGCATAGATCAAACAATCATATGAAAGGCAAGTGAAGGGGATAAAATTACATAACCATACTATAAAAAAGACTATTGCAGCTAGTATGTGGAGAGCACGTACGTTAATCATAAGAGTGTAAGTCAGAAACTAGAATCCCCAAGTCCAAACCAACTATACATTATAATGACATCTCAGTGGCATGCAATCAAAAGAAAAGTTATAGAACATGAATACTACCTCAAGGACAGTAACACAAGTAGATGAGGTTATAAAGTAACTATATTACTATACATTACATCAAACTATCAACAATGTATAGGTCTTAGTTCTTGTAGGACAATCTAGAGTAATAAATGGAATGGTATGTCTATTTTAATCAGCCTATATAAGATAACAGAACAATAAACCAAAGATCTATAAATATATAAATACCTCATCGAGTATCATATAATCCCAGGCATCTTCAAGTTTGCAACAAAATAATTGAGTATTTGAGATAAACAAAAGCAACTCACCAAGTACGTGAGAATAACATTCAATATGGCTTCTTCATCATCTTCACCTATACGTATTTTAGAAGAAACTGAGCTGAGTACCAAATTTACACAGAAAAACCACTTCGATCCAATCAAAATATACAAGAACAGCTTTACCATGTTCCTCTATTACCTTGAACACAACTCTCGATGGGTATCCCATTTCCAAAAAACAGTTACTTATCTTGCTGCCTAAAGTACTTGACTAAACAACAAAAACAATGTATAATTACCACAAGAAGAAAAACAAGCAGCAAGAATCGAACCAATACAACACATATAATGTCATTATACAAGGAAATAACAATATATCTAACAGAAAATAGGAAAACATACATTAATAAAATCATTTTCCTAATTTTTCCTTCATTTCAACTTATAAAATAGATCAACAACATAACATTATTATAGCCTCAAATTCAACGCAAATAAGCAACTAAGTATAATTTACGTATAAGGGATACATACATACACACACAAAGTGATACAACAGACCTAATAAAATCAATTGATTTTAGAGCTTTATCATAAAAAATGAAAAGAAAAATAGAGCATAAATTGACCTCACGAGTCTGTGGAGTGGAGACTGGAATAAGAACCAAAACTGAGGAAACTGAACTAAATGCCTCAAACTCATCGTCGCTCCAATCAATATCCTTGATATCTTCACTCGACATCTGCTTCCACAAATTCCAAATTAACAAAACATACATACACATAGATACGTACATATAGGGAGAAGGAAAGAGAGGGGGAGAGAGGGAGAGAGAGGGAGTCAGCATCTTGCGTTGTGGAGAGAAAACGCGGCTCCGCTGCAAAAACATAAATGGGGGTAGTTTTGAACCTTCACGTAGTAGATGAATAAATCAATTTACAGCGAAGAAAGGGGGTTAGATTCGAGTTGAAGAAATTGATTGAAGAAATCGAGTTAGAAAGGGTGTTAATTGAAGCTAGGATTCCTGAGGGTTCTGGAAAAGGGGGGAGGCGGAGTAGAGTTTGTGAGAAGCTGTGTTTTTGTTTTATGTTTTGCTTTTATTTTTGTATTTTATGTTTTCATTTTTAGGGTTTTGATTTTTGTTTTATGTTTAACTAATGAATGTTTGCATAAGGCGGGGAGTGAAAATTTGTTAGGGAGAATTTTTGTTAAGCGGGGGAAGGAGAAAGGGCTGAGCCCGTGAATATTTTTTTAAAGGCATCTAATACATCAGTTGGAAACAAAAACAGATGTCTATATATAACCCAAAGATTTTAAAAATTCATTAAGACATCGGTTATTTTAGCAACCGATGTCCAAAACGATGTTTAACATCGCTTTTTAAATAATTGATGTTATAAATGTCTTTAACATCGGTGGTTTTTTAAACCGATGTAAAAGGGGTGATGTCTAATCCACATTTTCTAGTAGTGCTTATCTCCATATATTAAAACGATCTGCAATTTCTGCCTTCAACTGCATTTCACCTTAAGTTGCTAAAAGGTGCTCTCCATATATTAATTAAGTCATTGTCATTGTTGACACATAGAGTTTTGTAATCCAGTTACAATGCTAGTTAATGGTCTCCTCATAAAATTCATTGCACCTGAATATATAAGAGGAAAAAACACCAGTAACTAGTCCAAAATATAGAGACAGATAAAACCATAGCATAAATAATTAACATTAATAAATTAATACGTAATAACTAGATTCCATTATTTACAGCACAGAATTGAAACCAGTAAGAAAGACATAAAAAGCGTAATATTAAAGTTCGGAAATTTACCGGATGTAAAGAAGACCCATAGAACTAAGGATAAAATTTGTATTTGGGACACTCCATTGTGGTGGATGATGATATTTACAGGTAGAACCAAATTTACATTCCCCTATTATCTGTGCTGATGTCTAAAAATGATTAAACATTATAATTTTAAAAAATATGGTCAATAAGTGATTATAGTACTGTGTAATAACTTATTAGTAGTGTAAGTTTCTTAATGAGACAATAAAAAATAGAAAATAGAATCAAAAGAACAAGAACAATTAAATTTTTATAATTTGAAAATATTCATGAACTACACTAACATAACGACAAACTTGTTAACTAGCAGGAATTCCCTTGTCACAATTATCAAGTAAAAGTTGCATAGCCTGTGCACTTTACGGATCTTCTTTAATTTGCAGAAACAATTATTCGATTAATTGACAATGTAAAACCACTCCGATACACACCCAATTGAAACATGCAAAAGAAGATGCTAGTTGTTGAATGTCAAGACTACACAGCAACTTGTTAGTTATAACGGTCGTAAACTTTGAGTAACCTCAAACTAAAATCAATTATAGTTGTTCACTAGAAGGCAAATTGCCTAGGTGATGAAACTCTTGAGTAGTTGCATTGTGAAATGTGAATACATTATGGTCTCAGCACTCACCTGCATATAGTCAATGACAGAAAGGGCTGGTAACATGTTAAGGCCTGGTAACATGTTGCCAGCAGCAGTTATTAAGCTATCTAACTGAGGTACGAACAACCTGCAACATATTCAAGCACCACTGTCATAATAGAACTTAGTTATAAATGTCACTTGCGAAAAAAAATGTACTTTCAATGGCATGAACAAAATGAATAAAATGCACCTATATCTTTAAAAACAAACAAACAAAGAACCTTGCTAAACTCAGACCTCCTAGTGTCTGCATGCAAAAACCACCATGGACCATCTTTTGATAATAATCTGAAGACACACAACAAAGATTTTCCCCGAATCACGTTAAGATATAATTACTTCCACATGGAAATCATGAGTTAACTAGTAGAGAATTAACCTGAATTAAATTAAAGATACCAAGATAGACTGATATACCATTGTATTTGCTCAGTCAAGAACTTAAATTACCATATACCTACTGGCAACTGCCGAAAACTACAAAAATAGCATAAGTAATTGGTTATGGTATGACCATGGTGAAAATATTGAATGACGAAATCTTAGATCCAAATAATCACCTCAACATCATGTAATCAGATACAAATCATATGTCTCACATATAAAATAATTATAAAACACAATTAACACATAAATCAAAAGCTCTATTTTATACTCACCTCAGCTATAGCTTATTGTGGCTTATTACCTTGTTGAGATTCCACGTTAACTCTCGATCCTGAGTATATTCATGAGTTAGTCCCTACTTAACACGTACACAATACCTGCTAAACTATATTCATGATTTAGACACTAATATGATATACATGTTATTATGTAGTTCTAAAGAGTTTAATCTACAATTATAAGCCGGATAGTTAAACTCACATAGATCTATGTGTTATAAGCCTTGTTGTATTAATATTTAATTGCTCACTAGACTTTCTTTTCGTCATATAATTTAATGTTCATATGGTACAAGTATACTAGTCTATTAAGGTAGAATTTCAGGTTTTAAAGCATTCTAAATCAGTTCCGAAGATTTTACAACTTAATCATACATAACAGATTTTCTAATGTTTCTGGCAGTTTTGACATGTCTCGTTCCGTCGTCTATAACCCTCTCCACAATTACTCAATCTACCTGATTCTTTTTTCTGAATATATAAGACATTCATGACCAGCACATATCCAAAATTCACTATATAATACACCATACATGATCTATGGTATAATTTTGAAGTTTAGTATGCAGCAGATTTACAACAGGTTGAGTCAACTGCACCAAATCAATTGTAACTCAAGTTGTACTGATCTGGTGGCTACCATATTTCACACGTATGTTCTATAGGACAAATTCTAAAACTTTCATTCTTAGGCCAGCTTAAGATATGACTTTTAACCTCTTCAAATTTGCTATACAAAACAGGACATACTAACATGAATATAGAATGCAACTACGTACACTCCGCTTAACCATATTTAGTAATTTGAAAAATAATCCTTTGAAGGCTGAAATCTCCAGATATCATCTAAACTATCAGGACAATTATCTATAAAAATTTCAGACTGAAACTAATAATATAACACAGCATATTAACTGTTCAAACTTGCAGTGGATCACAGAAAATTCTGCAGCGTGCTACCCTTACTAAAACGTTTATAATTTTTGACCCAATTACTCAGTCGACTTGAAATCTTCGCATGAACCAACTAGAGGTCATATAGAATAATTCATATCATATAACCACTGCCAAGAACAGATATTAATTGACTCAACCGGACTGTCCAAAACAGGGCATAAAAATTCAGCATCTAGCAACTATAAACATAGTAACATATGTATACATGATCAAGGATCATACCTTGCTCACAACTAGCTTCTCTACTCTTGAAAGTATCAAAATCAGATTTCCCCCAAACTTGAAACCAAACCCTAGCTTCTTAATTAACACCAGAATTCAGATTACTATTACATCCCATTTACATATGTTCTGATATGATTCCAGGTACCCAGGCATAATTGATAGTATGAAAGTGCCCAAGGGATTATGTACTTGTAAGACAACTGACAAAACAGTAGTTATCAATAAGCACTAGAACAAATACACAATGCTATGATTTTCCAGAAAATGAAATGATCCAGGTTTAAAACACACACAAGAACCTTGACAATTACAACATTCCCACTACAGGGAACAGAATAATAGGACCCCAAATTAAAAAGAAATCCAAATCCACAAATTAAACCCCAAATTTGGTACTCAAATTAAGAAAAAGAAAAAACCCCAAATCCGGTACTTAAACTAAAATCCCCAAATCCCAATTAACACTAATTGAACTCGATTTGAGCGAATACATGGAAGAATATATACAAATAAAAAGAACATTCGTAAGAAGAATATTTACCTAATATTCGAGTTTTAATCTTCGTTTTTGTTTAATCATCGATTTTAGTCTTCAATCTTCTAGCTTTAGTCGCCGATTTAGTCTTCAATATTCGAGTACGCTTGATTTCTTCAATTTACTTTGTGTGTCTGTGTTTTGCGTCTGTGTGTGTTTTTTGTCTGTTTTTGTCTGATTTTTATTTTCTTATGTTTTATTATTTTCATAAGCCCGGTAAATTAAGCCCGCCCATTTTTTCATCAAATTTTGAGAAGCCCTCCAATTTTGAGGTGATGTCTACAGCAATGCCTTAAAAAATCATTGCAATAGATAGCAAATTTTACAATATGTAACGGTTTTTCACTTCAATTGTAACGGTTTTGAAAAGCATTACAATATGTCTAATTTTATAAATACTTATCAAGCAATAGCAACGGTTTTTAACAAGTCTGGTTGCCATAGCCAATCTATGGTGTAGTGTACGCAGCACAGAAATGCATATTATTATTGTATATTAATTATGCGCAAAATACCTACCAGGCTACGCAACACATAAATGCATATTTCAAATACATTTGCAACATGTGTGTATGGAATAAATACAAGATATGTGTTGGTTGATGTGCACCCCAAGAATCGTTAGGCATTTTGGATGAACTCGCATGTGTAAGGTGCGATGTACGGATATTATTTAATATAGGGTTGTGATATATGAACATCCAAAATTTATTGTTGCACATCCTGGTTATGGTATTTGACCAAACTATCCTCATTACATTTTATATTACTCCCTCCGTCCCAATTGGATGTTAACGTTTGCTTTTTGCACGTAAACCAAGATAGTGGGTGTAATATTGTTAAAATAAATGAAGTAGTGGGTGTAATAGTGATTTTATAGTTAAAATAAGTTAAGTAGTGGATGTAATAGTGTAAAGTATTGTTAAAATAAGTGAAGTAGTGGGTGTAATAGTGTTAAAATTTACTATTTTAGGAAATGTTAACAATCTATTGGGACATCCCAAAATAGAAAGTGTTAAGAATCAAAAGGGACGGAGGGAGTACATGTTTTACCCCTTCATTCTAAAAACTTCTCAGAAAAAGTTTTTAAATTTTGTTTTTTTTAGAACCCTAACAAATATAATAATTATTATTTTTACGGAGTATAAAATAGAAATATATAAGACATGAACAACTTCGAGAAATAGAAAAAATATTTCAGCTCTCACTTCGAACTGTACTAATTTAGTTACTACAGTATTCAGTTACACAAAATTAGAATTTTGTATTTAAATTATTAATTTTAAAATTAATATTCCTTAAAAAATATTTACCTTTGATACTGGTTTATATCAATTTATTATTTTTTAGTCCACACTTTATCTTTATAAAACATATTATATGATAATCAGAAATATTGTCTTGTATTTTTTTAATTACTTTTTAAATTTATAGTTAGAAATACATCTCACATAATAAATTTTACAAAATTCTAAGGATGTTTAAATTAAAATTAATTTTTGAAAGTAATATAACTTTATCTACTAATTCAAAATATTTGGCTATGATTGAACGATTGGGCGAAGGAAAAGAGTGGACAAATATATTGAGCAAAAGCCAAGAGTAAGGTTATTTTAGTCTAAGTGAAAAATAGGGTGTGCAACAATAAATATGGAGTGTGCATATATCAGCACCCTTAGTATAATGTAAACATGCGAAGGTGCGATGTACATGTTATTTAGTATATTGTAATAATTTTAATTATAAATTTTAAGATGAATTTTGTAGGCTTAAAATTTTTATATGATACTCCCTCCGTCCCTCTCATTTCTTTACAGTTTTTATTTCGGGACGTCCCTCTCATTTCTTTACATACCATAAATAGTAATTTTTAACAATAAAATACATAATTACATCCACTACTTCACTCCACTTTTTCAACACTTTACACTATTACACCCACTACTTCACTGATTTTAACAATAAAATCACTATTACACCCACTACTTCACTTATTTTAACAATAAAATTACTATTACACCCACTACTTCACTTATTTTAATTATAATTCTTGGTCTCCATGAAAAAACCCAATATAAACAATCATGGAGGACGGAGAGAGTATGATTTGATAATAAAAATAAATATATCTATGTTGTCCGTGATTTTTTTAGAAAATGATGGATTTTAGTTTGAAAACATGAAAAATATGATATGCTTTTAACTGAAAAACGTAACCGGCTAGTTGTTAGTTAGAGTAAATCTTGGGTTACATCCTTATACACTAGTAAAACACTACTAGCATTAAAAAAGTGCCCCTAGCAGGGTCCATTTCAAGAAAATAAAAAATACAATTATAGAGTAATATACTTGATATGGGCTGAAAGTAAGCCCTAGAAACGTATTTAATGATGTATTAATTAAATCTAGTTTGGTCCAAATACGAAGCCCATTAATGAGGCCCGAAACCCTAATTAAATGGTAAATTCGTAGCTGATAAATCAGCTAAATAAAAGACTTCGAAATTGAGTCCAGAAAGGAAACTAAATCATATTAGGAGTAGCCTCCAAGGCACATATCTCCAATACTTATCTTCTTATCTATTAGAAGGCTCTAGAATTGGGCCTAAGCTGTGACTTGCCCATCAAGTCTCCTAATTTAACCCTAATTCTAGGGTTTTCATCACTTATATAAGGACCTGCTCCTTCACATCTAGAACTACGTTTTTTGGCTTGATTCTTGATAATTGCAAGATACGTAGGCATCTTGTGAGGACCCGATTTAAGTCACGAAACATAAGATCAGCCATTAAAGCTCAACGCTTCCACAAACCCTAGCATTAAATATACTATAAATACACCCTAAATTTTGTTCCACAACATTTGGTGCCATTTGTGGGAAAAAGACATCAACCATGGTTCAAACACGAAGAACAGCACCAATCACTACAGAGCCAATCACCACTAAGGCTCTGCCCCTAAGCTCTGCTCCGCCTGTCATTGAGCAAGTACCCCCAGCCGCGGGGGCGATTACTCAAGCTCAGGTTTTTTTATCTCCAAGGACGAATCCCCATGCCGAGGGGACGTTACCTATGGTCATCCACCCGGGAACCAGCTCCCTTCAGACGTTGGTTTCACCTTTAGTTAATCCTAACCGCCCACCACCAAGAGTACAGATCAATACTACGGATCTCCTCAGGAATACCAATCCGATGTATGGTCTGCCTAATTACCCTCCTGGACCCAGTGGTCATGCCTTGCAAATTAGAGATCGAGAGAATCTTGACTACTCTGGCCCCTATACTGACGATTCATCGACTGCTGATGATCATGATAAAGCCCCGAGAAGGCGACGTGCTAGCAGAGAACGAAGAAGGAGAACACAAACTATCCATGATGGACCCCCCTTGACAGTTGTTGAAAGAATCAAGGCTCATGAGGCCGAGATTTTAAGGATAAAGGAAGATATTGCCAGAGAACAAGCTACGTTGAATCAAACCCAGCCTCCTCCAACCTCAGGACCGATTCCCTTTATAGATCTAGAGGGGTCTACAAGAAGGCAGAGAAGGGTCGGCTCCCCAACTGGGAAAACAACAAGGGTTGGAACCCCTAAAAGCAACCCCAAGGATCTGATGCCACTTGGGGATCCTGATGATCCCACGCCCCCATTTACTGAGGAGGTGATGAATGCTCGTATCTCTAAGAAGTTTAAGATGCCAACAATTAAGGCTTATGATGGAACGGGTGATCCCGCAAACCATGTTAGGACATTCTCGAATGCACTACTGCTGCAACCTGCGAGTGATGCCTTAAAATGTAGGGCGTTCCCCCAAACTTTATCGGGCATGGCTCAAAGATGGTATAGCCAACTGCCTGCAAACTCAATTGCCTCTTTCAAAGAGTTAAGTGTTGCCTTTGTTAGCCAGTTTATCAGTGGAAGAGTACACGAGAAGAGCTCTGCATCTCTTATGTTTGTGGTTCAAGGAAAGAATGAAAATCTAAGAGACTACCTTAAGAGGTTCACTAAGGAAACTTTGAACATCACTGATTTGGAGAATAAGGTGGCAATGGTAGCTTTGGAGCATGGTACCACCGACCTATACTTTAAAAGGTCATTGGCTAAGCATCCTCCCGAGAATATGGCTGAGCTCCAACGAAGGGCTGATAAGTATATCAAGGCTGAGGATAGCATAAAGAAGGAGGCCACAGCAGGTAATGGAGGGAATAACAATGATTTTAGGAAGAGGAAGTCGGATCAGGAATATGATGCCAAAGACAAGTACCCACGTACGGGCAAGGATTCAGATTCGGCTCCTAAAAGGGGGAATCCAGGACAAAAATTTACTGAATATTAAAGATTGAATGCACCAAGGAGCCAAATCCTGATGGACATAGAGAAGGATAGAGATGTGAGATGGCCGAAGCCACTAAGGACCGATCCGAGAAAAGAAATAAGAATCAATACTGCCGATTCCACAAAGATGTGGGGCACGACACTGACGATTGTAGGCAATTAAAGGATGAGATCGAGTTTCTAATCCGGAGAGGAAAGTTGAATAAGTTTTGCAAAGATGGGAATCAAGGAAACCCGAGGCGAGATTATGATAGGAAGGATGATGATCGCAATCGCAACCCACAGCCCCGGGGGCCGGTAATAAACATGATTTTTGGTGGCCCAACAGCGACCAGGACAAGTAGGAATTCCAGAAAGGCGTATGCACGAGAAGTGATGCACATTGTTGGAGAAGCACCAAAGCGTGCAAAGATAGAGGTCTCAATTGGATTCGATGACTCGAACCTTGAAGGGGTGAAATTCCCCCATGATGACCCATTGGTAATCTCTCCAGTGATCGGCAACTCCCAAGTGAAGAGAGTCTTGATAGATAATGGAGTTTCAGTGGACATTCTGTTCCATGATGCCTTTTTAAAGATGGGATACACCGAGTCTCAGTTGACGCCCTCGAACATGCCTATATATGGGTTCAACGGAGTAGAGTCTAAGGTTGAAAGAACCATTCAGTTGCCCATGACCATAGGGCAGGAGCCACGGGAGGCCACTCAGATGTTAAATTTTTTGGTTATTAAAGCCACGTCCACTTACAATGCTATCCTAGGAAGAACGGGACTTCATGCTTTTAAGGCAGTTGCTTCTACCTATCACTTGAAGGTTAAGTTCCCAACCAGAAATGGTGTTGGAGAAGAGAAAGGGGACCAGAAGATGGCAAGGAGTTGCTATGTTGCTGCACTGAGGCTAGATGGAACCGGGGGGCAAGTCCTCCCTATTGAGGATATGGATGTTCGTGAGGACGAAGAACGGAGAGGAAAACCGGCGGAAGACTTGGTTTCCATACCTTTGGAGTTAGAAGATCCTGAAAAGGTTACTTACATTGGGGCAACTCTGAAAGACCCCTTGAAAAGTGAGTTGGTCACCTTCTTGCAGGACAATAGCGATGTCTTTGCATGGACAGCAGCTGATATGCCAGGGATAGATCCCCAACCGATAACACACAACCTGAACGTGGATCCAGACAGGAAGGCGGTGAAACAAAAGAAGAGAAATTTTGCACCTGAGAGACAAGAAGCCATTAAACAGGAGGTTGACAAGCTCCTAGAGGCAGGGTTCATTGAAAAAATCCAATTTCTGGAATGGTTGGCCAATCCTGTAATGGTCAAAAAAGCCAATGGAAAGTGGAGGATGTGTATAGACTTCACTGATCTGAACGATGCATGCCCAAAGGACTACTTTCCCTTACCAAGGATTGATATGTTGTGTTAGATATAATTGATGTGATTTAATGTCAGTGTTTAAGTGTTACAGGTAAAGAGAGTTTAACTTGTTATTGAAAGCAGTTGTAACAGAGTTTGAGTATACGCTGATTGCTGGAAGCGCAAACGCTGACAGAGGAAAGCGTAAACACTGATAGCTGAATACATGGAAGCGCAAACACTGTTAGCGTAGAGAGAACAGAGTTTGCTAAAGTTTGTCTACTGGGAGCGTCTACAAGTCAACAGAGTTTGAAGATTAATTTAATATTAATATGGAAGCGATATCTTTGAAGATTGGATAGCTGTCAAAGAGATTGAGTTGACTTAGAAGACGTGTAGCAATCGTAATTGATATCAATTGTATAGCTTAATTTTAGGAGAATCAATTTACGATTGTACGTAGCTGTATATCTTATAAATACAGTTAGGTTAACCCTAGAAGGGTATCCATCGTGAACGAATATCATTCTTGTAACCTAAGCAGCTCTCTGTGATACTTTACATCACCGAGAGAGGAATTATTAATTCCAAACAGTTTTAAGAGTTAAAACGTGTGTTCTTGTTACTTATTCATACGGTAATTGATTATATATTGTGTATTCGACCTAACAAGTGGTATCAGGGCCAAATCTGTTACTTTATTACAGTTAAAGATCCGAACACAATAGTAATCAATGGCAGAGATACCTCCACCATCTGAGAAAGCACCTACTACTGTTAGTAGGTATGAAACAATTAGGGTTCCTATACTGAGGCCATTAGAGTATGCAATTTGGAAGGTGAAGATGACCATGTTTCTGGAGGCCACAGATCCAGAATATCTGGACAGAATTTATGAAGGTCCTCACAAACCTACAAAGTTATCTGCTGCTGCTGCTGGTGAGGAATCAAAAGTCATTCCAAAAGAGAAGAAAGATCTAACTGCTGAGGATCTTTCATCTATTGCAAAGGATGCAAAGGTAAGGCATTTACTTCATAGTGCATTAGACAATGTTATGTCTAATAAAGTGATAAACTGCACAACTGCAAAGGAGATATGGGATGCACTTGAGGTTAGATGTCAAGGAACACCTGCAATTAAGAAGAACAGAAGGAACATACTCACTCAGGAGTATGAACATTTTGAGGCAAAATCTGATGAAACCATGACAGAAACATTTGACAGATTCTGTAAACTGCTCAATGATTTGTCATTGGTGAACAAAGAGTATGATTTAGAAGATTCAAATCTCAAGTTTCTTCTCTCTCTACCTGAAAAGTGGGATGTGAAAACAACCACTATAAGAGATAATTATGAACTTGGTGAAACAGAGATTGATGAAATTTATGGATTGCTCAAAACCCATGAATTGGAATTGGAGCAGAGAAACAAAAGATCTAGTAGAAAGTCAAAGTCTGTTGCTCTTAAGGTTGAGGAGAAACCATCAAAGAAGGAAGCATCAAGGAGAAAGGCAAAAGGAAAAGCTTTAGTCATACATTCAGAAAATGAGTCATCAGACACTGATGTTGACTCAAACACAGATGGATCATCTGATTCTGAAGATGATGAGGAGATGATGCAAATGGCTGCATTGATGGTAAAGACCTTCAAGAAGATGGGATACAAGAACTTCAAGAAGGGAAAGAGATTCTCCAAGGACTACTCAAAGTTTGATAAGAAGAATTTCAAGAAATCTTAGGGAAAGGACTTCAAATCTGGTAAGAAAGATAAGTCTGAGATTCAATGCTACAAGTGTAAGGAGATGGGTCACTATGCTCCTGAGTGCAAGAAGGGTAAAACTGAAAAGGCACTCTACACCAAAGGCAGAGATTGGGCAGACACTTCAGATTCAGATGAGGAAGTCAACTATGCTCTCATGGCTACTACTCAGACTGAAAATGATGATCTCAAGGTACCTCCAACTACCTATGCTTATAATACTGATAATATAACTGAACTGAGAATTTATCTTAAAGCATTGCATATCAGTTATAGGGATCAGACTTTAGAAAATGAGAGGATAAAGTCTGAGTGTTCTCAACTTAAAGAGAGAAATAAACTTGTTGAGGAACAGCTAGAGAACATGAATAAAATTCAGAAAGAAAGAGATGATGCAGTGTTTATTGAACAGGAGTTGCTAGGTAAGTATAAGCAATTAGAATCAAAATTGGAGGATACAAAACACATCATTAAAACCTGGACACACTCTGGTAAAGATACTCAAGAAGTGTTTCAGTCAGATACAGTAGGTCTAGGTTACTCTGTTGGAGATGAACTTAGATTTGAAAATCAGGTAAAAGTTAGACCACATTGTTCATCTGAGGGTAATGTCATGGGAACAGGTGGACCTAAGACTGAAGCACAGAAAAAGGCTATTAAAGAGTCATATGCTAAAACTTTTGTTAAAGAGGCTAACATTGGCCTCATGACAGATAAACAACTCAAGCATAAGCTTAAGGAGATAAAGTCTGTCAACAAACAGAGAATGCCTAAGAAAAACAGAAATGGAAAGGTAGGCATAACCTCAGGAATTAAGCCAATGCTTGCTTCATTAGCTCCCAGGAAAACATGCTTTAATTGTGGTAGCACTAATCATCTTGCTAGTTTCTGCAGTAAGAATAAGAACATTAATTCTTTGCCCTCTAAAACTGCAGTAAAGAGTGATTATGTGAGAACTAGACCACAGACTTTATGCAAACACTGTGGAAGTACTTGGCATTCTATTTACACTTGCAGAGATTATCATGCTATTTACTATAATTACTATGAACCCAAGCCAAATTTAAAATGGGTTAAAGTAAACTCTGCAAATGTAAACTCTGAAAAAGTTAGCTTAAACTCTGTTAATGAAAATTCCGCTGCAAAAGCTAACAGAATTAAGAAAGCCAAAGGATCCAAGCAAGTCTGGATCCTTAAAACTAATAATCAGTGATTGTTTGTGATTGCAGGGCAACAGGGTTAGTACCCTAGTCGTGGACAGTGGATGTTCAGGACACATGACTGGAAATAAAGCCCTGCTATCAGAGTATGAGGAGAAGGCTGGCCCAGAAGTTTCCTATGGAGATGGCAACATAGGACATACACTGGGATATGGCAATATTAATCTTGGAAATGTCATCATCACAAATGTAGCTCTGGTTCCAGGACTCAAGCATGATTTGCTATCTGTGAGTCAAATCTGTGACAGAGGATATCATGTAGATTTTCAGCCTGAATATTGCCAAGTGATCAGTAAATCTACAGGGAAAGTTGCTCTAGTTGGAAACAGACACAACAACATCTATGAAATAAAATTGTCAACAAACACTGATGGCAAAGCAGTATGTCTGTCAACAAGAATGTCCAGTGAAGAGAGTTGGAAGTGGCACAAGAAACTCTCTCATTTGAATCTAAACAACATCAATGAGCTTATAAAGAATGATCTTGCAAGAGGACTACCAAAGTCATTGTTGAATGTAGAAGGCCTGTGTGATTCTTGTCAAAAGGCCAAACAGAGAAAAACCTCTTTCAAAAGCAAATCTGAGTCTTCAATTGCTGATCCTTATCATCTACTACATGTTGATCTTTTTGGTCCAGTAAATGTGATGTCTCTTGGAAAGAAGAAATATGCATTAGTCATTGTTGATGAATATACCAGATTCACATGGGTATATTTTCTTGCAAAGAAGGATGAAACAGCTTTAACACTGACAGATCATATAATCCAACTGGACAAAGGTTCAGAGCATCAAGTGAAGATAATCAGAAGTGACAATGGAACTGAGTTCAGGAATTCATCTATCGAAGAATTTTGCAAGAGTAAAGGGATCAAACAAGAGTTTTCTGCACCTGGCACTCCACAACAAAATGGTGTAGTGGAGAGGAAGAACAGAACTTTGATAGAAGCTGCCAGAACCATGCTAGATGAAGCAAAGTTGCCAACATATTTCTGGGCAGAAGCAGTTCAAACAGCTTGTTTTACTCAAAATGCAACACTGATCAACAAGCATGGTAAAACACCATATGAAATGGTGAAGAAGAAAAATCCAAATCTAAAATATTTTCATATTTTTGGATGCAAGTGCTTTGTGTTGAAGACTCATCCTGAACAGTTGACCAAATTTGACCTAAAGGCAGATGAAGGAATTTTTGTTGGCTATCCACTGTCAACAAAGGCATTCAGAGTTTATAATCTGAGAACCAGAGTGATCATGGAGTCTATTCATGTGTCATTTGATGACAAGAAAATAACTGGACTTGAAGATGTTAATGAGCATGATCAACTGCACTTTGAAAATGAAGATTTATTAAACTCGGATGATACAGATCTGACAAACACTGTCGAGGTCAATTCTGAACCTCTACTGGTAAACACTGAAGAAACTTGAAGATGTTAATGAGCATGATCAACTGCACTTTGAAAATGAAGATTTATTAAACTCGGATGATACAGATCTGACAAACACTGTCGAGGTCAATTCTGAACCTCTACTGGTAAACACTGTCGAGGTCAATTCTGAACCTCTACTGGTAACCTCTACTGGTCAATTCAGAAACAAGGGAAGAACCAGTTGAGGGGGAGCATGAAGAATCACATCAAAGTGAAAATTCAAACACTGATAGTGACTCAATTGATAACTCTGAATCAAACACTGTTGATTCAAACTCTGATCATTCAAATTCTGAGCAGTCATATTCAGGGGGAGCATCTGAAAATGAAGAGAGACACCAAGAAAATCAGGAGAGCATGGATCAAGGGGGAGGATCACATGATGACAGAAGCAATTTGCCTTCTGCAAGAAAATGGACTAAGTCACATACACCTGATTTGATTATTGGTGATCCAGATGCAAGAGTAAGAACAAGAAGTGCAACAACAAATGAATGTCTGTTTCATGCATTCTTGTCACAAACTGAGCCAAAGAAAGTAGAAGAAGCTCTGAAAGATGCTGACTGGATAACAGCAATGCAAGAAGAGCTAAATGAATTTGAGAGAAATGAGGTGTGGACCCTTGTACCAAGGCCAAAGAACAGATCTATTGTTGGTACTAAATGGGTTTTCAGAAATAAAACTGACAGTGATGGTGTGATCACAAGGAACAAAGCAAGACTGGTAGCTAAAGGCTATTCACAGCAGGAAGGAATAGATTATGATGAGACTTTTGCACCAGTTGCCAGGTTGGAGGCAATAAGGATGTTTCTTGCCTATGCTTCTCACAAGAAATTCAAGGTTTTTCAAATGGATGTGAAAAGTGCTTTTCTGAATGGAAAACTTGAAGAAGAAGTATTTGTTGAACAACCACCTGGTTTTGTAGATCCAAAATATCCAGATCATGTCTACAGGTTAGACAAAGCACTCTATGGACTCAAACAGGCACCTAGGGCATGGTATGAAACACTTGCTAAATTTCTACTAGAAAGTGGGTTTCATAGAGGTACTATTGACAAAACTCTGTTTTACTTTCAATCTGGTAATGACCTGCTCTTAGTACAGATATATGTAGATGATATCATTTTTGGATCTACTAATGATAAACTCTGTAAGAAATTTGCCAAGCTCATGCAGTCTAGATATCAAATGAGTATGATGGGAGAATTAAGCTATTTTCTAGGCTTACAGGTGAAGCAAACAGATGATGGAATTTTCATAAATCAAGCAAAATATACCAGAAATCTTCTCAAGAAATTTGGCATGCTTGACTGTTCATCTGCAACAACTCCCATGGCAACTGCAACAAAACTGGACAAAAATACAGGTTCATCAGTGGATATGACAAGCTACAGAGGGATGATTGGTTCTCTACTCTATTTAACAGCTAGTAGACCTGATATCATGTATGCCACCTGTCTGTGTGCAAGATTTCAGGCAGATCCAAGGGAACCACATTTAACAGCTGTGAAGAGGATTTTCAAATACCTCAAGGGCACTGTAACCTTAGGACTGTGGTACCCAAGAGAATCAGATTTTAAGCTACTTGGTTACTCTGATGCAGATTTTGCTGGCTGTAAGATTGACAGAAAAAGCACAAGTGGAAGTTTTCAATTTCTTGGTGACAGACTAGTGTCTTGGTACAGCAAGAAACAGAAGTCAATATCTACATCTACAGCTGAAGCAGAGTATATTGTTGCTGGTAGCTGTTGTGCACAGATTTTATGGATGAAAAATCAACTACTGGATTATGGGTTGAGGTATAGTAAAATACCTATTTTCTGTGATAATCAAAGTGCTATTGCAATGACAGGTAATCCAGTACAACACTCAATGACCAAGCACATCAGCATAAGGTATCACTTTATCAGAGAGCATGTAGAGGAAGGCAATATAGAGCTTCACTTTGTGCCTACAGATCAACAACTTGCAGATGTTTTCACAAAGCCTCTAAGTGAAGCAACATTTACAAGACTGGTCAATGAACTAGGGATGGTATCTGGTTTTGACTAAACATGTTGGTTAGACTCAAACTCTTTCAAATAAAATGTGTTGCTCATATCTCTGTAAATTGCTAAAGTGCTATGTGAACCTTATTAATTTTACTCTGTCAGCATGATTGTTGGTCATACACTGTTAATATGTTTGTTAAACTCTGTGAATTCTGAGTTGATTTTTGTCTGAATGAAAATACCGATGAAGAAAAATGTATGGAGCATGATTCTCAGTGAATAATCAAGATTCTTTTTGAGTCACTGTGATCTAATCAGAAATTGTGCAGTAAATTAACACAGCATGATACTGTTTCATATTTAGAGCATCTCTTAGTTTATTTGATCCTAAACTCTGAATCTATGAATACTGCATGTATTGCCTCTCATGAATAACTCTGATATTGATGAACTCTAAACTCTGATTAGTGACACTCTGTTTCCAAGTCATACTTGATTCTTGATGATTCTGTGTTTGCACTTGTGAAAATTTTAAAACTTGAGATATGTCATTGTTTAGTTTGGTGAGAAACAGTTCATGTCTGCACCTTATGAGATTTTGAGCCGAATAAGTGATTGATACATTTTATATCAATCAGATTTTATTGTTGTGTGATGTTCATCAGTAAGTATGTTGCTCTAGAACTTGCATTAAACCAATTTGGGACTACATGATATATGTGTGCATAAAGATGATAAAGGCATTAGGATTAACCATCTTTCTTCAAACACTGTTCAAAACATCTTTGAACACTGATAATAAACACTGTTCATAAAACACTACCCTTAGTAAACCCTTTGAGCCAAATTAACTGCTCATTTTTCTTGAATACTGAAGTATTAAGAGCAGTTATATTCGTTTGTTAAATCAAATTCAAGCAGGTGAGTATTTCTCAAGAAAAGATATCTTACTCAGTATATATATAATAATAATAATAATAAAAAATATATATATATATATATATATATATATACTGATCATCTTGTACAAAAATGTACTAACCATTTGTCTGAACATTTTGATCAAATAAATTGTTCCGTTCGAAATTCTCATTCAAAAACATCTCTTCTCATCTGTTTGATTTCACTCAATTAAAACCTTGAACAAAGTCCTTTTGATTTGTGCATATATGTAATCGAAGTGGTGTAGATATGGTGGACATTCAATCTTATGGAAGTATCTGCTTTTACTGATTGAATCTGAGAGTAAACACTTCACCTAAACACTTGTGTGATGTGAGAGTTTGTGAGACAATCCTTGACATGTAACTCACTGAATGATGCTTTGATGTTTATCTCCTGATCTTTTTGTCTTTAATGACTGTGTGCTTACGTGGATAATCATGATCATAAACTGGAACAGGGATATTCAGATTTCTGTAATTAAGGAACTACAGAGTTTAGCATTCATCATATACTCTGTGTTTAATATGAGAGTTTGTGCATTCAGTGTTTATTGTTTTGATTTATGGATTTTATGAAATATTAGATGCTATAAAAATTGATTTGGTAAACTCTGCTACTCACACACAAAAATCACGACTGTGCATTTTTGAAAGGGTTTTGTGATAAAGATTGAAAATTTGACAAACACTGATTGATTGTGCTATGTACTCTAAGGTATATTTTCATTAAGATAATTTGAAAATTCTGGAGTAAATGGAGTAGTTGACAACTGTTAATTAGTGTAATTAGTGGCAACGTGTCTTGATAAATGGAATGACAGCGGTAATAATGGCTTTTACTGCGCATGTATTAAGTGAACCGTTGCATGTGTGACACGTGTCCCACTCACTCATCATTATGTCTCATTTTTACACTTTTCAAGGGAACAGTTGCGTGTTTTCAAGGAAAATCGTTTGAGTTTAGTTTTTAATTAAAACTCAAATTACTTTTTGCCACAATCACTATTACCCACTCGTATTCACTTTACCAAAACAGAGAACATCTTTGTTTTTTACTTTGGCATTTTCACAAACACCTTTCTTGCAAAACATTTTCACAGTTGATTCTTGCTTATTTCTTGATTCAATGGCAACTAAACCTTTCACTGTGTTTGGTCTACGCTTTGTGCCTAACAATTATGCAGCTTTACTTGAGAACGACCGGGCTCCAGAGGCGTTCCATCTAATGCAAAATTTTCTTCGAGATTCTGAGATTGGGCAAGCGCTGGTTGAACCGGCTACTCTATCTGCTTCCCAAGTTGTTAACTTCTGGCAAAATTCACGATATATAGAAGGAGGAGAGAATGGAACTCCGTCTATCATCTTCTCTCATGAAGAACGAGAGTTTGTAATCACTCCACAAACTGTTCGTGATGCCATGGACTTCGACACACATACTTCGTATGCTGTTGTTTCTGAGGAAAATCTGAGAGAGATGCTAACAGAGATTGGGTACATGGAATCACTTGCCAAGCTGGGCAGTGTGAAGAGGCCAAATTTGAGAAAAGAGTGGAACTTTTTCTTTGATTGTATCACCAGGACATTCCAGAAAAAGGTCACCAACTGGGATGCTATTCCAATGGACAGTCTGCAAATTGGGTATTCTCTACTCTATGGCAGTAATTTTGATTTTGGTAGATATATTTTAATGAATTTGGGTGATAAGTTGTCAGAGTCTACTACAGTTTACTTTGCTAGATTTTGTCAACTTCTGTTCAATGCATGTGTTCCTGGATTAGTTGTTGATGAAGCTGATAAGATTCAACCTTTTCGAGTCACTAAGAGAATATTCTCTGATATGACTAACAAAGATGTTGGTAAGGACATACCTCCTTTCATAATGCCACTTGCTTTACAGAACTTTGTCAATCAACCACAAGATTCTCCATCACCAAACCATGAACCACATGAATCACATCAACCAGAACCACAATCTATGCCTGAACCTTTAGCCACTGATCGTACAGAAAACATCCCATCTCAACCTACTCAATCACTTGAGCCAATACCAACAACCACTGATCAACCCATATCACCTCAAACACAAACAGAACATCAAACACAACCTGACCAAATGACTACTGAACCAACAAACCCTGTCACTACCACTCATCCATAACCACCACCTAAGCCAAAAAGGAAGAAACATACTGCAGTCAACACCAAACATTCTAGGGCTAAACAGACAACTCCAAAGGCTGTTTATTCTAGAAGATTCATACAAAGGGCAAATAGACCTTCACTACCATCAGTTGAGGAAAGTTCTAGTGAAAGTTCCAGTGAAGATGCAGAACAGGTTGCAGTGCCTCAAGCTAAGCGGAGGAGGCTCATTCTTACTGATTCTGATGATGAGCAGGAAGTTGAAGCTCCAGAGGTGGTTTCCAAGCAAACACCTACTGTTGAGGTTGAAATACCTGCAAAGGATGATGCTCCTGTAAACACTGATTTACCTGCAGAGGATGACATGTCTGCAGAAAAGGGTCACAGAGATGGTTTTTCACCAGTAGATGATGTTCTTGATTCAGTTCTACAATTCTCTGATCCTATCTCATTTGCTGAAACTCCAATTTCTTTTAATGAGGTTATACATTCTATTGATACTGGTGTTGCTGATGGGCCTACTGTTGTTCTTGAAGACACTGTGGTTGCATCACACACTGAGTTAAACTCTGATGCCCATCATGGTTCTGAGCATGGTGAGGAGATTGATAAACCAGATAAGGTTATTTCTTCAGAGCAGATTCAAGCTGATAAAGGAAAACAGGTTGCTCAAGAATCTGTTGTTGCTCAAGATGATGATATTGCTTCTGTTGCTCCTACTCATGAGTCTGTGAGTGATTCGTTTGAAGACAACAGTACAGGAGCTGAAAATGACAAATTTCAAACTGATGGTCAGAAAACAGGAGAAAAGCCAGATTTTGCTGGACCTTCTGCTAATGAGGTTGATGATGCTTATTTGAAAAAGCAAACTGCTGATTGGTACAAGTCAGAGTGTATTTTTCCTCCTGGAAGGGCAGCAATGTTTCTTGAAGCCAATTCTAAGAAGATCAAAAATCCAGAAATATTCACTTGTTTGCAAGGCACAGTGATTCAAATCAAAACTTTGAATAATAGATTTGATGATACTCAGAAATCTATTGTTGATCTTCGAACAGAAGTTGCTACTCATGAGGAGAAAGCTCAACTAGCTAATGCTAAGCTCTTTCAACAATTTGCCAAAACTCAAGCAAATATTAATGACAGACTGAGCACAGTTGAGAAGAATCAGATTTTACTGAATGAGAAGGTTGATTCCATTGCAAACTCTCTTGAGTTAATCACCTCCATTCTGATTCAAGATGGTGATGATGATGTCAAAAAGGGGGAGAGAATTGCTAAAACCAAGTGTAAGCAAACTCAAACTCTGTCAAAGAAAGATCATCTTGATGATGAAGGTACCAATGCTGAGAAGGGCTTAAAAAATGCAAATTCTAGACAAGGACATGGAAGGTCTTCAAGGTCAAAGCCGAATTTGGTGATAGATTCAAATACTCAGAATGCTTCTGGTTCAAAGCCAAAGGATTTGTCATTATCTGACAATCCACAAACAGATGAAGAATTGGCTGCAAAATTATTTTGTGAAGAGAATGCCGAAGCTACACTTGAGGATATTCAAGCTGAAGAAAAGCTGTTGCAGAAAGAGCATTTAAAAGCTCAAAAGTCCAAGAAAGTGAAGAAAGTTGTTAAAGCTTCAGAGTCTGCAAGGCCTGTAATGAAAGGAATTGAAATCAAAGAAAAACTATCTGGTATTGAAGAAGAAGAAGAAGATACTGGAAAGCTGGTGAGAAAGTCTTCTCTTGATGCAAAGTTGAAATTAAAAGGGAAAATTGGTGAAGAGAGCAAGGGCAAAATGATAGTTACAACCTCTGTTGCTACACAAGTTGTACAGACTCAAAGTAAACTCTTACCTGGTTTTTCAAGGCCAAAGATTCCAGTGCAAGAAGAAGCAGGAGTGACTGGTGGATATCAACATAATGTTGCATGTTCAGGAAAGCCACCAGGCAGGAATACTTCTGGCTTAGGTTCAAGAAGAGATTTGAGGGTTAGTAACAGTCCAAGAGATCCCTCTGCACTTGTATCTCTTGGTTCTGGAATAACTCAAGAAAATCAAGACAAGTTGGAGTCAGTTCAGGTAGTTCATCAAAGGAGCTTAGACATTCACTTTCTACTATACTTTATGGCAGATGGGTCAGTGTATAGAGTGAATGAAGAAGCAATTAAACTAAAATTATTTGAGGAACTTCAGTATGTCTTGCATATCTTCAGAGTTAGAAATCAAAGAACACAGCTTATTGCTAATTCTATAAGAGAGTATATGCAGAAAGCTAAAATTGCTACAGGAACAAAGTCTGCTGAAAAGTATGTTCCTAAGTACAGAGACTGGAATGGGAATCTGATTGAAATGCAGAAGGGAACTACAAAGCTGAAGACTGATCTTGGAATTACAGTTCTGGATTTCAATGTAAAGTCTGAAGAATTAAAGTACATCAGATTGGGAAATGAAATGAGAAGAAACAAGATCTATGATCTCAGGGCTGCTATTTTTCAAACTGATGAGAATGATCCAGAATTAAGAGAGATCAAGCAAGCTATGGAGATTGAGCTTGAAAATGCTGAAAGGAGATTGTTGATTGATTATCTCAGAACAACTCCAGATCTTGAGGAGGTTAGGTAGACAGAATTTGTAAGTAATTCGTATTTTCTGTAAATTTTGCTAAGTTAAGTTTAAACTCTGATTATATGTTAAACACTGTGTTTTTATTTGTTAGTTTTGACATCATCAATTATTGTGAACTTGTACATTTTTCTAATGAACAAGTTGGGGGAGATTGTTAGATATAATTGATGTGATTTAATGTCAGTGTTTAAGTGTTACAGGTAAAGAGAGTTTAACTTGTTATTGAAAGCAGTTGTAACAGAGTTTGAGTATACGCTGATTGCTGGAAGCGCAAACGCTGACAGAGGAAAGCGTAAACACTGATAGCTGAATACATGGAAGCGCAAACACTGTTAGCGTATAGAGAACAGAGTTTGCTAAAGTTTGTCTACTGGGAGCGTCTACAAGTCAACAGAGTTTGAAGATTAATTTAATATTAATATGGAAGCGATATCTTTGAAGATTGGATAGCTGTCAAAGAGATTGAGTTGACTTAGAAGACGTGTAGCAATCGTAATTGATATCAATTGTATAGCTTAATTTTAGGAGAATCAATTTACGATTGTACGTAGCTGTATATCTTATAAATACAGTTAGGTTAACCCTAGAAGGGTATCCATCGTGAACGAATATCATTCTTGTAACCTAAGCAGCTCTCTGTGATACTTTACATCACCGAGAGAGGAATTATTAATTCCAAACAGTTTTAAGAGTTAAAACGTGTGTTCTTGTTACTTATTCATACGGTAATTGATTATATATTGTGTATTCGACCTAACATGTTGATAGATGCCACAGCTGGGAACGAGATGCTAAGCTTCATGGATGGTTTTAGCGGCTACAACCAAATCAAGATGCATAAGGATGATGTTCCTAAGGTATCATTCATCACTGACTTTGGTGTGTATTGTTACCTGGTCATGGCCTTTGGATTGAAAAACGCAGAAGCTACCTATCAGAGGTTGGTAAACAAGATTTTCTCTCATATCATTGGAAAACTATGGAAGTTTATGTAGATGATATGCTGGTGAAAAGCCTGTGCAAAGCCGATCACATTGAGCACCTCCGTGAGGCATTTGAAGTGTTGAGACACCACAAGATGATGTTGAACCCAGCCAAATGTGCCTTTGGTGTCGGGTCAGGGAAGTTCTTGGGTCTTATGGTCTCAAAATAAGGAATTGAGGCTAATCCCGATAAGATCAAAGCTATCATAGATATGGAACCACCTCGTTCCATAAGGGACGTACAGAAACTGACTAGAAGGATTGCTACATTGGGGAGGTTTGTCTCCAAATCCGGAGATAAGTGTTTGCCGTTCTTTAAAACCTTGAAGAAAGTAAAAAATTTCGAATGGACAGAAGAAGGTCAAGAGGCCTTTGATCAGGTGAAGAAGTATATGGCTGAAGCCCCACTGTTGGCCAAGCCAAGTATGGGAGAAATCCTCTATCTTTACTTAGCCATTTCGGCTCAAGCTGTGAGCGCGGTGATAGTGAAGGAGGAAGACAAAATTCAAAAACCCGTATACTATGTGAGCAAAGTATTACATGGAGCAGAGTTGAACTATTCTACCATTGAAAAGTTTGCCTTAGCATTGGTGACTGCCTCAAGGAAACTACGTCCCTACTTTCAGGCACACAAGATTGAAGTCCTTACAGGGCAGCCACTGAGGAACATCCTACATAGCCCTAAAGTCAGTGGTAGGCTTATTAAGTGGGCAATTGAGTTGGGAGAATTTGATATCAAGTACAAGCTGAGGACGGCCATAAAAGCTCAGGCACTTGCTGACTTCGTGGTTGAATGTACCATTGACAACCAAGAAGTTGGGGGGCAGGAGATACCTCAGGAAGGCAATAGGGAAGACAAGGAACCTGTGATATAAGAGAAGGAATTCTGGATGCTCTATTTTGATGGAGCGTCAAAAATAAAAACAAGTGGTGCAGGCCTGGTCCTACAAAGTCCCGATGGATTCACCATTGAATACGCCCTGAAGCTGGACTTCCCAACAACCAATAATGAGGCAGAGTATGAAGCTCTGATAGCCGGGCTCGGTTTGGCAGGAGCATTAAGGGTCAAAAATCTAAAAGTTTGTGGAGATTCAAGGCTAGTTGTGGCCCAAGTCAATGGAGAGTTTGAGGCGAAAGATGAGACTATGATTAAGTACTTGAGGGTTGTCAAGGCTGTAATGACCCAGTTCGATGAATGTTACGTCGAGCACATTCCGAGGGAAGAAAACGTCAAGGCCGATGCCTTATCTAAGTTTGCCTCTTCCGAGATAGAGAATTATTCTGGTAGTGTCTATTTCCAAGTTCTGAGAGCCCCCACTATTGATTCAAAGCTGGTAGCACCTATCGGAACTAGGGGGTGTTGTATAGACCCGATTAAGATGCATATTGAGACCGGTTGGCTCCCGACTAATGCCATGGAGGCATGAAGATTGTCAGTAAGGGTGTTGAGGTATGCTCTGATTGAAAGGATCCTCTATAAGAAATCCTTTGTGATTCCGTACCTGAAGTGCCTAAGGCCCGAAGAAGCTAAGTCAGCACTAGAAGAAGTCCATGAAGGAATCTGTGGGCAACACTTGGGGGGCAGGGCCTTAGCTCACAAGATAGTTAGACTCAGATTTTATTGGCCTGAGATGATGGTTGATGCCAAGGAATATGTGAAAAAATGCGATCGGTGCCAAAAACATGCACCAGTGGTTAGGCAGCCACCAGAGATGTTGACATCCGTCAGTTCCCCCATTCCTTTTGCTATGTGGGGGATGGATATACTTGGGCCATTTCCAATGGCCATAGCTCAAAGAAAGTTCCTGATTGTAGCTATTGATTACTTCACGAAGTGGATTGAAGCCAAACCTTTGGCTAAGATCACAACCAAGCAAGTTATGCAGTTCTTCTGGGAGAATGTCATGTGCAGGTATGTAATACCACGGATCCTAGTTACGGACAATGGGTTACAATTCAACAACAAAGAATTTAAGGATTATTGTGATGAGAACGGAATCGAGCTTCGGTTCACTTCAGTTGCCCACCCTCAAGCTAATGGGCAAGCTGAGGTTGCCAATCGGATCATCCTTGATGGACTCAAGAAAAGGGTGGAACATTCCCGAAATACTTGGGTGGATGAATTATTGCCTATACTTTGGGCATATCGAACCACTTGCAAGGTAACCACTGGGGCAACTCCATTCATGTTAGCTTATGGAGCTGAGGCCGTTGTCCCCGTAGAAATCAAGCATACATCTCCCCGAGTGGAGGCCTTTGAGCATGACACTAATGAAGAAGGAATGAGGTTAGCCCTTGACTTGATTGATGAAGTAAGGGATGAGGCCCACGCTAGGAATGCTGAGTATCAGAAGAAGGCTTCTTTCTACTACAACCTGAGGGTGAAAGAAAGATTCTTCCGTCAGGGTGACTTAGTACTCAGAAAGATTGAAGCATCCGGAGTCGGACAGAAGGGAAAACTAGCACCTAACTGGGAAGGTCTGTATCGTGTCAAAGGAACATTAGGTCGTGGATCATACAAATTGGAAACTCTGGAAGGGAACGAGGTGCCTCGCACTTGGCATGCGTCAAATCTCAAGATCTATTATGTTTGATTATTCTATAAAGAGCATAGCTCATATTTAGTAGGGAAGTAGAAATAAGGTCGACGAAACCATATTTGAGTTCTTAAACTCTGAGTAGGAAGTAGAGTATTATGTAAGGGCTAGACCCATTTCAAGTTTCAATGCAATTAGATTTTCTTCTCTCTTGGTTATTATTTCCAATGTCTGTTATGTATCAAAAGCATATTTGTAAAATTGCTAGCTAAAGTAAGCCAAAATACAAAAGACAAAGCAACCAAGTGAAAGGAAAAATCAAAGGATGCTTAAAACAAATAAACAAAGACCGGAGGCTATGAGTTACGACTCACAAGTCAAGAAAGCAAAATATCAAAAGATAAGCCATGCAGGTCCAACAATAAATAAACTCAAGGAGCCTTAGGAGTAGCCTTAGCAGCCTTGGCAGTACTCCTAACTGGAGAATCTCTATCAGTACTGGTGGTAGTAGTAGACTCTTCGGCATCAGCATGAAGTGGGAAGTGCTCAGGATCCAAGATCCTATCAGTAGCATCACCTCCCTCTTCTTCTTCCTCACCATCCTCCTCGTCCTCTTCCATAGGAGAAATCCTCTGGGACTCTAACAGCTTGGCCAACTCTAAAGGAGCCTTGGGGCAAGGGAAATCCGCAATCTGGAATAACCCAGGATGCTTCTCAGAAATAGTATCTAAAACCCCTTTCCAGCCACTAAAGTAATTGGCCGGATAGGCAAGGTCATCATGCTTAGCCATAAGCTTTTGGAAGTCCTCGGAGTCCATATAGTCGTCGATGATATCCTCCTTGCCTTGGCGAAGCTCAGCAATGCTGTCATAGGCTTTCTCAAGTTCCTCCTCCTTTGCCTGCAACTTGGACCTTTGACTGATCAAGATCTTTCTTATGGGTCCCAGCTTGAGTTCGCCAAGACTTGGCATGATGCATGGCTGCCTGGAAGTAGGTGTTACCCTGAAAGCACGATTTAAGTGTTAAGGAACGAAAAGTAAAACATTTAAGCTAAAGAGAAGTAAAATACTCATAGTAGCAAGAGCTTGAGTTCCCAGCAACTCAACCCCCTCCAAGTCATGAGAAACAACAATGTCACGATAGTCGGCAGGAGTGATTGAGTGGTAGGACCAATCCTTCGAATGTTTGGTATCTCCAACCACTGAGTCTTGTTTTCTGATGCCCCAAGCAGGCCGAAAAACAGATGATTTGGCAGAAGAGGCAGCCCCACTCCCATCATCCACATCAACAGCATCATGGGGCCTTAGAAAGGCAGGCCCTGTAGGCTGTCCCCTAGGATCTTTAGCAGCTCGTTTCCTCTTCATCCGGGAAGTTTCACCAGATAGATGCTCTTGAAGATCATTTATGGCTTTAGCAGCTGAAAAATCAAAGGCAGAATTAGTCACGATAAAATACAACAATAAATGAGAAGCTAAGTGAAAGAATGATGAGGTTTACCGTTATCAGTAACAGAAGAAAGACCCACAGACTTGAGGGAATATTCCTCAAGAAGAGTGAAGAAGTGAGTTTCCCCTTTGTCTTCAATAAGGGTGTTGAAAGCAGCTTTTTCGGCATCATCCAGCTCGATATCGTCTGGATTTCCATCAGTTACCTTCCCAAAGGAGCTACGAAAGAGGGTTCCCCAGTCACCCCCCTCCCACACAAGGTACATGACCTCCTCTTTCCATTTAGGGTTATTATCCGGAATCGAAGAGGGATCATAGATGTTTGGGATCGTAGCACGAAGGCTGATGTATACCCAGCCAGGATAGGTGATTGCACTATTTTTAAATTGAAAAATTTTTCTAAAAAGGGGAACAGATAATGGAAAATTGTTTTTCAAACAAAGAACCATGAAGCAAAGAATGGCTCTCCAAGCATTTGGAACTAGCTGACAAGGATTTATTTGAACATCAGCTAGCAAGGTGGGAATAAAATTATGAAAAGGGAAACGAAGCCCAGCCATGATAGTATCTTTGTAAATGCAAAGGGCGTGGGGTTTCCAATGACAGGAACGATCCCCTGGTTCAGCTGGGACTAATTTTAAAGGGGAACAGATATTGAAAAGTTTGTTAAATTTTTTAATCTTTTCAGCATCAAAGAATCTCGAGTGGTGATTATACGAATCTAATGCAGATATAGAGGGATATTCATCTCCTCTCTGATTAATCATATCTATCAAGGAAGTATATTTGGAACGGATTAGAGGGAAAGAGGTACCTCGCGATGACGCACTCATCTTGCTTAACCTCTTAGCTTATCTGTCGTCTGCCATTGATATTCTTGGGATGAATGCTTCGAAAGGAGAACTTCAAAGAAAGCCCAGAAACCACCGTGAAAGGAAGAATGTTCGCCGGAAACCGCCTTAGAAGAGAGCTTTTGAGAGAAATTTTGGTGAGAAGTTTGAGTGAAGTGCGAAATGAGTTCACTTCTCACTCTTTTATACTCAACACAACCGGTCATTTAGCTGGTTCGAGTGTTAAGTTAACTGGTTAATGCCGGTTAAAGCCCATAGGCCCAATTAAAGGCCCAAGATCTAGAAGCTCGTGGAAGCTTGTAGAATCTAAAGGAGAATTCTAGAAGGAAAAAAAAAACCTTACACGAGCTCAATTCAGTTTGTAGTATGAGTTCGAGAAAGCCACGAGGAGGCCCATTATTGTTCCTTACACGAACTCACACCAGTTCGTAGGATGAGGTCGTAAAATCCACGAGGAGGCCAGTTATTGTTCCTTACACGAACTCATACCAGTTCGTAGGATGAGGTCGAAATACAATCGACCAGGTCATTTTAAAGAGTATACGCGAACTCAAAATAGATCGAGATTTGAGATCGCAAGGGTTACGACTTGCTTCGTTGGACGACATTACACAACCTCGACTCACGTCGCAGAACGAGGTCGCGAGTTCAACTAACTGCTCCTTTTGGCGTCCTTACACGAACTCAATCCATCTCGTGGATTGAGGTCGTAGACTACACGACCTGCTCCCTCTGAAGCATTTACACAAACTCGTACCTCGTCGAAAGATGAGGTCGAGATATGCCCGACTAGGCAGTTTTTAAGACCATAGGCGACCTCGAATCACCTCGTAAGGTGAGGTTGTAAGTTGCACGACAACATCGTTTATTGGACCATGGACGAGCTCAATCCAGGTCGAGTATCCAGGTCGTATACCTCACGACCTGCCTCCTTTGCTGCCCTTACACGAAGTCGATTGAGGTCGTGAAACGAGGTCGAAAAGCCCACGATCTGGCTGTCCTGACAGTCCTGTACGACCTCAATCCTGGTCAAAAATATTATAATATAAACTGATTTTCTTGTGCAGAAAAGGGGTAATTTGATTGAAAATAATATTTTTCTGAGAAAAGTTGGAAATAAAATTCCAAAAATTCTGGAAAAATGAGAAATAATTTATAAAATTATTTCCAGAGGTGGTATGCCCACAATATTTTTGATAAAATTAATCAAAAATAAGAAAAATACCAGTGGGTACTAGAAAAATCCTAAAAACAAGAGGAATGTCGTAATCCTTTGAGCAAGTGAGCAAGATTCAGTAACAAAAGTTATTGAATTTTTCAACCTCAAATAAGGCAAATCATTGTAAATGTGTAGGTCGCTCCACACTTTACATTCAAGACGATACATGTGAATCACTAGTGTACATAAACCTTTTAACTTCAATGAAAACCTGATCAGTTTTCCTAGAAGTTGGGGTGCAAATGATATGGGCTGAAAGTAAGCCCTAGAAACGTATTTAATGATGTATTAATTAAACCTAGTTTGGTCCAAATACGAAGCCCATTAATGAGGCCCGAAACCCTAATTAAATGGTAAATTCGTAGCTGATAAATCAGCTAAATAAAAGACTTCGAAATTGAGTCCAGAAAGGAAACTAAATCATATTAGGAGTAGCCTCCAAGGCACATATCTCCAATACTTATCTTCTTATCTATTAGAAGGCTCTAGAATTGGGCTTAAGCTGTGACTTGCCCATCAAGTCTCCTAATTTAACCCTAATTCTAGGGTTTTCATCACCTATATAAGGACATGCTCCTTCACATCTAGAACTATGTTTTTTGGCTTGATTCTTGATAATTGCAAGATACGTAGGCATCTTGTGAGGACCCGATTTAAGTCACGAAACATAAGATCAGCCATTAAATCTCGAAGCTTCCACAAACCCTAGCATTAAATATACTATAAATACACCCTAAATTTTGTTCCACAACAATACTATTCCTATAATTTAGGTAGTGTTTTAAGACATGTGTTATCGATTTACAATCGCTAACGCAAGTGCACATATCGAACAAGTAGTATATAAATTCGTTCTCACGAAAACTAATTTAAGTTGTTAAATACCAAACATAATTGTTCTCTCAATTCAAGTTAAATAGAATATGATAAAAAATTATTCCTAAAAGATAAAACTATATAAATCAACCAATTAAGGAATAAGACAAGAGTAAAGACATCTCGGCCTTTAACTTCTTCTTGGGTTCTACAAGTCTCTCAACATCTCTATTTTCATGTTCTAGTCGCTAGTCTATAGGGTACACATTTATTCTACTTGACCTTCTGAATCTCAAGTGAATCTAAGTCACAAAATTAAATTTCATATCCATATGTTAAATTTATATATATATATGAGCAACATTAACACATAGCCCTAATTTGACTACTTGCGGTGATTAGATATATTTCTATCATAAACATAAATTAACACCATTGTTAATCATAAGTTATACTGATTGGGTCTAATTTAAGATATCTTTTCCAAGCATCACCTAAATTAACAAATCAATCTCAAAGTTAATTACTTTTTTAGAGCATTACACACGAATCAATATAATCAACCATAACGAATATCAAACAGAGAATTGAAAAGAATACTTATATATAAACTCAAGAATTCATCAAAACTTATATTAACAATTTATTTCAACAATCTAAAAGAACAACACAACAAAGGAGTAAAGAAGATAAGGAAAGATAAAACTTGTTGTTTATGAATTCAATCTTCTCGCATCCAAGGTGTTTGTGTCTTGTTCGAGAGAGAGTCTGTGTTCTTCTTTCTGGTTGTTTTTCTCTACGTTATCTGGTGCAGGCCTAGTCTTGCAAAGCCCCGATGGGCTCAAGTTATCTTAGTAGGACTTAGCTTCATATTTATCTAGTAGAAGTAGAAATAAGGTTCATTGGAACCATTGCAGAGCATGTTGCTCCGAGTAGGATAGTAGTACTCTATGTAAGGGTTGAACCCATTTCAAGTTATTAATGCAAGTTTGATTTCCATTCATTGATGGTGTGATTTTATTTATGTGCCAAGCACCTGATGAGTGCAAGTCAAGGATGACCGAGTACCGAAAATAAAAAATACACGGATGGAAAACAAACAGATGCATACCCCGAAGGGTCAAGAGTTAGGTTACAGCAAGACCAAGTAAAAGTTTAAGTCCGTGAAGGACCCTGCATAAAAGACAAGCAGATAAAAGCCACATGCAACAATCAAAGCCATGGAAGGCCGAGGATGTTAAGGACTGACTACTCTTCAATATTTCTTAAGTACTTGGGTTGAGAATCCAAGGATGAAGATTAACAGAGAACATGCATTATTAAGGGTCCTTGAACATGGATTAAGAAGTTCAAGCAAGTTCTCGTCTTAGAAGTTTAAAAGGCAAGAAGCCCATGAGATTGCATTTATCAAAATCTAAATCGAGGAATCAACCCTGAATCCTAGGTTGAGAAACACAGGTTATTAGCCATGAAGGCCAAGGTTAGCCATGAAGGCCAAGATTAGTTATGAAGGCCAAAATTAAGGGGGTCATGAACCTCCAATTAAGATCCAAAGGTTGAAACTTGAAAACCAACATGTAATTTTGGATTCTCGATCCGGAACGCCGACGTTGAATATCTGAACACCAGCGTTCAACACTTGAATATTAACCCTGAAATGAAGATTGAAAACCTCCTAGGGAAGGTTCAAGACCTCGTGGGGCTGATCAAAGACCCCCTGGCCTTGGATCGGCAGCTCTGATAGATATTTCAGTGATTTAAAACACCCTTGAGATTGAAAACCCTTGATTTCAAACATTGATGTTCAACACTCAAGGCCGAACGCATGCTAGCCGAGAGGCCACCTGAGAAGTCCAAGACCAAGACAAACATTGAAACCATGACGGCCAAGCGAGTTGAGAAAGTTACTTATATAGGAGTTTCTTTGAAGGAACCCTTGAAGGGCAAGTTTATGGCATTCTTGCAAGAGAATAGTAATGTGTTTTGCTTGGATAGCAGCTGATATGCCAGGGATAGATCCCCAACTTATAACTCATAAGTTGAATCTCGATCTTGAGCGCAAGACAATAAAATAGAAGAAAAGGGATTTTGCTCCTGAAAGGTAAGAGGCCATCAAGCAACAGGTTGACAAACTCTTATAAGCTGGTTTTATGGAGGAAATTCAGTTCCCCGAATGGTTGACTAACCCTATGATGGTCAAAAAGACGAATGGGAAATGGAGAATGTGTATAGATTTCACTGAGCGGAATGACGCATATCCGAAGGATTGCTTTCTTTTAACAAGGATAGATACATTGATAGATGCCACAGCTATACATGAGATGTTGAGCTTCATGGATCGGTTCAGCGGCTACAATCAGATTAAGATGCACAAGGATGACATCCCAAAGGTATCTTTCATAACTGACTTTGGTGTTTTCTACTATCTTGTTATGGCTTTTGGTCTAAAGAATGCAGGAGCTACTTACCAACGATTGGTGAATAAGATATTCGCCCATCTGATTGGAAAAACCATGGAGGTCTATGTTAATGACATGTAGTCAGAGCCTATTCACGGCAGACCACGTTAAGCACCTCAGAGAGGCATTCGAAGTGCTGAGGCACCATAAGATGATGTTGAATCCAGCCAAGTGTGCTTTTGGCATTGGATCAGAAAAGTTTCTAGGTCTGATGGTTTCAAAGAGAGGCATTGAGGCCAATCCAGATAAGATCAAAGCGATCTTGGACATAGAACCACCCCGCTCTATACGAGATGTACAAAAGTTGACGGGCCGAGTTGCAGCCCTAGGAAGATTCATCTCCAAATCTGGTGACAAATGCTTACCTTTCTTTCAAGCATTGAAGAAGGTGAAGAATTTTAAGTGGACACCTGGAAGCCAAGAGGCCTGTGAACAGCTAAAGAAATACATGACTGAAGCCCCGTTGTTGGCAAAACCTAGTCTTGGAGAGACTCTTTATCTATACCTGGCGGTATCTGAACAAGCATTGAGTGATGTTCTCATTTGAGAAGAGAATAAGGTTCAAGGACCTATCTACTATGTGAGCAAGGTCTTGCATGGAGCTGAGTTGAATCACTCTACCATTGACAAGTTTGCTCTGGTATTGGTAACTGCCTCGAGAAAGCTACGACCGTACTTCCAGGCGCACAAGATTGAAGTCCTGATGGACCAGCAATTGAGGAACATATTGCATAGCCCGAAGGCCAGTGGAAGGCTGATCAAGTGGGCAACTAAGCTTGGAGAATTTGACATCATGTATAAGCCTCGAACAGCCATCAAGGCTCAGGCACTAGCGGACTTCGTGGTTGATTGTGCCATTCGCAACCAAGAAGTCGGGGGGCAGGAGACAGTAACCACCCCTGGAATAAAGGATAAAGATGAGGAGCTTATACCTGATCAGAAGGAATATTGGGTGCTCTATTTTGATGGAGCATCAAAAACAAAATCTAGTGGTGCAATTTTGGTCTTGCAAAGCCCCGATGGGTTTACAGTTTAGTATGTTTTGAAGTTGGACTTCCCAACAACCAGCAACGAAGCTGAGTATAAAGCCTTAATAGCCGGATTGGGCTTGGCTAGAATCATGAGAGTCAAGAATCTCAAACTACGGCAAAGTACTTGAGAGTCGTGAAGGCCGTGATGACTCAGTTTGATGAATGGTATGAAAAGCACATTCCGAGAGAACAGAACGTTAAGGCTGATGCCCAATCTAAGTTTACTTCTTCTGAGATAGAGAACTACGTAGGAAGTGTTTACTTTCAGGTCTTGAAGGCCCCATCTATTATTTCGAAATTGGTAGCACCAGTTGATGTAAGCTGAAGGATAGACCCTCTTAAAGCTCATCTTGAAACTGGTTGGCCCCCTGATAATGCCTTGAAGGCACAGAAACTGTTAGTGAGAATGTTGAGATAAGAGGTCTTTTGTCATTCCATACTTAAAATCTTGAATCTCAAATCCTAACACAAAATTTTAGCCTTGATGGCCAAAAAGGAAGTCTGCCTCCAATCGAGTTTGTCGTTTGAGTTTAAGGACTTGAATCAAGAGCCGTCAATCGAATTCAAACCAAAGTAAGATCTTTTAAGCATAAGAAGAAGGTTGGAAACCTAGAATCAAGATAAAGGGTTGACAACCAGCCAAGGCACACCAAACTTGAAGTCAAGTGCCGAGTGGCAAGGGAACTTCTTGAACGATCAACCGAGAATCAAGACCTCTACCATATGTAGCAAGGGGGCAAGAACTAAGGGACTTCATCATTTTTACATCTTAGAATGAGAGTTAAGGGTTGATGATAACCAACAACCATGAATGAACTCAAGGTTCAAGACCAAGGATTCAACAAGCGAGTATATTGCGCCAGGCTGTGCTTGAGCGTTTAACTGAGCATTAAGAGTTAATTACGTTTAAGGAAGATAGATTGTAAGAGATTAGCTTTGCTAATGAAAAGACTAACTATGCTTTAAAAGGAGGTACTTAACAACCAAAAATCAAGGTCATGATTCAAGAACGAGACAACCTGGAGCATCCTTCAACCGACCTGGTGCCACGGAGGGGCTCTAGCCGACCAGGAACATCCCCCAGGCAACCTGGAGCATCCTCCAGCCGACCTGGTGCCACAAAGGGGCTCCAGCTGATCTCCTGGCACCTCCCGTCAGTTGGTTGGATAGTTTGATGGTTCTGTTGAAGGTTTTTTACTTTCCGGAACGAACATTGACCTTCAACTTAGCACCGTCTAGAGTCGATTAGCACCATGTAGTGCCGTCTTATGCCATTCAACGTCGTTTAACATAGATTGAAACGTCGTTTAAGCATCATTTAGCGTCGCTAAAGTCAACATGGATCTCCCGTCAACCTGTCGGCCAATCAGGAGCACCTGGCAGGCAACCAGGAGCACCTGGCATCCGAACAGGAGCACCTGGCAGGCAACCAGGAGCACCTGGAAGCCGACCAGGTGACATGGAGGAGGTCTGGTCGACCAGGAGCACCTGGCAGCCGACCAGGAGCACCCAAGAGGCCCTCACGCTGTTTGGGTCATATCTTGAGCTCCGGGTATCAGATTTGGACGATATTACAGTCCACGCGAAGCTCATAAAGTTTTTTACAACCTTGGAAGGCCGACCAGGAGCAGGTGGCAGCTGACCAGCCGCCCAAGAAGCCTTTAGTCGAGCAGGTGTCAGCCAAGTGGCCGCCCAAGAGGCCCTCACGCTGTTTGGGTCATATCTTGAGCTCCGGGTATCAGATTTGGACGATCTTACAGTCCACGCGAAGCTCATGGAGTTTTCTACAACCTTGGAAGGTCCCAGCTGACCAGGACCTCCTGGCAGCTGACCAGCTACCCGGGAAGGGGTCTGGCCGACCAGGAGCTCTTGTCAGCCGACCTCACGCTGTTTGGGTCTTATCTTGAGCTCTGGGTATCAGATTTGGACGATCTTATAATCCACGCGAAGCTCATGGAGTTTTCTACAAACTTGGAAGGTCCTAGCCAACCAGGACCTCCTGTCAGCCGACCAGGACCTCCTGGCAGCCGACCAGGACCTCTTATCAACCGACCAGCTGAACGGAGGTGGATTTAACTGTCCCGAATCTCCTTTCGATCGATCATTTAAGCACTGTTAGTGCCGATAGCACAGTTAGTGACAATAGCACCATTAGTGCCGATAGCACCAATAATGTCGTTAGCACCGATAGTGTCTTTTAGCACCGTTCAGTGTCGTTTAATGCCGGTTGGCGTCACTTAACGTTGTTTAAGTGTTGTTTAAGGCTAGTTAGTGCCGTTTTATGATGTTCAACGTCGTTTAAACATTGTTTAAACATTGTTTAAACGTCGTTAAGGCTGATTAGTGCCGATTAGCATCGAATTAACATTGTCGTAAACGCGTCGGTCGCTCCATGCTTTGCATAAAGACAATACTCGTGAAACACTAGTGTATAAAGATGAACCCTGACCCGAGTCTCGGAAAAGGCCGTTAAAACTTCAAGGAAAACCTGATCAGTTTTCCTAGAAGTTGGGGGGCAAATGATATGGGCTAAAAATAATCCCTAAAGACACATTTAATGTGGCATTAATAAGACCCGGCATGGTCCAGACTTGGGACCCACCAACAAGGTCCAAACCCTATTTTTATATTAATTTTGTAATTAATATTAAGGATAACGAACAGCTCAGCAAAAAGAGTCAGATAAGGATGCTGATCTTCGTCAGACTTAGCCTCCAAGGCACATACTTCAACATGGAAACTGATTCCTATATAATAGGATCTAGAACCTACTTCTAGGTGATGACTTGTCCACTAAGTCACCTAACCTTACTACGATTCTAAGGCTTCTCAGCCTATATAAAGGGCCTGACCCCTCATTCTCAGAACTACGTCTTGGCTTGATTCTCAATACGAGATACGTAGGCACTCTGTGAGGACCGATTAGTCTCGAACACGGAAACAACCATTAAAGCAAGAAGCTCCCGAACCCTAGCATTAATTACAAATTTGTGACCTAGATTTTAATCCACAACAATCGATAAAACATGTTAATCTCTTTTATTTTTAAAAAATGATATTACCGTCATCCAAATTTACATAACCCTCTAATTATTTTCACGCATTTCAATACATTCAGTTGAGATACTTATAAATAAATTTTTTTAATTTTTTTATAAAAATATAAATCAACCAAACATATTGAAATGCATACAAATGAAATAATTAACAATAATTAATTCATTTGATACGGAAGGAGCATTAAATTAATTAAACAGGCCATTGAAATGGGTTATTTTCATTTTCCGGTAAGGACAAACCCAGCAGTGATCCAAAGATCCAAAGTTAGGGCAGATTATCTCAAATTCGCCTCACGCAGTGATCCAAATTTGGATCAGTGAATAGTACTGATCCAAATTTGGATCACCACTATTCACTTTGGATTAGTTGGTTTAATATTAAAATAATGATTTTGTTATTCATATAATTTTAGTTTATTAGATTCAAAATTGATTTATGATTTTATAATTATTTAATTAATAATAGTACTTAATTAATAAAATGAATGTGTTTTTCGTTAACTAAGAACACAATTTTAATATTATTTACATATATTAAAAAATTTATATCTTTATTTTATTTAATTTATTAAATATAATATAGATAGGTACTCACGATTTAACATTAAATTTAAGATTAAATAATTTGATTTAATATTTGATAACTCTAAAACTTGATCGGGCACTTCCTCGCCAACTCCCGTCTCGGAGGTGGTGTAGCTGTGGTGGGGTATCTACAAAACAACACCAGAGGGGGGAATGAGGTGCCTCCGGCATGAGAATAATAGTTAGCTTTGGAAGGTAATAATCAAGCGAGTATCTCAAGAACAATAAATGTGTGTGGGTGTGTAATAATGTCTAACTCCTAAACCCCATTCTCTAGGGGTATTTATAGCCCTAGCTAGGCCAAGGGTTTAGGGGTAGGTTACCTCTGCTCCTAACCGTTGGATCTGGGGACCAGCCACTGAATTCTCGGGATGTGGGACACGTGCCCCCACTTGTGAGGGTCGTTCACTTGAGTGTGGTCGTTGACTTGAGTGTGCTAGTGTTGTGCCATACATGATTTGATACATGTTAATCATTGGCATTTAGCGTTGGTCAGCGCCAGGTGTGGGAGTGTTGGCTGAGTTGGAGTGCCACGTGTGTTTAGTGACACCAGTCTGTAGTCCCTTAGTCTGGGGAGTGGTCCCCACCACATAGCAGTAGCTCCCGGTCCGGGCTCACCAGCCTGGATTGAGCTTCTCTTATTCTCATCTCATGAACTAGATTTGTAGTTGGGCCTAATTGGGCCGGGGTATTTCTAGCCTATCAATATTTATGTAATATAGTATATAGATAGTAATTTGGATCAAAATTTGGAACAAGCTACTAGAGTTGGTCACAAATTTGGATTAATTGATGATCCAAATTTGAATTTTTGGATCACAACTACTGGAGGCATAAGTTGAAAATGATGAAGTACCAATGGTGTCATACATAAGTCATAACTAACCTTTATTTGATTAAAGTCATGTGGGAGGCTAAGCCGAGAGGAGCGGCGCACCAAAGAGAGGAGGGAGAGAAACCGAGCGAGAGGGAGAGAGATGTTGTTGCGCTTTTAGGTATTTATTATTTATTATTTTTATATACTCATCAATTGAAGTTCAGTTCGTGTTGATTTTATCCAATTTCTCTCGATTAAATTAATTATCATATCTTGTAACCCTAGTAGTAAATATATGAATATGATGGGTGTATTGTGTGAGAAAGAGGTGTGTGAATTGTGTGCAGGCTTTGAGTGTGAGGAGAGATTTGTACAAGAAAGAAACATTTGTTGTTGTGAGATCTTGAGAGCTTTTGTGGCTACTTCTTACATACTGTTACTACATTATTATTCTCTGCGCATTTCTGTTTTCGAGTTCTTCGTCAACTATGTCCGACAAAAAGCTCGTTGTAACTCCTTTTTCTTTAGCTTTAGTGTTATTGTTTTGATCATTTTGTGGTGATTTTGTTATATGTTTATTGAGATTGTGTTTAATTAGGTTTTGGGTATTCCTTGGGATATTGAGACCGATGGATTGCAAGATTATATGGCCAGGTTCGGGGAATTGGAGGACTGTATTGTTATGAAGGTTTCCCCTATTTTTTACGGCATTGTATTTCTGATTATTAAACTGATTGTAGTACACTAGTGGAGCTTATTGTGATTTTGTTTAATGATTTTAGTCGATGCTATTATTGTCACTATTCAATAAAAATCCTTTCACACGCTGATCGATTGGAACTATCGAAATTTGTAGTATTTTGTTTGTAAAAATATAATTTTTATGCGTTCTTCTGTTCTGTTCATATTAATTCAAACTTGAGGTCAATTTCCACCAATCATTCTCTTTCTTTCTTTCTTTTTTTTCAGTCTACACAATTACTTTCTTATTTTCAAGAATTAAATATCCTTACATTTTTTTTATTCCTTCTGAGCAAACAACATTTTATGTTTTTGTCTTTTCCTACATGTATCTGTTTGTTCTGCGAGTAGTATAGCCTTTAATGTCTTGTATGCTTGTAGGACCGGTCAACTGGTCGATCACGAGGTTTTGGATATGTAACATTTTCTACGGTGGAGGATGCTAAGGTACGTAAATTCGTATACATCATTTTATCCATCGTTTTCTTTTACTCTTGTATCTATATTCTATAGTTTTTAATATGTACTTTGAGATATTAGGTTCTTTATCACTAAACTGTAGTTTTTTTTTATTTAGCAAAAAATTAAAAAAAAATAACTTTAGTTATTTTTATTACTCGTTACGCAGTGCAATGTATTTATTTACATATAACAGCTTTTTACTCATTTTATTATCTCTGCTGCACAGAGTGCACTAGCAAGTGAGCACTGCCTTGGCGGAAGAATGCTTGAAGTAAAAGTAGCCACTCCAAAGGTTGTGTTTTTTTTACTAATTCATATTTGTCTCTTAATTTTACTGAACTGTGAAGGTTCTTTGAACACAAATAAACTAATTATCTAGTTTACAAATGATGTAATAGTTGTACACTTTTGAATCTTGTGTAATGTTTTTGACAGGAGGAGATGCGAGCACCACCATCAAAAAAGGTCACCAGGATTTTTGTAGCTCGTATACCCCCGTCTGTAACGGAAGAGACATTCAGGAGGTAATTATAAAGGGGAATATTGAACAGAACAATAATCTGGAGTGCATGATTTACCTATAGCACTTGTACTAGTTCTTATATCTGTATTGCTGTCTGTTAGTAATCAGTTTACATCCCTTAACTGTGCCATAGTATGGAACTAAATTACATGCAGTTATTTTGAGAAGTATGGTGAAATTACGGATTTATACATGCCAAAGGTTACTCTCTCCCACTTAAACATATCCATTGGATCATGCCTTTTACTTTAACATTCATGTATTACAAATATTATGTTCATTAATTTTTTTATTGATATATTGATATCTTTCAGGATGCTAGTACCAAAGGGCATCGAGGAATTGGTTTTATTAATTTTGCAAATGCATGTGATGGCAATATGCAGTTTTTTTTGTTTCATGTGTTAATTATTTATTTAATATTTTACTGCCTAATCACTGTGCCTCTAATCATTAAAAATACGCTTTCCAGTATTAAAATATGCAATTTTTTTGTTTCATGTGTTAATTATCTATTTAATATTTTACTGCCTGATCACTGTGCTTCTAATCATTAAAAATACGTTTTCCTTTGTTGAATTATGGCACCATATGTAATGTTTTGTGGTTACAGATGCGGTGGATGACTTGATGGCTGAAACCCATGAAATGGAAGGTTCGACTATAGTTGTTGACCGAGCAACACCCAAGGCAAGTAATGACTTTGATTTTTAGTGTGTAATCGAAAAAAGGTGCGTTTGGTTTGAATCTTGTGGGTTAGTTAGTGTTTGATATATTGTAATATGAAGAGGAATTACGACCAGTAAGTCAAGTAAATCGAGGGCCACATGGTGGATATGGTGCTTACAGTTCTTACATTACATTGGCTACAAGATATGCAGCTCTAGGCGCTCCTACCATGTATGATCGTCCAGGCTCTATGTACTCAATTAAGCCCACTTATGATTTTCACTCATCTGTATAGTGATGCCTCTAGGGTGCAATTTGCTAACAATCTACTTAAAACAGGAAGGGAATCTGCTCGTGGAATGGGTAAAAAAATATTTGTTGTGTTAGGTCCGATAAGATTGTAGAAGGGGGGGTTGAATACAATCAATATCAATTTCTCGAAATTTGTCCTTTAAATAAAATTTAGTTTAGACAAATTTGTGCGGAATTAATTGAAACAAATTTTCAAGTTGAATATAACAATATATTAACTTGATGGGTGTTACAATTTCAGTACAAATGATTATCAAGTAATTAATAACTAATTAGAAAATTCGACATGAACTTTTCTAGTTTAGTTAATAAAAATCAAGATATCAAGTTGTGAACTAGGAAACTTAATTCGCTAGTAGTACAAGAATCACAAATAATTAAGTTCCAATGGATACAATTTTTGATACAAAGAACTCAAGAAGTTATGGCAATTAAATTGCTTGAAAGATGAAAGAGATATGATGTTTTTGTTCTTCTTTTTCTTCTCCTGGTTGTGTTCGTGTGTGTCTCTGTCTATTACCTCCTGCCTTCACTTCTTTATATACTAAAACAATCTGCTGCCTTCTTAAAAAAATCACTCGGTGATAGTATAAATGCCACGCTGATAGTATAACTGGCACGGTGATAGTATAGCATCCTAGGGATAGTAGGACTCATTCCCTTGTAATAGTATGGATTTAACTCAGAAATAGTATACATTTACTTAAGAAATAGTACACTTTGGTAATAGTATAATTACCTCGGTAATAGTATAACTATATCTAAGAAATAGTATAACTAAATCAGGGATAGTATAGGCTCGGTGATAGTATGGAAAATAATCTAATTTATCTCTGCAGTAACGAAGACCAGTTGCGGGATAGCAGGTGAACAACCCGCGCTGGTTGTTGAAGCTGTTATGACTGGCGCGTGTCTGTCACGCGCAACGTGGGTCATGAATCACGCGGCCGACAGAACTGTACCAGCATGTGAAGTCGACTTCCTTTTCAATCACAAAACAATTCCTTGAATTGTTTAAACAGATGTCTCCTTTAATTCTTTTAAACAAGGTCACGCACCTGGCCATCTATTTCTTTTTTAAAGACCTGCCAACTCTTAATAAAATCAAATGGATTTTGTTTTACTTGGTTGAACTCCGTAGAAATGTTTTTGTCCCGCACATCTTATAATCTTTAATTAATAAATAATTAATTTAATTCAAAAATTATAAAAATAAATATCTAATATTATTAGATATCTATAAATATAATTTTCTAATTAAATAAAATATTTATTAATATAAATAAATCCTTAAACTCTAAGCTGCGGTTACCTGAGTGTCTGGAATCGGACTCCTTTTGCTTAACAAAAAATATATCAATTCCAACCGGGGTTCCAGCTTTAAGAATATATCACTTTCCATATTCTTGTGATAATTCTATTTTCTCATAACCCATCCAAGTGTAAGATACTGTCTCTTGAGGATGTGAAACCGGACTCCTTTTGCTTAGCAAAAAATACAACAATTCTAACCGGAGTTTCAGCATTAAGAATATATCACTTAGAATTTCTTTGTGATAATTCTTTTTCCTCGTAAGCATTCCACTTGATAGTAAAATCCTTGTGGTTAATGAATTTAACACTCTTGTTGCTTGCACAATGATTTCCTCTCATACTAGTCTTGATATCTTGAACCACTGAATTTAATGATGAACAACCACTGTTAAATGTTGACACTCGATGTACTGTCTGGTTCATGAGTGACTAAACGCAATGACTGTTCTTCATATATTGACTTTAAAATCTGGTTCCTTTTCTTTTCTCATCTCTCTCCAATTCTTCTGTACTGTCTCTTTCACCTTTGAAATCTCTGTCACTTTAAACGAATCCACTTTTTTAACGAATACTTCACTGAGGCTTGATCAGATGACTGAGCTTCTTTCAATGTAGTAATTCCTTAAGTCTGTAGATTGACTTTGATCTTTTTCTTCTGACAAATAATACATTCTGAGATTCCTTGTGACAGTCTATATACTATTCACTAATACAATCTTGTTTAAGTTGAGTTGTATCCTCGAAATACAAATAGGCTACATCATATGCCTTTCAATCTCCCCATATTTGTTTGTTAGACAATAACAAGCAAATACCTAGAGGATAACTCAACTAACTCACTTAAACAAGAAAAAGATTAAGCATTTAAGAACTTAGTAAATAGTACATTAAAAAAAATTTCTCTGGTTTAGATTTAACAATTCCAGAATCCTCAGTTGATGAAATGATAGATGATTGTTCCTCTAGCACTGAATTGATCTTCACAAGATAACTCATCTTCATTTCTGATTCTTCATATCTCTGCCTGATAATCCTTCACATTTTACATTGGTGATTATCAGCAGTTCTTGATTTACAATCACTTCCCTTTTCTGACACATCTTTTCTCACTTAAGAAAAAACAACTGCTCCTAATAAATAGACAATGGTGAATCAATACCATTTCTATAACTTCTAGGAAATCTACTACTCCTTCACTTAGCCTTTATACATAGTACATTGAAAGACTAATAGAATAGTATTGTGATGTAATCTTCTCCTTATATCTCCCCTTTCTTCTCAACTGAATATCCCCTTACTTTTCCATCTAAGGCTCCCCCTTAGTAACTTGACTTGCTTCTCTTCCAAAGCACAGTCTGTAAATGCTCCCCTTTTCTAACCTACTCTCCTTTTTCTTGTACCCCTTTACTTCTCCCCCTTAGTTGAGGAATCCTCCAATCAACTAGTTGACAAAGTAGTTGTACCAATTATAGAGTTCTTTGTTAGAAAGGAAGTTTCATTTTCTTCCTCACTGTGAGTGTGTGATAGTGTTTAGTGTACCTCACAAGTGTTTCACTCTTCTTTCCACTCATTTGTGTTGAGTGTCTCACTTCTCTCTGTGTTTACACTCTTGCTCACTAGTGTATCACTCATATCACTCATAGCTCCAACATCCATTAGTGTACCTGCAAGGAAAAATCAACCTAGCCCCTTCAAGAAAGGTCAGTGGTGGTGCAATGGGAGTTCGCAAATCCCAAATCCTCGTTGGACTCGTCAGATGAATCTGAGTCATAATCTACAAGTTGCTAGTTTTCCCTTTTTTGGGTTTTCAGATTTGAATTCTGAGAAGGTAAACAATGATTTATTAAATTTAGTATTGAGATCAAGATTCCCTTCTAATGTCTGTGAAGACACTTAGTTCATTAAAGAACCTTTAACTTATAATCATAACCGTCAAATGGTTGGATTACAGGTTTCCGTCAATTCATCCTTAGTGTGTGCATTCTCACTTTGTGCATATGAAATATTTTGGTTAGTGTATAAGGTAGTGACTCTCCAACTGAATATCCCACACATCCTTATTTGCTGCATCACGTGCAGTTACTCCCTGGTGACCTCTAGTCTGATAGGTTACTTTCTTTTAGGGTGTAAGATAGAATGTGTTTGAGTTTGACTGTAGTCTGAGATAAAAGTTGTTGGGTTTACAACCTTATGACTAATCATGTGAGAAAACAAAATTCCATGTAGATGAACCTGCATCACAAAATATGAGCAATAGAGATAGAATGATATACAGTTGTGATTTCAAAAGATTTACAATGTAAGCAATCACAACTATAGAAAGAGATTTTGAGTTAGGAAATATAAAGATCTTGAGCCTGTTTTACTAAACAAAAACATAAACAAAAATCCAATTAACAATAAATACTAATCAAATTAATGAATGTTAATGTTTAAACCAATACAAACAAAACTATTTTATCATGTTTTAGATCCTGTATGTTAGATACCAACTGTTACCACTTGTTAACACTTGTTAGGTCTTGTCTTCCAATTGTTAGAACCTGAAAATCAAACGTTAATTCCTAAACAATTGAATTGACATATACCATTTTGATACCAACAATGGTCCTATATAAGAAATTTTGTTAATAACAACAACACAACAAAGATTAGAAGTTAAAACAGCATGATATGTGTGTGTTAAACAGAAGAAGTACAAAAGAACCAAATACAGGGACCTGTTTGTAAGTTTTAAAAGTATAGTGACTAAACTTAAAAACTATACAAACTATTTATATACACATGAAAAATAATATACAAAAATAAGAAATAATATACATAATAATTAGATAAAATAAAAAACGAAAAAGAAAGAAGAAAAAAAAATACGATTTTTTTTTACTATTCAAAAATAACTATATTAATAATATTTATAGAATATTAGAAATAAAAGAAAATAATTTACAAAAATATTTACAACAATATAACTACTTAAAAATAGCTAAATAGAAAATAAGAAAATACTAAAAAAAATACCATATGTTATCCTTTTTACGAAATCAAACATTAATAACAAAAGGACAAACACTACAAACCAATTAATAAACTATTAACTATTTAAATAAATATTTGTAGTAAATTAATAAATCTATATATTTTCTTAATAAAGTAACTTTCTTATAGAAAATCATTTAAAGAGAAAATATGACTTATTAAATCAACACAAATATTTAAAAGTAATTTTCAACAAAAATAGATTTCTCACTAATTTCAACTTGTAAAATTTGAGAAAAATATTTTTAGAGAAAATTAAAATATTCTAAAATTAAAAGAAGTAAGTAGGAATATATTAAAAAGATAATGACAATGATTTGAGAATTAACAAGTAAGAAAGTAAGTTGATAAAATAATTACACAAGTGATTTTAATAACAAATATTTACAAAGTAATCACTTATAAATTATTAAAGAGCAAACCTCAGATATTAACTAGTTTAATTACTAGGACTATTTAACATACCCAATTCACCAACAATTCTGGTGAATGTGGATTCGTCAAGAGACTTAGTAAAAATATCTGCTGTTTGTTCTTCCGTGGTTACAAAATGTAACTCCACGGTACCATTCATGACATGCTCTCTAATGAAATGATACCTGATATCAATGTGCTTTGTCCTCGTATGCTGCACAGGATTGTTGGAGATTGCTATGGCACTTGTATTGTCACACAAGATAGGAATTTTGTCAAGTACAAAGCCATAGTCCCTTACCTGATTCCTAATCCACAAAATCTGTGCATAACAGCTTCCAGCAGCTATGTATTCAGCTTCAGCTGTTGAGTTGGAAACTGTTTGCTGTTTCTTGCTGTACCAGGAAACCAACCTGCCACCTAGGAATTGACAACTCCCAGAGGTGTTTTTCCTATCTACAACACTTCCTGCATAATCTGAATCTGTGTATCCAACAAGATTAAAACCAGAATCTTTAGGGTACCAGATGCCTAAGTTAGGCGTACCCTTAAGATATCTCAAGATTCGTTTTACAGCAATGAGATGAACATCTCTAGGATCCGCTTGGAACCTTGCACACAAGCATGTAGCATATATAATATCAGGTCTACTTGTAGTAAGGTAAAGTAATGAGCCTATCATACCTCTGTAGCTTGTGATATCTACCTTAGCAGAATTTTCACATGCTCCAAATTTAACAGCTGTAGATGATGGTGTTCTTGCTGAAGATGAGTCCTCCATTTGATATTTCTTGAGAAGCTCTTTGACATACTTGGATTGACAGATAAATATCCCATCTGTCCTCTGACTTACTTGCAATCCAAGAAAGAACTTCAGCTCACCCATCATGCTCATTTCAAACTTACCCTGCTTTAACTTAGCAAATTTCTTGCAAAGAAGATCATTAGTAGACCCGAATAATATATCGTCCACATAGATTTGAACTAATATTGTATCATTTTTATGTTTCTTTGTGAAGAGAGTTTTGTCTATGACACCTCTAACAAAACCATTTTCAAGTAAAAATTCAGAGAGAGTGTCATACCATTTCCTTGGTGCTTGCTTAAGACCATAAATAGCCTTGAAGAGAAAGTAGACATAGTCCATGAATTCTGGATCTTCAAAGCCAGGGGGCTGTTCTACATATACCTCTTCATCTAGCTTACCATTCAGAAAGGCACTCTTGACATCCATTTGATAAACCTTAAAGTTTGAGAATGCTGCGAATGCCAAGAATATTCTGATAGCCTCAAGTCTTGCCACTGGAGCATAGGTTTCATCATAATCTATTCCTTCAGCTTGTGAATAACCCTTTGCTACCAGTCTTGCTTTATTTCTCGTCACTATACCATCTTCATCTAGCTTGTTTCTGAATACCCACCTAGTGCCAACCACTGTTCTGCCTTTAGGTCTGGGTACCAGCTTCCATACTTCTTGTTGTTTGAATTGATTGAGTTCATCTTGCATAGCAATCACCCAATCAGGATCAGAAAGAGCTTCCTCAGTTTTCTTAGGTTCCATTTCAGATAGAAACCCTGAATAGTTACATTGATTTTGAGTAGCACTTCTAGTTTTGACTCCAACATCTGGATCACCAATAATCAACTCAAAAGGATGAGCTCTATTCGAAACTGTTTGTCTTGGAAGATTTAATCTTGATGATTCGCCTTGTTCTTCATTGTGATGTTGAGTATGACTAGTTGATCCTTCATTATCTCCCCCTGAGTTGTTGCCAGGTTGACTAGATGAATGTTCAGGAGTGTCAGGTGTATCTTCATTATTATCATTGTTTTCACCACCATTACCCTGATCATCATCATCATCACCATTATCATTGTTGTTAGTAGCATCAGCAAAAACATCAGGTGGATTATCACCATCTGAATCTGGATCTGTCATATCATCAAAAGATAGCTTTTCAGATGAATCCTCAGTTTGGATACTAGGGAGTTTAGTGTCATCAAATGTTACAATGACACTTTCCATCATCTTCTGTTCATCAATCACATACACCCTGTATGCCCTCATTGAATAACCAATAAAAATTGCTTCAAATGCTTTGGTATCGAATTTACCACCTTGATCATCACCTTCTTTAAGCACAAAGCATTTTGCCCCAAATACATGAAAGTATTTGAGTGATGGTTTCTTATCAGCCATAATTTCATATGGTGTCTTCATCAAGTCTTTGTTGATAAGAGTTCGATTCTGGGTATAGCACGCAGTGTTTACAGCTTCAGCCCAAAAGTACAATGGAAGCCTTGATTCACTTAACATAGTACGTGCAGCTTCAATCAAGGTTCTATTCTTTCTTTCCACTACCCCATTTTGCTGAGGAGTTCTTGGAGCTGAGTATTGTCTAGTTATACCCTTCTCAGTGCAGAAGTCATTTAGAACTGCATTCTTGAATTAAGTTCCATTGTCTGATCTTATAGCTCTCACTGGATACGTAGAATCTCGCTCAATTAATTTGATGTGATCAATCACCAGTTGTGGAGTCTCATCTTTAGAATTCAAAAATATGACCCATGTGTATTTTGAAAAATCATCAACGATCACTAGAGCATATCTCTTCCTTGACATAGACATTACATTAACTGGACCAAACAAATCCATATGAATTAATTGTAATGGTTCAGTTATTGAAGATGTGTCAGTGTTCCTGTGACTTGCCCTTTTTACATGCATCACACAGTCCTTCTTGAGTGAATTCCATTGAAGGCAAACCTCTCACCAATTCTCTTTTAACTAGAGAATTCATTGTCTTGAAATTTAGATGAGAAAGTTTCTTGTGCCATAGCCAACTCTCGTCATTAGATGCTTTAGTGTAGAAGCAAGTAATTTCTGCAGTGCTTCCTGAGTTCATATTGGCTACGTACAGATTGCCTTTTCTAACTCCTGTCAGTTGTGGCTTTTCATGTCTCTTGTGTGAGATTAGACAATTCTTCTTGTTGAAATAAACTTCATATCCTTTGTCACAGAATTGACTGACACTGAGCAAATTGTACTCAAGTCCTTTCACAAAAGAGACTTCATCAATGCTAACATTTCCAGCTTCAAGTCTGCCATATCCATCAGTTCTACCTTTGTTGTTATCTCCAAATGTAACTACTGGGCCGGCCTTCTCCACCACATTTGTCAGCAGGGTTCTGTCTCCAGTCATATGCCTTGAACATCCACTGTCCAAGATCCAGGTTACTCGTTCAACCTGTTCAACACCCTGCAATGACAAACGGATTAAACCTTCTTCGGAACCCAAATTTGATTGGGTCCAGAATACTTAAAGAATTGGCCTTTGTCAGGCAAAACAACATTTTTTACCTTAACACCAATTTTATCATTATTCAACAAGCATTTTACCCTATAAACAGATTTGACAATCTTTTGTTTTATTTTGGGTATCCATTTTGTTTAGCAGCAATAAAACTTGTTTCATTGACTGGACATTTGACCTTGTAAACAGCCTTAGTAAAACTTTGTTTAGGCTTAGGTACAATTGTCTCTCTCCTAACATGAGGAGGACTAGCAGTCTTTGATCTAACATTTTTATTTCTGTTCATGTGTTGTCGAGGAGCAGTCTTATTAGCACATGCATGATTATCATTAAAGTAAGCAGACATCACATTAAAAGCACAAGACATACAATTGACAACACCACATGCTTTATGATTAGAATCAATGATAGGCATGGTATTCATGTTAGACATGTTATTATTCTGCTCCAACTTGTTATCACCTAACTTAATTTTAGATGAACTGGGAACAAACTTCACTGGTTTCATAGAAACAACCTTATTAGATTTAACATTTTTGGTTGTAGGTGCCTTAACAAATTTTTCATTATCAATGACTATTCCATTAGCACTGTCCTCAGTACGCATCTCCTCTTGAATAACAAGAGAAGTCATATCCAGAGGCTCTGCAACAGACTTCTTAAAGAGTGGATCTTCAACATTCTTAAGCACATGTGGTATTCCCCTTTCTTTAGCACTAACAAGATTACGGGAATTTATGCCTAACATTCCAACAGCTTCGTTGTAGCCAAACCCTATTCCTACGGTTTGTTCTACAGCTTGTTTATTGAATAACTCTTTAGAAATTTTCACAGAATTAAAACAAGCAGATAATTTGACATTCTGTTCCTTTATCTTAGTTTCAAGTTCAGCAACTTTAGCAAGTTGTTTATGCATGTATTCTGAAATCGACTTTTCTCTGTAGTTAAGTCGAGCTATTTCTTTTATTTGCTGATCTTGATTATCAGGCACCTTTTTTAACTCTAACACTTCATTTTCAAGTTTAGTGTTTAATAGAGTTATTCTTTCAATTGTTTTCTGTGCACAACCCATGGAACTATATAAGATATGAATCAACTCAGCGTCAGTAAGAATTACCGGTGTAGTATAATGAGTTGATGTTTCAGCATTTGCCACCAGCGCAAAGTTTCCATATTCTTCGTCTTCACTATCTGTGTCATCCCAGCTTTTACCGGCAGCTACATAAGCTCTTCTAGTTTTCTTCTTTTCAGAAGCATAGTCCTTTTTCTGTGCTTGCTTGGGTTTCTGACACTCAGTAGCAAAGTGTCCCAATTCATTACAATTAAAGCAACGAATCTTGCTTCTGTCAACAGTTCCAGTTTTGTATCCTCCCCTGTTACTAGAGGATGAAGAACCTCCTCTTTGGAATCTGCTATTAGACTTAAACCTGAACTTTGGATTTCGCCTGAATCTAAAGTTACTGAATTGCCTCACCATCATTGCCATGGATTCATCTTCCAACTGATCTAGCTCTTCTAATGAGTAAAATTCTCCACCATCCTGAGTAGCTGGTGTCTGACCATGTTCCACTTCAGTTTGTTCCTTGTTGAAGCTTTTAGGTTGAACAATTTTAGCTTCCACTTCCTTAGGAACCTCAACAACCAGAGCTGTAGAAGAACTTTCCACTCTCCCTTTGCCAGAGAACTCCTTCTGTTGTACTTGTTCTAATTCATACGTTTTCAGAACACCAAACAGCCTTTCAAGAGCGATCTTATTTAAATCTCTAGATTCTCTGATGGCAGTAATTCTATGCTCTAAGTGAGTAGGCATAGTCAGTAAAAACTTCATGTTGATCTCCTTCTGGGTATATTGCTTGCCATGAACTTACAAGTTGTTGATTATTTTGTTATACCTTTCGAACACTTCCTGAATGCCTTCATTGGGGCCAGCTCTAAAGTGTTCATATTCAGAGGTCAAAATTTGAAGTCTGTTTTCCCTGACTTCATCAGTTCCTTCATTAATAGTCTCAATAGTTTCCCAGATGTGCTTAGCAGTTTTACAATTCATCACATGGCTATACATTATAGCATCCAGGGAATCTATTAGAATGAGTCTCAGATTTTTGTCCAATCCAGCATCCTCCTTTTCATCATCAGAATATAGCTTAGGATCCTTTTCATAGGATCTAGCAGGTGTTGTAACAGCTCCATCAGTAACAACTTGTTCTTCATGAACCATAGGAATTTTTGGTCCATTTTTCAAAACCCACAAATATTTTGGATTTGTAACATCAAGAAACAACTCCATTTTATTTTTCCACATATCATAATTATCCTTATTAAATATGGGAATCTTAACAATGGCTTTTGAAGACATGATGAATTTTTAAGTGAGTTAAAAATTCGAGATAAATTTTTGATTGAATAAAAATAGGATCTTGATTTGTGTATCAATCAATAGGCTCTGATGCCAATTGTTAGGTCCGATAAGATTGTAGAAGGGGGGGTTGAATACAATCAATATCAATTTCTCGAAATTTGTCCTTTAAATAAAATTTAGTTTAGACAAATTTGTGCGGAATTAATTGAAACAAATTTTCAAGTTGAATATAACAATATATTAACTTGATGGGTGTTACAATTTCAGTACAAATGATTATCAAGTAATTAATAACTAATTAGAAAATTCGACATGAACTTTTCTAGTTTAGTTAATAAAAATCAAGATATCAAGTTGTGAACTAGGAAACTTAATTCGCTAGTAGTACAAGAATCACAAATAATTAAGTTCCAATGGATACAATTTTTGATACAAAGAACTCAAGAATTTATGGCAATTAAATTGCTTGAAAGATGAAAGAGATATGATGTTTTTGTTCTTCTTTTTCTTCTCCTGGTTGTGTTCGTGTGTGTCTCTGTCTATTACCTCCTGCCTTCACTTCTTTATATACTAAAACAATCTGCTGCCTTCTTAAAAAAATCACTCGGTGATAGTATAAATGCCACGCTGATAGTATAACTGGCACGGTGATAGTATAGCAGCCTAGGGATAGTAGGACTCATTCCCTTGTAATAGTATGGATTTAACTCAGAGATAGTATACATTTACTTAAGAAATAGTACACTTAAAACGTTGGTAATAGTATAATTACCTCGATAATAGTATAACTATATCTAAGAAATAGTATAACTAAATCAGGGATAGTATAGGCTCGGTGATAGTATGGAAAATAATCTGATTTATCTCTACAGTAATGAAGACCAGTTGCGGGATAGCAGGTGAATAACACGCGCTGGTTGTTGAAGCTGTTATGACTGGCGCGTGTCTGTCACGCGCAACGTGGGTCATGAATCACGCGGCCGACAGAACTGTACCAGCATGTGAAGTCGACTTCCTTTTCAATCACAAAACAATTCACTTGAATTGTTTAAACAGATGTCTCCTTTAATTCTTTTAAACAAGGTCACGCACCTGGCCATCTATTTCTTTTTTAAAGACCTGCCAACTCTTAATAAAATCAAATGGATTTTGTTTTACTTGGTTGAACTCCGTAGAAATGTTTTTATCCCGCACATCTTATAATCTTTAATTAATAAATAATTAATTTAATTCAAAAATTATAAAAATAAATATCTAATATTATTAGATATCTATAAATATAATTTTCTAATTAAATAAAATATTTATTAATATAAATAAATCCTTAAACTCTAAGCTGCGGTTATCTGAGCGTCTGGAATCGGACTCCTTTTGCTTAACAAAAAATATATCAATTCCAACCGGGGTTCCAGCTTTAAGAATATATCACTTTCCATATTCTTGTGATAATTCTATTTTCTCATAACCCGTCCAAGTGTAAGATACTGTCTCTTGAGGATGTGAAACCGGACTCCTTTTGCTTAGCAAAAAATACAACAATTCTAACCGGAGTTTCAGCATTAAGAATATATCACTTAGAATTTCTTTGTGATAATTCTTTTTCCTCGTAGGCATTCCACTTGATAGTAAAATCCTTGTGGTTAATGAATTTAACACTCTTGTTGCTTGCACAATGATTTCCTCTCATACTAGTCTTGATATCTTGAACCACTGAATTTAATGATGAATAACCACTGTTAAATGTTGACACTCGATGTACTGTCTGGTTCATGAGTGACTAACCGCAATGACTGTTCTTCATATATTGACTTTAAAATCTGGTTCCTTTTCTTTTCTCATCTCTCTCCAATTCTTCTGTACTGTCTTTGTCACCTTTGAAATCTCTGTCACTTTAAACGAATCAACTTTTTTAACAAATACTTCACTGAGGCTTGATCAGATGACTGAGCTTCTTTCAATGTAGATTCCACTATTATTCCTACCACCAACCAACTTGTGCAATTTAACCCTGCTTCTCAATTACCAATAAAACTTTTGGGCAGTCACAACTTCACCATTTGGAAAGCCCAATTTAAACTTCTCCTTCATGGACATGATCTCTATGGTCATCTTGACGATACCACTAAAGTGCCAACACCCACTATAACAGAATCCGACAAATCAGTTCCTAATCCTGCCTATCGCTTGTGGTTTCGCCAAGATAAGCTTATCCATAATGCAATCCTTGCATCTGTTGACCCCACCCTTGCTTCCATGGTCGCAACAACACCTGACTCAAAATCAGCCTGGATCTCGCTTAACACTGCATTTGCAAATAAGTCCCAAATACGAATTTTTAGCTTACGTGATCAACTTGGTAAAATATCCAAAGATATTCGTCCTATTTCTGAATATCTCAGAGACATAAAAGGCGTAGCTGGTGAACTCGCTACTGCTGGATCACCGGTCACAAACGTGGAGCTTGTAATCAAAATATTAAGTGGGCTCGGTACTGAATATCACTCGATTGCATCTGCTATTCGCACTCGACAAACACTCATCTCATATGAAGAATTATATGAACAACTTCTTGATCATGAACTTTTTCTCAAGCACTCTGAAAGCAAACAAACACCGACCACAATGATCACCGCTGCAATAGCCCAACCTAGTGGCTCCAATAATAATAACAGGTTCCAGCGGCGAACCAACTACACACCTTCTAACAGATTCCAAGTCCAGTCCAATCCTCAAACATGGCGACAACAATCAATATCTGGGCCTGCACTAAATCGTGTTAAGTGCCAATTATGCGACAAGCCAGGACACTCTGCTCGAGTATGTCCCTCGCGATCACACAATCATTTGGAAGCAAAGGCAAATTTTGCCAGTAGGTCCAACTTCAGTAGCACTCCATGGGTAGTTGATTCCGGTGCATCACACCACATCACTAATGACTCTCACAATTTCCATCAAGTTCATGATTACACTAGCCCAGAGGAAATCTCCATGGGTGATGGTAACTCTATCCCAATTTCTCAAACTGGTAACACTAAGCTTCATACTCATAGTCATAGCTTTAATTTACCTAATACCTTATGCACCTGCTATTAAAGCCAATTTGCTTTCTGTGTCAAAATTCTGCCATGATAATCTCACATCTATTGAGTTTTTTCCATCTACTTTTTTTGTGAAGGACTTGGATACAGGAACAATTCTAGTGCGCGACCGGAATAAAAACGGACTTTATGAATGGCCATCTGGAACAGCTCCTACATCATATCTAGTTACCAATAAAACACTTCCTTCCTTGTGGCATCAAAGATTTGGTCATCCCAACTCTCGTCTATTAAGATCAATTTTAGGATCTCTTTCTATTCCTTATAGTAATTCCGATGTTATTAGCGATTGTAACTCCTGCATTTGCAATAAAAGCCATCGGCTCCCTTTTTCAAATAATACTTTACATAGTGTTCGTCCATTTCAGCTTTTATATAGTGATGTTTGGGGTCCTTCCCCGGTTACTTCAGTTGATTCCAAATTATACTATGTATTATTTGTTGATCATTACACAAGATATTCTTGGTTATACACCATAAAACAAAAAATGAAGTCACCCCCATATTTAAAAATTTTCAATGCCTTGTGGAACGTTACTTCAATAAAAAAATTCAATCTTTATGTACTGATGGTGGCGGGGAATTTATTGGCCTTAAACCCTATCTTTAAGTCAAGGAATTCAACACTTAACTTCTCCACCATACACCCCTCAAAGAATAGCTTTAGCAGAACGTCGACATCGACATATCATTGAAACGGCAAAAACCCTCTTACATCAAGCCTCCCTACCACCTACTTTTTGGACTTTTGCTTGCCACCAAGCTGTCTATCTCATCAATAGGCTTCCAACCTCTAAGCAAACAAACAAATCACCATATGAGCAGTTGTTTCAAGAAAAACCCAACTATCATTCTCTCCGAGTCTTTGGGAGCCTGTGCTATTCTTGGCTTCGTCCATACACCACCAATAAACTTGAAGCTCAGTCCAAACCTTGTGTTTCTCTTGGGTTCTCTTTACAATATCATAGTCATATGTGTTTTGAACCAATAAAATCCAAGTTGTATATTTCCAGAGATGTCATTTTTGCGGAAAACGTTTTTCCTTTTACCACCATTTTTTCTAACATCACCAAATCATTTACGACTACAAATTGGGATGTTATTCCAACTCTATCTCAAAACACAGAAAATAGTACAACCTCCATTGACCATAGTCAGATACCTTTACTTGATGTCATCTCTACATCTATTAATCATGTTGCTTGTTCCAGGCCACTAATGTTCGATTCTGCCGTGTCCGATGTGCCTGCTGCTCCTACTCTATCTGTAGATTCACATCCTACCAATCTCTCAACCTCTTCAACGACATCTCAACCAGACTTACCTATATTATCTCCATAAAAACATCCAACCCCACCTAATCTCACAAACTACCTGCCCTCACAACCTCAACCCACCCATCAGATGACCACGTGGTCCCGAAATAATATTCACAAGCCAAATAATTTTTTTGGTTTTCTTGCCACAAATTCTCCTTTCTATACACCTACATCTTTCAAACATGCTCAAAAATTCCCTCACTGGAGTCAGGCTATGCAATCAGAATATGATGCATTGGTCAACAATAAAACATGGGATTTGGTACCTCGAGATCCATCAAAAAATATTGTCGATTGCAAGTGGTTGTTTAAAATAAAATATAAGCCTGATGGTACCATCGAACGTTATAAAGCCCGAATTGTAGCCAAAGGATTTACCCAACGACCGGGACTTGATTATCATTCTACCTTTAGTCCTGTAGTCAAACCAACCACTGTTCGTCTGGTACTCTCCATTGCTGTTCAGAAGCATTGGCCTATTCACCAACCTGATATTAATAATGCATTTTTACAGGGACGGTTAGAGGAGGAGGTGTACATGAGGCAACCACCTGGATTTGAAAATCCAAAATTTCCAACATATGTTTGTAAGCTTAAGAGAGCCATTTATGGTCTCAAACAAGCCTCTCGCGCGTGGTATATTGAATTGAAAAATTATTTGTTGTCTACGGGATTCTCCATATCTAAATCTGATGATTCCCTGTTCATCTTTCATAGTTTTAATATTACCGTATATATCCTTGTCTATATGGATGATATTATAATCACCGGAAGTTCCACTAATGCAGTTCGTCAAGTTATACAGGGACTTTCATCTCGATTTTCACTCAAGGATATGGGGTTGCTTAATTATTTTCTCGGTGTGCCAGTGCTTTACTGTCATGATGGCATCATTCTTTCTCAAAAAAAGTATATCCAAGACCTTTTAACGGAGACAAAAATGATTGGCTGCAATGGTGTCTCTACTCCTATGAGTCCCTCTGCTCAGCTAGCGATGGATAATCATGCACCTATAATTGATATCACATCTTATAAACGCTTATTGGGAAAACTTCAATACTTATCCTTCACTCGTCCGGATTTATCTTTTGCTGTCAATAAGCTCTCACAGGTCATGCATTGCCCTCAACAAGCTCACTGGCAGGCTGTCAAACATCTCTTACGATATCTAAAGGGAACTTCCATGTATGGTCTTAAATTGGATAGTCACGGGAATAATTGTCTTCTTGTTTATTCTAATTCGGACTGGGGTGGCGATCCTTCTGATCGATCATCAACATCTGGTTATGTGGTTTATCATGGGTTTAATCCAATTTGTTGGTCCTCTAAGAAACAACGGACAGTTGCGCGATCCTCTACTGAGGCTGAATATCGGGCAGTTGCTAGTGCAGTTGCTGAAGCTAATTGGGTGACAAATCTTTTACGAGAACTTCGAGTACCTCTAGTATCTGTACCTCAGATTCTTTGTGACAATGTTGGTGCTACCTATCTATGCCAAAATCCGGTCTTTCATAGTCGTATGAAACATATCGCTGTTGACTTTCATTTTGTTCGTGAACAAGTGCATCAAAAAGCCATTGTTGTTCAACATGTTCATTCTGCATATCAAGTGGCAGATACCCTTACCAAGCCACTTCCTAGATGCGCATTTACAAATCAGTTTGTCAAGTTAGGCTTAGTTGACACCATGCCTATCTTGAGGGGGCGTAATAGCGATAAATCAGGGATTCACGATCAACAAGATCAGTAACTTGATTATGATTGATACTGATTGATACCGTGTATCAAATCTTGGTTGTACACCAGCTGTTGTTTATTATCCGTATATAAACTCTCTGTACCTTAACATTGTAATACAACAACAACATTACATTAAACTCTATTAAGAGCCACCATTTTGTTTGATTATAATTGACACAGTATTTGAAGTTCTACTAATGCTAGTGTTTAGTCATATTTTATGAGATCAGATCATCGAATATGTGATCTAGTAAATTGTAGCTCTTAGTTTCCATGATTTATGTGTTGCAGATGGTAATTGATTCAGCTACGCCTGTGAAAAATTTCGGTCCTAGGGAAAACTTTCCAATGGATGAACCTGAACCATTTTTGGGTTATGGTGGTCCTATGCGTCCATATGGAAGTGCATTTGGAAGAATGTATGGAAGCCTGGATTTCAATGACGAGTCACTAATTCATTCAATGTTTAAGTTCGTTATTGTGCAACATACAGATACACTTATATTTAAATATTTAGTTTCGCAAATTGAACGAATGTTTAAGGTGGAGTAACATTTTCTCCTTTCATGACTGGATCTGTACAAATTTACGTTGTATTGATATCTACTCCCCCTGTTCCATCCATTTCTTTACAATTTCCTTTTTGGGACGTCCCACCAATTCTTTACATTACTAAAAATAGTAACTTTTAACAATAAAATACATTATTACTTCTACTACTTCATTCCACTTTTTCAACATTTTATACTATTTCACCCACTACTTTACTTATTTTAAAAATAAAATCACTATTACACCCACTACTTCATTAATTTAACAATATTACACCCACTTTCTTAATTAATTTATTCAAGTTTCTTGGTCTTTGTGCAAAATCCCAGTGTTAAGAAAACACTGGGACAGAGGGAGTATATTTTTGTTTTGCAGTGGAGTGGTTATGGCATGGGTGGAGGAAGACCAACACGTGCGGATATGAGATACAGACCATACTAGCTTTCGACCATGATGACTAGGGTCCACGCAACAAAGCCAGTTATTGGTCCATAGCTTGGAAGAATCTAGCAAATTTTACTAAATGTTCTGCAGTTTAGTTAAACTTCGATTTTTGCAACTGGATTATTTTGTTAAGTTCTGATCTTAAACTTCAATTTCTGCAACTGGGTTATTTGTTGAGTTCTGATCCTTTAACATCAGAATTGTGTATTTACAGAAAAACTGTGCCAAGTACAATCATTCCAACATCTTTAACCAATTTCTAGCCCAGCCCGGAAAGAATTTGTTGCAACTTATTGAATTTTCTACTACACATCTTTTGTCGTTTTCTTTGGTAATGCAAATCCATTAAAATCTTATTTAAATTTTGGGCTTTCTTTGCAACTGGCCATATGCTGATTGCTGAGAGTCACTAAAGAGGATTTAGAAATATATATATTCTGACTTGCTGAATAAATAAATATCATAAAGTCAAAAAATTTGCAAGTAAAAAAGGTATCTTTCGGTTTCAACTTTCACTATCAATAACATTTTACTTTGTGTGGTTTAATTTTTAAGAATACTTAACAGGGTTAGTACTAAACTAACCGAAATCGCTCGCCTTTGCTCAGTCAACTCCTTCAGGACAATGGTTTATAGTTTCTACTAGCCAGTCTGGCTAGCAGAACCAATTATAATCCAAGTTCATACAAGTTAAAAGTTGATAATGTCTATTATCATTTTCAATAATGATGTATTTAACCTTAAATTACTGATTTTGATTGCCACTTTATCTACATGCTATCTGAATAGGTGATTACATGAACTTGCAAAAAATAGTCTAACAAATTTACTTTAATGTTCAGGTCATTCTGTTGATGGTGAACCTTTTACTCTACTATCTTTTTCCTCTCAATCAACAGAAAGTGAAAAGGTCTGAAAACACCAACAAACCTATAACACATTTAATCTTAGTCCGGATGGCTTCTAAAACAACTGCCAATAGGACCGAACCCTACATACTTGCGCAAAGATGAAAATTTATTTACTTTCGATTTAGGAATTTGATTATCAAGATTGTCCGTCATCAATTGTCTCATATCATGAGCTCTTGTTTGCGCAACTCTCAGTTTGTTCAATATCTTGTCCATTGATGCGGTCCTCTTCTTTTCCAGTTTCATCTGCAAAAAGATACACCTGCTTGGTTAAGCAAGATTATGGGATACATGGAAATGTAATAATTCAAGGCTACTGACAAACCTCTAATTTATTTATAGCATCCTCAGCTTTTGCTTTCTGCAGGTTTTCCCATGCAGTAATTCTGGCCTCTTCTCTTTGAAGCCTGAAAGCATAGTGCAGTCATGAGCCTTATGCATATGCCAACACACTGCCTTTGTCCACAAAAAAGTAGTACTGTTTTCATTATAATTTGGAAACAAAGTGTCACCCGATTTTGGCTGGGCTGGAATGGAAGTACTTACTAATAAAACTCAGATGACTGTCATAAGCAATCGAATCGCAATTTTGCTATGGCCTAGAAAATGTTTCCATTGATAATTAAGAAGAGTGTGTTGTAGGCAGTAGGCAAAATACAGGCAAGGTTAAAGTGTTAGTTCAAGTCATTTTGAGAGATTATGCCCAGAGTTTCAAGTCCAAAACAATTTTATTGAAAGTAATGAAAATAATCGAGCAACTCTAGTTCAGCTGCAGTTCAAAAAATTCATTGCTGTAAGCATGACAGTTCCAGAAATCAGGTTATGGTAAAGGAATAAAGGAGTACCAGATGTCACGCATATAATTTAGCCTTTTGTTACAGCTGTCGAAATGGAAAAAATAAGCAACAGCAGCACAACCAGTTCTAGGAGTAGGAATCCACAAGTAAAATCATAATAAGAATTTCTTCAAAGTGATTGAGAGAGGACATCCTCAAAGTGGACAAGAGAGGAGGATATTCATTTACTGTGTAAAGCTCTAAAGGGTGGGCAGTTTTCTTCTGAAATCTTACAGAAGTTACATACTGATAATGGACAAGTAATGAAGAGGCATCTCATGGAAGACCGCACATACCTGGACATGTTCTTTGATGCCTCTGCAAGATCCCAAGGTACAGCTGATTCTTCTGTTTCTGGTGAGGCTTTCTGTGTTGACCTCACCCTATCTTCTTTGGGTTGCCTAGTCACAGTGGCTCCCCTGTCTACCTGCACATCCCTGATTTCTACTTTAGAAGAAAAGTTACAACTCAGGTTCAATGTAGGACGATCAGGGGATAGCCTTTCTTCAGGACTGCCACCTGCAGAACTCATCTGCGTTGCCATATCACGTCTTGACGCAGCACCAGTAACCATTATCTCCGACTCTTTGGAGCCACCATGATTCTCATCTGTCCATTTTATTAAAAGCTTAGAAGTTAGACTACACTGTGAGTTATGAGTTTGAACATCTTATTAAACTACCGAGACTAAAGCCTCTTTCGATGCTTTAATATCTAGAAATACGATAGAAGGTTTCCACTTTCTACCCAAAAATTGGAAAATCAATATTCTGAAAGGACAATGAAGAAACCCATAACGTAAAGTAGTGTGTGTTTTTTTTTTTTTTTTTACGAGGAACTACCCCACATTACTGCGGGATTTCAAACCTCGGGTTATGGACTGCCCCTACCCATAACCGGGTAAATCCGGACTCAACTAGTTCGGGCAAGCGTGCCAAGCGTCTCCCGAGGGAGTCGAACCTTGGACCGCCTTGATAGCTTCCACTTGCTCTTACCAGCTGAGCTAACCCGTGGAGCTAAGTAGTGTGTGTTTTAGGTAACTGATCACATGAATTAAGAAGGAAAAAGAAAAACTCCTCATCTGATAACATGGGCAATCATAACTGTTCGGACAATCATAACTGTTAGTAGAATAGCTGCAGGCTGCAGCATGCATGGTCTGTGTAGTCGTGGTTTTAAAGAAAATAAAATAAAATAAAGTTATCTATTATCCGTAAGCCTGTTCACAATAATATCATAGATATAACAAGAAAATAAAGATTTTCTAAGGAAAGTATTTAATGTTGAGGCTCAGCCCACTATTCTTCAATAATTTTAAAGGCCTAAATAGGATAGAAAATCACAATTCTTCAAAATATTAATCATTCAAATATCAGAATCCTAGTTTTAGACTACCGCGAGTCTGCGACATAAATTCATCTCTTTGGCATCTTGGCAGTGACATAATCCTAATGTAACATATGCACAATGACCCACCCAAGATGCACTTGATTAGAATCTAAAGCTTAGACATGAATAGCTGGGTACTCAGTAAAATTATCCATCTTTCCAAAAGAAACAATCTTTAGCTTAATCCTAGAAAAGAAGACCATAGTACCTGACCTCAAGGGTGGCCTGATTTTCAAAATTTATAATAACGTCATGTTTTCTAATTAGTATACATATTTACCTGGTTTATCCTGCTGTACATGTTGGAAATTTTACCAGGATTAATAAGACTAGAAGCTGATGTATGTCCAGAGACGGACAGGACAAGAAGGCATGGTTCTAAAAGAGGTCCATAAGGAAGCTTATGTAAGCAGGACAACAAGGCAAACCACCAGTTAACTGAAATTACCTCGGACTTTAAGAATGCTGAGTTTGGTTTAACCTAATTGCTCATAACTCTATAAACTACCCTACCGACGGAACTTCAAATTGTCTCCATTTCATTGTAACCGAAATTTTATGCAATCCCAAATAACTCTAAAAGGGCATGACAACTAAATCCTGTAAGACAGACAAACAGTTTTATAACAAGCCTTGGAGATTAATATAAAGAACTTAATTCTAAATTTCTAAATTCATATTACCATCATGTACTCTAATTAGCATACATGTTTACCTGGTACCTAGAAAGCAGGGACACTTGGATAACCCGCCGTATCCCCGTGTCGGATTCTTGGACACGCGTGTCCCCGTATCGGACACGGGGATTCTTCCATAATCCTTTTTTCGATTTTCGTTTTCACCAATTATAGTCAAAATTCGTTTCAACTAACTATTTTCACAAAAGCAAGTATCAATATCTATAAACATATACAGAAGTATTGATTATCATGTTCTTTTTTGCATAAATGTAAAAATTAAACCCCCATTTTTGTATTTTGGATGAACAAAATATGCATTTCATTTAGTTTGCACACAGATTTTGGTTCTGTCAATTGGTTTTAACATGCGTAACATGAAATATATATGAAAATTTATAATTATATATGATGTGTCCCCCCGCACCCGTATCCCCATATTTTTAAATTTGCCGAATTTACGTGTCCATGTACTACGCACCCGCACTCCCGCACTCGTGTCCTTGCTTCTTAGCCTGGTACACATGTAGGCAATTTTTACCATGATAAGAAGACATCAGGTTCAGCATAAGCTGATGTATGTGAAGCAACGGGGAGGTCAAGAAGTCGCGGGCCTGATGGCCCTATTAAAGGTCCATAAGACCATAAGGGAAATTTATGTAAGCAGGGTAACAAGAAAACAAGGCAAACCATTAGTTAACTGAAATTGCCTCGGGATTCAAGAATACTAAGTTTGGTTTAACCTAATTGCTCATAATTCCATAACCAACCTTGCACTGACGGAACCTGAAATTGACTCTATTTCATTGTACATGATCATAGGCCGGAATATTAAGTAATTCTAAACAGGCATCACAATTCACAACTAAAGCCTGTGAGACAGACAACCAGATTTAATACAAGCCTTGGACATTATTTTAGGGAACTTAATTCTACTCAAATACAAATGGAGAAACGTATCATACCACTGGAGTTTGGCAATGACGAATCACATAACAAATCTGTGTGGGTGGCAGCATTGTAAGATTTACGCAAGGACTTTCCAGGACGAAAGGGGTTAGACTGTACACCAATCCCACCGCCATAGTGAATAGATAACCCATCAGGTACTAGCACACCAGTCGTAAGGGGAGAACCTGCCATAAAACCACTCGAATCACCACCTTTAAGCAGCTGTACATGAGCCGGTGAGTAACGGGGAGAGAATTCAACTCCCTGAGCATCAAGCGGGCCACTTTTCGATTTGGATTGCCGTTGAGGCTGCACAACAGGAGTCCTGGGAGCACTAGTTCCCGAAAGTGGACTAGTAATCCATCTCTCGGCATCATCCCATTTAGAAGGCAAAGCTCTTCCACTACTAAATGGAATCAATGCAGCAGCACTTATATGTCTTTTACTACTATTGTTCACAGGTAACGCAACTCGCTCGGAACACCAACCTCTTTGAAAATCTCCCACATTATTATCCGCATAATCTGGCGTCCCGGGACTTGTGTAAGTCCCGGGATTGCGAAATGACAGAGAGTCTTTCCTCATTACACTCACTTGTTCCCAAGATCTACTAGCATTGTTCACCAAACTCCTCCAATTCAATAAAATCAAGTCCCACTTGATCGATTTTTTATCGAAAGATAACTTCACTTCAAGTTCTTGGATTATGCAAATTCAGATCAAAGTCCCTAAATTCAAACAAAAATCATGTGAAAAAAGATTAAAACCCATTAACACAAGTCTAGTTCGACCTCCTAATGTACAGATCATATATACTAACTGAGAATATACAGTGAAATAAATACTATAAATTCAAATTTGAAATAAAATACATACAAATATTTGTTAACAACATAAATAAGGTGGAAGCTGAGTAGTAAAGGAGTAATACCTTGTGTGTATGTATATGTGCTGTGTTTAGATACAGAGATGAAGAATGTGTATTGGACTAGTCGTCGTCGGTGCAATAAATTAAACGGAGACCGATTTTATTTTTACTTACATTTTTTAAAACAACGGAGTATTCATATTATTGCATCGTTAAAGAAGGCGAAATGAAATAAGTAAGGCTATATTTGTAGGGGCCCAATAGGGGTTCACACATCCAATCTAGTTCACACCACTGCCTTAACAAAAGGCGACAATGCCTTTCAAAATTATCTGACTTTGTACACGTACCAAAAAATAAAACCGATGCTCAAGTGTCAACAAAAATTTGCACTATTTAAATTTGATGATTTAGTGAATTAAATACTGTGAAGTAATTTTCTTGTCAAAAAAAATTACTGTGAAGTAATTTCAATTGTATAAAATTTATGATTTTTTTTCATAAATACCTAAATTTGGATTTTTTTTGTAAAATTTTCTTTTTTTAAAAAAATAGTTTACAAAATTATTATTCCGTATCTTATTTGCAAAAATACAGTCTGAGATTACTAGGCAATCAAATCAACCAAATGCAAGTGTTTGCAATTGCATGTGTTTGCAAATGTTGCGTTTGGCATTGCAAACTACGTTGCATTTTGGGATTGCAAATTATGTTGCATTTTATATATTTTTTCATTAATTTATGGTTTAATTGATCAAAATTTGATTTTTAATTAAAAAGTAATATTAAATATATTAAAAAACTGAAAATAGATTAGATGCATTTTCTATAAATATAAATTTTGAAATTTTCGTAATTGTATAATATGTATAATTTGTGATCAAAACTTGATTAATTTAATGTCAAAACAGGATACATAAAATGGGATGGAGTAAATATAACACATATTTTGGAGGAAAAAATATTAAGATTAAAATAATTTAGAATATGTTATCCATATTTGAAAATATTGTAAAAACATGATGTAAAATATGATAATATATGTTTGATAAATTTTTTTTTTTAAATTTTGAGGTATTAATTCAATTTTTTTAATTTAAAAACAGACGGGGATTCAATTGAGATTTTATGAAATAAAAACCAGTTTGGTGTTATATATAGCATCAGTAGTTTTATGAGTAACATTCGTGAAATTTTAATATATTTTTTTTTATGATAATTCGGTGTCCGGACCAGCTTGCGCGCATCTTGACTAATTCGAACGGCATACTAGCACACTCATACCCCCTAGCATGATAGTCCACTTAATTCCGGAATGTATAAGGGAATCGAATGCGTGACCTAAGATAACAAGCCTTAAGCGACACTACCCAACCACCATCTGAGACATCCTGTGGGGTTGAAATTTTACTATTACTTCAGACGAAAACGTCGTTAAATTATGAGATTTTAAAATAAACAGATGCAAATTTAGTTAAATTTGCGAAAGTTCCCGTATTATAAAAATCAGAAAAACCTATTTAGCAAAAAAAAAAAACAGAAAAACCTTAAAAAGGATTATTATTACCTCTATTATTGAAATCGATCGATTTCTGAAAAATTGCCGATAAATCGGCCAAAAATCGATCTAAATTTTGGAATCGATTGGACCAATTTTGCAAAAATCACCAATAAATCACCAATTATTCAACCGAATCATTCAATAAATCGTTATCTCAATTAAATAATTCCGATTTCAAAATCGGCAACAATCATTATTACCAATAATTTGATGAAAAATACTGGGCGGAAAACGAAAAGACATGAAGCGATGATGGTTTGTCCGGGGGAAGGAAGAAGAGGGAGTTTTTTGAATTGTCTGAGAGTGACGGCAGCCCCATGTGACATGCGACAACGACAAAAGCAGGGCAGCTACTCTCCTCTTATTATACTCGTATATATAGAGTACGTCTTTTATACAAGTGAGTAATAATGAATAAACTAGAAGTAGTACACTAGACACTAGTACTCCGTAGCTCTTTCACACCATCTCATGCAATGTACTGTACAACTACTGGAGTACTGATTACATCCCAGATCTATCAACACTGCACTGTTCGTACAGACCCCATCCCTTCTCCATTCCATTCAAATTATACACACAGCCCCTTTGAAATCATTACTCGCTCCGTTTTTTAAAACATTTCCTATTTACTATTCTGGGACATTCAAAATATTTTTTCCGTTTCTATTTTAAGTCATACTTATAAAACAATATTCAATACTCACTACTCCTTAAAAACAATACTTCATTCAATACTCACTGCTCCATCCACTACTCCTTAAAAATAATACTCCCTCCGTCTCTAAATACTTTTCTCATTTGAGTTGGACGCGTTTGCCAACGCACACTTTTGATCGTTAATATCTTCAATTTCGTATTAGTATTAAATATAAAAACTTCACTATATTAAAGTACTCATAAATACGAATCCAACAAGATCACTCATGACTATATTTGGTCTTATAGATTAGACGTAAATTAATAATTTATCTTGTGTTATGAACAGTCCCGACATATGAAACGAGAGTATCATTATGAGACGGAGGGAGTATTTAATACCCACTACTCTTTAAAAATAATATTCAATACTCACTACTTCACCCACTATTCTTTAAAAACTATATTTAATATCCACAATTCCACCCACTACTCCTTAAAAACAATATTCAAAACTATATTTAATATCCACAATTCCACCCACTACTCCTTAAAAACAATATTCAATACGCACTACTTCATTAATAATACTCCCTCCGTCTCGAGTCCAAATCTTCTACACCATTTTAGGTGTGCCACTCCATGTGACACCTTAGGTGGTTGTTTTTGATTGGGTGGTGGTTGGTGTGAATGCAGGAGGTCCCATTTATATTAATGAGAGATGAGCCAATCAAAAACAACCACCTAATGTGGCACATGGAGTGGCACATCTAAAGTGATGTAGAAGATTTAGACTCCTCCGTCTAATAATAAATTGCTCGTTTGAAATGTCGGGACTATTCATAACATGAGATAAATTACTAATTTACGTCTAATCTATAAGACCAAATATAGTCATGAGTGATATTGTTGGATTCGTATTTATGAATACTTTAATACAGTGAAGTTTTTATATTTAATACTAATACGAAATTCAAGATATTAACGATCAAAAGTATGCATTTGCAAATGTGTCCAGTCAAAACAGGCAACTTATTTAGAGACGGAGGGAGTAATATTCATTACCCATTGTCTTAAAACCCGTGTTTTTAATCAAACGAGAAAGGTTTATTGAGACGGAGGGAGTAACAACTACTCCCCCTACTTGCTCTCTTTACTCCAAACATTTCGCTTATTGGAGCACCTCTAAGACCATCTCCAAGAGTCTCCTAGTTCACTCCTAAATATATTATAAACAATTAAGTTCATAGCAAGTTAATATATTGATTTGTGTGTCAACTCCAACAATACTCTCTATAATTGCTCTTTATTTTATATTTTATATTTTATCCATATTTCATTTTCACCAATACAAACATTCAATAGAGGAAAGAGAAGAATCAAATTTTTACTAATAAAATATAAGTTAAGAGCTACTAGTTGCTCTTAAAATAGAGAAGAGAGAAGAAGCTTTTAGTGTTTTTAAGAGCCACTAAGAGTCTCTTGGAACAATATTTTTGCACTAGTAGAAAACTGGTCTTTTACGTCGCCTTTTATACGTCGATTCTGCCTAAAGGCGACGTATATTCCACCTTTATACGTCGGTTCCGCATAAAGGCGACGTATATTGTGTTTTTGGATACCTTTATACGTCGGTTCCGCATAAAGGCGACGTATAAAATACTTTTATACGTCGCCTAAACTAAGGCGACGTATAAGATACACCTTTTACGTCGGCTTTCTTCAGGCGACATATAAAATCTATACCTTTTACGTCGGTTTTGTAGGAGGCGACGTATAAGATCTATAATGTAACAAATTTACATCGCCTATTATATTACCCGACGTATAAGCTGTTAAGTTAAAATAAAAAATTAAAAAAAATTGTACTTAATTTAAATATAACTTTAGTCTCTCTGATTGTTTACCCAAATTAAACTCACAGACCTAATTAACATCACCGGCGCAGCAACACCACCTAGTGAAACCACCGGCTTCAATCAACAACGCGTTGTCTTTACATCAAATTGGGGACTTCTAACTATCACGTTGTTTTCGAATTGGTACTGTGAAGGTCATCTAATTACTCCACCGCTTCTTCACAAAACCACCCGCTTCGAAGGTATCTCTCTCCCCCTCTCCCTCTCTCGCTTAATCTCTCTCTCTATCTCTCTCTCTCTCTCTCTCTATCTCTCTCTCTCGCTTCGAAGGTATCTCTCTCCCCCTCTCCCTCTCTCACTTAATCTCTCTCTCTCTCTCTCCCCCTCTCTCCCTCTCTCCCCCTCTCTCTCCCTCCATCTCACTTAATCTCTCTCTCTATCTCCCCCTGTTCTCCCCCGCTCATGTCCCTCTAATTTTCTTTCGTTTTGATAAAAATATGTGCTTTAGTATTGTTTAAACACTTTGATTTATTGTAGTCGATTGATTCGGATGTGGAATTAATGAATTAATGAATTTGTTTTTTTACTAATTTTGTTTGGATTTTGATTTATTGTAGTCGATTGATTCGGATGTGGAATTGGTGAAGAGGGAAGATGGGAGGACTATAAATTATAATGTGGCGAATGAATTTGGGGAAGTTGATGAGGAATTAGAGGGGTTTTCGATTTTGTTTAAAGGAAATAGTGTTGAGGAATTGACTAGGAGCTTGGAGGAAGTGACTCGATTGTATGATGCAATTGTGTGTTCGAAGAGTCCGTTGAATGGTAAGCTTTATCCGCTTAGATTACAGCTGCCTCCCAATAATGTGACTATGAATGTTGTTGTGCTTCCAGCTTCTTCAAAAGGTAAGGTTTTGGTGTCTTTTTTCACAATCTAAATTATAACATATGATATGCTTGATTTTTTTAAGATCTGGGCAGCATTGCTATTTGCTAATGTAAAAGATTCAGAATTTAGGCTACTTGTGAACTTTTAAAGGATTTGGCTACTCCTTTACATAAGTACAAGCAATTTCAAGTCTTATACAAGCAGTGTTATTTATACGCTTGAGGTAATGGGGGAACTTTTACCCCCGCTGATTCTTAATAGTACCGATACTAGTATTTCTAACTGAGGCACTTGCCACACTCATCCTTAAAAAAAAAGATATTGTAGTAATAATTTTTCAAGACTCTAATGTTTGCCCCATGGGTTGAGTGGTTTACTGGTTTGCCTCCAATAAAGCGTCCGGAGGATCAAGACCTCTGTTCCACTTATGATCAGCTTTGTTTGGGTTCAATCCCCTGATTTTTCGTTAGTTCTTTATTTTGGAGCTAGGCTGCTGTTGTTAGATATTACTGACTTCTCAATGAAGGTAAGTAAGTTTGTGCCTCTGCAAATTCCTTAATTATCTCTTTTCAGGAAGTTTACATTCAATTTTTGTTAACAGATTCAGGGGAAGTATGGGTCTGCTGATAAAGAAGTAAGTTTTCCATAATATTCCAGGCACATAACTTCTGGAATGATCTTTTTTCTTTTGCAGTTATTCTTCCCCATCAGTTCTGTTCTCCGTGACACCAAATTTTATTTTCTCTATATTTCATTTGGCAATAAATAAAAATCACCAGAGGTTTATGATAGATTGATAGCTGATATGCAAATGCCGGAAATGGTTAATACCTCTTCTAACACATTATATTGTAGTCTTTCAGAAGATCCATTTCAGAAACAACTTTGGCCCGAATGTCTGGTCTCTTTGAATCGTTTTCCCCCTTTCAATCACGAGAAGAATCTCAAGGTTAGGAAAATTTTAACATTTTGCTTGCCAGAATATCTTGTTGAATGTAGTTATTTATATTCTCTGTATTAAGCTTACATCTATTCCCCATTTCAGGCTCATTACGTAGACAGAGCAGTGGTGATATTGGTTCAAGGTATAAGTTTCATTTTTAGACCTAGTAAAAGCATTTGCAATTTTTTTTATTTGAAATAAGAAGCAACTGGAATTTGGTGTCCATTCTTTTTTTAAGTCTTGACTGATTCAGTTTCTAACTTGCAGTGGAGCAGAAAAAAATGTCTTCAAGCCTTCGTAGAAATTCATCTGCTGCGGCTAATTTAAACAGTCTTAGAGCAAATAGTACTTCAAATCAAGGTATTTGTTGACAGCCTATATCTAACAATTCACAAGTCTTAATTTATTACATTTACCCCGGCAACAGGGAAATTATATTTCGAGGATGTAAACAGTAAAACGCTATACGCAGGCTGGCACACTGCACTCAATGTCAAAAGATCCTGAGAGATAAAGGCATATATTAATTAGCACAAAAAAGATTAAGCACATATTATGAATTATGATGTGTTGCAGGATTTGAACATAATAAATTACACAGTAATGTTGAGATAAAATGTAGTAAAGCATTACTACCTTACTCGAGTCTACCATTTCTCATCAATTAAGATTCTCTACCCAAAGCTGCCGTAAACACTCTCAGGACAAACACTACTGTAATATACATACCCTATATTATAGTATCTAGTCGGAACATGCTGCATTTGCACCACTCATGCATTAAGATAGTATATTTTCGCTGCAGTCAAAGACTCAAATTACTGATATACCTCAGTGATTGGAAGCCTATCCTTTTTCACTTACTAACTAAATAATTTTGTTCAGCTCTTCTCAAGCGTACTAGTAGCCTAGCTTTTGATGAAAATCTTTTCATACAGACGCTATACAAGGTATCATTATTTCTTAATTGGCTGATTCCTTATATTTTGCAACAAATGTTATCCTACATGTTTGCAGCTACATGTTGAACAAAAACATGTTGAAATGAGCACTCTTATTTTATTTATGGACAAACTTTTTGGAGGTGCTACTATCGAGACAACGGATGATTAATCCTGTTGTATTAATTTTTTTTTGGTCTCAGAACTTAACCATAAAGTCCAAACTTGGAATGCACAATGATATTGAGTTAGATGATAATATGTAGACTTATCCTATGCAGTACTGAACAGTTTTGGAATTTGTATTGCAGGAATCCTGCCGGGAAGTTGAAGCTGTAATCAAATTCTTACAACCACAAGTATGTTATAACCTGTCAACATCTGTTGATGCAAGGTTTTTAGCAGGCTAAGACCTGCTGCTTTTTCATGAAAACCACAGTAGGTATTGCTTTATCAAGAAACCCTTATTAATTTTTTTTCCACTTCCCTTGCTTCCAGGAACAGGAGCTCATAATGGAAAATGCTACTCTACGCAGAAGGGTAAATCTGTTATCTTTTAGAAGAATTCAGATTAAGTTTCTGTCTTATATAAATTTTGAAATCAGATTGTAACATTATCATTTTTGCTTGATCTACTGTTTCCATGTTCTTAATGTGATTGCAGCTTAAGAAGGGTCAAAGCTTTTTCCCGTTAAATGCACTCCCAGTGTCAGGCTATCTTGAATATGAAGTGCCAAGGAATGAAGTGTCAGGCTATCTTATTATGTTTTGGATTTATGATAGTTATGATGTAAATGTGTTGAATTAGATGTATGAAATGGTTACTTGGATTTGTAAATTTAATATTGTGGATGTATTTTCAAGTATGTATTAATAATTATTTTAATTTCATTAATCACTTTGTTTAGAAATTTAGATTTCAAGTTTTATTTATTTTTTTGTTTTGAATAATAGGAATTCTGGTGGATATAAAAATATAAACAGGGTAAAAATGTCATTTTATAGAAGACAATATACGTCGCCTTTTTCAGACTTTATACGTCGGTTCTTGCTGGACTTTATACGTCGGTTCTTTGTTAACATTATACGTCGGTCCTTTGTTGGTATATACATCGGTTATTCTTCGTCAATATACGTCGGTTTTTATAGACAATATACGTCGGTTCTTTTTGGGCATTATACATCGGCATTTGTGGACATTATACGTCGGTTTTTGCGACGTATATATTGACTTTATACGTCGCCTCTTTAACCGACGTAAAATGCTTGTACTTTATACGTCGCCCTTCCATACGTCGCCAATTAACCGACGTAAAAGACCAATTTGACCGACGTAAAAGACCAGTTTTCTACTAGTGTTGTTCTCTCTCCTCAATTTTTGAGTTAAGAGCTAGAATTGAAAGGCTCTTGGAGATGCTCTAACCCTTCCATTATTTTAGTGCACTAAAAATTAACGTTATACTCCCTCTTTATCAAAAAGCTTTGCTTATTTTGACTCTGAACATTGTTCATCGTAAGCGGTTAACTACTAATTTACACTTAATTTATAAGACCAAATATAGTAATGAGTGATTTTGTTAAATTCGTATTTGTTAGTACTTTAATACAGTGAAATTTTTATAATTAACAATAATATAAATTTAAAAATATAAACAATTAAAAATGTGCGTTGATAAACTTGTCAAAAATAAACAAGAAAAGTATTTTGAGACAAATAGAATACTTAAAATCATTTGTAATCCCTTCCCACCAAATCTTACATTAAAAAGAATTATTTCATACTTTACATTATTTTATTGCACTAAATGTTCGAATTTTAATTACACTTCATTGGGATCTAAATTCTAATATCACCACACCAACATTTCTCGCGATTATTTTTGTTGTTTTATGTGAGCTAACTGTTTCGTATAGTAATTGATTTAACTCTGATAATGTGTAACCATTAAAAAAAATATTATGTTTGAGATTTGCTTAATACTTCCTCCATCCCACCAGATTGTATATATTGGGGGACGGGGCGTAACACGCATTTTAAGATACTTTTAAGAATAATTCCATAACTTATTTTTTTAATTTTTTTTGTATAAAAATAGGTATGTTAAATTTTTATACAAGAAAAGAAAATTTTAAAAATAAGTTATGGAACTATACTTTATAGGAGCCTTAAAGTACGTGTTAAGTAGTGAAAAAAATTGTATAAAATGTGGTGGGACGGAGGGAGTAATATGTTTCCAAGTTAGATTAGCGAGAGAATAGTAGAGAAGAATAGAAAAATACAAAATTTTCTTTTCAAATCGTGCTTAAATACATTTTTGCAGGAAAGAAGAGAAGAGATTAAGAATAAAAATTCTAATAATTTTTCTTTCCATAATCTTTTTTCTAAAAAATGGAATGATTTGTAGAGAAGTTCAAATTTACCTTTAAAAAATGGATAATGCTAGTTATCCCAAATTAGTACCCCAAAAATTTTTCGAAATGTCAAGTGTATCAATTTAATTGGTTGTAATAATAGTGGAACCCCTGCATTCACAACAACCACCCAATCAAAAATTTTCACTATGCTATGAAAGCATTATCACATCATTTGGGAGCAATATTTGGACATCAATTTGGGATACCTAGCATTACTCTTAAAAAATTCTCTCCATATCATTTTTTTAAATTATTTTCTTATTTCCATAAAAATTTGGGAACACATGAGAGATTACTTTTTTTATTTATTTTTCTTTCACCTTCTCTTCTCTTCTTTTCTTTTTTTTTTTTCCAAAAAATTTCTAGAAGACAGTATAAATGAAAATGACTCCCAATTATGTAGCCGTATGCGGTATGTTAATTGTGTACGAATAGGGGTGTAAATGAGCCAAACTGTTCGTGAGCTACTCGAACTCGGCTCGTAAAATATTCGAATTCGGTTCGATAATAATCGAGCCGAGCTCGAGCTATTCGAATAGTTGACCGAGCCGAGCTCGAGCTTCATATTACTCGATTCATATGGCTCGCGAGCCTAATCGAGCTTATATATATTTTATTATTTATATATATTTTTTATTATTTATATATTATTTTTATGTTATTTACATATTTTTATATAAATATTTAATATTTTTATATATTAATCGAGTCGAGCTCGAGCCGAATTTAAGGTATTCGAGCTTTTGTTGATAATTAGTGAAATTGATTCGAGCTTTCGAGCCGAGCTCGAACATATCACATATGTGTCGAGCCGAGCTTCGAGCTTGAATTTTACGGCTCGGTCGAGCTCGAACCCGAGCTCGAGCCCGAACTATTTAATCGAGCTCGAGCCGAGCCTGGCCAGTGTTCGGCTCGGCTCGGCTCGTTTACAGCCCTATACGAATATATAGGTGATAACTTTATACATCAGTATTTAGTAAAAAAAATAAAAAAATTATACATCAATGTGAAAGAGATGCGGTCTCCTATAAAGGGTGGGTGCATATGTGAGTTGAATAGTCAAACAAATGTACAGCTTTTCGGTGCCCAATTTATGGAAAAAGACGTGCCCATGCTAATGTTTGCCTAGCCTCCTACACGTAACTAATCACAATCACTATACGTATATATACTTTGACTGCTATTTTTAACACTGAAATGACCGGCAACATGTTTTTTTCTTTTTCGTGCAACATCCTTTTCTCTGTTTTAAAGGCTCAACATATCCACAATTTCACCAATTTCCAAATCTTCGTATAACATTCCAGAACAAGTGAACAACTAGCAACCAGAAGATGGGGTGGGGGGAACTATTTTTTTCTAACATTTTAAAATAATTTAGATAATATTTAAAATAGAAAGTTGATTAATATAATTATAAGCGTGTGTGCAATTTTTGTAGATATGAAGTGTGTTATATTCTCGCCGAGAAATGAGTTGTATTTTGGTCGGTACTCTACTAGCACATGGGACAACTTTAATATTGTGGCCGGTGGGCAACAATGAATTACCAAGACAACAAATATAAATGTTACTCCCTCCGTTCCTAAAAACTTTTCCTGTTTACTTTGGACACGTTTGTCAATACACACTTTTAATTGTTAATATTTTTAATTTCGTATTAGTTTTTGATATAAAAACTTTACTGTATTAAAGTACTCATAAATACGAATCCAACAAGATCACTCATGACTATATTTGATCTTATAGATTATGCGTAAATTAGTAATTTGTCTCATGTTATGAACAGTCCCGACATTCCGATTAGGAAAGGTTTTATGAAACGGAGGGAGTAATAGATCTAGTTAATAGATCTAGGTTATAAGCCAGAGAATGAGAAAAAGAACAAGGAAAAGGTTGTTTCGTCAAATCCAGGAAGAGTTGTTATCAATGACTCGACAAATCCAAAAACCTATAGATATGTTACAGATAGTACAAAGACTAAATTAAAGCCTGTGAATTATGTGTATCCAGAAAATTCCAAATCAATTACTGAAGATGGATCCACTTCTGCACAGAATTCTAAATCAAAGTCTGTCCAAAACAAGAATGTAGGTCTTTTGTCAAAAAAATAACTGAGAGATAAAATCTGTGATGTGATAGATAAGAAGAGAGTCACTACTGTCAAAAGAAATAGAAATGGTAAAGTTGGAATAAACAAGGAGAATAATTATAAGTATATTCCAAATGCACTAAGAAAGACATGTTTTAATTGTGGTAACTCTAATCATCTTGCTATTGACTGCAGGAGGAGTAAGAAGAAGACTACTGTTATTCCTAAGTCTGACATTAGGAATAGAACAGTATTTTATAAACCACAAAATCCCTATTTTCATTGTGGTAGTAAATGGCATTCTATTTATATGTGTGAAGAATATCATAATTTTTACTATAATGTTTATGAGCCATTGCCTAAGTTCAATAAAAGTACAAATTCTGGCAAAACAAAGAATGTGAATTCTAAGCATGCATCTGTTAATTCTGATGATAACAAAATAACTTCTAAAGGAGGTAATCCTAAAGGAAAATTTTTTGTTAAGAAATCTTCTGCTGTTAAAAATGTTAAATTGCATGCTAAAAGAACCCAACAAGTGTGGGTTCTTAAAAATTCTAACTGAATTCTTTGTGATTCTGATTGCAGGGCAAAAAGAAAAATGTGTTAGTCATGGATAGTGGATGTTCTGTACACATGACTGGAGACAAAACCTTGCTATCAGAATTTGAGGAAAAGGCTGGCCCAACTGTGTCTTATGGAGATGGCAACATTGGACAAACTTTGGGATATGGCAGTATTATCATTGGAAATGTCATTATTGAAAAAGTAGCTCTGGTGAAAGGACTCAAACACAATCTGCTTAGTGTTAGTCAAATCACTGACAGAGGTTATCATGTCAACTTCTATGATACTCATTTTGAAGTAATCAACAAATCTTCAAGGAAGGTTGCTTTAACTGGACAAAGACATGGTAATATTTATGAAGCTAACATCTATACCAATACTGATGGACACTCTACATGCCTCATCAGTAAAACAACTGTAGATGAATGTTAGAAATAATTCATAAGTTGTGATGTTAAGAATAGAATTTACACATTATACTTCTTGTAATCCTGATCTTATAAAGGATTTAGCACTGTATATAGGATTTATGTGTAAGACAGTTATCTGTATAGTTTAGTCAGGAATGAACAGTGTATCGGAGACTACATGTCAGGAACAGAGAGCAAATCATGATGATGGTCCAATACTGATTGTTGATCAGATACTGATGCAGTGTGTAGATCCTGATATCAGTTTTGTTACTGATGATGTCATTATGGATGCTACAGAAACTGGCAAGTGCTATAAAACAGGATCGTTGTTTGAAGAACAATCAAGAAGATATTATGAAGGAAAGAGTTTTCTATTGATGGAAACTATCGACTAGAAGACAGAACATTGTCATGTATAGATTATATCTTTCTGTTATTAGTTGATAGGTAGCATTATAAATACTCTCTCTATATCATTGTAAAAAGAGTCGAACAAGTGTGTTAAGCAAGTGTGCGTAGCTCTGTATAAGGTTTGTATTCGAGAGTTCGAAACAAATAGAGAGAGAGATTTGTATTGTCAACAGCTGCTAAAGGTATTGTACACCTTTGGTAGAGTTTGTATTTGATCTTATTAATACAAACAGAGTTTGATTCATTCGTTTATTCTTGTTCATATAATCAAGCAAAAATCAGACACGATTATATAACTTGTATTCAACCCCCCCTTCTACAAGTTATTCGAGTTAACAATTGGTATCAGAGCAGGTTGATTTCGAATAATCATAAAGATCTGCAATCATGTCTGGTTACAAGGATGGGAATACTAAAATTCCTATGCTCAAGAGAAACGAATATACTCTATGGGAAGTAAAGATGTTGCATCATCTTGAAGCAACAGATCCTGATTATCTTGACAGAATCAGAGATGGACCTTTTGTTCCAACAAAGGTCGTTGGACAAGCAACTGTTGATGATGTGGTTGTTCCAGAACATACAGCAGAGAAGCCAAAATCTGAATGGTTAGATAAGGACAAGGAGAATGTTCTTAAAGATGCTAAAGTGAGAAACATATTATTCAACAGTCTTGATTCTGTTCTCACTAACTATGTTCTCTCTTGTAAAACTGCTAAGGATATATGGGACAATCTTAAGGTTCACTGTGAAGGAACTAAGCCTGTCAGGAAGAATATGAGAACATTACTTATACAACAGTATGAGTACTTTGAATCCAAGTCTGGTGAGTCACTTACTGATACCTTTGATAGGTTTACAAAACTCATCAATGAGATGGCCATGCATGGTAAATATTATGACTTGGAGGATATGAATACAAAGTTCATGAAAGCTTTGCCTGATTTCTACAATGAGAAGATATCTGCGATTGAGGAAGCTAATGATTTGGATGAAATTTCATTAGAGGCAGTATATGGAAAATTGAGAGCTTATGAACTTGACAAGCAGCAGAAGAAGAGCAGGAGTGAAGGAAAGATGAAGACTATTGCACTTACTGCTCAATCTGAAGTTAAGAAGCTTCCTGAAGAACAGCATGAAGAGATTGCTGTAAAGAATTCAAGGAAGAAGAAAAGCAAAGAAAGTTCTGAGTCAGAGACTACTGATATAGACTCTGACAACAATGATTCTGAATCTGAGATGCAGGAACTCTTTGCTATGTTTGCTAAAGCTTTCAAGAAAGGAAGATTCAACAGGAGAAGATTTAGCAAAGGACCTTTTCAAAAGAAGGAGGAGAAGAAGAGTGACAAAAGCAAAAGTACAATTGTCAAGCTTGATAAGGCCAAGATCAAGTGCTTTAACTGCAGCGAGCTTGGACACTTTGCTAGTGAGTGTAAGAAGCCTAGGAATTCAGGAAAGGGTAATGCACTTATGGTCACACAGAAGGATTGGGCTGATTCTAGTGACTCTGAAGATGAATTGGATTATGACAACATTGCATTGATGGCCAATAGTTCAGACAAACTTGGATCTCCAAAGAAAACTTCTCCATCCTCTGTTAAGGTATCACTTCACTCTCTTGATTCATTTGATAGCTTAAATTCTGATGAAATTAGATCTATCCATGCTGAGTTTAAGAATCTTATGACTAATTTTAGAATTCTTACTTGTGAAAGAGATGAACTTAAGGTTAAGAATGATAAATTAGTTGATAGAAATAATTTTCTTGAATCTGAATTAATTCAAATGGAAGAATACAAGTTAAGTTCTGATAAAGCTAAGCATGATTATAGTGTTATTCTTGAGGCTTATGACTATGTCAGAAAAGAACTAGAAGAAGAGAGAGATGTGATTAAGACCATTAACAATTCCAGTAAGAAGACTATAGAAATCTTTGAAAGTGGAATTCGTGGTAAGGTTAATGGTTTAGGTTTTGATAAGGCTAGACAAGAAGAAAAGGTAGCTATTGTCAATGATGATAGTAAGATAGAAGCTAACACATCTAAATCTGAAGGTAAGAAAATTGTTTTTGAACCTAATCATGTTAAATTTGTTGATTCAAAAGGTACCCCTGTTGTACACAAAAGGATTAACAATGGTAATTCAGATGAGAAAGTGTTAGAGAAACCTAAGAATGTAAACATAGGGTTTCTGTCTAAGTCTCAGTTGAAACAGAGATTAGATGGTCTTTCAGAGTCTAGCAAGATCAAAAGAAATAGGAATGGAAAAGAAGGTATTAACAAAGAGAATAATTACAAGAATGTACCTGATGCACTTAGGAAAAAATGCTATAAGTGTGGAAATCATAATCATTTGGCCCTAGACTGCAATCAAAAACCTTCTTGGAAAACTGAGTCCAGATTCCCCAAGACTCAGAAAATTCAATACCAACCACAAAAAGCTTGTTATCATTGTGGTAGTTTACTTCATTCCATTTACATGTGTAGAGAATATCATGAACTGTATTATGACTATTATTCTTTGAAATCTGAAACTCCTAGTCACAAACAGTTTGTGAAATCAGAGTCTAAAGTTGACTCTGCAACAGGTAAAATAAAAGCAAAATCTTTAAAGTCTGTTGTTTCTAAATCTAGTAAGAAAGGATCCAATCAAAGTTGGGTCCTAAAAAATTCTAACTAGTTACTTTTTGTTTGCAGGGCACAGGAAAGAAGCATTCAATTATCTTGGACAGTGGATGCTCTGGACATATGACTGGAAAGAAGTCCCTGCTTACAAAGTTTGAGAGGAAAGCTGGCCCAGTAATATCTTTTGGAGATGGCAACAAAGGAGAAACTCTGGGATATGGCTCAATTGTTTTTGGGAATGTCATCATAGAAAATGTAGCACTGGTTGAAGGCTTGAAACATACTCTTTTAAGCATAAGTCAACTGGGTGATAAAGGTTATAAATCAATCTTTGACAGAGAAGGATGCAAAATCTTGAATATGCAGAATGGAGACATTGTTCTAACTGGTCAAAGATATGGTAACATATATGAAGCCAGCTTAAGTGATACATCTAAAGGAATTGTTAGATGTCTCTACAGTAAAGCAACAAGTGATGAAAGCTGGAATTGGCACAAGAAGCTCTCACATCTTAATTTCAAGAAGCTTAATCAACTTGTTAAGCACAATTTGGTGAGAGGCCTACCACAGGCAAATTTTGTGCAAGATGGACTTTGTGATGCATGTCAGCTTGGAAAGCAAAGAAGAACCACTTTCAAGAGCAAGACTGAAAATTCGATTACTGAACCATTTCACATGCTACATCTTGATCTGTTTGGTCCAGTAAACATTATGTCTATCAGCAAGAAAAGATATGCTCTAGTTATGGTGGATGATTTCACAAGGTTCACATGGGTGTTCTTTCTACACAAGAAGGATGAAGCTCCTCAGCAAATCATTGAACTTATCAAGAATATTCATAATAACTCTGAGTACAAAGTCAAGGTACTTAGAAGTGACAATGGTACAGAATTCAAGAATTCTACAATGGAGGGGTTTTGTGCAGACAGTGGAATCACTCAACAGTTTTCTGCACCTGGTACACCTCGGCAGAATGGTGTAGTGGAAAGAAAGAACAGGACTCTCATAGAGGCAGCAAGAACCATGCTTGCAGATGCAAAACTTCCAACCTACTTTTGGGCAGAAGCTATTAACACTGCATGTTTTACTCAAAATTGTACCTTGGTAAATAGTCATGGAAAAACTCCCTATGAGATGATTAAAGGAAAGAAACCAAGTGTGAAATACTTTCACATCTTTGGATGCAAATGCTATGTCCTAAAAGTTCATCCAGAACAACTTGGAAAATTTGAAGCCAAATCGGATGAAGCAATTTTTCTAGGATATTCAGCATCTAAGGCCTTCAAAGTTTATAATCTCAGAACTCACATTGTTATGGAATCAATTCATGTTACATTTGATGATAAGAAATTTGGAATTTTGCAAACTGATGAAAGCCATGACAAATTGGAATTTGAAAATCTGAAGATTTCTGAGATACTCTCCAGTGATGATGAAGGTTCTCCAGAAGGAATTTCTATTTCTTCTCAAAGGAATGCTACTGTTGAGGGGGAGCAAATAAATCAAAGAGAACACAGTGATCATCAGGAGCAGACTAGTCTTTCAGAGTCTATTCCATCAGGAATTGACGTTTCAGAGTCTACTCCATCAGGAACTGACCTTTCAGAGTCTACTGAGGAAAGATCAGTAACTAGCAGCAATATGGAATCTACTGATTCTATTGATCAAAGGAGAGTTTTTGAAGGTAGAGAGAATTCTTCTACAAGAGATACCACTAACTTAGGGGGAGAGACTAGAAGAGTTAATCTACCACCTGTTAGAAAATGGACAAAGGATCATACTGAAGATTTGATAATTGGTGATCCAAATAGTGGTGTTCGAACTAGAAGATCAATTCAAAATGAATGCTTGTATAGTTGCTTTCTCTCAAAGAATGAACCTAAGAAGGTTGAAGAAGCCTTACAGGATCCTGATTGGGTAATTGCAATGCAGGAGGAGTTAAATGAGTTTGAGAGAAACAAAGTCTGGAAACTAGTACCAAGACCTAAAGATAGATCTATTGTTGGTGCAATATGGGTTTTTAGAAACAAGCTAGATGAATCTGGTATGATTGTAAGAAACAAAGCAAGACTGGTGGCCAAGGGTTATTCTCAGGTAGAAGGCATTGATTATGATGAGACCTTTGCACCTGTAGCAAGATTGGAAGCAATCAGAATGTTTCTTGCATTTGCAGCTCATTCAAAATTCAAGGTATACCAGATGGATGTAAAGAGTGCTTTTCTAAATGGCAAACTTGATGAGGAAGTATATGTGGAACAGCCACCTGGATTTGTTGATTCAAAGTTTCCAAATCATGTCTACAAACTTGACAAGGCACTCTATGGACTAAAGCAGGCACCAAGAGCATGGTATGAGACTTTGTCTAAATTTCTTCTTGAAAATGGCTTCACAAGAGGTACAATTGACAAAACTCTATTCTTTAGAAAGATAAAAGGTGAATTGCTTTTAGTTCAAGTTTATGTTGATGATATTATTTTTGGTTCTGCTAATGAAAAGTTGTGTGCTAAGTTTAGCAAGCTTATGCAGTCTAAGTATCAGATGAGCATGATGGGTGAATTAAATTATTTCTTAGGCTTGCAGGTCAAACAGACTGAGACTGGTATTTTCATTAATCAGTCAAAGTATATCAAAGATCTTTTAAAAAGGTTTGACTTTCAAGACTGTTCAGTTGCAAAAACACCCATGGCAACAGCCACTAAACTAGACTCTGATCCTAAAGGAAAGAGTGTGGATAATACTAGTTATAGAGGCATGATAGGCTCATTGTTATATCTAACTGCAAGTAGGCCAGATATAATGTTTTCTACCTGTTTATGTGCTAGATTCCAAAGTGATCCTAAGGAATCTCATTTAATTGCTGTGAAGAGAATTTTTAGATATCTCAAAGGAACTCCAAATCTTGGTTTGTGGTATCCTAGAGAATCTGATTTCTTTCTAATTGACTATTCAGACTCTGATTATGCAGGGTGTAAGATAGACAGGAAAAGCACTACAGGTACATGTCAATTCTTGGGAAATAGATTGATTTCTTGGGCAAGCAAGAAGCAACAATCTGTTTCAACCTCAACTGCAGAAGCTGAGTACATAGCAGCAGGCAGTTGTTGTGCACAGCTCCTTTGGATAAGAAATCAGTTGATGGATTATGGTATGACACTTAGTAATATTCCTATGTTTTGTGATAATACTAGTGCTATTAAAATTGCAGAAAATCCAGTTCAACATTCAAGGACTAAGCACATTGATGTCAGGTATCATTTCATTAGAGAACATATTGAGAATGGTACTGTGGAACTTCATTTTGTTCCTACTGACAAACAGCTTGCAGATATTCTAACTAAACCACTTGATGAGACTACATTCAGTAGATTAGTAAGTGAGTTAGGAATGTTAAATTTTTAGATCTTTAACATCTGCAAAAGTAGCAAGGTATGTTGTTCTTAGCTTATAGACTTGATATTCCTGTCAGGATCTATAATTGATAGTTAAATTCTTAAGCTATAACACATTGCCTTGATAAATTTCAGTATGATAGACTTGTTAATAATCATCAGGATTAGATTTGTCATCATGATGCTGACGTCATCAGTATTGTGTCAGTATCAGGATTATGGAAATTGTTTCAGATCCTGACGTTTACTTTGTGTAGTAATCTGATTTTGTGATGAGTTAAGTCTATGCTAGCAAGTTTTAATATTTGCATACTGATAATTTATACATCATTCAATAATCAAAAGACAAGCAGATAACAAGAAACTGTATTTTCATTAATAGAAATCATTACATATATGGAAATGAAATACAACATCTTTTTGTCTAACTTCTACTGATAATTCTCTACTTGTCTATTGATATGAACTCTGAGGTACAGGACAAGGAGCATCTCAAGAAATCCATCAGGTGATGAACAGCCTCATTTGCTCTTGGATTCCTTGTCTGGGCGACTTGAATGAGAACAGCTAACTTAAATGAATAGCATCTCCATCAAGATCAACCTCAGACTCTCGGCCAAATTCTTCAACCTCAAGTTTTGAGGAGGTCAGGGGAAGATTGTATCCAATAGATGGATGTTCTAGGAGAAACCTCTGGATATTTTCGAAAACCAATCCATTCATGATTAGTTCGATGAGAAGAGTTGTCTGTTCAAAGAGATGATCAAGAACAGGATGTTCATCGATCGAGAAAAATCTGAAAAATGGGTTTGAAGGGAATTTTGGTTTGAGAAGCATTGTTGAGAAGAAAAGAAATTGAAAGGATTATGGAGAATGGCATAAGGCGTCTGTTTCTTTTAAAGAAAGACGTGAGAAGCTGAACAGTCATTTGGAAGTTTTAATGAAGTCAAATGCTAATTATTGCGTGTGACTATATTTCTTGTTTTCAAGAAATGTTGAATATATCTAACCAATTGATTTTTGTTCAGATTAATTGTTTATTTCTTTTTCAGATAAAAGAAAATGCCACGTGGAAACTCCATATTAAGTCTCTGATGATATTGATCAGGATTTCATGTGTGACCATCAGGATTTGAGAATTATTATCACATGTTTTGTGAGTATTTTTATGAGAGGTCAACAGGAAAAGGAAGCTGATCAGTATTGATTATTTATACCCTGATTTATTTCATGAAAATCAATTTTGGATTTTATTTTCCAAAAATCGTGGGTAACCGCATTTTTCAGGGACTGACACCTGACAATCTACGTGTCAACATGGGATAGTGGTCTGAAAGATTTGTGAAATATATTTGTTTTGAAACTCTAATCGTGTAATTACTTTTTCTAATTTTACATTCTCTAAAGCAAAAACCACTCTTGAGTTTTCAAAATCACTAATCCATTTCAAGAATTTTTCAAGTTCTTTTCAGATTAAAAAAATGGCAGCTCAGAGAAGATTACCTAAATCAGTAGCCTTCAAATTTGGTGACTTTGATTTTATGACAAACAATCATGTAGCAGCTATCACCAACAAGAAAGGAGTGTCATCTGATTTTCATCCAATCATGGACTTTCTGGCGTATGGACCATTAAGTTATGCATTGACAGCATCTCCACAAATTAATCAAGTAGCTGTTTCATAAGCTTGGGAGAATGCTGAGGTAATTGATTCTACTCAGAGTCAATCAGGTAAGATTATTCTACATTTAGGACAAGATTCATTTGACATTACTGAATCTGTTGTTAATTCAGTACTTTGCTTACCTGTTACTGATAGTTATGAGAATGAACCATCTGATGATAATATAAGAACTATGTTGTCTGAATTAGGTTATAGTGGACCTCTAGATAACATGAGCCAGTTGAATAGGTCTTTTCTTAGAAAGGAATGGTCTTTTTACTTTGATCAAATTGCTAAATGTTTTACTGGCAAATGTAGTTCTTTTCAACAAATTACTTCTGTTACATCACATATTGCTTATAGTTTGCTTTATGACAGAGTAATTAACATTGGTCATATTATCTTAAGTCAGATGAGTATCAAACTTGGGTCAAGAGATCAAAACAGGAAAATGGTTTATTATCATAGATTTATGCAGATGTTTGTTAACCATTTCATTTCTGATGTTGAAGCTAGATTTGGAAGGGAACATTGTGTTTCTTCTTATGAACAGCAAAAGAGAATTTTCTCTGATATTACAAAGAATGACAATGAAAAGAATCTAGATGAAATACCTGCAATTCATTATCCACATCATGTTCAGGTAATTCTTAAAACTCATCTTCCTACTCTCTACAATTCTTCTTTCTTTTGTGGTGAAATGGCTCAGGAATCTCAATTGGAGGAGAAACCACCTGTGTCTGCCCAAGTAGCCCAAAACATTATAGTCTCTGAAACAATTCAAGAACCAAATTTTGATCCACAGCCTATTGTTTCAAAGAAACCAACCTCTGGTGTTTCTCAAAAGACATCATTTGTAAGGAAGAGAAGATTTGTTGTGTCTAGTAGTAGTAGTAATTCTAGTGAAGATGATGATTTAACTCTTGCTGAGAGAGCAGAATTGAAGGCTGCAATTCAACTTTCTTTGTTAGCACAAAGAGATGAAAAACCTAGTCACAGCCAGGCTGCAGTCTCTCACAAGGCTGTAGTTCTTAAAAAGGGAAAACAGTTACCGGATACTGTCTCTCAAAAGACTGTGTCTATTGAAAAAGGATCTCATCCCAGGATCACTTCTGTGTCTACACCTCTTGAGTCTTCTCAGGATAAATCTTTTGCTCACTATATCAGGAGTACAAGGAGAAAGATTCAATTGTCACCTACAAACACAGAGTCTAGTCCAACTAATATCATGCAGGTTTCTACAAATCAATCTACATCTATGTCAGTATTTGACAAGAGAGATCTGGATATTGATTCTTCATGGGAAACTACATTATTATACAGACTGGCTATGGGACTAATTTCTCTCAAAGTGAAGTTGTCAAGGCCTGTTCTAGATTTTCTGGTTGAAAGAGTACCAAAACTTTTATTTCCAGATGAATATGGACTTCTACATCAAAGACTTGACTTAATGAAGATGTATTTCTATGTATCTGTCAGAAGACAATTAGTCAAGAAATTTGGACTCTCAAAGCATGTTGCACTTCAATCACTTCATGCATATTTATTTGACAAGGATGTCATTATTTAAGATGCTTTAGCTAAAGGTGAACAACAGGAGGAAGTAGATAGAGGAAAGCAGTCAACAGAAGATACTATTGCACCAGTGGTGAATAGTAGGAAAGATCAGATCACAGTCACTGCAACATAAGAACCATCTAGTCAGAGGAAGGATGACTCAGGAGCTGTGATAGCTGATGTTGAAAGGTCTTCTGTGATGACTGAGAATGCAAGTGAGATACCCTATGATATGGGAGGAATGACTTTGGTTGATTTTTCTGAAGATCAAACAAATTTTGTTCAGTCAGAGTCTAACCACCTTGAGGGTGTGTCTCAGCAAACAACACTTAAAGACGGTGATATACTAACTATGGTGTCTAATGAAGTATTACTGAAGACATCAGAGTCTAGTAAAGAACCTGAAAGTGGTATACTGGAGCCTGTAGTTTCTGAAAGGAAAGAAGATGATTGTAAGGGTTCAGAGACTATAGCAACTCACTCCTTGGAGAAAACCTCAAGCCACATGCCATATGAGGAACCCTCTCTCCATGTGAGTTCAGGTATAAAAACTCCTTCTAAACCCTATTTTTCTGTAGGTCATGAGAGCACTTATCTAAATTTGAGTGATACACTTGAAAAGATGGACTTAGATCCACAATTTGAGCGGCTGGCTCCTGACCAGGCAAAAGGTGAGGTAGAAAGAGTGTTGACTTTAGTAAGTCAAAGTGAGAATGAGGGTATGGATGATCAACTCCATAGTAAGGGAGAGAAAATTAGGAAACCATCATTTGATTTCTGGGATCAGGTTTTTCCTGAATCTTGGTCTGAAAATTTGGATATAAATGCTGGTACTTATTCATTCATCAAAATGTATCAGAAGAATGACCTAGCACATCACAATGCAAAGCCAGAAGTTAAAGCTCCGAAGCAAAAGGAGAGGCTTGCAGGAATCATTAACAGAAGAGGTGCCAGGATAAAGCAATCTCTTGATACATATGTACCAGATGAAGTTCCTAATGATCCTAGTGTTCCTTTGTATGTACTTCCAATATCAGCTAGAATTGAGACATCTACAGTCTTTGATCACTCTAAAGAGAAGTCAGGATTTGAAGATGTTAGTACAAAGAATACTGGTGAAGGAGATGATGATCATGTTTCAGTTCCAGATCAGAAAGATGAAGATGTTGATACTTCTAATCAGGTTTTATTACTTGAATATCATACAACTCAAGTAACTTCTTCTACAAGACTTGAAGATACAGTTCTTTCTGATTCTGATACTGAAGATACTAGAAGCACTTCCAACATTGAAGTTCATTCTGATGTTTTGAAAGATATTCAGAATTCTCAAATTGCTATTCAAACAAGACTTCAATCACTTGAAGATAACCAAGTCACAATTATGGAAAATCAAGCAGTTCTTATGAATCTCATTTGTTCTGTTTCTGAATCTCTTGGAATTAATGTTGCTGATGTCAAAAAGGGGGAGATAAAGACAGTTCAAAGACAACAACAACACCACCAGACTAAGGAGATAAAGCTGGGGGAGATAAAGAGCAGACAAAGGGTAGTAGAAAGAAGAACCAGGAGTGACAGTGGTGAATCTCAGCTAGGAAGTGGTAAAGGAAGAGCAGCATTAATAGTTAAAATTCTTTCTTCTAAGTACTAGATAAATGTCTACATCTGAGAAGGAGGTACTTAACTTCATAATTCTACATTCATAAATTCTATTCTGGTTGTATTGTTATATGTTTTGACATCCACAACTTAGATTTATGCTTCAGATTTTAAAGCATAAATAGGGGGAGATTGTTAGGAATAATTCATAAGTTGTGATGTTAAGAATAGAATTTACACATTATACTTCTTGTAATCCTGATCTTATAAAGGATTTAGCACTGTATATAGGATTTATGTGTAAGACAGTTATCTGTATAGTTTAGTCAGGAATGAACAGTGTATCGGAGACTACATGTCAGGAACAGAGAGCAAATCCTGATGATGGTCGAATACTGATGGTTGATCAGATACTGATGCAGTGTGCAGATCCTGATATCAGTTTTGTTACTGATGATGTCATTATGGATGCTACAGAAACTGGCAAGTGCTATAAAACAGGATCGTTGTTTGAAGAACAATCAAGAAGATATTATGAAGGAAAGAGTTTTCTATTGATGGAAACTATCGACTAGAAGACAGAACATTGTCATGTATAGATTATATCTTTCTGTTATTAGTTGATAGGTAGCATTATAAATACTCTCTCTATATCATTGTAAAAAGAGTCGAACAAGTGTGTTAAGCAAGTGTGCGTAGCTCTGTATAAGGTTTGTATTCGAGAGTTCGAAACAAACAGAGAGAGAGATTTGTATTGTCAACAGCTGATAAAGGTATTGTACACCTTTGGTAGAGTTTGTATTTGATCTTATTAATACAAACAGAGTTTGATTCATTCATTTATTCTTGTTCATATAATCAAGCAAAAATCAGACACGATTATATAACTTGTATTCAACCCCCCCTTCTACAAGTTATTCGAGTTAACAAAGTTGGAGTTGGCACAAGAAGCTCTCTCATCTCAACTTCAACGATATAAATGAATTGGTAAAGAAAGACTTAGTGAGAGGATTACCTAAGGTACTGTATACTCCAGATGGACTTTTTGATGCTTGTCAGAAGGCTAAACAGAGAAGGACATCTTTTAAGAGCAAAACAGAATCCTCAATTGATGAACCTTATCACATGCTACATCTTGACTTGTTTGGACCAGTAAACATAATGTCCATCAGTAAGAAGAGATATACCCTAGTAATTGTTGATGAATATACTAGATATACATGGGTGTATTTTCTACACAGAAAGGACGAAACAGCTGAGATACTTTTGGACCATGTGAGACTCATCGAGACTGGCACAAAGTATAAAGTAAAGATTTTAAGAAGTGATAATGGAACTGAATTCAAGAATTCAGCAATGGAAGAGTTCTGCAAATACAAAGGAATAGTTCAACAATTCTCTGCTCCAGGCACACCCCAGCAAACACTAGTACAAAAACTGCAATATGCGTCTCCCCATTTGCGTCTGTTATAGAAGAAACATACGCATAAAGTAGTTTTATGCGCCTGTTCAGCACTACACAGACGTATATATCAGAAAGAGACACGTTTATACGTCTGTTGTATTTGAACAGACGTATAAAGTAGTTTTATACGTCTATTGGAAAATCAATTGCGTCTTTTATTTTACAACAGACGTATAAAGTAGTTTTATACGTCTGTTATTTTACAACAGAAGTATATAGTTCAACCATATATGTCTTACCTTTTAAACCAGACGTATAAAGATGTATAAATAAAAAAATTATAAAATAAATATAATAAAATATGAGTGGACCAATTAAGGTATGTATATATCTCCTTACAATTACGGTATGTGTATATCCTTATATCGACCTAATTACAAAGTACAGACCTCTTCAATTACAAATCGGCGATTCTCTTCTCCAAAGTTGGGGTGATTCAATCCTAATTGCATCTTCAGTCTCCAAGCCCTAATTGAAGCATTTAATCTCCCAACCCTAATTCAAGCAGCCACCAGCAATTCAATCTCAGGTATTAATTTATCATTGTGGTTTACAATAATCAAATACATCCAAACAAGTTTTATATCAAATATTGCATTAGCATCGGCGGCTATGGTAGTGTGTATGAAGCCAGGTTGCCAAGCGGTAACACTGTGATGCTTAAGAAACTTCATCGCTTGGAAGCCGAGGAGCCTGCTTTTGTCCTTACTATGTGGTTAAAATGTGTTTCGATTTGAAACATCTAATGTAACGTGTTTTGATAATTGATGCTGGTTGAAATTTATGTACATTGCTTAGATTTTGTTCTTATTGATTTGTTTGAAGTGACAAGTACTATTAGTAGAATATTTATCTTTTTTTGAATTATGCAAGGGGCTTATATTTTGCGGTTTTGTATTTACTCAAGGTGTTGCCAACATTTTTCCTTGTGATGACAGATTTTTTTCCTATTGTTCAGTTTAGATTGACCCTGCAAAGTGCTACTAGAGGAACATGGAGTTCCTTGATTATTTTTAGATAATAGTCAGCAAGTTCCGACCCTTTTGTTTGGGGTTTCTTCAACGCTTCTTGGATACAGTGCTCAGGGTGCCTGCAAATTTGGTTTCTATGAATTCTTAATGCAGGGCCCGAGTATGCAACCAAATACAAAACTCTTATCTACCTTGCTGGTTCTGCTTCTGCTGAAGTCATTGCTGATATTGCTCTATGCCCCTTTGAGGCAGTGAAGGTCCGTGTTTAGACACAACCAGGTTTTACTAGAGGTTTGGGTGATGGGCTTCCCATGTTTGTCAAGTCTGAAGGTGCTCTAGGGTAAATATCTCATTTATAATTATGTTTTCTTCAAATTGAGCTAAGCTAGTATGTCTTTTTACCTTTTTTTTGGTAGATCTGGTTACTAAGCTTTGTTTAATATGTGCAGTTTGTAAAAGGGCCTGGTTCCTCTCTGGGGGCGTCAAATTCCATGTAAGCTGAAGCATCTACTATACATGCCCGTTCTTGTCTACAATTGTTGCCTTTTATTTACAACTTCACACTATAGTGGATAAGTTTATGCGTCCATAATGCTGGTCTTGTTTTGACTTTCTTCCTCTGTGACAAATATATATTAAATGATAATCGTATTAGCTTGTTTTTTCATCTTTTTTGATTTGTTTTTAATTGACATCTTCTGGCCTTTGGTGTTGCTACTATTTCATATTTGTTCTTTTATTCGGTCTGCTATTTATAGTAAGGTCCCAGAGTCACAACCTGTATTTTCTGACCTGGATTTCTGACTATGTTTTGCAAACCTGTGAAGTAAAATAAACTCAACTCTATTTCTTTAGTAAAATAACTGGTGTCTAGTTTGTTTAAATGTCTTTATGGGGTAAAATGTTTTGTATAGACATTACATTGGTTAAAGTTGATGCCTTTTTCCAAATTTTATATAAATCCAAACACAAAAAAATTTCAACCACATGCAGAGCATGAAACAAGTAGTAAAAATTACCATACTCACATACAAGTCCAAGTTCGTTCAATCTAATATCATACCGACATTCAAACAAAGTAAAAATGAATTTCATATTTTTTTTCTAGTATCATAGGTTGATTGACTTTTAGATAAATCATGATGCTAAATTTTTCTTCTTTGTAGATTAATTAGCAATTTGAATGGAGGGGCATCGGAATTTACAGCTTGAAAGATAACAATATTGAAGAATTTGTGAGTTATATTACTGTATGTGTTATGTATGTGTAGTATACTAGTATATATATGAATTTATATGCTTCATAAAAATTATTACTACTATTAAATGTGGAACAGAGTGTTGAGGAGCTGTAATATATCTGGAAAACTACCTAAATATCTTTCACAGTTGACGAATTTGCAGAGATTGTAATACTTCCACTCAGTTTTGCCCTTATTTTTTTTTTACAGAAGTCACATATACTAAGTATCATGTCTTTTTTTGTTGCAGAGACCTAAGCTTAAACAAGTTGGAAGGAGAGATACAAATTGACTTTAGTAGCCTAGCATCTCTCCAGATACTATAAGCAATCTTATTTTAGTATAAAGGGCATTACATGCATTGTGATCATTAAATGTTAATTAGCGAATAGTAATGGTGCATTCAATTTTAATTTGAACAACCTATAGGCTTAGATATTATGAGTAATAACATGAAATGACAATCATTAGCTTGCAAAATATAAATGTGATAGGAACATAACTAGCTATTTTAAGGTGTACACAACCCAATGCATAGCTTTATATCCTTCAAGCATTATTTTAGCATGTTATTTGCCGCGTATACGGAGTACATGTTAATGTTCATACCTTTAAGTTCTGATATCTGCTACTTAGGTATCTCATAAACAACTCTTTCACTGGAAATATTCCGGAGTGGATTAAAAGCAGAGGTTCCAAGGGGTATGCATGTTTAGGCTCTATTAGTTGCTTATAATTTATCTACTACTCAAGAGGTTCCAAGGGGTATGCATCATTTAGTTTTTTTTTACCATAAATGATTGCTTTTTCTGCTTCAATATGTTTGGTTCTTCTTGTAACAAAGGTGCATGCTTGTATAACCTCTAATAGAATTCGCATGCATGCTTGTTCTTTATCATACCTTTTTTCAATCTTTATGCAGGTTTAGATCTTCCTGATGTTGATGATTCTGAATATGGAAGCCTAATGTCTGATTGGACCACTTATATGGTGAGGGGTACGTACTTGGCTATCAAAGAATCATGAAATATTCCACTATGGACTGTCGTCTCCTTTATTGGATCATTTCCATAGAGCTGAGGGTTCTACAATGCAGCCAACTACCATGGTATGTTTCCTACCGCATACTATACCATTTTTGGCCAAGCTGAAGGTACATCATTTAGCACATTCGCAGTTAACGAAAATATAGCATGAGCGGTAATTGATATACCAGTATTCAAGTGCTAGTGTATCACTTGTATTTATTTTTATAATTTATAGTTACATGCAAGGGACTGATAGATTATTTTAAGTTTAATTATAAAGTAGTAATGGATGTCTTTGAGTTACTTATGTTAGTTTGAAAGACTAATTATGAGTATGTTAATGTGTTTGCAGGTATCATATTCCTCAATCATGGCTCAAACCTACTGATTGGCATAACCACCACATTATTGATCTTGATGTCTTTCGGTTTGTTGCTCATCCGAATTGGATTTTGGATACTACCTAGACTAGTGTTGTTCTATTTCACTACTTCAGAAATTGTAATGTATGATGTGACTTGATTTTAACTTTCAATGGTAATAATTATTATTACGAATTTTTGGATGTTAAAATTATTATGAAGCATTTTATTGTCAATTTTCATTTTTACTTTATGATAAAAATGCGTCTGTATGATGTGACTTGATTTAAATACTTAGCTCATGCATAACATGTGGCAGGAAAACATTAATGCTAAATTTTAAAAAAACACAATATGTGTCTGTTCTCCGAAAACAGACGCATAAAATATATTATATACGTCTGGTCATTCACAGCAAATGCAAAAAAATTGTGTTTATACGTCTGTTCTAAATCAATATGTGTCTGTTCTAGACAGACGCAAATAACCTTATGCGTCTGTTAATCCTAAGCAGCCACATAAAGTAATACTTTATGCGTCAGTTCTCTAACTTTATACGTCTGTTCTCAACAGGCGCAAATGCCTATATACGTCTGTTGCAAAATAGACGCAAATACTTTATACTTTATGTGACTCCTCCATACGCGTCTGCTGAAAACAGACGCAAATGACCTTTTTAACAGACGCATATGACAGTTTTTGTACTAGTGAAAATGGAGTAGTTGAAAGAAAGAACAGAACTCTTATTGAAGCAGGTAGAACTATGTTGGAGGAAGCTAAACTTCCTACATATTTCTGGGCAGAAGCAGTCAACACAGCATGCTATACTCAGAATATTACATTGATCAACAGACATGGTGTAACTCCTTATCAAATGATCAAGGAAAAGAAGCCAAAGTCTGAAGCATTTGCATGTATTTGGCTGTAAGTGCTTTGTTCTAAGACCTCATCCTGAACAGCTTGGAAAATTTGAAACTAAAGCTGATGAGGGCATCTTTATTGGCTATCCATCAACAAGAGCCTTTAAAGTCTACAATCTAAGAACAAAGACAGTCATGGAGTCAATAAATGTATCTTTTGATGATAAAAAGATTACAGGAATTTTTGAAGACTTACATGATGATTTGATTTTTGCAAATGAAGCCTCCAAGAATTCTGATGAAATCTTGTCAGATACTGAAAATTCATCAAATACTGATGAACCGTCTATTACTGATGGAAATGCAAATGTTGAGGGGGAGCAACATCAAGAGACCATCAACAATGAAACAAATCAAACATCAGGAAGAGATTCATCAGAAATAGATTCAAGTGACAATTCTGACAGCAGATCAGAAACAGATAGCAACATCTCAGGGGGAGCTTCTAAAAATATTGGTTCTTTTGAAGATAATACCAATCATGGGGAAGCATCAAATTCAAGGAATGATCTACCACCAGCAAGGAAATGGACTAAAAGTCATACTCCTGATTTAATTATTGGGAATCCTGAAGTAGGTGTTAGAACCAGAAGTGCAACTCAAAATGAATGTCTTTATCATAACTTTCTGTCAAAGGAGGAACCTAAGAAAGTTGAAGATGCACTAAAGGATGCTGATTGGGTTATGGCTATGCAAGAAGAACTAAATGAGTTTGAAAGAAATGATGTCTGGAAACTTGTACCAAGGCCTAAAGGAAGGTCCATTGTAGGTACAAAGTGGGTGTTCAGAAACAAGACAGATTCAGATGGCACTATCATCAGAAATAAAGCAAGACTAGTTGCAAAAGGATATTCTCAACAAGAAGGAATAGACTATGATGAGACATTTGCTCCTGTTCCAAGACTGGAGGCTATCAGAATTTTTCTTGCATATGCAGCTCACAAGAAATTTAAAGTTTTCCAGATGGATGTGAAAAGTGCTTTTCTCAATGGAAAATTAGAAGAGGAAGTTTATGTTGAACAACCTCCTGGCTTCGTTGATTCAAAACATCCAGATTATGTCTACAAACTGGATAAAGCACTTTATGGACTAAAGCAAGCTCCAAGAGCCTGGTATGAGACATTGGCTCAATTCCTACTGGAAAGTGGATTCAAAAGAGGTACAATTGATAAAACCTTGTTTTATTTGAATCATGATAAGGATTTGCTATTAGTTCAAATTTATGTTGATGATATCATTTTTGGGTCAACTAACTCTAAATTATGTGAGAAGTTTTCAAAGCTAATGCAGTCTAGATATCAAATGAGCATGATGGGAGAGATGAGCTATTTCTTAGGTCTACAAGTTAAACAGACCGATGATGGAATTTTTATCAATCAGTCAAAATACACAAAGAACCTATTGAAAAAGTTTAACATGCAAGATAGCTCTACTGCATCAACTCCCATAGCTACAGCTACCAAACTTGATCCTAATCAAGGTACAGAGGTGGATGTAACTAGTTATAGAGGTATGATTGGCTCACTGTTGTACCTAACTGCTAGTAGACCAGATATCATGTATGCAACCTGTCTATGTGCAAGATTTCAGGCAGAACCCAGAGAACCACATCTTATAGCTGTCAAAAGGATTTTCAGATACTTGAAGGGCACACCATCACTTGGCCTTTGGTATGCTAGGGAATCTGATTTTAATTTATGCGGTTATTCTGATGCTGATTTTGTAGGCTGTAAGATAGACAGAAAAAGTACTTCAGGTAGTTGTCAGTTTCTTGGAGGAAGACTTGTTTCTTGGTTCAGTAAAAAGCAAAAGTCAATCTCTACATCAACTGCAGAAGCTGAGTACATTGCTGCAGGAAGCTGTTGTGCTCAGATCATGTGGATGAGAAATCAGCTAATGGACTATGGTTTGTCATATTCAAAAATACCTATTTATTGTGATAACCAAAGTGCTATTGCTATGACAGGAAATCCAGGGCAGCATTCTCTTACTAAGCATATCAGTATAAGATATCATTTCATAAGAGAGCAAGTAATGGAAGGGACAATTGAGTTACACTTTGTTCCTACTGATCAACAGCTAGCTGATATATTCACCAAGCCACTTCCTGAAGCTACATTTACAAAGTTGGTGAATGAACTGGGAATGGTAAACTATGATAGGTTCTGAGAACAGAGAAAGATCAAATACTGATGTTCGTCGAATCCTGATGCATTTCGAATCTTGATGAAAAGTCAATCCTGACTTCAGTCAAACAACAAATACTGATTCGACGTTTCACTTATCAGTAATGCATATCAGTATTTTGTTTTCTGTTCTATTTTCATGATATACTTGTGATTCTTGAACTTGTTAATAAGGTGATTACTTTAATTAGTTTTCATGTTTATTTCCTTGATTTAATTATTTGAAGAACAAGTTCAATGCAGAAAACAATGAATAAGATTAGAGAAACAAAATTTTCATTGATAATAAGAGAGAGTACATTCATAGATTACATCTTTTTGTTCTCTATCTACTAATCTATTCAAGAGGAAATAAAGTCCAAGCCACTCCATTGTCAGTAGCCATCCCAGATCCTATCTTTGCCACTTTGTTTGGGTAGAGGTTGATAGGGATAAGGTTATTTTTGGTGACATATTCATTAACAATGGTTGATGGAGTTGGATGAGGATGCCTTAGATGAAAGCCATGCTAATGTTGCTTGAAGGGCAGCATCGATGTCAATCACTTTTGCAGGCTTTTCTTTCTCGATTTCCTCGAGACCTGCATCCATCTGCAACCAAAGAGTCTCAAGTTGTCTTTCCAAGTCGAAAGAGAGAAGAAGAAGGAGAAGGGTTAAAAAGTAAGTGGACAAGTCTCTAGGATTAAATAGAGAAGAGTGAAACGAGAATATGAAACGATTCATATTTCTGGTGTAAGTGCCAGGTATTTTTTGATTGTGATGTTTTAATTTCTTTAATTAAAACAAATTACCTTGTTTTATTTTTATCACAATCTTATTTCTCAAATAATACGGGCGTGTGTATTGTACTCACTTGAGTATATACATACAGTTTGAAAATCGTGTCGCGTGCGGTTATTACCACTCTTACACGTAATTTTGTCCATTACCTATGTGTGCACGAGTAGATTGCTGACATCTGTCTTTGAGAAAACATTAGTTTTGTTTATAATCAATTTAGTTTTCTAAATTGATTCTTTGATTCTCGAAGTATCAGTATTGTATCTTCTCTATCACTTTGTGCGAACACAAACCCTAAATCGAAAATCACAAATTCCTACACATTCGATTTAAAAATGTCTTCATCTGCATTCATAAACAATAAAGTTGTAATTCATGGTGTTACTTTTGCACCTAACAACTTTACTGCAGTTCTTGATCATCAGGAACTAGATAATGATTTTCATATCATTCAGGATCTTTTGGCCTCAAGTCCAATCAATTATGCTCTAACTCAACCTGCCAAAGTTTCTTTTAAGAGTGTTATACAGGTGTGGAGTACTGCTGTTTTTGGTGACTGTATGCCATCAGGAAAGCCGAATATGAGTTTTGCATACAATGGTATTACACATCAAGTCACTCCAGATGTTGTTTGTAAAGCTCTTCAACTACCATCTCTAAATGGTGAGATTCCATAAAAGTTTACTGATGCTTTTCTTTTGGAGTTTGCTTTAAAGTTGGGCTACAATGGACAACCAAAGAAATTTGGAGATTTATTCAGAACCAAGCTAAAGAAGGAATGGAATTTCTTCTTTGATACCATAAGTAGGTGTTTCTTGAATAAGGTGTCTAACTTTGATGCCTTACCTACTGCCTCAGTTCACATTGGGTACTCTCTAATCTATGAAACTCCTTTTGATTATGGGTCTTTCATATTGCGAGCATTAACTGCTAGAAAGAAAGATAAATGTGGTTTTGTCTGCTATATTAGATTTATTCAGTTAATATTCTCGTACCTATGTCCCAATATTGAATTTGTTGATGATATAGATTTATCTATCTTTAAGATTTCTGCTAACAACATCAGTTCTCTGCTTAAGAGTGATAAGGCAAATGGTTTTGAAGGTATAACTGCATACATTCCTAATGAGGTCAGGCTTCTTTTAACCAAGCGAATGCCTACTCATTATGGATCAATTACTGATGGTCAAGGACCTAGTTCTGGTGCTATGAGACAGGACACTACCAATCCTGTTTCTAACCAAAGCACTCAACTCAAACACTCTACCAAACAGTCATCCACCTCTGGTGTCTCACAAAAGGCATTAGTTGTAAAATCAAAGAAATTAGCTAGGTCTGATGTGTCTGGAAGACAATCAGGATCAAAGGATTTCTCCACTCAAACTCACTCTCAAAAGAAGTCACAAGGGGGTGAACAAGGGGTCCTGGGAAAGGAGAAATCTGTGCTTAAAGTTGATCAATCTTTGATTGACATTGGGGTGTATAAGGAAATAGGAGAAAAGAGGAAATTCAGTCAGAAAACTGATTCTGAATCTTATTATGATTCTGATGATGACAAAGTTCCTTTATCTGTTGCTTTGAAGAAAAAGGAAGTCATTACTGTAGCTCCCAAAGAAATGGCTGTTTCTGAAAAGTCAAAGAAAAGAAGGAGATTACATAAAAAGAGTTCATACTTCATTCCTCTAGAGATACAGAATCTTGATGATACTATAGAAAATGATCAGAATCTGGTTGTATCATCAGTTCCTTACTCAACTACCAATCCTGATATTTCTACTCTTGATGCTACACCTGTGAAGACTGTTGAAATTTCTGATTCTCCAGAACCTGCATCTCCGAAGAGAAGAGTAATTGAGATGTCTGTTGATGCTGTGAACAAGATTGCAGCACAACTTGGATTCAAACCTGTCTCACTTCAACAGAAAGATTCTTCTGAGAAGGTTTTTCAGAGACACAAGAAATAGAGGACCATTTCACCTCTGAAAGGATCTAGCCCACAAGAACCTGAACTTCAAAGTAGTTCAGCAGCTACTGCAGATCCAGTCACACAAGAACCATCCATTCAAAGTATGGATGCAAACATTACTGAAGGAATAGTCCCACAAGAACCACTCTCTCAAAGGGAAAGTGAAGACAAGAATATTCCCGCCCCACAAGAACCATCTTCTCAAAGTGAAAATGCAGGCACCGTCACAACAGCAAAGGAGTTTCCTGACAATGCTCAAGGGGCTTCTGAATTTGAAATTGACTTAGTTCAAAGTCTGGCTGATAAAGCAGCTCATGTCAAGCATATTGCTGAATGTGATGAGATACTAAAGGACACTGCACTTGAGGGAAGCACACAAGAACCTTTAACTCAAAGTGTTGAAGAAGCTTCACAACCTCAGACTACACAAGAACCATCAGTAATTAATACTGATGCAAGTCATGCTTTAGTTGCAGTTGTCAATCCTGATGTAAGTACTACTGATCAAACTATTCCATTGCTTATCGAGCCAATTTCTGCAAGGCCAATGGACTCATTAACTACTTCGTCAGGTAACACTTCTATCTCTACTTCTCTTAACACTGATAGTATGATTACAGATAGACCTGATACAAGGGATTCCTATATTTGTATGACTTCAGTCCACTCTTCTCAGCCACCTCTTATTTCTTCACAAATAAAAATGAGCCAGAGCTTTTCTAGTGAGGATGAGAGAAAACAATTAGAGAAAAAGAAGAGTGATGAGAGGCAGTCTCCTGAACTGGCAAAAGGAGAGGTTGACATGAGTGAGAAGTTACAAACTTCTAGTGAGGTAGAAGTTGCTATTGAAAGCAACTTAGGTACTATTGTGAGAAGTGATGAGATCACTTTAAAAGAAAAGAAAGATCTAGGCAATGTTTCTATTCCTATTGCAGGTCTTCAGGAACCAACAGTTCCATCTACTGTTGCTTTGAGATTGAAAGGAGTGGATAATAAAATTCCTGAGTCTGATGATAGTTCAGATGATGATGATGATCATGCTGAAGATGACCCTGAGGCAATTCAAATGCAGGCAGCAATAAAAGCAAGTCTACTATCTACTTATGGATCTTTGAGTAGATACATGCAGTCTGTTACTCAAGAAGAGTTCAGAGGGGAGTACATTTCTACACTTCCTCCTGATACTCAAGCTGCAAGGGGATATGAATGGGATACTGAATGGAATCAGCCGAATGCTGAGATGAATTTTCAAAATGCTCTTTTTCATTCTGCTCATATTGCCACGAGGATGCCTACTCCTGAACTTAAGGCCCTTCTCAAGACTAATGCTCTTCTAGCAAAGGGATTGAAGAGTGAGATTGATTCTATGAAGGGTGTTAATGCTAAATTTCAAGCGGGTATTCAAACAACTGTTTCTATATCTGCTACTGCTTCTCAAGCTCGTCTTCTTGCTGATGATGTTAAGGCACTTGAAAAGAAGATGGAGTCAAGAATGGCTGTCTTGGAATCAAAAATTGACAATATTGATGAGACACTCAAGCTTATCTTATCTTTCTTTATTGAAGAAGATGCAGATGTCAAAAAGGGGGAGAAGGTAGTCAAAACAAAATGTACACCTAATCCAGTTATGAGAAAGGATAAGGATGATACTTCTGGAAATGATGGTGGTACTAGTACTCAACAACATCATGGGAAAGGAAAAGGAACCTCTGATGCTGGTTTAGTAAAGGGAAGGTGATAAGTGGATTTTATATCCACTTGGAGCATTCTAAATCGGCTTAAATTGATTGTCTTGGACTCAAGTTTCTTGTAGTTTTGATGTGTTTTGCTTAGTTGTGCAGATTTACGAGAATTTTGATTAAGGTTGATGCTTCTATCGTTTTTGGAGATTAAATTGATTAAAATTCGGATTTTCTGGGAAGGCTGCGCAGGTTATACTGTTTTGGCCATATCTGGAGTTCTATAAGTCCGTTTTCAGCGATCTTACTGCCCACGCGAAGCTTGGGAGATTTTATACAACATGGAAAAGGTGTTGCACGAGCAAGCTGCGCGTGGTGGGGGCAGGAAGCACGACAAACAGAATGTTGGGAGCAGGGAAATTACTATTTTGCCCTTTTCAAGTTCTAATCGTATTTTGGGCAGGTTCTGGCACCTTAATTAAATTCTAATTGTAATAGAAGATAAATTCTTGCTGGGCAAGAAATCTAGAGCTTATATAAACACATCTAGCATTGTAATTTGGAGGATCAGATAGTTTTATTTTTGTAACATAGCTTAGATCTGCAAGGGAGAAAAGGAGATCGAGAAGGATTCAACGCTCGTGACAAGCAACGGATCTAGATCTACTTCATCTCTTGAATACTTTGGATTATAGATTTGTTTTCTCAACTCTTTGTTTTATTAATATTATTGCTTCTTTTAATCATATCTTGTTTATTATCATGTTTTCATCAGATCCCATGACGATGAACAGTTCAATTATGAGCTAATCGTTGTCATGGGATTCTAACGGATTTATTTATGGAACTTAGTATCTTGATGCTTTAAAGATCTGTGTGTGGTGTATATCTGATATCCTTGTATGGTTAATCTTAATGCTTTTAGATGCGTAGCTAACATCTAAATTGAATTGTTAATCTCTTGTGAAGTGAAAGTGGATCTTGAGATTTAGAACTTGCCATGCTAGCATAGGTTCATAATTGTTTATCAATATGATTCGTGGTGTGAGATGAAAATACTTATACTGCCCTGTGTGATCTTAATGGATAACTTGTTCTTCAACCGTTATGTTTTCAAATTCTATAGACATATAGGGTCTAAGCATAATTGGTGTCTATTCATCTTCTATCTCTTTTGTGGATGTATGTTTAGTTTGGTATGCGTATGCTGACAGGTATCGTATACTTGTTTCGTGTTATCCGATCAGATATCAAAACCATTGCATATAGTGATTAAAGGCGTCAGATCTAAGGGAAGTATTTAATGAAGTTAGGATCCCATGTTTATTCTCATATTAGTAATTCAATTTCAAATCTCTTAGTTAATTTAATTCTTAGCTTAATTCTTTGCATCTTAGTTTAAATTAGATAATCAAATCCAAAATTGTTACTTTTCTTAGCAGTGAATTAAAATCATACATTGTTGCATAGGCATATTTACTGATTAAAACCTAACCAGATCTCTGTGGGAACAAACTTGACTTCTATCTGTATTACTTGTGACCACGTACGCTTGCGTGATTTTGTGTAAACAAGTTTTTGGCGCCGCTGCCGGGGATCATCGGTGTTTTATATTTAGTTTATGTGCTTGTCAATAGTGGTCGTTAGCGTTCACTGACTCGGATTCTTACTTGTTTTGTTTGTTTCGTGGTGTTGCAAGTACTTAGGTTTGTATACAAACACGTTTGCAAGCACGTTTACAAAAATTGGCGGAAGACGATCTTGTAGAGAACTTAGAGAATAAGAACGAGGAATCTGAAACTAAAGTAGAGATGGCAGATGCAGCAGCAGCTAAGGCTTTGAAGGAGTATTCTCAGCCGAAGATCAATGATATCCAGTCTAGTATTATCAGGCCAGCCATCACTGCTAATAACTTCGAGATTAAGCCGGGCACTATTCAGATGCTACAGAATTCGGTTCAGTTTGGGGGTGCTCCTACTGAGGATCCTAACATGCATATTCGGGACTTTATCGAGATCTGTGATACTTTCAAGTTCAATGGTGTTTCGGATGATGCTATCAAGTTGAGGCTTTTCCCATTCTCTCTGAGGGATAAGGCTAAGGGCTGGTTACACTCTCTACCAGCTAATTCCATTACTACATGGGAGGATCTTGCTCAGAAGTTTCTTACTAAATTCTTCCCTATGGCGAAAACTGCAGCACTAAGGAACCAGCTAGCTCAATTTCAACAGCAATCTGGAGAATCTTTGTGTGAGGCTTGGGAACGATACAAGGAGATGCTTCGTAGGTGTCCACATCATGGCATGCCTGACTGGATGGTTATTAACAGTTTCTACAATGGGTTGGGAACACAATCTAGACCTATGCTAGATGCAGCATCAAGTGGAGCTCTATGGGCTAAGAACTACGATGAAGCTTATGATCTTATTGAGACGATGGCTGCTAATGAATATCAGAATCCAACCTAGAGGCTTTCTCAAGGCAAGGTAGCAGGTTTGTTTGAGGTGGATACAGCTTCAGCTATTGCAACTCAGTTGAAGGCTTTGACAATGAAGGTGGATTCTCTTACAAATTATGGAGTATAGTAGGTGGCTAGTGTTTGTGAGTTATGTGCGGGCGCACATGAGACGAATCAGTGTGCTATTTCTCCTGAATCAGCACAGTTCGTGAGTAATTTTCAGAGACCTGCTGCACCAGTTCCAGCCACCTATCATCCTAGCAACAGGAATCATCCCAACTTCAGCTGGAGTAACAACCAAGGTGCTCAACAACCTCAACAGCCCTATCAGCAGTTTCAGGGTCAGCAAGCAAAGCCATTCAATCAAGGTTATCAGCAGCCTTATGCTCCAAGGCCACCATATCAACATCCTGGATTTTAGCAGCAACAGCCCCAGGCTCATACGGGGCAATCTTCAAATGACAAATTAGAAATGGATGACTTCAGGATGATGATGAAGAACCTGCAAGCTTCTCAAAAGATCTTGGAAAACCAGATGGGACAGATTGCAAGTGCTTTACTTAGTAGGCAACAAGGAACTCTTCCTAGTGATACAGAGACTAATCCAGGCAGAAGAGGAAGCAAAGAACAAGTCAATGCAGTTACTTTGAGATCTGGAAAAGTCACGAGTGATCCTAATTCAGCAACTGAAGAAGATGAAGATGTTCAGAATCAGCAGGTTGAAAAATCTGCAGTGCCAGTAATTGAGAAATCTGATTTAGTGGCTGATCAGCTTGATGGTGAGAAGAGCAAGAAACCTATTGAAAAGTCTACTCCGGAGCAATCTTCAAAGAATAATCAGATTTATCCACCTCCGCCAAATCCTGGACGCTTGCAGAAAAGTCAAGAGAAACAGTTTCAGAAATTTATGGATGTCTTCAAGAAACTATCCATTAACATTCCTTTTGTTGAGGCATTGGAGCAGATGCCGAGATATACAAAGTTCATGAAGGATATTTTGTCACGGAAGAGAAGGTTGGAAGACTTTGAAACAGTGGCATTAACGGAGGAGTGTAGTGCCGTTCTGCAGCAGAAGTTGCCCCCTAAACTGAAAGATCCGAGAAGTTTCACTATTCCATGCATTATTGGCAATCTTTCATTCAGAAAGTGTTTGTGTGATTTGGGAGCTAGCATTGATCTTATGCCCTTGTCTGTTTTCATGAAACTTAGTTTACCGGAGCCAAAGCCTACTAACATCTCTTTGCAGTTGGCTAATCGATCGATCACGTATCCGAGGGGTATAGTGGAGGATGTCTTGGTGAAGGTTGATAAGCTCATATTTCCTGCTGATTTTGTTATCTTGGATTTCGAAGAAGACAAGAAGATTCCCATAATCTTGGGAAGGCCTTTTCTAGCTACAGGTCGTACTTTGATTGATGTGCAGAAAGGAGAGCTTACAATGAGGGTGCAAGATCAGAATGTCACCTTTAATGTGTTCAAGGCCATGAAATTTCCAACAGAGAATGAAGAGTCTTGCAGTGTGGATATAGTTGATACGGGTCAGAGAAAGAAATTTGATCAGTTATTGAGCGAAAAATCGGATATGCGCGTGCTTAAGCATCCTATCAGTGATTCCATTGACAGTTCTTCGGTTCGAGATCTTTCGAGTGTAAAGCTTGGGAAACTTCCATCACATTTGAGATATGTCCATTTGAATAATGAGCTAGTGATTTTTGAAGAGGGGCATGATAACGTGTTGCGAAGGTGGAAAGCAGATGATAAGGATGAGGAAATTTTTGTTCAGCCGGTTGAGTCGGAGAAGCACCTTAGATGTGTGAAGTAGAAAAAGAAGAAGATTTGGCCGTTGGGTAGTAAAATCAAGTTGAAGTCTGATGGAAGAGATTTGTGGAAAGCAAGCAACCAAGATGTCAATGTTCGTATGAATGGTCTTTCTCTTGAGGATGGTTCAGTTATTCTTTTGAAACCGCCATGAGTTGAGGAAGTAACGTCAAGCTATTGACGTTAAAGGAGCGCTTCGTGGGAGGCAACCCACGCATTAGTGTAGGAAAATTTTTTTTTGAATGTTTCTTTCAAAAAAATAAATAAATAAATAAATAAATCGAATTTTGGGTCTGTAACGCAGGTTGCGCCTGCGTTTCTGCAATTGGGGCATATTGCAGGGGTGTAACGCAGGCTGCGCCTGCTTTACTGGTATAGGGGCAAACTGCGGGGGTTGTGGCGCAGCTTGCGCCTGCGCAACTGTGATTGGTGCAGTCTGCCATGCACGCGCGCAGGCTGCGTCTGGCGCAGTGTGTCTGATGTTTTTTTTTCTTTCTCTCGTGGTCAGCTATTGTTACATAAAAAAAAAAAAGTTTTACACCCCCATTCTATTTATACCCCTATTTTACCTAATTTTTTTCCTATTTCAATTCCAAAACCCTCCATCTTTTCTTCAAAATTCTAAACCTATTTTTATTCTAATTTATTTATTATTATTATTATTATTATTATTATTTGTAGTATTATTATTATTATTATTATTATTATTATTACTATTATTATTTTTTAATCCTTAAATCCTATTTCTATCATACATCAAATTTTATTTATTTTTTATTTTTTTTCTCTTTCTTTTTACACATTAAAATTTATATTCATTCTATCCATCATCTTATATATATACCCACCTATACATACAAATCCAATTCCTCTTCTATTTAATTAAATCTCTTAAAATTCAAATCTAAAGAGGAATTAATTGCAAGTTCACCTCTTTGATTCGTATTGGGTAAATCTTTTTCTCTAATATTATTTTTATTACGAATTTGTGTTCTTGTCAATTGTGGGTTTTGTAGTATTCAGGCAAGGTGGCCAGTCTATGGAGCTCGTGCGCAATATCCTCCACCAGATTCATCCGAGGAGGATGAGGACTCAGATGATGAGGTATGTTTTCTGCTATCCCTTGTATTTACTTCCATTAAATGCGGACATCGAATATTTTAAGTTTGGGGGTGGTTTGGGGGATTAGTAGTTGTTGTAGTATGTGTTCATGTAGGATTTTATGCTTTGCATATTAGTAGTAGTAAATTATGCATTTATGTTCGTGTTATCTACGTTTGTTTCATATAGGACATGTTGTTTTTATGTTCGTATATCATGTGAGTTCATAATAGCTTGCATTTGCACCCATGCTTGATAGGAATTTTGTGTTATTGACGCTTTTGATTGAGAAGTGATATGCTTTGTTCTTGTGCACACACATACACTAGTAGTTGAAGCTAGTAGACTTATTGAATGTTGTAAGTGATTAGAAGGACATGAATATGTGCAAGATGATTTAGTTTGCATGCTTTGAATACAAGTAGGTGCGTTAGAGAGATTTTTGCTTGGGATTGAGTATGTTTTTCCACCAAGTGAGTTTTTGAGCCTTATTGCATATTTGCAATTTATTTGTTTGCTTGAGTGTCCACGGATTGTTTGCATTGTTAGCAGTTGTTTGAGGTCTTTCTTGAAATGCATGACATTATTTGACGATTAAAATGATAAAGGCATTTAGGATAACCGCATATTTTCACATATTACCACACCATATTTACATGATCAATTAGTTAACCCGTTGAGCTTAATCCTATTTTTTCGGTGACATACCACTTTACTTGCCTAGACCTTTTTCTTGTATTGGCCTTTGTTCGCACTTATTCACGCAAGAGAACGTGGTCAACAAGTAATATACGGTAAATAGGATTCGTTCCCACAGAGACTCAAATTGTTCGTTTTGTTCACTTATACACCAGCTTACGATTTACACTCACTGCCAAGACAATCACAATTTTAGTTTTGATTAACTAATGATTAATTACCAACTATGGAAATTACGAGAAAATAACTTAACTTTTACTTTATAATAAACAAACATGGGATTTCAATTTCATTAACCACTTCATCTAGAATCTTATGCCCCTTTAACCTAGTATGTGATAGAGTTGATTACTGATTAAATGCACTAAACTGATACACACCAACTCTCGTTGTGCATATACCATCCTACTGATCATCCACAATTGATAGAAGTCAAGTAGTCGCCAAATATGTGTAGTTCCTATATGTCTATAGCAATTGAACACATACCGGTTAAAAATCAAGCATCCATTAAACCACATAGTCAATGCAAGACGGTTAGAATTACATCACAAATTAATACATGTTCTTCACATGCAAAAACCTATGCTAGCATGAATTGTTCTAAACCCTAGATCCACTTTCGCATTCACCAGGATCAAACACACAATTACAGGTGTTCGCGACTCACCTATAACGAATAAGCATAATCATACTAGGAAATCAATTCAATCCATCACACACCAAGGCATAATTAACACTCAATTACTAGAATCCATAGAAAAATCCATTAAAATCCCATGATAACGATTTAGCCCATAATCGACCTCATCGCCATCATGGGTTCAATTGATAACATAATTCTAGAAAACAAATAATAATAAAAGAAAGATAAGTTTAGAAATAAATCCCCAATAATGAGAAAGAGTACAAATGATCCAAAGATTAAGCCTCCTTGCTTGTCACTAGCCCGGAGATCTTCCCTTCAAAAAATTGTTCTAAGATAATCTAGATGAAAAGTGTTGATAGATGCTAAGAAAAATTAAAACAACGATCGATACCATTTTTTTTAGGTCTAACTAATACATATACAGTTGCCCTAATAGATAGGCCCAAAGTTTTAACCCGATAATAACAACCCAACAATAAACCACACTAAACTCGAGCGCAACTGCCCTTGACTAAGCGCCCCTGCACCTTCTTTCTCCTGGAATGCGCACAAGCCCAGCGCAATTGCGCCTGAACCCGCGCAGATGCGCCTCTTGTACCTGCGCAACAGAGCCCTCTAGAGCGCAGCTGCGCCTCTTGTGCCCTGGAAAAACTGCTTCGCAGCGCTGTTGCGCTACTTGGACTCGCGCAACTGCGCCTTGAATTCCCTGGTTTTCCACCTTGTTGCGCTCTATAGCTCCCAACTGCACCACTCAATTACTTGCTTTCTTACTATGTATTACTTCTGCACTTGTCTTCTTCATTCAACGAAAATTCACCACCATTAATTCGATTGAGCACCATAATGCTTTCAACGACTCAACCTACACAATTACACAAAAACATATCAAATGACAACGAAACTCAAGAACTTGCAACCGAATAAAGTCTAAACGGAAGGTAAATAGTGGATATAAAATCCACTTATCAGCCTTACATTAATTTGAACCCATATTGTCAAAGGCTAGTAGAGTGCCTAAGGGAGTAATAAGGTGTGCAAGGAGGGGTTTATTGTTGGTCATAATTTTGGGGGGAAATATTTAAAATTGGGTTTGTTTACTTGATAGTCGGCATGTGTAATAAAATTCATGGGATCATTGTTATTGTTTTATCTAGCTCTCGAAAAAAAAAAGAAAAAAACTATTATGAGAGCATGTTTGTGTTTGTTGTGATCTTATTTCAGTCGACTAGTCGAGTGTTTGTTTTGACTAAAAATTATGTGGGGTGGAAAAATAGGGTGTTGTGTATGATTTATTATGGAACTTACTAGCTTTTGACACTTCACCTGTTTTGGCTTATTTGACATACCTTGTCCCTAGCCCCGTTACAACCCAATTAAAGACCTTTTGATTATCGTCATTGATGTATGTTGTGTTAAGAGTTAGATTGATACCAAATGTCAAGCGTGCTTATGATTTTGTTGGAATTGAGTGATACACTTACCCTTGTTCTTGAGTGAATATTCTTTTGTGAGTGGATTGTGAGTGTTTTCTTGTTCTTGCGTATGAGATCCCGAGTGTTGTCTCAAAGATGTACTCTTATAGGCTTAGCATGTTTACTAACTTATTCTTACACTTGACATGGGCTTGTGAGAACTTATGCATGTTCATTGAGTAGACTATGTGAATACTTGCACTTTCGACACCAACACATTGCGTATTTACTTTGATTCTTAAGTTGATATGGCATGAGAGGATTTGAAGGTATGGTAGGATATTAGTACTAGATTATTTGCATTTTCATATTAGTTGCATTCATGCATTGCATTGCATTAGGTTAGATGGATTTTGTGGGTACATTCGCTATAGGCCCTCACGAGACCTTACTCGTCCACTAGGGCTGCCTAGGGGTTTAAAGGGCTTGTTGCATATGCCAAATGCAACCGTGATCACCTACGGAAGTGGTACTAGTTAGTTAGTTAGTTGTAATTGTTAATGCTTGAGGACAAGCATCGGTTTAAGTTTGGGGGTGTGATAAGTGGATTTTATATCCACTTGGAGCATTCTAAATCGGCTTAAATTGATTGTCTTGGACTCAAGTTTCTTGTAGTTTTGATGTGTTTTGCTTAGTTGTGCAGATTTACGAGAATGTTGATTAAGGTTGATGCTTCTATCGTTTTTGGAGATTAAATTGATTAAAATTCGGATTTTCTGGGAAGGATGCGCAGTTTACACTGTTTTGGCCATATCTGAAATTCTATAAGTCCGTTTTCAGCGATCTTACTGCCCACGCGAAGCTTGGGAGATTTTCTACAATATGGAATAGGTGTTGCACGAGCAAGCTGCGCGTGGTGGGGGGAGGAAGCACGACAAACAGAATGTTGGGAGCAGGGAAATTACTATTTTGCCCTTTTCAAGTTCTAATCGTATTTTGGGCAGGTTCTGGCACCTTAATTAAATTCTAATTGTAATAGAAGATAAATTCTTGCTGGGCAAGAAATCTAGAGCCTATATAAACACATCTAGCATTGTAATTTGGAGGATCAGATAGTTTTACTTTTGTAACATAGCTTAGATCTGCAAGGGAGAAAAGGAGATCGAGAAGGATTCAACGCTCGTGACAAGCAACGGATCTAGATCTACTTCATCTCTTGAATACTTTGGATTATAGATTTGTTTTCTCAACTCTTTGTTTTATTAATATTATTGCTTCTTTTATTCATATCTTGTTTATTATCATGTTTTCATCAGATCCCATGACGATGAACAGTTCAATTATGAGCTAATCGTTGTCATGGGATTCTAACGGATTTATTTATGGAACTTAGTATCTTGATGCTTTAAAGATTTGTGTGTGGTGTATATCTGATATCCTTGTATGGTTAATCTTAATGCTTTTAGATGCGTAGCTAACATCTAAATTGAATTGTTAATCTCTTGTGAAGTGAAAGTGGATCTTGAGATTTGGAACTTGCCATGCTAGCATAGGTTCATAATTGTTTATCAATATGATTCGTGGTGTGAGATGAAAATACTTATACTGCCCTGTGTGATCTTAATGGATAACTTGTTCTTCAACCGTTATGTTTTCAAATTCTATAGACATATAGGATCTAAGCATAATTGGTGTCTATTCATCTTCTATCTCTTTTGTGGATGTATGTTTAGTTTGGTATGCGTATGCTGACAGGTAGCGTATACTTGTTTCGTGTTATCCGATCAGATATAAAAACCATTGCATATAGTGATTAAAGGCGTCAGATCTAAGGGAAGTATTTAATGAAGTTAGGATCCCATGTTTATTCTCATATTAGTAATTCAATTTCAAATCTCTTAGTTAATTTAATTCTTAGCTTAATTCTTTGCATCTTAGTTTAAATTAGATAATCAAATCCAAAATTGTTACTTTTCTTAGCAGTGAATTAAAACCATACATTGTTGCATAGGCATATTTACTGATTAAAACCTAACCAGATCTCTGTGGGAACAAACTTGACTTCTATCTGTATTACTTGTGACCACGTACGCTTGCGTAATTTTATGTAAACAGAAGGAGTTCAACTCAGACTCAAACTAATCAGTCAACTCATGTTTCTGAATCTGGAAAAAGAAGGCAAACTCTGTCTACAATTCCTGAAGGTGATGAAGATATGTTGATTACTGATGTACAAGATGCTCTTCACCTCTTTGAAGAAATTATCACTGAATCAGGTGGAAGTGAACTTGTTTATCGAAATAGTGATAAGTTTCATCAGTATCATGCTAAAAAGGCACTTGAATTAACTTCTGAAGAAAATCCTGATATGACTACTGATGAAATTGTAAAGGAACAAAACAGGATTTTTGAGGAGATTGCAAGACAGAAGGAAGCTTCTACTGCAAGAAGAGGAAGAGGCAGAGGAGGAAGAAATAGAGGCAGAGGAAGGAATACTGTACAGGCAAGTACAAGGCAGACAAGATCTAGTGGAATCAGAATTGAAGAAGTTTTTGATGGAAGAAAGAAGAAAACTCCACTTCTTCTTGAATTGGTTCCAGACAACAAATTTAATGTTTCTGATGAAACAGTTGAAGAAGAAAGTTTGCTAAGAACTAGGAGGAAAAAGTCAGTTGTGAAAGCACAAGAAGGTGTTTCTGAAGGATCTCAATCAGATGAGATTAATCAAAGAAGGTTCAGGGAAGTTGAAGAAGAGAGAAAGCTCAAGAAAACTAATAATGATATTATTGAAGATGCAAGAATTGAGTACTTGAAACGAATCTTTGAATCTGATAAAGATGTGTGGTATGATTCCAAGAAAGTTTTTGAGGAGGAAATTCCCAGTGAGTCAAAGCACAAGCAGAAAGGAAGGAAGTGGGTTCATGTTGATGATATGAAGTATACTGGACCAAGGATTTTCAAATCTGCTGGTATGTATTTACCACCTCCAATGACTCCTGGTCTTCAGAAAGCTAAAGCTTCTGAATCTGATAAATCTCCACCAATATGGATCAAAATGCAATCTGAACTGACAGGACTGGTACCTTACACTAGAAGTGGTATTGGTTTTAAAGATGCTGAGATAGAATTTACAGCTCAGATGGATCAACATTTTCTTACTAAGAAATTTGGTGATGAACTGACTATTGATGATCTTTGGGAACTTGAATCTGTTGCAATTGTTGCTTGCATTGTGGACTCTAAGAAAGGGGAGAAGATGTTATACTTTATGAAGGACAAGAGTGTTAAGAGACTGTTTATTCATGATGTGTTATGCAAGACAACAAAAGAACTGAAATATGTTCTTTATTTACTTGAAAACAGAGGAATTCCTGATACAGAAGCCAGTGTTTATCAAAACTGGTGTGGTATGATCTTAAGTACAATCAAATCCAGGTTTCTAGATGATGGATCAAGATATGATGGTAACTATACTCCCATGTACTTGAACACAGAAGGTCAAGAAGTAGAAATGCAAAAGGGTTCAGCTGTTAAAGAAGTAATTCTGATGCAAGAACAGTTATCTTTGAATCCTGGAGGAAGAGATCTTGCATATTTACTGTTGGGAGAGTTAGATTTAGCGAGGAGCTCAATTCAGAATCTCAGGGCTGGTATTTATCAGATTGATAAGAACAATGAAGAACTCAAGAATCTGAAGAAAAGACTGATTCAGATTCTGGCAGAGAAGGAAGAGGAATTGTTATCAAGGTTCTTGCAGATAAATAATTTCTTTGTGAGAATTTCTGAGACTAAGCCTGAAGATTACTAGTAGAATTTTGTTTTGAGTTTTTTTTTACATAATTGAATCAAATAATTTGTGCTTTATTTCATTAAGTACAAATTGGGGGAGATTGTTAGATATTGATTCAAGTGATATCAGGATCTGGATTGTTACTGATCAAGATACTGATGCTGACGTCATCAGTAATACAACGTTAGTATGAAGGTATCGTCAGTATTAGAAGCTGGTCAGGATTTCGTAAAGATTCTCATTAGACCAGAGATCAAGGAAGATTGATATGTCGGTTCCTAATTTATAGGAAGGCAGCTATCATACAAGATATGCATTCAGAGATATATGTAATTTGATTTAGAATATCTTGTAATTGATAGTGTAGCTGTGTATTATATAAACACAGTTTAGGTTTTACATTATTGTAATCGCTTACACGAGTTATCTTGTAACCTAGCAGCTCTTAAGAACATAAGAATTTCTTAAGAGAGTTTTGTAACAGTTTTATATCAGAATTAATAAAGTTGTTATTGATTCATACTTGTGTTATTACTGTTTAAGTCGAAAATCTTATACAATTGTATTCAACCCCCCTTCTACAATTGTTAATTACTGGGCAACAGTTGATAATTTTTTCTTGATTATATTTTAAAATGAATGTTAAATAGAATATAATAAATGAGGTCTTAGAAATGTAGTTGATGATTTTTAAAAAGATACAAAAAATATCTTTGGTGTGGTGGTTAATGATGTGAACTTAATTCATCACTAACATGAAGGTCACTGGTTCAATTCCAATGATAAACATTTTTTTACATTGTTATGATAAAAGGGTAAATATGTAATTTACTAAATAACCATGAAAAACCTTGTTTGCTTTCATCACTAACATGAAGGTCACTGGTTCAATTCTAATGACAAACATTTTTTTTATATAATTATGATAAAAGGGTAAATATGTAATTTACTAAATAATCATGAAAACCTCGTTGGCTTATAATTATTATAACTAGCATAATAGCCCGTGCAAGGCACGGGCAATTTCTAGCATTGTTGAAAATCGTGAAGTTATGTATTATTGGAACGATTTGGTGATATTTTTATATATTAGAAATATATGAAACAAATTTGGACCACGTATTTGAGGAATGCACGATCACCAAAAGTGTGGGAGGATACCATTGTGGCTTCTGATACCAAAGCAACTTCTTCCTCGACCACCAATAGGCAAGTATATGTCTTTGCAAGCATTTAAAGGGAAATGACCATGCAACAGATTATTGAATACTTTCATGTTTGAAATTTTAGACATTTTACAATACTTTTTAAAGATTACAAGACCTTAATTATTGTAACATACAAGATCTTACTTATTAAAGTTAAAGTCTGAAGTACTCCCTTTGTTCTCCTATAAGAAGATACATTGTTATATATATATCACTATATACGTAATCTTAATTATAGAGCCCGTTTGGCCCCCCCCCCTTTTTTTTTTTTCACTTAAAGTTTGGATGGAGGTGTTTGTCTCCCCTTAAAGTGGAGCCACTTAAAGTGGAAAGTAGGTTAAAAAAAAAAAGTAGCTTGGAGGTACTTTTTTTCCACTTATTTTTTTTCGTATATCAATTTTTATGTATTTGAGTCACCATTTAACTTGTATTGTATTCTTTTCATATATTTGTATTTTATACTTTCAAAAAAATATAAATTTCTTTTTTTTTAATTAAATTTTTAAAAATAAATTTACTTTAAGTGGAATTAGCCAAACAGATACACCTAACTTTAAGTAAAAATTATCACTTTTCACTTAAAGTGAGTAAGTAGCACTTTAAGTGATAAGTAACATTTTTTAAGTTAAGCCAAACACGCTCATAGTATCGTCTCATAACTCAATGATATATTTTATTTAGTTATTTAATCGATAACTGATAACCGACATGGAGTACAAATCTCATATATATATATATATATATATAGGGGGCTACTCCAATACAAACCTCCTTAAAATACAAACCTACAAACCAAGCATAATCTAATATTTCAAGCTAATCTAATGACCAAACTAGGGGTACCCCAATACAAAAAATGTTTAAAATACTTGGCTCTATCCAACAAAAAAAAATTTAAAAAAAAATTCACTGTTCACGTGATGACGTGGCAGTGGATTTCACTGGTTATCGGTGCTTCGCACCTTCTTGTACGGCGCTTCGCGCCTTTATCATTCTAAAGTTGTAAGGAATGTCAATCAATGGTAAAGGCAATAGACGATTGACGGGTGTGTCGAGAGCCTTCGGCCCTCATGACTACCTAACTCATCCGTTTACTGTCTTAAATGCTTCGCATTTCCACGGCAAGTTTTTTTTTTTTTTTTGTTGGATAGAGCCAATTATTTTAAGCAACTTTTGTGAAGGTACCCTTGGCGGGAACCTTAGAATAGATGAAATATAATTAATTTAGTGTTGGTTTGTAGGTTCTCATTTTAAGAATGGTTTGTATTTGAGCACTTGCCTATATATATATATATATATATATAAGTGTTTCAAATTTCCTTTCAAAACTTCATATCTTTCTTATTTAACTAATTAATTTGCTATATTTTGTATAGTATTTATCATACCGTCTTATAAATAAACTATAAATTATAGTATCGTCTCATAAATCAACGATATATTTTAGAGTAAAGTGCACTTTGTGTACCTGTACTTTGGCGATGACACCACTTCACATACCATAGTTTCAAAACTACCACGGGCAATACCAAAGAAACTAACTACTTAAAGTTTGTGTACTACCGTCTATTTTGCTCGAACGGCGTTAAAAGGCCCAGGGGTATTACTGTCCACTCAATTACCATTTCTGCGCGGGCTTTCAGTGTTCTCTTTGCCTCCTTTTTTCTTCCACAACTTTAATCAACACGACACCTTAACCCTACTTTAATCATACTCACTTTAATCAAGGGAAGAAAAGAAGACGATGGCTTGGGCTGTTCGACCTAGAGAAGAAAGAGACGCATTCGCTCCAAATGAGGTCCCACAATATATATGTAAGCATCCTTTTCGCAATTTGGGGGTTTCTATAATTAGGTGTGATGTATATTTAATTAGGGTTTTTAAATGATTGTACTGTTTGATCCATGTTATTGGGAGTTTTATATGATTTTAGATTAGGGTTTCATTGGTGTCTGTAATGATTTAGGGCTTTTTATGTTTGTGGTCCCAATTGAATTGTTTATTCAGTTGTTTATTTGTTATTCGAACTGTTTTCAATACCCACTTGTGTTTGTTTTGTTTGTTAATGTTCCAGCATCTGAATTCTTTACTATAAAACTGTATCATGAGGGCGTATTAACTGAGAATCCAAGGCACTATGAAGGTGGTGAGTTTGATTATGTGGACTTCTGTAATGTAGACAAGATGTCCATGTTAGAACTGAGTGGTATGTTAAAGGAGTGTGGGGTTCTTGGTTGTCAAATGTACTACTACAAGTTTCCTAGAACTGATTGGATTAATGGTCTCTGGACCTTAGACAATGATGGTGATGTTTTTGAGATGTGTGAACTGGTGCCACCTTCTAGATTGGTGTTAGTTTTTGCAGTTGAAGTTCAGCCTCTATGTACACAAAGCCAAAAAGCATCACAAAGCTATATTCCATCTCAAGATCCTGACTTGGAATTTGTTGAGGCTGAATATGATAGAGATTTTGTTAGAGAGATGTTTGATGACCAAGTCAGAATTTGACGATCTTACTATCCACGCGAAGCTTAGGGAATTATCTTTAATTCAGAGGTGGTCCAGTAAGTAAAATCCAACTGGAAGAGCCCAGAAACAGAGGAGAAAAAGAAGTGACGAATTTTACAAGAAAATCCTATTCAATTATGGATATCTTTTTGTAAATTGATTAGAATATTAAAAATACTTTTATTAGGAGATAGAGATCAGATTTTATTAGAGGAGTTTTATTATAAAAGAGGAAAAGAACGTGGAAAGAGAGAGAGATAGACATATATACGTATTTTTACAGAAGCTAGGGTTTTATCTTCTTCTCTCCATCTTTGCAAGCTCAATTTAATTCTTGGATTTAATTGTTCTTCGTTATTCAAAGGTTTAAGGTATTTCTTATCTTCTCCTTATTAATTACATGTTTATTATGGCTTTCTTGATTATTATTGTTAGTTTTAATCTTAGAATGAGTGAGTAGTTTAATTCTAGGGTATTAAGGGGAGCCATGTTTGCACCATGATTTGGGCTTAATTTGATTAGTAAATTGATGGGTAGAGAGTAATTCTGATTGATATGTTATAATTCTTAATTTGTGTAATTGCGCAATATCACGGATTAATTGATTGCAATAGGAGTAATAGATCGAAAGATTTTACTACTAGAGGCTTACATACAATTAGCGGAATTGAAGGTGAGTGTGAAAACATCATTAGATATTCTGAGAGTGTTAATGCTTGAAAAAGATTAACCATTGCTTTAATTACTTAATCTCATTGAAAAGCTATACTTTTGTGATTTGTTTGGTGTAAACATGGTGAACCTGAATTGCCCTAGATCCCTTAATTAATTGATTTAAAACCTTTGTTAAATTTGTTTTAGTAGTTAATAAAATTCTCTAATAATCGTTTGTGACTAGAAGCAATTGATAATAGTTGAATTGAAATTGAAACTGTCTCCTTGAGGAATCGACCCGTATTTGCTAATATCTACTACAATAGATACCGTGCGCTTGCGGTTAGACGTAATTTTACACATCAAGTTTTTGGCGCCGCTGCCGGGGAGATGCCTAATTTCTATTATTTTAGTTCGATTGTTTTAGATTGTTTCTCTTGTCTCTTTGGAACTCTTGTTCCAACTGAGACCGATCTTACTCCTCTTAGTCCAGATTCTGGAATTACTTGTCAACAATACATAGACTTACAAAGGAAAGAGAAGCAGCAAAAGATACCTGAACCAAAGATTGAGATGGCAGACCCTCCCAAATCTTTGAAGAATTACTCACAGCCCTCTCCGAGTGGGGTACCTACTGGACTTGCTATGCCAGCGATTCAAGCAGCAAATTTCGAGATCAAGCCTGCTTTGCTCACTATGATCCAACAGAATCAATTTGCTGGGCTTGCCTCTGAAGACCCTACAAATCATCTTCAACGGTTTCAACAGCTCTGTTCTACAATTAAACATCAGGGAGTCACTCCAGACCAGTTGAAAGTCATGTTGTTCGGTTTTTCTCTTCGTGACAAAGCTCAAAAGTGGTTGAATGATATTGACCTGACCGAGTGGGATAAGATTGCTCAGGCTTTCTTAACTGAGTTCTTCCCTCCCAACAGAACTGATGATTTGATTGACAAGATGATGGGTTTTAAGCAAGATTATGGTGAATCTCTTCGGGATGCTTGGGACAGATTCAAGGATTATCAACATGCATGCCCTCACCATGGTCTTGAGAAGTGGTTTCTGCTTAAACGCTTCTACAATGGTCTTGATCCTGAAACAAAAGGGATGGTTGATAACGCTGCAGGTGGCATGTTTTTAGACAAAGGAGTTGATGATGCACCTGCTTTTCTTTCAAATTTGGCTGCCAATCACTTCAATAACCCGAGAGCAGCCAAGAAAGGGGGTAAACTTGAAGTGGATGCATATTCTCTATTATCATCTCAACTAGCTGCATTGACTCAGGAGATCCACTCATTGAAGACATCTCAGCCCTCTACTCAACCTATGAGTATCAATGCATTATCATCCATGGCTCCTATAAATAATCCTGTTTGTGAAGTCTGTGGCATCCAAGGCCACTATGGTAACGATTGCCAATACAATGCTCAAAATTCACAACATTTTCAGATGGAGCAAGCAAATGTTTTCCAACAGAGGCAGCAGTACAATCCGTACTCTAACACTTACAATCCTGGTTGGAAAGATCATCCGAACTTCTCATATAGGAACAATAATACTCAGAATTCAAATGTTCCTAATCAGCAGCAGTCGTACCAGCCTACTCCACAGCAGCAGTATAGGCCTCCTCAAGGACCTATGAATCCCCCTGGATTCCAAAGGCCTCCTCAGAATTATGCTCCTCAAGCAAATCAAGCTGCACAGGCTGATAATCAAGGTGATATGATGAAGATATTGTTACAAATACAAACAAAGATGAACCAGATGGAGATACATAATAAGATGTTGGAAACTCAGATTGCTCAAATGGCTAGTTCTTCATCTATAAGGCAACAAGGCTCTCTACCAGCACAACCAACTCAGCCAAAGGAAAATGTGAATGCCATTGCTCTTAGGAGTGGTCGTACATATGATGCTCTTCCAATGCCTACTGATGAAGTTCCTACTGAGAAAGAAGAAGAAAATTCTGAGGAAGACAAGGTAGAGAAAGTTGTTGAAGATGCAAACGAAGGTGAAACTGAGGAAAGCAAGAAAAAGGACAAAGAGAATACTGCAGTTACTCCTCCACCATTTGTGCCAAAGCTCCCATTCCCTAGCAGGATGAATAGAACTAAGGTGGACCAGCAGTTTGGTAAGTTCATGACACTTGTCAAGAATCTTGAGGTAACAGTTCCTTTCACTGATTTAATTTCTCAAGTTCCATCATATGCAAAGTTTCTTAAGGATATTCTCACTAAGAAAAGGTCTTTTGGTGAGGTAGAGATAGTAGCTTTTACTGAAGAGTGTAGTGCTGTTTTACAGAATAAGTCTCCACCTAAGCTTAAAGATCCTGGTAGTTTTTCGATCCCATGTCATTTAGGTGCATTGTTCATTGATAAAGCTTTATGTGATTTAGGCGCTAGTGTCTCAGTCATGCCTCTCTCGGTTTTTCAAAAACTAAATATGGGAGGATTAAAATGTACACAGATGACTTTGCAAATGGCAGACCGTTCGATAAAATATCCCCTTGGAATTTTAGAGGATGTGCCTGTTAGGGTTGGAAAATTCTATATTCCTGTAGACTTTGTAGTTCTAGATATGGAAGAGGACAGCCAAATACCTATTATTTTAGGTAGACCATTTCTCTGTACTGCAGGTGCTGTAATTGATGTTTAAAGTGGGACTCTCACATTGAGCGTTGGTGATGATAAAATTACTTTTACTCTAACCTCTGCTTTTAAATCCCCTTTGCTTGAGAATACTTGCTGCAGGATTGATGTTATAGATGGAATTGTCCGAGATGAGACGCCTCAGATTCTATTGAATGATGCATTGGAAGCAGTGCTCATGCTTGAAGCTTCAGAAGGAGAAGGACATGCTGAAGTCGATTCATTGATTCTTGAGTTGAATGATCCCAACATTGATTCCATTGACAGTTCTTCAGTTCGAGATCTCTCGAGTATTAAGCTTGGGAAACTTCCACCACATTTGAGGTATGTCCTTTTAAATAATGAGCTAGTGATTTTTGAAGAGGGGCATGATAACGTGTTGCGAAGGTGGAAAACCAATGATAAGGAAGAAGAAAGTTTTGTTCAGCCGGTTGAGTCGGAGAAGCACCTTAGAGGTGTGAAGAAGAAAAAGAAGAAGATTTGGCCGTTGGGTAGTAAAATCAAGTTGAAGTCTGATGGAAGAGCTTTGTGGAAAGCAAGCAACCAAGATGTCAACGTTCGTAGGAATGGTTTTTCAGTTGCGGACGGGTCAGTTATTCTTTTGAGACCGCCTTGAGTTGAGGAAGTAACGTCAAGCTATTGACGTTAAAGAAGCGCTTCGTGGGAGGCAACCCACGCATTAGTGTAGGAAAAAAAGTATTGTATTATCTCAAAAAAAAATCAAAATCAAAATTTGGTGTGTAACGCAGGTTGCGCCTGCGTTTCTGCAATTGGGGCAGGTTGCGCCTGTGTAACGCAGGTTGCACCTGCGTTACTGGAGTTGAGGCAGTTTGCGGGGTTGTAACGCAGCTTGCGCCTGCGCAACTGCACTTGGGGCAGATTGCTGGACGCGCGCGCAAGCTGCGCGTGAAGCAGAGAAGCTGACAGTTGATTGTTGTTGTTCAGCTGCTGTTTACGTTTATATATAAAAAAAAAACTTTTTCCCCTCCCATTCTATTTATACCCCTATTTTATCTAATTCTTTTCCTATTTCAAATCCAAAACCTCCCATCTCTCCTTTAAAAATTCTAAACCTATATCCATCCTAATTTTTTTTCTTTTATTCATTAAATCCTATTTCTATCCTACATCAAATTTCAAATCCCACCCAAATTTTTCCTTTTCACATTAAAATTTTTATATTCATCCTATCACTCCATTGTCTATATATACCCATACATACACACCCAATTTATTATTTTCTTCCTCTACATCTCTAAAAAATGAAGTTTGGGGGAAAATTAGTACAAGTTCACCTCTTCGATTCGTAGTTGGGATATCTCTTCTCTATTTTATTTTTTGATTACGAATTTGTGTTCTTGTAAATTGGGGTTTTGTATTATTCTTGTTAATTGGGTATTTTTGGTGTGATATTGCTTGGTGATTTTTGATAGGATATTTCTTGGTGGTGGTTGGTGAAGCTATTGTTGAGTGGAGTTTTGGTTATTATGGCTCCTAAGTGAATGAGGGGTGGTTTTCACACCCGACACCTTGATTCCAGGGGAGTTTTCTTTCTTTTCTTTTTAGTGTAGTTTTATTTTGTTTTTAGTTATAGTTTTGTATCTTGTTCATTAGTTCATTGGGGACAATGAACCGCTTAAGTGTGGGGATGCGTTCTCAATGTTTAATAAAAAATTAAAAAAAAATTAAAAAATTAAAAATACCAAAAATAATTCTAGCCATGCAATTTGATTAGTTGTTGTATTTTGCTTGATACACCCATGCATGCGTAGAATTCTTGTGTTCTTGACGCTTTTGTATGAGAAGTGACGTGCTTTGTTCTTGTGCACACACTTTCACTAGCAAGTTGAAGCTAGTAGACTTAATTGGATGTTGTAAGTGATTAGAATGACATGAATATGTGCAAGATGACTTGGTTTACATGCTTTGAGTACAAGTAGGTGCGTTAGAGAGTCTTGTTACTTGGGATTGATTATGTTTTGTCACACCAAGTGAGTTTTGAGGTTATATGCATATCTTTTGCATGATTTTTCGTTTGCTTGAGTGTCCACATGTTGTTTACATTGCTAGCACTTACTTGAGATCTTTCTTGAAATGCATGACATTACTTGATGATGAGATGATAAAGGCACTTAGGTTTGACCTCATGTTTCCCATATTTCCACACCTTTTAAATATGATCAATTAGTTAACCCTTTGAGCCTAATCCTATTCTTTCGGTGACACACCACATTACTTGCCATTATCCTTTTTATTCTATTGGCCTTACATTGAATTTGAACCTAAATTGTCAAAGGCTAGTATCGTGCTTAAGGGAGTAATAAGGTGTGTAAAAGGGGGGTTTTATTGATGATCATACTTTTGGGGAATATTGATTTTGGGTTTATGCTTGCTAGTCGAAATTCATAATAATATCTATGGATCATTGTGTTTATTCCTTAGCTCTCAAAAGAAAGAAAAAAAACAGAAAAAAATAGAAAAAAAAGAGAGAAAAAAAAAATAAATTTGAGAGCATTCTTATGTTTGTATGATCCTTCTTCATTCGACTAGTCAAGTTATTATGTAAGGGTTATTGAAAAAATCCAAGTGTGGGGAAGTATTTGTTTTAATAGAAAGGGAATTGAATAATGATTATTGTTGGGTACTAGCTTTTGACATTTAACCTGTTTTAGCTTTACTTGACATACCTGGTCCCTAGCCCACGCTACAACCCGAATAAAGACCTTTTGATTATCATCGGTGATGTATGTTGTGTTGAGAGTGAGATTGATTGCGAGTGTCAAGTTGTGTTTATGATTTTGTTGGAATTGAGTGATACACTTAACCTTGTTCTTGAGTGAATATTCGTTTTTGAGTGAAAGGTGAGTTATTACTTGTTTTGGCATAGGAGATCCCGGGTTTAGACTTAAAGATGTGTTTCTTGTGGTCTTAGCATGATTACCAACGATTTTTACACTTGACATGAATTTTTATGACCTTCTGCATGTTAGTTGAGTAGACTACGTGAATACTTGCACTTCCGACACCAAGACATCGTATGTTTACTTTGATTCTTAAGTTGATGTGGCATGAGAGGACTTGTGTGTGTGGTGTTGTGTTAGCATTGATCTTTTGCATGGTTAGATGAATTTTGTGGGTATATGTTGACTCGTAAACACGCAAGTATACGCGATCACAAATAGCAAGTGATAAGTAAGATTCGTTCCGCAGAGACTAGGTGTAAATGCCAATTTAATACCTATGCAACAGTGTATGGTTACTTCTTAATGCTTGAACAATTATCAAATTGGGTTTTAGATTAAACTATTTTAATTAACTAAGCAAGACTAAATTAACAATTAAAAGTTCTTATAATAAACAAACATGGGATTTCAATTTCATTAACCACTTCATCTAGAATCTTATGCCCTTTAACCTAGTATGTGAGAGAGTTGATTACTGATTAGATGCACTAAACTGATACACACCAACTTTCGTTGTGCATATACCATCCTACTGATCATCCACAATTGATAGAAGTCAAGTAGTCACCAAATATGTGTAGTTCCTATATGTCTATAGCAATTGAACACACACCGGTTAAAAATCAAGCATCCATTAAACCACATAGTCAATGCAAGACGGTTAGAATTACACCACAAATTAATACATGTTCTTCACATGCAAAAACCTATGCTAGCATGAATTGTTCTAAACCCTAGATCCAATTTCGCATTCACCAGGATCAAACACACAATTACAGATGTTCGCGACTCACCCATAACGAATAAGCATAATCATACTAGGCAATCAATTCAATCCATCACACACTAAGGCATAAGAACACTTAATTACTAGAATCCATAGAAAAATCCATTAAAACCCCATGATAACGATTTAGCCCATAATTGACCTCATCGCCATCATGGGTTCAATTGATAACATAATACTAGAAAACAAATAATAATAAAAGAGAAATAGAGATAGAAATAAATCCCCAATAATGAGAAAGAGTACAAACGATCCAAAGATAAAGCCTCCTTGCTTGTCACTAGCTTGGAGAACCCCTCTTGAAAAATTGTTCTAAGAAAAAAATACTGATCGATGATCTTCAATTCCGAGCTCTACTGATGATAGATATGTTTTTTTTAGGTTCCTAACGATACTCAAATAGTCTCATGAAAAGCCCCAAATAAAATAGGCCCAATACAAAGTGACCCGATAAAAACAATCTAACCTTAAACCGAAAAATAACTCGAGCGCAACTGCCCCTTCCTGGAGCGCCATTGCGCTTACTTTCTCCTGGAAACGCACACACGCACAGCGCTATTGCGCTCTCCCCAAGCGCTGTTGCGCTCTCCTGACATGCGCCTCTGCGCCCCATCTAGCGCTGTTGCGCCTTATACTTCCTGGAAATTGCTATCTTGAGCGCTGCTGCGCCCAGAAACTGCGCTGCTGCGCTTGTACACCCCTGGACAGATTTGTAGACATTTCTCTCCTCTTCGCGTGGACAGCTTACGGGCCTCAAACGGACTTCTAGAAGTCAAGATATGGCCAAAACAGAGATGAATGCGCATTGAGATCAAATTCCCGAGTTCTCTTGCCCTGGACTTCCTGTAATTTCTACTTTAAGCTCACAGAATACCACCAATACTTCACCAACACCACCAATGCCGCCCGACTATGCAACCTACACAAATTAGATGAAAACACATCAAACTAACACGAAACGTGAGAACTTGCAATCGTTTTAAGTACGAATGGAATGCCAAATAGTGGATATAAAATCCACTTATCAAACCCCCAAACTTAAACCGTTGCTTGTCCTCAAGCAATGCAAACTCAACCCTAAAATGATGCATGAATGCAACTAAAAATTAAATGTCATGATAATGCAAAAATGTCCTAATACAATGATCACACACAATTTACCGAAACCAACTCAACAAGCAAACGCCTCAAAGAATGCAACAACTCCAAACAGAGCTCGACTAAGGCCCCGTATATTAACCATACATGCTCGGAAACGTGGTGTGTGCATATCTAACTAGATATACTCTTGAAACTAGATAAAAGGCATAACTCATCCTTCGCCAAAACAATCACATGTTTATAAACAGAATGAACTTTAGACACTCTATGACTCAAAGACACCGCCATCATCATTTAAGGTAGACAAGGATTCATGCTTTACTACATAAAACACCACAAAACACAAAACACACATGCTTTTGACTGTGCAATGAGTGAGACCCCTAAAGGCTTATACAATAGCACCCTTGTAGCGAGCGTTAGGTTAGTGGATCCCAGACCGGAAAAGTCTTAGGTCACTAGGCATAAAATCCCCTCGAACTTACTTGCTCGAGTACTAAAGAGCTCACCCTAGCCAATTAGCATACACACACTCTCACAATTCCTCATTTTTTTATTCTCATAACTCTTTTTTTTTCTTTTTTTCTTTTTTCTTGACTCTTTTTCTTGCCTTTTTTTTTCACATGGGTGCACTGTCTCACCCCCCTAGACTACTCATATCAAATATGAGCCGGCTACTAGCCATTTGACGCCTAGCCATTATTACACTACGACACGACACTAAGCATGAAATCCCTGTTTTCCCCCAAACTTATACTTAAGTGCTCCTACGCCATCGAGGGAATAACGAAAATTCTAGATATAAATAAGTGATTAATTCCCAACAACCAAACCAGGTATGACTCGATCTAGCTCAAAAGCAAACAGTGAGACCGTGAAAAGATTGTGTTCCCGACACATGCAAGTCAATTTCATAAGTACTTAAATCAACCCTCTATTCATTGTCATCACACTCAAATTAACGTCGACCTATCAAGCCAGAAACAGACACTCAAGTGGAATCATGTGATATGCATGAACCAAATGATATTACACACCTAAATAAACTATATGACATGGCATCCTAAATGCAATCTAAATGGCATGGCAAAGCTAAATGCAAAAATTCTAATATGACTAACATGAATATGCAACTATATGCAATGCAATGACTCTTGATACCCTAAAATCACCCCCAAACTTAAAATTTTCAATAACCTTATTGAAGGTAAAATTAAAGGGTACAAGAGATACTCCCCTAGTCGTCGGCATCGTCACCCTCCTCGGGTGGTGTGTCTGGTGGTGGATAGACGTGGTGTCTCCAACACAACTGTTGTTTTATTCGAAAGCAAGAAATCATGGGTTGCCTCCCACGAAGCGCCTTTCTTAAACGTCTTTAGCTAGACTTGGCCACGATTTTCACCTTGAAAATTTTCTGCACCGCATCTCTATAAGGCCATTTAATGATCTTTTCTGGAGCGACATCTTCAACGACAAGCTTTACCCGTATTCGCTCCTCACAAGATCTCTTAACAACATTCTCCCGCCTACCTGAAAAGTTAGCAGCAATAACAATAGCAAGCAAAGGATATGAATTACAAGAAACATACCCCAGGTGAACTAGCAATGTTTTGAGCTCGAGTTCGGGAGCTCCTTCAAATGATGGCTTAAGGCGCACCTGAGAATTCCAGAGATCTTCCACTCCAAGCAACTCATGTGGAATACGTAGCCCCATTAACCAAGGCACTGTAACCCTCAGTTGGCCATGCTTTGCCTTCTCCGTGTCATACTTTTTACTCTGCCTTGCATCAACCAATTTCAAGCTAAAACACTCCTCATCCTCCGCCGGCAAATTCATGGCTAGAGTTTGCTTCTGAAGCCTTTGTGGATATGGAGGAGGAAAATCGATTTGGATGATCTCTGTAGTCTTCTCTGGAGTAGATTTGTCAACAGGAGTGATGCTCTTTTCCTCTTCGGCCTCCAACTGGTCGAAGTCAGATTGCAACGGAGCGACATTCAACAACTGAACATGCTCTTCTAATTCATCATCTTCCACACTGAGACCCTCTTCATCCTTCGAAGGAAATAGCATAGCCACTTGAGCCTTGGAGTTTTCTTGATCTTGGGCTGATTCTTCAGAGTTTTCAGATTGCAAAGAAAGTGGTTGCGGCTGATTATTCAGAACCGAATTTTCTGGACATTCTGAATTTTCTGATTGGTTTGCCTCCGGTTCTGCTTCCTTATCAGCTTCATGTTCTGCTTCTTCCTCATCTTTGCCCTCAGACTCTCCTTCCTGAACTTCGATCATGGTCTCACCCGTGGCTAAGAAAGGCCAGTCAAGACTGATAGGAAGGTTCTTGTCCTCCTGCTCTACAGCTAGGCCTTCTGTGTCACTTGCAAATTGATTCAATGTTTTTAATGCATTTGCAATTTGACCAATCTGATCTCCTATTGTCTGGAGAGACAATGCATTGCTTTTAACCATCAACCTCAAATCTTCTAATTCAGCTTCTTCGGTCGACTGTTGGTTAGACCAAGTTTGAAATTGTTGCTGCTGAAATTCAGGAGGTTGAAAGTGTTGATGCACTAGGGCATACTGATGCTGAAATTGTTGCCCCTGTTGCTGCTGAATTCCCCCTGGATTGTATGGCTCATCTCCAAACTGCTGATTTTGGAGCGGGTAGGATGGATATTGGGATTGCTCCATACCACTCTGATTGTAGTCCCAGCTGAAATTTGGCCGGTTTCTGTTATACTCACATTGATGACTGTAATGTCCACCTGCACACAGCTCACACACAATTACGAAGTCCTGCTCCCAATAATCCATCAAATACAAAAAAATAGTTCAAGTCAGTAATCTATAACGACCACTGATGACAAGCACTTAAACTACAAATAACACCAACTTGTTGACTCGTAAACACGCAAGTATACGCGATCACAAATAGCAAGTGATAAGTAAGATTCGTTCCGTAGAGACTATGTGTAAATGCCAATTTAATACCTATGCAACAGTGTATGGTTACTTCTTAATGCTTGAACAATTATCAAATTGGGTTTTAGATTAAACTATTTTAATTAACTAAGCAAGACTAAATTAACAATTAAAAGTTCTTATAATAAATAAACATGAGATTTCAATTTCATTAACCACTTCATCTAGAATCTTATGCCCTTTAACCTAGTATGTGACAGAGTTGATTACTGATTAGATGCACTAAACTGATACACACCAACTTTCGTTGTGCATATACCATCCTACTGATCATCCACAATTGATAGAAGTCAAGTAGTCACCAAATATGTGTAGTTCCTATATGTCTATAGCAATTGAACACACACCGGTTAAAAATCAAGCATCCATTAAACCACATAGTCAATGCAAGACGGTTAGAATTACACCACAAATTAATACATGTTCTTCACATGCAAAAACCTATGCTAGCATGAATTGTTCTAAACCCTAGATCCAATTTCGCATTCACCAGGATCAAACACACAATTACAGATGTTCGCGACTCACCCATAACGAATAAGCATAATCATACTAGGCAATCAATTCAATCCATCACACACCAAGGCATAAGAACACTTAATTACTAGAATCCATAGAAAAATCCATTAAAACCCCATGATAACGATTTAGCCCATAATTGACCTCATCGCCATCATGGGTTCAATTGATAACATAATTCTAGAAAACAAATAATAATAAAAGAGAAATAGAGATAGAAATAAATCCCCAATAATGAGAAAGAGTACAAACGATAACAATCGTCCTACTAGGGCTGCCTAGGGGTTTAACGGCTTGTTGCATATGCTCAATGCAATCGTGTCATCTACGAAAGTGATGTTTGTTAGGACTTAGTTTTTATTTCACTTATTTGCCCGAGGATGTGCAAATGCTTAGTGTGGGGATGTTTGATAGAATATATTTTTATATATATTTTAGATGATTTTATTCTCATATTTATTGTGTTTTGCATTGATTTGGATTTTTATTTAATAGATTTGATTGTTTTATTGTAGGAAATAAAGAATTCATGACTTGGAAGGATTTGGAGCAAAAAGAGCTATTTTGGAGTTAAAATAGGAGAAAATTCGTATTATTGGGCTATACGGGCTGCCTACACTGTTTGGGCCATATCTTGAGTTCCAAAAGTCAGAATTTGACGATCTTACTGTCCACGCGAAGCTTAGGGAATTATCTTTAATTCAGAGGTGGCCCAATAAGTAAAATCCAACTGGAAGAGCCCAGAAACAGAGGAGAAAAAGAAGTGACGAATTTTACAAGAAAATCTGTTGCGTAAAATACAGATGTGCAAGTGTACACAATCGCAAGCAAGTAATACAGTAGTAAATACCAGATATCGTTCCTCAAGGACTGTCGATTTGTGTAAATCACAATTAATATCGAACAATTCAATTATCAAACACAATAATTGATTTTGGTTTTTTCTAATTAAACTAATTAATTTATAACTAAATTAACTAACTAATATTATACTAGCAAAGAGATCTGAATGAGTTTTAGATACGAGAAACTAAGTCAAGATAATTACTTCCCCCTAATATGTTCATATCGGCAATAAAGCAGTGTAATACTATAGCAAAATCACAGTCTACTAACCAAAAATTCACAGATCATAGGTTTCTCTCGAAATCACTATGGTATAGATTCTGTAATTGAATTAACATATGTCTATGCCCAATTCAACTTCCAGAATACAATTAAGCACCAATTTTACACGGCTATGCAAGGTAACAATATATGTCTATACCATCACAAAATTACTATCAACAGATATAATCATGCATCATTCAAGTCTTATGTCAGTTAATCATAACCCTCTCAGTATTATAATTAACTCAATCATCTACTAGTATTGGCCAAACAATAGCAAATAAATAACATGAAATCCACTTGAACGAATAAACTGTGAACTGCAAATAGTACTTCTTATCAAAACACCAACAATCCCATACTAGGGTTCCATAAAAATCCTAACTCAATAAAATTAGTTCATAATCAATGTATCAAAACAATCCAAAGTTAACCAACACATAATCATAAGAAGAGATATAAAAAGATAAAGAGAGCAAAACCAATTGAATGTCTTCAATGGCTGCATTCTTCTTGTTAATGGCTTCTCCTCTTCCTCCCTTGTGTGGCTACTTCTCACTTTTTCTCCCTCGTACCATGTATCTCTCTAGGTCTGATCTATATCTAATAAAATATCCAAATAAAAGTATTTTTAATTATTTAATATAATTACAAGGAGATTTCCCAATCAAAATTGAATTCCAATAATAGAAATTCGTAACTGCATCTTGGGCTCTGTTTCTGGGCTGGTTCGGCTGGATTTTAAATACAAGACCACTTCAGAAATAAAGCCCTTCTCATAAGCTTTCCGTGGGCTGTTGAATCGCCTAAAACGGACTTCCGGAACTCCAGATATGGCCCAAACAGTGTAGACTGCGTAGCGGCCCATAAAATCCGAATTTTAATTAAATTAATCCTCAACTCTTGTTATTTAAGCTCCAAGCCCTCCTTTATTATAACTCCCTGATACCTACAATAAAACAATAAAATTTATTAAATAAAAATCCAAATCAATGCAAAATAACTTAAATATAGGGACAATATTAGGATTAAATGCACACTTATCACATATTCAATTATGGATATCTTTTTGTAAATTGATTAGAATATTAAAAATACTTTTATTAGGAGATAGAGATCAGATTTTATTAGAGGAGTTTTATTATAAAAGAGGAAAAGAACGTGGAAAGAGAGAGAGATAGACATATATACGTATTTTTACAGAAGCTAGGGTTTTATCTTCTTCTCTCCATCTTTGCAAGCTCAATTTAATTCTTGGATTTAATTGTTCTTCGTTATTCAAAGGTTTAAGGTATTTCTTATCTTCTCCTTATTAATTACATGTTTATTATGGCTTTCTTGATTATTATTGTTAGTTTTAATCTTAGAATGAGTGAGTAGTTTAATTCTAGGGTATTAAGGGGAGCCATGTTTGCACCATGATTTGGGCTTAATTTGATTAGTAAATTGATGGGTAGAGAGTAATTCTGATTGATATGTTATAATTTTTAATTTGTGTAATTGCGCAATATCACAGATTAATTGATTGCAATAGGAGTAATAGATCGAAAGATTTTACTACTAGAGGCTTACATACAATTAGCGGAATTGAAGGTGAGTGTGAAAACATCATTAGATATTCTGAGAGTGTTAATGCTTGAAAAAGATTAACCATTGCTTTAATTACTTAATCTCATTGAAAAGCTATACTTTTGTGATTTGTTTGGTGTAAACATGGTGAACCTGAATTGCCCTAGATCCCTTAATTAATTGATTTAAAACCTTTGTTAAATTTGTTTTAGTAGTTAATAAAATTCTCTAATAATCGTTTGTGACTAGAAGCAATTGATAATAGTTGAATTGAAATTGAAACTGTCTCCTTGAGGAATCGACCCGTATTTGCTAATATCTACTACAATAGATACCGTGCGCTTGCGGTTAGACGTAATTTTACACATCACTATAAGAATGAAAGAGCAAAAAAGAAGGTTGCCAAAGAGACTGCAAAAGCTGCTAAGGAGAGCAAAAAAGCTGCTAAGGAGAGTAAGAAAGCAGGTAAACAAAGTGAAAATGCTACTAAGGAGAGTAGGAAACCTACTAAGGAGGGTACTGGGAAGGATGGTGAGAAAGCTGGCTGCAGCACAGAGAAAGAGAAAGAGAGTGCCACAAAGATGGGGACAGATGAAAATGCAGGTTATTCTAGTGACTCCATATTCTATGATAGTGAAGAGGAGAGGATGGCTGCCAACTCCACTGATGAAGATGAGATAGGATGGCCAGTATTTGATGCCAAAAGTGAGATGGACAATCCACAGTTTGAGTTGGGTCAATTGTTTCCCACAGCAAAGGTGCATAGAGATGCTATCAAGAAGCAAGCTATCAAGGACAGGAGAGGGATAATTCAGAAGAGGAATTATGGTTCAAGAGTAAAATTTGTGTGTCATGGAGGTTGTAAGTGGAGTATCTATGGGGCAAAGATGCCAAACTCTGACACTTACCAGATAAGAGTCTACCAGCCAAAACATACATGCATTCAAACCTTTGAACAAAAGTAGATTAACTCAAGATGGATAGCCAATCATTATGAAAATGATGTGAGGATAAACCCTACTTGGCCTTTGGCTTCATTCTTAAAAAAGGTTGTCAATGACTGGGGTTGTCATGTAAGTATCTATGCAATTACAAGGGCTAAGAAGATGGCACTGCAGAAAATTAGAGGGAGGCATAATGAGCAGTATGCTCAGGTTTGGGACTATGCCAACGAGCTTCTAAAGGCTATGCCTAAGAGCACAGTTTTAGTAATGACAGAAGACACAGCAGATCCTGAGAAGAAGATATTCAAAAGATTCTATACTTGTTTTGGGCCTATTAAGAAGGGATTCAAAAGTGGTTGCAGACCACTAATTGGACTTGATGGGTGCCATCTAAAGGGACCTTATGGGGGTCAACTCCTCACAGCCATTGGGACAGATGCTAATGATGGGATGTACCCTGTGGCTTGGGCAGTGGTAGAAGTAGAAAATTATGAGAGTTGGAATTGGTTTTTAAAGAATGTGGTTGAAGATTTGCAGATTGTTAATGATGGTAGTTGGACATTCATTTCTGACAGGCAGAAAGGCTTAATCAATGCTCTTGAGAACATAGTGCCTAATGCAGAACATAGGTTCTGTGTTATGCACTTGTACAGAAATATGTGGAAGGACCACAAAGGAATTGGTGTGAGGCAGTGCTTGTGGAAAGCAGCAAGGGCCACCACTGATTACACCTACAACAAGCACATGGAGGAATTAGGAAAGGTATGTCTTTTAACTTTGTCTTTTCAAATAATTTTCAATTACCCCACTTTGTTTGGCAATTACCCCACCTTGTCTTTTATTTTATAGTTATCCAAGAAGTGCTATGACTGGTTGGCTGAAAAACCTAGAACTCAATGGACTAGAAGTGCATTTAGGATGACTCCAAAATCTGATCAGTTTGTGAATAACCAATGTGAGGTCTTCAATAGCAGTATTGGTAAGCATAGAGATCTTCCTATACTGTCTATGCTACAAGCCATACACATAGATGTCATGACAAGAATCCAAAAAAGAAGGGACAAAATGATTCATAGTTATGCTTTGAACCCTATCGGTCCAAATGCTATGAGGAGATTAAACAAGTAAGCTTTTTCCTACCATGTCTAATGTCTATTTTATTGTACATTAAAAGCATGTCTAATGTCTATTTTACCATGTCTTTTAGGGCTGTTCAAATGACTAAAGGGTGTCATGTGATCTGGTCTGGGGGGGCAAAGTACTCGGTGACCATGTCAGAAGGGGGGTATCAGATGGTAGTGGACCTGGATGCTAAAAATGTGCATGCAAAAAGTGGGAATTAAGTGGAATACCCTGCTACCATGCATGTGCTTGCATTGCATGGTCAAAAAGGAAGTATGAGGATTTTTTTCATCAATGCTATTTAAAGGACACCTTCATTGCTTGCTCTTCATTCAAGAGAATGGGATTCGTTGAGACTCACGACCTCCAGCCACACCATTGAACCCATATGTGGTGAAGAAGAATGGGTTAGGACTGATTATCCCAGGCCAGAACCCCCTGTGGTCAAGGTTCAGACAGGAAGGCCAAAAAAATCTAGGAATAAGGCAAATGATGCAACAACACCTGGTGCAACTAGGTTAAAAAGACAGAACACAAAGGTGAAGTGCAGTTATTGCACTGAATATTCTCACAACACAAGGACTTGTCCAGCTAGGGTATGGTTTTCAATTTCTTGTTGTCCAGCTAGGGTATGCTTTTCTTTTCTTTGATAACTTATGATGGTGCTTCTTTTTTCACAGGCACATGACAGGGCTAATGGATGTGAGAAACAGACCAACAAAAAAACCAAGAAGACCAAAGAGGACCACAATGGAACTGAAGGGAATTTCACAACTCCTGCACAAGTCAATGTAGGAAGCTCAACATTAGGGAAAGACAGCCAGGGAGGGGTGTTTGCCAACTCAAACACTTCTCAAACAGCCAACACTTCTCAAGCTGCCAACAACCCACTTGGTGTGCAACCCCTCAGCTTCACAACTAAGAACAACACCCAAGTTACAAATTTGAAGAACCTGGAGTTAGCAAGAAAGAGAAGAAAAAGTAGGCTCAAATAGAAGCCAGTTTGGAAGCTTTGATCTTTTTAACAGATTAAGGTTCTTTTGATAATGATGTATTTGGGAACTAGTATAAGCCATTTTGCAGTATGGCTCTTTTGGAACCTTGTTATGGTATCTTTTGTAACCTTATGATGGTAGCTTTTGTAACCTTATGATGGTGTCTTTTGTAAACTTATGATGGTCTCTTTTAGAACCTTGTAATGGTCTCTTTTGGCACCTTGTAAAGGTCTCTTTTGTGATTATTAGGTGCAATGTTTAAGCACTTTAAACAACACCTTGTCTTTTATTTACCAATTTATTGTCACTTACATTTGGATTTTATGTGCAAGTTGAAGGTACAACACAACCAACATATCAGCAGACTTAAGAACATGGTTACATTGCAGACCAAAGCTTAACACGATTAACATTCAACGGACAATACATGACTTAACAAGCTTAAATCCTAACAAACCTCTGCCATAATACATACCAAAGCTTAACAGACAACCTAACCAAAGCTTAACAGACAATGACATTCAATAAACCTAACAGTTCTAGGACAACCTAACCAAAGCTTCACTCATCAACAGAATCGTAGTCATCATCCTCAACTTTAGTGTCATCTCTCACTGTGTTCATCATCAAATTGACAAGCACATACAGCCCAATAATAGCTACAAACTGCTGCTTCTTCTTCAATTGCAAGATCTCAGCTTGATGCCTCTCTCTCATACGATCCATCCTGCGCCTATACCTTTCCTCCCTCTCCAGATGTGACTCCTGCAACTCCTTAATAATCTCTAAGGTGCGAGGGCCAAGTTCCTCATCAATCCATTCTTGGTAACCACAAAAGTTGCTCGGACATGCCCTGAATCTCCTCCCTGCATTTGGCCCAAACCACTGAGTCTTCATTACACTCATCTGATCACAGTAGCAAGCAAGATCTAAGATGGCATCGATTTCTTCATCCGTACGAGGTTTGGCAGCCATTTTTCAGTTTGTGGAATCAATTAGGGTTTGCAATTAGAAGAGATGAAGAATGGGGACTGCTCCTGTGTATATATAGCTGCAATTCCCGCCTCCTATGAAAGCCCGCGCAGAAATGGTAATTGATTGGACAGTAATACCCCTGGGCCTTTTAACGCCGTTTGAGCAAAATAGACGGCAGTACACAAACTTTAAGTAGTTAGTTTCTTTGGTATTGCCCGTGGTAGTTTTGAAACTATGGTATGCGAAGTGGTGTCATCGCCAAAGTACAGGTACACAAAGTGCACTTTACTCTATATTTTATTTAGTTATTTAATTGATAACTGATAATCGACATGGAGTACAAATCTCATATATATATATATATATATATATATATATATATATGTTTTAAATTTCCTTTTAAAACTTCATATCTTTCTTATTTCGCTATTAATTTGCTATATTTTGTATAGTATTTATCATATCGTCTTATAAATAAACTATATATTATATGTAATTATCAACCAATAATCGATATGTAATCCAAATCGCATTTGTATATTTTTTTATAGATTTTCTTAAAATTCATATTTTTAGTATGCCTATAGTTTAATTGATTCTAATTTGACCAGTGGTGTCATCGCCAAAGTACAGGTACACAAAGTGCACTTTACTCTATATTTTATTTAGTTATTTAATTGATAACTGATAATCGACATGGAGTACAAATCTCATATATATATATATATATATATATATATATATATATATATATATATATATGTTTTAAATTTCCTTTTAAAACTTCATATCTTTCTTATTTCGCTATTAATTTGCTATATTTTGTATAGTATTTATCATATCGTCTTATAAATAAACTATATATTATATGTAATTATCAACCAATAATCGATATGTAATCCAAATCGCATTTGTATATTTTTTTATAGATTTTCTTAAAATTCATATTTTTAGTATGCCTATAGTTTAATTGATTCTAATTTGACCAACCAATTTTAATTTAGTGCAATTTTTTTATTAAATTTCACAACAAAATTAACCACGAGCACTTCATATGTGATATTGTTAACAAAATAGTTGATCTCAAAGAATAATTATTTTATCTATGCATTTCATATATGAGATTATGAACAAAACAATTTATCTCAAAATAATAATTATTTTCTCCATTTCAAAAATATAAGAAACTTTTCTGTAAAATTTATTTAGATGGGTAGGTCTATAGTATGCCTATAGTTTAATTGATTCTAATTTGACTAACCAATTTTAATTTAGTGCATTTTTTTTATTAAATTTCACAACAAAATTAACCACGAGCACTTCATATGTGATATTGAACAAAATAGTTGATCTCAAAGAATGATTATTTTATCTATGCATTTCATATATGAGATTATGAACAAAATAATTTATCTCAAAATAATAATTATTTTCTCCATTTCAAAAATATAAGAAAATTTTTTGTAAAATTTATTTAGATGGGTAGGTCTATAGTATGCCTATAGTTTAATTGATTCTAATTTGACCAACCAATTTTAATTTAGTGGATTTTTTTTTATTAAATTTCACAACAAAATTAACCACGAGCACTTCATATGTGATATTGAACAAAATAGTTGATCTCAAAGAATGATATTTTATCTATGCATTTCATATATGAGATTATGAACAAAACAATTTATCTCAAAATAATAATGATTTTCTCCATTTCAAAAATATAAGAAAATTTTCTGTAAAATTTATTTGGATGGGTAGGTCTATAAATAATTATTAAAAAATAATGCGCACAAGTTATAATAGAAGTATTTTATCTTAAATGAATAGTTTAATGTATATTAAACATGATATAACCCAAAAAGTATTCATGTATGTGGTTAATGAATTCCATTATAAGTATAAATGTCCATCTAGCCAAATTGGTTGGTGAGTTTAGTTTCATTATGAGAGGTCATGGGTTCAATTCTTTGGAACTACATTATTTTTTAAATATTATAATTGAGTTAGGTTCGGAGTTAGGTTCGGGAGCTAATTTATTTGTTCAGGATGCAGGTTTGACAAGTACCTGTTCTCCTATTATATATCGAAAGATGGATGGATGGATGGATTATAAGTTGACTTAATAAGTTGAGTTGGCAAACACCCTTTATAAATTTTTACAAGCTTATAAATCATAAGCTGACTTAAATTTAATTTATCAACCAAATTCAATCTAAGTAATTAATGGCATAGGTCAATCAACTTATATGATATGTTTCAAGTATATGTATGTCGTACTAATCAAACTATATACAGTAGAATCTCGATAAATGAATAACCTCATCAAATGAATGATTATTTCCGGTTCCGAACAGAGACAATGTATTTTTGACCTCGATAAATGAATAATCTCGATTAATGAATAATTTTTCCAATCCCAAGTATATTCATTTATCGAGGTTTAACTGTACGTTAGTTTGGTCAAATATTATGCTTGTTGCATATCAACTACTCCTAATTCTTCGTAATACCTTTTAACAAAAATATAAAGGTAATGTATGTTTTATTGGATTAAGTAAGGGATAGAATTATACTTCATCAAAATTTTAAAGTCAAGTTTCTTTTATAAAAATTTATTTGGGATCAGAATGAGAATTATAGTCTTTTAAAATAGTTATCCCATATTTGCTTTGTTAGGATAAGAGATAGAATTATAATCCTCTCTAATACTTGATTGGAGGAGGCGTTATTTAATCTCCTCTCACAAGTCATTTTTTTAAAGGATTATATTCACTTCCCTATTATCCCTTGTAAAACAAACATTAGATTAAAGATTTTAAAGGATAATGGTCCAATACATTGGTTATTCCTCAAACAAACATGGATAGAATAATTTAAAGGATAAGAGCAAGTTCAATAACTCATTAGTTGATTCCTAAAAATATAATAAAATAACGGTTCCTAGTAATTTAGGAATCTTGTTTTGTATATCCTCCAATAACATTCCCTATATTCATTCCTTATTATTATTATAATGATAAATTTGAAATCAATTAGAGAATGAAATATGGACAAATATTGAAAAATGGAGGGAAATGAATTTTTTATTGATAGAAATCAAATTAGGGATGGCTAGTGGTTCCCCAAAAGTAGGGAATGACTAGAGATCCTTAGTATTTTAGGGAACTACTGGCACACTGTTGGAGTGGTTTTTGTACTAAATTCCTTAAATCTTGACTTTTTTCTGAAACCAAAAACAAGAAACTCTTATTTCAAATCAGAATGCAATACATCGATGAGAAAGGATGGTACATCACACCATTCCTTACATCCAGACATAGAACCAGTTTCTTTAGCTAAAGCATGAGCTACTGAGTTCGCTGAACGTCTAATAAAGTACATAAAATAGGACCCTAAGTCCTTAACTATAGAATGACAATCCTCCAAAATAGCCCCTAGATACGATGAATCAACTGACTTACTTTCAAAAGCTTGAACAACAGCTAATGAATCAAGTTCGATATGCACACCTGAAATACTCCTCCTTTTTAACCAAGACATAGCTTCTTTAAAAGCCAATGCTTCTGCTAGCTTCGGGTCTACTATACCAGGCCAAAAACCTCCATAACCAGCTACAAAATGCCCCTTATCATTCTTCAAGACACATCCAAATGAACTTCGACCTCCTCTCTCAAACACAGCAGCGTCTACATTACACGAAAACCATCCTGGATCTGGCTTTCTCCACACTAAAACCCCTTCCCTAATATTCAGCTTCCTGCAACTATCTTGCTTACTCTGAGCTTGTTGCCATTGGAACAGATGAGAACTTGCTGCATTAACCACCATCGTCGGAGACTTAAACTTCTTATCCCACACCACACTATTTCTGTGATCCCATATTTGCCAAATTATTGAGCAAATAATCTCCAAATCCCTTGATGATTTAACCTGAAACCAATTCTTCATAATACTCTAGGCAGACATGTCTGAGTTGGAGACGCCATCTACCCTCGCTACATTCCAACAGGTCTGAGAAAAAGAACAGAAAAACAAAACATGCTCCGCACTTTCTAGATTGCTATGACACACTGAACATATAGGATACACTTCAACGAAACGACTTCTGAGGTTCTCTAACGTTGGAAGGCAGTTCTGCAACATTCTCTAGACAATAATTTTCACCTTCAGAGGAACAAACAAATTCCAGATTCTAAGCCAATTAAAATCAACCCCCGAGCTAGGCACACCATATTTAATCTGACAAAGTCGACGATAACCACTCTTGACTGAGTACTCCCCTCTCTCCTCCTCTAACCACATCCACGAATCTTCTATCCTACCATAACTTAACGGAATTTTAAATATTTAAAACACATCATTTTCATTGAATAAATCCCTCAGAATATCTAAATCCCACTCCAGAATATCACTTCTTATAAGTCCACACACCTTAGCTTCGTTCAAACCTTGTGCCACCGGAGATGTTATCCTTGTTTGATTCACACGTTCCCCCCAAATATTCACTGTCTGCCCCCTCCCTATTCTTTTCACACTACCACCACAAACAAGTTGATGCGTTGCCATGATACTACGCCACACATAACTTGGATTATTACCTAATTTGGCCTCTTCAAACTTACACTTAGGGAAATAACGAGCTTTCCTTGAGACGAACAAGTTTGGATGTATTAGAATCCTCCACACTTGCTTACCCAACATAGCCACATTAAACTCCTGAATCCGTTTAAACCCCCATCCCCCCATATTTCTTTGGGTAACACATTCTACTCCAGGCCATCCATCTTATCCCCTTATTTTTATCCACACTCGACAGCCACCAAAACCTGTTCATCAACATCTCAATATCCTCACACAGCTTTTTCGGAAGAAGGAACACGCTAGCTACATACGAAGGAATTGATTGCACCACTGATTTAATTAAAATTTCTTTCCCTCCCCTAGAAAGAATTGTTCCTTTCCAACTTTGAAGCCTATTCCAAATTTTTTCCTTAACATATCTAAATGACTCCCATCTATTGCTTGACACCATTTTTGGAAGTCCTAGATACATAACATCATTTCTAACTTGTACCTGCAGAACATTACAAATATCTGCTGCCATTACATCCCCTATGTTGCGACTAAAGGAAATAGCTGACTTTTGGAAATTAATCTGCTGTCCTGAAGCTCTTTCATACAGAACAAGACACTATTTAATACTCTCCACTTCACTCACAGTCGCTCGAAAAAATATGTAACAATCATCCACGAAAAATAAGTGAGTAATAACAGGTGCCCCATTGGCAATCTTACACCCATGAATTGCTCCGTAGACTTGTTTTTTATGAATCAACGCCGACAACCTCTCAGCACACAAAAGAAACAAATACGGCGATATAGGATCTCCTTGTTGCAGGCCTTGACTTGGATAAACTGGACCCATCTCATTACCTGAAACTACAAATCTATAAGAAATTGTTGACATACAAAGATGAATCCACCGTCTCCACTTTTCATCAAAACCCAATTTATCCATAACCCCTAGAACGAACTCCCACTCCACCCTATCATAGGCTTTACTCATATCAATCTTAAGAGCCGAAAAGCCTACTTTACCTTTTGTCTTCCTATGCATCCAGTGGTTCACCTCAAAGGCTGCAATTACATTATCCGTTATCAATCGCCCAGGTACAAAAGCACTTTGTGTTTCGGAAATAATACTTGGGAGAACCACCTTTAAACGATTCGCCAGCATTTTCGTGATTACTTTCATCATAACATTGCACAACGAAATGGGCCTAAGGTCAGCCAACGTTTCAGGATTTTCTTTCTTTGGGATAAGAACCACTACCGTATCATTTAGAGTCTCCGGGATTATACCCACATTTAAAATTTGAATGCATTCCTTAGACACGTCCTTACCAATTATATTCCAAAACTTCTGATAAAAACCGGGGTTCATACCGTCCGGTCCCGGGCTTTTATCCGGGTGCATAGCAAATATTGCTTGTTTAACTTCCTCCTCACTGAACTCTTGGGTCAATTCATCATTCTGAGCCGAAGAAATTCGCCCCCCAATATAATCCAGCACATTCTCAGTCATCACCCCTTTAGCCTCAAACAAATCATTGTAATAATCCTCTATAACACTGCTTAGGCCTGTAGACCAGTTTACCCAATCCCCCTCACTGTTCTTAAGCTGGTTGATATGATTTTTCTTCTTTCTAGATGATGCATACGAGTGAAAATACTTGGAATTACTATCCCCCCCCTTTCAACCAGAATTGCTTAGCTCTCTGCTTTCAGAAATCCTCCCTTTGAGCAAGAATCTTAGTATACTCTGCCTCAGCATCTCTCGAACACTGCAATGAATAAGCATCATTTAGCCCTCTAAAACGATCCATTGTCTCTCTACTTTTTTGCAGTCTCCTCTGAAAATCCTTCACAAACCTCTCCCCCCAATTCTTTAACTCAATTCCACATAACTCAATTCTTCGTTTCATATCAAAGCCCTCCATTTTTTTCCAACTCTCAGCGATAAAATCACTACATCTAGCTTCTCTCAGCCAACAGTTTTCAAAACGGAATTTGTAATTTCTAGAAACAGGTCTCCACACACTTACTTGTAAAAAGATTGCAGAATGATCAGAAGACGGAGCTATTAGATTATGCACTTTATTTGTTGGAAAAATTGACTTCGACCCTTCATTCACGAACACCCTGTCCAATATTTCTTGAACCCATCTATCTGTGCCACGACTTCTCTCCCATGTATTTGGATACCCCTCCATTGACAAATATGAAATTCCGCACTATAAAATAACCTCCCTAAAACCATTTAGCAACCAAGTTGGATGTTTATGCCGACCTTTCTTCTCTACTTCCCGAAGTAAGTCATTAAAATCCCCCAGAATAACCTAAGGCAATGATGATTCTACTGCTAAAGTCTTTAGTAACTCCCACGAATCTCTTCTCCTTGACCTCTCCAAAAATTCATAAAAAACAAGTAAGTCTCCACGGGTTAATATTATCCATCCTGACCTCAACATCTATAAAATTATTCGATGAAGATTTTATATCAATACTATCTACATGTCTCCAAAAAAGAGCTAACCCCCACCATGTCCCGTTCCAGCTACAGTAAACAGACCCTCATATTTCATCTTAGCACGAATACCATCTATCCTTTTATGATCCCACCATAGTCTCCATTAAGAAAACAAATATAGGCTTTTTTAATTGGATAAGGTCCAATAGAACTTGAACTGTACGAGGATTGCCCAGACCTCTACAGTTCCAAAATAACGAACTCATTGTGGCGGGCGGGCCTGAATAACAGGTCCCGCCAATGCCAAGTTTTTTTTGGTTCTGTTGGTTATTTTCAGTCATCATAATATCCAGCCCATCTCCCAGCCCATCTTCAGAATTTGAAATACGACCCACCTCTTCCTTATCTTTTACCACCCTCTGCCGTTTCTATTTGGCTACTATTATCCCATCAATAAAGGGATTTTCCTCATCACTATTTAAATTTTCCACCGTTCCCTCCTGAATTTTAGTAGGTCCAACTATCATTACTTCTTTCCCCCTATTATCTCACTGTGCACTCCTACGATCATGGGATTTCTCAACAACCTGGTATGATTCCAACTCCCTATCATTTTCGTTAGACTTCACCGGAATTACAAATGCACCGTTAGCTCCCCTTAACCACTGGTTCTCAGCACCTATACTGTGTTTCCTCATTGTTGCTCGTAAGGACCCATCATATTTTCTGACCTCTGTACCCTGGGGATTATCAAACAACGCCTCACAGAACTTCTCAGTATGTCCTATTAATCCACAGAAAAAATAGAAAGATGGTAAACGTTCATACTTAAACTGAAACCACATCCAATCACCCCCTACTTTTTTTATACACATCTTACTTTTTAGCGACTTCTGCACATCAATGGCCACCTTGATTCTTAAATAGTTTTTATACATCCCTTGAAAATTCTTAGGATCCATATCCAAATATCTTCCCACGTAATTACCTATGGATTTCCGAACATACTCTGATTTGAAACCTATAGGGACATCATACACCTGGACCCATATGTAGAGCTCCGATAATTTGATCTCCTTTAACTGCTCATCCACATTTAGCTTTTTAATAAGAAGAACTTGTTGGTTAAACGTCCAGGGACCATCATTTAGAACTCTCTGCATATCAAGGTCATGAAAGAACTTGAAAAGAAAAGTATTTGGTTGATCAGTCTCCTCCATAAAAACACCTTTAACTGGTCTCCAAATTGACGCCAAAGTATCCTGCATTGCCATGAAATTCACCTTTTTGTTCGTTAAAAATCTACCAACTAAACACCTTTTAGATCTTGCTTCACATTGTTCTCCGGAATGTCTTCTAAAACGATTCCAAAATCCTCATCTCCATTATCCAATGAGAGTTTTGAATATGCCTCTTCCAATTTGTCATCATTTACTGAACTCGCCATGAATAATTGATCTACGAATAGCACTATATTTGAACTACAAAGACAAAACTGATAAAGGGTTTAAAAAACTCACCACTAGATGAGACAGAGAGAAAAACTCATCATAAGATGAGACCAAACTTTTTTCCTTAAATCTTGACTTAAGAAGCAATACAGGGAAGATGTTGGACTTGTTCTAATAGTCCAATCCTAAACTTAATATTTCAAAACAAATATGGAATATGATAATTTAAAGAATTATAATCTTTTGGATTATAAATGATAAGACTATTAAACCTAAATTATTATTCTGGGATTACAAACCCTCGAAACAAACATAACCAAAAAGTATAATAAATAAAAATTAAATGTTGGGTTTCAACCCAATATGATTGTATGGGCTTGTGGTTCAAGATATATATGGGGAAGATAATAATTGTATGTGTAGACAATTATTATATATGGTATGTCTTGATCACTAAGTTGGGTAATTAGGTGCCAAGAATTGGAAGACTTGTATAACAAGTATGGTAAGACTTGTAGAACAAGTATGGTAAGTCTTGGTGGCTAAGTTTTGGGTGGCTATATATACATAGTCATATTGTATTTGTTTGAGTGGTGAAAGCTTAAGAGATGTAGTCTTAAGTATTGTTTGGGAGATGCTTGAGCATTGTTGGCTCAAGTATCAAGGGGTTGGGACACCGTTAAGGTGTTATTGTTTTGATGTATTATTGATAATTGATTTGATTAATAATACGAGTTTGGGGCGTGGGTGTTTCCACGTCAAGTATTTGTGTGTTCTTGTTTTGCGCTTTGGTAGATCTTGTCAATTATTGTTGGTGTGTGTGCGTGCTCTGTTTTGATGATTGTGAATCTCAGATTGTGTAAGCCCCCTAACCTAACATTAAAGATATGCCTGGTTTCTCGATACTGAAATATGAGTGCTACTGACTTGATCAACTGCTTATATTTTGATATTAGCGAATAACCAGTGCGAGCACGGGTACAGATCAAGTACGAACCGAAATTAAAATATTAATATTAAATAAGTATTATTTAAATATATATTTGTAGTGACTTAAGTGATAAAAGTATTTTACAAATAAACACCATTTAATTATATAGTTATAGGGAATCAAACTCGAGATGAACCTAAAAAAATTGAAGTAAATAAATCTTATAAAATTATGTGATTGCAATGAATCAAATTTGAATTTATTGATAACCAAATTTAGTACTTTCGTATTTTGGTTCTATTGTATGCCATTGAAACATGGCTTTTCACATTAATAAAGAGTATAGATTTAAGGTTATACTCCATTAAGAACCCCAATTAATGTGAGATTGATATATAATCATAACCACTTTTTTTTTTGAAAAATTCGTACTTGCATTAACAATCTTCAGCCATAAGGTTACAAATAAAATCCGGAGCAGTATTACACCACTCCATAGAATCTGACATAGAATAAGCAGCCTGCGCTAACACATGGGCTACTTTATTCGCAGATCTGTGATAAAAAATCACTAACACTTCCTCAAAGTGTTTAAGTAACTCAACACACTCCTCTATAATAACATGAAAATTTGAATTTTTCTGAGGACCATGAATTGCATCCACTACTGCTTTCGCATCCAGTTCGAATATGCACCTTCTCTTGTTCTCCACCCCTTTGTCCATGTTAATGCCTCCTTGAAACTCAGTACCTCAGCTTCTCTAGCTAACATACACCTTTGAAGTTTACTAGCTCTTGCTCGAAGAAACTGTCCCTGGTACGCAGCATATCTCTGGCATCAGTTCGGTACGCAGCATCAGTTCGGTACGCAGCATCTACATTTATATTAATCCAACCGTGAGGTGGTTTAACACCATTTCCGCATCTGCATATTTGTTGTGCTGGTTTTGATCTCCTTCTGAGCATATTGCCACTCATGCAAAAGGTTATCCACAATAGCCTTAACACCAAAAACTGATATATTTTTTCTATCCCACACCCATGAGTTACAACGAACCCATAATCCCCAGCAGAGCAGCCCTATTCGTGCACATTTTTGACTATTATTTTTACTGAAAACTTGTTTTAGAGATTTCATGAACGTTATATCTGGACTTGTTTGACATAAATCCTGAAAACCCACAGCCTACCATAATTCCTTTGCAAAACAGTAATTAAACATTGTATGCAGCGTGTCTTCTGTCTGAGCATGCCACCACGAACATATATTCTGTACATTCACACAATTTATCACTAATGCATCCGCTGTAGGCAACACATTACGACAAGCCCTCCATAAGAAATTTAGCACTTTGCCAGGTAACTTCAAACCCCAAAGCTTCTTCCAGAATAATCTATCTGCATACTCCCGCTCCCCCCTCAACTTTCTGTAATAACTTCGAACTGTGAATTCACCACCATTATCCAATGCCCAATACCAGGAGTCATTTGTAACTCAACTTGACAATGGAACTTGCAGAATCAACTGTCTATCTCTATCATTAAATAAGTCCAGCAGAATATCTTCATCCCATCTTCTAGAGTTATCCTGTATCAATGTGTTCACTGTCACCTTCTCCAACTCCTGATAGCACTCACTTGTAATATAAACATTCTCATGACAAGGCAACCACGGAATCTTCCTATCTCCAAACACTATCTTATTTATATACCATATCTTCATCTCCCATCACTCGTTAATTTTATTAATATTTCAATATATCACCGCCATCTTCTTTCTACTTCAACCATCACCACCGACTATCGTGAACTACCACCTCCGATCACCTGACCTGGAAATTCATTCTTGTCGTGTACTTTCGTGTTACATGTATCTGAACGTTAAATCCAAACGCAACCCATTTAGGGTCCGTGTATTTTTGTGTTCGTTTACCTTCGTGTCGGGTACTTTTCGTGAAATTTTAAATAAAAACATAAATTAAAATAAATAAATAAAATATTTAAGTACTAATATTTTTGGTGAAATTATCACAAACACGTACTAAATATAAATATATATTTACATCATATTTACAAACAACATTATAAAATTATGTATATTACTATAGATAAAAATTAATTTGTTTAATACAAATATAAATATATCTCATATAAATATTAATATTTATTTAATTCGTGTCGTATCGTGTACCCAAAGGGTAAACACAAAACCGACACTAAATGTCGGTCGTGCACTTTCGTGTTGTGTTCCAAAAATGTAAACACAAACACTAAATTTTCGCATCGATTCGTGTTGTGTGGTTAATTGCGGGATCTTGATCACTATCTCCGACCATCGTTTCCAACCATCACCAATAATGACCAAGAGGTTATCGAAATCACCTCAGCTAACCAAAAACCACTGATGCTGAACAAAATCACCTAAATGACCTAAATCAATTCAACAAATTTTCATACCCCCACAACCACCACCACCTCCCGTCACCGTATTTAGCCACCACCATGTACAAATAACCCAATATTTTACCAAAAAACCCCAATTTAAAAAAACTAAATTTAAAAAAAATCTCCACAACCACCACTAATCACGACGTTTATCTGCGCCACCACGACAACATTATTATCACCATCTACAGATCACCTTTATTTAAATAATCATCAAATACATCTCAAAATCATCATAAAAATCAACAAAAAATCAACAAGAATAAAAAAATTACTAAAAATTTCAAAGAAAATCACCACCTATGAGATTTTCAAATATAAGTACATAACCTTGTATATTACAGATCTGATACTCACCGAAGTGTGGAGATAATGCATATTTGTGGATAATTAGATAAGAAAAAGATAAAATGTGTGGGTGTCGGTGGATGTGCGTGTGGGTGTGTCATGTGTGTCAATGTATGCAAAAGAGGTAGAAACAGAGAAAGCCCAATCGGGATGTTAAACAGTGATGTGTGGTGTTAAAGTTGACCGGAGGTTGACGACAAATTATCACCGAAAGTGATGATCGGAAAAGAAATGGGATATGTGAAATAGATGGGGATGGTGAAACACACGCCAATGTTCCAGAGTGAACCTTCTTATATAAGAAGTATAGGAGAGAACCATTGATTGTACAGTAGAATCGCATACAAAATTTTTATATTAAAAATTTTAAAATATAAAAATTTGATTCTAACATAGAATACTAGCAATGTATAAGCTTTATCAAAAAATTATTATTTGAAATTTGAACTAGCTTTAGAATTGGATTCTACCATAGAATCATTCTGGATGAATTTAATTCTGTGCGAGAAGGGCTTTGAATTATTTCAATAATTTTCAATGATTTTTGGGGAAAAAATGTCAAATAATTTCATTTTTAATTTTCTAATTAAAATTTGTAATTGTATTTCATACAAAATAGTATAAATAATATATTTTGTGATGATTCTCTCTTAAACGCTATATAAGGTGGTTATCTTTAGAGTGTCACTCTACATATGTGTATAAATATATATATATATATATATATTGAATAATTATAATTTAAAGAAAATGAAGGGTTTAGTTTAGAACTCAGTTCTTATAACAAGGCACGGGATTGCTCTAGTTCACGATAAGAGTTTTTATTTTCCTCATTGTGCGTTGATGTTAGTGTTCGATGATTCTACTGTGACGATAAAAATCTTTTTGGTATGTATAATTTTTTGAAATATGTACCTAAAAAGACCGATATTTTGTGTTTCTATCATTTTATTGGTGTTTTTAGAGTGTTGATGCCTTTCTTGCGATTAGAGTTAGAAAAATAATTGACGTGTGTACTTTCAACGTTTTTCATAAGTTTATTAGGATGATCATCTCTTAATCTATTGAACTATTATATTTGCATACAATTATATATTATGGGATTATATGAATGTGACTTTTGATTTAATACTAGACTTAATTGCACTTTGCAGCCCTGTACTTAGGCGAAAATTCACTTTGGTGCCTACTATTCAAACAATTGCAATTTGCATCCCGATTGTTTCAATCCCGCTACAGTTTGCACCCCTTAAACGATTTCAAGCTAATTTTGACCGTTACCGTTAGTCAAATTAAGGGTATTTCAGTCTTTAATTATTATATTAAACAATTTATCAAAAAAAGTAAGAAACAAAATTTAAAAATTGATTTTTTTCCCAAAAAATTGAAAAAATACAAAATCTTAATTTATGATATTTATTTTATGGATAATATTTTAAAAATTATAACAAATGTAGTTTATATTTAAATAATATTTTACGAGAATTTAGTAATGTAAATATTTATAAAAATATGAATTATAAATTATATTTTAAAAAATCTGTGAATTGTAGATAAAATGTTGGTAAATCTAAAAATCTAAAAAATATAAAAGTAATTGAAATAATTTAATTTTAAAAATTATTGTAAAGTATAATGACCGAAATACCCTCATTTTGACTAACGGTCACGGTCAAAATTAGCTTGAAATTGTTAAAGGGGTGCAAACTGTAGCCGGATTGAAACAATCGGGATGCAAATTGCAATTGTTTGAATAGTAGACATCAAAATGAATTTTTGCCTAAGTACAGGGGTGCAAAGTGCAATTAAGTCTTAATACTACTAATAGGGCTGTAATTCGAGTCGAGCCGGGCGAGTTCGAGCCGGGCGAGTTCGAGCCGGGCGAGTTCGAGCCGAGCTTTAAATCGAGTCGAGCTTTTTCTGACGAGTCGAGCCGGGCTCGTTTATTAAACGAGCCGAAAATCCCCGCCGAACTCGGCTCGTTTGTTATACGAGTCGGGTCGAGCTACTCGCGAGTCCCTCACGAGTCGAGTCGAGTTTTGCTATACGAGTCGGGTCGAGTCCAGTTATACGAGTCGAGCCTAACGAGCTGTTAAACGAGCCGAGCCAAACGAGCTGTTAAACGAGCCTAACGAGTTTCTATTAAGATCTCCAACCAAATTAATTTTTTATTTTTTCAAAATTTGGGAATATCATTTATTTAGATATATCTTGACATCCGTATGGTTGGATCGTCGAAAAATATTTTTTAAAAAATAGAAACAATAATCTGGGACAAAGCACTAGTTACGAGTACAAGACAATATACTAGTGTTCTATTAAGATCTCCAACCAAATTAATTTTTAATTTTTTGAAAATTTGGGAATATCATTTAATTAGATATATCTTGACATCCGTACGGTTGGATCGTCAAAAAATATTTTTTAAAAAATAGAAACAATAATCTGGGACAAAGCACTAGTTACGAGTACAAGACAATATACTAGTGTTCTACTAAGATCTCCAACCAAATTAAATTTTTATTTTTTGAAAATTTGAGAATATCATTTAATTATATATTTCTTAACATCCGTACGGTTGGATCGTAGAAAAATATTTTTTAAAAAATAGAAACAATAATCTGGGACAAAGCACTAGTTACGAGTACAAGACAATATACTAGTGTTCTATTAAGTTCTTCAACCAAATTAATTTTTTATTTTTTGAAAATTTAGGAATATCATTTAATTAGATACATCTTGACATCCGTACGGTTGGATCGTCGAGAAATACTTTTAAAAATTTTAAATGATAATTTGGGACGAAGCACTAGTTGCGAGTACTAGATAATATAGTAGTGTTCTATTAAGATCTCCAACCAAATTAATTTTTTATTTTTTGAAAATTTAGGAATATCAGTTAATTAGATATATCTTGACATTATTACGGTTGGATCGTCGACAAATATTCTTAAAAAATTAGAAACAATAATTTGGGATGAAGCACTAGTTACAAGTACTAGACAATATAGTAGTGTTCTATTAAGATCTCCAACCAAATTAATTTTTTATTTTTTGAAAATTTGGGAATATCATTTAACTAGATATATCTTGACATCCGTATGGTTGGATCGTCGAGAAATATTTTTGAAAAATATAGAAACAATATTTTGAAAAATAACAAAAAAAATTGTAAACGAGCTCGAGCCGGGTCGAGTCGGGTCGAGTTCGAGTTTTCGAGCCGGGTTTCATTCGAGCTCGGCACATACCCGGACCGGCTCGTTTATATAAACGAGCCTAAAATCACTGCCGAGCTCGACTCGTTTACGAGCTCGAGTCGAGCCGGGTTGGGTTAAACGAGTTCGAGCCTGGTAGGCTCGCGAGCTACCCGACTCGAATTACAGCCTTAACTACTAAGTATTATTGAAGTTTCAATAATTCGTTTATAGATTTATAAAATATGAATTCATAAAAATAAGGTTATTGTCATAGATGTTAAAGGTTCATTTCACAGTTATGTGACGCAATTTTAATATTTTATAGATTTTAATTTCAGAGGACGCTATGGTAAATCATAACAGATTGAGAAACATAATGGTAAAATTTGATAGATTAGAATGTGGCATGTTGCCCTATCATAATTTATCATTTCATATCCACTAGTTACCTCGAGCCTCATATACTTTAATTACTACATGTCCGATTAATTGTCTAGGATACATGCCTAGAATTTGATATAAAAAGTTCGACCAAATATACACGAGTTATAAACGTGTTAGGTCATAATTAATATGCATCGGTTTAGTAATCGACTCTCCCAAATTACAATTCACATCACATGTATCGATTAAGTATTCGAATCTCCCAAAAAGATTAAAATATTTTGTTATATCTTTAATATTTTTTACATTTTTATTGGTGCTTTCATAAACAATTAGAATAATGATGATTTTTTTCCGTAAAATATCCTTCAAATATTTTATGTAAGATCCAATCACATTTTCCAACTTTCGCATGAAATAAAATAATACAAATTTTATTAAAATGAAGTAAACATAGAGATTTTTGTATATATATAAATAGTAATATGTAAAACTATTAAACAAATATTGATCAAAAAACACATGATTGATAGGTAAATAAGGTAAATAATAAAGGACATAATATAGGACACTCTCACTGGTGAATGTATCTAATGAATCATAAAATTTAATCAAATATACATGTAGTTGAATTGTCATAATGGTGAATTTGAATTCATGATTAGTAGATTCCTTATGTCAAAGGTTCGAACGTCATCTATATCATAATATTTTTTTTACTTGACTTGACATTTAGGGACATTTTTGTAAAATTAAATGGATTAAAATGTAACAAGTTGTGATATGCATTTAAGTGTTTAGATTATTACGTGTTCATTAACCATTTTTTAAAAAAAAAACATGCATTTAAATTTAATAAATTTATTATAATTATCTATGTATTGCAAATACTAATTATTAATATTATTTTATTAAATCGAATGATTTCGAAATATCTAAGTTCACTAAATATCATATATCACTAATTTATACTACTAAACTATAACATAATAAAATATAAATATGTAAATGTAAAACGAAGAAAAATGATTAAAATATCTTAGAAATCAAAATACCAAATATTCTTCATTTATCACCCAACATACATCGCATATTTATGACTTACAAAATATGTGATTTGTTAGACTAGTACAAAACATGTGATTTGTTAGACTAGTGGTAAGGTTGTGGCAAATGAATGGAAAGACCTAGATTCGATTCTCACTAGCAACAACTTTTTTTTAAAAAAAATAAATAGATTAAAATGTGACATGTTGTGGTATTATATATAAAAAAACATGTGATTTGTTAAGTCCTAGGTTCGATGCAACAATTTTTAAAAAAAATAGATTAAAATTTGACATGTTGTGGTATTATATATAAAAATTAAATAAATTAAAATGTGACATGTTATGGTATTATATATAAAAAATAAAATCTATACTATTATATAAAAGCCGAAACATTAAAAGTTTGGTTGGTCGGTTGGTCGGTACCCGTTGATTTTACTTATTTACCCTTACTCAATTACTACTAACTAATCAATTTCCTTTTTCAGATTAAACATATTATCTTTTCTACTTTTCAAGAATTAAATAATTTCATTTTTCAAATAAAATACAATATCTTTTATATTTTATCCTATTAACTAATCAATTACCTTTTTCAGTCAAAACACGTTACCTTTTCTTTTTTATCTAACTAAAATCTTTCTTTTTCCAATTATATCATCGATGGTTACCTTTTTCAGCCAAACACGTTACCTTTTTTCTTTTCTCTTACTAAAACCTCCTTTTTTCCAATTCCTTTTTTCCAATTATATCACGGGCGTTTCTATTTAATAAAAATAAAATAATAATAATATTATAATACTAATAATTAACCGATTAACTTTTCAACTAAAATATATCATCTTTTCTATTTTTCTAATTAAATTCCCTTTTATCTAAAAATATAACAGGCAACATTAATTTCTCATTTTCTAAAAACTATGAATAATTTTATTTAGTAAAATAACATAATTAAATTATAATTACTATGAACTAATCAATTGCCATTTTCACATAAATCATGTCATCTTCATGTTACCTTTCTATTTTCTCTAACTAAAATATCTTTTTTTCCAATTATATCACCGGCGGTTCTATTTAACACTATTAGCAATTCTGTTTAATAAAATAAAATATTGTAATTACTAATAATTAATCAATTACCTTTTTCATCTAAAATATGTTACGTTTTATATTTTTATTTTTTTTTCAGTTAATTTTATTTATTTACCCTTATTTAATGTTATATGTTATTTAACGTAATTATCCTTACTTAATTAATTATAATTACTAATAACTAATAAATTTCCTTCTTCAGGTAAAACATGTTACCTTTTCTATTTTTCAATAACTAATCTTTTTTCACATAAAATATGAGAAATTTTTTCCTTTTTCAAGTAAAATATGCTACCTTTTCTATTTTTCAATAGCCAATTTTTCTTTTTACGTAAAATACAGTTTATCTAGCTAAAATTTTTCCTTTTCTAAAAAAACTATGAGCAATTATGTTTAATAAAATAAAATATTATAATTACTAATAATTAACTAATTACCTTTTTCAGCTAAAATACATTAACTTTTCTATTTTTATTTTTTTTTTTATAAAAACCTATTTGGTTTGCTTTATTCAAGTACAACAAAATAATAACAATATAATAACTAATAACTAACCGATTACGTTTTTCAGCTAAAATATTTCATCTTTTCAATATCCTTTCAATATTTTCAAACTAAAATCCATCATTTTCTAAAAATATAACGGACAACATATATATAATTATATCATATCATATTTTTAAAAATTTTAAGCCAAGAAAATTTATGTCTTAAATTTTTGAATTCAAATTAAAAAAATTCTATTATATTATGCATTGAAAAATGAGAATCTATACTATTATATAAAAGCCGAAACATTAAAAATTTTACTACCTATTTTTTGGTACCAGTTTTTTGGTACTTCGTGAATTTACTTATTTACCCTTCATTACAAAAAAAAATAAATACACCTAAAATAAATAGTAACATAATATAATTAATGGTAATTAGTCGATTGCCTTTTTCATATTTACTTTTAGTTGAAGATATTACGTTTTATAAACACCTAATTAATGGTAATTAGTCGATTGCCTTTTTCATATTTACTTTTAGTTGAAGATATTACCTTTTATAAACACCTAAAAATATATACCCGAAAATATCACATCATAACTTTTAAGAAAAATGTAACACCTAAAATAAATAATAAAAGGGTAATGCTAAACATAGCCCTTAGGGCTATGGTTAAGAATTAATGTAAGTGGATAAATGCACTTAAAATGTCAATTTTGCACTTAATACATCAAGTTTGCACGAATTTCAATATAATTATTTAGCAATTTGGGATGTTTTTATTAGTGAAAATTAATGTGAATGCAGGAGGTCCACTATTATTACTTGAGAAATTAAATTGATGTTGTAAAAGAGCATTGAAAAACAAAAAATTAATTAATAACTAAAATCAATGTTGACAATATGAGAATATTTAATGCTTAACCATAGCCATTAGGGCTATGGTTAGCATTTACCATAATAAAATAATATAATTAATGGTAATTAGTTGATTAACATGATAAAATTAATGGTAATTAGTCGATTGCCTTTTTCACATTAACATAATAAAATTAATGATAATTAGTCGATTGTCTTTTTCACATTTTCTTTACTTTTAGTCGAAGATATTACCTTTTATAAATACCTAAAAACATCAATCAAATTAATATTTCATTTCGAATTAAAACATGTTACCATTTTAATTTAAAACAAATCTTACAATCATTAATATATACCCAAAAATATCAAACTATAATTTTCAAGAAAAGTTTAACACCTAAAATAAATAATAACATAATATAATTAATGATAATTAGTTGATTGTCTTTTTAACATTAACATAATAAAATTAAAGGTAATTAGTCGATTGCATTTTTCACATTTAATTTTAGGTAATGATATTACCTTTTATAAATACCTAAAAACATATCATTAATATTTTCTTTCTAATTAAAACACGTTACCTTTTTAATTAAAACAAATCTTGCAATCATTAATATATACCCAAAAATATCACACCATAATTTTCAAGAAAAATATAACCCGAAAATATCACACCGTATTTTTTAATTATTAATAAAATATATTAAAAATCATCTACGTTGTTTATAATAAGGAAACATTAGTATAATCCGTAAACATGAGTATACTAAATTATATCAAATTAAAATTAAAAAATTATTAAAAATAATGAGTATATAAAAACATAATTGTAATATTAAATAAAATTTATAACATAACATTTAATTTTAGTTGAAGATATTACTTTTTATAAATACCTAAAAATAGATCATTAATATTTCCTTTCGAATTAAAACACGTTACCTTTTTAATTTAATAACATAATATAATTAATGGTAATTAGTCGATTGCCTTTTTCACATTTACTTTTAGTTGAAGATATTACATTTTATAAACATCTAAAAAGTTCAATTGTATCATATATTTCAATTATTAATATTTTCTTTCTAATTAAAACGCGTTACCTATTTAATTTACAAGAAATCTTACAATATATACCCGAAAATATCACACCATATTTTTCAATTATTAATAAAATATATTAAAAATCGTATACGTTGTTTATAATAAGGAAACATTAATATAATCCGTAAACATGAGTATATTAAATTATACTCCCTCCGTCCCAGCCAATACTTTACATTGTTGCTGGGCACGGAGACCAAAGATAGTGGGTGTAATATTGTTAAAATAAATGAAGTAGAAATAAATGAAGCAGTGGGTGTAATAGTGATTTTAGTGTTAAAATAAGTGAAGTAGTTGGTGTAATAGTGTAAAGTGTTGAAAAAGTGAAGTGAAGTAGTGGATGTAATAATGTATTTTATTGTTAAAAGTTACTCCCTCCGTCTAAAAAAACTCTTCCCATTTCAAAAAACACGTTTGCCAACGCACACTTTTGATCGTTAATATGTTCAATTTCGTATTAGTATTAAATATAAAAACTTCACTGTATTAAAACACTCATAAATACGAATCCAACAAGATCACTCATGACTATATTTGGTCTTATAGATTATGCATAAATTAGTAATTTGTTTCATGTTATGAACAGTGCCGACATTGTAAAGGAGAAGAACATTTTGTGACGGAGGGAGTACTATTTTTAGTAATGTAAAGAATTGGTGGGACGTCCCAAAAAGGAAATTGTAAAGAAATGGATGGGACAGAGGGAGTATCAAATTAAAATTAAAAAAATATTAAAATTAGTGATTATATAAAGGAAATTGTTAAATAAGCTCCAAGTATTGTTATTTAAGCTCCATTTTCATATGATAAATACGGATAGTATGGTGGAGCATTACGGAGCTTGAATAGTATAATATTGATAGTAAAGTTTGGAGCTTATTTAACAATTCCCTATATAAAAATATAATTATAATATTAAATAAAATTTATAACATATATAATATAAGAAAGCCGTGCATTGCACGGGTTATAAGCTAGTAGATTAAAATGTAACGTGTTTTGGTATTATATAAAAAAATTAAATAAATTAAAATGTGACATGTTGTTGTATTATATATATAATATATTTTAATTTAAGTAAGAGTTTTAATATTAATACATGCAAATCCATAAAATACTTTCGTTACATTTGTTTGCCTGCTATAACTGCTTTGTCAATGTCGTATGAACTTAATACTTGTTAAAGTTTATTTTAAAGCTTACTTGTTTACTTGGAATAAATGAGGGTCGATCCCTCTCATGTACGTAGCCGCCGTTCCGTTCGTTTCTTCCTCCGATCTGCCCTCTTCTTCTCCGTTTAAAGCCTCCTTCCTACTTTCTAATCCTTTTTCGGTTTTCCATCCATTTTCTAAACTTTCTTTTCCGGTTTCAATAAAATTAGAGCCGGCATTTCGTACACGACACGAAAATTACGGGTTTGGGTTGACCTTTGTGGTACACTAACACAAAAGTACACGAACACAAAATTACACGGATGAATTTAGTATCGATTTTGGGTTGACCCTTGAGTACACGACACGAAACGAAAATACACGAAATAAATAAATATTTAAATAATTTTATTAAAATTATATGAATACACATTTTAAAATTATATTTTAAATATAATTTTTACATAAGATAAATACAAAATAGTTACAAATTTTAGTTTCACAAAACTTGAGCACACTTGATTTTTTATGACATATTGACTTAAGACTCAACTAGTAAAAATTTAATATTTAAATATTTTTATTTTTATTCAAAAAGTATACGAAACACGACACGAAATGTACACGAAATGAAGGTACAAGAACACGAAACGAAACGAATCCTTAACGGGTCGATTTTGGATTTGGCATTACGTACACGAAATACGAAAGTATACGAAACGAACGAATTGTCAGGTCTAAATAAAATCGAAAATTATGTTAGGTTTTGTTTATTTTAAATCTATACTTTGTTGACTTTGTTCCCAATTTATTTGGATTTTGTTTTTTCTCTTCTTATGAGAGATTTGTGTGTATTTAATGTCCAGAATGTTAGATCCGTAAAATTTTCATGTTTTGATTTAGTGATAGAAGTGTTTATGAATTGCATTTATGGTTTATAGAAGCGGGTACATGTATATATGCCAATTTTAATAAATCGCTTGATATATATAAGAGGTCTAAGAAAACTAGATTTGTATCTTTTTACTATTTGTTTAACTCAATTATTATGATGTCGTATAAATTTTTATTAACAAATTTAATCTTTTGTTCGGGAGAAAAAAAAGCCTACTTGGAATAATTTACTCATTTCAAAGCAGCCATGGTAGGTACGAGATAGTTGTACCCTTTCTTTAATTAAGGGCATTTAAAATATCTTTCGCATGATGTTTGCAATATTAATTTAATATTGTCATAATGCTAATCATCCCTGTACATAAAATTAGTGCATATTTGTATTTGCCAATTGCCATTATAGTATTTCGAAGAATTATATTACCGAATATTCTTTGTTATTTTGGGCAACATGCAATAGCAAAATTTTGGTGGGTTCTTTAAGGAGCATGGATCCTCTGTCCCTTATGTGTCTTTTATATAAAAAGAGTGTTCCTGATGGGGCTTTTTTATTAAAAAATATTTTTATTTTTTAATACAGGGTCCCCGCCAGGAGCACTTTTTTTTATACAGGGGACATGAAAAAAGGGACAGAGGATCCTCACCCTTCTTTAAGATACAGTATGTGAAAGGGGTTTTATATCAAATTGGTCATCCGTTTCACTCAAAACTATCAATTAAATCACCCTTTCAAAACGATATCATTTGAATCACTAAAGTCATAATAAAGCCATCCATTATAGTAATGGGAAAGTAAACATAAATTTCCATCGAGTTTTGCATATTTTTCTTAAATACTACTATAATCAAATGAAAAGTTATGAATTTTAGTATTTTTGATAATATATTTAGAATTTAATAAGTTTATTTACTATTTATTTTTAATTAAAACAAGGAAAATGACAATAAAATAAAAAATAATAGTAAATGAATTTTTAAAAATCTAAATATATTATCAGAAATACTAGAATTATTAACCTTTCGTTTGGTTATGGAAGCATTCAAGAAAAATGTGTAGAACTCGATAAAAAATTACTTTTACTTTCCGAGTACTATAATGGGTGGCCACTTTGATATTTATTATGATTTTAGTGATTCAAATGATATCATTTTTGAATGGTTAGTCTAATTATTAGTTTTGAGTGAAACGGGTGACTAATTTGATATAAAACGGTACGTGAAAGTGTACAAATTCTGACAATCGTTTTGTGTGTTTCGTCTTATTATTCTTGTTAATTTGACTTTCATTCAAATGAAAATTAAACCAGAAATCACGTACATTCAAAGTTCTTTTTGACTGAAGGAATAGTGTTCTCTTACTGTAATTAAATTAGTTATGTAAAAGAATTCTAGCAAAAGTTGACACGGAAGGTCAAGCGGAGTTGAACCACTTGAATAGATAGAAATTATGTTCAAATTCATATTTGAGAGGTGAATCAAAGGGAGTGTGTTTCTGTTAAACTTAGGATAGTATATTAAATAAATGAATTATTCTATCCAAATAATTCAAGTTGTTAGGCCCGAATCTCGGCATAGATCCTAAACAGACTCAAACGACTATACAAGGGGCCCACCTCTCTTAATGGGCTTAACCACCTCTCTTAATGGGCTCAATTATCTACTAATGGGCTTAAATATTGAAGAAGGATCAACAAGGCGTGAGGCCCGGTCAGGGATCACCTCGCCTTTATCTCATCATATTATTTGAAGACAATCTCTCGAAGACATGATCCCGCCCTAGGGGTCGCCTCACTATGACCTCCTGCTACTACTCAAGGCGTCTCACGCTAGGCCTCTGCGCCTCTCATGCTAGGCCTCTGCGCCTCTCACGCTAGGCCTCTGCGCCTCTCATGCTAGGCCTCTGCGCCTCTCACGCTAGGCCTCTGCGCCTCTAACGCCGCTCATCCTCGAGGCCGCATCTACCGGGGTCGCAACCCGGGGATCGCTATCTCACTCTTTTCTGGAAGGCTCATGGCCTGACCCCTCGAGGTCGCATGAGTAGCTGGACACTAGGGTTCGCTTCGCATGGCCAGATCCCTCGAGGTCGCATGCAAGGCCCTTGTTGCTTCTCTACTAGCCAACTCTATCCATGCGAGACCATAGGCTTCCTCCTTTTGGGCCATGGATCATGGATAGGGTTGATGACTCACTGCCACGTCAGCCCTAAACGAGTGGGCTTGGACTATGGCTTATCTCTTAAAACCCTAGCCCGCCTAGGTAACTTCTTCTCCAAGAACTACGTATGGCTTGATCCCTATAAATAGGGTACGTAGGCACCTTGTTTGGATACGCCTCAGCTCACCCCTGACTATCTATCAACAAGATCAGCCACAAACAAACACCAATCTCCTCCCGTGTTCTTCGTGTTCTTAGCAAAATATCCGTATTTTGCTCCGTGATTCCAGCAACCTCCAATTTCGTGTTGTAACGAAATTCTCCCTACAACAATTGGCGCTAGAAGGAGGGGAGTCATTAATTTGGGAGAACGATGACTAACTCGAACAAGAAGAACGGAGAGGCCAACAACGGAGAGGCCGAGGTCGGGCTAGCGTGAGAGGCCGAGGCCGGGCTAGCATAGCGAGATCCCCAGGAGCGACCCCATAGGAGCGAGGTCATGCTTGCACCTAGCGTAGCGAGGCCATGCTTGCACCTAGCATAGTGAGGCCATGCTTGCACCTAGCATAGCGAGGCCCCACCTAGCGTTGCGAGGCCGCATTCGAGAAGGATAAGCGACGTCACTAGGAGCGAGGCCAAAGTAGGGGTCAAGGTTCGGAATGACCCCCATCTCTTCGTTGAGAGCGTGAGCGGTCCAATCGTCGCGAAGACAGACCCCCCTCTCTTCGTAGAGAGCGCGAGCGGTCCCATCATCGCGACGAGAGACCCCCCTCTCCTCGTTGAGAGTGTGAGCGGTCCCATAAGTACGAGCCCGACCCCGAGATTGTAAGAAGAAGGATTATAAGGAGAATCAAGAGGAGTCAAGCTCGAGAAGCTCACTACTGACAAGAAGGATAAGTGATAGAGGCCAAGGCAAGGGTCAAGGTTCTAAATGACCTCCATCTCCTCATCGAGATCGTGAGCGGTCCCATCGTCATGATGACAGACCCCCTCTCCTTGTGGAGATCGTGAGTGGTCCCATCGTCGTGACGACAGACCCCCATCTCCTCGTCGAGATCGTGAGGCCCCTATATGATGAAGGTAATGAGGCCCCTATATGGTGTGGATATCGAGATCGTGAGATGCTTCTTCTTGGTGAAATACCTCTACGTCGAGGAGAGGGGGGACGCCCCCGATCCTTGGGGTAAGGGGGACGCCCCCGACCCTTGCCGACAATGAGGAGGTCCTCGATTAACTCAAAACACTGGGAAGAGCAAGCAATAAATAAGGAGGCTGAAAACGAGGCTCTCATTGGCCTCAAGCTCATACTAGAGATGAAGGAAGATAAGCCAAAGTATTTGAAAAATAAAATGAGCTCAAGACCTCAATATCTACATTCTTGTTCAACATAGGGAAGCATGTTATGACATTAAAGAAGCTAAGTGCTCTTGCTTAGCGTTGGAGAGTCCAAGTGCCCCGGGATAGCGTGATGAGGCCAAGTGCCCCGGGATAGCGGTGATGAGGTCAAGTGCCTTGGGACAACAGTGAAGAGTACAAGTACTTTGGGATAGCGTTGAAGAAGTCAAGTACAAGTGCTTTGGGATAGCGTTGGAGAGCCCAAATGCCTTGGGACAACATTGATGAGGCCAAGTATCCTGGGATAGCGTGATGAGGCCAAGTGCCCTGGGATAGCGTGTGATGAGGCCAAGTGCTCCGAGATAGCGTAATGAGGCCAAGTGCCCCCGGATAGCGTTGATGAGGCTAAGTGCCTTGGGACAACAGTGAAGAGTACAAGTGCTCTGGGATAGCGTTGAAGGAGTCAAGTATGCTTATAGCGGGATCACATCAAATTCCTTTCATTACAAATGTTGTCAACTCCAAATAATACAAGAAGATTGCTGAAACACTTTGATTCCTCATCACATCTACAATGATAATGAGGACTCGGGGGGTAGTGGCATTACATAAACACCTCTTCTAGCAGGGCATTTGAAAATTTTCAAGACAAGGCCAGCACCTAGCGTTGCGAGGCCGCACCTAGCGTTTTGAGGCATCACCTAGCATTGCGAGGCTACACCTAGAGTTGTGAGGCCGCAAGCCCGATATCTTACAATGCAAGGCCACTTTACCTCATTGGCGATGATGGGTCAATCCGTAAGTCTAAAAAATGTGGAGCTATCTCTAGGCATGTGTTAAAGTCAGTCTATAAGCAAATAAGAGCATATGAAGACTCAATTAGCTATCCCAAAGCACTTGGGAAAATTCAAAATTACTAGTTTTCAAAGATGCAAGGCCCACCAGCTACATATGCGAGGTGGGGCTAGAGCCAGCAATATGGATTATGCGAGGCAAAGGAGGAGTACTTTGTGTTCATATGCGAGATGGGTCATCAAACAAGGACGGAGCCGGGGCCGGGATCGAGCTCGTTACTCCAGAGGGTCATAGGTTGAGAAGTGCGAGCCACTAAGGGAGTCCTCTCATTATATCAGAAAGAGAAGACCTCTCCACATATGGGGCTATGGGGAGTCCTCTCAACTTATGAGGAGTCCTCAACATAAAGGGAGTCTTTTCATCATATAAGGAGTCTTCTCATCATAATAACAAGGAGTAAGCTCGGAGGAGAGTCCTCTCGTCATATTCTAGGAAAAGCTTGAAGACACAAGTGAAAGCATTAGCTCATATATCAGCTAAACAGAAGACATATTTAACAATTATGACCGCGAGGCCCTATGAGGTCGCCTCTCAAGATCCCTGCAGGACCATATTGTGCTTGGAAGAACCCTTCGAGGTCACCATCACTAACATACACGTGGCTTCGCATCAACTGGAAGGCGTCACTTTACTTGATTCCACATTGCATTCATAATGGCAATATGGAATCGGGGGGTAGTTGTTATGCCCGAATCTCGGCATAGATCCTAAACAGGCTCAAACGACTATACAAGGGGCCCACCTCTCTTAATGGGCTCAACCACCTCTCTTAATGGGCTCAATTATCTACTAATGGGCTTAAATATTGAAGAAGGATCAACAAGGCGTGAGGCCCGGTCAGGGATCACCTCGCCTTTATCTCATCATATTATTTGAAGACAATCTCTCGAAGACATGATCCCGCCCTAGGGGTCGCCTCACTATGACCTCCTACTACTACTCAAGGCGTCTCACGCTAGGCCTCTGCGCCTCTCATGCTAGGCCTCTGCGCCTCTCACGCTAGGCCTCTGCGCCTCTCATGCTAGGCCTCTACGCCTCTCACGCTAGGCCTCTGCGCCTCTAACGCCGCTCATCCTCGAGGCCGCATCTACCGGGGTCGCAACCCGGAGATCGCTATCTCACTCTTTTCTGGAAGGCTCATGGCCTGACCCCTCGAGGTCGCATGAGTAGCTGGACACTAGGGTTCGCTTCGCATGGCCAGATCCCTCGAGGTCGCATGCAAGGCCCTTGTTGCTTCTCTACTAGCCAACTCTATCCGTTCGAGACCATAGGCTTCCTCCTTTTAGGCCATGGATCATGGATAGGGTTGATGACTCACTGCCACGTCAGCCCTAAATGAGTGGGCTTGGACTATGGCTTATCTCTTAAAACCCTAGCCCGCCTAGGTAACTTCTTCTCCAAGAACTACGTATGGCTTGATCCCTATAAATAGGGTACGTAGGCACCTTGTTTGGATACGCCTCAGCTCACCCCTGACTATCTATCAACAAGATCAGCCACAAACAAACACCAATCTCCTCCCGTGTTCTTCGTGTTCTTAGCAAAATATCCGTATTTTGCTCCGTGATTCCAGCAACCTCCAATTTCGTGTTGTAACGAAATTCTCCCTACAACACAAGTTAATCACTAATTATAAATCACTTGACTTAATCACATTATTTCAATATTTTTGTTCATTTTATCTGAGTGAAACTAATTTTCAATCAAACTTAACGTTAATTCTTATGTTGTGTTTGGTTGGTATGAATGAAATAATATGGAATGCAATGAAATTTGAACTATAAAATAAGTAAAAGTTTAAACTTTTCATTCCTTTCCTAACCACCTACACACTAGAGTTCAAATCCACTATTTTGAGAAGGAATGCCTCATTTGTTGAAAAACCAACAAAAATATATACGTATATACAATGTTTATATGAGATAGAATTGTGATATGCTGGAACAACTTTTCTTCTTGTATAGAATCAGAGAAGATTACATGCATATAAATAAGAGAAAACAAACTACTGCACACCAATGATGGTGGCGACTAATTAGGGACTAACAGATAGTGTCCAAAAATCAAGCAACTACCAAACTTATTCTTAGACCTTCCTAAAATAACTCAGACAACTCATATGCCTAAACAGACTCGCCAACATGTATGACTGAGTCTTACATTAAAACAAAACATTATCTAAATAAATAACTAAACGTATGAATATAGAATTAAACTCCAACAATCTCCCCCTTAATTCTGTATTCATCTATCAATTCTTCAGCTACCCGTATGGCATGCCTTGAACTGAAACAGCTTCTTCATGCCCGTATCGCAAATACATTGATCCAGCCCGTGTGGCCTTTCTGTGCCCATATGGCACCACTGATCACAGCTCCTTTTGGCTTCCTTGTTTGCCCGTCTGGAAATTCATTTCCTGCCCATATGGCATCCATTTAAACTGAGCCCGTATGGCTATCCTCTATATGCCCCCTGGCACATCTTCCTGCACGCTCATTAAGAACACGTCTTCCTGCGTACCCACTGGTACGATTTCATTAGCCCGTATGGCTTTCTTAAGAACCCATCTGGCACTTCTTATTTTGACTACCTTTCCATGTGGCGTCTCCTTGCACTCCACGACCCTAACGTCCTCATCCCCTAAACTGATTCCAACAAATATCGAACGTGGGCAGTGCAAGAGAACACCATATGCATCCCATACTGCACATGATGATCTCTCCCACTTTTTCAAATACACCCGACTAGCAGCCAGGCCACAAACTCTTTGACTCTCTGGAGCCTCTAATCGAACACCTCCGCTACCTTAACAACGGCTTGCTCAACAGCATCATTAATCTCCTCCTATAACTCGACTTCCTCCGCGACATCATACGCCTCACAGCCCCCTGACTTATCTTGCAGCCGCCGTCGCTTCATGCCATTGCCTGCAGTAGCTTTCTTTACTGCAGCACAGCCACCCATAACTCGAACGTACACCAGCAGTGGCTTCACCACCGTCCACAAAATTGACTGGGCCTGAATGGAGTCACCAAGGCTCCGCCTCTTCCTTCTTATGCCTCAAGGATCGGAGGGAAGGCTGTTAAGCCTTGATCCCCCCTCCCCCAGGCTCTGATACCACTGTTGAAAAACCAACAAAAATATATACGTATATACAATGTTTATATGAGATAGAATTGTGATATGCTGGAACAGCTTTTCTTCTTGTATAGAATCAGAGAAGATTACATGCATATAAATAAGAGAAAACAAACTACTGCACACCAATGATGATGGCGACTAATTAGGGACTAACAGATAGTGTCCAAAAATCAAGCAACTACCAAACTTATTCTTAGACCTTCCTAAAACAACTCAGACAACTCATATGCCTAAACAGACTTGCTAACATGTATGACTGAGTCTTACATTAAAACAAAATATTATCTAAATAAATAACTAAACATATGAATATAGAATTAAACTCCAACATCATTCTCCATCGTACTCAGGTTATTCTCAAATCTTATCATAAGAAATTTGCACTCACTCATTTTTTTATAAAAACTTCTCTTTTATCTCCATTATTTTCTTGTAATTTTATTCATTCCATTCCATTTCAATTCAAATCCCCAACCAAACACAACATTAATGTTTTGTTAGTTTGTTAGATGGCGTTGAGATAAGGATATTGGAAAAGGATAAATCCTAATTTTTTGTCAAGTCACACAGCAATTCGATTATTAAAAGCCGTTTATGACATGATTTTTTGGGACATTCAATAAATTGCAGAGCTTATTACCATGAAACTCTGAGATTTAGAAGTTACGTGTAAAAAATAAGTTAAATAAATATTCATAAAGTATTAAGTTATGGAGAATTTTTGAAGAAACCTATTTTTTTATTATATGAAATATATAATTGTACATGTATAACTTTTTATTGTCGAGTATTTTGTTGACTTTAACGGAGTAAACAAACAAAAAATATTGATTAAATCGAGAAAAATTTGTAAATAGTGAACGATTTTAATTAATATTCAAATTTTTATTTAATATTTAATTCCTTAATAATTACATGATAGTCTCAAATAATACCCAAACGCATATTTTAAGGATTTTAGTCACCGTTAATATTTTGTAAAATTGTAAAAATCACGATCTCATCTTCATTATCAAAAAATATAATTTCTGTGAAAAAATGTGAATGATTTTCCAAAAATTAAACAAGGGCTAAAAGCAAATCCGACAATTTTTTAGTTCATTTCTTAAAAAAAATATAAAAAATTGGTTCTTAAACATTTAAGACACATATACATTTTTAACTTTAACATTATTTTTTATACTCCTTTTTTATTCAATATTTTACGATGTACACTATTTGTATAAGAAGGGCAAAAAAATTTCGAGAACTTAGCAAAAAAATAAATATATAAATAAATAAAATACTTCGAGATACTGAAAACTAAATACCTTTGGACTTCACTAACACTACAAATTGTTGGAATTAATATAATTATTTATTCCATTAATTATTTGCTTTAAAAGAAAAATATTATATTTAAGTGTGAGTCCTTTTATTTCAAGACATTTCGCATGTGGCCTTTTGGCTTTTAGACTTTTCATTTTGAGATCCTTTATTTTTCATCTTCCTTATTTATTATTGAGCTATGAATTTTCTTGGAGTTATTGGTCTTGGGCTTCTTTTGAACACACAACCAAAATATTATCATACATTTATAAACATGTATTTTGGGCAATGATAAAAAGGTGTTCTTAATCTGTTTCTCTGTATAATGCTGGAGGTTGATTGTCATGAATCCCTGTGTATGTAGCGGGACAAATTCAACTTTAACGCATTGATTAAGTTCACGCCACGACTTTCATCGAGATAAGTTTTCTTGATTTTTTTTTTTTTGAAATAAAGGATTTAATTCATTAATAAAAAGCCATACGGCATCTACAAGAATAATCGAGTCGAACAAACCGTAAAAAGATACAATCGCAGATTAATCCAGTCTTCTTAGACCTTTTGGATATAATATCAAGCGATTTGTTGAAACTGATATATGTACATGTACCCGCTTCGACACATCTGGTTTGAAATATCGACCATAAATGCAATATCATAAAAACTTTCATCGCCAAATCAAAACCTTGAAATTCCTGCAAATCTAACATCCCTGACATTAGATTTCTATATCGTTACTTTCATTATTCGAGATTATGCGCATTTATTTATATAACTTGCTCACGTGGAGTGTAGTTCTCTCATTTACACATTTGATAGATAATATTGAGGTCTCAAATTGTTTGATTTTAGAGTATTTGATTAAATATCTTATTTATTTATTGATTAATTCATATTATCTGATTTAATTGTTATTGATAATCTTGAATAATACAACTTTGGTACAATCAGTTTAATAATTTATTTAACCCTTTGTGACTCAATGTTTTTTCAACACAAATTACTGGTATAATCTTTTAACTTGTGAACCGCACTAATAACTGAATTATAGCGTACTACTCGTATTAGACAGGTTGAGACTTGAGTTAACTATATGCATTGCTTTAGCGTAGGTCAATTCTATAATTGTGAAAACAGATGATGGAAGCGGAAAGCAATTATATCACTGACCTTATGTTCCGGAATGAATATAAAAGATGGCTTGACCTTCCAGCACATCCATTATGCCTCCAGGCTCCAGGAACTAACGACAAACATAAAAATAATAGTAACACTTTCACGTCATTAATTCGTTGTTACGGTAATAATATCGAATATTATAAGAAGTCATCCTTAAAAGACTTGCTAACAAATTGAACTATCACTTCCTTGTTAGAATAAATCATGTATATATACAACATAATAATATATATAATAATATACATGAATTTCCTGATCAAGACTATGAGTATATAATAGCGGAAGCGTACCAGAATCGAAAGAGGCCATTAATGATCTTGAGAGAGTCCGAAGAGCGCAAGTACTTGAGGGTTTTGATCTTCACTATTCTCCTCTATACGTAAGGATGGGGTGTGTGTATTTTCTGAATATTATGAGATGCGTAACTTTTGTTCTTGCATAAGATTCATTATATAGAGGGAATAATGGGACCAACCCTAATGGGCTAAACCCATAACCGTCCATCAAAGTTATGGGCTTGGGTACTTAAGCCATTATAAATAAATATATCTAAATAGATATATATTAGATGTAATAATTAAATATATATTAAATGCTATTTATATATTTAATTATTAATTAGGCTCAAGTCTTATTTAGATGATTAATAATAAAACCCGATGGGCCATAAATAATGGATTGGATCCCGTCGAATCCAACATTCTCCCACTTGGCCGAGGGTCAGTATATCACCAACATACATATAACAAGACTTTTATTACTGAGCTTTACATCCCATAAGACAGACTAAATTTTACATCATACTAAAATAGAATTAAAGGTAGTATCATACTCGTATAGAAATATGAAACCGTCCTCCAGTTACAATCCAAGTATAATTGCAAAACTTAACAAAAGATATAGCTTAAAGTCATGAACAACATAATATATCATAAGCAATAGCAAATCAATATGTCCATGAGGTCCTTACATAAATGTTTGTTCCATAAACTTCGAATGTGCACAATAATAGAAGTAACAAACTAAATACTTTGTCCAAAAACCATAACATAAGGTGATCACAATACTAGTGTCTTACAATAAAATCCATGAATCAGTAAGAAAGATTATCAACCAAACCCATGCTAGCAACATGTTCTCGAAAGAGATTGGGCGGTAAACCTTTTGTCAATGGATCCGCCAACATAGCAACTGTACTAATTTGCTCAATAGACACTTGTTGTTTTTGAACTCTTTCTCGCACTACAAGATACTTTATATCTATGTGTTTTGTCGCATCACTTATCTTGTAGTCTTTAGAGAAAGAAACAACAGCTTTATTATCGCAATAAATTTTCATTGGTCTAGAAATAGTGTCAACTATTTTGAGATACGTGACAAAATTCCTCAACCATAGAGCTTGCTTCGTTGCCTTATAGCAAGCCACAAATTCAGCTTCCATTGTAGAAGAGGTATGCAGCGACTGCTTAGCACTTTTCCATGATATAGCTCCTCCAGAAAGCATAAAAATGTAACATGAAGTGGATTTCAACTCATCTTTACACCCAGCATAATCGGAATCCGAATAACCAATGACTTCAAGGTTATCCGTCTTTCGATATGTGAGCATAAAATCTTTTGTACCTTGTAAATACCGCATGACCTTTTTAACAGCTTTCCAATGATCCGGACCTGGATTTATTTGGTATCGCCCTAGCATTCCAACAATATATGCTATGTCTGGACGAGTACAAACCTGAGCATACATAAGACTCCCAACTGCCGAAGCATAAGGAATATGCTCCATTTGATCCAATTCTAGCTGATTTTGAGGACATTGTTTCAAGCTAAATTTATCACCCTTGACAACAGGAGCAACGCTTGGAGAACAATTTTGCATGTTAAAACGTTTGAGAACTTTATCAATATAAGCTCTTTGTGACAACCCCAAAATTCCATGAGATCTATTTCTATGAATTTCAATGCCCAAGACATAAGATGCTTCCCCCAGATCCTTCATATCAAAATTCTTATGAAGGAATCTCTTTGTCTCATGCATTAAATTCATATCACTACTAGCGAGTAGAATATCATCCACATATAGTACTAAAATAATGTACTTGCTCCCACTCACTTTTAGATATATGCATTGGTCAACAAAATTTTCTTTAAACCCAAATTTTCCAATCACATCATCAAATTTAATATACCACTCTCTAGAAGCTTGCCTTAATCCATATATGGACTTCTTTAACCGACATTTCATGTGTTCCTTGCCTTTGACTACAAAACCTTCCGGTTGTGACATGTAGACATTCTCATGCAAGTCACCATTAAGAAAAGCAGTTTTAACATCCATTTGGTGTAACTCTAAATCATAATGAGCTACTAAAGCCATGATGATACGAAATGAGTCCTTACTCGAAACAGGGGAAAAAGTATCATTATAATCAATTCCTTTTCTTTGTGTGAAGCCCTTTGCAACCAATCTAGCTTTATATCTTTCGATGTTACCACTAGGATCAAGCTTAGTTTTGTAGACCCATTTGCAGCCTACAGCTTTGACCCCTTGTGGCAACTCAACTAGATCCCATACATCATTATCCTTCATGGATTTCAACTCATCCTCCATGGCTACAAGCCATTGAGTTGAATGGTTACTAGCAATAGCTTCTTTATAAGAAATAGGATCAGTTCCCATGCCAAGATTAGACTCAATTTCATCTAAGTACACAATATAATCATCCGAGATTGCTGATCGTCTTACTCTTTCTGACCTCCTGAGAGGTTCAGTAGTGTTATTGTCATCTTGAGGTGGTTTTTGATGTACATTCTCATTTGCACCAACATTTTTATCATCATTTTCTGGTGCACTAATATCTGGAATGATAGGAATAGGGAAATTCTCCTGAATCTCTTCCAAATTTATCTTTCGAGATGTACTCCCACTGACTTCAGCATCCTCAAAAAATACTGCATTTCTAGTCTCAACTATTCGAGTGGTGTGTGATGGACAATAAAATCTAAAACCCTTAGATCTTTCGGGGTAACCAATAAAATGACAAGTAATAGTCTTAGGGTCCAATTTCTTGATGTGTGGGTTATATATTTTTGCTTCAGCCAAACAACCCCATACATGCATATATCCAAAACTGAGTTCCCTTTCAGTCCATATTTCATAAGGTGTTTTAGGCACGGACTTACTTGGGACCCGATTAAGGATATGCATAGCTGTTTTAAGGGCTTCAACCCACAAAAATTCTGGCAACGTACTGTGACATATCATGCTTCGAACCATATCCATAAGAGTTCGATTTTGTCTCTCAGCAACACCATTCTGTTGGGGTGTACCCGACATTGTGTACTGAGGAACGATGCCACACTCTCGCAAAAATAAGGCAAAAGGTCCTGGATTCTGTCCAGATTCAGAGAATTTTCCATAATACTCTCCTCCTCTATCAGATCTAACAACCTTAATATCTAATTTAAGCTGTTTTTCAACTTCTGCTTTATAAATTTTAAACATATCGAGTGCTTCAGATTTTTCATGTAAAAGATAAATGTAGCCATAACGTGAGTAGTCATCAATAAAAGTAATAAAATACTTATGACCACCTATGCCTGGAGTGTATGGTCCACTAATGTCAGTGTGGATTATCTCCAAACACTTAGTGCTACGAGTTGCACCCTTTTTGTTTGTTTTTACAAATTTTCCTTTAATACATTTAATACATGTGTCAAAATCTGAGAAATCTAATGGATGAAGAAGTCCTTCTTTAACAAGTCTTTCCATTCGACTTTTGGATATGTGACCAAGTTGTTCATGCCACAATTTTGAAGAATTCTCATCATTTCTTTTTCTCTTTTTAGAACCAGTTGCAACTTCATCTTGCACATTCATTGAAATTAAGGATTCACTAAAAGAAGCATTCAAACATAATCTGTAAAGGTTTCCCTCTAACAGCCCAGAGCCAATATACTCAGAATAAAGAAATGGAGAAAAACCTTTATTTTCAAATTTAAACGAATATCCATAAGCGTCTAACTTTGAAACAGAAATAAGGTTTCTAGTAATACTGGGAACATAAACAGTATCCATTAAATCCAAATTAAAACCACTTTCCAACATAAGTCGGAAAGTTCCTACAGCTTCAATTTGAACTTTCTCTCCATTTCCAACGAGTAAATATCGGTCTCCTTTATTTAGCTTCTTCACGGAAAGGAATCCCTGCAATGAATTAGTTATATGCACAGTTGCACCAGTGTCTATCCACCATGTATTTAAAGGAGCTTCAGATGTAAAAGCTTCATAACAAACATAAATAGATGCATTACCTTTCTTATCTAACCACTCGCGAAATTTGGAACACTCTTTCCTTATGTGTCCCTTAGCTCTGCAGAAGTTACATTTAGGACCTCCAAAGTTCTTTGTGCCAGAAGTCTGTCCTTTTTCTTTCGTGACAGCTGCATCAATTCCCTTTTTCTTTTGACTATTGCCATATTTCTTTCCTTTTCCTTTAGCGGGTGTCGTGGTCACAACATGAGCACTTTCAACCTTCTCAGACTTAAGGCGTTCTTCTTCTTGAACGCACATAGAAATCAACTCGCTCATCTTCCACTTTTCTTTCTGCGTATTGTAGTTGATCTTAAAAGGACCAAATTGTACAGGAAGAGAAGTCATTATGAAGTGGACGAGAAAACCTTCAGAGATTTCCATGTTCATATCCTTTAACTGAGCAGCCATATCATTCATTCTCATAATGTGATCACGAACACCACTTGAACCATTATACTTGAGAGTGACCATTTTCGAGATCAGTGTAGTGGCTTGAGCCTTAGTGGAAGCCTTGAATTGTTCCTCAATGTTCACTAGGTACTCCTTTGCATTATCAGATTCGGGAATTGCTCCACGAATTGCACTAGTAATGGAGCCCTTAAGAATCATTAAGGAAACACGGTTGCTATGCTCCCATTTTGCATAATCAGCCTTTTGCTCAGCAGAGCTTTCGGCTGTAATGGCAGCAAGTTTTGCAACCTTTATGGCATAATCAAGGGCAGTAACTCCCAACGTAAGATCAATTTGCTCTTTCCACTTCTTAAAATTAGAGCCACTCAATGGTTCAATGTGTGAAAAGTAGTTGGTAAGTGAAACAGGACCAAATGCTGAATCAAGGTTAATCACAATCATGCACATAAGTACAACAAGTACAATAAATATAATCCACATGATGAAACACAGTTAATTCACCAAGTAACACATAAGTTAAATAAACCGAGGGATAAACAGTTTATCTAAATAGGAAAAATAAAATACACAAAATTTTTCCTACAATTAAATTAAATTTAATATTAATATCTTCCGTTGGGCCGATTATCAATACTAAATTAATTTATCATTAAACATGAGATTACAAAAGTAAAATATTAAATTATATCACCGTTGGGCAGAAAATAATTTAAATTCTACAATTTGAATCTTTAAAAATTCCGTTTACAAAATTAATATACAAATCTTCCGTTGGGCCGATTCGTACATCAACTTGTACACGTACATTAGGTGATTTTTAATTCTCCTAATAATTAAAGTAAAAGATTTTCGTTGGTCCATCCAATACTTTAATAATTAAGAAATCACTACATTAGTCCGAATATTTAATTAATAATTTTCATGAGGGACTAATACTTTAATTAATAATCATAAGTATCCCTTTAAAACAATGTAATAAAAATTAAAACTAATGAATACATATACTGTATGAAACATAATTTCAGTATATCTGATATGTAAAAAACTCTAGTACGAGGAACATGTACAGATCACTGTCCGTCAAAATTATATAAATTAAAAGCATAATATCGACAGGGAAAAACCAACACATGCTTGTACATCTTAATCTTAAATCATGAAGTATGTTAATATGATAATTAAACATTAATTAATACATGTACGCATGGATTGGTCTTAAATAATAATAATAAAGATTTAAGTTGTGACAGTTTATACAGACGTCATCGACCATATTAATGGATGATATGGTCAGGTAATTAACATGATACAATGACAATCCAAAGAGTACTGATTAGCAATTTAAAGACATCGGACAAATTAATCATCCTGTACCAGGCAATTAATCATGCGTGTGATTATCTCAATCGAATATATTCATCGCATAAATTAAAATTTATTAACTCAAAGAATCAATCAAGGAGTCGGCTCGGATACCAATTGTTAGAATAAATCATGTATATATACAACATAATAATATATATAATAATATACATGAATCTCCTGATCAAGACTATGAGTATAATTAATAGCGGAAGCGTACCAGAATCGAAAGAGGCCATTAATGATCTTGAGAGAGTCCGAAGAGCGCAAGTACTTGAGGGTTTTGATCTTCACTATTCTCCTCTATACGTAAGGATGGGGTGTGTGTATTTTCTGAATATTATGAGACGCGTAACTTTTGTTCTTGCATAAGATTCATTATATAGAGGGAATAATGGGACCAACCCTAATGGGCTAAACCCATAACCGTCCATCAAAGTTATGGGCTTGGGTACTTAAGCCATTATAAATAAATATATCTAAATAGATATATATTAGATGTAATAATTAAATATATATTAAGTGCTATTTATATATTTAATTATTAATTAGGCTCAAGTCTTATTTAGATGATTAATAATAAAACCCGATGGGCCATAAATAATGGATTGGATCCCGTCGAATCCAACATTCCTAATTGGTATATATGTAGTGTCTAAATAATAAAGTTTCTTGCAGATATTTAGGGCTGTAATTTGTGTCGGTAAATCGAGTTTTGAGCTGGGCATTAATCGAACCGAGGTTAATCGAGTCGAATCAAACCAGTTCGTTTAACTAATCGAGCATAAATTTTTGCCCGAACTCGACTCGTTAGTCGAGCCGAGCCAAGCCAAGCCAAGCCAACTTATTTAGCTAAACGAGCCGGCTGATTTAATTTTACATTTAATTGAGCATAAACATCTGCCCGAACTCGATTCGTTTAATTTCACAAGTGAGTTGAGCCGGCTCGTTTAATTAAACGAGCCGGAATCTCTACCCGAACTCGGCTCATTTACTTAATGAGCCGAGTCGAGCCCAGTTAAAGGAGTTTCAGCAGGGCAATCTCGCGCGATGTCCAGCTCGAATTACAGCTCTGCAAATATCTATAATTCAAGATTTTTATGAAAAGTTTCATATTTTCTATTTCATGTATGTGTACTTTCTTTTTAACAACACTATAAAATAATTACAACAAATTTTTTCGACCAAATACCTAGTCAATAAAATCCACTTATGCTTAATTATCACAAACAACTCAATAAAATCCACTTATGCTTACAATTATCACAAACAACACACCAAATAGCAATAAAATATGCTTAAAACCACCCACCTCAACAAAGATATGTGATAATCAATAAAGGAAATTGATATGTACACATTCTTAATTTATATGTATATCAATTTTAACATATTTTACCTTTATCCTACATCTTCCAACTCCAAACTCTTTTTATACACGATAAAAATATTTCTGTCTCAATATTAATAAAAAATGTGAACTTTCAAATTGAATTGTAAATATATTAACTTCCAAAATAAATCGTACACTCGTATAAGACGAGGTGCGATAAAACTAACAGATAAAGAAACCACTATTATGATTAAATATATCTATGTGCATGACAAAATAATATATAACGTCTATTGATTTATCGTCTTGTTATACTGTTTAAAATGTTTTACTCTTTTACTGTTGCCACATCAGTAGAAATTAGTTGAAAAGTTTGTTAAACTTAGTGTGCTTGTTTGCTCACATCACAATTATATAAGCTATTCTATAAATAGTTGTAGGTTAAGCTTTGTATATACATTAATATATTCTGTGATTACCTTTCTTCTTCTTCAATTTACAAGTTCATATAATCAAATTCATATAGTTAATTGTCAAACAAGATGAATTATCATGGTCTATGTTACTTAGTAATTGGAAATGGTCTATGTTAACTTAGTTTATTAGCTAAGAATAAATTTGGGTTTGTTGATGACTGTGATAAAACTTGGTGCTGGAACTAGTGATTTTAAGGTTGGGGAGCGTCGTAATGATTTGGTCTGCCTATGGTTACTGAACAATTTACATGATTCTATGCCTAAAAGTGTCTTGTTCTTTAAGATGACTAAAGAAATTTGGGATGATTTGGAAGACAGATTTGGTTATGCTTCTATGACTCAAGGCTATTCAGTTGAACAACAGTTGATTGAATTAAATCAGGGAACAAAGAGTGTTTCAGATATTTTTTTACCGAGATTAAGACTTTGTGGGATGGTTTAAGTGATGTAAGTCCACTTCCTATACTAGTAACAAATGCACTTGTAATGTGACTCAGAAAGTCCATCAAATGCAGCAGGATCACAGATTGTTACAGTTTATGATGAAGCTGAGTGATAAGTATTCTACTGTAAGAGATAATATTTTGATGAAATAGCCTTTACCAAGCTTGTCAAGTTCTTTTTGAATGTTTTCACAAGAAGTGAGACATTAAAAGTTATCATAGCTTGGTTCTCAGACTGAGTCTTTAGTTTTTATTCATGATAAGAAAGGATTTGATTCACAAAAATTTTTTACATCAGGGCACTTGAATGCACAAAGGTAAATCTAGTTCTCCTAATTACAAGGTTGGTTCAGGTTCTAGTACTATTGGAGCTAAGAAAGGTGCAAATTATTTTTGTACTCATTATAAAATTTCTGGGCATAGTGTTGACAAGTGCTTCAAAATTCATGGATATCCTCCTAATTTCAATGGTTTAAGGGCAGAAAAGTAGCTTCTTCTGTTTCACTTCCCAATAATGCTGATACATTCGATAACAAATCTGATAATTCTATGAATAACAATTCTATTTCTGTGGCTCAATATCAGCAATTGATGGAGTTACTTAACAAGCAATCTTAGGCTTCTTCAAGATCTTTTTCACAAACTAATGTTGAACATGATACTATGCTGGTTGGTAAGATACGCTTATTAGCAAATAATTCTTCTAAACGTAGATGGCTAATAGACAATGGTGTCACTGACCATATCTGTTCAGATATGAATTCTTTTATTCATTACAAACTGATGATTGGTGATAATGAATATATTGTTGTACTTGATGGCAGAGAGATACAAATCTTTAACACAGGTTCTGTTCAAATTACCGAGGATATGGTTCTTCATAATGTGCTACATGTGCCACATTTTTTATTTCATTTACTCTATGTCCAAAAGCTATGTAAAGATATGAGTTGTGCAATGGTGTTCCATGCTGATAAATGTTTTCTACAAGACCTTTTGCAGAAAGAGAGGCTAATTCATCTTGGTAAAGTGCAAGGAGGTCTTTAAAGTATTACAGGAGTAATTATAGAAGAGTCGACAAAGAATAGTTTTATAAGTGCAAAAGAAGATCGCAGTATATGGCATTTAAGGCTTGGCCATGTCCCATTTCCAAAGTTAAAGCTGATTTCACCTTTATCTGGCTTAAAGAATCCTTCTCAAGAGCTTATCTGTCAAATTTATCCATTGGCCAAATTGACAAGGACTTCATTTTCTACTAGTAGTATAAGAACTAAGTGTCCTTTTGATTTGATACAAATTGATGTATAGGGATCTTACAAAGTTAAGACTCACAGTGGATGTAATCAGTTTCTTACTATTGTTGATGACTATAGCAGATTTAATTTACATGGATTCATTTAATCAAGCATAGAACTGATCGTGTTCAAATTTTGAGTGATTTTTTTAATTATGGTGAAACTCAATACAAGATAGCTGTTGTCAGATCAGGTAATGCACCAGATTTGGGCCAAGGGCTTATGCAAGCTTTATATAAGCAAAGAGACATTCTTCATCAAAAAAGTTGTAGTCACACTCCACAACAAAATGGTGTTGTGGAGAGGAAACTCAAACATTTACTTGAAATTTCCAGATCTTTATTCTTTCAGTCTAAAATTTCTGCTCATTTTTGGAATGAGTTGGCATTGTGTGCCACTTACTTGATTAACATGACACTTCTTCAAAGCATTGATAATGCCACACCTTATTTTAGATTACACAAATCTGAACCTTCTCTTGAGTATTTGAAATTTTTTGAATGCCTTTGTTTTGCCTATACTAGTGTTGTTCATAGAGGTAAGTTTGATCCCAAAACTACAAGCTATGTTTCTCTTGGATATTCAATCACACAGAAAGGTTGCAAGGTGTTAAATCTTGCTTGTAATCAGATTTTGATATCAAGGGATGTTATTTTTCATGAAAATAAAGTGAAAAAGCTAGGCTTGTTGCTAAAGGCTATAATCAAAGACATGGAGTAGACTATGAAGAGACTTTCTTTCCAATTGTCAAGATGAACACTGTTCAGATTCTTCTATCTTTAGCAGCAAATAAACATTGGCCATTCCAGCAAGTTGATGTCAACAATGCTTTTTTGCATGGCAATTTAAGGATGAGATTTATTTGAGGGTTCCTAAAGGTGTTTGTTTACTTCGAAAATCTTTTTATGGTTTAAAGCATGCTTCTCGAGATTGCATGCTAAGTTGGTTGAAGAACTTATTGATCAAGACTTCATTCAATCTAAGAATGATTGCAGTTTGTTTTTAAAGAAATAAAATGGTAGAGTTTGTATAATTATTGTTGTGTATGTTGATGATGTAATTCTAACTGGAGATGATGAGGGTGCTATTCAAGCTCTTAAGGCACAATTGCACAGAAAATTTAGCAATGAGGATCTTGGTTTGTTACACTATCTTCTGGGAATTACAGTGTTTCATTGTCCAGATGGTATTATTTTGTCTCAACAAAAGTTTGCTCGAGAGATTTTAGATGAATTTAGTCTTGATGTTACACAGAAAGCTTGTACTCCTTTGCATGTACATTTGAAGTTTGTTATACAGATGGTAATTTACTCACTAATCCAGAGTTGTATCTTTCTTTGGTTGGTAAATTGAACTATATCTTACCAACACTCGGTCAAATGTAGCTTGTATTGTTCAACCACCCACCACCACCGGCGACCACCACCGGCGACCACCACCGGCGACCACCACCACCTCCGGCGACCATCAGAAAATCACCACCGAAAACATAAAATCACCAGCGCCAAACCAGAAATCACCACCAGAAACATAAAAATCACCACTCCGACCACCTGTAAACAAAAATCACCACCGGAAAACGAAAAATCGCCACCGAAAAATAAAAACGACCATCAACAAGATCACTACACCAGCACCACAACAATCACCATCAACACCTCCAATTTTATATAATCACTAGATACACACTTGAAATTTCCAGAAAATAATATAAATTTGCAAAAAAATTATAAATCACCACAAAATCACCGACTTTAATTTGAACAGATCCACCACATCATCACCAACCACCACCATTAACACCAAATCACCAGAAATTTATCAAAAAATTAGCAAAAATGAACGAAAAAGCACTGAAATTAAATGAAAATCACCAAAATTAAACGAACAAAAAAAGAAATTGATCGAAGAAGTGACTGGAATCTATGGATGAAATTGAGAGGGAGAGAGGAGAAAGAGGAAGAGAAACGAAGTCGAATGGGGGCTGGAGGGAAAGAGAGAGCCGGCTGGACAGGGGCGGCGGCGACGGCAGGGGGAGGGGGCGACGACAACGATGCGGGGGGAGAGGGGGGAGAGGGGAGAGGGGAGAGGGGGGAGGGGGTGTGGCACAAGGTGAATGTGTGGAGTGCGTGTTTTTGTGCGTGTCTGTTGAGTCTGTGTCATGTGTGTGCATTTGTATGAATTTAATTTATGTGGATGTGATTTAAAGTTGATTAAAAATTGTGGGACTGAGATTAGATCTCAGTTCTCACAATAATAGGAAATTCTCACATGAGCAAAACCCATAATAAAAAAAACTAAATTCAGGCTTAAGTTTCGCAGATGTTTAAGTTTATAGTACACAACCTTTAAATAAAGGAAAGGGGCAAAGAACGATTCATAATGAAGCGGAACAAACAATGCTTTAGGCGGACCGTGGACCCAGTCCATCTGTCTAGCCATCAAGCCTCCATTTTCATGAAATATATAACACAAACCATTTGCATTAACACACACAATAGATCTTGTCAATAACCCTAGACAGAGCCATTAGGCTCTCCCCCCCACATCCCCTCTCTGGGGTTTGGGCCACTCATTAGCTAGCTAATTCTAATAACATATACTTAATCCCCACCACCGCCAGTTAATGTCTCACGGCCAAGAACAACCCCCGCATCCACGGCCGCCGGCGCCGCTTTACAAACAGAAGTCATGGTCACCCGATTTGTACAGGGATGAGGCTTGGTTGAAGCGCCAGGGAATTAACAAGAATAGACATAGAAGGAGCAAGAGCGTTACGAATGAAGATATTGATGAACTTAAAGGTTGTATTGAGCTAGGGTTTGGGTTTGCAGACTCTCCCGAGATTGACCGACGCTTGTCTGATACTTTGCCAGCTTTGGGACTCTTAAATTATGCTCTTAACAAGCCGTGTTATAACTCAGCTACGTCGTCGTTTACTTCGGATGGTGGTGATGTTGGCTCTCCACTGGGAAGTCCCAGCTCCATCTTCTATCCCGGTAAGCATATCGATCTCTTATCTTTTTCTAAGCTTTAATTACCGATTACTTCATTTGCAAGAAATATATGCATCATATGCTTATCTCCTGACTTTAATGATCAATAACTCCGAAGTTTTTTTAATATTAAAAATACATTTCTGACATCGTAAGATTGTGATTATAATGTAATCTCGTCATATTATATGCACTACTTGGAACTAGATTAAGTTCTTGACAAATTTCCATTTAAATAAGTTTCCTTTACTTTCAAATCCGAGGATGTATATATATATATTATGCATAATGAATTTATTTTGTTCTTAGAAGTTATTGATGCATACGGTTAAGATATTTTGTAGTGGAACGTGATCTGACTTGAATGGTATATATACTACAGGAGATACTCCACAAACGGTGAAGACAAGGCTAAAGCAATGGGCACAAGTGGTAGCCTGTTCGGTACGCCAATCCTCATCAAACTGATGATAGATGAATACTTGAGGACTGGATCAAGCAAGCACAATTAGGTCAGGACCGAAATGGAAACGGTAGACAAGTGCTTAAATGATAATTGAAATATTGTTACGCGTTTTGAGTGAAATGATTGATAATAATCAATTTGTCATGACCATGATGTATCTAGCAACCAACCAAACCCACCACGACGCACTACATTATAATCTCCACCAACTTTCCTTGCATTTGTCTATATTTACTTTGTTTTCACTGTTTCTGATAATGATGGCTTTAATTTAAATTTGGCTCTAGGCCTAGATTTTTTGTTCATGTCTCGTTCGGATATTTTTCCCAACCAGCTCATCTTTTTCATTCTTGTATTGACTATATATGTATCATCTATTAATTTGTCTTGATAATTTCTTTTTTCCCATGTTAATCTGGGTTAAGCTTTTTCTTTTTTAGATTCTTTTTTTTTTTTGAAATAAACTAAGAAATTTTATTCAAACCAAATCAAGATTACAAGTCTCGCCCAAATGGGTAGGGGGAGACGTGAATATCACCGAGCAATTAATTAAACAAGGCATTTTAGCTAGTCCATGAGCTACCTCGTTAGCTTGCTTTCGAACAAATTTAACACTAACACTAGGCATCGTCTGGAGCAATAAACTGCAATGATCAATAATATGTCCAACCTCCAAAAGATAATTATTCATACCATTGATTGCATTGACTGCAACTAATGAATCCGACTCCACCGTTACCTTCATATCTTCCATGTTCTTTACCCAAGAAAGCGCCTCCCTTATCCCTAGGGCTTCAGCCTCTAAGACATCCCCAGCTTGAGGGAAAGCCATGGTTCGACCTTCAATGAAATGCCCGCTGCTATCTCTAAGCACCATGCCCACACTACAGAAATCCGCCTCCTGAGACCAAGAAGCATCGACATTAACCTTGTATTCCCCATTCTCTGGAGCCTGCCACCTTCTCAAGTTACATGACATATTCTGACTACGGTTTGAAACCTCTGTTGTGTTTTTAGACCTTGCCTCCTTCCAATCCTGCAGCATTTTAACACAGAAGTCCATCGCTGTCTTACCAGGCATTACTTTGTTTTCCCAAACTCGCTGATTACGCCAATACCAGATTCCATACAACACTGTGCACACCCTCAACAATTCACTCTGAGTCATCGTCTCTAGTTTCTCAAGGAGCCACACGTTAGCTTCATACATATTAGATGTGTCAATCATCAAATCAACACTATGCCAACAGCTCAAAGCAAACTCACATTCAAAGAATATATGACGAAGATGCTCTACATCAACATTACACATAGGGCATAGCAGAGGGACAGGAACTCCTTTACCTTTAAGCCTCGCTCTCACTGGTAAATTGTTGCGACATAGTCTCCAAATAAAGATCTTAAATTTGTGGGGAAGTACTAACTGCCAGATTTTATGCCAGCCCTTTGACTGAGGAACTGCAGAATAACCAATGTTTCTGTCATGCCAAAATTTATAGCCAGCTTTCACCGAATAATTTCCATCTTTGGAGCTAGACCAAACTATTCTATCATCAGCGTCATGCTGTGGCACCCTAGTTGCCAGAATAGCCTTAGCATCAACCATCGTGAACATCTGCCTTATTTTCCCCTCGTCCCAAGCTTTGGTACCTGGAATAAATAAAGAGCTAACTAACTCAGACCTGCCAGTATAGTCACACGACTCCTCTACACAAAAACCATCCTTATTTCTCAACCATTGATCTCTAGTAGCAACTATACTATTACCATTCCCCACGACCCATCTATAACCATCCTTCAACATCTCCTTAACTTGCCAAATCCCCACCCAAACTGAACTAGCATTAATACCCTTAGCTGCATTCAACATGCTTGAATCAGAAAAATACCTTGCTTTCAATAATCTAGAAACTAAAAGATCTGGACAGTTCATACATCTCCACACTTGTTTTCCTAACAGGGCAACATTAAAGCCGTGCAAACTTCGAAAGCCTAATCCTCCTCTACCTTTTGACATACTCATTGATTCCCAAGAGTGCCAATAAATTCCCTTTCTCTGCTCTTTGCCTGACTTCCACCAGAATGCATTGAACATCTTCTCAACCTCTTGACACAACACCTTAGGCAACAAGAAACACATCATACAGTAGCTAGGAATAGATTGTGCTGCATTCTTTAAAAGCACTGTTTTACCCGCTCTCGATATCGGTTTTGCCCTCCAAGCCTGCAACCTTCGACTTACTTTTTCCTTTATGAAGCCAAACGTTCTTTTTTTAGATCTGCCAATCATAGCAGGAAGTCCCAGATAATTACTCTTAGATATATCATTATGCACCCCCAGAAGCTCAGAGAATTCCAGCTGCTTATCTCTACGAACATTTGAGCTATAAAAGATGCCAGACTTCTGAAAGTTGATAGACTGACCCGACTGATTTGCATACTCCTCCAATATAGCTTTGACTTTCAAAACTTCATTCGTTTGGGCTTTAAAAAAGAGAAAACTGTCGTCTGCAAAGAGCAGATGTGTGACTTCTGGAGCTGTTGCACTAACTCGACACCCATTAATTTCTCCTCGCTCAGCAGCTCTATCAAGAGTGTTTGACAACCCTTCAACACACATCAAAAATAAATATGGGGAAAGGGGGTCACCTTGCCGAAGCCCTCTGCCTGGAATAATTGGACCAACTGTCATTCCATTGAAACAAAACTCATAGATAACTGTGGTTACACATCTCATCATCCACTTGATCCAACCCTCACAAAATCCCATAGCCCTCATCCTTTGCTGCAAATAAGCCCAGTCGACTCTATCGTAAGCTTTACTGACATCGAGTTTCAATGCAATTTCACCCTCCTGTCCTCTTCTTTTGTTCCTCATGTGATGAATGACTTCAAATGCCACTAAAAAGTTGTCCGTAATATTTCTACCTACCACAAAAGCAGACTGATTCTCTGCTATAACTCCCGGGAGGACATTTTTAATTCTATTAGCAAGGACTTTGGCCATGATCTTGTATAACACATTACACAAGGCTATCGGTCTGAAATCTTTCATAGTGGCTGCATTATCAACCTTAGGAATCAGCACTACATTCGTATTGTTTAAGTCTGCAGGGAACGGGTCACCCTGAAGCCACTTCTTGCAACAATGAAAAATCTCCAATCCCATGGTTTTCCAAAAATTCTGATAGAACGCCGGATTTAAGCCATCAGGACCGGAGGCTTTATCCGGGTGCATTTGCTTAACTGCAACCGTGAATTCTTCAAACGTTACCTCTTCCATTAATTGCTTATTCTGAACCTCGGTTACCAGTCTTGGGCTATTATCACTTTCTATCACTTGTCGTCTATCAGCTCTCGCAAAGATGTTTTTGAAATAATCACCCACAATATCTCCCATTCTTTCATTATCTTCCACCTTCGCCCCTGATTCATCCAGCAGGTAAGAAATATGGTTGGCTTTTTTCCTTGCTGAAGCACTCGCATGGAAAAAGTGTGTGTTCTCGTCTCCTTCTCTCAGCCAAAAGAGCTTAGCTCTTTGCTTCCAGTAAGTTTCCTCCTGAAGCAATAGCTCATTTAATTTTTCCTTCTCAATCATATACTCCTTAACACCTGCCTCATCTACTCTTCTCCTCAACTTATCCAACAGCTCCTTTTGCATTCTCAATTTCTCCTTAAACTTATTGAAGAAAGTTCTACCCCATTTGCCCATAAACCTTGACACTTCTTTCAGTTTCGGAATGAGATGCATTACTGGGATCTTTTTCCAATAGTCAGCGGTTTCTTTCGCAAAAGATGGTTCTTGCAGCCACATATTCTCGAACCTGAACCGAAACACTTTCTTTGAAATAGTAATATCCACTAAAATCAGGAAAATAGGATTGTGATCCGAAACAGGGACATCAATTAAATTCAACTTACAAAGCGGGAATTTAGTCCACCAACTTTTAGAAGCAAAAGCTCTATCTAATTTCTCTTCGACCCAGTTCTTACTACCTCTACTCTTCTCCCATGTGAAATTCCCTCCACATAAATCTAATTCGACCAAATCGCAGTCCTCAATAGCTTTCTTGAAACCCTCCAACAATGCATTAGGATGCTCATGAAGTCCCTTCTTATCTGTACTATATAAAAGATCATTAAAGTCTCCGATTACGCACCACGGCAGAGTAGACAGTCTAGAGAGAGCACGTAAAAAATTCCACGATTCTTTCTGTAATATCTGGGAATTTCGTACTCTATAAATAATATTATTTGGCATTAAAATATTATTGTGTGCCTTAATTGATGAGTCATTACATGTTTGTGTGATTGTGAATATGTGTTACGTGTCTAACTGCTAGATGTGTTGACGTGAAATTTTATTAAATTATGTATAGCTTTTAAATGTTAAAACATGATTTTATTTGCGCTTAAACATTTTTATAAAATTCTTGGAGTTAGTAAAAATCATGAAATTTCTTGTTTTATTATCTTTATGCATTTAAAGACTTTTTAAAAATAAAAGTTTAATTTATTTTCGCATTTAAATATTTACAAAGATTTTTCCAATTATTTTCCTTTTTAAAATATTAAAACTTGTAAAATTCAAATCTTTTCATAAAATGATTTTAAAAATGTTTTAAAAATATATTGAGGAAGAGAATTCCATATTTTAATTTTATGTGTCAATAAATTATTTTTGGATCCAAAATATCTTGTAATTAGGATTTAATTGTTAAGTCTTTTATTAATTAAAAGATGTATCATTAAAATACCTTTTAATTGTGTGTAGTGTGTGAGTGCTTGAACAAAACCACCCCACCCCCCTTTCTTTTTCATTTTAACCGAGCCCCCCCCCCCTCATCTCTCTCAAAATTCTCTCAAAACCTCTCAACCTCCATTAGAGCTCAAGCTCATTTTTCAAGGTGATTTCTCCATTAAAACTCAAAGTCCTATACATAAAAATACTCCTCTCTTCATCCTCTACACCCTCATGTTTGTGGATTTCAATTTTCTTCACTTTGCAAATTAGGGTTTTCGAAAATCAAACATAAAAGGTGAGTTTTGTGGGTATGTATGATTGGGTGTTAATCCTTGGTAGAGACCCACGAATTTTGGGCTCTTCGGAGAACCCCAAACCCTCGGCTATGATCGAAAGTGAGCCAAAGGGTTACATGCATGACCCAATTTCTTGATTTCATATAATTGCTAAGTGTAATATGGATGCATGTGAGTTTTTACAAGTTATTAAGTTAAGTTTGATGATGGGTTTGAGTTTTTATAAGGTTTCAAGTTGTGGGTATGCTTGTTTTGTTAATTGATGATTGTTAGTAGGTGTAAAATTACAAAGGTTAGTGATTTTGGTGATTTTATGATATGAAGTTTGATGGGTTCAACTTATAATTTGATTTTAGTATGAGATTGTTAATTAGTGTTGATGGGTTAAGTTTATAAATTGATTTTGATTGTAAAATTGATAAGTAACATTGGTGGGTATGTGAGATTATAGTTTTGTGAATTGATATGCATGTAAGTCATTGTGTAAGTATTGTGTGAGGGTTTGTGTGTGATTGTTGGTGAAGAGAGGGAGAGGCCGAGAGAGAGATTGATGGAGGAGGGAGAGAGAGCCGAGAGGGAGAGAGGAGAGGGAGAGAGAGAGGCCGAGAGGCCGAGAGAGGGAGGAAGAGAAGAGAGATTGTGGGAATTGTGTGGATTATTGTGAGTTGCTTGCTTGAATTGTTTAAGTGTAAGTGCTAATTGATTAAATTGTTACATGAATTAATTGGTTGCATGATTGAATTGCTATGTGAATTTGAGTTATGAATTGCTTAATGAGTCGTCGTGGAGAGAGTAGGATAGCCTAGGATTGCTTGGTGGTTGTAGTAGTCGATTGTTGATGGAGTTGTAGCCATTGGAGGTGCATTGTGTTGTTTTGTGATTGATTGAGACCGATTATATTCGGTATGGTTTGACGACTATACAAAGGAGATGCCGCCGAAATTTCTAAAAATATAATAAGTGATTTCCAAAACCCTAAAGGCACATCTCCAATGTTAAGTCGTAGAACCATTATAGTACTATACCCTACTACATTGTATGTTAAGTGAATTGTGTGTTAAGTGACTTACATGACTTATGTGTTTACATGTATATATGTATGTGTATAACATGGTTATATCGATGGGGCGTTAGCACTATTAGGATTGCTTTGTGATATGTAAACAAAAGAGGGGAAAATAAGATATTGTTTATTATTATTATTATAGGTCCGAGTAGGAGGCCTGGCAAGGAGCCAATTGAGGAAGATGCTATCTAGTTTGATCTCGTGATTTAAGGCAAGTGTACTATCCTACCTTGTTGTTACCATATGATGAATGCCATGAGATATTGAATTGTTAGTTTGTCACAAACTAGTTCTTTCCGACCTTATTATTGTCATATACCTTGTGATTGATTTCATACCCCTTGAACTTGACTTGACTTGCTAATCGATAATCATATTTCTTGGAAAACCTTTTCATAACCTTATCGAATTCTTGAATCCTCGAACCAATTACTTAAATACCTTCTTGTACTTGAACTCGTTTCTAACTAAAAACAATTGTTGATTCTTGATTAACCTTTCGTGATTAACTTTTCTTGAATTAATCTTTCTTGACTTAACCAAGTTATACTAAACAGAATCCCAACTCCCAAGAATTTAGAATGATTGACTTTCTTCACTTTGCCTTGTCATTTATTCGAAAATCTGAAAATCATTCATTTGAAATCCGAGAATCCTATTCATGCTTATTAGCAACTTGATATAACATTGAGAATCTTGTTTCTATGAGATGAATTGAAATTGATAAACATTGTTTAACCTTATGGAATTGGATGGAATGTTACTTTGACCGAGGCGCCGGTCCAAATCATGTTACTATTATAGGCCAATGTGTGCCTGGGATCCCCTTATATTTGATGAACACCGTATTGGATATGCGGGTTCGGAGCTCTGTCGTGGGCTGATCACCCAGCGTTGCTCGTAGCGTCTTATCAGATATTCCAATTCCTTCTCATTTTATTTCGATATTGATTCAGTTGATACAGTTCATTTGCAGATTTCATATCTTGCTTTACAGTTGAATTATTTTGCCAGTCTTATATTGTTGTTTATGCACTTGCTGAGCAATTGGCTCAATGATATTATTTTTCCTTAACCTTTCAGTGAAACTCGAAGATGGTAAGGACTCTTGAGACTGCGCGTAAGAATTGTGGCGGTTCAGGTGTAGCCTATAGGAGGCAGTTCCAGGTAGAAGGGAGTGGCGAACTGATGGATCTTGTTTTGCTAGACTTTTGACTTAGTCTATAATCTTTTGACTTAGAATAATTTGTGGTCTGTAATAATAAATGGGTTTGAATTGGTAGTTTATATTGTTTCAAACTCTTACCTGTTGGCGATCTAGGCGTGGGATTTGGTAATGTCCATTTAATTAATATGCATGCTTTACCATTATCTAGTTAATTTTGATTAAGGGATTTGGGGCCGTCACAGGTTTGGTATCAGAGCCACAGGTTTGAGTCACTGAACAATATAGGTTTAGGTAACAAGATAGATCACATTTTCAATAATCACTTAGGATTAAAATAGAAACTCACTTAGAATGTAAATAGTATGATATTTATAAAAGAATAGGATTAATTGACTCCTATTATCGAGAGTGTTTAAGTAGAATGCTTCTAGGTTATATCTGACGCTTTATATATATATATATATATTATATTATTATTGGCAGCGACAGAGGGCACCAGGACCTTCAGCTCCACCTCCGGCCGAGATAGCAGATACTGTACCTTTGCCCGTCTATCAGGAGTTGCTTAGGGAGTGTGATCATCTTTATGGTGAGAACGCTCAGCTTCAGAGGAGAGTTGATGCATTGTATAGTGATGATGGAGATGTACCCGAGGATCACGTCCCGACTCTTGCATCCAGGCTTCAGTCACTCACCGAGATGGCTAACGAGAGGCTTCGCGCTATGGTACCTCATCGAGATCGGGAGAGTTATGCGATGGTGCAGATGATGGTGGACGAGCTTCAGCGTGTGATCAGCCATTTGATGGATAACTAGTTTTATGCTTTGAGTTTTATGCGATGGCTTATATATAGCCATATGATTATCAGACTTATGTTAGACTTTATCGTACTTTCAGTTTCGGTTTTCGTACTTTTTGTTGGTTGGTACTTTGAACTGTTGGATTTGGGTTATCGATGGATGTCATCGGTACCGTTATCGTTATTATTATTATCGTTTCCCTTTTTCGTATTACTTGGGCGCGTGAGATTGTTTAAATTTTAGGATGTACCATGTCATATTAGAACTGTTAGACCATATTGTGCCATGTTGCGGTTAGATGTATGTTTGTGGATAAATAGATGCTTGTTTAATATTCAGAAAGATGCCTCCAAGAAGGAGCAATACTAGAGCTAATCAGAATAGGGATCAAGACGATCAGAATAGAGAAGATAATCGAGATAATATGGATATGGCCCAGCTTTTGGGACTTTTGCAACAGCAGACGACTACGTTGGCTCAGCAGCAGCAGCTACTTCAGCAACAACATCAACAATTGCAACAACAACAAGGACAGCAACAACCAGCCCAACTTGTGGTAACTTTTAAATCTTTTCAGGCTGTGAAACCCCCAGATTTTCAAGGAACAAAAGATCCAGTTGAAGCCCAGATATGGCTTAAGGAAATGGAGAAGGCCTTCGCATTGGTGAAGGTTAGTGATGAGCAGAAGGTAGAATTTGCTAGTTATTTTCTTAAGGGTGAATCTAATTATTGGTGGGAGTTGGCTAAGGCATTGGAAGCAGCAGAAGTGATTCAGTGGGATAGGTTTAAAAGGATTTTTCTGGAGAAGTATTTTCCTAGGTATATGCAGAATCAGATGGAGTTAAAGTTCTTTAATCTTAAGCAGGAAAATATGAGTGTTGATGAGTATGAGAAGAAGTTTACAGAATTAGCAAGGTTTGTAGGAGATTATGTGGATACGGATGAAAAGAGAGCGAAGAGGTTTCAACAGGGATTGAAGCCATGGTTAAGGAGCAGAGTTGCAGCTTTTGAGATCAACTCGTATGCAGAAGTGGTTCAGAAGGCTATGATAATAGAAGTTGAGAGTGATCAAAATCAGAAGGAAAGGGGCAATTTAAAGAGGAAAGTGGAAGCAATAGAAAAGAATCAGGATCAAGGAAAGTCAGCGAATCAGATGGATAGAAAGCCCGGATTTCAGAACCAGGGAAGAAATTTCAAAAGGAATGTGCCCAGAAACAGGAATTCAGAAACCCTTCCTCAGAACCCCAATAAACCAAGATTTCCCCGACCCTCTATACCAGAGTGCAAGGCATGTTCTAAGAGGCATACCGGAGCGTGTGTGAAGGCAGATATTGTTTGTTTCAAGTGTAATCAGAAAGGTCATTATGCTAATGAGTGCAGGAATTCGAAATCGAGTGTGACTTGTTACAAGTGTGGTAAGGTAGGACACATGGCTAGGGAGTGCAGATCGCCTGTTCCAAACAACAACTTGATGAGATTGACTACCTCTACCCCAATGAACCAAATGGCAACATCTCAGATTCCAACTCAGATTCTAAATCCACCTGTACTTCAGCAAGTTCCAGCCCTTCAAGCACCAAGTTATCAAGCTTCAGCCTATCCAATTCATGCCCGGACCTTCAACATGAACATGAACGATGCAGTAAGAAGTTCGGATGTAGTGGCAGGTACGCTTTTTGTGAACGCCATTAGTGCTAAAGTGTTAATTGATTCGGGTGCTACTAGATCATTTGTTGCTAAAGATTTTGTGAATAAGTTGAAGTGTGATACTTATATGTTAAGAGAAACTTTGAATATTGTGTTAGCTAATCAGGATCAGATACCAGTAGATAGGGTATGTTCACCTTGTGCAGTAGAGATTTCAGGTTATCTTTTTCCCGTCACCTTGATACCTTTTCAATTAGGAGATTTTGACGTTATTTTAGGAATGGATTGGCTTGCCGAGTATGATGCGCATATCGATTGTAAGAATAAGAGAGTGTCATTGAGATCTCCAGAAGGCGATAGAGTTATCTTTAAGGGGCGTAGGCAGACTAGTACGTTTCTTACCATGATGCAAACCAAGAGATTGTTAAGGAAAGGATGTGAGGCTTATCTTGCTTATGTGATAGATAAGAGTCGAGAAGGAGTGGAATTAGAGGATATTCCCGTAGTCAATGAGTTTCCTGATGTTTTTCCCGAAGAACTACCCGGATTACCTCCAGATCGTCAGATTGAGTTCGCGATTGACTTAGCACCAGGGACAGAACCTATTTCCAAGGCTCCATACAGAATGGCACCGTCTGAAATGAAGGAACTCGCCAGTCAGCTTCAGGATTTATTGAATAAAGGAGTTATAAGACCAAGTGTATCACCCTGGGGAGCGCCAGTATTGTTCGTGAAGAAGAAAGATGGAAGTATGAGACTTTGTATCGACTATCGAGAGTTGAATAAGTTGACTATCAAGAATAGATACCCGTTACCAAGGATCGATGATTTGTTTGACCAGTTGAAAGGAGCGTCATGTTTTTCGAAGATAGATCTAAGATCAGGATATCATCAGCTGAAAATCAAACCAGAGGATATACCGAAGTCTGCTTTTCGAACAAGGTATGGTCACTATGAATTTTTGGTTATGGCTTTTGGATTGACGAACGCACCAGCAGCATTTATGGATTTGATGAACCGAGTATTTAAGAAATTTTTGGATAAGTTCGTGATAGTCTTCATCGACGATATTTTGATATACTCTAAATCAGAAGTGGATCATGCAGAGCATTTGAGGATAGCATTGGAGATATTGAGAAAGGAGAAGTTGTATGCCAAGTTTTCCAAGTGTGAGTTTTGGTTGAAGGAAGTCCAATTTTTGGGACATATTGTGAGTAAGGAAGGAATTCGAGTCGACCCAGCAAAGATTGAAGCAGTTGTGAATTGGGAAAGACCAAGGACACCAACAGAAGTAAGAAGTTTTATGGGACTAGCAGGATATTATCGCAGATTTGTTAAGGATTTTTCTAAGATTGCTGTACCATTGACCAAGTTGACACGGAAGAATGAAAAGTTTGAATGGACTGATAAGTGTGAAAGGAATTTTCAAGAGCTTAAGCAAAGATTGGTAACTGCTCCAGTGTTAGCATTACCGGATGATAAAGGAGAGTTTGTAATCTACAGTGATGCTTCGCATAAGGGTTTAGGGTGTGTGTTGATGCAGCATGGAAAGGTGATTACGTATGCTTCAAGGCAACTAAAACCTCATGAACAGAGATACCCTACCCATGACCTCGAGCTAGCAGCGATTGTGTTTGCATTGAAATTATGGAGACATTATCTTTATGGTGAGAAGTGTGAGATATTCACGGATCATAAGAGTCTTAAGTATATTTTTACTCAGAAGGAACTCAACATGAGACAGAGAAGATGGTTAGAGCTGATAAAGGATTATGATTGTACCATTAGTTATCACCCGGGAAAGGCGAATGTCGTAGCAGATGCGCTAAGCAGGAAGGAAAGATTGAATACGTTGTCAATGACCCAAGAATTGTTTAGAGAGTTTGAGAAGTTAGAAATTGAAGTTTGTGCAACAGAGATGCCAGCAGAGCAAGTCTATACCATGACATTTCAACCAGTATTATTGGACAAAATTCGGAAATGCCAAGAAGAAGTGATGAATCAGAGATTGAATGAATTGACCGGAGAAGAAATTTGTACGCAGAAAGATAATCAAGGTATTTTAAGATTTTCCTCAAGGATATGGATTCCTGATGTGAAAGAGTTGAAAGAAGAGTTGTTGTGTGATGCCCATAGTTCTAAGTTTTCATTACATCCTGGAAGCACGAAAATGTATCAAGATTTGAAGAAGAACTTTTGGTGGCCAGACATGAAAAGAGAAATTGCAGAGTGGGTAAGTCGTTGTTATACATGCCAAAGAGTGAAAGCAGAACATCAAAGACCAAGTGGATTGATTCAACCATTAGAGATACCTGAATGGAAGTGGGAGCACATTGCAATGGATTTTGTAGTAGGTCTACCAAGATCGAAGGCTAATCATGATGCGATTTGGGTTATAGTTGATCGATTGACGAAATCAGCTCATTTCTTGCCGATTAACGAGAGATTTTCGCTAGACAAGTTGGTGCATTTGTACTTGAAGGAGATTGTGACTCGTCATGGAGTTCCAGTATCTATAGTATCTGACAGAGATCCCCGTTTTAATTCAAGATTTTGGAGACAGTTTCAAGAACATCTCGGAACGCAACTCAGAATGAGTACTGCTTATCATCCTCGGACAGATGGTCAGAGCGAAAGAACGATTCAGACAATTGAAGACATGCTTAGAGTTTGTGCCATAGATTTTAAAGGCAATTGGGACGAGCATCTACCTTTGGTGGAATTTTCTTACAACAACAGCTATCATGCTAGTATTGGGATGCCTCCGTATGAAGCTCTCTATGGAAGGAAGTGTAGATCTCCTGTGTGTTGGGAAGAAGTTGGTGAGCGAAAGATAGTCGGACCAGAATTGATTCAGCAGACGAAAGAGACAGTGGAACTAATTCAGAAAAGATTGCGAGCTGCTCAAAACAGACAGAGAAAGTATTCGGATCCAGCAAGAAAGAAAGTAGATTTTGAAGTAGGTGATCCAGTGTTGTTAAAAGTTTCGCCATGGAAAGGATTAACCAGATTTGGGAAGAAAGGAAAGTTGAGTCCGAGATTTGTAGGACCTTTTGAGATTCTGCGACGCGTAGGCAAAGTAGCTTATGAATTAGCTTTACCGCCTCAGATGCAGCATCTTCATAATGTTTTTCATGTATCGATGCTTAAGAAGTTTCATCCTGACACTAAGTGTGTAATAGAGTATGAGCCAGTAGAAATTCAGCCAGATTTGTATTATGTGGAGTGGCCGATCAGAATAGAAGATCGCCGAGAGAAAGTGCTTAGAAATAAATCAGTTGCGTTAGTTAAAGTTTTGTGGAGGAATCCTAAGGTTGAAGAGTCAACCTGGGAGTTAGAAAGTGATATGTTAGAACAGTACCCTCATTTGTTTACATAGCTGATTCTGGGGACAGAATCCTTTTAAGGGGGGAAGGATGTAATATCTGGGAATTTCGTACTCTATAAATAATATTATTTGGCATTAAAATATTATTGTGTGCCTTAATTGATGAGTCATTACATGTTTGTGTGATTGTGAATATGTGTTACGTGTCTAACTGCTAGATGTGTTGACGTGAAATTTTATTAAATTATGTATAGCTTTTAAATGTTAAAACATGATTTTATTTGCGCTTAAACATTTTTATAAAATTCTTGGAGTTAGTAAAAATCATGAAATTTCTTGTTTTATTATCTTTATGCATTTAAAGACTTTTTAAAAATAAAAGTTTAATTTATTTTCGCATTTAAATATTTACAAAGATTTTCCAATTATTTTCCTTTTTAAAATATTAAAACTTGTAAAATTCAAATCTTTTCATAAAATGATTTTAAAAATGTTTTAAAAATATATTGAGGAAGAGAATTCCATATTTTAATTTTATGTGTCAATAAATTATTTTTGGATCCAAAATATCTTGTAATTAGGATTTAATTGTTAAGTCTTTTATTAATTAAAAGATGTATCATTAAAATACCTTTTAATTGTGTGTAGTGTGTGAGTGCTTGAACAAAACCACCCCACCCCCCTTTCTTTTTCATTTTAACCGAGCCCCCCCCCCCCCTCATCTCTCTCAAAATTCTCTCAAAACCTCTCAACCTCCATTAGAGCTCAAGCTCATTTTTCAAGGTGATTTCTCCATTAAAACTCAAAGTCCTATACATAAAAATACTCCTCTCTTCATCCTCTACACCCTCATGTTTGTGGATTTCAATTTTCTTCACTTTGCAAATTAGGGTTTTCGAAAATCAAACATAAAAGGTGAGTTTTGTGGGTATGTATGATTGGGTGTTAATCCTTGGTAGAGACCCACGAATTTTGGGCTCTCCGGAGAACCCCAAACCCTCGGCTATGATCGAAAGTGAGCCAAAGGGTTACATGCATGACCCAATTTCTTGATTTCATATAATTGCTAAGTGTAATATGGATGCATGTGAGTTTTTACAAGTTATTAAGTTAAGTTTGATGATGGGTTTGAGTTTTTATAAGGTTTCAAGTTGTGGGTATGCTTGTTTTGTTAATTGATGATTGTTAGTAGGTGTAAAATTACAAGGGTTAGTGATTTTGGTGATTTTATGATATGAAGTTTGATGGGTTCAACTTATAATTTGATTTTAGTATGAGATTGTTAATTAGTGTTGATGGGTTAAGTTTATAAATTGATTTTGATTGTAAAATTGATAAGTAACATTGGTGGGTATGTGAGATTATGGTTTTGTGAATTGATATGCATGTAAGTCATTGTGTAAGTATTGTGTGAGGGTTTGTGTGTGATTGTTGGTGAAGAGAGGGAGAGGCCGAGAGAGAGATTGATGGAGGAGGGAGAGAGAGCCGAGAGGGAGAGAGGAGAGGGAGAGAGAGAGGCCGAGAGGCCGAGAGAGGGAGGAAGAGAAGAGAGATTGTGGGAATTGTGTGGATTATTGTGAGTTGCTTGCTTGAATTGTTTAAGTGCTAATTGATTAAATTGTTACATGAATTAATTGGTTGCATGATTGAATTGCTATGTGAATTTGAGTTATGAATTGCTTAATGAGTCGTCGTGGAGAGAGTAGGATAGCCTAGGATTGCTTGGTGGTTGTAGTAGTCGATTGTTGATGGAGTTGTAGCCATTGGAGGTGCATTGTGTTGTTTTGTGATTGATTGAGACCGATTATATTCGGTATGGTTTGACGACTATACAAAGGAGATGCCGCCGAAATTTCTAAAAATATAATAAGTGATTTCCAAAACCCTAAAGGCACATCTCCAATGTTAAGTCGTAGAACCATTATAGTACTATACCCTACTACATTGTATGTTAAGTGAATTGTGTGTTAAGTGACTTACATGACTTATGTGTTTACATGTATATATGTATGTGTATAACATGGTTATATCGATGGGGCGTTAGCACTATTAGGATTGCTTTGTGATATGTAAACAAAAGAGGGGAAAATAAGATATTGTTTATTATTATTATTATAGGTCCGAGTAGGAGGCCTGGCAAGGAGCCAATTGAGGAAGATGCTATCTAGTTTGATCTCGTGATTTAAGGCAAGTGTACTATCCTACCTTGTTGTTACCATATGATGAATGCCATGAGATATTGAATTGTTAGTTTGTCACAAACTAGTTCTTTCCGACCTTATTATTGTCATATACCTTGTGATTGATTTCATACCCCTTGAACTTGACTTGACTTGCTAATCGATAATCATATTTCTTGGAAAACCTTTTCATAACCTTATCGAATTCTTGAATCCTCGAACCAATTACTTAAATACCTTCTTGTACTTGAACTCGTTTCTAACTAAAAACAATTGTTGATTCTTGATTAACCTTTCGTGATTAACTTTTCTTGAATTAATCTTTCTTGACTTAACCAAGTTATACTAAACAGAATCCCAACTCCCAAGAATTTAGAATGATTGACTTTCTTCACTTTGCCTTGTCATTTATTCGAAAATCTGAAAATCATTCATTTGAAATCCGAGAATCCTATTCATGCTTATTAGCAACTTGATATAACATTGAGAATCTTGTTTCTATGAGATGAATTGAAATTGATAAACATTGTTTAACCTTATGGAATTGGATGGAATGTTACTTTGACCGAGGCGCCGGTCCAAATCATGTTACTATTATAGGCCAATGTGTGCCTGGGATCCCCTTATATTTGATGAACACCGTATTGGATATGCGGGTTCGGAGCTCTGTCGTGGGCTGATCACCCAGCGTTGCTCGTAGCGTCTTATCAGATATTCCAATTCCTTCTCATTTTATTTCGATATTGATTCAGTTGATACAGTTCATTTGCAGATTTCATATCTTGCTTTACAGTTGAATTATTTTGCCAGTCTTATATTGTTGTTTATGCACTTGCTGAGCAATTGGCTCAATGATATTATTTTTCCTTAACCTTTCAGTGAAACTCGAAGATGGTAAGGACTCTTGAGACTGCGCGTAAGAATTGTGGCGGTTCAGGTGTAGCCTATAGGAGGCAGTTCCAGGTAGAAGGGAGTGGCGAACTGATGGATCTTGTTTTGCTAGACTTTTGACTTAGTCTATAATCTTTTGACTTAGAATAATTTGTGGTCTGTAATAATAAATGGGTTTGAATTGGTAGTTTATATTGTTTCAAACTCTTACCTGTTGGCGATCTAGGCGTGGGATTTGGTAATGTCCATTTAATTAATATGCATGCTTTACCATTATCTAGTTAATTTTGATTAAGGGATTTGGGGCCGTCACACTTTCCTTCTGCTACGTTCAGGAAACCCATAGAAACACGAGAGTCTCCAAGCCTCAACACCATTCTCTTCAAAAATAATATCTATATGATTATTGGAATATCCAAAAATTTTACCTTCCCATCTACTATGCCAAAACAACGTTAAACCTCCACTTCTACCTCTACGATCAACTGAAAAGCAATTTGAGTCACCAAACTTTACACGTAATTCTTCTATTCTTCTGTTTTCTGAAATTGTTTCGACTAAAAAAAGCACCTCGGGCCTACGATCTCTAACAAGATCGTTAAGAGCTCGAACTGTACGGGGTTTCCCGAGTCCCCGACAGTTCCAACTTAAGATATTCATGATGAATGGCTCGCTTGCTTAGCAAGCTGAGCCAATAAAGTGTTTGAAGTTCCTGAACAATCAGCTGTAGAAAGCCCAGGATCTTGGTTATATTTTGTTACTTGTTGAACATTCTCTCCAACTGACACCATGCCAACTCTCCTTCGTTTCCTTTCTTCTAACTCAAGCCCATCTAATTCTGAGTCTTTAGGCCCAATAACTAAAGTCGGGTCATAATTTCCCTCCTCCATGCTATCTGCTACATTATTCAAATTTTCCAAAATTGGCGCCTTTCCCCTTGTAACTACCCTGTTATCTCGCTGTATAATTCTATCTTGCGTAGAATCTGGAAACTGATAACCCTGATTTCCATCCCCTCCGAAATTTCCGTTCCATCCAACCTCTCTCTCCTCTCTGAGCCATTTTCTACGTTCTTGCCCACCACCCCTTCTCGCCGGAGCCCTTAGCCATGTTCCCCATTCCCTGATGATTTGCTCAGATTCCCCTTCAAACTTTCTCTTGCAAAACCTTTCAGTATGGGTAAGTAGACCACATAAAAAGCAAAAATCTGCCAATTTTTCGTACTTGCAAGTGACCACTACCTCACCTTTATTTTTCCTGATAATCTTTTTCTTTCTCTTCAATGGAAATCTTACATCCACAGCAATTCGGACGCGCATATACTCTCTCCATATACTTGCATCATTATTAGGATCATATGACAGAAACCTCCCAAAAAAGTTGCCTAGTTGCTTACCTACCGCCTCATTTATGAATCCGACTGGAAGATTATAAATCTGAATCCACATCTCCATCTCATTTAGCGACACCATCGTAGGATCCTCCCCCACCTTGATAGAGTTAACCACTAGCATAGCCCCATCAAACGACCAGGGACCATTAGATACCATCCATTTCAAATCATCCTTATGGTAAAATTGAAATAAGAAGATTCCTGGTTTCAACTCCTTGATGGTGATTCCCATTGCCGGCCTCCATAAGTCTGCTAACTTGGATTTCATAGCCCTCACATTCAGATTCTTCTCCGTTAAAAACTTTCCCACCAAGCATAATTCAAACCTATTGATATCTTCCTCAACCTCCTCGTCGAAAACAAGTTCTTCATTCTCTTCATTCGATATATCTAGATCAGTCATCAAAGCATCAAGATTGTCCATGGTTGACATCACAGACACTCTCACAATTTCTTATAGAAAGAAAAGGAGAGAAAAACTCACGCTCTCACATAGATAGGAGAGAACAATTTTTTTTAGATTCTTTTTGTTCATACGACGTATGGTGCGAATCTTTACAAAGTAATTAACGTTGTCAGAGCATCTCCAACCACAACAAATTCTTAGCTAAAATTAGATAAAAGATGCCATAAATAAAAATTAGAGAGATTATCTAAAAAAACTTTTTAGATAATTTCTACAGGTTGGCTATATTTGTCGAACCTCTATATAGCTGTAAGAAATCTGTAAGAAGATTCCACATCATTCATTACCATATTGAAGTGATATATTCTATTTATAACAACCTAAATTATTAATAACATACTATTTTTAAAATATAGCCAACCAATATAGCTAATATCATTGAAGTAAAATGTCTTACAGATTCAACAAATTTTACATAATATCCTACAGGTCCAATTTAGCCAACCAATTTTAGCTATTCTCGTTGGAGATGCTCTCACCAGTGTAAATTTCGGTGAAACCAGCCCGCTTGCAAGCTATTTTTAGCATGATATATAGTAAGAGCAACGTAACTCTAACAATGTCCAATTATGTTACTAATAAATTTATATCTTACTTTCTATTATAATTGAGTCATAGTAAACCAATCAAAAAATTACTGTATAAATTATTTTAGATCAATGATCATTCCTAAATATGTAAATTATTGTAAACTAAAATTAATCAAGATTAAGTAAATATGTAATATTAACTGATTTTCATAATAATAACTAATTTACCATGTTTTTATTTACAATAAATCATAATTACATTGTTATATATTACGGATTAATTTTCATAAATATAGATTATAACCAATTAAAATATACGACTAAATTAAAAGAATCATATCATTCTCATACTAATTTAATTATCTTGGTTACTTAACAATTTTATTTTTAATGTAATAATTATTTATTAAAATTTAACATATCCATATACAACAATTTTTTAATGTCAAAAAAATTAAAACAAATTACAATTTTAAAATAAAATTATTTATTATAAAAATATATAATATTAACTGATTTCATAATATTAACTAATTTACCACTTTTTTCATTTTGAATTAATTATAATTGCACTATTTTATGTAACAGATTAATTTTCATAAATTTATATTAGTGACACTCTTAAATTACCACTATAATTAAAATAATCAAATAATTTTCATCCTAATTTATTTATATTGGTTACTTAACAATTTTATTTTAAATACTATGATTACTTTATTAAATATATATATATATACTAATACAAAAATAAATATATCTATGATATAACATAATTTAATATTTGAAACTGTAAATCTAAAATCATAAGATACAACAAAATTTTAATAAATCTGTTATCATTAAACTGAAAATTTTATAAGTTAATTTTTTTTCCATACTATTCTAAATACGCGTCCAAAATTTAAGTTTTATAAATTTTTAAATTAAGCAATTATAAGAAATATTAAATTCAACCAATTATCTTTTTACATTTTACTTATAAGTACTTATTAATTATGACCGTATATTTGAACTGTTCAAAATAATAAATATACTCTTATATAGTACTCCCTCCGTCCCTTTTGATTCTTAACATTTCACTTTTTCAAAATTTTCTGGCACGCATTTTAAGGTGCATTTTAAAGATAGTTAAATAACTTTTTTTAAAAATTTTCTTTTTCTGTATAAAAATTTAAACATTAAATTTTTATACAGAAAAAGAAAATTTTAAAAAAAAGTTATTTAACTATCCTTAAAATGCACCTTAAAATGCGTGCCAGAAAGTTTTGAAAAAGTGAAATGTTAAGAATCAAAAGGGACGGAGGGAGTAATAGACATTATTTAGTTTATAAATTATCAATCAAAAAATGAAAATCATTACATACTCAATAAAAATATTGTCAGTGAATATTTCATAATAAATTGGTTAACTCAATGCAAATTTGATTATAAATCACTATTGTTCTATAGATATTAGATAATTCATCAATTAAAGGACATATGACATCTATGAAAATAATCGAAATTACAGATTTTGTTACAATTCAATAATTTTAATAGGTAATTAATTTATGAATAGAAGGGCATACAACATCTACAAAAATAAATTAAACTCAATAAGCATATAATAAAATAGATTAAATCAGTGTTTCGTTAATCCAATCGTTCGAGCATATCTTCAGTACATCTTTCACTTATATCATTAAAATATAAAGCCATTTTGAGGAGATAATCTAATAATTTGTTGTAGTCGTGAAAAATATGTATATCTGATTTCTCCAAACGTATTCGAACAACCGATCATAACTACGATTCCATACTATCCAAATCAGTGAACCAATATAACGAAATTCATTAAATAGGAAGACAAAATCCACCAGGTACTTGACTCTCAATAAAAACTTTATTAAAAAATAAAGTAAATTAATGAAAAGATAAGGAAGCTTATCATTGATAATGTAGTACAAAATCCAATATATCGGTTAATTAAACCCACAAATGGGTTACTAGACTTTCAATAAAGAGATATATTTATTGAAAAATCAAGGAAAACAATAAAGAGTTGGCTTATAATTAACCAAAGGCTACTACAGTTAAACCTCGATTAAGTAATATCCGATAAAGTAATAACCTCGCTTAAGTAATAAATTTCGTCGGTCCCAACTTGGACCAATGTTGTAAAGTAATATTCTCGCTAAAAGCATAAGATAATAAAAAATTAGAAAATCATTAAGGGCCCAAGTAATATGCAAAGTAATAATTCTAGAATTATATAGAGAAAAAATTCCTAAAGTTAATTTTATGAGAATTTCCTAAAGTTAACCTTTAAAACAATGTGATTTTAATTATTTCTACTTTTTATTTATAAAGGCCCTGCAGGGGTATTAATGATTGTGATGATATGTCTTGATTTTAATGGGCAACTTTAGGGAATTCTTCTAAATTTAACTTTAGGCTCCCTTCACCTACAAAATTCAATTCTTTTTATAATATGAACCTATAGGTGATTGTTTCTTCTTTCCACCAAAACCAAAATTAATCTCATCCTTGACTTTATGTATAAATAACTTCTGGTATGTTTTGCTCGTATTGTAATAAGTAATTGTTCAAGATATTGATTGCTTGAAATACTTCCTTTGATGACACGCTTGAGATTACATTGCTATAGTGTTCATTATCTACTCAATGATTTCTTCATATTATCTACTCAATGATTTCTTCATCTGTAGGTGATTTTTTTTTTTCTTTTAAACATAATGTATTGTAATATGTAAACATAAAAATTCGGTAAAGTAATAAAATATTACTTTATCGATAAAGTAATAAATTCGGTAAAGTAATATTTTTTTCCAGTCCCAAGAGTATTACTTTAAAGAGATTTAACTGTATTAGCTCCTAAACTCTCGTTTACATATTATTTTTTAGGAGAGGAGGAGAAAGATGAGCGATTACGGACTTTGTTTTAAAATCATTAATTTTGATAACTAAAAAGGTCGATATACACGAAATTATATTTTATTTTTAATAAAAAGGTGCATTTTCTGATTTTATATTGTGAATTAAAATAATATTATCAATCTCAAATCCTAATCTAAGAACAGTTATATTGAATTTGTTTGATTGGTTGATAATATTCATTTTTTAATATCAACAAATCCTAAAGTATATGTACAATAATTTACTAATTTGGTAGAATTTTTTTACATAAAATGATATACTTATTAACAAAAAATAAAAGAAGAGGGGTTCATTATGTGGGGGAGACTTTACACCGTGTTTAGTATTCTTAGTTTTGTTTGTAACATCTTGTTCTTAGTTATATAATTACATATTTAATACAAAGTAATATTTTATATAATTGCCTTATTTTTTCCTTTTCGCCCATTTTATTTCGATTTGTGTACACAAAAAATTACGAGTAGTTTAGTGTTATTTGTGTTCAAATTTAGGGTGCACGAGTTAATTTTACACTAAAATAATCAGAGAACTGTTGGATCTAATAAATGTATTTGGTTGATCTACAAATGTTTTTTTTTTTGACGAAGGTCTATAAATGTATTTGGTGGTTGTTGTTGATGGAACGGTATCCCAATATTAGAAAGGGGATTTTGATAATTTAAAACAAAGTAGAATTCCTAATTTGAATGGAATTCTCAACGTAATTTTTTTTTTGATTTTTTCAATTTTTAATTTCGTGATAGTTTTAATTGAAAAAGAATTGTTAAATTATCACTAAACTAAAATTATTTTGGAATTTTGATGTGGGTGTACAAATAAAAATTTTAGAACTCTGGCATATAGTAAATTAGGCGTGTAAAATCTAATAACATAAAAATATTAAAAAATAATAAATTAGTATAATTATAGAAATTTGAAAAGTGTGATGGTTTATATGGATTATATATTAGTATTTGTAATATAAATAAATGGCCATAGAATATATATATATATATATATATATATATATATATAGTTAATTAATCCCACTATGTACATGTTGTGGAATAAAAACTAGGTTACGAATTGTATTTAATGCTAGGGTTGGTGAGCTTCGAGCTTTAATGGTTGTTTCCGTGTTCGGGACTAATCGGTCCTCACAGAGTGCCTACGTATCTCGTATTGAGAATCAAGCCAACGTAGTTCTAGGTGATGGTGCCCTCAGGGCTATGGCGATGAGGGCTCACCTAGGACGTAGTGGCTTGTATGTCCTTATTCGAGGATTGAGCCAAAACGTAGTTCTAGGAATGAGGGGTCAGACCCTTTATATAGGCTGAGAAGCCCTAGAATCGTAGTAGAATTAGGTGACTTGGTGGGCAAGTCACCGCCATGAGGAAGATTCTAGACTCCTTCCTTGTAGGAGTTAGTTCTCATATCGAATTCTGTGCCTTGGAGGCTAAGTCAGGCAAGAGTAGTATCCTTGTTTGACTCTTATTGCTGAGCTGGTAATTACCCCTAATATTAATTACGAAATTAATATTGTAAATAGGGTTTGGGCCCATCTGGTGGGCCCCACGTTTTGATCATATTGGGTCCATTGAATGCCACATTAAATGTGTCTTTAGGGCTTACTTTTAGCCCATATCATTTGCCCCCCAACTTCTAGGAAAACTGATCAGGTTTTCCTTGAAGTTTTAACGGCCTTTTCGAGACTTGGGTCAGGGTTTATTGCTCTTACGCGAGTACTTTCAACAATATCATCTTAATGTAAAGTGTGGAGCGACCGACGCATTTACGACGATGTTGAACGACACTAAACGGTGTTAAACGGCACTACACAGCGCTAGTCAGCCTTAAACAACGTTTAAACAGTGTTAAACGATGTTAAACGGCATAAAACGGCACTAACAGCACTAATCGGCGCTATTCTGTGCTAATCAGCACTAATCTGTGCTTAAACAACACTAATCTGTGCTAATCGGCACTAATCTGTGCTTAAACGGCACTAATCTGTGCTTAAACGACACTAATCTGTGCTAATCGGCACTAATCTGTGCTAACAGGCACTAATCAGTGCTTAAACAGCACTACACGGTGCTAATCGGCACTAACCTGTGCTAATCTCGACTTCTTTTTAGCACTGAAAATCATACGAGATTCGCTGAAAAAGTCGAGATCTAGGTCTGAAAACTATCCGAGATCCGCTGAAAAAGTCGGGGTTTAGGACCACGAACTAACCCGTGATCGGCCAGATCAAGGGCTAGCTCGTGGTCGGCTAGCACCTGATCGGCCGAAGGGCCTTGATCCGAGGTGACCGGCCAGGAGGTTATCGGCTCCAAGGTGGTCGGCTCCAAGGTGGTCGGCCGTGGTGCCCCGTGCGCCGTGGTCGGCCGGGAGGTGGTCGGTCGCGGCCCCTCGTGCGCCGTGGTCGATTACCTCTCGGTTAGCTAGGCGATCCGGACGTGAAAACCCTCCGTGGTCTTGAGGATCAAGAATCTTGATCTTGATCTCAAGTTACTATCTTGGTCATTCGTGACTTCATTATTTTAAGGATCAAGAATCTTGATCTTGGTCATTCGTGACTTCATTATTTTAAGGATCAAGAATCTTGATCTTGATCTTAAGTCGTCAGGGATCTAGGATTCAAAATCATCCGTGATCCTAAGGATCAAGAACCTTGATCTTGATCTCAAGTCGTCAGTTTGGTCCTTCGTGACTTCTGACAATATTACTCCTTGATTTACGATTAGTACTACTAATCTTGTGCTGAAGGCTTAACTCGTTTCTTAACTTCTTAAGCGCAATCATCCTTTCGAAGGTCGTCTATTTTGCGATTCCAGCAAATATATCCATTGTTTCTTCTCTGGCTGTATGAATTATAACGGTTCCTTCCGTCTGTAATAGATAGTTTTAGATCGAAGATCCAATATTTCAGATTGGTCTTCGAGTTTTGACTTGAAGTTTAAATCTTTGGATCTTGATTGGAGATTCATGACGACCTCCTCAAGTTTGGCCTTCATAGCTAATCTTGGCCTTCATGGTTAACTTTGGCCTTCACGGCTAATCTTGGCCTTCATGGCTAACTTTGGCCTTCATGGCTAATCTTGGCCTTCATGGCTAACTTTGGCCTTCATGGCTAATCTTGGCCTTCATGGCTAACTTTGGCCTTCATGGCTAATCTTGGCTTTCATGGCTAACTTTGGCCTTCATGGCTAATCTTGGCCTTTATGGCTAACTTTGGCCTTCATGGCTAATCTTGGCTTTCATGGCTAACCTTGGCCTTCATGGCTAACCTTGGCCTTCATGGCTAACCTTGGCCTTCATGGCTAATCTTGGCCTTCATGGCTAATCTTTCGTGTTTCTCATCCTAGGATTCGAGGTTGATGTTCTCAGGTTCAACGTCGGTGTTCTGGATCAAAGACCCAGGATCCCAAGTTGATTTTTCAATTTCCAAATCGAGGTATCAACCTTTCTTATTAGCTTTTCTAATAAGTATTCTTAATCAACTACCAACACATTTATCAAGTTGGGGGTGTTCTGGACTACCAATCGCGAGGTTTCAGGTCAATAGGAGGTGTTTGCCATGCCTTGAAAGGTTTCATGAACCTTGAATTCAAATGACTTGTTTCTTAGTCCTCGTGACCTTTCGAGCCTTAACTTGTTTGCTGAATCCTTGGTTTTAAGGTTATCACCAACCCATGATTCTCATTCTAAGATGTTGACCTTGAGATGAGGTTCTTTAGTTCTTGCCCCCCCTTGTTTCGTATGTGGGAGGTCTTACTCCTCGGTCGATCGTTCAGGAAGTCCACTTTCTCCTTAGCGCCTCAGGAATGGTATGTCTTGGTTGGTTTTCAATCCTTTATCTTGATTCTAGGTTTCCAACCTTTCTCTAATACTCATAGAACTTTGCTTAGGTTTCAACTTGACCGACGTCTCTTAGTTCAATGCTTTGAATCCACACGACAAGCTTGATTGGAGGCGGACAACCTTGTTGGCCATCAAGGCTCAATTAATGTTGTGTTGAGATTTGAAGTTCAAGGCTTCAATCCTTAGTCTTGGAATGTGTTCATCATCCCAGATTTCCAACTTGTAGGATCCTCATCCTGGTGTCTTCCTGACTCGATACGACCCTTCCCAATTTGGGGATAGTCTTCCCTTCTGGCCAACTCTGGAGGCCTCTATCTTCCTCAGAGTCCAGTTGTCTTGTCGAAAGAACTTCTCCTTAACCCTTTCGTTGCAGTGGAAAGAAGCTCTCTTTTGATGCTCTGCGTTTCTAGCATTCGCTTCATCCCTAACCTCGTCAATCAGATCGAGGGCGAGCCTCACGCCTTCTTCATTGGTCTCGGGATCATATGCTTCCACTCTTGGCGATGCATGTGTAATCTCTAGGGGGCACAACTACCTCGGCTCCATAAGCCAGCAAAAACGGGGTTGCTCCAGTTATCACTTCGTAGGTGGTGTGGTATGCCCAAAGTACAGGCAGCAACTCATCCACCCAAGTGTTTCTTGAGGGTTCGACCCTCTTCTTCAGTCCATCAAGGATAATTCAATTGGCTACCTCAGCTTGTCCCTTAGCCTCAGGGTGAGCTACTGAATTAAAGCGAAGTTCAATAACATTCTCCTTGCAGTACTTCTTAAACTCTTCATTGTTGAATTTTGTCCCATTATCCGTCATAAGGATTCGGGGGATTCCCTATCTGCAGATGATGCTCTCCCAAAAGAACTGGGCAACTTGTTTGGTGGTTATCTTGGCTAAGGGCTTAGCCTCAATCCACTTAGTGAAGTAGTCGATGGCCACTATCGGAAACTTCCTTTGTGCTGAAGCCATAGGGAAAGGACCAAGTATGTCCATCCCCCACATTGCAAATGGGATGGGAGAGCTGACTGACGTTAACATCTCAGGCGACTGCCTTACAATTGGAGCGTGCTTTTGACATCTGTCACACTTCTTAACATAATTCTGCGCATCGGCCAACATCTCTGGCCAATAGAATCCCAGTCGCGTGATCTTGTGAGCTAAGGCTCTGCCCCCCAAGTGTTGCCCACAGATCCCTTCATGAACTTCTTTCAATGCTTCTTTTGCCTCTTGGGGTCTCAAACACTTCAAGTATGGTATAACAAACGATCTCTTGTATATGAGGCCTTCGATCAAGGCATATCTCAATGCTCTTACTGATAGCTTTCGTGCCTCCAGGGCATTGTCAGGGAGCCATCCAGTTTCGAGGTGAGCTTTGATAGGATCAATCCAGCAACCTCCTACATCAATTGGTGCTACCAACTTAGAGTTGACGGTCGGGGCCTTCAAGACCTGGAAGTAAACACTCCCTGCATAGTTCTCGATTTCAGAAGAAGCAAATTTAGACAAGGCATCGGCCTTAACATTCTCTTCTCTCGGAATGTGCTCAACATAGCATTCCTCAAACTGAGTCATACCAGCTTTCACGACTCTCAGGTATTTTGCCATAGTCTCATCCTTAGCCTCAAACTCGCCATTCACTTGCGAGACTACCAGTCTTGAATCTCCACACACTTTGAGGTTCTTGACCCTCATGACTCTAGCCAAACCCAATCCGGCTATCAATGCCTCATACTCAGCTTCATTGTTGGTAGTATGAAAATCCAACTTCAAAGCATACTCAACTGTGAACCCATCGGGGCTTTGCAAAACCAAACCTGCATCGCTAGATTTTGTTTTTGATGCTCCATCAAAATAGAGCACCAAATATTCCTTCTGATCAGCTACCAGTTCTTCATCTTTATCTCCATTCTCAGGGGTGGTTATCATCTCATGCCCCCCGACTTCTTGGTTGTTAATGGTGCATTCAACCACGAAGTCAACCAATGCCTGAGCCTTGATGGCTGTCCGAGGCTTATACTTGATATCAAACTCTCCAAGCTCTATGGCCCATTTGATTATCCTTCCGCTGGCCTTTGGGCTATGCAATATGTTCCTTAATTGCTGGTCCGTCAGGACTTCAATTTTGTGCGACTGGAAGTTGTTAGTAGTATTTTTGTGTGTTCGTTCTCAGGGAAGGACTGAATGTAATATCAAAGTTCAGGTTTCTTATCTCTTTACGTCTAGAAGTGTGTGAGAAGAATTTTGGGTTTGTGTATTAACTAAATTAACCAAGAACTAATTATAAGCACTAAGAATTGATTTTAAACTGAGATTCAAATATATGGGAAAACAATCTAAGAACTGGGGTTCTTCACTTGGTCTCAATACATGCTCAATATTAATGTGATATCTGTGTTCCTACCTTTCTGAAAACAATTCTTCTAAAGTTATACTGTACCCTCCCAGGTGACAATATAGTGCCTACAGCTACACCCTAATTGTCACTCCCGTGATACAATCAAAGTATATCTATAAACTGTTAAGTGCCAAGAATTATATGTCTCACAATTCTCATATTAATCTCCCGATCTAATATTCAAATTATGTCTGTTAAATCATGTACTAAGATTGCAACTTCTCTCCCAAGCTTATTACAATCCCTAGAATACAATCAAAGGTTCATGACTCCCCTAATTGTGTTAAGATCTCATTAACAGATCAGCAAAGCAGAAAATCACATAATCAAGTATGCATGAATACCAAGGAATACTACCCAATCCTCAGATTAGAGAATTAGTTACGCATATTTAATAAAGAAAACATAATAATAATGATAATTAATGAAAACATAATATTGAAGAAAGAATTGAAGATCGAAAGTACCTTGATACGATTAAAAGCTATGAATTGTTATAAGCTATGAATTGTTCTAACTATGAATTGTTATCTATCCATTGTTATGATTTACAATGGTATGATGTGTTTATATAGGCTCTACAAATCTTGCCCAGCAAGATATTGCCTTCTATTACAATTAGGATTTAAAGAAGGTACCCAAAACTGCCCAGAATACAATTAGAATTAAAAAAAGGGCAAAACAGTAAATTCCAAGCCTTCTTTAATGAGAAAACGTGCGCGACTTTAATTAGTACGTTTCTTGCACTTGTTTCCTATCCCAGGTTATAGAAAATCTCTCAAGCTTCGCGTGGGCAGTAAGATCGCTGAAAACGGACTTCTAGAACTCCAGATATGGCCAAAACAGTATAAGCTGCGCAGCCTTCCCGGAAAATCCGAATTTTAATCAATTAAATCTCCAAAAACGACAAAAGCTTAGATATTCTTGGAAACCTGCACAACTACACAAAACACATCAAAACTACACAAACTTGAGTCCAAAACAATCAATTTAAGCCGATATAGAATGTTCCAAGTGGATATAAAATCCACTTATCAGAAGTATGGTCGTAGCTTCCTCGAGGTCGTTACCAAAGCCAATGCAAACTTCTCTATGGTTGAGTAATTCAATTCGGCACCGTGGAGCACCTTGCTTACATAGTAGATAGGTCTCTGAACCTTGTTCTCTTCTTTGATGAGGACGACACTCAATGCTTGTTCAGATACTGCTAAGTATAGGTAGAGAGTCTCTCCGGGACTAGTTTAGCCAACAACGGGGCTTCGGCCATGTACTTCTTCAATTGTTCAAAGGCCTCCTGGCTCTTAGGTGTCCACTCAAAATTTTTCACTTTCTTCAATGCTTGAAAGAACGGCAAACATTTATCACCAGATTTGGAGATGAATCTCCCCAAGGCCGCAACTCGGCCTGTAAACTTCTGCACATCTCTTATAGAGCGTGGTGGATCCATGTCTAAGATCTCCTTGATCTTGTCAGGGTTGGCCTCAATGCCTCTTTTTGAAACCATCAGTCCTAAAAACTTCCCAGATTCAACGCCAAAGGCACACTTGGCTGGATTCAACATCATCTTGTGGTGCCTCAGCACTTCAAATGCATCTCCGAGGTGCTTAAATAAACATAGACCTCCATGGTTTTTCCAATTAGACGGGCAAATATTTTATTCACCAATCGTTGGTAAGTAGCTCCTGCATTCTTTAGCACAAATGCTATAACAAGATAACAGAAAACACCAAAGTCGGTTATGAAAGATACCTTAGGGATGTCGTCCTTATGCATCTTGATCTGGTTGTATCCACTGAAACCATCCATGAAACTCAGCATCTCGTGCCCAGATGTGGCATCTATCAACGTATCTATCCTTGGTATAGGGAAAAAAATCCTTAGGACATGCATCATTCAAGTCTGAGTTTATGCACATCCTCCACTTTCCATTTGCCTTTTTGACCATCACCGGGTTAGCCAACCATTCAGGAAACTGAATCTCCTCAATAAAACTAGCTTCCAAGAGCTTATCCACTTCTTTCTTAATGGCCTCTTGCCTTTCAGGAGCGAAGTTCCTCTTCTTCTGCTTTATTGTCTTCCTCTTGGGATAGACATTCAACTTGTGAGTTATGAGTTGGGGATCAATCCCTGGCATATCAGTTGCTGTCCAAGCAAACACATCGCTATTCTCTTGTAAGAATGCTGTCAACCTGCCCTTCAAGGGTTCCTTCAGAGAAGCTTCAATATATGTAACCTTTTCAACGGTGGAGTAGTTTAACAAGGGAGTTAAAAGCACTTTGGCTTAGCCCTTCATGGAACAAGGGCATCATGCCTTGCTCAGAGATATGAATACAAGTTTCAAAGTTAGTTGCCGGACCTTCTTGGTTTTCTTGGACTCCCTGGTCTTAATCAAGGATGCCCCTGGACTTCCTGATCCTTGGCTGAGATTCAAGGTCTGTTGTTAACCTTGCATGGCTTAAGTGGCCATATGTGGCGTAATTGTTCATCTTGTCTTGTATCCAGGGTCATTCAAGGACTTAAACTCTTATTTGGTTGTGTTGTAACCTAACACTCGACCTTTCAGGGTTTTTATTTATGCATTTGTTTGTTTCCATTCGTGTATTCTTTTATTTTTGGTACTTGGTCATCTTTGACTTGCACACATCAGGTGCTTGGCACACAAATAAAATCATAGAACGAAAAGCAAACTTGCATTAATAACTTGAAATGGGTTCAATCCTTACCTACTCGGAGCAACATGCTCTGCAGTGGTTTCATCGAACCTTATTTCCACTTCTACTATATAAATATGAAGCTAAGTCCTAATAGGATAATTTGAACCCCTCGGGGCTTTAGGCCTTCATTGCTTGATTTTATTTTTGATGCTCCATTAAAATAGAGCACCCACTACTCCTTCTAGTTTCCTCATTCTTCTTCCGAAGTTCACTTTCTTCTTGGGGTGCTATCTCTTGCCCCCCGACTTCTTGGTTGCCAATGTTACATTCAACCACGAAGTCAGTTGGCGCCTTAGCCTTGATGGCCGTTCGAGGCTTATGTGTGATGTCCTCTACTGGACTTTCTTGATGTTCCTTATCACTGCGGACGTCCATGTCTTCAATCGGAAGGACCTGCCCCCCGACTCCATCAGGCCTTAATGCGGATACATAACAGCTCCTGGCCATTTTCTGGTCACCTTTTTGTTCTCCTACACCATTCCCGGTTGGAAACTTGATCTTCATGTGATAAGTTGAGGCCACGACCTTAAATGCGTGAAGCCCAGTCCTTCCAAGGATGGCATTGTAAGTAGAAGATGCTTTGATAACCAAAAAGTTCAGCATCTGTGTGGCCTCCATTGGCTTCTGTCCGATCGTAACGGGCAACTGAATAGTTCCCTCAACTTTAGACTTTACTCCGCTGAATCCATAAATTGGCATGTTGGTTGGGGTCAACTGAGAGTCGGTGTACCCCATCTTTATAAACGTGTCATGAAACAAAATATCAACAGAAGCTCCATTGTCTATCAAGACTCGTTCACTTCCGAGTTCCCAATCATAGGGGTTATGACCAACGGGTCGTCATGGGGAAACTTCACCCCTTCGAGGTCTGAGTCATCAAAACCAATTGTTATCTCAGTCCTGGCACGCTTCGGGGCTTCTCCCACGATGTGCATCACTTCTATGGCGTACGCCTTCCGAGAGTTTCGGGTTGTACCGGCCGCTGTTGGGCCTCCCCAAATCATGTTAATAACTGGCCCTCGGGGTTGTGGGTTACGATCTCGATCGTCATCTCTTCTACCATTGTCTCTTCTATCATAATCCCTCCTTTGAGTTCCACGATCATCACCCTTAGTGAATTTGTTCAGCTTTCCTTTTCAGATCAAGAATTCAATCTCATCCTTCAACTGCCTACAATCATCTGTATCATGCCCCCCATCGCGGTGGAATCTACAGTACTGATCCTTGTTTCTCTTTGCGGGATCACCCCTAAGTGGCTTCGGCCATCGAAAATCTTTGTCTTTCCCAATATCTAACAAGATCTGACTTCTAGGAGCATTCAGTCTTGCATAGTCGTTGAATCTTGGTCCCAAACTCTTCTTCGGTGGTGATTCAGAATCCTTGCTAGTCCGGGGATACTTGTCCCTAGCATCATACTCTTGTTCTTGCTTTCGTTTCTTAAAGTCATTGGAGCCCTTGCCATTACCTCCAGCAGCTTCTTTTTTCATGTGATCCTCTGCCTTGATATACTTGTCGGTCCTTCTTCGTCTCCTAGACGGCCTCTCCAGATCTATGATGGGAACCCTTCCTGCGATTGGAGGAGGTCGAAGGAGACTTTGACTTTGCCTTGCTTGCTCCCTGGCGGCGTCATCTTTCAGCCTTTGGATCTCAGCCTCATGAGCTTTGATCCTTTCCTCAGTCGTTTGTGGAGGTCCATCATGGATTCTTCGGGCCGTCCTTCGGGGCTCTCTACTAGCGCGTCGCCTCCTTGGGGCTTCGTCACGGTCATCATCGTCATCCTCAGATGTCGAATCAGTAGTATAGGAGCTGGAGTAGTCTAGATACTCCCGATCTCGGATCTGCAAAGCATGACCGCTTGGTCCAGGTTCTCGAACAGGGGGGTAATTGGGCAGCCCATACATCGGGTTGGTATTCACGGGGAGATCCGTAGTATGGATCTGTACCCCAGATGGAGGGTGGTTAGGATCAACCAGAGGAGAGATCACCATCTGGAGAGGGTTGGTTCCTTGATCTGGATGGACAACCACAGGCAGCGTACTCCCAGCAGGGGGATTCGTCCCTGGAGGCTGAATTCGTCCCTGGAGGCTAAGAAACTTGATTTTGGGGGATCGTCCCTTGTTCAAACGTGGTTGTCCCAGAGGTAAGAGGCGGAGCGGAGCTGATTGGTAAAGCCTCGGTAGAGCTTGGTGCAGTTCTTCGTGTGTGAACCATGGTTGATGTTTTCTTCCCACAAACGGCGCCAAATGTTGTGGAATAAAAACTAGGTTACGAATTGTATTTAATGCTAGGGTTGGTGAGCTTCGAGCTTTAATGGTTGTTTCCGTGTTCGGGACTAATCGGTCCTCACAGAGTGCCTACGTATCTCGTATTGAGAATCAAGCCAACGTAGTTCTAGGTGATGGTGCCCTCAGGGCTATGGCGACGAGGGCTCACCTAGGACGTAGTGGCTTGTATGTCCTTATTCGAGGATTGAGCCAAAACGTAGTTCTAGGAATGAGGGGTCAGACCCTTTATATAGGCTGAGAAGCCCTAGAATCGTAGTAGAATTAGGTGACTTGGTGGGCAAGTCACCGCCTTGAAGAAGATTCTAGACTCCTTCCTTGTAGGAGTTAGTTCCCATATCGAATTTTGTGTCTTGGAGGCTAAGTCTGGCAAGAGTAGTATCCTTGTTTGACTCTTATTGCAGAGGTGGTAATTACCCCTAATATTAATTACGAAATTAATATTGTAAATAGGGTTTGGGCCCATCTGGTGGGCCCCACGTTTTGACCATATTGGGTCCATTGAATGCCATATTAAATGTGTCTTTAGGGCTTACTTTTAGCCCATATCAGTACATATTTTCAGTATAATTTACCCTAAATTTATATCCATATTTATTAAAATAAATATTTTAAAAATTATTGTTGATATGGGTGGTTTCCTTTTAAAAAATGGTTTTATATAGTTTCTCCAACCCAATTATTTTGAGCATGTTTCCACTTTTAGTTGTTCCAAATTTTTTTTTCTACTTTTAATAGTTAAGGTAAATTAAGTTTTAAATATATTAAAAATTTACAGATATGGTATCAATTAAGTTTAGATATTGGAATTAAATAGTAAATAGTATAAGAGTATTTACCAAAAATACCACTTTTTCTATAAAAAAAATTACGAATTTACCATATTCTCAAAATATTTGTAAAAACATTTTGCGAAATTATCAAATTTTATAAAATATTTGCAAAAATACATTCTACAACCAAATCAACAATATGCTGGTAGATTTTAGTTCATTTTATTTGAATTTGCATATGTACCTTCGCAGGTTGCATCAAACAGTATTTGGTTGATTTGGTTGCATAATGAATTTTTACAAATAATTTATAAAAATTGGTATTTTCAAAATATTTTTTTAAGTACAATCCTGAACTTGAATATTTATGAAAAAAATTCTAGTATAAATTGGTAAAAATATAGATTCTGATTGATGGAGAAAGTAGGTGCGATGAAGTGAGTTGTAATGAGATACAATAACATAGTTGAAATACTTTCTTGGATGGATTATTTGATCTTTTGGATATGGGCTTTTTTAGTATTTTGTTATGTAATAATAATAATAATAATAATAATAATAATAATAATAATAATAATAATAATAATAATAATAATAATAATAATAATGTGAGTTATAATTTCAGACAGTGATCAAATAATGAAATAAATTTCATTATTTGATCTACTTGGGCTTAGAAACCAATGGTTTTGCAACCAGGTCGATACAGTCGTATGTTGATCATTAGAAATCGTCTTGATGCGGGATCCTACTTTGAGGCCCATGTCGACCAGTGTCCAGAATATTGTAATGAGCTAAAATTTTGATAGTCAAAGAAGAAATAGAAAGGGAATAAAGAGAAAGAGGACATCTCTCACTCTCAGTCTCAGTACGTGTTTCTGAAAAATGAAAAACACATTTTGGCGCAAAAATGTTTTAAAAAATAATTTATGTGTGTGATGTGTGAATTTAGACAATTGTTTTGGATTAAAAAAAATATTGTATACGGTCATAATATTTGGAGCACCGAGTATGTGTATAGTAATTGTTTATTTCTTGAAAAATAAAATGGAATGACGAAATTCTAGTATCAATATCAATATCAATATATTCTAAAGGTTTACTAGCACTAGGTTTTCCAAATGACAATATTTACCCTTACCTTTTTTAAACCTCCTTCTACTTTATGTCCTTTTTTGTAATTCTACTTTTGAATGGATCCTCTCTGGATAGTCCAATCTCACTTGGATCACCCCACGATCACAAAATATACACTTTTTTGTATGTAAATCATATGGAGTATATGGATGAAGTAATCAACCCAGTATATTTGTTTTGTGTCTACAAAGTGTAACTGTTTCCAAGTAATTTTAACATTACATTTAAACTAACTTGATAGCCTACCTATTCATCAATCACGTTAATTTCAAATTCAAAACACTCTTAACTAGCTATATGATTTTTTTATAAATTTTATTTTTGTGTTCATTTTATCTTAAAATAAAAAGAATATAATTAAATTTCTAGCAACTCATAATTAAATTTAAATTGTCATTTCAATACCAAAGATAAGATATATCATAAGTTAATTCTAAAAATGAATTTATATTAATCTAATTCATAATAACATATGTAAAATATCAACTATCATTTACATATTAATTAATGTACCCTTATTTTTTTAAAATGTACTCTTAGTTTTGTTATTTTTTAATTTACATTCCAACTATCATTTATATGATAATTAATGTACCCTTATTTTTTTTATAAATTTACCCTTAGTTTTATTATTTTTTAATTTATATTTCATTTATCAGATTAACAACGTTGTTTAAAATAAACTCATATTAATTACAGGCTTAAACTCGCTATATGATTTTTTATAAATTTATTTTTATGGTCATTTTTCTTAAAATAAAATGAATTTTATCCAGCACTAATTTCTTAAGAGAAATTTGTCTATACATTTAAACTAACTTGATAACAGCCTATCTATTCATCAATCACGTTAATTTCAAATTCAAAATACCCTATACTCCTAAGCATAATTGACTCGCTATATGATTTTTAAAAATTTTATTTTTGTGTTCATTTTATCTTAAAATAAAAAGAATATATTTAAATTTCTAGCAACTCATAATTAAATTTAAGTTGTCATTTCAATACCAAAGATAAGATATATCATAAGTTAATTTTAAAAATGAATTTGTATTAATCGTATTCATAATAACAGACGTAAAATATCAACTATCATTTACATATTAATTAATGTACCTTTACTTTTTTAAATGTACCCTTAGTTTTTTTATTTTTTAATTTACATTCCAACTATCATTTATATGATAACTAATGTACCCTTACTTTTTTTAAATTTACCCTTAGTTTTGTTATTTTTTAATTTACATTCCATTTATCAGATTAACAATGTTGTTTAAAATAAACCCATTTTAATTACACTCTTAAACTCGCTATATGATTTTTTATAATTTTATTTTTATATTCATTTTTCTTAAAATAAAATGAATTTTATCTAGCACTAATTTCTTAATAGAAATTTATCTATAAACTTTTTTACCCAAAGCCATGTATACTTTTAGCCAATTGTTTTCTTCAATTGTTAATGCTTTAAGCCAAATATATCATTAGCAGTACACTTCTAGCAAATGTGATTTTTAATATTGTTATTTTTTACATTTCCTTTATCAGATTAACACCGTTGTTAAAAATGTATCCATATTTGTTTTTGACAAAAAAATGTACACATACTAATTACACTCTTAAACTGGCTACATGATTTTTTTTAATAATTTTTATGTACATTTTATTTAAAGTAAAAATTATATAATCAAAACTCCAGCAAATCATAATTAAATTTAAATTATCATTTTAATACCAAAGATAAGATGTATCATAAGTTAATTTTAAAAATAAATTTATATTAACCGTATTCATAAGAATAGATATAAAATATCAACTATCATTTACCTGATAATTAATGTACCCTTAGTTTTGTTATTTTTTAATTTACATTCCATTTATCATATTAAGACCGTTGTTAAAAATATACCCATAATAATTACACTCTTAAATTCGCTAAATGATTTTTTATAAATTTTATTTTTATGTTCATCTTATCTTAAAATAAAAAGAATTTTATCCAACACTTCTCAAAAGAAATTTCTCTATAATTTTTTTTACGCAAAGCCACGTGTACTTTTAGCCAATGGTTTTTCTAGAGTTGCTGTGAGCCAAATACATCCTTGCCACGTACACTTCTGGCTAGGCTTGTCAATGGATCGGATATCCGATCCGATCCGGTCCGATCCGAGCCTTATTAAGTGGATATGGATTGTATAAAATAGAATCCGATCCGATAAAGATCCGATCCGATAAAGATCCGATGTATAATGGATCGGATATGGATTTTAGCTTATCCGATCCGACCATTTACAATTACTTATATATAATTTTAATATAATATATAAGATAAATTTAACTATATATAATCAAATTAATCTATTTCTCTGGGATTTATTATTTTATTTCTCATTCAAGTATTTTCTTCATCTTTCATGTGCACTATTATTTCATTAAATTTTCATATCCTGTATACACTATTATTTCATTAGATTCAAACGAATGAATATGTACATTTGAAGTTATTTGTTCATATTTATTTATTTAATAGTTAAATTTATGTTAATAGTTATAATATATATACAAATCACATATACTTCAATTCAAATTTTATTATTAAATCTTGAATATTATATTTTGAGAATTTTTTTGCTATTTTAAAATTTTTTTGGTTTAATTTTATTTTATTATTTTACTGTTTGTTATATCAATTTTTAATTATTATTTTAAATTTAAATGGATCCGGAGGTCCGATCCGATAATCCGAAATCCTAATGGATTGGATATGGATCATGCTATTAATAATCCGACAATGATCCGATCCGAATCTCAACCGACAAATTTAAATGGATATGGATATGGATTTAATCGAATCCGATCCAAACCCGACCCGTTGACAAGCCTACTTCTGGCCAATGTATTTTTAGTTTTGTTATTTTTTAATTTACATTTCATTTATCATATTAACACCGTTGTTAAAAATATTTCCATATTAATTACACTCTTAAAATCGCTATATGGTTCTTTATAAATTTTATTTTTAAGTTAATTTTATCTTAAAATAAAAAGAGTATAATTAAATTTCCAGCAAATCATAATTTAATATAAATTGTCATTTTAATACCAAATATAAGATATATCATAAGTTAGTTTTAAAAATGAATTTGCATTAATCATATTCATAAATGTAAAATATCAACTATCATTTATATGATAATTAATGTAACTCAATCATATTGTCAATTACCCGATTATATAGTTGATTTTTTATTTTTCCATATAATCCACATTCTCCTCCTGTAAAATAGTAGTTTAATATTTCCCCTCCACTACATGCACATTTTTGTGCACTACTCTTACCGAGTAACCATCAGGGACGAAGCCAGGAAATATTTATAGTGGGGGCACTATACCAAGAAATATTTATACTGGGGGCACTACACGAGAAAATATCAAAAAATTCAGGAAATCAATATATTCTAAAGGTTTACTAGCACTAGGTTTTCCAAATGACAATATTTACCCTTACCTTTTTTAAACCTCCTTTTACTTTATGTCCTTTTTTGTAATTCTACTTTTGAATGGATCCTCTCTGGATAGTCCAATCTCACTTGGATCACCCCACGATCACAAAATACACACTTTTTTGTATGTAAATCATATGGAGTATATGGATGAAGTGATCAACCCAGTATATTTGTTTTGTGTCTACAAAGTGTAACTGTTTCCAAGTAATTTTAACATTACATTTAAACTAACTTGATAGCCTACCTATTCATCAATCACGTTAATTTCAAATTCAAAACACTCTTAACTAGCTATATGATTTTTTTATAAATTTTATTTTTGTGTTCATTTTATCTTAAAATAAAAAGAATATAATTAAATTTCTAGCAACTCATAATTAAATTTAAATTGTCATTTCAATACCAAAGATAAGATATATCATAAGTTAATTTTAAAAATGAATTTATATTAATCTAATTCATAATAACATATGTAAAATATCAACTATCATTTACATATTAATTAATGTACCCTTATTTTTTTAAAATGTACTCTTAGTTTTGTTATTTTTTAATTTACATTCCAACTATCATTTATATGATAATTAATGTACCCTTATTTTTTTTATAAATTTACCCTTAGTTTTATTTTTTTTAATTTATATTTCATTTATCAGATTAACAACGTTGTTTAAAATAAACTCATATTAATTACAGGCTTAAACTCGCTATATGATTTTTTATAAATTTATTTTTATGGTCATTTTTCTTAAAATAAAATGAATTTTATCCAGCACTAATTTCTTAAGAGAAATTTGTCTATACATTTAAACTAACTTGATAACAGCCTATCTATTCATCAATCACGTTAATTTCAAATTCAAAATACCCTATACTCCTAAGCATAATTGACTCGCTATATGATTTTTAAAAATTTTATTTTTGTGTTCATTTTATCTTAAAATAAAAAGAATATATTTAAATTTCTAGCAACTCATAATTAAATTTAAGTTGTCATTTCAATACCAAAGATAAGATATATCATAAGTTAATTTTAAAAATGAATTTGTATTAATCGTATTCATAATAACAGACGTAAAATATCAACTATCATTTACATATTAATTAATGTACCTTTACTTTTTTAAATGTACCCTTAGTTTTTTTATTTTTTAATTTACATTCCAACTATCATTTATATGATAACTAATGTACCCTTACTTTTTTTAAATTTACCCTTAGTTTTGTTATTTTTTAATTTACATTCCATTTATCAGATTAACAATGTTGTTTAAAATAAACCCATATTAATTACACTCTTAAACTCGCTATATGATTTTTTATAATTTTATTTTTATATTCATTTTTCTTAAAATAAAATGAATTTTATCTAGCACTAATTTCTTAATAGAAATTTATCTATAAACTTTTTTACCCAAAGCCATGTATACTTTTAGCCAATTGTTTTCTTCAATTGTTAATGCTTTAAGCCAAATACATCATTAGCAGTACACTTCTAGCAAATGTGATTTTTAATATTGTTATTTTTTTACATTTCCTTTATCAGATTAACACCGTTGTTAAAAATGTATCCATATTTGTTTTTGACAAAAAAATGTACACATACTAATTAAACTCTTAAACTGGCTACATGATTTTTTTTAATAATTTTTATGTACATTTTATTTAAAGTAAAAATTATATAATAAAAAATCCAGCAAATCATAATTAAATTTAAATTATCATTTTAATACCAAAGATAAGATGTATCATAAGTTAATTTTAAAAATAAATTTATATTAACCGTATTCATAAGAATAGATATAAAATATCAACTATCATTTACCTGATAATTAATGTACCCTTAGTTTTGTTATTTTTTAATTTACACTCCATTTATCATATTAAGACCGTTGTTAAAAATATACCCATAATAATTACACTCTTAAATTCGCTAAATGATTTTTTATAAATTTTATTTTTATGTTCATCTTATCTTAAAATAAAAAGAATTTTATCCAACACTTCTCAAAAGAAATTTCTCTATAATTTTTTTTACGCAAAGCCACGTGTACTTTTAGCCAATGGTTTTTCTGGAGTTGCTGTGAGCCAAATACATCCTTGCCACGTACACTTCTGGCTAGGCTTGTGAATGATCGGATATCCGATCCGATCCGGTCCGATCCGAGCCTTATTAAGTGGATATGGATTGTATAAAATAGAATCCGATCCGATAAAGATCCGATGTATAATGGATCGGATATGGATTTTAGCTTATCCGATCCGACCATTTACAATTACTTATATATAATTTTAATATAATATATAAGATAAATTTAACTATATATAATCAAATTAATCTATTTCTCTGGGATTTATTATTTTATTTCTCATTCAAGTATTTTCTTCATCTTTCATGTGCACTATTATTTCATTAAATTTTCATATCCTGTATACACTATTATTTCATTAGATTCAAACGAATGAATATGTACATTTGAAGTTATTTGTTCATATTTATTTATTTAATAGTTAAATTTATGTTAATAGTTATAATATATATACAAATCACATATACTTCAATTCAAATTTTATTATTAAATCTTGAATATTATATTTTGAGAATTTTTTTGCTATTTTAAAATTTTTTTGGTTTAATTTTATTTTATTATTTTACTGTTTGTTATATCAATTTTTAATTATTATTTTAAATTTAAATGGATCCGGAGGTCCGATCCGATAATCCGAAATCCTAATGGATTGGATATGGATCATGCTATTAATAATCCGACAATGATCCGATCCGAATCCGAACCGACAAATTTAAATGGATATGGATATGGATTTAATCGAATCCGATCCAAACCCGACCCGTTGACAAGCCTACTTCTGGCCAATGTATTTTTAGTTTTGTTATTTTTTAATTTACATTTCATTTATCATATTAACACCGTTGTTAAAAATATATCCATATTAATTACACTCTTAAAATCGCTATATGGTTCTTTATAAATTTTATTTTTAAGTTAATTTTATCTTAAAATAAAAAGAGTATAATTAAATTTCCAGCAAATCATAATTTAATATAAATTGTCATTTTAATACCAAATATAAGATATATCATAAGTTAGTTTTAAAAATGAATTTGCATTAATCATATTCATAAATGTAAAATATCAACTATCATTTATATGATAATTAATGTAACTCAATCATATTGTCAATTACCCGATTCTATAGTTGATTTTTTATTTTTCCATATAATCCACATTCTCCTCCTCTAAAATAGTAGTTTAATATTTCCCCTCCACTACATGCACATTTTTGTGCACTACTCTTACCGAGTAACCATCAGGGACGAAGCCAGGAAATATTTATAGTGGGGGCACTATACCAAGAAATATTTATACTGGGGGCACTACACCAGAAAATATCAGAAAATTCAGGAAATTTATAATTTTTATAATGTAATTCAAAGCTGTGGTGGGGTCACAGGCACCCACTAGACCCCACCTGCCTTCGTCCCTGGTAACCATGCTTTCTTTTTCCCTATAATACATTAATGTATCATGAACATATTTGTTATATGTTTGTAGCATTTCATCATCACACTTATTTTTTTGTTTCCAGAATCGTACCAACAATGTTCGATCAACTTTCATCTCTCGATATGTCTAGAATATCATGGGAAATAAAAGCAAGAGTTACAAGGATGTGGCCTTCGGTTAGTTTCTAACACATCCAATGGAAGTGATGTATACAATCTCATATTGTTTGATGATAATGTAAATTTCCTTAATGATATAACAATATCTTCTTCTAATACCATTGTGTATGCATACTTTTTTATAATTTAATTTTTGTATGATATTTTTATACATGGATTCGGAAATTTATGGTTTCATGATTTTTTATTTACAGGATTGTCATGTTCATGCATATGTCATCTATGATGATCTATCTTTGGTTTCTGTTGTTATGAAGGAGAAGTAAATGGACTTTCTGACATTGGCATTAGGAAACGTGCACTAGGTGAAGTATCGAACAAGGGTTGTAGACTTTTTCTTTTTATTGTTGAATGAAAAACATGGTTTGAACTATTATCTTTTCATATTTGTTTCATTTCTATTGATTGCATCGAAACCTTTATGTATGCTTGCTTTATAAATATTGATCAAGTTTATTCATATAAAAAATTTATGATTGTTGGTTATTATATTTAATCATATATACTTTTACAAATTCAAATTATTAAATTAGTATATACTCGAATTTTTGAAGACCACTTTTTAGTACTTCCTTAATTTAATATTTTTTTTTCTTTTATACAAATATATGTATTGATTTTTTTTTTATAAAAACCTTTAAGTATTATAAAAAAATAAAAATAATAATGTTACAGTTGTTCAAACAAATTATTGATTTATAATAATAACGTCACCAATTGAATCAATTACTTTGCAAAGTACAATATAGTTATTTATATAAAAAAAATTAAAAATTTATATTTAAATTCATTTTTATATTTAAAAAAATCATTTTATATATTGGAAAAATTCTCCCGTGTGCCAAGCACGGGTTATATTGCTAGTTATCATAGTAAGTGATCTTTTTATATATGTCGTGCGAATTCTATTTTCTCTTCTTTTTTTTCCAAAATTTGAAAGTTCATGTCGTCTCACTTGAATTATTCCTTTACAATTTATATGCACAATAAACTAATTTTCCTGTTACGGAATTGATGTTTGGTTTTTTTTTTTTTTTTTTTTGTTGTTCTGTTTTGCTTTGTAGTGCTTTTTCCACTTTACGGTATGTTTTAAAATTCAATGATTCATACATGAAACTGTAGTAAACATTAATTACGTACTTTGTGAAGTTCATTTGTCAATTAGCAAAAGGAAAAGAGGTTCATTTCGCCAATTAAATTTGCAAAAAAATTAGTCAAAAATAATTTGGAGATCCTAGTGAAATCCTAAGGTTATCACCGGTTATACCGAAACTTATCTCGATTTTGCTAAAATTGTAGAAGAAAGGGTATGTTGCACAAGAATTTGTTGTAATATTAATATTTTATTCTTGCATGTGCTTTGACGGTAAATATATACCACGATATTCAATAATTACTGAATTGAAACATTTTTGAATTATCTAACTCATTTTATTGTAGTATTCACGTGCGAAAAGAGATTTTAGTTAAAATAAGTAGTCAAGAAGCATGCGGCTGTTTCAATTGACCAAATTAAATGCATGTATGCTTAATTAATCTATTATTTTCTTAAGAAAACGTTAAATTGTTGTTCAAACTTTAATGTTCACACTCGAAGGTTCTAGAATGAGTGAAAAAAAAGCTTTATACATTCAAGTATTCAACCCCTTAGAAAAAATAATTGTTGCCTTCTTTGAAAGTTTATTGATGTTTTATATTTGATAAAATGGTTAATATTGATAGATTTAATAGTTTATTTTTTTTATTAATGAAATATGGGTAAAGTTTATGAAATTTTATAGGATTTGTGGGAAATTTCGTTAAGAATAATAAAATTCTACGATATTTTAACCTTATGTAGAATTAAAATCAATAACAATATTTTAAAAGTTTAAATTTTTTTATTAATCCATTAAAATCTAAACTGAATACACCCCTTTAGTGTTGATTAGATATTTTAATTAAAAAAATTGAATTAATCATTATTTTAGCATTAATTAATTATATAATGATTATTTGACAAATTAATAAATAGTCATTATTCATGTCATGTGGGCTTTGAGTTGGCAATCAGGTGACACCTGTTTACCATGTCATTTTATTTTTGTTAACCATAATTAAATTTTACATAATTTTAAAAAATTAAATAATTAAAATAGTGACAAAAAAATCATAATAATTATTATACAAAATCGAGAACAATTCAATGAATTTTTTGGCAGATATCTATATTTTAATTTTAGTACAAGAAATAAGAATATAAAAATATATACATAATGAGTTATGAACAGTGCTGTAAAAAACGGGAATCGAACTTAATCGATAGAGGCACTATCCAGGGATTAAATGGGTATTTGGGGATTAATCGGAATGATTAATCAAAAATTCGGGTAATTAATCAGTACGATAATCCATGAAACAGGAGTTAATCGGTGATTAATCGATTAATCGCCAAATTTTAGAATCTCGATTAATCATCAATTTTTAGAAGAACCTCGATTAATCACGGATTTTCACAACAGGGGTTATATATGAAGAGGGTTTGTATGCTTTCCAGAAAGAATGAAAACTTAGGTAACTTCTAAAACTCTCTCTTGGCCACGAAAGTTACAAAATCGTAGTAATAGTTAATTAATTTTCGGATTCTAATACATGCTTGTAAGTAAGTTGTCCATGAAAAAAAAAACACACAAATTTCATGAGCCTAATATCTGAAAACTCTGGCAGGCAGAAGCAGGTTTTCAGTACCCGCTAACAATCGTGTATCATTAATAAGAAAATTTTGAAATGTAATGTAATATTAGAGTACGTTCTAGGCTAACGCAAATCAACAATTAATATAAAAACTAAAATAATTTATATGAGTAATCATGATATATGTATTGATATGAGTAGCAAGTCGTGTCACACCACTTTCTTGGAAGTTTATAGGTACACTTCTAAAACCATTTACTGAAATATCAGGATATCAACATTAATTCACAACTAATTATAAGTGGCTGCCTGGTTCATTGCATTGACTGGAAAATTGTGAAATTGGAAGAATATGAAAACGATATAGTGTATTGGAATCGAGAGGCAGGTACACATATATGCAATTATGTATCTATCATCAGGAGCACCTGACATCTCAACTGTATAATTGTATAAATAGATTCTTTTTTGCCCAGACATTCTTTCCTTTTCTTTTTCTTTTTCAGAATTTAAGTGATGTTGCTTTTACAAAACATATATCGGGGGGTCTCCAATTTGTACACTTACAGATATGCTTTCACTGTTTTGGATCGTCTGAAGTCTATATATGGAATAATAATGCATGTGTGACGCGAATTTCACGAGTTTCTCGCGTGTTCCTCGTCTTGCAACGCCAGTCCTTTACTGATCAATTTTGTACAACTAAACGTTCTAACGCTGCATGCATGCATGCCTGCCGCCAGCTTAATTATTGAGTACTGTAAATCTTATCTACCTGATTAAAATTAAGTCACTATACTAGCCAATTATTTTGATGAGTTCATAATTAGTTAGTCTAGCGGCAAACTAAAGCAAAAATAATTATTGCTCCCTCTTTTTTATGAATTGTTTACATTTACATTGGGGACATGACAGTATGACACGCATTTTAATGTAACTAAAAAGTAGTATAATTTTATAATTCATTTTAATTTTTTTTGAATAAATATACAACATTTAAAATTTTATTCAAAAAAAATTAAAAATAAATTATGAAATTATATTTTATGTACTCTTAAAATACGTATCAAATAATGCTAAAAATATGTAAAGAAAAATGAGTGGTAGTGAGGGAATACATGAGAAAGCCATAATAGCAGCATTAGTTAGTACATGGTTCGGGATCCTACTCTATGATTGTTACTCCCTCTGTCTCGATAAACATTTCCCGTTTGACTAAAAACACGGGTTTTAAGAAAAAGTGGGTATTGAATATTATTTGTAAGAAGTAGTGGATATTGAATATTGTTTTTAAGGAGTAGTGGGTATTGAATATTGTTTTTTTTGGGTAGTGGGGGAAGTAGTGGGTATTGAATATTATTTTTAAGGAGTAGTGGGTGGAATAGTAGGTATTGAATATTGTTTTTTTGGAGTAGTGGGTGGAATAGTGGGTGTTGAATATTATTTGTAATGATTAGTGGGTGGAGTAGTGGGTATTGAATATTATTTTTAAGGAGTAGTGGGTGGAGTAGTGGGTATTGGATATTAATTTTTATGACTTAAAATAGAAAGAAGAAGAGTATTTTGATAGTCCCGATTTAGTAAACAGGAAACGTTTTAAGAGACGGAGGGAGTATAGTATAGAATATCGTGATGTAATTACAGTTAAATCTCGATAAATGAATAAGCTCGGGACTGTAAAATTTTATTCATTAATCGAGTTTATTTATTTATCTAAGTCAAATATACACTATCTCTATTATGTAGGGACCGAAAAAAATACTCCCTCCGTGCCATAATGTGTCTTCTGTTTTGACTTTTGGTACTGTTCATTTTAAGCGATTGACTATTAATTTACGCATAATTTATAAGATAAAATATAGTCATGAGTGATCTTGTTGGATTCGTATTTGTGAGTACTTTAATACAGTAAAGTTTTTATATCTAATACTAATACGAAATGGGAGATATTAATGATTAAAAGTGTGCGTTGGCAAACGTGAAAAAAATGAAATAGGAAACATATTTAGAGACGAAGGGAGTATTCATTTGATGAGTTTATTCGTTTATCGAATATTCATTTATCGAGGTTCTAGTGTATTTACAACGATACAAATAAAATCAAAATTTGTGGATGTAGATAAGAAGTGTCTCATTTACAGCGTGATGTTTATATAGTTTTATACAAACAGTTAGGAAATTTTGGAATCTTGATTTTTTGCTAATCAATTTTGGAATCTTTTGATATCAAGGATATTAAACATAAGTTTTATTTGCTTATAGTCAAGATTAATCTTACTCATTATCACATAACACGATCATTTATCACAATACAATGTACTCAAGTCTACAACAAATGTATGGGAGAACGATCTCCCTTATAGTAACATTAACATTTACAAACTCATTCCTGCAGTAGAGGACAATGGAGCTAGTGTAGACGATATACACGACTATTATTAGGCAGACATGTACACGCACTATGCATAAATAGTGGTCGGCTTAAAAATGCAAAGATGAAATGCCAAAAAATTATGAGAGGAAAGCGAAGGGGCCTGGAATTTGGAATGGGGTAACCGCCGATTTTGACTTTAGAGGCCAATACATCCTCTCATGTTGCACGTGAATGCCATGTAAGTTAAAGGTCTGCAACCCCGTCCCCGTACATGTGAGGTCTGATAAAATTTACTCCCTTCGTCCCAGGATCTTTACATCCATAGTGACCAATATATATATAGAATCCTACTTCACTACAAACTAAAATTAATTACAAATTAAAAACTAAACACTAATCCAACATTTCATGCTAATCTAATGATCAAACTAGATGTACCCCAATACAAAAAATCTCTATCCAACAAAAAAAAAATCATTGTTCACGTGATGACGTAGCAGTGGATTTCACTGGTTAACGGTGTTTCGCACCTTCTTGTACGGTGCTTCGCGCCTTTATCATTCTAAAGTTATAAGGAATGGCAATCAATGGTAAAGGCAATAGACGATTGACGGGTGTGTCGAGAGCTTTCGGCTCTCATGACTACCTAACTCATCCGTTTACTATCTTAAATGCTTCGCATTTCCACGGCAAGAATTTTTTTTTTTTTTTTGTTGGATAGAGCCAATTATTTTAAGTATCTTTCGTGAAGGTACCCTTGGCGGGAACCTTAGAATAGATGAAATATAATTAATTTAGTGTTAGTTTGTAGTTTGTATTTAAGGATTGGTTTGTATTTTGAGCAAAAGCATATATATATATATATATATATATATATATATATAGAGTAGGGATCTAGAGAAAACCCCTTTAAAAGGAGAACTTAGAAAACTAAATTAAAATATAGCACATATGGTATTCAAACTGATCGTTGGGAGATGGAGAAAAATGTGGTGAAATTAGATTTTAAAAAAATATCACCGATTGACGGGAAAAATCAAATTAAAAACGGAGGGGATTAGGTAGGATTGTGTGTGTGTGAGGGTGTATTTGATTAGTGTGTGGGTGCCCCTGGCGGGGCCATTGATTATAATACATCCAATGGTTAGGATTAGTACCTTAGTTTTCTTCAAAAAAAGAGTTCTCTTTTGAGCCACACCCTATATATATATATATATATATTTAAGTAGGTAAAGTAATGAAAAGTAATAAAAATTGGGTAAAGTGATGAGACTTATCAATATTTAATAATATATTTGAGGAAATTAATGGATGTAAAAGTGTTTTATATTATTAAAAATTTACTCCCTCCGTCCCATTTTGTTTGACACTCTTCTTTTTGCACGTAGTTCAATGCGCTTGGACGGGATACCTATAATTAATATTTTTTAAAAAAAATTTTTTTGTATAAAAATATAGATAAGTACCCGGTCTAAGCACATTGAAATGCGTGAAAAAGTCAGAGATTCATATTTTATGGGACGGATGTAGTATTATTTTTGTAAAGTAAAAAAATAAATTGAACAACCCAAAATAATAATCATAAAGAAATGGATGGGACAGAGGGAGTATATTTTTACTATTTCCGCGAATATGTTACACATACGGAGGAGTATAATTTTAAGAAACCATATCACTTGAGGGAAACTTCAATCACGATACGTTTTAAGAATGTGTAGTATCCATGCACGCTGTCCAAAACCTAAGGAACTGGAATATGTCCGGAACCGGGGACGACGGAGCCAGGAATCTTAAATTTGCGGGCAGCAGTAGCTAAAAGTATTAACATTCCACGCTAAGCAAAAATTTACAAAATTTGCTCCTGGCTCTAGATATTGCATAAACTTAACTCAGTATTATATCTATTATTCTGGAGCTAAACGATTTCATGACTAATGATTTCGTGCATTTTCTATTACTCCAGTATGCAAGGAAGAAGAATCATTGGGTTTTAATTTAATAAACTATTCTATATTTTCTAAATTACAATATATTGGTATTTCATAGGCTCATAGCACTTTTACTATTTAGTAAAATCATGCTTAGTTTTTTTCTTATCAAGAAAATTATGCTTACTTTGATTTAATTTGAGTAAATATCCCCACATTTTTTTGTTATAAAATGAGGGGGCGAATAGCAATTATTCATTAAATTATGCATGATAATCAAATAAAATTTATACTTTTTGAGGATCTTAGCCCCTCCCCGTCCCTACCTACCTTCGTCTCATCGGAATCTTCCGACCCGCTAGTGTTCAAACTTACGAACCCTGATAGAGACGTAGAATTAGTGCATACTCCCTCCATCCCAACGATTTCTTATCGTTTGTTTTTAACACGGAGACCAAGAATTAAGATTAAAATAAATGAAGTAGTGGATGTAATAGTGATTTTATTGGTAAAATAAATGAAGTAGTGGGTGTAATAGTGTAAAGTATTGTTAAAATAAGTGAAGTAGTGGGTGTAATAGTGTAAAGTATTATTAAAATAAGTGAAGTAATGGGTGTAATAGTGTTAAAACTTACTATTTTAGAAAACGTAAAGAATTGGTTGAGACGTCCCAGAAAGGAAAGTGTAAACAATTGGTTGGGACAGAGGGAGTATATAGATTACATATGTGTTGTACCAGCGTGTTCTGAATTTAATAACTGAATCGTTAATTATGTAAGTCACATTTTTTGTTATAAAATGAGGAGGCGAAAAGCAATTATTTATTAAATTATACATGATATGTGACGTTTTACGAATAAAAGTTGGGCAAAGAAACGAAGAGCACAGAGAGTTTGTAGAGCAAACATTTGATTCATAAATCTCACTGATTCAGATCTAAAAGCTGTTATCATTCGTTCCATACATTTCCTTATATCACTTATGATAGGATAGCTAGACTAACGGAAAGATTCTTCTATCAAAGAGACAGAATTACCCTTCTAAACATAGTTTGTCATTACATGATCTACCTGGCATACCAGGTGTAAATAAGACAGGTTCTTAAATAAGAAAAACATAAGACTAAAAACAAGATAACTAAGGAAATAGTCTCATTACTCCCCCTCAAGCTTGGAGGGAAGTTCAGCTGCAGCTCCTAGCTTGTCCAATAAGTAATAGTGTTGTTTAGTGGAGAGAGCCTTGGTGAAAATGTCAGCAACCTGGGCATATGTTGGCACATGTTTAGTGACTAGAGTTCCAGAATTGAGTTTCTCACGAATGTAATGACAGTCCACTTCAACATGCTTGGTCCTCTCGTGCAGAACAGGGTTAGCTGCAAGTGCAAGAGCTGCTTGATTATCACAATGCAGGACAGTTGGAGGGAGATTCTGCAGTCCCATATCCTTGAGAAGTGCAGAAAGCCAAGTTATTTCGCAAGAAGCTACAGCCATGGAACGATATTCCGCTTCAGCAGTGGAGCGAGACACAACAGTTTGCTTCTTGGTTTTCCACGATATAGGAGAGGAGCCTATGAGTACACAAAAACCAGTGGTGGAGCGTCGTGTCATTGGGCATGTAGCCCAGTCACTATCATAGGAAGCCTTAAGAGTGGCTGTAGAAGATGAAGCAAGAAGAATGCCTTGGCCAGGATTTTTGTTTATGTAACGAAGAAGTTTAATGGCAGCATCCATATGCATAGTAGTTGGGTGTTACATAAATTGAGTCAAGATGTGCACTGAGAACACGATGTCAGGACGAGTAATAGTGAGATAAATCAGCTTACCTAACAATCGCTGATAGGGATGTGGATCCGTTAAGAAGGTACCAGTCTCAGTATTGAGTCTCAAATGAATGTCCATGGGTAGCTTTAAAGGTGTAACATCAGTAAGACCAAACTCTTCTACGAGATCAACATCATACCTTTTTTGCGAGACAAAGAAACCAGCTGAAGATCGATCAATTTCAAGGCCTAGGAAATACTTGACAACACCCAAGTCTTTCATCTTGAAAGTACTAGACAACATCTGTTTCAAGTGCTCAATTGAGTTAATATCATTGCCTGCAAGTAACAAATCATCAACGTAGACAAGCACCAGAGTAACAGTGTGACAGCCCCAAATCCGGGGTCATGAATCCGGGCCGTCACGGACCAACTTCCATTCAAAATCAATATCTCTTGGGTCTTTTTTTTTTTTAACAAACAATACTTATGCAATTGACCCCGCAATAATACACACACACACACACACACCAGTCATATGTTCAGAGAACAACATTCATCATACTAAAATTTTAGAGTTAACAGTTATTACAACCCAGGCTCACACTTAAATACATTGCTGAATAATACTTCAACATGAAGCATTTCAACAATTAAAAGTTTATTACATGCTTGCACACTTAATTATACATAAGACTACCAAGACCCGTTTGCCTCTACGCTACCTCAGGAATCGATGCCAGCGCTCTCATAAGGTCGCCTTCCCCCTACCCTCTTGCGGGGTGTTCTGCGTAGTATCGGCATACCTAGCTGTTATATAAATAAGTAGCAAGAGTGAGCTATAATAGCTCAGCAAGATAACTTCTATCAACTAGCATCAAAGGAAAATAAATCATCATATATATAGACAATAGCAAACTTCAGTTATTATGGAAGAATTTTATTTCCATTCAATATGTATATACACTTTCCAATTATCCTTGTACGTGAGAAATATATAGTATCATTCCATCAATCTCGCTTCTAACATCATATAATATCAGTTCCTCTTCTTGAATGCCATAACCATCAATATACCATTTCAATGTAATCTTTCAAGATAATATAAAAACTTGAACAAATCTCTCACTATAATCTTCTCATTTCCTTCTTATGCAACAATCATATAAATTAATATAAAATCAGTTTCTCTTCGTTCGTAACAATAATTCCATCATTTCATATCACTTTTCTGTTTTCAGTTATAAAAATCTGAAAACCATTTTCAATTCTTTCTTTCAAGTTTTGGGAATCTCTGCTGGCGCCAGATACGTAGGACGATGATCAGTCGCCTGACCGTATCCGCTCTCTGTTTACTACTAGTAGAAGGGATGATCCCTACCTGGTAATCAACCCTGGAGGAAGGCTACCTGCTACATCCTCCCTTGGCATCTTCGTGCCGAAATAAAATATTGGATGCTGGACTGTGCCACTACCACACAACCTCTTACGCTTACTGTTGCAATCCCCCTTTTTCAAATCATCAAATACCATTTCACATTTTCCATTTCCATTCACATTTCCATTCACATTTCCTTTCATATACATCATTTCCATTTCCATTTATCATCACCTTTAAATTTATATATGTCATAATACTTTGATTATGACTCAGACATCTCCTCTGTATTCAATGAAATCAATATGCTTTTATATACGTAGAGTATTCCATTTATCTCAAAAATATTAAATACCATTCAATAATATTTATCAAATCACAATACTTAGAAAGAATATAATATTATAAATCGTATAATCCCTAGATAATAACTGATTCCATTCCTTTATATATCTTTAGATAACAACTGATACCACTCCTTTATATATCTTTAGATAACAACTGATACCATTCCTTTATATATAACTCTATATAACGACTGATACCATTCCTTCATCTTCCCTTAATCATAAGGCATGTTCACTTCATGCATAATCATCTCTATGTATATTCATATCAATCTCATACTCATATCCATATTCATATCGTACTCATTTACCTTCCCTTTTTACATTAATAATCAAAGAAAACCATTTCTTAACAATATAGTAACAATAGCATCACATATATATATTTCATGAAATCAAGTTTCCTTGAAGATAAATAATTTCCAAGTAGGGATAGAAAAGATCTTGCCTCGGTTCCGGTATCCTGACGGTATGGTTCGTCCCTCTTCCGGAGTTTCTATAAACACAAAAGGACCGTCGTTAGAATACCACATCTCTTACTCACTACACTCTTGTATAACATTACCCTTGACACTTTAATATATGTTTAACGTATCACTATTACCCCAAAGGTTCAAGAACTTAACTATTTATAACCTTAATCGAAGTTTCAGGGGTTTTCACCATTTCCCCTAACGACCACACTTAACTGTAAAAATTCTCATAAAATATGGATTTCGAATTTTACCACAAGGTCAACTGGTAACAACTCTTTGACTACCTTACTACAATATCCCAAAGTTTCATAATTTTTAAAAATGTCTAAGTAGGGTAATTACAGCCTCAAAGTTAACACAATTATTGTTTCTCGGTTCTCGAACGTCTTTCACTAAAACTGACTTTTCTCCTAAACCGTTCATCAGATTTTAACGCACCTTATATCAAAACGATCTATGAACCAAGCTCTATCTCATCATGGTCAGTTGGTGTTCTAAACAGGAACCTACCGTATGCACCTGTTGCTCCAAAACAGGGCAGTTTCTTAATTTAACGAAAATCGGACATTATAACGGCGAACATTCCAAAAACCATTCCATCACAACCAAGCCATATAATCATCCACCACTCCATACACATCAATATTACATCCTCATAATCCATATAATCAGTGGTGAGGCCTCAATACCATCACCCAACAATCAATCAAAATTTATGCTAGCTAACATCACAATAATCACTTTTAACCACACATCATCCATTAACATCACTAAAACTCACATAATAAAAAGGGCTTAGGGTTTATACCTTCTTTGAAGCTTTAACAACACTTAACAAAGGCTTGTAGTCCTTGAGAAGCCTTGATATAACCTTATAACACCTTAAACTAACAAGAAACATCAAGAACATACTTAGAGATTTTCGGAGTTCTAAAACCCAGCTGAAAGAACATGAAAAACGAGGCCTTTACCTTGCTTTTATGGACAAACCGTGTGAAATAATAGTTGTAGATTATCTCATGGGCTTTCCAAAAAACTATAGAATGCAAAATTTGGCTGAGAAACGAAGGCGTTATGCTCGTTTTACTGATCTGCTGTTGTTTTAGCCGAATTTGCAAGAAATGGAGGGGGGGGGAAGATTTTTGTGTTTGGTTGATCTTATCTTGGCTTTCTCTTGATCCTTCTAGCTTGTCTTGGAAGCTTGGTAAGATATTTTGTGGTTAAACCTTGCAAAGTTACTAATTTACCCTTAAAAACAAATTAATGAAATGTGATGTCATCTTGATGACCTAATAATCTCTTTTCTTGTTTTTCTAAATATTATGTTAATAATCTTGGATAATAATAATGTGGTATGTATCATTGTTAGATTACTAATCTTGGTTGTTTGGTTTCCATACTCGTCTAGTTGTGGTTCGTTTCGAGTATACCTCATTATCTCAGTGGTTTTTGAAATCATTTACAAATCCAATTTCCTTTGGTATTCCATTAACTTAATAATCCCTTGGTTTAACCTAAATCTTCTAATTCCTCAATATATAATTCCTTTAATATTTCCATGCTCCTTAATATCCAATATAATCTTATTCGAACTCAAAATCCTCAAAATCCATGTTCAGGAATTTCTGGAATCTATCGTCATTTCGAGTCACTTATTTTCAATGTACAACACTAATATGGTTTCTGTTTATTCATTTTCCGTTTCCATTATGGAGTACTTATATACCATTTCCCTAAATACTCGAAATTTACTATTCATGTGATTACTGTAGCTTTGCTAAAGTTAGGGTTATTACATCCTTCCCCCCTTAAAAGGATTCCGTCCCGGAATCACGTTGAAAATGTCCATAGATATCTCTTTCATCCACACTTCTGACTTTTACACCACTTTCTCTATCCTTTTTCCTTCATAATATCTCTATCTTGTTTGCGCAAAAATACACCAACATAATCTTGCTTGTCATTCATCAACATGCCATTTAGCTTATCAATAGTAGTGCTTTTCATTATCTTCCCTTACTAATCTCTTCCTGTACTTAATCGTTCTATTTTATCTCCTCATTCTCTTCCCTTTTTACTAGTACCTCGGCCACCACATTGGCCTTTCCTTACATGGTAGTGTATCTCACTATGGTTTATCTGTATTTTGATCTCTATCATGACATAAAATATGAACACTTCAATCTTGTTATATCCTGTCTCTGTAAAATCCTCCAGAAATCTGACTAGAATAAGATTCCTTGAAACAATTGTAAGAAAATACTATCTATAATATATATTTCCTGTTCGTATCTAATCAAGTTTGTGCTTTTCTCAAAATACTTATTCTCCGTTGCATAGAATTTCCTGGCCCCTAACAGATACTGATTTTCCTTATCTAGATTGTCAACCTACCTACACCATTCATTGACCAAGTCGATCCCTAACCAAACATTTATACTTACATGTGTAAATAATTAAAGAAAATATTCCACCTGCATCTGTATCCGGCTTTTTCAACGCTTCTCCTAAGGTCATATTGTACACTCTGGCAGTAGGTCTATTTGAAGCAGTCATACTTTGTCCTGGCGCAGATGACCCACCAGAACGACAATCTCTAGCAAAATGTCCTAGTTTCCCACATTTATAACACTTGATATCAATCTTGTCAGTTGATGTGCACTGGTTATAATAGTGTCCTTTCTGTCCGCACTTAAAACAAGTTATTTCCGACCTCCTACACACTCCCGTATGCTTTCTACCACACTTGCTACAATCTGGTAAGGGTGGTCGTGCTTGATTAGACTGAAAAGTTCCTGAGGACTTGCCACCTTGATTCACAGTTTCACTGACAGCCTTGTTACTCCCCGACTTTCCCACAAACTGAGATTTTTGTCCCTTACTAACCTTGCTAAAGTAACTTCCTTCACTTGAACCTCCCTTCCGGCCCTCAAATCTCCTTTTCTTACTTTCTCGACCTATCTGGTTTTGTTCACTCTCAGCTTCTATAATGGATGCCTTTTGAACCACCGCAGCATAATCAGTTAACTCAAACGGTGCCACTCTCGTCCGTAGCCATGGTTTCAATCCTTGTTGGAACCTTTTTGCTCGTTGTTCCTCAGTACGCACAAATTCTGGAACAAACCTAGACAATTCAGTAAATTTCGTTTCATACTCGGCCACTGATAGATTATCCTGCTTTAATTCCAGAAATTTCATCTCCATTTGGTTTTCCAAATACCTAGGGGAGTACTTTTCTAAAAATACCCTAGTGAAACGTTCCCAAGTTATCACTCCCGCTCCCTCTAGATTCTTCTTAGTTTCCCACCAATAATTTGCCTCTCCCTTTAAGAGATAGGCTGCAAAGGTTGTTTTCTGATCCTCTTCAATCCTTAATATCTCAAAAGCTTTCTCTATTTCTTTCAGCCATGCTCTGGCTAATACTGGGTCAACAGTTCCCTCAAACTCTGGGGGTTTCAATGACTTAAATGCACGAAAGGAGTTAGCTGCCTGATCAGGAAGAACAGGTGGTGGTTGAGGGTTCTGTGGATTAGCCAAATTCTGCCTTAATAGTTCCATGAATTGGTTAAAGGGATCACCGCCCTGATTTCCTTGTTGTTCAGTTGATTCATCTTCCTCTTCTTCTTCATGATTTTGTTCATTCTGAGTATTTTCATTCTGTCTATTGTGACTTCCTTCCTCTCTCTCATTTTCTCTTGCATTTGTTCTATTATTACGCTTAGGCGGCATGATTCTGTATAGAGCAATATTCTCCATTAATCACCCAAATTTAGGGTACAACATATATCATTTCCATATATGCACAACTATATCATTAGTTAACTCATTTATATACCATAATATTCTCAACTCAACTTTAGCAATTAAGCGTATCACCTTTTGCACAATAACCTTTTCATTTAAGTCAATCACCTTATACACGTCAATATTCTTGAATCTCAACATTTAATATTAAAATGCGATAGAATTTAGACAGAACATACAAACTTCATTAATTATTCCCACTTTCTTTGTTTAACCTTATTCTGACTTTTTCCTCAAAATACACCTTACTCTCAATAGTAACTCTCAATTATACCTTAAAATTCCTCATATAATTTTATCTTACTAATCATCAAATATACCCATTTCTTTTCACGAACTTCCTTCCTCTTTTATATCGGAACGCTTCTAACTCTAATTATCTCTTATTGAAATTTCCCTTGAAATCTCGAGTTTCCTCGTATAATCACGTATACTCTAAACTTTGCTTCCATTTTTCTATCCATTAAGGAAATCTTCTATATTCGAAACAATTGATAGAATTCAAGAAACTTTGAATTGAAACAGACCCAGAAACAAGCAGGTGTCCCAAAACAATTTATAAGATTAAGAGTTTTAAATAACTTTTATTTGAAACAAAAGGATATTTGGGAAATCAATCTGATGGAAGAACCCGTACGTCACACAAGTGAGGGCGTCCCCTCCGACTTTCTATCACACAGACAGATCGTCCTTGTGTATACATATAGGGCTGTTCCTTTTTGTTGGAGTAAGAAATATAAAGGAAAATTTAAATCATGATGATATATACCACCTTTCGAAAATAATCTTAGAGAAATATTTTGACTAAGATAGATTGAATAAAATTTTGAAATACATTCCAAAGGTACTAGAAAGTTTTGAAAAGATACCGGCCCCTTTTGAATAAGAGATGATAGGTCATCCTGGAATTACTCACGAGGTTATTTAACGTACACCTCCCAATACATCAAGTATTCCCTTTCTCATATCGATCTCGTGTGCTACATAAACTTAACACTTTTGGCATAATAACCTTTATTAGCAATAATCTATAAAATTATAATCACTACTTAGAATAAATGCTTCGTTCGATAAACCCCCCTTGAACTCGATGTGAGTTCATATTTTATATCCTTACCTATATATCTATATGCGTATATTACTATCACTCTTGTTCCTGAGCAATATGACACTAAGCTCTGATACCAAACTGTGACAGCCCCAAATCCGGGGTCATGAATCCGGGCCGTCACGGACCAACTTCCATTCAAAATCAATATCTCTTGGGTCTTTTTTTTTAACAATCAATACTTATGCAATTGACCCCGCAATAATACACACACACACACCAGTCATATGTTCAGAGAACAACATTCATCATACTAAAAGTTTAGAGTTAACAGTTGTTACAACCCAGGCTCACACTTAAATACATTGCTGAATAATACTTCGACATGAAGCATTTCAACAATGAAAAGTTTATTACATGCTTGCACACTTAATTATACATAAGACTACCAAGACCCGTTTGCCTCTACGCTACCTCAGGAATCGATGCCAGCGCTCTCATAAGGTCGCCTTCCCCCTACCCTCTTGCGGGGTGTTCTGCGTAGTATCGGCATACCTAGCTGTTATATAAATAAGTAGCAAGAGTGAGCTATAATAGCTCAGCAAGATAACTTCTATCAACTAGCATCAAAGGAAAATAAATCATCATATATATAGACAATAGCAAACTTCAGTTATTATGGAAGAATTTTATTTCCATTCAATATGTATATACACTTTCCAATTATCCTTGTACGTGAGAAATATATAGTATCATTCCATCAATCTCGCTTCTAACATCATATAATATCAGTTCCTCTTCTTGAATGCCATAACCATCAATATACCATTTCAATGTAATCTTTCAAGATAATATAAAAACTTGAACAAATCTCTCACTATAATCTTCTCATTTCCTTCTTATGCAACAATCATATAAATTAATATAAAATCAGTTTCTCTTCGTTCGTAACAATAATTCCATCATTTCATATCACTTTTCTGTTTTCAGTTATAAAAATCTGAAAACCATTTTCAATTCTTTCTTTCAAGTTTTGGGAATCTCTGCTGGCGCCAGATACGTAGGACGATGATCAGTCGCCTGACCGTATCCGCTCTCTGTTTACTACTAGTAGAAGGGATGATCCCTACCTGGTAATCAACCCTGGAGGAAGGCTACCTGCTACATCCTCCCTTGGCATCTTCGTGCCGAAATAAAATATTGGATGCTGGACTATGCCACTACCACACAGCCTCTTACGCTTACTGTTGTAATCCCCCTTTTTCAAATCATCAAATACCATTTCACATTTTCCATTTCCATTCACATTTCCTTTCATATACATCATTTCCATTTCCATTTATCATCACCTTTAAATTTATATATGTCATAATACTTTGATTATGACTCAGACATCTCCTCTGTATTCAATGAAATCAATATGCTTTTATATACGTAGAGTATTCCATTTATCTCAAAAATATTAAATACCATTCAATAATATTTATCAAATCACAATACTTAGAAAGAATATAATATTATAAATCGTATAATCCCTAGATAATAACTGATTCCATTCCTTTATATATCTTTAGATAACAACTGATACCACTCCTTTATATATCTTTAGATAACAACTGATACCATTCCTTTATATATAACTCTATATAACGACTGATACCATTCCTTCATCTTCCCTTAATCATAAGGCATGTTCACTTCATGCATAATCATCTCTATGTATATTCATATCCATCTCATACTCATATCCATATTCATATCGTACTCATTTACCTTCCCTTTTTACATTAATAATCAAAGAAAACCATTTCTTAACAATATAGTAACAATAGCATCACATATATATATTTCATGAAATCAAGTTTCCTTGAAGATAAATAATTTCCAAGTAGGGATAGAAAAGATCTTGCCTCGGTTCCGGTATCCTGACAGTATGGTTCGTCCCTCTTCCGGAGTTTCTATAAACACAAAAGGACCGTCGTTAGAATACCACATCTCTTACTCACTACACTCTTGTATAACATTACCCTTGACACTTTAATATATGTTTAACGTATCACTATTACCCCAAAGGTTCAAGAACTTAACTATTTATAATCTTAATCGAAGTTTCAGGGGTTTTCACCATTTCCCCTAACGACCACACTTAACTGTAAAAATTCTCATAAAATATGGATTTCGAATTTTACCACAAGGTCAACTGGTAACAACTCTTTGGCTACCTTACTACAATATCCCAAAGTTTCATAATTTTTAAAAATGTCTAAGTAGGGTAATTACAGCCTCAAAGTTAACACAATTATTGTTTCTCGGTTCTCGAACGTCTTTCACTAAAACTGACTTTTCTCCTAAACCGTTCATCAGATTTTAACGCACCTTATATCAAAACGATCTATGAACCAAGCTCTATCTCATCATGGTCAGTTGGTGTTCTAAACAGGAACCTACCGTATGCACCTGTTGCTCCAAAACAGGGCAGTTTCTTAATTTAACGAAAATCGGACATTATAACGGCGGACATTCCAAAAACCATTCCATCACAACCAAGCCATATAATCATCCACCACTCCATACACATCAATATTACATCCTCATAATCCATATAATTAGTGGTGAGGCCTCAATACCATCACCCAACAATCAATCAAAATTTATGCTAGCTAACATCACAATAATCACTTTTAACCACACATCATCCATTAACATCACTAAAACTCACATAATAAAAAGGGCTTAGGGTTTATACCTTCTTTGAAGCTTTAACAACACTTAACAAAGGCTTGTAGTCCTTGAGAAGCCTTGATATAACATTATAACACCTTAAACTAACAAGAAACATCAAGAACATACTTAGAGATTTTCGGAGTTCTAAACCCAGCTGAAAGAACATGAAAAACGAGGCCCTTACCTTGCTTTTCTGGACAAACCGTGTGAAATAATAGTTGTAGATTATCTCATGGGCTTTCCAGAAAGCTATAGAACGCAAAATTTGGCTGAGAAACGAAGGCGTTATGCTTGTTTTACTGATCTGCTGTTGTTTTAGCCGAATTTGCAAGAAATGGAGGGGGGAAGATTTTTGTGTTTGGTTGATCTTATCTTGGCTTTCTCTTGATCCTTCTAGCTTGTCTTGGAAGCTTGGTAAGATATTTTGTGGTTAAACCTTGCAAAGTTACTAATTTACTCTTAAAAACAAATTAATGAAATGTGATGTCATCTTGATGACCTAATAATCTCTTTTCTTGTTTTTCTAAATATTATGTTAATAATCTTGGATAATAATAATGTGGTATGTATCCTTGTTAGATTACTAATCTTGGTTGTTTGGTTTCCATACTCGTCTAGTTGTGGTTCGTTTCGAGTATACCTCATTATCTCAGTGGTTTTTGAAATCATTTACAAATCCAATTTCCTTTGGTATTCCATTAACTTAATAATCCCTTGGTTTAACCTAAATCTTCTAATTCCTCAATATATAATTCCTTTAATATTTCCATGCTCCTTAATATCCAATATAAGCTTATTCGAACTCAAAATCCTCAAAATCCATGTTCAGGAATTTCTGGAATCTATCGTCATTTCGAGTCACTTATTTTCAATGTATAACACTAATATGGTTTCTGTTTATTCATTTTTCGTTTCCATTATGGAGTACTTATATACTGTTAGAAATGATTGATGAGAACAGTGTTTGGAAGCTATAGTGACAAAACAGAGTTTAGCTGGAAGCAGTCAGAGTTTAGTTAAACACTGACTGGAAGCGCAACAGAGATTGTTAAACTCTGTAGCGGTATTGTCTGAAGAGTCAACAGTGTTTGAAGATTGATTCAAGATAAATATGGAAGCAATATCTTTGAAGATTGGAAAGCTGTCAAAGAGATTGAGTTGACTTAGAAGACTTGAAGCAATCGTGATTGATATCAATTGTATAGCTTAATTTTAGGAGAATCAATTACTGATTGTACGAAGCTGTATGTTCTATAAATACAGTTAGGTTAACCCTAGAAGGGTAATCGAACATTGAGAAATTCATTGATTGTAACCTAAGCAGCTCTCTGTGATATTTTACATCACTGAGAGAGGAATTGTTAATTCCAAACAGTTTTTAAGTATTAAACAGTGTGTTCTTGTTAAGTTACTCATACAGTATTTGATTAACTATTGTGAATTCGACCTAACATTTGGTATCAGAGACAATCTGTTACTTTATTACAGTTAAAGATCCAAACACAATAGTAATCAATGGCAGAGATACCTCCACCATCTGAGAAAGCTCCTACTACTGTTAGTAGGTATGAAACTATAAGGGTTCCTATACTTAGGCCATCAGAGTATGCAATCTGGAAGGTAAAAATGACCATGTTTCTGGAAGCCACAGATCCAGAATATCTTGATAGAATTAATGAAGGTCCTCACAAACCTACAAAATTATCTGCTGCTGCTGCTGGTGAGGAATCAAAGGTCATTCCAAAAGAAAAGAAAGATCTAACTGCTGAGGATCTTTCATCTATTGCAAAGGATGCAAAAGTGAGACATTTACTTCACAGTGCATTAGACAATGTTATGTCTAATAAAGTGATTAACTGCACAACTGCAAAGGAAATATGGGATGCACTTGAGGTTAGGTGTCAAGGAACTCCTGCAATCAAGAAAAATAGAAGAAACATACTCACTCAGGAGTATGAGCACTTTGAGGCAAAGTCTGAAGAAACCATGACAGAAACATTTGACAGATTCTGTAAACTGCTCAATGATTTGTCATTGGTTAATAAAGAGTATGATTTAGAAGACTCAAATCTCAAGTTCCTTCTTTCTCTACCTGAAAAGTGGGATGTGAAAACAACCACTATAAGAGATAATTATGAACTTGGTGAAACAGAGATTGATGAAATCTATGGACTGCTCAAAACCCATGAATTGGAATTGGAGCAGAGAAACAAGAGATCTAGTAGAAAGTCAAAGTCTGTTGCACTTAAGGTTGAGGAGAAACCATCAAAGAAGGAAGCATCAAGGAAAAAGGCAAAAGGAAAAGCTTTAGTCATACACTCAGAAAGTGAGTCATCAAACTCTGATGTTGACTCAAACACAGATGGAACATCTGATTCTGAAGATGATGAAGAGATGATGCAAATGGCTGCATTGATGGTGAAGACCTTCAAGAAGATGGGATACAAGAACTTCAAGAAGGGAAAGAGATTCTCCAAGGACTATTCAAAGTCTGACAAGAAGAATTTCAAGAAATCTGAGGGAAAGGACTTCAAATCTGGTAAGAAAGATAAGTCTGAAATTCAATGCTACAAGTGTAAGGAGATGGGTCACTATGCTCCTGAGTTCAAGAAGGGTAAAACTGAGAAGGCACTCTACACCAAAGGCAGAGATTGGGCAGAGACTTCAGATTCAGATGAGGAAGTCAACTATGCACTCATGGCTACTACTCAAAATGAAGATGATGATCTCAAGGTACCCCCAACTACCTATGCATATAACACTGATAATATAACTGAATTAAGAATTTATCTTAAAGCATTGCATATCAGTTATAGGGATCAGACTTTAGAAAATGAGAGGATAAAGAATGAGTGCTCTCAACTCAAAGATAGAAACAAACTAGTTGAGGAACAGCTAGAAAACATGAATAAAATTCAGAAAGAGAGAGATGATGCAGTGTTTATTGAACAGGAGTTGCTAGGTAAGTATAAGCAACTAGAATCTGAATTGGAGGATACTAAACACATCATTAAAACCTGGACACACTCTGGTAAAGATACTCAAGAAGTGTTTCAGTCAGATACAGTAGGTCTAGGTTACTCTGAGGGAGATGAACTTAGATTTGAAAATTTGGTAAAAGTTAGACCACATCGTTCATCTGAAGGTAATGTCATGGGAACAGGTGGACCTAAGACTGAAGCACAGAAAAAGGCTGTTAAAGAGTCATATGCTAAGACTTTTGTTAAAGAGGCTAACATTGGTTTAATGACAGATAAACAACTCAAGCATAAGCTTAAGGAGATAAAATCTGTCAACAAACAGAGATTGCCTAAGAAAAACAAAAATGGAAAGGTAGGCATAACATCAGGAATTAAGCCAATGCTTGCTTCATTAGCTCCTAGAAAAACATGCTTTAATTGTGGTAGCACTAATCATCTTGCTAGTTTCTGCAGTAAGAATAAGAACATTAATTCCTTGCCCTCTAAAACTGCAGTAAAGAGTGATTATGTGAGAACTAGACCACAGACTTTATGCAAACACTGTGGAAGTACATGGCATTCTATTTACACTTGCAGAGATTATCATGCTATTTACTATAATTACTATGAACCCAAACCAAATTTGAAATGGGTTAAAGTAAACTCTGCAAATGTAAACTCTGAAAAAGTTAGCTTAATCTCTGATAATGTGAATTCCGCTGCACAAGCTAACAGAATTAAGAAAGCCAAAGGATCCAAGCAAGTCTGGATCCTTAAAACTAACAATCAGTGATTGTTTGTGATTGCAGGGCACCAGGGTGAGTACCCTAGTCGTGGACAGTGGATGCTCAGGACACATGACTGGAAATAAAGCCCTGCTATCAGAGTATGAGGAGAAGGCTGGCCCAAAAGTTTCCTATGGAGATGGCAACATAGGACATACTCTGGGATATGGCAACATTAATCTTGGAAATGTCATCATCACAAATGTAGCTCTGGTTCCAGGACTCAAGCATGATCTGCTATCTGTGAGTCAAATCTGTGACAGAGGATATCATGTGGATTTTCAGCCTGAATATTGTCAAGTGATCAGTAAATCTACAGGGAAAGTTGCTCTAGTTGGAAACAGACACAATAACATCTATGAAATTAAATTGTCAACAAACACTGATGGCAAAGCAGTGTCTGTCTACAAGAATGTCCAGTGAAGAGAGTTGGAAATGGCACAAGAAACTCTCTCATTTGAACCTGAACAACATCAATGAGCTAATCAAGAATGATCTTGTAAGAGGTCTACCAAGGTCTTTGTTGAATGTAGAAGGCCTGTGTGATTCTTGTCAAAAAGCCAAACAGAGAAAAGCCTCCTTCAAAAGCAAATCTGAGTCTTCAATTGTTGATCCTTATCATCTCCTACATGTTGATCTTTTTGGTCCAGTGAATGTGATGTCTCTTGGAAAGAAGAAATATGCTCTAGTCATTGTTGATGAATATACCAGGTACACATGGGTATATTTTCTTGCAAAGAAGGATGAAACTACATTAACACTGACAGAACATATATTACAACTGGACAAAGGGTCAGAGAATCAAGTGAAGATAATCAGAAGTGACAATGGAACTGAATTCAGGAATTCATCAATGGAAGAATTTTGCAAGAGTAAAAGAATCAAACAAGAGTTTTCTGCACCTGGCACTCCACAACAAAATGGTGTAGTGGAGAGGAAGAATAGAACCTTGATAGAAGCTGCCAGAACCATGCTAGATGAAGCAAAATTGCCAACATATTTCTGGGCAGAAGCAGTTCAAACTGCTTGTTTTACTCAAAATGCAACACTGATCAACAAGCATGGTAAAACACCATATGAAATGGTGAAGAAGAAAAAGCCAAATCTAAAATATTTTCATATTTTTGGATGCAAATGCTTTGTGTTGAAGACTCATCCTGAACAGTTGACCAAATTTGATCTAAAGGCAGATGAAGGAATTTTTGTTGGCTATCCACTGTCAACTAAGGCATTCAGAGTTTATAATCTGAGAACCAGAGTGATCATGGAATCAATTCATGTGTCATTCGATGACAAGAAAATAACTGGACTTGAAGATGTCAATGAACATGATCTACTCCATTTTGAAAATGAAGATTTATTCTCTGAAAAAGTAAACTCTGATCAGACTGATCTGACAAACTCTGTTGATCTAAACTCTGAACCTCTACTGGTAAATACTGAAGAATCTCTTCAATCAGAAACAAGGGAAGAACCAGTTGAGGGGGAGCATGAAGAATCACATCAAAGTGATAATTCAAACTCTGAAAGTGACTCAGTTGATAATTCTGAATCAAACTCTGTTGATTCAAACTCTGTTGATAATTCTGAGAAGTCACATTCAGGGGGAGCATCAGAAAATGAAGAGAGGCACCAAGAAAATCAGGAGAGCATGGATCAAGGGGGAGGATCACATGATGACAGAAGCAATCTACCTTCTGCAAGAAAATGGACTAAATCTCACACACCTGATTTGATTATTGGTGATCCTGATGCAAAAGTAAGGACAAGAAGTGCAACAACAAATGAATGTCTGTTTCATGCATTCTTGTCACAATCTGAGCCAAAGAAAGTAGAAGAAGCTCTTAAAAATGCTGACTGGATAACAGCAATGCAAGAAGAGCTAAATGAATTTGAAAGAAATGAAGTGTGGACACTTGTACCAAGGCCCAAGAACAGATCCATTGTTGGTACTAAATGGGTTTTCAGAAATAAAACTGATAGTGAGGGTGTTATCACAAGAAACAAAGCAAGACTGGTTGCAAAAGGCTATTCACAACAGGAAGGGATAGACTATGATGAAACATTTGCTCCAGTGGCTAGATTGGAGGCAATCAGAATTTTTCTAGCATATGCCTCTCATAAGAAATTCAAAGTGTTTTAGATGGATGTAAAAAGTGCATTTTTGAATGGAAAACTTGAAGAAGAAGTGTTTGTGGAACAACCACCAGGCTTTGTAGATCCAAAATTTCCAGACTATGTCTACAGGTTAGACAAGGCACTCTATGGACTTAAGCAGGCACCAAGGGCATGGTATGAAACCCTTGCCAAATTTTTACTAGAAAGTGGGTTTCACAGAGGTACTATTGACAAAACTCTGTTTTACTTTCAATCTGGTAGTGACTTGCTTTTAGTTCAGATATATGTGGATGACATCATTTTTGGATCTACTAATGATAAACTCTGTAAGAAGTTTGCCAAACTCATGCAGTCAAGATATCAAATGAGTATGATGGGAGAGCTTAGTTATTTTCTAGGCCTACAGGTGAAGCAAACAGATGATGGAATTTTTATAAATCAAGCAAAATATACCAGAAATCTTCTAAAGAAATTTGGTATGCTTGACTGTTCATCTGCAACAACTCCCATGGCAACTGCAACAAAATTGGACAAAGATGCAGGGTCATCAGTAGATATGACATGTTACAGAGGAATGATTGGTTCTCTACTCTATTTGACAGCTAGCAGACCTGATATCATGTATGCAACTTGTTTGTGTGCAAGGTTCCAGGCAGATCCAAGAGAACCACATTTAACAGCAGTAAAGAGGATTTTTAAGTACCTCAAGGGCACTATGACTTTGGGGCTGTGGTATCCAAGAGAATCAGAGTTTAAACTACTTGGTTATTCAGATGCAGACTTTGCAGGCTGTAAGATAGACAGAAAAAGCACCAGTGGAAGTTGTCAATTTCTGGGTGACAGACTTGTTTCCTGGTACAGCAAGAAACAGAAGTCAATATCTACATCTACAGCTGAAGCAGAGTATATTGCTGCTGGTAGCTGCTGTGCACAGATTTTATGGATGAAGAATCAACTACTGGATTATGGATTAAGGTATACCAAGATACCTATTTACTGTGATAATCAAAGTGCTATTGCTATGACAGGTAATCCAGTACAACATTCAATGACAAAGCACATCAGCATAAGGTATCACTTCATCAGAGAGCATGTAGAGGAAGGCAACATTGAGCTTCACTTTGTGTCTACAGAACAACAACTTGCAGATATCTTCACCAAGCCATTGAGTGAAGCTACATTTACAAGACTGGTCAATGAACTAGGAATGGTCTCTAGTTTTGACTAGAGATGTTGGTTAGACTCAAAGACTTATCTCTAAAATATATTGCTCATGTTTCTGCAAATAGTTAAGTGCTATGTGAACCTTAGTATTAAACTCTGTTCTGCCATGCTTATGTTTAAAACTTGTTAAACACTGTCAGCATGTCTGTCTGTTAGACACTGTTAATATGTTGGATACACTCAGTGAATTCAGAATTGATTTTTGTTTGAATGAAAACACCAATGAAGAAAAATGTATGAAGCATGATTCTCAGTAATTAAATCATGATTCTTTCTGAGTTACTGTAATCTAATCAGACTTTGTGCAGTAAATCAACACAGCATGATACTGTTTCATATTTATAGCATCTCTTAGTTTATTTAGTCCTAAACTCTGAGTTTATGAATATTGTGTGCATTGCCTCTCATAAATAATTTTGATTATTGATGAACTCTAAACTCTGATTAGTGACATTCTGTTTCCAAAGGTATGGTTCCTGATAATTCCTTGTTTGTACTTGTGAAAACCATAAAACTTGAGATGTGTCATTGCGTAGTTTGGTGAGTTCAGATTCATGTCTTCACCCTGTGAGAGTTTGAGCCAAATCAGTGATTGATACATTCTCTATCAATCAGTATTTATTGTTGTGTGATATTCATCAGGAAGCATGTTTCTCTAGAACTTGTATTAAACCATTTTGAGACTACATGATATGTGTGTGCATGAAAATGATAAAGGCAATAGGATTTACCATTCCTTCAAACACTGTTCAAAATTCTTTTGAACACTGTACAAACACTGTTCATAAATACCACCCTTAGTAAACCCCTTTGAGCCTAATTAACTGCTCATTTTTCTTATACTCTGAAGTATGAAGAGCAGTTATATTTTTTTTAAAAAAAAATCAAGCAGATGAGGGTCTCTCAAGAAAAGAAAAGTTTACTCAGTATATATGCTAAATAAAAAAATATAATAAAAAAAAAAAGAAAAAGAAAAGGGGCATATATACTGATATTGTACAAATATGTACTAATAGTGTGACTGAACACTTTGTTCTATTAAAATGTTCAGCTTGAAATTCACTCTTGAATAAAACATCTATACTCATCTGTTTGATCTTATCTCATTACAACCCTGAATAAAGTCCTTTTGATTTGTGCATACATGTACTCAAAGTAGTGTAGAATTGGTGGATATTCAAGCATATGGTAGATTCTGCTATCTCTGATTGAATGTGAGTGTAAACACTTCACCTAAACACTTGTGTGCTTAGAGAGTTTGTGAGTTTATCAAATTCATGACTGTTATTCACTGAATGATGCTCTGATTGATATCTCTTGATCTTTTTGTCTTCAAAGACTGTGTGCTTACTTGGATGATCATGGAACATCAAAGGGAATGGAAGTTTTCAGATTTCTGTATTACAGTAACTACAGAGTTTAGCATTCATCAAACAGTCAGTGTTTAATATGAGAGTTTGTGCATTCAGTGTTTATTGATTTTTGTTATGGATTTTATGAAATATTAGATGCTCTAAAAATTGATTTTAGTAAACTCTGCTTCACACACACTCATATTCACAAATGTGCAATTTTTGAAAGGGTTGTTAGTGATAAAGTTGGAAAATTGATAAACACTATTGAGTTGTGTTAAATACTCTAAGGTACAGTTTCATTGAGATGATTTGACTATTTTGGAGTAATTGGGGTAGTTGACAACTGTTAATTAGTGTAAATATGTCAAAGTGTCGTGATTATAGGAATGACAGCGGTAATTATTAAGTGATCCATTGGTTGTTTGACACGTGTCCCATGATGGTGTCCCACTCACACATCACTCTACAATCAGTTGCGCGCTTTTATTGAATAAACGATTGAGTTTTAGTTTTACTCTAATCGTTTTTGTACTCTCACTTCACATCTATTCATATTCACCCACTCACAGTTACTTGCATATTCATTCACTTTCAAAATTCTCATATACTCTCCTTCACATTTTGATAAACACTTACAGTGCATATACATCTTTTCTCTAAATATCTTCATATCATATCTTCTAATGGCAACCAAAGCGTTTGATGCAGCAGGGTTAGTTTTTCTTCCTAGCAACTATGCAGCACCACTGGAAAATGCAAATGCTCCAGAGGCGTTTCATCTGTTTCAAAATTTCTTGAAAGACTCTGAAATAGGGAAGGCGTTAACTGCACCATCAATACCCTCTGCTTCACAAATCGCTACCTTTTGGACAAACTCTGTGTATGATGATGGAGAAGAATCTGGCACTCCAACAATCACCTTCACACATGCTGAATCAGAGTATATTATTACTCCAACTACGGTTAGGGATGCTCTGGATTTTGAGACACACGCTTCTTATAGTGTTGTTGGTAATGATCGCTTAAGGACAATGTTGGAGCAAATTGGATGTGCAGGCAACTTGAATAAGATAGGGTCTTTGAGACGGCCACTTTTGAGAAAGGAATGGAGTTTCTTTTTCGATTGCATTACAAGAGCTTTTGGCAAGAAGACAACAAACTGGGATGCACTTCCTCTTGATACTCTCCAAATTGGTCATGCTCTACTATATGGAGGTAATTTCGATTTTGGTAGATTAGTGCTAATGAATCTGGGAGAGCGTTTGTCTGAGCCTACTTCTGTTTATTTTGCTCGTTTTTGTCAAATGCTATTTACTGCTTGTATGCCTAACATTCAAATTGATGAAGCTGATGTGATTCAGCCTTTTCAAGTTGCTAAAAGAATGTTTTCTGATTTGTCAAACAAAGATGTTACTAAACAGCACATACCTGATATGTTTATGCCACTAGCCTTACAGAACTATGTAAACCAACCTCAAGATTCTCAATCACCACATCACATGCCTGAACCATTAGACACCATAAATTCTGAACCAACACCCACAACACCCACAACCACTGTACCTACTACATCTCATCAACCACAACCAGAACACATAAACTCTGAAACCTTAAACTCTGAAACCTTAAACTCTGAGCAAGCACCTACTGAAAATCCCAAATCCAAACCAAAAAGAAAGAAACACACTGCCCAAAACACTAAACACTCAAAGGCTAAACAGACATTACCTGGAGCTGTTTATGCTAGAAGGAAGAAACAAAAGGCAAACAGACCTTCACTTTCACCACCAAGAGAGAGTTCAAGTGAAGATGAAGAGGAGATTGTAGTGCCTCAAGTCAAGAAGAGAAGATTAATTCTTTCAGAGTCTGATGATGAGAATATTATTAAAGCTCCAGAGGTGGTTTCACAACAAACACCTACTGTTGAGGTTGCAGAGAATATTGCTATACCTGCAGAGGTTGAAATACCTGCAGAGGATGCTGTCAATGTTGAAGTACCTACAGAGGATAACATGCCTGTAGAAGAGGATAACAGAGATGGTTTTTCACCAATGGATGATATTCTTGACTCATTTGAACCATTCTCTGATCCTATCTCACCTGTTGATCATGTTGAAACTCATGATGTAGCTGATGAGCCTGCAGTTAATGTTCCTGAAGCTGCAGCATCACATACAGAACTGATATCTAATGCTTCTCCAGACAAAGGTGATGAAGTTGATCAGGCAACTAAGATAATTTCTGAATCTATGCCTGTTGAAGATACAAATATAAACTCTGTTGCAGAGCCTGTGCAACATGAGGACACTGTTGAAAAGATTGCAGAAGTTGTTGCAGAAACTGTGGCTGACACAGCTCAGCACAGTGATTCTTTAAAAGATGCTCAAGCTAATGTTGCAAGTGCAGAAGATGAATCTGATAGCAGTGCAAACTCTGATTCTTTTCTGAGTGCACCAGCACAGACTGAAAATAAACATACACCTTTTGATCAGCCTTGTCCATCTCATGCAATTGAAGAAGAGCATCTTGCTAAATATGCTGCTGATTGGTATAAACAAGACTGTATTTTTCCAAAAGGGAGAGCAGCTGATTTTGTTAAGCAGACTGCAAAGCAAATTTCAAATCCAGAGATTTTATCCTGTTTAAAGGCAACTGTGGTACAAGTCAAAACTCTGGATGGAAATTTTGCTGAAACAAAACAAGAAATTGCTTCCTTGAAGACTGAGATTCAGTCAAGAGAAATGAAGATGGAAAGAGAGTCCAAAATCAAAGCTGCACAGCTGTCTAAAGTTCAAGATACTCTCTTTGCCAGGCTAGGAAAGGTTGAAGAAAATCAAACTGCTCTGTTTTCTAAAGTTCATTCTATTGCTAACTCTTTGGAGCTCATCACATCTATACTCATTCCTGATGATGTCAAAAAGGGGGAGAGAGTTGCTAAGTCTAAATGCAAAGTTTCTCAAACTCTGTCTCAAAAGGATGATGCTGGAGATGGAGGGGCAAGTGATAAGAGTAAAGTTTTAAACTCTGAAAGGCAAACTCTGAGATCTGGCAAATCTCTTAAGTCACAGTCTGTTGGAATAAACACTGAAACTCAAGGTACTTCAAAAACCAAGAGTTTGGAATTAATATCAAACCCAAAGACTGATGAGGAGTTAGCTGTTAAGCTTTTTATGGAAGAGAATGCAGAAGGAGTTACTTTAGAAGATGCTAAAGCTGAAGAGAAAAGTCTACAAGAAAAGCATTTGAAGATTTTAAAGTCTGATAAGTTGAAGAAGAGAGAGAAAGTGGTTAAAACTGCAAAGCCTGTTCTTAAAGGCATTGAAATCAAAGAAAAGTTAACTGGCATTCAAGAAGAAGAAGAAGAAGAAGATAAAGAAAAGTTGATCAGAAAGTCTTCTCTTGATGCTAAATTGAAGTTAAAAGGGTTAATGAATGAGGAGAACAAGGGCAAAATGATTGTTACAACCTCTGTTGCCACACAAGTTGTACAGACACAAAGTAAACCCTTACCTGGTTTTTCAAGGCCAAAGATTCCAGTGCAAGAAGAAACAGGAGTGACTGGTGGATATCAACATAATGTTGCATGTTCAGGAAAGCCACCAGGCAGGAATACTTCTGGCTTAGGTTCAAAAAGAGATTTGAGATTTAGTAACAGTCCAAGAGATCCCTCTGCAATTGTATCTCTTGGTTCTGGTATTACTCAAGAAAATCTAGACAAGTTGGAGTCAGTTCAGCTAGTTCGTCAAAGGAGCTTAGACATTCACTTTCTGTTATACTTTATGACAGATGGGTCAGTGTATAGAGTGAATGAAGAAGCAATCAAGCTAAAATTATTTGAGGAACTTCAGTATGTCTTGCATATCTTCAGAGTCAGAAATCATCAAACACAGCTTATTGCTAATTCTATAAGGGGGTATATGCAGAAAGCTAAAGTTGTTACAGGATCAAAGTCTGCTGAAAGATATATTCCTAAGTACAGAGATTGGAATGGCAATCTGATAGAGATGGAGAAGGGGACTTCGAAGCTGAAGACTGATCTTGGAATTACTGTTCTGGATTTCAATGTAAAGTCTGAAGAAGTGAAGTACATCAGGTTGGGAAATGAAATGAGAAGAACAAGATCTATGATCTCAGAGCTGCTATTTTTCAAACTGATGAAAATGATCCAGATTTAAGAGAGATCAAGGAAGCTATGGAGATTGAACTTGAACATGCTGAGAGAAGGTTGTTGATTGATTATCTCAGAACAGCTCCAGATCTTGAGGAAGTTAGGTAGACAAAAGTTGTAAGTTTGTTAAGTATAAGTTTAAACTCTGTTTGTATGTTAAACACTGTAAAACTTTGTATTTGTTTTGACATCATCATTTACTGTAAACTTGTACATTCTTGCTAATGGACAAGTTGGGGGAGATTGTTAGAAATGATTGATGAGAACAGTGTTTGGAAGCTATAGTGACAAAACAGAGTTTAGCTGGAAGCAGTCAGAGTTTAGTTAAACACTGACTGGAAGCGCAACAGAGATTGTTAAACTCTGTAGCGGTATTGTCTGAAGAGTCAACAGTGTTTGAAGATTGATTCAAGATAAATATGGAAGCAATATCTTTGAAGATTGGAAAGCTGTCAAAGAGATTGAGTTGACTTAGAAGACTTGAAGCAATCGTGATTGATATCAATTGTATAGCTTAATTTTAGGAGAATCAATTACTGATTGTACGAAGCTGTATGTTCTATAAATACAGTTAGGTTAACCCTAGAAGGGTAATCGAACATTGAGAAATTCATTGATTGTAACCTAAGCAGCTCTCTGTGATATTTTACATCACTGAGAGAGGAATTGTTAATTCCAAACAGTTTTTAAGTATTAAACAGTGTGTTCTTATTAAGTTACTCATACAGTATTTGATTAACTATTGTGAATTCGACCTAACATATACCATTTCCCTAAATCCTCGAAATTTACTATTCATGTGATTACTGTAGCTTTGCTAAAGTTAGGGTTATTACAAACAGACGTTGAAGTAGAGAGTGTGAAAAGACTATAATCAGACAAAGATTGAACATAGCCAAGTCCTTTAAATGAACTCGAGAGTTTGCTGAACCAGTTTCGTGGTGCTTGACGAAGCCCATACCAAGATTTTTCAAGTTTGCAGACGAGAGTAGACTTCAAGGTACTTATCTCCCCCTGATTTAGAACCACCCTGCTGCCCAAACCATTGTATCCTGGAGGCATATGCATATACACAGTCTCGTAGAGTTCACCATGTAGAAAACCATTGGTCATGTCCATCTGCATAACGTGCCAATTCTGCAATGCTGCAACTGCCAGAAGTGCTCTCACCGTTGTCATCTTTGCAACTGGAGCAAAGGTGTGTTCATAGTCAACACCATAAGTTTGTCTACAGCCCAATATTACCAATCTGGCCTTGTAATGGTCAATGTCACCAGATGGTGCAAACTTTGTCTCGTAAACCCATTTGTACGCTATGACCTTTTTACCCGGAGGCAACTCAGTCATGTCCCACGTTTCATTGTCCTCAAGTGCACTCAACTCAAGATTCATGGCCTCAACCCAGTTGTTGTTTGTGACAGCATGTTTAAAGCTGACTGGATCCTTGTGTGTAGTAAGGGAAGAAAGAAAACAAGTGAATGTAGGTTGGACCTGGTATTCAGCAACAGTAACCAGATTCACGGATGGGTTAGGAAATGGTTTTGTAACATAGGATTCCATCCAAACTGGTGGTTTATGAAGTCGAGATGACCTTCGAGGTGGAGTTTGTTGTACTGACTCACTAGAGAGTGTGTTTGAGTCTGTGGCAATGACATGTGAGTTTGACACATCAGTGGAAGTAGTTGATATTAAAGGTGATTGAGGGTCATGTAAGTAGTATTTTTATGTGTTCATTCGCAGGGAAGGACTGAATGTAATATCAAGTTCAAGTATCTTATCTCTCACAATTTAGAAGTGTAGAAGAATGTTTGGTTTGTTTATAAACTAAATTAAACTAATTATCAATCGAGAATAAAATATATGAGGAAAACAATCCAAGAATTGGGGTTCTTCACTTGGTTTCAATGCACATTCAATATCTATGTGATGTCTACGTTCTTACTCTGCTGAAAACAATTCTTCTAAGGTTATAATGTTCTCTTCCAAGATACAATATAAGGTGTACAACTACACCTTAATTGTCACTTCCATGATACAATCAAAGTACAATCATAAACTATTGCGCACCAAGAATTATAAGTCTCACAACTCTCCTATTAATCTTCCAATCAAATATTCGAGTTATGTCTGTTAAATCATGTACTAAAATCACAACTCCTCTTCCAAGTTATTACAATCCCTAAAATCCAATCAAAGGTTCATGACTCCCCTAATTGTGTTAAGCTCTCAATAACAGATCAGCAAAGCAAGAAAATCACAGATAATTAAACACACAAGAATACCAAGGAATACTACCCAATCCTCAGATTAGAGATTTAGTTACACATAATTAAAGAAGAAAACAAAACAATAATATTGAATGAAAACATGATATTAAAAATAAGGAGTTTAGATATTACACGTTTTGAAAATTGAATAAAGCTTGGATAGAACACCTTCAATCCTTGCTCCTTCTATTCTCTCCAATAGGTTATGAATACCCCCTAAAATAATACCCTAGATGTGTTTATATAGGCTCTAAAAGTCTTGCCCAGCAAGAAAATACCAAAACAGAATTATAATAGAATTTCTGCAAAATACAAACTGAGTCTGTTTTTAAGGAAAATTCGTGGCTGACATTTCTTCAGATATTCTGGAACGTTCCAATCGTATTTGGACCTCTGGACCACTTTAGAATGATAGAGAATCTCGTTATCTTCACGTGGACTGTAAGATCGTCCAAAACAGACTTGTAGAACTCAAGATATGGCCAAAACAATAAATCAGAATTTTTCCAGCGGTCGCGCGCGTGCAACCTGCGCCCAACAGTCTGTTTGTCGCGCAACCTGCGCCCACCACGCGCAACCTGCTCGTGCAACACCTATCCCATATTGTAGAAAATCTCCCAAGCTTCGCGTGAGCAGTAAGATCGCTGAAAACGGACTTCTAGAACTCCAGATATGGCCAAAACAGTGTAGACTGCACAACCTTCCCGGAAAATCCGAATTTTAATCAATTAATCCTCCAAAAACGATAGAAGCATTGATATTCTTGCAAACCTGCACAACTAAGCAAAACACATCAAAACTACAACAACTTGAGTCCAAAACAATCAATTTAAGCCGAACGGAGGCATTCCAAGTGGATATAAAATCCACTTATCAGGTCACTATTTTCACTGTTCAGTTCAGGACCAGTGTGTGGTTTTTCAACAAAAAATTCATCATCTAGACAAGGGTTCACGTGACTTTCAGGCATAACAGTTGGCAATGGCAACATAAAAGGTTTAGGAGTTGACTAGTTCAAAGAAAAGACACTTTCATTAAAAGATACATCCCTACACACAAAAGGCTTCATGGTTTTTAAGTCTAAAAGTCTAAAACCTTTTTGAGTAGGTGGGTAACCAATAAACACACAAGGAACACCTTTTGCAACAAATTTATCAGTACTTTGCACAGGATTAACAGCAAAAGCTAAGCATCCAAAAGACCTCAAATTATCATAGTCAACAGTTGTATCATAAAGCAATTCATACAGACACTTATTATCAATAACAGAGGAGGGTAACCTATTGATTATATAAGCAGCTGTCAGAATAGACTCTCCCCAATGACACAGTTGCAATCCAGATTGAAACATGAGTGCTCTAGCCACCTCAAGGATGTGCCTGTGTTTTTGTTCAACTCGAGCGTTCTATTGTGGTCTGTAATTACACGAAGTCTGGTGAATTATTCCATGTGACTGAAAGAAACTTTGACAAGCAGCATCCTTCAATTCAAGTGCATTGTCTGATCTCACCACCTTGAGAGATGAGTTAAACTGCCTTTGAACAAAATTCTGAAAAATCTCCAAACACTTTAGATACTCAAACTTGCACTGCAGCAGACATATCCAAGTCATTCTCGAATAATCGTCCACAATTATGAGAAAATACTTGAATTTCCCACGTGTACACACTCGGTATGGTCCCTAAATATCTGTGTGTACCAGATCAAATGCCTTTTTCGCATGTGAGTCACTATCAGAGAAGGGCAGCCTTGCAAATTTTGCCATTGGGCACGTCAAACATACTTGGTCAGATGCATGGGCACAATGTTTGATGCACTCTATCAACTTTAGTTTAGACACAAGAGCATGTCCCAACCTATTGTGCCACAATGCATACTATTCTGCAGGCGATGACTTCAATACACTCAAACAGTGTTGTGCATTGCTTGTGACCACATCTTCAGAAGAACCATTAGACAGATGATAAAGACCATCAGACACAACACCTTTTCCTCTCACTTTGTTAGTTCGACCATCAACAATTGAGCAAATAGTATGTGAAAACACAGCATAACAATTATTATCTTGTGACAGCTTTCGAATTAATAACAAATTACAAGTAAAGAATGGCACATACAGTACATTGAGCAGCTTCAACCCATTTTCCAACAATACATCTCCAATATGTGTCACAACAGCTTTGGCTCCAGTAGGTAGGTTCACAGTCAATTTTGCTACATTAGCCTTTACATTCCTCAGCAACCCAAACTCTGGAGTCATATGATCTGTGGCTCTAGTGTCAACAATCCAAACATCACGGCTGAGTCGAGCATTGTTGCAGGTAATCATTCCAGAAAAAGGGCTATCAAACATATCCTCTGCATTGCCTTGTGTAGATGACTGTGACTATTTGGGATAAGTTGCAGCAACTGTTGAAGTTGCTGGGGAGAGAAGACAATGGGTTGTTGTGAGGCATCACTCAATCCCACAGAGGTATTAACAACATTGACACTTTTAGGTGAGAAAGATTGGCATGTATTCGTCCATTTTGGTGTTTGTTGTTTAGGTGAAGAGGGGTTTCTTGGTTTATACTTGTAGTGCCATCTAGGATATCCAATGATGTTCCAACACTTTTCACTAGTGTGCCCTTTTCTACCACAGGCTTCACACATAGGGATTTTATCATTTATAGAGCTTTTACTCAGCATTGCAGACCTATTGTTCTCATAAGGCAACACAGATTTTAACACTTCACGTTGTGACTCTTCCTGTTGAATGGAAGCACATGCCATTTCAACACTGGGAAGAGGTTGTATCAGCAACAACTAACTACGTTGAGGGCTGTACACATCATCCAACCCATTAAGAAACTGGAAAATTCTAGCTTCCTTCTTTTGGGTATTAATATCCTTTAGTAGTTTAGAGACATCCTCACCAGCGCTAGTAACAGAAGGTAAGAGGTTCATATATTCCAATTCCTCCCACAGACTACCCAGAGAAGTAAAATACTCAACAGCAGACAAGCCATTTTATTTTAGGCCAAACAACTCTTTACTGAGCTTATACTTACGAGATCCATGAGTCAAATGAAAACGTGTTTCTAACTGTTTCCAGGCCTCAGATGTAGAAGTGACAAACAAGATCGATTTTTTAATAGAGTCAGAAACATTATTATGGATCCAAGAAGTTACCATACTATTATAGGTGTCCCATTGCAAAGCCTCAGTTGTGTCTATCGTGCTCCTGATCTCTGTACCAATAACAAAACCAAGCTTCCATTTTGACGAAAGTTGTATTTTCATGGAGCGTTTTCAAGATCGATAATCTCCTACACCTTCAAGCTTGGAGACACTAATCGACAATGGGTTATCTGAGGGGTGCAAGAACAGAGGGTTCTGCATATCTGTGAATGAAAACTTACTTCCAGTTGCCATGTAAGAGATAACAAAAGAATACTGAGCACTGCTCTCTCTACAACACAACAAAAAGAGGAAGAAAAATATGAGTTTTGAGAAGTGAGATAAATAGATATGAACCAACACAAATCACTCTATTCAACTCATTCTTCAAAGAATCAGATCTTTGATAGCAGCTCTGATACCATGTCACGTTTTACGATTTAAAGCTGGGCAAAGAAACAAAGAGCACAGAAAGTTTGTAGAGCAAACATTTGATTCATAAATCTCACTGATTCAGATCTAAAAGCTGTTATCATTCCTTCCATACATTCCCTTATATCACCTATGATAGGACAACTAGTTCAAACATAGTTTATCATTACATGATCTACCTGGCATACCAGGTGTAAATAAGACAAGTTCTTAAATAAGAAAAACGTAAGACTGAAAACAAGATAATGAAGGAAATAGTCTCATTATGATAATCAACAAAATCTATATTTTTTTGGAGACCTTCGCCCCTACCTACATTAATCTTCTCTGTTCGGAATCTTTCGTCCTATTAGTATTCAAAATTGGGAACTTTGGTAGATACAAAAGTTTGTGCATATATAGATTACATATGTGGTGCACTGACATGTTCCAAATTTAATAATTGAATCGTTAATTATGTAAATCGTTATAGGACTTAATTTCACCATCAGTTAAGAAATTGCTTGTTATGCATCCATAATTTGAAGTGAATTCTTAGAAAATTAAATTGCATGATAAACTAATTAAGTATGAAGTGCATATGAGGTTTAGGTATTGATAACGGTAGGAATTCTATTGACAATTATTAATGATCACAAAATTTGAGAATGTTTATCTGAATGTATCAATTTCACATTAAAAAAATTCATTTCTCTCTTTCTTCCATACTTATGTTAGAGCATCTCCAATAGGAGTGGCCAAGAAGGTTGCCAACATCTATGTGGCAAGAAATCTTGGTTGCCTTCCTATTGGAGAGCCTAGGTTGCCTTAAGGTTGCCAACAATTGTTGTCAAAAGTTGGCAACTTCCTCAAATGGTTAAAGTGCATATTTTTCTTTAAAAAAAATATACTAATATACCTATTTTACATGTCTTCCTTCAAATTTACATTATTTAATTACTCATATGGGGACCATTTATACAACTTTTATAGTTGCCAACCATTGGATCATTTTTCTATTCAAAGTTGCCAAATTGAAGATCAATTAAAAAATTAATTTTTTTAATGATTTGACAAAGTTTGCAACTTGATTAGCAACCCCTGTTGTAGATGCTCTTAGTTCTCTTTTTATCTTTCGGAAATTTACCCCTAGAATAGGTGCGGGGTATGAGTTAGGAGGAAAGGTGAGAGGTTCTCCATGAAATACGAGGTGATTGAGATGTTAGTGAAATTTTAATACCTAAATAGGTTAAGATTTATATATTTTTAGTTATCAGATTGAAATTATATTATTCAGATAACAACTAAACAAATTAAATTTATAAATGAAACTAGCAAACCTAAAAGCTCGAACAAAAATAATAATTTATAGAACAGAGCATAATACTCCCTCTCTTATCTCTCCGCCTCCACTCTCCTTCTCTCTTTTACCCGCGGGGCTTCCATCGGTTTTTCGGTGGAAAGCCCTAAATATTTTCTTTTGTTTGGTTTGATTTATCTTGTTCAATAATCTCCCTGTTTGGGCAAGGATTTCTATCATTTTGTTTTTCTTTGGATTATTTTTCTAGATCTATATCATCGGAACTTCCGATTTTCTCTCTTCTTCGATTCAAGTAGCACTTGGTGGATTCGAGAGTTAACCACCTATCTTGTGGTTTCGCTTGACAGATCTAAGATTTTTTGGATTTTCTTTTGCTTTTTCAATTTGTTTTTTTCGACTTGTATTCTGCAGTTTGGCTTCTCTCCTTTGTGAGAGTTTTGTTTTTCGCTTCTTGATTGTAAGTGGGGGTCGCGATTTAGTGAAGAAAGTTTGTACGGGATAGCAGTTTTGGTTGATAGCTCAAACGATAGCTTCTTCGGGACATGATAAAGAGGATACCAAGAATCCAACGAGGATGCATGAAGTGGGTACTTGTATTTTTATATACATTATCTTTAAAATATCGTTTAACTGTCGCTTCATGAGAACAGACGATTGCAATTTCCTGTTTGATCGATTCAATCATTGGTGTAGATGCCGTATGGCTTTTTATTATTGAATTAACACCTTTGTTCTTAAAAAAAAAAAAATAATAATAACTTATTTTGGTTTTTGCTGCTACAAGTACCGCTCTGATCTTGACTTGAAAGTCTAGGTAATAATCTAATCCAACGAATGTCACAACCACGTCTACAATAAAGAGGATTGGTGTAAAATTGAAATGTCCAGTCCAAAATTAATAGTCATTGTAGACAACTAGATGACAACTTAGAAGCTGTTTGTAAAACAGGCAAATGACCCCTGACTTCTCACTATAAAAATCGAACACTTAACAAACTCAACCCAAGTCGTTTCCACCAGCCTAAACAACTAGCTAGGTATGGACAATACTTGGATTGTTACGAGTAATGAATTTAATAATCGGGATTTATCAAGAACAAACGCAATTTTAGTCAAATTTTAGCTTTTTGATGCCATCGTTATTGACTTGTCTGAAATTCTTGAGAAAGTATGGGATTAAATTCCTTAGTGATTTCTACGTAGACGGGTTGTTTTTTCGGCCACCATGTGAAATGTATATACATGAACACGACTATGGAATATTAACTTTGGAAAGAGAATAAGAAACTGGATACATGTAACTATGTAAGGTAATTTTGGTAGATAACTTCGTTTTTTTCCTTTACGATGACTGCACATACTTTGATTGAAAGGTCTTTCCTAATCTAATTTTAAAAATTCCAAATGAAAAAGAATATATATTTATTTAATATTTATAATTATATTATACTAGATGATAGCCCGTGCGAAGCACGGGTCGAAATAATTTATTAAAATTGATCATTTTTTATTAAATTTTATAGGAAATATTGTATTTATCATTAAAAAATACTATAAAAATGATAAAAGTACAAAAGAAAATTACGATATTTATGGAACTCAGTAGTTTATAAAAAAAAGAATTGTAATAACATCAAAATTCCAATATTTATAGGAGACACAAATTTAGAAGTAAGTATCATTAAAACGTGATTTCACTTACAAATAAGATATTAGATGATAAGGGCTGAGAAAATTTAATTAAATTGATCATTAATTTATTATAAAAAATTACGTAATTTACAAAGAATTTGCTTATTAATAAAGGTCATTTTATATATTATTTATTTAAGTTTATTTAAGAAAATCGAGAAAAAAACTAAATGATTCCGATATATACGTTAAAATGTACATAATTATGATAAATACGTTATTTGTGAACCGAATAGAGTTATAATAAAAATTACAATTATAATAGTATTAACAATTTATTATTTTAATAAAAAATAATATATAATCCTTAGAGAAATAGGAATCTTATGGGTGGAACCAATTTTTGGTACCGAAGTACCATTAAAAATGTATTTCGTTTGTTATAGGTAAGCATGTCACCGTAGATTAACATTTGTATTCGAAGTCTTTTTTTTATTAAGTTGTAATAAAAAAATTATAATTGTAATATAATTTATTTATTTATTTTATAAAATAACATAGAATTCTAGAGAAAATAGGAATCTTGGGGTGAAACCAAAATATGCTACGAACCAAATTTGGTATAAAATAGTACATTAAAAAGGGGTTTTGTTATTAATACACGTTATCAATATAGATTTATTTATAATTTATTTAAGATTATATTTTAAACAATCAAGAAAACATAACATACATGGTTCTGGTTCTAATATATACGTTATTTGTACAATTCAGTAATATTATAGTAAAAGAATTATAATTATAACAAAATTCCAAACAATTATTTTAGAAAATAATATGAATTTTTGGGGAGTAGGAATCTGTGATGAAATAAGGGTGAAACCAAATTTGTTACGAAAATATCATTAAACAGAAATTTATTAATAAAGGCTATAGATTCGTTAGTGTTTTATCAAATGTTATACGATCTGGCTACGTATTCGTTGGTATTTTACCCTCTATTTGTTGGTGATTTTTGATCGTTAGTTTTTTCAAGTTAAAAAAATTATAAATAAAAGAATTGTAATCATCCTAATAACTCTATTTTAACTCTTTTTAAAGGAACATAGTATTTTAGGGGAAATATGATTTTTTTTAAAAAAATTACAAATAAAAGAATTATAATTATAATAAGATAAAAATTACAAAAAGAATTATAATTATAATAGGATTTCTAATTTTATTCTATTTTTTTTTAAAAAAACAACAACATAGTATTCTAAGGAATATAGGATTTTAGGGGTGAAACCAAAATATAGTGCGAACCAAAAACGGGTGAAACCAAAATATAGTGCGAACCAAACTTTAGGTACCTTTAAAATAGGGTTTCGTTTATTAATAAAGGTTATAGATGATAATTCCTGGTCAAGATAATTTATTTAAATTGATCATTTATTTATTATTTTCTTATAAAGGTTATTTTATTTATTACAAAAATTAATTAATCAAAATTACGAAAATACAAAAGAAAAATTACGTTAATTATGAAACTCAGTAGTTTATGATAAAAAAAATTATAATTACATCAAAATTCCAATAATTATGGGAAATATATAGGAATGTAGGGAGAAATATCATTAAAACGGAATTTTACTTATTAATAGGATATTTTATTTATTATTTATGTAAGGTTATTTAAAGAAAATAAAGAAAACTCAACACTGTTCTAATAGGGGTGAGTGCCCAAAATACCCATTTTTTAATCAACTCTAACCAAAATACCCACGGCGATGAAGTAGCGCCCAAAATGCCCAGCACATACGCCTCTGGAAGAGGCGCAACATCTATTATGCCTACATAAATAACGTATCATGAGGATACGCCACAAAAGTCTATAAAATTTGTACAACATACGCATCCGGGTCACGCGTATCAGGAGATACGCATGTCGTCCAGATAGCGTAGATGACGCCATCCCTGACGTCAACATACGCAACTGAAACATGCGTATCAGCACATACGCATGTGCATACGGCGTGTCTCATGTATGGTTGTCGTCTCCTCACCACCCAGACGAAGACGATTCCGGCAAGTTTTTTCTTTCGATTAATCCATTCATACCACAAACTTTCCATCAACGTTCTATATACCAATAGAATCGCAATTCGATTCTCTACACATACATGTGGTGAATGGAGGATGAAGTAGATGAGCAGATGATCATGTGGTGGTGTTTTGCAGTGTGGAGAGATGCGACAGAGAGAGATCGAGCGAAAAGAAAAAAATGGCAAAAGTCGCTAGCAGAGACATGTGGTGGTGTTCTGGCGAGTTTGACAATTTTCTGGCGAGCTACAGTAACTCCGATACGCCGATTGCAACGGTGTATCCCGTAGGCAGTCTGGGCAGAACTTTAAAAATTGGGTATTTTGATTAGTGGATAGGGGAAAATTGGGTATTTTGGGCATTCTTTCTTCTAATAGATACTTTATTTATAAACTCGGTAAGATTATAATAAAATAATTATAAGTACAATAGAAATCTAACAATTTTTTTATAAAATAATATGAATTATAGGGGAATTAGAGATTTAATGGTTAAATCAAAATAAGGGTAAATCAAAATTTGATACTAAAGTATCATTAAGGAGTTTTGCTTATTAATAAAGATTATAGATGTCTTGTAAATTAGTATATGTTTTAGCAAATCTCAAAATCAGGGAAATCGAATCAATCTCAAAATTTTGTTTTTATTTATTAAATATAGTAAACTAAATTGTATTATATTTTAAAATTAAATAAATTTTTGATAACAATGAATATGATAGAATAAAATGTGAATTTGGATTGGCAAACAATATGATTGGGATGAAACAAATAACATTCTTAGTATATGTCCCGCACCGGTGTCTCAGCTGGTTAAGGCCAGGATCTTTGGGGCTTACTATCCCGAGCTCCCAGATTCGATTCCAGTTAAGCGCCTGGAGATAAGCGGGATACCCAAGTTTAATTGTGGTGCGCGCAAGTTGGCCCGGATACCTGGTAAAAATATATACTTAAAAAATAATAATAATAAAAATTCTTAGTATATATTTTGATAGAACAACTATTTTTATGTCACTCACTCATTGAATCGAATAATGTCACTCACTCGTTGAATCGAGTACAAATAGGGGTTGAGTCAATTGTTTGTGAACTATTTGAACTCGATTTATAAATTATTTAAATTCGATTTGGTAATAATCGGATCGAGTTTGAGTTTAAACTATTCAAAAAATTTATTGCGCCGAGTCTGAGTTTCAAACTAATCAATTTGTAAGAATTGGGAGCCTAATTGAGTCTTTATTATTTTTAATTATTTTTTTATTGTACTTTTATGTATAATATATAGAGAAAAAGGTTTCTAAAATTACATTTTGGAGAATTTCATAAAATTAACCTTAAAAATTATGTGAATTTAATTTTTGTTACCTTTTATTTATAAGAGCCACGCAAGAGTATTAATGATAATGAGGATGTGTCTTAATTTTATTGGTTAACTTTAAGAAATTCTCCTAAAATTAATTTTAGACTCACTTCACCCATATATATATATTCGTGATTTATACATATTTATATATTGGATTGAATTGAACTTGAACCAAACCGATTGTGTTCGAGTTTTTGGTTAAATTTGGTGTACTTGATTCGAGTTTTCGAGCCAAGCTTGAATATATTAAAAAAAAATTGAGCTAATTTCGAGTTTGAAATTTAAGTGTCGCTCAAATTCGAGTTCAAGATTGAACTTTTCTATTAAATTTTAATTTATATTTAATAATGTTCGACTTGTCTCGACTAGACTCGATGACATCCCCACAAATAGAAGGTATACTAAAAAGTTGGTCGGTTAACATTTGATTAAATTTACATATGTGATTGCGTCATTCTTATATACAATTGTAAGTTAAATTTTCAATTTTTGGCTGTACAATCCTTATCATTCAATTGCATATATATGACTGTATCAATAACCACATATGCAATTGGAAATTGAGGTTGCATTATGTAATTTCATATGCAATTTTTGTATTTTTACAAATATTTTAGTATTTTTACAAATAACTTTTTTTAGAAAATATATTTCTGTAAAAATGTTTTTGAACTTGGATATTTATAAAAAAAAAACCCTATTTTCATTAGAAAACAAATCTCGACCGAAAACTTGTGCATTTGGATATTTTTGTTTTTATGTAAAAACTAAACGGAAGCGTTCTAAAAAGAAGAAAAAAGAAACAGATGCGTGCGCAAACCTATTTCCCTTCCGTAAAAGTCCTTGTATTTTGGTAGAACAATCCTCCCGTTTCCAATAAAATAAAATTCTCTCAAAGAAAAGTGGCCTTTTCTCCTGTGTCTATATATATAAAGTATAAACTCTCTCTTTCTCACTTTATTTTGTGGGTTTTGCATCTTTCATCCACCCCCATATCTCTCTCTCTCTCTCTACATAAATTATAATTAGGAGCCGAGCCTCTCTACTTATACATACAAACACAGATAAGTAGAGTTGCTGCAGGTGAAAGTTATGTTTCTAGATTTACAAACAACAAGAAGAAGAAGAAGAAGCTAATGGAAGATAGTAAACGTAACAAACATCTACCTCAATTTACGGTGTTTTTATCAGGTTTTTACTGTTGGGATTGGGTAATTATCACTGCTATTTTGATCTTCAATTAGTTGGTCCTTCACCCTACCTACTAATTTCTAAATTTTCATAACCTCGTAAACATCTGTAGCTAGCTAGGTAATTACTGTATATTCAAGCACAAATCATATATATTATAATAGAAAAATGTCGCAAAGATCGGTGCCGGCACCGTTTCTGACGAAGACGTATCAGCTGGTGGAGGATCGGAAGACCGACGACGTGGTGTCGTGGAACGAAAGCGGAACGACGTTCATTGTGTGGAAAATTGATGATTTTTCCAAGGATTTGCTGCCTGCTTACTTTAAGCACAATAATTTCTCAAGCTTCGTTCGTCAGCTCAACACCTATGTACGATTTCTCTCTCTTTTTGTTTCTCATTTTAATTGATTATTATGTCATTTTTGCATGTTAGTCAAAAAGTGTTACCTATCTATAGCTGTACTGAATATTCGTATTGCTTGGCACTTTAATAAATTTAACCACGTAGAAATGACATGTATGTACTCGTACTTTTGTACACTTGTAATAAATTTACTAATTAGTTCTAACGATTTTTCTAAGATGCAGCATCTTAGCATCTTAGAAAAATCGTTAGAACTAATTAGTAAAAAAAAATCGTTAGAACTCTATCATATTAGAAAAAATTTAAAATGTAAAAAATTGAGATGGATATTTCAAAATCGTAAATGTAAATAATTAGACAAGATTTAAGGAAGTTGTATATGAAATGTTATTTGTTTTGAATGTTGAATTAGTTTAAGAGTAATGCTACAGCCACCAAATTGGGTACCAAATTTTAACACCAAATGTGGCACTAATTAGTTGGCATTTTGTGATATTTTAATTGGATGGCCCTGGCGGGCCCATTATTATTATAACCAATCAAATTAATGCCATGTCATTTGGTGTCAAAATTTGGGAACTAATTTGGTGGCTGTAGCATTTTTCTTAGTTTAATATACTGTGTTAATTAGGTAACAACCCGAACTTGAGTTTGCGCCTTTTGTCGTTGGTTTTAAATTAGCGGATGCCATCTCCTCGTTAAAGTTAAAAGGAACATAAACTTTTATATAGAAATTAAAGTAAGTAAGCGAGTTTTAAAATGTTTGAGGCTTCGTCATTTCTAGATTAACAAAAGATTATGCCTTGGTCAATAGTATGCTCTCGATTCTTCTAAAGGGATGTCGTCTGTTTCTGATAACATAATACTACGGAGTATATATTACTCCGTACTAGCTAGTATTGTAAATTTAATTACAGTAAATCATTTCTGTAATAAAAATTTGTTGTTTGAGTTTTGTGCAATCATTGGCTTTGTGATTCGTTTCTATAAGTACTTTAAACTAGTATCCACTATCCAGTATTCCAGTGCTTAGAGTTACTGATTCTCTGAGAAAGAAACAAGAAAAGAAATGAAATATATTTTCCTGCCTTTTATTAAAAGATGCCTCAACCACTAAGTATAGTTTAGTGGCTATGACTATCTTATTAGGTGGTGGGTTAACTTAGTGTAAACCATTTTAGGTGAGGGATAAACCCGTCTTTTTAGTCTTTAAGGTTGAAATTGTCTGCAACATTCTTCTTTAATTCACTTAAAGATGCCCAGTCCTGCTTGTAAATATGTTAGTATAAGTGATGATATCGACGAAAAAGTGAATTAAACGTTTAAATTTTACATACGAAAACTTTAATTCAATCTTTTTACAAGCTTTTTAATATAATATATTAAGCTTGTACGACTAAAAACAAGTTTCAACAAATTTAGTGGAACAAGGAGAAAGTGACAATAGCGATACGTAAATGTTAAAGTTGAAATTTGAATACATATTTCCGGTCTTTATTCTAAATTTTGATTGCGTGAGATGATGAGATAGAAGACTTTTTTAGTTTTAACCAAACGTGTAGATGTTTAATTTCAAGATATTGACCGTTTATCTTACAAAGACTAATTATAAACAATCAACAAACTTGTGGACTTTCGATTTTTAATTTTTTGAATATATGATTTTCAATACCTCAGTCTTATAGCAGGTGGAGCTGATTATTCAGTGTCAACGATTGCTGCTGCTAATTTTATATTGTTAAAACATATCCAGGGAAAATGGGAAATATTGTACAATTGTTTGAATATTCTGTTTCTGAAAAACGTTATTATAGGAGTTCATGCATGCAAGTTACAACTTTAGAAGAGTTATACTGAACGTGCTAGACTGCTAGCTAACAAATTTTACGTGCGACAAATTTTTGTCATCTTAACAATAATTGCATAAATCTAACGATTTTGATTTTTTATTTTTACAGGGCTTCCGCAAGATAGTGCCTGACAAATGGGAATTTTCGAATGATAACTTTAAAAGAGGACACAAAGATCTCCTCAGAGACATTCGTCGTCGTAAAAGTATCACGTCTACTTCTGCAACTCAAGGTGGCGGAAAAGCGGGCAGCGCTGCAGTCGCATCCAGGCCCAAGTCACCGTCGAACTCTGGTGAGTACTTGGGCTCTGGTTCTATCTCAACCTCCTCATCCCAGGACTCTAAGAATGCGGAAACATCAAATGTGGCTAAGTTTGGCATGATATCTCAGGAGAACGAGAAGCTAAAGAAGGAAAATGAGAAGCTCAACTCCGAGTTGGCTCAGACCAAGGAAGAACTAGACAAACTCATTGTGGTTCTGAGTCAGTATGTGAAAGTGGGGCCAGATCAGTTGATTGAGGATGGCGGTATGGTTGTTGAGAAGGAAAAAAGTGGTAAAAATGAGTGGGAAGATGATAATGACGAAAATGTGGAGTGTTTGAAACTTTTTGGGGTGTGGATGAAAGAGGAAAAGAAGAAGAGGGGTGTAGATGAAATAATGGATTTTGGTGGGTCCATGAAGAGGTCCCGTAGTGGGGCTTGGATGAATATGGTGGGTCCCTACACTGAGAATTGCAGTAAGGTTTGCAACTGAGCAAATGAAAGAGAAACAAGTGTGGTCGTCGGTCGGGATGAGTAGGTAAAAAGCAAGCACAGACCAAACCAAAGGGTACAGGTTGGTGAAATGTACTAGTAGTTGTGTTAAGAAATAAATTAAGGGGGGATGAAATAGTCATGGCCTTTTTGTGGTGTTTAGTTTGATTTGATGTTGTAATTAAGTGAGTTTTAGACTTGGGAGGTGTTACTAAAAGGTCTCCCTTCTGTTTGAACAAATTAATGTGAAAATTTCGTTTTCGATTGATTATTTGAATGTATCTACGCGGTAGTCAAGGGACATTTCACATTTGTATTTGTTTATATATATTACTACTCTTGTATTCAATTCATAACAATGTTTTGAAACTGTTACGAGGCTTAGAGCTCCCAAGAAATGTATAAGAATTGTGATGAGGCTGAAATGTTTGTAATTAGAAAACAGTAATAATTGGAACTCTCGTTTTCGAACTGCTAATGATAGTAATTTTGGCAGTTATCATGAATACTAATAATTCGTATTTGTTAATACTTTAATTCAGTGAAGTTTTTATATTTAATACTAATACGAAATTAAAGATTTTAACGATAGAAAATGTGCATTGACAAACGTATCCGGTCCAAACAGAAAAAATAATAAGAGCAGAAGGGAGTACATTTTAAGAACAGTGATGCAAGGTGCAAGCTAAAGATTGTGAATTTCTCAAGTTGCAGCAACAGGACAATCAGGTTTCGCTCCAAGACATTCTATTTGATAAGCTCTGCAGCCGACGTAGATAGATGGACTAATTTTAATACCCTACAATTTTATCTCTGCATACTCTATTTTTTCTGCAATTTATAGCTGTTTTATCTTCCTTGCAAAATATATTTATTTAGTAGCATTTTAAAACGAAAAGTAGGACATAAAATATGAGATGTTGAAAGTAGCAAACTGAACTACTGCAATTTCAGTTCAAAAACTAAGGCACCGGCATATTTAGAGAAACGTTAAGCAGTTCAAAATGTCAAAATGGAATAGGCAATATTGGCTCAAATATAATGTGCGTTTCAGTGATCACCAGATTAGATTGTGTAGTATTGTACTAGGTAGTACAGTAGGTTATGTTACTAGCTCACAATGGACTGCCATACGGAGTAGCATGGAATATAAATAGCTCATTAGGACACAAATCCTCAACAGATGCATCAAACTTTGCTGAGGAAGTGAGGTGCAACCTTCTCATCTCATCTGTACATCCACTTTGCCGGCAAGGCAAGGTAAGGTATTACAAATCTGGTTAGACCCTTGCGCGAGTAAAGAGAAATGTGAGAGGAAACAAGTGTTTCAAAATCTGGGTTCCCGTAGATATATATCCGCTTTTGAAGTTCCAACATGCTTCCGTTTTTTGGTCAAGATATAGCAACAAGAGATTTAGAAGCCTTGAATAAAGCTTATACTAATTTGTAGTTCTATACACCAGGCTATCTAATAAGCCAACATCTATTCTGGTAATGTAATAATTATTGCTATGTTCGTAAAAATTAGTGATTCTCGTACCTTAGTGAATGATGTTTTCTGGAGTATCTCAAAAATGATAATTCAACTGTATAGTGACTTTTTGGTCCATTAATCATGAATTTCACAATCAACAACGAAAATTCAGTTGAGCTAAGTTAAGCTAGCTCATATTTGAAACAAGCCATAAGATGGTCTCTTTCCCCATGTCCCCCACACCATCTGAACCACTAAATCAAATTTTCATGGGCCAGCAGCACTAACTCTCCATTGGGTTGTCGGAGAAACAGACACCTGAAGCACTGCAGATTGATTATAGTAGCAACGTTGTCCTTTTGTCTCTCAGAAGATATGGAGGATGTTGCACGTTAAGTGATGTTGATGGGCCAAATTTGGTACTTGAGTTCCCTCATCACCAGTAGCAACGAAGCACCGACTGTTTTGAGACCAATAATTTCATTTAGGCCTAACCCCGATTCAGGGTTCTTCCATCCAAACCATATGTGATATATACGTTCAAATAAATGCTACTAGATTATCAAATAAAAAAAGACATGCTGCTATAAGTTTCTCAAACCTATCAAAATTCAGCAAGTTATTCGCAACTTGTTCCTGGAAAGAGTTTTTTTTTTTTTTTTTATACGCAAGGATATTCATTACATAATCACTTCAAAAAAAAAAGTGAAGAGAGGAGCAGATAAAAGTCATAAAACCAATAAGGCTACCTTTCTTCAGTAGAAAAGACTGTTTAACAAGCATTTGTTTCTTGTTCACAAGTTTGGGTACAACAATTATGAATTTAAACTTACTCCCTCCGTCCCAAATTAGTTAGTTGGCTAGTTTGACTTTTATCTGATCAAATTGAACAAATTTTGACTGAAATTACATGTACTATATAATTGAAGAAAATTAAAGAAATACACCATTAAAAAGTAAATTAATCTACCTTAATATGTAGTACTTTTTAGTTTTTTGAAATTATAAAGGAATAGTTTTTAGTTTTCAGTAGAAATCATGTTAAATTGACTACACAAAAGTCAAACATTGGACAACCAATTTGGGACGGAAGGGAAGTATTTGACAATCCTTTTCTTTTCCAGAAACTAATTTGGCAATCTTCGGCCCAAATGAATTTTATATTATTCAACACTCCTCAATTGTACGATTTTAACATTTTCAAAATTCAGGCACACAGTGATATAAGTGTTGAATAACCACTAACCAGCATATCTTAAACCTTTAAATGTTAGAAAAAGACCCTGACCGGATCTTATACTATTCAACACTGCCCCTCAATTGTACGATTGAACAGATTCACGTAAGATCGAATCAAACAGATTGATAAACAAACAAATAATTAAGTTAAACAGACGAAGGTAAGAGAACTAAAACCCGAGATCTCTCTTTAAATCGAACTGCTACCTTGTTAAGTAACCTGCACATCAAATATCTTAAAATGTCAAAAACACCACTGAATTTTATACAGCCCAACAATAAGAACCTTGAGCGCTATCTAGTCCCGTCTGTGACAAGAAATACTTGAAATATATGTGTTGACGATCCATATATGTGTTGCGTTGATGCATGATGTCAAATTACAAAGGGAGCACAAGGCTTTATACGTATCAAGTGAAGGAGGAACCCAAACATTACTTACATGTATGGGCTCATACTAGGAATATGTCATTTACTCAAAGGGTGGGTACATCTTTTAACTAATTACAAGTCTGTTTTCAATAAGTGTACTTCTTTATTTCTTATCTTGGTCATGTGTGTGTGTGTGTTAGGTGATATCGGAGAGTCTAAGGATGGCCAGTATTGTAGCCTTCACCTACAGGGAAGCAGATGTTGATGTTGAATACAATGGTCAGCACTACATGCATGTTTCCAATTTGCAAACAACACTTGGCACTTAAATTTTTAGTACAAGTAGGTGAAAAGGATATAAAGTTATAGCTCAATGTTTTTTCCACCACAAGGCAAACTAAATGCAATAGAGTACACCAATGTTGACACTTGCACACATATCCATTATATGTCTAGAGAATATTTGAGCACATACTTGGGATTAAAAACAGAGTGGGGACTAATTTTGTTTCTAAAGCAATTTTCACCAATATACCTTCCATGTAGACTTACTTATACACTGATGATAACAATATTCCTGCTAATGTGAGAACACTTTTGGTCATTGATATTTTCCCTGTAAATAAAAATAATATTTGGAAATTATTATTTTAGAGAATGGCCAATCTCGCCTAAAAATCTCTGATATGACAGGTGGGAACTGGCGACCCCCAAAAGTGGAGACTGTGGAGTTCAGTATGCGCTATTCTTGATACCGGCGGAAGGGCTTCGCGCTAAGTTTTGGAAGAAATCTGATGCTAAAGGACATGCATATTACTTGACCTTAGAAAAAATGAATGCATGCCAAAGCTTCCTAATTCTGTATAAGGTCAAGTCCCCAATCAGACTATCTGTTTCTGTAAATAAGATGGATGCAAGTTTATGCCGAGCTGTGTTGTGGGAAATATACAGAAACATGACAAGGAGCAACGCATTTAGTGATTATAAAACTTATATATACTTTCACATCTTTTTTTATCCAAATGCTACTGTATGGTGGTGAGGTGCATTATGAGTCGTACCAATCATCTATCTGAACATAAACTTAAGTTGCATAAGGTTGGACATGATGTGCTAGGCTAGAAATATAAGTATTTATTTGCAGATAAAATTCAAGTTTTATCTAATTCTCTTCACTGTTTACAGATATCATAATTAGCAGTGAAAAATAAGTACATCATAAGACATTTCATCCACATGCACCAATAAATTAAAAACATAAGAGGAGAAGTAAAAGCATTTAGCTTTTAACTAATTAAAATTACCAGTATCACAAGAATATTTCACTTTTTTGCCTTTTTCTTTACGATCTTTTTGAGGCCTACGTTTCCGAGTGAAAGCAAATTCTCCAAATTTGTGACCAACCTTTCCTCCAGTAATCTTACATCGAACATGAGTTTTCCCATTGTAAATCCTTACAAAGGAATCAACAAATTCTGGCAGAATAGTGGATCTTCATGACCAAATTTTCTTGTTATTAAGCTTTTCTCCCTTTTGAATCATTTTCATAAGGAACACATCAACAAAGGGTTCCTTCCACACAGATCGTGGTCCCCTGGTCATTAAACTGCTTTGCTTTGTTTCCGCAACAACATCATCATAAGAGCATAACAGGATTTAAAACCAAACTACATAATTAAATAAAGGTATACATATATACATTATCATGAACTCATTTGTCGAAAACAGTACCTTGCCACACATACACATAAGTACATTATTCAGTAATATAAATTACATAGCTAAAAAACACAATACATAACAGCAATAAGATATCCGTAGTAATACTAAACTAAATTTAACGAAAAACATGAACACCTCATATCTATCTGTTAAAAACAGGGACAACATCATACACACACGAACACACATAAGTACATTATTCAGTAGAATAAATTACTAAACTAAATTTAACGAAAAACATGAACACCTCATATCTGTTAAAAACAGGGACAACATCATACACACATGAACACACATAAGTACATTATTCAGTAGTATAAATTACTAAACTAAATTTAACGATCAACATGAACACCTCATATCTGTTAAAAACAGGGACAACATCATACACACACGAACACACATTTCAGCACCGTAAATAGCATAGCCACAATACACAGAATAGACAGTTAAACCTCTCCAGGAGAGCTTATCGCAATTAACACAAAACGAATGAAACAATCATTCTCTTCCCTTTAATTATTCCCTTTAGTTACTTGTCAAGTGCAATCATCAAAAAAAAAAAAAAAAAAAAAACAAGAAGCCAAAATCGATAAATATAAAAACCAAATACAAAATTAAAAATAACATAAACCCTGGAAAAGAGGGGTGAAGACTTACAGATGAGTATTGGGATTGGAAAAAGATGGGCTGAACACTGAGACCACCGCGAAACAGATTGATTGGATTTAGGATTTGTAACCGAGCACTGAGATGCACCATCATTTTGGTCATTTATAGGCACACACACAAGAGATTGGGAAATGAGGATCTATTGTGTTAGTTACCACTTTCTTTTGGATTCTTCAGCCCCCGCCCAATTATTTTTTAATTTTTTAAAACATAATGGTGAACGTAAAAAACAAAGTTGATCGATATTTGCAAACCCTAAATTAATGGTTGCACACCCATTTATTCTATTTTACCATTTATTCTATTTGACTATTATATTCCTTTCGTTTTATTAAACTATTGTATCTTGAATTATGTACTCTTACTTTAAATTTTTACAAATAAATTTGGATTACATGAAATGTTTATATAAGTTTTAGTTAAAAGTTAATTATAATATCAAAGAAAACTCACACTATAACCTCTATGTCATATTTCTTTGTTTCATGTTAATTAAATAATACTTTTTTTTTTATTAACGTAATATCATTACCGTTTCTATTTATTTTCATTAGATTTTTAAGAAGATAAACTTTTTCATGTTTTACATTAATAATGTTTATCATAATTTTAAATAATTATAACTGAAACAAAATTTATTTAATTCGTATATAACGTAAAGATGACGGATTTTGAGAAATAAATATTGTATTCAACTTCGAAAAAATGTATGTGTTATATTTAGCAAAATGAAAAAAAAAAAGATGTATGTGTTATATCATATATGACCATGAAAATTGGTAATCGGTATAAATCGATTGAGGTTTCGATTTAAAATTAATCGGGTAATCGGGGATTAATTGAATATTATATTAATATTTTATAATATATTAATCTAATTTACAATTAAACATATCATTTTAATTAAATTTACAGGATTAATCGAATTTCAAAAATTGAATCGATTGATTACCTTACAGAGAATTAATCGGGGATTAATCGACTAAATCGGGGATTTTTAAAACCATGCATATGACCATTCAAAATATAATATTATGATTTTATAATGTAATAATATAAAAAAAAGAAAAAGAACAATAATGATATACCGTACGGGGCAATAGAGCAACTATAAAAAGCATACAAATTTACTTGATTAAATGCATACTAATTGAATGGTCATAATGGACAATATGAAATAAGATAAGGATAATTTAGTCAATTAAATATATAAGGGTGTGCAATAATAAATCTAGGGTGTGCAAACATCAGCATCCAAAACAAAAAATATACTCTAACAAACACTACCTTACATTTAAGTCGTATACTTTCGTGTCATGTACTTTCGTGTTTCGTGTACGTAATGTCAAATCCAAAACCGACCAGTTAAGGATTCATTTCGTTTCGTGTTCGTGTACCTTCATTTCGTGTACGTTTCGTATCGTATTTCATGTAATTTTTGAATTTTAAATATTAATTTTTTACTAGTTAAGTCTTAAGTCAACATGTCATAAGGAATGAAGTGTGCTTAAGTCTTGTGAAACTAAAATTTGAAACTATTTTTTATTTATTTTATGTAAAAATTATATATAAAATATCATTTTAAAATATGTATTCATATAATTTTAATAAAATTATTTAAATATTTATTTATTGCGTGTATTTTCGTTTCGTGTCGTGTACCCAAAGGTAAACTCAAAACCGACACTAAATTCATCCGTGTAATTTCGTGTTCGTGTATTTTCGTGTTCGTGTACCACAAAGGTCAACCCAAACCCGTAATTTTCGTGTCGTTTTCGTGTCGTGTACGAAATTGCCCAGACAAATCATATTCTTCATGTACTTTAATTATTACGGTTAATATTTTTTGAAATTATTTTTACTTAAACATCACGACACCATTAACTTTTAAAAATTAGACAAGTAGCTTATTGTTTTTTTACTCTAATATAATAATATATTTTTAATCACCCTAAAAAAAAGTTGAGGTGGTAAAATCTGAAATGATCCGAAACCCGACACGAACCCGGTAGGTACGGGTTAGAGTTAAGAAAAAATCAACCCGAAACAACTAGATATAATCATCTGATCCGATACAAACCCGATCCAAAACCCGAAATTGCCATCCCTAAATTTTAACTTTAGATTTTAGGTTGACTTTTTACTTAACATGGTATCAAAGTGCAGACATGTAGGTCTCAAGTTTGATTTTATGCGACCCCCAATATTCTCATAATTATCATGAACAGGAAGTCAATTTTATGCCCAAAGATAGATGCCCGGAATCCACTTTTCACCCACCATGTTTATGTTAATACTATTGACAATACAAATTATAATGATGAGCTAGTTAACATGTTTATGTTAATGCTGCTAACAATGTTTGAGACATAAATGTTTATGTTACTAGACAATATACAAATTATAGCAACTACAGAGGCAGAATAGTCATAAAGCATGAAGTTATAACCGATCAAAGTGAAGTATAAGTACTTGATTAATGAAGTTAAGTATAACAGTAGATGAGATACTACAAGCTGAATTGATCATTGGTGTGCAGAAAGCTGATAAAGACTTCTTGTCGCACGGTACAAAGTTCCATTAACCTTTGAATGTGTGTGATAGATTATCAGTGTTGTTCTGTCTTCGAGAAGAATTTAATCTCAATGTTCCTCTATTAAGAAACAATTGAACTAGTTTATCCTCAGTATTGTTGAAGAATTGTACAGGAATTCGTGGAGAGGAAAATGTCTACTGGTACAGTGGTAAATGCAGGTTAACACGTGTTGTTGGGTTTTTAACTGATGGGCTTATTGCTTGAGCTAATCCAAACTAGATAAGAAACATACACATTGGTATGATGTGTATAGATAAATAAACACACGTTAGTATGAGGTGTGAAGATAATAAGCACACTGATGTTTATCAGTGTAGAGATTTGTTCCTAGCAATATTAGTCTATTTAAGGTAATGCAGTGTTAGTTTTATCTATTAAGATCCTATTATGTAGCCACCGTCTGGTGTGCATAGCCTATATATATATTTGGTGTAATCGTTTGAGTTTTAATATCAATGAAGTAGTTCCTCAATTCTCAGTTCTCATATGCATTCAAACACTTATATATATATGTTTAGTTAGTTAGTTTCTACATTGTGGTATCAGAGCCATACAGTGGTGTATGCCAAAATATATGCCAAAACCAGCAACGATGGAGACCTCAAAATCGAAAGATGGATTGGTTGGGTTAAACTATCCTATGTTGGCACGTACAAACTACACAGCATGGTCGATAAAGATGCGTGTTTTTATGCAGGCCCAAGGCGTTTGGGAGGCAGTAGAGCAGAGCGATCCTAAAGGTGTAGTTGAGGCCAAAGTGGATAAGGTGGCACTTGCAGCTATCTATCAGGGAATACCTGAAGATATGCTCCTGTCGATTGCTGAGAAAAAGACCGCGAAGGAGGCATGGGAGGCACTGAAAGTGATGTGTATGGGAGCTGATCGAGTCAAGTTAGCAAAGGTGCAAACCTTGAAAGCGGAACTGGAATTGCTGAATATGAAGGATGGTGACCAGTTAGAAGATTTCTGCATGAAGGTGAATGGAATCGTGACCAATATTCGCACTTTGGGTGAAACCATGGAGGAATCTTATGTGGTGAAAAAATTGTTACGAGCTATGCCTGCTAAATTTTTACAGATTGCTTCAACGATTGAGCAATTTGGCGATGTGCAGGCGATGACTGTTGATGAGGTTGTGGGTAGACTCAAAGCACATGAGGAAAGAATGAGGGGTCACATAGAGAATTCTGGAAATTCTGGTGGTAAGTTACTTTTAACACATGAGGAGTTGTCGAAGAGAAACAATAAGTTTATGACCCCTGGAACTCACAATCAGAAGCCGAGAAACACTTCTTATAACCGTGGAAGAGGCAGAGGTACTTACAGGAATACTGGGTTTGGTAGAGGTCAACAGTCGCGACAGGATCAAGGTAGCAGGCGTATTAACCAAGGTCGAGACAGGAGTACATTGAAGTGCTTCAACTGCAGTGGTTATGGACATTATGCATCAGAGTGTCGTAAACCTAGGCGTGAAAAGGGTCAAGAAGGGGATGTGAAGTCAGAAGCAAACCTGACTCGAATCTCAGATGATGAACCTGCATTACTGGTTGCAGAATGCGGAGGAAAAACTTACGACGAAGTGTTGTTAAATGAGGTTGCTGTGATTCCAAAACTGAGTCGAGATGAAGAAGTTCAATCAAACTTATGGTACTTAGATAACGGAGCTAGTAATCATATGACTAGCCACCGTGGGAAGTTTAAAGTTCTGGATGAAGGAGTCACAGGCAAGGTGAAGTTTGGAGACGGCTCGACCGTTGAAATAAGAGGAAAGGGCTCGATCATTTTGAGGTGCAAAAATGGAGAAGAGAGGCTGCTTCATGAGGTATATTTTATCCCTAATTTGTGCAATAATATCATAAGCTTGGGACAGCTTTCTGAAAATGGGAATAAAGTTATTATGCATGGAGATTATTTGTGGGTGTATGAAAAGCAGGGAAAGCTATTGATGAAAGTTAAACGTTCATTGAACAGACTGTATAAGATTATAATTGAGAGTAGCAGTAATGAGTGTTTATTGTCAAAGTCAGAAGAAACGTCTTGGTTGTGGCATTCACGATTAGGGCATGTTAATTTCAAGGCCATGAAATTGCTGTCGAGTACTAATATGGCTAATGGTATACCTGATTTTGTTCAACCAAAAGAAATTTGTAGTGGCTGCCTACTCTCAAAACAGGCGAGAAAACCATTTCCTGCACAAAGCATGTTTGCAGCAAAAAGGAAATTAGAATTAATTCACGCTGATTTATGTGGCCCCATATCACCTCCAACGCCAAGTGGTAATAGATACTTTTTTCTGTTAGTGGATGATTTCTCAAGGAATATGTGGGTCTATATGATGAAAACAAAAGATGAGGCCTTAGAGCATTTCAAGAAATTTCGAGTTTTTGTAGAAAAGGAAGCGAAAGAAGTGATAAAAGTTCTCAGAACAGATAGAGGTGGGGAGTTTGTCTCGAATGCATTTGTTGAATACTGTCAAGAAAATGGTATACAAAGACATTTAACTACACCCTACACTCCGCAACAAAACGGAGTTGTAGAACGACGTAACAGGACTGTAGTTGCAATGGCAAGGAGTTTCTTGAAGGAGAAAGGGCTGCCATCTTTTTTCTGGGGTGAGGCAGTACGTCAAGCAGTGTATATATTGAATCGACTCCCAACTCGTGCATTGTCTGAGTTGACTCCCTATCAAGCATGGAAGGACACAAAACCAAATCTGGGCCATATAAGAATATTTGGTTGTTTGGCTCATATGAAAATTGCTAAGACACATGTGGGAAAACTGGATGACAGAAGCAAGGCTGTGGTTTATTTTGGAAAAGAACCAGGTACAAAAGGCTATAGGCTTTATGATCCAAATACTGGGAGAATTCATGTTAGTCGTGACGTGGTGTTTGAAGAGAATAAAGGATGGGACTGGAGTAAACTGGTGCCAGAAGGTTCTAAGTCCCTTGAAGCATTTGTTGTCGTTAATATTGATGCTGAAATTCAAGGAGAGAGTCAGCATAATGAAGTCCAGACGTCAGGTGAAGGGGTGATAACTCCTCAAAATTCACTGGCTTCACAGACGTCTGTGAGTAATTTTGCAACTGAGTCACAGGGTGAAGTGGCCAGAAATTTAGCTCGGGATTTTGATGAAGCAGTTAATAGTCAAAGCAGCGAACAGAGTTCAGAACCAAGGAAATTTCGCTTACTGAGTGATGTTTACAATGACACTGAAGAAGTAGAGCTTCCTGATGATGAGTTGCTCTATGCTGGAATTGATGAGCCAACTGGGTTTGATGAGGCTGTAAAAGAAAATGAATGGAAGGTGGCAATGCAGACAGAAATAGATGCCATAGAAAGAAACCAGACCTGGGTGTTGACTGATTTGCCAACAGGAAGAAAAGCAATCAACTTGAAGTGGGTGTTCAAGTTGAAAAAGGACACGAATGGAGACATAATTAAACACAAGGCGAGATTAGTCGCTAAAGGATATGTCCAGAAAAAAGGTGTTGATTTTGACGAGGTATTCGCGCCTGTAACTCGTCTAGAAACGGTACGTTTGTTGTTGGCATTATCAGCTAAGAATGGGTGGGAAGCACACCACCTAGATGTTAAATCAGCATTTTTAAACGGAGAACTGCTCGAGGAGGTCTATGTAGCTCAACCAGAAGGATTTGTGATGAAGGGAAAAGAAAGTAAGGTCTACAAGTTATTGAAAGCGTTGTATGGACTTCGACAAGCTCCACGAGCATGGTACGCAAAGCTGAATAGGTGCTTAAAAGAATTGGGTTTTGAGAAGTGTCCATACGAGCATGTTGTTTATACAAAACGTGAGGGGAATGAATGTTTGATAATTGCTGTTTATGTTGATGACTTACTAATAACAGGTTCGAAAGTGTCAAATATTGACAAGTTTAAGCAGGAGATGAGGAATAAGTTTGACATGAGTAATTTGGGGAAACTGGCTTACTATCTTGGTATAGAGGTTAATCAACGAAAGAATTATATTGAGTTGAAACAGTCAGCTTATGCGAGAAAATTACTTGAGAAAACAGGTATGGTGAGTTGTAATCCAGTAAAGAATCCGCTGGAAACGAAGATTGTGCTAAATAAAGATGAAAAAGGGAAGCAGGTGAATGAAACCCAATACAGAAGCTTGGTGGGTGGACTAAGGTACTTGGTTCACACCCGTCCAGACATTGCTTATGCGGTTGGTGTAGTAAGCAGATATATGGAGAGGCCCACAGTGTTGCACTACAATGCAGTGAAACGTATACTACGATATGTGAAAGGTACGTTAGAATATGGACTCGTGTATTCAAGAGGAATGGGTAATTATTTGCTAGCTGGGTTTTCTGACAATGATCTTGCTGGAGATACAGATGATAGAAAGAGCACGAGTGGTAGGTGTTTTTATTTGAATGAGAACTTGATAACATGGGTGTCTCAGAAGCAAAAGTGTGTAGCTTTATCCTCCTGTGAGGCTGAATTTATGGCAGCCACAGCTGCTGCATGTCAAGGAATTTGGTTAAGGAATTTGTTGATGCAAGTAACTGACATTGGGCCTAGTCCAGTAGTGATTTATGTCGACAACAAGTCAGCTATAGACTTGACAAAGAATCCTGTCTTCCATGGTCGCAGTAAACACATTCACATTCGTTACCATTTCATTAGAGATTGTATTGAGAGGGGTGAAGTAATTGTGAAGTTTGTAAGGACTGGTGAACAAAGAGCAGACATGTTGACAAAGGCGTTACCAGTGGCAAAATTTGAAGAAATGAGGAAACTGATGGGCATGAAGAGTTTGGATTAAGGGAGAGAATGTTGGGTTTTTAACTGATGGGCTTATTGCTTGAGCTAATCCAAACTAGATAAGAAACATACACATTGGTATGATGTGTATAGATAAATAAACACACGTTAGTATGAGGTGTGAAGATAATAAGCACACTGATGTTTATCAGTGTAGAGATTTGTTCCTAGCAATATTAGTCTATTTAAGGTAATGCAGTGTTAGTTTTATCTATTAAGATCCTATTATGTAGCCACCGTCTGGTGTGCATAGCCTATATATATATTTGGTGTAATCGTTTGAGTTTTAATATCAATGAAGTAGTTCCTCAATTCTCAGTTCTCATATGCATTCAAACACTTATATATATGTTTAGTTAGTTAGTTTCTACACGTGTATGAAGAGCTCATAGTCTAGATCAGACCAATCACTTGCTATATGAGTATGTGGGTGTCTGAGGGAGATCCCGGTCTGTTAATTCAAAGGCGGACTAACACTTCCTTAATATTACCACTAACAATAATTTACTAGCATAAAATTTAGTGATCCTCGTACCTTGGTGATTAGTGAATGATGTTTTCTGGAGTATCTCACAAATGACAATTCAAATGTATAGTGACGTTTTGGTCCAATCAACAATGACAATTCAGTTGAGTTAAGTTGAGCCATCTAAACCACTAAACAAAATTTCATGGGCCAGCAGCACTAACTCTCCATTGGGTTGTCGGAGAAACAGACACCAGAAGCACTGCAGATTGATGATAGTAGCAACGGTCCTTTTTACTCTCAGAAGATACGGAGGATGTTTCATGTGAAGTGATGTCGCTCGCTGATGGGCCTAATTCGGTACTTGAGTTCCCTCATCACCAATAGCAACGAAACACCGACTCTTATGAGACCAATAATTTCCGTTGGGCCTAACCCCGATACAGTCTTCTTCCATTCCATCCAAACCATATATGCATGATGTCTACCTATTCAAGACATAAGATATATTTTCAAATAAAAAATGAAATGCTGCTAAAAGTTTCTTAAACCTATCAAGATTGAGCAAGTCGTTGGCAACTTGGAGAGAGTTGCGGGACAATGCAACAAGCATAAATTCCTTGTTCACTCTCGGAGCTGAAGCATGTCAGTCCCAGTAATAAAGACTAAAAACTAATTTGGCAATCTTTTTTGTCGAAATAATGTAGTATGTCACAATTTTAAAATTTCAGGTACGCTGTGGTATAAGAACTCTGAGCGCTATCTAGTTCCATCACATACTCAAAAAATAAATGTTATCACATTCTGGTGGGAAGAATTAGTTTTAATCAACTCATGGAGGGTGAAAAAATAGAGTCAACCAACCATTCTATCACTTATGTGGTAAGTGATAAATAAAAAAGAAAATTGAATGATGGTGTGAGATGAAACTCATTTCGAATATCCAAAAAATGACCTATAAAAACATAGTGATCCGATGAATATTTCTGATATTCTAATTAGAAAAATGTTAGATGTACCAAATTGGGTACCAAAAATTGTTACAAAATGATGTGGTATTGTTTTGATCGATTATAATTGTAATGGACCCGTCAGGGTCATCCAATTAAAATATTCCAAAATGTCAAGTAATTAATATCATGTCATTTGGTAACAAATTTTGATACCCAATTTAGTATGTGTAGCACTACTCTTCTAATTAATCTCTTTAAAAGTAAAATTTTGCAAAATAAAAAGATTAACCAGAAACAAATTTAATCTGGTCAAAATTTGGATATATTTGAATCTATACTCTTTATTAAAAGCAGAAACCCCACTTTGAATGGTATGTCATGTATACCGCGGTATGCACGGTATGCCAATTAATTAATTAATTAATTAATAATAACTTATTTTACTATTTGATCTTACTTTAAAAACTGTTTTTTAAATGTATAGATGGCCAATAAGAATAAGAACTACTAATGAAACAAGTCCTCTCTGAACTAAAATACGGTATGTCAATTAATTAATTAATGTATACCGCGGTATGCCATGTATACAGCGATATGCCACTAAATATTAATTAATTTAATTAATTAAAATTATAATATTAAATATTAAATATTAATTTAATAATGAAGTTATATACTAGGAATCTATTAACTAAAATTTGAAATAAAAGTCGAGAATATAGGACTTAGGGCTCCATTAATTAATATTTAAAATATATCTATAATAAATAATAAATGCAATTAATAATATAACTACTCCTCTCTCCCTTCTACCCTACCCTAGCCTCCATTAAAGTTTTTTGAGGGGCTTCCATCGGGTTTCACCGGTGGAAAGCCCCAATTCAATTTATTTTTCGTTTGTCTTGCTTTATTTCCTTTCAATAAAGTTCCCAATTTATTTGGGTTTCAGCTATTCCCAATTTATTTGGGTTGTGTTTGCCTCTCCTTGTGAGAGTTTGGTTTTTGTTTGGATTGAATTTAGGAGTTTTCCATGGCCGAGGTTATAGATCGGCAAGTTTTTCATGATTTTGATTCAGAGATGAAGGCTACTATGGAATCGCATCTACGGTCGTCGGTCCAGAACAGTTCGATGATTGCAGTAAAAACATGTATATATCAAATATCTTCAAATCGCTTGATAGCCTTTAAAAAAGATTCAACAACGATCCCCTTAAGCGTCTGTCCTTGCGATTGTTTTTGTAGATGCCGTATGGCTTTTGATTAATGGATTGATTTCTTTTTGTTAAAAAAAAAAAAATATAACTATTCTTATATTACCAGAGATAAGTTATATAAATTTAATTAATTAAAATAATAAAATTAAATATTAATTTAATTTATTATTGAAGTTATATAATAGGAGTCTATTAACTAACAATCGAAATAAAAGTCGAGAATATAGTATTATATACAACTTGGTGGTTCAAGATTTTATTCATTTAAAAAAGTTAAAAATTAGGAATTTAAGATAATTTATCACAATCCGTGTTTCGCACGGGTTACGGCTAGTAATTACTAATACTGAGAATTTTAGATATTGACAAACTAGTATCTAAAAGTCAAAATTAGGATTATGTATCAACAATTCTGGTAGATAATCTATCCAATTTAAAAAGAATAGTAGAAACTGGTTATCAAAAGTTATTTATTTAAAACTGACAAAAAAACGTTAATTATTTGGCGTTTTGAGATGTTTTAATTGGTGGAAATTCATGTGAATGCAGGAATTCATAATTACTATTTATATAGTAGCCAATCAGTACATGACACGTGGCATTTAGAAACTGTTTTGGAAAATAATTTGGGACGTTTAGTTTGTTTACTGAATGTGCAAATGTGAATGGATATCATAGATGACTAGACATTTGATATTGGAGAAATATTTTGGATAATCTAAGACACCAAATATATTTCATCAAAAAAGATGTAATAGTATCCAGAAGATTTTGTGAAAATCAATATCCCTTTCAAAAGCTAGACAAAATAAATGGCAGTTCAATTGGTAACATCCGTGTCTAGCTATATAAATCGGTCACAGGCGACCATCCTGTTGCAGTAAAAGTAGCGAGTAAGAAAAAGAGATATGGAAGGGGATTACTATGTGTTTCAATGTTTTTTCTTCATTTTACTTGCCATTTTCTCCTACATATTATTTAAACACAACAACAAGGCCTCCAAGATAGAATCAAAACTTCCTCCAGGTTCCTTGGGATGGCCTTATATCGGAGAAACTCTTAAATTATTCTCGCAGAATCCTTCCCTTTTCTTCGACTCCAGATACAAAAGGTTGTCAGCAATCTTACTGTCTCTTTTATTCATGTATACATATACAAAGTTACTACAAACATGCTTGTACTCAGTTATTTGTTTGATTTTGTAATGGTTTGTTTTAGGCGTGGTGCGATATTTAAAACGCACATTTTGGGCTACCCCTGCGTCATGTTGGCTAGTCCAGAGGCGGCTCGTTTTGTATTGGTTACACATGAAGATTTGTTCAAGCCAAGCTATCCGAAAAGCAAAGAAACATTGATCGGACCTTCGGCTATTTTCTTTCATCGGGGAAATTACCATTCTCAAATTCGAAAGTTGGTTCAGAACTCACTCTCTCTGAATATTATCCGCAGCTTCATCCCAGCTATCGAGTCTATTGCTCTTTCAACATTAGACTCCTGGTGTAATGGCACAATGATCAATACTTTCCAGCAGATGAAAAAGGTTAATCCCTTTTGTATTTATTTGTTAGATACTGTGGGAGAATATTAAATTCTCTTTTGTTCTTGAGAATTAGTCGAATCTTTAATGATAGAAAATCGGGTAATTTTTTTTTTTTTGCCCAAGCTGGGATCATTTTGAGTTTTGATTCTGCTACTCCTATGCTTCATTCCTGAGGAATGCCTTGATGTCCCATATTCCTTTTTTAATAATTCTCTTCATACATATATAATACAGGATATACACTCCAAAATAATCTATACTTAAATTTCTCCAATATATTTGGTAAAGTTTAACCAGAAACAGTAATTCGTAAATAGCTCTGGCGTAATTATCTCAAACATGTCTATGATTTCATCTATAAATTTCACTATTTCTGCCTTGTCTTGACTTGAATACTACATGCAGTTCACTTTGGATGTAGCTGTTCTGTCTATCTTCGGGGAGCTGGACACTAAATTTAAAGACAAACTAAAGTATAATTATCATATCGTGGACAAAGGATACAACTCTTTTCCTATCAACCTCCCTGGGACTCTATTCCGCAAGGCTCTACTAGTAAGTTCACACACACACACACACACACACACAAATTCGCAAAGCTAGACGCCAGCACAAAAGTGTGCAGTGATATAGTAGCAAGTTTAAAGAATAAAGCTCCATATTAATAATTGTAAAAGGTAATCATTAATTTCAGGCAAGAAGGAGGCTTGACGGGATGATCCACGATAAAATTACTGAGACGAGAGAGAAGAAATGGGAACAGAATAATCTTTTGAATTGTTTTTTAAACTACAAAGATGAAGATGGACAGGTCTTGACCGATACTCAAATTGCGGATAATATCATCGGGGTGTTGTTTGCTGCTCAAGATACCACAGCTAGTGTTCTCACATGGATTATTAAGTACATCAGTGATGATCCAGATATTCTAACAGCTGTTGAGGTATATACAACATACATATTTTCACAGACTTCGTTATTAATTTGACGATCTAATTATGTTTTGCGCTGATGCATGATGTCAAATTACAGAGGGAGCACGAGGCTTTGTACGTGTCAAGTGAAGGAGGAACCCAAACATCACTTACATGGGCTCATACAAGGAATATGCCATTTACTCAGAGGGTATTATTTTTCAAAACTAATTCCAAGTTTTTTATTAAGGGCGCTTCGAATTCTTTACTTTCTATCTTGTTCATGTTTGTGTATTAGGTGATATCAGAGAGTCTGAGAATGGCCAGCATTGTAGCCTTCACTTACAGGGAAGCTGTTGTTGATGTTGAATACAATGGTTAGCACACATGCATGTTTCCAACTTTCCATTTTGCAAACACTACTTGGCACTTTAATTCTTAGTACAAGCTAGGTGAAAAGGAAATAAAGTTATAGCTAGCTCCATGTTTTTCCACCACAAATGTTGACACTTGCACACACATTTATTCTATTTCCAAAATTTTGACTGCATAATTAGGACTAAAAACAGAGTGGTCAATCTCACCAAAGTACCTTCCATCTACGTATACACCGATTCATAACAATATTATTGCTAATGTGAAGACACTTGATTTGGTCACCGAAGTTTTCCCTGTAAATGAAAAGATTATTATTCGGATTTTATTATAATCAAGAATGGTCAATCTCGAATATTTAAATATCCATACGCTGCTGCATGACTCAAACTCTCGTTATGAAAAGCAGAGGTATCACTTGGCTAAGAAAGAAAAGCAGAGTCATCTACTAATATATATGAATTTGGTTGCATGGTTAGAGAATGTTTTGAATGTAGCATTACTTAAACACACTATAGTTTGACAGCATGGATGATTATTTATGTATTATTGGCTCATAATTTGGCAGGTTTTCTGATACCAAAAGGTTGGAAAGTCTTGCCGTTATTTAGAAACATTCATCACAATCCAGAATTCTTCCCTCAACCAAAAAAATTTGATCCATCGAGATTTGAGGTAATTAAACAAATGAGTTCTGTTATCACCTCGATAGTTTAATGGATTGATCATTGCTGTATTTAGTTAGATAAGCTGCTGTCCATGAGATAAACTGATGCATTTGTGGTTTCAATTGAAGGGAGTACAAAAGCCAAACACTTACATGCCATTTGGTAATGGCACTCATGCTTGTCCTGGAAATGAGGTTGCTAGACTAGAGATGCTTATTCTGATTCATCATCTTGTTAAAAATTTCAGGTATGACAAGTGTTTTTTCCTCTACAAAAATAGTTCTCAATAATATGAATACAAAATCATAAATTTCCAGGATTTTTGCAATGCAAAATCTTGATTTTTGATCTTGGCATAAATCTCTGATATGACAGGTGGGAATTGGCGAGCCTCAAGAATGGAGACTGTGGAGTTCAGTATGCACCATTCTTGATACCTGCGGAAGGGCTCCGCGCTAAGTTCTGGAAGAAATCTGATGCTGAAGGACATGCATAATCATTCATGTTACTCAACTTCAGACAAAATGACTGCTTCCAAAAGTCCCCGGTCAGACTATATGTTTCAATATTCAAGATAACTAGATGGACGCTAAGTTTATGCCGAGCTCTCTCCTAGTGATAATAAAATTTAAATAATATGGTATATCTAAATAATACCTTATGGTGTTGATGTGTATTATATGTTGTATCAATCTTCTATGTGCAAGTGAAGGCATATAGAGTGACATACTGACGTGTTGTGCTAACTATAAATATATCATCGCCAGATAAAATTCAATTTATGCTATGTAATAATTTGGATGAACTTTGGCTTTTAACTTTCCTCCATTAATATTGAGATTCTTGATCCTTCATTGTACTTTATATTTCTAAGTTAAGGCACTTGTAACTTGTTCTTAAGATAGAACATATATTGAAATGAAATATTCTCTCTAATTCTCTTTAAGCTTATATATTACTAGATGATAGCCCGTGCGAAGCACGGGTCAAAATAATTTATTAAAATTGATCATTTTTTATTAAATTTTATAGGAAATATTTTATTTATCATTAAAAATACTATAAAAATGATAAAAGTACAAAAGAAAATTACGATATTTATGGAACTCAGTAGTTTATAAAAAAAGAATTGTAATTACATCAAAATTCCAATATTTCTAGGAGGCACAAATTTAGAAGTAAGTATCATTAAAACGTGATTTCACTTACAAATAAGATATTAGATGATAAGGGCCCGAGAAAATTTAATTAAATTGATCATTAATTTATTATAAAAAATTACGTTATTTACAAAGAATTTGCTTATTAATAAAGGTCATTTTATATATTATTTATTTAAGTTTATTTAAGAAAATTGAGGAAAAAAACTAAATGATTCCGATATATACGTTAAAATGTACATGATTATGATAAATATGTTATTTGTGAACTGAATAGAGTTATAATAAAAATTACAATTATAATAGTATTAACAATTCATTATTTTAATAAAAAATAATATATAATCCTTGGAGAAATAGGAATCTTATGGGTGGAACCAATTTTTGGTACCGAAGTACCATTAAAAATGTATTTCGTTTGTTATAGATAATCCTGTCACCGTAGATTAACATTTGTATTCGTAGTCTTTTTTTTTATTAAGTTGTAATAAAAAAATTATAATTGTAATATAATTTATTTATTTTATTAAATAACATAGAATTCTAGAGAAAATAGAAGTCTTGGGGTGAAACCAAAATATGGTACGAACCAAATTTGGTATAAAATAGTACATTAAAAAGGGGTTTTGTTATTAATACACGTTATAGATATAGATTTATTTATTATTTATTTAAGATTATATTTTAAACAATTAAGAAAACATAACATACATGGTTCTGGTTCTAATATATACGTTATTTGTACAATTCAGTAATATTATAGTAAAAGAATTATAATTATAACAAAATTCCAAACAATTGTTTTAGAAAATAATATGAATTTTAGGGGAGTAGGAATCTGTGATGAAATAAGGGTGAAACCAAATTTGTTACGAAAATATCATTAAATAGAAATTTATTAATAAAGGTTATAGATTCGTTAGTGTTTTATCAAATGTTATACGATCTGGCTACATATTCGTTGGTGTTTTATCCTCTATTTGTTGGTGATTTTTGATCATTGGTTTTTTCAAGTTAAAAAAATTATAAACAAAAGAATTATAATCATCATAAGAACTCTATTTTTAACTCTTTTTAAAGAAACATAGTATTCTAGGGGAAATATGATTTTTTTTAAAAAAAAATTACAAATATAAAAGAATTATAATTATAATAAGATAAAAATTACAAAAAGAATTATAATTATAATAGGATTTCTATTTTTATTCTATTTTTTTTAAAAAAAAACAACATAGTATTCTAGGGAAAATAGGATTTTAGGGGTGAAACCAAAATATAGTAGTGGGTGAAACCAAAATATAGTGTGAACCAAACTTTAGGTACCTTTAAAAGAGAGTTTCGCTTATTAATAAAGGTTATAGATTATATTTTTAACACGTTATCAGCACGATGCTTTATTTGTTCTCAAATTTGTAGAAATCGGCGTCCTGATCATCAACTTTCTTGGTGTGAAAAAGCTACTTTCTTGGTGTGAAAAAGCTACAATATTCTCGATAAAAAGTAAACCAAAATCTCCTTGTCACTTCCTTTTAATTTGGTAAGTAGTACATGCTATGCTAAACCTAGTCTATGTATTATGAATATGTATGTCTGGTTATATTTTAAGTTTGCTTCTTAAAGTAATTTTGGTTAGTTTGCCACTTTGTACAAATAATGAATGATGAGTTAGAGCATCTCCAATCGTTAAAAATCCTTAACTAAAAATGTGTATTACATACCATAATTAAATATTTTAAAGAATATGTAAAATAATTACATCTCCAATGGTACATTCATGTTATCTAAAATTATAGATAACCCCTACATATTGGCTATATTTGTCGAATCGCTAGAGACCTGTAAGAAAACTCCACATCATCTATTACCATATTTGAAAAAATATATTCTATATTTAACAACTGAAATATTTATAACATACTATTTTTAAAATATAGCCAATCATTATAACCAACTTCATTGAAGTATAATTCCTTACAGATTCAACAAATTTTACATAATCATTATTTTATATAATTTTAGCCAACCATTTTAGCCAACACCACTCTTAGATAAAATACATACATTCTGTCAATATATAGGTTCTGCATGTCAATATTAGTTGTGCTAATTGTGATGCTTTTGGTCTATTTTCCTCCTGACATGTTATGACCATTTTTGATGTGCATGCTTAAGAATTTTAATTACACTAAAAGATTGGTTATTTTCCACTATACTATAACTAGGTAAATAAACCGCGCTTCGCGCGGTTTGCAAAAAATATTTATAAAAATTATATTAGCATATGTTTATATATATTTTTCGCTTTTAGATCATAAAAATATAAATATATAAATCAAACAAAAATATCTTTTAAAAAATAATATTAGTTAACTTAACCTTATTTTGTTCTTGGGGAACAATAAGTAAATTATACACTGTCATTCTAAGTTTGTAAACCTTTTTTTTTTGAGTAACTAAGTTTGTAAACCCTAATTCTCTCTTTTTGAAATTAATATGTTTTCATTAATTTGCAAGTCACTTTTTAAGAATAATTTACGATTTTCAGGTCTATCTAAAATGTTTCTTAGTTATGATACTCTAAAGAGGCCCTTAAACTACATCATCACTGAAGCAAACTACCATCATCTTAAGCATTGCGAAATTAAACTGACAATGGTGTTCTACCTTAATTTCTCACCATTAACATCAATAACAATATGCCCAAAAGTTATCTCAAAAAGAGTATATCCATAAGCCGAGGCAGCAGTAACCCATGTTATTTCATCAAGAGATTCACCTTGATAGTCAATGGCAAGGACATCGTCATCTATGTTATCAGTGCAAGTGTAACTTGCATGGATATGAATGACAGTGTTATATGCAGCCAATGCAAGAAAAAACTTATGTTCTGCTATCCTATCATCTTGCGTACTGTCCTTGTGCAGCATGTCTATGAGTTCGGAATCAGCAGTAATGTCTGATTTTAGCTTCCATCTTTTTTTACCTGAGGAAGAGGCTGTTGATGGCCCCGAAAAAATCATGAAAAGGTAATCATGATTAGATAGTGAATTTCCTTTTATCTATGATCAGCATGCCCAGGCAACTAAACATTAGAGAGCAGAAGGCACACACATAAACATACATTTGTGTTTGATTTGAGGAACAACTGATATCTAATAGGTATCTCAAAGGTACACTGATGTTGGAAAAAGAAAACATTTAGTAAAAGAAACTACCAGATTCTCTTAGGAAGTCATAATCTTTAAAAAAAATTAACATAAAGAAAAAAAGTCGGATGCCATCAAAAAACATTTGGTAGTGTCATCATACATGGTTAAAACATACCGTAACTGTTTAACACAATATACTATGCAGTCATACCTGCAACATTTCTATCTTGTGAAGTGCTTGACGCAACCGGGGATGTTCCATAATTCTTCCCACACACACTTGCTCTTTTGAATTCCATTTTGTTTTTAGTTGTTCTTGTCTTATCAGAAAATACATAACGAATTTGACCTAAATCTTCATTGATATTCAGGGATCTGCACTGAAACCATGTATCAGTAGGCTTATAATACATATGCTTGTCTTTGACCATGAAGAATGACTGCCCTAACCGAACCAACTCCATTGTGATGTACAGGGATATTGGTATCATTATTTGAAACACTATTACACAACTCAAGAAGGAGAAAAGAGTCTCCATAGGAATCCCATAATATTTGTATAATTTGGGAGGTCTCATTCCTGTTACTGAATAAGATTTCTTATAATAAGGCAATCTATAAAGCTGGCTATCATGACGCTTTAGCCATAAAGCCATCCCAATAGCCACTACTCCACACATGACGATAAGAAAAATATACAACCAAATGATTTCCCTATTCATGTAAGTTTCCAGTCTGCTCCTTTTGGATGGGGATGTTGCACCATTCATCATGGCTTTTGCCTCCTGCCCGGCATAAACAACTACACCAATTGCATACTCTGTGTTCTTCAGCGTGAATTCCTTATTCCTTCAGCATATGTATACCTAGAGCTAGACCTCATTGACTTGATAAGCATACAAAATTCGCCACAAGAGCATATTTGATGCTCCATCCATCCACTTTTACTTGTCATTTTGACCTTTTTACACGTTTACTGCGATGTAAAAAACAATGCACAAACTATTTTCTGAATTTTTTTGAATCAAAGTATAAATAATAAACTAAAAATAAAGTTCAAAAAATAATTTACGGAGGTGCCTTTTTTATGCATCTTAAAATACGTCAAAAAGGTCAAAGTGAAAGTAAATGGTACGGGGGAAAATGTTAAACTTAAATGTTACCCTTACCTTCCATTTGTCAGTTAAGCCAGCAAACCACTCTTGGTCTTCAATATTTTGTATAGGTTCAATTAGAGCTTTGTTCCCACCAAATAATTACAATAGGAAAAAATGTACAGACGGCTAGAGTTATCAAGTTAAAAAAAGCCTGTAAGATCACTTATTCAAGTGGTAAGCATTGATCTGTATATACGATTGTCAAGCATACAACCAAGTATAAGCACACACATGTGTATGACCACAACTCATAAATGATAACATCTGTTTTAACCCTTGTTTCATTCATGGACTATGTTCTCCTTTACATTGCTGTAATCAGGCTTTCCCTGTTCATGAGAATCTTGCAAAAAAAAAAAAAGAACAACCATTCTGTATCCTAAGATTTTCTCAGCAACTTCGCCACCTTTTTGCTAACTTACTCCAAAAAACTACTTAACTCGATTCATTTCAATATCAATTTAAACAATAAAATTGACTTTGCTTCCCAGCAAAGTTGAGAATAGTACTATTTTTAAATAAACCTTTTTCAAAAATATGATCTACTGCAACAAACTGGGCCTACATTTTAAAATATAAAAATTAGAGGTAGTAAATCTGGTAATTTTCCTTAAATTTGTGGCCATTGTTAATATGCCCTGGATGTTTCCTCAGTATTATAAATCATCATGATAAATCAACATTGAACAATTTCCCTTTTCAGCTCATACATGCTACAAGTTAGCAAATAATTGTACTATATGATTCTCCCAGATTATATTCAGAAAATAGAAAATCACACAAGAAGATGAACCATTCAGGAATGTTACTATGCAATATAAAGCAAGAAGACCCTTTTTTCCTTCTCTTTTACTCTTCAAAGATTCCCAAAAAAAATTAACCCTTCCGTCCCAGTCTTTTTCTCTGCACTTTTGAAGTACATTCATTTTCTTTAAGATCAGAAGTTGCTTCTTTATTTCATTTTTACATTCATTTTTATATTTCTATTAAGAAGATAAATGTAATTGATCAACATTTTCAATTGTAACTTACCATGACACCAACATACATGATACTCCTATACAGTAGCATAGCAACAACATATATAGAAAATGTATACATAAATAGCTTACCTCTATGTATGAACCTTCATGGGCTACGGGTGAGTGAAAGTAGCTATGTGAACCGCATTAGTGTGGGTGATATTACTTGTTTGTCTGCCTTGCAATGCTTAGATCTTCATACTGCAATCTGATCGATGACGATATCTTACATGACCTTGGAAGTTTACACTTGTTGAAATTGGTAAATTTATCTGGAAATATGTATTGTACGTTGCTTACCCTCGAGTCTCTATCAGTTTCCAATCTAGTGATGCTCACACTGGGAAAGTGCAGAAGTCTTCAGACAATACCTGAACTTCCTCCAAATTAATCTGACTTGAATTGAGAGACCTAATAGGATAATTTTAAGGGCCAAAAACCAAAGCAAATACATAAAAATTTTCAACATATTACCTGGTGTGCGTGTGTCATTCAACATATGCGCATAGCTGTGTAAAATCATAACTGAGCATAATTACATAAACAAACCCTTTCTCACACTCATTTACCAAAACCTGAGTCCCCTCACTCCCACCACAATCCACCCCATTCTTGTTTAGGATTTTTTTATCAAACACAAGGTGTGCACTCTCAAAACTCGAATTAATTACCTGCTGTGAAATACATACCTAATTAGAGAGGAGCCGATGGCTTCTGGGTTACCAAAGTACTTAACCGGCAAAGTCCTTTGAATTCCCATACTAAATTAACTACAAGGGATGTTACTAAATTAACTACAGGGGAGGCAATAAGGCTCATAGCAAGAATATATATATAGATACAAAGATTTTTTTCACGGATCCATTCTAGGAAAAGGGAAAATTTAGGAATTTTAGATGAGGGCACTTAGCAGCGCCACGTCAGACAGCCAAGTTTTTGCTTTATATGTCTAAGAACAATAACCAAAACAAATTTTCAAGTGCAATCACATAAAAAAGTTCACACACAATTTTAATTTTATTTGATTGAATACCTACTTCTTAAAATCAAAATATTCTGTTCCTTCAAGGGTGTCATCAAGTAGTACCCATTCTTGTGTTCCAACTCAGCATAAAGAACAACATCGACCCTTTGGTAACTCGATAAAAGTCACGTTGAATCATTAACTAACTAAAAAAATATCATGAAACAAAAGATGCAACAGCCCTTAAACGAATAAAACAAAATCATTCTTACATTCCTCTCAAAGTGACAACAATTCCCAATAGTTGGTCTTCTCTGATCTTGAAAGTAGCAATAGCACTCTTTGCACGTGTCTGCGCAGGCCTCTGTCCAGTAATCAATGGCAGCTCGTTACTGCCGCATCCAAACCCTTGGAAATCTGAGCCGCATCTCCAATACCACAATTTGCGACAATCTTCTTAACTTTAGGAACCTATGTCAAATCCAATACCAAGGTTAACTAAATAAAGTATAAAGTTTGCAGGTCACAAGAACCTAATTCCCACCAAATAATTACAATAGGAAAAAATGTACAGACGGCGCCATCAACTACATTTACACACTTTGTCACCACACAAAACGAAACATAAATACGAACATTGCAAGTAAAAGTACACAATTTTAAAAGCCAGCAACTGATCGAAGATACCGTTACAAAGCTAGCACTTTTGGGAAAAACACATACAAAAAATACCTAATGCATCTCCTTACAGCAAGTGTTCCAAGACAGTCAAATTCTAAACACAATACATAAATAATTACAATAACTCAGAAATTTTAGTCCCAAACTGAAGCTACAAAAAGAACATAAAAACATAAGTATCGGATGAATGTTAGTGTAAGAGAACTCATCTTGAAGAAGTTAAGAAGGGGAGCAACAGTTTCAAGATAAGTTTTTTTTAAACCACCAATTGTGTCCTCCTGAGATTTCTCAACCAGGACAATGTTTGTTTCAGCCTTGACCGTGAAATTGTTTCGGCAAGGTAAATGGAGAGATTTCCGGGAGTACGGCGCCGGCGCCGGGAAGTGGCTATGAAATGAGGAGGCAGATGAGTGGAGAAGTGCCAAAGACGCCATTGTTGTGAGCTTATAATTGGTTTAGATATCGTTGTACAAGAATCGAGATGATGGGTGGATGGATAAGTAGTAGTGAGGCAATGGGGACGAGATAATGACCGATGAGCAACCAAAGGGGTTTCCGTTATCTAAATGTGTAACCGGCGAGACTGTCCGGATGCGCTTTTCATAAAAATAGTTACAAGAAGACAGGAAGACACAAAATTTATCACAAATTTACTGTACAGGCGAAGATACGAATGAATAATTGTCAGAGAAATGGGATAAAATTGTAGGAAATCAGAAATAATAGAAACAGAGAAGGGGAGATTTTGGAGGAGCCACGTCAGCCTCCGGGGATTTTCCTTTATATAGATATAAGGTTACTTTTAACTAGTGTTGATGTGAAATTGTACTGTGCTTAGAATGTTCAAATTTGCAACTGATGTAAATATAGAGTACATGCACCTTGTCTATTTTTCATGTCTTATTGAATAAATTGTTTAGAATCGAAATTCTGTTGATAATTTCTAGCACTTTGTACCTGCAAATCTTAAAGGGGTCCGGTCCCTGGCAAACGCATGCCAGGGACGTATTATTTAGCATACGGCTTTTAAGCCGTTGGATCGTTGATCCAACGGCTGTGATTTAAAAAAAAACAACACCGTACCGCATAAACTTTATGCGGTACGGAGTAAATACCAAAATGCCCCCTGTTTTCATATAAAAAATCTACTGTTCACCGTACCGCAGAAAGTTTCTGCGGTACGTGAACAGTAAGGTCATTTTGGTAATTACTCCGTACCGCAGAAAGTTTATGCGGTACGGTGCGATTTTTTTTTTTTAAATCACAGCCGTTGGATCAACGATCCAACGGCTTAAAAGCCGTATGTTAAATAAACCGTCCCTGGCATGCGTTTGCCAGGGACCGGGAGCCAATCTTAAATGAACTATTTCATGTGTTGTGTGTCTAACTATGTGCTTAAAATATATATTAAAAATTGAGTGCCATTCTGCAAACCAATTTGTTTTATAAATTATAACAAATGCTGGTCGATCTACTTTCCTCAAATTCATGTGATTTAATTATCTCGATAAATTACAATCGCTTATTGTGGTAATGATGCCCATGTATAATTAATCTCATTTGTGTGTTTCTTTTGTTCTCGAAGATTAACTTATATCATGTTCTATTTTAGATGTCAAATCTTATAATATTTAAATTCAACGTATTTGATGTCACCGAAAAAATTATTTAACATGATTTTTGGATATTAAAATTCATTTGAGTGCTATGGGTCTTGGTGACACCATATAAGAGGGAAATAAAACCTCCGAACAAAATAAGGCAAAGGCTATGATATTCCTCCACCATCACCTTGATGAAGGATTGGAAAATGAATACTTAACTATTAAAGATCCATCAACTCTTTGGAAGGATCTAAAAAAAAATGGTGATACTCCCTAAAACTCGCTATAATTGGTTGCACTTGCGATTGCAAGATTACAAAAGTGTGAGCGAGTATAGCTCCGCCATGTTTAAAATTACATCTCAATTGAAATTATGTGGTGAGGATATCACCGATAAAGATATAATGGAAAAATCTGGTCCATACAAATAACATGCTCCTGCGGCAGCAATGTCATGAACGAGGATGAAGAGATGACCAAATCTGGTGGTGACAATAATTAAGCCATATGATAAAGCTTTGCTTTGTTTATTAAAAATTTAAATTTTCTATCTGAACTCTAAAATGATTGGCTTTACTTTATGCATTCTATGTGATTCTCTTTTATCGTGAATGAGGTGTTTTGATTATTATTTTTCTAATTTTCATTTATATCTTTATTTTAGAAATATGGCCAGTAATCTCTCATTATGTGCTATGAAAGATGAGGAATCATTTTGTCTGGCAGATAGTGCAACGACACATACAATTTTGAAAAAGAAAGAATATTTTTCGCATCTCATATTAGCTAAAACTAATGTGAATACAATATCGGGTGCATCAGATATTATTGAAGGCTCCGGAAGAGCAAGTATAGTGTTACCTAATGGTACACATTTATTTATTGAAAATGCCATGTTCTCTACCCGATCAAAAAGAAACCTTTTGAGTTTCAAAGATATACGCAACAATGGCTATCATATTGAGTCAATAAATGAAAATGACGATGAATATCTATGTATCACGTCTATAGTCTCTGGGAGGAAGCAAATAATAGAAAAACTCCCATCATATAAATCTGGATTATATTATACCTTTACTAATCCAGTAGAGACACACATGTTAATGAGCCAAAAATTATCTGACCCGGGAAATTTTCTTATGTGGCATGATCGCTTAGGCCATCCGGGTTCAATAATGATGCGAAGAATTATTGAAAATTCAAATGGACATCCTTTAAAGAACAAAATTGTTCCATTGGCCAAAGATTTTTCTTGTGTTGCTTGCTTTCAAGGAAAACTAATAACAAAGTCATCGCATGTGAAAGTAGCAATTGAATGTCCATCCTTTTTGGAGCAAATTCAAGGAGATATATGTGGTCCTATTACACCGTCAAGTGGACCATTTCAGTACTTTATGGTACTTATAGATGCATCGACACGTTGGTCGCATGTTAGTTTATTGTCCACTCGTAATGTCGCTTTTGCAAGACTCCTTGCTCAAATTATTCGGCTGAGGACACAGTTCCCAGACCATACAATTAAGAATATCCGAGTGGATAATGCAGCAGAATTTACATCCCAAACTTTTAATGATTATTGTATGTCGATTGGGATTACGGTTGAACATTCTGTTGCTCACACGCACACTCAAAATGGTCTAGCAGAATTGTTAATTAAAAGGCTACAATTAATTGCTAGACCTTTACTTATGAAAACAAATTTGCCAAATTCTGCTTGGGGACATGCAATCCTGCATGCTGCATCGCTAATTTGATTAAGGCCAATGGCCTATCATAAGTACTCCCCATTGCAGCTTGTGAATGGTCACGAACCAAATATATCTCATTTAAGAACTTTTGGGTGTGCGGTATATGTTCCAATATCTCCTCCCCAACGAACAAAAATGGGACCCCAAAGAAGATTAGGGGTATACGTTGGGTTTGACTCTCCCTCAATTATAAAATATTTGGAGCCCATGACTGGTGATTTATTTAAAGCAAGATTTGTTGATTGTCAGTTTGATGAGATAGTTTTTCCTGCATTAGGGGGAGATAAGTCAAAATTTGAAAAAGAAAGACAAGAAATTTTGTGGAATGCAGCATCTCTGTCTCATTATGATACTCGCACAAATCAATGTGAACTTGAAGTTCAAAAGATTATCCACCTACAAGAAATTGCAAATAAATTGCCTGATTCATTTACTGATGTCAAGACAGTGACAAAGTCACAAATACCGGCTGTCAATGTTCCTTGTAAAATAAAACTTCCTGATGAAGAAAATAAAATCATGCTAGCAAATGAGTCTAAAGCACGCCAGAAGCGTGGTAGACCTGTTGGATCCAAAGACAAAAATCCTAGAAAATCAAGGAAGCTTGATAAACAAGCTGGTACATCAAATGACATCATTCTAAATGAAATAAAATTGATCACTGAAGAGACGTCTTCAAAGGATGATCAAACACCTTAAATTGAGGACAATGAAGAGATCTCAATAAATTATATCATTTCAGGAAAAAGGTGGAATAGAAAAGAAATTGTCATGGATGAAATATTTGCATACTGCACTTGACATTTCTGAAGAAATCGAGGATCATGAACCTAGATCGATCTATGAATGTAAAAGAAGAAATGATTGGCCAAAATGGAAAGATGCTATTGAGGCAGAATTGAAATCACTTGAAAAACGTCAAGTTTTTGGACCTATTGTCCAAACACCTGCAGGTGTGAAACCCGTTGGATATAGATGGGTATTTGTGCGCAAAAGAAATGAGAAAAATGAAATTGTGAGATATAAGGCACGCCTTGTTGCACAAGGCTTCTCACAAAGATCGGGAATTGATTATGAAGAGACTTATTCCCCGGTAATGGATGCAACAACATTCAGATTTTTACTAAGTTTATCAATTCTAGAAGGGCTCCGAATGAATTTAATGGATGTTGTTACTGCCTACTTATATGGGTCACTAGATAATGACATTTACATGAAAATCCCTGATGTATTAAAAATGCCTGAAGCATATAATTCAGAACCCCGAGAGATTTATTCAATTAAATTACGAAGATCATTGTATGGGTTGAAACAATCAGGTCGAATGTGGTATAATCGCTTTAGCGATTACCTTTTGAAAAATGGATATGTTAATAATGTTATTTGTCATTGTGTTTTTATTAAAAGGACAAAAATGGGGTTTACTATAATTGCGGTTTATGTTGATGATCTAAACATCATTGGGACCCCAAATGAAATTCATGAAACGATTGAATATTTGAAAAGGGAATTTGAGATGAAAGACTTAGGCAAAACAAAACTCTGCCTTGGTTTTCAAGTTGAACATCTATCCAAAGGAATTTTTGTCCACCAGTCATCATATATTGAAAGGATCCTTAAGCGATTTATTAGGGATAAAGGTGAGTACACCTATGGTTGTTCGCTCACTTGAAAAGAAAAAGGATCCATTCCGCCCAAGAGAAGAGGGAGAAGAACTTCTTGGTCCTGAAGTACCATATCTTAGTGTCATTGGTGCACTAATGTACCTTGCCAATTGTACACGTCCTGATATTGCTTTTTCTGTTAATTTATTGGCAAGGCATAGTTCTGCTCCAGCTCGAAGACATTGGACTGGTGTGAAACAAATTTTTAGATATCTTCGAGGTACAATGGATATGGGTTTGTTTTATTCTAAAGACTCAAAAGTAGAACTAATTGGTTATGCAGATGCAGGTTATCGATCTGATCCCCACAAAGGTAGATCACAAACAGGTTATGTATTCACATATGGTGATACCGCAACATCTTGGCGATCTACAAAGCAAACTCTTGCAGCAACTTCTTCGAATCATGATGAATTATTGGCACTACATGAAGCTAGTCGAGAATGCGTGTGGCTAAGGTCTTTGGTCCATCATATTCGAGAATCATGTGGTCTTTTAGTCAATAAAGGAAGTCCTACTGTTCTATTTGAAGATAATAAAGCATGTATCACTCAAACTAGAGAAGGCTACATTAAAGGTGACAGAACAAAGCACATTGATCCAAAATTCTTCTTCACCCATGAACTTCAGCAAAGAAGAGAAATTGATGTTTGTCAAATTCGCTCATGTGAAAATCCAGCAGATTTGTTCACAAAAGCACTTCCTACATCATCCTTCGAGAAATTGGTGCAAAAGATTGGAATACGTAAACTTCGTGATATGTGATATTAAATTGAGGGGGAGATATGTGATAAGTGGATTTTATATCCACTTGGATTGTTCCATATCGGCTTAAATTGATTCACTTGGCCTCAAGTTTGTCGTATTTTTTATGTGTTTTGTGTAGTTGTGCAGGATTGCAATTATCGGCTAAGGGTTGTTGATTTTCGTCGATCTTGGAGTTGAAATTGAGCATTGGAATGAAGGATGATGTATTTCCCTAGGCTACCATGAGGATTCATAAGTCAAGAATTGAAGGACGGGAAGTGGCAAAAGAATCGGAAGAGAAAACGGAAGAGAAATGAGCAAATTGTGGAAAATTCGGATTTTCGGGTAGGTTGCGCAGTCTCCACTGTTTTGGTCATATCTGGAGTTCTACAAGTCCGTTTGAGGCCCGTAAGTAGTCCACGCGAAGCTTGGAGAATTTTCTTGAAGTTGGCAGAATGGTCAGAATTTGATAGAGCACGGGCGCGCCTAAAATACACTAAAATGAAGCGCGGCCGCGCTTGGCAGATTATTCAGAGGAGCGCGGGGGCGCCCGATTTACAATAAAACGGAGCGCGGGCGCGCCTGACCCCGCCAGAAACTGATGGAAACCAATTTTAAATAGGAAATTGCTATGTTTGCTACTCCTAATCATTATAGTAATTGCTTGGAGCGGTTAGAACCTTCTAGAATCAGATTTATACATGGAATTTGCAATTCTATTCTCATTCAAGAACGGAAATTGTCATAATTCTATTCTAACTCAAAGATGGTAATTGCTTGGAGAAGAGGCAAATTGGGGCTATAAATATACATCTTGGGACAACAAAAACACCACCAACCACCAGAGATCAGATTCACAACACATCAGAGAAGTAAGGGAGACAAGTTGGAGAAGGATTCACCAACGCTCGTGACAAGCAACGGAGATCTAGATCTACTTCATCTTTTGTTTTCTTCTATTAGGATACATTATTATTCAACCTTTGTTTTATCATGGTTTCACTTGATCCCATGATGACGAACAGTTCGATTATGAACTAATCGTTGTCATGGGATTCTAACGGATTTATCTATGTAACTTAGTAGTTTGATTGCTTTAAAGATTTACGTGTGGTGAATTCTTGATATCCTTGTATGGTTGTGTTTCATGTGTTTAGATGCGTCGCGAACATCTAATTTGTTAATCTCTTGTGAAACGAGAGTGGATCTTGAGATTTAGAACTTTCCATGCTAGCATAGGATAGGTTGATGTTCTAACATCATGATTTGTGGCGTAAATAGAGATATTATGCTGCCCTATGTGGTCTATGTGAATAACTTGTGCTTAAACCTTTATGTTTTCAAATTCTATAGTGATATAGGGTCTAAACATAATAGGTGTCTACTCATCTTCTATCTCTTTTGTGGATGCATGCGTAGTTTGGTATTAGTATACCGAGAGGTAACTTTACTTGTTTCGTGTTATTCGATCAGATATCAAAACCATCACATGTATTGATTAAAGGCATCGACTCTAAGTGAAGTAGGTAATGAAGTTAGGATTCCATGTTTATTCTCATATAAGTAATTCGATTTCAATTCTCATTAGTTAATTTAATTCTTAGTTTAATATTTTGCACCTTAGTATAATTTAGATAATCAAAAACCCCAATTTGATATTTGTCTTAACAGTGAATTAAAACCATACATTGTTGCATAGGTACATCTACTAATTGAAACTTAACCAGATCTCTGCGGATTCAAAAGCCCCAAAACCAACGTTTTTTTCCGATTATATTTCCGGCATGTCTATGTATGCCCCTGCGGGGCCAAAACTCGACAAAGGAACAGGGGAAAATGGAGAGGCAGGTATGGGCAACATTTTTATGTCCTCAAAACTACTGGAGGTTGCCGGAGGGGGGAGAACGGGGAGAGGCGATTTCGAGGACGATTTTTCGTTCGCCTGAGCGCCAGAGTGGATAGTGACAGAATGACGTGTGCTGGCGTCAATACGCATTATCGTAATGCGTATCCTGCTACTCGCATTTCCTAAATGCGTATCCTATACTACACAGCTGATAGATGCGTACTCTGTGGGTAAAAAAGACGGAATCTTTTGAATATAGGTATTTTGGGCATCTTGCATAGAAAAATGAGGTAGTTTGGGCATTTTCTCAAAAATAATGTAGGATTACAAGAGAAATAAGAATTTAGGGATGTAACCAAATTTGGGACTGAATTACATTAAAAAAGTTTTTTCTTAATAAATGAAGATTTTGTGTAAATCAATAGACTATAATATATGAATCGTAATTATAATTGAATTACGACAATTTCGTAAGAGAAATGCTAGGTACTCCAAAAGTTTCCCCGAAAAATTTTCCCAAATGACATGTATTTGCTTTTAATTGGTTATAAAAATAATAATGGGATGGGACCCCTCTGCATTCACATCAACCTTCCAATTAAAACATTCCACTTGTTTGCCACATCATCATTTTGTACTCCCTCTGTCTCGTCCATTTGTTATCATTTCAAAATAGGGTGCCTGATACGTATTTTAAGGTGGATTTTAATGATACAGTTAAACCTCGATTAAGTAATATCCGACAAAGTAATAACCTCGCTTAAGTAATAAATTTCATCGGTCCCAACTTGGGCCAATGTTGTAAAGTAATATTCTCGCTAAAAGCATAAGATAATAAAAAATTAGAAAGTCATTAAGGGCCCAAGTAATATGTAAAGTAATAATTCCAGAATTATATATATATATATATATATATAGAAAAAGGAATCTAAAGTTAACTGTAGGTGGATTTCCTAAAGTTAACCGTCAAAACTACGTGGTTTTGATCCATTTTCATCATTTATTTAAAAGGGCCCCGCAGGGGCATCAATAATTATGCATATGTGTCTTCATTTGAATGGTTAACTTTAGAAAATTATCTAAAGTTAACTTTAGGTTCCCTTTACTCATATATATATATATATATATATATATATATATAGGGTTGGACTCCATAAAGAACACTTTAAATAAAGAACAACAAAGAACACCTCATATCTAATAGATCCATTGCCCCTGGCGGGGCCACCCAATACAAAAAGTTCTTATTTTTTTAGGCTCTATCCATCCAGCAAAAAAAAAAAAAAAATTTGAAAATTTTACTGTTCATCGATGACGTCATCATGAACAGTAAAATTTTCAAAAATTTTTTTTTTTTTTTTACTGGATGGATAGAGCCTAAAAAAATAAGAACTTTTTGTATTGGGTGCCCCTGGCGGGGCCAATGGATATATTGGAATAAATGATTTTATAGTGTTCTTTATTGTTCTTTATATAAGAGTGTTATTTATGGAGCAAAGGCCATATATATATATATATATATATATATATATATATATATATATATATATATATAGGAGGAGGTTCAAAAGAGAACCCTTATTAGCAAGAGAACCAGAGAATCCTAATCATCACCATTGATTTAACTTTAATCATGTGGCTTAGATTCTGTGTAAATATACCAGTATATTAGCTTATTTATGTTTCAGGGGTAGTATATAGTTATACTAAAAATACAATAAAATTTACATATCAGTTTATAATTTATTACCATTTTTACAATGATTTAATGAAATACTGTTACTTTTAAATTTAGTCTTTCCATATATTAGTTATCAATCTAATTCTTATAATTGATTTCTAAATTATGTAATCCCATAATTCATGTAGAATCTTAATTCTAACTTAATGCTTCGTAGAACACGCAGAACACTGAATTAAATTTCCTTTTCTAATGCATTCGAACATCTTCTACAACTTCGGGTGAGTACCTATGTTGAACCCAAATTTGATATTAAGTTTCAATAATACACAATAGAACACCTTACAGAATAGTACTCAAGAACTCAACCTGCAATAATATTACATCATTTCTTAATTGTAGCATCAACCTTCGGTATATTCTAAATGTCCAAATGTCTGTTTCAATCGTCAAGCAATCAAGTTCTTTATGTAATATTTTCATCGAAGTTGACCATATTTTCTTAGTTTATTCCAAATTTGTTCATATATAATCTCATGAGTATTTCTTTCCATATTTTTCATCACCCACAATTAATATTTTAACTACACAATTTTAATTTAAAAATTTTCATATCTATTCTTTTTAATTTTTTTTATTGCTCACTATTTATTCGGAAGTGTGTAATAATAAATTCAAAAAAAATGAAAGATATGGTAATAATCATGTACATAATAGTCTAATAGGAAAGAATATATAAGTGAATCAAGACAAACATGTACATATTCTTCCAATTTTCCTTATTATGGCTTAAGCAAAAAAACACTTTTTCAATATATTTTTAAAAAACATTATATGATATTTCCTGAGCTTTAAAAAAACATATAAGGAATTCTCTCAAAAGACCCAATGATTAATTTCAAAATTTAAAAGATTTAATCCAAATATGGAAATGAGCTAATACAACCTATATATTTTAAAGAATCTCAAACACATAAATAGGAATATTTTAATTTCAACCTATATATTTTAATTTTCATTCCAAATTTCTTTTAAAATATAATTTTTAGGAATATTTTTTTAAATTAACAATTTTTGAGGTTCTTTAAGGTGTTTTGCAGAATATATAATGTTAATTTGTTACCTATTATTTATTTTTGAGATTCCAAAATGTATTTGAATAAGTTATATCTTTTTAAATAGTATATTTTTAATATTTTTGAGATTTTTTAAGATATTTAATTTATAATTATTAATATTCTTTAAAAAAACACTTATTGAAACACTTGACGACTATTTTTAAAAATAATATTAACATATTTTTAAATTTAATTTTGGAAAATAGATTTCATTTTTTGTAGTTTTTAGAATTATAGTGAAATTTATTAAAATATTTTTAATATATATTGGCAATGTGAGAATCCTTAAGTATTTTAATAAATATTTATTGATCAAATTTTAAAAGAATAAGTACATTTTTATCGAATCACTTAACGGAATTTTCAGTAACCTTAAAAATATTAATAAGCATATTTTTTTAAAGAAAAGTACTTATATCCTTCTAAAATATTCTTTTAGAAAAAAACTTTTTTTTTTGTAATTTTTAGATATATTGTGAAGTTCATTAAAGTGTATATAATGTACATTGTCAATGTGAGATTTCTAAAAGTGTTTTGATATATATTTTTTGACAAAATTTTGATAGAATTTGTAAATATTTTATTAAAACACTTAACGGAATCTTCAAAATAATTATTTGATTGATCCGTCACAATTAAAAAATATTTATTGAAAGACTTGAAGAATATTTTTTTAAAATGTACTCATATATTTTTATTTTTTTTTTGGAAAATTTGTTTCATTTTTTGTATTTTTTAGACTTATAGTGAAATTCATTAAACTATTTTTAATACATATTGTCGATGTGAGATTGCTTAAATGTTTTAATAAATATTTATTGATTAAATTTTAAAAGTATAAGTATATTTTTATCGAATCACTTAACGGAATCTTCAGTATCCTTGAAAATTTATCTCATTTTTTGTAGTATTTAGACTTATAGTGAAATTCATTAAACTATATTTAATACATATTGTTAGTGTGAGATACACTTAAGTTTTTTAATAAATATTTATTGATCAAACCGATTCTATATGTAACTTAATTTTAATATATATTTATATATATTGATTTAAAAGAATCTTGGTGCATTACATAATATTTCTATATGTAACTTAATTTAAGAAGAAATGTATAATTTTTTTAAAAAAATATATATATGTAAATAATATGTAATACACCAATATTCTTTTAGGTGTTTTGTTAATAACTTTGAAATCATAATACTACTTTATTTGATAATTATATTAAAATTCTACTAAATATTTTATTTATTTGAAATAAGTTTCGAATATAATTACACACAATTACAAAACTTTAAAATATTAATCGAACATTTAAGGAAATTTACAAAAAAAAAATCAAAATTTTTTTTTTTTGAAGAACCAAATTTTATTAGAAATAGCCCTAAGCAGGGGGAATAATACAAGTAGAGCTCTAAGCAGAATGATATGCTACTTCCCGTGAAAGGGATGGTACAAGAGAAGTGCCAGAAACTAAACTAGATTACTAACTCAGCAGACCCTTCTACCACACCCAGCAGATACTGCAATCAATCTTATTGGGTTCGAAAACTTATTAACTGAATTAGATTAGTCCGACACCTCACCCAATCCTAGGTTTTCTTGAATGTCTACCTCTGGAAAAGGCCTGCCAAGTCCCAGATCATTAATGAGGACATCCTGCAAACCACCAAAGCAGCTTGAAAATTTGTCAAAAGCACTCTGATGATTCATACCATATTTTGCAAGATACTTAGCTGTTTTGTATATGCGTAATGGCCATGGCATGGGCTTTTCAGACTTTTCTGAAGTAACTATTAGAGAACAGTTTTGAGATTCGAATTTCAGAGAATCACCGAGATTCAAACAATCAAAACTCTGCATTGAGTTCAGAAGTACTGTTCATTTGGTCCGTACTGAATGCATCTCCTTATAAGCAAGACCAGTAGATGTCAGGTTGTCTGCATCAGAGTTTAGTTCTCTAGGCACAAAATCTAGTTGGATATGATCTCTGAAGATAGTGAAGACTTCCCTATTCTGAACTAGTATTAGAGAACCCTTGAAAGAACCCATCTTACAAAGATTAATTGCCTCTCTAGAGTCCGAGCAGATTACTAGTTTCTTTGGGTAGAAATCAGTGTTGTGAAAAGCGCAAATCGGACCTAAGCGGCGGGATGACCTTCTAGCGCTTAAGCGGTTAAGCAGACGCTTAAGCGGTTTTAAAAGCGGATCATTAATCGGATTATAAATAATTATATATTTATAGAAATAAATATAATATTAATTTTTTTTGAAAAAAAATTAACATTCATATGTGATATAACATATATTATGATAAAAATTAACACTAGTAAATTCTACATTCACATAGTCATACTGTACTTAGTCATAAAGAACTTAGAAAATACAAACATCATAATTATCATAATACGATATCCGAAAGATAGAAAGATAGATTGTAGCATTCTTTCAGAAAGACGGAAACATTTGCATTATTTCACCATCCTTTATAATTTTTATAATTTTTTATAATTTTTTAATAATTTTTTTATAATTCTTCTAATTTTATAATTTTTTTTAATTCATCCGCTTAATCCGTTTTTGACCCGCTTAATCCGACTTTGACCCGCTTAATCCCGCTTAAACCCGCTTAAACCCAAAAAACGCTTTAAATTCCGATTTTTCTAAAAGCTAGGCGTTTTATCCCCGATTCCGCTTAAGCGGCCGCTTAATGCGCTTTTTATAACAGAGGTAGAAACAGCCTTGTAACCATATATAGTTCCACTACATGTAAAATCGAATTCAATTCAGCCTCTGTACTGGACATAGCTGAGCAGGGGCCAGAGAAGACATAGCATAGAGAACTTGCTTTATCTTTTATATTACCACCTATTCCTCCTCGAAAATAACCTAATGGGTTTGGACCCCATGCTCCATCCACCGCACAAACCAAGTCAAATTCAAATTAGAATAAAAAAATTTATAGCATGTCTTTTAAAATAATTTTCGAACGAATCTTGATAAAAGGAAATAAACTGATATAATGATTTGAAACACGTAAGAGAATCTTGGTCTATTATATGATATTTTTATATGTAACTTAATTTTAAAACAATTCTCGAAGTAATCTCAAAAAGATAAAAAAAAACATATATTGATTTGAAAGAATCTTGGTGTATTACATATTATTTCTATATGTAACTTAATTTTAGAAAAAATGTATAATTTTTTAAAAAAGGAAATATATATAAATATTATATAATACACCAAGATTTTCGTAGGTGTTTTGTTAATTATTTTGAAATCATAATACTACTTTATTTGATAATTATATTAAAATTCTCCTAAATATTTTATTAATTTGAAATAAGTTTTAAATATAGTTACGCATAAGTACAACACTATAAATAATTAATCAAACATTTAAGAAAATCTACAGATTTTTTTTAGAATTAGAATTTAAAAAATTATAGAATATCTGTTAAAACAATTCTCGAATGAATCTTTAAAAGATAATAATGAAATAAACTGATATGATGATTTGAAACACGTAAGAGAATGTTGATGTATTTATTTGATTAAAATTTATATTAAAATTTGGTTTAAACATTTGAGATTCTTCAAAGTATTATAATACTTCTATTTAAAATAATATTTTTAATTATTGATATTATTTTGAATTAGAATTTAATTTTTTTATAGCATATTTATTTAAAACAATTCTCGAAAAAATCTCAAAAAGATAAAAAAGAAAATAAACTGATATAGTGATTTGAAAGAATTTTGGTGTATTACATAATATTTCTATACATAACTTAATTTTAGAAGAAATGTATAAATTTTTTTAAAAAGGAAATATATATAAATATTATGTAATACACCAAGATTCTCTTAGGTGTTTTGTTAATTACTTTGAAATCATAATACTACTTTATTTGATAATTATTTTAAAATTCTACTAAATATTTTAGTATTCTGAAATAAGTTTCGAATATAATTACACACAAGTACAAAACTATATATAATTCATCGAACATTTAAGAAAATCTACAAAAAAAAATTCAAGTTAGAATTAAATTTTTTTTATAGTATGTCTTTTAAAATATTTTTCGGATGAATCTTATAAAGATAATAAAAGGAAATAAATTGATATAATGATTTGAAACACATAAGAGAATCTTAGTATATTATATGATATTTTTATATGTAACTTAATCTTAACGAAATTCTCGAAGGATTAATCTCAAAAAGAAAAAAAATAAAAATAAACCTATATTGATTTGAAAGAATCTTGGTGTATTACATAATATTTCTATATGTAACTTAATTTTAGAAAAAATGTATAATGTTTTTTTAAAAAGGAAATATATATAAATATTATGTAATACACCAAGATTCTCTTAGGTATTTTGTTAATTACTTTGAAATCATAATACTACTTTATTTGATATTTATATTAAAATTCTACTAAATATTTTATTGATCTGAAATAAGTTTCGAAAATCTTGGTGTATTACATAATATTTCTATATATATCTTAATTTTAGAAAAAATGTATAATTTTTTTTAAAAAAGGAAATATGTATAAATATTATGTAATACACCAAGATTTTTTTAGATATTTTGTTAATTACTTTGAAATCATAATACTACTTTATTTGATAATTATATTGAAATTTTACTAAATATTTTATTGATCTGAAATTCTACTAAACTCTACTAAATATTTTATTTTGTTAATTACTTTGAAATCATAATACTAATTTATTCGAAGATTCTGTTAAGTGTTTTGATAAAATATTCAACTTTTTATAAAATTTGATCAATAAAATATTTATCTAAAACAGTCTATTATTCTAAATATAATAGAATACTTATTGGAACACTATAGAGAATTTTTTATTCCGCGTAAAAGTATATGTTTTACTTTTAAGGTAATTATTTCGATTACAATATCCATATTTTTTTTTGGATATTTTTGTAATATCAAAAATTATTTACCATAACTAACTTGTACATGAATCGTGTAAATTATTTTTGTGTATATGAATCGTGTAAATTATATTTGGATATAAAGAACATTAGAATCGTGTTGAAAGGAACTTACCATGCAATGGGTAAGAGTTTAAAATTGATTGTATAATGTTATTGATTCAAATTTAATTTACAGAGAACAAAATCTTAGGAAATCAATACAAACATGGCAAGTGATTGATAGACTTGCATTTGATAAATGAAATAACCGACTTACATATGACAAATTTAATTTACAGAGAACAAAATCTTAGGAAATCAATACAAACATGGCAAGTGATTGATAGACTTGCATTTGAAAAATGAAATAACCGACTTACATATGGCAAGTGAAATATTTACATATAACAAAATCTTAGGAAATCTTTGGAAACTTATACTAGTACTTCCATATTTCAAAAATGTTCCAAAGCAAGAAAATTCAAACCACAACCTTCTATGATTGCATTCCTCAGAACACATAGCAGAACTTAAAGTTTGACATGTCAAAAGTCTAGGGTTTATTCTCAATAAGGTTCATCTTGAACATGACACCTACAAGAATCAATAATCTATTAGATTACAAGAATCAATAATCTGTTAAGTTATATCAGAGCACCTACATGAATTTCAACAGAATACATCATTCACATAATTCAGAACACCTACATGAATTTCAATAGAATACATCATTCACATAATTCAAACACCTACACTCAGATATCTCAACCCGATTTCAGTTAGCCACTTACGTTGATCCAATTAAAGCTTGTCTGGAATAAAACGTATTAATGTATAGAGAATAGTTGTAGGAACATATACAAGAATGTGATTTTATACACACCACTTGTATTACATAAAATATTTTATGGGTATGTATGATCGAAAACAAAGTCGCATAAGAAGAACACATACAAGAATCTTACCTTACAAGAACACATCTGTCAAGATCCGTAATTGAAACTGTTAGAGGCCCAACTTCTTATTGGGCTAGACCGAAGGCCCAGTCATGGAATGGGTATTGATTTGGCGAAGGTCCACATTATTCAGCCCGGTTACTCGTAACGGTCCGTTCGTTGTGCATTCCTGGGAACGTGGGAACGTGGGGATACTCTCTCCACTCACCCCACTCTCCGGTAACGGTCAGTACAGAGGATAAGAGGAAGAGAGGTCTGATATTCAATTCATTCAATCACTTACACACAACACAAACACTCTGCGTTTAATATTACTCATCAAAAGACCAGTTAACTCATTCTCACACCGGAGGTGAATCGGGGGGCCACACCCTCGCATTCTTCTTCAATTGCAGGTCCGACTGAACGGATACACCGACGGAAACTGGTTGTAACATTTGGCGCCGTCTGTGGGAACGTAGAGTTGCGTTTGTGTTGAATTATACAGTTAGCAATGGCGAATGAAACCGAGATACCAACAGCTGACGATAGCACTATAGCCGGAAATACTCGCACCACTCCTCCCATCACCCCAAGGCTTTTGATTTTCGACGAAGAGGGGGACATACCGTCTCCCGAAGAACAAAGGGAAATTCTGATGAAGTGGCGAGAGGAACAAAAAGCCAAGGGGAAACGGAAAGAAATAGAAAAGGAGAAGAGCAGCAAGGAGGCCGAACGTCTGGCCAAAAAGAGGGAGGCGGACCGTTTAAGGCTAGAAGCCCTAAAGCTCCAAAGGGAGGAGATCGAGCTACAGGAAAGGACCCTCCGCGAGGCTCTAGAAGCCGAAGACACGGAGGTGGACAACCGAAGAGATAAGAGGCCAAGAACCAGAAATGATGAAGATGAGTCGGGGGACTCTGAATCATACTCGAGGAGGACCCGATCAAAGGTAGTTTATTCCTCCGACTCGGAGGAAGAGGGCCCCCACACGGACGACCGTATCCGAAGGATCGAGAAGGCCATGTTCGGAGAGAGAAAGGTCAGCCACGAGCCAGTGGTGACCGAGGACATTGAACAGTTTCGACCGCCTCCTGGAAGGCAGTTCCCGAAGATGAACGAATTCAACGGAAAAGGTGACCCCGAAGACCACTGTGAGAAATATGAATCACTTATGACTGGGATGGGGCACTGTGATGTGATGCTCTGCAAGATGTTCAAGACCTACCTAAAGGGGAATGCATCCATGTGGTACAGGTCATTGAGACCTAGGTCGATAGGCTCGTACGAACAAGTGAAGAAAAAGTTCTTGAGGCACTACTCACATTTGTGCCGAAGAGAGAAGGATACAGAAGCCCTGATCCAGTGCAGGCAGGGACCGAACGAAGATTTGGGTGATTACTTAGCAAGGTTCAAAGAGGAAGCCGGTATGGTCACCAACTTGGACAAAGTCAAGGCGGCTGGATTCCTCGCCGCAGGCCTCGACCCTGTTAAAGGTAAGAAGCTTCGGTCCTCTCTTTATGATATGCCTCCCAAATCTTTAAATGATATATATGTGAGAGGAGAGGCCATTAGAAGAAAATTGGAATCAATTGGGGGGTACAAGGAGAACAAGAAAAATGATAGGTATGACAGGAAGGACGACCGAAGGGATGACAGAAGAGACGACCGAATGGGTCGAGGAGATGTTAAGAGCAGGTTGAATGATACGAGGCCCGACAAAGGAGCCGAACGAAGAAGAGATAGAGATAGTACTGTGTTCACACCATTAAACACACCTATCTCGAAGATTCTCCATGAGATAAAGGGTAAACCTGGGTTTGTCAGACCACCCAAGTTGAAGACCTCTGAGAATAGAAGAAGCGACAGCAAATATTGTGACTACCATCGGGACAAAGGTCATAACACCGATGAGTGCTATCATTTGAAGAAGTTAATTGAAAGGATGATCAAAGATGGGGAACTGACCCAATTTGTGGGCGACTTGAGGGACAAACTCGAGTCCAAGGAGAAAAGGAAGGAAGCTGAAAGTTCGGAGAAGTACCGAGGGGAGGTCAGGACAATTTCCGGAGGAACAGTGCTTGATCGGGACAGTAAGACAGCCAGAAAAAAGTACGCCAGACAGATCTACAACCTGTACCAGTCAAGTTCAGCTAAGCAACCATTGCCTATCTCCTTCACAGAAGATGACTACGAGGACGTGATATGGCCGCACGAAGACCCACTTGTTATAAACCCAGTAATCGGGGAAAACAAGATATGGAGAGTGCTGGTGGACGAAGGGAGCTCAGTCAACATTCTATATCACCGGACATATTGCAAGATGAATTTGGGAGGTGAACAGTTGGAGCCATGCCACGAGGCACCCTTGTATGGCTTCGGAAATCAGCCTGTACCGATAGAAGGGACCATCACTTTGTCTGTCATGATGGGAAAAGCGCCATACACTGTGGTGAAGGAAGCAAAGTTCTATGTCGTCCGGGTCGACAGTCCGTACAACGGAATTTTGGGAAGGCCAGCCTTATCTTTGTTCCAGGCCGTGTCCTCTGTCCCTCATCTGAAGTTGAAGTTCCCAACTGAACATGGAGTTGGAGAAATGAGAGGCGATCAGAAAGCCGCCAGAATAATCATGTTGGAGGATTTGGAAAAAGACAAAGACATTGAGATGACCGAAGCCGGAAAGAGGAAAAGAAATGAGACCGAAGCTGGGGGCAGCCACCAACTGCTGAACATTGAGTTAGAAAAGTTTGGGGCCGACCTATCAAGCCCGATTGCTAAGCCGGCTGCAGAGACCGAAGAGGTAGAACTGTACGTGGGTCAGTCGGGAAAGATGATCCAAATTGGAAAGAGCATGGAGCCGAAATTGAAAGAGAAAGTCATCAAGGTCATTAGGGAATTCCACGACGTATTCGCATGGAATCCCGAAGATATGCCAGGTTTGGACCCTGCGGTTGCCAAGCACTGTTTAAATGTAGCTCCCGAAGCCAAGCCCGTGAGACAAAAGAAGAGGAATTTCGCCATGGAAAGGCAGAAAGTAATCCAAGTTGAAGTCGAAAAATTGCTGGAAGCAAAGTTCATTGAAGAGATAGACTATCCCGATTGGTTGGCAAACGTAGTGGTGGTGAAGAAATCTAATGGCAAGTGGAGGATGTGTGTCGACTACACCGACCTGAATAAGCATTGTCCGAAGGACCACTACCCCTTGCCGAACATTGATCAACTGATAGATGCCACTTCGGGGCATCAAATACTCAGTTTCCTGGATGCATTCTCAGGATACCACCAAATTGCCATGAATGCCGAGGACGTTCCAAAGACAGCATTCATCACACCGAATGGCACTTATGCCTACATAAAGATGCCTTTCGGCTTGAAGAACGCCGGGGCAACATTTCAAAAGATGATCAACAAAGTGTTCAAAGCCCAGATCGGTCGGAACATGGAGTGCTATGTGGACGATATGATAGTTAAGTCCCTTTTCAGGGATCATGCCGAGGATCTGAGGGAATGTTTTGAAACGCTCAGAAGAAACAACATGAGGATCAATCCGAACAAGTGTACGTTTGGAGTGAATAGTGGGAAATTTCTGGGATACATGGTTAACGCCAGAGGAATTGAAGCCAACCCGGAGAAGATTAAAGCAGTCATGGACATGGAGGCACCGAAGACAATCAGGGACATTCAAAAGCTGACCGGACGTCTAGCAGCCCTGAGGAGGTTCATCTCCCGATCGGCCGAAAAGGCCCTACCATTCTTTGAAGTACTTCGGGGGTCCAAGAATTTCGAGTGGGGGCCAAATTGCCAGAAAGCATTCGAAGATGTTAAAGAGTACTTAGTGAAAGCCCCACTCTTAATGAGACCCGACCCGAAGGAGACATTGCAGCTGTACTTGGCTGTGAACGACCGAACACTTGGAGCCGTGTTGGTCAAAGAACATGAAGGGAACCAGCATCCGGTGTTCTATGTCTCTCATATTCTCAAGGATGCAGAAACAAGATATCCGAATGCAGAGAAGTTCGCCTATGGACTGGTAATGGCCGCAAGAAAGCTAAGGCACTATTTCCAGGGAAGGACGATCAAAGTTGTAACCGATCAGCCGTTAAAGAAAATATTGCAAAGGCCAGAGGCATCGGGCAGAGTGGTTGCTTGGGCGATCGAACTGGGGGAGCATGATTTGGAGTATACACCAAGGACTTCGATCAAAGCCCAAGCATTGGCGGACTTCATGGTAGAATGCTCTTTTTCGGGGCCGAATGACTTAGCTCCTGAAGAACAAATGATTCAGACACCGGGAAAATGGAAGTTGTTTGTCGATGGGTCGGTCGCCAAGGAAAAGTGCGGGGCAGGGCTAATTCTTACAAGCCCAGAAGGATTCGAGATTTGTCAAGCCATCAGGTTCACTTTCCCGTTGACGAACAACGAAGCCGAATATGAAGCACTCTTGGCAGGGCTAGATTTGGCAAGAAATCTGGAAGTTAAGCACATTAGGGCGTTCAGTGATTCAATGTTGGTGGTAAAACAGTTCTCAGGAGAGTATGGGCAAAAAGATCCCCGAACCAAGGCATACGCCCTTAAGGTACGTGAACAATCTTTGTTGTTTGAAACTTTCGAGTTAACTCAAGTAGCTAGAGAAAACAACAGTCGGGCAGACGCCCTCTCGAGGTTAGCTTCGGCAGAAACCCAAAACCTAAGTGGGTCCATCTATCTGACCGAAGTAAAGACACCTTCGATAGACAAGAAGCAGTGCATGGAAATTCATCAAGGGGTCAATTGGATGACTCCCATCAGGGCCTTCTTGGAAAAAGGCGTCCTACCACTTGATAGAAGGGAAGCACAGAAGGTGAAGTATCGGTCGGGAAATTACACTCTGGTCGGGGGCCGCTTGTTCAGACGATCGGTAAGCCAGCCGCTACTTAGGTGTTTAGACAAAGATGAACAGCAGCTTGCTTTGGAGACGGTTCATGAAGGGATTTGTGGAGAACATTTGGCAGGACGATCCTTAGCCTTCAAGATCCTCAGGCAGGGATTTTTCTGGCCTAAAATGAAAGAAGACGCAACAAAGTATGCAAAGAAATGCAAGCAATGCCAGCTATTCAGCACAATCCCGAAGCAGCCTCCCGAAGAAATGTCTTCAGTCCTTAGCCCGATCCCATTTGCTATGTGGGCGGTCGACATTGTGGGGATCCTACCCACCAGCACTAAACAAGCGAAATACTGTATTGTGGCAATCGACTATATGACTAAGTGGATAGAAGCAAAACCCCTTTCGGCCATTACCGAAGAAGCCGCGAAAAAATTCATGCTGGAACAGGTCATCTTGAGGTTTGGCATACCTATGGTTTGTGTGTCCGATAACGGTACTCAGTTCATTGGGAGCAAGTTCAGAAAATTCCTGGCTCAATTCGGGATACAACAGAAGTTCAGTTCGGTAGGGCATCCCCAAGGAAATGGGGCGATCGAGGCCGCGAACAAAATCATCTTTGATGGAATCAAGAAAAGGCTAGGAGAAGCTAAAGGACTTTGGGCTGAAGAACTACCATGGGTCCTATGGGCTTACCGAACAACTACGAGATCTTCAACCGGGGAAACGCCTTTTAAACTCGCCTTCGGAACTGATGCCCTTCTACCTGTCGAAGTTGGCCTAGAGTCTTACCGAACGGAAGTGTTTAACGTGGAGTCAAATGAGTTCGGACTCCGGGCAAATGTAGATTTGCTAGAAGAAGAAAGAGAGGCTGCCCATCAAAGAAACTTAAGGTACCAACTGCAGGCAGCCCAGTATTATGATTCGGGGGTGAAGAAGAGATCCTTCCGAACCGGGGACTTAGTGCTTCGGGAGTTAGCCACTTCCATGCCAGCAAAGAAAGGCAAGCTTATGCCCAACTGGGAAGGTCCATACGTGGTAATTGAAGTGGTCCGATCGGGCACCTACAAATTGGCTCATCCGGACGGCAGCCCAATCAAAAACACTTGGCATGCCGCTCGCCTTCGCCGTTTTTACCAGTAAGCTTACTGGACATTTTATTGCTTTTTACTTCAGTATTTTGTCTTACGCAACTTTATTCTGAATTCCATAAGCTAGCATCAATCTGTAATCAAATCTATGTAAGAGTTGCATGATTAATGAAAAGATTGTTTTGCTCCATTTTTATCCGTTACTGTTAAATTAAGTACATTTATAGCCAAAAAGCTAAGTACGCAATATTAAGCTTAATAGACCCATGTTTGGGGCCGACCGTATAAAACATGCGCCCTTTAACTTATTGGTAGTATTCAAGTGCATTGTGCTCTAAGCTACAAATACTTGACGAATCCAAATTTGGGGCCGACCGAATGAAATTTGGCCTCTTACAAAATTGTCTTAGTATTCAAGTTGCTTTGACATTAATTAAGGCCGGGAGGAAATATTTTTCAGCCGACCGAACAAGACCTTGATTATTTACAAAACCCCTTCAATACTTGGGGGCAGCTAGGTTACGACCGAAGATGCACAAAAAGGCAATAATTATGCTAAGGCAAAAATGGCCGAAGATGCATAAAAATATAAGTAATTATGCCAAGGCAATATAATGCCGAAGACGCGTAAAAATAAAATTCAAGTAAATATGCCAAGGCAAAATGAAGCCGAAGAGGCATAAAGATATAAAAATCATGCTAAGGCAAATCAAAGCCAAAGACGCATGAACAGAAATAGAAGCCAAATTAAGGCCGAAGCCGAAGACGCATAAAAAAAAATATATATTATGCTAAGGCAAACTTGAATAAAGCAAGCCCGAAGGCAAAATAAAGCATTACGAACCCGAAGGCAAAGTTAAATATTACAAAGTTAAATATTATGAAAGCCCGAAGGCAGAGTTAAACGCAACAGCATGGAAAAATCAGCAGTCAGAAAGCTCCTCATCCTCCCCCGAAGAGACCACTAAAGGCCCATCTGTATTGGTTCGACCGACTGGATCAGTCATCGTGTTATCCAACAGCCTGGTGTGGTCGAAGCCCGATTCATGAGCCTTCAGCACGGCATCTTCATAGCCCATTTGATAGCACCTCTCTTCGGTAAGTTCGAGGGTCTTCTTCAGCTTACGGATGGATTTCCTTGATACTTTAAGCTGCTGGTTCCTCCAATCGATGCGCTTTTTCAAGACGTCGATCTCTTCCAACTTCGCCTTCAAAACCTCATTCTCGGCCTTTAGAGAGTTAGCCTGACCGGTTACCCTTTCTAACTCTGAGGCAGAAGTCCGAAGGCCTTCCTCAGCTTTGACCGCGCGAACCTCCAGCTGGTCGATCCCTTTCAGCTTGGCCTGGATTCCTTCCATCCGCTCGGTAACAATAGCCGACCAGGAAACGCCCTGAAAACATTCACGGGAAAAGGATTAAACGACTGAAGGCAAGTAAAGTGCATAATAACATGAAGAAAAAGGATCTCACCATGGAGAGTAAAGCCAGCATCTCAGTGCAAGCTTCAAGATCATCCGCCTGGGCAAACGTCGGCCTATCGGCCGGCAATATGAATCCCCGGCAAAGATCGGGACCGACGATAGTGGATGACTGTGGAGCAGGGACAATTATCTTGTCAGTCTCCAAGACCCCCCATTGTGGGGCATGCACCTTCAGCCCTACTTCGTTCAGCCTGACCCTCTTCCTAGAATCATTCGGGGTGGTAAGGTCAGTCTCACTTATCTCCAAGTCCCGGGAAGGAGAAGCGACCGGCGGCGTACCGACCACATTACCTTCTTTGGAGGCTGACCTTCCCCTGTCATCAGCATCGGGGACAGAGGCGTTGGCCTTATCAGCAATGGCCTTTGCAGCAGCAGCCGCCTCCTTCTCAGCGGCCTTCTGTCGCCTTCTCTCGACGAGCTCTTCACGGGAAGACACTGCACAAGAAAAGCATAGGTTAAAATCGTGATCGGATACCGACCGAAACATATGTTTACAACAGACAAACCAATACACATTTACAGCAGTACAAGGAAAGCAAATGTTACCGTTACCCCAGAGGGAGAACAGCCAGTCTTTGTCTCGACTAAGGGATAGAGGAACCTTTTCCATCTCCAGTTCGCAAAGCAATTTGTAGTCGTGCTTCTCCGACTCGAGGAGCGAGGGCATGATTACCTGCTTCGCCGGATCGACGTCCCTCCATACTGAGTACTTGGCAATTTTGGGCCCGGAAAGAAAGAACCATCTGTCATGGGACCCCTTGTTGTTCGAATTGGTTTGGGCCCAATCTGCTCGGTTAGTACGGCGGGCGATCGTATAAAAGCCATAGCTCTTGGAATTACGGCGAAAGTCATAGTGATGCCAGAACAAGGAGCTTCGAGGATGAACCTTGGCAGCCATGCAGCGAGCTTGAAAAACGTTCACATAGATGAAGCTATTCGGGTCAAGCTGGCCTAAGGCAATACCCATCTCTTTCAACAGCTTTTTCAGAAGGGGCAGAATCGGCACCCGAAACCCGCATTTGAAAGCAGCTTCAGAGATACCCGTGCACACACCCCCGCAAGTTTCGGGAACTGGAGGGTTATCGTAAATCCTCTCCTTTTTCCTCGGGGCGTACACAAACCAATGTTGTTTGTAAATACCATAGGTATCGGCGAATGGAGTTAGTTTTTCTTCGTCCAGTACAGTACGATGGTTCGCCGCGGGGTACAGGGTGACGTCAGTAAAAGGAGAAGGGGCCGAAGGGCCTGCACCTTCGGATGACCGATCCATGTCCCTGCATTCGGAAATGAAGAGACATTAGCCTTGTACTCGGATAGATCAAAGAAAAGAGATAAGAAAAGAAAAAAGGGCCGAGTACAGCGGGCCATGGTCGGTCGGGGACACCCTAAGTTCCTCAGGGGTGAGTAAGTGAAAAAGGGTCTAAGCTAAAGGGGATCGGTAAGGGACACTCTAAATCCCGAAAAGGGTTCTTGAGGCTTGAAGATCCCGAAGGACGTTCTTGCCCAGAAAACTCCCAGACAAGACCCAAAACCCCGGGAAAAGGGACATAAGGACGTCCCTACCCAAACAATTTCCAAGCGAGCCCCAACATTCAAGGGAAGGGTTATACCAGAACAACACAATAGAAATCAAAAGGAAAAGGCGTGCGCGTGTTCTACTCAAACATACATACAAATACATACATGTGGGTATGAATGCGAAATGCAGATACATATACAAAAGCAGGAATGAAAATAATACAAGTGCGCGATTAATCGAAAAAGGAAGAGAAACAAAGAAAACTTACTGGTCTGTTTGAGGTTTTTGATAAGATCGAGTTCGTAGGGGTAAACTTCTCGAACGTGAATGTCAACGGGAATCGGCGATTTGGGGCTCTCCGGTGACGAAACGACACTCCCAATTGCTGTGGAAATATTTCTGGAAGAGGTTTTTTGCTTTGAATGTTAAAGGGGTGATATGTAAGAGAAGAAAAGAAAGAAAACTGTAGGATTAAAATAGAAGAGACGGGACGTTTGGACAGTGGCCGTTTCAAATTCAACGGCTGGGATTGAGGCGCATATCTCGAGAACAGACAGCTGTTGGTCATAAAGAGACACAGTTTCCCAGGAGACGCTTCAGCCTTGTCCATCGCCATCCTTATCCGAAGGACACGTACGAAGACAGAATTCCGAAGATGGGCTTGGGCTTTAGCCTTCGTCCTGAGGATAATTCCGAACGAAGCCTAGGGACATGTTAGAGGCCCAACTTCTTATTGGGCTAGACCGAAGGCCCAGTCATGGAATGGGTATTGATTTGGCGAAGGTCCACATTATTCGGCCCGGTTACTCGCAACGGTCTGTTCGTTGTGCATTCCTGGGAACGTGGGAACGTGGGGATACTCTCTCCACTCACCCCACTCTCCGGTAACGGTCAGTACAGAGGATAAGAGGAAGAGAGGTCTGATATTCAATTCATTCAATCACTTACACACAACACAAACACTCTGCGTTTAATATTACTCATCAAAAGACCAGTTAACTCATTCTCACACCGGAGGTGAATCGGGGGGCCACACCCTCGCATTCTTCTTCAATTGCAGGTCCGACTGAACGGATACACCGACGGAAACTGGTTGTAACAGAAACCTTACAATATAAATTGTTCTTCTTTCTGTGCAAAGGAAGTTACATGTAACATGACAGTTCTACAACATAAACTCATAAGCCATAAGTAAAAAATCGTTCCATATGAAATACATGGGACAAAGTACAAACCATCATGAGTCACCAGAGTATAATCTGAAACACTGAGAATAATAAACCAATTCCAATCCTTAGTTCTCTTAAGAAGGATGACACATGCATGAAGAGTATTAAAAACCATGAACAGTATTAAAAACCATTATGTGTGTAACCATTATGAATCGCCTTGAACAATGATCTAGGGTTTTTTGTGTATGTAAATATGTGGTTAACACATCATCTTATGAATGAAAATTTTTACAATATGAATCGCATAGACAATATTTACGTGTTATTTATGCCTTGATATTCTTTCCAAAATTGAAAAAGATTAACCTCTATAATCATATATTGATTTAAAGATTATTTCCTTTTCTAAATGAAATTATGTACGTATAATACTTGTTGGTGGATTCTAAAAGACCTTGATCTATCTAAATTATTACAATAATGCCATTATGTCTTGTATAATGTAATTAAAATGAATTTTATTAATGGACGGTCTAGATGGGAGTTCTCTGGTTCTCCCTAGAACCTTACCCCATATATATATATATATATATATATATATATATATATATATATATATATAATGCATATGAGTTACAAAATTCAATTCTTTTAATAATATGAACCTATAGTAGCTTGTTTCCACCAAAGCCAAAATTAATCTCATCATTGACTTTATGTTAAACATAAATAACTCCTAGTATGTTTTGCTCGTATTGTAATAAGTAATTGTTCAAAGTATTGATTACTTGAAATGCTTTCTTTGATGACATGCTTGGGATTACATTGCTATCGTCCTGTTCAGGATCAGTGTTCATTACCGACTCAATGATTTCTTCATCCGTAGGTGATTCTTTTTTTTTTAAAACTTAATGTATTATAATACGTAAACATAAAAATTCGGTAAAGTAATAAAATATTACTTTATCGACAAAGTAATAAAATATTATTATATCGATAAAGTAATAAATTCGGTAAAGTAATATTTTTTCTAGTCCCAAGAGTATTACTTTAAAGAGGTTTAACTGCTATAACTTATTTTTTAAATTTTCTTTTTTTGTATAAAAATAGAACAATCCTACTTTTATACAAAAAAAGAAAATTTTAAAAATAAGTTATGGAACTATCCTTAAAATCCACCTTAAAATGCATGCTAGAAAGTGACAAAATTTTTAAAATCATTATAAAGATGAAATCAAATTTAGGAGTACTATTCGAACAAGAATTTACTAATTAATTATTAGAGAAAACTGGTCCTGAGGTTGTCCTCAGGCACCTCTCCTAAGGTTGTAATATAATTGTACTTATAAAATAAAGGGCCCCACAGGGGCATTTTTGTAAATGTAACTTTTTTTTAGTAAGTTACACAAATACCCTTAATTTTGTATGGTAGTACCCTGAGGGTGACCTCAGGCCCATGAAACCCTTAATTATTATTGAGTTTATTTGCATTCCCTTAATTTAAATAAGTTGTAAAATTAGCCGCATCACTCTTTTCTCTCTCTTCTCTTCTTGTTCATCTCCGAGAGTTTCTTCCTCTCCGACGGTGGTTTATCCATCGGCCGGGGGCCCTCTTTCTTGTTTTTCTCGCAATAAAACTCAATTTAGTTGGGCATTTGTGTGTCTCTCCTTTTGGAGTGGTCGTTTGTCTCTCATTTTAAAGTGTTTTTTATGTCTTTGAATAATTATGTTTATTTCTGTTTGGTGTTGGATTTGCTGAGAATGATTTTGTTGATGTCTTGGGGGATCTGGAAAATCTGCATCGAAGTTGGGACGCTGACGATTATTGCAAGAGCTCACCACTCACAACCAAAGATTGTTCATCATCTTTTAGGGGTTTTAACTTTCGGCATGTCTATAGCTGGTATCCGGCATGTAGATAGCTGGGATATTGCTCATCCTTTGGGGGTTCCCATGTTCGGCATGTCTATAGCTGGTATCCGGCATGTAGATAGCTAGAGTGTCGTTTCTCTAATCTCAGTTTATGCAATTGAGGCTTCTGAACATTGGGGTATCTATGTGATGTGGTCAATTGTGATACCGCTGCTTTCAGGGATGTTGACGCAGTTTGGATCGCTGAGAAGGTTTTCGAATTTGTTTTTAGCATCAAGAACTATTAAGTTCATCGTGTTAAACGATCAGGAAACAATTTATTTGTTTTTCAACCTGGTTGTATTGACAGTCGGGGATTTGTCCCGCTATTTCATTTTACATTGGCTTGATTCAGTAATATAATTCTATGCATTTCGTAAAAAAAAAAAAAGTTGTAAAATTCGATTCGCGGACACATGGGGGTTTATCAAGTTGCTCGAGTGTTTTAGTTCCAGATTAGTTTGGTCTCCACCAAAATAAAACTAGGTAAACAGTAAAACTGTTAAACAAAGATATGAGTGGTCGGTTGTACATGATCTGTATTTAGCTCGGGCCATACCACTTCATCAAACCGAAGAAAAAACTGCGACAAGTTGCATCAGAACAAGCAAACAGAACCATGGTAAATCCCACCCTTTGTCATCTTCCCCCTTTTTTAATCGTGGTTCCTTTTTTTAATTACTTTTATACTTCTGATTCTTTATGTGTCTATGTGTATTGAGCTTGAGTTGAACTGCACCTTTTTTTACCTGTTTTTTTTGTTGTATGCTAGGGTTTATTTCCTTATAAAGTCGCATTTAACTTTCTAAGAAAGTGATGATCGTGAGTTTTAAGTAAATGGTTTCAAGTTGTATTAAGATTTTGTACTTTAAAGTTGCTGGGATTACTGAATTAATTATCAACCCCTATCTAGGTTATGAGGCTTCGTTTAAATATTTGGATTTGGGAGCTATTTACAGTGGTGCCAATTGCATTTGCCGAGCCCTATGTGTGATTTTTTTTTTTTTTTTTTTTGTACGTATACATGTCATGTTGATGTTGGCTAAACCCGAGTAACATAAACTAATTTTATTTGCGATTTTCGGACAATTAAATTGATCTTTTTAATTTCTAATTGAAATTATTATCCATGTTTATCTTATTCATATTTGGATGTGCTTGCTTTTATCATTTTATAGGCATGCTAGGCAAGTTAAACTTGAACATGAAAGCTTATTCCAACTTCTGGTTAGGACGTTAGGTACTAGTTATGAATTGTGCTCACGACCTATATTGTGGCTCAAATGTAATTTTGCACCAATGAGTACTTAGTTTCAGCAACTATTTTTAAGAGATATACATAGGCAACCAATTTCATGTGGTGGCTGTCCACTATACTCAGAGATTTTGAGATTTTAAGTGATCCCTAGAAGATGCAAGTCTCATGCAAAGCTACAATGCACTAAGAATTAGCTAGTTGGTTATGTAATCTCTAATTCTCTATGAATGTTTGTCCTTTAGGACACTGCTATATACTTTCAGTCACCTAATATATTTTTAGCCCTTAAAACATTTTTCTCTGGTAAGCATTTCTGTTTCTAATTATTCTGTTTATACAAATTTGTTAGGCGAGTCTTAATAGAGGAGCTACAGGAGTAGGAGCTACAAGGATAGATAAGCCCAGAGGACGTCATCATGGGCTATCTCAACAGAAAAAACAAGAAATCAAGGAAGCATTTGAGCTATTTGACATTGATGGATCTGGTATTGAAATTGCTCCCCTAACAATACACATCATAATTACATCATAGGTTGCAATGACTTTGATTCTGTTTTTCTCACTTATACAGGCACCATTGATGCCAAAGAGCTGACAGTTGCAATGAGGTATAAAATCCCATCACTGACTTAGATTTTCAACGGACTTCATGATACAATACAACTAACTTCTTATTATTTCAGGGCACTGGGATTCGAAATGAATGATGAGGTAGTTCCGTTTACTGAAGCACTCATTCATTTTTGTACATTAGAAAGACTCTATTCAAACTAATGTTATGTGGTTCAGTCGTCATATGTTGATGGTATAATAAAAATACTAGAAAATTTGTGTCGTCTTTCAGTATTTGTTTATTATTATTTTGAATTGTTTTTAGATTGCCAGCAGGCAGAAAAAACTGTTGGCTGCAATTTTTTTTTATTCATAGATATTTGGGTAATCTGACATTTGATTGCGTTATCATTCAATAGTTGAGGTGCTAAGTTTTGGTGGTCATTTAACGAGTTGCATCGAACTAGAAGTAGTTTAGTAGAATCATAACTTACTTTAAGGCAATTGTCGATTTATTTAGCCACTCACACGTGTTATGGCTTCAATGATCTTTGAGCCATCTTGACTAAGTTATGACCTATCTCTCTGGACTTGTAAGCGACACAAGCTATGTATTATTTTTTCTGATGCAACTTTAGGTTCATGAATGCTAGTTAGTCATTGCTTTATGAAACCTTTTTATGACATCATCTACTGTCTCTTTATTTCTTTATGTTTCTTTCAATGTTTTCTTTTGAAAACATTTTCTTTAATTTTCTTAGTGAAATTTAGCTATGTGTTATTCTTTTAGTGCTTGGTGCTTTCTCTTCTTCCCCTAGTTTTTTTTTAATTTTTTCCCATATGTTTCGCTTTACTTTGTCATTATTTTCTAATCAGTAGTACTTGTGTTGCAAGACTAACTTCTTATACTGTGTTTAATTTCAGCAAATCCGTCAGATGATTGCTGATGTAGACAAGGACGGCAGTGGTGCAATTGACTTCGATGAATTTGTGTACATGATGACAGCGAAGATTGGTGAAAGGGATTCCAAGGACGAGCTCTTGAAAGCTTTCCAAGTCATTGACCAAGATAAAAATGTGACATTCAAAACTGTGAACTTCTGTTAGGTCTATATTTTCCATTACTTTTTGATAACATGTTTCATTTTTTCTGGGTGCAGGGGAAGATCTCTGCTGCAGACATTCAGCTTATTGCCAAGGATTTGGGAGAACGATTTACTAATAGAGATATTCAGGAGATGGTTGAGGAAGCTGATCGCGATGGTGAGTTTTGTTCCAATATAATATTATGGGTCTTTGCATGGCCTCTGCCAATTCATATAACCTGGTCTTGTGATTTCAGGTGATGGCGAAGTAAACTTTGAGGAGTTCATGAGAATGATGAAGAGGACCTCTTATGGATACAAGGCCTAAGCTAAACTTCTATGGTGTACTTCATATAGTACTTGTTTGTGTTATATTGTGCGATACCATGTAAATGCTAATATGTAGGCGACTATGGAGAAGTTAGGAGTCCTGGTTTAAAATTCCGACATACTTAATCAAGAAGAAATTTTATGTATGGAGTTCTATATTCTATCAGTGCTTGGATGCTGGCATATATGGAGAAAGAATGGTACTGTATGGACAATTTCGACAAATGATTCCAACTAGCAGAAATTACATGTTACACTGTCATCTTTTAATCTAAATAGCAGAAATTCAGATTGACGTTGCAAATGTATTGAAATGAACAGGGACTCATAATTGTAGGAGTATATGATTTGTCTAAAATAGCAAGTATGCGAAAGTGATCTTTTGAAACTACTAACCAAATCATCTCAAATGAAAATTTAGGGTGTACATATATAATCGATCACAATTGCAGAATCACTACAACTCATATAATGAGTCTTATTTCTCCACGGCTACTACCTCCTCTCCTCACCTCTCTTCACAATTTACTCGAGACCCCGTTCATTTCAATTCACAAATTTTCAACTCACACTTTGGTAAATTTACTCTTCCACTGTCAAAACATTTCACATTTTAAATCATTCACTTCTCACCTCATCATCACTGGGTCATTCCCACCTCAAAAAGCTCAGCTTGAAGCCTTTTTAAGCCACTGCTTTCACTTGGGTGCTCCCCAGTTAGCCCTTTCAACATTTAATTTGATTAAAAAACCCAATCTTTACTTGCAAAATTTGCTCATTAGGTCACTTTGTGATCATGGGTTGTATGAAGATGTGTTGTATGTGTACAAAAGATGTCAATTTTATGGTTGTTTGTATGATAATTATACGTTTCCTTTTGTTATTAAGGCTTGTTCTTGTTTGGGTAGTGTTAAGATTGGAGAAGGGGTGCATTGTAAGGTTTGGAGAAGTGGGTTTGGAGGGAATGTGTTTGTGCAGACTGGTTTGGTTGATTTTTATGCAAAGATTGGTGAAATGGGCAAGGCACGGTTGGTGTTTGATGAAATGTCTGAACCGGATTTGGTTGCGTGGAATGCGTTGATTTCTGGGTATTCTTTGCAAGGGTTTTATGATGAGGCTTTTGAGGTTTTTAGAGAGATTGGATTGAGGGGTTTGAAGGCGAATGTGAGTACTTTAGCTAGTGTGCTTCCTGTGTGCTCGCGGTTGGGTAAGTTTCGTGTTGGTGTATCGATTCATGGGTTTGCATTGAAATGTGGTTATCTTTTGGATGAAAATTTGGTTCCTGCTTTGATTTCTGTTCATGGTGATGGGGGGAATGTAAAAATTGCCAGAGATATCTTTGATTGTTTATTGGAAAAGAATGTTACGATTTGGAATGCTATGATCTCTGCATATACGCAGAATCAAAAATCTGAGGATGCCTTTGCGCTTTTTCGCAAAATGCTCCAAGATGACGTGCAACCTAATGTGGTCACATTTGTATCTATTGTTCCCGCTTGCAAGAGCTTTGATAACATTTGTGGCGAGGCCATGCATGCTTGTGTATTAATAAGGGGATATGAGAATGAAGTCTCAGTTGCTACGGTGCTTATATCAATGTATGCTAAGCTTGGGAATGTCGATTCAGCTAAGTTTCTTTCTCATCAAATTCCTCAGAAAAACGTTCTTACATGGAATTCAATAATATCTGGGTATGTACATAATAGATGTTGGGGACAGAGTTTGGCTACATTTCACGAAATGCTATCAAAAGGATCAGATCCAGATGCAGTCTCCATTGTTACCATTCTTTCTTCCTGCTCTAAGCTTGGTGCAATTCTACTAGGTAAATCTGCTCATGCATATAGCTTGAAAAGGTGGGTGAATTTGGATCTTAATGTTTCCAATGCACTGCTAGCATTTTACTCAGACTGTCGTGACATGATCAGTGCACTTAAATTATTCCATAAGACACAGATAACCAATGTTATTTCATGGAATACATTGATATCTGGATTTGTACACAATGGAGAGTACAAAAATGCGGTTTCACTTCACCACCAAATGCATCAAAAAGACATGGACATGGATTTGGTTACTCTAATAAGTATCCTCCCTTGCTACCATGAAACTGAGGATTTGGTGCAGGGCCGGGCAATTCATGGGTGTGCTATAAAAAGGGGTTTTACCTCTGATGTGACTTTAGCTAATGCACTTATTAGTATGTATGTCAACTGCAAAGAACTTATTGCTGGGAAATTAATATTTAAAAACCTTCAGGATAGGAACGTGATTTCTTGGAATGCATTGATAACTGGTTATAGGCATCATAATATGCAGAATGAGGTTATGCACTTGTTTGATCGAATGATCAAAGAAGATCAAAGACCAAATTATGTTACTTTGCTAAACGTTTTGTCCGTATGCTACACCCAAATGCAAGGTAAATCTTTTCATGCATATGCTGTTAGGGCAGGGTTTGTTTTAGAGACTCCGTTCCTTACAGCTCTAATGCTCATGTATACTAGATTTGGTAATATTAAATCATGTCGCGTACTGTTTCAAATGGGGAAGAAAAGCAATATTTCTCTTTGGAATACTATTATATCCGCACATGTAGATTCCAATAATGCCGATGTAGCAGTTTCTTTTTTCTCCGAATTACTTAAAACAGATCTTGAACCTGATTACGTAACAGTTTTGAGCTTAACTTCAGCTTGTAATCAGTTGAACGATTCTTATCTGACAAATTCTACAATGGCTTACATAATACAAAAGGGTTTTGACAAAGATGTAGCGGTTAGCAATGCTTTAATTGATTTGTATTCAAGATCCGGACTCATAACATGTGCAAGAATGATCTTTGAGAATATGTTTCAAAAGGATGCAATATCTTGGAGTGGGATGATAAATGGGTACTCATTGCATGGTGATAGTGAAACTGCCCTTGCTCTTCTGTCACAAATGAGATGTGTGGGCTTTATACCTGATGATATCACCTACGTGAGTATTTTATCAGCATGTAGCCACGCTGGTTCGGTTAAGCAAGGTCAATTAGCTTTCAATTCTATGGTAGAAGATGGTATAGTGCCACGAATGGAACACTATTCTTGCATGATGGATCTCCTCGGCAGAACTGGTAACTTAGACGAGGCTTTAAAATTTTTAAAGAGCTCCTTGTATAAACCTTCTGCAAACATACTGGAGTCATTGTTGGGTTCTTGTCTAGTTCATGGCAATATTGAAGTTGGAGAAGAAATTGGTGGGCTGCTCCTTGAAATGAAGCCTGAAACTTCAGGACCATATGTGGTCCTCTACAACTTATATGCAGCTGCAGGAAGGTGGACAGATGCTAATAGAGTGAGATCTGAGATGGAAAGGAAGCAAGTACCAAAAGTACCTGGATATAGTCTCCTCGGGAGAACTGGAACATCACTGTAAATAATTCTTTGGTGATGGTAACAGATATGTTTATGTAATGTATCTCTCCTCAAAGCAAGAGAAGTAAATGTTGTTATCTTAAGCAAGGAATGAGTTTGAAACTATAAGTTAAAGAAGCTCCAATGGGAAAATGAAACTAAGAGGTTCAGGGTAATGGCATGCAAGGCGGTCCAGGGGAGGGGAATGTACACGGAACTAAAGAAGTCAGAGGTCGTAAGAAGGAAGGAAGGAATTGAAGACATGTTTGGGGTTATTTTTTTAAACAAGGTGCTGAAGGGGAGGGGGAACGTATTCAACTTAGAGAAGTGTATGCTCTGAGAGGGCTAAAGGTTGTTTGTTATAAGTTGAACAAGGTGAAAGCATTGTGGTGAGAATGCCACAATGGTGCAGCTTGGACTATGAGATTAACCGGCAGATGGGAATCACAATGAATTACATCCCCATTTATAATCATAGTAGTGTTTCATTTCCATCCCCATTTATTGGATTTGAATCTGGTTTAACCCAACACCACCTATTTTCACGTGTGACATTCCTGTAGTTCATATCGAGTCAATTATTTCAGTCAAATACATTGAGCATATGCAGTGGAGAATATACTTTAAGTCTTAATATTTATTTTAAACATAGAATAATTAAATTGATAAAATAAAAATGATTCAAAACTTACTTCTAATTTTCTTTTTTCCTTTGAATAAAAAATTAAACATTAAATTTATTCAAAAAAAAAAAAGAAATTAAAATTTGATGGGGGTAGTTTGCTTTGCAAATACATAAACTGAGTGGTTGGTTACTTTAGGGGGTATAGATTGAAGAAACGAAACGAAATGGATGGTGGTGGTGCTGCTGAATCTGCTTCACCCAATTCTCCTTCCAATTTCAGGTACCATTCTACATACACACACGTATATGTTACATATATGCATCTTAGTAGTTTAATCTTGATGAATATACAAGTTGTTGAATATATATATTGGGGGTTTCCACAGTTCACAACGCCACTTCTATCTTGCTGTTGACAGGCTCCAATTTAAGATGGTCTGTCTGTTTCTCCCAATTATTTCCCACAATTTTATTCTATTCAATTCAGATTCACAATTTTACTTAATTAGGTTTATTATGGTGTTCAGGAGACATTGGTGGATTTATTAGGCATGGCAGCCCGTCGTCCTTGTTTGCCAATGCTTGTTTGCTGCAATTCTCGCGACCAGCTTGATGCCATTTCCTATGCCCTTTCCAACTTATCTTATCTTTCCGCAACCCCTCTCGTACTTTCTCTAATTCCTGTTTAGTATACATCATTTTAGGATTCAATGTGGTTCCTCAATTTGTTTTTGTTGACTTCTTCAACTAATCTATTCTTCGGTATGTGTTCGAGTAACAAATTGCTGTAATTTAGGGATTATTGCCGTTGATCAGATACTAGTATATGACTCGTTTCGGTATATATGCAAATGCTATGACAAGTCTGGTAAACATACTTTAAAGTTATCTACTTTGCAGAAAAATAAACTAGACCACATAGTATTCCAGATGAGTCTTAGACTTGTTATTGCAGTTACATCATTAGTTCTGTTCCTTTATGTTGTCAGCTAGAAACGATTATGTTATACACATTTGTGAGTAGTGTCACTCACTTTCACTGAACCTCATGCCAATATCCGTAGAATGTTAGTGGTTTCGATGCTTCATATAAGCACACCAGATAAGTGTTGATTATAAATCACGCACAAATAATATCTTTATTAGATCCACATCTCCGTTTGACTATGTGAAGTTGAAATTTTACCTTCATTAATTATTCCGTTTCCTTTTAATAAACTACAATAATATGTTTTTCCAGAGTTTTAAATAGTTTATGTCTTAATCATTCAATGTTATGCCCTGTGATTGTATATATTTAAAGAAAATATCCTGGGGAGCCTGATAATATTCATAGGTCTGTAATAGTTAGATAATCTATACTTTTTGCACAACCGTCAGGATTATTGTTAACATTTTACTTCTCGAGATAATTCCTGAGGTATGATAGGTTGTATTATGCTAACTTCTATAACTTTTTGGCTAATACGGCATGTGTTTTTTCTTTTCTTATCGAACCCTCAGTACAGTGACCTTGCTGAAGCAGATCGCGCTCTGGTTTTAGATAAATTTCGCCAAGCAACTATCAAATGGAACAGGAATGCTATCCTTCATTCGGACGATAAGAGCGATACTGAAAACGAGGAGCAAAAGTCACGCGTGGTGGTTGCAACAGATGCTTGCCTGCCACTTATTTCTTCTGGGGAGGCACCTGTTAGTGCTCGCGTGTTAATAAATTACGAGTTACCTAGTAAGAAAGTATGTAAGAGCTAAGATATCTGTTAAACTTTAAAATAATTTCCTTGTTTTAGCCAAACATTCTACAATCATGAACCTATCAGTGAATAAAATTGCCCCCATCTTGATAGCATAATACTTGCATGTGTCTACATCAATTTAGTTAGAGATCAGTTGTTACCTGTTGATCTCGTAGCCCTTGTCTGAACCTCTGATCTCACAAGTTTATGGCTTGTAAAAGGCACTTTGTCCAACTTCTAAACTTGCTGATAGGATGCGTATCTAATATGCATAATATTCAATATCTTGATTCCAGTACATATATTCATCAAATCAGACAATAGAAATATCTTCTTTTACTACTTCTCTAACTTGTAACACCATTATGACACCATTCACATATTCATTTAATGGATATGATAAAGTTGGTCCATGTAAGTTGCTTTTTTTGTCTTTGTTCTTTGTAAGACTGTCAGAGTCGTCTAGCTTGAAACTTTGTTTCTTTTCCCAACGATTCTCTAAACATAACTGATAAGGTTATATTTACATTATTATCTTCACCGTATTATCAGTTTATCATACATTTGAGGCGTGATTCTCATTGCGTGGGGGCACTGCATGGGAATCTCTTTTTGGTGATATGAACTTTTATAATGCTTACATGGTTCAACGGAAATTTCACATTAAAAGTTTTCTACATTCCTTAGTGACCGATGCATAGGATTTAGAGTTGTTTTCCTTGCCTAACCACAATATACTGACCTAAGATATATGGGATATAGTAACTAGTCCAGTTTGCACATTTTCTTGTTGTTCCATCACCATTCAAGTTATATAGTGATGATCAGAATCTGCATGCAGGAAACGTATATGAGGCGGATGGCAACCTGTTTGGCAGCAGGTAATTCTTCGTCGTTAGTTTTAGACTAAGTTTTAGTATTCTTCTTTTTCAAATTTAAGCGATGTAATCACCTGCAGATGGCATTGTGATAAACATGGTTGTTGGGGGTGAAGTGGTGACTCTTAAAGGAATCGAAGAAAGCAGTAGTCTGGTTATAGCAGAAATGCCCATAAATGTAAGTTTTTATATTGGTTCCTGCTCTTTTATTTATGTAATAGTAGACAAGTAAACTAGTTACTCAAAGTGAATACAAAGTTGTATCGTGATAACCAGTATAAGATAGAAACTATAATATGATGATATGTGTTATAGTGTCAAATTGTTGACACTAGTAGTATCTATTATCATTTGCTCATGCTTGTGTTGTGTGCATGAAAATGTTAATGCTATATTGTGATATATACGAATATGTTCTGTAGTATATCTTAAATTCCAAATATATCGGGGATAAGAGGGTTTAATTAGAAAGATACGGAGCCCATCTTTATTCTTTTATTATTACGAACAATTTCATATTCACAGTTTAGGGAAATGACCTCTAAAGATGTAATTGCTGCAGATATTTGAGATACTGTGATGATTCTTAGGCTTCTTGGAATTTCAAGAATTGATGTCATTGTTGCTCGCCAACATGAAAGAGGTAATATATAGAATTAAGCCAGTATGAAGATTAATTACAACAAGAATGGAATCATCAATTGTATGCTGTTGGATTGCTTGAACATGCTCTTACATACACAGATTCTTGCCATCATGAAAGTTCTCAAAAGAAAAATTAAGTGTATTTAGTTGCTTAGAAATCAACTGAAAATCAGACAGATATTACAGTCTTATAGCTGTTAGTTGCTGATAGATACATTGTTTGTTTTAATATCGCAAGTTGCAAGATTTTAGATATGTTTTCATTAAAAGATTTGTAAATTATTAGTTTTATATACAAATTAAAAGCAACTCTAATTTATGGGATTCCATTGGCTTAGTGTTGTATTTTGTTCTTTGCGCTCATATAATAACAGGCCTTAATAGCAAAAAAAGATAAATCGCAGGCCTTGAGATGTAACCTCAGTCTTTTTCTTGTTAGCATCTGGCAGGAGAAACAAGTTGTATTTTTATCGTCTTAACATGATTTGGACCTTAGCACTAGTTTTTACTTAAATCATTGTTGTGGCTGGTGTGATCAAAGAGGGAAAACATTGCATGTAATGATAAGGAGAACAAACAATGTTGTCAGTGTTGCTCATTGCATTTAGAAATTTAATCCCGAATAGTAATGTTTGCACAATGTATTTTGCTTTCTTTTTGGTATTTCTTTTAAAGACATTTTGTAAGGCAAGATGTGGAGAGAAAATGTTGCAACTTTACCAAAGAAGAATTTGTAATCGTGGTCTTGAGAGCTCTGTTTGTAGGCAACTGAGCGTTATTATGATTCTTGCACCCAAAAATGAATTCCTCTTCCAAGTTGAATATCGACACGAAAACAAAAATCCGTAGTTTATAGTGATTGATTAAAGTATATCTTACTGAAAAAGTAAACATAAAATCAAAGGAATCTGAAGCTTCTCCTAATGTAGTTGAAGGCTAAAGAGAGTGTTAAAGTATGCAGTTGCCCTTATGTTAGGCAGTCAAGAATGGCTGCAACAGCAGCCTTGCAACCTTCAACAATGGCTGCATGAATTAGGCAGTCAAGAATGGCTGCAACAGCTGCCTAACACCTTAATATTCTGTCCCCTTGTGCTGCCCAATATATGCTTTGTGAAGCAGTCTCTCTATATAAACAGCCATTGTATCTCAGTTTAAAATAAGCTAGAGTACTAAATGTAGCCTCTAAATGTATTCTCGTTCTTATCTAATACAAGCTTGTTTTATGTTATTGTTCTTGTCATTAATGCTTCCGCTAGTATAATGAATTTCTACATGGTATCAGAGCGTGTTCGATCTTGCGCTCCTGATTGCTTCCGCCATTATAGGTGTTATTCCTCATCTTTTATGTTATGTAATTTTCTGATCTAAAGAGCTGCAATGGGTAATGCACGCAAGGTGTTTGATTAAATGTCTGTGAGAGAAAAACTCTCCTGTGTCAATGCATTTGCTTCTGTCATGAAAATTAAAGAGAAGAGAATTGTTGGGACTTGAAGAAGCCAGAGCCCGAAGCCAGTACCGGTGCCAGAAGCCAAGATGCCAGTGCCCGAGCCATACGAAGTTCAAGCTAATGAGCTTCTCTCCAATCCCGCTCTTTAGCTTGAGGGGGAGTGTTAAAGTATGCAGTTGCCCTTATGTTAGGCAGTCAAGAATGGCTGCAACAGCAGCCTTGCAACCTTCAACAATGGCTGCATGAATTAGGGAGTCAAGAATGGCTGCAACAGCTGCCTAACACCTTAATATTCTGTCCCCTTGTGCTGCCCAATATATGCTCTGTGAAGCAGTCTCTCTATATAAACAGCCATTGTATCTCAGTTTAAAATAAGCTAGAGTACTAAATGTAGCCTCTAAATGTATTCCCGTTCTTATCTAATACAAGCTTGTTTTATGTTATTGTTCTTGTCATTAATGCTTCCGCTAGTATAATGAATTTCTACATGGTATCAGAGCGTGTTCGATCTTGCGCTCCTGATTGCTTCCGCCATTATAGGTGTTATTCCTCATCTTTTATGTTATGTAATTTTCTGGTCTAAAGAACTGCAATGGGTAATGCACGCAAGGTGTTTGATTAAATGTCTGTGAGAGAAAAACTCTCCTGTGTCAATGCATTTGCTTCTGTCATGAAAATTAAAGAGAAGAGAATTGTTGGGACTTGAAGAAGTCAGAGCCCGAAGCCAGTACCGGTGCCAGAAGCCAAGATGCCAGTGCCCGAGCCATACGAAGTTCAAGCTAACGAGCTTCTCTCCAATCCCGCTCTTTAGCTTGAGGGGGAGTGTTAAAGTATGTAGTTGTCCTTATGTTAGGCAGTCAAGAATGGCTGCAACAGCAACCTTGCAACCTTCAACAATGGCTGCATGAATTAGGGAGTCAAGAATGGCTGCAACAGCTGCCTAACACCTTAATATTCTGTCCCCTTGTGCTGCCCAATATATGCTCTGTGAAGCAGTCTCTCTATATAAACAGCCATTGTATCTCAGTTTAAAATAAGCTAGAGTACTAAATGTAGCCTCTAAATGTATTCCCGTTCTTATCTAATACAAGCTTGTTTTATGTTATTGTTCTTGTCATTAATGCTTCCGCTAGTATAATGAATTTCTACATAGGGGGAGAAATAGAATTCCCTTCCATAACATAAAGTCCATCTACCACTTTACCATTGCCAAGGATCTTGCCTGTCACCAGATCCCGAAATACACAGTGGGAGGAAAAAAAGGTTACTGAACAATTAAGATTTTCAGTAATACGTTGAACAGATAATAAGTTTGCTGTTAAGGAGGGAACATGTAACACATCAGATAGTGGCAACGATGATGAGAGGCAGTGAGAAGTGCCTTGTCCATGAACAGGTACAATAGCTCCATTGGCAACACGAATATTGCCTGTTTCACCATTATATGTTTCTAGAAAACTAGAATTTCCAGTCATATGTGCTGATGCTCCGGAATCAATAATCCATGAATTATGACATTTATCGGAGGTAAAGTGACAAGATGTACCTGCATGAGCAGAATTAGCTGTAGGTGGAGTGGTGTTCATTTGTGACATTAATTGGCGGAGGGTGTTGACCTCTGAAGCAGTCATCGTCCCTGTTGAAGAATAAGACTCACATTCTGATGCAGCATGATGAGCACTAAAGGGAATACCTCTACCCGTGCTTCTGCCAGATGAGACACCACGGTAACCACCTCGGCCACGCCCTCCTCGTCCTCGAATTCTGAGATGAGGGTGCGGGATAAAACATGTTTCACGAGTGTGATTTAACTTCTTGCAGTAGTCACATTGAAGACTGGATTTTTCACCCATTAAAGCCATTGGTATCTGTTCAGGTTGTTCTGGCTCAGATTGCTGAACATTTCCAGTTAAGAGTGCAGATCGTTCAGAAGAGACGACCGGAGCCATACTTTGCTTTCGACTTTCCTCTAATCTGACACGATCATAGGCTTCTTCCACAGTAGGAAATGGAACTTGTCCGATAAGTTGATTTTTTATTGAATCATACTCATCAGACAATCCATCAAGAAACTTCATCACTTTCTCTACAGTCATCATCTTTTGATATTTTTCTTGATCTTCAGCATGTTTACACTCAAATATAGTGTAATGTCCCAATTCACTCCATAATGATGTAAGCTCAGAATAATACTGAGCTAATGTGTGGCTTCCCTGAGCCAATGCCCACATCTTCCGTTTGATCTCAAATTGCTTGGCTACATTTTTGGAGAAGGAATACGTCCGAGTGAGAGAATTCCACACATCTTCAGCGGTATCAATGAAGATATATGTTTTTCGAATATCAATCTCCATAGAGTTAGATAGCCATGAACACACCATGGCATTTTCAGATTCCCAATCATCGAAACTAGTATCACTTTCCAAAGATTGTTTGGCTTTCCCATTGATATATTTCATCATTCTATGAGATTTAAGTGCCATTGTACAAGCTTTGGACCATTCCAAAAAATTCTTTCCGTTGAATTTAGGGCTTACATACGGAGTACTATGAAATCCAGATTTCCTGCTACTTATAGCACTACTCTCAGATGTATTATCTAACACCCTACTCTCGGAGGTTCTATCTAAAACTTCCGCCATTTAATTGTTTTAAATAGAGTAATATCCAATCAATAAGTATTGAACATAATATACTAATATCATAAGTGTATATATTTACTGCTATTTATCTACCTATATAGCAGTCTATAGAAATTAAACCAGTAGTCCAGCGGGTTCAAGAAACAGTCTATAGAAATAAAAAAAATTGACAGAAACAGACAGAAAAAAGTTTTCTCAGAATCAAGAAACAGTACCACGGCTGAGTTCGGAATCAGGAGAGGAACAAGGGTCTGTAAAGAATTTTTTCCAAAAAATGACCGGAGAAGGCCTCACGCGCCGGCGCGTGGGCGCGTCTGGCGGCGCTGCCGCGCGTCCGGCGGCGCGTGAGGGCGCGTGTGACAGTGATTTTCCAGCTTTCTTGTTTCTGTCTTTCAGTGCTCTATTCAGTGGTATATTTGTTTTTGTGTTTTGATAAGTTTCGAAATTTTCGAATTCTTGGTGGTTTGATTTTTCTTCTGCTATTTTGATTTCTCTTGCAACATTGTTTCCCTAGGATATAACATGTTCTGATACCATGTTAACAATATATAATACAACAAGATATATAAACATCTTCTTCTTCCTCTGCTGCAATCTCCTGTAGTATTATATATTGTTAACAGAGAGTTTAGAATAATTCATCCAATAGCTCTTTTGTAGCATATTGCAGAATGTCAAGTCTAAGTTTCTCTACTTATTTTTGACAATTTAAGAAGCTCGGCTAAGAAAACTGGCCCGGTCAAAATTTAGTTTTCAATGGTCTTCTGACCAAAAATAAAAGATTTGAAACAAGTGTTTAATGATTTTGACACTAAAAATGATGGGAAGATTTACCAGGATCGGTACAAGTTAGCATTGAGAGCTCAGGGTAGATCCAGAACAGTGGTATTGAGGTAGCCAAGGCATTTCATTTTTCGGTAGTAATGATGTGATCCTGATTATAAGCGAGCAAGACTTGCTCCTAAGGTCCCTTGAAATTTAGGGCCGGCCTCATTTTGGTTATAGGCTTTAAATGTTACATGCAGATGTATAATCATGGTCTTGTGCAGCAGACAAGTAAAGTGTTCCGCTTGTTTGATTTGGATGGTAAGAAGAAATTGAGTTCTGAGGAATTGATAGAGGTAGAAAGTTTGACAAGATGACAACACGGAAGATTATGCTACTTCGAATTTAATTTGTGCGTTCCACAATTCTAAAAAGAAGTTAGAAACAAATTCACAATTTTTGCTTCAGGAGCTCTATATTACGCGTTACACGTGTGTATCACTTGACATACGTGCATTGCGCAAACTGTGGTAAATAAGAGAGGATCATATTCCCCTGTTGGGACATTTTTGCTGTTGGTTTAATAACTGTTATGATTTCTACTATAACTATCTTAGAGTCTATTTGGATTAACTTAAAATTAATCACTTTTTTTTATGAATAATTAAGCTTATATTCCTTACAACAAGTATCCGTTCTAAGATAATTTTCGGGGTGAGCGAGAGTCGAACCAGGACTTGTGTCGGCTCGGCAGAGGTTATAAATCCTTCATCACTTAGGCTATCCATATCCAATGGCGCTCTTAAAATTAATCACTTAACTTAAATTTAAACTTATATTCTCATCGTCCCTCTCATTTCTTTACAGTTACTATTTTGGGGTGTCCCTCTCATTTCTTTATATACCATAAATAGTAAGTTTCTTCCACTATTACACCCACTACTTTCCCCCACTATCTCATATTTAATAATAAAAAACACTATGACACCCACTACTTTCCTCTACTATCTCAAATATATTATTAAATATTGATAGGTCTCACCACTTTACCCACTTTTTATCCAACTTTACTCATTTTTTATACATTTTCTTGGTTTTCGTGCCCATTCCCAATGTAAACTACCTAGAGGGACGGAGGGAGTATACTTTAAGTTGAAAATGTATTTTGAACTTTAAATTAGAGGTACGTGTTTGGATAAATTAGCTTAAAGTGGATTTGATATTTGGTAAATTTTGACTTAAATTATATCTTTATTTTAAATTATATTTTTGTTTGAAAAAATAAAACTTATATGATTCAAACATAAAATAAAGATACAGTAAAATCTCGTTAAATTAGTACTCGATACCATGATAAATTAATATTTTTAATGTAAATTTTTGGTCACAACATAAAAATAAGATGATAGTATAAATTTAACCTCGATTAATTAATAAATTCTATAAATTAATAGAATTCGCCGCTCTCAACAGGATTAATTTACAGAGTATACATTATTTGTGAAAACTAAATGTCGCACATGTGTGTTTAGGAGTTAGGACTGTGTGACAGTTTAAAAAGAAGTGCTAAATTAATCTGGGAGAAAAGTACCTCCGGCTCCGGGATACTTAAAAAACACAGGCTTCTTTACTTTAAGTGGGTTAAAAATAGTTTAAGTGAACCCAAACAGGTTCTTAGTATCTGTGAAAGCATTCCAGTTTCTTGGTTCTAATAATGTATTCAAATGATTTAAATAATGTATTCAAATGTGTTCTAATAACGTAATAATGTATTCAAATTAGTATCGTTTCCTTTCGGTGGTTATCAAATGAGGCCTAATTAAATGATTGTGAATCATATTTTAATGGTAGTGTCGTTCACTAGTTTAGTATGCAAAGATTGTATGCTCTGATTGTGTTCTGCTTTCCGAATCTTAGACTTTCCACTGGTAAACTACCGAACTTTTGACATCTCTCTGTTCGGATACATACTAAACAGAACACGTAAATTTGGGTGAATGAAAACTAAAGTACATGAAAATTGGGAATTTAGAAATCAAATATCATTGTTTAAAATACTGGTAAAGTCCAGGACAGATCCTTGATATATCGTGAGCTGATTCGTTGTGTTTTCTAAAGGAGGGTTCTACCTCTTATAATAATTCGAAATTCGAACACATGGCATTTAGGCTATCTCCGAATCCTCTCAATACCTTGTTATTTAATCTTAGAACATCCCAGCATAGTAGCATGGGTGTTTGGCTCCTTTCAAATAAAAATGAGAATATTAGCACCAGGTTGAAATTTCAAAGCATCACCATATTGTGACCGACATACGTATGCTGCAGCATACCGTACGGTAGAAGGTTTCTGCGGTACGTAGAGAAATGAGCCTCATGTTTTCACACCAAAAATTCTACTGTACACGTATTGCAGAAACTTTATACGGTACTGTATGCTGTAACATACGTTTGTTATAGAACAGACCCCTACTACTGTGAATCTGTCAATTTTTGAAAATAGGAACGCAGATAAAAGATGCCAAACAAAAGCTCCCTTCTTTTAGCTCGAGCATATTCTTGTGCCACTATCAAATTAAAGTTGGCCATAATCCACTCACATATTATTGAGATTTAAATGACATTTCACTGGGTTGCAAGGTAGATCAACAATCTGAGAAATGGCATTTATGTGTTGTATTCAGTTGGAACCTAACAGGGAAATGACGGTGGAAGAATTCAAAGCCTGGCTCCGACGATATGACATGGATCATGATGGCAAGATCAGTCCTGAGGAACTGGCAGAAGCTCTCCGTAGCCTCCATATATGGTTTGGGTGGTGGAAGGCCCGTGAAGGGATAAAAGCTGCTGATAATGATGGTAATGGCTACATAAATAATTCCAAAGAAATCGAAAAACTGGTGAAATATGCACAAAAGCATCTGCATATGAAAATTAAGAAAAATAGCTGGTGATTACTTTGAGTTGCGGAGCAATGCTTGTCCTCTTGTGCGTGCCTTATATTTCCAGTTTTTGTTCGTGTTCTTCCAATGACCTTCTAAGTAACTGATACTCCCTCCGTCCATTTCATTTCTTTACACTTTCTATTTTGGGCCGTCCATTCCATTTCTTTACATTACTAAAAATAGTACTCCCTCCGTCCCGTATTGTTTCTCTTATTTCATATGTCGGGATTGTTCATAACATGCGACAAATTACTAATTTACATCTAATCTATAAGACCAAATATAGTCATGAGTGATCTTGTTGGATTCGTATTTATGAGTACTTTAATACAGTGTAATTTTTATATTTAATACTAATACGAAATTCAAGATATAAACGTTCAAAAGTGTGCATTGGCAAACGTGTCCAGTCAAAACAGGAAAAACATTAAGGGACGGAGGGAGTAACTTTTAACAATAAAATACATTATTACATCCACTACTTCACTCCACCTTTTCAACCCTTTACACTATTACACCCACTACTTCACTTATTTTAACAATAAAATTACTATTACACCCACTACTTCATTTATTTTAACAATATTACATCCACTATCTTGGTTTCCGTGCAAAAAGCAAACGTAAGGAAATGAAAAAAACAGAGGGAGTATGTTTTTCCGGTATTTCAGTTTTAACATTTCTAATTTGTGTTGGGTATCTTCTGTACTGTAATAATGTTTTATCTGGACTGTATTAACATGGTTATAATCTTCTGTCATTACCTCTAAGCTTCTCTTTAGTAAGGCCTTTATGTATTGCTAATTCTCACGACCGATTAATGGCTTCCGATCACTGTTTCGAGCACTATTCCGGGGATACTTTGCCTGAGTTCGGGTATCTGCAAAACAATGCTTGCCCGGGGGTGGTGGCCGTCAAGCACCTCCGGTGTGAGAATCAGTAATCGAAATAATAATAATCGAAACGGGTGAAAATGTATCTGTGTGAGGGAGAGAATGAGTAATAAGTTTGTGTTATTGAAATTGTATATCCTACCTTGTGTGTAGAATGGGGGTATTTATAGGTTGGGTCTTCTAATCACTATTCACCCACTTGGTGACCCACTTGTTATGCTGTTAAAGCTACAGCGAGCCACTATTGAAATAGTGATCAGTGTTCCTTTCCCACATACCTCGATTCTAACACCGCCGCTTTTGCTACAGTTGAATGCTTTTGTGTTCCCTTAAACACCTTTATGGTCCCCTGCCTTAGTGAGTAAGATAACAAGATATTTTGCACAAGTATTTATGTGAAGATATTTGTTTGTCAAGTGGAGCAATTTAGTAAAGATAATATGAAATGACACATGTGTAATTAGTGAGTATTTGTTACAGGTGGAGGTGTTACAGCGGGCAGGGGTTGATACTGTTGCAGGGGTGCCCGCTGTCAGCTTATAGCGGGTACCTATCATGTATATATATAATCTTCCATCCTCTTGTATTTAAAACACACTTTTGAACATAAGTAATATCCATGTACTCTATTCTGTTCTTCAATGGCTCACAGGTTTGATTTAGTTGTATGCTGTGCAGGAATGTTAAAAATTAGACCTCATACTAGCAAAGAACAAATTTGTTACTCCTCTAATAGTAACGCACATGTAAGCGTGTTTTTGTAGAAGCTTCCCATTCTCTCTTCTCGTTTCTTCTTCTTCTTCTTCTTCTTCTTCTTATTCTCCTCCTTTACGAGTGGATGTTAACACGATCCAGAACCAGAATTAAAATAAAGAAAATGTTGTACCTGAGATTACGAGCAAGTTCAATAGTCTCCTAACATATCCCTTACAAATATTATAAAATATTCAACTCCTAAGAAGTTAGGACATTGTATTGTATATATACTCCAACAATCTTCCTTATAATAGATCCTTATAATTATTAAATACTAAATTTAAACTCCACCATGTATTTGAAAGGGAGGGAAACAATTGGAAAAGAGAGGGAAACTAATATTTTATTGGTAAATATAATATAAGGGAGCCCTTAAAGATAAGGGGTGACATGATGCTCTTAACTTTTTAAGGAAAAGTTAAGAGCCTATTGGAGCACTATTTTTGACACAATCCCTTATAATTTGGGTTAGGAGCCCATATAAGGGATCTATTGGACTTGCTCTTAGCCCTTAGATATTTTCCCTGAGATGTTTCCATAAAATCAAGAAAAATTTTATGGGTAATCTAGATTACAAAAATATTCTTGCGGGGCCATTTATTTTATAAGATTTTATAAAGAAGTAAGTTAAGTTAAGTATCTTAGGTAAGTTCCTGAGATGATCTCAGGAATATTATTCTCTAAAATAAATTATCGCTAATTGTCTGAAGGTAGTGAGGATTTTTAAAAAAGTATACTGATTTATACTACAGTTAAAAAATACAAAGAAAATGTGTAAAATCTCACAGAACCAGTGTTGTAAAAAGCGGAAATCAGAATTGATCGATAGAGGCACTGTCCAGGGATTAATCGGGTATTTGAGAATTAATCGGAGTGATTAATCGAATAATCGGATTATTAATCAGTTCGGTAATCCATGGAATAAGGATTAATCGGTGATTAATCGTGATTAATAACCGATTTTTAGAACAGAGCACAGAACACACATTTTAATTACTAGTAAATTTATACAGCGACATTGGTAAATAAAATTGAGGGGAATTATTGAGGGAAAGAACGTAATGCATTATTGACATAATTGTGTTTGAGCAAAACAAGTAAAATTGTGGAGCAGTAATTGTGGTCCACGTTAAAGACATTTTGGTCCCTAAACTCCAATGATTAATTGAACATGTTGCATTTGCTGTAGCTGCCTGTACATTTGGTCCATAGTAACGATTTCAGAGGAGGAGAAACTAAATTAATATACCTGCATACACTTCTACCAATTGCAACTATACTCTGCTTCTATAAAAAAACTTACAGTCAAAGATTGTCCAGTAAAATGAACTTAACTTTCGTATTTGGTCCGAGGTTTAAGATACTATGGCAGAAAAAAAAAAAAAACTGAGATGAAAATCACTGAATGATGTGTAGTGTTCTATAGCAGCAGCACTTAAAAAAAAATGGTTGGTGGAAACTATAAGTAGAACAAGAGTTTAACTACTAGAGACAAAATTAATTAGTACTGTAAATTCCAATAAATTATCCCCTAATACAAACAACCAGACCTTAATTAGCTACCAATTACCTGCCTGAAAACAGGGCAGGTAATTAAAATTAGTTGTGATGAAAAAAGTCATAATAATATCCCCCTATAATATTAATAATCTAGCTAATTCCTTCTTAACATACAAAATTACCCTCCCCCAGGAACGCCTTTACAATTTCTTATACTACTATATTTCAAACTCCCCCAGTCACTTACTCCAGTTTGATCATCCTCCCCTTATTCTGAATTTCCTGCAATAAATATATTATTAGATGCAAAAATTTATATATGTAAAATTAAAGACTACAGTCTGTAATTATAAAATAATGACCCTTCAAAATTTTTATTGTTAGGTACTCAGGTATACGTATACTACTCCCCGTCCTATAATTTTAGTCTCATTGAATTTCGCAAAAGTAAATTAACTTTTGACTCGAATAACAAATTTTTAGTAGAAGACTAACAGCATATACTATAATGCAAATATGTATGTGTTTTTATCGTTTACAGTAAATATGTAAGTTACATATATTTAACCGTAGCCTATTTTACACAACAAAGTCTAGAAACCAGCTGAAATTACATGTCAGGGAATTAAAACTCATCAATTCAGCAAATACCGTGATATATAGTACTAGAAATCATGGTTTGTACTTTGTCCGCTAAATTAGTTTGCATTCGAACGAGCATTTATACGTGTGTAATGTGAAGGAAATTGATGCAGAAAAAGAACACTAACCAGTCAAGTTCTGGGAGTTGTCATGAGGGTAAAAAGCAGATCTATTATTATTATTATCAGGCTGCTTTTTGGAGGTACCATGAGATTTTCTCAAGCCCAGAAGCCCCTTCCACCGACCACTCTTAGGTGGCTTACCACTAGTACTCGCAACCACATTGTCGTCTTCGCCACTAGTAAGCAGCTCTTGTCTTAGAGTACTCACAGCCTTTTGCTGATTGTTGTTTTTAAACGGCAACAATCTTCCCTTGGAGAAAAGCTCATCAGCACTCATCATGGAATGGTTGGACACCGAAAACTCAAAGTCCGAAGACACGGGAGGTGGCGGTGACGGATGCTGCAGGTTGATGAGACGAGAATGAGATTCCACAAAGTCATTAGAAAATGAGATTCTAGGACTCATGTTACCAACAACATTTCTGTGGTCGGAGGAGAAGGAGTTATTGTTATTATTGTTGTTGTTGTACATGATTAGATGATATTGAAAATGCTGAATGTTGATAGATGGTGTGTGTGTGTGTGTATAGATATTATTATGCCACATGCAATGGAACACACCAACAGCATAAGATAAGGCTAGGGTTTTGGTTTGGTTGGGGTTGATAGACTAGCATTCAAAGCCAACAACATAAGATAAGAACCCGAGTCAATTGTTTTGTAGTACCTACTGTAATTGTCCTCCCCCTTCTCAGTTTACACTTTTAAGGCAACTGTCTCCCCCCTGTATACATACATTGTTTAATTAACCGGCCTCTAAACCTTGTAGGTAATATATTTATTATTGTACAGACATTACAAAACTGAAACAACTGCGTTTCTTTTGATTAACTTTATGATGACACCTAAATGATATATAATTGAAGTCTGTAAGTATTTATATATCATCTTTGACCCTGAAATCCTGAGTCATTTGCAGAGGGGGGAGAGGGGCTAAAGAATTCAAATGCAGGTGCAGCATGCTAGCAGTTGAAGCACCTGCCAAAATGGCAGCTAGCTCCCAGTAGTATTTATTTCTAAGGTGGTGGGGTGGTGGGACCCATCACATTAAAAAACACAACTAAAGTTCCTCGTCGCTATATGTTTTGTACTTACACAGATAGGACTGCAGAAGGAGACGCTGGTGCTGGTATCAACTTTGACTACATGCATATATCATGCATATAAAAGAATTTTATATATTGTATAACTATATAGAATGTAGTAATTCAGAGGAGAACAATATTTAGCGTGAAAACATTAAGAATAAATATTATACAATTTTCAAATATTTTCGAACATATAATACAAAATGTATATATAAAAAAATATATAGGAAAAAATTGTTCTACACTCTATTCTACTGCCCTGAAACGTGTTTCCCGTCAGATATATGCATAATACCGTTGTGGTAGAAAGAAAGAGATACTTGTCATTACTATATGTTCACCCTTGTCATCTACTGTTGACTAAATCTTTGACTAGAGAGCGTGTTTGTGTGTATGTCATGCTTCAATTCGTTTTCTTCCCATTTAACGAAAGATGCTCTTAGGAATTTACAGTGAAAGATACCACCAGCACCGAAAGTGGCCAAAAGGGTTTGGCCTAAATACATTTAATTTCGCAGCTACTTTTTCTACTTTTTAGGAACACCCTTCACCTCCTCAAATTATATGCAAACTAAGACGTAGGATATACTCCTACTTGGCACTTGCTCGTTGCTACTCCTTCCGTGCTTTTTAGTTATTACATTTGTAAAAGTAATTTGTTCTTAATCATTATTTCACTCTTATTTTAATACATTTTTTATCCATTTTTTTATGTTTATTCTTTCGTTCCTATTCCAATATTTGATTTTACAATTAATCTAATAATTTAATAAAATAATTAGGAATAATACATAAAGATAATTTATAATATTAAAATTTTCTTAATGTATATGTTTTTTTCAAATATTACAACTAAAAGGGACAGAGGGAGTAATTCATTACGGCTCCCTATGGATGTACAGATGATCCGCTCAATCACATTAACCGTTCGTAACCGAATCGCATTTTGTGGATAATGGCAAAATGTGGGTTAGTTGCGGATGTAAATTTTAATAATCAATTATTTGCAGTTTGATAGCGATTTTATATGTTCAAAACTCGCAAAATCTGAATCGCAACTGCAAACCACAATATACATATAATAGTTTATAGAGTAAATTACACTAAGATGGCTTGAACTACTTTTTTTTTTTTTTTTTTTTGCAGAATGATGGCCGATATATTATACTTAACACTTTGGTGATTGAACAAAATATTTTAAACCATTGAAAGGGCTCCGATCAAAAACACCTTAACGGCACCAACAACGTTAGTAAATATCTTAAAGTTATGAGGGTAAATACGTATTTTTACAATTAAAAACCAAGTCACCCCTTAATTATCTTTCTCTCCCTCATCCCTATTCTTCCACCACCACCCCTTTTTTATAGGATATATATATATATATATAGGCCTTTACTCCATAAAAAACACTCTTATATAACAAACAATAAAGAACACTATAAAATCATTTATTCCAATAGATCCATTGTCCCCGCCAGGGGCCCCCAATACAAAAAGTTCTTATTTTTTCAGGCTCTATCCATCCAGCAAAAAAAAAAAAAATTGAAAATTTTACTGTTCATGATGACGTCACTGATGACGTCATCGATGAACAGTAAATTTTTCATTTTTTTTTTTTTTTTTTGCTGGATGGATAGAGCCTAAAAAAATAAGAACTTTTTGTATTGGGTGGCCCCGCCAGGGGCAATGGATCTATTAGATATGAGGTGTTCTTTGTTGTTCTTTATATAAGGTGTTCTTTATGGAGTCCAACCCTATATATATATATATATATATATATATATATATATATATATATATATATATAATATGTGTATGTATATGAGAGTAGAGAATAGAATGCTGGAACTTCTCTTCACATTAAAACTTCAACATATTACATGTATATATATAAAACAAAGCTGATACGTGGTTACTAAAAAATAGTAACTAACAACTAAAATCGTAAAACCAAGCAACTACTCTAAATTCTCCTAAAACTTCTCATACACGTACATGACTTATTCAAACTTACTACTACTGCTAATAAACATAGACATCAAATACTTAATGTTTACACTAAAACACGCAAGCGTACGCGGTCACAAGTAATATATAAGGTTAAGTCCAAATTCGTTCCCACAGGGATCTGGTTATGGTTTTAATTCAGTAAACGCACCTATGCAACAATGTATGATCTTAATTCACTGCTAAGACAATTAATAAATTAAGGTTTTAACTAACTAAATTAAACTAAGAAGCAAATTAACAAAACTACGAATTAACTAACTAACAAGAATTGAAATCTAATTACTTCTGCAAGAAAAACCATGGAATCCTAACTTCATTAAATACTTTGCTTAGATCTAACGCCTTTAATCACTATATGCAATGGTTATGATATCTGATCGGATAACACGAAACAAGTACACGCTACCTGTCAGTATACGAATACCAAACTAAACATACATCCACAAAAGAGATAGAAGATGAATAGACACCAATTATGCTTAGACCCTATATGTCTATAGAATTTGAAAACATAACGGTTGAAGAGCAAGTTATCCATAATGATCACATAGGGCAATATAAGTATTCTCATCTCATACTACGAATCATGTTGATAAACAATCATGAACCTATGCTAGCATGGCAAGTTCTAAATCTCAAGATCCACTTTCACTTCACAAGAGATTAACAAATTAGATGTTCATGACGCATCTATCAATTAAGCATAACCATACGAGGATATCAGATATACATCACACACAGATCTTTAAAGCAATCAAGATACTAAAGCTCCATAAATAAATCCGTTAGAATCCCATGACAACGATTAGTTCATAATTGAACCTCTCGTCATCACGGGATCTGATGAAACCATGATAAAAACAAAGTATGAAAATATACAAATAAACCTAAGTAATTGATATGTAATGGTTCTCTAATGATGATCTTCCCTTTTTACAAGGGTTGGATGTGTTTATATAGGCTCTAGACATCTTGCCCAACAAGAAAATACCGAATCAGAATTATAATAGAAGTACGTTTCCTAAACTGATGCTGATTTAAAGGGAAATTCGTAGCTGTCTTTCCTTCATTCATTCTGGAACGTTACAGCTGCAATTGGGCCTCTGGACCACTTTAGAATGATAGAAAATCTCGTTATCTTCGCGTGGACTGTTTACGGGCCTCAAACGGAGTTGTAGAACTCAAGATATGGCCAAAACAAAAATCCGAAATCTGGCAAAATTTTTACGCGCGCTGGCTGCGCTGGTGGAGCGCTGGCTGCGCTGTAGCTACTGTTCATAGCGCTGGCTGCGCTCCTTTGTGCGCTGGCTGCGCTCCTTTGGCTGCCGGGAGCTGATTTTGGCTGATTTTGCTCTATTTTCTTCGTTTTAACTCCGATTTTCATTCCGTTTCTTCCGGCTCTCTCATAATTTGATGTGCTATTATTCTTTTAGCTCAAAACCCACCATTTAAGCATGGAAAACATCATCCCACATCCGACTCTTATTCCTGCACAAATTCACTAAAAACACATCAAAAACACCACATACTTGAGTTCAAGTCATCAATTCAAGCCGATACGAAGCATTCCAAGTGGATATAAAATCCACTTATCACACCCCCAAACTTAAACCGATGCTTGTCCTCAAGCATAACAATTACAACTAACTAACTAACTAGTACCACTTCCGTAGGTGATCACGGTTGCATTTGGCATATGCAACAAGCCCTTTAAACCCCTAGGCAGCCCTAGTGGACGAGTAAGGTCTCGTGAGGGCCTATAGCGAATGTACCCACAAAATCCAATGCAATGCAATGCATGAATGCAACTAATATGAAAATGCAAATAATCTAGTACTAATATCCTACCATACCTTCAAATCCTCTCATGTCATATCAACTTAAGAATCAAAGTACTAAAGCAATGTCTTGGTGTCGAAAGTGCAAGTATTCACATAGTCTACTCAATGAACATGCATAAGTTCTCACAAGTCCATGTCAAATGTAAGAATAAGTTAGTAATCATGCTAAGCCTACAAGAGTACATCTTTGAGACAAAACTCGGGATCTCATACGCAAAAACAAGCAAACACTCACAATCCACTCACAAAAGAATATTCACTCAAGAACAAGGGTAAGTGTATCACTCAATTCCAACAAAATCATAAGCATGCTTGACATTTGGTATCAATCTAACTCTTAACACAACATACATCAATGACGATAATCAAAAGGTCTTTATTTGGGTTGTAACGGGGCTAGGGACAAGGTATGTCAAATAAGCCAAAATAGGTGAAGTGTCAAAATCTAGTAAGTACCTTAATAAATCATACACAACACCCTATTTTCCCCCCCACATAATTTTTACTAAAACGACACTCGACTAGTCGACTGAAATAGGATCACAACAATACAAACATGCTCTCATAATATATTTTTCCTTTTTTTTCTTTTTTTTTTCTCTCCTTTTTTTTTCTTTTTTTTTTCTTTTACTTTTTTTTTTTCGAGAGCTAAATAAAACAATAATATAACAATAACAATGATCCCACAATTTATTACATATGCCGACTATCAAGTAAACAAACCCAATTTTCAATATTTCCCCCAAAAGTAAGACCAACAATAAACCCCTCCTTGCACACCTTATTACTCCCTTAAACACTCTACTAGCCTTTGACAATGTGGGTTCAAATTAATGTAAGGCCAATACAAGAAAAAGGTCTAGGCAAGTAATGTGGTATGTCACCAAAAAAAATAGGATTAAGCTCAACGGTTAACTAATTGATCATGTAAACATGGTATGGTAATATGGGAAAATATGTGGTTATTCCTAAATGTCTTTATCATTTTAATCGTCAAATAATGTCATGCGTTTCAAGAAAGACCTCAAACAACTGCTAGCAATGCAAACAATCCGTGGACACTCAAGCAAATGAATAAATTGCAAATATATGCAATAAGGCTCTAAAACTCACTTGGTGGAAAAACATACTCAATCCCAAGCAAAAATCTCTCTAACGCACCAACTTGTATTCAAAGCATGCAAACTAAATCATCTTGCACATATTCATGTCCTTCTAATCACTTACAACATTCAATAAGTCTACTAGCTTCAACTTACTAGTGTATGTGTGTGCACAAGAACAAAGCATATCACTTCTCAAACAAAAGCATCAACAACACAAAATTCCTATCAAGCATGGGTGCAAATGCAACCATTATGAACTCACATAAAATACGAACATAAAAACAGAATGTCCTATATGAAACAAACGTAGATAACACAAACATAAATGCATAATTTACTACTACTAATATGCAAAGCATGAAATCTTACATGAACAACAACTACTAATCCCTCAAACCACCCCCAAACTTAAAATATTCAATGTCCGCATTGAATTGAAAGTAAATACAAGGGATAGTAGAAAACATACCTAAATAAAAATGCCGAAAAGCGTGGGTTGCCTCCCACGAAGTGCTTCTTTAACGTCAATAGCTTGACGTTACTTCCAAGCCTCCATTAAGGATGATAATAGTTGGCCTGGTCATCTCTTCGCGAGACTTCATCGTCTTCACGGCGGCACACTTTCTGCCCCTTCTCCTCGCTTGGCCTATTCGTATAACAGCTATATCCTATTCCAATGCCTTCATCTGTTGACCCAAAATCTGTCAATTTGTAGAACAACACACATTCGCGGGCTTCGCTTGAATATAATGGAGGAGGGTAAATGTAAATTGCTGAAGCCTTTGGTTCCTCAAAGAAAACTTCCTCCATTGGCTCTAATGCGCTACCTCCAAGTAGAAGACCTGCATCTTTCCCATGTTCTTCAGCCTCTTGGTTCGCACATACCAATTCTTGAAATTTCTGCAGCTCAGCAGTGTCTGTCCCAAATAGTGCCCTTTCCAAATCATCCACCATCCTAACATGATCAAATTCCTCACATGGCTTGTGAACACTAACCTCCTCTTGGAATTTGTCTTCCTCAATTAAGCATGCAGTACCTTGCTCCAAGTCACCGTTATTCTCTGGAATTGCCTCTAATATGAACTGTTGTTTCTCTTGTTCCAAGGCATTCCTAACTTGAGCAGCTATTGTTTCCAAAGATTTGATAGACGCCTCGTTACTCTTTATACGCATCCTAATCTCCTCCAGAGTCTCTTGTTTCAATGATCTCACAGCTTGAGCAACTAGAATCTCCAAAGATTTGAGAGACTCCTCATTACTCTTCACAAGCATCCTAATCTCCTCCCTAGTAGGAACCTCATCTGACTGAAAAGTAGGAGTAGGTTGCTGATGTTGAAAATCTTCACTTCCATAGAAATATGACATATCTGGAACATCTTGCTGGTACTGTTGAGGATGGTATTGAAAATATGGTTGTTCCTCATAACTGACATATGGATCAACTCCTTCGTAGTAACAATATTGTGATGGATCATGAACGCCCAAACACCACTCACATTGCTGAGGCATGGATGTCCTCGAATATGCCCACCACGGCAACTCCTCGCATGCCATCTTCAAACACTCAAGTACCTGAAACACACCAAACTAAACAAGATAGATAAGAAAAAATCTGAGTCAGTGAACTCTAACGACCGCTATTGACAAGCACATAAACCAAAAATAAAACACCGGGTTCGATCCCCGGCAGCGGCGCCAAAAACTTGTTTACACTAAAACACGCAAGCGTACGCGGTCACAAGTAATATATAAGGTTAAGTCCAAATTCGTTCCCACAGGGATCTGGTTATGGTTTTAATTCAGTAAACGCACCTATGCAACAGTGTATGATCTTAATTCACTGCTAAGACAATTAATAAATTAAGGTTTTAACTAACTAAATTAAACTAAGAAGCAAATTAACAAAACTACGAATTAACTAACTAACAAGAATTGAAATCTAATTACTTCTGCAAGAAAAACCATGGAATCCTAACTTCATTAAATACTTTGCTTAGATCTGACGCCTTTAATCACTATATGCAATGGTTATGATATCTGATCGGATAACACGAAACAAGTACACGCTACCTGTCAGTATACGAATACCAAACTAAACATACATCCACAAAAGAGATAGAAGATGAATAGACACCAATTATGCTTAGACCCTATATGTCTATAGAATTTGAAAACATAACGGTTGAAGAGCAAGTTATCCATAATGATCACATAGGGCAATATAAGTATTCTCATCTCATACTACGAATCATGTTGATAAACAATCATGAACCTATGCTAGCATGGCAAGTTCTAAATCTCAAGATCCACTTTCACTTCACAAGAGATTAACAAATTAGATGTTCATGACGCATCTATCAATTAAGCATAACCATACGAGGATATCAGATATACATCACACACAGATCTTTAAAGCAATCAAGATACTAAAGCTCCATAAATAAATCCGTTAGAATCCCATGACAACGATTAGTTCATAATTGAACCTCTCGTCATCACGGGATCTGATGAAACCATGATAAAAACAAAGTATGAAAATATACAAATAAACCTAAGTAATTGATATGTAATGGTTCTCTAATGATGATCTTCCCTTTTTACAAGGGTTGGATGTGTTTATATAGGCTCTAGACATCTTGCCCAACAAGAAAATACCGAATCAGAATTATAATAGAAGTACGTTTCCTAAACTGATGCTGATTTAAAGGGAAATTCGCAGCTGTCTTTCCTTCATTCATTCTGGAACGTTACAGCTGCAATTGGGCCTCTGGACCACTTTAGAATGATAGAAAATCTCGTTATCTTCGCGTGGACTGCTTACGGGCCTCAAACGGAGTTGTAGAACTCAAAATATGGCCAAAACAAAAATCCGAAATCTGACAGAATTTTTACGCGCGCTGGCTGCGCTGGTGGAGCGCTGGCTGCGCTGTAGCTACTGTTCATAGCGCTGGCTGCGCTCCTTTGTGCGCTGGCTGCGCTCCTTTGGCTGCCGGGAGCTGATTTTGGCTGATTTTGCTCTATTTTCTTCGTTTTAACTCCGATTTTCATTCCGTTTCTTCCGGCTCTCTCATAATTTGATGTACTATTATTCTTTTAGCTCAAAACCCGCCATTTAAGCATGGAAAATATCATCCCACATCCGACTCTTATTCCTGCACAAATTCACTAAAAACACATCAAAAACACCACATACTTGAGTTCAAGTCATCAATTCAAGCCGATACGAAGCATTCCAAGTGGATATAAAATCCACTTATTACTTAAATAATAATAAGTTTAATATTAAATTCCAACAATCACCCACGTAATATTAAACTTATCATGAACCCGTTTATTTCTTCTATGCCCATCTGGCACCACTTATAACAATGCTTGTTCATCATCCTCCTTGACTGCAATGTTCACTTTATGAAGCACTTCTCTTCATTCATCTTGTGATGCACTTCTCACCACCTCCATGTTGATGCACTTCTCACCAACTTACTTAATTTAAATTTTATGAAGCACTTCTCTTCATCTGTGATGCACTTCTCACCACCTCCATGTTTTGCATTTCTTTGATGTACTTTATGTCATACATTCATTTTCCATTTATGACGCACTTCTCGTCACCTACATATATTGTTGATGCACATTATCACCAACATCAATAATTTTGGAGCACTTCTCTCCATGGTGCACATAATCACCTATACACATTTTCTTCACTTTCTGAAGTTTGTTAAAGATGTTCCAAATGCTTGCGTAACATCATAGCATGAATTTCTTTAACACATGCCTTGGCCTTGTATATGTGGACACGTTTAAGAATTACTTCCCAATACTCCACAATCTTGGTTGTGCCAGAACACATCTGCTACTCGATTTCTGACTGTAATACTTAAAGTTCACTACAGGTTTTTCTTTGCAGAAGATTCCTCACATCTGCTACAATACTAGAGTGTAAACCCCTTTCTTCAACAAGTAAATCTACAGGTGGTTGCTCTCCATGTGCTCTGGCTCGATCATATCCAAAGCATCTTTCTTCCGAGCCTCAGCTAGTTCCCAATCATAAAACACTAGAAGTTGATGTACTATTTCCACACAACTAACGACACCACCTCTTCTGACCATCACCCCTCCACTCCCTCACAGCCTGAACAGGAGAGAGTGGTTTGGACGGCAGCTTGCCGGCCTACGCCGGAGCCTTCTTCACCTGCTCTGATACCAAATATAGGATCTATGTGTATATATATAATATGTGTATGTATATGAGAGTAGAGAATAGAATGCTGGAACTTCTCTTCACATTAAAACTTCAACAGATTACATGTATATATATTAAACAAAGCTGATACGTGGTTACTAAAAAATAACAACTAACAACTAAAATCCTAAAACCAAGCAACTACTCTAAATTCTCCTAAAACTTCTCATACACGTACATGAATTATTCAAACTTACTACTACTGCTAATAAACATAGACAGCAAATACTTAAATAATAATAAGTTTAATATTAAATTCCAACATTTTTAACAATTTATCAACACCAATTCTTCAAGAACATTATGTAGCCCTTTTAATTGGGTTGAGGGCCTCGAGGGTCTTCAAGAAGTTGAGTCGAGGACTTGTAGAGGTATAGTTGATGTTGTTTTGTTTAATTTAGCTAAATATTGTGCTTCTTTGTATTCACTTTTGATTTATGATGGGGTTCAAGAGAATGGTTGCTTCATTTCGTTAGGCAATAATTAAAAGGTTCTGTAAGTGATTAAATTGGACAATATATAATTCGCCTCCTACTGTTGAGATGAGGGCAATGAAAGATATGTAAAACACAATCTAATTGGGTGATATTCGATGAATAATTGAGGGAGGAATTGAGGATGTTTGGTTACAACTAACTGGGTACTTGTGGCTGTGGGAGGTACTAGTGATGTTTGTGTTGTATTGTATTGCTATTAGTATGTAAATTGTACTCCCACCGTCCCAATGTGATGTTAACATTTGCTTTTTGCACGGAAACCAAGATAGTGGTTGTAATATTATTAAAATAAATGAAGTAGTGGTGTAATAGTGATTTTATTGTTAAAATAAGTTAAATAGTGGGTGTAATAGTTTAAAGTATTGTTAAAATAAGTGAAGTAGTGGGTGTAAAGGTGTTAAAACTTACTATTTTAGGAAATGTTAAAAATCTATTGGGACATCCCAAAATAGAAAGTGTTAACAATCTATTTGGACGGATGGAGTATTGCTTTGGTTACAATTGTGAACAGACAAGAATACCCTTGACGGACCTGATAGTTTTAGGCGTTTTTTATCGGAGCCCTTTTAATGCTTTAAAATATTTTGTTCGTTCACTAAAGTGTTAAGTATAATACATCGGCCATCATTCTGCAAAAAAATTTTAGTTCAAGCCATTTTTGTGCAATTTACTCAAGTTTATATTATTATATATTACATAATAAATTATGAAAGCTAATACATACATATATATATATATATATATATATATATAATCATATGTATATTGTATAATATTATAAGATTAACACCGCTCCATTGTTGCATCTTACAAAATTTTTAGTGGATAAATTGTATTAATTAATGTGCTTCTTGTACCCCGTTTTCATGTTTAAACTTATGCACTACTTGTGGACTATTGAAAGTGGACAAAATTTTGCTTACAAATCTGTTGTTATGTTTGTATTTGATGTATCACTTGTTCTTAACTTATTAATCGTTAGTTGTATCTCAAAATTGATAATTTGGATCCAATATGTGTAATAATTTAATATAATTTAAATGTATTACTATTAATTAATTTTGATATATGTAATAGGTGATTGAACCGTAATCCGAATCGCATCAACGTATTTTCGCGATTAGACTTGATGTGGTTAATCGCAATCATGAAAATAATTGTAGTTAAAATTTTAATTAAATCACTATGTACGATTTGGTTCGACTTTTAGTACAAAATCAATTTGATCCGAACCGTACACACCCTACAACTAGGGTTGCACAAAGGTCTAAAATCGGACCGGACCGACCCGGACCGATCGAAGACCGAATTTTTCCAATTTCTTGGATCGTGGACCAGACCTATTATAATCGATCTTGGGATCGGACCGAACCGAAAAAACCCGGACCGGACCGGAACTGGACCGGTATGGACCGGTTATTTAATTTCTATATAAAATATAATTTTTAATTTAACATTTAATTTTTTTAAAGTTTAATTACATCAAATAATTAAATTACTTTGAAAGTTAATATAAGTTGAAAAACGAAGACCATATCTTATTTTTGGTAAAATAATCGTAATTTCTAAACATGTGAGTACCAAGTATTTATCGTATATAGTATGAAACTTAATTATTTGGATTGTAATGCTGATCGCTACTATTTCATCAATTTATTTTCTACTAATTTGGCTTGTCAAATTATGATGTATTTAAATATTTAATCTCTATATTATATATTTTAAGAAGAAAGTAATATAAAAATAGCTATATATATAAATTCCGGTCCGGTCCGGATTTTTTCAATATTTGGACCGGACCGAAAACCAAATTTTTTTGATTTTACAGACCCGACCGACTACACACGGTCCGATCTAGATCGTGGACCGATAAACCCGATCCGATCTAATTTACCGATCAGGCCGGATTGTTGTACATCCCTACCTAAAACTCCCCTATGTTGTACCAAGTTCGGTGCTAATCATTACCCTCACCCAAAAAGAAATACTCCCTATATCACGGAGACCAAGAACTATGATTAAAATAAGTAAAGTAGTGGGTGTAATAGTATATTTTATTGTTAAATTAAGTGAAGTAGTTGGTGTAATAGTGATTTTATTTTAAAATAAATAAAGTAGTGGGTGTAATAGTGTAAAATATTGAAAAAGTGGAGTGAAATAGTGGATGTAATAATGTATTTTATTGTTAAAAGTTACTCCCTCCGTCTCTAAATATGTTGCCTGTTTCCTCTGGACACGTTTGCCAATGCACACGTTTAATCATTAATATCTTCGATTTCGTATTAGTTTTAAATATAAAAACTTCACTATATTAAAGTACTCATAAATACGAATCCAACAAGATCACTCATGACTATATTTGGTCTTATAGATTATGCGTAAATTAGTAATTTATCTCATGTTATGAACAGTCCCGACATATCAAAATGAGCAACTTAAAAAGAGACATAGGGAGTACTATTTTTAGTAATGTAAAGAATTGGTAGAACGTCCTAAAAAAGAAAGTGTAAAGAAATGAGAGGGACAAAGGGAGTAATTATTATTACGAAAATCAAATACAATTTACTTTATTAATTTCTGGGATGAAAGTTTTTACATACAAACTTTCTTTAAAACTTTTTTTATATTACTAGCTTGTAACCCATGCAACGTACGACTCCTTTTTTAATATCTATAATTATATATTTTTTTAAGTATTTATATGTTATTAATTTACACGTTCAATTTAATAATTGTGCTCTATCTTAAAATTAACAAAATAATCTTTAATTTAGTGATGGTTTAATTGAATACTTAAAATTTGATTTAGATGATTTTACAGCACACATGAAATTAACAAAATAATCTTTAATTTAGTGATGGTTTAACAATTATTTTCCAATTAAATCTACGTGGAAACAAAAGAGAGAAGAAATTGACAATTTTTTACATTAAAAATTATGTTCAATTTATGAAATCTACTTATATTTCATTTAGATTATCACAATATACTTCTTATTATTAGAAGATAGTTCTACTAACATCCAAATATAGTTTTAATAATAAGTGTAAGGGTGATTTTGTAAAACTTTTGTAGTCGGTAGTCTGGTCTTCAGGACGACAAATACGAACAGATAGATCATAAGATAAATAGATAAAAAACAATGGATCTAGCGTAGAAAATATATTATTTTTTAACATGTAAACTAAAAAGTGAATTTATATTGAAATACAAAAAAAATGTATGTCAATGATTTAAATCATATAATTTGGTTTTCTACATTGAATAGGATTATCAATGTAGGTCATCTGCAATGAATAGGATTAATGAAAAAAAATCGTAATTATATTTTCTCTTGATATTCTAAGTGTTTTCATTTTGATCATAATTGTTAAATCATCACTAAATTAACGATAATTTTTTGAGCTTCGCGTGGGCGGTAAAATCATCCAATTCTAATTTCTATATCTCAATATAGAGCCAAAATAGTAAATATAAACTTTTTTTTTAATATTGTTAAGTAACCAGCTCATCTAAAACCTTAAGGTGTTAGGGGAAGGTCCTAACAGGATCTTATGCTACAACAAGTATTATTCAACACTCCCCCTCAATCGTACGATACGTTTAAGTACCGATTGACTAGACAACGACAACATATATAATCAATACTAATATCAACAACAAATATTTAAATTAAATAATGGGATGGAGGGACTCGAACCTGAGACCCCTCCTAAACTGAGCTCTGATATCATGTTAAGTAACCAGCTCATCTAAAACCTTAAGGTGTTAGAGGAAGACCCCAAGGATCTTATTATGCTACAACAAGTAAAAAAATAAATAAAATTTAATTGTATCCTTTTTTAATTATATCCTTTTCATATTATATATATATATATATATTTTTTAAAATTCAGTTCTAATACAAACTTTTTTAATTTTATCCTTTTAAGATTATAATTTTCTTTTTATATAATCTTGATCATCTATTTTTAAAAATATTAAAAAAATACTACTTGCAATTTTGTTACCATTTTAATAATCTACTTTTCTAAAATTAGGCAAGATTTTACAAAATTGAAAAAATTCAATGGTTGTTTTGTTTACTTTTTGTCACCTTTATGGTTATTTTGGCAAATTATGCATCATTTTAGAAAGGTAAGAAAGAATGCTCAAAATACCCAATTTTCCCCTACCCACTTACCAAAATACCCATTTCTGAAATTTCCGCCCAAAATACCCACGGGTCACGCCGTTCCAAACGGCGCAACCCTTCTCCACTGTAGCAGTCAGAAACCATCGATTCTCGCCTGAAAATCGAGAGCACCTCCGCCGGCGACTTTTGGCGATTCTGGTCTCCACCTTCGATCTCCCTTACCACAGAACCTCCACCCCTATACAACACGTCAACGGAATCAGCACGTCTCCCTCTCCCTTTTCCCATGTTCGGTTTTCAGGTTTTGGCCCCGCAGGGGCATGAACACAGCTCGCCGGAGACGATGAGTTCGACGGAATCGTAGATTTTAGGTTTCAAAATTCGGCAAAACAAATGTTCAATTACTGGTATAGGGTTGTAGAGTTTTGAATGGCGATTCGAATGGTGTATAAAACGTAAACGGAAAGTTATGGATGACTGAGAACTGATAGATCGAAACTTTTCACCGGAATCGCCATTTGGGCAAGCTCTGGAGACGATGACAGTGACGGGCGGTTGCGCGTTTTCAAACGGCGTATGTGCCAGATGCGCGTTTTCAGAAAGCGTATGTCCCAGATGCGCGGATAGCAACAACGTATGTTCCAGGGGTTTTCGTTGGTTGTACAATCGTATCACTTGAATACGCCTATAGCAATGGCGTATCACTAGACACGCTGCACGGATTAGCGTGTCAGATGGGTAATTTGGGCGCTGTTTTCAGATCTGGGCATTTTGGTTAGGAAATATTAAAAAGTGGGCATTTAGGGCACTCACCCGAAAGGTAAATGGTTAAATTGATGACAAAAAAATCATAATGGTTATTCTACAAAATCGAGAAAAATGTTCAATGAGTTTGTTGGCACTTGGCACATAACTCTTTATAAATATAAATAATTTCAATGTTCAGCACATTTTACCATTTTTGTTTGGATTGTTTTCATAAATATCCAAATCCAACTTCTCTTTTTTTTTTTTTGCAAAAATACCATTTTTAAACAAATATTTTACGAAAATATCAATTTATTTGTAAAAGTACGGTCTGTAATCAAATCAATCAAATGCAACTGGTTACATCTCGTTGATTTGGTTGCAGACCGTATTTTTACAAATAAGATTGTATTTTTGCAAAATAAAAAATAAAAAAAATGTATTTTTACAAATATTTTGAGAAGATGATAAAATCGTAAAAAAATATAGAAAAAGTGGTTTTTTGGTAATTTTTAATTTTTATGTTGCACTCAATTGATAACTATTTCTATTAATTAATAGATACTTGTATTTTGTTAAAGAAATATTTAGAATTTAAACTTATACAGTTAAATTATTTGACAAAAAATGCTTTGGTTTTTTTTTATTAAACTTTATAAGAATTCAAATATTTAATCCAACAATTTAACGAAAATAAATATATAACAAATTTGGGTGATTTAACTACGTAATAAAAATATTGTAAAACTTTTGTAATGATAGTATATCCGAAAATTCGTTTTTTTTTTCAAATACATATATAATAAAATTGAAAACGTACCATCAAGTATTGTTTATTGGATAAATTTTTTAAAATAACAATTATACAAAAACCTTATTTAAGATCAAAAATTACGCATGAGATCAAAACTAATTTAAAATAGAGAAAAAAGACCCTAAGGTTACCTCAGGAGAATTACCTGAGGTTATAATGTAAATACATTGTGGTATTTTTGTAAATATTGAAAATTTTCTTAAAAAATCCTGTAATTACAAATATACCCTCATGCATTAATATGGACAACCTTAATTACCTCAGGTAATTTTCCTGAGATAACCTCTTTAAAATATTTATTACAAATTGGATAGTTTTGAAAAAAAATCCAAAAAAAAAAATGATGAAAGTAAGTACATATATTTTGGGCCTGTTAAAATTGGGATCCTCAGGGACCGCCTATCTGGCCTATATAGCGCCGGCCCTTCCTTGTACCCCGAGTACTGCACCACTTCTGCAACTCTTTTTTTTTTTTTTGAACAAAAAGAAATCAATCCATTAATCAAAAGCCATACGGCATCTACAAAAACAATCGCAAGAACAGACGCTTAAGGGGATCGCTGTTGAATCCTTTCTAAAGGCAACCAAGCGATTTAAAGATAATTGATATATACATGTTTTTACTTCAATCATCGAACTGTTCTGAACCGACGACCGTAGATGCGATTCCATAGTAGCCTTCATCTCTGAATCAAAATCATGAAAAACTTGCCGATCTATAACCTCGGCCATGGAAAACTCCCAAATTCAATCCAAACAAAAACCAAACTCTCACAAGGAAAGACAAACACAACCCAAATAAATTGGGAATAACTGAAACCCAAATAAATTGGGAACTTTATTGAAAGGAAAGAAAGCAAGACAAATGAAAAATGAATTGAATTGGGGCTTTCCAACGGTGAAATCCGATGGAAGCCCCCTCAAAAAACTTTAATGGAGGTTAGGGTAGAAGGGAGAGAGGAGAAGAGGCGAGAGAGAGAGATGTGTGTTATAACTATTTTATTATTGCCACTTCTGCAACTCTTGTTTTTACTGATGGACTCCGGATCGCAAAATTATAAACAAAAAAAATAGTTTAGTGTTTGTGAATTGTGATAATCATTCAAATTTCAATACTAAAATAGTAATTAATTTAAATAAATTCTATTGACAGGTTATCTTCTAGTGATATATAATATGGGTGTCATTCTAAAAAAAACAAGTTATATAGAATCAAAGAGAGAACACCCAATAAATATATTTATTTTTTTGTATAAAATATAATTATAAATTTTAATTAAGAAATGAAAAATGAAATTATACAACTTATATTTTGAAAATTATTGAAAATTAATAAAATAATTCAAAACAATTCTAGCATAAAATCAAATTTACCCAAAATGATTTTATCATAGAATCAAATTCAAATCAAGTTTTTTGTTCAAATTTCATGTGTTAAATCCTTTGTAAAGTTTATAAATTATCAATATTTTATATTATAATCAAATTTTATGTTTTAAAAATTTTGTTTATAATTTATTGATGAAATTTTACGATAAAATTAATAATTCTCTTCGAAACTGTATATAAGAAGGTCCCTTTAAAACAATGGCCAATATAATTATGTCTTCTGAATTGCCAACATAAAATCGTGAGATCCTAACATTGTTAGGAAACTTTTACTCTAATAATGAACATCATTTCCTGGCTAAATATACTAGGTGAAAAATGAAAACTTCACGGTCGCATTACCAGGTCTACGTCTATCCTTGTTCTCATCTCGTCAATTTGCTTTTATTGACATGTATGTATCAGTGGCGGAAACAGAAAATAACTTCATGGAGGGCAGAAAAAAATTAAAAATATATTTGTATTGTTAAATTATTCATTATTATAATCGTAAAGATAAATATAAAGATAACTTAATTACATAAACAAAATAGAATTACAGAAAAAACTTATGCACAAAATAGAACAAAAAAGAAAAAGAAAAGGAGGAGTTCTGCTGCTTGTGTATAGTATCGATTCTAGGGGGGGCCGAAAAAAATTTAAAATATATTTGTACCATTAAATTATTCATTATTATAATCGTAAATATAAATATAAAGATAACTTAATTACATAAACAAAATAGAATAACAAAAAAAAACTTGTGCACAAAATAGAACAAAAAAAAAAAGAAAAGGAGGAGTTCTGCTGCTTGCTGGGTGGAAAACTTAAGTATTAAACAGGTACACTGCAGCAACAATGTAGCATAAATACATAATAGCTGATTATTATCAAAATTTCAGGAGATCGTGGACCCTCTGTATCCCTTGGATCCGCCTCTATGTATGTATATATGTAATTATATTATTGTGTTTGGTCGAGTTGAATATAATTAAATGAAATGAATGAAATTTAAAGCAAAATAATTAAAATGAAATGAAAATTTAGAAAAAGAATGAGATAGCTAGTAAAAAATAGTGATATGGGCTAAAAGTAAGCCCTAGAGACACATTTAATGTGACATTAAATGAACCCAATATGATCAAAACGTGGTGCCCACTAGATGGGCCCAAACCCAATATATAATATTGGGTTCGTAATTAATATTAGTGGTAATTATCAGCTCAGCAATAAGAGTCAAACAAGGATATTACTCTTGCCTGACTTAGCCCCCAAGGCACATACTCCAACATGGAAACTGATTCATACATGGAAGGAGACTAGAACCTTCTTCTAGTCGGTGACTTACCCACCAAGTCACCTAACCCTACTACGATTCTAGGGCTTCTCAGCCTATATAAAGGGTCTGACCCCTCATTCTCAGAACTACGTTTTTGGCTTGATCTTTGATACACATCAAAGTACGTAGGCATCTTGTGAAGGCAGATTCAGCCACGAGCACGAGAGCAGCCATTAAAAGCACGAAGCTCCCGAACCCTAGCCGTCATAATCATAACCTAGTTTTTATTCCACAACATTTGGCGCCGTCTGTGGGAAGGAGATATCAACCATGGTAAATACACGAAGAACAACACCAGTCACTACCGAGCCAATCACTACTGAGGCTCTGCCTCTAAGCTCCGCTCCGCCTGTTACTGAGCAGATACCCCCAGTCACAGGGGCGATTACTCAAACTCAGTTTTCTCAACCTCCAGGGACTAATCCCCATGCCGAGGGGACGTTACCTATGGTCATCCACCCAGGAACCAGCTCCCTTCAGACGCTGTTTCCTCATTTAATTGATCCCAGTCGCCCGCCGCCAGGAGTACAGATCCACACTACGGATCTCCCCAGGAATACCAATCCAATGTATGGTTTACCTAATTACCCTCCTGGACCCAGTGGTCATGCCTTGCAAATCAGAGATCGAGAGCATCTTGACTACTCTGGTCCCTATACCGATGATTCATCGACTGATGATGATCATGATGAAGCCCCGAGAAGACGACGTGCTAGCAGAGAACGAAGAAGGAGAACACAAACTATCCATGATGGACCTCCCTTGACAGCTGCTGAAAGAATCAAGGCTCACAAGGCCGAGATTTTAAGGATAAAGGAAGATATTGCTAGAGAAGAAGCTAGGTTGAATCAAACTCAGCTTCCTCCAACCTCAGGACCGGTTCCCTTTATAGATCTAGAGGGGCCTTCAAGGAGGCAGAGAAGGGCTGGCGCCCCAATTGGAAGAACAACGAGGGTGGAAACCCCCAAGAGCAACCCCAAGGATCTGATGCCACTTGGGGATCCTGATGATCCCACACCCCCGTTTATTGAGGAGGTGATGAATGCTCGTATCTCAAAGAAGTTTAAGATGCCGACAATTAAAGCTTATGATGGAATGGGTGATCCTGCAAACCACGTTAGAACATTCTCAAACGCTCTGCTGTTGCAGCCTTCAAGTGACGCTTTGAAGTGTAGGGCATTCCCTCAAACTCTATCAGGTATGGCTCAAAGATGGTATAGTCGGCTTCCTGCAAACTCGATTGGTTCCTTTAAGGAGTTGAGTGCTGCTTTCGTTAGTCAGTTTATCAGCGGAAGAGCGCATGAGAAAAGTTCTGCATCTCTTATGTATGTGGTACAAGGGAAGAACGAAAGTCTGAGAGACTATCTTAAGAGGTTCACCAAGGAGACTTTGAACATCACTGATCTGGACAATAAGGTTGCAATGGTAGCCTTGGAGCATGGTACCACCGACCTATACTTTAAGAGATCATTGGCAAAGCATCCCCTTGAGAATATGGCTGAGCTCCAGCGAAGGGATGATAAGTACATCAAGGTCGAGGATAGCACGAAGAAGGAAGTCACATTAGGCAATGGTCGGGGTAACAATGACACAAAAAAGCGCAAGCAAGAGCAGGAGTACGATGCTAGGGACAAGTATCCCCGAACTAGCAAAGACTCTGATTCGCCGCCAAAAAAGAGCTTGGGACCAAGGTTCTCTGACTATGCAAGATTAAATGCTCCTAGAAGTCAAATCTTGTTGGAGATCGAGAAGGATAAGGACTTCCGATGGCCGAAGCCACTCAGGGGAGACCCCGCAAAGAGAAACAAGGATCAATATTGTCGGTTCCACCGAGATGTGGGGCATGATACAGATGATTGTAGGCAGTTAAAGGATGAGATCGAATTCTTGATCCGCAAAGGAAAACTGAGTAACTTCACCAAGGGTGAAGATCGTGGAACCCAAAGAAGGGACTACGATAGGAGAAACAATAATAAAAGAGATAATGATCGTGACCGTAACACACAGCCCCGAGGGCCAATTATAAACATGATCTGGGGAGGCCCGACAGCGGCCGGTACAACTCGAAACTCTCGAAAGGCATATGCCAGGGAGGTGATGCACATCGTGGGAGAGGCCCCGAAGCGTGATAGAATTGAAATCGTAATTGGTTTTGATGATTCTGATCTTGAAGGGGTGAAATTCCCCCATGATGACCCGTTAGTTATAACCCCTGTAATTGGGAATTCAGAGGTAAAGCGAGTCTTGATAGACAATGGAGCTTCTATTGACATTCTATTTCATGATGCTTTTGTGAAGATGGGATATACCGATTCTCAGCTGACCCCGACCAACATGCCCATCTACGGATTCAATGGAGTTGAGTCCAAGGTGGAGGGTACTATCCAGTTACCCATGACAATCGGGCAGGAACCTAAGGAAGCTACTCAAATGTTGAATTTTCTGGTAATTAAGGCAGCCTCGACTTATAATGCAATCCTGGGAAGGACTGGACTACATGCGTTCAAGGCTGTTGCCTCAACATATCACATGAAGATTAAGTTTCCAACCCGAAACGGAGTCGGAGAACAAAAAGGCGACCAGAAGATGGCAAGAAGTTGTTATGTATCCGCCCTAAGAGCTGATGGAGTCGGGGGGCAGGTACTCCCGATTGAAGACATGGATGTCCGTAGTGATGATGAACACCGAGGGAAGCCAGCAGAGGATTTAATCCCCGTCCCTCTGGAGCTAGGTGACCCAGAAAAGGTTACATACATGGGAGCATCTCTGTAGGAACCCCTGAAGGGCGAATTGACAGCGTTCTTGCAAGAGAATAGCGATGTGTTTGCTTGGACGGCAGCGGACATGCTAGGGATTGACCCCCAACTTATAACTCATAGATTGAACGTCGATCCTGCACGGAAGAAGATAAAGTAGAAAAAGAGGAATTTTGCTCCTGAAAGGCAGGAGGCCATTAAGCAAGAAGTTGACAAACTATTGGAAGCTGGGTTTGTTGAAGAAATTCAATTCCCCGAATGGTTAGCTAACCCTGTGATGGTTAAGAAGGCGAATGGAAAGTGGAGGATGTGTATAGACTTCACTGATCTGAATGTTGCATGTCCAAAAGATTGTTTTCCTCTGCCTAGGATTGATATGTTGATAGATGCCACAACTAGACATGAAATGTTGAGCTTCATGGATGGTTTCAGCGGATACAATCAGATTAAGATGCACAAGGAGGACATCCCTAAGGTATCTTTCATAACTAACTTTGGTGTTTTCTGCTATCTTGTTATGTCTTTTGGTTTAAAGAATGCAGGAGCTACTTACCAACGGCTGGTGAATAAGATATTCGCCCATCTGATTGGAAAAACCATGGAGGTCTATGTTGATGACATGTTAGTCAAGAGCCTACTCAAGGCAGATCACATAAGGCACCTCAGAGAGGCATTTGAAGTGCTAAGGCACCATAAGATGATGCTGAATCCAGCCAAGTGTGCTTTTGGTGTTGGATCGGGAAAAGTTTTGGGGCTGATGGTTTCCAAGAGAGGCATAGAGGCCAACCCGGACAAGATTAAGGCAATTCTGGATATGGAGCCACCCCGCTCAATACGAGATGTACAGAAATTAACTAGCCGAGTTGCGGCCCTAGGGAGATTCATCTCCAAATCTGGTGACAAATGCTTGCCTTTCTTTGAGGCATTAAAGAAGGTGAAAAATTTTGAGTGGACTACAGAGAGCCAAGAGGCCTTTGAGCAGTTGAAGAAATACATGGCTGAAGCCCCGTTGTTGGCCAAACCTAGTCCTGGGGAGATTCTTTACTTATACCTGGCGGTATCCGAACAGGCATTGAGTGTTGTTCTTGTCAAAGAAGAGAAGAAGGTTCAGAAACCCATCTACTACGTGAGTAAGGTATTGCATGGGGCGGAGTTGAATTACTCTCCCATTGAGAAGTTTGCTTTGGCATTGATTACTGCCTCAAGGAAATTGCGACCATACTTCCAGGCCCACAAGATCGAAGTCTTGACAGACCAACAATTAAGAAGCATATTGCACAGCCCGAAAGCAAGTGGAAGATTGATCAAATGGGCCATAGAGCTTGGAGAGTTTGATATCAAGTATAAGCCTCGAACGGCCATCAAGGCTCAGGCATTGGCTGACTTCGTGGTTGAATGCACCATTGACAACCAAGAAGTCGGGGGGCAGGAGATGATAACCACCCCTGAGAACGAAGATAAAGATGAAGGACTGATAGCTGACCAGAAAGAGTATTGGGTGCTCTATTTTGATGGAGCATCAAAAATAAAATCTAGTGGTGCAGGTTTGGTTTTGCAAAGCCCCGATGGGTTCACAGTTGAGTATGCTTTGAAATTGGATTTTCCTACTACTAATAATGAAGCTGAGTATGAGGCATTAATAGCTGGATTGGGATTGGCCAGAGTCATGAGGGTCAAGAACCTCAAAGTGTGTGGAGATTCAAGACTGGTAGTCTCGCAAGTGAATGGTGAATTTGAGGCCAAGGATGAAACTATGGCAAAGTACCTAAGAGTCGTGAAGGCTGTTATGACCCAGTTTGATGAATGCTATGTGGAGCATATCCCGAGAGAAGAAAACGTTAAGGCCGATGCCCTGTCCAAGTTCGCTTCTTTCGAGATAGAGAATTATACAGGAAGTGTTTACTTCCAGGTCTTGAAAGCCCCGACCGTCAACTCTAAGTTGATAGATCCTATTAAAGCTCATCTGGAAACTGGATGGCTCCCTGACAATGCCTTGGAGGCACGAAAACTGTCAGTGAGAGCATTGAGGTATGCCTTGATCGAAGGCATCCTTTACAAAAGGTCGTTTGTCATCCCATACTTAAAGTGTTTGAGGCCCCAAGAGGCAAGAGAAGCATTGGAAGAAGTTCATGAAGGAATTTGTGGGCAGCATTTGGGGGGCAGAGCCCTGGCTCACAAAATAACTCGTCCGGGATTCTATTGGCCAGAGATGCTAGCCGATGCACAGAGTTATGTCAAGAGGTGTGATAGGTGCCAAAAACACGCTCCGATTGTAAGGCAGCCGCCTGAGATGTTAACGTCAGTCAGTTCCCCCATCCCGTTTGCAATGTGGGGGATGGACATACTTGGTCCTTTCCCTATGGCATTAGCGCAGAGGAAGTTTCTGATAGTCGCCATTGACTACTTCACCAAGTGGATTGAGGCTAAGCCTTTAGCCAAGATAACCACCAAGCAAGTTTCCCAGTTCTTTTGGGAGAATATAATTTGTAGATATAGAATCCCACGAATCCTTGTCACAGATAATGGGACGCAGTTCAACAATGAAGAATTCAAAAAGTATTGTGAAGAGAACGCTATTGAGCTTCGTTTTACTTCAGTAGCACACCCGCAGGCTAATGGACAAGCTGAGGTAGCTAACCGAATTATCCTTGATGGACTAAAGAGAAGGGTTGAACGCTCAAGGAACACTTGGGTGGATGAGTTATTGCCTATACTCTGGGCGTATCGCACCACTTGTAAGGTAACAACAGGAGCAACCCCGTTTTTACTGGCTTACGGAGCCGAAGTAGTGGTGCCCTTAGAGATCATGCATGCATCACCTCGAGTTGAGACGTATGAACCGGAGACTAATGAAGAGGGCATGAGGCTTGCCCTTGACTTGATTGATGTGGTCAGGGATGAAGCAAATGCCAGGAACGCTGAACATCAAAAGAAGGCATCTTTCCACTACAACCAAAGGGTTAAAGAAAGGTTATTTCGACAAAGTGATTTGGTTCTAAGGAAGATAGAAGCCTCAGGAGTTGGTCAGAAAGGCAAGCTAGCCCCAAATTGGGAAGGACCGTATCGAGTCAAGAAGGTGCTGGGACGAGGATCATACAAGTTGGAAACGTTAGATGGGGCTGAGGTACCCCGAACTTGGCATGCAACCAATCTCAAGATTTATTATGTATAAGCCTTCCTAGTAAGGATTTGGCTTTTATCTGTGTCTATTAGGAGAAGTAGAAATAAGGTTCCAGGAAACCATCTCAGAGCATGTTGCTCCCAGTAGGAGATAGAGTATTTATGTAAGGGTTGAACCCGTTTCGAGTTATTAATGCAAGTTTGTTTTCTATCTGTGATTGTGTGATTTTATTTATGTACCAAGCACCTGATGAGTGCAAGTCAAAGATGACCAAGTAACGAAAATAAAGAATACACAAGTGAAAATAAAACAAGTGCATAAATAAAGTACCCCCGAGGGGCCAAAGTTGGATTTAGGTTACATCACCAAATAAAAGTTAAGTCCCTAAGGACCTTGATTGAAAAGCAGAAAAGATAAAGCCACATGTGGCTAACAAGGCCATGCAAGGCCACTTACTCCTCGGAGGATTCTCCTATCACTTCATCGTCTTCCTCCTCGTTTCCCTCTTCCTCGTCTCCATCTTCATCGTCATCTTCTTCCTCCTCTCCGGAGCCTTCTTCTTCTTCAACTGCCATCGGCTGAGTCTCTCCTTTCTTTGCCACCACTCCTTCATCGTCGGAAGTCTCTGTTGAAGAGCTAGGTCTTGTTCGAAGAGCTTTCCCAGGGAAAGATTGCCTGACGGCTGCTTCCCTCTTCGACATTCTTCCTTCAGCGGAGCGGGAAGAAGCTGAACCCGAGTTGACAACTTGAGTACATTTCTTCAGCCCAGAGCCGGAAGGCCTACGAGAACCCCCCAGAGCCTGATGCTTGGGCCACATGACTTCCACCACCAACACCCCAGTTAGGGCAAGGGAAGTCTGTCGGGTTAACCACTGTAGGATACATGTGGCTGACAGCGCCAATGGCCTTGTCCCATCCAACGGACATGTTGAAGGGTCGCATTTCATCGTCATGCTTGTCCATGAACTCATAAAATTCCTCCGACCTATGATAGGCATCAATTATTTTGCCAGCCTGGGAAGATTTTTTCCTGGCCAAAGAGCGGAGACTCTTTTGAAGAGATTGGCAGTTAGCTTCAGCTCGAATGGCTCTGGAGTTCAAGTCTTGGATCTCCTCGTTCAACTTGGCTTTCTCGCTCTTTAATGTTACATTTTCATCCCGATGGGCTCGACCTTGGCGAGTCGCGGACTGAAGATAAGCATTGACCTGCGATAAGGAAGTTAGTAAGACAGCAACAAAGTGAACAAAGAATGTAAGTATACAAATTGCTACCTGATATAAACCCTGAGCCCCAAGGCACTCGGCTTCGTCGATTTTGTCTCCCGCAGTCGCGGTCAGGACATCGGGAGGGGTGATAGAAAGTCTTGACCAAGCCACGGCCAAGGAAGAACTCCCAAAAACAGAATCTTGATCGCAGATACCCCAATCCGGAGTAAAGGGGGTTCTAACACCTTCGCCAGCATTCCTGTACCTCTTTCCCCCTTGGCTACTTTCCTCCAGGAATTGAGGAACTTCTCGACAAGGAGGATTCACTTGAGCTTCAGCCTTCTTTATCATCCGCCTAGTGACAGTTGGCTGATTTGTAGGACGTTTGTCTATCTCCTCAGCAGCTGAGAGATGAAGAGAAAACATTGGAATAAGAACAAACATAGTTCATAATGAAGTAATGAAGGAAAAATTACCCTCAAAAGAAAGATTGCTGAGGCCAGCTTCAATAAGCTTCTTCTCAGTTAGAATAGTCCTATAGTGAGTGCGACCATCGTCAGCAAGAAGCCTATCTCGGTCTAACAATTCTTGGGAGTTAAGATCGCACATGAAGTGTGAGCTATCATGTACAAACCCGAATTTCTTGACAAAGAAGTGACCCCAGTCACCGCCTTCCCACTCCAAGACAACAAAGTCCCTCTCCCATAAATGATGAGAGTCCGGGAAGGAGAAAGAGTTTACTATATGAGGAAGGCCACTTCTAAGTTGAAAGCCAATCCATCCCGGCTTAGCATCAGAGGAGTTCTTCACTGCAAAGATACTTCGAAACATAGTTGTACTCCAAGGGATTTCCAACTCGTGGCATCTCAACAAGAAGATGATTAAAAATCTCCAGGAGTTGGGATATAGCTGGCAAGGATGTACTTGAAGTTCTGCTAAGAACCTGATGATGAATGTGTGAACAGGGAACCTAAATCCCGCCTCCAATGCTCCTTTCATGACGTATATCCTTTCGGGGTGCCAGTTGCAGGTTTTGTCCCCTGGATTTGGGAGGCATACCTTGATTGCGCTCGGAAAGCCGAAAGTGCTCCTGATCTTCTCAACATCCTTCTTTCTTAATTTAGAAGGACTACTAAAAGCAACTAAGCTTGAGCTGTTGGGAAACGATTCTCCCATAATGCTGAGCAAATCTAACGTTGGCTCAAACCGACGCTCAATATATTTAGGAGGCATGAGTTTTAGCTTACCTTTCATTGTTCGCGCCATGCTCCTCTTTCTGAAAGCCTCCTCCATGGAGAGTTGGGGGGCAGCTTGCTTGTCGGCCATCTTGAACCTTGAATCTGGAAACTCGAAGCTTGAACTTGGAAGCTTTGAAGCTAGAGAACTCAAGAGCTTTTAGAACTTAAGAAAGTTTGAGAAGTGAAGAAGTGAAGAGAAATGAAGGATGCTCTCCTCCTTTTATAAGGAAAAGGTGACCTGTTATCTCAGGTTAAAACGCAGCTCAGTTCGCATTTACAGGTCAAGTATCGTTAAAATACGAAAAAGGAGCAAAAACTATCCGTTATGAATGGAAAGAATCGTTAAAACTCATGATATTTTGGGAGAGAAAACGGAGAATTTAAGTGAATATTCGGCAAGATATTCTACCAGATCAGTCATATGGGCTTAGGAAGCTAAGCGCACTTAAGAAATGCTTAATTGGAAGATTAGTACTAAGCACTGGATTAGTGATATGAATCATGGCACAAAGTAAAACCTCAAACAGAGCCATGAATGGCCAACATTGATGTTAAGATTCCATGTCGATGGTCGATGTCGATATGCGAAAATTAAAACCCGTAACAGTGACTAAGTTGATTCCATGTCAATGGTCGATGTCTGTATGCAAAAATAAAAAACCGGAAACCCTAACGGCCGACTACATTCGAACATTGATATGGGTTTTTTTCGCCTCGGCCGACGAGGTACTCGGCCGACTGCCCCCTTTTTGAACATCTGGGCCGACCGACGTTGATCGTTGGTATGGGTATTTTAGCCCCGAAATTAAAAAAAAAAAAGAGGGAAAATCTTCAGCCGATCGGGGTTCCAGCCGACCGGCCCTCCGGGAGCACTCCAGCCGACCGGCGTCAACCGTCGACACGGGCTCGCACCAGCCGACCGAAGCACCGGCCGACCGGCCTTCCGGTAACGTCTCGGCCGACCGAGGTCGACGGTCGGTGCGGGTTTTTGTGTTTCGTTTCAAAAAAAAAAAAAAGGAAAAAAACCAGCCGACCGGTTGCCCAGCCGACCGGCCCCTTTTGACACACTCTAGCCGACCGGTAGTGATGGTCGGTACGGGTTTTTGCCCGGTCGACCTACAGCGATGCTCGATTGGGGTTTGCAAAATTTCGTTTTTTTTGTTTTTTGTTTTTCTGATTCGGCAATTAAGGGAAGTGAAAACCAAGCACCGATTAGTGCCGATTAAGCACTGTTTAGTGCTGTTTAAGCATTATTTAGTGCATATTAGTGCCGATTAGCACAGATTAGTGCCGTTTAAGCATAGATTAGTACCGATTAGCACAGATTAGTGCCATTTAAGCATAGATTAGTGCCGATTAGCACAGATTAGTGCCGTTTAAGCATCGATTAGTGCCTGTTAGCACAGATTAGTGTCGATTAGCACCGTGTGGTGCTGTTTAAGCACCGATTATTATCGATTAGCACCGTTTAGCATCAATTAGTGCTGTTAGTGCCGTTTTATGCCATTTAGCACCGTTTAACACTGATTAAATGTTGTGTAAGGCTGATTAGCGCTGTGTAGTGCCGTTTAACACTGATTAGTGTCGTTCAACATCGTCGTAAATGCGTCGATCGCTCCACGCTTTACATTGATATTGTTGAAAATATTCGCTCAAGAATAATAAACCCTGACCCGAGTCTCGGAAAAGGCCGTTAAAACTTCAAGGAAAACCTGATCAGTTTTCCTAGAAGTTGGGGGGCAAATGATATGGGCTAAAAGTAAGCCCTAGAGACACATTTAATGTGACATTAAATGAACCCAATATGGTCAAAACGTGGGGCCCACTAGATGGGCCCAAACCCAATATATAATATTGGGTTCGTAATTAATATTAGTGGTAATTATCAGCTCAGCAATAAGAGTCAAACAAGGATATTACTCTTGCCTGACTTAGCCCCCAAGGCACATACTCCAACATGGAAACTGATTCATACATGGAAGGAGACTAGAACCTTCTTCTAGTCGGTGACTTACCCACCAAGTCACCTAACCCTACTACGATTCTAGGGCTTCTCAGCCTATATAAAGGGTCTGACCCCTCATTCTCAGAACTACGTTTTTGGCTTGATCTTTGATACACATCAAAGTACGTAGGCATCTTGTGAAGGCAGATTCAGCCACGAGCACGAGAGCAGCCATTAAAGCACGAAGCTCCCGAACCCTAGCCGTCATAATCATAACCTAGTTTTTATTCCACAACAAATAGTTATGAAAACAAATATGATAGAAATTGAAGGGATAAAAAATGACGCATCTAATTTCATTTCAAATTGGTGTATTTAAGAAAGATGTTGAGAAATCCAAAAAATTATCACAAAAAATCTCCTTATGTGTACTTGTTTAATTTGGTAAAATTTTAATAAAAATATGAGAATTCACGTGCATAGATATACATGCATAAACTAAAACGTGTAAAATTGTACAAAATTAAAACCTGTTCAATGCTTATGTGTCCTCATGTAATTATATTGTTGTGTTTGGTTGAGTTGAATGAAATTAAATGAAATTAATGAAATTTAAGAAAAATAATACAGATTGGAACGAAAACTTAAAAAAAATGAAATAGTATAAAATTGTTATGATGACAGTTGTGATGAAAATGAAGGGAATAATGAATGAAGCATCACTTTTCAAATTGGAATGTTTAAGTTTAGATTGTATTGATTATGTAATACAGTTCGGTTAAGAAACTGGACGCACCTTTGAAACAAAGTATATTGTTGACGGCGGAATTTGATGATAACAAAATTTGAGGTACATCATTGGAATCAAGATCTATGATAGTGGTTTTTTGTCAGAAAAGTCGCCGGAGTGTGGTGGTTGTGATGAATTGGGGGCTGAGATTGAGAGGGTTATTGGTGGTGGCTCGTAGAGCTCTTCACTTCCATCCCCTCAATTTGCTTACGTACCTCTGTATTTATAGAGGATCAAGCCCACGTAGTTCTTGGAGAGCAAGAAACCCAATTGGGCTTGGATTGTCGGTCTAGCTTCTGGAATGTTTAGCTATGAGGCCTAACCACAAAGGCCCAAGGTTCACCCAAGATCTCAAGACTTCACGGATAAGGAAACTTCCCCCATCGAGGACTAGTCCTATCCGCTACAAGCTATTTCTTGATTTCAAGGATGCAGGTATAGTCATGGTTTACCCCAAGTGCAGAACGCATCCCTATTCCCCGAATGAGAAACACCCACCAGATAGCAGGACAGGTGATCCAGAGCTTTTGGGTGCAAAGTGCAGGATTACTCCAAAGTTCCCCAATGAGAGCGCGCCCATTGGCTACAAGAACAGAGCTCCCAAAGCACACACCAGAAAGTTCTCATCTTTCCACCTTAGGGCGTGCCCTTTGTGTCTAAGATGGGTCCTTATATCCAGGCATACCCCTTGAGGCCTTCTGCGACGGACATCCCCCTCCTGAGATATGACATGAGGGAATTCTTCAATCAACCTGTAAAAATCGGGTAACATAGAACATTTGACAAATTCCTTCAATCACAGAGGACGCGTCCTTAGAAGAGGGCTAGTCCTGAGAGAGGGCTAGTCCTGAAAGAGGGCTAGTCCCGAGAGAGGGCTAGTCCTTAGTTTCCTCAATAATCTCTTGTAAAACCAACAAACATCCTTTTTAATTGCTTCCAAATCACCTAGGGCGCGCCCTCCACATGCGGGAGGTGAGGGCGCGTCCTCCTTTAACAAATTCTCACCAAAACCCTAATTTATCTAAGAAATCCCCAAATTGAACCCGTATCTGACCCGAATCCATTTTAAAATATCCGAACCGAATTTTGGGCATAACAACTACCCCCCAATTCCATGTAAAATCAAAGATGAAGCATGGAATTTCAATCTTAAACAACACCAAAATTTTTGTAGCTTTACTTCTCCAGGACGCGTCCTCATTCCTCTTATCTTCAAGATTTTATGGAGAGGGCGCGTCCTTAATTTCTTTAATCCAAAATTTTATCTCCTGGACAACTCTAGTTTTAACTTCTTCGCAGAGGAATAACACAAATGCACCATATCTCTAAGCTTACTTGAGCTTACTCGGCGTAAGAAACAAGAGATAGTATGCACAAGTGTAAACCTCTCACAGGGCTCGCACTAAAGATAAATATATACATATATATTTACAGAGGGCGCACCTTATGATATTAAGGCGTACGGATCTCTTCAGCTGTCGTCCACATACACTTCCATGGTCTTTCCAATCAAATCTTTGAACATCATATCCACCAATCTTTGATAAGTTCTCTCCGCATTAATCAAGCCAAAGGGCATTCCAATGTGGCAGTAAAATCCTCTATCTTGCTATTATATCTACCAACTGATCAATTCGAGGAAGAGGAAAATTATCCTTAGGGCAAGCCTTGTTCAGATCATTGAAATATACACAAGTCCTCCATTTCCTATTAGGCTTCTTAACGAGAACCGGGTTAGCTAACCACTCTGGGTAGTAAGACTATTTAATCAAGCCAACATTTAACAATCTATCAACTTCTTTCTTCAATGCAATAGCTCTTCCTCACTTATCAGACGTCGTTTCTGCCTTACACCCTTCTTGTCAAGATCTATATTCAAGTGATGACACATGACCTTTGGGTCACTGCCCACCATATCATCATGACTCCAAGCAAAAACATCTGAAAAACTAAGATTGTATCTTATGTTGAACCAGTCTTTTCCACCGATTGAGGCATTCTTGAATCTAGATCAAAATCAAAACTTCGAGGGGTCTTCAATCGGTGCTTCATCCTTGGAGGGCGCGTCCTCTTTAAGAGGGAAGTCTTCCTCAACAAGGGTATGCACCAAGCCTTCCAATAACATTCTTCTTCCCTCGATATGCCCACCTCTAATACTAATTGATATAATATCATCAGGACTTTCTTCTTCAAGCTCTTCTAGATACCCTTCGTGAAAATCATCAAAAACGAGTATCTGAGGGCGCGCCCTCTGGGTGGACATCTCCTCATCTTCTGGTTCTTGAACAAAATAATGAGCCTGAATTTCTCCCTTGATGTTCATGATTTCTTCAGAGCTTCTTCCAATGAGGGCGGGCCCTCCATCTCTTCGTCTCCTGAAACCTTCATTTCCTTCAACAAGGGGCGCCCTACGCATTGTGAGCTAACTCCTGATCCAAAACCATGAATTCCGTCATCCGAGTTACTGAGAGAGAACCTTCTCCAAGAGTTACTGGTAACCTGATTACACCGATCACTTTCACAGCTTCTCCTTAAAAACCATAAATCCATGCATTGTCTGGTGCCACATCCTTGTCTAGGAATCCTAACTTCTTTTAAGTGTTGTAATACAGAATATTCCCCGAACTTCCATTGCCCGAGTCTGAAGAACACATGCCTCATCTTTAGTACAAGTGATATATGCACACTCCCCCTTGAACAATTTAGGTGGCCTCAACTCTATGCTATTCACATTGGTGAGAGGTATATCTTGCCTCTCAAGCATATCTCTCCAAAGCATTGTTGTTATCACCCCCCAAGTGATGTCCTTCAAAGATAGTGTGTATACTTCCCTCCTTGACAAATTTCTTCTCCTCAATTTTGTCTTCATCACAGAGGGCGCGCCCTCTGTTCTTCTTCTCAGGATTCTCCTTATGCTTCTTGACTTCTCTGACAATCCAATAGGTCAAGTATCCTTCCTTGATCAGATCTTCAATTTCATCCTTCAGCTGACGACATTCATGAGTATTGTGACTTGTCGACTCATAGTACTCACAGTGCTTCTTCTTATCCTTGCTTTTCCAGGCAGGCAGAGGAGCCGGCTTAAAAATCCCTTTATTCTTGTTCACTTCAAAGATGTATTTAAACGAAGCGGCCGACGGAGTGTAATTATTTGTCCTTTCACTACAGCAAAACTGGCCATTAGTAACTGATATATCCGTTACTAATCGTCCGTCACAATTGCTTTTTTTTAAAATTAGTAACGGATTTATCCGTTACTAATTAGTAACGGATTTTCAGTATATTAGTAACGGATATATCCGTTACTAATTAGTAACGGATATTTATATTAGTAACGGATATATCCGTTACTAATTTGTAACGGATATTTATAATTAGTAACGGATATATCCGTTACTAATTTGTAACGGATATTTATAATTAGTAACGGATATATTCGTTACTAATTTGTAACGGATATTTATATTAGTAACGGATATATCCGTTACTAATTATAAAATATGAGAATTTTTTTTTTTTTTGGAAAATACCTGCTGCAAATAAATAAACAAAAAAACCCTGCTGCAAATATTAAAATAACCCTGCTGCACACAAAAAAAATTGATGCAAATATTAAAAAAAAACCTGCTGCAACTATTAAAATAAAACACCAATCCAAATTTACATTAACAATCCAAATGCAAATTAAATACATCCCAAGTTTACAAACCAAATACCAAACATACTACCTACCAGGCTACCATTGGAAAAATACAAGAAAAACCTACAAATCATACTTCAATCGTCCAGCTAACCAAATAATATACCCTCCTCCAAGCCAGCCATTTAATGTCATATTGCCATCTTGGGGACCATCATATACCGCAGCTTCAGGATCCATAATTTCTTCTATGTACACTCTTTTTTCTCTAGGAGACACTTCTCTGCCATGGCACATATTTACACTGTCGTCCACAAACCCCTTAGCAACCTCTCGTTTATCTCTACTAAGCAATGTGACTTTGCGTAGTTCACTTGATGACCCAAAAGCATTAACTGTCTCACGAGGGGATTCCATTGGATGTTTACCGGAAGTTGAACCGACCACACTCCTTGGAGTATATTGGCTTGGAGTACATCGGGACATTGCCTGTGCAGTACAACACAAACAAATTTAGTAAATATAAAATTGAAAATAACTATAATAACTGAAACTGAAAATAACTATGGCACTGGTCTCCTCAAGAAGATGAAATTTTGAAGAATTATCTTCACAACCATGGCACTGGTGGCAACTTGATTGCTTTGCCCCTCAAAGCAAGCATCTCACTCTCTCTCTCTCTCTCTCTCTCTCTCTCTCTCTGTTCTACACATGTTCAGTTTTAATTGCTTAATTACCTTGAGTTCCACACCACACACAAAAGTGCTGAAAATGAATTAAGAAAAAGTTACTTTCTGTAATTCTGCTTGTTTGAAAATTAAAGCACCTCATGTTCTGAATTGATATGCTAACGCATTGTATATAGCCAATTTTCAGTTTCCCCTCTCAGATTCTTATTAATAATCATCTTTTGGCCAATGTCTACAAGTTTAAATTCAGACTTGTCACATGTATACGAGTAACATTTTATATTTTTGTATGCTTAACTCTGCCTTGATGTATAAATATCTTTTGCACAAAATTTAACAGGCCTTAAGCGTTGCGGCAAGAGCTGCCGCCTGAGATGGCTTAATTATCTAAGGCCAGACATTAAGCATGGCTCTTTCACTCCTGAAGAAGATACAATTATATTTAATCTCTATAGTAATCTTGGAAGCAGGTAATTTTATCGAATAATATTTAAGCCCCTGTGTAAACAAAATATTTTGCGTAGTTGCTACAATTTACGTTTTTGGCTCATATATTAACCAAATTTTTGAAAAAATGCAGATGGTCTGTTATAGCTTCAAAACTACCCGGAAGAACAGACAATGATGTGAAGAATCACTGGAACACGAAACTGAAGAAGAAGTTACAGGCAACAAAGGACTCTTACTTGGCTACAATTAATCAAACTCCTACTTGTTCACATCAGAAATGTATGCACACACATATGTTTAAACCATGACACGTATATTTAAAACACATAAACTACACATGTAAAAAAACAATTACTGATCCAAGCTAGGACAAGGAATATAACTTACTGCAAGCTTTGTTAAAGCTTTGAGACTTAACAAAATGAACCCTCAGAAGGCATGAATAGTCTACATAAGCAGCAGGATACATATTTTTTTAAAAAAACAAACTGACCTTGAGCAATGTTTTGACCTCCTCCATGTCTGCCTTAAGTCCCGCCATTTTCGCTCCAAGTGATTGTGATGGGTTGACCGAAGCAAGTGCAAGAGAAGATGAATATAGTTGTTTCTTCGTGCTACATGAACTAACTCCTCGAACCCGATTTTTTTTGTCCTCGCCAAGTACTTGGCTCAATGCATCGGAACTAATATCATCCGTTGGGACTCCAGATTCAAGCATTTTAACATGAATTTCTTTGACTTTTTCCTGCATTTATTCAAGCAGGAAACAAGCTTATAAATTAAGTTATTTAATTAAAGAGAAATAAACTGATGCAAAAGGACACACGTATAAATGTGTTGATGACTACTCACGTATGTTTCCTTTGCACTTTCCAAAGGAGTTCCATCCTTGTGTTCATGTCCAGTGAGCCAATCATCAACCCGACACCGCTTCTTCGTAGGATTTTCTTTTTCCTACAAAGATCAGCAGGTAATGTTAACAAATATAGACTACAAATATAGATAGGTAGTAATTTATGAATGATACGTACCTTTTTGTAATGTATCTGTGATTAAGTTTGCCTACCAACTGCCACACCTACTTTATTTAAGCTCCTATTGATCTTATATTTTGCATTTTTTTCCTTTACTTCCGGCATAAACTCATGATCGACAAATTGGACCCAAAGATCGGCACTGACAGCAGGTGGGACGTTTCCCTTGGCTTCTTCTATGTTCGAAGCTTTAGCCAAATATTCTGTCCGATATTTGCCTCTAACACTCCTAAGTTTTTGTGGATAAAGTGCCTCCACAATTGGGCGAGCAACATGGCCGTCTACACTAAACTCAAATTGCTCCTGTAATTAGAACATAAACTGCACTTAAGTCATGTTTAATTTCAAACCCCTTACTCTACCAAACTACTCTACCTGTTTAATTTCACCAGCTCAAAAACTGGTCAGACAACAATCTGGTTGAATTGGACTCGATTAATGCACATAATATTTGTTTGTCAATTTTAACTGCATTAATGGGTACAAAATTAGGAGTACTAAATTACTAATTAGCATGAATATTTTTGCTAGAATTCTATTTTTGTTATTGATAGACTAATTTATTAACAAACAAATGATTAACCCTCAAAACTTACAAAAGAGTTCATTACTATCTGGCAGTTTGAAGTTAAGTTACTCTTACAATTAAACATTCTTATTAGTATAAAAATATTGATAGAAAAGATTCTGAGAAGCATGTTACTATCTCAGTAACCAGAATCGCCATATGTCTAATTAAAAATAAACAGAACCAAATATATAACAATCTTATACAGAATCTTGAATTATATATAAACATAACTGAACACAGACAGCATATATAAGAAGAGGGCACAGACTACAATCTGTAACATCCTATGGTCAACTTTAAATACATAATCATTTATAACTGGTACCACAATAGGAGTACTTCTAATTAGCAGGTTATTTGCACCATAAGAGCCATAATCTAATTGTGCCTTTCAAACATAATCTGTAACTTCCTATGGTCAACTTTAAATACATAATCTAATTGTGCCTTTCAAACACAAGTGATCCATAAGAGCCACCTTATTTGCACCAAGTTGTTGTGATCCGATAAAATACAATACGAGAAGCTTCATATTAATCATTACTCCTCATCAATACGATATTCAACTATATTATTTAGGTCTTATTTGTCTTAAATAAGGAAAATACTGGTTATAAATATCAAGACATTTCAGGTCTAAACCATTTATAAATATCAAGACATTTTTAATATGATCTGGAAAGTAGAAGTAAGTACCATTAATGATGTCCAAATGGAATCCTTGAAGGTAGATGGCACTTTACGGAAATCAGGAATGTTAATAGGAATATGGAGCCTGACTTGATCTCCGACGGCGGTTTTGAATTGGGCAGCATTTGGCCCAACAATATCGCCAGTACTCGGCCAGAACTCCACAAGGAGTTTTCCCCCTGGACCTATTATTGAGGTATTCCTGGCTGATTGAGAAACACTGTTCGAACCTCCTGCTTCTGCTTCCATTACTGCAGAAACAATAACAGTCAGGTTAGGTAGGTTAGCTCAAACAAATTATTAAAGAGAGTTTGTTATAGAGAGAGAAAGAGAGTTTGTTGGGAGGGAAATTCAATATTTCATTTCATAGTGGAAAATGTAAACTACGTACATCAGGTATTTATAGAGTTCAGCACACACATACTAGTACACACAAAAATACCCTTAATGACTACTACTGACTACTACTGACTACTACAGCAATATTAGCCTATACTGAATCATCAACGACGTGGTTCTAACAATGTTCTCAACTGAGGTTGATCTGCGAGAGTAGACTGAATGTCTTCCGGTTTTGGTGCTTCTAGCATGTCCACTTTGCTAGTCATTCGCCTTGGTGAATGTATGACCACCCACCAATCAGGATTTTTCAGGTCCCTCGAATAGAACACTTGCTGGGCTTCTTTTGCGCAAATGACTGGCTCATCTAAAATATTGTTGGAACTCTTGAGGCGATTAAAATTTACCACCACCAAGTTAGAGTCTGGGCATAGCTTACATCCATTGGCCTTATCCTCCACTCTAACCCAATCACAATAGAACACCACTTCTTTGAAATTAGTGTAATTCACCTCAAGTATCTGTTTGATGACTCCATACCACATAGCAGATGCATCGATATGATTTTTATCTTTCCTACTTGATGTAAATGTAGTAATTGCATTGATACAAACACCACAATCTTGCGTAAGAACAGTCTCATCATGAGATTTTGTGGAAAACACATAACCATTGATGCGATACTTTCGAAAAGATTTACATGCGAACAAAGGCCCTCTAGCAAAGAACCATAAATCATGTTTAGTGTCACCGTTCTTCAACAACTACATAGAGAAGAAATCATATTTCAGCAAGTGAAAATAACAAGTATCCCTCATAATATACTATTTTTTTTACAAATACCTTAGTATATAACCAGACAATAAAATCTGTTTGTATCTCTACTTCTGTCTTTGCTATCCCTTTTACTTTGCTAGATTGCAAAGAATCGCGATACTCACTACAAGTTATTCAAATAATTTAGTATATATGTGTGAATTAATTAATGAGAAAGCAAGCACACGTGCGAAGAACAAACACCTGTAGTGATCGTCAAGTCCATCGACTTCCAAACGGAATAGTAGCCATCTACGAATTTGAACAAATTGGGCATCCGACAAAACAACATCTTTACCTTCAAGCACAGGTCCCTCGTCATCATCATTTCCATCTAGAAACACTTGACCTGTGATTTTGTGTTGTGAATTTGGAATGTACTCCATTGCATACCTAACAGACTCTCTGACAAGGTATGACTCTGCAATCGATCCTTCAACATATCGTTTGTTACTGGGTATATCTTTGTACTTGGCATCTTGGATTTCTCTTCGACTTACAACTTTCGAACACAGAAGGTTAAAAAACAGGCTTATCTGATGTAGAGCTCTCCGCAATTCAGGATGAGTTGGAAAAGCATGTTGAAGTAGCACGGGCAAAAGATATTGCATAATCACATGATAGTCGTGTGACTTCATTATAAGCAAACCGGGTGGATCAAGACTGACAATGTTACTCAGATTAGATGAAAAACCTGATGGGAGCCTCAAATTTTTCAAAGTTTTAAGGAAATCCATCTTCTCTGCTTTAGTTAGGCAGAACGGTGCTATAGGCTTAACTTGTTTCCCACTTGCAGCATCAGTTTGCATCCATTGATCCCGATGTATGCCAAGTTCCCTCATATTCTCTCGTCCTTGGATAGTATCTTTTGATTTGTCCTTCTTACCAAGAATCGTGTCTAGTATGTGCTCTGCAACATTCTTTTCAGTGTGCATCACATCAATGACATGACGAACTTTGTGATGGATCCAGTAAGGAAGATCAAACAATATAGACTTTCTATACCATGCCGATGTAACTTCGTGGACTCTTTTCCGCTTCTGACCAGGTATGTACTTCACATTACTCAACGTTTGCAAAAGTTCATCGCCATTTAATCGTTCTGGAGGAGTTCGAAGCTCTTCTTTCTTGCTACCCACTAGTCCCAAGTACTTGCCTTTCCTAAATGGGTGATTGGCTTTAAGGAATATGCGGTAATCTAAGTATACATTCTTCCTGCTAGACTTTAAATATATGGAAGAAGTATCGTCACCACAAATAGGACAAGCTTTGTAACCATGTGTAATGCAGCCCGCCAAGTTTCCATATGCAGGAAAATCATGGATCCCCCACATAAGCATAGCCCTCAAATTGAATTTTTCTTTTAAGTTCATGTCATAAGCCGGCACTCCTATCCACAACTCTTTCAACTCATCGTACAAAGGTTCAAGAAAAACATCAATGTCTCCTTTTGGTGCCTTTGGACCAGGTATAAGTAAAGACAACATCTGAAACTCTGATTTCATACACATGGAAGGGGGGAGATTGTAAGGCACAGTGATAACAGGCCAACAGCTATAACTAGTAGACTGAATGCCACGCGGATTAAAACCATCAGTTGCAATTGCAAGCCTGACATTGCGCTGCTCATTAGCAAATTCTGGCCATTTTTCATTACAAATTTTCCATTGACCTGAATCAATTGGATGGCGCATATAAGTAGCAGAAGTCTCTGCTCGTGCATGCCATGTCATCTTATGCGCTATCCACGGTATAGTGTACAATCGCTTCAATCTTGGAATTAATGGAAAATGCCTCAGTACCTTTTTAGGCTCCTTGGAATTCTTCCTCCCTTTCCCCCCGTTAACTTTAAACCTGGGTGCCTTGCACTGGGGACATTCTGTCAAATCTTTGTTGGTCTTCCAATATAGAATACAGTTGTTCTCACACGCATGAATGCAAGTAGCCTTCATCCCTAAGTCTTTCAACATCGCCTTTATTACCGGATACTTCTCAGGAAGGGTGTTACCTTTGGGCAACCATCGCCTCAACAAGGTTAATAGTACTGTCATACCATTTCCAGACCAACCGAATTCCTTCTTCAAATTATGTAATTCTACAAGTGCTGATAGAGTTGTCTCAGGACCCTCACATGTAGGATACAATTTTTCAGTAGCTTTTCTCTTATAATCCCAATACCTCTTTCCCAAGTCCGGTTCAGGAACATAAGGTTCATCATCAATTCCCAAACTACCATCACCCCTCGTCGCATCACCGTGCAAGTCATAAGCAGAGTCGACGAAATTTTCCATCCCAATCCCGACATCCCCAATGATTTCTTCCTCGGGGTTTTCCATCCCAATCCCGATATCACTCGATGCTTTTTCCCGAATATTATTTGCAACGAATGGAGGATGAACGGCAACATTAGAAGGGGTCTCACCATGTAAATTCCATACACGGTAGTGCTTAACTATACCGGATGAGATTAAATGATATCCCACTTCTTTATAAGTAAACCATGTTCCATTCCGACACTTCTTGCACGGGCAACGACACTTCTCCCCACCCAATTTCCACTCTGCAAATTTAAGAAATGCCTCAAATCCAAATGAATAAACTGTGTTGCCTCTGTCGGGTTCACTCATCCATGATTTGTCTATTGGTTCCGACATCCTATAATATATATTTGATAATAGCTAAAGTTTAGAATAAGAACTCAATAATATATAAACATACACCACGAAATAAGTATATATATATATATATATATATATATATATATATATATATATCGAACAAACATATATACATACATATATATAGCAGATCAAAACTTAGTTATAACTAATCCTGTATAATCCTATATGTACATGCTAAATATTAAACAAGTCCCATATCCCAGGAGCTAGAATGTGTCAGCCAATCTTTCAGTTATTGTAAACTCCAAGAGTTCAACATCTGTATTATTCTATAATAGCAAGAACAGAGCTCTGGGTTTTAAATTACCTACAGGTTCGAGGTGTTAGTTTCCAGTCACGGAAAATGCAGGTTTCTATCTTCTTAAACAGACATCATATAATTTTTTAACAAACTGGCAAGTTGAGCAACATATGATATGTAATATATAGTACCAATCAACATTAGCTTGCATCATGTAGTAGTATAAACTACACTGAATGAAAGTTCAATGTATTTTCCTGAATGTATTTTCCCGAGTGGAGTGTTAGAATATAATTTAAGATCATGATAAAAACCTTTTTCCAAACACCTTAAAGTTTTAGTAGAACCACTAATTAATCGAACAATTTTATGTTTTAACAAACAATTGAAAATTCAAAATATTGCAGTCTGCATATTAAATTGTACACCTAACTTTAAGTCACAAGATCAGAACATGATTTATATATGTTAAACAAAGGGCCGTTTGTAGTTGACCCAAGCATGCATTATTATTACAAAAAAGAACTGTCTAGACATGTGTATTACATTAGACAAATCAGAGAGATTAAACAATAGAAGCTCATATAATTAAGTATCTATATATCTCTGTGTGTACATGTGAAGAAAACAAAATGATGAGATAAGATATATAAAGGATAAGTATTAAAAAAATGGTGGTGATAGAAGAATTAGAAAGCGAAATGATAGAGAAGATGCAGAAGGTTGTATCTGTTTGTTTTGTCAACCAAGTGATGATGGCTCAGGAGAATTCATAAGCTATTGATGAACTTAAGCTGTGGTGTGCATGGCTTCTAGCTAGTGGAGCTTACTGTTAGTAATACATTATTTTAGCAGTTGGTTAATCTTATAACAAAATCATTTTGTTTATTGAACATTTTCCTCTTTAAACTCATACCAACCATCTCTAATGATGACAAGGAGACTTACATTACATAGACTTTTATGCAGAACAGTATATAGATTATAGAGTAGTTGAATTTTCTCTCTTCTTTAAAAATAAACAAATGGATTTTGTATCATTTAAGCGAATGAGAAATGAGCACATTAGCTCATTGTGTCCACGTTTAGGTTACTAATGAAACAAATTACAGGGACTTGTTTAAGATTTAGCATGTACATACAACACACACTTAGTCAAACTTGCACACACACAGTGTCAAACTTACACACACACACACACAGTCAGACGTGCTCGCGTACACACACATAAGGACTAACAATTACTACAAACACTAGACACACAAGTTTTGGGTGAAAGAATGACTTTATCTACAATTTAATTCCTATTATGACATGAACTGACTTATGTAACTGGACAAATTGTGATTACAGTGTCCGAACTGGGGCCAGAAGACACAAGCAAGAACATAGTAGAAATCATATTCCAATCAAGTTGGCTAAGAAAACAACAATCCTCACTATGAACTTAGGGGACCTGGTGCTATGTCAAAAGCATCTCAGCAAAACCAGACTCTGATGTTTATTGTTTCATTCCACAAATGAACAAAGAGGATAGAAAAACAACTAGAGGCATAGAACTCAATTATTACGAAAAACAATTAGGGGCAATACACTCAATTAAGGATATAAAATCGACATAGAACTCAATTAGGGATGGGGGATGCATACATATTGGCGGAACTCAATTGGGTTTAGAAAATATTCTGACAGAAAACCCAAGGTTGCCAAGAAAAAGACTCACAGTCGACATAACTTGTTTTACAGTGTTACACCAAACTTAATTTAAACAGACATCAGATACTCTCAAATCTATAGTGGAATCCTGTTCGATTTTGATATGTCAAACAACGCTAAGTTTTATGTTTTAACAATAATTCAGTTTTCATATGTCAAACAATGCAAAGTTTTACATTTTAACACTTACTCTCCCTCTGGACACATTACAGATAGATGAAATAGTAATGGAAGGGAAAGCAAGCAATAGTCATTATGTTTTCTGGGTTTTGAAGGACATAGAACTGAAAAAGATTGAAGCTTACCTAATTGAGATGTGGCACAATTAGAGATAGAGAAGCTGTTCGTTCTCGGCGGCAGTGACGGTCTGAAAATTAGAGAGCGCGGCGTAGAGACAGAGGAGACACTGAGACAGAGAGATGAATTCGAGTGCGGCGGTATTAGATCTGAAAATGAAGGGGGGGGGGGAATTATTAAGGGGGAAAGTCAATTAGGTCTGAAATAAAAGGGGGGAATCGATCTGTACTAATTGTTTTTTATAACTTTTTTTTAATAATTTATTTTATTTATTTTTAAAACCTATTAATATTATTATTTAAGTAATATAAAAACATATACAATTTTACTTAAAAACATCCATAATTTTACTTAAAACATACATAATAATATTACCTAAAATATACAGAATTTTTTCCTTATTTAATCTCATTTTATTTGTTTCAAAATTTTATTGAATACATTATCCATTTATTAATTAGTAACGGATATATCCTTTACCAACGATATTAGTAACGGATATATCCGTTACTAATTAGTAACGGATATAAAAAATAGCAACGTAAATATCCGTTACTAATTAGTAACGGATGTAGACATTAGTAACGGATATATTCGTTACTAATTAGTAACAGATATTAAACCAATTAGTAACGGATATATCCGTTACTAATTAGTAACGGATAATTTAATTAGTAACGGATATATCCGTTACTAATTATTAACGGATTTGGACATTTAGTAACGTATATATTCGTTACTAATTAGTAACGGATATCTTAATCATTAGTAATAGATATATCCGTTACTAATTAGTAACGGATATATCCGTTACTAATAACATTAGTAACGGATATATCCGTTACTAATTAGTAACGGATATATCTGTTACTAATGGGTTTTTTTATTTGTTACTAATTTGCCAGTTTGGTGTAGTGTTTGATAATAAGAATACGTATCTGGAGTTCCCCATTCTCTTCCAACACTAGTTGTATTCACTCCGTTAGCGCCGATTTCGGTACGATATATAGGACTCGTAGATTAATCTTCCCTATGGCGTTTCCCTGAATTTCTGTCTTCCGATTGTCTGCATGGATTACTCCACTACCCTAAAGATTCAACCTATGCAAAAACATCAACCAACGTAGCTGGACCACTTCCTTGAAGATGCTCCCAGAGATCTTTCCCTACTTGCAATCCAACTACTAAGAAACTCATAAGTGTCTCATCGGTTGCTCCTCTAACCAAAGTGGATTTTCACTGCTGCTTGGAAGTTTGTTAAGAACAAAGTCCTCATCGTCTCCTAATAGGTAATCATTCCAGATCCAAGCTTTTTGAAATCATTGCTAAGCACTCTCCCTGAAAGTTGTTGCCAGCAGACGACATCTAGCCAAGTCAGTTTCTTGGTAAGCATCCATCTCAATGTCAAAACATCCCAAGAATTCCACAGGATCAATTAAGAAAGCCTTAAAACTCCAATTTCCGATAGAGCTCAAGGCCTTGAGATTCAGAGTAAAGGCCTTGAGTTTCGCTACTATTCATGTAAAGGCCTTAAGAGTTTCAATGTAAAGGCCTTGAATTTGCCTCTGTTCAGCTAAAGGCCTTGATTTGTTGAGTAAAAGCCTTGGCTTCTTCACTGAAAATTATTGAACATCTTCTTGTCTCTAACCAAAATATTCCTTCTTTGTTGCATCTCTTCCAACGTTCATTCCTATCGTCTAATTCTTAAATATATTTAGCGTGTATTAGCCCTATATCCAGTAGGAAGCTGTGCTTCTCTAACTTCTCCATCCAAGTGAGCAGAGTGCCTCTTCAAGTCATCTATATTGAAAGTTCCAACCCTATGAATATTTTTGGATATGTGGTTGCACACTGAACTGAATACCCCCCCAAGGGTGGAGGTTGAGCCGTTGTTTGTGTATTTGCTGGAGCCTCAACATGAGGTTGTAAAAATCACCCCTTGAGTTTGAGCTCGCATCTGCTTTTCTCCTTCCTCATGGGCCTGCTCCTTTTGACCTTGAGTCTTTGGATTTACTTCAATTTGTGGATTCCCTTGAGGCTGTGGATTCCCCTGAGTGCCTCCTTGAGACTTGCCCTTAGAGGAAGGGTGCGCCCTCGACCTCACTTCACTACACGTACTTGAAGGAATTTGAGTGATACGAGGAGATCTATCTCCTGAGGGCGCGTTCTCTTTGTTGTGGAGTCACCTCTCTCCTAGACACTTCTTCATCCTCCCATCTTCATGATCTCAGCTACTTCTTCTTCCAGCATCACCTTGAAGAGGGGCTTGTTCATTTCCAAGGAGCCTCGACCTGTAATCAGGGGGCGCGCGCTATGGATTACCATCTCGAGGAAGGGCTCGCTCATGTCCAAGGGGCCTCGACCTGTAATCAGGGGGCGCACGCTGTGGATCACGGGGCCTCGATTCCAAGTGCTTTTCCTTCCTCTGATGCTCAAGGAGTACCATTCTTAAATTGTCGTCATTAAGCCTTATACCTAGGCGTTCCTTCAAGCTAGCAAAATCTCTATTTTCTCTAGAAAGCCTCTCTGTCACGTTAGATTTCGCTGAAGGCGCGCCCTGACCAATGTGGGTTAGGGGTCGCCTTCTCCTGAACAGCCAACATCCTACAATCACGAACTTCTCCATAGGATGTTCAACAACAGGGGCTCCTTATTCAAAATAATCCATCCTTCAAGGAGTCACCAGTTAAAACCCCCTATCTTGCACATCCTCCCCTCCTCAAGAACTTCCTTTGACCGAGATACTATTAAGTGGATTGATGACTTCAGAATTCGGGAAGCTGCAACCATCAAATCTAAGAGGATTGCACCGGGGCTTCAAAAGGCTATTGAGATGAAGGGCGCATCCTCAAAAGAGGGAAGACTTTTGCGATCGGCCGAAATCCCAACTCCACCTACTAAAGACAATGGTGAGGACAAGAGCAATTCTTACTCAAACATGGAGGAGACTTCTACCAAGGCAAATGCTTTCAATCCTCCAACAGACCCCGTGCATGGCGCGTCCTACCGGCACAATCTTGCATTCTCGAAAATGTTGAAAATTTCACTCAACTAGGACTAGGGAAAGTGTACATGGACTACCCCCCTAGACTAGGAGGTAATTAATTTACATTGTAGTCTAATATTCAGGCATCACCCTACTTCGATCAATTACTGGTATAACGAGGAACCAGAGCATCATCATATTGATAGTGGGGTCATAAACCTCACCATAAAACGTTTTACAAAATGATAGTGAGCACTCTCCGGTCACGAGCTATTCCAAATCTCATCCCATGAAGGGGCATCTCAATGTGAGGCATCTCACTAGGAGGCATCCTATGAAGGGTATCTCACGAAGAGGCATCTCACTAGGAGGCATCCATTAAAGGGCATCTCACGAAGAGGCATCTCACTAGGAGGCATCCATTAAAGGGGAGTTGCATTAGTACTACCCCCAGCGTCAGTATATTATTCCTTGAAGATCATATCTTAACGAGGCATCCCAAGAGGGGAATTTTAAGAGAAAGCCATTGGAGTTGCTTAGGGCGCACCCTATGAGGACGAGGGCAATGACAAAGTCTATTCTAATCCGGATGAATGTCATTCTTGTGTAGAGGGGATCGCTCATGACCTTGGGGCCTCAACCTGCCTATCAGGGGGCGTGCTCTAAGATTCATTGGGTCGCAACTCAACAGATTCTTTCCTTCTGGAATCCAAGCAATAAATTATCCTTGTAGATATTGGAGTCCGCTTGAGCATTTGCATCTTTCCTTAAGGGCGCACCCTAACCAGAAAGGTCCTCTGAGGGAGAATTCCTTGAAGTCGTGTATTTCCTTGGAGCTGAGTCCTGATGTAGAGCATTTCCCTTGGGTTGAGGATTCTCACCCTATCTTCCACTAGCTGTACTATGAGAAATCAAGAGAACAGTTGTAGGGCCTCTCTCTCTAGAGGGCGCGCCCTTAGCAACAGGTCAAGGACTATTTCTCTCTAGAAGTAGGAATGACATTGTTTGGCTTCATTATCTTCCAACGAAATCTCAATGAAGGACTCTCTCGTGTCCAAGGGGCCTCGACCTGTAACCTGGGGGCACACATTGTGGATCACGGCCTTGAGGAAGGGCTCGCTCATGTCCAAGGGGCCTCGACCTGTAATCAAGGGCACACGCTGTGGATCATGGGGCCACGATTCCAAGTTCTCTTTTTCCTAGCTAGGCAAACCCCTGTAGCTTTATACATGCAAAAAACATATAAAGCAAAATAATATAGAGGTTGTATATTACCTGGAGGCGCGCCCAGTCAGGGGAAGGCGCGCTTCTTAATAGTCTTCTGAGGCATGCTCTGCTTGAATTAACGAAACTCACCATTTGCAGCTTTCTCTTCTATATCATCTTCCATGGGTGCACCCTGTGACGTGTCCTGGAAGTGCTTCCTTGACAAGAGATGTTGTACCTTTTCTGAAAATCTTTGAGGCTTCTATTGACGTGACCTCCTTCCCGTGAGCGCGCCTTGTCAGAGGGAGGTGCTCCTCTCAAACATATTTGAAACTTTTCTCTTATATGGTAGCCCTCTGTTTACACTAAAACACGCAAGCGTACGTGGTCACAAGTAATATATAAGGTTAAGTCCAAATTCGTTCCCATAGGGATCTGGTTATGGTTTTAATTCAGTAAACGCACCTATGCAACAGTGTATGATCTTAATTCACTGCTAAGACAATTAATAAATTAAGGTTTTAACTAACTAAATTAAACTAAGAAGCAAATTAACAAAACTATGAATTAACTAACTAACAAGAATTGAAATCTAATTACTTCTGCAAGATAAACCATGGAATCCTAACTTCATTAAATACTTTGCTTAGATCTGACGCCTTTAATCACTATATGCAATGGTTATGATATCTGATCGGACAACACGAAACAAGTACACGCTACCTGTCAGCATACGTATACCAAACTACCCATACATCCACAAAAGAGATAGAAGATGAATAGACACCAATTATGCTTAGACCCTATATGTCTATAGAATTTGAAAACATAACGGTTGAAGAGCAAGTTATCCATAAAGATCACACAGGGCAGTATAAGTATTATCATCTCACACCACGAATCATATTGATAAACAATTATGAACCTATGCTAGCATGGCAAGTTCTAAATCTCAAGATCCACTTTCACTTCACAAGAGATTAACAAATTAGATGTTCATGACGCATCTATCAATTAAGCATAACCAAACGAGGATATCAAATATACATCACACACAGATCTTTAAAGCAATCAAGATACTAAAGCTCCATAAATAAATCCGTTAGAATCCCATGACAACGATTAGTTCATAATCGAACCTCTCATCATCATGGGATCTGATGAAACCATGATAAAAACAAAGTATGAAAAGATACAAAAAAATCTAAGTAATTAATATGTAATGGTTCTCTCCTAATGATGATCTTAATGATCTTAATACAATTTACAAGGGTTGGATGTGTTTATATAGGCTCTAAAAGTCTTGCCCTGCAAGAAAATACCAAAACAGAATTATAATAGAATTTCTGCAAAATACGTTTCCTAAACTGATTCTGTTTTTAAGGAAAATTCGTAGCTGACTTTTCTTCAGATATTCTGGAACGTTCCAAACGTAATTGGACGTCTGGATCACCTTAGAATGATAGAGAATTGGACAGTCTGTTCTTCGCGCAATCTGCGCCCACCACGCGCAAATTGCTCTTGTAACACCTGTTCCATGTTGTAGAAAATCTCCCAGGCTTCGCGTGGGCAGTAAGATCGCTGAAAACGGACTTCTAGAACTCCAGATATGTCCAAAACAGTGTAGACTGCGCAACCGTCTCAGAAATCCGAATTTTAATTAATTTATTCTCCAAAAACGATAGAAACATCCACCATAATCAACATCCTTGTAAATCTGCACAACTAAACAAAACACATCAAAACTACAAGAAACTTTAGCCCAAGACAATCAATTTAAGCCGATTTAGAATGCTCTAAGTGGATATAAACTCCACTTATCACACCCCCAAACTTAAACCGATGCTTGTCCTCAAGCATAAACAATTACAACTAACTAACTAACTAGTACCACTTCCGTAGGTGATCACGGTTGCATTTGGCATATGCAACAAGCCCTTTAAACCCCTAGGCAGCCCTAGTGGACGAGTAAGGTCTCGTGAGGGCCTATAGCGAATGTACCCACAAAATCCATTTAACCTAATGCAATGCAATGCATGAATGCAACTAAATGAAAATGCAAATAATCTAGTACTAATATCCTACCATACCTTCAAATCCTCTCATGCCATATCAACTTAAGAATCAAAGTAAATACGCAATGTCTTGGTGTCGAAAGTGCAAGTATTCACATAGTCTACTCAATAAACATGCATAAGTTCTCACAAGTCCATGTCAAGTGTAAGATTAAGTTAGTAAACATGCTAAGCCTACAAGAGTACATCTTTGAGACAAAACTCGGGATCTCATACGCAAAAAACAAGTAAACACTCACAATCCACTCACAAAAGAATACTCTCTCAAGAACAAGGATAAGTGTATCACTCAATTCCAACAAAATCATAAGCATGCTTGACATTTGGTATCAATCTAACTCTTAACACAACATACATCAATGACGATAATCAAAAGGTCTTTATTTGGGTTGTATCGGGGCTAGGGACAAGGTATGTCAAATAAGCCAAATCAGGTGAAGTGTCAAAAGCTAGTAAGTACCATAATAAATCATACACAACACCCTATTTTCCCCAACATAATTTATTCTTTTTCTTCAAAAAAAACTATCGACTAGTCGACTAAAGTAGGATCACAACAATACAAACATGCTCTCATAATATTTTTTTTTTCTTTCTTTTTTTTTCTTTTTTTTCCTTTTTTCTTTTTTTTTTCTTTGAGAGCTAAATAAAACAATAATATAAACAATAACAATGATCCCACAACTTTATTACACATGCCGACTATCAAGTAAACAAACCCAATTTTCAATATTTCCCCCAAAAGTAAGACCAACAATAACCCCTCCTTTGCACACCTTATTACTCCCTTAAACACTCTACTAGCCTTTGACAATGTGGGTTCATTGATATTTGGTGTTCTTGAGTGTTCATCATCTGTTCTTGTCAAAGAAGATAACCCAACAACTTTTTGATCTCCTTTTTCAAACAAACAAAGATAGTCAAAAAGGTGTTTTTGTACTTTTGATTTGATTATTATTCCTTGGCCGAAAGCAAAAGAAAGTGTACTCAGTGCTTTGCAGGTGGGTTAGTCACTTTCGGCGTGTAAAGTAATCAAAAGTCAAAAAGAGTGTTAAAGGTGATATTGTTTATTCAATATTAAAGTAATCTGCAGAAAATTATTCTAAGGACAAAAAGTTCTACATAGAATTTCTACTTGAGATTTTCTACATAGAACTTCGACTTGGACAATTTCTACTTGGTGAATTTCGACTTGGACAATTTCTACTTAGAGAAATTTCGACTTGAGCAAAATTTCTACTTAGAAAAATTTCGACTTGGCAGAAGGGAAGACAAACCTTGATGGAATCTCTTGATCATGAAATGTTCAACATAGTCAAGGGTTTGAATACAGCAAAGAAGATTTGGGACAAAATAGAAGTTGTCATGGAAGGATCTGCAGAGGTCAGAAGCAACAAGACACTTATACTCAAGATGGAGTATGACACCTTTAGAATACGAAAAGGAGAAAGCATAACAGATGTCTATCTACGATTCAGTCAGTTGGTATTGGATTTGAATCTGAGAGGTGTTACTCTCCCCATGGTTGAGACCAATACGAGATATCTGAGGAACCAGCCAAAGAGCATTGAACATAGGGTCTACGCAATCAGAGAAACCAGAGATTTGCATACAACTTCTCTGGAAGAATATTATGGAATTCTGAAGACCTATGAGCTGGAGACACTTCAAGATCAAGCATGGGACAATGATTTAAAAGGAAAAGAAACTGCATCAGGATTAGTTGCTGATGAGGAAGAGTCTAAGAAGGCAATGGTTGCAGCAAAGCCTAAATCATCACCCGCACCACATCAAGTTGATAATGATGACGAGTGTGCATCTAACAGTGATGATGACTACTTCACCCAAGAAGAGCTGGACAACATGGACGATAGTGTCGTGGCATACATGGCAAGGAAGTTCAGCAACATGAGATTCAGAAAGAGCAACCGACCACAAAGAAATTCTTCATCTTATTATCGGGCTGCTAAGGGTGGTGGTAGTTCATCAGGCTACAAAAGCAAAGGCAAGAGTACCAGCTACAAATCTCCGTTGGATTTCAAAATGAAGTTCAATTGCTATAATTGTGGTGAACCTGGACATTTTGCCTCGGACTGCAAAAAGCCTAAACAGACTTATCCAAAAGAGACATTTGAAGCCCTCAAAAGCAAGTATGAATCGCTGGTGAAAGAAAAACATGGTAAAAGAGCTTTAGTAGTAACAGAAGGAAGAGCTTGGGATGATTCAGATGAGGAAGATGTTACTCATGTAGCAAACTTTGCGCTCATGGCTGAGACATCAGAGGAACCAGAGGTACCAGTTCTAACCCTTAAAGTAGAAATGTCTATTGATGATTATAAGGAACAGAACGGCGCTCTTAGCGAAGAGATCTACATGTTGTGCAAAAGCCTAGACACTTTTCAAAAGGAACAGAAAACACTTGTCGCCAAAAGCAGAATGCTTGAGGCAAAAGTGGAAGAGTTAGAGGCCGCTTGCACTGTAGATACTTCTCTAAGAGATTTTATTAAATCTTTGGAACACAAGCTCGTCCTTAAGGCAGAAATAGAATCATGTTTAAGGAACAAACTAGCTGAGTTAGAAACTAAATGTGAAGCTTACAAACTAGCTGCTAGTAAAGTGTATGTAGATAATGACGTATTTAAGAAGATAACTGGAGTAGGTGTAGGACTTGATTATTCTAACCTTTCTAATAAAGAAGGGAAGAGACCTATTGACTCTAGTTCCAGTGACCTTAAAAATGAAATTCCTAGCATTTTTAAATCTTCTGTCAAACCCATCTACAAACACCTTGTTCCTAGAATAGAAGAAGAAGAGACTGAATTGATAGCTAGATATGAGATTGAGATGGAAGATCGTCAGAAAGCACAACCTATAACTCCTATTAAACAAGTTAAAATCAATTTTCCTAGAGATGAATCTAGACTAGGAATAGGAGCTAAGGCTATTAAACAACAAGGGAAGAAAGGCATAAAAGAGGTTAAGGCTGAAAGAATAAAGAAAGCATGTTATCACTGCAAATCTACTGAACATCTTTCTTATGCATGTAAAGCTAACATAAATGTTCCTGCTGCACATGCCATGCCTGTCACACATACAATGAATAATCTGCATCAGAATCATGCACAGTGTGGTCAACCTAATTGTATGCCATGCACTTTTAACGTCATGCAAACTTTTGTGAATTTAATGAATGCATCTAGCCAGTCGTGCTCAAATACTGCTGCTAGTTCAAACATCAAGAAAAAGCATGTGAGAGCTAAGACTGTCAGTCCTCCTAAAGTTAGGAGTGACAAACCTTCTCCTAGGACTGACAAACATGTCAAGTCTGAGAAAGGAAAGGAGGAAGTCGAAAGCTCTAGTTATGTTAAGAAAAGTGCATCTCCTGTTGTTAAATCTGTTGATTCTAAATCTTATCGAAAAGCCGGGCCCAATCAAAGTTGGGTTCCGAAGAAAGTCTAACCAATCTGTCATTGCAGGGCATTAAGCAAAAGAGAAATAAAGTCATATGGGTGCTGGATAGTAGAGCATCGAGGCATATGACAGGAAACAAGTCCCTGCTTACAGAGTTGGTTATGAAAGCTGGCCCTTATGTTACCTTTGGAGATGACAGCATAGGTGTGACAAAGGGATATGGCAAACTGAAAACTGGCAATGTCATCATTGAAGATATTTCCTAGGTTGAGGGATTAAAGCATAATTTGTTGAGTATCAGTCAATTCTGTGACAAAGGTTACGAAATTGTCTTCAACAAGAAAGGTGTATCAATCACTCACATCAAGGAAGGTTCACTGGCTTTGAGAGGAGTTCGAAAGGCAGATCTTTTTGTTGCAGACATGGATTCAGCAAATCAGAATGAAGTCACCTGTTTCTACAGCAAAGCTTCGGATGATGAAAGCTGGTTATGGCACAAAAAGTTATCTCACTTAAACTTCAAAACGATGAATGCTCTCGCGAGGCGAGAATTGGTGAGAGATCTACCTCAAATGGAGTTCGCTCCGAAAGGACTCTGTGAAGCCTGTGAAATGGGAAAGTCGAAGCGAGCCTCGCATAAAAGCAAAGAAATTTCTAGTATCACTGAGCCTCTGCAACTTCTTCATATGGATTTGTTTGGCCCAGTGAATGTCCTATCTCTGTCTAGGAAAAGATATGCATTGGTAATCGTGGATGACTTCTCCAAGTATACATGGGTATTGTTCGCAATGACGAAAGACGAAGTACCTTTCCTAATCATTGATCACATCACTCAAATTGAGAATGTTTCAACACTTACTGTGAAGACGATTAGATCAGACAATGGCACTGAATTTAAAAACGCAGTGCTAAATGACTTCTGTGTATCTAAGGGAATACGTCGTCAGTACTCAGCCCCGAGAACTCCACAACAAAATGGAGTAGTTGAAAGGAAGAATAGAACATTGGTTGAAGCAGCAAGAACTTTGTTGTGTGATTCGAAACTTCCTCTGTATTTCTGGGCAGAAGCAGTGAGTACCGTGTGTTACACTCAAAATCGATCCTTGATCATAAAAGATAAAGAAAAGACACCATGTGAACTTATGAACGGAAGAAGACCAACAATCAAATACTTTCATGTCTTCGGAGCAAAATGCTATGTACTTATAGATGATGAAAATCTAGACAAGTTTGCAGCAAAAGCTCGTGAAGGAATCTTTGTTGGTTACTCCACAGATGTGGTAGCAGCTTATAGGGTGTTCTTAGTAAATGATCGAAAAGTGACTGAAAGCTACAACGTCAGATTCGACGATACCAAACTCTCATCAATTTCAAGAGATTCTAGTGAACCCGAGTCCCTAAAATTTCAGAATCTGGACTTAGAAGATCTTGAAGATGAACCTGAGTTGGTTGTCCCATTAAATGTTCCAAGTGTACGTGAAGAACCTGAGTCTAGTGAACAAGCTAATTCTACAAGATCAGGAGAGACATCTTCAGTACGAACCGGCAACAACTCAGGGGGAGTAAATAGCAGCTCAAGGACTACTGTTCAAGGCTCGAGTCGAGTTGACTCTAGTTCTGTAGGAGCTGGCACTAACTCAGGGGGAGTTAGTGAAAGTATTCAAAGTAGTCAGCACCACAATTCAGAAAGTCATGCTGAATCATCAAGACAATTTCCAAGAGAACGAGTATGGAATAGAGACCATCCGTTTGAATTGATTATCGGTGATCCAGATGCTGGTGTGTCTACTAGAAGAAATGCAAGAGCTGACCTGGCTAATATTTGCTTATATTCTGGGTTCTTATCCAAGCTTGAACCTAAAGAAATAGAAGAAGCTCTTGGTGATGCTGATTGGGTGATTGCAATGCAAGAGGAACTCAATCAGTTTGAAAGGCAGAAAGTTTGGAAACTGGTACCCCGACCAAAGAACAAATCAGTAATTGGAGCAAGGTGGGTATTCATAAATAAAATGGATGAAAACGGACTTGTAACACGAAACAAGGCTCGTTTGGTTGCAAAAGGTTATTCTCAGCGAGAAGGAATTGATTATGATGAGACCTATGCACCAGTTGCAAGACTTGAGGCAGTCAGGATGTTTTTGGCATTTGCAGCACATAAGAACTTCAAGGTTTTCCAGATGGATGTGAAAAGTGCCTTCCTGAACGGAGAGTTAGAAGAAGAAGTGTATCTGGAACAGCCGCCTGGCTTCATTGATCCAGAACTTGTAGATTTTGTGTATCTTCTCTTCAAATCTGTCTATGGCCTCAGGCAATCCCCAAGATGTTGGTATGAAACCCTATCTGTATTCTTAATTGAAAGTGGTTTTACTAGGGGAGTAATTGACAAAACATTGTTCTATAAGAATGTAAAGAATGATCTAATACTTGTTCAAGTCTATGTGGACGATATTATCTTCGGGTCATCGAATGAGCGCTTGTGCGAGAAATTTGCTAAGCTAATGCAAGACAAATACGAGATGAGCATGATGGGAGAGCTGTCCTTCTTCCTTGGGTTACAGATCAGTCAGAGAAAAGATGGTATCTTTATCTGTCAATCCAAGTACGTCAGAGATTTACTCAAGAAGTACAATCTAGAAGATGCATCAGCAGCCAAGACTCCCATGGCAACAGCCACGAAGCTTGATGAAGACAAAACAGGTAAACCAGTTGACATCACAAGCTATCGAGGTATGATTGGCTCACTTCTCTATTTAACTGCAAGTAGACCCGATATAATGTTCGCGACTTGTTTATGTGCAAGGTTCCAAGCGGATCCTAGAGAATCACATCTCATAGCCGTCAAAAGAATTTTTAGGTATCTCAAGGGCACACCAAATCTAGGAATTTGGTACCCAAGAGATACAGGTTTTAATCTAATTGGCTATACGGATTCAGACTATGCAGGTTGCAGGATTGATAGGAAAAGCACATCTGGTGCTTGTCAATTTCTTGGCAGAAGATTGGTGTCCTGGCAAAGTAAAAAGCAACATACAGTATCTACTTCTACTGCTGAAGCTGAGTACATTGCTGCTGGAAGCTGTGTAGCTCAAATACTGTGGATGAGGAACCAATTGAAGGATTATGGCATGGAGCACAAGAAAATTCCAATTATGTGTGACAACACAAGTGCCATTGCCATAACCAACAATCCTGTAGATCACTCAAGAACCAAGCACATCGACATCAGGTATCACTTCATAAGAGAACATGTCGAGGAGGGGACTGTGGAGCTACATTTTGTGCCCACAATGCAACAAATTGCAGATATATTCACCAAACCTCTTGATGAAGTAACATTCAATAGGTTGGTTGGTGAATTGGGAATGCTTAACACAAGTTAGTAAAGCCTTCTATCTGTAAAATCCATGTTTATGTTTGTATATGCAAGCTACTTGATCATTATATGCTTAGACTTTAAAATGCCTAATTAATGATTGTTATAGGTTGCATATAGTGTGATTTTGCATGAATTCAGTGTGTTTTAAGTGTCTTTTATAGCACAAATCTTTGAATTTATGCTTGTTAAATTGCATGATCATAGGGGGAGTTAAATTCATAATATTCTAAATATTGCATGATTTTTAGATGAATTTACCTATGTTTTTCATGTAATTAGAGGCCTTAGAATTATCAAGGAATGTTTTAATTATGTCATATATTAAAAATCCTTGAATTGATATTTATATTAATTTGGCAAAATTAATTGTTGAGTTTTTCAAAGAAAAATTGTCAAATTAATCTAAGTATCTTCAAAATTTCGAGTTAGTTTCTATCTCGAAACTCATCTAGAAATTCGACTTGAATTTCGATTTGAGCTTCCAGAGTGAAGTTTTGAAAATTCTAAGTCTGGGAAGAATTTCGAGTTAGACTCTATCTCGAAATTCAACTCGAAATTCGACTTAGAGTTCGACTTAGAGTTACCAGTGTGCCTATTTATTTTCTTCAAAATATTCGAGATAATTTCTATCTCGAACTTTATCTCGAAGGTTGAGATAAGGTTCCATTTTTGGAAATATTTTTGAAAAGAACTGAGAATACTTCGAGTTAGTTTACAACTTCGAGTTGGACTCTATCTCGAAACTCAACTCGAATTTCGACTTGATGTTCGAGATAGAGCTATCAGTTGTTTTAAGGGAATTTTTTTCGAGTTAACTCCTAACTCGAAGTCTATCTCGAATTTCTACTTGAATTTCGAGATAGGTTTCCCTAGTAAGGTTGGTGTGTGCTGTTTACTTGGTCATTTATAAGTTAAATGGTAAAGTTTTTCGAGTTAGCAGCTATCTCGAACTCTATCTCGAAGTTCGACTTAAAAAGTTCGAGATAGACTTCGAGATAGAATTTCGACTTGAGTGTTCCCTGTATGTACTTGGTGTTTTTCACACTTTTTATCAGGGGCATTTCTGTCATTGCACATTCATGTCTATATATACATCTTTAACTCGATATTTTCTTTCACTTTTACCTAGTTCAGTTTTACAGCCGCACATATACATACAGGCGATTTCATATTCTCAATCACTGATTCGTGATTTTTGTGACTAATCTCTTACGGACAACGAATTAATGCCCGATTTTTGACTCATCTTACCTGTGTGTCATCATTTATCTGTGATTGTGTCTTGTATAATTGTTCATCTTCATCGATATATACACACACGCATATATACACACAAAATTTCACAGATCTGTTCATACACGATTTCACACACGCATTTCACTGTTAGTGGAGAGTTAATCATTGGTTTGAAATTTGCCTTTCATTGACTGTTGATTGGAGCCCGTAGTTTGATTTTTCAAAAAGGAACTTTTGTGTTCTTGAAAAATTAAAAGGGACATTACGGTTAATTCAACAATTAATTGTTTTTCGAAAATTAGAATTAAAATTCAAATTTTTCTTTAAAGAAAAACTTTTAATTAAAATGGCTCACCAATTTTCACTTGCCAAAAACAATTTTTATAATATTTCTACGGAAATTGGTGATCAACTCCCGCGCTTTAAGTCTTGGATACGATTTTTAAATTTGTATTCCAAAGCTAGCGATGCTTTTACTGCTAAACCTACACTAGTGCATGATGCTTTACAGCAATTATGGACTAGTGCGGTTTCTTTTGGGAGCAAATCAACCCCCTTTGGTTTCAGGTTTACCTTAGCGGGTCAGGAATATGTGGTGACTGAACAAATTGTCAACAAGGTTCTGGGATTCCCCATTAAAGATGCTTATGATCCAGAAACTACAGCTACAGATCGCCTCAGATTCTTTGAAGAAATAGGGTGTTATCCTCCGACTGGCCGGATCACTGGAAACATCCAAAAACAATTTCTTCATGTGGAATGGAATTACTTTTTCGAGGCCATCACAAGATGTTTTCGGGCACGAGAAAGCGATTACCATCAAATTTCTATTCCCATGCAAAACCTTGGAATTGCCCTAGCAAGAGAGCTGGATATAAATTATGGACGAATAGTTCTCTCTGAAATAGTGGCTGTGATGGGATCTCCTGCAAGCAGAGACCTCAACACTACAGATGTTGTCTGCTGGTTTCCTCGGTTCCTACAGATGCTGATCAATGGTTCAGTACCGAAGGATGCTCTTGCAGTTAGACGGAGTTTTGCCAGTGGTCCATCATCTGCACCGCTAGGGATGGGCACTAAGTCACTTTCAACAGTTGAAAATCAGGATAAACATCATGGAAAACCGATGTCTATTCCTGATACCTTACAAAAGTGGCTTACATATGATGAGGGAGTTACCACTTTCATGGAATTCTCGCAAGCTTCATCACATGCTCAGAATCGGTCTGCTCATGCTGAGGCATTTGAAGAGATTCCTGATGAGCAAAGCGGTGATGAACAAGGTAATGAATCAGGTAATCTCTCTCCACATTCTACTCATTCCTCTTCCTATGTTTCTGATTCCCAGACCCAAGAGACTGCTAGCCCGCAGAATCTATCCCAGGGTGAGAGCTATATTTCTAATTCCTTGTCATCCAAGTCACCGGAATCCAAACAGCCAGCACATATAGATGTAGGAAATGATGAGGAGAGTGACCCCGAAGAGCAGCCTCTTACTCGAAAGAAAGCCAAAATTTCTCATGCTGCTACTTCTAAACCTCAGTCAAACCCTAGAGTGTCACACGCAACCACTCCACCTCACGAGAGTGGTTCACCCCTTGAACAATCTGCACATAGGGATTTTGATTTTGATGATGAGTATGTACCTCTTGAAGATGCTGTTACTTCAAAAGGACATGAAGCTTTAAGAGCTTCAGCCGTACCTTCACCGGTACGTACTGATGCTACAAAGAGGATCGGTTCTGATGTCGTACAAGAACACTTTGTAGCCTCTCAGCCTGAGATTCCAACTCAGGAACAAACAGCAATTGATCCCATAACTGCAAATTATATTTCTTATCAAGTTTCTGCAGGTACTTCTTCATATTTTGGATCAATTATTGAAGACATACACGAGCGTGAGACAGGGAGTGTGTGTGAGAGGTTAGGGAGAGAGGGACCTTCATTTTTAAGGCCCGAAACCGAGCGCCAAATACCAACAGAACGAGAATTAGAGCGAGGTCACCTAAACCAAACACCGTCCCTTAATTCTGAAAATCTTGAATCTCGTTTGTCTTCTATGGAAAATCAAATGAAGCAGTTTGGGCAGTCAATGGGGCAGTTAGAGATGAATGTTGGAAATAATCAAAGGGCACTTGACGACTACGCAGCACGAATGGCAATTCAAGCTTCAGCTTTTACTGTTTTGACAAATCAGGTAAATGACTTGGGCCATGCTGCTGGTGTCTTGGGAAACATCCTGAATGACAGGATGGGAGCAATGGAGCTTACAATGGATAATCTGGCTGTGGAGATAAGCAGAGTTATGTTCGCAATCAGAAGTTTTGTGCCCCAGGAGTGTTTCGCGCCGCAACAACCTCCCCCCGATGCTGGTACAGGTGGTGCTAGTGGAGCAGGACCCTATGGTTCTGGTTTTGAAGATTTTGATACAGCTGGTGGATCTGGAGACCAGGGTGGAGTTCAGGATAACTCACCTAAGGGGGAGAGTATAAAGGAGACGAGACAGCAGGGAGTTCAAATTGAAGAAATTCCAGAACAAGCTGATCTTGTAAAAGAAATGGAAATTGAGCCGTCTATTGATGAAGAGGCTCTAAGAAAGAAAAAGGGTAAGGCAATAGCGATTGAGCAAGATGAGCCATTCGTTGATCTGAGTCATCAAGAAAAAGTACAGGAGGTACTTGACTCAGATTCCGATATGGAAGACGCACCGTTGAAACATGCTATAAAGAGATCATTGAAGGATCAAGGTGGAGGTGCTGGAATGTCTTTCGGATTGCCTGAAGAAATTACTGTTGATGAAGAAACCCTTGAAGCTCAACAGTTAGCCTTGGATCAAGCTGAGTTCTTTAAAATGAAGGTAATGCAAGATCGTGCTGCGTTTCAGGAAAAGAAAGCGGAGCTACAAGGAAAGCAGTACGATTATGAGCTTGCAAGGCTAGCTGATCCTCAAATTAATCTGGATAATAGAAGGATAGGACAGAAATGGGATGATGCAAGGAAGATACTGATGGGACCATGTACAAAAGGAGATCATAACAAGGAAGCAGATGATCTGTTCTACAACCTAAATTTGCAGAATCCAATGGCTGCTGACTACATAAATGCTTTAAAGAGATTAATTTCTACAGTCAGGGTTGGATACAATTCAACGCAAAAGGAGTGGCAGGTTATTTTGTCTTTCACAGAAGGAGTCCCGATGTCTTTCATGTATGTGGATGATCAATTCATGACGAGAAGATCTGCATCAGAGTTGTTCTTGCTAGCAACAAAAATTCAATACTCTCATTCTGAGAATCTAAGCATTCTGTATAGGGATCAGTTAATGCGGCTAGCAGAGGACAAGGGTCCAGAATTCTCAGCATATCCAAATGTTGTCCGGATGGTGGTCGACAGTAAAATGAAGAGGGTGAGCCTGGAGGAAAAGGACTTAATGGAACTTTCAGTGGAATCTCTTAAGGCCGTCTGTAGGCAGATGATGGGTAAGGGATTCGCTTCTGAGCTTAAAGATAAATCAGTGAAGATCATTGAAAGTGTCATACTCAAGAAGAGCAATGAGGTGTGGAAGTGTGATGTCATTGCTCCGAACCCTCTTGATAATGTGAAGATTGAACCAGAGCTGATAGAGAGGAATTGGAATATTCTTCAAGCAATGAAGAATGTTGATGAAGCTCTGAATCTTCCTACTGGAGAACTGGAACAAGGAGAGATAAGGGAGGCAGTTGGTGTTCCAGGAAGAGACAGTGTATACTGGATACACTCTTTTGTTGATAATACAGCTGATGCCTTAGTATTCATAGATGCAGACCAGAATCAAACATTCTTGCATATGAGTAAACAATGGCTGCTGCAGACTCAAGATGCTGCATTTCTGGAGAAAGTGTTATATTTGTTCAAATGGGAAGATGTGGAAGTTAAGTATGTGACAGAAAAGCAGAGACTCGTGAGTTACCTGTCTGATGTAGTAGTGGAAAAGAAGCGATTGGAGCGAGAGGCGGCTAGTGTCCACAATACTAACCGTGTCATAGGCTATCCCAAAATGATCTATTGTCAGTTTAAAGCTGATAAAACTCATAGGAAACCTCGGCTTATAATGAAGAAATTTGAGGAAATTCCAGAGATCAGAACTACTCAGGAGGTGGACAAACTCAGAAGGCTTTTCAAACATCCTTACCCAGAACCCAGGAACCCTCTAGAGATGGAAGCAGTAAGTTTGTTGAATACTAGGTGGACGCAACTTCATAATCCAGTATATAAAAAACAAAAGCAGCAGGAGGAGAAGCGCAGAAGGCAGAAAGAAGAAAAGGACCAAGCTGCTGAAGCTAGGAAGAGGAAACGGAATTAGGGTTAAAGGTCAGAGTGGTGTGAACTTGAAGTTGGAAAAACTTCATGTCTTTCGGTTGCTTTAACTCACTTGAGGAAAATTCATCTTAGAATGAATCCAATAAGGTGATATAAGTTTGACTAAAAGATATGAAATAATCCAGGTGATAGGAATCATTCAAATGATCTTTAATTCGAGGTTCGAATTCTGTTTCTAGTTTAAGTTCTTTGTATTGTGTTCATGTACTTGTAAATTGTATATTTTTCAAGACTGTAATGTTAATTATCTTTTCTCGTCTCTTGTTTAGTTGAGTTATCCTTCATTAATTTGAATGTCATTGTTAGACAATCAAATTGGGGGAGATTGAAAGGCAGAGTGTATTAACTTGTAACACTATAACTAATGTAACTCAATTAAAAGAAAAGATACTTAACCAGAAGACAATCAAGAACAAGAAGTCACAAGAAATCAACACCAAATGAAGACAAGGTAATTGATACAATTGAACATGTTAACTATGATCAAGCCAAGAAGAAATCATTGAGAGAAGTTCAAGTCAAAGTTGTTCAGGCCTCAGTGATTTGAGAATTCGAGATTCAAGATCATAACTATCAGTATCAACAAGACCAATTGATTTCAAGTGAACAAGAAGGAAAGCAAATATTGGAAAGCCAAGTTACTAAGTGAATATGGTAATTTATTCAAGAAGCAGAAACACTATCAAGACTAGTCACTTATGAACCAGACCAGTGCATCAAGTGTCAGGACATTGATAGCAAGTTTATGTCAGTAATAAAGATCCATGTTCAAGAGCTTGTAGAAGAACAAAGAAGATATGAAGATATCACAAGCTCAAGATGTGCATTGAAGTTTCAAGTTGAAGACCAGAATATTTTCTAAGTACTAAATGTTCTAGATGGCTAAGTCGAAATTCTCAAGTAGAAGTTCTACTTAGAATTTCGAGATGGCTAAGTAGAAATTCTCAAGTAGAAGTTCTACTTAGAGTGCAGCTTCAACATGACACATGGCATCTTCTGATTGGCAGATTTCCAAGCTTTCAAGATAAGACAAGATTTATGTGGACATCATTGGGCCACGTACATCTTAGTCTTTGAAGACTACAGGTCATAGATTACATGTAGTATAAATAGAAGCACTTGTGTAATGTTTTAGTTAGTGAGCAATATTGAGAAAAACACAAGAGAAAGAGAGAGAGTATATTCACAGAGCTTAGAATCATTCACTTCTCTCTGAACTTCTGTTATACTTTGTAATGAATGTTGTAGCAACCTTTTCAAGTTATATATAAAGAAATATATTCCTTGAATCTGTGTGTTCATTTATTGCATCGTATTTATTGCTTCTCATAATCGAAAAGTTGTATTCACCCCCCCTCTACAACACATTTGGACCTAACAAAGACCAATACAAGAAAAAGTCTAGGCAAGTAATGTGGTATGTCACCGAAAAAAAATAGGATTAAGCTCAACGGGTTAACTAATTAATCATGTAAATATGGTGTGGTAGTATGGGAAAATATGCGGTTAATCCTAAATGCCTTTATCTTGTTAATCGTCAAATAATGTCATGCATTTCAAGAAAGACCTCAAACAACTGCTAGCAATGCAAACAATCCGTGGACACTCAAGCAAACGAATAAATTGCAAAAAATATGCAATATGGCTCAAAATCTCACTTGGTGGAAAAACATACTCAATCCCAAGCAAAAAAAAATCTCTCTAATGCACCTACTTGTATTCAAAGCATACAAACTAAATCATCTTGCACATATTCATGTCCTTCTAATCACTTACAACATTCAATAAGTCTACTAGCTTCAACTTACTAGTGTATGTGTATGCACAAGATCAAAGCATATCACTTCTCAATCAAAAGCGTCAACAACACAAAATTCCTATCAAGCATGGGTGCAAATGCAACTACTATGAACTCACATGATATACGAACATAAAAACAGAATGTCCTATATGAAACAAACGTAGATAACACGAACATAAATGCATAATTTACTACTACTAATATGCAAAGCATGAAATCCTACATGAACACAATGACTAACAATCACATATATATACACTACTTATCCCTCAAACCACCCCCAAACTTAGAATATTCAATGTCCTCATTGAATGGAAGTAAATACAAGGGAAAGTAGAAAACATACCTTGGGTTGCCTCCCAAGAAGCGCTTCTTTAACGTCAATAGCTTGACGTTACTTCCAAGCCTCCATTAAGGATGATAATAGTTGGCCTGATCCTCTCTTCGCGATACTTCATCGTCATCACGGCGACACACTTTCTGCCCCTTCTCCTCGCTTGGCCTATTCGTATAACAACTATGTCCAACTCCAATGCCTTCATCCGTTGACCCAAAATCTGTCAATTTGTAGAACAACACACACTCGCGGGCTTCGCTTGAATATAATGGAGGAGGGTAAATGTAAGTTGATGAAGCCTTTGGTTCCTCAAAGGGAACTTCCTCCATTGGCTCTAATGCGCTACCTCCATCTTTATACTCTGAGACAAGTAGAAGACCTGCATCTTTCCCATGGTCATCAGCCTCTTGGTACACACATACCAATTCTCGAAATTTGTGCAGCTCATCAGTGTCTGTCCCAAATAGTGCCCTTTCCAAATCATCCACCATCCTAACATGATCAAATTCCTCACATGGCTTGTGAACGCTAACCTCCTCTTGGAATTTGTCTTCCTCAATTATGCAAGCAGTACCTTGCTCCAAATCACCGTTACTCTCTGGAATTGCCTCTAGTATGAATTATGTTTCTCTTGTTCCAAGGCACTCAAAACTTGAGCAGCTAATGTCCCCATAGATTTGATAAGCTTCTCATTATTCTCTGCAAGCATCCTAATCTCCTTCCTAATCTCCTTCAAATCATCAACCTCGTCTGACTGAAAAGTAGGAATAGATTGCTGATGTGGAAACTCTTCACTACCAAAGACATATGACATATCTGGAACATCTTGCTGGTACTGTTGAGGATGGTATTGAAAATATGGTTGCTCCTCATAATTGACGTATGGATCAACTCCTTCGTAGTAACAATATTGTGATGGATCATGAACGCCCAAACACCGCTCACATTGATAAGGCATGGATGTACTCGAATATGCCCACCATGGAAACTCCTCGCATGCCATCTTCACACACTCAAGTACCTGAACACACCGAACTAAACAAGATAGGTAAGAAAAAATCTGAGTCAGTGAACTCTAACGACCACTATTGACAAGCACATAAACCAAAAATAAAACACCGATGATCCCCGGTAGCGGCGCCAAAAACTTGTTTACACTAAAACACGTAAGCGTACGTGGTCACAAGTAATATATAAGGTTAAGTCCAAATTCGTTCCCATAGGGATCTGGTTATGGTTTTAATTCAGTAAACGCACCTATGCAACAGTGTATGATCTTAATTCACTGCTAAGACAATTAATAAATTAAGGTTTTAACTAACTAAATTAAACTAAGAAGCAAATTAACAAAACTATGAATTAACTAACTAACAAGAATTGAAATCTAATTACTTCTGCAAGATAAACCATGGAATCCTAACTTCATTAAATACTTTGCTTAGATCTGACGCCTTTAATCACTATATGCAATGGTTATGATATCTGATCGGACAACACGAAACAAGTACACGCTACCTGTCAGCATACGTATACCAAACTACCCATACATCCACAAAAGAGATAGAAGATGAATAGACACCAATTATGCTTAGACCCTATATGTCTATAGAATTTGAAAACATAACGGTTGAAGAGCAAGTTATCCATAAAGATCACACAGGGCAGTATAAGTATTATCATCTCACACCACGAATCATATTGATAAACAATTATGAACCTATGCTAGCATGGCAAGTTCTAAATCTCAAGATCCACTTTCACTTCACAAGAGATTAACAAATTAGATGTTCATGACGCATCTATCAATTAAGCATAACCATACGAGGATATCAAATATACATCACACACAGATCTTTAAAGCAATCAAGATACTAAAGCTCCATAAATAAATCCGTTAGAATCCCATGACAACGATTAGTTCATAATCGAACCTCTCATCATCATGGGATCTGATGAAACCATGATAAAAACAAAGTATGAAAAGATACAAAAAAATCTAAGTAATTAATATGTAATGGTTCTCTCCTAATGATGATCTTAATGATCTTAATACAATTTACAAGGGTTGGATGAGTTTATATAGGCTCTAGAAGTCTTGCCCTGCAAGAAAATACCAAAACAGAATTATAACAGAATTTCTGCAAAATACGTTTCCTAAACTGATTCTGTTTTTAAGGAAAATTCGTAGCTGGCTTTTCTTCAGATATTCTGGAACGTTCCAAACGTAATTGGACCTCTGGATCACCTTAGAATGATAGAGAATTCCGTTATCTTCGCGTGGACTGCTTACGGGCCCCAAACGGAGTTGTAGAACTCAAGATATGGCCAAAATAATAAAAACTGTAATTTTTCAGGGGCAACTTGCGCCCAACAGTCTGTTCTTCGCGCAATCTGCGCCCACCACGCGCAAATTGCTCTTGTAACACCTGTTCCATGTTGTAGAAAATCTCCCAGGCTTCGCGTGGGCAGTAAGATCGCTGAAAACGGACTTCTAGAACTCCAGATATGTCCAAAACAGTGTAGACTGCGCAACCGTCTCAGAAATCCGAATTTTAATTAATTTATTCTCCAAAAACGATAGAAACATCCACCATAATCAACATCCTTGTAAATCTGCACAACTAAACAAAACACATCAAAACTACAAGAAACTTGAGCCCAAGACAATCAATTTAAGCCAATTTAGAATGCTCTAAGTGGATATAAACTCCACTTATCACCCTCCTTTAAAGACCTGGGGGCGCGCCTTGAGAGAAGAGGAGATATGAATATGCAACTCCTTATAAAATTAGGTTGTTCAGGCCCTTTTTGTTTTTTTCTCCACTTGAAGGTATAATACTGGTAGGTGCCTTTGAGATAAAGATGCAACTCCTGATAATCACATCTCATATGCGTAAGGCTCCATCTCCATGTGTTTGCATCCCAACTTTCTCATGTGTCGACTTTCACCATAACCTCCTCAGAATAGGATGTGGATTTCATCCTAAACCAATTACCAATAGGATTCCTAAACCAAATAGAATTCTTCATTGAAAATCCGTAATTGTCTTTTCTCTCCAGTTTTGGACTGATTCCAGCCAAATTCTTCAGATTGTAACACCTTTGGGTTAGCGAGAATTTAATAAGCTTCGCGTGGGCTGTAAAATCATCCAAATCAGACTTCTAGAGCTCAAGATATTATCCAAACAGTGTAGGTAGCACGTGCAGCCCAATACATACGAATTTTCATATATTTTAACTCCAAGATCGATGACCCATCATCAATTAAGCCATACTTGAGACCGTATCTTTCAAACCATGATGAGAGTCGTAACCTGGAGGAGGCATCCTGGAGATGAGGGCGTGTTTAGTCATTGAATTCTCCCAGAACTTGTTGGAAATCATCTGAACCTTGGATACCACCCTTAGGGCGCGCCCTGCGATTTCTTGAGGATGCATCCTGTTAGTGAGGGCGCGTCCTAATGATGAGGACGAGGTCTCGATAATTGCGCCTCTTTCTTGGAACATCCTTCTTTGAATCATATTTGGAATCTCCCCTTGAAAAACATAGTTCAAAGCTACTGATCGGAAATCACCGCTATCGAGCATAACCGGAACCATCTTTTTGCAGCAACAACCTGAAAATCAGTTGTAGAACCTTCATTGACATCACAATCGCCTTCGGATCTTGTTCGACCCCCCTGCCAGTAATCGCCATCCTTGGATCTTCTCCGTTGCTGTAGATCTACAACCCTATCGAGGGCTATTCCTTAGATCTTGCTTGTCGCTTCATAAGAACCTTCATCACGGTGAGAAATCCATCCTCCTCGGATTATGATCTTGATCAGCACCCCTCCTTCTAGCGCCAATTTGTTGACGGAGGAATTTGGTAACAACAAAATTTGAGGTACGTCACCGGAATCAAGATCAATGATGGTGGCTCTTCGCCGGAAAAGTCGTCAGAGTGTGGTGGCTATGATGAATTGGGGGCTGAGATTGAGAGGGTTTTTGGTGGTGGCTCTTAGAGCTCTTCGCTTCCATCCCCCTCAATTTGCCTACGTACGTCTGTATTTATAGAGGATTAAGCCCACGTAGTTCTTGGAGAGCAAGAAACCCAATTGGGCTTGGATTGTCGGTCTAGCTTCCGGAATGTTCTACTATGAGGCCTAACCACAAAGGCCCAAGCTATTTCTTGATTTCAAGGATGCAGGTATAGCCATGGTTTACCCCAAGTGCAGAACGCATCCATGTCCCCCGAATGAGAAGCACCCACCAGATAGCAGGACAGGTGATCCAGAGCTTTTGGGTGCAAAGTGCAGGATTACTTCAAAGTTCCCCAATGAGAGCGCGCCCATTGGCTACAGGAACAGAGCTCCCAAAGCACACACCAGAAAGTTCCCATCTTTCCACCTTAGGGCGCGCCCTTTGTGTCTAAGATGGGTCCTTATATCCAGGCATACCCCTGGAGGCCTTCTGCGATGGACATCCCCCTCATGAGATACGACAGGAGGGAATTCTTCAATCAACCTGTAAAAATCGGCTAGCATGGAACATTTGACAAATTCCTTCAATCACAGAGGACGCGTCCTTAGAAGAGGGCTAGTCCTGAGAGAGGGCTAATCTTGAGAGAGGGCCAGTCCTGAAAGAGGGCTAGTCCTAAGAGAGGGCTAGTCCTTAGTTTCCTCAATAATCTCTTGTAAAACCAACAAACATCCTTTTTAATTGCTTCCAAATCACCTAGGGCGCGCCCTCCACATGCGGGAGGTGAGGTCACGTCCTCCTTTAACAAATTCTCACCAAAACCTTAATTTATCTAAGAAATCCCCAAATTGAACCCGTATCTGACCCAAATCCATTTTAAAATACCCGAACCGAATTTTGGGCATAACATATATTACCTAAAATATCCAATTTTTCCCTACCCATTGCCCAAAATATCCAATTTTGAAAATACCGCTCAAATTATCCACAGGTCACGCCCATGAGTAAGGCGTAACCAATGTTCTGCTGTAGCAGTCGAACCACCTCCCGCCGGCGACAACTCTCGATTTAGGGGTTTCAAATATCGCGAATCAAATGCTATGAAACTGGTATGGATGTGTAGAGGGTGAAGAGACGAATCAATTGGTGTGTATAACGTTATTGAATAAACACGGGAGAGGGGTGAACGGAGGGAGAGAAAAATGGTCACCGGAATCGCGATTTTGAAAGGGTGGTCGCGAGATCTCGAAATCCGAACAATGAAATGTTATGAAACTTGTATAGGATTTTAGAGGAGATGATGTCGGTTCGATTGGTATATAGCTCGTGATTGGAAAACGACGGGAGAGAGGTGAACAGAGAAAAGAAGAGAAGTCGCCGGTGATTGCAAAATTGCCAGAGCTCACGAACGAAGAAGACAATGGATGCGCTTGTTCAAGAAGCATATCCTCAGATGCGCCTTCTTGAATGGCATATCTAAGCCCACCTGTGCCTACATGAGTAGCGTGTCTATTGATTACTCTGATCCCAGAAGCGTAATTGATACAAAACTCTAGTCCCATAGACGTATTCGAGGATACTCCTTCATCAGAAACGTATTCAATGGGTATTTTGGGCACGCAACGCGAGATTTAAATATTTTGGTCAAGGAATAATAAAAAATGGGTCGAAGGGAACAAATACATCTGATGCCATTACTAATCAAAATTAGATATAGAAACATGTGGACAGGACAACCCCGAGATATGATGGCAGGGAATGAAATTACTAACGAGGCTCCAAATTTGAGCCCCAACTAGCATATGCTTGTGATTGTGAAGCATGAAAATCTACTAGCATTTTACCCGTGCTACGCACCAAAAGCACAATTTTAAAATTTTAAAATAGTTACAAAAATATATAGTGTATCAAAAAATAAATATTTTGTTATATATTGTTTTGAGAATAACGAACTCGATATGCATCTCAAATAACATTCCTCAAATTATGTGTAATTGTATGGACGCATGTTAAAAGATTTTGAAAAATTATGTATATAAAAAAAAGATTAATATCAATACACATTCGTTTGATATATGATAAAATTTACATTGATGCATATCAATTTTCTTATTTCCTTTTATTTTCCCCCCAAGTAATTTGACGACATTTTATGCTATTTTTACAGAAATTTTGGTTTAATATAATCATGTTTTGCGGATCAGGTGTAGAGAACAATAAAAACATAATTATTAATACAAAAAATAAATCAAATACATATTTTTCATTCTATAAATGCAAATAAAATGAAAATGAGCAATTTCAGGGAGTAATTCCAGAGGTCCTAAAAAATCCAAAAAAGTGATTTGACATATTTTGTTTGGTTAGCATTCTACCCGTGCTACGCACCGAATGATAAAATTTATTAATTAATATATAAAAACATATTGTTTTTATCATTATTTATAAAAAAATATAATTTCATTAAAATTTAAGTGTATAATTATCGTTACCAATTGCATTAATATCAATATTATCAAATAAACATCATAACATTCACATCCCCGCTCAAACATTCTAAGCCCCTCTTTATTATTTTTTCTTAATTTTATTTTTCATTTGATTTATTTTTCAACCAAGTTCATAAGTTTTTTACCCATATTTTAAGTTTTATTGTTTTGAAAATTTGGTATATTTAAAAGTGTTGTACACTGGGTTTCTATAATTTTTATTATATTAATGTTCAAAATATTTGCATGGGTCGTGATCAATTTTTCGAATAGATATTAAAAATCCATAAACACTTATTTCTAACGACAGTTATAAATCATTAGATTGTCTCTAAAAAAAGGTTGCATGTTTTAGCGATATGAGAAAGGATCACTATTGTGCAAGATCCATTAAACGAACGTAATTATGATAAAGGAAAACTTTCATCTAATCTAGTTTCCTATGTGTTTATTCCATATCATTTTTACAAATTTTATGTTCTTTTATTAATGAATTAATTTACTATAGAAAAATAAACATTATCAATTAACCAAACAAATCCAATATATCCCGTTTTTTGAGTAATATATGATTGTTAGAGTTTATGGTGATGAATTGCCATCAGCTTGTTTTTAATGACAACTTAAAATTTGTATATTCAGTTTGGGAGTTTGTATGTTGAATTTCTTATTCTTTCCTATCAGAATATGGTACATTAAATATTAATTTTCTTTTACCCATAAATAAGGAAGGAAAATTAATTCGATTTGATGGTACCCGATCCGAACCCCAAAAATTTTTGGATTTAGGTTTGGATATAAATTTTAAACCCAAAATAGTTTCGGTTTGTATTTGAATTTAAGTTGTACAGAACCGATATCCTATCCGAAATCCGAAACCCGATATATAAATAATATAATGTTATAATTTAAAATTATTTAATGTAATATTTTAGATATAAGACATATTATTTTATTTATTTTTATTCAAGTATTTCATTAGAAATAGTCAATACTAATTTAGTAATTAGAACTTATATTTCTCAAACTCAAATTTTATTGATATATTTAAGATGTAATAGTCTTTACTTTACATTAATTTTTCATTTATGTGTATAAAAAGCATTATTTTTTTAACATATTTAAAATTTTACTTAGTATGTTAATTCGTATAATATGTTACATATATAAATATATTTGCTAAATATAATATGTTATATTTGACTACTTAGTTAATCATTTTAATTTTTTTTCTTTTTATAAATATAATTAATATTGTTTGCGTGTAGCAATTATTTTAATTTTGGCTATATCATTACTAATTTTGGATACACAAAAAAATCAAATATAATCCGAAATTCGATGAATTTGGTTTTAGATGTTGAGTTTTGGATTTGGATTTATTTTTAAAACCCAAAAATATTTGGATGTGGATTTGGATTTTACAAAATTTGGATTAAACCCAACCCGTTGTCATCCAAATGTGTAAAATAAGATATTTGAAAATGAGTATCACCTATCTTTTTTCTATTTGACTAACATGTTAAAATAAAAAATTGTACATGAAACTAAAATCAAATGTGTAATATTTAAACACATATTCACATTACTATATATGTGTCCTTGTAATTTAATTATCGGGTTAAAAAACATGAAATTCATTTTTATTTAACAGTGAGTATATTTTCCAAAATATATTAAAAGAAAGCGCTTACGCAGATCTGGAAAATCGAATGTGTTGTGTACATTCATGTCATGTGTCTTTGGGGTCTTGATATGAAATTATTTTGTATACCCAAAATTCGAACACAAAATGCTACTAAGCTACACATTTTTTTTTGTACACGAAACCAAAATAATATGCGAAAAGAAAAATATGACAAATACATGTTATGTTACCCTCTGCCCAAGTTATCTAAGTATGTTACTATATAATTGAAAACAATATTGAGATGCTACAAAGTAAAAAATTAGAGTAGAGTACATAAAAATGAAACCCTTTTTTTTTTAAATTTGTTTATTATTAATAGATATCTCTGTTTGATTAGAATCTATCTACCAAGTTATTAAAATTTTTACCTATTTTTAAGGTTTTCTTGATATTAAAAAAAATATTATTAACCTACCAAGTAAATTCGATATGTCTGCTCTTAGATTAGGATATGAGATTTGAATACTATTACTTGAATTCAAGAATACAAAATTAAAATGGGCACCTTTTATTAGAAACAATATATAATTTTATATGTATAGATCTATCTAGTTATCAATAATATTGATTTTTAAATGATTGCTATAGCCATTTCTCTCTCTCCTCCTCTCCTAAAAAATATTAAATTAAAGTTTAGGGATTGACATATGCGTTTTGGTTGATGATAAGCCCATTTTGATTATTTTTCTAGATTTTGCTTTGTTTTTTAATAAATAACTCTCTTTATTAAGAGTCTAGTACCACTTTGGTGGGTTTTATCTACTGATATATTGGATTTTGTACTTTCTCCTTGTGAATGATAACTTCCGTTTCCTTTCCTTGATTTTACTTTGTTTTTAATAAATATATCTTTTTATTGAGAGTCTAGTATCCCATTGGTGGATTTTATCTATCTATATATTGGGTTGTGTTCTTTCTCTTTTGAGAGTAGGTTCCTTTATTTTGGCATCCGGGATCTTAGATCTACAGGATTTTGTTATATTGGTTCATTTATTTGGATAGTATAGAATCGTAGTTATGGTCAATTGTTCGAATATGTTCTCACAAATCGCATATGTACATTTCCCTCAAGATTAAAATAAATTGTTGGATTATTTCGCTTTAAAGACTATATATTTTAGTGATATAAGCGAGTTACTATATATATCTGATCAACGATTGTAGCTTGGATTAAGTCAACCTTTTTACTTTGACATGATCTATTGTATTATGTGTTTGTCTAATCTTGATTATTTTTGCAGATGTATGACATTTTATTGATAAATTATTTACCTATAAAATATAGTGAAAATTTGAATGATTATTTGTGTAGATGACATATGCCCTTTTATTGATAAATTAATTATATATCTATCAAAAAAAGAGTGATTTATTAGAATTTTTGCGCCGAGTTGACCAATTTTCTATGAAAATATTCATTAACAATATTTTTATTGACTCTATAATGAATTTTATGGATTGGTAATTTGTACACCAAATAATTTCTAATACTTTTTTAGAGTCTATTCATTATTTGAATAATTCAAATATATCGTCAAGTCAATTGATTTGTCCCATTAATTATTGCATAACTAAAAATACCGATAAGTAAAATGTTAATAATAATTGGTTTAAAATTCATATTTTAAAATATTAATTGGTTGAATTTAGCTTTTTTTATAACCGATTAATTTAAAAGTTTATATAACTTAAATTTTAAAGGTGTTGGATTAGTGTAGTCAATATTTTTTAATTTTTAAAATATTAATTGAATTAAGAGTAGATTTATTCAAATTTATTTGATTGTAGATCGAGTGTTTGAGATATTAAAATATTATATTTTATAATATAGATAAAATAGACCCATGCATTAAAATAATATATTTGTATTAAAAACAATTAATGAATACGCAATTTTCGAAAATGGCTCCATACATAACTATGAATGATCGCTTAATATTATATATTTTTATAATCATAATTGATTTTAATTTAAAATATTAATTTATTATATATTTTTTTGATATTAAAAAATTATGTAATATATGGTATGTTAAATCAAATCATTACTATATTTAAATTAGAATTGTTAACTAACCATGTTTAGTATAATAGGATGATAATGGTAAATAAGGAAAACTTTTGATATAATATGATAGGTCTAAAATTTAGGAATGATCTCTGATTGGTCCTAAAATAATTCAAAGTTTTTTGATTGGCTAACTACATCTAACTATATATCTGGGTAGACTTAGTTATTATAATAAAAGACGGGGAAAAAATTATATTTTAATGATACATAATAATATTAATATATTAAATTTGATTATTATTAAATTTGGATTGATTCCTTTCAACTAAATAATTATAGAAGATTATCTATTTTAATTTTTTTGTAATTTTCCAATTTAAATTTAAATTTGTTCCCTTTTCAGAAACGCAATAAATCATTGAATTCAGTATGATTTTTATTAAAAAATTTGAACAAAAAATATATATTTGGTAATTTAAGAATTTATTTTTCTATTAATTCTTAAACACCTTTTTTTCTTGTTTTGATCAAGATACTCTTATTTTATTTTTATTAACCATTTTACTCTTCACACATTTAACTACTCAATGAAACCGTATACTCACTACACCATATATTGCCTATTGCAACACCGATATGTATAAGTGTTACAAAAAGTGTTACAATAGACACAAAACTTGGTAGTCTATTGCAATATTTTTTATAGTGTTGCAAGAAATACCAAAAGTGTTGCAAGCAAAATGATAATTTTGAAATTTTATAACAATTGAAACACTTTTCGCACTTTACGAAAAGTGTTACAATACACGACCGAAATATTCTAATTTTTTGTTCGCGGGCTTGCCAATAAGCGGGATATTCTGATTTTTTGTTCCCGGGCTTGCCAAATTTTTTTCATGCCAAGACTTTTATTGCACGGAAATAATGTTTTATTACATAAAAACAGAAACAACAAATCTCTCATCTCTCTCTCTCTCTCTCACAAACCTCTCTCAGATCTCACTCTCTCGACCTCACCTCTCTCGACCGTCTCTCTCACCTCTCTCGACCATCTCTCTCACCTCTCTCGACCATCTCTCTCACTCATCTCTCTGACTCATCTCTCACACCTCTCTCAAATCCCTAATTAAAACCGTAAAACCCCAAATCGATTAGAGTAAAGTTGGAGTGAAGATTCAATTAGAGCTTTAATTCATGGTAAATTACCCAAATTTTTTCGATTATGTTAGATTATACATGGATATGTGTGTGTATATGAAAATATTTGGATTATATGTTGGATCTTATATGTTCATAATTTTTGGTCGATTAAAACTGGTATTATATGTTGGATGTTTGTGTTCAATTTGTGTGAGCTAGTTTTATTAATATTTTGGTAATTGTTTGTTAATTTTGTGTCAATTTTTGTATTTTGCATCCGTTGTCAGTTTTATATGCTTATAATTTGTGTATTTTGTTCTATGCTTATAATTTTTGTATTAGTTTTCAAAGCTAGTTAGTGCTGTATGAATTTAGAGGAAATTAATTAGCTAATTGATATATTTACTTGGAACATTGGCAGATAGCTCTCCATGTTGGCAGATATATTGTGACCATGATGAGCACTGGAGTAATACTAATTAACTGGATTCCAGTTGTCTGGTAACTTAATTGTCACTTTTTATACATGACTTCATATTTTAATATTGTTATTTACTTAGAATTAACATTATGATTTTTAAATTATGGAAAGAATCGTTTTCATTTTCAAATTTTGTCTAGGTGGAGACGGTCAAATGAATGATTTGATCTGGTATAGCTGGCTTGGTGGGATTATTATTGGAACTATGATAGGTTCCAACATGGTTTTAGATGAAGTCAGTCGGGCAGGTTCACGCAACGTTGTCATAACCGGAAGGTATACCCTCTCATGGATATAGCAAGATATAGAAAGTTTTGCATAGCCTGACCATCTAAATATAAAAAAATCTATAAAAATTATTTTGCCAGCTCTGTAGCTGCAATTATCCAAATAGGCTTCCAAAGTATATATTGGCCTATGCAAATTTGAAAATTTCAACTTAAAATTGCAATTAGTGTACAACATATGGTTTTTCTTAAATAAAAAAAAGGGCCGGAAGCTGTTTAGCCCGACTACTTAAATTGTGCATTCATCAAAGATTTGTGCATAGATGCTGTGTGTGTTAGAGCAATGATGATTTCAGTTTCTGTTATTAATCAGATTTCATTCTTTTCTCTCAACAGTACAAGAGGACTAGGGAAAGCTCTAGCACGTGAATTTCTACTTTCTGGAGATCGCGTAGTTGTGGCATCTCGTAGGTGGTGTTCTTAACTATAGAACATAAATCTTATCCATAATGTATAAGATTTTAAATGTTTCGTTTCTTATAATTTTTAAATCTTATATTTTGTCATCGATAGCTTAATCAATGCAAAACATTCTTTATAAGTTTATAGAACACGTGCCGAATGCACCATATATTCGCAAGAAATACAATCTTCGAGTTTAAAGTCTCCCATTGTCTCTGGTCTGGCTACTTACTAGTATGTTTTCATTATTTGGATAGATCGTTTTCACAAACTTGGTTGGATCTATAATTTGCACTCGTGAAGCTATGCGTTTAATGGGTGACCAGCATAAGGGAGGTCACATATTTAACATGGATGGTGCTGGTTCTGGGGGATCTAGCACTCCTTTAACAACTGTGTAAGCCTCTTTGACACTTTAGACCTTTTTCTTTTAAAGTGACATATCTTTCCTTGGGCATAGGCTGGGAGTTATTTTGTATTCTTGGTACATGAGTGTGTGTGCCTTTTGAGCTTTTATGCTTATTACTTGTGTTGACATTGTTTAATCTGCTTTCGCCTGTAGTTACAGGTCAACAATTTGATCAGATTATGATTTAATAACAGATCAATTATCATGTGAATGAATTTCCTCAACTGCTTTAAGTTATGATTTACTAATTGAATCAACTTTTATGACTTGAAATTGAAGCTGATGAAATTCGAATACGAGGAGCACGAAAAGAGCTATGAGCTGATCAGAAGCAGAGAGAGGAAGCAATAGTATATTCGCGACAACACAGAGGAATACTGTTCCATCACTGACTACGGTAACCTCATCATTCAGCAACGTCTTTATATGGTACACTGGATAATGGAGGTCGGTAATTTCTTCACCGCATCAGCAATTGTTATACCATATCCTGTCATGTATTTTTCTGTATCTTGTTTTTTCCAATAATATTTTGCCATGTCATCTCCTTGCTTAGAATTTTAGAATCTATCAATATATACAGTCTCATTGTACTACAACTACACTATGAATCTGGGAAGTCAGGTTCCTAGATTCAGTTTAGAATATTAACATCGTAATTATGAATCTGGGGCTGCATAACATATCTGTGTAGATAAAACAATCATATGGTTCAAGATAAGATTCGCTTGTGACTTTCCTAATGAAAGAATCATTGTACTGCTCTTGTATATTATTGTGATCCAAAACCAAGAATGTCACTACATGATTATGTACCATGAAATAAGTACCACTTTTTATGTATGAACTTGTTAAATATGTTCTCTTTTTTTGCTAACCAGTTTGTGTTCTTCCTGTTGCAGTTGAAATTTGATAAGCGGAAACTAGTAGATTTGAGTAAAAACTTATCAGAGTATATCTGTCTACATGCTTGGGCTCTCTGGTAATCAAACATTTAAACCTCATCTTTATTAATGTTTACACTAGCAGAGGTTGGAATTTTACAACAGCTTGTTAATTAGTAGCATCATAGGCTTAGGAAATAGAGAAACACAGTTATAATGATGAGATATTATGACATTAACATAAGTTGCTGCTATAGGTGCTTATGTAAATGATATGTTATAGATATAAATTTTGTGATTATCTCATTCAATTTACGTTTAAAGTTAAAGCCTTTCTCTGTTTGTATTTTTAAATAAAGCAGATTTTTAAATTAGTTTTTGCACAGATGGGTGCAAATTCAGGATTCATATATTTACAGCATATTTGAACTAGTTTCAAGTGTCCATCATGGAAAATTAATTTGGTTCTTTTAATGTCGTTAGGTGAACAGAATTGCTTACTCAGCTTTCTGTCAAATAAATCCTTCGTTATGTATCATATATAGATCAAGGATGTCTTGAAGGAGTTATAAATGTCAAGTTAAGGGAGAAAGTTATGTATCAAGGGTGTACACGCGCATGTATAAATATATATGGTCTGTGGAATAAGAAAATGTTATAAGGCCACGATTTTAGCATAAATATTTGAAGCATGACTATGATAATCTGTGTTATTTTAGCAAACATAGAGATGTACTTTGACATCTTTTGGAATAAAATTTAATTTCTCTACACTCTATTTTTTACTCAGCAATCAACTTAAATTCCCAAGTGCTCCTTTTACCATAAGGTTTGATCATGATAAGGTAATCATTTTCCTTGCAAATGTCATGTCTGTCATTTCTCTCATATACATGGTTATAGTTACCTCTTCATACTTCAGAGTAAGGGAATAAACTCAAGTCACACATTGTTATACCATCTACTGAAAGCTGTCCAGAAAGATAGGAGAAAAACTTGCTGGAACACTGAAAAACAGATTAAGAAGATGAACTTGTGGTATCTGGTGCAGGGAAGCAAGGCTGTATTGCCAGAAACCAAGTGCGGAGTTTATAACATTGAAGAAGATCATGAAGATTCATTAAGTTGTTGTGAAAAATTTCGATCATGTAGAATTGTAATGTAAGTCGACATGTGTTTCGACTTTAGACTAAGTAGTACTATGTTTGTGTTGTATTGACATCTGTTTTGTTCGATTTTTTATTTGGGGAATTTGAAATGTCATTTATGGTTTGATATGCTTTTGTGCATGGTATATTAAAATTTCAGACAGGACACTGCAATATGGACTAATAAAAAGTGTTACAAAGAAGTGTTGCCAATAAAATCTAAAAAACTAGAAAGTATTGCAAAAGGTACCAAAATGTTGCAAAAAAACCCAAAAGTATTGCAAAATGCATAAAAATGTTGCAAAAAAATGTTGCAATAAACTCACTTTGTAACATTTTTAAGTCAATTAATGTTGCAAAAAAGTGTTGCATTCGTCTGTTGTAACACATTCAAAATGTTGCTAAAACATGCAAAAGTGTTACAACAAACTACACCAAACTCTTTTTGTAATACTTTTAAAAGCGTTGCAATAAGTTCAAAAAGCGTTGCTATAGAAGGCTATTGCCACGCCGGCAAATGCCACACCGAGTTTTAGCAAAAGTGTTGCATAAACATCTATTGTAACACTTTTGGGGCCTAATGTTACACTTTTTTGGTGTTGCAACAGCCCATATTTGGTGAAGTGAATTATTCTGTAATTATGCCAATAGTACAACTATTTTATAATTATTTTTATTGTTAGCATAAATTAATTTATAACTTAAAAAAATTATATATGTGAACCTTTTAAAAATAGATGAAAATAATTTATGTCTTTTTTAATAATAATAATAATTTAGTTACACAATATTGTAATTATTTCATAGTTATATTATATTACAAGTTTTAAAACATACAATCTCGCTAAAATTGATTTATTAAACCTTTTTTGTTCTTACTAAAAATATTTTAATATTTAAATAACATATATACACTTAATTGATGATATTAAATTTAAAGGTTGATTGAGTGGGTAAATAAACTAAGAAAGAATAATAAGTAATAAGAGATTTATTAGTAAAAAATGTTTCATTATTTAAAATTTGTTAACAACAAATATTTTTAAATATAAAAAATTATACTTATCTCTTTAATTAGTTTTTATTGTATCATGATAAATTGAAGCACAATTAACTAAAACCTTTTATAAGAAAGAATTTTTATACTTAAAACTACTTTAAAATTATAAACACATTTTGTTATATAAAAATATTTACAAAAATGTGAGATCGATGTTGAAGGAAAAAAATTAGACATATATATACATAGATTAACTCTGGGCTTTGGCCAAGAATACTCCGCACAGTACTCAATCATTACAAGAATACCCCAAAATGATGATGGTGGCCAAAAATACCCCGCTATTACGCATTTGAAATAGGGGTAATAGATTTTATACTAATTACGCATTTTAAAAAGGGATAATAGGTGAAACAGTACTTCCCTATTACGCATTTTGAAAATGGGTAAATGCTATTACGCATTTTAAAAAGGGGTAATAGGAGAAAATTTTATATTAGTTACCCAACAGAAATGCGTAACATGATTTTTTTGTATTATGCTTTTCTGAAATGCGTAACTGCGGGGTACTTTTGGCCACTCTTTCCAAAAGTGTTATTTTCGTACAGATTGTTTAAAAATGGGGTATTATTGTCATTCTTTCATTAACTCTCAAATGTGAAACATAAGATTATTTTAGTTCAATAGATGTGCATAAGAACTTAAGAACTATGCTAAAAAAATTGTGTTTATACAACTCTCTTCCCAGGTCTGTGTTATTCTGTAGGTACATCTCAAACCACTTACAAATAGTACAGCATAGAGTAGTGCTGAATCCGAGTTGAGCATATTTGAAGTGAACATAAAATAGATTTAATTGATGTCAAATTTATTTTTGAGTTTGAATAAATAAATGGAAACAATAAAAAATTTAAATCAACTTAAATTTAAATATGTTTGTCACAAACTTCACACTTTTTTTTTTAAACGAACTCCGTCAACTCGTTTGATTGAACTTAAGATCGATTCAAATTTTGTTCGACTCAAATTCGATAATATATTTTTAAGTAAAACAAATGTATTGAACTTAATAATATTAAATTTGGGTTATGTATAGTAGGACCTCGACAAATGAATACTGTTGGTACCAAAAATATATGTTCATTTAGAGAGATTATTTATTTATCGATTAATGAATATTTTATTTATTTATCGAAAATGAATATTTATTTATTTAGATATTATTTTCAATTTTTTTCATACATTTTATATTCAAATGTACCTAAAATTTATTATGGATTTATATTATTTATGTGATGTTTAACTACATTCATTTTTCTAACATTCTAAATTAGTTTTACATGCATGTATAGTATGCATGAAATAGGTACAACCAGTCAACCATGTATATTTATTAAGTGCACTGCATAGTACTTAAGTGCATTTTAAGTGCATTGCATAGTACTGAGACCATACATTCACTCATTCACTGTGTGTAGAATATTGAATGATAAGATAAACATTTTTCGAGAAGATATGATTTATTAATGTGTGTGTATAGTATTGATTGGATTAAATATATTCATATTATATAAATATAAATATATTCATATTATATAAATATAAATATATTATTCGAAATATAGTGATTATTCATTTATATTTAAATAGGGTCTATAGAGGCTTATTTTTTTTATTCGTTAATGCATTTAGCGAAATTATTCATTAAACCCATTTGCCCAAATCGGGACCGGAAAAACTTATTTATTTATTGAGATTATTCATTTATCGAATATTCATTTATTGAGGTTCCACTGTATATTGAATTCATCAAATTATTTTGAAATTTTGATAAGTTGGTCCTTGACTCAAGATTAAAATTCGCTGATAGTCTCGAACTCGGCTCCATAATTAAATACTTGATTACGTCCAGTGTTGCAAATTTCGGAAATCGGAACTATTCGATTGAGGTACCGATTTATAATTTATCGGGTGATTCGGTTAAAAAATCGGCGCTTTTTACAAAATCGACCGAATCGGTTTCAAAAATTTGATCGATTTTTGACCAATTTATCGGCAATTTTTCAGAAATCGGCCGATTTCAGAGTGACTACCTAGTACTCCCTCTGTCCCATCCATTTCTTAACATAAAAAATTGCGTATCTGACACGCATTTTAAGGTGCATTTTAAGGATATTTATTTTTGATATCTTCTTTTTTTGTATAAAAATAGGATTGTTCTATTTTTATACAAGAAAAGAAAATATCAAAAATAAATTATAGAACTATCCTTAAAATGCACCTTAAAATCCGTGCCGGAAACTGGTCCGCAAATGTTAATAATTCAATGGAACGGAGGGAGTAATTAGTATCATAAAAATACATATAGATTTAATCCTTGACTCACTTGCAGCAAAGAGATTGGGGAACCTGAGATGTATCTCAGGTAAATTTTATGAGATATGTGGGATTTGTATACAAATATAGGATAAGTATTTTAGTAAAAACATGATTTTTTAATTAGCCCTACGGATCCAAACAAATCTAAAATATAAATTTTTAATATCTTAGCAAAAGTTCCCTCAGATAAATATCAGGGTCCTTTTTCTCTCATATAAATACATATAAGTTTTGTGTTAATTTACTAATTATTACATTCTTTGTATCTTCCTTTTTCTGCTGCAATTTTGCTGGAGTTCCAAATCACAAATGGACTAGTTCTTGCTCTTCCAAACTTTTCTTTCGACATACATCAAAATATGGTAACCATATTCAAAGATTTCTTGAAATTTTTGTATATCCTCTTTTCATTCTTCTTTGCTCTCGTTGTAGGGGTTCTCAAAAGTATGTAACAAGATTTTTTATTTTTTATTTTATTTTGTTCACGTTCTTTTACAAATTTGATGCATAATGTTCTTTTACAAATTTGGTCATCAAATATATGATCCTGGTAAGACCAGTTCTCCTAAAACCTTAAGTATTAAGAATTGGGTTTACAAGGATCATATATTTATCTTAACATCCCCTCACTCGAACGCCCATTATTTGGGTCAAGAGTGGATCACTAGGTTGTTAGTGCCTTTTTGGCCCTAGTGTTCGTATCTTGGGGATCTTCTCTATCTAATGAATGGGTGCTTAAAAATCGTCCGGCACCCCCCCCCCCCCCTTATATGCTTCAACAGGAATCACACAAGGGTAGATTAGAAACCTCTGAGAATTTTCAATATTTGAATAAATGAGAATATTGGGGGTAGGAGGGACTCGAATCTGAGTCCTTCCACATCCAGAGCTCTGATAGCATCTTAAGTTACTGGTTCTCTTAAAATCGTAAGGTGTGGGCTGATAGATCATATATTTATCTTAACAATTCGTCATTTTCAGGTATATTGGTTGGTCCATTTGCTGCTCTGATAGTTGTAACTGGAAATAGTGTGGTCATTTTAGGACTGTTACCTGCACATGTTACATGGACAGTTTACACCCTCTTCAAGTATATTACTTACGAAGCTTATTTTTTTTTTCTTTTCTTAATGTTTATTACATTTGTTTACATAAGCAAATATTTCTTAGGACCAAGAGATTTGATTCTTTGCTCAAAGTGGCCTTGCTGCTTGCATTGCCTGCTTTATTTGCTATATGGGTTAGCTTGGGCATAGCTTCGAGCGTTCTGATTGGACTAGGATATGGATTTCTCAATCCTTGGATTTCAGCTTTTGAGGCCTTTAGACATGAAGAAGCAACTGAATGCCAAAAGTTGTTTCATTGCGTGGCGGTAAACAATAATCTCTTTCACTTATCTTTTCGACTATCTACGACATATTTTCATGTTTCAATGTAATTTTTTTAGTTTTCATTGATAAACAATCAATGTAGGATGGAACTTGGGAGACAATTACCGGAAGTTTTACAGGGGTTCAAGATTTTGCTGATATGTGTTATCATTCTTACCCTGTCTACTTGAAGGAATTGCGGGAATCCACAAGTTTGGATGATCATCATCAACCTCTTAAGTACTTTATCTTTAATTTGCTGTCTTAATCCTAAACTTTAAAGATATTTATCTATATAAGAATGGAAATCTTAGCTTCAGTTATGGATGCTTGCACTATCACATTTGTAGTTCAGGACCTTGAGAAGAAGCCAGCACTATCTAGTTTACTTATCTTTACAACTCTCGTTCAGGTTGATTCATATACCAGCATGTATTATTGTTGGAATATTGGGCTTACTTGTTGAAGTTCCTATGTATACGGCTATTGCCATTGTAAAGAGTCCATACTTGCTGTTCAAGGGATGGCGTAGGCTTACACATGATCTATTCCACCGAGAAGGCCTATTTCTAGAAACCGGGTGCATTCCAGTTGCTGGTTTATCGATCATTGCGTGGCCCGTTATTGTTGTTGGACATATTGCAATGGCCGTCTTTTCTAGCATTTTCATAGGATTGTACGGAGCCGTAATAGTATATCAGGTATGCTTAAATCTGTATATCTTTCTTTGCTTTTGTTAAAGTTTGTTCCTTTGAATGGCTACCTTCTGTTTTACAGGAACGTTCTTTTCAAAGAGGACTTGCTTATGTTATTGCAATGGTTTCTGAATTTGACGAATACACTAATGACTGGCTATATCTTCGTGAGGGTTCTATTATCCCTAAGTAAGCATTTTTGTTTTTTAGTTGCCTTTCTGAATTTGAAATATATACATATACGGCCAATTTAGGCATGCCTGTGAACCAACGCAGTTGTAGATGTTCTTTATCAAATTTTCAATCTCTAACATTGCCCTTTCCATGCATTCAGGCCCCGATATCGAAAGAGGACATCTCCCTATTTAGACCCTTCAGTTCATGCTATTGGTGGCAGAAATTTTAGCACTGTTATCAAAGAAGCACCTCCAGTTCTTGTGGAGAACATAACACCATCAAGATCAGTCAGGGCGACAATTAATGAAGTAAAAATGGTCCAGGTAGGCTTTTGATAGTTTAGATCAATGCCTACCTTAGTCCTGTTCTAGAATCTTTAAGTAACATATTTGTGAAATGTCTTAATATATGCAGTAAGACAATTTGCTCCTGACCAGCAAATGTTTATGGTTGTAATGTAAAGCAAGATAGTAATAATATCTGTTTTGATGCACCTGGACTGTAAAGATCATCTGCTAAAAAGATTGTTTGTCGTATATTAATTCTCAAACTCCATGATTCAATTGTTCACAGTAAGTATATATTCTTTCACTAGTAGCATGATTTTCTAAAGTAACATGACATATATAAATTGTGAATAATGTTCAAAAAAAATAAAATTGTAATCATTAGAACGGATAACAACACATGACTACCAGACCTTATTTTCACTAGACGGAAAAAAGACAGAGGTTTCTTTACCCTTTTACATTAAATTATCTGACTTATATCTAATCATGACCATGTGTTTTGTGAAAAACTGATGCAGGTGTGGGGAAACATGATGAAAGAAAAGGAACTGCGGGGTAAGGAATTGCTGGACGTTAATTTAATAACTGTTGCTGACCTTTATGATTGGTTGAATGCAAAGAATAGCGAAGAAGGTTCGGTAATTGGCATTGGCCTCCCCTCTTACTGCTTTTATTACATGATTATTAACTCAATAAAAGCTGGGTCAACTGGTATAATGATTCTCGATGATCTTGAGATCAATGATTTGAATCGACCCCAAGATAAATTAGTAGATTGGTTTTATCAACCAGTAGTGGTTCTCAAGGAACAGATCAGGGGTCTTGAGGAGAATGAATTGAAGTACTTGGAGAAATATCTTCTATTTGGAGGCGATCCTAAACGGATGGAGGCATGGGATAATGGCAGTTTGATACCACAGAATGATGTTAAAGCTGCTCAACTTGGGGGAATTGCCAGAAGGTACGGATTGAATATGCTCCTTGTGCAAATTTATTGAGATTCTCGATCAGTTCAGAAAAAAGAAGAATAAGTTTGACTCAGATGATTACTAGTACATAACTATACAAGCTCTAACATCTATGAATTCATGTTTTTGCCAAAAATGCATGCACACGCCTCTCATTTGAAACTGTGTTCGGTTAACATTGATCACACCTGATTATTAATCAAACTGTGTTTCATTTTGTTTATAACACAACATCTACTCAGAATTCGATTATCTCAAGACAAAGTTACTTGTACTAACCAATTTTTCATTAACAATTTATGGAATAGATTTACTTATAATTTAGAATCTCGACTTGTGTAATCTATAAAGTAATTAACTGTGAGGTAGTCCACTAGTCAAGATTTCATATCTATATTCCTTCCTTTTAGGTTTTAAGTTGAAAACCAACTATTTTTCTAAAGAACATGAATTTTGACAGAATGGTAGGATTGGTAAAAAGTACAGCAAAGTTTCCCACATATAGAAGGAGATTTCGCCAGGTTGTGAAGTCTTTAGTTATACATGCTCTAGAAAAAGAAGCGGGCTCAACAGGTCAGACCAACTCTCCGGCATCAGGCATTACAGGTCAGGTAACCGACACAGGTCAGGTAACCAACACACCTGCATCAGTAAAGTTAGGGGCCTCTGATGAACTTGTTTAGAAAAAAAGTCAAAAAAAGCTTCAACTTGTACATTTATATATTTCATTATTTTATTATAGAGTAAATATTTCTGTGATCCAGGTCATATTTATAATTACTGTACAGTTCTTGATTATTTACTTTAATTTTTTTTTTTTTTTTGAGGCTTGTTGATATGCAACTACAATATGCAATTAAAATGCATTTTTTTTCTCTGTGATAAAAGTTAAAACGTTGACATCTCAGAATTATTTTTCTTCTCTGTCAAGGAATCATGTTAAGTTTATTATATAGTGGATACTTGAGACATCAATTTGAACTATTTCTGAATTGGCACAGATGATACAACTTTAGAGGCCTTTGGGACGGAGGGATTCTGAGTAAATTAATCCGACAAAGTCACAGTGTGTAATAATGGAATGAAATTCTGTCGATGTTTAAGCATACTTTTTATTCAGTGTTTCAATCTGTTTCAGAAGTTCAAATAGCCGAACAGGGTTAATTTCATCGATGATGAATATTTGAATACCATTCTCTTTTCTTCTTCCCAGTCACAACCTTCGCGAATCTTATCTTTTATTCTTATCTTTTATTCTTATCTTTTATTCTTCCCAGTCACACCCTTTGTGAATCTTATTATAACCATTTTATAGTGTACATCATAATCTTTGCTCTCGCACGCACCTTTCATTCTCACCTACTTGTCAAGATTTTTCTCTTACATATTATTGCCAGGTTCTTTGTTGAATATTCAACAAAAAGAACAGGAAGTCTTTCATTTAAGTACTTGTTTTGAAAATTTAACATGAGCGAGGTGCGATTGGAGTCATAGGACTTAATTTAACAATTACAGATAGTATTTTGAGCTGTTCTGTACTGGAAAGTGTACTTAGCAAAAGAGTTTAGCTGTGCACCAAGTCGTCCCCCTCCCCTGCTACCAACTAAAAGAGGTTATTCTACAGATAACAACATAGGCCAAACAAGAACACCCTCACAGCTAAAATCAATACCCTATTGGTCAATGGCCACCATCATTTGTGTCGTTAGCCACCATGTTTTCACGATTAGACGACTAGTAATCATATCATAGGAGAGTTATCTAATAAACCAGACAGGACAGGACCAAAATGCAGACGTCAGTATGGTTATGCGATCATCATCCGAATAACGAACAGGATGAGTTCATCAGATACTGATCAAGAAAGCTATACACAGCACGCAAATATTGATTATTACCTACTTACCCATTTACATACATAGCTTGCAGGTATAGAAAAGCAGAAGTATAGGTTACTACTAATGGAGGGGGTGAGGATCAAAGAGATTGAATAGGTTCACCAAACTGGAATCTTATGGGTTAGGTGTAGGTTGAACAAACTACCAGTAATAGGAAGAATGTACCATCACTTGAATCAATTGAGATAAAAACAAGTGGTTCTAAAACAAGTGGGGACTGCATTGGCACATGATCCAAGAACAAGTACATGCAAATAATATACCAAGTGATTCTCTTGATTATGCTTCTGTTTATAATACTTTGTGAATTTGTGATCTCACCAACGTGCCAACAAAATCACATGCGTTGAAACATGTCTTCCCTCTTTCTTTTAAATCTTACTACTCATTTTTCACACATGTAAACTCAGTTAGAACAACTCCAACAGTTGGAACACAGACTCCTCAATAAAATTATTAAAACTAGCTTATAGCCCTTTACATAGGTTACTTTTAATTTTTTTTAATTTACTTATAGTTTAGTATATATAATATTATAAACATTACTTTTAATATATTGGGAGAATTCAAATTTTAGACTTTTGTACTCCCTGAGTCCCGGCCATTTCTTAACATTTCAAAATAGGGTATCCGGCACACATTTTAAGGTAAATTTTAAGGATAGTTGCATAACTTATTTTTGAAATTTTCTTTTTTTTGTATAAAAATAGAACAATCCTATTTTTATACATAAAAAGAAAATTTCAAAAATAAGTTATGGAACTATCCTTAAAATTCACCTTAAAATGCGTGCTAGAAAGTAACAAAAAAAGTGTTAAGAATTGGGTGGGACGGAGGGAGTATATAATTAATTTTTATATTAAAACTAAATTAATATGCTGTTGGTGGGAATCAAACCTTCAACCTTTCTATATAACATAATCTAAGTATTAATTTTTATTAAAATGTTGTTGGCGGGATTCGAACCTTAGACCTCCAACTTTTAGTATTGTTGTATCTAACGGTCATGATCTATTTGAGTTGAAGATCTGACGATTGTGAATAGGGGATAACCAAAAATAGGGATAACCAAACTACAAATTATTATTATAATATAGTATAGATATGCGCTTTTAAGTCATTTAATAAGAAATGTAGATTTTGAGTCCAACAATACTCCTCAATTCTATCTCTATTTGTTTTAAATTTATTTTAAACTTTTAACGACTATTTGGGTTTACCATTACTTCACTCCATTTTATCCAAACTTTTATATTCCCAACGGCTCTTTTTTCCCAACAACTCTATTTCTCTAAAGTTCTATAACCTCAAATCTTCATTACAAATGTATTGAAAAATATTATGTTGGCCTGTATAATTTATATCCTATATATAATAAGCATAAGGTGGATATTTGGTTGGCTATACTACCAGCGAAAAGAATAACCACCATTGGATCGATATTAAATTAAATCAACGGTCAAGATTATTTTAAGATTAAAGAATAACCACCATTGGATCAATATTAAATTAAATCAATGGTCAAGAATATTTTAAGATTATATTATATTATAAAAGATTATATTAATTGGATCGATATTAATTTAAATCAACGGTCAAGATTATATTAAATCATATTATATTATTAAAGATTATATTATATTATTATTAACTTCTAATGCAAAAGTGATAACGGGAAATGAGACAAGATCGACTCTTTTGTATGTAAAAGAACTCAACTAGAAAGCTAAAATACAGTCAATTACTTAATTACTGCCAGATCAAATAGTTAAAATAATCAAATGTGAATTTGCGCTGCACGAAATTCACTGTTTAACTTATAAATTATTTTATTAAATGTTAATTTTTTGTAGAATATATTTATTCAGTTTGTCCTATTTTATGATTATCATACTTTTTTATTAAATGAATCCCATAATCTTATGATGGAATTATTATACATAAAGAGTCGATTAAGATTGAACATAAAACTATGAATTTTCAGGCCTTTACAACAATAATAAATTATAAAGTTAAATAGGGTGGTTGCATTGGTTATAACTTATAAGTCATTTATATAACATGCATATATACATGCGTTATATGTATATTAATCTATGTTGATACTAACTGAAAGTTCAAGTTTTTGATGCTGTTATATTGTTGTTGGAAGTTCCCCTGCCATTGCCTGGGAGTTCCTCTGTGTCCTTTTCATGCGGAAGTGCTAATAATTGGTCTTTTTAATTTCTTAAGTTTTTTTGTCAAGCCTTTTTTTTTTTGAATTTTAGTTGTGTTTTGTCTAATTCTCATATATCAATTCCATTCACTAACAATTACAGGAACATCGAGATTATATATTATATCTCCTTTTCTATTCAGAATTAGATATTCCTATCCTTTTAGATATCTTATTAGAAAAAGTTAATAGGATGCTTTATATTAATTTAAGAAAACATTAATTTGTTTTTTTTTAAAAAGTTGTGTTATCATATTTTTTTTAAAAAAAAATTGTGCAAATACATTATTTAACATGTTTTTAAATAACATGAAAAAAATCAGGTTGTGTATAAATTAATTTGTGTTTTTTTATAAAGTTGTATTCTTAGAAATTTTTTGTAAAAAAAGAAGAGCAAATTCAGATCGGGCCAACACTAACATGAATTTAGCAGTGATTTTGATTCAATATTTTGATAGTTATTATTTAAAGCAAGTGATTTTTGTAGATAACAGATCCGGTCAACTCTAACATGAATTTTGCGGTAATTTTGATTCAATTATTTTTATAATTATTATTTAAAGAAAGTGATTTTGCATAACATGAATTTTGCGGTATTTTGATTCAATTATTTTTATAATTATTATTTAAAGAAAGTGATTTTGCATAATATGATTATTGAAGACGAATTATGAATACGATGTATGTGATGAAACTCCAACAATCACTATTTCGCATGAGCATACAAGTGCATTCACAGAATTTATGCAATTTCATCATCGAATTAAGGATAAAAGTTCTTATGTTCAACTACAAAATGACTTAATGGAGCACTTGTGGGATAAACATGGTGGATAGTCGAGTATGACAATTATATATGTGCTACTTTTGTATTTATCAAATATGTAAAATAGTTTTTCATGTACTCATTGATAAAAGACAGGGATGTAACCTCTCCAGCTGAAAATTTGTACAACTAAATGCTCTCGATAAACTAAAATTCACCAAAATATGTATCATGTATATGTAGTTCACTTTCTACTGAGTATCTATAGTTCACCAAAATATGTATGTGTAGGTCACCAAAATATGGATGTGTAGTTCACTTCCCACTGAATAATCTGTAGTTCACCAAAATATGTATGTGTAGTTCACTTCCCACTGAGTATCTGTAGTTCACCAAAATATGTATGTGTAGTTCATCAAAATATGTATGTGTAGTTCACTTCCCAGTATCTGTAGTTCACCAAAATATGTATGTTTAGTTCATTTCCCAGTATCTGTAATTCAGCAAAATATGTATGTGTAGTTCACCAAAATATGTATGTGTAGTTCACTTCACACTGAGTATTTAATCTGTAGTTCACCAAAATATGTATGTGTAGTTCACCAAAATATGTATGTGTAGTTCATCACTTCCCACTGAGTATCTGTAATTCACAAAAATATGTACCTACTTGATTATAATATCCTTGAAATTTACTAACCCCGAGTTGAATAACATGAATAACAGACCATCGATGCATTAATGAGTTCCAAGTGGGGTCTGATTGAAAATCTTTGTACCTCATAAAGTAGTTGTGTACTCTTTCCCAGTATGTCCTATTGGTTTGATCAACTCCAGAGATAGGATCGGATGATATGTTTTGCCATGCCGAAATAAGCATCTCATCCTTTTGTTTCGTAAAATTTTTTGTTTGCGACCTTCTATCTTTTGGTGTCTGGGAAGAAAAAACCTGGGATGGAATGATAGTCACTTCTTCACTTCTTTCACCCCCATGATCTTGTGAAAAACATATATCCGGCCTAGGTGTGATATACTCATTGTAAATACGAAAATTAGAGTTTAACATATTGGAAAAAGATATTACATTCTCATCAAAATTCATCTGATAAAGTTTTAGGAAATACACAAGAATTGAAGGTGAAGAAAAGATAATAAAAATGTGGGAATGATCAGTTCTAACAAAGGAGGGAAAAGGTAAATATATTTTAGAGGGAAATTAACATATATTAATCTATACTCTATATTAATGTGCAAAATCATGTTTTAATGGTACATATAATAGTACCAAAATATCAAAGTAACAAAGTACCAAATTTGGTTATCACTTAACTCGGGGTTCGATTCCTTCCAACTACATAATTATACAAGATTTATCTATTTAATTTAATTTCTTTATTCTTGGGTTGTTCAAGTGCAACACCCATCAATTATATAGTAGTACTGATATTATTTGTTTTATATTGAATTGATTTAAGTAGATTTGTTTTTAATATTTTACACAAATTTCAGATAATTGTTAGTTGTTCATTTATTTTCAATTGTTTTTATTTTCTCCATCCAAGTACTTATATGTTATTCTCTCCTCTATCCCGAAATACTAATTATTTCAATTTTTACACATATTTTAAATTTAAAAAAATGACAGTCCGACAAATTATTCCTTAATTTTATATGAATCGTAAATTTTTATAAAAAACATAATTTATGTAATTTTTTTAAAATACTACAAATCAAGTGAGTTCTAATTTGGCAGGGTGGGCTATCTTAAAACCCCTAGAAGGTTATCGACACAATTTTTTTTAATAATAAAATGCTTATAAGCTTACAAATTAATATCTGTTCGAGCGATGATCAAACCCAATGGATAAAGGATATACCCTTAATCACTAGGATTATTTACCAAGATATCCAACCACACAAGACAGAACTACAACCTGCCAGTTCATGAACTCAATATTATTATGTTTGCTACGAAACATTTGAGCAAGTATCATTCAGTTCGGTTTTTAATGCCTGATCAAATTTGTTGTTGTGTTTCAAATTGGGCCTCCAAATATTTTGACCAAAAAAAAAAGTTTGGACCTCCAAATAGATTTACCTTATTGCAAAAATGGAAGTTCTATAATAAAACTTTGGGCCTTTAAATAGATTTACCTTATTAAGAGCCTGTTTGGGAAGAGCAGCTTAAAGCAAAACACGGCTTTAAGCTGTTTTTCGGGTGTTTGGGTACTCCAGCTTTAAGCTGACTTTAAGTTAAAAAACTGCTTTAAGTCAGAAGCTCCATTTAGGTACTTTTGACTTATGACTTATGACTTATGGAATTTTTTTAAAATTTTTTTTTTCACAATTCTTGTAAAGTTTAAATATTATGAATTTAAAAAAATTTTAAGTCAAATTTCACTTTAAGTCAAAATTATTAAACCCCAATTTAACTTTAAGTAAAATTACCCAAACACTTTCATTCAACTTAAAGTAAACAACTTTACTTTCTCCTTTAAGTTAAAAATACCTCCATTAAGTCAAAAGTAACTTATTTTAAGCAACCCCAAACACCCTCTAAGTTGGAGTATATTGTGGTAGTTGGAGATTCCCTATCACCACATTATTAAATAGCATTTATTTGTTATATACTTTTATCATTCAATTCTTTACAAGTTTATATTTAAATAAAACTTATTAATTATATTTTTTTATTTATCTATTTTAATTTTTTTAATTTCACCCGTATTCAATTCCCTATAATTACATAATTTAATAGTATTTATTTATTATATATTTTTATCATTCAATTTTTTTACAAATACATTTTAAAATAATATTCATTAATTATATTTATTATCGATAATTTACACGTGTCCGTCCGGCCCGTGCTTCACACGGGTTACCGGCTAGTATAATATTAATTGAGGAGATATCCATTGCTCCACTGTAGTGAAAAACGATTTGAGCTCTTAAATATTTAGAATGATTAAGAGTCTGTTGGAGTATGTTTTTGCTTCAATTTCATTATAATATGACTTAAGAGGATAGATAGTGGAACTCCTTTATCTAAATGCTACTATCTCTCAAGTTGCCACTACTACTTACAACAGCTTTAGTCAATGGTGGGAAAAGGTTTTGGAGATTTGTGACAATGGAAAAAGAGCTGAGGTAGCGACTATATGTTGGTCGATTTGGAAGGCAAGAAACGACCTAGTTTGGAACAAGAAACATATTCGGACAAATGTTATAATTGCAAAAGCTAAACAATATCTTTTACAATGGAACATAGCCCAGAAACAACATTCAAACTCTCAGTACCCCTACTTTGTTGAGGGAGATGGGAAGGATTTTTGGGAAGCACCACAGACAGATTATAGGAAGATATCAATGGACGCAGCCATCTTTGAAGAATATAATGCCTCAGGTATGGGGCTGATTGTTCGAGACAGCACAGGCCAACTTGTTGAAGCTAGAATGAAGTGTAATATGGGACTCATTTCAGCTAACATGGCGGAAGCTATGGCTATAAAGGAGGCGTTAAGTTGGATCAAAGATGTAGGATGGAACAAGGTTATAGTGGAGACAGATTGTTTGAATGTTGTTCAAGCAATTCGCAGCAAAGCTCCGCTTCAATCACCTCTCGGACATGTCATTCAGAGTTGTCGAAACATGCTGCAAAGTTTATTAACAGTGTCTCTGTTTTTTGTAAAACGGTCTGCTAATATGGCGGCTCATGAGTTAGCTCGTCTGTCATATTCTTTTCCAGATCGAGTTTTCGATAGGATTTCTATTCCCATTGGCTATTGGGATCAATGATGTATTATCAAGGGATTTCCCGTTAATTTAAAATGCCTTTGTTTGTAAAAAAAAAAATGCTGAGTACTTGTACACTGTATACCATATAGCACTACTAGACCAGAACTCTATAAAAATTTAAAGCCTGCTGCAGGTGCTGCTTTTGTTAGATACGTACTAATTCACAAAGTGAAACCAAAATTTAATTAACAAGTACTGTACTTGATTTTCTGAAAGAACAAAATGTATATCTTACGAAAATTGTATATACGGTGCAAAATATATAGACGTACGTCCCTGGCTCTTTCATCCCATGCACAAATGTGTACAAATACGGAAGTTAAAAAAATGAAAGCCGACAACAGTGAAATTCATAAGTGAGAGTGATGTCAAAAGTAACGTACAAAAAGAATTCATGTGCAGCCAAGTGAAAGTAGACAACAGTAAAATCTATGATTGAACCACCAAATTCATATATAAATAAACAAAATTATTCAACAGTAACTTAATTTCTTCAGCAGCCTGGGTTTACCAGCTTAAAGAGCTTAATTAATTATTCTTCCCATATATATATCAATGTACACCGTACGTAGTGGCTTACTTAACTCAAAATTTAAATTAGCATCGCTAGATATACTAATTAAAACGGTGAAAAGAATTATTAGTGCTCTGCTGACTACTTAGTCGTCTGGAGAGTAATTAGTGCTGGAGAAATTACAAGTGCTAATTTGGAAAATGTTATTTCCAGAGCTACTTTTAGCATATTGTATCACAATATGCAACACTTTGTGAATGCAGGGGGCATATGCTACTACAAATATTGCTCTGGAAATAAAAAAATAGCTCTGTAAATAATATTTCCCTAATTATTACTACTATTAATCTTCTTGGACGTTCATGGTTTTAGCCGAACCCACTCGTATCGGCCACTCAATGGCTCATCCTTTGAAATGTCGTAGTTATACCTGACAATTGTAAATTCTTAGTCTCTTTGACATGCCCCTATATGAACAAGTAAAATTTGGATCATGTTGCTCATATTTAAAATATAAGAACATATGCTTACTTGTCTGTAAATCGTTTCCGAAGATTTTTCTCAGCAGCTGCAAAGAATTCTTTAAGTTCTGCTTCCGATGGCATGAATTTCTCATTTGTTTTTTGATGGCAACAAATACTGGCCGTCACTGATGTTGATTCCGGTTGGAGAGCTTCCCCAGCTTGCTGGTTCAACGGTGTTGTCTCTCCACTGCAAATATATTATGGCCGTTAGGTGCATAAAAGTGCGCACTCAGATAAATATGGATCATGGACTTTGAAATATAACTAGGTAAATTACCTTTCGCTGGTGTTATATTTGTTGCTTGATAATACTTCAATTGCCACACTATCCTGACATTCGAAATCCCATAATTTTATTTTAGAAATGGGGAAATTTAAATATGTAACAAAAAATCTGAACATAAAAAATATAATTAGCATATCTATACTCTTTATTAAAAGCAGAAACCCCCTTTAAATGGTATACCATGTATACCGCGGTATGCACGGTATGCCAATTAATTAATTAATTAATTAATTAATAATAACTTATTTTACTATTTGATCTTACTTTAAAAACTGTTTTTTAAATGTATAGAAGGCCAATAAGAATAAGAACTACTAATGAAATAAGTCCTCTCTGAACTAAAATACGGTATGCCAATTAATTAATTAATTAATTAATGTATACCGCGGTATGCCACTACATATTAATTAATTAATTAATTAAAATCATAATATTAAATATTAATTTAATTTAAACTAAAAATTGAAATAAATGTCGAGAAGGTAGGATTTAGGGCTTCATTAATTAATATTTAAAATATATCTATAATAGATTAATGATAAATACAATTAATAATATAACTATTCTTATATTACCAGAGATAAGTTATATGAATTTAATTAATTAAAATAATAAAATTAAACATTAATTTAATTTATTATTGAAACTATATACTAGGAGTCTATTAACTAACAATCAAAATAAAAGTCGAGAATATATTATTATATACAACTTGGTGATTCAAGATTTTATTCATTTTAAAAAGTTAAAAATTAGGAATTTAAGATAATTTATCACAATCCGTGCTTCGCACGGGTTATCGGCTAGTATAAATAAAAGAGCTTAATGCAAATAAAAAAGCTTAATACTACTAAGTGCGTACTTAGGTATTTTGTCTCTAAAAGTATAGTCTTTTAGAGTTTGCAGGCGAAAATGACTTAGTAGGCTGGCTAGCGAAGTAGAGAAACATACCTCCAGATCTGTGGAATTCAACTTGTGATCAGTTGCGGCCTCAGTCGATAAATCGTCACTTGAGCAACAGGATGCACCGCCATCTGAAGTGAAATTCGAATGCTGCATCTCATTTTCAGCTGCTATTGCGTCTCCTTGAGAATTCGAAGTTTGTAGAAATTTACAATAATGCTCATGAGTCAAAGATGATGAAGACAAGGCCAATTCTTCAGCTTCAACTTTTCTTCTCTTCATCTGTCCCGAGCTATCCTCAGCTTCAGCTCGCATCCTTACACCGATCTTAGTTACATCCATAACAACCTAAACTATTCGGATTTTCTTAACAATATCCCACCAAATACTAGACCAGGTACACTATCTTCAGGGTGTTCAAATTTATGTAATGTAATATAATAAATATTAGCAGAAGCTTTGAGAATTTTTGGTGAGATTCTTTAGAGTGAGGAAGAGAATGATCACAATGAAGTCGACCAGTCGCTTCTCATTGGCTTATAATTTGATTGTGGTCCTAACACCGTCAAAAAGTGACATGAAAGTCGTTTTGCCAAGTAACGGGATTTTTGACGCCACCGTTAACATAGATCTGTCGTTTATGAATGAACAAGAACAATAAATGACCAACTAGTATCAGGCACGTAGATTGTCACCGATTGTAACCGGTGAAGAAACTGGGTACTGCTTGTTGGTTAAATTCTGTCCGTAAGTTAAATTAATACTAATAATGTATACGCCAAGGTTGTAAAGAGAACATGCTTAAAAAGGAATGAGAGAATATCTCAAAAAAATTAATTTAAAAATTGTAAAATATTATAAATATTCTTAGATGCATTTTATGATTCTCAAACTTGAATAATTTTTTGTGGGAAAAAATATTTATGGAAATTTTATTTTTTTAATCTCTTTTAGAATCTCACAAATTTTTAAGAATCTCTTTTAGAATCTCACAAATTTTGAAGAATCTCTTTTAGAATCCCACAAATAGTTTTTTTACACATGTATTTGTTGTTCATAATTATGTTTTTTAGAATTGTATTAATGATATAAACATATTTATAATTTTTTTGAATTTTAAAAATCAATATTTTAAGTTGTTCTCTCGTTCTCTTTTTAAGCATGTTCTCTCTAGAGCCTTACTCATAATCTATAACCTTTATTGATAAGCGAAACATCCTTTTAACGGTACCATTTTGGTTTCACCCTTATTTCGGTTTCACACCTATAATCCTATTTCTACTATAATTCTATGAAGTTTTTTAATAGAATATAAATTTTATTATAATTATAATTCTTTTATTACAACATTAAATAAAAAAATAGTTTCATCCCTAGAATATCATATTCCCTTATAATTCTATGTTATTGTTTTAAAGAAAATAATAAAATTTAAATCCTATTATAATTATATTACAATTTTTTTATCATAATTTAGAATCAAAAAATAATACGATCAATTTTCCAAAAGATTTTTCAAGGAACACCCCTGTAACGGTACCATTTTTGGTTCGCACCATATTTTAGTTTCACCCCTATAATCCTATTTTTACTGTAATTCTATTTAAAATAATACAATACTCTAATACGACCAATTCTCCAAAAGATTTTTCAAGGAGAACAACTAGAACATGTTTCTATACGCTCGTCTAGAACATTCTTCCCTGCGATCATCCTAAATATTTTTCAATGAAAACAACCGAACGTATTTCCATGCACTTCTATTAAACAATTAATCTAAGTTTATAGTTTGTTAATCGCATAAATTTTTTATACAAAATAAAATAATTCTTTTTATAATTTTTGTAATATAATTTTATAAATATTTAATTAAATAAAATTAGTAATTATTCCCTCCGTCCCTCATGGTTGTTTACATGGGGGATGGACACGGAGACCAAGAAAATGTGTAAAAAATGAGTAAAGTTAGATGAAAAGTGGGTAAAGTGCTGGGATCTATTAATATTTAATTATAGATTTGAGATAGTAGAAGAAAGTAGTGGGTGTAATAGTATTTTTTATTGTTAAATATATTAGATAGTGGGTGTAATAGTGGGAGAAACTTACTATTTTTGCAATGTAAAAAAATGAGAGGGACATCCAAAATAGTAATGAGAGAAATAGTGAGAATATTTAACATAAATTTCGCACGGGTTCTGATTTAGTAATATTATTATTATGATGATATGATCTAGTAATATAAATGAAAGAAGAAGAATTTAAGCTCCGATTGTTACTTGCTTTGCTAGTCAGAACAAATTAAATTAAGATATGTATCGCGTATGCAACCTACAGCTGAAATTTATTAAGCTGTGCGTGCACTGTAAGAACGGGATAATTTAATGTTCAGTTTTTTTTTTTTTTTTATACTAAAGATCGCTATCTGTTATTATTTTATGCTCTCTCAGTCCAAATGGATTTTTTACAGTTACTAATTTGAGGTTTTACTGGATTCTTTACATTACCCAAAATAGTAAATTTCAACAATAAAATACATTATTACATCCACTACTTTATTCTATTTTTTGAATACTTTACACTATTACACTCACTACTTCATTTATTTTAACAATAAAATTATTATTACACCCACAATTTCATTTATTTTAATAATACTACACCCACTATCTTGGTCTCCCAATACATGGAATCCAACGGGACGGACGGAGTATTATATACTGCCATCTGAACAAAGATCATAAATGTGCTTTTTCTTTTTCAAATTAATCATTGAATCATTCATTTGATAAGAAAAACTAGTTAACCTTATGAGCAGAATTATAAAAAGTGATAAGGGTCTCAAATAGATCCTAAATACATGGACAACTTCCATTTTTATTTATAAGAAAAAAAATTATAAGTAATTGACACCTTAGCATCTAAAGGTATTTTTTTATAATTGGATTGTTCATTCAAATTTCGGGGATGAATAAAAATTGAATCCAGATATCGGGACAATACTGGATAAATTATTATCACTTAAACTATCTCATTATGCTTGGCGTTTGAAAGTTTTTGTGAAAAGATTTGAAAATTCTACCATTTTTTCGAAACAAAATCATGCACCAAAGCACCAAAGTGTAGGCAAATGATCATTTGATTAGCTTCTTTTTTTTGATAATATTTTATAATTTTATGAAAAATGAAATACGTCTAGTGACATACTCTGCTAGCTCTATGCAAACATAGAGAAATTTCGATAGTAAGTTATCAAGGTTCAAATTTAGGTCACATAGTACAAACCTGCTCTAAATAACGAGCTTAATTACTGTTGTTGAATCGAAATTAAAAGAAGCATAGAAATTATTAATCAGCCAATTTCCTGGAAGCAAAAACCTCCGAATCCCTGTTAGCTCCAATCTTCATTAAATCTAGTCCAGGCTCGCCATTATCTAGCAATCTAGCAAGAAGCAGGGAGTTATAAGTAAACAATTTAGTATAACAACTAAAAACCACATGACCTGTAAAAGGGGTCGGTCAGGAACAAACATTTGCCACAACATATAGTAAAATTTCTACGATACTATATAGTAGGGTTTTTAGTGTGAAAACAAGGGATACCATCAGAAGCTTTCTACTGTACGATTTGTTGCAAAAATCCATTTGCCGGTGACAGGCCACCAATCCTGGTAAAATTCTGAACCAAACATATACCGTATATCAGAAGGATCTTATAAGTCCGTAGTTATACCTTCTTCTACTAAAGGACGTACTTGCTGGTTAAATATTGTTTGCTACTATATCCTTATGAGTTGTGCAGTGCAATTCTGAACAATTTTTGGCTGCATCTAGCTATGTGTTCTTCGTCATGGCTCGGATGCCGTTTAAGTCACAATAAATTGTTTATCTACACTATAAAGGGTTCTCTTACGAGATGAAGACATTTTATTTTTCTATCTCTAGGCCTTTTATAGTTTTAACTGTACATAAACATTCACCCACACGGATATATATAGGTACACACTACACAGTGTGAATTGATTAGTTAATCATCTATATACGTACAGAGTATCTACATATATACATGATTTTTCAGTTGATTTACTTTACTGATGCTTCAGTCATTCTAAAGCAGCAATAATATTGCACATTGTGATATAACATTTTTGTGTGTTTCCGCAGTTAGCTGTTGGTGCAACTGCATTGCAGTCAGATCGACGAGGGTCAAGTCACCTGCAGAATCTGGGTTTGTACAGACACCATGCCACAAAAATTGCTAAATTGCAGACTACTAACAAAAAAAAATTAGCTGACATAGTTAACATCTTTACATGACAAGTTATCAACTGATGTTTTGATATTGCCAATGGCTCATCTTCTTCCCTTTCCGGGATGAAAACAAAAGTCATACATAAGTTCGAAAACTTGCTCCATCCTCTAATTCATGCTTGAAAATTTTTTCAACTTCTTTTTCGAAAAAAGATAAGGTTATAGAATCTAAATTAACTTAGGATGCTAGCTAGTTCTCCGCGGGGAAAGAGGTTGTTACAATTTTATAAACGTGTCAGCTAGCTCCATCCATTATTGACGATGGGAAAAGCATCATAGTGTACTCATGTCCAGTACAATGATATGAAATTGACTACAATCTCATCATCGCTGAAACTTCGCATTTCATATTATTAAAGTAGACATATGTGTATGTTATATTTTTCCATTTACTTTGAGTAGGTGACAGGATCGGACTTGGTGCTATTTTATCATTTACTCTATGAGGGTGACATGCTAACTAGAATATATTCGAGCTAATTTACGGTCAGTACGCGCATTATTTTCTTGTGTGCAAATTGTAGGACATCATGTACCAGCTTGGAGCTGCTATGACATCCTGTAAAAAAAAAAAGCTGTTATAACCGCTTCAGACAACAGGATACGAAAATCATGAATCAGTACTGTTATGTAAGAGCCAGTAAATTAAGCCCTAACTGCCGATCCTTCTGGTAAAAGAAAACTATCTTGTTCAGCTCTTTTGTGCATGTCTTCGAAAAACATGACCAATGTTTATGGAGAAAGTTATTTTTTGTGTACAACCTGCATTGTGTTTTAGAATCCCATATTTTCATTCATATCTTAATCTCGTTTATAAGATCAAATAACAAAAAAATTGTTCTTAGAATTCGGCTCATAGGACCAGTTAGCCGACGACTTCTGTTTTCTTTTTTTTTTTTTGAGAAAGCATAATAACTTATAGAAGAGTTTTTATTTTCTAAATAAATCGGAGTTAGTGATGACGGATGAGGATACGATGAACTCTATCGATCACTAGACTATCCCATCACACTGAACTTTTATGGTATGATGATATAGATAAGTAAGATTTTAAGGTAAATCAAGTGGAAGGATCTTCCTCGCATGAAACAGTTAAAACTTAGCCCTAACTTAATTTGATATATTAATCTACATGCATATATGTAACATTCATTTTAGTTGTAATGAACTATACATCCCAAGTTCCAACCAATGAGATAAATCTGCCCTACTCTTTTGGAAGATTAATTCGGCCTCTGTCTTTTTGATGATCTTGTGGGGTGTTGATAAAAATTGATGATCTATTCTTGCCAATAAGAAATTAAAGAAGCTGATACTAGACGCATTCATGAATTTAAACATGCACGAAACTTATGAATTTAAAGGCAAAGCTAGATTGTTGTGATTGTCTGATGCGCTGAATATTATTCTAGTCATTTGGATTTAAAAGAAAGAAACGAAATTGGACAAAGGCACATGGATCTCCCTTTTTTATGACAAGGTAGGCACACAAAGCTACACTATATATAAAGACTTCCACTACGAAAGTAATAATTCAATATTTCAATTACATACTGCAGCTATCGTCCCCGCCCTCTGCTAACTCTGCACTTTCATCCCAATTTGCCTGTACCGCTGAGTGATAATACATATATATATTTGTGTACTTGTGAGTTATGAATGAATCAAGAACCATATTTATTTTTAGTTTCATCGTATTGTTGTTTTATTAGGAGGTATACAGTTAAATTCAGTGACACCCGTATCCATAGCATGCATGTATTCAGATTACTACTTCCTCCGTCCCTCAAGGTTCTTTACGTTGCCTTTTTGCACGGAGACCAAGGAATATTGTTAAGAGAAATGAAGTAGTGGGTGTAATAGTGATTTTATTGTTAAAATAAGTGAAGTAGTGGATGTTAGTGATTTTATTGTTAAAATAAGTGAAGTAGTGGGTGTAATAGTGTAAAGTGTTAAAAAAGTGGAGTGAAGTAGTGGATGTAATAATGTATTTTATTGTTAAAAGTTAGTATTTATAGTGTGTAAAGAAATGAGAGGAACTTCCAAAAATAGAAACTGTAAAGAAATGAGAGAGACGGGAAGTACTAATTATGTCATTACCGTAGAACTGTACGTTTTATATATGTTCGAATTTTGTTAAAATTCGGTTAAACTTGCTCTTAATAGGAGATAATCTACTTATTAGAGCTATAAGAGAATATTCATGGAATCTGGTTGAAGAAAGGACATGAAGGATAGAGGAGCGAGAAAAGAATTGATTACAGATGGGAGGAATTTAATTTCTGTCCATGACATGTTTGTCAATGTTCTATTATACAGTACTCTAGGATGGTGGTCCTTTACTACTTTATCACCTCCATGTTGTAAAAATCGGTAATCGTTATAAATTGGTTGAGATACCGATTTAAGATTAATCGGGTAATCGAGGATTAATCGGAAAGATTAATCGGAGTATAAATCGGATATTATAATAATATTTAATATATTAGTCTAATTTACAATTAAACATATTATTTTAAATAAATTCATAGGATTAATCGGATTTTAAAAATCGAATCGTTGAATTACCTTACAAAGAATTAATCGGGGATTAATCGGCTAAATTGGGGATTTTTAGAAAGAAGAACGACTGCAGCTACCAATAAGTAACAAATTATTTTAAATTTTTTCTTATTAATAGTAAACTCTTAAGTAAAAATAACTCATAATTCATAATCTTTGTGGACTTAATATATCATCAGCCCAAGAGTACTTTAAGCATATATTCGAATTTTGTTTTTTACGGGCCATCCACAAACAGTCATTTATTCATATAATTATATCCACAAGAGTACTTTAAACAGTCATTTATTCATGAAAAAATGGGAATTGTTATTTTTTAATTAAAATTTATATATTCTCTAATGGATTTTATATCAAATTGGCCACTACCTTCGTCAAAAATTATCATTTAACCCACCGTTCTCATCGGGGTCTCATTTAAACCACTAAACTAAGAAAATATATCATTTACCCCCTTGCATTCAAAAAAATTAATACAATTTATGGTGGTTTAAGTGATATACAGGGGGGCAAATGATATATTTTCTTAATTTAGTGGTTTAAATGAGACCCCGATGAGAACGGTGGGTTAAATGATAATTTTTTACGAAGGAAGTGGCCAGTTTGATATAAAACCCATTCTCTAATATATTAGATAATAATATTGATTTGATAAATCATGAAATTTTTTTATGATATTTTAAATATTGATTTGAATTAAAAATTTCATAGTAAAAGATGAAAAATATAAGTATCAAATTATTTTATGTTACTAAATGTTGTTTTGAGAGTCGACTCCCATAGTTAGGGTTCTAACCGCCACTTCTTCATTTTCGAGACCTTCATCCTCCTTCACCAATTAAATCCCTTCACTCTCCCATCCTCTCTTTTATTTACCAATTTTTCAATAAAATCGAGATCTAATCCTTTATGGGTGAGATCTTGTTGAGTACCTTGTTACGGTTGTTAATCGTACCCATCTTTTTGGGATATTAGTGTGTTAATTTGGATGTTTTTGTATGTTTTTTTACGGGTTTCGGTAGTTTTTCTAAAAAGGATTTATATGGTATTTTGAAAGATCTGTAAGGCTCACATCGAATCTGGGACAGTGGTGGATATCGAAAGAGCTCACCTTTCACAACAAAAAATTGTTCATATTTTGGAGGCATTTGTTGCTCCAATATCAGTTGATGTAACTGATAGTTCTCAATATTGGGCTAGAGATGGTGCTTATGTGAAGGTTAATAGCGATGCTACTAGTTTCACAATTGATGTAGGTTGGATTGCTCGAGATGTCATTGTAATATTTTTTTAGTTTAAAAAATTTGGATATTCTATGTGTACGTTAAGCGATCTAAAAATAAAACGGCTATTTGTTTAGCTCGTTTTTTGTTTCACAATCAGGTTGTAGTTGATAGTTTGGAGGTTTGTCCCAACTGAGTTTCAATGTTTTAATGAATTCTTCGATTTTTGTCAAAAAAAAGATGAGAAATATAATTAAATTTATGAAAATTACATTTTATTAATGAAATTTTAAATTTATAAAAAAATTGAAGTTTTGAATTATATTTAGTTTTGATAATCTAGTAAATATATATTTAAAAAATTATTTTTCTTGAATATGATAATCGATCACGAAACGGGAATCTTGGATCGGGCCCGAATACCTTAATCTCCGAGCCTGTTCCCATCCCCTGAATATTTTTTCTATAATATTTCGTATTTCTCTAATCGAACCCGAATTTTTTTCGATTTCCCAACCTAAATGGGAAAGGGATTAGATCGGGATTAGGATATTTGAAATGCTCATGCATAGGGATTATATCAATATTATAATTTATGATTTCACAAAAAAATCATTGTACATATACTAGAAATCAAAATTTGAATTCATGTTATTTCGTGTACCATATAAATTCATGTTGTACATATTTAAAGTTTTATATTAAATACACATACATTTAGTTAAAAATAACATACATATTGTTCTTATCATTTTAATTAATTATATCTTAGAGTAAATTTTAAAATAAATATTAAAGGGAAGAATGTAGTAAATGGATTGTTTTATGTAATTATTGATTTTAAGTAATGTATCACTAAGTGTTGTAGTGCAAGTGAAGTGCAGTGGTAATACATGTGGACTTAAAAAAAATTGGTACACGGAGTCATGGTTTACAATCCATGGAAGTAAGTTTTTTATAACATTAATATTTTAGTAAATTATTAAATAGGTGGAAAGATCGTGTTAACCTATAATGTATATCTTTATCTTTATTTTTATATTATTTAAATCTTTATATCTATACTATTATATAAATTCCGAAACATTGAAAGTTTTGGTACCTGTTTTTTGGTACCAATTTTTTGGTACCTGTTTTTTGGTACTTCGTGAATTTACTTATGTACCCTTCATTATAAAGAAAAATATATATTAAAACACCTAAAATAAATTTTAACATAATATAATTAATGGTAATTAGTCGATTGCCTTTTTCATATTTACTTTTAGTTGAAGATGTTCTTACAATCATTAATATACACCCGAAAATATCATACAATATTTTTCAATTATTAATAAAATATATTAAAAATATACTTTGCTTATAATAAGGAAACATTAGTATAATCCGTAAACATGTGTATATTAAATTATATTAATTAAAATTAAAAATTATGTAAAAAATAATGATTATATAAATTGGTACCAGTTTTTTTACCTATTTTTTGGTACTTCGTGAATTTACTTATTTACCCTTCATTCTAAAGAAAAATATATATTAAAACACCTAAAATAAATATTAACATAATATAATTATTGGTAAGTAGTCGATTGCCTTTTTCATATTTACTTTTAGTTAAAGATGTTACCTTTTATCATATCTTCCAATCATTAATATTTCCTTTCGAATTAAAATACGTTTCCTTTTTGATTTAAAACTAATCTTACAATCATTAATATATTTATCCGAAAATATCGTACCATATTTTTCAATTATTAATAAAATCTATACTATTATATAAAAACCGAAACATTAAAAGTTTTGGTACCTGTTTTTTGGTACCTATTTTTTGGTACTTCGTGAATTTACTTACTTACCCTTCATTATAAAAAAAATAAATACACCTAAAATAAGTAATAACATAATACAATTAATGGTAATTAGTCAAGATACTACCTTTTATAAACAACTAAAAACATCAATCGTATCACATCTTTCCATCATTAATATTTCCTTTCGAACTAAAAGTCTAAAACACGTTACCTTTTTAATTTAAAACAAATCTTACAATCTAAAATAAGTAATAACATAATATAATTAATGGTAATTAGTCAAGATATTACCTTTTATAAACACCTAAAAACATACTCCTCTATAACTTATTTTTGATATTTTATTTTTTTGTATAAAAATAGGACCTTTTTAATTTAAAACAAATCTTACAATCTAAAATAAGTAATAACATAATATAATTAATGGTAATTAGTCAAGATATTACCTTTTATAAACACCTAAAAACATACTCCTCTATAACTTATTTTTGATATTTTATTTTTTTGTATAAAACCTTAAAATTCGTGCAAGAAACTGGTCCGCAAACGTAAAGAATTCAAAGGGACGGAGGGAGTAAATCGTATTATTTCTTTCCATCATTAATATTTTCTTTCGAACTAAAACACGTTACCTTTTAATTTAAAACAAATCTATACTATTATATAAAAGTTGAAACATTAAAATTTTGGTACCTATTTTTTGGTACTTATTTTTGGTACTTCGTGAATTTAATTATTTACCCTTCATTATAAAAAAATATACCTAAAATAAGTATTAACATAATATAATTAATGATAATTAGTCAAGATACTACCTTTTATAAACAACTTAAAACATCAATTGTATCATATTTTTCCATCATTAATATTTCCTTTCGAACTAAAAGTCTAAAAGACGTTACCTTTTTAATTTAAAACAAATCTTACAATCTAAAATAAGAATAACATAATATAATTAATGGTAAGTAGTCAAGATATTACCTTTTATAAACACCTAAAAACACCAATCGTATCATATCTTTCCATCATTAATATGTCCTTTCGAACTAAAACACGTTATATTTTTAATTTAAAACAAATCTTACAATCATTCATATATACCCGAAAATATCACATTAATATAATAAAATTAACGGTAATTAGTCGATTGTTTTTTTTCATATTTACTTTTAGTTGAAGATATTACATTTTATAAACACGTAAAAACATGAATCATATCATATCTTTCGATCATTAATATTTCCTTTCGAACTAAAACACATTACCTTTTTAATTTAAAATAAATCTTTCAATCATTAATATATAACCGAAAATATCACACCATAATTTTCAAGTAAAATGTAACACCTAAAATAAATAACAATATAATATAATAAATGGTAATTAGTCGATTGCATTTTTCATATTTGCTTTCAGTTGAAGATATTACCGTTTATAAACACCTAAAAAGATCAATTGTATCATATTTTTCAATCATTAATATTTCTAATTAAAGCACGTTACCTTTTTAATTTACAACAAATCTTACAATCATTAATATATACTCGAAAATATCACACAAAAATTTTCAATTATTAATAAAATATATTAAAAATCATATACGTTTTTTATAATAAGGAAACATTATTACAATCTGTAAACATGAGTATATTAAATTATAACAAATTAAAATTAAAAAATTATTAAAATAATGATTATATAAAAACATAATTTTAATATTAAATAAAATTTATAACATAATACAAGAAACCCGTGCACTGCAATACTAATAATTAATCGATTATCTTTTCAACTAAAACATATCATCTTTCTATTTTTTTCTAATTAATTTCCTTTTTTTTTCTAGAAATATAACGGACAACGTTAATTTATCATTTTCTAAAAAACACTAGGAGCAATTTTAATTAGTAATTGAACATAATTAAATTATAATTAGTATAAACTAATCAATTACCTTTTTCACCTAAAACATGTCACCTTTTTAATTTTCCCGTTTTCTTTTCTATTTTCTCTAACTAAAATATCTCATTTTTCAAGTATATTAAGGGCAGTTCTATTATATGAAATAAAATAGTAATATGATAATACTAATAATTAATCGATTAACTTTTTCAGTTAAAACATATCATTTTTTCTATATTTTATAATTAAAATCCCTCTTTTCCTAGAAATATCACGGGCAACAATAATTTTTCTTTTTCTAAAAACATTACAAGCAATTTATTTAGTAAAATAACATAATTAACTTATAATAACTATAAACTAATCAATTACCTTTTTCACCTAAAACATGTTACCTTTTTAATTTTCTCTAACCAAATCCTCTATTTTTCCAATTATATCATGGGCATTCTATCTAATAAAAAAATAATTTTATAATTACTTATAATTAACCGATTATCTTTTTCAACTAAAATCCATCATCTTTTCTAAATTTTTAACTAAAATTCCCCATTTTCTAGAATTATCACGAATAACATTTATATAATTATCATCATATAATCTCATTTAAAAATTAAAAATCATGTTTTAAAAAAATTAATTCAAATAATTAAAAAATTTAATATAATATTAAAAAAATCCGTGCATCGCACGAGTTTTAAGCTAGTATATTATATAAGGAGAACTCGAAGGAACTCTAAAATCGCTTGAATCCTATTTATCTATTTTTCTGAGCTCCTCTATTTAAGTAATTAAAATCAAAACTTCCTTCTTTAGTTCCTATTTTTAGAAAAGAAATCAAATCTTCCTTTTTTAACATTAACATCTTCGAAATAGAAAAGGTTTTTGAATTTGTAGAGAAGAAGAAGTCAAATTTACATATTCGAAATAGAAAAGAAATTTTAAATTCTTATATATATATATATATATATATATATATATAATCATTGCTTTTAACGATCAAATCTTATCACCATGTTTGTAACCCTTTTCTTGATTTTATTTACTTTTGTCTTCGTCTATTTTCTTTTAGTTTTTTTATTCATTCTTATTTTGTTTAATTCTCAATGTACATGACTTCTGTTTAGTGATTTTCAGATTAAATCTTTTTTTTTTGGTTTTTAATTTGAATTTACTGATTTAATATTTGCTTTCTTCGTTTTATTTTTAAATTTATGATTTGTTATGATTTTAATTTTAATTATGGATTATTAGTAACCATTGGTTGTTTTTTGTTTGGCTTTTATATTTTTTTGTTAGTGATCACGGTATAGAAACACCTGATCGTGCAAACAAGAATTACGAGATCTTTACAATACTCAGGCTATTTCTTAACAAATTCCATAACATTTTTAGGAAATTCAATTTCTCTCCTAGTGTTCAAAAGAATACTTTGAAAAAAGTTCCTCACCTTGAGAACTTTGGAACTATAACATGACATCAAAACCATGGTTGAAATGGCAGACTGCATCTCAAATCTATTATTTGTTCCTTGTGTAACAGTATAAATGGCTATAATCAACCTTTCATAAGATTGCCAATACTCAAATTGAGCCCTTTCATAAAAATGCTTGAACTCTTGCCATTGTCTCTTTATTTATTATTAATTTGTCATTGTTATATTTTCATTTTTTTTTATCATAATTTTCCAACGTCTTCTTTTAAATAATTAAATCAAAACTGCTTTTAACTTCATTGATAAAAATCGATGTTAATAAGGGTATACAACATTGCTCAAATTTGAAAACCGATGTTAAAACAAAATTCAACAACGGGTACATGGAAGAAACCAATGTGCAACGTACCGTTCTTAAAAAATTAAATAGTAAAATCGATGTCTTTAAAATATTTTACTTCGAATATTTTAAGAACGTGATGTCTTAGAGTATCTATAACATCAGCTCTATAATAGAACTGATGATAATTAACCTCTTAGACATCGTTGCAGTTTTAGTTATCGATGTCAATGTCTATTTCTAACTTGTGTGTTTGATAAGTGGATTTTATATCCATTTGGACCGTTCTATATCGGCTTAAATTGGTGTACTTGGCCTCAAGTTTGTTGTAGTTTTGATGTGTTTTATTTAATTGTGCAGGTTTGAAGAAATGTCGATTAGGGGTGAATTTTCCATCATTTTGGAGTTGATTTATGATATGGAATGAAGAACGGCGTCTTAATATCAACCACCAAGAGGATTACAAGTCAAGGATTTGAAGATGGGAAGTTCATGCAAAAAGAACGGAAGAAAAAAGACTTTAAAACGAAGAAATTATGCAGAAAAGAGCAACTGCCAGCCACTCAAGCGCAGCAGCGCCCAAATAGTACCAGAACAGAAACTAGAGCGCAGGCAGCGCGCCCTAGAGCCTTGGCAGCGCGCGAAGACATTGATGTGTCAAATTATACCTAACCACAAGCGCACGGTGTCTATTGCTAGTACAAATGGCAAGCTGGTCGAATCCACAAGGAGACAGGTTCTACTAATTCCTTTTCAGTTATCGCTAATTGTTTCAAGGGTCATACGAATATGTGAAATTATTAATTAACTAATTAAACTAAATTAACACTAATTAAACAGATGATAAACAAATTATTTAAAACCTAGGGCAATCAGGTCCACCATGCTTACACAATTGGCTCTTAAGCTAAAGCAATCAATATGATCCTATAACTAGAGTATGTTAATCTCTTTCAAGCATTAACACTCTCGAAACATTCAACACAATTAACCACTTTTAGTAATTCAATAAATCAGGTAATTAGAGTCAAGTTAATCTCTTCCAAGAATTAACGCTCTCAGAAATCCAATGATGCTTCCGCACTCAAATTCAATTCTGCTAATCGTATGTGTGCCTCTAGTAAGTAAATCTCTCGATCCATACCCCTATTTGCATATAATTAATCCATGATATTGGCCAATTACACAAATTAATGATTAAAACATATCAATCAGAATTAACCATAACCAATCAAACCACTATAAAAATCATGCCAATATTAGTGCAAACATGGCTTCCCTTTAAGCCCTAGAAATAACTAATCGCTAATAATTAAACAAGTAAAACAACTAGTAAAACAAGAAAACATAATTAAACTAATAAGAACAAAGAAAAGATTAAGAGAACAAAAACCTTCAAACTTCAATGTTGTCACCCAAAAGAAGAGTCATGGTGTTTCTCTACATCTCCAACTAATAATACTAATCTACTCTAAACTATATTATCTGATCTAATATTACATCCTTTTTTTCCTTTATAAAATAATACCCTAGATGTGTTTATATAGGCTCTAAAAGTCTTGCCCAATAAAAGTATTTTAATACTCTAAATAAATTACAAGTAGGATTCCATAACTGAATAGGATTCCTTGTAAAATTCGTCACTTCTTTTTCTCCTATGTTTCTGGGCTCTTCCAGTTGGATTTTGCTTACTGAACCACCTCTTAATTAAATATAATTCTACAAGCTTCGCGTGGACAGCTTACGGGCCTCAAACGGACTTCTGGAACTCAAGATATGGCCAAAACAGTGTAGAACAGCCCGTGTAGCCCAATAATACGAATTTTCTCCTATTTTATCTCCAAAATAGCTCTTTTTGCTCCAAATCCTTCCAAGTCATGAATTCTTTATTTCCTACAATAAAACAATCAAATCTATTAAATAAAAATCCAAATCAATGCAAAACACAATAAATATGAGAATAAAATCATCTAAAATATATATAAAAATATACTCTATCAAACATCCTCACACTAAGCATTTGCACGTCCTCGGGCAAATAAGTGAAATAAAAACTAAGTCCTAACAAACATCACTTTCGTAGATGACACGATTGCATTGAGCATATGCAACAAGCCGTTAAACCCCTAGGCAGCCCTAGTAGGACGAGTGTTGTCTCGTGAGGGTTTATAGTGAATATACCCACAAAATTCATCTAACCATGCAAAAGATCAATGCTAACACAACACCACACACACAAGTCCTCTCATGCCACATCAACTTAAGAATCAAAGCAAACATACGATGTCTTGGTGTCAAAAGTGCAAGTATTCACGTAGTCTACTCAACCAACATGCAGAAGGTCATAAAAATTCATGTCAAATGTAAAAATCGTTGGTAATCATGCTAAGCCCACAAGAAACACATCTTTAAGTCTAAACCTGGGATCTCCTATGCCAAAACAAGTAATAACTCACCTTTCACTGAAAAACGAATATTCACTCAAGAACAAGGTTAAGTGTATCACTCAATTCCAACAAAATCATAAACACAACTTGACACTCGCAATCAATCTCACTCTCAACACAACATACATCACTGATGACAATCAAAAGGTCTTTATTCGGGTTGTAGCGTGGGCTAGGGACCAGGTATGTCAAGTAAAGCTAAAACAGGTTAAATGTCAAAAGCTAGTACCCAACAATAATCATTATTCAATTCCCTTTCTATTAAAACAAATACTTCCCCACACTTGGATTTTTCAATAACCCTTACATAATAACTTGACTAGTCGAATGAAGAAGGATCATACAAACATAAGAATGCTCTCAAATTTATTCATTTTTTTTTCTTTTTTTTTCTCTGTTTTCTTTTTTTTTTCTTTTTTTTTCTGAGAGCTAAGGAATAAGCACAATGATCCATAGATATTTTATGAATTTCAACTAACAAGCATCAACCAAAATCAATAATTCCCCAAAAGTATGATCATCAATAACCCCCCATTTTATGAACACCTTATTACTCCCTTAAGCACGATACTAGCCTTTGACAATTTAGGTTCAAATTTAATGTAAGGCCAATAGAATAAAAAGGATAATGGCAAGTAATGTAGTGTGTCACCGAAAGAATAGGATTAAGCTCAACGGGTTAACTAATTGATCATATTTAAAAGGTGTGGAAATATGGGAAATACGAGGTTAAATCTAAGTGCCTTTATCATCTCATCATCAAGTAATATCATGCATTTCAAGAAAGATCTCAAGTAAGTGCTAGCAATGTAAACAACATGTGGACACTCAAGAAAATGAAAAAATCATGCAAAAGATATGCATATAGGCTCAAAACTCACTTGGTGTGACAAAACATAATCAATCCCAAGTAACAAGACTCTCTAACGCACCTACTTGTACTCAAAGCATGTAAACCAAGTCATCTTGCACATATTCATGTCATTCTAATCACTTACAACATCCAATTAAGTCTACCAGTTTCAACTTGCTAGTGTAAGTGTGTGCACAAGAACAAAGCACGTCACTTCTCATACAAAAGCGTCAATAAGCACAAGAATTCTACACATGCATGGGTGTATCAAGCAAAATACAACAACTAATCAAATTGCATGGCTAGAATTATTTTTGGTATTTTTAATTTTTTAATTTTTTAATTTTTTTTTTAAACAAGTAATACACTACGTTGAGAACACCTCCCCACACTTAAGCGGTTCATTGTCCCCAATGAACTAACGAACAAGATACAAAACTACAACTAAAAAAAAAATAAAACTACGCTAAAAAGAAAATAAAACTACACTAAAAAGAAAATAAAACTACACTAAAAAGAAAAGAAAGAAAACTCCCCTGGAATCAAGATGTCAGGTGTGAAAACCACCCCTCAGTCGCTTAGGAACCACCCACTCACCACTTCCGTAAGTGATCACGGTTGCATTTGGCATAAAACTCCCGAACCACTCACCAATCATATGAACCAACCCAACAATTTTTTTTCTTCGCAAAAATCCCCTTTCCTTAGCAATTAGCCTCACATCAACCGATTAAATTTAACCTTCACCGTCGAAAACGAAAATTTCCCAACATTAGCACTATCTCTCCCATGCTTACGAGCCAAAAGAATCAATACCCAACTCACAAGAAGCTCCACCAAAAATTACCAAGCAATATTACACCAAAAATACCCCAATATATCAAGAATAATATAAATCCCAATTTACAAGAACACAAATTCGTAATCAAAATAAAATTTGAGAGAAGAAATAAACCCACTACGAATTGAAGAGGTGAACTTGCAATTAATTCCTCTTTAGAATTGAATTTTTAGAGATTTAAATAAAATAGAAGAGGAATTGGATTTGTATGGATTGGTGTGTATATATATAAGATGATGGATAGGTTGAATAAAAATTTTAATTGTGTAGGAAAGATTTGGAGAGGTTAGGATTTGATGTAGGATAGATATAGGAATTAGGGATTGAAAGAATTTGGGTTAGGATTGAATTTGGGGGAATTTTGTAGGTTAAAACACTAATTTTTGGGAAAAAATTCTGGGCAGAGGGGTGTAACGCAGCAGCAGTGTTAGAAATGATTGATGAGAACAGTGTTTGGAAGCTAAAGTAACAAAACAGAGTTTAACTGGAAGTCGTCAGAGTTTAGTTAAACACTGACTGGAAGCGCAACAGAGGTTGTTAAACTCTGTAGCGGAAGCGTCTGAGAGTCAACAGTGTTTGAAGATTGATACAAGATAAATATGGAAGCAATATCTTTGAAGATTGGATAGCTGTCAAAGAGATTGAGTTGACTTAGAAGACGTGTAGCAATCGTGATTGATATCAATTGTATAGCTTAATTATAGGAGAATCAATTACTGATTGTACGAAGCTGTATGTTTTATAAATATAGTTAGGTTAACCCTAGAAGGGTGACGAACAGAGAGATTATCATTGATTGTAACCTAAGCAGCTCTCTTTGATATTTTACATCATTGAGAGAGGAATTGTTAATTCCAAACAGTTTTAAGTGTTAAAAACGTGTGTTCTTGTTAATTACTCGTATAGTACTTGATTATATATTGTGTATTCGACCTAACAAGTGGTATCAGAGACAATCTGTTACTTTATTACAGCTTAAGATCCAAACATAATAGTAATCAATGGCAGAGATACCTCCTCCATCAAGTTCTGAGAAAGTCCCTACTACTGTTAGTAGGTATGAAACGATTAGGGTTCCTATACTTAGGCCATCAGAGTATGCAATTTGGAAGGTGAAGATGACCATGTTTCTGGAGGCTACAGATCCAGAATATCTTGATAGAATTTATGAAGGTCCTCACAAACCTACAAAGTTATTTACTGCTGCTGCTGGTGAGGAATCAAAGGTGATTCCAAAAGAAAAGAAAGATCTAACTGCTGAGGATCTTTCATCTATTGCAAATGATGCAAAAGTAAGGCATTTACTTCACAGTGCTTTAGACAATGTTATGTCTAATAAAGTGATTAATTGCACAACTGCAAAGGAAATATGGGATGCACTTGAAGTTAGGTGTCAAGGAACTCCTGCAATCAAGAAAAATAGAAGAAACATACTCACTCAGGAGTATGAGCATTTTGAGGCAAAGTCTGAAGAAACCATGACAAAAACATTTGACAGATTCTGTAAACTGCTCAATGATTTGTCATTGGTTAACAAAGAGTATGATTTAGAAGACTCAAATCTCAAGTTTCTTCTTTCTCTACCTGAAAAGTGGGATGTGAAAACAACCACTATAAGAGATAACTATGAACTTGCTGAAACAGAGATTGATGAAATATATGGACTGCTCAAAACCTATGAATTGGAATTGGAGCAGAGAAACAAAAGATCAAGTAAAAAGTCAAAGTATGTTGCTCTTAAGGTTGAGGAGAAACCATTAAAGAAGGAAGCATCAAGGAAGAAAGCTAAGGGAAAAGCTTTAGTCATAAAATCTGATAGTGAGTCATCAAACTCTGATGATGACTCAAAAACTGATGCATTATCTGATTCTGAGGATGATGAAGAAGAGTTGAAGCAAATGGCTGTCTTGATGGTAAAGACTTTTAAGAAGATGGGTTTCAGGAACTTTAAGAAGGGAAACAGATTTTCTAAGAAAGATTCAAACTCTGACAGGAAGAGTTTCAGAAATTCTGATAGAAGGGATACCAAATCAGGAAAGAAAGACAAGTCTGAGATTCAATGCTACAAGTGTAAGGAAATAGGTCACTATGCTCCTGAGTGCAAGAAGGGTAAAACTGAAAAGGCACTCTACACAAAAGGCAGAGATTGGACAGACACTTCAGATTCTGATGAGGAAATCAACTATGTTCTCATGGCTACTACTCAGAATGAAGATGATGATCTAAAGGTACCCCCAACTACCTATGCTTATAATACTGATAATATAACTGAATTGAGAATTTATCTTAAAGCACTACATATCAGTTATAGGGATCAGACTTTAGAAAATGAGAGGATCAAGAATGAGTGCTCTCAACTCAAAGATAGAAACAAATTTGTTGAGGAACAGCTTGAAAACATGAATAAAATTCAGAAAGAGAGAGATGATGCTGTGTTTATTGAACAGGAGTTGCTAGGTAAGTATAATCAACTAGAATCTGAAATGGAGGATACTAAGCACATTATTAAAACTTGGACACACTCTGGTAAAGACACTCAAGAAGTGTTTCAGTCAGATACAGTAGGTCTAGGTTACTCTGAGGGAGATGAACTTAGATTTGAAAATTTGGTAAAAGTTAGACCACATCGTCCATCTGAAGGTAATGTTATTGGAACAGGTGGACCTAAGACTGAAGCTGAGAAAAAGGCTGTTAAAGAATCATATGCTAAGACTTTTGTTAAAGAGGTAAACATTGGTTTAATGACAGATAAACAACTTAAGAATAAGCTTAAAGAGATAAAATCTGTCAACAAACAGAGAATGCCTAGGAAAAACAGAAATGGAAAGGTAGGCATAACATCAGGAATTAAGCCAATGCTTGCTACATTAGCTCCAAGAAAAACATGCTTTAATTGTGGTAGCACTAATCATCTTGCTAGTTTCTGCAGTAAGAATAAGAACATTAATTCTTTGCCCTCTAAAACTGCAGTAAAGAATGATTATGTGAGAACTAGACCACAGACTTTATGTAAACACTGCGGAAGTACTTGGCATTTTATTTACACTTGCAGAGATTATCATGCTATTTACTATAATTACTATGAACCCAAGCCAACTTTGAAATGGGTTAAAGTAAACTCTGCAAATGTAAACTCTAAAAAAGTTAGCTTAAACTCTGATAATGTGAATTCCGCTGCAAAAGCTAACAGAATTAAGAAAGCCAAAGGATCCAAGCAAGTCTGGATCCTTAAAACTAATAATCAGTGATTGTTTATGATTGCAGGGCATCAGGGAAAGTACCCTAGTCATGGACAGTGGATGTTCAGGACACATGACTGGAAATAAAGCCCTGCTATCAGAGTATGTGGAGAAGGCTGGCCCAAAAGTTTCCTATGGAGATGGCAACATAGGACATACTCTGGGATATGGCAATATTAATCTTGGGAGTGTCATCATCACAAATGTAGCTCTGGTTCCAGGACTCAAGCATGATCTACTATCTGTGAGTCAAATCTGTGATAGAGGATATCATGTAGATTTTCAGCCTGAATATTGTCAAGTCATCAGTAAATCTACAAGAAAAGTTGCTCTATTTGGAAACAGACACAATAACATCTATGAAATAAAATTGTCAACAAACTCTGATGGCAAAGCAGTGTGTCTGTCAACAAGAATGTCCAGTGAAGAGAGTTGGAAGTGGCACAAGAAACTCTCTCATTTGAACCTGAACAACATCAATGAGCTAATAAAGAATGATCTTGTAAGAGGACTACCAAAGTCTTTGTTGAATGCAGAAGGCCTGTGTGATTCTTGTCAAAAGGCCAAACAGAGAAAAGCCTCTTTCAAAAGCAAATCTGAGTCTTCAATTGTTGATCCTTATCATCTCCTACATGTTGATCTTTTTGGACCAGTGAATGTTATGTCTCTTGGAAAGAAGAAATATGCTCTAGTCATTGTTGATGAATATACCAGATACACATGGGTATATTTTCTTGCAAAGAAGGATGAAACTGCATTAACACTGACAAAACATATAATACAACTGGACAAAGGGTCAGAGAATCAAGTGAAGATTATCAGAAGTGACAATGGAACTGAATTCAGGAATTCAACAATGGAAGAATTTTGCAAGAGTAAAGGAATCAAACAAGAGTTTTCTGCACCTGGCACTCCACAACAAAATGGTGTGGTGGAGAGGAAGAACAGAACCTTGATAGAAGCTGCAAGAACCATGCTAGATGAAGCAAAGTTGCCAACATATTTCTGGGCAGAAGCAGTTCAAACTGCTTGTTTTACTCAAAATGCAACACTGATCAACAAGCATGGTAAAACACCATATGAAATGGTGAAAAAGAAGAAGCCAAATCTAAAATATTTTCATATTTTTGGATGCAAGTGCTTTGTGTTGAAGACTCATCCTGAACAGTTAACCAAATTTGATCTAAAGGCAGATGAAGGAATTTTTGTTGGCTATCCACTGTCAACTAAGGCATTCAGAGTTTATAATCTGAGAACCAAAGTGATCATGGAATCAATTCATGTGTCATTTGATGACAAGAAAATAACTGGACTTGAAGATGTTAATGAACATGATCAACTGCACTTTGAAAATGAAGATTTATTCTCTGACAAAGTAAACTCTGATGAGACTGATCTGACAAACTCTGTTGAGCTAAACTCTGAACCTCTACTGGTAAATACTGAAGAGACTCTTCAATCAGAAACAAGGGAAGAACCAGTTGAGGGGGAGCATGAAGAATCACATCAAAGTGATAATTCAAATACTGATAGTGACTCAGTTGATAATTCTGAATCAAACTCTGCTGACTCAAACTCTGGTAGTTCAAAATCTGATAGTTTAAATTCTGAGCAGTCACACTCAGGGGGAGCATCAGAGAATGAAGAAAGGCACCAAGAAAATCAGGAGAGCATGGATCAAGGGGGAGGATCACATGATGACAGGAGCAATCTGCCTTCTGCAAGAAAATGGACTAAGTCACACACACCTGATTTGATTATTGGTGATCCAGATGCAAGAGTAAGGACAAGAAGTGCAACAACAAATGAATGTCTGTTTCATGCATTCTTGTCACAATCTGAGCCAAAGAAAGTAGAAGAAGCTCTTAAAGATGCTGACTGGATAACAGCAATGCAAAAAGAGCTAAATGAATTTGAAAGAAATGAAGTGTGGACCCTTGTACCAAGGCCCAAGAACAGATCCATTGTTGGTACTAAATGGGTTTTCAGAAATAAAACTGACAGTGAGGGTGTTATCACAAGGAACAAAGCAAGACTGGTAGCAAAAGGCTATTCCCAGCAGGAAGGAATAGACTATGATGAAACATTTGCTCCAGTTGCAAGATTGGAGGCAATCAGAATCTTTCTAGCATATGCCTCTCATAAGAAATTCAAAGTGTTTCAGATGGATGTGAAAAGTGCATTTTTAAATGGAAAACTTGAAGAAGAAGTGTTTGTAGAACAACCACCAGGTTTTGTAGATCCAAAATATCCAGACCATGTCTACAGGTTAGACAAGGCACTATATGGACTTAAACAGGCACCAAGGGCATGGTATGAAACTCTTGCTAAATTTCTACTAGAAAGTGGATTTCACAGAGGTACTATTGACAAAACTCCGTTTTACTTTCAATCTGGTAGTGATTTGCTCTTAGTGCAGATATATGTTGATGACATTATTTTTGGATCTACTAATGATAAACTCTGTAAGAAGTTTGCCAAGCTCATGCAGTCAAGGTATCAAATGAGTATGATGGGAGAGCTTAGTTATTTTCTAGGCCTACAGGTGAAGCAAACAGATGATGGAATTTTTATAAATCAAGCAAAATATACCAGAAATCTTCTCAAGAAATTTGGCATGCTTGAATGTTCATCTGCAACAACTCCCATGGCAACTGCAACAAAATTGGACAAAGATGCAGGGTCATCAGTAGATATGACAAGTTACAGAGGAATGATTGGCTCTCTACTTTATTTAACAGCTAGTAGACCTGATATCATGTATGCCACTTGTCTGTGTGCAAGGTTTCAGGCAGATCCAAGAGAACCACATTTAACAGCTGTAAAGAGGATTTTTAAGTATCTCAAGGGCACTATAACTTTAGGGCTGTGGTATCCAAGAGAATCAGAATTCAAACTACTTGGCTACTCTGATGCAGACTTTGCAGGCTGTAAGATTGACAGAAAAAGCACCAGTGGAAGTTGTCAATTTCTGGGTGATAGACTTGTTTCCTGGTACAGCAAGAAACAGAAATCAATATCTACATCTACAGCAGAAGCAGAGTATATTGCTGCTGGTAGTTGCTGTGCACAGATTCTATGGATGAAAAATCAACTGCTGGATTATGGATTGAGGTATGCGAAGATACCTATTTTCTGTGATAATCAAAGTGCTATTGCAATGACAGGTAATCCAGTACAACACTCAATGACAAAGCACATCAGCATAAGGTATCACTTTATCAGAGAGCATGTAGAGGAAGGCAACATTGAGCTTCACTTTGTGTCTACAGAACAACAACTTGCAGATGCCTTCACCAAGCCATTGAGTGAAGCTACATTTACAAGACTGGTCAATGAACTAGGAATGGTCTCTAGTTTTGACTAGAGATGTTGGTTAGACTCAAAATCTTACTTTTATAATATATTGCTCATGTTCTGTGAATTGTTGAGTGCTATGTGAACCTTAGTGTTACACTCTGTTATGCATGCTTATGTTTAAACTTTGTTAAACTCTGTCAGCATGTCTGTCTGCTAAACACAGATAACATGTTGGATACACTATGTGAATTCAGGATTGATTATTGTCTGAATGAAAACACCAATGAAGAAAAATGTATGAAGCATGATTCTCAGTAATTAAATCATGATTCTTTCTGAGTCACTGTAATCTAATCAGATTTTGTGCAGTAAATCAACACAGCATGATACTGTTTCATATTTATAGCATCTCTTAGTTTATTCAGTCCTAAACTCTGAGTTTATGAATATTGTGTGCATTGCCTCTCATAAATAATTTCTGATATTGATGAACTCTAAACTCTGATAAGTGACATTCTGTTCCCAAAAGTAATTCATGGTTCTTGATGATTCCTTGTTTGTACTTGTAAAAACTATAAAACTTGAGATGTGTCATTGATTAGTTTGGTGAGTTCAAATTCATGTCTGCACCCTGTGAGATTTTGAGCCAAGTCAGTGATTGATACATTTTCTATCAATCAGTTTTTATTGTTGTGTGATGTTCATCAGGAAGTATGTTTCTCTAGAACTTGTATTAAACCATTTTGAGACTACATGATATGTGTGTGCATGAAAATGATAAAGGCACTAGGATTTACCATTTCTTCAAACACTTTTCAAAATTCTTTTGAACACTGTTCAAACACTGTGCATAAATTCCACCCTTAGTAAACCCCTTTGAGCCTAATTAACTACTCATTTTTCTTAAACTCTGTAGTATTAAGAGCAGTTATATTCTTTTAAAAAATCAAATGCAAGCAGGTGAGTGTTTCTCAAGAAAAGAAAAGTTTACTCAGTATATATGTTAAAAAAAAAGAAAAAAAAGAAAAAAAAAGGGGTATATATACTGATCATCTTGTACAAATATGTACTAACAGTGTGACTGAACACTTTGGTCTGTTAAATTGTTCAGTTTGAAATTCATTCATGATTAAAACATCTCTTCTCATCTGTTTGATCTTACTACATTACAACCCTGAATAAAGTCCTTTTGATTTGTGCATATATGTACTCAAAGTAGTGTAGATTTGGTGGACATTCAAGCATATGGTAGTATCTGCTTTTACTGATTGAATGTGAGTGTAAACACTTCACCTAAACACTTGTGTGCTTTGAGAGTTTGTGAGTTTATCGAGTTCATGACTGTTACTCACTGAATGATGCTTTGATTTCTATCTCTTGATCTTTTTGTCTTCAAAGACTGTGTGCTTACTTGGATAATCATGAACATCAAAGGGAATAGAAATATTCAGATCTCTGTATTGCAGTAACTACAGAGTTTAGCATTCATCAAACAATCAGTGTTTACCATGAGAGTTTGTGCATTCAGTGTTTATTAATTTTTGTTATGGATTTTATGAAATATTAGATGCTCTAAAAATTGATTTTGGTAAACTCTGCTTCACACACAATTATATTCACAACTGTGCAATTTTTGAAAGGGTTTCGTTGATAAAGTTGGAAAATTGACAAACGTTGTTGAGTTGTGTTAAGTACTCTAAGGTAAAGTTTCATTGAGATAATTTGACAATTTTGGAGTAATTGGGGTATTTGACAACTGTTAATTAGTGTAAATATGTCAAAGTGTCGTGGTTATAGGAATGACAGCGGTAATAATTAAGTGATCCACTGGTTGTTTGACACGTGTCCCATTATTGTGTCCCACTCTCACATTACTCTAGAATCAGTTGCGTGCTTATAATACATAAACGATTAAGTTTTTTTTACTACTCTAATCGTTTTTGTTCTCTCACTTCACATCGATTCATATTCACCCACTCACAGTTACTTTGCATACTCAATTACTTTCAAAACTCTGGTTCACTCTCTTTCACATTTTGATAAACACTTACCATACACATCTTTTCTCTGACTATCTTCATATCATATCTCACTAATGGCAACCAAAGCTTTTGATGCTGCAGGGTTAGTTTTTCTTCCTAGCAATTATGCAGCTCCATTGAAGAATGCAAATGCTCCAGAGGCTTTTCATTTGTTTCAAAATTTCTTGAAAGATTCAGAAATTGGGAAGGCTTTAACTGCACCACCAAAACTCTCTGCTTCGCAAATTGCTACTTTTTGGACAAACTCTGTGTATGATGATGGAGAAGAGTCTGGCACTCCAACAGTTACTTTTACTCATGATGAATCAAAGTATATCATTACTCCAACTACGGTTAGGGATGCTCTGGATTTTGAGACTCACACTTCTTACAGTGTTGTTGGTAATGACCACTTGCGGACAATGTTGCAGCAAATTGGTTGTTCAGGAGATTTGAATAAGCTGGGATCTCTGAAAAGGCCACTTTTGAGAAAGGAATGGAGCTTCTTTTTCGATTGCATTACAAGGGCTTTTGGAAAGAAGACAACAAATTGGGATGCAATTCCTCTTGACAGTCTCCAAATTGGTCATGCTTTACTGTATGGAGGTAATTTTGATTTTGGTAGACTAGTTCTAATGAATTTGGGAGAACGTTTGTCAGAGCCTACATCTGTTTATTTTTCTCGATTTTGTCAAATGCTATTCAATGCTTGTGTGCCTAATCTTACAATTGCTGAAGCTGATGTCATTCAGCCTTTTCAAGTTGCTAAAAGGATGTTCTCTGATTTGACAAATAAAGATGTCACTAAACAGCAAATACCTGCTATGTTTATGCCACTAGCCTTACAAAACTATGTCAACCAACCTCAAGATTCACAATCTGCACCATCATCACAACAATCAGAACCACAACAAATGCCTGAACCATTAGAAACCATACATTCTCATCCTATACCAGCACTTGAGTCAACACCCACAACCACTGTACCTACTACATCTCATCAACCATAATCTGAACAAATCAATGAACCCATAAACTCTGAACACATAAACTCTGAACCAATAAACTCTGAGCCAGTACCTACTGATCAACCCAAATCCAAACCAAAAAGAAAAATACACACTGCACAGAACACTAAACACTCAAAGGCTAAACAGACATTACCTGGAGCTGTTTATACCAGAAGAAAGATTCAAAGGGCAAACAGACCTTCACTTTCACCAACTAAGGAGAGCTCTAGTGAAGAAGAAGAGGTGATTGCAGTGCCTCAAGCCAAGAGAAGGAGATTAATTCTTTCAGAATCTGATGATGAGCAAGTTATTGAAGCTCCAGAGGTGGTTTCACAGCAAACACCTACTGTTGAGGTTGCAGAGAATGCTATACCTGCAGAAGTTGAAATACCTGCAGAGGTTGAAATACCTGCAGAAGAAGCTGTGATTGTGAATGCTATGCCTGCAGAGGATAACATGCCTACAGAAGAGGATCACAGAGATGGTTTTTCACCAATGAATGATATTCTTGACTCATTTCAACCATTCTCTGATCCTATCTCACCTGTTGTTCACTCTGAAGCAACTGGTGCAGCTGTTCAGCCTGCAGTTATCCTAACTGAAAATGTAGCCTCACACACAGAGCTAATCTCTGATGCTTATCAAATTCCTGACAAATGTGATGAGGTTGATCAAGCAACTAAGGATAATTCTAAGCCTATGCAAGTTGAAGCTACACATGCAAACTCTGTTGCAAAGCCTAAGCAACATGAGGAGAATATTGAAAGGATTGCAGAAATTATTGCAGAAACTGTGGCTGACAATGCTCAGCACAGTGGTTCTTTAGAAGCTGCTCAAGCTGATAATGCAAGTGTTGAACATGAAGCTGAAAACAGTGCAAACTCTGATTCTTCTCTGAGTGCACCAGTACAGACTCATAACAAACACACATCTTTTGATCAGCCTTGTCCATCTCATGCAATTGAACAAGAGCACCTTGCTAAATTTGCTGCTAACTGGTATAAAGAAGACTATATTTTTCCAAAAGGGAGAGCAGCTACTTTCATTCAGCAAACTGCTAGACAAATTTCCAATCCAGAGATTTTATCATGCTTAAAGGCAACTGTGGTACAAGTCAAAACTCTGGATGGAAGTTTTGCTGACACACGACAACAAATTGCTTCTTTGAAGACTGAGATACAGACTAGAGAACTGAAAATGGAAAGAGAGTCAAAAATCAAAGCTGCACAGCTTTCTAAAGTCCAAGATACTCTCTTTGCCAGGTTAGGAAAGGTTGAAGAGAATCAGGCTGCCTTGTTTGATAAGGTTGATTCAATTGCTACCTCCTTGGAGCTCATTACATCTATACTCATTCCTGATGATGTCAAAAAGGGGGAGAGAGTTGCTAAGTCAAAATGCAAAATTTCTCAAACTCTGCTCAAACAGGATGATGCTGGAGATGGAGGAGCAAGTGACAAGAGTAAGGCTTTAAACTCTGAGTCACTAACTCTGAGATCTGGCAAATCTCTTAAGTCAGAGTCTGTTGGAATAAACACTGAAACTCAAGGTACTTCAAAAACCAAGAGTTTGGAATTAATATCTGATCCAAAGACTGATGAGGAGTTAGCTGTTAAGCTTTTCATGGAAGAAAATGCAGAAGGAGTTACTCTAGAAGATGCTAAAGATGAAGAAAAGAGTCTACAAGAAAAGCATCTAAAAGCTTTAAAGTCTGATAAATTGAAGAAGAGTGTGAAAGTTGTTAAAGCTGCAAAGCCTGTTCTTAAAGGCATTCAAATCAAAGAACAAGTTGGTACTAATCAAAGGATGCAAGTGTCCAGAAAACCAACAGATGCAGAAGCTAAGCAAAAGTTGAAGAATGTTGTTACAACCTCTGTTGATACACATGTTGTACAGAAGAATGAAGACACAACCTCTGTTGCTACACAAGTTGTGACTATACCACTATTGTCTTCTCAGTTGAAATTAAAATTTGGAAAAGGAGTTCTTGAAGATCCAAATCTAGCACCTACAGCTCCAATGGATTTCACTGATGGTAGAGCCTTATCTGGTAAAATTGGAAACAACAAAGAAGGTATAGGCTCACACAGAGACAAAAGACAATATGTTGGTCCCAGAGATCCTTCTTCATTGGCTGTTCCAGGTCGTGGTGTCACCCAAGAGAATTTAGACAGACTGGAGTCAGTACAGCTTGTATATCAGAAGAGTTTAGAGAAGGATTTTCTGCTATATTTCATGGCTGATGGAACAGTGTTTAAGGTTGATGAGAAGGATATTGATTTAAAATACTGGGAAGAACTAGAATATGTTCTGTATCTTTTTCAGAGTAAGAAATCAAAGAGCTCAGTCAGTTGCAAATGTGCTCAGACAAAAGATGATTCAAAATCTTGCAAGAAGAAGAATGAAATTCAACAGCAATTATGTTCCTAAGTACAGAGATTGGAATGGCAATCTGATAGAAATGGAGAAGGGGACTACAAAGCTGAAGACAGATCTTGGAATTACTGTTCTGGATTTTAATGTGAAGTCTGAGGAAGTGAAATATATCAGGTTGGGAAACGAAATGAGAAGAAACAAAATTTACGATCTTAGAGCTGCTATCTATCAGACTGATGAGAATGATCCTCAGTTGAGAGAAATCAAGGAAGTCATGCAGATAGAGCTTGAAAATGCTGAAAGAAGATTGCTTATAGACTATCTCAGAACAATGCCAGATCTTCAAGAGATTAGAAATTGAAGTCTGTAAGAATTTTCTTATTTTCTGTAGAATTTGTTAAGTAATAGCTTAAACTCTGTTTGTATGTTTAACACTGTAGTCTTTGTATTTGTTTTGACATCATCATTTACTGTAAACTTGTACATTCTTGCTAATGAACAAGTTGGGGGAGATTGTTAGAAATGATTGATGAGAACAGTGTTTGGAAGCTAAAGTAACAAAACAGAGTTTAACTGGAAGTCGTCAGAGTTTAGTTAAACACTGATTGGAAGCGCAACAGAGGTTGTTAAACTCTGTAGCGGAAGCGTCTGAGAGTCAACAGTGTTTGAAGATTGATACAAGATAAATATGGAAGCAATATCTTTGAAGATTGGATAGCTGTCAAAGAGATTGAGTTGACTTAGAAGACGTGTAGCAATCGTGATTGATATCAATTGTAAAGCTTAATTATAGGAGAATCAATTACTGATTGTACGAAGCTGTATGTTTTATAAATACAGTTAGGTTAACCCTAGAAGGGTGACGAACAGAGAGATTATCATTGATTGTAACCTAAGCAACTCTCTTTGATATTTTACATCATTGAGAGAGGAATTGTTAATTCCAAACAGTTTTAAGTGTTAAAAACGTGTGTTCTTGTTAATTACTCGTATAGTACTTGATTATATATTGTGTATTCGACCTAACAAGCAGGCTGCGTTTCAGGGGTGAGAGGCGCGGTAAACAAGTGTGACACGCAGGTTCAACCTGCGTTTATGGGCGCTCCTGCGCTGGCTGGGCGCCTGATGCGTGGAATGCTTCTGCGTGACTGGGCGCTTGATGCGCGGAATGGGCGCCTGATGCGCTGACGTCTTCTGAAATTCTGCTTTTTTTTTTTTAAGACAACAAATTTTTTTTTTTTGAGAATGAGATGAAGGAATAATGTACACAACAAGGCTTGGAATGAACAAATAACTAAGCAATTCTACTATATATGAAAGAGAAGGAAGAAGTACTCCCCTATGCAAAAGCATGAAGTGCACCGATCCTCCAATGAAATCTTGGGTTGCCTCCCAAGCAGCGCTTATTTAGAGTCATTAGCTTGACCTCCTCAAAAATACTCCGGTAAAGGCGTAATATCCACTTTCTCGATCATAAACTCGCCACCACAAAAAGTATCAAGAGTGTTAGTGGTTGTCTTTGTCCTGCAGAAAGTCTCCAAACAAGCATCAGTAAAATAATATATGTCATTAATAAGCAATAGAGAATTAAGTGCTTGTGCAGTTTTGGAAAACTTTGTGATAAAACAACGATAAAATTCAACACCACGAAAATATTGAACTCCCTTGACATAAGGTGGAGGTTCTGGTGGTGGCTTTTCTTCACTCCTCACTTTCACTGGAGTCATTCGGACATCTTGGCTTATCACATCATTGGCTAATAAGACACTTCCATCTTCTCCCTCTCCTCGAGCTTGAAACGTAGGAGCCACTTTGTATGGATCCTCAACCAGAATTTGAGAAATATCATCTTGGACAATATTTGTTATCACATCAACCTTGAAATAAGTGTTCTTGAGCAAAGAAGCCTTATAAGTAGAAGCTAGATCGAGAGCAAATTTATCAATACAGGGTAGCTCAGGCACAGGTTGTGGAAGAGAAACAACAACCATCTCTGTATTGCTTTCCTTTGTAGCCTCATCATCAGTCACATTGTCCTTGGTAGCAGCAACATCATTGATCTCGTCATCGGTGGCATGCTCCTTCTCTTTATCAATAGCCTCATCATCAACATACATGGAGAAACTATCATATTCCTGATCGCTTGTGAGATTGATAGCAGTCAGGTCCTCTTCGGATCGGATAGATGATGATGGTAAATAGTCGAGCTGCCCTTTAGTAGAAGAGTTAGCCAACTGTGCAATTTGAGATTCAATCGGCAAACTTTGAGTTTCTAATTCTTTGATCGCCTCGGCTTGTTCTTCAGAACTCTTTAGTAGTTTATTCAGGATATCCCACATCTCATTTGTCTGATCATCTTGCACATCTACGCTGGGTTGAGAAACATGTAGATCTTCTTGTAGAGGAGGATATTGATATTCTTACTGTGGCGGCTGCTCATATGACTGATAATATTGTTGCTCAAACTGTTGCTGATTATGATATGAAAAATTTTGAGCACCATTGTCCTGGTAGTAGAAATCTGGTTGATTCACGTATTCTTGATCAAAAGTGTTTGAATACTGATTGTACCCATATCCTTCTTCAAAAGAATTCATTTGTCCGTACTGAGCACTCCGAGAATTGTAGACACTGTAAGAGCATTCAAAACCAAAGTGACCCTGCACACCGCAAATTTGACAGAAGTTGTAAGTTTTAGGGGCCACTTGTGACATCTCATTGATACTCATTGGACGCATAGTGGGCTCTGTAGGGTTGAATGAGGCAATTTCTTGAGTATGTACGTGCCTCCAACATGGAAGAGAGTAGTGCTAAAGTATCAACTTCACCCATAGTAACCTGTAAACACTCAACAAAGCCAAGAAAACGTAAAATCTGCCTCAATTGGAACAAAAGTTCCAAAAACAAATTATTTAAAACCTAGGGCAATCAGGTCCACCATGCTTACACAATTGGCTCTTAAGCTAAAGCAATCAATGTGATCCTATAACTAGAGTATGTTATTCTCTTTCAAGCATTAACACTCTCGAAACATTCAACACAATTAACCACTTTTAGTAATTCAATCAATCAGGTAATTAGAGTCAAGTTAATCTCTTCCAAGAATTAACGCTCTCAGAAATCCAATGATGCTTCCGCACTCAAATTCAATTCTGCTAATCGTATGTGTGCCTCTAGTAAGTAAATCTCTCGATCCATACCCCTATTTGCATATAATTAATCCATGATATTGGCCAATTACACAAATTAATGATTAAAACATATCAATCAGAATTAACCATAACCAATCAAACCACTATGAAAATCATGCCAATATTAGTGCAAACATGGCTTCCCTTTTAGCCCTAGAAATAACTACTCGCTAATAATTAAACAAGTAAAACCACTAGTAAAACAAGAAAACATAATTAAACTAATAAGAACAAAGAAAAGATTAAGAGAACAAAACCTTCAAACTTCAATGTTGTCACCCAAAAGAAGAGTCATGGTGTTTCTCTACATCTCCAACTAATAATATTAATCTACTCTAAACTATATTATCTGATCTAATATTACATCCCTTTCTCTCCTTTATAAAATAATACCCTAGATGTGTTTATATAGGCTCTAAAAGTCTAGCCCAATAAAAGTATTTTAATACTCTAAATAAATTACAAGTAGGATTCCATAACTGAATAGGATTCCTTGTAAAATTCGTCACTTCTTTTTCTCCTATGTTTCTGGGCTCTTCCAGTTGGATTTTGCTTACTGAACCACCTCTGAATTAAAGATAATTCTACAAGCTTCGCGTGGACAGCTTACGGGCCTCAAACGGACTTCTGGAACTCAAGATATGGCCAAAACAGTGTAGAACAGCCCGTGTAGCCCAATAATACGAATTTTCTCCTATTTTATCTCCAAAATAGCTCTTTTTGCTCCAAATCCTTCCAAGTCATGAATTCTTTATTTCCTATAATAAAACAATCAAATCTATTAAATAAAAATCCAAATCAATGCAAAACACAATAAATATGAGAATAAAATCATCTAAAATATATATAAAAATATACTCTATCAAACATCCTGCAGGTTTGCTGAAATTTGACAGTTTTGCCCCTATTTGAATTCTGATTGTATTTTTGGTATTCAAACCTATTTCTAGTTGTATTATAGGTTATTTTTCTTGCTGGGCAAGATATCTAGGCCTATAAAAACACATCTTAGCCTTGTAAATCGTATCGTTTTATTATTGTAACATAGCTTAGGATTGCAAGGGAGAATAGTGGAGAAGGATTCAACGCTCGGTGACAAGCACGGATCTAGATCTACTTCATCTTTTGTATACGTTAAAACATAGATTTGTTTTCTCAACTCTTCGCTTTATTAATATTATTGTTCTTTTCTTTCATATCTTGTTTATTATCATGTTTTCATCAAATCCCATGATGATGAACGGTTCAATTATAGGCTAATCGTTGTCATGGGATTCTAACGGATTTATTTATGGAACTTAGTATCTTGATGCTTTAAAGATCTGTGTGTGGTGTATAATTGATATCCTCGTATGGTTATGCTTAATTGATAGATGCGTCGCGAACATCTAATTTGTTAATCTCTTGTGAAGTGAAAGTGGATCTTGAGATTTAGAACTTGCCATGCTAGCATAGGTTCATAGTTGTTTATCAATATGATTCGTGGTGTGAGATGAAAATACTTATACTGCCCTGTGTGATCTTAATGGATAACTTGCTCTTCAACCGTTATGTTTTCAAATTCTATAGACATATAGGGTCTAAGCATAATTGGTGTCTATTCATTTTCTATCTCTTTTATGGATGTATGTTTAGTTTGGTATACGTATGCTGACAGGTGGCGTGTACTTGTTTCGTGTTATCCGATCAGATATCATAACCATTGCATATAGTGATTAAAGGCGTCAGATCTAAGTGAAGTATTTAATGAAGTTAGGATCCCATGTTTATTCTCCTATAAGTAATTAAGTTTTAAATCTCAGTTGTTAGTTAATTCTTAGTTTGTTAATTTACTTCTTAGTTAATTTAGTTAATTAAAACCCCAAATTGTTATTTGTCTTAGCAGTGAATTAAAGCCATACATTGTTGAATAGGTGCATCTACTGAATAGAACCATAACCAGATCTGTGTGGAACGAACTTGAATTATATTACTTGTGACCACGTATACTTGCGTGATTTTGTGTTAACAGTGTTACATGCTTAAGTGGCTCTAATCTTGATAATATAATAATATTGAAGTTACCAATATTACAAAATTATTATAAATTAGTAATAGATTTAGGGCAAAGATATCAGAAATATACTAAATAACGATGTGTGAATATGTATTAGACATCGGTTAAAAATCGATGTCTAATATTCAGATTTTTAATATCACACGCGAAGACATCAGTTCGTGTTCAGAATATACATCGTTTTTTACCCGATGTCTATTGCCATATTTTTAGTAGTGTATTAGAACGGCGAGTTAGTATAATTTAATATTTTCGGAATACATACACAAAGCAGATATAAAAGATAAGTAAGGAAGCAAGTGATCCCCTTGAAGAAGAAGGGCGAGACTTATAACTCTATCAGATAAATCTTTAGTCATCTTCTTAAGGGTTTTCTTTGACATGTTCCTTTAAACTTTATAAAGGGTACGTACTCATATCCTTCATTATAAAAGTGATGAGAAATGAGTGTTTCCGGAATCACCAAGACATCTAAATCCTTTTTCGATTTAGGCAAGTCAGAAATCAAGTCGCGCTTGTTAGGGCCTCACCTTTTGTTCTGATTGAGGAGGTTTATCTAAAAGTAAAAAAAATACAAAAAATGACAATAAGAAGCGGAAAACGAGGAATAAAGGTTTCAGTGAATTGGAGAACTTGGAAAAATAACTTACTTGATTCCAAATTAAATATGAGCATTGATCCTAGGAATGTCGTAAAAGTAGAAATAATCACTTTTTGATAATTTCATGTTACTAGGGTTACCTTAAGCAAATCCTTTTTTATGCTTAAGCCAGAAGGCGAGGTAGAAGAAGCCAGTTCAGTATCACATCGCCTAATGTCTTAAAAATATGAGAGCTCAAATATAGACGGTTCCTTATAACCACAATTGTGATACATCATAAAAAGACCTCGTTGTCATCGCCTACATCCAACTCGTATTATGGGCGATGCAGAAAAGACCTCCTCCCTCATCCACCGCTCCTTTATCATTGTCTACATCCAACTCGTCACTAATATCGTCCTCCTAATTGGCCCCATGAATGATATCTTCATATTTCTTTTAGTCTTTACCTTTCCCCGCCCAACACGAGAAGGTCTAGCCTAATGAAAATCAACTTCTGCGAATAAATCATAAAGATCTTCCACATTCTCCTCTTCTCTTAGGTCTTGAGCATACTGGGTACCAGCGAGGTCCCCAACCTCTCTAAAAGGGCGAGGGCTATGACTCGTTGAAAGGTCAACAAGGTCATCAGGTTTTGTAGAGGGTTTGAAGAAGTTAACAATTCTTTTATGGGCTCTAAGCCATCCCGGGTCCAAGATTTTATGAAGGGCATTATCCTGAGAGGGATGAGAGTAAGAAGCTCCAGAAGGCGATACCGTTCTCCCTTTTGGAGGAGAATTCTCGCTTGACATCTGAAATGAAGGGCGAGGATGTTGTTAAGGAATAAGAGGATTTAAGAAAAGAAATGTTGTTAAAGAAAGAGGTAAAATGGAAGAGAGTCCTCGTCCTAGAACTATTGACTAACTTAGAAACTACAAGGAATACATAAGATGTTTTATAGAAAAATCGAGGCCTCGCCCAAATACGGGCGCGATGCTTTGATTAAAATTGATAAACAAATATGCATATGTATGAAATAGGGTAATAAAATAAGGATAGAGCGTACCTTGTAAATGAAGAAGAAGTCGGTTATAAAAGCTGAGAACTCGCCTGCAAGTTAAAAGGCTCGCCTGTTTTTTCCAGAAAAAATTTCAACAGCACTTTAGTGGAGTTCAGGAAATACGATGAAATGAGAGAAAGATTGGGGGTTTATACAGTAGGAGAAGAGAGAGAAAATGTGAGAGGATAACTTAATCCACGTGGCAACTTTTTAATGGATCTCTGGAAAAGAATCAAGACACAACAGTTCACTCAACAACATTGGAAATTGGTGAAATTTTATGCTTTCATGATTTGCAGGAAATTAATTGTTGAATTATTCTTCGAAAAACACTGGAGACGTGAAAAGGCTTGTTTTCTTAGATAATTTTTGAAAAGTTAATTTCTTTTATAATGATTATTGCAAGAAACTAGGGTAGTTGTTATGCCCAAAAATCAGCCTCGCTTTAATAGAGATGTCGCCTTTTTTGATGGGCCGAAGAAGGATGACTGGATCCACAAATACAAGAACAAGGATAAGGCTGGGTTATGTCTATTGGACCTGACCTATATCCACATGAGTCGGTGCCCCTTTCCTTGACAGGCATCTTGTTATGCAAAATTTACGCAAGCGCACGTTGTCACAAGTAATATATGATTAAATCAAGTTCGTTCCCACAGAGATCTAGAATGGTGTTCAATTCAATTAATGTACCTATGCATCGATGTATGGTTTTTATCCACTGCTAAGAAAAATAACAAAATTGAGATTGATTATCTAAATTAACTAAGTGCAAATTATAAAACTAAGAATTAAACAATTAACGAGAATAAAAATCGAATTACTTATATGAGAATAAACATGGAATCCTAGTTTCATCATCTACTTCACTTAGAGCTGCAGCCTTTAATTAAAACATGCGATGGGGTTGATATCTGATCGAATAACACTAAAAGAGTAAAAGTTACCTCTCGGTATACTAGTACCAATCTACGCATACATCCACAAAAGAGATAGAAGATGAGTAGGCACCTATTATGTTTAGACCCTATATCTCTATAGAATTTGAGAACATAAAGGTTGAAGCACAAGTTATCCACTTAGATCACATAGGGTAGCATAATATCTCTATTGATGCCACAAATCATGATGTCAAAACACCAACCTATCCTATGCTAGCATGGCAAGTTCTAAATCTCAAGATCCACTCTCGTTTAGCAAGAGATTAACAATTCAATTTAGATGTTAGCTACGCATCTAAAAGCATTAAGATTAACCATACGAGGATATCAGTATTCACCACACATAAATCTTTAAGGCATGCAAACTACTAAGCAACATAGATAAATCCACTAGGATCCCATGACAACGATTAGTTCATAACTAAACCTTTCGTCACCATGGGATTTGATGAAAACATGGTAAATAACAAGATATGAATAAAAGAAGTAATTATATTAATAAACAAGAGTTTGAGAAAACAAATCTATAATCCAAAGTAACACAAAGGATGAAGTAGATCTAGATCCGTTGCTTGTCACGAGCGTTGAATCCTTCTCTCCTTTTCTCCCTTGCAAATCTAAGCTGGTTACAATAATAAAACTATTATAATGTGTATATATCTATTACAATGGTAGGATGTGTTTAAATAGCCTCTAAAAGTCTTGCCCAGCAAGAAAATACCAAAACAGAATTATCATAGAATTTCTGCAAGATACGTTTCCTAAACTGATTCTGTTTTTAAGGAAAATTCGTGGCTGACTTTTCTTCAGTTTTTCTGGAACGTTCCAAACGTAATTGGACCTCTGGACCACCTTAGAATGATAGAGAATCTCGTTATCTTCGTGTGGACTGCTTACGGGCTGAAAACAGACTTATAGAACTCAAGATATGGCCCAAACAGTGAATCTCACGCGTGCAGCCCAATAAATCCGAATTTTAATAAATTAAATCTCCAAAAACAACAAAAACATCCACCATAATCATCATCCTTGTAAATCTGCACAACTAAACAAAACACATCAAAACTACAAGAAACTTGAGCCCAAGACAATCAATTTAAGCCGATTTAGAATGCTCCAAGTGGATATAAAATCCACTTATCACACCCCTAAACTTAAACCGATGCTTGTCCTCAAGCATAAACAATTACACTATCTAACTAACTAGTACCACTTCCGTAGGTGATCACGGTTGCATTTGGCATATGCAACAAGCCCTTTAAACCCCCAGGCAGCCCTAGTGGACGAGTAAGGTCTCGTGAGGGCCTATAGCGAATGTACCCACAAAATTCATTTAACCTAATGCAATGCAATGAATGAATGCAACTAATATGCAAATGCAATTAATCTAATCTACCATACCTTCAAATCCTCTCATGCCATATCAACTTAAGAATCAAAGTAAATACGCAATGTCTTGGTGTCGAAAGTGCAAGTATTCACATAGTCTACCCAATGAACATGCATAAGTTCTCACAAGCCCATGTCAAGTGTAAGAATAAGTTAGTAAACATGCTAAGCCTACAAGAGTACATCTTTGAGACAACACTCGGGATCTCATACGCAAGAACAAGCAAACACTCACAATCCACTAACAAAGAATATTCACTCAAGAACAAGGGTAAGTGTATCACTCAATTCCAACAAAATCATAAACATGCTTGACATTTGGTATCAATCTAACTCTTAACACAACATACATCAATGACGATAATCAAAAGGTCTTTATTTGGGTTGTAACGGGGCTAGGGACAAGGTATGTCAAATAAGCCAAAACAGGTGAAGTGTCAAAAGCTAGTAAGTACCATAATACATCATTCACAACACCATATTTCCCCCCACATAATCTTTACTAAAACAAACACTCAACTAGTCGACTAAAATAGGATCACAACAAACACAAACATGCTCTCATAATATTTTTTTTTCTTCTTTCTTTTTTTTTTCTTTTTTTTTTCTTTTCTTTTTTTGTTTTTTTTTCTTTTTTTTTTCGAGAGCTAAATAGAACACAAACAATAATATAAACAATAACAATGATCCCATAATTTATTACATATGTCGACTATCAAATAAACAACCAAACCCAATTTTCAATATCCCCCCCCCCCAAAAGTAAGACCAACAATAAACCCCTCCTTACACACCTTATTACTCCCTTAAGCACTCTACTAGCCTTTGACAATGTAGGTTCAAATTAATGTACGGCCAATACAAGAAAAGGTCTAGGCAAGTAATGTGGTATGTCACCGAAAAAATAGGATTAAGTTCAACGGGTTAACTAATTGATCATGTAAACATGGTGTGGTAATATGGGAAAATATGTGGTTATTCCTAAATGCCTTTATCATTTTAATCGTCAAATAATGTCATGCGTTTCAAGAAAGACCTCAAACAACTGCTAGCAATGCAAACAATCCGTGGACACTCAAGCAAACAAATAAATTGCAAACATGCAATAAGGCTCAAAAACTCACTTGGTGAAAAAAATATACTCAATCCCAAGCAAACATCTCTCTAACGCACTAACTTGTATTCAAATCATGCAAACTAAATCATCTTGCACATATTCATGTCCTTCTACTCACTTACAACATTCACTAAGTCTACTAGCTTCAACTTACTAGTGTATGTGTGTGCACAAGAACAAAGCATATCACTTCTCAATCAAAAGCGTCAACAACACAAAATTCCTATCAAGCATGGGTGCAAATGCAAACTATTATGAACTCACACGGTATACAAACATAAAAACAGAATGTCCTATATGAAACAAACGTAGTTAACACAAACATAAATGCATAATTTCCTACTACTAATATGCAAAGCATGAAATCCTACATGAACAAATAATACAACAACAACTACTAATCCCTCAAACCACCCCCAAACTTAAAATATTCAATGTCCGCATTGAATGGAAGTAAATACAAGGAATAACAGAAAACATACCTACTCGACCTCGTCCTCCTCGAATGAATCATGCGGGAGACGAAAATTTCACAATACTAGCACCACCTCTCCCACGCTTAGGAGCCATAAGAATCAATACCCAACTCACAAGAAGCTCTACCAATAACCACCACAAAATATCCCACCAAAAATCACCAAGCAAAATCACACCAAAAATACCCAAGTAACAAGAATAATACAAAAACCCCAATTTACAAGAACACAAATTCGTAATAAAATAAAATAGAGAAAAGAAATCCCACTACGAATCAAAGAGGTGAACTTGTACTAATTTTCCCCCAAACTTGAATTTTTAAGAGATGTAGAGGAGGAACATAATGAATTGGGTGTGTATGTATGGGTATATATAGGCCATGGAGTGATAGGATAAATATAAGAATTTTAATGTGAAAAGGAAAAAATTTGGGTGGAAATTGGAATTTAAATTAGGATAGAAAAAAATATTTAATGAATAAAAGAAAAAGAATTAGAAAAGAAATAGGAATTTGAATTTTTTAGGAGAGATGAGGGGTTTTGGAATTGAAATAGGAAAAGAATTAGGGAAGAGATGGGAGTATAAATAAAACTTGGGGTGAGAAAATAATTTTTTATATGTATGCAACAGCAAACACGGACAGAAATACAAAGGAGCGGCTGAAAAAAAATCTGAAATCTCCTGTACACGCGCAAGCTGCGCACGTTGAAGGCAAATTGCCTCATGTACAGACACGCTAATGCAACTTGCGCCTCAGGGGGGCAGCTTGCCTCAAAGTCAGTTGCGCAACAGGCGCGCAATCTGCCCTGAAACGCAGGCTCCTCCTGCGTGACACATTCAAAATTCGATTTTTTTTTTAAACAACATTCAAACATTTTTTTTTCTACACTAATGCATGGGTTGCCTCCCACGAAGCGCTTCTTTAACGTCAATAGCTTGACGTTACTTCCTCAACTCATGGTGGTTTCAAAAGAATAACTGAACCATCCTCAACAGAAAGACCATTCATACGAACGTTGACATCTTGGTTGCTTGCTTTCCACAAATTTCTTCCTTCAGCCTTCAACCTAATTTTACTACCCAACGGCCAAATCTTTTTCTTTTTCTTCTTCACTCCTCTAATGTGCTTCTCCGACTCGACCGGTTGAACAAAAATTTCTTCTTCCTTATCATCTGCTTTCCACCTTCGCAACACGTTATCATGACCTTCTTCAAAAATCACTAGCTCATTATTCAAAAGGACATACCTCAAATGTGGTGGAAGTTTCCCAAGCTTTACTTCCGAAAGATCACGAACCGAAGAACTATCAATGGAATCATTAATAGGATGCTTTAGCACATGCATGTTAGATTTTTCGCTCAATAACTGATCAAACTTCTTTCTCTGACCCGTATCAACTATATCCACACTACAACACTCTTCATCCTCTGTCGGAAATTTCACTGCCTTGAACACATTAAAGGTGACACTCTGATCTTGCACCCTCATGGTGAGCTCTCCTTTTTGCACATCAATTAAAGTCTTTCATGTAGCCAAGAACGGTCTTCCCAAGATTATGGGAATCTTCTTATCTTCTTCGAAATCCAAGATAACAAAATCAGCTGGGAATATGAGCTTATCAACCTTCACCAAAACGTCCTCCACAATGCCTCTAGGATATGTGATAGATCGATCAGCCAACTGCAAAGAGATGTTAGTTGGCTTTGGTTCTGGTATACCAAGTTGCTTGAAAACAGACAAGGGCATGAGATTAATACTAGCTCCCAAATCACAGAAACACTTGTTGAAAGAAAGGTTGCCAATAGTGCATGGAATAGTGAAACTTCCCGGATCTTTCAGTTTAGGAGGCAACTTCTGCTGCAGAACGGCACTACACTCCTCTGTCAATGCCACTGTTTCAAAATCTTCCAACCTTCTCTTCCGTGACAAAATATCTTTCATGAACTTTGCATATCTCGGCATCTGCTCCAATGCTTCAACAAAAGGAATGTTAATGGATAATTTCTTGAAGACATCCATAAATTTCTGAAACTGTTTCTCTTGACTTTTCTGCAAACGTCCTGGAAATGGAGGAGGTGGATAGATCTGATTATTCTTTGAAGATTGCTCCGGAGTAGACTTTTTAACAGGGTTCTTGCTCTTCTCACCATCTAGCTAATCAGCCACTAAATCAGATTTCTCAATTTCTGGCACTGCAGATTTTTCAACCTGCTGATTCCGAACATCTTCATCTTCTTCAGTTGCTGATTTAGGATCACTCGTGACTTTTCCGGATCTCAAAGTAACTGCATTGACCTGTTCTTTGCTTTCCCTTCTGCCTGGATTTACCTCCGTATCACTAGGAAGAGTTCCTTGAGGCCTACTAAGTAAGACACTTGCAATCTGTCCTAACTGAGTTTCCAAGACTTTCTGGCCAGCTTGTAGGTTCTTTACCGCTATCCACACATCATCTGATTTATCATTAGATGATTGCCCTATATGAGCCTGGGGCTGTTGCTGCTGAAATCCAGGAGGTTGATATGGTGTCCTTGGAGCATAAGGCTGTTGATAGCCTTGATTGGATGGCTTTGCTTGCTGACCCTGAAACTGTTGATAGGGCTGCTGATAAGGTTGTTGAGCACCTTGATTGTTGCTCCAGCTGAAATTGGGATGATTCCTGTTGTTCGGATGATAGGTAGCTGGAACTGGTGCAGCAGGTCTCTGAAAATTACTCACGAACTGCGTTGATTCAGAAGAGATAGCACACTGATTTATCTCATGTGCGCCCGCACATAGCTCACAAACACTAGCCACCTGCTGAACTCCATAATTTGCAAGAGAATCCACCTTCATAGCAAGAGCTTTCAACTGAGCAGTAATCATTGCAGCTGTATCTACTTCCAAAATTCCTGCTGCCTTGCCTTGAGATAGCCTTTGGGTTGGATTTTGATATTCATTAGCAGCCATCATCTCAATAAGATCATAAGCTTCATCCTAGCTCTTTGCCCACAGAGCTCCACCTGATGCTGCATCTAGCAAAGGCCTAGACTGTGCTCCCAACCCATTGTAGAACCCATTAATAACCATCCAATCAGGCATGCCATGATGAGGACACTTCCGTAGCATCTCCTTGTAACGTTCCCAAGCCTCACACAGGGTCTCGCCAGATTGCTGTTGGAATTGAGTCAACTGGTTCCTTAATGCTGCAGTTTTCGCCATAGGGAAGAATTTAGTAAGGAACTTCTGAGCAAGATCTTCCCATGTAGTAATGGAACCAGGTGGCAAAGAGTGTAGCCAGCTCTTAGCCTTATCCCTCAGAGAGAATGGGAAAAGCCTCAACCTGATAGCATCATCCATCACACCATTACATTTGAAAGTGTCGCAGATTTCGATAAAGTCCCGAACATGCATGTTGGTATCCTCCGTAGGAGCTCCCCCAAACTGGACTGAATTTTGCACCATCTGAATTGTGCCCGACTTGATCTCAAAATTGTTTGCTGCAATAGCTGGCCTAATAATGCTAGACTGGATGTCATTGAGTTTCGGCTGAGAATAGTCCTTCAAAGCCTTGACTGCTGCTGCATCTGCCATTGCTACTGTAGTTTCAGATTCCTCTTCCTTATTCTCTTTATTCTCTACAAGATCGTCTTTTGCCAGTTCTTCCAAACGAGCTTGTAAGCGTGTTCGCAAACAAACTTAAGTACCTGAAACACCACGAAACAAACACACTAAGTAAGAATCCGAGTCAGCGAACGCTAACGACCACTGATGACAAGCACATAAACTAAAATAAAAACACCGATGATCCCCGGCAGCGGCGCCAAAAACTTGTTATGCAAAATTTACGCAAGCGCACGTTGTCACAAGTAATATATGATTAAATCAAGTTCGTTCCCACAGAGATCTAGAATGGTGTTCAATTCAATTAATGTACCTGTGCACCGATGTATGGTTTTTATCCACTGCTAAGAAAAATAACAAAACTGAGATTGATTATCTAAATTAACTAAGTGCAAATTATAAAACTAAGAATTAAACAATTAACGAGAATAAAAATCGAATTACTTATATGAGAATAAACATGGAATCCTAGTTTCATCATCTACTTCACTTAGAGTTGCAGCCTTTAATTAAAACATGCGATGGGGTTGATATCTAATCGAATAACACTAAAAGAGTAAAAGTTACCTCTCGGTATACTAGTACCAATCTACGCATACATCCACAAAAGAGATAGAAGATGAGTAGGCACCTATTATGTTTAGACCCTATATCTCTATAGAATTTGAAAACATAAAGGTTGAAGCACAAGTTATCCACTTAGATCACATAGGGTAGCATAATATCTCTATTGATGCCACAAATCATGATGTCAAAACACCAACCTATCCTATGCTAGCATGGCAAGTTCTAAATCTCAAGATCCACTCTCGTTTAGCAAGAGTCGTTTAGCAAGAGATTAACAATTCAATTTAGATGTTAGCTACGCATCTAAAAGCATTAAGATTAACCATACGAGGATATCAGTATTCACCACACATAAATCTTTAAGGCATGCAAACTACTAAGCTACATAGATAAATCCACTAGGATCCCATGACAACGATTGGTTCATAACTAAACCTTTCGTCACCATGGAATTTGATGAAAACATGGTAAATAACAAGATATGAATAAAAGAAGTAATTATATTAATAAACAAGAGTTTGAGAAAACAAATCTATAATCCAAAGTAACACAAAGGATGAAGTAGATCTAGATCCGTTGCTTGTCACGAGCGTTGAATCCTTATCTCCTTTTCTCCCTTGCAAATCTAAGCTGGTTACAATAATAAAACTATTGTAATGTGTATATATCTATTACAATGGTAGGATGTGTTTAAATAGCCTCTAAAAGTCTTGCCCAGCAAGAAAATACCAAAACAGAATTATAATAGAATTTCTGCAAGATACGTTTCCTAAACTGATTCTGTTTTTAAGGAAAATTCGTGGCTGACTTTTCTTCAGTTTTTCTGGAACGTTCCAAACGTAATTGGACCTCTGGACCACCTTAGAATGATAGAGAATCTCGTTATCTTCGCGTGGACTGCTTACAGGCTGAAAACAGACTTATAGAACTCAAGATATGGCCCAAACAGTGAATCTCACGCGTGCAGCCCAATAAATCCGAATTTTAATAAATTAAATCTCCAAAAACAACAAAAACATCCACCATAATCATCATCCTTGTAAATCTGCACAACTAAACAAAACACATCAAAACTACAAGAAACTTGAGGCCAAGACAATCAATTTAAGCCGATTTAAAATGCTCCAAGTGGATATAAAATCCACTTATCACATCTCCCGCGAATAAATCAACAATTAGACAGTTACTATATTTGGCAAGAAAGGAGGTAGAATAAGCCTTGCCCCTAAGGGTATTATCATTCAGGACAAAAGACTTAGCTTTCAGCTTTAACAAGGCTCTCACTTTCAGGAAGGTTACGCCCTAAGGGGCCTCGCCTTTTCTAGCTTTAGAATAGGGGAATCTTCCCAACGTAACTATATGGTGGACACTAGGGGAGTATGGGCCATAACCCATACTACTATGCTATGGAGGAGGACTAAGCCCCTTCCAAGCTGGCAAGGAAGGGTGTCGCCTCTTAATAATCTCAAGACCAGCCCTATGATTAACTATTCCTTTTCTATGGTCCAAGGTGGTCATTGACCCCGATAATCTCGGGTCAATGACTTAACCGCTACATTCCGAGAAAGTAGCTGGGCTTTGAGTCCCATGATGATTATACTAATTGCAGTGACCCCGTCCTATGGGCCCTTTAAAAAGGAAACCTAACCCATATTAGGTTACTTGCTTCCCAAAAATTACGTTTGACTTGATCACAATAAATAGGGTACATAGCCACATTGTATATCACGATGCAACCCTTGCGAAAAAGAGACAATTCGATATTCGATCTTAATTGCGATTACATCTCATATACAATCTCAGACATCCCTAAATCTTAAACCCTATATACCTAACGTCCTACGGTGCTCCCCATCATTAACCACCACCACAATTCCACCAACCCTTTCCAAATTTGTTATCACCAAATTTCTCCGTCAACAGTACACTGATTTATAAATCTAATTTATTAACCTAAAAACATTAATTCTTTCATTGAGGATTCAATATTACATAATTTTTTTCTATAATTCTAAAATTTAAAATTACATATTATTATAACATGTTTACAATGTTAAATATCATTTGGACATAATTTACTAATGTTTTCATGAATTTTTATTAGTGCTTTCACTAAATATAAAAAAAATGTTTTATTCATAAATGAATTTTTATCAAATAATATTTACTCATTCATACTCAGATTTTTTTGATCGTTCAAAAATATTAATTGTTCAGAAAATATAGTTCAAATTTAACAAATGATGACCCCTAAGTCTCCTGGTTAATATTTCTATTTTCATTAGAGTTGAATAAAAATAGTGAAAAAAATAGTGTGCGCACGTATATCGTTTTTTTTAATCATTATCACTTTCAATTATTAATCTTAAATACTAAGTTGTATCTTCATGGACCCCAAAACTAAACACATTAACTCATTTAGCTAATTATAATATCACCAACAAATAGATTTTTTTTTCTTTGACTAATTAAGCGTATAAATGAATATTTGTTTAACAAATTAGGGGATGACGAGAAAATCGAGATAAGTCTGAGAAAAAATGAAATTACAATAAAAAGAATTGAAATGAAACCTAATTAATCTATTATCTATACTATACTATAATAAGTAAACTAGGGGATAATTGGTAGTTTGGTAGTTTGGTTCAACCATATTTTTTAGTCATAATTTTAGTTCAATTAAAAATAATTTAATTAATATTTTATCTAGCTAAAAACATTCCCGGTAATTTTATTAACAGTTACTTAATTATTTATAATTACTAATAACTAATAAATTTCCTTCTTCAGGTAAAACATGTTACCTTTTATATTTTTCAATAACTAATCTTTTTTCACATAAAATATGAGAAATTCTTTCCTTTTTCAAGTAAAATATGCTACATTTTCTATTTTTCAATAGCCAATTTTTTTTTTTTACGTAAAATACAGTTTATCTAGCTAAAATGTTTCCTTTTCTGAAAAAACTATGAGCAATTATATTTAATAAAATAAAATATTATAATTACTAATAAATAGCCAATTACCTTTTACAGCTAAAATACATTACCTTTTCTATTTTTATTTTTTTCAGAAAAACCTATTTGGTTTGCTTTATTTAAGTACAATAAAATAATAACAATATAATAACCAATAACTAACCGATTACGTTTTTCAGCTAAAATATTTCATATTTTCTATATCTTTTCAATATTTTCAAACTAAAATCAATCATTTTCTAAAAATATCACGGACAACATATATATATAATTATATCAGATCATATTTTTTAAAATTTTAAGCCAAGAAAATTTATGTCTTAAAATTTTGAATTCTAATAAAAAAAAATCTGTTATATTAAAGAACATCCGTGCATCGCACGGGTTTTAAGCTAGTTAAAATAAAAAGAATTGAAATGAAACCTAATTAATCTATTATCTATACTATACTATAATAAGTAAACTAGGGGATAATTGGTAGTTTGGTAGTTTGGTTCAACCCTATTTTTTAGTCATAATTTTAGTTCAATTAAAAATAATTTAATTAATATTTTATCTAGCTAAAAACATTCCCGGTAATTTTATTAACAGGAGAGTGTTTAACATGAGAGTGTTTTGTGTGTTTTTTTACATTTTTTTATTATTAACTAGTTTAATGCCCGTGCTTCGCACACGGGAGTTCATATTTTAAATAAAATTTATTTTAAATTTTAATAAATTATAGTATATAATTTTACAATATAGAAATAAAAATTGGTAGTAGTTTTAAAAAGTTTCCTACTTTAATAAATTAAAATGTTAAATTCTTTAAGAACATGAGTTTGTTTTGATAATTTAAATTAGAATTAATATAAGAAATTATTAATATATTAATTTATTTTAAAAAGATCAAAAAATTGAACACTATAACATTATTTTAGTGATGTCAACTATATCATGAATGTAATAGTAGTAGATATAAAGACTAAATTAAAATAATTAAATCTTAATATCAAAAAAATTAAAGTTATACCGCACTATAGCCTAATCCTAAGCATATAATTTACTACTATAATGGGTCATGGATATCTATCAAACCTGAATATGGATTAAAAAAAATTTAAAATAATTTAAAATTTGTGGAAGGAAATAATTTTTGGCAAGAATGTTTTAATTGGATAGCCCTAGCGGGTCCATTATAATTATAATTAACAATTGTTAGAAAGGAAATAATTTTTGGAAACAAAATAATTCGTGTTTTGTCAAGGAATTTTTTTTTGGTAAGAATGTTTTAATTGGATGGCCCTAGCGGACCCATTATAATTATAACCAATTATTTGGCATTAATAATAACAACTGCCAAGAAAAATTGACAATTATTAGAAAGGAAATAATGTTTGGCAAGAAAATAATTTGTGTTTTGTGAAGGAAATAATATTTTGGCATTTTGAAATATCTGCGAAATTTTTGGTATTATCAAGGGAATAATTTTTGGCAAGAGTCGTTTGTCATGATGTGTATTTTATATAATATCGGGTCAATATATTTTAAAATATGGATTATATCATATAACTGGATGGGTAATTTAAACGGATCCTGAACCTAATCCTAAGCATATAATTTACTACTATAATGGGTCATGGATATCTATCAAACCTGAATATGGATCCCGAACCTGAGGAAAGGGTTATCCAGCAATTTATAATATATAGATAATAGAGATTTAATCAAATCAAAGAGTGACCAAAATGAGTGACCAACAAAAGAGTACCAAACCGACAACCAAAAATATCCTATTTCGCTTATAATAGTATTAAACTAGGGGATAATTGGTAGTTTGGTTCAACCCTATTTTTTAATATTAAAAAACAAATTATAATATAACAAATTAAAATTAATATTTATAATATTATATTACACTATAAACAAATTATAAAAAATTAAAAGCAACCCGTGCTTTGCACGGGTTATAAGCTAGTATATCTAATACACCAATAGGGGGTTTCCCTGAGCAAATTAATTCCTAGGCTCGGTTCCTCCGAACCTCACTCCGAACCTAATTCGGATTATTTGTAAAAATATTGTTATATAGGGGATTCGAACCCATGACCTTGGGAACTAATTTCACTACCATAACCAATTGATCTATCTTAACATTTGAGTCTATATTAAAAATCATTAACTACATACATAAATATTTGTATAATGTATAATCCCAATAATTATACATACATAAACACATACATACATACATACATACATAATTATTAATTATACATACAGATACATAAATAATTATACATGCATACATACATCATACATACATACATACATACATACATACATACATACATACATACATACATACATAATTATTAATTATACATACACATACATAAATAATTATACATGCATATATACATACACATATACATACATGCATACATACATACCTACATACATACATACATAATTATTAATTATACGTGCATACCTACTATATACATACATACATACATACATACATACATACATACTTACATACATACATTTATATTGTATAATCTATTAATATTTCATTATTTGTAATATATTAATTGTTGTATAATTAATATGCATATTTATATATACATACACATGTACAAACATAAATACATACATATTTAAATTTATGTGGATACATAATAATATACTATAATATTATACATACATACATACATACATACATACTATATAACATACATACATGCATGCATACATGCATACATACATACATACATACAAACATACATACATATATACATACATACATACATACCTACATACATACATACATATATACATACAACATAACTATTAATTATACATGCATACGTACATACATACATACATGCATACATACATACATACATATAATATATATACATACATTTATGTTGTATAATCTATTAATATTTCATTATTTGTAATATATTAATTATTGTATATTTAATATGCATATTTAAACATACATACATACATATACTATAATATTATATACATATATACATACATACTATATAGCATACATATATACATACATACATACATACATACATACATTTTTGTTGCATAATCTATTAATATTTCATTATTTGTAATATATTAATTACTGTATAATTAATATTCATATTTATACATACATACATACACTTGTACAAACATAAATACATATATAAATTTATGTGGATATGTTATAATTACTATAATATTCACTAATCACTAACATATACCATATCTTATTAATCATTTTAGATCTATTGTAATTATTTACGAATTAAATATTATAAAAAATATCCCAATACAAAAAAAGAACCTTCATCCGTATATAAGTATAATAGAAACTTGTATTAACATTAACTATCATAAAACTCTTCAATCACATCTTTAATACGTAAACGCATAAAACAATATAACACACACACACACACACACATATAAATGGGTGGTTCCATGAGCAAATTTATTCATATAAAAAGTCATTGTTGTGGAATAAAAACTGGGTTACGAATATGACGGCTAGGGTTTATGTGTAGTTAATGCTAAGGGTGGTTGAGCTTCGAGCTTTAATGGCTGTTTCTGTGTAACAAGACTGATCGGTCCTCACAGAGTGCCTACGTATCTCGTTTTGAGAATCAAGCCAAGACGTAGTTCTGAGGGTGAAGGAGCAGGTCCTTATATAGGCTGAGAAGCCCTAAAAATCGTAGTAGGGTTAGGTGACTTGGTGGGCAAGTCACCGCCTTGAGGAAGGTTCTAGAGCCCTTCCTTGTAGGAGTCAGTTTCCATGTCGGAATGTGTATCTTGAAGGCTAAGTCAGGCAAGGGTAATATCCTCGTTTGACTCTTATTTGCTGAGCTGTTTTATTACCCTTAATATTAATTACGAAATTAATATTATAAATAGGGATTGGGCCCATCTGGTGGGCCCCATATTTGGACCATTCTAAGTTTAATTAACACCACATTAAATGTGTCTGTAGGGCTTACTTTTAGCCCATATCATTTGCCCCCCAACTTCTAGGAAAACTGATCAGGTTTTCCTTGAAGTTTTAACGGCCTTATTCGAGACTTGGGTCAGGGTTTATTGATCTTACGCGAGTATTTTCAACAATATTATCTTAATGTAAAGCGTGGAGCGACCAACGCATTTACGACGATGTTGAGCGACACTAAACGGTGTTAAACGGCACTTGACAGCGCTATTCAGCCTTAAACAATGTTTAAACAGTGTTAAACAATGTTAAATGGCATAAAAACGACACTAACGGCACTAATCAGCGCTAAACGGTGCTAATAGGCACTAAACAGTGCTTAAACGGCACTAATCCGTGCTAAGTTTCCATTTTTCTTAACTTACTAAGTCAGAAAAACAAAAACAAGAAAAAAACGAAATTTTGCAAACCCAATTCAACCATCGCTGTCGGTCGGCCGGGCAAAACCCGTACCGACCACCACTACGGGTCGGCTGGAACGTGTCAACAGGAGCCGGTCGGCCGGAGTGCTCGGTCGGCTGGTTTTTCGGAAATTTTTTTTTTTTTTTTCGAAACGAAGGCGAAAACCCGTACCGGTGATCAATCCTGGTCGGCTGAAGGGCTCCCCGGAGGCCGGTCGGCCGGGCACCCGGTCGGCTGGAAATTTTTGGCAATTTTTTTATTTTTTTTTTGACGGAACAAGAAAAACCCGCACCGACCGTCGACCCCGGTCGGCCGAGGCACTCCCGGAGGGCCGGTCGGCTGGTTCTTCGGTCGGCTGGCGCGAGCCCGTGTCGATAGTTGACGCTGGTCGGCCGGAGTGCTCCCGGAGGGCCGGTCGGCTGGTACCTTGCTCGACTATATTTTTTTCTTTGTTACAGTGGTTGGCTCGATCTCTATCAGTGATTTTGATCTTCACGTACCGACATCAACCATCGACCTGGAACCAACTTGGTCACTATTAGTGATTTTCAATTTTTGCCTACCGGCTTCGACCATCGATATGGAATCAATGTTTGGCCATTCATGGCTAGAACTACTTACTTTCGCATACCGACATCGATCATCGATATGGAATCAATGTTTGGCCATTCATGGCTAGAACTACTTAGTTTCGCATACCGACATCGATCATCGATATGGAATCAATGTTTGGCCATTCATGGCTAGAACATCTTACTTTCACATACCGATATCGATCATCGATATGGAATTAATGTTGGCCATTCATGGCTCTATTTCATCACTAATCCAGTGCTTAGTATTAATCTTCCCATTAAACTTTTCTTAAGCATACTTAGCTTTTAAAGCTCATCTGACTGCTTTGGTAGAATATTTTGCCGACTATTCATTTAAATTCTTCGTTTCTCTCCCAACATATCATGAGTTTTAACGACTCTTTCCGTCCATAACAGATAGCTTTTGCTCCTTTTTCGTATTTTGACGATACTTGACCTGTAAACGCGAACCGAGCTGCATTTCAACCTGAGATTACAGGTCACCTTTTCCTTATAAAAGGAGGGGAGCATCCTTCATTTCTCTTCAATTCTTCATTTCTCAAACTTTCTTAAGTTCTAAAGCTCTTGAGTTCTCTAGTTTTCAAGCTTCCAAGTTCAAGCTTCAAGCTTCAAGATTCAAGGTTAAAGATGGCTGACAAGCAAGCTGCTGCCCCCCAACTCTCCATGAAGGAGGCTTTCAGAAAAAGGAGCATGGCGCGAACAATGAAAGGTAAGCTAAAACTCATGCCTCCTAAATATATTGAACGTCGGTTTGAGTCAACGTTAGATTTGCTCAGCACTATGGGAGAATCGTTTCCCAACAGCTCAAACTTAGTTGCTTTTAGTAGTCCTTCTAAATTAAGGAAAAAGGATGTTGAGAAGATCAGGGACACTTTCGGCTTTCCGAGCGCAGTCAGGGTATGCCTCCCAAATCCAGGGGACAGAACCTGCAACTGGCACCCCGAAGAATATGCGTATTGAAAGGAGCATTGGAGGCGGGATTTAGGTTCCCCGTTCACACATTCATCATCAGGTTCTTAGCAAAACTTCAAATACACCCCTACCAGCTATATCCCAACTCTTGGAGATTTTTAATCATCTTCTTGTTGAGATGCCATGAGTTGGAAATTCCTTGGAGTACAACTATGTTTCGAAGTATCTTTGCAGTGAAGAACTCCTCTGATGCTAAGCCGGGATGGGTTGGCTTTCAACTTAGAAGTGGCCTTCCTCATATAGTAAACTCTTTCTCCTTCCCGGACTCTCATCATTTGTGGGAAAGGGACTTCATTGTCTTGGAGTGGGAAGGCGGTGACTGGGGTCACTTCTTTGTCAAAAGATTCGGGTTTGTACATGATAGCTCACACTTCGTGTATGATCTTAACTCCCAAGAATTGTTAGACCGAGACAGGCTTCTTGCTGACAATGGTTGCACCCATTATAGGACTATTCTAACTGAGAAGAAGCTTATTGAAGCTGGCCTCAGTAATCTTTCTTTTGAGGGTAATTTTTCCTTCATTACTTCATTATGAACTATGTTTGTTCTTATTCCAATGTTTTTTCTTCATCTTTCAGCTGCTGAGGAGATAGACAAACTCCCTGCAAATCAGCCCACTGTCACTAGGCGGATGATAAAGAAGGCCGAAGCTCTAGTGAATCCTCCATGCCGAGAAGTTCCTCAATTCCTGGAGGAAAGTAGCCAAGGGGGAAAGAGATACAGGAATGCTGGCGAAGGTGTTAGAACCCCCTTTACTCCGGATTGGGGTATCTGCGATCAAGATTCTGTTTTTGGGAGTTCTTCCTTGGCCGTGGCTTGGTCAAGACTTTCTATCACCCCTCCTGATGTCCTGACCGCGACTGCGGGGGACAAAATTGACGAAGCCGTGCGCCTTGGGGCCCAGGGTCTATATCAGGTAGCAACTTGTTTATTTACATTCTTTGTTCACTTTGTGGCTGTCTTACTAACTTCCTTATCGCAGGTTAATGCTTATCTTCAGTCGGTGACTCGCCAAGGTCGAGCCCATCGGGATGAAAATGTAACATTAAAGAGCGAGAAAGCCAAGTTGAACGAGGAGATCCAAGACTTGAACTCCAGAGCCATTCGAGCTGAAGCTAACTGCCAATCTCTTCAAAAGAGTCTCCGCTCTTTGGCCAAGAAAAAATCTTCCCAGGCTGGTAAAGTAATTGATGCCTATCACAGGTCGGAGGAGTTTTATGAGTTCATGGACAAGCATGACGATGAAATGTGGCCCTTCAATATGTCCGTTGGATGGGACAAGGCCATTGGCGCTGTCAGCCACAGGTATCCTAAAGTGGTTATCCCGACAGACTTCCCTTGCCCTAACTGGGGTGTTGGTGGTGGAAGTCATGTGGCCCAAGCATCTGGCTCTGGGGGTTCTCGTAGGCCTTCCGGCTCTGGGCTAAGGAAGTGTACTCAAGTGGTCCATTCGGGTTTAGCTTCTTCCCGCTCTGCTGAAGGAAGAATGTCGAAGAGGGAAGCAGCCGCCAGGCAGTCTTTCCCTGGGAAAGCTCTTCGAACAAGACCTAGTTCTTCAACAGAAACCTCCGATGATGACGGAGTGGTGGCAAAGAAAGGTGAGACTCAGCCGATGGCAGTTGAAGAAGAAGAAGAAGAATGCTCCGGAGAGGAGGAAGAAAATGATGATGAAGATGGAGACGAGGAGGAGGGAAACGAGGAGGAAGACGATGAAGTGATAGGAGAATCCTCCGAGGAGTAAGTGGCCTTGCATGGCCTTGTTAGCCACATGTTGCTTTATCTTTTCTGCTTTTCAATCAAGGTCCTTAGGGACTTAACTTTTTATTTGGTGCTGTAACCTAAATTCGACTTTGGCCCTTCAGGGGTACTTTATTTATGCACCTGTTTTATTTTCACTTGTGTGTTATTTATTTTCGTTACTTGGTCATCTTTGACTTACACTCATCAGGTGCTTGGTAAATAAACAATCACAAATAGAAAACAAACTTGCATTAATAACTTGAAACGGGTTCAACCCTTACATAAACTATTATTATCCTACACGGGGCATTAATCCCTGGAATGGTTTCATCGAACCTTATTTCTACTTCTCCTACTAGATAAATAAAAAGCTACATCGTTGCAGAGGCAGCTTAAATATAATAGATCTTGAGGTTCAGGGCATGCCAAGTACGGGGCACCTCAACCCCGTCCAAGGTCTCCAACTTATATGATCCTCGTCCCAATGTCTTCCTAACTCGATATGGCCCTTCCCAGTTTGGGGCTAGCTTTCCCTTCTGGCCAGCTCCAGAAGCCTCGATCTTCCTAAGAACTAAATCACCTTGCTGAAAGAACCTTTCCTTAACCCTGTGGTTGTAATAGAAGGATGCTTTCTTTTGATGCTCCGCATTTCTAGCATTTGCTTCGTCCCTGACTTCATCAATCAGATCTAGGGCGAGCCTCATGCCTTCTTCATTAGTCTCCGGTTCAAATGCCTCAATTCGAGGTGAAGCATGCATGATCTCCAGTGGCACAACTGTCTCAGCTCCATAAGCTAGCAGAAACGGGGTTGCTCCAGTAGTCACCTTACAAGTAGTGCGATAAGCCCATAGTATAGGCAGCAACTCATCCACCCAAGTATTTCTCGAGCGTTCGACCCTTTTCTTTAGTCCATCAAGGATGATACGATTGGCGACCTCAGCCTGTCCATTTGCTTGCGGGTGTGCTACTGAAGTAAAACGAAGCTCAATAGCATTCTCTTCACAGTACTTTTTAAACTCCTCATTGTTGAACTGCGTCCCATTATCCGTCACAAGGATTCGCGGGATGCCATATCTGCAGATTATGTTCTCCCAAAAGAACTGGGAAACTTGCTTGGTGGTTATCTTTGCTAAAGGCTTAGCCTCAATCCACTTGGTGAAGTAGTCAATGGCGACTATCAAAAACTTCCTTTGTGCTGAAGCCATAGGAAAAGGACCAAGAATGTCCATCCCCCACATTGCAAACGGAATGGGAGAGCTGACTGACGTTAACATCTCAGGCGGCTGCCTTACAATTGGAGCGTGCTTTTGACATCTGTCACATTTCTTGACGTAATTTTGTGCATCAGTCAACATCTCTGGCCAATAAAATCCTAACCGAGTGATCTTGTGAGCTAGGGCTCTGCCCCCCAAGTGTTGCCCACATATCCCTTCATGAACTTCCTCCAATGCTTCTCTTGCCTCTTGGGGCATTAAGCACTTCAAGTAGGGAACGACAAACGACCTCTTGTATAAAATGCCATCAATCAAGGCATATCTCAATGCTCTTACTGACAATTTTCGTGCCTCCAAGGCATTGTCAGGGAGCCATCCGGTTTCCAAATGAGCTTTAATAGGATCTATCCAACAGCTTCCAACATCGATTGGTGCTACCAACTTAGAGTTGACAGTAGGGGCTTTCAAGACCTGGAAGTAAACACTTCCTGCATAATTCTCTATCTCGGAAGAAGCGAACTTGGAGTGGGCATCGGCCTTAACGTTCTCTTCTCTCGGGATATGCTCCACATAGCATTCATCAAACTGAGTCATAACAGCTTTCACGACTCTGAGGTATTTTGCCATAGTTTCATCCTTGGCCTCAAACTCACCATTCACTTGCGAGACTATTAATCTTGAATCTCCACACACTTTGAGGTTTTTGACCCTCATGACTCTGGCCAATCCCAATCCGGCTATTAATGCCTCATACTCAGCTTCATTGTTGGTTGTCGGAAAGTCCAACTTCAAAGCATATTCAACTGTGAACCCATCGGGGCTTTGCAAAACCAAACCTGCACCACTAGATTTTGTTTTTGATGCTCCATCAAAATAGAGCACCCAATACTCTTTCTGGTCAGCTATAAGTCCTTCATCTTTACCTTCGATCTCAGGGGTGGTTATCATCTCCTGCCCCCCGGCTTCTTGGTTGTCAATGGTGCATTCAACCACGAAGTCAACCAATGCCTGAGCCTTGATGGCCGTTCGAGGCTTATATTTGATATCAAACTCTCCGAGCTCTATGGCCCATTTGATCAATCTTCCACTTGCTTTCGGACTGTGCAATATGCTTCTCAGTTGTTGGTCTGTCAAGACTTCGATCTTGTGGGCCTGGAAGTATGGTCGCAATTTCCTTGAGGCAGTAATCAGTGCCAAAGCAAACTTCTCAATGGGAGAGTAATTTAACTCCGCCCCATGCAATACCTTACTCACGTAGTAGATGGGTTTCTGAACTTTCTTTTCTTCTTTGACTAGAACAACACTCAATGCCTGTTCGGATATCGCAAGATATAAGTAAAGAATCTCCCCAGGACTAGGTTTGGCCAACAACGGGGCTTCAGCCATGTATTTCTTCAACTGTTCAAAGGCCTCTTGGCTCTCTGTGGTCCACTCAAAATTTTTCACCTTCTTTAATGCCTGAAAGAAAGGCAAGCATTTGTCACCAGATTTGGAGATGAATCTCCCTAGGGCCGCAACTCGGCCAGTTAATTTCTGTACATCTCGTATTGAGCGGGGTGACTCCATATCCAGAATAGCCTTAATCTTGTCCGGGTTGGCCTCTATGCCTCTCTTGGAAACCATCAGCCCCAAAAATTTTCCCGATCCTACACCAAAAGCACACTTGGCTGGATTTAGCATCATCTTATGGTGCCTTAGCACTTCAAATGCCTCTCTGAGGTGCCTTATGTGATCTGCCTTGAGTAGGCTCTTGACTAACATGTCATCAACATAGACCTCCATGGTCTTTCCAATTAAATGGGCAAATATCTTATTCACCAGCCGTTGGTAAGTAGCCCCTGCATTCTTTAATCCAAAAGCCATAACAAGATAGCAGAAAACACCAAAGTCAGTTATGAAAGATACCTTAGGAATGTCGTCCTTGTGCATCTTAATCTGATTGTATCCGCTGAAACCATCCATGAAGCTCAACATTTCATGTCCAGCGGTGGCATCTATCAACATATCAATTCTAGGCAGAGCAAAACAATCTTTTGGACATGCATCATTCAGATCAGTGAAGTCTATACACATCCTCCACTTTCCATTCGCCTTTTTGACCATCACAGGGTTAGCTAACCATTCGGGGAATTGAATTTCTTCAACAAACCCAGCTTCCAACAGTTTGTCAACTTCTTGCTTAATGGCCTCTTGCCTTTCAGGAGCGAAATTCCTCTTTTTCTGCTTTATTTTCTTCCGTTCAGGATCGACGTTCAACCTATGAGTTATAAGTTGGGGGTCAATTCCTGGCATATCCGCTGCTGTCCAAGCAAACACATCGCTATTCTCTTGTAAGAACACTGTCAACTCGCCCTTCAGGGGTTCCTTCAGAGATGCTCCTATGTATGTAACCTTTTCCGGGTCGCCCAGCTCTAGAGGGACGGGGATTAAATCCTCTGCTGGCTTTCCTCGGTGTTCATCATCACTACGGACATCCATGTCTTCAATCGGGAGTACCTGCCCCCCGACTCCATCAGCTCTTAGGGCAGATACATAACAACTTCTTGCCATCTTCTTGTCGCCTTTTTGTTCTCCGACCCCATTTCGGGTTGGAAACTTAATCTTCATGTGATATGTTGAGGCAACAGCCTTGAACGCATGAAGTCCAGTCCTTCCCAGGATTGCGTTATAAGTCGAGGCTGCCTTAATTACCAGAAAATTCAACATTTGAGTAGCTTCCTTTGGTTCCTGCCCGATTGTCATGGGTAACTGGATAGTACCCTCCACCTTGGACTCAACTCCATTGAATCCATAAATGGGCATGTTAGTCGAAGTCAGCTGAGAATCGGTATATCCCATCTTCACAAAAGCATCATGAAACAAAATGTCAACAGAAGCTCCATTGTCTATCAAGACTCGCTTTACCTCCGAGTTCCCAATCACAGGGGTTATAACTAATGGGTCATCATGGGGGAATTTCACCCCTTCAAGATCAGAGTCATCGAAACCAATTACGATTTCAGTTCTAGCACGCTTCGGGGCCTCTCCCACGATGTGCATCACCTCCCTTGCGTATGCCTTTCGAGAGTTTCGAGTTGTACCGGCCGCTGTCGGGCCTCCCCAGATCATGTTGATAACTGGCCCTCGGGGCTGCGTGTTACGGTCACGATCATTATTCCTTCTATCATTGTTTCTCCTTTCATAGTCCCTTCTTTGGGTTCCACGATCTTCACTCTTGGTGAAGTTACTCAGTTTTCCTTTGCGGATCAGAAATTCGATCTCATCCTTTAACTGCCTACAATCATCTGTATCATGCCCCACATCTCGGTGGAACCGACAATATTGATCCTTGTTCCTCTTTGCGGAGTCTCCCCTGAGTGGCTTCGGCCATCGGACGTCCTTATCCTTCTCGATCTCCAACAAGATTTGACTTCTAGGGGCATTTAACCTTGCATAGTCAGAGAACCTTGGTCCCAAGCTCTTTTTTGGTGGCGAATCAGAGTCTTTGCTAGTTCGGGGATACTTGTCCCTAGCATCGTACCCCTGCTCTTGCTTGCTCTTTTTTGTATCATTGTTCCCACGACCATTGTCTAATGTGACTTCCTTCTTCGTGCTATCTTCGGCCTTGATGTACTTATCAGCCCTTCGCTGGAGATCAGCCATATTCTCAGGAGGATGCTTCGCCAATGACCTTTTAAAGTATAGGTCGGTGGTACCATGCTCCAAGGCTACCATTGCAACCTTATTGTCCAGATCAGTGATGTTCAGAGTCTCCTTGGTAAACCTCTTAAGATAGTCTCTCAGACTTTCGTTCTTCCCTTGTACCACATACATAAGAGATGCTGAGCTTTTCTCATGCGTTCTTCCGCTGATAAACTGACTAATGAAAGCAGCACTCAACTCTTTAAAAGAACCAATCGAGTTTGCAGGAAGCCGACTATACCATCTTTGAGCCATGCCTGATAAAGTTTGAGGGAATGCCCTACACTTCAAAGCGTCGCTTGCAGGCTGCAACAGCAGAGCGTTTGAGAATGTTCTAACGTGATTTGCAGGATCACCCATTCCATTATAAGCTTTAATTGTTGGCATCTTAAATTTCTTTGAGATACGAGCATTCATAACGTCCTCAGTAAACGGGGGTGTGGGATCATCAGGGTCCCCAAGTGGCATCAGATCCTTGGGGTTGCTCTTGGGGGTTTCCACCCTCATTGTTCTTCCAGTTGGGGCGGTGGCCCTCCTTTGCCTTCTCGAAGGCCTCTCCAGATCTATAAAGGGAATCGGTCCTGATGTTGGAGGGGGTAAAGTCTGATTTGATTTGGCTTGTTCTCTGGCCATATCTTCCTTTAATCTTAGGATCTCGGCTTCATAAGCCTTAATCCTCTCAGTGGTTGTTGAAGGGAGTCCATCGTGAGTAGTTTGAGTTCTTTCTCGAGGTTCTTTACTTGCACGTCGCCTCCTTGGAGCTTCATCACGCTCGTAATCATCGTCAGAAGATGATTCATCCGTATAAGGACCAGAGAAATCACGATAATCTCGATCTCGAATATACAGGGCATGACCACTTGATCCAGCTCCTTGGGTAGGAGGGTAGTTAGGCATCCCGTACATTGGATTGGTGCTTATGGGGAGATCCGTAGTGTGGATCTGAACCCCTCGTGGAGGGTTGTTGGGGTCTACAATCTAGGAAGAAATCCCCACCTGGAGGGGGGTTAGTCCCTGGATTTGTTTGGATGATCGGAGGTAGCGTACTCTCAACATGGGATGTCGTCCCTAGGGGTTGAGAAACTTGATACGGAACGATAGTCCCGGATACTGGAGGTACTTGTTCAGTGAGGGGCGGAGCAGAGCTAAGAGGTAGAGCCTCGGTTGCGATTGGCTCTGTAATTGCTGGTGTCCTTCGCGTGTTAACCATGGTTGATGTTTCTGTCCCACAGACGGCGCCAAATGTTGTGGAATAAAAACTGGGTTACGAATATGACGGCTAGGGTTTATGTGTAGTTAATGCTAAGGGTGGTTGAGCTTCGAGCTTTAATGGCTGTTTCTATGTAACAAGACTGATCGGTCCTCACAGAGTGCCTACGTATCTCGTATTGAGAATCAAGCCAAGACGTAGTTCTGAGGGTGAAGGAGCAGGTCCTTATATAGGCTGAGAAGCCCTAAAAATCGTAGTAGGGTTAGGTGACTTGGTGGGCAAGTCACCGCCTTGAGGAAGGTTCTAGAGCCCTTCCTTGTAGGAGTCAGTTTCCATGTCGGAATGTGTATCTTGAAGGCTAAGTCAGGCAAGGGTAATATCCTCGTTTGACTCTTATTTGCTGAGTTGTTTTATTACCCTTAATATTAATTACGAAATTAATATTATAAATAGGGATTGGGCCCATCTGGTGGGCCCCATATTTGGACCATTCTAAGTTTAATTAACACCACATTAAATGTGTCTGTAGGGCTTACTTTTAGCCCATATCAGTCATATTTACCCCCTACTAATTATATCTATGTTATATTTCCGGGGGTATTGCAACACCAATATATTTATTACATAATAATAACTGATATGGACTATACGTATTTATTATTATGTAATTAATATTTGTATGTATCTCTGTATCCATCCATGTTAACTCTATATATTTATATTTCGAAGTACGGTTTTGATTATATCATTGACCAATTTATTACATATCGTTCAAGTTTTTTTGAACAAAACAAAACATAGCGTAAAATATAAAATAGATTTAATTTAACCAGAATTATAATTTGCATGTCACGATCGGGTATTGCATAAATTCTATTTACTCATAACAATTGTTGCGAAGATATGAGCAATCGAAGATATCAACAATTCAATCCTACGTGATTACGCATAATACATAAATATTTGTAATCTAGAACATGTCCGTGCCTTGCACGGGCTACGAAGCTAGTTAATCACTTAAAGCCGAACAGGGCATGGGTGATTAAACATGAGCAAACCAGGGAAAGTGCAATGCGCGGCGTATGTCCTGCTCATGCATGAGTATGCATGTGCCAAATGTTGATTATCTCATTATCGGATGGAGGTCTAAAGGGGGTTTCGTCTTGATATCTTCATCTGTATTCTTTTTCACGGCCAAACCTGCGGGAGTTATCTCAGTCTTTTGTAAATTTCTACACGCTTGGTTATCTACTGCATGTCATCTTGATGTTTACTATCAACTAATTTAATTGTTAAGGACATACTAATCAAGACTACATTGACGTCTTAAAACTTACTTATTAGGTGAAAATAATAACGACTAGAGTTTGGTAATAACTCAAAATTAATATGATTATTCTTTGAAAAACAACTGAGAAAAAAAGTTATTGGTTCAACAGCAGTAGGGAATATATGCATTTCATAAAATTGGCTAGCTAGTAGTTAGTCAACAATGTCAGTTAGGCAACACATTAACCAGAAATTACAGTCTAACAAATTATATTGTCTATTGCTAATTGTTGGCTATAAATATAGACAACTGGACTCCAAAGTTAATATTACGGGGAACAAAAATGGAAGAAGCCAATGAAAGTGATGGAGTTATAAGTAACCGTTCATCAGGTTTAGGAGAAAGGCTTACTGTTCTAAGCATAGACGGGGGAGGCATTAGAGGCATTATTCCTGGGACCATCTTGAGCTTCCTCGAATCCAAATTACAAGTAATTCTTTTTAAATTAAATATTTCATTTATAACAAGTCATTACGACATTTACAAAAATAATTAAATTTCATCGAACACCTTGTGAAATAGATCAAATTGATCGACACATGTACTTGATGTATTTTTTGGTTTTCTTTCATTCTCTCATCCTCCTGAAATTGTGTGTGCACACACACATATATGAGTTTTTTTGTTTATTATCTGTTAATTGTTAATCCCTTCGTTCCATCCATTTCTTTATAAAAAAAATTACTGTTTGATACACATTTTAAGGTGTATATAAAATATAGTTTCATAATTTATTTTTAAAATTTTTTCTTTTTGAATAAATATTTAAACATTAAACTTTTACTTTAAAAAAAATTAAAAATTAATTATGAAACTATACTTTAAAAGTATCTTAAAATGCGTGACACATCCCCGTTCCCCAATGTAAAGAACGTGGGGATGGAGGGAGTATTAAACTTGGATTATTGTAATTATAAGTCTAAGGTATAATTAGTCTTGACTATTTACATACTTGTTACAGGAATTGGATGGAGAAGACGCAAGACTTGCAGATTATTTTGATGTAATAGCAGGAACTAGTACGGGAAGTTTGATAGCGGCAATGTTAGCTACTCCGAACAGCGAAAAGCGTCCTCTTTTCCCCGCAAAAGAAGTCGTCCCATTCTATCTCCAGCATGGCCCTCGTATATTTCGTCAATCCAGGTAAAATAGTCCCACGGATTAATCTTATGTATTTACGCACAATTTTTCACTATTGGGTTTGAATCATTAATTGTTATGGAATATTGCCAGTTGTTCTTCGCGAATAATGAAAATTTTGAAAGCTATGGGCGGGCCAAAGTACGATGGGAAGTACGAAAGGAAGATAATACGGAATTTACTTGCAAATACAAGGCTCCATCAAACATTAACCCGTGTTGTCATTCCCACATTTGACATCAGTTTACTTCAACCAATTGTTTTCTCAACCTCTGAGGTGCATATCTGTCCGACAATATTGATACGCAAATCATAATTAATAAATCCCACCTAGTATCAAATTTGTTCAGTTAATAAGATTTGATTTTGTATGTGGTGCATGCAGGCAGCTGTTGATGCATCTATGAATCCTTTGTTATCAGATGTATGTATTAGTAGTGCCGCAGCTCCCACTTACTTTCCAGCTCATTATTTCAAAACACAAGATCCTCAAGGAAGTCATGACAAAGAATTCCATCTTATTGATGGAGGAATTGCTGCAAATAACCCTGTACGTAATGATTTTCATTCTCGATCATAATAAATTAAATCAAGCATACGGTGTATGTATGATGTTTAATGCTCAAGTACATATTTTTACAGTTTAATTAGGAATTGTGTATTGATCGATCTTATAGTCTTATTCATACATGTTTGGTGTAGTCACTTTTAGCGATGAAGCCAACAGGGATGGCATTTAGTGATAGCCCAGCGTATCCAACTCCCGCAGACCCTTTACAATATGGGAAATACTTTGTGCTTTCGCTGGGAACAGGAACTTCGAAAACAGAGAAAAAATATAACGCTAAAATGGCAGCAAAGTGGGGAGTTGTTGGCTGGCTTTATAGCCATGGGAATTCTCCTCTGGTCGACGCATTTACTTATGCTAGCGGAGATATGGTTGACCTTCACATGTCCCTGATTTTCAGATCTATCAAACGGGAAGATAATTATCTTCGCATCCAGGTATACCGTACGTATACGCCCGCACACACCATGGAAGTTAATAAAATTTTGCCTGTACGTGTTTTGTCTTTAGACTAGGTCCACTAGGACCATTGTCTGTATATTGTTCTTGACAGAAATTTGAGTAGTTAAAGATGGTTTGTAAGAACAATTTTCAAATAAGGTTTATAAGTTATTCTGGAAAGTCGTGGCCCAATTGCCTTGAGATCTTTAGGTGTTCAGCCTTTGATTATTAGTTCTCTGAATTGCAATCTCCTAATCTTCAGTTGAACATTGTTAATTGTTATAATTACCAGTATGACTCACTGAAAGGAGATGCAGCATCAACTGATTTGGCAACAAGCAAGAATATGGAGGACCTTGTCGAAATTGGTCAAAGCTTGTTGACGAAACCTCTATCAAGGATGAACCTAGATAATGGGATACAAGAACCAGTGCAAAATGGAGGCACTAATCAGGAAGCTCTAATAAGGTACTGTTAACAAAGATTAGATTATATGCTAGTTGTTTCATCATTGTATATATGTAGTACATTACATGAAATATTCCTGCAGATTCGCGAATTTGCTTTCTCAGGAGAAGAGGTTGCGTCAAGAAAGATCCCAAAATCTAAAAGATCACTCATGAATTACATTACGACCTCGTATATGCCTATGCATGCATCTATATAATTTGTATCATTTAATAGTGTGATATATATAGTAGTCTGTGGATTCAAACTGAGAGACTAATTTATGTCGTCAGGTAAACATGTAATCAAGAACTGATATTCTACATACTAGCGAATAACCCGTACGTCATCTTCTAAAAGTTGATGTAAACTTGTTTATTTTCACGATTTAAAGAATACTAGATGATAACCCGTGCAAAGCACGGGCTCGGGGATTTATATTAATTAATTACTAATTTTTGATTTAATTAAATATTTATAAAAATATTATAAAATTATAAAAAGAACTATGTTATTTGCATAAAAAATTTATACGATTAACAGACTATAAACTTAGATTGTTTAATAGAAGTGCATGAAAACACGTTTCAGTTGTTTTCATTGAAAAATATTTAAAATAATTGATCGTAATCTTTTTTTTATTCTAAAGTTACAATAAAAAAATTACGATTAACAAACTATAAACTTAGATTGTTTAATAGAAGTGCATGCAAACACGTTTCAGTTGTTTTCATTGAAAAATATTTAAGATAATTGATCGTAATCTTTTTTTATCTAAACTTATAATAAAAAAATTGCTAATACAATATAAGAATTATAATAATAATAAGATTTCAATTTTATTATGTTTTTTTTTAAAAAAACATATAATCGCAGGAAAAATTGTTCTAGAGTATTGTATGGAAACATGTTCTAGTTGTTCTCCTTGAAAAATCTTTCGGAGAATTGATCGTATTATTTTTTTATTCTAAATAATGATAAAAAAAAATTGTATTATAATAATAATAGGATTTCAATTTTATTATTTTTTTAAAAAAATAACATAGATGTAAGGGAAATATGATTCTAGAGGTAAAACTAATTTTTCATTTAAAGTTGTAATAAAAAAATTATAATTATAATAGGATTTTTATTTTATTAAAAAAAACATAGAAACATAATTTGTTTTCAAAAAAAAAAACATAGAAACAGAATTATAGTAGAAATAGGATTGTAGGGGTGAAACCAAAATATAGTGCGAACCAAAAAGGGTGAAACCAAAATATAGTGCGAACCAAAAAGTGGTACCCTTAAAAGGGTGTTTCGCTTATTAATAAAGGTTATAGATATATTGACATGATTGTATAGTTTCCTTTAAAACATGTTTGTTATAATGTCCCAATTTTGTTTTACAAAAAAATTGATTTAATTATTCAGATTACCACTCAAAATAAAATATTTCGCGGTATATAAATGTGTTGGATATAGAATAACATATTTACACCAATTTATACAAATTTATGTCAGAAGTAGAAAACATTTAATAATTTGTTATTATAATAAACTAGCCGATAACCCGTGTGAAGCACGGATTGTGATAAATTATCTTAAATTTCTAATTTTTAACTTTTTTAAATGAATAAAATCTTGAAAATTAATGTTTAGCTCATATGTTTAGCCGATAACTTTTTTAATTTTTAGCTCATATGGTTTAATGTGATGCCATGCGATCATGCTTATTATGCTTAACTGCTTGTATAGATTGCTAATCTTTTTGCAGGGGAAGCATAAATTCAGGGGGAGTATTTAACTCCTGAATATTGGTGTGTAATCATTAAAAAGGGGGAGATTGAAACATGATGACACAATGCAGCAAGCATGGTTTTGATGATGTTACAATTCATAGGAAGCTGACTGCTTGGTTCTGAAGATGACACAATGCAACAAGCTGATTGCTTGTTACTAAATATATATTGGCCTGCTATCAAATTTTATTTTGCAGGATGCTTTGATTGAGGGGGAGTTTTAGCTCAATCTCAAATTGGTGTATAATCATCAAAAAGGGGGAGATTGAAACTCTATAATTTTGATGATCATACATAGGAAGCAAGCTGGGTATTTGTTCTGGACTAATATTGTTTTGCAGGTTCATTATTCATATCAATTCATAGCAAAACACAGGGCATCTCAGCTAGCTGGCAGGGCATCTCAGCTAGCTGGCAGTTCAACACAGTAAGCTGGCAGTCTATCCAGAATATAAAGGGGAGTACGTTTCTTATAGGAAACATTGTGGAAATCAGTTGTTAGATTGGTGTAATATATTTAAACTTGATATGATATATATTAAATCACCCATCACTTGCAGGAATCATGCTAAACAACTTCCACTCATTAAAGGATACTTTAATTTCTTTAATACCCCACTAAAAACATCCCATGTGACTACTTTTTGAGCATGTTATTGAGATTCCTTATTATTCAATTATTTCTATCTCTAAGTCGTGCTCTTAATCATTTTGTGAACGTTAGAAGAAGTTGTTAATTCTGCAAAATGGAGCGTGAGAATCTCTTTCAAGACCGTTGCTATTTTTGCTCTTTAATTTAAGTTCTTCTTTGCTTCACTATATATTTGTGTGTGTTGTTCTTCACTTGCAGAGAGAATCAAGAACCTTCAAGCTATATTCAAGAACATACAACAAACAACTCTGCACCTTCATTTCATATTCAACAAACGAGCTCAAGCATTATATTCTATATCGAGATATTAGAGTTCATAGTTTTGAGTTGTAAATCTTCATATCCATTTGTATTGTTCAACTTGTAAAGTTGGTAGTTGCTGGATTGTCAAGCTTGTGGAACAAGGGTTCAAGGAGCATTAGGCTAGAGAAGTTTATACTTGGTTTAGTATAGAACTTAGAGAGCTGTGTTCAGGAAACAAGGGGTTCCAGCTAGCTTCAGTCAGTAACTGGGTGATAAGGGAGATATATTATTGTATCTTGTAATTGGATTTCATTGTGATCAATAATATATTCTCTTACCAAGTTGGTAAGGGACTAGGACGTAGACCATAGAAGATTAGGGGTCGAACCTAGCTCAAATTCTTGGTGTTCTTTACTTACTGCAATTTTATCTTTCTGCATTGCATATCACAGCTAGCTGCCTATTCATTAATCTGTTACATTTGGTTAACTCAGTTAGCTGGCTATCGTACCCAGCTAACTGCCAGACTAACTTTTCAGGCAAAATTTTTATTTGATCATTGTTAGTCATAACACCTATTCACCCCTCCCCTCTAGGTGTGTATTTTCATTTGGTATCAGAGCCTGGTGTACTAACATTTCTGTAACAGGAAAGTACAGATCCTATGGCACACATTTATGGAGAGGGAGAATCATCAAACATGCCACCACTTCTCTTTGGTAAAGAAAATTATGATTTATGGAGAATAAAGATGAAGTTGATTCTGAGCAGAAATCCGCTTGAATGGTTGGTTGTTAAAGATGGTCCATTTACCTTTATGGATGAAAACGGAAAGCCAAAAGATGTTGATGATTTTACCGAGGAAGAATTGATAAAAGCAAGCTACAATGGAAATGCCAAGTACACATTAATTTGTGGTCTTTCAAATTCTGATGTTAGTAAGGTCTCTTCGTGCACAACAGCAAAGGAGATATGAGATACCTTAAAAATGCATTATCAAGCTTCAACAAAATTAGACAAAGTATGTGTCAATCCAAGACAGCAAGCTGATGGTCACAAGCAGCTAGCTGCCTCAACGGATAAAAAGGAATGTAAAGCTCAAATGACATGGAGTGATGAAGAATCTAATTCCAGTGAATACTCAAGTGAAGAGATGATCAATTATGCATTGGTTGGCATTGACAATGACATGGTTCAAGGAAACACAAAAGACATTCTTGTAGAAAGCAAAGATTCGGACTCGGATGTGGAATCTAGTGTGGTAAACTCGTTTCAATTTAATACATATTCTGAAAATAATAGTTTGGAATCACTGACCATGCAAGAACATAGCAATATATCTATTGTGGAGTTCATGGAGTTAAAAAATAATAACAATGAACTAGAAAAGAAGAATACTCAACTTAGAAAGATCATTTCTGATCTTATGGTCGAGAAGACTCCAACAAATAATCATGCTCAAAATCTTACTGATCTTAAGGCTGAGATATCCCATCTTGAAGGGATAAACAAAGTGCTTATTAAAAGAAATGATGCTCTCATGAAGGAACTCAGCGAGATGAGTGCAGAGATAGATGCTCAAGATGCATGTTTAAAAGCATTTAGTTCAAGAGAATCATGCTCAATGGAAATATATCAACAAGCTGAAAGAATCAAGGAATTGGAAACTGAAGTCAAGAATCTCCAGAAAGGAATGGGAAAGTTTGTGCAAGGAGAAGATGCACTCAAGTCAATGATGAAGTATGCAAAGGTTCCAATTAAAAGAGAAGGAGTTTGATCGGCTTCAACATTAGGACTAAAATATGATGGCAAACATGGAATTCCTTATGACTATGCCATGCCATGGAAAATCTGCCACAAATGTGGAAATAAAGGTCATTTTGCAAATCATTGCAAAGTTCAGAATGTTAAGCCAGCAAGCTTGAACAGACAGACAACTCACAGGCAGCTAGCTGGCAGAACAGCTGGAACCAGAAATCAAGCCTCTAAAGTGGTCCAAATGTGGATCAAGAAATCTGATTTAAATGTTCTATATGTTCTATCAACTAACCATACTGGACCCAAACAAATATGGGTACCAAAACGTTGAGTTGTGTTTTATTTGTTTTGTAGGTATGCCTTGTTGTCAAAGTGAGATCAAAACAATGGATTTTGGATAGTGGATGCACAAGACATATGAGTGGTGATAAATCACAGTTCCTTACTCTCAATAAGAAAAGGGGTGGAAGTGTCACCATTGGTGATAACAAAACACTCCAAATTCTTGGCAAAGGAAAAATTGGTAATAGTATCATCTATATCGATAATGTACAATATGTTCAAGGTCTTAAGTATAATTTGCTTAGTGTAATTCAGTTATATGATGATGGACACTCTGTTATTTTTGATAAAGAGAAGTGTACTATTAATGTTGGCACTAAAAAAGTCCCCCTAGTTGCTAGAATTGAAGGAAATATATATATTTTGGACTTTGAAATGCAGGATTCATCTTGTTGTCTAGCTGCAGTTGATAACAATTCAGATATTTGGCATAGAAGGCTCGGACATGCTCATATGGACTTACTCAGCAAGCTGTCTTCAAAGAAGCTAGTTAGAGGACTGCCCAAATTGAAGTATGTCAAGAAGGAAACATGTTCGGCTTGTCAATTAGGCAAACAAATCAGGACTCCACATAAGTTAAAGAATGTGAACCCCATAACAAAATGGAGTTGTGGAAAGAAAGAACAGGTCTTTTCATGAAACATCTAGGACTTTGCTGCAAGAGAGCAAGCTGCCAAGAAGTTTCTGGGCAGAAGCAGTCAACACAGCTAGCTATGTTCTTAACAGAGTACTAATCAGGCATATTCTTAACAAGACTCCATATGAACTGCTGAAGAATAAGAAGCCAAACATAGGCTACTTAAAGGTCTTTGGATCCAAGTGCTTTGTACTCAAATCTATTGATAGAGATGGTAAATTTGATGCTAAATCTTATGAGGCAATATTTTTGGGTTATTCTTTGACAAGTCGTGCATATAGAGTTTATAATATTTCTAACGTAGTGTTGAAGAATCAATTGATGTTTCATTTCAAGAATCTAATGTTGATTTGTCAAGAGATGAGGAAGAAATTGTAGGTTCAGAGGATGCCAGCGAGCTGCCAAGGTCAGATACAGAAACTCAGCAAGCTGATAAAGAAGCAGGCTCAGAAAATAGAGCAACTCATCGAGCTGCCAATGAAGCAGATTCAGAAAATGCAGCAACCCAGCGAGCTGCAGTAGAAACTGAATCAAGTTCAGCTAATGATAATCAAGCTGAAATCTCTCCTCCAGTAGATGAAACATGTGATAAGATGTCAAAGCTCACCTTGGAAGATTCTAGAGGTCAGAGATCATAAGAAAAGATGCCAATTTATAATGGGGATGAATCCTCTCCACCATCTAAGGGAATTAGAGCAAATGAAGAAGTTATGGCTCATCAACATTTTCCAAAGTCAACAAGGATAGTAAAAGACCATCCTCCAGAGTTGATTATTGGTGATAAATCAGAAAGCATTGTATGGAAGTGTGGTACACTTACTTGAATTTTTATATTAAATGATTGCATAAGGATATCCTTTTTGATGAATAAGGGGGAGAAAATTCAGGATTAAAAGTATGTGTGATTTAGGGGGAGTTGATATTTATTCTTATAACTCTTTACTTCACGTACTTTGCTGGGATCATATGGTTTAATGTGATGCCATGCGATCATGCTTATTATGCTTAACTGCTTGTATAGATTGCTAATCTTTTTGCAGGGGAAGCATAAATTCAGGGGGAGTATTTAACTCCTGAATATTGGTGTGTAATCATCAAAAAGGGGGAGATTGAAACCCTATTGGTTTTGATGATGACACAATGCAGCAAGCTTGGTTTTGATGATGTTACAATTCATAGGAAGCTGACTGCTTGGTTCTGAAGATGACACAATGCAACAAGCTGATTGCTTGTTACTAAATATATATTGGCCTGCTATCAAATTTTATTTTGCAGGATGCTTTGATTGAGGGGGAGTTTTAGCTCAATCTAAAATTGGTGTATAATCATCAAAAAGGGGGAGATTGAAACTCTATAATTTTGATGATCATACATAGGAAGCAAGCTGGGTATTTGTTCTCGAATAATATTGTTTTGCAGGTTCATTATTCATATCAATTCATAGCAAAACACAGAGCATCTCAGCTAGCTGGCAGGGCAACTCAGCTAGCTGGCAGTTCAACACAGCAAGCTGGCAGTCTATCCAGAATATAAAGGGGAGTACGTTTCTTATAGGAAACATTGTGGAAATCAGTTGTTAGATTGGTGTAATATATTTAAACTTGATATGATATATATTAAATCACCCATCACTTGCAGGAATCATGCTAAACAACTTCCACTCATTAAAGGATACTTTAATTTCTTTAATACCCCACTAAAAACATCCCATGTGACTACTTTTTGAGCATGTTATTGAGATTCCTTATTATTCAATTATTTCTATCTCTAAGCTGTGCTCTTAATCATTTTGTGAACGTTAGAAGAAGTTGTTAATTCTGGAAAATGGAGCGTGAGAATCTCTTTCAAGACCGTTGCTATTTTTGCTCTTTAATTTAAGTTCTTCTTTGCTTCACTATATATTTTTGTATGTTGTTCTTCACTTGCAGAGAGAATCAAGAACCTTCAAGCTATATTCAAGAACATACAACAAACAACTCTGCACCTTCATTTCATATTCAACAAACGAGCTCAAGCATTATATTCTATATCGAGATATTAGAGTTCATAGTTTTGAGTTATGAATCTTCATATCCATTTGTATTGTTCAACTTGTAAAGTTGGTAGTTGCTGGATTGTCAAGCTTGTGGAACAAGGGTTCAAGGAGCATTAGGTTAGAGAAGTTTATACTTGGTTTAGTATAGAACTTAGAGAGCTGTGTTCAGGAAACAAGGGGTTCCAGCTAGCTTCAGTTAGTAACTGGGTGATAAGGGAGATATATTATTGTATCTTGTAATTGGATTTCATTGTGATCAATAATATATTCTCTTACCAAGTTGGTAAGGGACTAGGACGTAGACCATAGAAGATTAGGGGTCGAACCTAGCTAAAATTCTTGGTGTTCTTTACTTACTACAATTTTATCTTTCTGCATTGCATATCACAGCTAGCTGCCTATTCATTAATCTGTTACATTTGGTTAACTCAGTTAGCTGCCTATCGTACCCAGCTAACTACTAGACTAACTTTTCAGGCAGAATTTTTATTTGATCATTGTTAGTCATAACACCTATTCACCCCTCCCCTCTAGGTGTGTATTTTCATCTATAAATGCGTATTTGTTACAATTCTGCCTACAAGTCTGCCTGACACACGTGGTCTGCACTTTAACAACTAGCCTCTGTACCAGTACAGTAGTAAGTCCACTTGCCTGTTTAACTGTTGTCCACTTGCCTTGGAGAATCATAAAGTCCACGCGCCTGATACAAAGGGAAAAAAACAGATTGCGCGTGTTTCGAAACTAAGCAGAATTTTTTTAAAAATAAACTGTAAAGGATACGCAGCCAAATGCGTATCCCAGATACCCATTTGTCAAATGCGTATTCCACCGGGTATTTTTGTCAAAAATTTTGAGAATGGGTATTTTTGTTACTATTATCTAAAAAATGGGTATTTTTGTCTTTCACCCGAGATAAAGTTGTTGCAACAGTGGGGGTGTGAGCTGGGGGGAGGGGGCTGCGGAAACGCGGGGGGGGGGGGGGGGTAGTTAAGTTTTTTTTGTTGCTAAATAGTAATAGTTAAGTTATGTTATGTACATGTTATTTGTATATGTATCATATGTAAGCTAATCCATGAAAAACACAATTATTATATATTATTATTAATTAATATATTAATTATTTTATTTAATAAAAAAAATTAACTGATTTATATAAATTTTATTATTAATTTTAAATTTATATATGTTTTATACATAATTTTATGACATTAATAAATATCAATAATTTAACGTAATTTTTTAATTTGCTGTTAAATATCTTAAAAATTCAATATGTATTTAAAAAATTATTTAGTGTAACCTAAAATCTTAGAGGAAAGAATCGTTGTAAGAAGTGTGTGCGGACGATGATTTTAATCGGATATAATAGAAAATATTTATAATTCTATAAAACATGTGACTTTTTATCTTTAATAAATTATATACTCCCTCTGTCTCGTTTATAAATGAATTGCTAGGATTTATATTTGTTTCTTTTAAGGGCTTAGATTAACTGACTTTTCAATTCATGTGACAATAAATGTACTAATGAGAGACAGGCAGACAGCCACATAGACGCTGACTGAAAATTTCAATTATAATTTTAAAAACATTTTTAGAATCATATTTAAAATATAATTAAAAATATTCAAAAAATATATAAAATAATATAAAATTCCCAGAAAATTCTCAAATATTCAGAAGAATATTCTTGACTAGAATATGATTTTATTAAATATTTTGTACCAAACAATAATTTTGTAGAATTTCTAAATGAATTTAAATATTTAAAATAATATCTAATTTAATAATATCGATAATAATATAGTATCTTATTAACTTATTATAATTATATTTTCTCGATGATTGAATAAAGAAATTAGTAGTCAACTATATATTTGACTAGTACTACTAACCGGTGGTTTGTCCCGAATTGTTGTTTCTATTTTTTTAAAAAAATATTAATCGATGATTGTTTCTATATTTTAAAAAATATTTATCGACGATCCAATCGTACGGATGTCAATATATATCTAATTTAGTGATACTCCCAAAATTTAAAAAAAATAATTTGGATAGTGAAATTAGTAGTCAACTATTGATTTGACTAGTACTACTAACTAGTACTTTGTCCCAGATTGTTCTTTCTATTTTTAAAAAAATATTTATCGACGATCCAACTATACGGATGTCAATATATATCTAATTTAGTGATATTTCCAAAATTTTAAAAATTAAAAAATTAGTTTGGATAGTGAAATTAGTAGTCAACTATTGGTTTGACTAGTACTTTGTCCCATATTCACTACGCCGTAGATTGCTTATTGTAACCCCCAAACTGTGTTACCATAGACCCCTGTTTGAATTTACCATAGGCCAAAATAGGGCTATGGTAACACTTCAGCTGTGTTAGGTTCTCAGCAGTAACTATAGATATCTAAGGTAACATCAAAACACAGCCTAAGGTAACATAGCAAATGTGGTTACTAAAGACCTCTATAGCAACATCTTAAACACTCTATAGCAATATAGTTTGTGTGTTACAATAGAGGATATAATTTTGCACATGGACAATTGTGGGGCCCACATCTTGGTGGGGTCCACAATCTATTGTAACACCCTCTTTTACCAATTGTAACACATTGAGTGTTACATAATTAAAATCATTTATAACTAATTTTAATAACAAAAAAAATTATGACATTTAAATATTCAAAAACCAAATTAATTACATTTCAATAACATCATCCAACATCATTTCAATAACATCATCTAGTACAGAACCAACCAAATCATCCAAAAATATCTACCAACACTAGCTAATGAACAAAACTTAAAATGTACAAGTAGAGCTAATAACATGGTAAGTACTAGAGCTAATAACAATTCACGTCTTAATTTAACTAAGCTTCCATCTTTTAGTTGCATCATCTCCGGGTGCACTTTCCTCACCAAGGTATATATGATATGCCATCTGCCACACTTGAAGTATGTCGTCTTCAACTATACTAGCTATAACCCAATCTTCACTTTGGTTGCAAGAGAAATCTGAAATTTCACTTCCTGGGAGCATTACACAACCAATCACTGAATGTAAATATGTCAGTTGTAAGATAGGCATGCGTACAGACAACAGGTAGGTCATTCGCAATACTAACCTAAATGCAGGTACTTTAAGTGGCAGTAGTGCATGAAATGCATTTGCCAGTGCTAGCAAAACCTGAACACAACAAACTTATTCAGTATTGTAACAGCAACCACCGGAACCTTAAGTATAATAGAGTTAAACATATAAAAAAATGTCCCAAACTTTACCAAAAAAATGGAACCAGAGCTATAAAAATAAGATGCTAATTCCTACTTGCCAGTTTTAGATCAACCTGTTCTTGGAACCAAGTTCTAAATTCTTGTAAACCATCGTAACTCCATAAGATGCTAATTTCGGATCAATAATCTGCAAGTATTAAGTTATGTTAATTTATGTAGAGAGAATTGGGAACAAAAATAGTTTACCTCAAATATGAAAGTAACAATTATACCTTAACATAGAGAACTCCATCGATGGAGATGCTAACATTATCCTTGGTGATAGCATTCTGATCTGGAATCTGAATAGCCTGTTCCTTCAAGGAATGAGCATAAGCAATTCGATCAACAGAAGGGAGCAGGAGGTGAAATCCAGGAGTGAGTTTTCACATACCTTCCGAATCATTCAATCACAAATGCTTTTTTTCTGGCACAACACGAATCCCCCAGTTCACTAGTATTTTAAGCTCATACCTATCGACGAATTATAAACACATCACAGAGTTTGTTATGCCCAAAATTCGGTTCAGGTATTCTAAAATGGATTCGGGTCAGATATAGGTTCAATTTGGGGATTTTCAGGATAAATTAGGGTTTTGATAAAGATTTGCAGAAGAAGGACGCGCCCTCACCTCTCGTACGCGGAGGGCGCGCCTTGAGAGACATAAAAGCAGTTAAAAATGATGCTTGTTAGTTTTACAAGAAATTAGGCCGCGCCCTCTCTTTCTCTACAAGGAGGGCGCGCCCTAAATATTAAAACATGATGAAGGGTTTATATTTTCCAAGAAGTTACTAAAAGGATCTCTCCTGGAATTCTACTCAAGTTGGGATTCTATTCAAGATGGGATTCTAGAAGTCGAAGAATTCCCTCCTGTCGTATCTCAGGAGGGGGATGTCCGTCGTAGAAGGCCTCCAGGGGTTTTCCTGGATTTAGGGACCTTTCTTATACACTGAGGGCATGTTCTCCTCGGTGCAAAGATTGGTCTCTCTCTGGTGTGTGCTTTGGGAGCTCTGTTCCTGTAGCCAATGGGCGCGCTCTCATTGGGGAACTTTGGAGTAATCCTGCACTTTGCACCCAAAAGCTACGGATCACCTATCTTGCTATCTGGTGGGTGCTTCTCATTCGGGGGACAGGAATGCGTTCTGCACTTGGGGTAAACCATGGCTTTACCTGCATCCTTGAAATCAAGAAATAGCTTGTAGCGAATAGGACTAATCCTCGACGGGGGAAGTTTCCATATTCGTGAAGTCTTGAGATCTTGGATGAGCCTTGGGCCTTTTGTGGTTAGGCCTTATAGTAGAACATTCCGGATGCTAGATCGATATCCAAGCCCATCTGGGTTTCTTAATCTCCAAGAACTACGTGGGCTTGATCCTCTATAAATATAGAGGTACGTAGGCAAATTGAGGGGGATGGAAGCGAAGAGCTACGAGCCACCACCAAGAACCCTCTCAATCTCAGCCCCTAATTCATCACAACCACCACACTCCGGCGACTTATCCGGCGAAGAACCACCGTCATAGATCTTGATTCCGGCGACAGGCCTCAAACTTTGTTGTTACCAAATTCCTCCGTCAACAAATTGGCGCTAGAAGGAGGGGAGCCAATCAAGATCTTCATCTTAGGAGGAAAAGATGTCTCATAATTAAGGTGAAGGTTCTCATTAAGAAGATTATTACGATTCTGAAGATAGCTTGGGGGGTAATCAAGTTCGACACGAAGCTTATGTTCCAGAGGAAATCTCTACTTCTCTGCACCACCATCGAACTCAATCCACCTCCGACGGACACCCGCTCGTTCTTATCAGTAATTCGGAGTTAATGGAGCAACTTTATCGTATGAGAGATTCCATAAATAACTTCGGGTCAAGATTGAGTTCTGCGGAGAAAGTGCAAGAAAGTAGGAGAAAATCTCGGAGGATCCCACGAAATCATCGCCGAACAAGGAAAGCCCTCCAAGTTAGGAAAGTTCTCGAAGTGGTTCTTGGATCCTCAAGAGAGGGCGCGCCCTCATCCCCACCACTCTGGGCACACCCTTAGTGAGATTCGATGTGATGAAGAAAAGATGGTTCTAAAGATGATTTTCACGCTGCTGTTGCAAAAATACAGTTCCGGGTATTTTCAAGAATGGTGATTTCCGGTCAATGACGTCGAACTAGGTTTTCCATGGGGCGATTTCAAATATGATTCGAAGAAGGATGTTCCAGAGAAGAGACACAATTATCAGGAAATTGTCCACCATTAGGGCGCGCCCTCACCATCAGGATGTGCCCACAAGGTAACCCTTGACTTGTTTTGTTGAGATTTTTGTTGTTTGTTTTTTGGACTTTTTTAGGAGAATCCTCGAGTTAAAGATGGAATTAAAGATGGTGAGAGAGAATACCCAATAACCCTCAGGGCGCGCCCTGAGGGTGGTAGCCAAGGCTTGGATGATTTCTAACTTCTAGGAAAATTCGATGGTTGAACACGTCCTCATCTCCAGGACGCATCCTCTAGAGAGGGCGGCTCCTCACCCATTTGGTGAAATCCAACGAATTAAGGAAAACCTCGCTACTATGAGGAGGAGCTTTGCTAGCTTGAAGGAATGCCTAGGAATAAGGCTCGGGAGCGAGGCCCCATGATCCACAGCGCGTGCCCCCTGATTACAGGTCGAGGCCACTTGGACATGAGCGAGCCCTTCCATGGAGTGATAGTCCACAGCGCGCGCCCACTGTTAATAACAGGTCTGGGCCCCTTGGACATGAGTGAGCACTAGCACGGAGTGGTAATCCACAGCGCGCACCCCCTGTTGATAACAGGTCGCGGCCCCTTGGATTCGAACAAATTCTCCCTCGCGATAATACTGGAAGAAGAAATAGCCGTGATAACGGTGATAGAAGAATGGAGATATATCGAGGGGATAGATAAACCTCATAATAAAGAGGGCTCGCCGTCAGGTGGTAGATTCCCTTGTATTTTTCAAGTTCCTTTAGATACCTCCAGTGAAGTGAGGTCGTGCCCTCCCTCGAAAGGAAAGCCTCAAAGATTTTCTAAAAGGTGCAGCATCTCTTATCAAGGGCACACTGCCAGGATGTGCTACAGGGAACATCCATGGAAGATGATATAGAAAAGAGCTGCAAATGGTGAGTTTTACTAATTCAAGCGGAACATGCCTCAGAAGATTATTACGAAGCGAGCCTTCCCCTGACTGGGCGCGCCTCCAGGTAATCTCCAACCTCTATATTATTTTGCTCTATATATTTATTGCATGTATAAAGTTACAGGGGTTTACCTGATGAGAAGGCCTCCAGGAGTTTTGCCTGGTGAGAAGGCCTACAGGGGTTTGTCTGGCCAAGAGAACTGAGGACACTTGGAATCGAGGCCCCGTGATCCACAGCGCGTGCCACCTGATTACAGGTCGAGGCCCCTTGGACGTGAGCGAGCCCTTCCTCAAGGTCGTGATCCACAGCGCGTGCCCCCTGGTTACAAGTCTGGGCCCCTTGGACACGAGAGATCCCTTCTTGGAGATTTTGTTGGAAGATAATGAAGCCAATGATATATGAATGACGTTGTTTGGCCTAATCACCAAAGTGAGGAATAGCCTCGACATGTTGCTAAGGGCGCGCCCTCAAGAGAGAAAGGCCCTATAATTGTTTCCTTGATTTCTCATAGTGCAACTGGTGGAAGAGAGGGTGAGAATCCTCAACCTCAAGGAAATGCACAACTTCGGGAAAATCCTCCAAGTTAGGGCGCGCCCTCAAGGAACTCTCCCTCAGTGGACCTTTCCAGTTAGGGCGCGCCCCCAAGGAAAAATGTAATAGCTCAAGTGGACTCCAATACCTACAAGGAAAATTCACTACTTGGACTCCAAAAGGAAAGAAGCTGTTGAGTTGCGGCCCCACGAACCATAGTGTGTGCCCCCTGATCATCAGGTTGAGGCCCCAAGGTCGTTAGCGAGCCCCTCTATGAAGAAACAATACTTTGTTACAGAGGACTCGCCCTCGTATCTACAATGACCTGAATGATAGGCATCAGGGCGCACCCTAACTTATCAACCTCATGTTGTGGCTTCGTCTACAAGTATGATCGCAACGATCCATGGAATATCTTTTGTTTGAAGAAAATTGGATTGATGTGCGGCCCCATGAATCTTAGAGTGGCCCCAAGGTCATGAGTGAGCCCCTCTACACAAGAATGACTTTCATCCGGACTAGAAGAGACTTTGTCATTGCCCTCGTCCACATAGGGTGCGCCCTAAGCAACAGGGCGCGTCCTCAGCAACTCCAACGGCTCTCTCTTAAAAATTCCCCGCTTGGGATGCCTCGTTAAGAGATGATTCTTTAAGGAATGATATTTTGATGCTGAGGGGTAGTGCTGATGCACCTCCCTAGCCCTACATGTACATGTATTTCAGGACAATTTATGTGAACAGCGGAATACCCCCACGGGGATGCCTCTTCGTGAGATGCCTTTCACAGGATGCCTCCTTGCGAGATGCCTCTTAGTGAGATGCCCTTTATTGGATGCCTCCTAGTGAGATGCCTCTTCGTGAGATGCCCTTCATAGGATGCCTCCTAGTGAGATGCCTCATTTTGAGATGCCCCATCATGGGATGATATTTGAAGTTGCACGTGACCAGAGAATGCACTCTTTCTACCAGAAGTTGATTGAAGTAGAGCAATGCCTAAGTAGTAGACTAGAAGGTAAATTAATTACCTCCTAGTCTAGGGGGTAGTCCATGTACACTTTCCCTAGTCTTAGTTAAGTGAAATTTTCAACTTTTTCGAGAATGCAAGATTGTGCCGGTAGGACACGCCATCCACGGGGTCTTTTGGAGGATTGAAAGCATTTGCCTTGGTAGAAGTCTCCTCCATGTTTGAGTAAGAATTGCTCATCCTCACCTTTGTCTTTAGTAGGTGGAGTTGGGATTTCGGCCGATTGCAAAAGTCTTCCCTCTTTTGAGGATGCGCCCTTCATCTCAACAGCCTTTTGAAGCCCCAGTGCAATCCTCTTAGATTTGATGGTTGCAGCTTCCCGAACTATGAAGTCATCAATCCACTTGATAGTATCTTGGTCAAAGGAAGCTCTTGAGGAGGGGAGGATGTGCAAGATAGAAAGTTTCAACTGGTGACTCCTTGAAGGATGAATTATTTTGAAGAGGGAGCCCCTATTGTTGAACATCCTATGGAGAAGTTCGTGATTGTAGGATGCCGGCTGTTCAGGAGAAAGCGACCCCTCACCCACATTGGTCAGGGCGCGCCCTCAGTGAAATCTAACGTGATAGAGAGGCTTCCTAGAGAAAATAGAGATTTTGCTAGCTTGAAGAAATGCTTGGTGACGACAATCTAAGGATGGTACTCCTTGAGCATCAGAAGAAAGAAAAGCACTTGGAATTGAGGACCTGTGATCCACAGCGCGTGCCCCCTGATTACAGGTCGAGGCCCCTTGGACATGAACGAGCCCTTCCTTGAGATGGTGATCCATAGCGCGCGCCCCCTGATCACAGGTCGAGGCCCCTTGGATATGAACAAGCCCCTCCTCAAGGTGATGCTAGAAGAAGAAGTAGTTGAGACCATGAAGATTAGAGGATGAAGAAGTATCAATGAGAGAGGCGACTTCACAACAAAGAGGATGCGCCCTCAGGAGAAAGAGCTCCTCGTATCACTCAAATTCCTTCAAGTACTTCTAGTGAAGTGAGGGCACGCCCTCCCTCTAAAGTAAAGCATCGAGGAGGTTCTCAGGGAAATCCACGACCTCAAGGGAATCCACAAATTGAAGGAAATCCACAAGCTCAGGGAATCCACGGATTGGAGGAAATCCACAAGCTCAAGGTCAAAATGAACAAAATCAGACTCAAGACGTAATTCTCACACAACTCCATGCCGGAACTCCAGGAAATGCTTAGACGATAGCTCAACCTCCACCCTTGGGGGGTACTCAAACAACTATGCCATCCAATGCTTAACATATTCCAGGTGTGAGGATTTTTAATGTCGACAACTTGAAAAGGCTTCTTTCTCATTTGGATGGAGGAAGGATATCTGCTACAACACAAACTCATTCTCCATTTTCAACAGAGTTTAGAGAATCACATCTCCCTACAGGATATAGGTCTATGACCAATGATTTACGTTTTCATGGAAATGCAGACCCCGTAAAGTTTTGATATTGAGATGAATGTTTATCAAGTGATTGCTTTAGCAAGGTGCCAATTATTGGTAGCAACTTTTTAGGGAGAGCGCTCAAAAATGGTTGCAGAAGTTTGGACCAGGGGTAATCACCTCTTGGAAAGGGATGAGGACTTTGTCCTTAACTAAATTCCAAGTAGTGATGAAGTACGCTCCTTTTGTTGCGACCTTGGCCAACATCAAGCAAAGCCAACATCAAGCAAAGGGAAGGAGAAAGCTTGTAGTCTTATTTCAAGAGATTCAGTGCAGAATCCACCTTAGTCAAGGGAGCAACAGATGAGACACTCAAGAGTTTCTTGATAGCTGTATTACAGGTAGGAATAGATTTCTGGAAGCATTTCCAAGGAAGAGAGTCGGCTACTTTGGCCGATGTGTTTGCACAAGCTGAATCTTTCAAGATTGTTGAGCAAACCTTGGCAGATAATCGGAAAATAGATGAACATGGAAATTCCAAAGAGAAGACTAGTAAGAGGAAGGATAGGTCTGTGAGTCCTGTTCTCCTTGCTGGACTGGGTGCTAATCGGGTGAATTTAACTGAAGTTGAAAGAAGTTGGGGACCTCCGGATACTTATATTTATGATAGGAGGTCAAATAATTACTCCATTGGCGGCTTCAATTGAGCATACCTTTGAGGTGAACAAGGATAAGGGATTCTTCAGAAAGCCAGAGCCTCTATCTATTTGGGAAAGCAAAGACAAGAAGAAGTATTGCGAGAATCAAGAGTCTACAGGGCACAACACTTACGAGTTGAAGGATGAAATTGAAGATCTGATCAAGGAAGGATACTTGACCGATTGGATTGTTAGAGAATTCAGGAAGCATAAGGAGAATCCTGAGAAGGACGGAGGGCGCGTCCTCCGTGATGAAGACAAAAATGTGGAGAAGAAATTTGTCAAGGAAGGAAGTGTACACACTATCTTTGGAGGACATCACTTGGGGGGTGATAGCAACCATGCTTTGGAGAGATATTCTCGAGAGGCAAGATATACATCTTACCGATGTGAATAGCTTGGGGTTAAGGCCGCCCAGATTGTTCAAGGGATAATGTGCGAATATCAATTTCACTGAAGATGAAGCTAGATGGGTGCACCACCCTCATAATAATGCCTTGGGCATGGATTGGCTCTAAGAACGTGCATCGGGTTTTTGTATACAATGGAATTTTGGTGAATATTCAGCATTACCACACTTATAAGAAGTTGGGATTCCTAGACAAGGACATGGCACCAAACAATGCATGGATTTATGGTTTTTCAGGAGAAGTTGTGAAAGTGATCAGGTTACTAGTAACTCTTGGAGAAGGTTCTCTCTCAGTAACTCGGATGATGGAATTCATGGTTTGGATCAGGAGTCAGCTCACAATGCCTTGTAGGGCGCCCCTTGTTGAAAGAAATGAAGGCAGTGACTTCCATTTTTCATCTTACTATGAAATTTCCTACACCAAATGATGTGGGCACTGTTCGGGGATAGCAGCATAATACAAGAGAGTGCCACAAGGCAGTTAAAGGTTTCAAGAGAATAAAGGGATGGAGGGCGCGCCCTCATTGAAAGAAGTTCTGGAGGAATCATGAACAACACCAAGGTAGGAATTCAAGCTCATTATTTTATTCAAGAATCAGAGGATGGGGAGGCGTCCACCCAGAGGGCACACCCTCAGCATTAAAGGTAAAAATATCAAGGGAAGAAGAATGCTATTGGAAGGCTTGGTGAATGCCCTTATCGAGGAAGACTTCCCTCTCAAAGAGGATGTGCCCTCCAAGGATGGTGCCATGGTTGAAGACACTCGAAATCTTGATTTTGATATTGATCCAAGATTGCCTCAACCGGTGGAAAAGACAGATTCAACAGAAGATACAATCTCAATTTTGATGGATGTTGGAGATTCAAGTAAAATTTTGAAGATCGGTTCTTAGTTGAATTCTAAGTAGAGAGAGCTATAGCGTTGAAGGAAGATCGAGGTGGACAGAATATTAAACGTTGGCTTGTTTAAATACTCCTACTACCAAAGTGATTGATCAGTTGGTAGATATATATAACAGCAGGGCATGTTCTCTTGAGTTTCATGAACGCTTATTCGGGTTATAATCAGATTTCCATGTACGCGAGCACACTTCTTTCATCACAGATAGAGGATTATACTGCTACATTGGATTGCCTTTTGGCTTGATTAATGCCAAAGGAACTTGAGAAGACCATAGAAGTGTATGTGGATGACAGCTGGAGGGGTCTGTACGCCATAATATCATACAGCGCGCCCTCTGTACATATATATATATATATACATAGATTTAGGGCGAGCCCTGTGAGAGGTTTACACTTGTGCATACTATCTCTTGTTTCTTACGCCGAGTAAGCTCATGTAAGCTTAGAGATATGGTGCATTTGTGTTATTCCTCTGCGAAGAAGTTAAAACTAGAGTTGTCAAGGAGATAAAATTTTGGATTGAAGTATTGAAGGACGCTCCCTCCGCATAGAATCTTGAAGATAAGAGGAATGAGGACGCGCCTTGGAGAAGAAAAGCTACAAAAATTTTGGTGTCGTTTAGATTGAAATTCCATGCTTCATCTTTGATTTTACATGGAATTGGGGGGTAGTTGTTATGCCCAAAATTCGGTTCAGGTATTCTAAAATGGATTCGGGTCAGATATAGGTTCAAATTGGGGATTTTCAGGATAAATTAGGGTTTTGATAAAGATTTGCAGAAGAAGGACGCGCCCTCACCTCCCGTACGCGGAGGGCGCGCCTTGAGAGACATAAAAGCAGTTAACAAGGATGCTTGTTAGTTTTACAAGAAATTAGGCCGCGCCCTCTCTTTCTCTACAAGGAGGGCGCGCCCTAAATATTAAAACATGATGAAGGGTTTATATTTTCCAAGAAGTTACTAAAAGGATCTCTCCTGGAATTATACTCAAGTTGGGATTCTATTCAAGTTGGGATTCTATTCAAGATGGGATTCTAGAAGTCGAAGAATTCCCTCCTGTCGTATCTCAGGAGGGGGATGTCCGTCGTAGAAGGCCTCCAGGGGTTTTCCTGGATTTAGGGACCTTTCTTATACACTGAGGGCATGTTCTCCTCGGTGCAAAGATTGGTCTCTCTCTGGTGTGTGCTTTGGGAGCTCTGTTCCTGTAGCCAATGGGCGCGCTCTCATTGGGGAACTTTGGAGTAATCCTGCACTTTGCACCCAAAAGCTACGGATCACCTATCTTGCTATCTGGTGGGTGCTTCTTATTCGGGGGACAGGAATGCGTTCTGCACTTGGGGTAAACCATGGCTTTACCTGCATCCTTGAAATCAAGAAATAGCTTGTAGCGAATAGGACTAGTCCTCGACGGGGGAAGTTTCCATATTCGTGAAGTCTTGAGATCTTGGATGAGCCTTGGGCCTTTTGTGGTTAGGCCTTATAGTAGAACATTCCGGATGCTAGATCGATATCCAAGCCCATCTGGGTTTCTTGCTCTCCAAGAACTACGTGGGCTTGATCCTCTATAAATATAGAGGTACGTAAGCAAATTGAGGGGGATGGAAGCGAAGAGCTACGAGCCACCACCAAGAACCCTCTCAATCTCAGCCCCCAATTCATCACAACCACCACACTCCGGCGACTTATCCGGTGAAGAACCACCGTCATAGATCTTGATTCCGGCGACAGGCCTCAAACTTTGTTGTTACCAAATTCCTCCGTCAACAGAGTTTACACACAAAGTTTATGAATTAACCTTACTGTGTGACTGTTTATCAACATACACAATCATCTTTTATACCCACATATATACCTGCATCTCTGTTAAAGCTGTAATTCTTTTTATGCCCACAGTAAGGTTACATTATTCCAAATGTTTGTTATTAATACAAATCATCTTTTATAGTTAATATTATTTTAGTTGTGAAGTAGTGTGAAATACCAGTTAGTTACAGAAAACTTTGCATTAAACATTTTTCAACTATGTCATCTTTAATTTTGTGTATCGGCCAAAGAAAAGTTGAATTTTAAAAAGTGATGTGCATTTTCTCTTGATGGAGCAAGGAGAGTATTTGCTTGTATTAAATTTAACTAGTAGAATCACTTTTTTGTTAAAGTAGAATGGTATAAGTTATTTAACCAGTATGGATAATATATATTTTAAGAACCTTTCGCCAAAGGACAGAGATATACTCAGCTGCCAGTTTACTTAAGTATCAGTACTAAAGCTGTTTTTGCACACGATAGACAGGATGAGAGATTCACTAATACATTATCTTTAAATATTACCTCTAAGTAGTTTTTTCCCCGAAAATAATTAACTTGAAGTGCTTGACCCAGCAAACAAGCTTTCTTTCCTACACTCTGCTTTACAATCCATGATCCCTGAGATATCAATTCCAAATAATAGTCAGGTCGGATTCGTTTAATTAAATTAGTAATGTAAGAAACACGGTATGTGAAAAAAACAGATTTTGTATTTCAACGATGATGGTGTACAAGTTAATATCATCAATTTTAACTGCTTGCAGCATATTTCTGCCAAATTGAACTTTGATGATGGACTTAGTTGCATCACTATGTGTAGCATGTGTATAGCGGAGACGATGATTGTTCTAAGCCCACCGATGGGTGCTACAACCATAATAGTAACACCGATCACTATGAATATCTGAAAATTCCAATGCCGGAAAATATATAAAGATCAGTAAGACACAAACGAAACAAAAAAAATACACGAGAAGGAGAATGAACAAATTTAATTACCCAATTTAAGCACCAGGAAAAGCTGAATCTTTGAGGTTTTTTAAGGATCAACCATATGATGCAGGGAAGCTACGTAAAAAATAGTCACAAGGCAGATCAAGTACTATTCGATAATGCTGAAAATTGTAAAAAAAAAAACTATAAAAATCAGATACAGCATTAAGGTTTCTCACTTACATAATATGATGTAGGAGCTAAAGCAAAGCCTCCAAAGAAACCAAGTAGACCACCGAAAAAAGGAATTGCCATGGCAATGAACATTGTGAGTGCTGTAACCACATTTTTCATCGTAGGAAATATCAGTTGAAACCCAAATCTATGCAATTAAATTTATTCAAATTGCTATATTGTCAGCCGGTTTACTTACCAACATACGAATATCTCACTACTAGGCGAAGCATGGTACGAGGTTTAAATCTCAAATGCTTCACCAATAATGTCTCGGTCATATCAAACACAGGCATCGCAAAAACCTGTGGAAGTTTAAAGCAAAGCCAAACACCGATTGATCAAAACTAAGTGACAAAATTGTTGGAGAAATAAGAGAGCTCCTAAATATAATCTGAAATGGATCATCACCTGGTATGCTCCAAGAACATGCACAACCACAAACATATTTGCAGTTGCAATTAGCCAAGTTGGTTTCTCTAGTGTCAGCAGAATGTTGTCATCAAGTGCGTTCCCAAAAATGTAGTATCCAACAAATGCAACAGGAAAGTAGCAGAAGCCTACAAGTAGATATGCGACAAAAACACCTTTATGCATTGGTTTAGTAGAAGGTTTCTCTGGAGTAGAAGGAATTGTAGCTTGGATTTCAAGAACTACATTGTGACAAGCATAAGCAAAGGCCACTGATCCCAAGGCATTGAAGAAGTCAAATATTTTTGAACTTGTGTCTTCTGATTTCAGGCTATAGCTCACGTCGTGAATCAACTAAGTTTATGAAACAATAATAATCAAAAAATTTATGTTTTTCAAAGAAAGATCTTGAAACGATACTATGGTAACCCAGAACCGTAAGGATGTTCTGCGGAATCAAAGGCATTTTCAGCAAACTCTCTAACCGTAGTGTAAAGGCACTCTCCAAGCTAAATACAAGAAGAGTAAAACATGTAAGCGTATAAGAGTAAAATCAAAAGGTATATAAAATGAAACAATATAATAATGGAACCAAAGTGAGTTCGAGAGACAGAGAACACAATTTGAACCAAATTGAAGCCCTAAAACCCCAAATTGAACTCAATTTGAAGCCCCAAATGAACCCATACTGAATCCCTAATTCCCAATTGAAGTATCAAAATCAAATACACAATTAAATACCTTAATCAAAGCTTTAAACTCGAACCCCAGAGAGACAGAGAGATGGTCGAGAGTGTGCAGGGAGAGAGAGATAACGAGTGATTGAAGCCCTAATCAAGAACGTTTTGAAGCCCTAATCGCCCTTTAATTCGTTCTTCAGAGAGACAGAAAAAGTGATGACTGATGAGTGAGTGCGGTGGAGAGAAATTTTAGGTCAGGAGAGTTTAGGTGAGGGAGGGATTGAGGTGGAAACAGATACAAGTGAGAGGGGCGAGAGAGAGAATTGAAACATAAGTGAGACCTAATTCTAAATTTTCGTTTTGCCGCTCTCTTTTTCGTTTGCCGCCGCCCTTCTCTATTTTTGTTTGCAGTCCATCTCAATATTTCAGTGTACTTTTAAAAAAAATATATTTTAATGTATCTTAATTTGTGATATTAAATTATAATTTTTAAATTTATTATTTTCATTATTTTGAAATAATTCATAGTGTATGCAAATTATGATTTTGGATACTTAAATTATATTATATATTCAATCTGAAAAAAAATATTTTTAAGAAAAATATTGTCTGCTTTTGTCTGCTTTTTCAATTTTAAGTTAAATTTTTAAGAAGAATTAAAAACATTTTGGATACTTAAAATATATTATATATTTAATCTGGAAAAAAATATTTTCAAATACTATCTTAAAACTCAATTTTTTATCTTAAAATCTAAGTTTAACTTGTTTTTCTCCAATTCTAAATTTTTGTTTACCCGCTCTCTGTTTTTGTTTGCCGCTCAGCACTCCTAATCAATCCTAATCAGTGTACTTTCCCTTTTTAAAAAAAAATATTAAAAATTTATTTTAATTTATTGATATTAAAATATTATTGTTAAATCTATTATTTTTATTATTTTGTAATAATTCATAATTTATACAAAAATTGTTTTCTTTATTAATTTTTTTAATGAATTTAGTTAAAATTTTAATATTTTCATTATTTTCTTGATATGAATTTTTTGGATATTACTTTATTTTAAAACCTTTTTATTTGAAATTTATAAACAAAATTTAATATTTATGAAAAATCAATAATTTCATTATTTGATGGAATATTATGTTTTAAAATGATTACTTCAACGATTTTGTTAAAATTAATTATTTTTAAAGTCAACTAATTATTAAATCATTAATTTTAAATAAAATAAAAAAAATTGTAAATGAATACTCTATGGTAACACACCTCATGGTGTTAGCCCACTGTAACACCTTTTATAACTAAAGTAACATACTTTTGTACCTATGGTAACACCACAATCAAAAGGTTGCGATATGTCAAAATTTTCATAGCTATGGTAACACCCATAGTGGTAACACCCATGCCAAAAGGTTGCTATAGGCCATCTATGGTGTAGTGATTATTGCTTCAATTTTTAAAAAAATATTTATCGAGAATCCAATGCACGAATGTCAATATATATCTAATTTGGTGATATTCCCAAAATTTTAAAAATCAAAATTTAATTTGGATAGTAAAATTAGTAGTCAACTATTGATTTGACTAATACTACTAACTAGTATTTTGTCCCATATTGTTGTTTATATTTTTTAAAAAATGTTTCTCGAATATCCAACCGTACGGATGATAATATCTAATGATTTTAGTAATGTGCATTACATGTAACATGTCATCCTAAAACACACATTTTTCTTTTACATTTTTTAAAAATTAGTAGACATTTATTTTATTTTTCCGAAACTATTAAATAAATGAAAATTCGACATTTTCTTATTATATTCAACATTTCTTGATAATTTTCAAAAACCGAAATCGGTCAAATTTATCAAAAACAACTTAAGTCGGTCAAAAATATATTTGAATATTTTGACCAAAATTAGGCGGCACATTTTCCTCCAAATAGATTAAATTCGACTGACTTCAAATTCAACCAATATTGGTCGAATTTATAAATTAGGCCGAATGTAGTCAAATATATAAATACGACTAGAATTAAATATGACCGAATTGAATATTTAGTCGTATTTAAAGTTAAAAACGACCGCACAAAAATGACCGAATATAAATGTTATTCCCAGATTACACACCTGTATAATTGTAGAAGGGGGGGTTGAATACAATTCTTGATATTTATAATTTTCTGATAAGAACCACATAAATCTATAAGGAGATAATTGCTGAGAGATAAATGATTCACAAACACATAAAAAATAAGGTGGTTAAATGTGCCACCTGAGACTTTTATTCGAAGAAAACTCTGTGATGCAAATGTACACAACTTCTGTTTTTACAACTCTTTGCTTCTAAAGATATTCAAGAAACCCTAAGCAAATGTATCTGTTTTCTTAGTTTCTAAAGAGTTGCTACACTTGGTTATATATCCCAAGTTTACAAGTACTACAGGAATAAGATAATATTAATCTAATTCAAGTTGACTTGCTACTCCACTCCAAATCCACATGTAGCCGAAAGGTTGTCCTTGTGAACAGATATGTCCCCTGCACCTTTCTTGTATGTACTGTGTAAATGGAATGCTTCTTTCTTCTGCGTTTCCAAAGTATGGCTGCCATACTGCTTTTTATACCTACTATCAACCCATGTGATCTGTCAGTCAAACCTATCCTTATCAACTGCTAATTCCCAGCTAGCATAGAAGAAAGTGTCAATGATTATCCGTTGATGTTGTACACAGTCATCCGTTGATGGTAGTTTGAGCTGTATCCGTTGATAGAGTAGATTTGAGTTGTATTCGTTGATAGAGTCATGTTCTCATCCGTTGATACACTTTCACTTAGACAGAATTACATAGCATAGCTTATTTACAATTGGCTACCCTATTCTACCTATCCGTTGATGGTCAACATGACTCTGAATAAAAACACTATCAACTGATAAATAGAGATATTGTAGTATGCTACAAAACCTCATCCGTTGATGAGCTACCTGTCAACGGATAGAGTTATAATGTCTCATCCGTTGACAGTTACAAAACATGACTTATACAATTTTGATTGATTGTGAAGTTATCATCAAGTACAACATATTCCTAACAATCTCCCCCAATTTATACTTGATGGCAATAAAGCATAAATTTAGGACCTTGATGATAACAAAACATTCCTAAGGATATATATAGAACTATGCAAAAATTGTATTAAGCTACAAAAATTAAAAAACAGCAAGTTATAGAAATTTACAGAGAAGTGCTCCTCTAAACTGAGCAGATTAATACTGTTTCTTCTCTCTGGTTGGCATCACCCTTGATTTTCCTTCTTTGGCAGAGTTGGACTCAATTTGAATTTGGAGTTGCCTATAGAAGGCATCTTCTTCAACAACTTTTAGATTTAGCTTTTGTTGTAACCATCTCAGGTATTGAGAACTAGCCTTTGACAGTTGGTCTTCTAACCTGAAGAATCTCCTGTTACCATCTTCATCCCTGAACTCCAACATCCAGAAGGGTTGAAGGTGGATTTTTTGTCCATTGTATGGGATCTTCATTTTCCTTGGTAGTCTTGATGGTGAGTTCCATTCTCTCCTTATCTGTTCTATTTTGTCCAGTATCTCCCCTTTTGCTATCCTGGAAAACCCTGTGTATCTCTTGATTGCAGAGAACACTTTGGTTAAGGTCAGATAATTTTATCCAAGAACCCTCTGTAGTGGCCATGTCCTTTCCATTCCTCCCTTGTATACAAAGACCAATCTCTCAGGCAAATGTTTATATTTGTCAATTCCTCTTACTTCTGACAATTCATCCAGATACAGATTCATGCCAGAGTATTCTTCAATATCTACCTGATAGATAAAATCATCCTTGTTTTCCAAGATTGACTGCTTGACAATAGCAGGTACCCTAGCAACCTGAATTGGTTCCTTTGAAGATTGCTTCCTTGGTATCCTTTTCTTCTGTTTAGGCTTCTGTTGAGGCTTCAGCAAGAATGAAGGAACCATAATGGAGTCAAGGTTCATTGGTTCCTCTTTAGGGATTATAGGGTCATCATGGAAGTTCACAGCTGGGTCGAATACTTGTGCAGAAAAAGATTGTGATGAGCCAACAATTTCTCTCCTTACAATTTCTGGAGAGACAGGCCTCCTTGCCTTTGATTTCACTCTCCTTTTAGTTTTGGATTTGGGGACTTCCTCAGGTTCCCTCATTTCATCCTCTACCTCATCCATTAACTCCTGAGCCAGCCTGGCTTACTTCTCTTCTGAGTTTTCATATTGATTTTCTTCACTTGGATGAGCTTCCCTTAGAAGTTTGGAGGTCTCCTCTCTCTTTGCTTCAACAAATCTAGGATGGTTGTTGGATATATTTAGCACTTTTCCATTCCTTATTATTACAGCCATCCAATCTCTTACATTCTTATTTGTCTTTTCCTTGAACTCCTTGATTGTTTTTCCCATTAGCTTTTCATCATCATCCTTGGGAAATGGAAAGTCCAATTGTAACTTGTTCTTCCCATTTGCCTTTGGTGGAGAGAAGTCTCTGGTTCTTATGCATGGTTCAAATTCTTTGACATAGGATGGTCCAGCATCATAGAGTGTAGGAGTCACAATCTCTGGAGTGAGCACCTTCAGAATTGTAGTTGATGTTGTTGGAGCTGAGGACTGAGTAGAGAACAAAGTTGATACAATTGATTCATTGATCATTCTCTCTGTCCTCAGAATTCTTTCATTTGCCTCCTTGTTGATCTTTTCTAAGGCTTCTATTCAGGCTTGCCTTTCACCATCTGAGATTTCTGATATACTTTGAACCTCAGGCAACACCATTTTTTTCTTCTTCACAGGGGAAGCCTCTATAGAGAAATCTGTTGGATTGACCACTATAATTGGCTGTTGCTCCCCCTCACTTTATGCTATCTTGCTACTGGATGCTAGAATTTGACAAGAAGTAGCTGCAACCTCTTCTACCTTTTTCTCCCTCTTTTTGTTAGCATCAAGGGCTGGAGGTGAGGCTGCAAGTAGCCTTTCCAGTAGCTCAGTCTGTTTAGCTTGGTTGGCAATGACTGTCTGCATTTAAGATTCCATACTATCCACTCTGGAGGAAAGATGCTGAACTGATTTGGCCAGACTATCTTTCTTCAATAACTTGCTAGTCAGTACCTTCTGAGTGGTAGTAGAGGCTAGTGCCTCAATCCTGGCATCTAGTTCCACTTTCATTTCCCTTAGTGCAGTTTGCACCTCCTCCTGTTGGGTTCTTTAAATAACCATATGCATCTTGTGAAGTTTGAGGGAGGCCAGTATTTGCTGAAGGACAGCCTTCCTCTGTGGATCTGCATTCTGGTGCTCAGCCATAGCAGATTGATATTGCTTCATAATCTCCACATTGAAGTCACCAACCACAGTGGTAGAAGAAAATAGCCATTCTGGAGTATCCTCCATATTGACTTCTTCATCACTTGAGGTGCTAGCACTGTCATTATATTGCCAAACTCTTCACTGTCAGCATCTGAAGGCAGAACTATCAAAGCTTCCTTTGCTCTTTGTAGAGATTGAGAAGTATGCATTACGTGCATTGCCTCCTCTGCCTCCACATTGCCCTGTTGTGCCATGACTTGATAGGCAGAAAAAGGATGAGTAAAGGTTTCAGGATCCAAAGAGATGGAGTCAATAATTGACTGATATTCTTGTCGAAATTCCATCTCTTTAGAAGCTTCATTAACCTCCATTAACTCACTTGCAATGGCTGAATCTTCTTGCATTATTTCTCCTGTAGTCCCTTCTCTCCTCTCATCTCTCTTTTCTTGCATCAGGGGCTCCCCCTGGCTCACACCCTCACCTTCATCTACTAAGGTGGAACTCTCTTGCTCTCCTTTTGCCTGACCGGAAGAAATGGTCAGCCTCTCATTATTTTGCTCTCCTTTTGCCTGCTCATAAGGTAGCCTCTCACTCCCTTCCCTCATTCCTAAAAGTGTTTCAACTACTACAAACTCCTCCACAGTTGACATGGGAATGTCACATTTTGCAGTGGTAGAGAGAGTTGTCAACGGATAAAGTGTATCCATTGATGTAGTAGTTACTGCTGTCAACGGATGATTAGTTGTAGACACATCCGTTGATGGAGAAACACTTGTCAACGGATGAAGGATATCCGTTGATGAAGGAAAAAGAGTATCCGTTGAAGTGAAAACCAACACTGAATCTGTGGTGATTGATTTTAAGGAAGAGGCCACAGATAGTGTTGTGAATTCAGGAATGGAAGATTGATGGCCCAACAAATCATCTAAAAGATGATGACCACCAATTGTTGAGTGAGGCTTCTCCAAGAATTTCAAAGATGGAGAATCAGGAATTGATGTAGATATCATATCCACATCCAGAGATGGAGTTGGTGATGGTGGATTGAAATGTGTATCGACTTGAAGGTTATGATCAAGGGGATGTGACTCCACATTTATTGAAGTCACATCAAACTGAATTTGAGAAGGTACAGTTTGTTGTACTGTGTGTGCACCCTGTGATTCCCCAATGGTTTTGGATTTTACTCTTCTACCATAGGTTTTTGAGTGAGAGCTATCTGTGTCTCTTGCCCTTTTGTGCAGTGTTCCTGGAGTGGAACTTAAATCAGTAGTCACACCTTGTTGAGAGGATGTAACTAGAATTTGGCTTGATGGTTCATTAACAGTCTTTTGAGAGACTGAAATGTTGGTTGTACCTGCCTCACCTTCCTTATCCTTAGGGCTTCTTTGATGTTCACCCTGTCCCTCACCACTCACTACCACCTTCACACTCCCCTCAAGAGTTTTGGTAGTTTTTGTAACAGGTGCCTTTTGAGAGACACCTGAGGTTTGTCTTTTAGATTATGGTTTTGGAACTTTGGATTTGGTCACTTTGGTAGGAGCCAGTTTGGTCACAACTACAGACTCCATTGTGACACTAAAAGGCAAAGAAATTTGGGGGTTAGAGATAGGAGTTTCAGGGTTGGAAACAGTTACCTAAACAATTGGTAGATATACCAATTGTACTTCTGCATTTAGGTTCATTCAAATCAAATCACTTAAGACTCTTTTCTCCTGAACAAAACAATTGAACTTGCTATCCGGGTTAGCAATGGATAGCTCATTCTCAGATACATGCAGTGCTAAGAGCATAAAAAATCTAGCAAAATAAATATTCTTGCTCCTAGTTTCCTTTTTACCTAATTTAGCTGATATCTCATACATGACTAGTGTGCCAAAATTATAGAATTTATCAGTCAAAAGCATACACAACATAACTAGCATGGAATGGGTAACAGCATCAAAATTACTAATTTTGCCAGAAAAAGTTTTAATGAAGGCATCACAAAAATAACTCCATTCTTTAACCATCCCTTTCCTAACAATTTTCCCTAAGTTCTCAGTACTAAGGGTATAATTTATGGAATTAAGCATGGTAACAATTTCAGCATTACTGGGTACTTCCAGACAATTATTCTCAGGCAATTTTAAACAAGCAGTTATCACATCAGAATTAACTACATAGTTTTTACCCTTTAAAGAAAAAGCAAGCGTACCGTCTGTGCCAATGTACTCAGCAGATGCCCACACCTCTTCAATTACCTCGTGGACTAGAGGAGTGGTGGCAGTCATAGCATATGACAGTTTGCATTTCTTCACGAAATTCATCATGGTGTGATAGGCTTCTGCAGCGTTCACTGTATCAACAAAGGCCGCGAAATTGTTCTTCTCATAGGTAAACCCAGTGGAAGACATCATCTTAACAATAGGCGCCATTGAAGTGTTTGAACTTTTGTTGCAGAGAGTTTTAGTGAAGAAGATGCAGTTAACTTATGAGATTCTTGAAAATGAATAAAAGTGAGATATGAGAGTACAAGACAGCCTTTTATATTTTTCAAGAATTAAAAATGAAATAATTAAAAGTAATTACTCCATTGGACAAAAGTAACTGTCAGATAACAAATGAAAAGAAAAGAAGTACAGCCGTGACTAAATATACACGTTTATCAACGGCTATAAAATATATATATATATATATATATCAACTGATATAGAATGGACGGTTGAGAAAACAGTTTATCCATCGATGACGTGGACAACCTGTTATCCGTTGACATACGAAAATCTAGTAATGTGTTTATACTACCAACGGATAAAAGGATATCCATTGATAAACAAATTTTGCCTTAGACAAAATTTCTGCAGAAAATTTTTCTGAGAGTTTTTAATTCTCAAGAAAATCAAAACACATTTCTAGCTGCAATACAGTATGATTAGATATCACTAGGAATTATGAAAAATTAAGCATACCTAGTTCACCTACCAATCTTGTGAATGAAGATTCATCAAGAGGCTTGTTGAAGATATCTGCAAGCTGCATTTCACTTGGCACAAAGTGCATTTCTACTGTACCATTCATCACATGCTCTCTAATGAAGTGGTATGTGATGTCAATATGCTTGGTTCTCGAATGTTGCACTGGATTATCTGTGATGGCAATAGCACTTGTGTTGTCACAGAAAATTGGAATTTTCTCAACTTTTAGACCATAGTCAATAAGTTGATTTTTCATCCAAAGAATCTATGCACAACAACTTCCAGCAGCAATGTACTCAGCTTCAGCTGTAGAAGTGGAGACTGAGTTCTGTTTCTTACTGAACCATGACACAAGCCTGTTTCCTAGAAATTGATAGGAGCCTGTAGTACTTTTCCTATCAATTCTGCATCCTGCATAGTCTGCATCTGAATAGCCAATTAGATCAAAGCCAGAATCTCTTGGGTACCAAATGCCAAGATTTGGTGTTCCCTTGAGATACCTGAAAATTCTCTTAATAGCAATCAAGTGAGACTCTCTAGGGTCAGCTTGAAATCTAGCACAAAGACATGTGGAAAACATTATATCAGGTCTACTAGCTGTTAGATATAGAAGTGAGCCTACCATGCCTCTATAGCTTGAGATGTCCACAGACTTTTCCTTAGTATTCAACTCATGCTTAGTTGCAGTGGCCATAGGTGTTTTTGCAGAGGCACAATCCATTAAGTCAAATTTCTTTAAAAGATCATAAATATATTTTGTTTGACTTATGAAAATTCCCTCATTAACTTGCTTCACTTGTAAACCAAGAAAGTGAGTTAATTCACCCATCATGCTCATTTCATACCTACTTTGCATAAGTTTGGCAAACCTTTTGCAAAGCTTTTCATCTGTAGACCCAAAAATAATATCATCTACATAGATTTGAACAAGTATTGAAGAACCATTTATATTTCTATGAAATAAGGTTTTATCTACTGTACCTCTAGTGAAGTGATTCTCCAAAAGAAATTGAGATAAAGTGTCATACCAGGCTCTTGGTGCTTCCTTCAAACCATAAAGTGCTTTTAGGAGAAGATATACATATTCTGGAAAATCTGGATCTTCAAAGCCAGGAGGTTGATGGACATATACCTCTTCTTCCAGTTCCCCATTTAGAAAGGCACTTTTGACATCCATCTGATAGACTTTGAAATTGGCATGTGCTGCATAGGCTAGGAAAATTCTAATTGCCTCAAGTCTTGCCACTGGAGCAAAAGTTTCATCAAAATCTATCACTTCTTCTTGAGAATAGCCCTTTGCCACTAATCTAGCTTTATTTCTCACAATTATGCCATTTTCATCAGTCTTATTCTTGAGAACCCATTTGGTACCTATGACACCTCTATCATCAGGTTTGGGCACAAGCTTCCATACTTTATTTCTCTCAAATTGGTTTAGCTCTTCTTGCATTGCTAATACTCAATCTTGATCTAGAAGGGCATCTTCCACTTTCTTAGGTTCCTCTTGAGACATGAAACTACTGTATAGGCATTCTTCTTGTGTGGCCCTCCTAGTTTGGACTCTTGAGTTTGAGTCACCAATGATTAACTCAAAAGGATGATCTCTGGTCCATTTTCTTGAAGGTGGAAGGTTTGATCTAGATGAGGTTGCTTCATCTAAATGAGCATGATCTTGTTGATTGGTTATTGAGTGTTGACTTTGAGAAACTCCCCCTGAGTTTGTTGTCCTTGCGGAATTATGAAGTTGACTGTCAACGAATGCATCTTTTTGTCTATCAACGGATGCTCCATTTTGCCTGTCGACGGATGCATGAGAATGCCTGTCAACGGATGCATCTGATGCTCCAGTATGACTTTCAACGGATGCTTCATTTCCAGTGTTAGCATTACTTCTAGTTGGACCAACAACTCTAGATGAATTTTCATGGTCATGATCTTCATTTTCCTCATCATCATCAATGTACATTCTTCCTTCTACCTCATTTTCAAATATCAACTTTTCATGGAAGCCTTCATCATTTAGGCTTGGAATCTTTTGATCATCAAACACAACATGTACAGATTCCATAACAATGTTGGTTCTTAGATTATAGACTCTATAGGCTTTCCCTGCTGCATACCCAACAAAGATAGCTTCATCTGCCTTTGCTTCAAATTTTCCCAAGTTATCTCCATGATTCCTTAGCACAAAACACTTACATCCAAAGACATGAAGAAAAGCTAAAGTTGGTTTCTTATTGGTAAATAAATGATAAGGAGTCATCCCTCTAGCTTGATTGACCAAGGAAATATTCTGAGTGAAACAGGCAGTGTTAACAGCTTCAGCCCAGAAATATATTGGCAATCACCAGACAGTATTTCTTCTTTGAAATGGACATGACATTTACTGGACCAAATAAGTCCATATGCAGCAATTGAAGTGGCTTAACAATGGATGACTCTGTCTTGCTCTTGAAGGATGATTTCTTTTGTTTCCCTAATTGGAAGGCATCACACAATCCATCCTTGATGAACTCCAATTGTGGGATTCCTCTAGCCAGATCCTTTCTTACCAAATCATTCATAACTTTAAAATTCAAATGTGACAGCTTTTTATGCCATAGCCAACTCTCATCCTTGCTTGCTTTGCTGAAGAGACAAGTGATGGATTCTGAGCATACTGAATTGAAGTCAGCTATGTAAACATTTCCTTTTCTAAAGTCTGTCAATACCACATTGTTGCCTTCCTTGGCAGAAACAACACAGGCTTCTTTTGTGAACTTTACTTCATAGTCTTTGTCACAAATATGACTGACACTCAACAAATTGTGCTTCAAACCTTCAACTAAAGCCACTTCTTCAATGATGACATTGTCCTTTGAAATCAAGCCATATCCCTTAGTATATCCTTTGCTGTCATCTCCAAAGGTAATTCTAGGGCCAACTGCCTCCTTGAACTCTGTGAGCAGGGTTGAATCTCCTGTCATGTGCCTAGAGCATCCACTGTCTAGGTACCATAGATTCCTTCTATTTCCCTGCACACATTCCAAAACACAAATCAAGTTGATTTTGGTACCCAAGTTTCCTTGGGTCCTTTCTTGTTAGCCTTTGGTTTTGTGATAAGTGGATTTTATATCCACTTGGAATGCCTCCGTTCGGCTTAAATTGATTGTTTTGGACTCAAGTTGTTGTAGTTTTGATGTGTTTTGCTTAATTGTGCAGATTTACGAGAATGTTGATTAAAGTTGATGCTTCTATCGTTTTTGGAGATTTAATTGATTAAAATTCGGATTTTCCGGGAAGGCTGCGCAGCTTATACTGTTTTGGCCATATCTGGAGTTCTAGAAGTCCGTTTTCAGCGATCTTACTGCCCACGCGAAGCTTGAGAGATTTTCTACAATATGGGATAGGTCTTACATGACCAGGCCGCGTGTGGTGGGCCCAGGAAGCACGACCAGCAGATAGATGGGAGCAGAGAAATTACTGTTTTGCCCTTTTCTAGTTCTAATTGTATTTTGGGCAATTTTTAATACCTTAATTGAATTCTAATTGTAATAGAAGGTAATATCTTGCTGGGCAAGATTTGTAGAGCCTATTTAAACACATCCTACCATTGTAAATTATAACAATTCATAGCTGTTAATCGTATCAAGGTACTTTCGATCTTCAATTCTTTCTTCAATATTATGTTTTCATTCATTATCATTATTATTATGTTTTCTTTATTAAATATGCATAACTAATTCTCTAATCTGAGGATTGGGTGGTATTCCTTGGTATTCATGCGTGCTTGATTATGTGATTTTCTGCTCTGCTGATCTGTTAATGACATCTTAACACAATTAGGGGAGTCATGAACCTTTGATTGTATTCTAGGGATTGTAATAAGCTTGGGAGAGAAGTTGCAATCTTTGTACATGAATTAACAGACATAATTTGAATATTAGATCGGGAGATTAATAGGAGAATTGTGAGACATATAATTCTTGGCACTTAACAGTTTATAGATATACTTTGATTGTATCACGGGAGTGACAATTAGGGTGTAGCTGTAGGCACTATATTGTAGCCTGGGAGGGTACAATATAACTTTAGAAGAATTGTTTTCAGCAAGGTAGGAACACATATATCACATTAATATTGAGCATGTATTGAGACCAAGTGAAGAACCCCAGTTCTTAGATTGTTTTCCCATATATTTGTATCTCAGTTTAAAATCAATTCTTAGTGCTTATAATTAGTTCTTGGTTAATTTAGTTAATACACAAACCCAAACATTCTTCTACACTTCTAAATTGTGAGAGATAAGAAACTTGAACTTGATATTACATTCAGTCCTTCCCTGCGAACGAACAACAAAAATACTACTAACAAATTGGCGCCGCTGCCGGGGAAGGCAGTATACGTGAGTTTAGGTTAATTGTTTCTTATTGTTTAGATTTTAATTGGTTCCACAAGTTGTTTTGTTGGTGATTTTCAGGTGTATGCAACGTGCATCTTGCATTAGAAAATTGGAATTTGACCCTGAAATCGAGCGTACTTTGAGAAAGATCAGAAAAGAGAAAGCTAAGATGGGAGAGCCGGTAGCTCAAGCTGTTGTTAATGATAATGTTGATGAGACTTCTATTTGGGATCATGAGACACCAAATCCTGCTAATTGCATGTACAAAACTCCAGAGATTGTGCAACCCACTTCAACATTAATCCAAGCTTAATTCAGATGATCAGCAATCAAGCTTTTGAAGGAGACATTGAACTAGAGGATCCATACAGACATCTATAGCGTTTCGTGCAGATGTGTGGCTCATTCAGAATCAATGGTGTTACGAGTGACAAGATTTGTCTCCATATGTTTCCCTACTCTATTAAGGGAAGAGCCTTGGAATGGTTTCAACAACTTCCAAATACTACGGTTGCTACATGGGATGGTCTTTCTACTGCATTCTTGTCCAAATATTATCCTTCTGACAAGACGTAACAATTGAGGACTATGATTATGAGTTTCAAAGCACAACCAGGTGAAGGTCTATATCAGGCATGGGAGAGATTCAAGGCACTATTAAGGAAGTGTCCACATCACGGCTTGGAAGATTGGAAGATCATTAGTACTTTTTATGGGGCCATGAATGCAGATATTCGTTTGAGTTTGGATGTGGCTGCAGGTGGAAATTTCAAGAAGGCACCAACTACACAGGCTAAAGCACTCCTTGAGGAATTGGCATCTAATAACTATTCATGGGCACCTAGTGGGACGAGCTCAGCTAAAGCAGCACAAGACTCTGAGATGATCAACATGCTGGCTCAGAAGTTGGATACTCTAACTCAGGAGGTGCGAGGACAAAGAGCAAATGTGAATGCTATTTCTTCACCTATGGAGGGGTATAATGATTATGGTGCTAGTCAGAACTCTTATGTGCAACAATTTCCAGAAGAAGCATCTTTTATTCAGGGAAGACAGCCGTGGCCTGTTCAGAATAACTCTTACTACAATCCAAATCAAAGGCCAAACAACAATCTTTCTTACAGTAATAATCATGCGGCTAATCCTTCTTATTCATTTCCAAGGCAGAATCAACCTTCTGGTTTTCAGTCACGACCACCATATCAAGCACAGCAGCAGTATCAACCTCCACCAAAGAAAGAACCAGCTGATTGGGAGGTTGCACTAAATAAGATTATGCAAGGAACTTCTGGGGCATTGGCTAATATGGAATCAAGAATAGAGCAGATGGCATCATCTCAAAAGATGCTAGAAACACAGATTGGACAGATTGCCTCCAAGATGGGTGTTCGTGAGCAAGGATCACTTCCTAGTCAACCCGACCACACTGGTAAAGAGCAATGCAAAGCAATTACTTTGAGGAGTGGGAAAGAGTTGCCCGAGGTTGAGGTTCTTGAGCCTAAAGAGAAGGATGCTGAAAAAGAAAGTGAGATAGTAGAGATCGATGCAGAAAAGTCAGAGAAAGTAGATGAAGAGAAGAAGGAAGAAGAACCAGAAAAGCCGTATGTTCCTCCACCACCTTATGTTCCTCCTATTCCATTTCCACAGAGACTTCATAACAGGCAGTTAGAGAAGCAGTACGAGAAGTTCTTGATTATGTTCCGGCAGTTGCATGTCAATATTCCTTTGGCTGAAGCTTTGAATCAAATGCCACTCTATGCTAAATTTCTTAAGGAGATGTTGACAAAGAAGAGGAAACTTGAGGATGCAGAAACCATTACTCTCAATGCTGAATGCAGTGCAGTCATCCAAAAGGCCATTCCTCAGAAATTGAAAGATCCGGGAAGCTTTTCTTTGCCTTGCACTATTGGGAAGATGGAGAACATGAAAGCCTTGTGTGATTTAGGGGCTAGTGTAAGTTTGATGCCATATTCAATCTACAAACGACTTGGTCTTGGAGAGCTTAAAAAGACACGGATTTCACTTCAATTAGTGGATCGTTCTGTTAAATATCCGTTGGGGGTCGTTGAAGATGTGGTTGTCAAAGTTGATAAATTTGTCATACCTTGTGATTTTGTGGTGTTAGAGATGGATGAAGATGTCGAGATACCCATTATCTTGGGAAGGCCATTCTTGGCTACTGCTGGCACTATAATCGATGTTAAAGCTGGAAAATTGACATTGAATGTTGGCGAGGACAAAGTGGAATTTGATCTAAACAAAGCAATGAAGATGCCTCCTTTTGGAGCTACTTGTTTTACTGTTGATAGAGTTGATGAAATTGTGCAGCTAGAAAATGAACACTTCATGGGAGCAGAACGGGTGTTAGATGATGTATTAGAAGAAGAAGCACTTGTTGTTCGAGACACAGAAGTTGAGATGGTTTTTACACTTTCAGAGGCACCACATGTGGAACTTAAACCTCTACCTACTAATTTGAGGTATGCCTTTCTTGGTCCTAATGATACGTATCCTGTGGTAGTTTCTGCCTTGCTTAGTGATGATGAGCTAGAAAAATTATTACATGTTCTTCGGCAATATAAATCAGCTATTGGTTGGACAATTCAAGATATCAAGGGAATTAGCCCTGCTCTTTGCATGCATAGAATTGCCTTAGAAGATGATCATAAGCCTGTGATTGAGGGACAAAGAAGATTGAATCCGAATTTGCAAGAGGTGGTAAAGAAAGAAATCACTAAGTTGCTGGATGCTGGTATCATATATTCGGTTCCACACAGTAAGTGGGTTAGTCCTATTCATGTTGTGCCTAAGAAAGGTGGGATGACTGTTGTTCACAATGAGAAGAATGAATTAATTCCCACAAGAACAGTAACAGGTTGGAGAGTTTGCATTGATTATAGGAAGTTGAATAACGCTACTCGCAAAGATCACTTTCCCCTCCCATTCATTGATCAAATGCTCGAAAGGTTGGCAGGTAATGAGTATTACAACTTTCTGGATGGATTCTCGGGCTACTTTCAGATTCCTATTGCACCCGAAGATCAAGAGAAGACCACCTTTACTTGTCCTTATGGTACTTTTGCTTATCGGAGGCTTCCTTTTGGTTTGTGTAATGGCCCTTCGACGTTTCAACGGCTCATGAACCACATATTCTCAGATTTTATAGGGAAAGACATGGAGGTCTTCATGGATGACTTCACGGTTTATGGTTCATCTTTTGAATCATGTTTAGCCAGTTTGTCGAAGGTGTTGCAGAGATGTACTGAAACTAATCTTGTTCTCAATTGGGAGAAATGTCACTTTATGGTGAAGGAGGGCATTGTGCTTGGGCATAAAATCTCTAATAAAGGCATTGAGATCGATAGAGCAAAAATTGAAGTTATTGAAAAATTGCCACCACCTTCATCTGTGAAAGGAATTCGAAGCTTTCTTGGTCATGCTGGTTTTTATCCACGGTTCATCAAGGATTTCTCCAAGTTAGCTCGTCCTCTCTGTAATCTTCTCGAAAAGGATCGTGTTTTTGACTTTGATGAAAGTTGTCTTGTTGCGTTTAACAAGCTAAAGAAGGAACTTACTTCTGCACCCATAGTTACATCTCCCGATTGGAACTTGCCATTTGAGCTTATGTGTGATGCTAGTGACTATGCTGTGGGTGTTGTTCTTGGGCAAAAGAAGGATAAGCGTATGCATGTGATAGCTTATGCAAGCAAGACTCTTGATGATGCGCAAATCAACTATTCCACTACGGAGAAAGAGCTACTTGCAGTGGTGTTTGCACTTGATAAATTCAGATCCTATCTTGTTGGGTCTAAGGTGATTGTCTATTCAGATCATGCTGCGATTCGTTTCTTGATGACAAAGAAGGATGCCAAGCCTCGTCTAGTTCGTTGGATTCTCCTACTCCAGGAATTTGATCTTGAGATTCGAGATAAGAAGGGGTCCGAGAACTTGGTAGCTGATCACTTATCTAGGTTGGATCAAGGAGATGGAGAGGTAGGAGGTGAAAAACCTATCAATGATAAATTTCCGGAAGAGCAGCTTCTAGGTGTGTCCTTGTCTACACCATGGTATGCAGATTTTGTGAAGTACATTGTGGGAGGAGTTGTGCCAGATAATCTCTCTTATAACCAAAAGAAGAAATTCTTTTATGATGTGAAGCACTACTATTGGGAGGAACCATTACTTTACAGGGAGTGTGCTGATGGAATGTTTCGTAGATGCGTACCTCATGATGAAGTTCCTCATATTTTCAGGCATTGTCATTCTCTGGAGTGTGGAGGTCATAACAGTAGTATGAAAACAGTGGCGAAGGTTTTGCAGTCAGGATTTTATTGGCCAACCATGCATCAGGATGCTAGAGACTTTGTGGCAAAGTGTGATAGATGTCAACGAGTTGGAAATATTTCGAGGAGGAACGAGATGCCTTTACAATCTATTCTTGAGGTGGAGATTTTTGATGTGTGGGGGATGGACTTCATGGGTCCATTTCCATCTTCCTATGGGAACCAGTATATTTTGGTGGGAGTTGATTATGTCTCTAAATGGGTTGAAGCTATTGCATCTCCTACTAATGATGCTAGAGTGGTGAAGAAGTTCCTAAAGAAGCATGTGTTCACTAGATTTGGAGTGCCAAGGGCTATTATCAATGATGTAGGTGCACACTTTTGCAATAAACAGGTGGCTGATCTCTTGAAAAAATATGGTGTGACACAAAAGGTGGCAACTCCTTATCATCCGCAAACAAGTGGACAAGTTGAGATTTCGAATCGTGAGCTGAAGTCAATTTTGGAGAAGACAGTGGCAGCGTCGAGAAAGGATTAGTCAACAAAGCTTGATGATGCACTTTGGGCATATAGGACGGCGTTTAAAACACCTATTGGAATGTCTCCATATAGGTTGATCTTTGGGAAGCCATGTCATTTGCCGGTGGAACTTCAGCATAAGGCATTTTGGGCGACAAGAGAGTTGAATTTTAATCTTAAATCTGCGGGAGAGAAACGTTTACTTTAACTTGGAGAGCTTGAGGAGATTAGGCTCCAATCTTATGAAAATGCTAGTATCTACAAGGAGAAGACCAAATTGTGGCATGACAAGCACATTCAGAAGAAGGAATTTGAGGTTGGGCAACATGTTCTATTGTTTAATTCAAGACTCCGTTTATTCCCTGGAAATCTTAGATCAAGATGGTCCGGACCTTTTGAGATTGTGAAGGTCTATCCTAATGGGGTTTGTGAGATTATTAGAGAAGGGTCGGAAGTATTCAAGGTGAACGGGCAGAGACTTAAGCCATACCTGCTTGGAGAAACAGTGGAGCAAGGAATGAGCATTCTCCACCTCCAAGACCCTACCATGAGTTGAGGAAGTTACGTCAAGCTATTGACGTTAAAGAAGCGCTTCTTGGGAGGCAACCCAAGCATTTTTGTATCTTTGTGTAGCATAGGATTTTTACTTTCGATCTTCAAAAAAAAAATATATATATATATATATATATATATACTGACAGAACAGTGCAGCGCTGACTGCGCCACAAAGCTGCCAGCGCCAAGTAACGCAGATCAGGACGGCGCAACTAGCGTCCCAGCGCTGTCATCGCTCTAACACGCAGAACCAAACGGCGCAACAGGCGCCACAAAGCTGTCAGCGCCCTATAACGCTGTTTCAAACGGCGCAACAGGCGCCACCGCGCTGTCAGCGCCCTTCTCCACTGCAGTGTGCGAATTTTTGCCCCTTAAACCCCAATTTTCTTCACTTCTTTTATTCATTCTCATATCCTATTTCTATTATATACCCAAATCTTCAACCTATCATCTCCAACTCCTATTCTAACCTAAATTCAAATTCTAAACACACCCAAATCCTATTCTACATCTAATTTCATATCAATTATTTACATCTCCTACATATATGTAAACCTATACATACACAAAACCCATCTATATAACCCCAAAATTCTAAACTTTCATCCATTCAAAGTGCAAGGGGGATTAAATTCGAATTTTTTTTGTGGATTCATCTTGCAAGTTCACCTCTTGGATTCAATTGGGTAACATTCTATCTTATCTTTTATTTGAATTTGTGAATTTTGCAAATTAGGGTTCTTGGTGTGTAATTTGGGGGTTCTTTATTTGGTGAATTGTTTGGAGATTATTGTGCCTTGCTTGATATTTGTTGATTATGGCTCCTAAAAGGCAACGGTTAATGGGTAGTGGTAGTAGTGTTCCTCCATCTTTGAATGAGAATGATGTTGTGGGAGATGGAGTGGAGAGATTTGTGAATGAGGATGCTAAAGTGGAGTATGTACGGTTAGTTAAAAAGGGGGTTATTCAGGAAAGGAGGTTTGTGCCTCGTAATAATGAGGAGATGGAGGCGATGGTTAATGAGCGGGGTTGGACGTTATTTTGCGAATTTGCTAATGAGGCTCCGTTGGATGTGATTAGGGAGTTTTATGCTAATGCTTCGATAGCAAGGAATAACTCCGCGGTTGTTAGGGGTCAGAAGGTGGATTATTCGCCTCGTGCTATTCGTTCTTTGATTAGACAACCACCTAAACCTAGGGGTGCTACAGATTGGGGGAAAATGACGAGAGATGATGTTGATCTTAATGAGATTATTGATGAGCTATGTGTTAGTTCCGATCGCACAAAACGCAGCGAAAGAACGGTAAAAATAAAATCGAAACCAAGCCCGGATCCATGTATAATGTCCGGATAATCATGGTAGATAGAAACATTTACCTTGTAATAAAGCTTTACGTATTAAGAACGATGGAGATGCAATCACAGAGCTTCCTCTTCGAAAACTCCTCTACGGTATCCACACGAACACCCCAAGACCGTCTTACGTTCTTGTCCGGAAGAGAGGTACTAGCCTCCAATGAAAGATATGAGATCTTAGGGTTTAGGTTATGCGGCCAAGCTGTGGTTTTTGTTCTCACCACGATCTTGCCTCCTATCATATATTTATATGATAGTGTAAGGCCAAAAAGCCCAAGCCAAAATCCTAGCCCAAATTGATTTATTAAATAATAGAACAAAATCCTATTATTTAATTAAATAATAATTAAGTCACACTCAATTATTAAAATCATAAAATCATATCTCATTTATCTTTGTATTTTATTATAGCTTAATTAAGTCCCACTTAATTAATATAATAAAATCCAACTTATCATTAATTAATTTAAATTCATAATTTAAATTAATTCTTCCTTTAAATGTTCTATGTGTGTGACCCTGTAGGTTATTATTTAATTGGCAATAATTTTATTCTCCAATAAAATTATAAACAATGAGCGGCATCTAGTAATACATCATTGCTACCCAATTAAATAATAATTAAATCGTGATTCGATAAACCTTTTGTGATTAATGTTCCCGTGTAATATAATCCCTTTAACCAAATATTATAGATTAAACTCGAGGCATGTGTTTAGTCATCCTCTTCATAATTTAATCCGGGTTTACTTGATACATGAGTAGACTATTAAGACAAATCATTATTTGAGCACGGCCATGCATTTTATAGTCTCACTCAATCAAGAGGCCAATAATATCTCTCCTATCTGATAGGAGGGTTAAATCCTTTATCTATCATTCATATTTCTCATACGATTCACAATATACTCGATGTCCACTTTTATCATTACCCGGTCAAAGGTAACTTTTAATGTAGTCAAAGTAAATTATCCTCGTATAGAAATATAATGATCTCAAGTCAAAGGATCATTATCACTATGAGTCTTTCTTATGACTTAATTAACATGAAGAATCTCACGGTGGGTCTGTCCAGTACCATGTACCCTACATGTACCTATGTATTGAATTTAGTATCTCCATACTTATAACCAATGAGATGTGGTTATCAGTCAAAAACATACTAGTCTATTTATGTATTATTATTGTCCAGTATAATAATACTCGACTAGGGACCTTTAAGAATATGATATATATTATATAATCTCAAATTCAAGTTGTAAACTTAAACTATATAATGTGTATCATTATTCTAAGGACATTTATTATGCTAACAAATATCGCAGTAATTAGAGTCATAATAAATACATTTATTTAATAATCAAATGATATAAGATTTATTCGAGAAACAATGTATTGCCTCTAGGGCACCTACACTAACAATATGTATTCCGGGTTCGGAGTGGAAGTGTAGAGCAGGTACCACCGAGAAGTGTACTTTCCCGACTCAATCATTGTCTAAGTTTGCACGGGCATGGTTCTATTTCATCAGTTCTAGTATCCTTCCATCATCCCATGTGTCCGAAGTTACCGTTGATAGAGCTATTCTACTATGGGGTATTCTCAATGGTGAGTATGTTGACCTAGGGTACCTTATTAATCAAAACATTCTTCGGTATATGGGGAGTAATTCGACGGCTAGTATTCCTTATGCTTCTATCATTGCGTACTTATGTGATGCGTCGAAGGTTAAATGGTACGAAGGTGAGCCAGTGTATAAATCTCTGAGTTCTATTAATGATGTTTCTATAGACCGGATGGGGGAGTGGTCGGGCGGCATTCCTCATCCTAGGGGTCTCGGTTTTATAGTTGGTGGTGCTGGTGGTCAGGGAGCGGGCGCTCCGCCACAGGTTTCTAGGGCACCGAGAGTGGCTATGGCGGGTTCTCGGCGGCGTATGGTGGATATGTCGGTATTTGATTCTTATTTTCGCCGAATGACTAGGCGAATGGATGCTATGCATGTGAGCAGTCGTCAGTATTCTGAGGACATGGGTGTAGCTTTGGAGGCGAAGTTTCAGTCACCTAGTACTCCGGTTCAGTGGCCTATCTTTGGAGCTCGGACTCCGTATCCTCCACCTGATTCATCTGACGAGGATGACGAGGGTGCTGCTAGCGAGGATGAGTAGGTATGTTCTGCTACCCCTTGTATTTACTTCCATTCAATGAGGGCATTGAATATTTTAAGTTTGGGGGTGATTTGGGGGATTAGTAGTTGTATGTATTGTTGTATTTTGTGTTCATATAGGATATCATGTTTGCATAGTAGTGATAGTTCATGCATGATTGTTATGTTCATATTATCTACGTGTGTTCATATAGGACATTTTGTTTTATTTTCGTATACCATGTGAGTCATATTAGTTGCATTTTCATGGCATGCATATTTCATGATCCTTTAGGACGAGCTGATTCTGATTGATAGGTGGATGTTGATTTGGGTGTGATGATGATGAGTAGAGGGCTGATTTATAGTTCCTAGGAATTGACTTGCATATTACGGGAACAAAATTTATTTCACAGTCTCATTGGGGTGCTTTTGGGCTAGGTTAGGGTCATGCATGTTGGATGTTTTGAGATTTAATCACTTGTTTATATTTAGAATTTTCGTTATTCCCTTTATAGCGTAGGAACATTAAAGTCTAAGTTTGGGGGAAACCAGGGATTTCATGCTAGTTGTTAGTATTTGTTGAATAATGGCTAGGTGTCAAATGGCTAGTAGCCAGCTCATATTTATATGAGTAGTCTAGGGTTGGAATTGAGAATTCTCATTCCAGATTGCATGGGAAAAAAAAAAGAAGAAGAAAAAAAAAGAAAAAAAAAAGAGTTAATAGTTTAATTGTTTAAATGCAGAACTAACCAGAGTGAGCTCTTTAATACTCGAGTAATTAAGTCTGAGGGGACTTAGTCCTAGTAACCTAAAGCCTTGTGGTTTGGGATTGCTGACCTAACACTCGCTACATGGGTATTATTGTATAAGCCTTTTGGGGTCTCATTCATTGTACGGTTAAATAAGCATGCGTGTTGTTTGTGGTATTATGTGTCGTAGTGTAGTAATAAAGGATGAATTCCTGGCTAACTTGAATGAGGATGGAGGTGTTTCTAAGTTATGAAGTGTCTACAGTCTATTCTATTTATAAACCTGTGATTGTCTTGGCGAAGAATAGGTATGATTTTTGACCTAGTGTTGGGAGTATTTCTGATGAGCATCGCACACACGCACGTTTCTGTCATGTATTGTTAGTATACGGGGACTTAGTCGAGCTCTGCTTGGATTTATTTGCATTCTTTGAAATGTTTGCTTGTTAGTTGGTTTGGTGAGTTTGAAGGGGATCTTTGCATTTTCATATTAGTTGCATTCATGCATTGCATTGCATTAGGTTAAATGGATTTTGTGGGTACATTCGCTATAGGCCCTCACGAGACCTTACTCGTCCACTAGGGCTGCCTAGGGGTTTAAAAGGCTTGTTGCATATGCCAAATGCAACCGTGATCACCTACGGAAGTGGTACTAATTAGGTAGATGTAATTGTTTATGCTTGAGGACAAGCATCAGTTTAAGTTTGGGTGTTTGATAAGTGGATTTTATATCCACTTGGAATGCCTCCGTTCGGCTTAAATTGATTGTTTTGGACTCAAGTTGTTGTAGTTTTGATGTGTTTTGCTTAATTGTGCAGATTTACGAGAATGTTGATTAAAGTTGATGCTTCTATCGTTTTTGGAGATTTAATTGATTAAAATTCGGATTTTCCGAGAAGGCTGCGCAGCTTATACTGTTTTGGCCATATCTGGAGTTCTAGAAGTCCGTTTTCAGCGATCTTACTGCCCACGCGAAGCTTGAGAGATTTTCTACAATATGGGATAGGTCTTACATGACCAGGCCGCGTGTGGTGGGCCCAGGAAGCACGACCAGCAGATAGATGGGAGCAGAGAAATTACTGTTTTGCCCTTTTCTAGTTCTAATTGTATTTTGGGCAATTTTTAATACCTTAATTGAATTCTAATTGTAATAGAAGGTAATATCTTGCTAGGCAAGATTTGTAGAGCCTATTTAAACACATCATACCATTGTAAATTATAACAATTCATAGCTGTTAATCGTATCAAGGTACTTTCGATCTTCAATTCTTTCTTCAATATTATGTTTTCATTCATTATCATTATTATTATGTTTTCTTTATTAAATATGCATAACTAATTCTCTAATCTGAGGATTGGGTAGTATTCCTTGGTATTCATGCGTGCTTGATTATGTGATTTTCTGCTTTGCTGATCTGTTAATGAGATCTTAACACAATTAGGGGAGTCATGAACCTTTGATTGTATTCTAGGGATTGTAATAAGCTTGGGAGAGAAGTTGCAATCTTAGTACATGAATTAACAGACATAATTTGAATATTAGATCGGGAGATTAATAGAAGAATTGTGAGACATATAATTCTTGGCACTTAACAGTTTATAGATATACTTTGATTGTATCACGGGAGAGACAATTAGGGTGTAGCTGTAGGCACTATATTGTAGCCTGGGAGGGTACAGTATAACTTTAGAAGAATTGTTTTCAGCAAGGTAGGAACACATATATCACATTAATATTGAGCATGTATTGAGACCAAGTGAAGAACCCCAGTTCTTAGATTGTTTTCCTATATATTTGTATCTCAGTTTAAAATCAATTCTTAGTGCTTATAATTAGTTCTTGGTTAATTTAGTTAATACACAAACCCAAACATTCTTCTACACTTCTAAATTGTGAGAGATAAGAAACTTGAACTTGATATTACATTCAGTCCTTCCCTGCGAACGAACAACAAAAATACTACTAACATTTTGCACTCTTAGCAATCTTCACTTTAGGTGTAGATGCTTAAGTGATAGGTTTTGACAGATGCTCATTTGAATAATTATCTGATGCATGCATTTGTGGAAAATTGGCATACGTATTATTCATGCTAGGAATGCTCCATGACATGTGTGGCATATTCACAGATTGAAAATAAGGATTAGACACATATGGCATGTTCACATATGGATTTGAAAAACTAGCATTCTGATACAAACCAGGCATTGCAGGCATACTTGGCATAGATTGAGGTACATGAACAGGAGTCCATTTAATAGACTTGCAATTAGAAGATAGGTGATTGAGACTATTACAATTACCACAAGTTTTCCTAGGAGCAAACTTGTCAGGAGAATAATTGTTTTTCTTGTTGACAGATGAACCATCAACGGATGATCACTATCCATTGATTCACATATTGTCTCTAGATCCTCAAGGCAAGGTTCTAGCTCCTTTTTCTTTTGAGTCCAGGTATTCTTCACAAATGATTCTATTCTCTGGACTTCTATTATGTTTTGTGAAATATTCCTACAGCTTTGAAATTTAGCAATTATCCCTTGTTCTTTTTCAAGCTGGTCTCTTAAAATTAGTTATCTTTTTAACACAGCTTCAAGTTCGACTTTAGCATCATTGCAATCAACTCTCATTTTCTCAAATTCTAGAAATTGAATTTCTAGAGCAGCATTCCTATCACTTAAAAACAGATTAGTCTCTTTAATCCTATTGTTCTCTTTAGTAAGTGATTTAAGAGTAACACTCAAGTGATATAGTTCAGTAGACATTTCATCTATAACACTATTGCATTCCTCTTTGGTGAGCTCAGAGAGATTAGTAGAAAATACCTGATTTCTAGCTGAACTTGCTTCCTGCTCAGAATCAGCCATCAATGCAAGGTTGACAAACTCAGCATCATCATCAGAATGATTTCCATCAGCAGCAACTATATTATGCAGCAACTAAACTACTGTACTGAGCTTGCTTGCAAGGTTTATTTCCAGAAATTTCAGATAAATAGAAGGTAGTAAACCACACTCTGCTGGGTACATTTTTCTGTATTGATAAACTAATGCTCCCATTTCATGGTCTAATTTTCAATAACATTTCTAGAAGTGGCCATTCTTGTGCAAGATTTATTGTAAAATAAGGCATATAAAATATAGTACGAAACTCTGGTGGAAGGCTTGTTCTAAATCTTGGACGTCTTATATGCTAGCTAACTCAATGTTCTAACATGTTTGGCAGGCTAAGGGCAACTTTACTGGTTCTGAAGTGATATCTGTACTTATACAAACTGTGATTTCTATTTGTCATTTTGACTAGTCATTTAAGCTTTTTCTGTTTATTTTTAAGCTGTTTTTTAGTGTGGTTTCTTGTGTAAATCGAGTAGCACAATACGACTAATTGTCAAGTAAATGAGACTGTCTCAATTGATAAAGAGACTGTCTCAATTGATAAAGAGACTGTCTCAATATAACAGAATCAATAAACAACAGTAAGTAAATGACAGAAAGTAAAGCAAGAACACCAGGAATTTTCACTTGGTTCGGCCCCTACCCAATCTATGGCCTACATCCAAGTCCCTATGCCAACTAGCACAGAGATTATATTATTATAACAATAATATAAAGCTTACAGTCTTTCCCGATTATAAGTTTAAAGCCTCTTGGAAGAACCCTTCTTTTTGACACAGCTGTCACCTAGCAAACCTGCTACCTAGCCCACTGGCTACCTTGGCTTATGACTTGTAATCCCTATCTTAGTTGCCACAACCCGGCACAAGTATATGAAGAATGAATAAACTTTTACAACTCGATGAATGGAACTTCTAAACAAAGTGTGTATAAACTTGAATGTCTGTGTATAGAAGTTATATTGCAGAGAAGCTTCGAGTCCACTCTTCTTCTTGCTTGATGAGCGAATATATATAGCACTAGAAGATGTAGCCGTTAGAGATGAATCCTTGAGATTATAGCTGTTGGAATAAGAATCAATCAAGTACAATATAGTGATTTAGATAATCAATCAATCAGTGATCATTAGCAACGGCTCTTTAAGGATTTGAAAATCAATCAAATCGCATGATATCTTTGAGAGATATCCCAAAATATATGACCTGCAATAAATACAATATATGTCTTGCAATAGATAGATATGATATCCCCTAAATATGGCAAATGACAGATTATATTCAAGATATTCGTTAGACACATAGAATCAAATCTCTAGAATTAAAATCGAAAATAATTCAAAGTATCATCCTAAAAACATGGTACTAACAATCTCCCCCTTTTTTATGATGATGAACAACTTTGAATTAGTTGCTCTTCTTGTCTTGCTCCCCCTGTCAAAAACACTTGAAGAGACATTAAGCATATTGCACATAATCTTCCAAGATTCGAGAACTAATATTCGAGGATCACAAATATTCAAAATACTAAACTTCTCCCCCTTTCATCAACATAAAAACAAAATTAATCGTCGTCTGGAATGTCCACTTTTGGTTTGAACCTAGGAGATAGATCCATTAAAGGGTGCACATACCGAGCTCTCTTCGAAGCATGCAAAATCTTTTGCAACATGATCCCGAATAAAATGATAATAATCAAATAACATGATGAACGTATACTTGAACTAATAAGAAATCATTATGCTTATGAAAAATAAAGAGAGTAGGATCGAGTGTACCATGAATGAAACCTGAATGCACAAGAAATGTACAGAGTCGAAAATCGATCATACCAACACCTGGGGGACTGTCTATGACCATAGACAGATTTCTTGAGATTGAAGACGTAATGTGGATACTTCTCATGTATGAAACCAGAAGGCTGCTTCACGTGGACTTCTTCCTGCATCTATGGTGCCTTTACCAACAATTCTTACAGTATTGGAGTCACCCTGGGTAACTAATCCTCCTTCTATAGCCACTAGAGAGAAAAACTTTGATTTGTCTCCTGTCATATGACGAGAGCAACCATTGTCTATGGTCCACTTATTCTTTGGGATGTGAACTTTTAAGCGAACCTGCAAATATATATATATATATATATATATATATATATATTCATGTCTTTGGTACCCACCTTGATTTGGGTCCTGCATTGTTAGTGTCCACAATCTTATATAAATGTCTTTCTGTTTTCTTAATCCAAATTTGAGCAGTATTAGTAGAAGTATGCATATATGAACTATGTGATTTAGAAGTTTGGCCCTTGATGTTACAGAACTTGGATTCTGCTGAGATATGTCCCCTTTTATCGCAATCTATGCATTTCTCATATGGCATACTGTACTTCATATTAGTCCTCTTCTTTGTCTTTTGAAATACACTCTTTTTGGCTGTGTTGAAACCCAGTCCTTCTTTTCCCAAAGAAGATTTTTGGCCTGCCAACATTGCGTCTAATGTGCCTTCACCATGTACGAATTTAGCTAGATCTTTCTTTAGACGATCGATCTTTTCCTGTAATTCAGAGAATTTTTGTTCTGTGTCTGCCCTTTTGCATTCAGTTTCCTTGAAAGAATCTGTTTCCTGCCTTAGTGTGGCTAAGCAAGCATCTTTTCTTTCGATCTCATTTTTCAGATATGTATTCTCTTCAGCAAGCTTGGTCATCTCTTCTTTTAACAACTTGTTTTCTTCAGCAAATGATTCCTCTTTCATCGAATCATCCATTTCACTCAGCACTTCATTTAGGGCTTGCTTTAAATATGCATTTTTGCTACGCAACTTTCTATTTTGTGCCTGCAAAGTTAGTAAATCTTCAGAAACAAATGATTTTGGAGGAGTAGAAAATACCTCTTCATTTTCACTGAAGTTTTCATCAAATCCAGCAAAACACATTTGAGCAACTTCATCGTCAGAATCAATTTCTATGTCAGATTCATCGTCACTCCATGTGAGAAAAGATTTACTCTTTTTCTTCTTCTTATCTTTGCCCTTTGATCCAGACGCCTTTAGTTTTGTCATGTATTGAGAGCAATCCTTTTTAAAATGTCCTTTCTTGCCGCATTCAAAACAAGCATCATCATTTGTGTTGCTTCTGAATTCCTTTTTAGGTCTGTTGAATTTTTGAGAAGGTCTGCTAGCATCTTTCTTTTTGGCTAAAAACTTCTGAAATCTCTTTGTTAGGTGAGCAATCTCTTCGTCTGAATCCTCATTGGAGTCTGCATCAGCATTGAGAGCTAGAGTCTTTTTCCTGGGTACTTCTTCTTCCTCATCATACCTTCGAAGCTGGTTCTCAAACTCTTCTAACTCACTGAAGAGGGTGAGAGTCTCCATTTTTGAGATCAAGGTCGAATCCTGCAGAGTTGTTACCTTAGGAGCAAAACTTTTGGGCAGTGATCGTAGGATTTTTCTGTTAATTTCTGACTGAGGAATATGCCTTTCCAGGAGAGAAATAGAATTCATAAGTGTAAGAAACCGTCCCTGTGCTTCTTTTATGCTTTTATCTCTTTCTAGTCTGAAGCTTTCATAGTCACTTAGAAGAAGATCAAGCTTAACCTCACGAACCTTTGAGGTGCCTTCATGACATACTACAATAGTATCCCAAACTTGTTTGGCCGAAGTGCATGCTGACACTTTTCGAAGTTCAGTGGCACACAATCCACTGAGTAAGGAATTCATAGCTCGAGCATTATAATTCAGAGAATTGACTTCATCAATAGTGAGATCCTTTACTGGTTTGGGTTTGCCATCTTTCATGGGAATAGTAATGCCATTTTCAACAGCATCCCATTCGTATGTATCCCTCTGGAGAAATATTTTTATAAGAAACTTCCAGTCGTTATAATTTTATGTTCCAAGTAAGAGTGGTGGAACATTGATTGAGCGTCGTTCTTGCCAACCTGATTGTGCCATGGATCTAACAAAATAAACACTTAAACAAAGGTTAAATGCACCTGCTCTGATACCAAATGTAAATCGAGTAGCACAATACGACTAACTGTCAAGTAAATGAGACTGTCTCAATTGATAAAGAGACTGTCTCAATTGATAAAGAGACTGTCTCAATAGATAACAGAATAAATAAACAGCAGTAAGTAAATGACAGAAAGTAAAGCAAGAACACCATGAATTTTCACTTGGTTCGGCCCCTACCCAATCTATGGCCTACATCCAAGTCCCTATGCCAACTAGTACAGAGATTATATTATTATAACAATAATATAAATCTTACAGTCTTTCCCGATTACAAGTTTAAAGACTCTTGGAAGAACCCTTCCCTTTGACACAGCTGTCACCCAGCAAACCTGCTACCTAGCCCACTGGCTACCTTGGCTTATGACTTGTAATCCCTATCTTAGTTGCCACAACCCGACACAAGTATATGAAGAATGAATAAACTTTTACAACTCGATGAATGGAACTTCTAAACAAAGTGTGTATAAACTTGAATGTCTGTGTATAGAAGTTGTATTGCAGAGAAGCTTCGAGTCCACTCTTCTTCTTGCTTGATGAGCGAATATATATAGCACTAGAAGATGTAGCCGTTAGAGATGAATCCTTGAGATTATAGCTATTGGAATAAGAATCAATCAAGTACAATATAGTGATTTAGATAATCAATCAATCAGTGATCATTAGCAACGGCTCTTTAAGGATTTGAAAATCAATCAAATCGCATGATATCTTTGAGAGATATCCCAAAATATATGACCTGCAATAAATACAATATATGTCTTGCAATAGATAGATATGATATCCCTTAAATATGGCAAATGACAGATTATATTCAAGATATTCGTTAGACAAATAGAATCAAATCTCTAGAATTAAAATCGAAAATAATTCAAATTATCATCCTAAAAACATGGTACTAACATCTTGGGTGTTGCCGACTTGGTGTACTCTTGGGTTGTTTGCTCCTTTTCTACTAGTCATGTTGATGAAATTTCTGTTTATCTGATAACATCTATTGTAGATAAACAGAAGGTAGTAACATCTATTATAGATAGTTTATTTCCAGAAATTTCAAATAAACAGAAGGTAGTAACATCTATTATAGTTGGTGGTGGTCTTGTCTATGGAACAAAGGTAGTAAACTCGTATATATTCAGAACTATATACGGAGACCTGCAGATGTTCTTGATTGATTTAATTATAAAGGGGATTTATGTTATGTTTTTGTAAATTGCAGGAAGGAAAGCTAAGCACTGATCAGAAGTAATGGATATAAGCAGTGCCTATTTCAATTATCCTTCAGAAGAGGACATGATTGAGGTATCCTACCAACTACCGTAATACTTAAATTGGTTCAAAATCCAATTTATCTCCAGTATGTTACTAATCTAATTATGAGGTATAACACTTATAAATTCAAGTACTTATCGGGGATTTTTAGTTTTTTTATTCATAAAACCAGATATAATTATAGGGAAAGTGCCATTGATTGTGTCAGTTTTAAAACTAATGGTGAATATATGTTTGGTAATGTCAGTCATGTTGTTTCTGGATAGAGTGTACATTGGAATTCTTTGTGATTTTTGCTTACATTCTTATTGTCTTCTTGTTCTGTTTTTTTTGTTTATTTTGAGTAGGTGTATCAGTTATCGATCAAAGCATCATGTGAGCTTTCATGGCCATCTGACAGAATTATAGTTCAAGTTCTTGATGATTCAACAGAATTATGTAAGTGGCTAAATTCTTTGTTGTAGTTGTTAATTCTCTTGTGAACTATGTAGTTTTGCTTCGAATATTGACTTGGCCTTCACAAATTTGCTCTTGTATCTTTCTGCAACAGATTTGTCACCTAGCTACAAAGCCATTCCTATTGTAGCTTGAAGTGCAGCAACCCATAAACAACCACAACAAGCACTAACACCATGACTGTCCAAGTATCTCAGCCTCCTGCCACTGAAAAGAAAATAGAGAAGAAAATAAAGCTAGAGAAGTAGGTAAAGAAATTGAGTTATCTCATTCTAACATTGCAATTTAGACGGTAGTGGTACTTTGTTAGGAATTGGTACTGGTAGTAGCTTTGTAGCGATGAATATTGATTGGTACGTAGTTTTTGTTATGAATGTTTGTTAGTTGCTAGTACTGTATAAACTCTAATTTTTGTTGTAAATAAAAGTGTTGTTCCATTTATCATTAGCCAATGTTATAACAATTGTCTATTCTATGCACATGCAACACATAAAAAGAAAAAACCATTGTCTAACTACAAGAAACACAAATAAAAATCATTGTTTAAAGACAACACATACAACACATAAAAAGAAAAACCATTGTATGACTACAATAAACACAAGCATTTGGAAGAAATAAACCGTTGTGTGTTGGAGTTCTAACAACACTTTAAGATAAGCAAAGCTTTGTATGTAGAGAACTTCAACAACGGTTTCCTTCATAATAAATAGTTGTGTGATAGGCACTCATGCAATGCATTTGTTTCTAAAAACCATTATGTCACACACGATAGAACAACAGTTTTTATTTCAAAATCCATTGTCTTTTTTACTGAACAACAACAATCATAGTTTTTAAAATACTTGTCTGAAATGATTTCAGACAAGCATTTTTCAACCGACTGTTGTTGTTTCTAGGTATCAGACAACATTTTCCAGAACAAGGTATGTTTTCTTGTACACGATCAGATAATGATTTGTGCGCTGTTGTTTGATCTAGATATCAGACGGCATCTCAATAGACGACGGGAAAAGGGGTCATCAGACAACGGGCAAAAATAGTTGTCTCATCCAGTTTTTCTTGTAGTGTTGGTGAGCTCAGAGAGATTAGTAGAAAATACCTGATTGCTAGCTGAACTTGCTTCCTGCTCAGAATCATCCATCAATGCAAGGTTGACAAACTCAGCATCATCATCAGAATGATTTCCATCAGCAGCCCAGTCATACTCTTGGGTCATGAATGCCTTTCCATTCTGCCAGAGAAGATCAAAATATTTCTTCTTGTAGTCAACATTTTCAGTTGGCTTTCCCTTGTTCTCAGATCTAGGCTTCCTGCATTCACTTATCATGTGACCAGCAATTCCACAATTGTAGCATTTAATTTTGGATTTATCCACATAGTTGCTTGTGGAAAAATCCTTGTTAAATGGCTTAGCCAACCCAGAGTTTCTTCTGAATTTTAGCTTAGAGAATCTCCTAGATAGAAAGGCTAAATGTTCATCTATCTCATCCAATTCATCCTGCTGAAGGACACTCATTTCTTCACACACTTTTTCCTTGCTTTTGCTTGATTCTGCTCTACCTTCACAAACCTCCCTGTTTGGTGTAGATTTAGCAGCTTCAGTCCTCTTCTCCTCCTTCTGCTCCAAGTTGGCAACAAGTGCAACTGACCCACTTTTCTTTTGGGCATTCTCAATTTCTTCATCCTGCTCCATTTCTAGTTCATATGTCTTTAAAGTTCCATAGAGCCTTTCAAGAGTAAATGTCTTATACTCTTGAGTGTTTCTTAGAGAAACAGTCATTGGCTTCCACTCTTTGGGCAGTGATCTCAGAAATTTGAGATTAGAATCTTTCACTTGGTAGATTCTTCCATACAGTTTCAAGCCATTCAGTAGCTTCTGAAATCTACTAAATGTGTCATCCAATGTCTCTCCATTCTTGAAATGGAAGTGCTCATACTGTTGGATCAGTAGTTGCATCTTGTTTTCCCTTACCTGTTCTGTACCTTCACAAAGGGTTTGAACAATGTCCCATACTTCCTTGGAGGTAGTACAGTTGATAACATTGTCAACCATGTCTGTTTCTAAGCCATTAAACAGAATATTCATGGTATTTTTATCTTTGTGGACTTCTGCAACGTCTTCAGTACTCCACTCAGAAACAGGTTTGGGAATGTAAGTGTCTGGTGCATCTGCAGCAAGGCCAACTCTTGACGCAGTCTTCATTGGAACATGAGGACCCTTCTCAATGCAATCTACAAAACCTTCATCAATAGACATGAGATGTAGACGCATTTTTACTTCCCAGTGAAAGTAATTTTCTCTATCAAGAACCGGTATCTTTACTCCATAATCCTTCTTAGACATTTTGGAAGTGTGTTGATCTTTAAACTTCAAATAAGTTAGAAGCTTGCTCTGATACCAATTGTTATTCCCAGATTACACACCTGTATAATTGTAGAAGGGGGGGTTGAATACAATTCTTGATATTTATAATTTTCTGATAAGAACCACAGAAATCTATAAGGAGATAATTGCTGAGAGATAAATGATTCACAAGCACATAAAAAATCAGGTGGTTAAATGTACCACCTGAGACTTTTATTCGAAGAAAACTCTATGATACAAATGTACACAACTTCTGTTTTTACAACTCTTTGTTTCTAAAGATATTCAAGAAACCCTAAGCAAATGTATCTGTTTTCTTAGTTTCTAAAGAGTTGCTACACTTGGTTATATATCCCAAATTTACAAGTACTACAGGAATAAGATAATATTAATCTAATTCAAGTTGACTTGCTACTCCACTCCAAATCCACATCTAGCCGAAAGGTTGTCCTTGTGAACAGATATGTCCCCTGCACCTTTCTTGTATGTACTGTGTAAATGTAATGCTTCTTTCTTCTGCGTTTCCAAAGTATGGCTTCCATACTGCTTTTTATACCTACTATCAACCCATGTGATTTGTCAGTCAAACCTGTCCTTATCAACTGCTAATTCCCAGCTAGCATAGAAGAAAGTGTCAATGATTATCCGTTGGTGTTGTACACCGTCATCCGTTGATGGTAGTTTGAGCTGTATCTGTTGATAGAGTAGATTTGAGTTGTATCCGTTGATAGAGTCCTGTTCTCATCCGTTGATACACTTTCACTTAGACAGAATTACATAGCATAGCTTATTTACAATTGGCTACCCTATTCTGCCTATCCGTTGATGGTCAACATGACTCTGAATAAAAACACTATCAACTGATAAATAGAGATATTGCAGTATGCTAAAAAACCTCATCCGTTGATGAGCTACCTGTCAACGGATAGAGTTATAATGTCTCATCCGTTGACAGTTACAAAACATGACTTATACAATTTTGATTGATTGTGAAGTTATCATCAAGTACAACATATTCCTAACAATAAATTCGATTGAATTCGGTTGAATTTAACTCTGACTAAATAAATGTTGAAGTTGAACTTAAGTTCAACCAAATCTGGTCGAATTTAAGGTTGGTCATTTTCATTCGGTCATTTTTAGCCGGTTTTCTTGTAGTGTGTCAAAAAAAATAAAAAAGTAATAGATAATTTTTGATCATTTTTTTATTAAATAAAAAATTAAAAAATTATTCTACAAGTCTATTTCTCAACTAATTGAAAATCGTTTTTTAAATGATTAAGAAATAAAATCCATTCAGTAATATAAATGATTTAATGAGATTTATTAATTATAATAATAAGTTCATTTTCTACCACCTAAAAAATCCTAACCACTTAAAAACTTTATAAGACAAAAAAAAAATATTTAGATTAAAAAATGGTCACGTATAATTGAATATACTTGAAAGTTGAATTAAGATATGTAAATCAATAATTTTTGAAAATAAATAAATATGATTATATATTTTTTGGCTTTTGGTGGAAACATCGAGCAATATTGCATGTATATATAATTAAATTATAAATGGTATAATGTGTATACCATAATGACAAAATTTTAAAAACGAAATCTACTTTTAATTTTGCGAGAAGTGAATATAACTCATATTTTAAAATAAATGGATAATTTATAATATATTAAATATTTCTTTGCTAAAATTATAATATTATACATTTCGAAAAAATGTTATTTCATGTTACTCATCCAAGTAGAGAATAGAAAAAATAATATGAAATATTAAATACTCAAAAAACAATCAAATTTTATATTACACAATTGAGTACTTATGTTCGCATTATAACTATACTTTTACAAACTTACTAATGACATTTATTTAGTTTCAATGATAATTCAAAATTGATACAACAAAATTGAAACCAAATTTTTTCGATCCGACAATATCCAATCCGAAAAGATCCGAACCGAATTTTATCTGATCTTAATCTGGAATTTATCCGATTTTAATCTGAAATCAACCCGATCTGAAACTGAATCCGACCCGAATCGAAACCGATTAAAATTTTGTAAAACTGATACTATACCCGAACCGAATTAGATCCGATCCGATCCGAATTGTATCAAAATATATCAAAACCAAAAATTGATCCGATCCGAAATTAATCCAATCCGAAACCGATCTGGTTATCCGATTTGCCAGGTCTAGTAGCCATTATGCCGCGAGGGATTCAAGATGTCGTCCCTTGGTGCATGCTCTTCGCAGATGATATCGTGTTAGTGGCGGAGTCGAGGGGGGAGGTGAACGAGAAGTTGGAGTTATGGAGATCTACTTTGGAGCCCCAAGGACTGCGTGTGAGCCGGTCTAAAACAGAGTATCTCTGGTGTAACTTCAGTGGTGAGGATAACGAGGAAGGGGTGGAGGTTAGGATTGAAGATTAGATCGTCCCTCGTACGGATAAGTTCAAGTATTTGGGGTCGATCATCCAGAAGGAAGGTGAGATTGAAGACGATGTCACGCATCGTATCAAGGCTGGGTGGCTAAGATGGAGGGCAGCGTCAGGGGTGATGTGCGACAAGAAAGTCCCATTAAAGTTGAAAGGGAAATTTTATAGAGCGGCAATCCGACCTGCGATGTTATATGGTTCGGAGTGTTGGGCGGTGAAGAAGGCCCTCGAGAGCAAGTTGGAAGCGGCTGAAATGAGGATGTTGCGGTGGTCTTGTGGGCGCACGATGTTGAATAGAATCCCGAATGTGGTTTTTAGGAGCGAGCTTGAGGTGGCGCCTTTTTCTGCGAAAGTTAGGGAAGGGAGGTTGAGATGGTTCGGCCACGTCCGTAGGAGGCTGGCTGAAGCCCCAGTGAGGAGGGTCGAGAGTCTTTCGGTTGTTGGGGTGAGGAGGAGAGGCAAACCGAGGAGGTCGTGGGAAGAGCAGCTTAGGTTGGATTTGAAGGCCTTAAACTTAAATGAGACCATGACCGCTGATAGGTGTTCTTGGAGGCGCCAGATCAGAGTGGTGGATTCTCTTTTAGGGAGCGGCTCTGTTGTTGAGAGACTCAGAGTTGGGTTGTCCCGGTTAGCTTTATTTTAGAAGTTCGGCTTTTGCGTTCTCATTTTTCGCTTTATATTGTCTTCTGTTTTCTGGTTTTGCAGTTTCAGGTAGCTTGGCCAGATGTCATCTTAGATTTGAATGTTTTGCAGAGCAGAGTAGCCAATCCCCGGGTAGGTAAGCCCCATGTGTTCAAAGCCATGGGCTCAGGTATGACCATGAGCCTTTTTCGAATCTTAGACAACCCTTGTGAATATCACACACTTTTAGCGTAATGTGCACTTAGCCGGGGGTCTTCACGGAAACAGCCTCCCTACCGTTAAAAGTAGGGGCATGATCTGCGTACATCTCACCCCCCCCAGACCCTGCTCTGAGCGGGATATACTGGGTATGTTTGGTTTGGTTTGGTTTGGTTTAGTAGCCATTATGCCCTATGTTTCTTCTTATAATAAAATTTTCAAATCTTAAAAAATCGAATTGAAATCAGATTTAAAATAACTTGCATAAAATCCATATCTTCAAAATTTTGATTCTTATTATAACTATAAGTCTAAAAATATATTTATTAATAATTTGTTAATAAAATTAATTAATAAATGCATATAAGCCAATACTACAAAATCGGGTTTGAATCAAATTTTAAATAGCTTGGATAAAATCTATATCTTAAAATGATTTTATTGGACCTATCTATAAATACATAATTTTAAATAAAAACAATTACTAAAAAAGCACTATTTTAATTTGAAATCAATTACGATATATTATTATATATTTAAAATTATATTTCATAACTACTCATTCACTAAGCAACCACTTTTTTAATATAAACTCATCACAATCATATTATCATACATTATAAATTAATTTTCATAATATATATTGTACAATTATAACTGATTTTAAATAATTATAATATAACTCAACTAGAAATATGAAAAATGTCAGATTTGAATTCAGATTTTAAATAATTTGGATAATTTTCATACCTTCAAATACTCAATCTATCTATTATATATATAATATCACAACATGTCACATTTTATTACTTGCAAAGTTACTATTTTAGCCTTGCATTTTAATCCATTTAGTCTTTTTCCAAAAAGTTGTTGTTGTGGAGAATCGAACCTAAGTCTTTTCATTCATATGCACATCACCTTACCACTAGGCTAACCAATCACTTGTGTTGTAAATCATAAATATGCTATGTAAGTCGCGTGATGGATGAAGAATATTTGGTATTTTAATTTCTAAGATATTTTATATGTTATAGTTTAGTATAAATTAGTCATACATGATATGTAGTGAACTTAGATACTCCGTATATACCATAACATGTCACATTTTATTCCTGGCAAAGTTATATCATTTAATAAACTTATATTCAATATGATTATTTAATATTACGTAATTAATTACAACAAACTAATAATAGCCATTAACTTTTAATAATTTATATTGGTGCATATATTTAGATTAAAATTCTTGGGTAAATTATTATATAATTACGCCAATATATGAATAATAATTGTATAGAAATACTTAAAAAACTCGAGAATCGGAACTAAACGATTGTGTTCACGATTAGGAATTAAGCTTGGGAATAACAAGAATAATAAACATATATATTTTAGTAATAATAGTATTTAATATATTAGTCTAATTTGTAATAAAATATACTATTTAAAAGTTCATAGCGAGTAATCAGATTTAGATTCTCAGTTCTGAATAAAGTGAATTTAAATTCACAACTGAAAACATTCAATTAGATGACTATTTTAATAGATATTATAAATCTTAGACAATTCATGTTGAAAATGAAGCTCTCGAGAAGAGAGTTGCTAAGCTATATTTAGGCTACACCGCTACAAATTGAAAGGTGTTCACGGCTACAAATTCGAACTACTAAAATCCAAAATATCACAATATTCCACATTTTATTTAATATCATTTCACATTTATGCCTTCCAATTTTCTATGATTTAACTCTAAAATCCCTTTAAAGTCAAATGCTATGAAAACGTTAGTTAATCTTCACATTTTCCAGAATCGAAACTGTGACATCCAGTTCTAAGTATAAAGAATTTAAATTTATAGCTAAAATCATTGAACTATATGACTAATTGAATGGATTATAAAATATTTTGGACACAACCTGTTAGAAAGCGAGAGCACTTGAAAAAAAGAGTAATTAAATCTATATTTAGGTAACATTGCAACAAATTGAAGAATATTCATGATTATAAATAATAAAAAACAAAATTTCACAATAAAGCTAGAATATCCCCGTGCCTTGCACGGGTAACGAAGCTAGTTTTTTATAAAAGCTCAAAAATATATTTATTCATAATTTGTTAATAAAAATATTTAATAAATGCATATAAGTCAACTCTACATATATTTTAATTATTTAAATTATTAAATATACACTTGAAGAGTATTATTATTGGTTGGTGAATAAATTACCAATCAAAAAAATAAAAAATATTTTAAAGACAATCAGAATTCACTTCAAAATTTTCAATCAATCAATCATATACAAAATTTTTATTATTTACCATGTTTATTCTAATTTACTAATCGCGGTTAAGTTAAATTTAAATATAATAATATCTTCATTTAATAAATTCGAATATCACATGTTTTTTAATTTTAAAAAATTACTGCTAACCGTAAATAATATTTTCTATAAATCCACATAACAGTAAGTTACATATGTTTATATATTTTTTAGTTATGATTTTTGTTTTTGAACATCCTTTATTATAATACCCGAATTTACCACGTTTTAGCTAATCAATCATAAGATTGTGAATTATTTTAGTATCAATCATAGTCTAGATCAATTAAACTTAATGTAACATGTTTCTCTATTGGATCTAGATTCTACATTTCAGCCAAATAAACTCAACTCAAGTTAAACTCATTAACAATAGATTTTTTTTATATCAATTAACTAAATATAATAACTACTTATATATAAAAAAACTAAACATAATAACTACTACTTTTTATTTTATATATATATTATTTTTTATTTCGATTATATATATGTATTATATGTTTTGTATTTTAATTGTCCAATAAAATCAACAGAAAAACGATTTTGACAAAACAATAATTGAAAACGGGTTAGATTTTTATCACCCTCATTCCAAATCCTCCCAAGGTTACTTCCCATTAGAATATTCAGTGGTCAACTTCAATAATTTTACGACTTATTGAATTGTAGGCATCAGTCCTTACCATATATATTACACCAATTTGTTTACATTATTAGGCGCGCCTATAGATAAATGTTTTTTTACAATGTTAGGTTGTCAATGTTATCATTCATAACTTACCTTCATGATCACTAAAATATATATTGTATCATTGTCCATACATTTAAAAGTATGATATAGTTTTTCTTATATGACCTTTCTGGAAGGGATCAACGTCCATATAAGATCAGTTTCCCGATTCTTCCGAAGTATAATTTTTCTAGACCCTTGGAAGTCGATTCTTGAGAAAAACACACAAGTCACATTCAATAAAAATGCATTCGATAATTTATTTTTTCGATACATCAATAAAAAAATCTCTTTCCTTCATCAACTTAATTGCTATTAACTTTGATATTATACGGGAAATGTTATTTCCAGTGCACATTTTTAATTTCCAGAGCTATATGTCACCTATTGTATTAGAATATGCTACATATTGTGAATGCAGGGGGAATATGCAACACATATTGCTCTAAAAATTAAAAAAAAGGCTCTGGAAATAACATTTCCCTATTATATATATTGCTATTTCACCAACTTAATTTTTAAAGGTACATCATGAATGGCCATAACCATTCAGAAGGCATCTTTATTTACAACACGAATCAATGACAAAAGGTACAGAAACAATCTTAAAACCATTAATTATCATTTATTTTGAACCATTTTTTAAATATAATTATCATTTAAAGGCAAACCCATTCGTTTTTTTATAATTATCATCTTGATTATTTTTCCTTATTTGTTTTGTGGTTTCCTATTAAATAAAAAATCCAAGAGTATAAAGTCAATTAATCAGTAAGTCCACATTAAAATTAATATTAAATTTTACTAATAGTTAAATAAACGTTTATAATTATCTTTCAAAATATTTATCCTTAATTTAAGTTTTGGTTTACCATTAATTAAATGAAATCCAGGAATGTAAAAACATTTACTTAATAAGTTCACAATAGATATATGTATAATATTAAATTAGATGTACAATTAGTTAAATATATATAAATTTGATGTGATACATGTGTAAATAAAATATTGATTTCAAAGATATGTTTAATTAATTTATTATTTCAAACTTTATAGATTTTATATTTTTTTATGTCTTATATTTTTCTCTGCTTCTAACCTTTTTCACTTCCATCTTTTACAAGCTAATCAAATTGATATATATGAAATATATGCATTAACTTGACAAATTAAAATATGTTGAAATTATTTCATAGTAAATTTTGTTTATGGTCTGTTGTGAGACTAATAGACAAATCTACTGCAAAAAATCACTCTCTCTACTTTTTTGAGATTATATCACACCCTGGTGAACATCCTTATTCCTTCCTCAAACTAAGTATTATATCTACGAAGTATTTTTATTTGACAATTTAAATTATTAGAATGAGAAAATTTAATGTTTATAAATGATGTTGTTTTTTTTTGTAAGAGTTAATCACTTTATGTATCTACTTTTTATTTTCTTACTAACAAAAATACCTACACATTTATTCACACACATGCATGTTCCAAATTAAAGCATATAATTTTTCTCCACTTAATAATACTTATATTAATATATTTGTTCGTGTGTCGAATACATATTAATATGCCACATTTTTTTTGTCAGAGTAGTTAGAAAAACCACCTATCTAATTCACCAAAATCATGTCTGTAATTTGGTAGTCAACTTTAACATAGGTACTTTATAAGCTCAAGTCACGAAATTATATAACCTGCTAAGAGAATAAACTTCACCACTACTTACTCCTTCAAAAGATGTTCAATTTTAGTCTTTTCTTATATTTTATGAATTTACATAATTGTTTGTGGATCCTAGATATGAATGAATTTTATGTCATAGTTAGTGATTGTTATTGCCTATCCGAGAATATAAGGTGAATTTTAATTTTAATTTTTTGGAAACTAAATTTTTCACTTTACTTTACTGGTAGGTTACCAGAACATACGCAAACAAGGCAAACAACGATATGTTATTAGTGGGATATGTACTCTCAATAAAGTACTTTATCATGTATGCTTACAAACTTTTGTTGCCGCATTCGAAAAAGTAAGAAAATATACGATAAGTATGGTCGTTTGACCTGTGTCGTTAACAATATTTATAACATTTTTCTGACTAATATGGTCAAGCGCAATTTTTTCTTAAGAATAATTTGAAAATTACTGAATAATATATATAACTTTTTTATTTAATTAAAATCTATTATTATAGTCTCTATTAGTGACATAACAAATATGTGACAACGAGCTACTTCAATACGATGAAATTTCCATTTTACTTGACTTTAAATGTAAATATTCATTTGTCATGGGTTTAAATGCTTCTAAACTTATGACTTAAGATTTATTATATCACTCACTCAATCAGTTTCTTATATCTTTTTATTATCCTTAATATAATTTATCTATTGCGTGGGGAAAAATTATAAACAAGTTTTTTTTTTGCTAAATATGAACAAGCTTTTGGGACTTTTTTTTGAATTCCAACGAGACTTTTTTATGAAATTAACGAAGTAAAAACTGAACAAGAAACCAAGTCACTAGAAATAATTTATGTGTAATGCAGTTAGTGCTACACAACATTTCGATCTAGACATGTAAATAAGACTGGACCAGGTCTATCAGTCCAAAAACCCGGACCAGATCGTATATAAGCGGTTCGGTCTCCGGTCCGTCAAATAAAAAAAATCTGATTTTCCGTCATGTCTGGTCCAAACCTAGAAAAAATTCTGATCAGATCGAAGTTTTTATATATATTCTTTTATTTTACTTTATTTTTTAATTATATAATATAGATATTAAATATTTAAAAAAAATATAATTTAATAAACTAAATTAGTAGATAAAAATTGATGATGTATTAGAGATTAACATTACAATCTAAATAATTAAATGTAAAAATTTTATTTTTTAATACTTATATATATTTTTGGTAATTATTTAATATTTTTTAGAATTGTACATTCGGTGCCTAGCACGGGTAAAATGCTAGTGCAATATACTAATTTCTAAGATATTTGTTAACTTGATTGTATTTTTAATCTTTTTTACAATTTATTTTGAATTTTTTAATATTCTTTCCAACCAAAATTTCTCTATGTGCATTATACGACTTTTAATCGATGTACATATGATATGAACTGATTCCTGTATTTTGTATTATTATATATTATATGATCTTTTTTCAAGGAAGTTTACCTTTCTCAACTTATCTACATGGTTCATTTTTTTTAACTTTTGTACTATCTCACATTTTTAAGGATCTCATCTTTTAATTATATATTGTTATGTAAAAATATAAAATATATGATAGTTAATGTTATATGTAAGAAATGTTTAATTAATTGATAATAAACCAATTTACCACTACACCATAGATCGGCTATAGCAACCAGACTTGTTAAAAAGCGTTGCTATTTCTTGACAAGTTTTTACAAAATTAGACATATTGTAATGCTTTTCAAAACCGTTACAATTGAAGTGAAAAACCGTTACATATTGTAAAATTTGCTATCTATTGCAATGGTTTTTTAAGGCGTTGCTATAAGGCGTTGGTGTAGCCATCACTATTGGGCCTCAAATTGGCGGGCTTCTTAAAATCTGATGAAAATATGAGCGGGCTTCTGAAAAATATTTTCCCTGGCAATGAAATTAACAAAACAAAAGAAAATAAAAATAAGACACAAAACACAGAGACACAAAACACATAGATAGAGACACAAGCACATAGACAAAACAAAAGTAAATCAAGAGAAGTGAAGCTCTCGGAAATTATCAAGCTTGAAGAACTGAAGCTCGGAGATGGTAAATCTTCTTCCCAAATCGTACTTTATTTTATATGTCTGAACACTGCATGTCCAATCGAGTATGTGTATTTGTTAAATGGAGTGTGTATGTTCAATGTATGTTTAATTGAGCCTTTACTTGAGCTTTTAATTGAGCTTATGAAAGTATGTATGTTAGTTTCTATTTTTTCTGTTTTGTTGGTTTGCGAATTTGGGGTTTTTTAAATTTGGGATTTGTTAAGAAAATTGATTTCGGAATTGAGATTTTATTGATGTTTATCATGTTTTAATTTGGGATTTTGTTAAGAATACTGATTTGGGGTTTTAATTTTATTGATGTTTATCATGCTTTAATTAGTGTAATTAGTGTTAACTTCTCAACATGTTGAATCAGTGAACCAGTCACGTCTTCTTTTATGCAGTATGAACCTGGAACCCTGGTAAACAAAGTCATTCGAATTGCAAGTGGAAGTTTCTTCATTGGAAGATGAGAAGATCCTTCATACTCAAGAACTCCGGCAACTGTGGAGTTGTCAAATGTGCTAGAGCCAGTAACATAAGGTCTAGCTGTCATGAGAAAAGAAGATTTTGGATAGTTGGGTTTGGTCTTTAGAAGAACATTTGTTGTTTGTCCAGGGGTAAGTAGAATTGTCTTTATTTCAAATGGTTTCACATAAATCGCATCTGCTTCAACAACTGTAAGACTATGATTTGCGATGCCAAAAAATAGTTCATCATTGAGTGCAGCATTGATAAATCGCAGGAGATATGTTTTTCCTGGCTTCACCTTTAACTTGAATGTGTCTGAAAATGATTCCAAATAAATTAGAACGATTAAACTTGCATGTGATCCTCGATTATACTTTACTTTTCTAATTTCTGCGTAAAGTGTTTTTATGCATATAATGCCTTAACATTTTTTTTGAAACAATATAATGCTTTGACATAAAACCATTGGTTATATTCGTACTGATGTGTTTTGTGAATACCTTTTGAGGAGCAGTTGTACAAAGGTCCAGGAAGTCCATTAAATGTATATGCATCCGAAACATTAGGACCTCTACCAGTTTGTAGAGCTTGGGTTATAATGGCTTCAGTGTTAGCATTGAACCACTCTCCTACAAATGAAAATATGTAAGCTTCTCATCTAAATTTGTAAATAACTGTGGTAGAACTACTATGAGATTATATATATTGTTTGATCGTAATATATACACTATTACAGCAATAAAAAAATTGATTTGATGAGGCGGCGTAGGTTCCAAATATGATGGGAACTTCCTTATGGGGACTGGGGAATGGGTAAGGCACATTGAGCTTGGGAAGAATAATAAGAGGGCCATAAAGAGTTGATCTTAGCCATGAAATATGAGCATGCCAAAACAGAGTTCCTCTTTGCCCAACAATGGTGTAGTTATCCACATAGCTCTGGCCGGTTTGTATGGGACACTGTGTTATATATGCAGGTCCATCTGCCCAACCGCTTCTAAGCTATCGAATTCCATGCATGTTCCATTTATAAAAGTAGCATTAGTTAAGCTTACAACACAGTATATATATGAGTTGACAGGAGAGGTTCCTGCATGTATATACCAGTGGATAGAGATATTGTTTTGGACATGATTAATGACTTTAATGAGTAGACGATCACCCTCTCTAGCTACAATTCGAGGTCTAGGAAACTCTCCATTTACTGTAACAATGCTCTTCTTGTGGCACAGTCTTGTCACATTTTGCAGCTTAATCTATTTGAAGACAAAGTAATAAATAATGACATATGTTAAGTACCTTGGGATATAAAAGTTTCTGTTTGGTTCAGGTTGCTTGCACAATCAAATTTGGCTAAATGTCTTCTCATTTCAGGTGTAAATGAAGCATGACAAGTAGGTTTGTCTTTTATTGATCTTGCTCGTAGAGGTAGCCATGGACAAGATATAAGTCCAGCAGTGAATGATGTAGTTCAGAGCAAAGATGATATGGTAAGATCTATAATCGATTTATTATTGCCACTATTTTTTCTATGAGATTGTGGAATATTTTTCCTTTAAGGAGCCCAAAGTTCGCAAGTAGCTATGCTTGTTCATGCTATAACCTGAATTGTAGGTAAACTGTAACTAGAGTCAATCCCACCAACATTGTCCAAACAGGGTTTGCATTTGCTAATATGTCTTTTCTTAAAACACTCAAGATACGTGACATAGTTCCATTACATATATACTTGTTGAAATGTAAAATGTCTTCATTTTGTTTCTTAACAAAGCAAAACTATGCTTTTATTTTGCAGTTGCCAAGCTCTACTCTTGCTAAGTTTAAGATTTGTTTTCTTACTCGATTCAGGATAACCTACAGATTGATGCTTGGAAAGCCACAAAATTTAAATCTAGGAATTTTTTTCATAAATCTAATTCACAAATTTTATATCTCTACATTAATCTGCAACATTGTCCCAACTCCCAAGTAGTTGCTCTACCTTCTCAGTGTAGCACACAACCTACATATCAAGTGCATATAGATGTTGCCATTAGATATTCCCAATTCATACTTCAAAAAGTGGGGCATTGCACCTATGTACATCTTAATAACTGTTTTACAGGAATTTTCATTATTTCAAATAGCTGTTAAGGGTGTTGACTGATATTTCAAGTAATGTATTTCCTTTGACATGTTACCAGGAATCGGTCACAAAGGATTATCAAAACTTCAAGTTTCAACAGCCATACCAGCAAGCAATGTACTATTGTTCATTAATACTACAGGATCAGACATGGCCGTGGAGTGATCAGCTTGAAGCTCTTCCATTCCTACGGACACCGAAACTTGGAAGAAGAAGGGGCCAGGCTCCCGGTGGAGCAGAAAACATCTGTTCTAAATCATCAGGAGATGATCAGCTAATTAGGCAAGAGGAACATGAAGTTGGAGATGTCTAAGCTTTTAGTGAATGTATAAACTAGAATTATACTTCTATGTCGTCGTTTATGATAATGTTGTTCGAATAGTTTTGGTACTGTTTTTGGGTAGTTCATATTGATGTACTCTTTTGGATTAGTGTGTATGAAATACCATGTTAATGGTGGATTTCTATATGAACAAATGGGTCATGTCCATTTTTTTTAAAAGAAAAGCATTGTTATTGCCTCATAATGTGTTGCCATTTATTGTTAATTCCTTACTAAAAGCATTGCTATTGCCTCATAATGTGTTGCCACTTATTGTTAATTCCTTACTAAAAGCATTGCTATTAAACAGAAATGTGTTGCCATTTATTGTTAATTTCTTACTAAAAGCATTGCTATTAAACAGAAATGTGTTGCCATTGCCACCTTAAACATTGCAATAAATATCCAAAACAGGGTTGATATAGCCTATTGCAATGAATTTAAATTGTTGCTATAGACTGGAAAACGTTGCTATAACAACCCAAGCAAAGTTCACGCCCAATTTTTGCAAAAGCATTGCCATAGCATCTATGGCAACGGTATTAGGCCCTTTAGCAACAATTTTCAGGAGTTGCTATAGCCATTATATGGTGTAGTGTACATAGCGTGATATTATTATCAAAATTTTAAATTAGTTGTATATATAATCACGTACCGTGTTTTGTAAACTAAAATACATTATTTTAAAAGTAATGTGAATTACCATTATCTTTTGCTCAAAAATTAAAGTAGCACTAAAAATAGAATAAATATGAGGTCGAATTTATCTAAAAAATTTAACTAAAAACCAAAAATGTAAGTAGTACAATGATCGGAAGGATGAATTGTTTGGACGAGGTTAATGATTAAATTCACAACAAAAATAAACTAACTCATTTAAAATAAGAGCGTGAAATAAAATTTTGAAATTAGTGTATATAATTACGTACCATATTTTGAAAAGTAAAATTTCAAAATTTGAAACTAATATTTGTCATTAATATTTTTACTCATAAATGAAAATAATAGTAAAAACAGGATAATATAGAGATCGAACTTATGTAAAAAGAGTTTTAACTCCATACCAAAAAACATAATGTAGCATAATGATTTGGAGGAAGAAATATATGGAGGAGGTTGTGGGTTCAATTCCCCACAAACACAAAATAACTTATTTTTTCTCTATAAATAAATAAGGGAGTGGCAATTCAATGTAATTTTTTAATATATAAGGGCAAACTCGTAATTTCACAGGAGGTTTATTGGCTCAAAATGCCCCTATGTGTAATATATTATGAAACCTAAAATATAATATTTTTAAAATAATGCGAATCACCCTTATTTTTACTCAAAAATTAAAATAATAGTAAAAATAAGATAATGGAGAGGTCGGGTTTATGTAAAAGGTTTTTTTAACTCAAAACAGTAAAGTCCATGTAACACAATGGTTAGTAGGATAACTTGTGTAGTGGAGGTTCTAGGTTCGATTCACCACGAAAACAAGCTTTTTTTTCCATTTAAATAAGAGAGTGGCATTTCATGTAATTTTATAACTTGTAAGGGTATAACTGTAATTTCATTGGTGGTTAATTGGCTCTTGCTCTATTATATATACAAAGAGATTTATTTTACAAATTCATTTTTATTTATTTTATTAAACTTGTACCATTACAACGTATACCATTTGCAGTCATTTTAATTCGTTGCTGTTTACTTGTATAATTAATATGAGTAGGGGTTAGTTCCGGCAAATAAATTTTTAAATTTAAACTAGCTTAAAACCCGTGCGATTCACGGATCTTCTTTAATATAATAGATTTTTTTTAATTTGTATTAAAAATTTATACATGAATTTTGTAGGCTTAAAGTTTTAAATCATATGATCTGATAATAATTATATATATGTTATTCGTGATATTTTTAGAAAAAGATGGATTTTAGTTTGAAAATATAGAAAAGATGATAAGTTTTAGCTGAAAAACGTAATCGATTAGTTATTACTTATTATAATACTATTATCTTATTTTACTTAAATAAAACTACCCGAATAGGTTTTATTGGGAAAAAATAGAGAAGGTAAGGTATTTAAGCTAAAAAAGGTAATTGATTAATTATTAGTTATTATAATTATAATATTTTATTTTATTAAATAGAATTGCTCATAGTATTATTGGAAAAGAAAAAAAATTTAGTTAGATAAAATATAAAAGATAATGTATTTTACGTGAAAAGGAAAATTGATTAGTTATTAAAAAATAGAAAAGGTAACATGTTTTATTTGAAAAAGATTTATTAGTTATTAGTAACTATACGCAATTAACTAAGGATAATTAAGTTTTTTCAAAAAAAAAAAAGCTAAGGATATTTAAGTAAAAATAACATATACCATTAAATAAGAGTAAATAAGTAAAATCCACAGGTACCGTACCGACCAACCAAACTTTTAATGTTTCGTCTTTTATAATATAGTATAGATTTAAATAAGGATAAATAAGTAAAATCCACAGGTACCGTACCGACCAACCAAACTTTTAATGTTTCGGCTTTTATATAATAGTATAGATTTTTGAATTTTTTGTTCCAGCATCATTTATTATATAAAAATTAAAATTCAAAATTTATTAACATACTTAGTTTATAATGAAAACATATTTTAAGATTATATAATTTATTAAATACATATTTACAATTTTTACGAAAAATTGAAATTTTTTATAACGAGTGTGAACAAATATTTAACTTGAGTTTAATATCATCTGTTAAACAATAATTATACTTGTGTTGAATCCAAAAATATAAATAATTTTACATTGGTATAATTAAGAAAACTGTATTAAATTAATAATATTTCATATTTTGATGATGGGATGAAACCCTTGATATGACTTTTTGATATGGTGCTGCCCAAAATATCAGTTCTCGCACGGAGTGTCCATAATACCTTCCACTATGCGCATTTGAAAATGAGTACACTTGCATACACATTACCCATATGCGTAAATTCTGGTGGTGCTATGATGTATACGCATGATATGTATGCAAGGTCCAGGGTTGGATTGCATCTTCTTTTGACAAGCTACCCATAATTAGAATGCGTGGAAAGTATATACGTATTGAGCAAATGCGTGTATGTATACGCACGATATGTATGCAAGGTCCAGGTTGGATTGCATCTTCTTTTAACAAGCTACCCATAATTAGAATGCGTGGAAAGTATATACTGTAATAACCGCGAATTTTCGAATAAAATTTTCCTACTCGATATTTAAATTTTATTTAAGACTGATGCACTAGTATATTTTAATTAACGCGTTTTTGTAAAATTTCGAAATTCTAGATATTCGTATGCAAGTAAAATTATATTATATTTATTTAAATATATTTATTTGGTTTTTATTAAAATTAGGAAAAATATAATTTTAGTTTTGGATCGAATTTATTTTAGGAAACGAAATTAGAATCTCGTTTTAATTAGCCAGCAGGAAGAAACGAGTTTATTGAGGAGACAACACTAATCATGGACTTAACTTTCACTAAGCATGCTGCATTCATTTTGTCCTCCACATTTGTTCCTTTTAAATCCACTAAACAGATACATTATTTAACATGATTATGTTTTATGGAGCATTAGTAATTTTTAAATCAAATAAACAAACCCCCGCATACTTATTTACAAAGAGATACAGCACTCTTTCTTTGGGAGAAACAAAAACACAAACACTCTGACTCCACTCTTTCATTCGACCTCTTATACACACATACACATACGAACAGAACAATAAAAGATTCACAGGTAGTTTTATTTTTCTGATTATTGTCTTTCTTCCTTTTTCGTTTTCTTGTATTGGTTGTTTGGTTTTGTTGTGGTGTTGCCAGTTAACGAGAGATTTAGAGAGAGAGTTCGAGATTTAAGTTCGAGAGGAAGAAGAAGGGAGAGAGAAAGAAAAGGGGGAAGAGAACGGAGGAGATGGTGGTGGTGTTGCTTTGTTGAAATCGGAGTATGGTGGTGGTGGAGTGAAATCGGGAGAGGAATATAGGGCGTTTGGGTTTGTATGTGGGTGTGGTGATTGTGGGTTTGCAACGGAGTTATAAGGGGAAGGACGGTGGTCGTCGGTGTGGTTTTAGTCGAAGTAACCACCACCGATTGGTGGTGGTAGTGGTGGTTTTAGAGGAGTAACGAGGGGAGTAAAGAGAGATAAGAGAGATGCGAAGGAGGGAGAGAGGAGACCGGTGATGGAGAGAGAGACAGTCGGGAGAGATTGAGAGAGAGTCGAGAGATGCGAAAGAGGGAGAGAGGAGACCGGTGATGGAGAGAGAGACAGTCGGGAGAGATGAGAGAGATCGGAGGGATAGAGAGATTAAGAGATGAAGAGAGAACGAGAGAGTGAGAGAGAGATCGGAGGGATAGAGAGATTAAGAGATGAAGAGAGAACGAGAGAGTGAGAGCAGGAGAGAGGTTGGGGGAGAGAGAGAGCAGGAGAGAGATTGGGAGAGAGAGAGAGGAAGGAGAGAGATGCAGGATGGGGAAGAAAGCCGGGGAGGTGGCGCGTGGGTGGTGGCGCGTGGGGCCCACGCGCCGTTGAGGGTAAAATGTCCCGAATTATTTGTGTCTAGCCGTTATAATTGGGTTCGTTAAAAATGGGAATATTATTAATAATGGTTGGTAATAAATAGTCTAATAAAAATGGTAAAATTGATTAATTAATTAAATAGAAATAATTAGTGATTATTTAGATGTAATTTAGAGATTTATTGATTCGTTGATAAAAGTGGAAATATTTGTGAATAAATATAGTTAAATACGATTTTATTTTAGAAAATGGATGATTAGCATTTTCGGATTAATTTGATTAATTGGATCGAATTAGATTATTTTAGAGATTAAAACCGGAATTATTATTAAATTATTTACGAGATTAAAATGAATTCTTGGATTATTTTATTTCTGGAATAAATAGAGATTTATACCCTTGTTCCAATTAAAATGTATTCTTTGCTTTTGAGAATAAATTGAGATTTATAATATTATTATTGCCCTAAAATGGATTTTATTAAAATAGAGCTTTTATGTGAATGATAGAGACATGATATGATCCAATTAATTTAGAAGTACGATTTAAGTAATTAATTGTTAGCAAATAAGTAGAAATAAATTAGAGAATTCCCTTACGAGCATTTAGAGCGGGATTTACGGATATTAAAAATAGTATGTATTTTCTAGATTGGGTTCCGGAGTTCGGAGAAAGATTTATTTATCCGGGAATTTTTTTTCCGTTATTTATTGTGGAGATCTTCAAGAGATATTTTATTATTATATTTAAATATTATATTATCGGTTCAGGAACAATTTTAGTTTGACGAATCGCTCACATTTTTGTGGTTGCCATTTTTAGAGAGTAATTCTCGAGCCGTAGATCGGAGCCAAGTTCACGGGTAGAGTATAAATTTTATCTTCATTCATTTGCACTACGAGATCGAGGCAAGTTCATTCCTACCCTAACTCTTGGAAACTGTGTATTTCTGTCCGTATTATTTCATTCTTTAATTATTTTCGAGTTATCCAATATTGAGATTTATCTTGCTCTTTATGATGTAATAATTTTCCTTTGAGCATTATCTCTTGTTAAATGTCACGATACTGTTAATTAAGTTTACTTACGAATTATACTCCCTATAAGCGTAGAAATAAATCCGTTGCTATCGGGTTGATCTCATTAATTCGAGACGACTATTATTTTGATTCAGTAAAATTAATCTCATTCGTTTGAGATAGTTAAATTCAATCTTCTCGGTTGAATTTATTGTACAAATTCAACAATAATTTATTTATTATCTTTTAGTTGGTTCCTCGTTCGAACCAACAAATAAGAGTTATAAAATTAGAATTGTTAGAGATTTTACTCGTCGATCAAGTGAAAAATATTCTATTTAACGCTCATCAATTTTGAGTATTATAAATATTTGAGAACTACTGTTTGTTCAGTACGACTCCCAATTATTTCATTTTAAGACTATTCTCATAATTTCGAGATGGTTGCTTTTATTGTCCAGGCTTGGCATTTTGTTCGTGTCAACCAATAAGATATTATTATTGAGAGTTTACATCAGTCCATTGTTCGGATTGGTGGTAAAATTGAGTCAGACTGGCAGTCCGCCAGATTTGGTAAATATTTTCCTGGAAAAATTATCTCAAGTTAACTGTTCATCGAATATTCGGGAATTCTGTACTCTACTGGTCAATTTTGGGAAAGAGGCCCATTACAGAGAAATAGAGACTTGTGTACCGCTATGCGGACACGAGATTATTTAGGCACAATGTTGCCAGGGTTGAATTAATAACCCACTATGATGCTAGCATTCATACATATATATATTATATTGTTGATATCGTATTGTAGTCGTGATCGGGCGAAGTGCGGTGTCATTGGAGGACGGTGTTCTTGGTTGGTTAGTTGATCGCCCCACCGAGATACCGAGAGGTGGAAGACCAGTTTATTCTTAAATCATGAGTTATCAGAGTTATATATCAAATGAGTCTTTCGAGTATTCTGTTTCGAGATGAGTATTGAGTCTTTCGAGCATTCTGTTTCGAGATGAGTATTGAGTCTTTCGAGTATGCTATTTTCAAGATGAGTTTGAGCCAATTAAGATTGTGATATCCGATATTAAAATTTTGAGTATTTTCTTTCGGTAAATCTTATTATATTTATATACCGAGCAATGAGAGAACTTGCTGAGCACTATAGTTGCTCATTCTTGCTTTACGACATTTTATTCAGCTGTCAAGATGGAAAGAGGCGAGACATCCAGCCAGGGATCTAGAGAAAAAGGAAAAGCTCCAGGTCATGCTGATAAGATTTAGAATTATCCAGCTGGAACCTTTATCTTTCTACTTTTACGAAGTTATGTAAGATATTATCCTAAGATGTAATAAGTCGTATTGTGATATTGTGTGAGACCGATCTTGGATCTACGGAGTGGGACACTTATGCTCGGTGTATTAAATAAGTTGCTTTATTATTGCGTTAACGTGTGCTGCAGGATATTGAGACAATGTGACGACCCGGATCCCCGGACAGAGCGGATTTGGGGGCGTTACAGTTTTGGTATCAGAGACTCAGTTATATTTTTAGGAAACGTACGAGCCTAGGAATATAACGTGACGTGAGAATTTAGAGCTATATTACGATATTGAGATTTTCGCACTAAGTGCTTTACACCCTTACTTATATCTATATGCATATCTAGTCGATTGGAGCCTGGTTGTGACCGAAACTTTTTGTACCTTTGTAAATGTCTATTTTCGGATCTTTTGACTTTCGTTCTGCTCGAGATAGATGTCCTACACCTTATTCGCATGGACCCCTAATTCCCAACTGATTTAAAGATTGGATGCCTAAGTTTCCATTATTATTAAGATCGGATGATACCCTACAGAGTTTTCACACTTTGTAGATGTTATCAATACCCTTACCAGAGTCAGAGTTGGACCAGCACGAGGTACGTGCGCCAGAGATGGACTTAAAGAGAGATGCAATTATGTGTCCCAAGTTCGAGGCTAAACCCTTCAACGATTTCGGGACCGACAATAGTTTTCTATGATATTGTGTTTTTGTTCATCCCCTCTTAGAGATTTTCTTCCCTAACGAGCTATCAAAGTCTACAAGTGTCGCTTTTACTTCGAAAATCGATAGTTGTTCCTAAGAGCTTATATTGTTCTGGAAAATCGTTCTTTAAATAATTCATTAGCAATGAGTATTAATAATTCTTATCATTCGAATTTACTCAGGCAATTTCTTTCTTATTTAAAAAGGACCTACATTGTTTAGAGGTTAAGTTACCCATCATTATATACTTTCATAAATACAAATACCTTTCATATCCATTCCTATATTTGACACCCTTTGAGATATTGAGATGAACAACCCTATATATAGGGGAAGACTATCAGTCTCTGTGATTGAAGTCTGGTGGGACGCCACTGTTTGTACTGTTGTTTGTCATTAGAGTACTAAAGGCTGGCCACCTTTTGTACTATGACGGTTGTCCTAATGACACATGCAACAAAACAGATGTTCAATGATCATCATGATCTCTCAATTAATCCCTTTATTAAGATTCTCACCATCAAGAATTGAGTAAACACATGTTGTGATTTAACATTCGTTCCTTTATGAGTTATCTCTATTCAAATATTCTTATGGATCCTAAAATGATTGGTGCCTAAGAATTTCAAAAGTGGTATACCGAAATTGGAATGTGATGAAACTTTACTCCCAGAAAAGAGAATTTCAGCAACTCGAGTTTGAGTGCCAATTTCTAAATATGAATAGACTATTACGCTAATTATTCGCTAGTCAGATCTTCGAAACTCTACGTAGTGTCTCATGGTTATGTGTTAAGATCTTAAGAATTTGGTTTGAATGCGGAGCAATTATTGAACTCAATCCTTTAAAAGTGAGAAGCGAATCGATACTGAGTATACATTGATGATATATTACTTGTTGGTAAAAGAGTGATCGTTTTTTTATATAGGAAAAGAAAGATAGCGTTAATGTGTGTTTCCACTATTTTTTTTCTGAGTATGGTAGCTAAACGGCGACTTAACCCTTGGAAGTTTTAAGATTAATGTTTGAGACAATTAACATGATTGTGATACTTCAAACTCTTGAGGCATGTCTTATTGTATTTTATGAGATTTTCTTGCCCCAAGTACGACAAGTGTTTTACCCTTTATATCTACAACATATCTTTAAATGAAACACCGCGATTGAGAATCAAAGTGAGAATATTTTGGATTATAAAGTAGAGTAAAAACCCAGGACCTAGACTAAAACCAAATTAAGGGTATATTTGGAAGTTATTCCTTAATTTTCTTTAAAATAAGAAGACCCTATGAGGAGAAATGCATTTTACAATTGAGAAACTCAAACCATACCATCACTATCAAGACTTATTAGTAGTAAGAGATTGTTGAGACCAAAAAGGATTGCTTGTTCCAAAGAAATGAGAACATGGTTGAGAGAAATGTAGAATATTTTCTTTGAATAGTGTTGAATAAGCTAGGACTATCTTCGTTAATATGTTATGGTGAATAAAATTATTGGTGGAGGGCAAAAGAGAACTATTGAAGGCACGATGGTGATATCTTAAGTTAGAATTATTGAGTTGATACTTAGCAAGTACTGTTTTAAGTATGTTGTGAATCATAGGAGGATCAAGCTCCTTAAAACGAAAGCATCCAAGACCATATTAGCAGAATATATTTATATTTTTGGGAAATAGTTGGTGTTATTATTTAACCTACGTAAAGAAGGATATTTCTACTTCAAATGAGGAAGGAATGGGGATTTTGGACGAAAAATATTAGTAACCCCGAGAGAAAACACAATTATAAGATTGGCTACACCTCTAGGAGACAAGCCAAGTATACACACTTTTAATATGAGTATGACCGATGTTATCAAGGATCATAAGGTCCCGTGTCCCGATGTTTCAGATAACCTTCGAAGGAGAATCCAGTGCCTTGACTTACAGCACCTCCTAACAACAAGTCGACAACAAGAACTTTCAACATGATTGTAAGATATGCCATTGATGAGAGCGATATGATCACAGGTTCGCTTCTAGTGAATTTTGAGAATGCGTGTGTTCTAGTTGAATCTTGAATCTGTACCTTTAGAGGAGATTCTGAGCATAGAAGTAGCTAATCAGGAAATCATACCAGTAAACCGATTATGTCCGAATTGTTCTATAGTGATACATGGGCAACGTTTCGACGCAGACCTCATTCCTTTTAAGTTAAGGAAATTTGACGTAATCCTAGGGATGGATTGGTTATTACGTTATGATGCTTAAATAAATTGTCGACGTAAGAGGGTCAGCTTAAGTGGACTTAACGGTATAAGAATTTCGTTTTACGGACGGAAACCGACTAAGGATTTTCTATCAATAATTCGAGCTAAAAGACAAGCATATCTGGCTCATGTGATAGATACCGAGAAATTGACCCCTATGATCGAAGAGGTCCCTGTAGTAAATCAGTTTAAAGATGTTTTCCTGACGAGTTGCCTGGAATTCCATCGGATTGAGAGATAAAATTTACAATCGACCTAGCACCAGAAACTGCACCAATCTCGAAGGCGCCGTACAGAGTGACACTAGTGGAAATGAAGGAATTGACAATATAATTGTAATATTTACTAGAAAAAAAGGTGTAATTAGACCAAGTGTATCCCCGTGGGGAGCTCCAGTATTGTTCGTAAAGAAGAAGGACGGATCTATGCGACTATGTATTGATTACCGTGAACTAAACAAGATGACCATAAAAAACAAGTACCCTTTGCATCGAATCGACGATCTGTTTGACCAACTTAAGGGAGCTGTACATTTATCGAAGATTGATTTGAGATCCGGCTATAATCAACTAAAGATCAAGCCTGAGGATATTCCTAAGACTTCCTTTAGGACCCAATATGGACATTACGAATTCCTAGTTATGTCTTTTGGATTGACGAATGCTCTAGCTGCTTTTATGGATTTGATAAATCGTGTGTTCAAGAGATACTTGGATAAGTTCGTGATTGTATTTATTGATGACATTTTGATATACCTGAAGTCTCCTGAAGAACATGTTGAACACCTCCGTTTGGTTCTGGAAGCGTTGAGAAAAGAAAAGTTATATGCAAAATTTTCGAAGTGTGAATTCTGGCTGAAAGAGGTTCAATTTTTAAGACACATTGTGAGCGGCGAAGGGATTTCTGTAGACCCTGCAAAGATAGAAGCCGTAGCAGATTGGGAGAGACCCAAGACTTCAACAGAGGTTAGAAATTTCCTTGGATTGGCCAGATTCTATCGTAGATTTGTGAAGGATTTCTCAAGGATAGCTACGCCACTGACTCGACTTACCAGAAAGAGTGAAAAAAAATTTCGAGTGGACCCCCAAATGTGAAGACAGCTTTCAGGAATTGAAGAAGAGATTGACTATTGCCCCAATATTGACCTTACCAGATGAGAAAGGCAATTTCGTGATTTTCAGCGATGCTTCTCACAAAGGTTTAGGATGTGTTCTAATGCAACACGGGAAAGTAATAGCTTACGCCTCTCGACAACCGAAGGAAAATATGAGTCCCGTTACCCTACTCACGATTTGGAACTTGCTTGTTAGGAATAATTCATAAGTTGTGATGTTAAGAATAGAATTTACACATTATACTTCTTGTAATCCTGATCTTATAAAGGATTTAGCACTATATATAGGATTTATGTGTAAAACAGTTATCTGTATAGTTTAGTCAGGAATGAACAGTGTATCGGAGACTACATGTCAGGAACAAAGAACAAATCCTGATGACGGTCTAATACTGATGATGATCAGATACTGATGATGCAAGATGAAATCCTGATATCAGTCGTGTTACTGATGATGTCATTGTGGATGCTACAGAAACTGGCAAGTGCTATAAAACAGGATCGTTGTTTGAAGAACAAGCAAGAAGATATTATGAAGGAAAGAGTTTTCTATTGAAGGAAACTATCGACTAGAAGGCAGAACATTGTCATGTATAGATTATATCTTTATGTTATTAGTTGATAGGTAGCATTATAAATACTCTCTCTATATCATTGTAAAACGTGTTCGTGAGGTTTGTAATCTTGAATATACGAGAGTACAAATAGAGAGAGAGAGAGATTTGTATTGTCAGCAGCTGCTAAAGGTATTGTACACCTTTGGTAGAGTTTGTATTTGATCTTATTAATACAAACAGAGTTTTATTCATTCGTTTATTCTTGTTCATATAATCAAGCAAAAATCAGACACGATTATATAACTTGTATTCAACCCCCCCTTCTACAAGTTATTCGAGTTAACAATTGGTATCAGAGCAGGTTGATTTCGAATAATCATAAAGATCTGCAATCATGTCTGGTTACAAGGATGGGAATACTAAGATTCCTATGCTCAAGAGAAACGAATATACTCTATGGGAAGTAAAGATGTTGCATCATCTGGAAGCAACAGATCCTGATTATCTTGACAGAATCAGAGATGGACCTTTTGTTCCAACAAAGGTCGTTGGACAAGCAACTGTTGATGGTGTGGTTGTTCAAGAACATACAGCAGAGAAGCCAAAATCTGAATGGTCAGATAAGGACAAGGAGAATGTTCTTAAAGATGCTAAAGTGAGAAACATATTATTCAACAGTCTTGATTATGTTCTCACTAACTATGTTCTCTCTTGTAAAACTGCTAAGGATATTTGGGACAATCTTAAGGTTCACTGTGAAGGAACTAAGCCTGTCAGGAAGAATATGAGGACATTACTTATACAACAGTATGAGTACTTTGAATCCAAGTCTGGTGAGTCACTTACTGATACCTTTGATAGGTTTACAAAACTCATCAATGAGATGGCCATGCATGGTAAATATTATGACTTGGAGGATATGAATACAAAGTTCATGAAATCTTTGCCTGATTTCTACAATGAGAAGATATCTGCAATTGAGGAAGCTGATGATCTGGATGAGATTTCATTAGAGGCAGTATATGGAAAATTGAGAGCTTATGAACTTGACAAGCAGCAGAAGAAGAGCAGGAGTGAAGGAAAGATGAAGACTATTGCACTTACTACTCAATCTGAATCAAAGAAGCTTCCTGAAGAACAGCATGAAGAGATTGCTGTAAAGAATTCAAGGAAGAAGAAAAGCAAAGAAAGTTCTGAGTCAGAGACTACTGATATGGACTCTAACAACAATGATTCTGAATCTGAGATGCAGGAACTCTTTGCTATGTTTGCTAAAGCTTTCAAGAAAGGAAGATTCAACAGGAGAAGATTTAGCAAAGGACCTTTTCAAAAGAAGGAGGAGAAGAAGAGTGACAAAGGCAAAAATACAATTGTCAAGCTTGACAAGGCCAAGATCAAGTGCTTTAATTGCAGTGAGCTTGGACACTTTGCTAGTGAGTGTAAGAAGCTAAGGAATACAGGAAAGGGCAATGCACTTATGGTCACACAGAAGGATTGGGCTGATTCCAGTGATTCTGAAGATGAATTGGATTATGACAACATTGCATTGATGGCAAATGGTTCAGACAAACCTGGATCTCCAAAGAAAACTTCTCCATCCTCTGTTAAGGTATCACTTCACTCTCTTGATTCATTTGATAGCTTAAATTCTGATGAAATTAGATCTATCCATGCTGAGTTTAAGAATCTTATGACTAATTTTAGAATTCTTACTTGTGAAAAAGATGAACTTAAGGTTAAGAATGATAAATTAGTTGATAGAAATAATTTTCTTGAATCTGAGTTAATTCAAATGGAAGAATACAAGTTAAGTTCTGATAAAGCTAAGCATGATTATAGTGTTATTCTTGAGGCTTATGACTATGTCAGGAAAGAACTAGAAGAAGAGAGAGATGTGATTAAGACCATTAACATTTCTGGTAAAAAGACACAAGAAATCATCGAAAATGGAATTCGTGGTAAGGTTAATGGTTTAGGTTTTGATAAAGCTAGACAAGAAGAAAAATTAGCTATTGTCAATGATGATAGTAAAGTAGAAGCTAACACATCTAAATCTGAAGGTAAGAAAAGTGTTTCTGAACCTAATCATGTTAAATTTGTTGATTCAAAAGGTACCCCTGTTGTACACAAAAGGATTAACAATAGTAATTCAGATGAGAAAGTGTTAGAGAAACCTAAGAATGTAAACATAGGGTTTCTGTCTAAGTCTCAGTTGAAACAGAGATTAGATGATCTTTCAGAGTCTAGCAAGATCAAAAGAAATAGGAATGGAAAAGAAGGTATTAACAAAGAGAATAATTACAAGAATGTACCTGATGCACATAGGAAAAAATGCTATAAGTGTGGAAATCATAATCATTTAGCCCTAGACTGCAATCAAAAACCTTCTTGGAAAACTGAGTCCAGATTTCCCAAGACTCAGAAAATTCAATACCAACCACAAAAAGCTTGTTATCATTGTGGTAGTTTACTTCATTCCATTTACATGTGTAGAGAATATCATGAACTGTACTATGACTATTATTCCTTGAAATCTGAAACTCCTAGTCACAAACAGTTTGTGAAATTAGAGTCTAAAGTTGACTCTACAACAGGTAAAGTAAAAGCAAAATTCTCAAAGCCTGTTGTTTCTAAATCTAGTAAGAAAGGATCCAATCAAAGTTGGGTCCTCAAAAATTCTAACTAGTTACTTTTTGTTTGCAGGGCACAGGAAAGAAGCATTCAATTATCTTGGACAGTGGATGCTCTGGACATATGACTGGAAAGAAGTCCCTGCTTACAAAGTTTGAGAGGAAAGCTGGCCCAGTAATATCTTTTGGAGATGGCAACAAAGGAGAAACTCTGGGATATGGCTCAATTGTTTTGGGGAATGTCATCATAGAAAATGTAGCACTGGTTGAAGGCTTGAAACATACTCTTTTAAGCATAAGTCAACTGGGTGATAAAGGTTACAAATCAATCTTTGACAAAGAAAGATGCAAAATCTTGAATATGCAAAATGGAGACATTGTTCTAACTGGTCAAAGACATGGTAACATATATGAAGCCAGCTTAAGTGATACATCTAAAGGAATTGTTAGATGTCTCTACAGCAAAGCAACAAGTGATGAAAGCTGGAATTGGCACAAGAAGCTCTCACATCTCAACTTCAAGAAACTTAATCAACTTGTTAAGCACAATCTGGTGAGAGGCCTACCTCAGGCAAATTATGTGCAAGATGGACTTTGTGATGCATGTCAGCTTGGAAAGTAAAGAAGAACCACTTTCAAGAGCAAGACTGAAAATTCAATTACTGAACCATTTCACATGCTACATCTTGATCTGTTTGGTCCAGTAAACATTATGTCTATCAGCAAGAAAAGATATGCTCTAGTGATAGTGGATGATTTCACAAGGTTTACATGGGTGTTCTTTCTACACAAGAAGGATGAAGCTCCTCAATAAATCATTGAACTTGTCAAGAATATTCAGAATAACTCTGAGTACAAAGTTAAAGTACTTAGGAGTGACAACGGTACAGAATTCAAGAATTCTACAATGGAGGGGTTTTGTGCAGACAATGGAATCACTCAACAGTTTTCTGCACCTGGTACACCTCAGCAGAATGGTGTAGTGGAAAGAAAGAACAGGACTCTCATAGAGGCAGCAAGAACCATGCTTGCAGATGCAAAACTTCCAACCTACTTTTGGGCAGAAGCTATTAACACTGCATGTTTCACTCAAAACTGTACCTTGGTAAATAGTCATGGAAAAGCTCCCTATGAGATGATCAAAGGAAAGAAACCAAGTGTGAAATACTTTCACATCTTTGGATGCAAATGCTATGTCCTAAAAGTTCATCCAGAACAACTTGGAAAATTTGAAGCCAAATCGGATGAAGCAATTTTTCTAGGATATTCAGCATCTAAGGCCTTCAAAGTTTATAATCTCAGAACTCACATTGTTATGGAATCAATTCATGTTGCATTTGATGATAAGAAATTTGGAATTTTGCAAACTGATGAAAGCCATGACAAATTGGAATTTGAAAATCTGAAGAATTCTGAGATACTCTCCAGTGATGATGAAGGTTCTCCAGAAGGAATTTCTATTGCTTCTCAAAGGAATTCTACTGTTGAGGGGGAGCAAATAAATCAAAGAGAACACATTGATCATCAGGAGCAGACTAGCTATTCAGAGTCTACTCCATCAGGAACTGATCTTTCAGAGTCTACTGAGAAAAATCAGTAACTAGCAGCAATATGGAATCTACTGATTCTATTGATCAAAGGAGAGTTTTTGGAGGAAGAGAGAATTCTTCTACAAGAGATACCACTAACTTAGGGGGAGAGACTAGCAGAGTCAATCTACCACCTGTTAGAAAATGGACCAAGGATCATACTGAAGATTTGATTATTGGTGATCCAAATAGTGGTGTTCGAACTAGAAGATCAATTCAAAATGAATGCTTGTATAGTTTCTTTCTCTCAAAGAATGAACCTAAGAAGGTTGAAGAAGCCTTACAGGATCCTGATTGGGTAATTTCAATGCAGGAGGAGTTAAATGAGTTTAAGAGAAACAAAGTCTGGAAACTGGTACCAAGACCTAAAGATAGATCTATTGTTGGTGCAAGATGGATTTTCAGGAACAAGCTAGATGAATCTGGTATGATTGTAAGAAACAAAGCAAGACTGGTGGCTAAGGGTTATTCTCAGGAAGAAGGCATTGATTATGATGAGACCTTTGCACCTGTAGCAAGATTAGAAGCAATCAGAATGTTTCTTGCATTTGCAGCTCATTCAAAATTCAAGGTATACCAGATGGATGTAAATAGTGCTTTTCTAAATGGCAAACTTGATGAGGAAGTATATGTGGAATAGCCACCTGGATTTGTTGATCCAAAATTTCCAAATCATGTCTACAAACTTGACAAGGCACTCTATGGACTAAAGCAGGCACCAAGAGCATGGTATGAGACTTTGTCTAAATTTCTTCTTGAAAATGGCTTCACAAGAGGTACAATTGACAAAACTCTATTCTTTAGAAAGATAAAAGGTGAATTGCTTTTAGTTCAAGTTTATGTTGATGATATTATTTTTGGCTCTACTAATGAAAAGTTGTGTGCTAAGTTTAGCAAGCTTATGCAGTCTAAGTATCAGATGAGCATGATGGGTGAATTAAATTATTTCTTAGGCTTGCAGGTCAAACAAACTGAGACTGGTATTTTCATTAATCAGTCAAAGTATATCAAAGATCTCTTAAGAAGGTTTGACTTTCAAGACTGTGCAGTTGCAAAAACACCCATGGCAACAGCCACTAAATTAGACTCTGATCCTAAGGGGAAGAGTGTGGATAATACTAGTTATAGAGGCATGATAGGCTCATTGTTATATCTAACTGCAAGTAGGCCAGATATAATGTTTTCTACCTGTTTATGTGCTAGATTCCAAAGTGATCCTAAGGAATCTCATTTAATTGCTGTGAAGAGAATTTTTAGATATCTCAAAGGAACTCCAAATCTTGGTTTGTGGTACCCTAGAGAATCTGATTTCTTTCTAATTGGCTATTCAGACTCTGATTATGCAGGGTGTAAAATAGACAGGAAAAGCACTACAGGAACATGTCAATTCTTGGGAAATAGATTGATTTCTTGGGCAAGCAAGAAGCAACAATCTGTCTCAACCTCAACTGTAGAAGCTGAGTACATAGCAGCAGGCAATTGTTGTGCACAGCTCCTTTGGATAAGAAATCAGTTGATGGATTATGGTATGACACTTAGTAATATTCCTATGTTTTGTGATAATACTAGTGCTATTAAAATTGCAGAAAATCCAGTTCAACATTCAAGGACTAAGCACATTGATGTCAGGTATCATTTTATTAGAGAACATATTGAGAATGGTACTGTGGAACTTCATTTTGTTCCTACTGACAAATAGCTTGCAGATATTCTAACTAAACCACTTGACGAGACTACATTCAGTAGATTAGTAAGTGAGTTAGGAATGTTAAATTTCTAGATCTTTAAAATCTGCAATAGTAGCAAGGTATGTTGTTTTTAGCTTATAGAGTTGATATTCTTGTCAGGATCTATATTTGATTGTTAAATGCTTTAGCTATAACACTTTGCCTTGATAAATTTCAGTATGATAGACTTGTTAATAATCATCAGGATTAGATTTGTTATCAGGATGCTGACGTCATCAGTATTGTGTCAGTATCAGGATTATGAAAATTGTTTCAGATCCTGATGTTTACTTTGTGTAGTAATCTAATTCTATGATGTGTTAAGTCTATGCCAGCATGTTTTGATATTTGCATACTGATAATTTACACATCATTCAATAATCAAAAGACAAGTAGATAACAAGAAATTGTATTTTCATTAATTAAAATCATTACATATATGGAAATGAAATACAACATCTTTTTGTCTAATTTCTACTGATAATTCTATACTTGTCTATTGATATGAATTCTGAGGTACAGGACAAGGAGCATCTCAAGAAATCCATCAGGGGATTGAATAGCCTCATCTACTCTTGGATTCCTTGTCTGGGTGACTTGAATGAGAGTAGCTAACTTAAATGAATAGCATCTCCATCAAGATCAACCTCAGACTCTCGGCCAAATTCTTCATCCTCAAGTTTTGAGGAGGTTAGGGGAAGATTGTATCCAACAGATGGATGTTCTAGGAGAAACCTCTAGATATTATCGGAAACCAATCCATCCATGATTAGTTCGATGAGAAGAGTCATCTTTTCAAAGAGATGATCAAGAACAGGGTGTTCATCGACCGTGAAAGATCTAAAGAATGGATTTGAATGGAATTTTGGTTTGAGGAGCATTGTTGTGAAGAACAGAAATTGAAAGGTTTATGGAGAATGGCATAAGGCGTCTGTTTCTTTTAAAGAAAGACGTGAGAAGCTCAACAGTCACTTGGAAGTTTTAATGAAGTCAGATGCTAATTATTGCATATGACTGTATTTCTTGTTTTCAAGAAATATTGAATATATCTAACCAATTGATTGTTGTTCAGTTTAATTATTTATTTCTTTTCAGATAAAAGAAAAATGCCACGTGGAAATTCCATATTAAGTCTCTGGAATCAGGATGATATTGATCAGGATTTCATGTGTGACCATCAGGATTTGAGAATTATCATATTGTTAGGTCCAAATGTGTTGTAGAGGGGGGGGTGAATACAACTTTTTGAATTTGATAAGCAATAAATACGATGCAATAAATGAACACACAGATTCAAGGAATAGATGTCTTATATATAACTTGAAGTGGTTGCTACAACATTCATTACAAAGTATAACAGAAGTTCAGAGAGAAGTAAATGATACTAAGCTCTGTGAATGCACTCTCTCTCTTTTACTTGTGTTTTCCTCAACTATTGCTCTCTCCCATAAAACATTACACAAGTACTTCTATTTATACTACATGTAATCTATGTCCTGTAGTCTTCAAAGACTAAGATATACGTGGCCCAATTATGTCCACATAAATCTTGCCTTATCTTGAAAGCTTGGAAATCTGCCAATCAGAAGATGCCATGTGTCATGTTGAAGCTGCACTCTAAATAGAACTTCTACTTGAGAATTTCTACTTAGCCATCTCGAATTTCTAAGTAGAACTTCTACTTAGAAATATTCTACTTGGTCATCTAGAATATTTAGTACTTAGAAAATATTCTGGTCTTCAACTTGAAACTTCAATGCACATCTTGAACTTGTGATATCTTCATGTCTTCTTTATTCTTCAGCAAGCTCTTGAACATGGATCTTTATTACTGACATAAACTTGCTATCAATGTCCTAACACTTGATGCACTGGTCTGGTTCATAAGTGACTAGTCTTGATAGTGTTTCTGCTTCTCGAATAAATTACCATATTCACTTAGTAACGTGGCTTTCCAATGTTCGCTTTCCTTCTTGTTCACTTGAAATCAATTGGTCTTGTTGATACTGATAGTTATGATCTTGATTCTCGATTTCTCAAATCACTGAGGCATGAACAACTTTGACTTGAACTTCTCTCAATGATTTCTTCTTGGCTTGATCATAGTTAACATGTTCAATTGTATCAATTACCTTGTCTTCATTTAGTGTTGATTTCTTGTGACTTCTTGTTCTTGATTGTCTTCTGGTTAAGTATCTTTTCCTTTAATTGAGTTACATTAGTTATAGTGTTACAATTTTACACACTCTGCCTTTCAATCTCCCCCTATTTGATTGTCTAACAATGACATTCAAATTAATGAAGGATAACTCAACTAAACAATGAGACGAGAAAAGATAATTAACATTACAGTCTTGAGTAATATACAATTGAAAAGTACTTGAAAACAATACAAAGAACTTAAACTAGAAACAGAATTCGAACCTCGAATTAAAGATCATTTGAATGATTCCTATCACCTGGATTATTTCATACCTTTTAGTCAAACTTATATCACCTTATTGGATTCACTCTAAGGTGAATTTTCCTCAAGTGAGTTAAAGCAACCGAAAGACATGAAGTTTTTCCAACTTCAAGTTCACACCACTCTGACCTTTAACCCTAATTCCGTTTCCTCTTCCTAGCTTCAGCAGCTTGGTCTTTCTCTTCTTTCTGCCTTCTGCGCTTCTCCTTCTTCTGCTGTTCTTTCTTGTACACTGGATCGTGAAGCTGCTTCCACCTAGCATTCAACAGACTTACAGCTTCCATTTCTAGAGGATTCTTGGGCTCTGGGTAAGGATGTCTGAAAAGCCTTCTGAGTTTTTTCACCTCTTGAGTAGTCCTGATCTTTGGAATGTCCTCAAAGTTCTTCATTATGAGCTGAGGTTTCCAATGAGCTTTAGTGGATTTGAAATGACAATAGATCATCTTGGGGTAGCCCTTGACACGGTCAGTATTGTGGACACTAGCTGCATCTTGCTCCATCCGCTTCTTTTCCACTACTACTTCAGACAGGTAACTTATGAGTCTCTGCTTTTCTTCCACATACTTATCTTCCACTTCGCCCCATTTGAACACATATAATACTCTCTCCAGAAATGCAGCATCTTGAGTCTGTAGCAGCCATTTTCTACTCATATGCAAGAGTGTTTGATTCTGGTCTGCATCTATGAATACTAAGGCATCAGCTGTATCATCAACAAAAGCGTGTATCCAGTATACACTATCTCTTCCTGGAACGCCAACTGTCTCCCTTATCTCTCCTTGTTCCAGTGCTCCAGAAGGAAGAGTCAGAGCTTCATCTACATTCTTCATTGCTTGAAGAATATTCCATTTCTTCTCTATCAGCTCCGGCTCAATCTTCACGTTATCGAGAGGGTTTGGAGCAATGATATCACACTTCCACACCTCATTGCTCTTCTTGAATATGACTCTTTCAATGATCTTCACCGATTTTTCTTTAAGCTCATAAGCGAACCCCTTACTCATCATTTGTCTACAGATAGCTTTAAGAGATTCCATTAAAAGATCCATTAAATCCTTTTCCTCCATGCTAACCCTCTTCATTTTCCCGTCAACTACCATCCGGACAACATTAGGATATGCTGAGATTTCTGGACCCTTGTCCTCTGCTAGCTGCATTAACTGATCCCTATACAGAATGCTTAGCTCCTCAGATTGAGAATATTGAATTTTTGTTGCTAGCAAGAACAACTCTGACGCAGATCTTCTCGTTATGAATTGGTCATCCACATATAGGAAAGACATTGGGACTCCTTCTACCAAAGACAATATAACCTGCCACTCCTTAAGCATCGCATTGTATCCAACCCTGACTTTAGAAATTAATCTCTTCAATGCACTTATGTAGTCCACAGTCATTGGATTCTGCAAATTCAGGTTGTAGAACAGGTCATCTGCCTCCTTGTTATGAACTCCTTTCGCACAGGGTCCCATCACTATCTTCCTTGCTTCATCCCACTTCTGTCCTATCCTTTTCTTGTCCAGATCAACTTAAGGATCAGCTAGCCTTGCAAGCTCATGATCGTACTGCTTCCCTTGTAGCTCCACTTTCTTTTCTAGGAACGCAGCACGTTCTTGCATCATCTTCATTTTATGGAACTCAGCTTGTTCCAAGGCTAACTGTTGAGACTTAAGGGTTTCCTCATCAACAAGAACTTCTTCAGGCATTCCGAAAGACATCCCAGCACCTCCACCTTGTTCCTTCAAAGATCTCTTTATAGCATGTGCCAAAGGTACGTCTTCCATATCAGAATCTGAGTCAAGTACCTCCTGTACTTTTTCCTGATGACTCAGGTCAACGAATGGCTCATCTTGTTCAACCATTATTGCCTTACCCTTTCTCTTCCTCAGAGCCTCTTCATCAACAGACGGCTCAATTTCTATTTCCTTGACAAGATCAGCATGTTCTTCAATTGCTTCGATATGAACTGCCTGCTGTCTCGTCTCCTTTCCACTCTCCCCCTTAGGTGAGTTATCCTGAACTCCACCTTGGTCTTCAGATCCACCAGCTGCATAAGAACCTCCAAAACCAGAACCAGAGGCTCTCGCTCCACTATCAACACCTGCACCAGCATCGGGGGGAGGTTGTTGCGGCTCGAAACACTCCGGGGGCACAAAACTCCTGAATGCGAACATCATTCTACTGATCTCCATAGCCATTGTATGCATTATAGTCTCCGTTGCTCCCATCCTCTCATTCAGAGTGCTTCCCAAGACACCACCAGCATGGCCCAAGTCATTGACCTTGTTTGTCAAAGCATCAAACGCTGTAGCTTGACTTGCCATTTGTGCTGCGTAGTCATCAAGAGCCCTTTGATTGTTGCCAATGTTAATCCCTAACTGCCCCATCGTCTGCCCGAACTGCTTCATCTGATTTTCCATAGAAGTCATACGTGTATCAAGATTTTCAATGTTAAGGGACGGTGTTTGGTTTAGGTGACCTCGCTCTAATACTCGTTCTGTTAGTATTTGGCGCTCGGTTTCGGGCCTTAAAAATGAAGGTCCCTCTCTCCCTAACCTCTCACACACACTCCCTGTCTCACGCTCGTGTATGTCTTCAATGATTGATCCAAAGTATGAAGCAGTACCTGCAGAAACTGGATAAGCAATATAATTGGCAGTTATGGGATCAATTTCTGTTGGGTCCTGAGTTGGAATCTCAGGCTGAGAGGCTGCAAAGTGTTCTTGTACAACATCAGAACCGATCCTCTTTGCAGCATCAGTACGTACCGGTGAAGGTACGGCTGAAGATTTTAAAACTTCATGTCCTTTTGAAGCAACAGTGTCTTCAAAAGGTACATAATCCTCACCAAATTCCCTATGTGCAGATTGTTCAAGGGGAGAACCACTCTCGTGAGGTGGAGTGGTTGCGTGTGACACACTAGGGTTTGACTGGGGTTTGGAGGTAGCAGCATGAGAAATTTTGGCTTTCTTTCGAATAAGATGCTGCTCTTCGGGGTCACTCTCCTCATCATTTCCTACATCTACATGTGCTGGCTTTCTGGATTCCGGTAACAGGGGTGAACGAGAATAAGAATGTTTGTCAGACTTAGAAATATAGCTCTCACCCTGAGATAGATCCTGCGGGCTAGCAGTCTCTTGGGTCTCGGAATCAGATACATAGGAAGAGGAATGAGTAGTATGCAGGGAGAGATTACCTGATTCATTACCTTGTTCGTCATCTCTTTGCTCATCAGGAATCCCTTCAAATGCCTCAGCATGAGCAGACGGATTCTGAGCATTTGATGAAACTTGCGATGATTCCGCCAAAGTGGTAACTCCTGCATCATATGTAAGCCACGTTTGTATGGTATCAGGAATTGACATCGGTTTTCCGTGATGTTTATCCTGATTAGCAATTGTTGAAAGTGACTTAGTGCCCATCCCTAGCGGTGCAGATGTTGGGCTTCTGGCAAATCCCTGTCTAACAGCAAGAGCATCCTTCGGTATTAAATCATTAATCAGCATTTGTAGGAACCGAGGAAACCAGCAGACAACATCAGTTGTGGCGAGGTCTCTGCTTGCAGGAGATCCCATTATAGTCACTATCTCAGAGAGAACTATGCGTCCATAATTTATATCCAGTTCTCTTGCTAGGGCAATTCCAAATGTTTACATGGGAATGGGAATTTGATGGAAATCTCTTTCTCGTGCCCGAAAACATCTTGTGATGGCTTCGAAAAAGTAATTCCATTCCACATGGAAGAATTGTTTTTGAACATTTCCTGTGATCCGGCCAGTCGGAGGATAACATCCAATTTCTTCAAAGAATCTGAGGCGTTCTGCAGCTGTAGGTTCTGGATCATAAGCATCTTTGATCGGGAATCGCAGAACCCTTTTGACAATTTCTTCAGTCACCTCATATTCCTGACCTGCTAAGGTAAACCTGAAACCGTAGGGGGTTGATTTGCTCCCAAAAATAACCGCACTAGTCCATAATTGCTGTAAAGCATCATGTACTAGTGTAGGTTTAGCAGTAAAAGCATAGCTAGCTTTGGAGTACATATTGAGAAATCGTATCCAAAACTTAAAGCGCGGGAGTTGATCACCAATTTCCGTAGAAATATTATAAAAATTGTTTTTAGCAAGTGAAAATTGGTGAGCCATTTAATTAAATGTTTTTCTTTAAAAGATGTGATAATTTTTTTTTTATTTTGAAAAACAAGTAATTAACGAATTAAAGGTTGTATCCCTTTTAATTTCCCAAGAAGACCAAAAAGCACTCTAAGAAATTAAACTACGGGATTCAAACAATTAGCCAATTACTAAATCTGAATAGTCAATGAAGATGTATATTCATGTGTGTATACCAGTGAAATCGTGTGTGGATATAGATAGAGAATATGGAAATCGTGTTTTGAACAGTTACACAAACACTTGATGTTTGTGTGTATGTATATGCGTGTATATGAACGGGTACAAAACACACCAACACAAAGATTAATGATAACACAGACAATAGTAGTCTAAAAATTGGCAGTAATTCGTGATTAGTATGAGTTTAATAACAAAAACACGGATTAATGGTAAGAAATTGTGAAATCGCCTTGTTTTTGTAAAGAGGCTGCTGTAAAAATGAAATTAGGTAAAATGAATGATGCATCGAGTTAGAGATGTATATATAGATGATTGTGAAATGACAAAAATGTCCCTGTTAAAAAGAGTGAAAATTACTAAGTCCATACAGGGAACACTTAAGTCGAACTCTATCTCGAACTTCTTAAGTCAAACTCTATCTCGAAAATTATCAAGTCGAACTTCGAGATGAATTTCGAGATAGGTTAACTCTAACAAACACTTTTTGAACTATTTAAGCAGCAAAACTACCAGGGAAACCTATCTCAAACTTCAAGCTGAAATTCGAGATAAGTTTCGAGTTAGGAGTTAACTCGAAAAATCCCTGTAACCAACTGAGAATTCTATCTCGAACATCAAGTCGAACTTCGAGATGAATTTCGAGATAGAGATTAACTCGAAGTTATTCTCAGTTCTTTTCAAAATATCCCCAAAATTGGAACCTCATCTCAACCTTCGAGATAAAGTTCGAGATAGACCTTATCTCGAATATTTTGAAGATAGAACTAGGCACACTGGTAACTCGAACTCGAATTCGAAATTTCGAGATGAAGTTCGAGATAGAAACTAACTCGAAATTCTTCCCAGACTTAGAATTTTTCAAAAACTTCACTCTGGAAGCTCAAGTCGAATTTCTAGATGAGTTTCGAGATAGAAACTGACTCGAAATTTTGAAGAAATTAAATTCTAAGGCCTCTAATTACATGAAAATCATAGGTAAATTCATCTAAAAATCATGCAAAAATTTAGAATCTTATGAATTTAACTCCCCCTATGATCATGCAATCTAACAAGCGTAAATTCAAAGATTTGTGCTATAAAAGACACTTAAAACACAATGAATTCATGTAAAATGACATTATATGCACCCTATAACAATCATTAATTAGGCATTTTAAAGTCTAAGCACATAATGATTAAGTAGCTTGCATATACAAACATAAACATGGATTTTACAGATAGAAGGCTTTACTAACTTGTGTTAAGCATTCCCAATTCACCAACCAATCTATTGAATGTTACTTCATCAAGCGGTTTGGTGAATATATCTGCAATTTGTTGCATTGTGGGCACGAAATGTAGCTCCACAGTTCCCTCCTCGACATGTTCTCTTATGAAGTGATACCTGATGTCGATGTGCTTGGTTCTTGAGTGATCTACAGGATTGTTGGTTATGGCAATGGCACTTGTGTTGTCACACATAATTGGAATGTTCTTGTGCTCCATGCCATAATCCTTCAATTGGTTTCTCATCCACAGTATTTGAGCTACACAGCTTCCAGCAGCAATGTACTCAGCTTCAGCAGTAGAAGTAGATACTGTATGTTGCTTTTTACTTTGCCAGGACACCAATCTTCTGCCAAGAAATTGACAAGCACCAGATGTGCTTTTCCTATCAATCCTGCAACCTGCATAGTCTGAATCCGAATAGCCAATTAGATTAAAACCTGTATCTCTTGGGTACCAAATCCCTAGATTTGGTGTGCCCTTGAGATACCTAAAAATTCTTTTGATGGCTACGAGATGTGATTCTCTAGGATCCGCTTGGAATCTTGCACATAAACAAGTCGCGAACATTATATCGGGTCTACTTGCAGTTAAATAGAGAAGTGAGCCAATCATACCTCGATAGCTTGTGATGTCAACTGGTTTACCTGATTTGTCTTCATCAAGCTTCGTGGCTGTTGTCATGGGAGTCTTAGCCGCTTATGCATCTTCTAGATTGTACTTCTTGAGTAAATCTCTGACGTACTTGGATTGACAGATAAAGATACCATCTTTTCTCTGACTGATCTGTAATCCAAGGAAGAAGGACAGCTCTCCCATCATGCTCATCTCATATTTTTCCTGCATTAGCTTAGCAAATTTCTCGCACAAGCGCTCATTAGATGACCCAAAAATAATATCGTCCACATAGACTTGAACAAGTATTAAATCATTCTTTACATTTTTATAGAACAATGTTTTATCAATTACTCCCCTAATAAAACCATTTTCAATTAAGAATAAAGATAGGGTTTCATACCACCGCCTTGGGGATTGCCTGAGGCCATAGACATATTTGAAGAGAAGATACACAAAATCTACAAGTTCTGGATCAATGAAACCAGGCGGCTGTTCCAGATACACTTCTTCTTCTGACTCTCCGTTCAGGAAGGCACTTTTCACATCCATCTGAAAAACCTTGAAGTTCTTATGTGCTGCAAATGCCAAGAACATCCTGACTGCCTCAAGTCTTGCAACCGGTGCATAGGTCTCATCATAATCAATTCCTTCTCACTGAGAATAACCTTTAGCAACCAAACGAGCCTTGTTTAGTGTTACAAGTCCGTTTTCATCCATTTTATTTCTGAATACCCACCTAGCTCCAATTACTGATTTGTTCTTTGGTCGGGGTACCAGTTTCCAAACTTTCTACCTTTCAAACTGATTGAGTTCCTCTTGCTTTGCAATCACCCAATCAGCATCACCAAGAGCTTCTTCTATTTCTTTAGGTTCAAGCTTGGATAAGAACCCAGAATATAAGCAAATATTAGCCAGGTCAGCTCTTGCAGTTCTTCTAGTAGTCACACCAGCATCTGGATCACCAATAATTAACTCAAATGGGTGGTTTTTATTCCATACCCGTTCTCCTGGAAATTGTCTTGATGATTCAGCTTAACTTTCTGAGTTGTGGTGCTGACTACTTTGATTATTTTCACTAACTCCCCCTGAGTTAGTGCCAGCTCCTACAGAACTAGTGTCAACTCGACTCGAGCCTTGAACAGTAGTCCTTGAGCTGCTATTTACTCCCCCTGAGTTGTTGCCGGTGCGTACTGAAGAAGTCTCTCCTGATCTTGTAGAATTAGCTTGTTCACTAGACTCAGGTTCTTCACGTACACTTGGAACATTTAATGGGACAACCAACTCAGGTTCATCTTCAAGTTCTTCTAAGTCCAGATTCTGAAATTTTAGGGACTCAGGTTCACTAGAATCTCTTGAAATTGATGAGAGTTTGGTATCGTCGAATCTGACGTTGTAGCTTTTAGTCACTTTTCGATCATTTACTAAGAACACCCTATAAGCTGCCACCACATCTGTGGAGTAACCAACAAAGATTCCTTCATGAGCTTTTGCTGCAAACTTGCCTAGATTTTCATCTTCTATAAGTACATAGCATTTTGCTCCAAAGACATGAAAGTATTTGATTGTTGGTCTTCTGCCGTTCATTAGTTCACATGGTGTCTTTTCTTTATCTTTTATGATCAAGGATCGATTTTAAGTGTAACACACGGTACTCACTGCTTCGGCCCAGAAGTATAGAGGAAGTTTCGAATCATACAACAAAGTTCTTGCTGCTTCAACCAATGTTCTATTCTTCCTTTCAACTACTCCATTTTGCTGTGGAGTTCTCGGGGCTGAATACTGACGACGTATTCCCTTAGATACACAGAAGTCATTCAGCACTGCGTTTTTGAATTCAGTGCCATTATCTGATCTAATCGTTTTCACAGTAAGTGTTGAAACATTCTCAATTTGATTGATGTGATCAATGATTAAGAAAGGTACTTCGTCTTTCGTCATTGCGAACAATACCCATGTATACTTGGAGAAGTCATCCACGATTACCAATGCATATCTTTTCCTAGACAAAGATAGGACATTCACTGGGCCAAACAAATCCATATGAAGAAGTTGCAGAGGCTCAGTAATACTAGAAATTTCTTTGCTTTTATGCGAGGCTCGCTTCGACTTTCCCATTTCACAGGCTTCATAGAGTCCTTTCGGAGCGAACTCCATTTGAGGTAGATCTCTCACTAATTCTCGTCTCGCGAGAGTATTCATCATTTTGAAGTTTAAGTGAGATAGCTTTTTGTGCCATAACCAGCTTTCATCATTCGAGGCTTTGCTGTAGAAACATGTAACCTCATTCTGATTTGCTGAATCCATGTCTGCAACAAAAAGATCTGCCTTTCGAACTCCTCTCAAAGCCAGTGAGCCTTCCTTTATGTGAGTGATTGATACACCTTTCTTATTGAAGACAATTTCGTAACCTTTGTCACAGAATTGACTGATACTCAACAAATTATGCTTTAATCCCTCAACATAGGAAATATCTTCAATGATGACATTGTCAGTTTTCAGTTTGCCATATCCCTTTGTCACACCTATGCTGTCATCTCCAAAGGTAACATAAGGGCCAGCTTTCATAACCAACTCTGTAAGCAGGGACTTGTTTCCAGTCATATGCCTCGATGCTCCACTATCTAGCACCCAAATAACTTTATTTCTATTCTTCTTAATGCCCTGCAATGATAGATTGATTAGACTTTCTTCGGAACCCAACTTTGATTGGGCCCGGCTTTTCGATAAGATCGAGAATCAACAGATTTAACAACAGGAGATGCACTTTTCTTAACATTACTAGAGCTTTCGACTTCCTCCTTTCCTTTCTCTGACTTGACATGTTTGTCAGTCTTAGGAGAAGGTTTGTCACTCCTAACTTTAGGAGGACTGACAGTCTTGGCTCTCACATGCTTCTTTTTGATGTTTGATCTAGCAGCAGTATTTGAGCATGACTGGCTAGATGCATTCATTAAATTCACAAAAGTTTGCATGATGTTAAAAGTGCATGGCATACAATTAGGTTGACCACACTATGCATGATTCTGATGCAGATTATTCATTGTATGTGTGGTAGGCATGTCATGTGTAGCAGGAACATTTATGTTAGCTTTACATGCATAAGAAAGATGTTCAGTAGATTTGCAGTGATAACATGCTTTCTTTATCCGTTCAGTCTTAACCTCTTTTATGCCTTTCTTCCCTTGTTGTTTAACAGCCTTAGCTCCTAATCCTGGTCTAGATTCATCTCTAGGGAAATTGATTTTAACTTGTTTGATAGGAGTTATAGGTTGTGCTTCCTGGCTATCTTCCATCTCAATCTCATATCTAGCTATCAATTCAGTCTCTTCTTTTTCTATTCTAGGAACAAGGTGTTTGTAGATAGGTTTGACAGAAGATTTAAAAATGCTAGGAATTTCCTTTTTAAGGTCACTGGAACTAGTGTCGATAGGTCTCTTCCCTTCTTTCTTAGATAAGTTAGAATAGTCAAGTCCTACACCTACTCCAGTTATCTTCTTAAATATGTCATTATCTACATACACTCTACTAGCAGCTAGTTTGTAAGCTTCGCATTTAGTTTCTAACTCAGCTAGTTTGTCCCTAAGACATGCTTCTACTTCTTCCTTAAGGACGAGCTTGTGTTCCAAAGATTTAATAAAATCTCTTAGGGAAGTATCTACAGTGCAAGCAGCCTCTAACTCTTCCACTTTTGCCTCAAGCATTCTGCTTTTGGTGATAAGTGTTTTCTGTTCCTTTTGAGAAGTGTCTAGGCTTTTGCACAACATATAGATCTCTTCGCTAAGAGCCCCGTTCTGTTCCTTATAATCATCAATGGACATTTCTACTTTAAGGGTTAGAACTGGTACCTCTGGTTCCTCTGATGTCTCAGCCATGAGGGCAAAGTTTGCTACATGAGTAACATCTTCCTCATCTGAATCATCCCAAGCTCTTCCTTCTGTTACTAATAAAGCTCTTTTTCCATGTCTTTCCTTCACCAGCGATTCATACTTGCTTTTGAGGGCTTCATATGTCTCTTTTGGATAAGTCTGTTTAGGCTCTTTGCAGTCCGTAGCAAAGTGTCCAGCTTCACCACAGTTATAGCATTTGAACTTCATTTTGAAATCCAAAGGAGATTTGTAGCTGGTACTCTTGCCTTTACCTTTGTAGCCTGACGAACTACCACCACCCCTAGCAGCCCGATAGTAAGATGAAGAATTTCTCTGTGGTCGGTTGCTCTTTCTGAATCTCATGTTGCTAAACTTCCTTGCCATGTATGCCACGACACTATCGTCCATGTTGTCCAGCTCTTCTTGGGTATAGTAGTCATCATCACTGTTAGATGTGCACTCGTCATCGTTATCAACTTGATGTGGTGCAAGTGATGATTTAGGCTTTGCTGCAACCATTGCCTTCTTAGATTCTTCCTCATCAGCAACTAATCCTGATGCAGTTTCTTTTCCTTTTGAATCATTGTCCCATGCTTGATCTTGAAGTGTCTCCAGCTCATAGTTCTTTAGTATTCCATAATATTCTTCCAGAGAAGTTGTATGCAAATCTCTGGTTTCTCTTACTGCGTAGACCCTATGTTCAATGCTCTTTGGCTGGTTCCTCAGATATCTCGTATTGGTCTCAACCATGGGGAGAGTTACACCTCTCAGATTCAAATCCAATACCAACTGATTGAATCTTAGATAGACGTCTGTTATGCCTTCTCCTTTTCTTATTCTGAAGGTGTCATACTCCATCTTGAGTATAAGTGTCTTGTTGCTTCTAACCTCTGCAGATCCTTCCATGACAACTTCTATCTTGTCCCAAATCTTCTTTGCTGTAGTCAGACCTTTGACTATGTTGAACATTTCATGATCAAGGGATTCCATCAAGGTTTGTCGTACGGCAGTATCATAAGCTATTTGCTCCTTGTCAGCATCTGAAAAGTCCGCTGCCTTTTTAGGCTCAGACCGAGATGGTATAACCTCACCTCCTTCCGTATGTGCAGGAATAGCCACCATTGGAACAAATTTACCCTTGTCAAGGACTTCCAGATATTCAGGGTTAACTGTCTCTAAGTAGAGTCTCATTCTGAAAACCCATTCTTCATAGTGATCTCGATTGAACATTGGGATCTTGAATGCATTTTTAGGAGCCATTTTAATTTTGGTCACTAAAAGTTTCCAAGTACCCAAGACTAGGCTATGTAGAATATATATGTAGAACTTTTGCCTAAGTCGAAATTTCTCTAAGTAGAAATTTTGCTCAAGTCGAACTTCACCCAGTAGAAATTATCCAATTCGAATTTCTATGTAGAAAATCTCAAGTAGAAACTCTATGTAGAACTTTTGTCCTTAGAATAAATTTGCTGCAGGTCACTTTAATATTGAATAAACAATATTATCTCTTTAACACCTTTTTGACTTTGATGCTTTACTCACCTAACCCACCTAACCCACGTGCTAGGTACTGAGTATGTCTTGTTAAACTTTCGGCCATGAATAATGCAAATCAAAAGTCCAAAAAGACCTTTTTATTCTTTTACTATTTATCTGTTTGAAAAGGAGATCAAAAAGTTGTTGGGTTGTCTTCTTTGATAAGAACAGATGATGAACACTCAAGAACACCAAATATCAACTAACCCAGATTAATTCACAAAAATTAATTAAAATACACCCAAGCTAAATAATCACACCTGGAGTATTTAAATAATTTTTTTCGGATGAGTTTTCACTACAAACGAATTAAAGCTCACTTTTCAAGAATTTTCGAAAAGTAGATCTAGAAAATGAAAACTCACGATTCTTCTACTAAACACAAGGATCTATGTTTTGTGTGTTAAACATCCGCTCTGATACCAATTGTTAGGTCCAAATGTGTTGTAGAAGGGGGGGTGAATACAACTTTTCGAATTTGATAAGAAAATAAATACGATGCAATAAATGAACACACAGATTCAAGGAATATATGTCTTATATATAACTTGAAGTGGTTGCTACAACATTCATTACAAAGTATAACAGAAGTTCAGAGAGAAGTAAATGATACTAAGCTCTGTGAATGCACTCTCTCTCTTTTACTTGTGTTTTCCTCAACTATTGCTCTCTCCCATAAAACATTACACAAGTACTTCTATTTATACTACATGTAATCTATGTCCTGTAGTCTTCAAAGACTAAGATATACGTGGCCCAATTATGTCCACATAAATCTTGCCTTATCTTGAAAGCTTGGAAATCTGCCAATCAGAAGATGCCATGTGTCATGTTGAAGCTGCACTCTAAGTAGAACTTCTACTTGAGAATTTCTACTTAGCCATCTCGAATTTCTAAGTAGAACTTCTACTTAGAAATATTCTACTTGGTCATCTAGAATATTTAGCACTTAGAAAATATTCTGGTCTTCAACTTGAAACTTCAATGCACATCTTGAACTTGTGATATCTTCATGTCTTCTTTATTCTTCAGCAAGCTCTTGAACATGGATCTTTATTACTGACATAAACTTGCTATCAATGTCCTGACACTTGATGCACTGGTCTGGTTCATAAGTGACTAGTCTTGATAGTGTTTCTGCTTCTCGAATAAATTACCATATTCACTTAGTAACGTGGCTTTCCAATGTTCGCTTTCCTTCTTGTTCACTTGAAATCAATTGGTCTTGTTGATACTGATAGTTATGATTTTGATTCTCGATTTCTCAAATCACTGAGGCATGAACAACTTTGACTTGAACTTCTCTCAATGATTTCTTTTTGGCTTGATCATAGTTAACATGTTCAATTGTATCAATTACCTTGTCTTCATTTAGTGTTGATTTCTTGTGACTTCTTGTTCTTGATTGTCTTCTGGTTAAGTATCTTTTCCTTTAATTGAGTTACATTAGTTATAGTGTTACAAGTTTACACACTCTGCCTTTCACATATTTTTAAATCACATTGTATTTTGTGACTATTTTGATGGGAGGTCAACAGGAAAAAGAAGCTGATCAGTATTGAGTTTTATCTTGATAATACCCTGATTTATTTCATGAAAATCAATTTTGGATTTTATTTTCCAAAAATCGCGGGTAACCGCATTTTTCAGGGACTGACACCTGTCAATCTACGTGTCAACGTGGGATAGTGGTCTGAAAGATTTGTGAAATATATTTGTTTTGAAACTTTAATCGTGTAATTGATTTCTCTAATTTTACATTCTCTAAAGCAAAAACACTCTCTAGTTTTCAAAATCACTAATCCATTTCAAGAATTTTTTAAGTTCTTTTCAGATCAAAAATGGCAGCTCAGAGAAGATTACCTAAATCAGTAGCCTTCAAGTTTGGTGACTTTGATTTTATGACAAATAACCATGTAGCAGCTATCACCAACAAGGAAGGAGTATTAGCTGATTTTCATCCAATCATGGACTTTCTGGCGAATGGACCATTAAGTTATGCATTGACAGCATCTCCATAAATTAATCAAGAAGCTATTTCACAAGCTTGGGAGAATGCTGAGGTAATTGATTCTACTCAGAGTCAATCAGGTAAGATTGTTCTACACTTAGGACAAGATTCTTTTGATATTACTGAATCTGTTGTTAATTCAGTACTTCACTTACCTGTTAGTTTGATTTATGAGAATGTACCATTTGATGATAATGTGAGAACTATGTTGTCTGAATTAGGTTATAGTGGACCTCTAGACAACAAGAGCCAGTTGAATAGGTCTTTTCTTAGAAAGGAATGGTCTTTCTTCTTTGATCAAATTGCTAAATGTTTTACTGGTAAATGTAGTTCTTTTCAGCAAATTACTTCTGTTACATCACATATTGCTTATAGTTTGCTTTATGACATAGTAATTAACATTGGTCACATTATCTTAAGTCAGATAAGTATTAAACTTGGGTTAAGAGATCAAAACAGGAAAATGGTTTATTATCATAGATTTATGCAAATGTTTATTAACCATTTTATTCCTGATTTTGAAGCTAGATTTGGTAGGGAACATTGTGTTTCTTCTTATGTACAGCAAAAGAGAATTTTCTCTGACATTACAAAGAAGGACAATGAAAAGAATCTAGATGAAATACCTGCAATTCATTATCCACATCATTTTCAGGTAATTCTTAAAACTCATCTTCTTACTCTCTACAATTCTTCTTTCTTTTGTGGTAAAATGGCTCAGGAATCTCATTTGGAGGAGAACCCACCTGTGTCTACCCAAGTAGCCCAAAACATTATAGTCTCTAAAACAATTCAAGAACCAAATTTTGATCCACAGCCTATTGTTTCAAAGAAACCAACCTCTGGTGTTTCTCAAAAGATATCAGTTGTAAGGAAGAGAAGATTTGTTGTGTCAAGTAGTAGTAACTCTAGTGAAGATGATGATGATTTAACTCTTGCCGAGAGAGCAGAATTGAAGGCTGCAATTCAACTTTCTCTGTTAGCACAAAGAGATGAAAAACCTAGTCACAGCCAGGCTGCAGTCTCCCAAAAGGCTGTAGTTCTTAAAAAGGGAAAACAGTTACTGGATACTGTCTCTCAAAAGACTGTGTCTATTGAACAAAGATCTCATCCCAAGATCACTTCTGTGTCTACACCTCTTGAGTCTTCTCAGGATAAATCTTTTGCTCACTATACCAGGAGAACAAGGAGAAAGATTCAATTGTCACCTACACACACAGAGTCTAGTCCAACTAATATCATGCAGGTCTCTACAAATGAAGCTACAATCAAGTCAGCAAATGACCATAGAGATCTGGATATTGATTCTTCATGGGAAACTACATTATCATACAGACTGGCTATGGGACTAATTTCTCTCAAAGTGAAGTTGTCAAGGCCTGTTCTAGATTTTCTGGTTGAAAGAGTACCAAAACTTTTATTTCCAGAAGAATATGGAATTCTACATCAAAGACTTGACTTAATGAAGATGTATTTCTATGTATCTGTCAGAAGACAATTAGTCAAGAAATTTGGACTCTCGAAGCATGTTGCACTTCAATCACTTCATGCATATTTATTTGACAAAGATGTCATTATTGAAGATGCCTCAGCTCAAGGTGAACAACAGGAGGAAGTAGATAGAGGAATGCAGTCAACAGAAGATACTATTGCACCAGTGGTGAATAGTAGGAAAGATCAGATCACAGTCACTGCAACACAAGAACCATCTAGTCAGAGGAAGGATGACTCAGGAGCTGTGATAGCTGATGCTGAAAGGAATTCTGTGATGACTGAGAATGCAAGTGAGATACCCTATGATATGGGAGGAATAACTTTGACTGGTTTTCTTGAAGATCAAACAAATTTTGTTCAGTCAGAGTCTATCCACCTTGAGGGTGAGTCTCATCAAACAACACTTAAAGACGGTGATGTACTAACTATGGTGTCTAATGAAGTATTACTGAAGACATCAGAGTCTAGTAAAGAACCTGAAAGTGGTATACTGGAGCCTGTAGTTTCTGGAAGGAAAGAAGATGATTGTATGGGTTCAGAGACTGTAGCAGCTCACTCCTTGGAGAAAACCTCAAGCCCCTTGCCATATGAGGAACCCTCTCTCCATGTGAGTTCAGGTATAAAAACTCCTTCTAAACTCTATTTTTCTGTAGGTCATGAGAGCACTTATCCAAATTTGAGTGATACACTTGAAAAGATGGACTTAGATCCACAAACTGAGAGGCTGGCTCCTGACCAGGCAAAAGGTGAGGTAGAAAGAGTGTTGACTTTAGTAAGTCAAAGTGAGAATGAGGGTATGGATGATCAACTCCATAGTGAGGGAGAGAAAATTAAGAAACCATCGTTTGATTTTTGGGATCAGGTTTTTCCTGAATCTTGGTCTGACAATCTTGGTATGGATGTTGGTACTTATTCATTTATCAAGATGTATCAGAAGAATGACCTAGCACATCACAATGCAAAGCCAGAAGTTAAAGCTCAGAAGCAAAAGGAGAGGCTTGCAGGAATCATTAACAGAAGAGGTGCCAGGATAAAGCAATCTCTTGATACATCTGTACCAGATGAAGTTCCTAATGATCCTAGTGTTCCTTTGTATGTACTTCCAATATCAGCTAGAATTGAGACATCTACAGTCTCTGATCACTCTAAGGAGGAGTCAGGATTTGAAGATGTTAGTACACAGAATACTGGTGAAGGAGATGATGATCATGTTTCAGCTTCAGATCAGAAAGATGAAGATGTTGATACTTCTAATCAGGTTTTATTACTTGAATATCATACAACACAAGCAACTTCTTCTACAAGACTTGAAGATACAATTCTTTCTGATTCTGATTCTGAAGATACTAGAAGCACTTCCAACATTGAAGTTCATTCTGATGTTTTGAAAGATATTCAGAATTCTCAAATTGCTATGCAAACAAGACTTCAATCACTTGAAGATAACCAAGTCACAATTATGGAAAATCAAGCAGTTCTGATGAATATCATTTGTTCTGTTTCTGAATCTCTTGGAATGAATGTTGATGATGTCAAAAAGGGGGAGATAAAGACAATTTAAAGATAACAACAGCAGACTGGGGGAGATAAAGAGCAGACGAAGGGAAGTAAAAAGAAGAACTAAGAGTGAAAGTGGTGAATCTCAGCTAGGAAGTGGTACAGGAAGAGCAGCATTAATAGTTAAAATTCTTTCTTCTAAGTACTAGATAAACGTCTACATCTGGGAAGGAGGTACTTAACTTCATAATTCTACATTCATAAATTCTATTCTGGTTGTATTGTTATATGTTTTGACATCCACAACTTAGATTTATGCTTCAGATTTTAAAGCATAAATAGGGGGAGATTGTTAGGAATAATTCATAAGTTGTGATGTTAAGAATAGAATTTACACATTATACTTCTTGTAATCCTGATCTTATAAAGGATTTAGCACTATATATAGGATTTATGTGTAAAACAGTTATCTGTACAGTTTAGTCAGGAATGAACAGTGTATCGGAGACTACATGTCAGGAACAAAGAACAAATCCTGATGACGGTCTAATACTGATGATGATCAGATACTGATGATGCAAGATGAAATCCTGATATCAGTCGTGTTACTGATGATGTCATTGTGGATGCTACAGAAACTGGCAAGTGCTATAAAACATGATCGTTGTTTGAAGAACAAGCAAGAAGATATTATGAAGGAAAGAGTTTTCTATTGAAGGAAACTATCGACTAGAAGGCAGAACATTGTCATGTATAGATTATATCTTTCTGTTATTAGTTGATAGGTAGCATTATAAATACTCTCTCTATATCATTGTAAAAAGTGTTCGTGAGGTTTGTAATCGTGAATATACGAGAGTACAAACAGAGAGAGAGAGATTTGTATTGTCAGCAGCTGCTAAAGGTATTGTACACCTTTGGTAGAGTTTGTATTTGATCTTATTAATACAAACAGAGTTTTATTCATTCGTTTATTCTTGTTCATATAATCAAGCAAAAATCAGACACGATTATATAACTTGTATTCAACCCCCCCTTCTACAAGTTATTCGAGTTAACATTGCTGCTATTGTTTTTGCCCTCAAGATTTGGAGACATTATCTTTATGGAGAGAAATGCGAGATTTACACAGATCACAAGAGCTTAAAGTATATATTCACGCAGAAGGAACTAAACATGAGACAGAGAAGATGATTGGAATTGATTAAATAGTATGATTGCTCGATAAACTACCACCAAGGGAAGGGCTAAAGTGGTAGCTGATGCTTTAAGTAGAAAGGAAAAACTCAACCTGTTGACAACCTCAGAAGAATTGGTCAGAGAATTCGAGAAGATGGAATTAGAGGTTAAGGTCCTAGTCCAAAACAATGAAAGAGTGTACAACATTCAGTTTCAACCAGAGTTACTCGAGAAGATTCGCCGTTGTCATGAACAAGTAATGGAAGAAAGAAGGTCATAGTTGACCGGAGAAGAATTTCTGAGTTCAAGAGATGATAAGGGAATTAAGCGATTTGCATCGAGAATATGGGTTCCTAATGTTACAAAGTTGAAGGAAGAAATTATGAGCGAAGCGCATAACTCGAGATAATACATTCACCCAGGGAGCAAAAAAATGTATCAAGACATCAAGAAAAACTATTGGTGGCCTAACATGAAAAGAGATATTGCAGACTGGGTAAGTAAATGTTTAACCTGTCAGAAAGTGAAGGCAGAACATCAACGACCAAGTGGACTTTTACAAGAGATACCCGAGTGGAAATGGGAGCATATTACCATGAATTTAGTCGTAGGATTGCCCCGAACTAGAGATAGCCATGATGCAATTTGGGTTATTGTCGACCGACTCACCAAATTTACGCATTTTCTACCAATTAGTGATAAGTACTTCGTCGAAAGATTGGTGAATATATACCTAAAGAAAATTGTGGTTCGTCATGGAGTGCCTATTTCAATGGAGTGCCTGTTTCAATTGTATCTGATAGAGATGCCGTTTTACTTCTCGATTTTGGAAGAGTTTTCATGAATGTCTTGGCACGAAGTTAAATCTGAGCACTGCATATCATCCACAGACCGACGGACAAAGTGAAAGGACGATTCAAACAGTTGAAGATATGTTAAGGGCTTGTGCACTTGATTTCAAAGGAAGTTGGGATGATCATTTGCCCTTAGTTGAGTTTGCTTACAACAATAGTTACCACTCCAGCATAGGTATGGCACCATATGAAGCATTGTACAGAAGGAAGTGTAGATCACCTTTATACTGGGATGAGATAGAAGAAAGAAAAATACTAGGGCCAGAACTACTTCAACAAACTAAGCAAGCAACCGAAGTTATTCGAAAAAGGTTAATTGCAGCTCAAGATCGACAAAGGAAGTATGCAAATCAAAAGAGAAAAGACAAAGCATTTGAAGTGGGAGATAAAGTGATGCTGAAAGTGTCACCTTGGAAAGGAGTAACGAGATTTGGAAAGAAAGGCAAGTTGAGCCCCAGATATATAGGACCTTTTGAGATTCTCAAGAAAATAGGACCACTAGCTTATCAGTTGGCCCTACCTCCAGATCTTCAACATATCCATGATGTGTTTCATGTTTCTGCGTTAAGGGAATACCATTCTGATTTCAGACATGTTATAACCTACGAACCAGTGGAAATACGTCCTGATTTGTCATACGAAGAAAAGCCAGTAGAGATCCTAGATTACAAGGTGCAAGAGTTAAGAACTAAGCGAGTAAATTTGGTAAAAGTACTTTAGAGAAACCACCAAGTTGAGGAAGCCACGTGGGAATTAGAAAGCTAAATGCGGAATAAATATCCTGATTTGTTTAGTGCGTAGTTTTGATTCCGAGGACGGAATCCTATAAGGGGGGGAAGACTGTAATAACCGCGAATTTTTGAATAAAAGTTTCCTACTCGATATTTAAATTTTATTTAAGACTGACGCACTAGTATATTTTAATTAACGCGTTTTTGTAAAATTTCGAAATTCTAGATATTCGTATGCAAGTAAAATTATATTATATTTATTTAAATATATTTATTTGGTTTTTATTAAAATTAGGAAAAATAGAATTTTAGTTTTGGATCGAATTTATTTTAGGAAATGAAATTAGAATCTCGTTTTAATTAGCCAGCAGGAAGAAACGAGATTATTGAGGAGACAGCACTAATCATGGACTTAACTTTCACTAAGCATGCTGCATTCATTTTGTCCTCCACATTTGTTCCTTTTAAATCCACTAAACAGATACATCATTTAACATGATTATGTTTTATGGAGCATTAGTAATTTTTAAATCAAATAAACAAACCCCCGCATACTTATTTACAAAGAGATACAGCACTCTTTCTTTGGGAGAAACAAAAACACAAACACTCTGACTCCACTCTTTCATTCGACCTCTTATACACACATACACATATGAACAGAACAATAACAGATTCACAGGTAGTTTTATTTTTCTGATTATTGTCTTTCTTCCTTTTTTGTTTTCTTGTATTGGTTGTTTGGTTTTGTTATGGTGTTGCCAGTTAACGAGAGATTTAGAGAGAGAGTTCGAGATTGAGTTCGAGAGGAAGAAGAAGGGAGAGAGAAGAAAAGGGGGAAGAGAACGGAGGAGATGGTGGTGGTGTTGCTTTGTTGAAATCGGAGTATGGTGGTGGAGTGAAATCAGGAGAGGAATATAGGGCGTTTGGGTTTGTATGTGGGTGTGGTGATTGTGGGTTTGCAACGGAGTTATAAGGGGAAGGACGGTGGTTGTCGGTGTGGTTTTAGTCGAAGTAACCACCACCGATTGATGGTGGTAGTGGTGGTTTTAGAGGAGTAACGAGGGGAGTACAGAGAGATAAGAGAGATGCGAAGGAGGGAGAGAGGAGACCGGTGATGGAGAGAGAGAAAGTCGGGAGAGATTGAGAGAGAGTCGAGAGATGCGAAGGAGGGACAGAGGAGACCGGTGATGGAGAGAGAGACAGTCGGGAGAGATGAGAGAGATCGGAGGGATAGAGAGATTAAGAGATGAAGAGAGAACGAGAGAGTGAGAGCATGAGAGAGGTTGGGGGAGAGAGAGAGCAGGAGAGAGATTGGGAGAGAGAGAGGGGGAGGAGAGAGATGCAGGAGGGGAAGAAAGCCGGGGAGGTGGCGCGTGGGTGGTGGCGCGTAGGGCCCACGCGCCGTTGAGGGTAAAATGTCCCGAATTATTTGTGTCTGACCGTTATAATTGGGTTCGTTAAAAATGGGAATATTATTAATAATGGTTGGTAATAAATAGTCTAATAAAAATGATAAAATTGATTAATTAATTAAATAGAAATAATTAGTGATTATTTAGATGTAATTTAGAGATTTATTGATTCGTTGATAAAAGTGGAAATATTTGTGAATAAATAGAGTTAAATACGATTTTATTTTAGAAAATGGATGATTAGCATTTTCGGATTAATTTGATTAATTGGATCCAATTAGATTATTTTAGAGATTAAAACCGGAATTATTATTAAATTATTTACGAGATTAAAATGAATTCTTGGATTATTTTATTTCTGGAATAAATAGAGATTTATACCCTTGTTCCAATTAAAATGGATTCTTTGCTTTTGAGAATAAATAGAGATTTATAATATTATTATTGCCCTAAAATGGATTTTATTAAAATAGAGTTTTATGTGAATGATAGAGACATGATATGATCCAATTAATTTAGAAGTACGATTTAAGTAATTAATTGTTAGCAAATAAGTAGAAATAAATTAGAGAATTCCCTTACGAGCATTTAGAGCGGGATTTACGGATATTAAAAATAGTATGTATTTTCTAGATTGGGTTCCGGAGTTCGGAGAAAGATTTATTTATCCGGGAATTTTTTTTCCATTATTTATTGTGGAGATCTTCAAGAGATATTTTATTATTATATTTAAATATTATATTATCGGTTCAGGAACAATTTTAGTTTGACGAATCGCTCACATTTTTGTGGTTGCCATTTTTAGAGAGTAATTCTCGAGTCGTAGATCGGAGCAAAGTTCACGGGTAGAGTATAAATTTATCTTCATTCATTTGCACTACGAGATCGAGGCAAGTTCATTCCTACCCTAACTCTTGGAAACTGTGTATTTCTGTCCGTATTATTTCATTCTTTAATTATTTTCGAGTTATCCAATATTGAGATTTATCTGTTGCTCTTTATGATGCAATAATTTTCCTTTGAGTATTATCTCTTGTTAAATGTCACGATACTGTTAATTAAGTTTACTTGCGAATTATACTCCCTATAAGCGTAGAAATAAATTCGTTGCTATCGGGTCGATCTCATTAATTCGAGACGACTATTATTTTGATTCAGTAAAATTAATCTCATTCGTTTGAGATAGTTAAATTCATTCTTCTCGGTTGAATTTATTGTACAAATTCAACAATAATTTATTTATTATCTTTTAGTTGGTTCCTCGTTCGAACCAACAAATAAGAGTTGTAAAATTAGAATTGTTAGAGATTTTACTCGTCGATCAAGTGAAAAATATTCTATTTAACGCTCATCAATTTTGAGTATTATAAATATTTGAGAAGTACTGTTTGTTCAGTACGACTCCCAATTATTTCATTTTAAGACTATTCTCATAATTTCGAGATAGTTGCTTTTATTGTCCAGGCTTGGCATTTTGTTCGTGTCAACCAATAAGATATTATTATTGAGAGTTTACATCAGTCCATTGTTCGGATTGGTGGTAAAATTGAGTCAGACTGGCAGTCCGCCAGATTTGGTAAATATTTTCCTGGAAAAATTATCTCAAGTTAACTGTTCATCGAATATTCGGGAATTCTGTACTCTACTGGTCAATTTTGGGAAAGAGGCCCATTACAGAGAAATAGAGACTTGTGTACCGCTATGCGGACACGAGATTATTTAGGCACAATGTTGCCAAGGTTGAATTAATAACCCACTATGATGCTAGCATTCATACATATATATTATATTGTTGATATCGTATTGTAGCCGTGATCGGGCGAAGTGCGGTGTCATTGGAGGACGGTGTTCTTGGTTGGATAGTTGATCGCCCCACCGAGATACCGAGAGGTGGAAGACCAGTTTATTCTTAAATCATGAGTTATCAGAGTTATATCAAATGAGTCTTTCGAGTATTCTGTTTCGAGATGAGTATTGAGTCTTTCGAGTATTCTGTTTCGAGATTAGTATTGAGTCTTTCGAGTATGCTATTTTCAAGATGAGTTTGAGCCAATTCAGATTGTGATATCCGATATTAAAATTTTGAGTATTTTCTTTCGGTAAATCTTATTATATTTATATACCGAGCAATGAGAGAACTTGCTGAGCACTATAGTTGCTCATTCTTGCTTTACAACATTTTATTCAGCTGTCAAGATGGAAAGAGGCGAGACGTCCAGCCAGGGATCTAGAGAAAAAGGAAAAGCTCCAGGTCATGCTGATAAGATCTAGAATTATCCAGCTGGAACCTTTATCTTTCTACTTTTACGAAGTTTTGTAAGATATTATCCTAAGATGTAATAAGTCGTATTGTGATATTGTGTGAGACCGATCTTGGATCTGCGGAGTGGGACACTTATGCTCCGTGTATTAAATAAGTTGCTTTATTATTGCGTTAACGTGTGCTGCAGGATATTGAGACAATGTGGCGACCCGGATCTCCGAACAGGGCGGATTTGGGGACGTTACATATATGCATTGCGTAAATGCGTGTATTGTCTAAATTCCTAATATGAAGCTGTCTTCGAAACACAGATCCATACGCGATTCATTTGGCATTCATCACCATCATCCGACACATTCAAATTTTCATTAATTACAAATCAGAATTTCAAAACTTACTACAAGTCTCAAAAATCCAATTCCAAACTCTAGTTTAATACAATACAAACCATCATAATCCTCACTTCTTACTTTTAAGAAGTAGGCAATACAAACCACCATAATCCTTAAAGAAGTAGGCACTCAAATAGAATAACACACACAGTTTCGAAATTGAATTTTTTCAAATAATGTGTATATATGCTTGCGTATGTTGTAGAGGTTGTCTAATGAGGATGTACAATGAGAGAAGAAAAGAAAACTGGTAAGGGTCTGGTATATAAAATTGTAATGATTAAAGAGACGAGAGAGATACGTGGAGTGCTTCAGGTAATTGGGTTACCTAATCAAATTATTCAATCATGTACATGCATTTGTTGAATGCGGATTCCGCTGATTTAAAAAGGGTAAAAAGCCGACTGTTATTTTGAGCATGTTATATATAAAATCAGAGGCGACTCAAGACATTTAGAGGCCTAAAATCAACTTAAAAATTGAGGCATTTTATAATTTTTATAATTTAATTATTATTATATAAAATTTATTTTTCTAGCTGTCTTTGATGCAAATTCTTTAATTGTACTTTCAAAATCTAATTGTTGTAATAAATCATTTTCTATTGATAACGTAGCTAAACCATTTAATCTTTCTTGTAACATTGTTGATCTTAAATAATTCTTTCTAAGTTTCATTAAGAGATTTCAATTTTTTCAAGCTAAATATAAACCCAAAAATATTTTCATATATTTTTAATTTTTCAAATCAATTATTCTCATCACCATCTAAATTTATTGGATTTATTTGTTCACTCAAAGAGCACCAAAATAACACTAATGCCAAACTAAATAGAGATGTTGAGAAAGAGAACAATTATAGTATTTTTTTTTCAAGTCTAAAATTGAAGTCGATGAATTTCTACAAGGAGAGAGACACTAATGCTTTGGGAAATAAAAAATAGGTAGTTAAAAGTAATTGATTTTTAAAAGTCAATCAATACAAATAAAGTTGAAAAACTTTTGAGTCTTTCTAGAAAATTTTATGGTTTTGGAAAAATGAATCACTAATAATAATTTAAAATATTTATCATTAAAATGAATATATTGTTAAACGTAAATAAAAAGTAGAATTTAAAATTACAATTTATGAGTTTTTTTTTATATAATTTCCATTAAGTATTTTAACTATTTTTTTGTTGAGTACAAAAATTATAAAAAATTTAAATAACTATACAAATGTGTATGTATTTGGAGGTCTAAAATTTTTTGAGGCCAAAAGTCATTGCTTCTTCCGCCTAATAGTAGCACCACCCCTGTATAAAATATATTTATTTGTGGAGTTTGAGAGAGATACGTGGAGTGCTTCAGGTAATTGGGTTACCTAATCAAATTATTCAATCATGTACATGCATTTGTTGAATGCGGATTCCGCTGATTTAAAAAGGGTAAAAAGCTGACTGTTATTTTGAGCATGTTATACATAAAATATATTTATTTATGGAGTTTTCTCAATTTGGTGTTGGTGAACCCAGAAGTATAGTTGAGAATTATATAATATTTGTTTAACAAATCTTTAACTACTGTTCAACATACCTATATCAAATAAATAAAATTTCATTTTTTTATTCTTTTAATTTGGTATTGATGAATTCGAGAAGGATATTGAATAATTAAATTATGTGTATAATAAATTTTTTATTTTTATTTAATAAATGATGTTGAAACGAATTTATAAATGTATTGAACAAAAAAAAGTTTATAAATTTGTATTTAAGAAAAGTTTGTATTTGATCTAATTGCTCATACATGAGTATATGACATCATCATTTTATAAGTTATAATTTTGCATGGAGTTTTGTTTCTATTTTTCCCGCTTCCTAAAGAAATTGTTTGAATATATTACATTTGTACCTCTCATATATTTTGACTGGGAAAAATATTGTATAGTAAGGGGAGTAATCTACGAACCAAGGGAGTTGGAGATATTAACCTCGTGACAAAAAAAGCCCAACTTGATAAGAAAAGTAGCTGTTAAGCCTAATTTGGGTTCAAATTATGATACCAGGCCTAACCCGTGAGAATAAGTGACGTCAATCCTGACCAGTACTTGTCCTAATTAGTGGCAGTTATGACACGTGGAATCCAAGTTACGTATATAGGTGAACCCTACTCGACAATGACAGCTAATAATGATCAATGACTGGAACAATTCAAAAATGAGCAAACCACATGCCAAATACTCTATTGGTCCCATCATACTATAATTATGGTCCCAATATATTCTACAACAATTTTCACTTGGACAGGTATGCTCCATCTATAGGCCTAAGTAGGGATGGGAATTTCACCCGCCCAATCTCAATACGATCCCCACCCCTTTCGGATTAGGGATTCAGAAAATTTTTCGGGTTCGGGGTGGGGAGCGGAGAATATTTTAAAAAGAATTCGGGGATTGGGGCGTGGTCGGGGATTAGAGGATCCCCGCCCCGATCCCCGATTTTATTTTTTTAAATATATATATATATATTGTTAGTCACAGAGACATGCTTGTACTCATAAAATAACAAGCCTAAGTAAGTGTAATGCTATGCACTACCTATATGACCTCTTAACTGAGGGAACCTCTAGTTGCAGAGCTTCTGGTTGTCTTTGTACTTATAATAGGCATCAAATCCTAGTTGTGTAACTATACTCATAAAGTCAAGAAATATGCTTAAAAGGAGTTCCAAAGTTCATGCCTCAAGCAAGAAATTAAAGACTGTCAAATAATCACAGTTGGGATGTGAAGAAATGAAGAATTTGCCTAAGTACCAATTTGAGAAGTACATTTGTCTATTTGAGAAGTCTAGCGTTCGAGAAGTCGGAGATTTGATATCTGAGAAGACACTGTTCGATATCTTTGAATGAACTATTCGATATCTCATTCGACAACTCAGGGATTCGACATGTTTAGTTGTTCTATTCGAGAAATCAGGAAGTCAACGGTCAAAGCATCATTCGAGTTCTCTAATGGTCAACAAAGTCAAAGTTCCATTCGACATCTCAGAGTCTTAAGAAGTTATTCGATATCTCAGGGATTCGATAGGTCAAAAGCTCTATTCGACAACTCAGGGATTCTTGGAGATAAGGCTATTCGAGAAGTGACTAAATATGTCAAGATTGTACTATTCGAGAACTCAGAGTTATCGAATGATAGTTCTCGAATAAGTTACTTAGACACTTCTCGAATGGATTCCTGGAGACAAAGCTACTAGGAGAATTGTACAAGTTAGAAACCTGCAACAAGCTAAAGTGTTTTATGGACCACAATCTGTAATGTACTTTGGAAAGCCTACAAAGAAGCTTGGAGAGATGTACAAGAGACAAAGAGCTAAAGAAGTGGATCTGAATAGGCTTTGCAAAGTCAAATCTGTAGCCATTTGGATGCTTACTCAAAAAGGATAGATAGACTAGAAAGTAATTTGCTTAGCTACCTTATTTGTAGTAAGTAGGTTGTATCCATGTTCTATAAGGATACAGCCTCACTTCCTTAGAAGTTAAGTTTTTCACATACATTGTAAAGAGCACATCTCTCTGAGAAAAACGAAGCTGAGAATACTATCATTTGTATTCACAGATTGTAGCAAATCTTTATCTAATAAAATATTAGATTAAAGTGATATTGTGTCTTGTGTTGTTCATTATCCGCACCTACACATCTGCACACACAAACTCATATCTTGCTACACAGATTCAAGAACAAGAAAAGTTCAAGAATCCATTCACCCCCCCCCTCTGTATTCTTTAGTCGTATTCAATACTCAACAAGTGGTATCAGAGCGAGTTGTTGATCAAAACAGAAAACGGTCATGAATACACCAAAGACTACAGGAACGGTGAAGGTCCCTAAGTTCGACAAAGAGAACTACAACCTCTGGAAGATCAAAATGCAGTTGTTCATCAAAGCTGCAAATCCTCTGTATCCTAAGATACTCAAGAATGGACCCTTTGTTCCACAACAGGAGATTTAGGAGAAGACTGTTGGAACTATAACCACTCCAAGATCCTATGTGGCTAAAGATCCATCTAAATGGACAGAGATAGAAAAGGAGATGGTTGCCCTTGACAGTCAACTCATGTTACTGATAATAGATTCTATGGAGATGTCAATGTTTGTAAACATAGCATCTTGCACTTCTGCTAAAGAGATGTGGCATCATATTGAGGTTTTATGTGAAGGAACAGAGGAGGTCAGAGAAAACAAGAAACAGATACTGGTCACACAGTATGAATCTTTCATGGCACAGCCCAAGGAAAGCATTATTGATATGTTTGAGAGATTTCACAAGCTGGTTACTGAGTTGCAGATGAATGGAAAGGTTTACAACAATAAAGAACTGAATATGAAGTTTCTATTGTCTTCTCCAAACCACCTAGAGCAAATGGTCATTTCTCTAAGGGAAAGAGATTGGAACAAAATCACATATGATGTTCTCTATGGGGTTTTAAAGACTCATGAGCTTGAGTTGCTTCAGAAGAGGGTTATTCAAGCCAACCAAGGCAGGATGGTAAACACATCATGTGCCTCGATTGTCAACAAATATGTTCAAGACCTAGAAGCATCTACAAGTCAGTTGAGAATAGAGGAGATAGTAGATGATGAAGAAACTGAAGCTGAAGTAAGTGAACCTATTGAGGAGAAGGAAGAAGAAGAGTTCTATACTCTTGAAGAGCTAGATGGCGTGGAAAACACCTCATATGCTTTCATGGCCAGAAAATTTCCAAACATCATATTCAAGAGGAACCAACCCTTTAAACCCAAACCCCAAAACCATTCATTCAACAAGAGTAAAGCACCTGTGAAGCCAAACAAGAGTAAATTCAAAACTGACTATGTGGATAGGTCATCTGTGAGATATTATAGATGCAATGACCTAGGGCATTTTGCTAGTGAATGCAAGAAGCCTAAAAAGAAGGATAAAGAGTTTCTAGAGCTTGAAGCTAAGTATGAGGCCCTTCTCAAAAAGCAAACACCAGGCAAGGCCTACATAGCTGAAGGGAAGTGTTGGGATGATACTGATAGTGATGAAGAAGAGCAAGGATTTTACAACTATGCCTTGATGGCCAATTCCAAGGATGACACATCTTCATCAGACTCTCAGGTACCATCTCTCACTACCATAGACATGTATGTCTCTGAGTACAAGAATATGATTGAACAACTATCTGTTGAAATGTTTAATATTCATACTAGTATGACTGCTGCTAATGAGGAAATTGCTAAACTGTCTGCTAGAAATGAACTGTTAATCAAAAAGAATGAGGAACTTGAGCTAACTGCCATGCAAGTAGAAAACCTTAAGAAAGAAGTTGAATATCTACAGAATAAGGTTCAATGTGCTAGTCAGATTGAAAAGGCTCTTAGGGATGAACTAGCTGAAAATGAATTCAAACTGAAAACTTTTAAGAACTCATCTAGTCTATTACAATCCTACCATGAGAAAATCCAAGCTAAACCCAAGGCTGCCATTGAACTTGACTATGGAACTCTTAAACAGAGGAAAGGCTATGTTGTCATTGAAGATGACATGGTTGTTCAGGAGGAAGTGCCTCACATTTTGAAAAAGACTGAGTCTCCAATTTTTAAAGAATCAACATTTGAGATTGATGAGGATGCCTTACTCATTAAGCAAATGTTGAATGATGAGGATGCCTTACTCATTAAGTAAATGTTGAATGATGAGGATGAGGCATAGTCAAGTGAACAACCAGCATCCTCTAAGGGTGAGAGTGTCAAGCCAAAAGCCAAGAAGCCTGTAGGAAGTAGACCTAGAACTGAGAAGTTTGTGAAGTTTGTTACAGCTGGGAAGAATGAATCTGAGAAAAAAGTGGCTAAGAAGAAATAGAACAGAAATGGCAAACTAGGGATTAACAAAGATAATAACCATGCTTATATGCCTAATGCCCCTAGGAAAACTTGTCAGAATTGTTTCAGTACCAATCATTTAACTCATGCATGCAAGAAACCTGTTGGTAGTGTGCCCAAACCTTTCTATGATTGTTCTGTGCCTTTAAGACATAGAGATGCTCCATTCTGTGATAAATTTGACTGTATGCCATGCAATATGAATGTTATGACTAGCTGTTTCAATCTGAGAAGGCAATTCATTGATGGTTGTATCAGTCACAATTCTCACACACACTACACAAGGTCAAAGTCTTCAAGTCCTCCTAAAGCTAGGAAGGTACCTCTGTCACCTAAGTCTGAAACCTCAGGTTCTAAGACTTCTAACAGTGACAAGAAGACTAACACCAAGAAAATTGATAAGCATGTTGTTAATGATAAAACTGTCTCTAAGTCATATGGACCCAAACTTGTTTGGGTACCAAAGGAGAAGTAATACCTTTGTGTTTGCAGGGCAAAGAAAATGAAAAGAAGGTCATGTGGATTTTGGATAGTGGATGCTCAAATCACATGACTGGTGATATGGCCCTGCTATCACAGTATGAGGAGAAGACTGGCCCAATGGTTGCTTTTAGAGATGACAGCATGGGTAATACATTGGGATATGGCAAATTGGAAGTTGGTAATGTCATCATTGAAGATGTAGCACTAGTCAAGGGACTCAAGCATAATCTGCTAAGTGTTGGCCAGTTTACTGATAGAGGATTCAAGGTAAATTTTGACAAGGATGAATGTTTGATTACCCACAAGAAGACTGGTGATTTTGCTCTATCTAGAGTAAGAAAAGGAAGCATGTTTGTTGCCAACATGGACTCTGCAAATAAGGACAAAGTTTGTTGCTTTTACTCAAAAGCATCAAGTGAAGACTGTTGGTTGTGGCACAAAAAGTTATCACACTTGAACTTCAAAGCCATTAATTCTCTAGTTAAAATAGAGTTAGTGAGAGGCATGCCCACACTTGAATTCTGTCAAGAAGGAGTGTGTGAGTTTTGTCAAAAAGGAAAGATGAAAAGATCAAGCCACAAGTCAAAAATAATGACATCAATAACCAAGCCCCTGCAACTAATTCATATGGATTTGTTTGGGCCTGTCAATATTATGTCACTAGGAAGAAAGAAGTATGCCTTGGTGATGGTTGATGACTTTACAAGGTATACATGGGTGGAATTTCTGGCATCAAAAGATGAGGCTCCACAAGTAATCATTGAGCACATAAAGAAAGTTGATAAGGAAGCAAAGGCCAACAATGCAAGTGTGATTGCATTGAGAAGTGATAATGGAACAGAGTTCAGAAATGCCATGCTTGAAGCATTCTGCAAAGAGAATGGTATTTCTCAACAATTCTTAGCTCCAAGGACTCCACAACAAAATGGAGTTGTTGAGAGAAAGAATAGAAATCTAATTGAGGCTGCTAGAACAATGTTTCTTGATGCAAAGATGCCTACATGTTTTTGGGCTGAGGCTGTTAGAACTGCATGCTATATCCAAAACAGAACCATCATCAACAAAAACACTGGAAAGACACCTTACAATTTGATGACTGGAAAGAAGCCTACTCTAAAGTATGTTCATACTTTTGGAAGCAAATGCTTTGTACTGAAGGATAATTTAGAATATGTTGGAAAATTTGATGCAAAGGCATTTGAAGGAATTTTTCTTGGCTACTCTATGGAAAGAATTGCATACAAATTTTATGTCATCAGTCAAAAGAAAATTATGGAAAGAACAAATGTAACATTTGATGACAGCAAACTACCTGGATTAGAGGAAGCCAATGATGAAGATAAAGATCCATTAAAGTTTGAAAATCTAGATGTTTCTGATGAAGAGATTGAAACTGAAGTTGAAACTGTAGTTCAATAAACTCAAGTGAATGAGGAAACAAGAGAAGAATTTGTGCCAATCAACAGTGGAGAGACAAGCATCCAAGAAATACCTGTGAATAGTAGCAACTTCACAGGGGGAGGAAATGAGGATGATCATGACTTGGATGATGAAGCAACATCAAGGTTGAGAAATCAGACTGAGCATTCAAGGAAATGGGATAGATCACACACTGCAGAGCAAATTATTGGAGATCCAAATGCAGGAGTGAGGACTAGGAGAGCAACTCAAAATGAGTGTCTCTATGGTTGTTTTCTATCTCTTATTGAGCCTAAGAAACTTGATGATGCACTGTTAGATCCAGATTGGATTATTGCTATGCAAGAGGAGCTGAATCAATTTGAAAGAAACAAAGTATGGGAACCATTGTTAGAACAAAATGGGTTCTAAAGAATAAGATGGATGAAGATGGTGTAGTAGTAAGAAACAAAGCAAGGTTGGTTGCAAAAGGATACTCTCAACAGGAAGGCATTGATTATGATGAGACATTTGCCCCTGTTGCTAGATTGGAAGCCATTAGAATATTCTTGGCATTTGCTGCTCATTCAAATTTTAAAGTCTATCAAATGGATGTCAAGAGTGCATTTCTGAATGGAGAGTTGGAAGAAGAAGTATATGTGCAACAACCACCTGGCTTTGAGGATCCACATTTCCCAGAATTTGTCTACAGATTGCTTAAGGCATTGTATGGACTTAAGCAGGCTCCAAGGGCATGGTATGATACTTTTTTTTGAAGAACAAAGATATTAATTCAATAATAAATAGCCATACGGCATCTACACCAATGATCGAGTCGAACAAACAGTAAATTGTAATCGCCTGTTCTCATGAAGAGACAATTTAACGATATTTTGAAGATAAAGTATATACAAATACAAGTACCCACTTCATGCATCCTCGTTGGATTACTGGTACCCTCTTCGTCATGCCCCAATGGAGCTATTGTCTGAGCTATCGACCAAAACTGCAATCCCATACAGAATTTCATCACTAAATCAAGACCCCCGTTCATAATCAAGAAGCAAAAATCTTGCCGATCTATAAACTCGGCCATGTAAAACACCCAAACACAATCAAAACAAAAAACCCAACTCTCACAAGGAGAGACTAACATAACCCAAATAAATTGGGCATGGTATGATACTTTATCACAATTTCTCCTTGAAAATCAATTCACTAGAGGCACACTGGACAAGAAATTGTTTTACAAAAAGCATGGTGATGATATTATCCTAGTTTAGATCTATGTGGATGATATCATATTTTGCTCTACAAATGAGAAGCTGTGTAAGAAATTCTCTAAACTCATGCAGAGCAGATATGAGATGAGTATGATGGGAGAGCTGACATTCTTTCTTGGGTTGCAAGTCAATCAGAGGAAGGATGGTATCTTTATCAATCAAACCCAGTACATCAAGGATCTATTGAAGAAATTTGACTTAAAAGACTGCTCACCTGCAAAAACACCCATGGCCACTGCCACTAAATTGGATGAAGATGCTAAAGGCAAGAAAGTAGATATCTCAGTCTACAGAGGCATGGTTGATTCTCTACTCTATCTCACTGCAAGTAGGCCAGACATCATGTTTGCTACATGCTTGTGTGCAAGGTTTCAATAAAATCCAAAAGAGTCACACTTGATTGCTATAAAGAGGATCTTTAGATATCTGAAGGGCACTCCAAACTTGGGTTTATGGTATCCTAAGGACACAGGGTTCAATCTGGTTGGTTATTCTGATGCTGATTATGCTGGATGCAGAGTGGATAGGAAAAGCACCTCAGGTAGCTGCCAGTTTCTTGGACAAAGGTTAGTCTCTTGGTACAGCAAGAAACAACAATCTGTGTCAACTTTCACAGCTGAGGCTGAATACATAGCTGCTGGAAGTTGTTGTGCTCAAGTGCTTTGGATTAGAAACCAACTTAGAGACTATGGACTTGTGTTGGAAAGAATTCCAATCATGTGTGACAACACACGTGCAATCTCTATAGTTGCCAATCTTGTCAATCATTCCAGGACAAAGCACATTGACATCAGATATCATTTTATTAGAGAACATGCAACTAATGGAACCACTGAGTTGCATTATGTCTCTAAAGATAAACAACTAGCTAACATATTCACTAAGCCATTAGATGAAGCCACCTTCACAAGGTTGGTTAGTGAGATTGGAATGCTGAATTCTTCAGATTCTGGCTAAGTGAATATATCACCTAGATTGTTGTAGCAGTAAACACTTATTTTATCTAAATGCTCAATTTTTTTGAAGTAAGTGTTGGCTGAAATATGATTTATAAATATTTCAGAATTGTTGCATATGTTGAAAAATCATATTCTGTTAACTTGAAATTTTCTTGAAATTTTGAGAAATTCACTATGTAATTTGTTAGAATATTCTTCATTGAATAATTCTTGTGAATTTTAAGAGATAGTGAAAATTGAATTTTATGAGTGAAAATAGTTCGATAAGTCAAACTTCTTGAATGGTTCATTTACTGTTAATGATCGACTTCTCTAACAAGCCTATTTAGGACACTCTTGAGTTCTCGAATAGAGTATTTTAGAGAACTCGAACAGAGACATGATTGAGTTCTCGAATAAGGTATTTTAGTTCTCTAATGACTGAGTTCTCGAATACTGTATTTGAGATATCGAATCATTTGAAAAGGCTGAATTCTCGCTGAATCTTAACCGATTTTGGATTTTTATTCAGAATTTAAAATTAGTCATAAAAACATATTTTCCTAATTTAGAATTTATTCTAAGTTAGATAACTGCCAGTTGTAAGTTACAACCTGCTTGAGTTATCGAATAAGCCTTTTCTTGACATATCGAATAGTTGTCTTCTACTTCTCAAATGCCTAACCTGTCGATACAAAACACACAGATAATCGATAACTCAAGTACTTCATACATATACATTTTCACATCTATTCAATTCATTTCATTCGATTTCTCAAGCATCTAAAACACCAAAACCTCTGTAAACCCTAATCTCAATAGCTAAGTTTCTTCTTCAACTTGCGTCCTCTTCTCTCCTTTCTCTGTATCAATGGCAACTGTGAAATTCAACACTAACTTCATCGCTATCTCAAGTGATGTTGAAGCCCCAAATGCTAACGACAAGTGCTTTGTCAAATGGATGTCTGAATCGTATATCAAGGGAGCACTTACAGCTAACCCAATTATGTATCTAGACATCCTAGAACAGTTTTGGGGAACTACCATTGCTGAAACTGTTGCTCTTGAAGATGGGCACTTGGACTACATCATCCACTATAAGGTACTGGACAAGGAGGTTACTATCACCACTGAAAATATGGCAGAAGCTCTGGGGTTGACTCAAGAGGAGTACAATGACCTTGTAATAGATGATCAATTGGTGGAGTTCTTTGACTTCATAAAGTACTCAGATACTATCAAGGTTGGCAACCTGAAGAGGGCACATCTCAGAAAGGAATGGAGTTATGTGTTTGCCACACTACTGCAAGTGTTTAATGGAAGAAAATCTAGTTTTGACCAGTTGAATGCTTCTATCCAACAAATAGGGTACTCACTGGCCTATGATAGAAAGATAAATGTGGGCAAGCTCATAATGCAGGAGCTCTATGGAAAACTTGGTAAGAACACAGCCAAGAGAGGTAAAGACATTTTCTTTCCTAGATTCATTCAATCTGTACTTAATTTCCTAGTTAAGAATTTGTCTGATTTACCTGGTTTAGATAAAACTAGAATAGGCTACCCTAGGTCCATGACCAAACTCATTTTTGGTAATTTGGACTCTAGGAATGATGTGGATGTGAGACTTGTAATAACTCCTCATATGCAGAGGTTATTTGAGTCTTACTCTCACAACATGCCAATATTTGAATCCAAATCTCAGTTAGCACAACCCAAGCAAGTAGAGCAAAATGCTAACCCAGGGCTTGCTAACCAACCCCCTAAACCAAACACCTTACAAAACACAGAGCCAACTGCATCATCCTCTCAAAAGAGTGATGTTAGTAAAAAAGAAGGAGAAGAAAAGAAAGCAGATTGCTTCTGAGCCTTTAAACATCTTAACTGAAGCAGCATTGGCTGTAGAACTGGGTCTAGGAAGTGAGGAACCTGAGTCACCTCTACAGAGACTAAAGAAGAAGAAATCAACAACCACCTCTTCAGTCACACAAATGGCTGAAGTTGTAAAATCAGGGGCACACAGTTCACTAGATGTATCCTCTCAACAGGGTACATCTATAGAATCAAGCATCCTCCCCAATTCACCTTCTTGTAATGAGTCAGCACATGGGAGTGATAAGGCTAGCACAACACTGAGTGGAGAGCACATCATACTTGAAACTCCCTCTATCTTTTAGGGGGAGTTGCCAAAATCTACTCTAAAAGACACTTCTCTTCCAGAATCTTCATCACAAATTTCTTTGGAGCCTGCAACTCAATCAATTGAGGAGCAAGGCATTGATCATCAAGAATTCTTTTCTCTTGGTGAGCCAATGGACTCAAGTGACTTAGTGCTTGACACTATGTTCACCACCCAGGAACCACATTTAGATGGTGAGGGACTACATGCTGGGGCATATCTTGATGACACCATCACAACCACAGAGGATTCCCTAGTTCTTACTAGAGACTCTATGCCTGTGTCAACTACTGTTGTAACTCATCCCACTACTGTGGAGACAACAGTAGTACAGTTAATCCATCTGGTTGTAGAAGTTGCATCTGTAAACTGAGGAGTCTAGCTTGCCTAGCTCTAGCTCTGACTTTATGTCTCAATGGATGAAGCCTGTGCAACATGACAGTGCTTCAGGATCAGGGTCTGTTCCACAATAATTGACGGTTGAAGCTCTTCAAAATTTAATTGTGGATCAGATTCCTGAGTTCACAAAGATTGCTCAGAACCTACTCACTGTAGACATGCCAAGTCCGGACTATGAAGCTATTCTCCTATGCCACAGAGATGATGTGGAGATGCAAAAGGCAAAGATAATAGATGATGCTGAGAGAGATGGCAATATAGATGCCTGGCTGCAAGGAAAATATGATATTACTCTAAATGAAGCTCTTCAATATCTAAGAGAGGAATACATCACTTCACTGGGTTCTAATGCCAAATCTCTAACTCCTGGTGAAGTGTATGAGGCTATGAATGATTCTTACAAGGGATTCCTCAAGGCTGCACACTATCTTGGGAAGGGAGTTAAAACTGAAGTCAACAAGGTGTGTGATAAAACAACCATTACAGTGGAAGAACTCAAGAGAGCTTTTGATACAAAATTCCCTCAGTTGGACAGTGTTCTCATGGATGTCAAATACTACAACTCCACCCGCACCAAGATGGATAATGGTCTAGCTATACTGAAAGATGATGTCACAAGTCTGTGGCATAAATTTCAAACTCTATCTAATCAGACAACTGATGCAAATACCATGCTCAGGACCCTCTTTGCAAACCAATATGGAGACAGGATGATCACTGAGGTCCCTGTGCATGAGATGACAAAGTTTGAAGTGAAGAGACTAAAAGATCAATCACTATCTGGTTTTAAGGCAAATGAGTTGTTCACCAAAGTGGATACTCTTGAAAAGGAGGTGGTCTCTCTCAAACAATCCAATGCTCATCTTATAGACACTGTAACCACTCTAACTGAGTAGTTGAACACTCAAGCCGGCACCACAGCTGATGTTCTTCTGCATCAACAATTGATGTTGTCTACAATGATGAAGCATATGGGACTCCCTCTACCTGATGAGTCTATGCCCCTCACCTCTTCAACACCAAAGGCCCCTGCTCAATCCTCAGTGCCTGTCAACAAGCCTAAGGGGGAGAAGAGGATCTCAAAGGACTCAAAACCTAAGGGGGAGCATCAGACTAAGGGGAGAAACCTCAAGAGAAGGGCATAACAATCAATGAAGGTGGTCATTCAAGAAAAGGAGAGAAAACTCATGTTTTAGGCAAAGAGAAATCCAAAGTTGATGAGCCTCCATCCTCTCTGCCAGTTGTTACTCTACCAATTATGCATGTCATTACTCCCAGTGGCCAGAAGCAATCCATCACCACTACAGTGGTTGCAGGAAGTATGTCATCTAACAAGTCTCAAATCTCCAAGACAGAAAGTGCCAAGCCTGTAGAAGTGAAGTTGGTTACTGAGGCCAAGCTACAAGAAGTTGCCAATTCAAATGTCTATCATGATGAAGCATTCTTGGAGTTTATGAAAGTCCTAAAGGAATAGGCTGGTGACACTCAACTTTATTTAAGGAGTTTGAAGGAGCAGATTGACTACTTCACTGTAATACCCAAGAAAGTCAATAGCTCATGGTTCAAGGAGATATTGATGATTTCAAAGTTCAAGATTTAGCATCTAACCTACAAGACTCTACAAGCTTTAAAGTTCACAAAGGTGGATGCTCTAATTAAGCTAATTGAGAAGAGAGATGTCAATGAGAATAACAAGAGTCTATACAATGACTTAAGGAATGAACAATAGGCCAGGCTGCCTGAAGTGTGCACAAATCCAAGAACCATTCTTTATCAGTCTGGTACTAAAATTCAAAATATCAAGTAGCTGGTCATTCCCAGTGATCTTACTCCTCAGAACCACAGACTCATCATTAATATTATTGAGCAATTGCAAAAGAAGAATGGGATAAGAACTGCTGAGGAAATAGAAGCACTGCACATTCTCAGAACATTCATTTCAATTGGCACTGTTCCAGAAATAGCCAAATCTAGGAGAAATAAGGATGATAAAGATGGGGATAAAAGTGATGGGAGGAGAAGACATCACAGGAGTGATAAGGATGATGGAGACAAGAAGAAGAAGAAGAAGAAGAAGAAGGACAACAAAGACAAGAAAAGTGATGATGACCAAGGCAAAGTCTATGAGAGGAAGAATGGAAAACAGCAAGCCCTAGGCATTGCTAACAGTAAACTCACCACAACACAAGACTCTAAGTCTAGGGTGAATGCTGTTAGTAATGACCTACCAAAATCTGAATCAATGGCTTCTGCAACTGCTTTGCCACCTCAAGAAGAAAAGAGGATTCAACTCAAGAAACCATCTATGTGTTTCAAAAAGCAAACTACTAATGGAATACTACAATGGTCTACCAACAAAGGTCACATGCTACTGCCATGCAACCATGTAAAGAAGTTCAAACTCAAATAGGTTGTAAAAAGGGTGAAACTATCCAAGTCTAGGGTACTTACAATAATTCCAGGGTTAAACCTACCTCCTCTAGATGAAGATTTTGATAAAGACCAACTACAATTTCTATGGGCTCAAAGAATCTACCATGTTGCCATTGTTGATGATTGTCTTGAAATCAATTATACTGATGGAAGACAGAAGAAATTCAGGCAAGGGACATGTCAGCATTGGGGCAGGCTATATGATATAGAAAGGATAATTGCAATGTTGGATTCTGAAGATAAAGTGGAAAGGGTATGGAAGCTGGAGTTGATTGACTGGGTCAAAATGAAAAGAGATCACCAGGCAGAACAGAAAAAGAAGAATAAAGAGCTACTAAAGAAAGAGAAGAGGAGTTTGCTGCAATGGAAGCTAAGGCTGATGAATTGAGGGCTATGGGTCTATGTAGAGTCAAATTTAATCCTTACATCATTGAATACAAGAAATATGGAAGAACTGTAAAGATTAGAATGGACTACATCAGTTCCTATTCTGAGAAACAACTGAATGAAGTACTCAAGGATTTATCAGGCTCTTCTCTAATTGAAGAACTCACTGCAATAGAAGACATCATTCTTATAATGGAAGAAAATGCAAAGAAGAAAGCTAAAGAAGTTGCAAGCCAAAGCTCAAAAGATGAATCCAAAAGGATATGGCTAGTAGTTCCTCATAACTTGTAAGAGCACTTCTTTGTATTTTTCTCGATCAATCTACATACCTGTACTTTTCAAGTCTTATCTTTATGTATGTTAGGCTTGTTATCAGGCATGAAATTGTGACTAAGGGTCTTACTCACAATTTGGGGGAGATTGTTAGTCACAAAGACATGTCTGTACTCATAAAATTACAAGCCTAAGTAAGTGTAATGCTATGCACTACCTATATGACCTCTTAACTGAGGGAACCTCTAGTTGTAGAGCTTCTGGTTGTCTTTGTACTTATAATAGGCATCAAATCCTAGTTGTGTAACTGTACTCATAAAGTCAAGAATAATGCTTGAAAGAAGTTCCAAGGTTCATGCCTCAAGCAAGAAGATAAAGACTGTCAAATAATCACAGTTGGGATTTGAAGAAATGAAGAATTTGCCTAAGTACCAATTCGAGAAGTACATTTGTCTATTCGAGAAGTCTAGCGTTCGAGAAGTCAGAGATTTGATATCTGAGAAGACACTGTTCGATATTTCTCAATGAACTATTCGATATCTCATTCGACAACTCAGGGATTCGACATGTCTAGTTGCTCTATTCGAGAACTCAGGAAGTCAACGGTCAAAGCATCATTCGAGTTCTCTAATGGTCAACAAAATCAAAGTTCCATTCAACATCTCAGAGTCTTAAGAAGCTATTCGATATCTCAGGGATTCGATAGGTCAAAAGCTCTATTCGACAACTCAGGGATTCCTGGAGATAAGGCTATTCGAGAAATGACTCAATATGTCAAGATTGTACTATTCGAGAACTCAGAGTTATCGAATGATAGTTCTCGAATAAGTTACTTGGACACTTCTCGAATGGATTCCTGAAGACAAAGCTACTGGGAGAATTGTACAAGTCAGAAACCTGCAACAAGCTAAAGTGTTTTATGGACCACAATCTTTAATGTACTTTGGGAAGCCTAAAGAAGCTTGGAGAGATGTACAAGAGACAAAGAGCTAAAGAAGTGGATCTGAACAGGCTTTGCAAAGTCAAATCTGTAGCCGTTTGGATGCTTACTAAAAAAGGATAGACAGACTAGAAAGTAATTTGCTTAGCTACCTTATTTGTAGTAAGTAGGTTGTATCCATGTTCTATAAGGATACAGCCTCACTTCCTTAGAAATTAAGTTTTTCACATACATTGTAAAGAACACATCTCTCTGAGAAAAACGAAGCTGAGAATACTATCCTTTGTATTCAAAGATTGTAGCAAATCTTTATCTAATAAAATATTAGATTAAAGTGATATCGTTTCTTGTGTTGTTCATTATCCGCACCTACACATCTGCACACACAAACTCATATCTTGCTACACAGATTCAAGAACAAGAAAAGTTCAAGAATCCATTCACCCCCCCTCTATATTCTTTAGTCGTATTCAATACTCAACATATATATATATATATATATATATATATATATATATATATATATATATATATATATATATATATATATATATATATCCTTTATTATCATACCTGAGTCTACCACACGTCAGTTAACCAATTAGAATTGAGGAATTATTTTAGGACCAATCAGAGCTAAATCCTAAAATTTAGATCTTTCCTTATTTACACTCTTACCCTACCTCTTTAACCATGGTTAGTTAACACTTCTAATTTAAATACAATAATGATTTTATTAAACATACCAACAAATACCTATTTTTTAAATCAAAAAATATTTATTAGAAAATCACAATTTTAATTTGAAATCAATCACGATATACCACTATATATTTTAAATTAAATTTCATAATTAATCATTCATCAATCAATAACTCTTTTAATATAAAACCAGTCACAATCATATTATCATACATTATAAATTGATTTTTATAATATATATTATACAATTATCATTGATATTAAATAATTATAATCTAACTTACTAAAAATCTGAAAAAAAACAGAGTTGAAATCAGATTTTAAATAACTTCGATAAAATCCATACCTTTAAAATTTTATTTTTCTTATAAGCTCAAAATTATGTTTATTCATAATTTGTTAATAAAATTAATTAATAAATGCATATAAGCCAACACTACAAAATCGTATTTGAAAATTTTTTAAATAGTTTGGATAAAATCAATATTTTCAAAAATTTGATTTTCTGAAAGGTTCAAAAATATATTTATTCATAATTTGTTAATAAAATAATTAATAAATGCATATAAAAGAATTTAAATACAATATTGATTTTACTAAACATATCCATAAATACATAAAAAAATTTGTTAAGATAAATACATAATTTTAAAATCAAAAAATATTTACTAGAAAATCACCATTTTAATTTGAAATCAATCACGATATACTATTATATATTTTAAATTAAATTTCATGATTAATCACTCATTAATCAACCACTCTTTTAATATAAGGTCAATCACAATCATATTATCATATGATTTTTATAATATATTTTGTGCAATTATAATCGATATTAAATAGTTATAATCTAACTTAACTACAAATCTGCAAAAATCGGATTTGAAATCAGATTTTAAATAACTTGGATAAAATCATACCTTCAAAATTTTTATTTTTTTATAAGCTCAAAAATATATTTATTCATAATTTGTTAATAAATTTAATTAATAAATGCATATAAGCCAACACTACAAAATCGGATTTGAACAAATTTTAAATAGTTTGGATAAAATTCATATCTTAAAAAATTGATTTTTTAAAAGGTTAAAAACTATATTTATTCACAATTTGTTAATAAAATAGTTAATAAATTCATATAAACGAACACTACATATATTTTAATTATTAAATATATGCTATAATAGTATTATTATTGGTTGGTGAATAAATTACCAATCAAAAAATTAAAATTATTTTAGTGGCAATCAAAATTTACTTCTAAACTTTAAATCAATCAATCATATAGAAAATTTTTTATTATTTACCATACTTATTCTAATTTACTAATTGTGGTTAAATTAAATTAAAATATGAAATATCTTGATTTAATAACTTCTCATATCACATGGTTTTTTATTTTAAATTTTTACTAAAGGTAAATATTATTTTATATAAATTCATATAACAGTATATTACATATGGTTATATATCTTTTAGTTATGAATTGTTTTTGAACATCCTTTATTATAATAAAGGATACTCGAATCTAACATGTATTAGTTAACCAAACACAAGATTATGAATAATTTTAACATCAATCAGAATCTATTAAATTTAAATCAATTAAACTTAATGTAACATGTTTTTCTATTGGATGTAAATTCTACGTTTCAGCCAAGACTAAACTCAAATCATGTTACACTCAGTAACAATTAATTTTTTTATTTTTCATATCAATTAATTGAACATAATGAATACTAATTTTTATTTTAACGATTAACTAATAAACAATTTATATAAATAAAATTCTTACAAACTAAAAAATGTAATTAATATATCAAATTAAAGAGTTGGGTTAAGTGGATACCATGTTTTTTTGTGGAGTCCTGGAGTCCACTTTTGTTCTGCATACATTCATCAGCATTTTACATTGCATTTAATAATTTTCTACGATCATCACCAAGATCAGTTAGGGTTTTTTCAACAATATCGTCAAAATCCATCATAAATATACATTATATTGCCCGCAATATAACAAAATATTGAATTTGCAGAACAAATTTTATATTGCAGAACCAAGTGTTCAATAAAAAAATTCTAAAAATTAATTAAAGAGATGTTTAGGCGTGTTTCGAAGCAGTTTACGATCATGTTCAGGAGGAGAAGGTTTTTACATTGGTAAAACATTGTTAAATGTGGATGAATATATGCAGAACAAAGATGGACTCCAGGACTCCACAAAAAACATGGTCTCCACTGAACTTTGTTCTCAAATTAAATATTATAGGATATTTAAGCCGATTATTCCCTATTCCCCATCAAACTTAGCTAACTTTGGTAAAAAAAAAAAAAAAATTGAAACGCATAAATTATATATATTGGGAAAATTAGGCTAAGCCCTATACAGTGATGACCAACCATTATGTAGAATGCATTGGCTCTGACAACTAAAGACGAATAAAATAGAACCATAAAACCCCTAGAGACTTACCACCATTAATTGACTTAGACACCCACAAGAAAAGCATACATGGCCCAACCATTTCACAGTGTTACGCCATATTTTCGGTTACCTCTAATATCTCCCAAATTTCCAAATACGAATCTAATAATAATTAACTTAATTCACAAGTTAATTATTTCCTCTCTCTAAAACGAGGAATTATCTTTAATTAATTATAAAAAAATATCTCCAAATGATATCCTTCAAATCAGGAAGGTATCTCAACGCTAATATAATTCAAAGAGATAAAATCTACTAATTCCCAAAATACATCCCTTAACAATCATAGAGATTAAAAACCAATCCTTTTAACAGAACTGCGTTGGCTTGATCCTTATAAATATAATGTACGCAGACATCTTGAAAAAGGATCCGACACATCTAACAAGTCGAGACACCTCTCAAGTCCAGCACCAAATATCCAAATCCTAAATCCCCCTATTTTCATAGTTTCGTTATTCTAGCAACCTCCAAAATCTGTTATCACCAAATTCCTCCGTTAACACACAGGACATATAATAGATGGACAATATTAAGAGACCTAGATAAAATAGATGATAAAATAACTTAGGATTATAATACTAATAATATTAATAATACGATTGTTCTTCTTCCTTTGAATAACAGCTGACACCCAACGATAGACCTTAGAAATCTTCAACTTCAATTCATCTCATCATTGTCCAGAGCTTGAAACTCATTTTCACCATTTTCATCATTCTCAAAATCTACAATCAGCTCATTCTCCCTTACTATTTCAAATTGTGGACCTATTGGACCCAAGCCAAGATCAGTATACCATATTTCTCTAATCCTCCCAAACATGTTTTGTATTTCCACCATATGTTCCCAACTTTGGTAAATTAAGTGTATGCATCAATTCTTCTAATGGCTAAATCATATCAATTTCGGTTTAGGTATTACTTTATATCTTTTTATTATATGGCATTCTATACTTGGATATATTATCTTTTTATTTCGATTGTATATATGTATTATATGTATAGTATTTTAATTGTCCAATAAATTCAACAGAAAAACGTTTTTAACAAAAAAAAACGATTTAGGTTATCATTATCCTCAATCCGGATTCTCTCAGAATTACTTCCCATTACAATATTCAGTAGCAAACTTCAATATATAATTCAGCGACTTACTAAATTGTATGCATATCATATTACACTGATTTGTTTATATTATTGGATGTGCCTATAGATAAATGTTCTTTTACACTGATTTGTTTACATTATTAGGTGTGTTATAGATAAATGTTCTTCTACAGTGTTGGGTTGTCACTGTTATTCAGTGATTACTTAACAATTTTATTCTAATTACAATAATTATTTAATTTAAAAATTTATACATTAATACATGAATCTATTATATTTATAATAGATATTTTGATATCTCAATCTTTCAATTCAAAATCATAAGGTACAATTAAAATTTATTAACAATATAAAACTATTTACAACACTATTCTAAATACACATTCAAATTTTAAGTTATGTAAATTATTAAAATATTAAAATTAATTTTAAACTAATCATCTTTTAACATTTTAATTACGAAATTTTTTAACTATATAATAATTAATGGAAAAAAATTGACTTGACAATATATTTGAATTATTCAAAATATTAAATATAATCTTAAATAGTACTTTACATTATTTGGTGTATAAATTATATCAAAAAATTAAAAAAAATTATAGAGTCAATGATAATATTGTTAGTGAATATTTTTATAATAAATTGGTCAATTTAGCACAAATTTTTATTATAAATCAATATTTATTTATTGATAATTAATTCATCAATAAAAGGACATATGTCATACATAAAAATAATCAAACCTGCAAAAATCATCAATAAAAGGGCATATAACATCTACAAAAATAATTAAAATTGAACAAATACATAGTAAATTATTCAATAATTTTCTTTATCCAATCATTGAACAAATCTTCAATTATGGTACATCTCTAGCTTATGTCACTAAATTATACAGTCTTTTCGACGAGATAATCTAACAATTAGTTATAAATGTGAGTAATATGTATATATGATTTGTCATAACGTATTCAAACAACCGACCAGAACTGTGATTCTATACTATCCAAATCAATGAAGTAATATAACATGTTAGAAATGATTGATGAAAACAGTGTTTGGAAGCTAAAGTCAGAAAACAGAGTTTAGCTGGAAGCAGTCAGAGTTTGATTAAACACTGACTGGAAGCGCAAACAGAGTTTGTTAAACTCTGTAGCGGTATTGTCTGAAGAGTCAACAGTGTTTGAAGATTGATAAATATGGAAGCAATATCTTTGAAGATTGGAAAGCTGTCAAAGAGATTGAGTTGACTTGGAAGACTGGAGCAATCGTGATTGATATCAATTGTATAGCTTGATTTTAGGAGTATCAGTTACTGATTGTACGAAGCTGTATGTTCTATAAATACAGTTAGGTTAACCCTAGAAGGGTAGTCGAACATTGAGATATTCATCCATTGTAACCTAAGCAGCTCTCTGTGATATTTACATCACCGAGAGAGGAATTATTAATTCCAAACAATTTTTAATTGTTAAACAGTGTGTTCTTGTTAAGTTACTCATACAGTATTTGATTGCTTATTGTGTATTCGACCTAACAAGTGGTATCAGAGCCTAATCTGTTATTTTATTACAGTTAAAGATCCAAACACAATAGTAATCAATGGCAGAGATACCTCCACCAAATGAGAAAGCTCCTACTACTGTGAGTAGGTATGAAACAATAAGGGTTCCTATACTCAGGCCATCAGAGTATGCAATTTGGAAGGTGAAAATGACCATGTTTCTGGAGGCTACAGATCCAGAATACCTTGATAGAATTTATGAAGGTCCTCACAAACCAACAAAATTATCTGCTGCTGCTGCTGGTGAGGAATCAAAGGTCATTCCAAAGGAAAAGAAAGATCTAACTGCTGAGGATCTTTCATCTATTGCAAAGGATGCAAAAGTGAGACATTTACTTCACAGTGCATTAGACAATGTTATGTCTAAGAAAGTGATTAATTGCACAACTGCAAAGGAAATATGGGATGCACTTGAGGTTAGGTGTCAAGGAACTCCTGCAATCAAGAAAAACAGAAGAAACATACTCACTCAGGAGTATGAGCACTTTGAGGCAAAGTCTGATGAAACCATGACAGAAACATTTGACAGATTCTGTAAACTGCTCAATGATTTGTCATTGGTTAACAAAGAATATGATTTAGAAGACTCAAATCTCAAGTTTCTTCTTTCTCTACCTGAAAAGTGGGATGTGAAAACAACCACTATTAGAGATAATTATGAACTTGGTGAAACAGAGATTGATGAAATTTATGGGCTGCTCAAAACCCATGAATTGGAATTGGAGCAGAGAAACAAAAGAACAAGTAGAAAGTCAAAATCTGTTGCACTCAAGGTTGAGGAGAAACCATCAAAGAAGGAGGCATCAAGGAGAAAGGCAAAAGGGAAAGCCTTAGTCATCCATTCAGAGAATGAGTCATCAAACACTGATGTTGACTCAAACACAGATGGTTCATCTGATTCTGAAGATGATGAAGAGATGATGCAAATGGCTGCATTGATGGTAAAGACCTTCAAGAAGATGGGCTACAAGAACTTCAAGAAGGGAAAGAGATTCTCAAGGGACTACTCAAAGTCTGACAAGAAGAATTTCAAGAAAGCTGAAGGAAAGGACTTCAAATCTGGAAAGAAAGATAAGTCTGAGATTCAATGCTACAAGTGTAAGGAGATGGGACACTATGCTCCAGAGTGCAAGAAGGGTAAAACTGAAAAGGCACTCTACACCAAAGGCAGAGATTGGGCAGACACTTCAGATTCAGATGAGGAAGTCAACTATGCTCTCATGGCTACTACTCAGACTGAAAATGATGATCTCAAGGTACCTCCAACCACTTATGCTTATAACACTGATAATATAACTGAATTAAGAATTTATCTTAAAGCATTGCATATCAGTTATAGAGATCAGACCTTAGAAAATGAGAGGATAAAGTCTGAGTGTTCTCAACTCAAAGAAAGAAATAAACTTGTTGAGGAACAGTTAGAGAACATGAATAAAATTCAAAAAGAAAGAGATGATGCAGTGTTTATTGAACAGGAGTTGCTAGGTAAGTATAAGCAACTAGAATCTGAATTGGAGGATAGTAAACACATCATTAAAACTTGGACACACTCTGGCAAAGACACTCAAGAAGTGTTTCAGTCAGATACAGTAGGTCTAGGTTACTCTGTTGGAGATGAACTTAGATTTGAAAATAAGGTAAAAGTTAGACCACATTGTTCATCTGAGGGTAATGTCATGGGAACAGGTGGACCTAAGACTGAAGCACAGAAAAAGGCTGTTAAGGAGTCATATGCTAAAACTTTTGTTAAAGAGGCTAACATTGGTTTAATGACAGATAAACAACTCAAGCATAAGCTTAAGGAGATAAAATCTGTCAACAAACAGAGATTGCCTAAGAAAAACAAAAATGGAAAAGTAGGCATAACTTCAGGAATTAAGCCAATGCTTGCTTCATTAGCTCCTAGAAAAACATGCTTTAATTGTGGTAGCACTAATCATCTTGCTAGTTTCTGCAATAAGAATAAGAACATTAATTCTTTGCCCTCTAAAACTGCAGTAAAGAGTGATTATGTGAGAACTAGACCACAGACTTTATGCAAACACTGTGGAAGTACTTGGCATTCTATTTATACTTGCAGAGATTATCATGCTATTTACTATAATTACTATGAACCCAAGCCAAATTTGAAATGGGTTAAAGTAAACTCTGCAAATGTAAACTCTGAAAAAGTTAGCTTAAACTCTGTTAATGAAAATTCCGCTGCAAAAGCTAACAGATTCAAGAAAGCCAAAGGATCCAAGCAAGTCTGGATCCTTAAAACTAATAAACATTGATTGTTTGTGATTGCAGGGCACCAGGGTTAGTACCCTAGTTGTGGACAGTGGATGTTCAGGACACATGACAGGAAATAAAGCCCTGCTATCAGAGTTTGAGGAGAAGGCTGGCCCAGAAGTTTCCTATGGAGATGGCAACATAGGACATACACTGGGATATGGCAATATTAATCTTGGAAATGTCATCATCACAAATGTAGCTCTTGTTCCAGGACTCAAGCATGATTTGCTATCTGTGAGTCAAATCTGTGACAGAGGATATCATGTAGATTTTCAGCCTGAATATTGTCAAGTGATCAGCAAATCTACAGGGAAAGTTGCTCTAGTTGGAAACAGACACAATAACATCTATGAAATCAAATTGTCAACAAACACTGATGGCAAAGCAGTGTGTCTGTCTACAAGAATGTCCAGTGAAGAGAGTTGGAAATGGCACAAGAAACTCTCTCATTTGAACCTGAACAACATCAATGAACTTATCAAGAATGATCTTGTAAGAGGTCTACCAAAGTCCTTGTTGAATGTAGAAGGACTGTGTGATTCTTGTCAAAAGGCCAAACAAAGAAAAACATCTTTCAAAAGTAAATCTGAGTCTTCAATTGCTGATCCTTATCATCTACTACATGTTGATCTTTTTGGTCCAGTGAATGTGATGTCTCTTGGAAAGAAGAAATATGCATTAGTCATTGTTGATGAATATACCAGATTTACATGGGTATATTTTCTTGCAAAGAAGGATGAAACTGCATTAACACTGACAGAACATGTAATTCAACTGGAAAAAGGGTCAGAGCATCAAGTGAAGATAATCAGAAGTGACAATGGAACTGAGTTCAGGAATTCATCAATGGAAGAATTTTGCAAGAGTAAAGGAATAAAACAAGAGTTTTCTGCACCTGGTACTCCACAACAAAATGGTGTAGTGGAGAGGAAGAACAGAACCTTGATAGAAGCTGCCAGAACCATGTTAGATGAAGCAAAGTTGCCAACATATTTCTGGGCAGAAGCAATTCAAACTGCTTGTTTTACTCAAAATGCAACACTGATCAACAAGCATGGTAAAACACCATATGAAATGGTGAAGAAGAAAAAGCCAAATCTAAAATATTTTCATATTTTTGGATGCAAGTGCTTTGTGTTGAAAACTCATCCTGAACAGTTGACCAAGTTTGACCTAAAGGCAGATGAAGGTATTTTTGTTGGCTATCCACTGTCAACTAAGGCATTCAGAGTTTATAATCTGAGAACCAGAGTGATCATGGAATAAATTCATGTGTCATTTGATGACAAGAAGATAACTGGACTTGAAGATGTAGATGAACATGATCAACTGCATTTTGAAAATGAAGATTTATTCTCTGAAAAAGTAAACTCTGATCAGACTGATGTGTCAAACTCTGTTGATCTAAACTCTGAACCTCTACTGGTAAATACTGAAGAAACTCTTCAATCAGAAACAAGGGAAGAACCAGTTGAGGGGGAGCATGAAGAATCACATCAAAGTGAAAATTCAAACACTGATAGTGACTCAAATGATAACTCTGAATCAAACACTGTTGATTCAAACTCTGATCATTCAAATTCTGAGCAGTCACATTCAGGGGGAGCATCTAGAAATGAAGAAAGACACCAGGAAAATCAGGAGAGCATGGATCAAGGGGGAGGATCACATGATGACAGAAGCAATCTGCCTTCTGCAAGAAAATGGACTAAATCTCACACACCTGATTTGATTATTGGTGATCCAGATGCAAAAGTAAGGACAAGAAGTGCAACAACAAATGAATGTTTATTTCATGCATTCTTGTCACAATCTGAGCCAAAGAAAGTGGAAGAAGCTCTTAAAGATGCTGACTGGATAACAGCAATGCAAGAAGAGCTAAATGAATTTGAAAGAAATGAAGTATGGACACTTGTACCAAGGCCCAAGAATAGATCCATTGTTGGTACTAAATGGGTTTTCAGGAATAAAACTGACAGTGAAGGTGTTATCACAAGGAACAAGGCAAGACTGGTTGCAAAAGGCTACTCACAACAGGAAGGAATAGACTATGATGAAACATTTACTCCAGTGGCTAGATTGGAGGCAATCAGAATCTTTCTTGCATATGCCTCTCACATGAAATTCAAAGTTTTTCAAATGGATGTGAAGAGTGCATTTTTGAATGGAAAACTTGAAGAAGAAGTGTTTGTGGAACAACCACCAGGGTTTGTAGATCCAAAATATCCAGATTATGTCTACAGGTTAGACAAGGCTCTCTATGGACTTAAGCAGGCACCAAGGGCATGGTATGAAACCCTTGCCAAATTTCTACTAGAAAGTGGATTTCACAGAGGTACTATTGACAAAACTCTGTTCTACTTCCAAAATGGTAGTGACTTGCTTTTAGTTCAGATATATGTGGATGACATCATTTTTGGGTCTACTAATGATAAACTCTGTAAGAAGTTTGCCAAACTCATGCAGTCAAGATATCAAATGAGTATGATGGGAGAGCTTAGTTATTTTCTAGGCCTACAGGTGAAGCAAACAGATGATGGAATTTTTATAAATCAAGCAAAATATACCAGAAACCTTCTCAAGAAATTTGGTATGCTTGACTGTTCATCTGCAACAACTCCCATGGCAACTGCAACAAAATTGGACAAAGATGCAGGGTCATCAGTAGATATGACAAGTTACAGAGGAATGATTGGTTCTTTGCTGTATTTGACAGCTAGCAGACCTGATATCATGTATGCAACTTGCTTGTGTGCAAGGTTCCAGGCTGATCCAAGAGAACCACATTTAACAGCAGTAAAGAGAATATTCAAGTACCTGAAGGGCACTATAACTTTGGGGCTGTGGTATCCAAGGGAATCAGAGTTTAAACTTCTTGGTTACTCTGATGCAGACTTTGCTGGATGTAAGATAGACAGAAAAAGTACCAGTGGAAGTTGTCAATTTCTGGGTGACAGACTTGTTTCCTGGTATAGCAAGAAACAGAAGTCAATATCTACATCTACAGCTGAAGCAGAGTATATTGCTGCTGGAAGCTGCTGTGCACAGATTTTATGGATGAAGAATCAACTGCTGGATTATGGATTAAGGTATTCCAAAATACCTATTTACTGTGATAATCAAAGTGCTATTGCAATGACAGGTAATCCAGTGCAACATTCAATGACAAAGCACATCAGCATAAGGTATCACTTCATCAGAGAGCATGTAGAGGAAGGCAACATTGAGCTTCACTTTGTGTCTACAGAACAACAACTTGCAGATATCTTCACCAAGCCATTGAGTGAAGTTACATTTACAAGACTGGTCAATGAACTAGGAATGGTCTCTAGTTTTGACTAGAGATGTTGGTTAGACTCAAAAACTTATTGCTCATGTTTTCTGTAAATTGTTAAGTGCTATGTGAACCTTAGTATTAAACTCTGTTATGCATGCTAATGTTTAAATCTTTTTAAACTCTGTCAGCATGTCTGTCTGTTAAAAACTGTTAACATGTTAGATACACTCAGTGAATTCAGAATTGATTATTGTCTGAATGAAAATACCAATGAAGAAAATATGTATGGAGCATGATTCTCAGTAAATAAATCATGATTCTTTCTGAGTCACTGCTATCTAATCAGACTTTGTGCAGCAAATCAACACAGCATGATACTTTTTCATATTTATAGCATCTCTTAGTTTATTCAGTCCTAAACTCTGAGTCTATGAATATTGTGTGCATGGCCACTCATAAATAATTTTGGTTATTGATGAACTCTAAACTCTGATAAGTGACATTCTGTTTCCAAAGGTATGGTTCATGATGATTCCTTGTTTGTACTTGTGAAAATCATAAAACTTGAGATGTGTCAGTGATTAGTTTGGTGAGTTCAGACTCATGTTTACACCCTGTGAGAGTTTGAGCCAAATCAGTGATTGATATATTTTCTATCAATCAGTATTTATTGTTGTGTGATATTCATCAGGTAGTATGTTTCTCTAGAACTTGTATTAGACCATTTTGAGACTACATGATATGTGTGTACATGAAAATGATAAAGGCAATAGGATTTACCATTCTTTCAAACACTGTTTGAAATTCTTTTGAACATTGTACAAACACTGTATAAACACTGTTCATAAATTCCATCCTTAGTAAACCCCTTTGAGCCTTATTAACTGCTCATTTTTCTTATACTCTGAAGTGTTAAGAGCAGTTATATTTTTTCTCTCAAACAGATGAGTATTTCTCAAACAGATAAGTATTTCTCAAGAAAAGAAAAGTTTATTCAGTATATATGCTAAATAAATAAATAAATAAAAAAAAATAATAATAATAATAAAAAAAAAGGAAAAAGGAAAAGAGCATATATACTGATCTTCTACAAATAAATACTGTGACTGAACACTTGAAGTCACTCTTGAATAAAACATCTCTTTTCATCTGTTTGATCTTACTCCATTTAAACCCTGAATAAAGTCCTTTTGATTTGTGGATACATGTACTCAAAGTAGTGTAGAATTGGTGGACATTCAAGCATATGGTAGACTCTGCTATTGCTGATTGAATGTGAGTGTAAACACTTCACCTAAACACTTGTGTGCATTGAGAGTTTGTGAGTATATCCAGTTCATGACTGTTATTCACTGAATGAAACTCTGATTTCTATCTCTTGATATTTTTGTCTTTAAAGACTGTGTGCTTACTTGGATAATCATGGACATCAAAGGGAATGGAAGTTTTCAGATTTCTGTATAACAGTAACTACAGAGTTTAGCATTCATCAAACAATCAGTGTTTAATATGAGAGTTTGTGCATTCAGTGTTTATTAACTCTTTGTTATGGATTTTATGAAATATTAGATGCTCTAAAAATTGATTTCAGTAAACTCTGCTTCACACACACTCATATTCACAACTGTGCAATTTTTGAAAGGGTTTTAGTGATAAAGTTGGAAAATTGATAAACACTGTTGAGTTGTGTTAAGTACTCTGAGGTAAAGTCTTAATGAGATGATTTGACTATTTTGGAGTAATTGGGGTAGTTGACAACTGTTAATTAGTGTTAATGTGTCTAAGTGTCGTGATTATAGGAATAACAGCGGTAATTATTAAGTGATCCATTGGCTGTTTGACACGTGTCCCATGATTGTGTCCCACTCACACACTACTCTACAACAGTTGAGCGCTTTTACTAAATAAACGATTGAGTTTTAATTTTACTCTAATCGTCTTTAGTCTCTCACTCCATATCGATTCACATTCACCCACTCACAATTACTTACATACTCATTCATTTTCACACTTCTCTTATTCTCTCCTTCACTTTTTGATAAACACTTACAGTGCATATACATCTTTTCTCTGAATATCTTCGTATCTTGTTACTAATGGCAACTAAAGCGTTTGATGCAGCAGGGTTAGTTTTTCTCCCTAGTAACTATGCAGCACCATTGGATAATGAAAATGCTCCACAGGCGTTTCACTTGTTCCAAAACTTCTTGAACGATTCTGAGATAGGGACGGCTCTAACTGCACCACCAACATTATCTGCTTCACAGATTGCTACTTTCTGGACAAACTCTGAATATGATGATGGAGGAGAGGCTGGCACTCCAACAATCATTTTCACTCATGAAGAATCAGAGTATATCATTACTCCAACTACTGTCAGGGACGCTTTGGACTTTGAGACACACACTTCTTACAGTGTTGTTGGTCATGATAGATTGAGGACAATGTTGGAACAAATTGGCTGTGCAGGAAACTTGAACAAGATAGGGTCTTTGAGACGGCCAAGTTTGAGAAAGGAATGGAGTTTCTTCTTTGATTGTATAACAAGGGCTTTTGGAAAGAAGACAACAAACTGGGATGCACTACCTCTGGATACTCTCCAAATTGGTCATGCTCTACTATATGGAGGTAACTTCGATTTTGGTAGACTAGTACTAATGAACTTGGGAGAGCGATTGTCTGAGTCTACTACTGTTTATTTTGCTCGTTTTTGTCAATTGCTATTTACTGCATGTGTGCCTAACATTCCAATTGATGAAGCTGATGTAATTCAGCCTTTTCAAGTTGCTAAGAGAATGTTCACTGATTTGACAAACAAAGATGTCACTAAACAGCAAATACCTGAGTTGTTTATGCCTTTAGCCTTACAAAACTATGTGAACCAACCACAAGACCCTCAATCACCACAACAAATGCCTGAACCACCAGAAACCATAAACTCTGAACCAACACCTCCAACACCCACAACTACTGTACCTATTACATCTCAACAACCACAACCAGAAACTTTAAACTCTCCACCCTCAAACACTGAACCATTAAACACTGAAGCCTTAAACCCTGAGCCAGCATCTACTGAACCAGCCAAAACCAAGCCAAAGAGAAAGAAACACACTGCTCAAAACACTAAACATTCAAAGGCTAAACAGACATTACCTGGAGCTGTTTATACTAGAAGAATGAAGCAACATGCAAACAGACCTTCACTTTCACCACCAAAAGAAAGCTCAAGTGAAGATGAAGAGGAGATTGTTGTGCCCATCAAGAAAAGGAGACTAATTCTTTCTGATTCAGATACAGAGAATGTTGTTGAAGCTCCAGAGGTGGTTTCACAGCAAACACCTACTATTGAGGATACAGTGAATGTTGAAGTACCTGCAAAAGATGACATGCCTGCAGAGAATATTGTGGATGACAAAGTACAAATACCTGCAGAGGTTGAAATGCCTGCAGAGGATAATGTTACTATTGAAATACCTACAGAGGATAAAATGCCTGTAGAAGAGGATCAAAGAGATGGTTTGTCACCAATACATGATGTTCCTGAATCAATTCTTGATCCTGTCTCACCTGTTGTTCATGTTGAAGCTCCTGGTGTAGCTGATGAGCCTGCAGTACATGTTTCTGAAGCTGTGGCATCACACACAGAGCTAGTATCTTCTAAAATTCAAGACAAAGGTGATGAAGCTACTAAGGTAAACTCTGTTGCAGAGCCTGTGCAACATGAGGTGATTATTGAAAAGGTTGCAGAAGTTATTGCAGAAACTGTGGCTGACACTGCTCAGCACAGTGGTTCTTTCAAAGATGGTCAAGCTCAAGGTGCAAGTGATGAAGATAAATCTGACAGTGATGCAAACTCTGACTCTTTTGTGAGTGCACCTGCACAGACAGATAATAAACATACACCTTTTGCTCAGCCGTGTCCATCACATGCTGTTGAAGCAGAGCATCTTGCTAAATCTGCTTTAAATTGGTATAAACAAGATTGCATTTTTCCAAAAGGGAGAGCATCTGAGTTTGTTAAGCAAACTGCAAAGCAAATTTCAAATCCAGAAATCTTATCCTGTTTAAAGGCAACTGTGGTACAAGTCAAGACTCTGGAAGGAAATTTTGCTGACACTAAACAAGAAATTGCTTCCTTGAAGACTGAGATTCAGTCAAGAGAGTTGAAGATGGAAAGAGAGTCCAAAATAAAAGCTGTTCAGCTGTCCAAAGTTCAGGACACTCTCTTTGCCAGACTAGGAAAGGTTGAAGAAAATCAGACTGTTTTATCTGCTAAGGTGGATTCAATTGCAAACTCTTTAGAGCTCATTACATCAATACTAATTCCTGATGATGTCAAAAAGGGGGAGAGAGTGACTAAGTCTAAATGCAAAGTTTCTCAAACTCTGACTCAAAAGGATGATGCTGGAGATGGAGGGGCAAGTGATAAAAGCAAGGTTTTAAACTCTGAAAGGCAAACTCTGAGATCTGACAAATCTTTTAAATCACAGTCTGTTGGAACAAACACTGAAACTCAAGGTACCTCAAAGACCAAGAGTTTGGAATTAACATCAAACCCAAAGACTGATGAGGAGTTAGCTGTTAAGCTTTTCATGGAAGAGAATGCAGAAGGAGTGACCATAGAAGATGCTAAAGCTGAAGAGAAGAGTTTACAAGAAAAGCATCTGAAAGCTTTAAAGTCTGAAAAAGGAAAGAAGAATGTGAAAGTTGCTAAAGCTGCAAAGCCTGTTCTTAAAGGTATTCAAATCAAAGAACCAGTTGGTACAGATCAAAGAATGCAAGTATTCAGAAAACCAACAGATGCAGAAGCTAAGCAAAAACTGAAAAGTATAGTTACAACCTCTGTTGCTGCACAAGTTGTGACTACACCATTATTGTCTTCTCAGTTGAAATCAACATTTAAAAGAGGTGCTCCTCATGATCCAAGACTAGAAGCTACAATTCCAATGGATTTTTCTGATGGTAGAGCTTTATCTGGTAAAGTTGGATACAACAAAGAAGGGATAGGTTCACACAGAGATAAAAGACAATATGTTGGTCCTAGAGATCCTTCTTCACTGTCTGTTCCAGGAGGTGGTGTCACTCAAGAGAGTTTAGACAAACTGGAGTCAGTACAGCTTGTACATCAAAAGAGTCTAGAAAAGGATTTCTTATTATATTTCATGGCTGATGGAACAGTATTTAAAGTCTCTGAAAAGGATATTGAATTAAAGTATGCTGAAGAACTTGAATATGTCCTGTATATTTTCAGAGTTAGAAATCAAAGAGCTCAGTCAGTGGCAAATGTACTTCAACAAAGAATGATTCAAAATCTTGCAAGAAGGCAAATGAAATTCAACAGCAAGTATGTTCCTAAATACAGAGATTGGAATGGCAATCTGATTGAAATGGAGAAGGGGACTACAAAGCTGAAAACAGATCTTGGAATTACTGTTCTGGATTTCAATGTAAAATCTGAAGAGGTGAAATACATCAGGCTGGGAAATGAAATGAGAAGAAACAAAATCTATGATCTTAGAGCTGCTATCTATCAAACTGATGAGAATGATCCTCAGTTGAGAGAAATCAAAGAAGCTATGCAGATAGAGCTTGAAAATGCTGAAAGAAGGTTGCTTATAGACTATCTCAGAACAGTGCCTGATCTTCAAGAGATTAGAGATTAAAGTCTGTAAGAATTTTCTTATTTCATGTAGAATTTGTTAAGTAATAGCTTAAACTCTGTTTGTATGTTAAACACTGTAAACTTTGTATTTGTTTTGACATCATCATTTACTGTAAAACTTGTACATTCTTGCTAATGGACAAGTTGGGGGAGATTGTTAGAAATGATTGATGAAAACAGTGTTTGGAAGCTAAAGTCAGAAAACAGAGTTTAGCTGGAAGCAGTCAGAGTTTGATTAAACACTGACTGGAAGCGCAAACAGAGTTTGTTAAACTCTGTAGCGGTATTGTCTGAAGAGTCAACAGTGTTTGAAGATTGATAAATATGGAAGCAATATCTTTGAAGATTGGAAAGCTGTCAAAGAGATTGAGTTGACTTGGAAGACTGGAGCAATCGTGATTGATATCAATTGTATAGCTTGATTTTAGGAGTATCAGTTACTGATTGTACGAAGCTGTATGTTCTATAAATACAGTTAGGTTAACCCTAGAAGGGTAGTCGAACATTGAGATATTCATCCATTGTAACCTAAGCAGCTCTCTGTGATATTTACATCACCGAGAGAGGAATTATTAATTCCAAACAATTTTTAATTGTTAAACAGTGTGTTCTTGTTAAGTTACTCATACAGTATTTGATTGCTTATTGTGTATTCGACCTAACATAACAAATCTAATATATGGGTAGACAAAATTCACAAACAAGATATTTTTGTCTCACAATAAAGAGAGATATTTAGTGAAAACCAAAGTAAAATCAAGGAAAAACAAATATGGCTTATCAATTATAAGAAGTTAGTACAAAATCTAATATTTTGGTAGATAAAATCCACATATGGGCAACGAGTACTAGACTCTCAATGATATTTTTATTGAAAAATAAAGAAAAATCAAAATGATTTTTTTTTAAAAAAAACTTAAAAAGCTGATATCAGCTCTTAAACTTTATTTTAGCATCTTTTGGGAAAGGTAAACTTAAAAAGCTGATATCAGCTCCTATCTTTTGGGAAAGGTGGAGAGAGAGAGAGAGAGCAGCTACGGTTTTTGTTATAAAAATTATTAATAATGATAAATAAAAATGTTGATACACTTAAAATTATATTGTTTTTAATATAAAAAAGGTACCTTTTTGAATTTTGTATTCTTGAATTAAAATAATAGTATCAATTCATATATGACCTAACAGCATATATTGAATTTACTTGGTTGGTTGACTATATTTTTTTAATATCAACAAAGCATAAAAAATGAATAAGAAAACTAAAATTTTTATTTTGAAATCAATCACGATATACCACTATATATTTTAAATTAAATTTCATAATTAATCATTCATCAATCAATAACTCTTTTATTATAAAAACCAGTCACAATCATATTATCATACTTTATAAATTGATTTTTTTATAAATATGGGTGAAAAATTTGTTAACATGATACGTAGAAATATTCTCTAACAAAGAGAGAAATAAAATAAAAGGTAAATTTTAAAAAAAATAATAAAGAGGAATTTTGAACTTTTCAACGAGGGTTGTATTTGTTTGAATGATTGGTTCATAATATTAATATTAATTCAATTGGTATGAATTCACGGATAAGTGATTTTATACTTATGTTAATTTTAGATTCCAATAAATTTATATATTTTTCTATATAAAAATTAAAATAATATATTTATATTAATTTATTAATACAATTATCGGTCGGTGCGTAGCACGGGTAAAACGCTAGTATATATATATAGGCCTTTGCTCCATAAAGAACACTCTTATATAACAAACAATAAAGAACACTATAAAATCATTTATTCCAATAGATCCATTGGCCCCGCCAGGGCACCCAATACAAAAAGTTCTTATTTTTTTAGGCTCTATCCATCCAGCAAAAAAAAAATTGAAAATTTACTGTTCATCGATGACGTCACTGATGACGTCATCATGACGTCATCGATGAACAGTAAATTTTCAAAATTTTTTTTTTTTTTTGCTAGATGGATAGAGCCTAAAAAAATAAGAACTTTTTGTATTGGGTGGCCCCGCCAGGGGCAATGGATCTATTAGATATGAGGTGTTCTTTGTTGTTTGTTATATAAGGTGTTTGCTATGGAGTCCAACCATATATATATATATATATATATATATAATTGAATTATTATAAGTAAATATATTTACATATATTATTAGTGCTTAAAACTTTTAATTCATTTCACATAAAAAGTTTAATAGTAATGTTTAATTTAATTATAATAATTTAATTATATCTTTTTGTACAAATAAAGTTTAATTCGAAACATTTTTTAGAGTATGTCATTGAATTTAAAATATGTATTATATATCATAATTTAGTAAATTAATTTTATTATGAAATTTGTTAGAAAATGTATAAAATTTATTTTTTAATAAAAATACAAATCCCCGATTCCCCACGGGGATCGCCGTTCCCTTTTCGAGGCGAGGATCGGGCGGCGGGGATCGGGGAGCAAATATTCCCTATACGGAGATCGGGGCGGGTTCGGGAAACTGGTAGAAGTTCGGGGATCGGGGCGGGGATTGCACTCCCCGACTCTAAGTGACCCGACAGCCATCCCAAGCCCCAGGTAACGTATAACGACCTAAAAATTCGCGTATTTAATTAAGTGTTTAATTAGATTTTAAATGAAAATTATGTGATATGAAAATTTTGTGAAGTCAAAGTATGTGTGGAATCATGTTTATATGATTACTAACCTATAACCCGTGCGATGCACGGTTACTTGTAAACTTTTTAATTATATTTTATTGTTAAAGTTTTAAGTTGTATATATATTTTTATTATTAAAATATATTTTTAACTTTATAAATCTCATGGATATAAATATTATCGTAATTATTTATTTTGAATTGTTATCTTAAAATACATACGTAGATATATAAATATTACATAAAGATTATTTTTTAACTTTTATTTAGAAAAATTAAAATTTATCTAATCATGTAGACCTTTTTTCGATTTTTATACAAAATTTTCTATTTTGTAAGTGTTTTCCAGATTTTGTGTAATTTTTTACTATATACTCCCTCCGTCCCAACATGAATGAACCTGTTTGACTTTCATGGAGATTAAGAAAATGTAGTAAAAAATAGTAAAGTTAGTTGAAAAGTGGGTAAAGTGGTGGGACCTATCAATATTTAATAATAGATTTGAGATAGTGGAGAAAAATAGTGGATGTAAAAGTATTTATTTAATAAAAAAGTGGAGAAGTAGTGGGTGTAATAGTGAAAAGTTGTGTTAAAAAATAGTAATTATATTATGTTCATTTTTTTGGGACGTCCCAAAAAGGAAAGAGGTTCACATAAAATGGGACGGAGGGAGTAGCTTATTACTCATGTGATGCACGGATGTTTATTTTAATATTTTTTGTTTTATTACCCATATTTTCATATATATTTTTTAATTAGTAGGAAAATAAATTATAGAAGATAATAAAATATTATAATACATGTTTGATAGTATTTTTAACGATAGTATTTTAATTAATAATATGTTGTTGACGGGAATCCTTTATTATAATACCTGAGTCTACCACACGTCAGTTAACCAATAAGAATCGAGGAAATATTTTAGGACCAATCAGAGCTAATTCCTAAAATTTAGACATTTCCTTATTTACAATCTCACCCTACCTCTTTAACCATGATTAGTTAACAATTCTAATTTAAATACAATAATGATTTTATTAAACATATCCATAAATACCTATTTTTTAAATCAAAAAATATATTTACTAGAAAATCACAATTTTAATTTGAAATCAATCACGATGTACCACTACATATTTTAATTATAATTAAAATCCCCAATGCCCATCCCTCATGTAAACAACCATGAGGGACGGAGGGAGTATAAGCTAACACTACAAAATCGGATTTGAACAAATTTTAAATAACTTGGATAAAATCCATATCTTCAAAAACTCAATTTTTTGAAAGGTTCAAAAATATATTTATTCACAATTTGTTAATAAAATTATATCCTATATATAATTGGTGTAAGGAGGATCAGGTGGTCTGGTCGTCAGGGGTTTGGTCGTAGGGGTTGAAAAGTAACTTCATTAAAAAAAAAGAAATGGGCTAGAGAATAAACTATGGGCCAGAGTATTGGTTTAAAAAAAGTTAAAACTATGTTCCAAAAAAGCTAAAACTATGCTACCAAGGTATTTTTAATTTAACAAACAAGATCAAAAAAAGAGTGCACTAAAATAAATAATAATTGATAAAACAGAAAAAATTATAGTTAAGAAAATTATTGTTAACTAAAATTAATACAAAAATAATTTAGACTAAAGTTTAAAATATAATTTAAAAAAAACCCTACCAAAAAAAATCAAGAAAACCTAATTTTAAAAAAAAACAAATCATAAAAAAATTTTACTTTTAGATTCTACAACAAACATGTTTTTAAAATTTATACTAATAAAAGTCAACACAAAATAAACACAAATCAATAAACTAACATTTTATTATTTTGCAAAGATTCTAGATTTGGTACTAAAGTTGTAAATAAATAAAAAAAAATTCGAAAATCTAAAATAAAATAATTAATAGAGAATCTAAATATAATAAGTACAAAAAATCCTATATTAAATTTCATCAACAATAAAATTTAAAATAAATTAACAAAGAATAAAACTAATAAAATATTCAACATCATCAACTTAATTAAATACTATTATAGAAAAAATAGTAGAAATATCACAAAACTTACATACAATTAACAAATAAGGATAAAATACAAAAAAACATAATGAAAAATAAATCACAAATTCATTCTTTATATAAAATAAACAAGTATACAAAGCATGCCATTAGAATTTCAATTCAAAAATATTTTTTTTTAAAAAGAAGAATTTATATTTAATTATAAACCAAAATTTTTAAAAGAAAATATATGTAAAACAAGATATTAAAAAAGTAATGAAAAAATATGTTATAATTGGAAAACAAAAAATAAATATAATGCACTTAAAATATATGTAAAACAAAAAATAATTTACAAAACAAATACTAATTCAAAACAAAAAGTCTAAATTTAGAAAATTAAAATCAACAAGAAAATTTAATATAATACACTTAAAATAAATATAAACCAACACAAAAATATAAGAGATAGTATAAACTTTCTTTAAAAAAGTGTTCACATGTATGTATGTTAAATTACAATAAGTTACCAAATGCCTAAAATATATTATATATATATATATATATTCTAATAAATAGAAGAGAAAATGCAAAAAAAAATGAAATATTAAAATATATGTTATGATAAATCTTAAAATCTAATTTTCAAACAAATCATTTCCCAAATAAAGGTGTTTTAATAAAAATATTATTTTAATAAAAATCATTAAAGATTCTAATTTTTTTTAGGTTGACAACAAATATGTTTCTAATATTAACAAATAAAGATAAATTAACAAAAAATCATAATTAAAAATAAGTCTCAAATTCATTCTTTGTATATAATAAACAAGTAAACAAAGCATATCATAATTAGAATTTCAATTCAAAAAATAATTTTTTTAAAAAACAAGAATGTAAATTTAATTACAAAACAAAAAAGAAGTTTTAAAGAATATATATGGTAAAATAAGATAATAAAAAGTAATCAAAAAACATGTCATAAATGACACCAAAATTCAATAAAATATAATAGACAAAATTAACCTCAATTCAAAAAAAAAATCTAAATGTAAAAAACTAAAAACAACAATAAAGTTTAATATAATGCACTTAAAACAAATATAATGTACATTTAATTACAGAACAAAAAAGAAGTTTTAAATAAAATATATGGTAAAATAAGATAATAAAAAAGTAATCAAAAAACATGTCATAAATGACACCAAAATTCAATAAAATATAATATACAAAATAAACGTTAATTCAAAAAAAAAAGATCTAAATGTAAAAAACTAAAACAACAATAAACTTTAATATAACGCACTTAAAACAAATATATATACCAACACAAAAACATAAAAAAATAATACAAACTTTCTTTAAAAAAAATACAAATGTACAAATGTATGTGTATTCACAATTAAATAATCACATATACATATATAAAGAATAGTTAAACCAATAAGTTCCCACATGTCTAATATATATTATATATATTCTAATAAAATAGAAGAAAACTCCCCAAAAAATATGAAATATTTAAATATATGCTAAGCTAAAACTTAAAATATAATTTAGAAAAAACAAATCGTTTATCAAATAAAAGTGTTTTAAGAAAAAATTATTTTAATAAAAATCATTAAAGATTCTATTATTATGTTTGACAATAAAAATGTTTCTAAAATAAAAATTAAAAGCAAATTCTTCGTTTACAAAGAAAAAATTTAAATTAAAAAAGTGAACACAAATCAATAAATGAACATATTTTAAATTAGAAAGCAATCTAAATACCCACAAAATAAATTTATATTAATATCTAAATATAATACAACATAGAAACCCCTAATATTACTCTAAACGAAACACGTAATAAACACCAGCAAAAATATAAAATTAACATGAAAAAATAATTAATATTCAAACAAATAAAACAATTTAATACCACACATATTTCCAAAAAGGTTAAAAAAATGCCTTTAAAAACTGTAAAAACACAATAACAAAATATCTAAAAAATTCAAGATAACCATTAAATTACATAATCAAAAAGATAATATTAAATTGTTATACGAATATAGTACCTATATTTCAAGTATATCATATGTAATCTAATAAAATAAAAAATAATTATGAAATACTAAAAAATATGTTAGCTTAAACTTTGAAATATAAATTATAGAAAAACCATTTACAAGAAAAAAAAACAAATGTATACTTGCCAATCATATAACATATGTATTATTATCATTAAAATAAAAATATTATTCAAAATGTTATAAAACTAATTTCTCAAGAAAAAAAATTATAATGAAGATTGTACTAAAAATTATTAATAAAGTTACCCGTGCATCGCACGGGTATAAAGCTAGTAATTAATAAATTCATATAAACGAATTTAAATATAATGTTGATTTTATTAAACATATCCATAAATACATATTTTTAAAATAAAAAAAAATACTTTTTAGAAAATCAGAATTTTAATTTAAAATCAATCACGATATACTATTATATATTTCAAATTAAATTTCATAATTAATCATTCATTAATTAACCACTCTTTTAATATAAAGTCAATCACAATCATATTATCATATGATTTTTATATTATATATTGTACAATTATAATCGATATTAAATAATTACAATCTAACTTAACTAAAAATCTGAAAAAATCGGATTTGAAATTAGATTTAAAATAACTTGGATAAAATTCATATCTTCAAAAATTTGATTTTTTTATAAGCTCAAAAATATATTTATTCATAATTTGTTAATAAAATTAATTAATAAATGCATATAAGCCAACACTACAAAATTGGATTTAAACAAATTTTAAATAGCTTGGATAAAATTCATATCTTCAAAAAGTCGATTTTTTAAAAGGTTCAAAAATATATTTATGCACAATTTGTTAATAAAATAATTAATAAATTCAAATAAACGAACACTACATATATTTTAATTATTTTAATTATTAAATATAAGCTATATGAGTATTATTAATGGTTAGTGAATAAATTACCAATCAAAAAATTAAAATTTATTTTAGAACCAATCAGAATTTACTTCTAAACTTTAAATCAATCAATCATATACAAAATTTTATTATTTACCATGCTTATTCTAATTTACTAATCGCGGTTAAATTAAATTTAAATATGAAATATCTTCATTTAATAACTTCGCATATCACATGGTTTTTAATTTTAAAAAAATTTATTAGCCGTAAATATTATTTTCTATAAATCCACATAACAGTATATTACATATGGTTATATATCTTTTAGTTGTGAATTGTTTTTTAACATCCTTTATTATAATAAAGGATACCCGAATCTAACTTGTATTAGTTAACCAATCACAAGATTTTGAATTATTTTAACATCAATCATAATCTATTAAATTTAAATCAATTAAATCTAAGCCGCTTATTCCCAATTCCACATCAGACTTAGCAAACTGTGATCAACTAAGTGTATGCATCAATTTTTCTCATGCCTAAATCATATCAATTTCGGTTAAGGTACTACTTTATATCTTTTTATTATATGGCATTCTATACTTGGACAGATTATCTTTTTATTTCAGTTGTATATATGTATTATATGTGTCGTGTTTTAATTGTCCAATAAATTCAACAGAAAAACGTTTCTGTCAAAAAAAAATAGAAAATGATTTAGGTTATGATCATCCTCGGTCCGGATTCTCTCAGAGTTACTTCCCATTAGAATATTCAGTAACAAACTTCAATAATTCAGCGACTTACTAAATTGTAGGCATCAATCCTTATCACATTATACTGATTTGTTTACATTATTAGGTATGTCTATAGATAAATGTTTTTTACAGTGTTGGGTTGTCAATGTTATTCAGTGATTACTTAACAATTTATTCTAAATACAATAATTATTTAATTTAAAATTTATACATTAATACATGAATCTATTATATTTATAATAGATATTTTGATATCTTAAACTTTCAATTCAAAATCATAAGGTACAATTAAAATCATAAATTAAAAATGATTCAAAATATAAAACTATTTACCACACTATTCTAAATATACATTCAAAATTTAAGTTATGTAAAGTATTAAATAATTCATTCATAAAAAAAGCTAATCAACCAATTAAAATGTTAAAATGAATTTTAAACCAATCATTTTTTAACATTTTAATTACGAAAATTTTTAACTTTGCAATAATTAATGGAAAAAAAATTGACTTGACAATATATTTGAATTATTCAAAATATTAAATATATTCTTAAATAGTATTTTACATTATTTGGTGTATAAATTATTAATCAAAAAATAAAAAATATTACATAGTCAATGAAAATATTGTTAGTGAATATTTCCCTAATAAATTGGTCAATTTAGCACAAATTTTCTTATAAATCACTATTTATTTATTGATAATTAATTCATTAATAAAAGGACATATGTCATACACAAAAATAATCAAACCTGTAAAAATCATCAATAAACGGGCATACAACATCTACAAAAACAATTAAAATTGAACAAACACATAGTAAATTATATCACTAATTTTCTTTATCCAATCATTGAACAGATTTTTAATTATGGTGCGTCTCTAGCTTATGTCACTAAATTATACAGTTTTTTCAGTGAGATAATCTAACAATTTGTTATAAATGTGAGGAATATGTATATCTGATTTGTCATAACGTATTCAAACAACCGACCAGAACTATGATTCTATACTATCCAAATCAATGAACTAATATAACAAAATCTAATATATGGGTAGACAAAATCCACGAACAGGATATCAGGTGTTAACTAGAATAACTTGTAGAAGGGGGGGGGGTTGAATACAAGTTATATAATCGTGTCTGATTTTTGCTTGATTATATGAACAAGAATAAACGAATGAATCAAACTCTGTTTGTTTTAATAAGATCAAATACAAACTCTACCAAAGGTGTACAATACCTTTAGCAGCTGCTGACAATACAAATCTCTCTCTCTCTGTTTGTACTCTCGTATATTCACGATTACAAACCTCACGAACTTACACTTTTTACAATGACATAGAAAGAGTATTTATATGCTACCTATCAACTAATAACAGAAGGATATAATCTATACATGACAATGTTCTGTCTTCTAGTTGATAGTTTCCTTCAATAGAAAACTCTTTCCTTCATAATATCTTCTTGCTTGTTCTTCAAACAACGATCCTGTTTTATAGCACTTGCCAGTTTCTGTAGCATCCACAATGACATCATCAGTAACACGACTGATATCAGGATTTCATCTTGCATCAGTATCTGATCATCATCAGTATTAGACCTGTCATCAGGATTTGCTCTTTGTTCCTGACATTTAGTCTCCGATACACTGTTCATTCCTGACTAAACTGTACAGATAACTGTTTTACACATAAATCCTATATATAGTGCTAAATCCTTTATAAGATCAGGATTACAAGAAGTATAATGTGTAAATTCTATTCTTAACATCACAACTTATGAATTATTCCTAACAATCTCCCCCTATTTATGCTTTAAAATCTGAAGCATAAATCTAAGTTGTGGATGTCAAAACATATAACAATACAACCAGAATAGAATTTATGAATGTAGAATTATGAAGTTAATTACCTCCTTCCAGATGTAGACGTTTATCTAGTACTTAGAAGAAAGAATTTTAACTATTAATGTTGCTCTTCCTTTACCACTTCCTAGCTAAGATTCACCACTGTCACTCCTAGTTCTTCTTTTTACTTCCCTTTGTCTGCTCTTTATCTCCCCCGGCTTTATCTCCCCCATTCTGGTATTGTTGTTGTTGTTGTCTTTGAATTATCTTTATCTCCCCCTTTTTGACATCAGCAACATTAATTCCAAGAGATTCAGAAACAGAACAAATGATATTCATCAGAACTGCTTGATTTTCCATAATTGTGACTTGGTTATCTTCAAGTGATTGAAGTCTTGTTTGCATAGCAATTTGAGAATTCTGAATATCTTTCAAAACATCAGAATGAACTTCAATGTTGGAAGTGCTTCTAGTATCTTCAGAATCAGAATCAGAAAGAACTGTATCTTCAAGTCTTGTAGAAGAAGTTGCTTGTGTTGTATGATACTCAAGTAATAAAACCTGATTAGAAGTATCAACATCTTCATCTTTCTGATCTGGAGCTGAAACATGATCATCATCTCCTTCACCAGTATTCTGTGTACTAACATCTTCAAATCCTGACTCCTCCTTAGAATGATCAAAGACTGTAGATGTCTCAATTCTAGCTGATATTGGAAGTACATACAAAGGAACACTAGGATCATTAGGAACTTCATCTGGTACATATGTATCAAGAGATTGCTTTATCCTGGCACCTCTTCTGTTAATGATTCCTGCAAGCCTCTCCTTTTGCTTCTGAGCTTTAACTTCTGGCTTTGCATTATGATGTGCTAGGTCATTCTTCTGATACATCTTGATAAACGAATAAGTACCAGCATCCATATCAAGATTGTCAGACCAAGATTCAGGAAAAACCTGATCCCAGAAATCAAACGATGGTTTCCTAATTTTCTCTCCCTCACTATGGAGTTGATCATCCATACCCTCATTCTCACTTTGACTTACTAAAGTCAACACTCTTTCTACCTCACCTTTTGCCTGGTCAGGAGCCAGCCTCTCAGTTTGTGGATCTAAGTCCATCTTTTCAAGTGTATCACTCAAATTTGAATAAGTGCTCTCATGACCTACAGAAAAATAGGGTTTAGAAGGAGTTTTTATACCTGAACTCACATGGAGAGAGGGTTCCTCATATGGCAAGGGGCTTGAGGTTTTCTCCAAGGAGTGAGCTGCTATAGTCTCTGAACCCATACAATCATCTTCTTTCCTTCCAGAGACTACAGGCTCCAATATACCACTTTCAGGTTTTTTACTAGACTCTGATGTCTTCAGTAATACTTCATTAGACACCATATGTTAGAAATGATTGATGAGAACAGTGTTTGGAAGCTAAAGTAATAAAACAGAGTTTAGCTGGAAGCAGTCAGAGTTTAGTTAAACATTGACTGGAAGCGCAACAGAGATTGTTAAACTCTGTAGCGGTAATGTCTGAAGAGTCAACATTGTTTGAAGATTGATACAAGATAAATATGGAAGCAATATCTTTGAAGATTGGAAAGCTGTCAAAGAGATTGAGTTGACTTGGAAGACTTGAAGCAATCGTGATTGATATCAATTGTATAGCTTAATTATAGGAGAATCAATTACTGATTGTACGAAGCTGTATGTTTTATAAATACAGTTAGGTTAACCCTAGAAGGGTGTCGAACATTGAGAAATTCATTGATTGTAACCTAAGCAGCTCTCTGTGATATTTTACATCACTGAGAGAGGAATTGTTAATTCCAAACAGTTTTTAAGTATTAAACAGTGTGTTCTTGTTAAGTTACTCATACAGTATTTGATTACCTATTGTGTATTCAACCTAACAAGTGGTATTAGAGCCAATCTGTTACTTTATTACAGTTAAAGATCCAAACACAATAGTAATCAATGGCAGAGATACCTCCACCATCTGAGAAAGCTCCTACTACTGTTAGTAGGTATGAAACAATTATGGTTCCTATACTTAGGCCATTAGAGTATGCAATTTGGAAAGTAAAGATGACCATGTTTCTGGAGGCTACAGATCCAGAATATCTTGATAGAATATATGAAGGTCCTCACAAACCTACAAAGTTATCTGCTGCTGCTGCTGGTGAGGAATCAAAGGTCATTCCAAAAGAAAAGAAAGATCTAACTGCTGAGGATCTTTCATCTATTGCAAAGGATGCAAAGTAAGACATTTACTTCACAGTGCTTTAGACAATGTTATGTCTAATAAAGTGATTAATTGCACAACTGCAAAGGAAATATGGGATGCACTTGAGGTTAGGTGTCAAGGAACTCCTGCAATCAAGAAAAATAGAAGAAACATACTCACTCAGGAGTATGAGCATTTTGAGGCAAAGTCTGAAGAAACCATGACAGAAACATTTGACAGATTCTGTAAACTGCTCAATGATTTATCATTGGTTAATAAAGAGTATGATTTAGAAGACTCAAATCTCAAGTTTCTTCTTTCTCTACCTGAAAAGTGGGATGTGAAAACAACCACCATAAGAGATAACTATGAACTTGGTGAAACAGAGATTGATGAAATTTATGGACTGCTCAAATCCCATGAATTGGAATTGGAGCAGAGAAACAAAAGATAGAAATAAACTTGTTGAGGAACAGCTAGAGAACATGAATAAAGTTCAGAAAGAGAGAGATGATGCAGTGTTTATTTAACAGGAGTTGCTAGGTAAGTATAAGCAACTAGAATCTGAATTGGAGGATGCTAAACACATTATTAAAACTTGGACACACTCTGGTAAAGACACTCAAGAAGTGTTTCAGTCAGATACAGTAGGTCTAGGTTACTCTGAAGGAGATGAACTTAGATTTGAAAATTTGGTAAAAGTTAGACCACATCGTTCATCTGAAGGTAATGTTATGGGAACAGGTGGACCTAAGACTGAAGCTGAGAAAAAGGTTGTTAAAGAATCATATGCTAAGACTTTTGTTAAAGAGGCTAACATTGGTTTAATGACAGATAAACAACTCAAGCATAAGCTTAAAGAGATAAAATCTGTCAACAAACAGAGAATGCCTAAGAAAAACAAAAATGGAAAGGTAGGCATAACATCAGGAATTAAGCCAATGCTTGCTTCATTAGCTCCTAGAAAAACATGCTTTAATTGTGGTAGCACTAATCATCTTGCTAGTTTCTGCAGTAAGAATAAGAACATTAATTCTTTGCCCTCTAAAACTGCAGTTAAAAATGATTATGTGAGGACTAGACCACAGACTTTATGTACACACTGTGGAAGTACATGGCATTCTATTTACACTTGCAGAGATTATCATGCTATTTACTATAATTACTATGAACCCAAGCCAAATTTGAAATGGGTTAAAGTAAACTCTGCAAATGTAAACTCTGAAAAAGTTAGCTTAAACTCTGATAATGTGAATTCCGCTGCAAAAGCTAACAGAATTAAGAAAGCCAAAGGATCGAAGCAAGTCTGGATCCTTAAAACTAATAATCAGTGATTGTTTGTGATTGCAGGGCAACAGGGTTAGTACCCTAGTCGTGGACAGTGGATGTTCAGGACACATGACAGGAAATAAAGCTCTGCTATCAGAGTATGAGGAGAAGGCTAGCCCAAAAGTTTCCTATGGAGATGGCAACATAGGACATACTCTGGGATATGGCAATATTAATCTTGGGAGTGTCATCATCACAAATGTAGCTCTGGTTCCAGGACTCAAGCATGATCTGCTATCTGTGAGTCAAATCTGTGACAGAGGATATCATGTAGATTTTCAGCCTGAATATTGTCAAGTGATCAGTAAATCTACAGGGAAAGTTGCTCTAGTTGGAAACAGACACAATAACATCTATGAAATTAAATTGTCAACAAACACTGATGGCAAAGCAGTGTGTCTGTCAACAAGAATGTCCAGTGAAGAGAGTTGGAAGTGGCACAAGAAACTCTCTCATTTAAATCTGAACAACATCAATGAGCTAATAAAGAATGATCTTGTAAGAGGTCTACCAAGGTCTCTGTTGAATGTAGAAGGCCTGTGTGATTCTTGTCAAAAGGCCAAACAGAGAAAAGCCTCCTTCAAAAGCAAATCTGAGTCTTCAATTGTTGATCCTTATCATCTCCTACATGTTGATCTTTTTGGACCAGTGAATGTCATGTCTCTTGGAAAGAAGAAATATGCTCTAGTCATTGTTGATGAATATACCAGATACATATGGGTATATTTTCTTGCAAAGAAGGATGAAACTGCATTAACACTGACAGAACATATATTACAACTGGACAAAGGGTCAGAAAATCAAGTGAAGATAATCAGAAGTGACAATGGAACTGAATTCAGGAATTCATCAATGGAAGAATTTTGCAAGAGCAAAGGAATCAAACAGGAGTTTTCTGCACCTGGCACTCCACAACAAAATGGTGTAGTGGAGAGGAAGAACAGAACCTTGATAGAAGCTGCAAGAACCATGCTAGATGAAGCAAAATTGCCAACATATTTCTGGGCAGAAGCAGTTCAAACTGCTTGTTTTACTCAAAATGCAACACTGATCAACAAGCATGGTAAAACACCATATGAAATGGTGAAGAAGAAAAAGCCAAATCTAAAATATTTTCATATTTTTGGATGCAAGTGCTTTGTGTTGAAGACTCATCCTGAACAGTTGACCAAATTTGACCTAAAGGCAGATGAAGGAATTTTTGTTGGCTATCCACTGTCAACTAAGGCATTCAGAGTTTATAATCTGAGAACTAGAGTGATCATGGAATCAATTCATGTGTCATTTGATGACAAGAAAATAACTGGACTTGAAGATGTCAATGAACATGATCTACTCCACTTTGAAAATGAAGATTTATTCTCTGAAAAAGTAAACTCTGATCAGACTGATCTGACAAACTCTGTTGATCTAAACTCTGAACCTCTACTGGTAAATACTGAAGAAACTCTTCAATCAGAAACAAGGGAAGAACCAGTTGAGGGGGAGCATGAAGAATCACATCAAAGTGATAATTCAAACACTGATAGTGACTCAGTTGATAATTCTGAATCAAACTCTGTTGATTCAAACTCTGTTGATAATTCTGAGCAGTCACATTCAGGGGGAGCATCAGAAAATGAAGAGAGGCACCAAGAAAATCAGGAGAGCATGGATCAAGGGGGAGGATCACATGATGACAGAAGCAATTTGCCTTCTGCAAGAAAATGGACTAGGTCACACACACCTGATTTAATTATTGGTGATCCAGATGCAAAAGTAAGGACAAGAAGTGCAACAACAAATGAATGTCTGTTTCATGCATTCTTGTCACAATCTGAGCCAAAGAAAGTGGAAGAAGCTCTTAAAGATGCTGACTGGATAACAGCAATGCAAGAAGAGCTAAATGAATTTGAAAGAAATGAAGTGTGGACCCTTGTACCAAGGCCCAAGAACAGATCCATTGTTGGTACTAAATGGGTTTTCAGAAATAAAACTGACAGTGAGGGTGTTATCACAAGAAACAAAGCAAGACTGGTTGCAAAAGGCTATTCACAACAGGAAGGAATAGACTATGATGAAACATTTGCTCCAGTTGCTAGATTGGAGGCAATCAGAATCTTTCTAGCATATGCCTCTCATAAGAAATTCAAAGTGTTTCAGATGGATGTAAAAAGTGCATTTTTAAATGGAAAACTTGAAGAAGAAGTGTTTGTGGAACAACCACCAGGTTTTGTAGATCCAAAATATCCAGACTATGTCTACAGGTTAGACAAGGCACTCTATGGACTTAAGCAGGCACCAAGGGCATGGTATGAAACTCTTGCCAAATTTCTACTAGAAAGTGGATTTCACAGAGGTACTATTGACAAAACTCTGTTTTACTTTCAATCTAGTAGTGACTTGCTCTTAGTTCAGATCTATGTAGATGACATCATTTTTGGATCTACTAATGATAAACTCTGTAAGAAGTTTTCCAAACTCATGCAGTCAAGATATCAAATGAGTATGATGGGAGAGCTTAGTTATTTTCTAGGCCTACAGGTGAAGCAAACAGATGATGGAATTTTTATAAATCAAGCAAAATATACCAGAAATCTTCTCAAGAAATTTGGCATGCTTGACTGTTCATCTGCAACAACTCCCATGGCAACTGCAACAAAATTGGACAAAGATGCAGGGTCACCAGTAGATATGACATGTTACAGAGGAATGATTGGTTCTCTACTCTATTTAACAGCTAGTAGACCTGATATCATGTATGCCACTTGTTTGTGTGCAAGGTTCCAGGCAGATCCAAGAGAACCACATTTAACAGCAGTAAAGAGGATTTTTAAGTATCTCAAGGGCACTATAACTTTGGGGCTGTGGTATCCAAGAGAATCAGAGTTTAAACTACTTGGTTATTCAGATGCAGACTTTGCAGGCTGTAAGATAGACAGAAAAAGCACCAGTGGAAGTTGTCAATTTCTAGGAGACAGAATTGTTTCCTGGTACAGCAAGAAACAGAAGTCAATATCTACATCTACAGCTGAAGCAGAGTATATTGCTGCTGGTAGCTGCTGTGCACAGATTTTATGGATGAAGAATCAACTGCTGGATTATGGATTGAGGTATACCAAGATACCTATTTACTGTGATAATCAAAGTACTATTGCAATGACAGGTAATCCAGTACAACATTCAATGACAAAGCACATCAGCATAAGGTATCACTTCATCAGAGAGCATGTAGAGGAAGGCAACATTGAGCTTCACTTTGTGTCTACAGAACAACAACTTGCAGATATCTTCACCAAGCCATTGAGTGAAGCTACATTTACAAGACTGGTCAATGAACTAGGAATGGTCTCTAGTTTTGACTAGTGATGTTGGTTAGACTCAAAAACTTATTGCTCATGTTATCCAAATTTTTAAGTGCTATGTGAACCTTAATATTAAACTCTGTTATGCATGCTAATGTTTAAACCTTGTTAAACTCTGTCAGCATGTCTGTCTGTTAAACACTGTTATCATGTTGGATACACTCAGTGAATTCAGAATTGATTATTGTCTGAATGAAAACACCAATGAAGAAAAATGTATGAAGCATGATTCTCAGTAATTAAATCATGATTCTTTCTGAGTCACTGTAATCTAATCAGATTTTGTGCAGTAAATCAACACAGCATGATACTGTTTCATATTTATAGCATCTCTTAGTTTATTCAGTCCTAAACTCTGAGTTTATGAATATTGTGTGCATTGCCTCTCATAAATAATTTTGGTTATTGATGAACTCTAAACTCTGATTAGTGACATTCTGTTCCCAAAGGTATGGTTCCTGATGATTCCTTGTTTGTACTTGTGAAAACCATAAAACTTGAGATGTGTCATTGATTAGTTTGGTGAGTTCAGATTCATGTTTACACCCTGTGAGAGTTTGAGCCAAATCAGTGATTGATACATTTTCTATCAATCAGTATTTATTGTTGTGTGATGTTCATCAGGAAGTATGTTTCTCTAGAACTTGTATTAAACCACTTTGAGACTACATGATATGTGTGTGCATGAAAATGATAAAGGCAATAGGATTTACCATTCCTTCAAACACTGTTCAAAATTCTTTTGAACACTGTTCAAACACTGTATAAACACTGTTCATAAATACTACCCTTAGTAAACCCCTTTGAGCCTAATTAACTGCTCATTTTTCTTATACTCTGAAGTATTAAGAGCAGTTATATTCTTTTAAAAAAAAAAAAATCAAGCAGATGAGTGTTTCTCAAGAAAAGAAAAGTTTTTCAGTATATATGTTAAATAAAAAAAAAAGAAAAAAAAGGCATATATACTGATCTTGTGCAAATATGTACTAACAGTGTGACTGAACACTTTGGTCTATTAAAATGTTCAGTTTGAAATTCACTCATGAATAAAACATCTCTTCTCATCTGTTTGATCTTACCTCATTACAACCCTGAATAAAGTCCTTTTGATTTGTGCATACATGTACTCAAAGTAGTGTAGATTTGGTGGACATTCAAGCATATGGTAGAATCTGCTTTTCCTGATTGAATGTGAGTGTAAATACTTCACCTAAACACCTGTGTGCTTTGAGAGTTTGTGAGTTTATCAAGTTCATGATTGTTATTCACTGAATGATGCTCTGATTTCTATCTCTTGATCTTTTTGTCTTCAAAGACTGTGTGCTTACTTGGACAATCATGGACATCAATGGGAATAGAAGTTTTCAGATTTCTGTATAACAGTAACTACAGAGTTTAGCATTCATCAAACAATCAGTGTTTACTATGAGAGTTTGTGCATTCAGTGTTTATTGATTTTTTGTTATGGATTTTATGAAATATTAGATGCTCTAAAAATTGATTTTGGTAAACTCTGCTTTACACACACTCATATTCACAACTGTGCAATTTTTGAAAGGGTTTCAGTGATAAAGTTGAAAAATTGATAAACACTGTTGAGTTGTGTTAAGTACTCTAAGGTAAAGTTTCATTGAGATGATTTGACTATTTTGGAGTAATTGGGGTAGTTGACAACTGTTAATTAGTGTAAATATGTCAAAGTGTAGTGATTATAGGAATGACAGCGGTAATTATTAAGTGATCCATTGGTTGTTTGACACGTGTCCCATGGTAGTGTCTCACTTACACATTACTCTACAATCAGTTACGCGCTTTCATTAAATAAACGATTGAGTTTTGGTTTTACTCTAATCGTTTTTGTTCTCTCACTTCATATCGATTAATATTCATCCACTCACAGTTACTTGCATACTCAATCACTTTCAAAATTCTTATTCACTCTCCTTCACATTTTGGTAAACACTTATCATACATCTTTTCTCTGAATATCTTCGTATCATATCTTACTAATGGCAACCAAAGCGTTTGATGCAGCAGGGTTAATTTTTCTTCCTAGCAACTATGCAGCTCCACTGGAGAATGCAAATGCTCCAGAGGCGTTTCATTTGTTTCAAAATTTCTTGAAAGATTCTGAAATAGGGAAGGCTTTAACTGCACCACCAATACTCTCTGCTTCACAAATTGTTACTTTTTGGACAAACTCTGTATATGATGATGGAGAAGAGTCTGGCACTCCAACAATCACTTTCACTCATGCTGAATCAGAGTATATCATTACTCCAACTACGGTTAGGGATGCTTTGGATTTTGAGACTCACACTTCTTACAGTGTTGTTGGTCACGACCACTTGAGGACAATGTTGCAGCAAATTGGATGTGCAGGAAATTTGAATAAGCTGGGGTCTCTGAGAAGGCCACTTTTGAGAAAGGAATGGAGTTTCTTTTTCGATTGCATTACAAGAGCTTTTGGAAAGAAGACAACAAATTGGGATGCACTTCCTCTTGACACTCTTCAAATTGGCCATGCTCTACTGTATGGAGGTAATTTCGATTTTGGTAGACTAGTGCTAATGAATTTGGGAGAGCGTTTGTCTGAGCCTACTTCTGTTTATTTTGCTCGATTTTGTCAAATACTATTTACTGTTTGTGTGCCTAATCTTACAAGTGATGAAGCTGATGTCATTCAGCCTTTTCAAGTTGCTAAAAGGATGTTTTCTGATTTGACAAATAAAGATGTTACTAAACAGCAAATACCTGATATGTTTATGCCACTAGCCTTACAAAACTATGTTAACCAACCTCAGGATTCTCAATCACCACAACACATGCCTGAACCATTAGACACCATACATTCTGAACCAACACCCACAACACCTACAACACCCACAACCACTGTACCTACTACATCTCATCAACCACAACCAGAACCAATAAACTCTCCACCAATAAACTCTGAAACCTTAAACTCTGAGACAGCACCTACTGCAAAACCCAAATCCAAACCAAAAAGAAAAATACACACTGCCCAAAACACTAAACACTCAAAGGCTAAACAGACATTACCTGGAGCTGTTTATACCAGAAGAAAGAAACAAAAGGCAAACAGACCTTCACTTTCACCACCTAAGGAGAGCTCTAGTGAAGAAGAAGAGGAGATTGTAGTGCCTCAAGTCAAGAAGAGGAGATTAATTCTTTCAGAATCTGATGATGAGAATGTTGTTGAAGCTCCAGAGGTGGTTTCACAGCAAACACCTACTGTTGAGGTTGCAGAGAATGTTGCTATAGTTGCAGAGGATGCTGTGCCTGTCAATGTTGAAATACCTGCAGAGGTTGAAATGCCTGCAGAGGATGCTGTTAATGTTGAAGTACCTACAGAGGATAACATGCCTGTAGAAGAGGATCACAGAGATGGTTTTTCACCAATGAATGATTTTCTTGATTCATTTCAACCAATTCTTGATCCTATCTCACCTGTTGTTCACACTGAAGCTCCTGGTGTAGCTGATGAGCCTGCAGTTAATTTTCCTGAAGCTGCAGCATCACACACAGAGCTAATATCTAATGCTTCTCCAATTCCAGACAAAGGTGATGAAGTTGATCAAGCAACTAAGAAAAATTCTGAATCTATGCCTGTTGAAGCTACAAATGCAAGCTCTGTTGCAGAGCCTGTGCAACATGAGGAGACTATTGACAAGATTGCAGAAGTTGTTGCAGAAACTGTGGCTGACACAGCTCAACACAGTGGTTCTTTACCAGATGCTCAAGCAAATGATGCAAGTGTTGAAGATGAATCTGAAAACAGTGCAAACTCTGATTCTTTTCTGAGTGCACCAGCACAGACTGATAATAAACATAAACCTTTTGATCAGCCTTGTCCATCTCATGCAATTGAAGAAGAGCACCTTGCTAAATCTGCTGCTAATTGGTATAAACAAGACTGTATTTTTCCAAAAGGGAGAGCAGCTGATTTTGTTAAGCAGACTGCTAGTCAAATTTCAAATCCAGAGATTTTATCCTGTTTAAAGGCAACTGTGGTACAAGTCAAAACTCTGGATGGAAATTTTGCTGAAACAAAACAACAAATTGCTTCTTTAAAAACTAAGATACAGACTAGAGAAATGACAATGGAAAGAGAGTCAAAAATCAAAGCTGCACAGCTTTCGAAAGTTCAAGATACTCTCTTTGCCAGGCTAGGAAAGGTTGAAGAAAATCAAGCTGCCTTGTTTGCTAAGGTTGATTCCATTGCTAACTCTTTGGAGCTCATTACATCTATACTCATTCCTGATGATGTCAAAAAGGGGGAGAGAGTTGCTAAGTCTAAATGTAAAATTTCTCAAATTTCTCAAACTCTGCTTGAAAAGAAGGATGATGCTGGAGATGGAGGGGCAAGTGATAAGAGTAAGGCTTTAAACTCTGAAACACTAACTCTGAGATCTGGCAAATCCCTTAAGTCACAGTCTGTGGCTTTAAACTCTGAAACACTAACTCTGAGATCTGGCAAATCTCTTAAGTCACAGTCTGTTGGAATAAACACTGAAACTCAAGGTACTTCAAAAACCAAGAGTTTGGAATTAATATCAAATCCAAAGACTGATGAGGAGTTAGCTGTTAAGCTTTTCATGGAAGAGAATGCAGAAGGAGTTACTATAGAAGATGCTAAAGCTGAAGAGAAGAGTCTGCAAGAAAAGCATTTGAAGGCTTTAAAGTCTGATAAATTAAAGAAGAATGTGAAAGTTGTTAAAGCTGCAAAGCCTGTTCTTAAAGGTATTCAAATCAAAGAACCAGTTGGTACAAATCAAAGGATGCAAGTGTTCAGAAAACCAACAGATGCAGAAGCTAAGCAAAAGCTGAAAAGTATTGTTACAACCTCTGTTGATACACATGTTGTACAGAAGAATGAAGACACAACCTCTGTTACTGCACAAGTTGTGACCACACCATTATTGTCTTCTCAGTTGAAATCAACATTTGGAAAAGGTGTTCTTCATGATTCAAGGCTAGAAGCTACAGTTCCAATGGATTTTACTGATGGTAGAGCCTTATCTGGTAAAATCAGATACAACAAAGGAGGCATAGGCTCACACAGAGACACAAGACAATATATTGGTCCCAGAGATCCTTCTTCATTGGCTGTTCCAGGTCGTGGTGTCACTCAAGAGAGTTTAGACAGACTGGAGTCAGTACAGCTTGTTAATCAGAAGAGTTTAGAGAAGGATTTTCTGCTATATTTCATGGCTGATGGAACAGTGTTCAAAGTTGATGAGAAGGATATTGATTTAAAATACTGGGAAGAACTAGAATATGTTCTGTATCTTTTTAGAGTAAAAAATCAAAGAGCTCAGTTAGTTGCAAATGTACTCAGACAAAAGATGATTCAAAATCTTGCCAGGAGAAATATGAAGTACAACAGCAAGTATGTTCCAAAGTACAGAGACTGGAATGGGAATCTGATAGAAATGGAGAAGGGGACTACAAAGCTGAAGACAGATCTTGGAATTACTGTTCTAGATTTTAATGTGAAGTCTGAGGAAGTGAAATATATCAGGTTGGGAAATGAAATGAGGAGAAACAAAATCTACGATCTTAGAGCTGCTATCTATCAGACTGATGAGAATGATCCTCAGTTGAGAGAAATCAAGGAAGCTATGCAGATAGAGCTTGAAAATGCTGAAAGAAGATTGCTTATAGACTATCTCAGGACAATGCCAGATCTTCAAGAGATTAGAATTTGAAGTCTGTAAGAATTTTCTCATTTTCTGTAGAATTTGTTAAGTAAAAGCTTAAACTCTGTTTGTTAAACACTGTAGACTTTGTATTTGTTTTGACATCATCATTTACTGTAAACTTGTACATTCTTGCTAATGAACAAGTTGGGGGGAGATTGTTAGAAATGATTGATGAGAACAGTGTTTGGAAGCTAAAGTAACAAAACAGAGTTTAGCTGGAAGCAGTCAGAGTTTAGTTAAACACTGACTGGAAGCGCAACAGAGATTGTTAAACTCTGTAGCGGTAATGTCTGAAGAGTCAACAGTGTTTGAAGATTGATACAAGATAAATATTGAAGCAATATCTTTGAAGATTGGAAAGCTGTCAAAGAGATTGAGTTGACTTGGAAGACTTGAAGCAATCGTGATTGATATCAATTGTATAGCTTAATTATAGGAGAATCAATTACTGATTGTACGAAGCTGTATGTTTTATAAATACAGTTAGGTTAACCCTAGAAGGGTGTCGAACATTGAGAAATTCATTGATTGTAACCTAAGCAGCTCTCTGTGATATTTTACATCACTGAGAGAGGAATTGTTAATTCCAAACAGTTTTTAAGTATTAAACAGTGTGTTCTTGTTAAGTTACTCATACAGTATTTGATTACCTATTGTGTATTCAACCTAACACCATAGTTAGTACATCACCGTCTTTAAGTGTTGTTTGCTGAGACTCACCCTCAAGGTGGACAGACTCTGACTGAACAAAATTTGTTTGATCTTCAAGAAAACCAGTCAAAGTTATTCCTCCCATATCATAGGGTATCTCACTTGCATTCTCAGTCATCACAGAAGACCTTTCAACATCAGCTATCACAGCTCCTGAGTCATCCAACCTCTGACTAGATGGTTCTTGTGTTGCAGTGACTGTGATCTGATCTTTCCTACTATTCACCACTGGTGCAATAGTATCTTCTGTTGACTGCATTCCTCTATCTACTTCCTCCTGTTGTTCACCTTGAGCTGAGGCATCTTCAATAATGACATCTTTGTCAAATAAATATGCATGAAGTGATTGAAGTGCAACATGCTTCGAGAGTCCAAATTTCTTGACTAATTGTCTTCTGACAGATACATAGAAATACATCTTCATTAAGTCAAGTCTTTGATGTAGAAGTCCATATTCTTCAGGAAATGAAAGTCTAGGAACACTTTCACTTAGAAAATTTAGAACTGGCCTGGAAAGTTTCACTTTTAGAGAGATAAGTCCCATAGCCATTCTGTATGACAATGTAGTTTCCCATGAAGAATCAATATCCAAATCTCTCTTGTCAAATACTGACATAGATGTAGCTTGATGTGTAGAAACCTGCATAATGTTAGTTGGACTAGACTCTGTGTGTGTAGGTGACAATTGAATCTTTCTCCTTGTTCTCCTGGTATAGTGAGCAAAAGATTTATCCTGAGAAGACTCATGAGGTGTAGACACAGAAGTGATCTTGGGATGAGATCTTTGTTCAATAGACACAGTCTTTTGAGAGACAGTATCCAGTAACTGTTTTCCCTTTTTAAGAACTACGGCCTTTTGGGAGACTGCAGCCTGGCTGTGACTAGGTTTTTCATTTCTTTGTGCTAACAAAGAAAGTTGAATTGCAGCCTTCAATTCTGCTCTCTCAGCAAGAGTTAAATCATCATCATCTTCACTAGAATTACTACTACTTGACACAACAAATCTTCTCTTCCTTACAACTGATGTCTTTTGAGAAACACCAGAGGTTGGTTTCTTTGAAACAATAGGCTGTGGATCAAAATTTGGTTCTTGAATTGTTTCAGAGACTATAATGTTTTGGGCTACTTGGGTAGACACAAGTGGGTTCTCCTCCAAATGAGATTCCTGAGCCATTTCACCACAAAAGAAAGAAGAATTGTAGAGAGTAGGAAGATGAGTTTTAAGAATTACCTGAAAATGATGTGGATAATGAATTACAGGTATTTCATCTAGATTCTTTTCATTGTCCTTCTTTATAATGTCAGAGAAAATTCTCTTTTGCTGTACATAAGAAGAAACACAATGTTCCCTACCAAATCTAGCTTCAACATCAGGAATAAAATGGTTAATAAACATTTGCATAAATCTATGATAATAAACCATTTTCCTGTTTTGATCTCTTAACCCAAGTTTGATACACATCTGACTTAAGATAATATAACCAATGTTAACTACTCTGTCATAAAGCAAACTATAAGCAATATGTGATGTAACAGAAGTAATTTGCTGAAAAGAACTACATTAATTACCAGTAAAACATTTAGCAATTTGATCAAAGAAGAAAGACCATTCCTTTCTAAGAAAAGACCTATTCAACTGGCTCATGTTGTCTAGAGGTCCACTATAACCTAATTCAGACAACATAGTTCTCACATTATCATCAGATGGTACATTCTCATAAATCAAACTAACAGGTAAGTGAAGTACTGAATTAACAACAGATTCAGTAATATCAAATGAGTCTTGTCCTAAGTGTAGAACAATCTTACCTGATTGACTCTGAGTAGAATCAATTACCTCAGCATTCTCCCAAGCTTGTGAAACAGCTGCTTGATTAATTTGTGGAGATGCTGTCAATGCATAACTTAATGGTCCATTCGCCAGAAAGTCCATGATTGGATGAAAATCAGTTAATACTCCTTCCTTGTTGGTGATAGCTGCTACATGGTTGTTCGTCATAAAATCAAAGTCACCAAACTTGAAATCTACTGACTTAGGTAATCTTCTCTGAGTCGCCATTTTTGATCTGAAAAGAACTTGCAAAATTCTTGAAATGGATTAGTGATTTTGAAAACTCAAGAGTAGTTTTTGCTTTAGAGAATGTAAAATTAGAGAAAGCAATTACACGATTAGAGTTTCAAAACAAATATATTTCACAAATCTTTCAGACCACTATCCCACGTTGACACGTAGATTGACGGGTGTCAGTCCCTGAAAAATGCGGTTACCCACGATTTTTGGAAAATAAAATCCAAAATTGATTTTCATGAAATAAATCATGGTATTATCAAGATAAAACTCAATACTGGTCAGCTTCCTTTTCCTGTTGTGATATCCCATCAAAATAATCATACAATGCAATATGATTTAAAAATAATAAATCTCAAATCCTGATGGTCACACTTGAAATCCTGATCAATATCATCCTGATTCCAGAGACTTAATATGGAGTTTCCACGTGGCATTTTTCTTTTATCTGAAAAAGAAATAAATAATTAAACTGAACAACAATCAATTGGTTAGATATATTCAATATTTCTTGAAAACAAGAAATACAGTCATATGCAATAATTAGCATCTGACTTCATTAAAACTTCCAAGTGACTGTTCAGCTTCTCATGTCTTTCTATAAAAGAAACAGACGCCTTATGCCTTTCTCCATAAACCTTTCAATTTCTTTTCTTCTCACCAATGATTCTCAAACCAAAGTTCCATTCAAACCCATTCTTTAGATTCTTCACAGTCGATGAACATCCTGTTCTTGATCATCTCTTTGAAAAAATGACTCTTCTCATCGAACTAATCATGGATGGATTAGTTTCAGATAATATCCAGAGGTTTCTCCTAGAACATCCATCTGTTGGATACAATCTTCCCCTAACCTCCTCAAAACTTGAGGATGAAGAATTTGGCCGAGAGTCTGAGGTTGATCTTGATGGAGATGCTATTCATTTAAGTTAGCTACTCTCATTCAAGTCGCCCAGACAAGGAATCCAAGAGTAGACGAGGCTATTCAATCCCCTGATGGATTTCTTGAGATGCTCCTTGTCCTGTACCTCAAAATTCATATCAATAGACAAGTATAGGATTATCAGTAGAAGTTAGACAAAAAGATGTTGTATTTCATTTCCATATATGTAATGATTTCAATTAATGAAAATACAATTTCTTATTATCTACTTGTCTTTTGATTATGAATGATGTATAAATTATCAGTATGCAAATATTAAAACATGCTGGCATAGACTTAACACATCACAGAATTAGATTACTACACAAAGTAAACGTCAGGATCTGAAACAATTTTCACAATCCTGATACTGACACAATACTGATGACGTCAGCATCCTGATAACAAATCTAATCCTGATGATTATTAACAAGTCTATCATACTGAAATTTATCAAGGCAAAGTGTTATAGCTAAAGCATTTAACAATCAAAAATAGATCCTGACAAGAATATCAAGTCTATAAGCTAAAAACAACATACCTTGCTACTATTGCAGATGTTAAAGATCTAAAAATTTAACATTCCTAACTCACTTACTAATCTACTGAATGTAGTCTCATCAAGTGGTTTAGTTAGAATATCTGCAAGCTGTTTGTCAGTAGGAACAAAATGAAGTTCCACAGTACCATTCTCAATATGTTCTCTAATAAAATGATACCTGACATCAATGTGCTTAGTCCTTGAATGTTGAACTGGATTTTCTGCAATTTTAATAGCACTAGTATTATCACAAAACATAGGAATATTACTAAGTGTCATACCATAATCCATCAACTGATTTCTTATCCAAAGGAGCTGTGCACAACAACTGCCTGCTGCTATGTACTCAGCTTCTGCAGTTGAGGTTGAGACAGATTATTGCTTCTTGCTTGCCCAAGAAATCAATCTGTTTCCCAAAAATTGACATGTACCTGTAGTGCTTTTCCTGTCTATTTTACACCCTGCATAATCAGAGCCTGAATAGCCAATTAGAAAGAAATCAGATTCTCTAGGGTACCACAAACCAAGATTTGGAGTTCCTTTGAGATATCTAAAAATTCTCTTCACAGCAATTAAATGAGATTCCTTAGGATCACTTTGGAATCTAGCACATAAACAGGTAGAAAACATTATATCTGGCCTACTTGCAGTTAGATATAACAATGAGCCTATCATGCCTCTATAACTAGTATTATCCATACTCTTCCCCTTAGGATCAGAGTCTAGTTTAGTGGCTGTTGCCATGGGTGTTTTTGCAACTGCACAGTCTTGAAAGTCAAACCTTCTTAAGAGATCTTTGATATACTTTGACTGATTAATGAAAATACCAGTCTCAGTCTGTTTGACCTGCAAGCCTAAGAAATAATTTAATTCACCCATCATGCTCATCTGATACTTAGACTGCATAAGCTTGCTAAACTTAGCACACAACTTTTCATTAGTAGAGCCAAAAATAATATCATCAACATAAACTTGAACTAAAAGCAATTCACCTTTTATCTTTCTAAAGAATAGAGTTTTGTCAATTGTACCTCTTGTGAAGCCATTTTCAAGAAGAAATTTAGACAAAGTCTCATACCATGCTCTTGGTGCCTACTTTAGTCCATAGAGTGCCTTGTCAAGTTTGTAGACATGATTTGGAAATTTTGGATCAACAAATCCAGGTGGTTGTTCCACATATACTTCCTCATCAAGTTTGCCATTTAGAAAAGCACTCTTTACATCCATCTGGTATACCTTGAATTTTGAATGAGCTGCAAATGCAAGAAACATTCTGATTGCTTCTAATCTTGCTACAGGTGCAAAGGTCTCATCATAATCAATGCCTTCTTCCTGAGAATAACCCTTAGCCACCAGTCTTGCTTTGTTTCTTACAATCATACCAGATTCATCTAGCTTGTTCCTGAAAACCCATCTTGCACCAACAATAGATCTATCTTTAGGTCTTGGTACCAGTTTCCAGACTTTGTTTCTCTCAAACTCATTTAACTCCTCCTGCATTGCAATTACCCAATCAGGATCCTGTAAGGCTTCTTCAACCTTCTTAGGTTCATTCTTTGAGAGAAAGCAACTATACAAGCATTCATTTTGAATTGATCTTCTAGTTCGAACACCACTATTTGGATCACCAATAATCAAATCTTCAGTATGATCCTTGGTCCATTTTCTAACAGGTGGTAGATTAACTCTGCTAGTCTCTCCCCCTAAGTTAGTGGTATCTCTTGTAGAAGAATTCTCTCTGCCTTCAATAACTCTCCTTTGATCAGTAGAATCAGTAGATTCCATATTGCTGCTAGTTACTGATCTTCCTTCAGTAGACTCTGAAAGATCAGTTCCTGATGGAATAGACTCTGAAAGATCAGTTCCTGATGGAGTAGACTCTGAATAGCTAGTCTGCTCCTGATGATCACTGTGTTCTCTTTGACTTATTTGCTCCCCCTCAACAGTAGCATTCCTTTGAGAAGCAATAGAAATTCCTTCTGGAGAACCTTCATTATCACTGGAGAGTATCTCAGAATTCTTCAGATTTTCAAATTCCAATTTGTCATGGCTTTCATCAGTTTGCAGAGTTCCAAATTTCTTATCATCAAATGCAACATGAATTGATTCCATAACAATGTGAGTTCTGAGATTATAAACTTTGAAGGCCTTAGATGCTGAATATCCTAGAAAGATTGCTTCATCCGATTTTGCTTCAAATTTTCCAAGTTGTTCTGGATGAACTTTTAGGACATAGCATTTGCATCCAAAGATGTGAAAGTATTTCACACTTGGTTTCTTTCCTTTGATCATCTCATAGGGAGTTTTTCCATGACTATTTACCAAGGTACAGTTTTGAGTGAAACATGCAGTGTTAATAGCTTCTGCCCAAAAGTAGGTTGGAAGTTTTGCATCTGCAAGCATGGTTCTTGCTGCCTCTATGAGAGTCCTGTTCTTTCTTTCCACTACACCATTCTGCTGAGGTGTACCAGGTGCAGAAAACTGTTGAGTGATTCCATTGTCTGCACAAAACCCCTCCATTGTAGAATTCTTGAATTCTGTACCATTGTCACTCCTAAGTACTTTAACTTTGTACTCAGAGTTATTCTGAATATTCTTGACAAGTTCAATGATTTGTTGAGGAGCTTCATTCTTCTTGTGTAGAAAGAACACCCATGTAAACCTTGTGAAATCATCCACTATCACTAGAGCATATCTTTTCTTGCTGATAGACATAATGTTTACTGGACCAAACAGATCAAGATGTAGCATGTGAAATGGTTCAGTAATTGAATTTTCAGTCTTGCTCTTGAAAGTGGTTCTTCTTTGCTTTCCAAGCTGACATGCATCACAAAGTCCATCTTGCACATAATTTGCCTGAGGTAGGCCTCTCACCAGATTGTGCTTAACAAGTTGATTAAGCTTCTTGAAATTAAGATGTGAGAGCTTCTTGTGCCAATTCCAGCTTTCATCACTTGTTGCTTTGCTGTAGAGACATCTAACAATTCCTTTAGATGTATCACTTAAGCTGGCTTCATATATGTTACCATGTCTTTGACCAGTTAGAACAATGTCTCCATTCTGCATATTCAAGATTTTGCATCCTTCTTTGTCAAAGATTGACTTGTAACCTTTATCAACCAGTTGACTTATGCTTAAAAGAGTATGTTTCAAGCCTTCAACCAGTGCTACATTTTCTATGATGACATTCCCCAAAACAATTGAGCCATATCCCAGAGTTTCTCCTTTGTTGCCATCTCCAAAAGATATTACTGGGCCAGCTTTCCTCTCAAACTTTGTAAGCAGGGACTTCTTTCCAGTCATATGTCCAGAGCATCCACTGTCCAAGATAATTGAATGCTTCTTTCCTGTGCCCTGCAAACAAAAAGTAACTAGTTAGAATTTTTTAGGACCCAACTTTGATTGGATCCTTTCTTACTAGATTTAGAAACAACAGGCTTTGAGAATTTTGCTTTTACTTTACTTGTTGTAGAGTCAACTTTAGACTCTAATTTCACAAACTGTTTGTGACTAGGAGTTTCAGATTTCAAGGAATAATAGTCATAGTACAGTTCATGATATTCTCTACACATGTAAATGGAATGAAGTAAACTACCACAATGATAACAAGCTTTTTGTGGTTGGTATTGAATTTTCTGAGTCTTGGGGAATCTGGACTCAGTTTTCCAAGAAGGTTTTTGATTGCAGTCTAGGGCTAAATGATTATGATTTCCACACTTATAGCATTTCTTCCTAGGTGCAATAGGTACATTCTTGTAATTATTCTCTTTGTTAATACCTTCTTTTCCATTCCTATTTCTCTTGATCTTGCTAGACTCTGAAAGACCATCTAATCTCTGTTTCAACTGAGACTTAGATAGAAACCCTATGTTTACATTCTTAGGTTTCTCTAACACTTTCTCATCTGAATTACTATTGTTAATCCTTTTGTGTACAACAGGGGTACCTTTTGAATCAACAAATTTAACATGATTAGGTTCAGAAACAATTTTCTTACCTTCAGATTTAGATGTGCTAGCTTCTACTTTACTATCATCATTGACAATAGCTACTTTTTCTTCTTGTCTAGCCTTATCAAAACCTAAACCATTAACCTTACCACGAATTCCATTTTCGATGATTTCTTGTGTCTTTTTACCAGAAATGTTAATGGTCTTAATCACATCTCTCTCTTCCTCTAGTTCTTTTCTGACATAGTCATAAGCCTCAAGAATAACACTATAATCATGCTTAGCTTTATCAGAACTTAACTTGTATTCTTCCATTTGAATTAACTCAGATTCAAGAAAATTATTTCTATCAACTAATTTATCATTCTTAACCTTAAGTTCATCTTTTTCACAAGTAAGAATTCTAAAATTAGTCATAAGATTCTTAAACTCAGCATGGATAGATCTAATTTCATCAGAATTTAAGCTATCAAATGAATCAAGAGAGTGAAGTGATACCTTAACAGAGGATGGAGAAGTTTTCTTTGGAGATCCAGGTTTGTCTGAACCATTTGCCATCAATGCAATGTTGTCATAATCCAATTCATCTTCAGAATCACTGGAATCAGCCCAATCTTTCTGTGTAAGTGCATTACCTTTTCCTGAATTCCTAGGCTTCTTACACTCACTAGCAAAGTGTCCAAGCTCGCTGCAATTAAAGCACTTGATCTTGGCCTTATCAAGCTTGACAATTGTACTTTTGCCTTTGTCACTCTTCTTCTCCTCCTTCTTTTGAAAAGGTCCTTTGCTAAATCTTCTTCTGTTGAATCTTCCTTTCTTGAAGGCTTTAGCAAACATAGCAAAGAGTTCCTGCATCTCAGATTCAGAATCATTGTTGTCAGAGTCCATATCAGTAGTCTCTGACTCAGAACTTTCTTTGCTTTTCTTCTTCCTTGAATTCTTTACAGCAATCTCTGCATGCTGTTCTTCAGGAAGCTTCTTTACTTCAGATTGAGCAGTAAGTGCAATAGTCTTCATCTTTCCTTCAATCCTGCTCTTCTTCTGCTGCTTGTCAAGTTCATAAGCTCTCAATTTTCCAAATACTGCTTCTAATGAAATCTCATCCAGATCATTAGCTTCCTCAATCGCAGATATCTTCTCATTGTAGAAATCAGGCAAAGCTTTCATGAACTTTGTATTCATATCCTCCAAGTCATAATATTTACCATGCATGGCCATCTCATTGATGAGTTTTGTAAACCTATCAAAGGTATCAGTAAGTGACTCACCAGACTTGGATTCAAAGTACTCATACTGTTGTATAAGTAATGTCCTCATATTCTTCCTGACAGGCTTAGTTCCTTCACAGTGAACCTTAAGATTGTCCCAAATATCCTTAGCAGTTTTACAAGAGAGAACATAGTTAGTGAGAACAGAATCAAGACTGTTGAATAATATGTTTCTCACTTTAGCATCTTTAAGAACATTCTCCTTGTCCTTATCTGACCATTCAGATTTTGGCTTCTCTGCTGTATGTTCTGGAACAACCACACCATCAACAGTTGCTTGTCCAACGACCTTTGTTGGAACAAAAGGTCCATCTCTGATTCTGTCAAGATAATCAGGATCTGTTGCTTCCAGATGATGCAACATCTTTACTTCCCATAGAGTATATTCGTTTCTCTTGAGCATAGGAATCTTAGTATTCTCATCCTTGTAACCAGACATGATTGCAGATCTTTATGATTATTCGAAATCAACCTGCTCTGATACCAATTGTTAACTAGAATAACTTGTAGAAGGGGGGGTTGAATACAAGTTATATAATCGTGTCTGATTTTTGCTTGATTATATGAACAATAATAAACGAATGAATCAAAATCTGTTTGTATTAATAAGATCAAATACAAACTCTACCAAAGGTGTACAATACCTTTAGCAGCTGCTGACAATACAAATCTCCTCGTATATTCACGATTACAAACCTCACGAACTTACACTTTTTACAATGACATAGAGAGAGTATTTATATGCTACCTATCAACTAATAACAGAAGGATATAATCTATACATGACAATGTTCTGTCTTCTAGTTGATAGTTTCCTTCAATAGAAAACTCTTTCCTTCATAATATCTTCTTGCTTGTTCTTCAAACAACGATCCTGTTTTATAGCACTTGCCAGTTTCTGTAGCATCCACATTGACATCATCAGTAACACGACTGATATCAGGATTTCATCTTGCATCAGTATCTGATCATCATCAGTATTAGACCTGTCATCAGGATTTGCTCTTTGTTCCTGACATTTAGTCTCCGATACACTGTTCATTCCTGACTAAACTGTACAGATAACTGTTTTACACATAAATCCTATATATAGTGCTAAATCCTTTATAAGATCAGGATTACAAGAAGTATAATGTGTAAATTCTATTCTTAACATCACAACTTATGAATTATTCCTAACATTAGGCTCCCAATAAAGAGAGATATTTAGTGAAAGCCAAAGTAAAATAAAGGAAAAGAAACTAAGGCTTATCATTTACAAGGAGTTCGTAAAAAATCTAATTTTTTGGTAGATAAAATTCACCAATATGCATCTTTTGGGAAAGGTGGAGAGAGAGAGAGCAACAACTACGGTTTTTGTTATAAAATTATTAATAATGATAAATAAAAAGGTTGATACACTTAAAATTATATATTGTTTTTAATAAAAGGGTGTCTTTTTGAAATTTTGTATTCTTGAATTAAAGTAATAGTATCAATTCACATATCTTAACCTAAGTGCATGTATTGAATTTGCTTGGTTGGTTGCCTATATTTTTTTTTTATATCAACAAAACATAAAAATGGCTAAGAAAACTAAATAACTTGGTAGAAAGATTCTACACAAAGAGAGATATTTGTTAACGAGAAATAAGAAGAAAAAAAAGAGGGTTTCATTTTGTTTGGGAGACTTTACACCATGCATGCTACTCTTAGTTTTGTTTTCTAACATCTCAATGTTGTTCTAAGACATATAATTATATATTTACATAACTTGGATACATAGTAATATTTCATATAATTGTTATATTTTTTCTATTCGCGTATTTCATTTCGTGTACAAGAAAAAATTTGTGTAATTTAGTGTCATTTTGTGTTTTAATTTCGGGTACACGATTTAATATCATGTCATTTTCGTTCAAGACCCTAAAGTACATGACATGAATTTCTTCTTATATATGTAGGAAAAATATACTCACTGTTAAATGAAAATGAATTTCATGTTATTTAACTCAAAATCTGAATTACAAAGACACATATATAACAATGTGATTATGTGTTTATATATTACACACTTGATTTCAATTTTATGGACAGTAGCTTATTTTCACAAGTTAGTCAAATTAAAAAAAAAGATAGGTGATACTCATTTTCATATGTCTTATTTTAAGAATAAAAGAAAACTAAAATTTATTATTCCATGTTTTACTAGAAAAGAATAAAAAAACAAAATACAAACTTCCAAACTGCAAATGCACATTTTAAGTTGTCTTTACAAATAAGCTAAGGGTAATAACTATAAAATCTAACAATTATATGTTACTTCAAGAGCACGATATATTGAATTTGTTTGGTTAGTTGATAATTTTTTTATTGTAAATCAATTCATTAATAAAAGGACATATAATTTGTAAAAATGATATTGAACAATCACAAAGCAAACTAGATTAGATGAAAGTTTCCATTGTTATAACTACGTTCGTTTCATATATCTTGCACAAAAGATATCCTTCCTCATATCGCTGAAACATGCAACCTTTTTTTGATAGACAGTCTAATGATTTATTGGAGTCGTGAAGATTAATTTTCTACACATTTTTAATATGTAATCGAAAAATTAACCATGACTATATAAATATTTTCAATAAATTAATATAATAAATATTTAAAGGATTCGATATTTAATAAATATACCGAATTCTCAGAATATGGGTGAAAAATTTGTTAACATGATACGTAGAAATATTCTCTAACAAAGAGAGAAATAAAATGAAAGCTAAATTTTAAAAAAAACAATAAAGAGAGATTTTGAACTTTTCAACGGGGGTTGTATTTGTTTTGATGATTGGTTCATATTATTAATATTAATTCAATTGATATGAATTCACGGATAAGTAATTTTATACTTACGTTAATTAACATTCCAATAAAATTATATATTTTTCTAAATAAAAATTAAAATAATATATTTATATTAATTTATTAATATAATTTATCGATCGGTGCGTTGCACGGGTAGAACGCTAGTTGAATTTTAAACTCGTGAGAGTAGTTTATAAAATAATATATATGTTTAATAGAGATATGTTGTTGGTGAGATTCGAACTTGGAACCTATAAAAGTATTTTAAATATTATAAAAGGAATATTCTTTTAGCATTAGATCCAACGGTTCTCATTTATTTATCTTAAAATCTAACGGTTGTTATTGAGTGTATCAAAAAAAGTGTACCAAACCGACAACCAAATATACCTTATTTCGCTTATAATAGTATAGTATAGATGTGATGATTGATTAGTGTTGTATGTATTTGTGGAATTTTATTTGCATTGAGCATTAAAATTATTTTAAATATGCATTTTTAATCTTCTAAAATTTTTATAAAATCATTGAAGTCGTTTAAAATCATGAAATCTTTTGTGTTATCATCTTTGTGATATAAGTTAGTTTCAAAAATTGGTGGGAGTATTTATTTGTGTGCGTAAGCATTTTAAAATGATTTTAAAAGCTTTATTTCATTTAAAGGTCTTTTATCAATGATTCGTATAAAATTCATTTTGACTCAAAAATTATTTTAAAAATATGGGGAGGTTTATAATTTCATAAATTTTATTTTAGAATTTTTAGAATTTATTTTTTTTTAAATTCCTATTTTATTCTGATTTTAAAATGATTAAAAACAATTTTTGAAAAGAAAATAGATTTTTCAGCATTGTGTACTTACGAAAATGCCCCTGGAGGCATTATATCACCCCACCACCTCTTTCCTCCCAGTTCGTTGTTTTCGACTGTCGTGGTACTCCTCTTCCTCTTCTCTCATTTTTCTTTCGATTTCAAGCCAAAACCATGTCTAATTCTTAGTTTTATTTCCTTTAATCATGTTCTTATGTTTAGTTAGTACTTAGGAAGAGTTTTGAGTGAGTTTGTATGTATACGATTGATTATATGTATGTATATGGTTTAAAACTGACATGTAAAGCCTTGTATTGATGATTTTGAACCTCTATGATGTTAATTATAGTTAAAAATGAAGTTTATTAGTTATTTGTGGCTTGGGTTCGAGTTTCTATCATGGTCATGGAGTTTTCTGGTGACTGGCCAGCCGACGACATCTTATTAATACAAAAATTTTAATCATAAAGAAATTGACGTTATTATATCATATTTTTTATAATTTAAATGCTGGACTTTGTCTACCAACTTGCTGCGTTAGAATAAAATCTTTCTTGCATAGCCTGTTTTGCTTAGAAATAATATAATTACTATACATTTTCACAAATCCTCAAATTTAATTATAACACTTAAGGGTCGTTATCAAATTTTTTTTTTTTAGTTTACAAGTAAGTTACATAAATAATTATATCAGTGATTGTAGCCATAATTTTATTTATATATAAATCGAGATGCCCCCAAGGCGATAAGTATTATTTATCAATTAATATAATTTAGTTGTAAGAAAATATTATTCATTTTTGATTATTTAAGTGTCCACTTTTTTCTAATTGATTTAGCTATAAGAAGTATTAATTTTCTTTTAACATTTAATGTTACATTTTTGTAATAATCCTCAAATTAAATAATATTATATGGCCATGAAATTTTTTAAAAGTCACTTTAGAAGATTTAGAAGATTTTTTTTTATTCCTCTCAAAAAAATATAGAAGATTTTTTTATTAATATCCCTCAAAACCATATTATATAATATTTTGGTTAAATATCTAATTTTATAGAAAGTATAACCATTATAATGTCAATAATCTAAGATCGACGGAAGGGAAGAACAATTAGAAACAATTTTACATGTAATTTATCACACACCATTATTTTGATGTGATATTAACATCGTATGATCGATTCGTTAAAAAAAATTGTTAATAATATTAAAAATTACACTAAAAAATTATTTATCGTTTGTGATTATTGAATTTTATTTTCCCATTTTTATCTATTATGCTTTAATTATTAATTATAAAATTAAAAAGTTCAACATGGTGGACATAAATAAATACTAGTTTATGATAGATGGGTTAGTTCTTGCACATGCTTCGCTGACACACAAACTTGATTGCTTACGCATGCATTATAATGGGTATTTTGGACGCTAATCCCGCCATAACGTATTTCGGATAATAGAGGCTCGATTTATAGGTAATTTGGTTATTATTTCTATTTTGATGGCATTAATATTCAAATACGCACAATTGAGATTTGAAAAAGAAAATCCAATAGATCTTTTGTTGTTTGTGCATTACTAAATGAATAACTATGGATTATATACTTAAATAATATATTAGAATTTTTGCTAGTCGGGTACCCAACTTAAAATAAAGAATGAGATTAAATTTTAATCTTCTATAATATAAGTGTATTTAGTCAAAAAAATAAAAAATCTAAACCATCCAAATTGTTCTAAATTTTTGGAGTGTTATGTGATTAGTTCTAAAATAATTTATAATTTTTTGATTGGTTAACTGGATGCATATTTGGATAGATTCAAGTATTATAAACGATAAATGAGGATTTTTTAATTATTACATTTTTTAGTATTATTTTAATATTCATCACATTTATTTAGTTGTCAATTTAAAAAAGTCAACTTATTTTGAAATATAAATATACACAATAGCGTAAAAACCTGTGCAAGGCACATGCACTAAACTAATTTCTTGTCCAAAATTGTATATATATTTAAATAGTTTTGTAATTAAAAATATGACAAACGACAAGATTTCAATTTATCTAATTTTTTATAGTTATTTTGTTATTTTGCACACCTGTGACGCCCCCAAATCCGCCCTGTCCGGGGATCCGGGTCGTCACATCAGGTCTCAACATCCTGCATCACACGTTAGCTCAATAATAATAAAATCTTTATTACAACGGAGCGGAGTAGTTCCACTCCACAGATCCAAGATCGGTCTCACACTTTATTACTATTCGATTATTACATCTTCGAATAAAATCCTTCAAAAGTCTATAAAGGTAGAAAAGATAAAAGGTTCCAGCTGGTCATTCTAGTCCTTGTCAGCATAGCCTGGAGCTTTTCCCTTGCCTCTAGATCCCTGGCTGGACGTCTCACATCTTTCTTTCTTGACAGCTGAACAAATGTTGTTAAGCAAGAGTGAGCAACTATAGAGCTCAGTAAATTCTCTCTTTTCTCGGTACATAAATATAGTAATATATACCGAAAGAATTACTCGAAATTTAAATAAACAGATAAGACATCAGAACTCTGAAAAATTGACTCAAGACTCGTCTCGAAAGTAGAATACTCGAAATGACTCTTTTTGTGAAACTCTGATGACTTATGATAAAAGAATAACTGGTCTTCCATCCTTTCGGTATCTCGGCGGGGCGATCAACTATCCGACCGGGAATACCGTCCTCCAATGACACCGCACTTCGCCCGATCACGGCTACAATACGATATCAACGAATATATATATATATATATATATATATATATATATATATATATATATATATGAATTCTAGCATCATAATGAGTGATTATATCAACCCTGGCATCATAGTGCCTAAATATTCTCGTATCCTTAAAACGGTTCACGAGTCTCTCTTTCTCTATAATGGGCCTCTTTACCAAAATTGACCAGTAGAATACAGAATTCTCGAACATTTCATGAACTGATACTTTGAGATAAACTTCACAGGAAATATTTAATTGATCTGGCGGACTGCCAGTTTTACTCAATGTATCACCAATCCGAACAATGGACTGATGTAACTCTCAATAAACATATTTAAATTGGCTGACACGAACAAAGCGCCAACCCTTGACAAGAAAGGCAACTATCTCGAACTGATGAGAATAGTCTCAAAACAAAATATGATGAGTCGTACTGAACAAATAATACCACTCGAATATTTGTAATACTCATAATTGATGAACGTTAAATAGAATGCTTTTACTTGATCAATGAATAAACCTTCTAACGATCCACGTTTTATAACTCCTATCGGTTGATTCGAAAGATGAATCAACTAAAAGATAATCAATAAATTAATGTTGAATTTGTACAATTAATTCAATCGAAAAGAATAAATTTAACTATCTCGAACGAATGAGATTAGTTTCACTGAATCAAAATAATAGTCGTCTTGAATTAATGAGATCGACCCGATAGCAACGAATTTGCCTCTACGCTTATAGGGAGTATAATTCGCAAGTAAACTAAATTAACAGTATCGTAATATTTAACGAGAAATAATGCTCAAAATAAATTATTGCATCATAAAGAGCAGCAAATAAATCTCATAATTGATAGCTCGAAAATAATCAATAAATGAAATAATACGAACAGAAATACAAAGTTTCCGAGAGTTAGGGTAGGAATGAACTTGCCTCTGTATCGACGTTAAACTCTACCGAAAAATAAATGTGTTACCCGCGAGCAATTGTCTCAAGTCTCACAAAGAAAATCCTTAATTAATTATCAAAACTATTTTAGTACTCGGGTAAGGAGTTAATCATGAAATGTCATATAAATCGATAATCATGTCATTGATAATCAAATAATTCTCGAAAATATATAATTTAAGATATTCTCGTAAGCTAAAAGTCTCACTAACGCCTTATTCATAATTAAATGGAGGCTCTATTCGCGTTCACCTATTAATTTTAATATCTCGAGTTTTATACATTATGCAAATCAAATACAATTATTCGTGAAAGTCTCGCTCTGTTTAATCGTAGGGAAAATTTCTAAACTTAAAGGTCTCTAATTATTCTAAAATATATGGCGCTAAATTAATTATTTAAAGACATAACTCGAATAAAACAAGTATATTTTTATAAGGTCTTCATTATCTATCAAAATTCTCATTTCATGACGAAAGTCACTAATTTGATTAATTATTAAACTCGCACTTCTCATTTAAATAAGTTATCTAACTCGCATCTCTAAATCAATTTGACTCGTATCAATATTTTAAAATCTCTTTAAAATCCTCAAAAATTTATAAGTCCGTTTCAGAAAATAATAATATTACTCCCTATTTATTTCAATTTAAATCCATTATAATATATCAACAAGGAGGAATTTATAAAATTAACTCGAACTAGGTGATATTTCCATATAATTTATTCGAAGGAATCCTCATAAATTCTCAAAATAATTGAGAATCGATTTAAAGCTACAATGACAAGACTTTCATCTTTAATCGATTTTAAAACAATTTGGTAGTATCTTTTTGCTAAAAACAATTCTTTAATCACTAATTACACAAATTATAAATCTTAAATCAAATACCCATGTTTATTAAATCACAATTTTCTTTTAAATCAAATCTTAATTCCAATTATAATTTATCCTAATTATCAACCAAGTCCACAATTAATCATCTAATACACAATTAGTCAATAATTTATCATTTATTTTTATCAAGTTTATTACAATTACGCAAATTAAAACAATTAACACCCTCTCCCACTCATCTCCTTCCCGACTCCACCGCCGACCGGCGGCCGCCGCCGACCACCGCCGTCCTCCGGCGAAACCCTCTCTCTCCCTCCCTCCTTCTCTCGTCTGTCTCTCTCTCTTCGATCAATCTCTCTTCTCTCTCTCTTTCTCTCTCCGCCTCAACCCCCTCTCGCTCACTCCTCCCTCTCGACCTTCCTCGTCGTCGTCTCTCTCAATCTCTCGACCTCCATCTCTCTATCTCACTCCCTCGATCTCTCTTCCTCCCTCAATCTCTCGCTCTTCTCCCTTCTCTCAATCTCTCCCCGTCGATCTCTCTCCCTCCCCGCGCCTCCGTCTCTCTATCTCCTCTCGTCTCTCTCCCAAACCCCATTCAATCTCTCTCTCTCCTGCCCTCGATCACCACCGTCGGCCGTCTCCGACGCCGCCTCCGAGGCGTCTCCGCCTCCACCCCGACATGCAACCAACAAAACTCCCCCAAACCACAATTCCAATAATTAACCCCTAATTACACCTTTTAAAATCATTGATTACTACTAAATCAACCAAAAAAAATAAAACCCTAATTCCAAAATAAAAATTTTCAACAAAATCAATATTAACAAAATTTAAAACATGATCAAAAGGTTTTAGACGTATAAAATTCATACCCTCTTTTGAAAAAAACAATGTTAGAACTTGATTGAAAATCCAATTCTTGAAAACCCCTAAATATGGATGTTGATTTGAAGAGTTTTTAGAGAGCTTCACAAATATCAAATTGCATGTAAGATCAACCCATGGTATTATTAGATATAAGCTTTTGAAGGTTTGTTTTAATGGAGGAAAAAGAAGATGAGGTGTATTTGTTTTTCTTTCTCTCTCTAATTTTCTCTCGGTGTTTGCAAGTAAAAGAGATAATGATCTCTTCTCTTTGATTACACACTTAAATAGATAAAATAAATTAGCTACACACTTGGGCTTTTAGTGGGCTTAATATCACTACACTAAATTTTAATCTAAGTCCATCTAACTAAGTCATGCATGATTATTTAAGCTTTCATTTTGGCCCACTTACTACAATTTCCTATTTATTCTAAATAATAATAATCGCCATACTAATAATAATAGTAACAATAAATCACCGATCAATAATAAAATAACATTGTGCTAATTAATTATTAGGGTCTAGTAGCGCACTAAATAAAATATACATATTCGCATGCACTTCTAATAAATAAAACAGAATTTCAAACCTTACGATAGTATAATAAGAAAAGAGACTCAAAATATTATGAGAATTTTACGGTTATTACAACACCAATTTTTTATGTTATATTTTGAATTATTTTCAAACTCAATTTTAAAATTTTCTAAATATTTTAATTGATGTTAAATATGATAAAATGACTTTACTGACTCATGGATGTGAATGAAATTTACAATCAAATTTTTTTGATTTAATCATATATTGATCTAAGTACTCAACCATTATATATTATATTGATCAATTTGTCATATTATATAAAAATTTAAGTGTACCATATTTTATAATCGAGTTATAGTCTAATTGGTCATTATGTCTTTTTTGATTTTATTGAATGTTAATTATTTTCCTTTTTAATATAAAATAACATGGATCATATTTTTAGAGTTCTCATCTTTTTTAACATAATTTCAATTATTTTTCGTGTATATTTAAATATTTATGTTTTTAGACCAATCATTTATTTATCGTTGAAAATCTAAATAGTTGATCGACCAAAACCCCCTAATATAACTCAAATATATACTGAGGACCGAACATTCCAAGGCCCATGTCATGATTCCAGATTTCCATCACTCTTCCAAAAGTCTTCTTGATGATTACCATTTCATTCCAGTTATTTGCACCATGTTGATGCAATGGAGGCTATAGTGGAGAATCCAGAGTTGGAACTAATGGGAGCACAGGAAGATTTCGAAGTTCTACATGCAGGGAATGTGTTTGTTGGCATGGAAAATTGGTAGTCGAACGGTTGCAACATTGTTAATGGGCTGATGGGTTAAGTTATGTTGTGGGCTTTGAGTGGTGGGGTTTTTTGTTAAGTTCTGTTAAGATATTTGTTTTTCTAGCTTGTGTTCTATCCAGTGTCAAGGTTAATAACTGCAACCGAGCATGTTTGGTTGTAGTAACCTTTTTCTGTTTTGCTGGTCCTTCGACCTTGGGCCTTAATGAAATTTCTTGCTTTTCGAAAAAAAAAATATCTAAAACTAATGTGATGCACTTATTAATTATGTATGATTTGAAAACTAAAATTTACATATTTTTTAAAACCAAAATTTATTTTTTATTTCAAAAAATTAATATGTACATGGAGACGCATGTAAATAAATTATTTTTTTTGAACTTGAATCTAAAATTTATCTTTATATCAATTATCTAAAATAGTAAAAGAGAATTGTAGAGTTTACTCAATCGATTAAAATATTTTTTTTTATAATTTTATCTATCCAGTATTTTAAGAATAATATAAATCAATAATTTTAAATTCCCAAAAATGAAAAAAAGAGAAATAGACAAAAAGAGAAGATTTTTACATTTTTATTAAACAATGACATTTTTGTAATTTTTGAAAATGTAAGGGTAAAATTGTAATTTCACAGTCATTAAATTTGCAATCTTTACCCATGTGTTGTAGTTTAATATATAGTAAGAGCATCTCCAATGCTACTAGGTAAATTTATTAGCTAAAATAGTATATAATAATTAGCTATATTATAGATGATGGAAAAGTGATTTTGCTCCAATGCTATTAGGTATATTTGTTAGCTATATTTCAAAAACAATATCTTACTATTATAATTATTGGAGGGAGATGAGTTGAATCTATACTAATATATAATAAGCAAATTAGGGTATAATTTGGTTGTTTGGTTCAAGCATTTAAAAGAATGGTGACCGTTAGATATTTAGTAAATCTATACTAATATATAATAAGCAAATTAGAGTATAATTTGGTTGCTTGGTTCAACCATTTAAAAGAATAGTGACCGTTAGATATTTAGTAAATAGATGATAACCGTTAGATCTAATAATAAGGAATATTCTATATTTAAATCTCTCTTCTAAAGATCCAAGGTTCAAATCCCGTCAATAACAAATTTACATTAACTGTTAGGCTGAATACACAATTATAATCAAGTTCGTATGAGAGAATAACAAGTAAGACACGTTCGAACAATTAAAAACTATTTGGAATTAAAAACTCATCTCTCAGTGATGTAAAATACCACAGAGAGCTGCTTAGGTTACAATGAATGATAATTCGTTACTCAATACCCTTCTAGGGTTAACCTAACTGTATTTATAAAGATATACAACTACGATACAATCAATAATTGATACTCCTATAAATCAGCTATACAAATGCTATCAATTATGATTGTTGCATGTCTCCTTAGTCAACACGATCTCTTTGACAGTTATCCAATCTTCAAAGATATCACTTCCATAATTATCTTCAATTATTCTTCAAAGTCTGATGACCAATAGACGCTTCCTCTTGATAGAGTTTAGCAAACTCTGTCGAGCTTCCAACCGTCAGAGTTTAATTAAACTCTAATCGCTTCCAGCTTCCAGTTAAACTCTGATGAATCACTGTAACACTTAAACACTAATATCATTCACATCAATTATATTTAACAATCTCCCCCAACTTGTTCATTAGCAAAAATGCACAAGTTAATAATAATTGATGATGTCAAAACAAACAGACAAATACAATGTTTAACAAATAATCAGAGTTTACACTTCTACTTAAACAAACTTTACAGAAAACAAGAAATACTTACAAAACTTTATTTACTTAATTTCCTCAACATCTGGTGTTGATCTGAGATAGTCTATAAGCAATATTCTTTCTGCATTCTCAAGTTCTCTCTGCATGATCTCCTTAATCTCTTTCAGTTTAGGATCATCTTCACCAGTCTGATAAATTGCAGATCTCAGAGAATAAATCTTGTTTCTCTTCATATCATTTCCCAGTCTGATGAAATGTGCTTTTTCTGACTCTGATTTTAAATCTAAAACAGTTATACCCAGATCTGTCTTCAATCGAGCACTATTCTTCTTCATCTCAATAATCTTTCCTTGATAATCTCTATACTTTGGGACATACATACCTGTATATTTTATACCTCTAACTACCAAATTATGCAACATCTTATTTCTTAGCACATTTGCAGCTAGCTGAGTCCTTCGATTTTTCACTTTGAAGATATATAGAACATATTCCAATTCTTCCCATAGCTTCAAATCAAGATCATACTCACCAATTTTATACACAGTCCCATCAGCCATGAAGTACAATAGAAAATCTTTCTTTAAGCTCTTTTGATGAATCAACTGTACTGATTCCAGTCTGTCTAAACTCTCCTGAGTAACACCTTGACCTGGAACAGCCAGTGACGAAGGATCTTGTGGACTAGTATTCATTCTAATTTCCCTATGGGAGCCCAATCCAGATTTATCTCGACCTTGCATACCCATTAAAGTTCTGCCTTGTAGAGAAGTAATACTTCCGGTCATCAGATTTGGATCATGAAGTGTTGGTTTTCCAAAAATCATTTGCATCTGGGTTGACAATGGTTTCTGTACAACTTGTGTAGCAACAGAGGTTGTATTCACTTTCTTTGAGAACTTCTCTTCTTCACCAACTTTACCCTTCAGCTTCTGTTTAGAACCTTCTTCTGTTGGTTTCCTAGACACTTGTATCCTCTGATCAGCACCAACATTTTCCTTGATAATAATGCCTTTAAGAACAGGCCTAGGAGCTTTCTTATCCTTCTTGAATTTTCCAGACTTCAAGGCTTTCTGATGTTCTTCTTGTAGATTCTTCTCTTCAGCTTGAATGTCTGCAATTGTAACTCCTTCTTCATTTTCTTCAAGAAACAATTGAGCAGCCAATTCCTCATCTGTCTGTGGATTATCAGTGAATAACAAACTCTGGGTCTTTGAAGTACCTTGAGCATCAGTATTTATGCCATCAGACTTTGACTTAGAAGACTTGCAAGATCTTTGACTCATATCTTGATCAGCTCTTAATCTCTTCCCTTTATCATTTGCTCCTCCATCTTCAGTACCATCCTTCTTAGTTAGAGTTTGAGATTGCCTGCATTTGGACTTAGCAACTCTCTCCCCCTTTTTGACATCATCAGGAATCAAGATAGATGTTATCAATTCCAATGAGGTAGCAACATAATCAAACCTCTCATTCAGAGTCTTGACTTAAACAATAGTTGCTTGCAGACTTGAGAGAATGTCTGAATTTGAAATTGTAGAAGCAATTCTATGCACAAACTTAGTTGCCCTTTTAGTAGGAAAAATGCAATCCTCTTTATACCAATCCTTCGAAAACTTGGCATAATATTCTTCTTCAATTTCATGTTGATGTGAAGGTCCAGAAAAACCAGTGTGCTTTACATCAGTTTGTACTGGTATACTCTGAGAAGAGTTAGACTCAACACTTCCTTCAATTTCAACATCAACATTTACATTCTCAGCAATATCCACTGCAGGTTCAACATTTTCAGCAGTAGGCTCTGCAACATTCTCTGCAGTTTGCTCCCCAGCTGCAACAGACTTTACAATTTCAAGAGCTGCATCCACAGGCTCAGAGATTACAGCCTTGGTGGATTGATCAACTTCTTCACCTTCTTCAAGAATTTGGTGAGCATCAGAGAATAACTCAGTATGAGTTGCTACTGTTTAATCAAGAACTACAGTAGGTTGATCAGCTACACCAATTGCTTCAGAGTTAGCAACATCATGCGATGAGATAGGAACTTCAAAATTATCAGAGAATGGTATGAATGTCTCAACAAGATCATCCATAGCAGCAGAACCATCTCTGTTTTCTGTAGTCAGCTGTGCATCTTCAGTTGCCTTTACAACCTCTTCTTCAGTATGCATCTCAACAGCATGTATCTCCTTAGAAATCACCTCTAGAGCTCCAACATTAAGCTCTTCATCAGAGTCATCAAGTATCAATCTTCTTCTTTTAGATGTAGGCACCTCAGCTGCCACTTCTTCTTCAGAAGAATCTTCTTTAGGAAAATCTTCTATAACAGATGTGATGGAGGCCTGTTTGCTCTTTCCTTTCTAGGTTTTTTAACCCTTTTTACAGCTATGTGCTTGGTTCGACCCCTTTTCTTTGGTTTAGCCTGTGTAGGTGATGAATTTTGTTCAGAGGTTGCAACTTGCTCAGTGATTGTAGGTTGAGGTTGAGTTGGAGTGTGAGTGGGTGTTGGTGGAATTTGGTCAGTGTTTGTTTCAGCCTTTCAGGTTGAGATGAATGAGATGGTGTTTCAGTGTTTGTGGGTTATACAGATTCAGGGTTTGCAAGTGGTGATAGTGTAGGCTCAAGCTCAGGCTGTTGTGGTTCGTGAGGTTGATTTAAGAAATTTTGAAGAGCAAGAGGCATAAATAAATCAGGTATCTGCTCCTTGTTTGCATCCTTGTTGGTCAAATCAGAGAATATTGTCTTATTAACTTTAAAGGACTGAATTGTGTCTTCCTCAGAAATATCAACACCAGGAACACAAGCAGTGAATAGTAATTGACAAAATCTAGCAAAATTGACAGTTGTACTAGACTCTGACAATCTTTCGCCTATATTCATCAAGACAAGTCTACCAAAATCAAAATTACCTCCACAAAGAAGAGCATGCCCAATTTGAAGACTGTCAATAGGAATAGCATCCCAATTAGTGGTTTTCTTTCCAAATGCCCTTGTGATACAATCGAAAAAGAAACTCCACTCCTTTCTTAGAGGTGGCCTTTTCACTGAACCAAGTCTTGCTAAAGAGTCTGAGTACCCAACTGTTAGATATTGATTCAAGTGATGATCAGGATCTGGGCATTACTGATCAGATACTGATGCTGACGTCATCAGTAATACAACGTCAGTATTGGACTATCATCAGGATTAGAAGCTGGTCAGTATTTCGTGAAGATTCTCATCAGACCAGAGATCAAGGAAGATTGATATGTCGGTTCCTAGATTGTAGGAATGCAACTATCATACAAGATATGCATTCAGAGATATATGTAATTGATTTAGAATATCTTGTAATTGATAGTGTAACTGTGTACTCTATATAAACACAGTTTAGGTTTTACATTAAAGTAATCGCTTACACGATTTATCTTGTAACCTAGCAGCTCTTAAGAACATAAGAATTTCTTAAGAGAGTTTTGTAACAGTTTTATATCAGAATTAATAAAGCTGTTATTGATTCATACTTGTGTTATTTGTTTAAGTCGAAAATCTTATACAATTGTATTCAACCCCCCTTCTACAATTGTTAATTACTGGGCAACAATTGGTATCAGAGCTAAACTGATTAATTTTAATCAGAAACGATCTTAAGATGCCGACAAGCAAGTATGAAAGCATCAAAATTCCAATTCTCAAGAAAACTGAGTATCCTACATGGAAAGTGAAAATGATGATGTATCTGGAAGCAACGGATCCTGACTATCTTGATAGGATCAATGATGGACCATTTCTTCCAACAAGACTAGTTGCAAGAACAGAGACTGTTGCTGAACACTATGTCATTAAGGTAAAGAGTGAGTGGACGATAGAGGAAAAGGCTCAAGTACTCAAAGATGCAAAGGTAAAAAATATTTTGCATAACAGTCTTGATAATGTCATGTCTAACAGGGTAATAGCATGCAAGACTGCAAAGGAAATTTGGGATACTTTGGAAACTCAATGCCAAGGTACTGAATCTATCAAAAGAAACAGAAGGGCTCTGTTGATTCAGGAGTATGAGCAGTTCGATGCTAAATCTGATGAAAGCCTTACTGATATGTATGATAGATTCTTGACTTTACTGAACAATCTATCACTAGTTGGCAAAGAGTATGATCTAGAGGACTCAAATACCAAGTTTCACAGAGCTCTAACTGAGGAGTGGGATACTCAAGCTTCAATCATAAGGCATCAATATGATTTAAAGATGCTGTCTCTTGATGAAGTCTATGGGATGCTAAGAACCCATGATCTTGAGGTTCAACAGAGGAAGAACAAGAAAAATGTCAAAGCAAAATCTGTTGCTTTGAATGTTGAATCAAAATCAAAGGGAAAAGCTGAGGAGGTTTCTAACAGAAAGAGTAGAGTGGAAGAGTCAATTCCTGATGACTCATCATCAGATACTGATACTGAGTCTGATCCTGATACTGATGATGACTCTACTGATTCTGATATGATGGAAATGGTTGCTATGATAGTCAAGGGCTTCAAAAAGATGAAGTTCAGAAAGGCTAGGAAGCAAGGGAAATTTCAGAAGAAAACCTTCAATGCTGACAAAGACAGGCACAAGAAGAAAGAAGGTAAAAGCAGCAAATTTGACAAGTCAAAAATCAGATGCTATAACTGTGATGGAATGGGTCATTTTGCAACTGAGTGCAAGAAGACCAAAACCAAAGCTCTCATTTCTTCAAGAAAGGATTGGATGGACTCATCATCTGACTCTGAAGAAAAGAAAGTGAATTATGCTTTGATGGCTAAAACTGATGAGACTTCTGCTGGTGAAAATAAGGTATCTGAAATTTTGTTTGATTTTGATACTAATAATGTCTCTGAGCTAAGATCTTTTTTAAAATCTCTGCATATTAGTTTTAGTAGTCAATCTCTTGAAAATACTAGAATAAAATCTGAAATGGCAGAGGTTGTTAAGAGAAATGATCATCTAGAAACTGAGTTAATTTTCTTGCAGGAAGTTCAAGCAGAATGTGATAATGCTAAACACATGAAACTTGAAACAGAGTTTAAATGTAATGAACTTGAAATGCAACTTAAAGAGGCAAATGAAAAACTCAGAACCTGGACACATTCTGGTACAAAAACTCATGAAATTATTACTAATAAAAATTGGAAAGAGTGTCTAGGTTATAAGCCAGAAAATGAGAAAAAGGACAAAGAAAAAGTTGTTTCATCTAATCCAGGAAGAGTTATAGTAGATGACTCAACAAATCCAAAAACCTACAGATATGTTACAGACAGTACTAAAACCAAATTAAAACCTGTTAATTATGTGTATCCAGAAGTTCCCAAATCTACTTCAGAAAAGGGATCTACCTCTACACATCATTGAGTCTAGAACTGTCAAAAACAAAAATGTAGGTCTTTTGTCCAAGAAACAATTGAGGGATAGAATCTGTGATGTAACAGATAGGAAGAGAGTTCCAACTGTCAAAAGGAACGGGAATTGTAAAGTTGGAATAAACAAGGAGAATAATTATAAGTATATTCCAAATGCACCAAGAAAAGTATGCTTTAACTGTGGTAACTCTAATCATCTTGCTATTGATTGCAGGAGGAGTAAAAAGAAGCCAACTGTAGTTCCTAAGTCTGACATTAGGAATAAATCAGTATTTTATAAACCACAGAATCCTTGTTTCCATTGTGGCAGTAAATGGCATTCTATTTATACATGTGAAGAATACCATAATTTGTACTATAATTATTATGAGCCTTTGCCTAAGTTCAATAAAAGTGCAAATTTTGGAAAAACAAAGAACTTGAATACTAATCATGCATCTGTTAAGAAAAAGATTAATTCTGATGGACTTAATCCTGATGAAGGTGTCTTTACAAGAAAATCTTCTGCTCCTAAAAATGTTAAGTTGCATGAAAAGAGAACCCAACAAGTGTGGGTTCTTAAAAATTCTAACTGAGTTCTTTGTGATTCTGATTGCAGGGTAAAAAGAAAAATGTGTTAGTCATGGATAGTGGATGCTCTGTGCACATGACTGGAGACAAAACCTTGCTATTAGAATTTGAGGAGAAGGCTGGCCCAACTGTGTCTTATGGAGATGGCAACATTGGACAAACTTTGGGATATGGCAATATTGTAATTGGAAATGTCATCATTGAAAAAGTAGCTCTGGTGAAAGGACTCAAGCACAATCTGTTAAGTGTCAGTCAAATCACAGACAGAGGTTATCGTGTCAATTTCAATGATACTCATTTTGAAGTTATCAGCAAATCTTCAGGAAAGGTTGCATTAACTGGTCAAAGACATGGTAATATTTATGAAGCCAACATTCACACCAATACTGAAAATCCAACTACATGCCTCATCAGTAAAGCTTCTGTAGATGAAAGTTGGAATTGGCATAAGAAGCTTTCTCATCTCAACTTCAACAATATAAATGAGTTGGTTAAGAAAGACTTGGTAAGAGGATTACCAAAGGCACTATATACTCCTGATGGACTCTGTGATGCTTGTCAGAAGGCTAAACAGAGAAGGACATCATTCAAGAGTAAATCTGAATCCTCAATTGATGAACCATATCACATGCTTCACCTTGACTTGTTTGGACCAGTGAATATTATGTCCATCAGTAAGAAGAGGTATACTCTAGTCATTGTTGATGAATATACAAGATATACCTGGGTTTATTTTCTGCACTGAAAAGATGAAACTGCTGAAATACTGCTGGATCATGTGAGACTTATTGAAACTGGTACAAAATACAAAGTCAAAATTCTGAGAAGTGATAATGGGACTGAATTCAAGAATTCAACAATGGAAGAGTTCTGCAAATACAAAGGAATAGTTCAACAATTCTCTGCTCCTGGCACACCTCAGCAAAATGGAGTAGTTGAAAGAAAGAACAGAACTCTTATTGAAGCTGGCAGAACTATATTGGAAGAAGCTAAACTACCTACATATTTCTGGGTAGAAGCAGTCAACACAGCATGTTACACTCAGAACATAACTCTAATCAACAGACATGGTGTAACTCCTTATCAGATGATTAAGGAAAAGAAGCCAAGTTTGAAGCATTTACATGTGTTTGGCTGCAAGTGCTTTGTTCTAAGACCTCATCCTGAACAGCTAGGAAAATTTGAGACAAAAGCTGATGAGGCCATCTTTATTGGCTATCCAACAACAAGAGCCTTTAAAGTCTACAATCTAAGAACAAAGACAGTCATGGAGTCTATTAATGTATCTTTTGATGATAGAAAGATAACAGGAATAAAAGAAGACTCTCATGATAGTTTGATTTTTGCAAATGAAGCTACCAAGAATTCTGATGAAGACATGTCAGATACTGATACTCTGTCAGATACTGACGATCGATCAATTCCTGATCGAATACCTGTTACTGATGATGACTCAAATAATGCAAATGTTGAGGGGGAGCAAGAGCAAGACATCACCAGTACTGATACAACTCAAACATCAAGCAGAGACTCATCAGAAACAGATTCAAGTGACAATACTGACAGCATATCAGGAAGAGATAGCACTATCTCAGGGGGAGCTTCTAGCAATTCTAGTTCTTTTGAAGAAAACACCAATCCAGGGGGAGCATCCAGTTCAAGAAATGACTTACCATCAGCAAGGAAATGGACTAAAAGTCATACTCCTGATTTAATCATTGGGAATCCTGAAGCAGGTGTTAAGACAAGAAGTGCAACTCAGAATGAATGCTTATATAATAACTTTCTGTCAAAGGAGGAGCCTAAGAAAGTTGAAGATGCACTTAAGGATGCTGATTGGGTGACATCTATGCAAGAAGAACTGAATGAGTTTGAAAGAAATGAAGTCTGGTAACTTGTACCAAGACCCAAGGGAAGGTCTATTGTAGGTACAAAGTGGGTATTCATAAACAAGACTGATTCAGATGGTACAATTGTGAGGAACAAAGCAAGACTAGTAGCAAAGGGGTATTCTCAACAGGAAGGAATAGATTATGATGAGACTTTTGCTCCTGTTGCAAGACTAGAGGCCATCAGAATTTTTCTGGCATATGCAGCCCACAAGAAGTTTAAAGTATTTCAGATGGATGTAAAAAGTGCATTTCTCAATGGAGAACTGGAAGAGGAGGTATATGTTGAGCAACCTCCTGGCTTCATTGATCTCAAATATCCAGATCATGTCTATAGACTGGATAAAGCACTTTATGGACTAAAGCAAGCTCCAAGAGCCTGGTATGAAACCCTAGCTCAATTCTTACTGGAAAGTGGATTCAATAGAGGTACAATTGATAAAACCTTGTTTTATTTGAATCATGGTAAGGATTTGCTGTTAGTTCAAATATATGTTGATGATATCATTTTTGGGTCAACTAACTCTAAGCTGTATGAGAGGTTTTCAAAGCTAATGCAGTCTAGATATCAAATGAGCATGATGGGAGAAATGAGCTATTTCTTAGGGTTGCAAGTTAAACAGATTGATGATGGGATTTTTATCAATCAGTCAAAATATACAAAGAATTTACTGAAAAGGTTTAACATGCAAGACAGCTCTACAGCTTCAACTCCTATAGCTACAGCTACAAAGCTTGATCCTGATCAAGGAACAGAGGTAGATGTAACCAACTACAGAGGGATGATTGGCTCACTCTTATATCTAACTGCTAGCAGACCAGATATCATGTATGCAACCTGTCTATGTGCAAGATTTCAAGCAAATCCCAAGGAACCACATCTCATTGCTGTGAAAAGGATTTTCAGATATCTTAAGGGCACTTCTTCTCTTGGCCTTTGGTACGCTAGAGAATCAGACTTTAGTTTATGTGGTTATTCAGATGCTGATTTTGCAGGATGCAAAATAGACAGGAAAAGTACTTCAGGCAGTTGTCAGTTTCTTGGAGGAAGACTAGTTTCTTGGTTTAGTAAAAAGCAAAAGTCTATCTCCACATCAACTGCAGAAGCTGAGTACATTGCTGCTGGAAGCTGTTGTGCTCAGATCATGTGGATGAGAAATCAGCTAATGGACTATGGTTTGTCATTTTCAAAAATACCTATTTATTGTGATAATCAAAGTGCTATTGCTATGACAGGAAATCCAGTTCAACATTCTCTTACAAAGCACATCAGTATCAGGTATCACTTCATAAGAGAACAAGTACTGGAAGGGACAATTGAACTTCATTTTGTTCCTACTGATCAACAGTTAGCTGATATATTCACCAAGCCACTACCTGAGACTACTTTTATAAAGTTGGTGAATGAACTTGGAATGGTAAACTATGGCAGTACTTGAGAGAAAGAAGTCATCAGATACTGACAACTTGCAAATACTGATGGAAAGTCAATCCTGACAGTAGTCAACGTCGAATCCTGATGCAACGATTCGATCATCAGTATTATGTTCAGAATCTAATTGTCTTCGTTTTATCTCAATTTCCTGATTCAAGCTATGATTAATGTTATTGAACTCCTGATAATGTGATCACTTTAATTAGTCCTTATATTTATTTCTCAGATAACATGATAAATCAGGAAAACACTGAATAGAATAAAGAAACTGAATTTTTCATTGATAATAAGAAAGAGATTATATTCAAAGATTACATCTTTTTTGTTCTCTATCTACTAATCTATTCAACAGGAAATAAAAGACCAATCCACTCCATTGTTAGTAGCCATCCCAGATCCCATCTTTGCCACTTTGTTTGGGTGGAAGTTGACAGGGATAAGGTTATTTTTGGTGACATATTCATTAACAATGATTGATGGAGTTGGATGAGGATGCCTTAGATGAAAGCCATGCTAATGTTGCTTGGAGGGCAGCATCGATGTCGATCACTTTTGCAGGTTTTTCCTTCTCGATTTCTTCGAGACCTGCATCCATCTGCAACAAGAGAGTTTCAAGTTGTCTTTCCCAGTCGAAAGCATCAAACTCTTCACGAGTATAGCTAAATATATCTCTTTTCTCTAAAAGATGGAGATTCTTCTCTTTGATTGTAAGGTTCAACATTGTTGTAAAATTTTGCTGTGAAGGGTTTTTCTTATTTTTCTTTCAGGAGAGAATGAAGGGTTAAGGAGGTAAGTGGACAAGTCTCTAAGATTAAATAGAGAAGGGTGGCACAAGAATATGAAATGATTCATATTTCTGGTGTAAGTACCAGGTATTATTCGATTGTGATGTTTTAAATTTCTTTATTTAAAACAAAATTCCATGTTTTATTTTAATCACAATCTTATTTCTCGAATAATACAAGCGCGTGTGTTTCACTCGATCATTACATATAGTTACAGATGTAAGTCGTGACGCGTGCAATCATCACCACTCTCTCACGTAATTTGGTCCATTACTCGAGTACAAACAAATGGTTTACTGACACCTGTTTTTGAGAAATCATAAGTATTGTCCAAATATCAATTTAGTTCTCTAATTGATTTATTATTCTCAAAACCATCAGTAAAACATCGTCTCTCTATCTTTGCACTCTCAAACCCTAATTTCAAAATTAGCACAATTCTTGTGTTTGAAATTCAAATGGAGAATTTATCTTTCATGAACAGCAAGGTGGTAATCAATGGAGTTACTTTTAACACAAATAACTTCACTGCAGTTCTAGATCATCAGGACTTGCCCAATGATTTCCACATTATTCAGGACTTTTTGGCATCAAGCCCAATCAATTATGCTTTAACCCAACCTGCCAAGATATCTTTTAAGTCTGTAATGCAGGTTTGGAACACAAGTGTTTTTGGGAAAGGACTTACATCAGAAAAGCCTCAAATGAGCTTTGAGTATGATAATGTTACATACTATGTGACTCCTGAGATTGTCACTGAAGCCCTACACTTACCATCAATCATTGGTAAGCCAGTATTCAAAGTTCCTGATTCAAGTCTCCTTGAGTATGTTGTAAGTTTGGGTTACAATGGAACGCCAAAGAAGTTTGGAGAGCTTTATAGGACAAAGCTTAAGAAGGAATGGAATTTCTTCTTCGACACTATTAGCAGATGTTTCTTGAACAAAGTGTCAAATTTTGATGCTTTACCCACAGGTTCAGCCAAAATTGGGTATTCTCTAATTCATGATCTCTCATTTGATTATGGGTCTTTTATACTAAAGGCATTGAGTGAAAGAAAAGCAGATAAATGTGGTTATGTTTGCTTTCTTAGATTTTTTCAATTAATATTCTCTCACTTATGTCCTCATGCTGTTTTTGAGAATGATACAATTTTGCCTATATGTAAAATCTCAGAAAACAATATAAAGAGTCTAATCAATTCTGATAAGGCAAATAAGTTTGATGGAACTCCATACATTCCTGATGAAGTATGGTCTCTTTTAAGAAAGAGGATGCCTATTCAATATGGCCCAGCAACTGGTGCTATGGGACAGGACCTTACACATCCTATTCCTGACACAAGCACACAACCTAAACACTCATCTAAACAGTCAACCACCTCTGGTGTCTCACAAAAGGCATCAGTTGTAAAATCAAAGAAATTAGCTAGATCTGATGTGTCTGAGAGGCAATCAGGATCAAAGGATTTCTCCACTCCAACTCACTCTCAAATGAAGTCACAAGGGGGTGAACAAAGGGTTCTTGAAACATCTGGTTTGAATAAAGAAACAGGAGTGAAGAGGAAAATTGGTCAAAGAGCTGTTTCTAATTCTGATGATTCTGATGATGACACGATGCCTATATCAGTCTTGGTGAAGAAAAAGGAGATTGATGTTGTTGTTACTAGAGAAGTGGTTGTCTCTGAAAAGCCGAAGAAAAGAAGAAGATTAATCAGCAAAGGCAAATTTGTTTATCACACAGAATTTCTGAATCTTACTGATGCTATGGAAAGCAATCCTGATGTATCTATTAATCAGGATGGATCATCAGTTCCTGATGCTACTGCTAATCCTGACATCTCTACTCCTGATAATTCACCTATGAAGACTGTTGAGATCTCTGATTCTCCAGCATCTGCATCTCCAAAGAGAAGAATTATTGAGATGTCTGTTGATCAAGTAAATGCTATTGCTGCTCAGTTGGGTTTAAAACCTTCACCACTTGAAAAGAAAACTGCTGAAGCAAACGTTTTTCATAGACAGAAGAAATAGAGGACTACTATGTCATCTCTGAGAGGATCTAGCCCACAAGAACCTGAACTTCAAAGGAGTTCAGAAGCTATTGCAGATCCAGTCACACAAGAACCACCTATTCAAAGTGTAGGTGCAGACATTTCTGAAGGAATAGTCACACAAGAACCACCTTCTCAAAGGGAAGGTGAAGACAAGAATATTCCTGCCCCACAAGAACCATCTTCTCAAAGTGAAGATGCTGGCAAAATCACATCAGCAAGGGAGTTTCCTGACAATGCTCAAGGGGCTTCTGAAATTAAAATTGAACTAGCTAGAAGTCTGGCAGATAAAGCTACTCATGATTTGCACATTGCTGAATGTGATGAAGTGATCGCTGACACTGCATTTGAGGGAAGCACACAAGAACCTTTGACTCAAAGTGTTGAAGAAGCTTCTCAACCTCAGACTACACAAGAACCATCAGTAGCTAACACTGATGCAAGTCATGCTATAGTTGCAGTGGTCGATCCTGATGTAAGTACTACTGATCCACTTATTCCATTGCTTATTGAGCCAATTTCTGCAAGGCCAATGGATTCTTTAACTACTTCGTCAGGTAACATCTCTATCTCTACTTCCTTTACTACTGATAGTATGATTACAGATAGACCTGATAAAAGGGATACCTCTATTTGTATGACTTCAGATCACTCTTCTCATCCACCTCTTATTTCTTCACATTTAATGAGTCAGAGCCTTTCTTGTGAGATTGAGAGTGAACATTTAGAGAAAAAGAAGAGTGATGAGAGGCAGTCTCCTGTACTGGCAAAAGGAGAGGTAGAACAGAGTGAGAAGTTGTTAACTTCTAGTGAGGTAGAAGTTGCTATTGAAAGTAACTTAGGTAACATTGTGAGAAGTGATGAGATCACTTTAAAAGAAATGAGAGATTTAGGAAATGTTACTAATCTGTCTGCAGGACATCAGGATTCACCAGCTGCATCTACTGGTGATTTGAAAATGAAAGGTGTTATGCATCCTGATGATAATGTTGATGATAAACTTCCTGAGGCTGGTGATAGCTCGGATGATGATGATGATGATCATGCTAATGCTGATCCTGAGACAATTCAAATGCAGGCAGCAATAAAAGCAAGTCTCCTATCTACTTATGGGTCTTCGAGTAGGTACATGCAGTCTGTTACTCAAGAAGAATTCAGAGGAGAGTACAGTTCCATACTTCCTCCTGATACTCGAGCTAAAAGGGGATATGAATGGGATACTGAATGGAATCAGCCGACTGCTGAGATGAATTTTCAAAATGCTCTTTTTCATTCTGGTCATATTGCTACGAGGATGCCAACTCCTGAACTCAAGGCTCTTCTCAAAACAAATGCTCTTCTAGCAAAGGGATTGAAGAGTGAGATTGACTCTATGAAGGCTGTTACTGATAAATTTCAAGCGGGTATTCAAACATCTGTTTCTATATCTGCTACTGCTTCTCAAGCACGTCTTCTTGCTGATGATATTAAAGCACTTGACAAAAAATGGATTCCAGAATGACTGTCTTGGAATCAAAAGTTGATAATATTGATGAAACCCTCAAGCTTATCTTGTCTTTCTTCATTGAAGAAATGCCGATGTCAAAAAGGGGGAGAAGATAGTCAAAACAAAATGCTAACCTAATCCAGTTGTACAGAAGGATGATGATAATTCTGGAAATGATGGTGGTGCTAAGTCACATAAAGTTGAAACCTCTGATGCTGCTTTAGTAACAAAGAGATCTAATACTCAAACTAGGCAGTCAACTCATGTTTCTAGATCTGGTAAGAAGACAGTGACAACAATGATGCAATCTCAGAATCCAAAAGAAGAACAGTTTGTGACACCTGGTCAAACTCTGTCAACCATTCCTGAGGATGATGTGTATGTGGAACAGGATGAAGATGCTGCTAATCTGTTTCATGAACTTGACACTGGGGATGGTCGTGTTCTTAAACTGTTTCATAAAGACAAAAGAGTTCAACAGTATCATGCTGAGAAAGCACTTATCTTATCTACTGGAGAAAATCCGAACATGACTACTGATGAGTTCTTAGAAGAACAAAAGAGGATTTTTGAAGAGATTGCAAAACAAAATGAAGCTCCTGCTGCAAGAAGAGGAAGAGGCAGAGGAGGAAGATACAGAAGTAGAGGAAGATTATCTGCTCAAACAAGTACAAGGCAAACAAGATCTAGTGGAATCAAATTAAAAGATGTTTCTGAAAATGAAAAGAAGAAAACTCCACTATCTCTTGCACTAACTCCAGACAACAGATTCAATGCTCCTGAAGAAATTGAAGAGGAGATATTGCCTTTAAAAAGAAAGAGTAAGGTTGCTGTTCAATCTACTGCATCTAATGAGAAGTCAGTCTTTGGCTCAATTTCTGATGTTATCTCTGATTCTGAAGAAGCTGAAATTTTAAAAGAACTTAAGATTATGATTCTTAAGGTTGTGGTTGAATTTCACAATATGGAAGTTGTTGAAGATACACTGGAGTATGAACAAGAGAACTTCAGAAGATTTGAAAGAGAAAGTGAAATCAGAGCTAAAGCCAGAGAAGCAGAAAGGATAACAACCAGAGACTACTTGAGAAATGTTCATAGATCAGACAGGAATTTATGGTATGATAAAGATAAATCTGTTCCTGAACATCAGCAGTATTATCCAACAAATGAGAAGAAGAAGAGTAAGAAAAAGAAGAAGAGTGAGTGTGATTATAGGAAACCGATTGTTTTCAAATCAGGAGGACTGATAACAGAGTTTTCTTTGATTAATGAATCTTTATTGATTGTTAAATCAAAGTCTACTACATTTATTGCTGAAAATCCACCAAAATGGGTAAGTATGCAATCTGGTTTGAAAGGATTGGAACCTGGCACAAGAGGAGGAATTGGGTATAGTCATGCACAGATTATTTTCATTGTACAAACTGATCAACATGCTCTAGTTGACAAGATTGGTGATGAGTTAACTGTTGATCATCTCTGGAAACTTGAAGCTGTTGCTATCATTGGTGATTGTCATGCTGGTGCAAAGAAAATAGAAAAGATGTTGTACTTCATGAAAGATAGAAGTGTAAAGAAGATTCCTATTCATGAATTGTTGTGCAAATCTGCAAAAGAGCTGAAATATGTTCTGTATCTTCTCAGAAGTAAAAGAATCAATGTTAATGAAAGAGAAGTTTACTACAATTGGTTTGTCATGATTTATAGGACAATTAGACAGAGATTTATGGATGGAGGAACGAGGTATAATGGCAATTATATTCCTATGTACTTAAATTTAAGAGACATAGAGGTTGAAATGAAGAAAGGTACAGCTGTTAGAGAAGTGTATCTAGGCATGGAACAACTGTCTCTAAATCCAGATGGGAAGGAAATTGCTTATGTGTTGCTAGGTGATTTAGATCTTCCAAGAAGCTCAATTCAGAATCTCAGGGCAGCTATCTATCAGATTAATGAGGAAGATGAAGAACTCAAAAATCTGAAGAAGAAACTGATTCAAATTCTTGAAAGCAAGGAAGAAGAATTGATATCTGATTTCTTGAGAATGAATCTGTTTTATCAAAGAATTTCTGAAACTGTTCCTGATGATTTTTAGAAGGTATTTTGTTTTGAGTTTTTGACATCTTTGAATCAAGGAATTTGTGCTTTGTTTCATAAAAAACAAATTGGGGGAGATTGTTAGATATTGATTGAAGTGATGATCAGGATCTGGGCATTACTGATCAGATACTGATGCTGACGTCATCAGTAATACAACGTCAGTATTGGACTATCATCAGGATTAGAAGCTGGTCAGTATTTCGTGAAGATTCTCATCAGACCAGAGATCAAGGAAGATTGATATGTCGGTTCCTAGATTGTAGGAATGCAACTATCATACAAGATATGCATTCAGAGATATATGTAATTGATTTAGAATATCTTGTAATTGATAGTGTAACTGTGTACTCTATATAAACACAGTTTAGGTTTTACATTAAAGTAATCGCTTACACGATTTATCTTGTAACCTAGCAGCTCTTAAGAACATAAGAATTTCTTAAGAGAGTTTTGTAACAGTTTTATATCAGAATTAATAAAGCTGTTATTGATTCATACTTGTGTTATTTGTTTAAGTCGAAAATCTTATACAATTGTATTCAACCCCCCTTCTACAATTGTTAATTACTGGGCAACACCAACTTTCTGCAACATCTCTTTTAGATGTTTCTCACCAACAACACTATATGAAGTGTGTGTATCAAAACCCAAAGTTTCTCTGACAGTAGTTGGAGTAATGACATACTCTGTTTCCTCGTTTGTGAAAATAATTGAAGGAGTCCCATTCTCTCCTCCATCGTCATAAGTAGAGTTCTGCCAGAAAGAAACAATCTGTGTGGCAGAGAGCGTAGGTGGTTCGATTAGGGCTTGACCAATCTCCGAATCTCTTAAGAAATTTTGAATCAGATGAAACGCCTCAGGAACGTTCTTAGGATTCAATGGAGCTGAATAATTGTTAGGAACAAATAGTAGCCTTTGAGCGTTAAAAGCTTTGGTGGCCATGAGACTATATTTTAGAAGAAAATGTTAGAGAAAAATATGTGTATGGAAGGTGTTTGTGAAAATGCGCAAGAGAGAACATAATAACTGAGAGTAATTGTGTATGCAAAGTAACTGTGAGTGGGTGTGTAAGTGGGTGAGTGGATATGAACTGTTTAAGTGAAATGATTAGATATGTAATTAAAAATTAAAACCCAATCGATATAACATTAACACACACAACAGTTTCTTGTAAAATGTGTGAGTGTGACACGTGACACACATGCACTGTAACAACCTTTGCCCGCTCAGTAATTATAGCAATAATTACTGCTACTCTCTCTCTCCCATTACCAATACACGTTAATACCCTAATTACTCATTAACAGTTGGCAGTTAACACTTTTTACCCCAAGTATAGAAATTGTCTGAAATAAAATATTACCTTAGAGTACTAGACAAAAATTCATCAATGTTTGTCAATTCTCCAACTTTATTACCGTAACCCTTTCAAAAACTGCACAGTAGTGAATAAATGTGTGTGTATAACAGAGTTTACTAATCCAATATTTAGAGCATCTAATATTTCATAAAATCCAAAAAATAAATCAGTAAACACTGTTTGCTCAAACTCTCATAATAAACACCGAATGTATGATGAATGCTAAACTCTGTAGAAAATGATATACAGCAACTCTGAACTAACTTATACCCTTTTTTTTAATCAGAGGTTGGAACTAGTCACCAAAAATCCTATAATTTTAGCCCTTATCAGTTTGATAAGTTCCTGGGTCTTCCTAATCTTTGACCAGTCACCAAAAATCCTATAATTTTAGCCCTTATCTTTTGATAAGTTCCTGGGTCTTCCTAGTCTTTGACTAGTCACCAAAAATTAGAGAATTTTAGCCCTTATCTTTTGATAAGTTCCTGGTTCTTCCTAGTCTTTGATTAGTCACCAAAAATTAGAGAATTTTAGCCCTTACTTTTTACCAACAAGTTCCTGGGTCGTCCTATACACAACATAATCTGAAAGAAATTCTAACATCCTATATACAATTTCTTTGGGGGTTGACTAATTACAGCATCTAACTAAATAGAGTTTAACTAACAAAGTTTAGAAGTCATCAACATTAGAAGTTATTCATGAGAGGCAATGCACACAGTATTTACAGACTCAGAGTTTAGGATAGATAAACTAAGAGATGCTATAAATATGAAACAGTATCATACTTGTGTTAATTTTCTGCACAGTCTAAGATTAGATCACAAATAACTTAGAAAGATTCATGATTAATTACTGAGAATCATGCTTCATACAGATTTCTTCATCGGTGTTCATATCAGACAATAACATTATCAGAGTTTATCAGAGTTTAACCAACATGTCAATAGTATATGTCTTACAGAGTATGCTAGCAGATATATGACCACATCGAGACATATTAACAGAGTTTAATAGCAGAGTTTGCATAACAGTTAACATAATCACAGAAAAATGAGCAACATATTACATAAGTAATTTTGAGTCTAACCACTATCTCTAGTTGAAACCAGAGATCATTCCTAGTTCATTTACCAGTCTTGTAAATGTAGCTTCACTCAATGGCTTGGTGAAGATATCTACAAGCTGTTGTTCTGTAGACACAAAATGAAGCTCAATGTTTCCTTCCTCTACATGTTCTCTGATTAAGTGATACCTTATGCTGATGTGCTTGGTCATTGAATGTTGTACTGGATTACCTGTCATAGCAATAGCACTTTGATTATCATAGTAAATAGGAATCTTACTGTACCTCAATCCATAATCCAGCAATTGATTCTTCATCCATAGAATCTGTGCACAACAGCTACCAGCTGCAATATACTCTGCTTCAGCTGTAGATGTAGAAATTGATTTCTGTTTCTTACTATACCAAGAAACAAGTCTGTTACCCAGAAATTGACAACTTCCACTGCTGCTTTTTCTGTCTATCTTACAGCCTACAAAATCTGCATCAGAGTAACCAAGTAGCTTGAAATCTGATTCTCTGGGATACCACAGACCTAAGGTTATGGTGCCCTTGAGATACTTAAAGATTCTTTTCACAGCTGTGAGATGTGGTTCTCTGGGGTCTGCCTGAAACCTTGCACAGGGACAGGTTGCATACATGATATCAGGTCTACTTGCTGTCAGATAAAGAAGAGACCCTATCATGCCTCTGTAGCTTGTCATATCTATTGAAGCTCCTGTGTCTTTGTCCAACCTTGTTGCTGTTGCCATGGGAGTTGTTGCAGATGAAGAGTCAAGCATACCAAATTTCTTGAGAAGATTTCTGGTATATTTTGCTTGATTTATAAAAATTCCATCTTCTGTTTGCTTCACTTGTAGGCCTAGAAAATAACTAAGCTCTCCCATCATACTCATTTGATACCTAGACCGCATGAGCTTGGCAAACTTCGTACAGAGTTTATCATTAGTAGACCCAAAAATTATGTAATCAACATATATTTGAACTAAAAGCAAGTCACTACCAGATTTAAAGTAGAACAGGGTTTTATCAATTGTACCTCTATGGAACCCACTTTCTAGAAGAAATTGAGCCAGAGTTTCATACCATGCTCTTGGTGCCTGCTTAAGTACATAGAGTTGTTCGTTATTTTCTCTACGCAAGTATACGCAGTCCAAAAGCAATATAGGGAAATAAGGATCGTTCCAACGAAGACTCGGTTATTTTAGTAAATCTGTCTATTCAACAATGTTGGTTAATTATAGAAGCATGAACGAACTAAAATGGTTTATTTGCAAATACAATTAACTAATGAAGTAACGGCTAATTTGTTTAAAATAATATGATAGAGGCATGGGGTCCTAATTTCATGAATGTTTTAGCTCTATTAACTATCAAGAATTAATGTGTTACAATTGTTAAGAAAGCTAGCGGGAACACGACACTAATATGAGCCATCTTTCAATTAACTCACACCATTCCAAATAAACATCCACAAAAGAGATAGAAGTTATAAGGGCATCAATTATATCCAAAACACTATATGTCTATGTGAATGGGTGATACAATCGATTTAATTACAAGTTCCGCAATTAACTACATAGGGGAATAATGTTCTTTCGAAACTATAATCCGAAATGCGGAGAAGCCGACATACCTATGCTAGCATGGCAAACCCTAAATCTCTAAATCCACTTTCGCAATCATTAGAGATTTGGCACAATAGATGTTAGCTATTCATCTATATTCAATTAAAACAACCATGCAAGGCAATCTTATATAGAAATTGTAAACACAAATTATCTATCAATTTAACATGAGCATTAACAATTCATTACATTAGAACCCCATGAAAGTGTTTAGTTCATAATAAAACTAGACACCTTTATGGAATTAAATAAAATCATGGTAGAAAATTTTATAAATTAATTAAGAATTTACGAAAAATTTAAAAATAAAAATAAAAGAAATATAACCTATAACATCTAATAATAACGGAGCTAATAATAAAGGAGCAGAGAGTTAACAAAAATATAAAATAACGAAACAAATTATTACACTACAAGGAATTTAGCACGGCATTTAATAAAGTAAACAAAAGAAAAGTTAAGTAAATTAACTTACCTGCTGTTGCTCCAGGAAATGGTCGGCTGAAACAAAAATCTCTCTCCCTGGTTCGCGCGTGTAGTCCACGCTGCCACTCTCACCCTTCCGCGCGTGGCGCGCACGCGCCAGCCTTGCTGAGAGAAATTGTCCGCGTGCTTGGCAATTGTCACTTGCTGTGTGTGTTGATAGAATTCAAAGTCCCTCCTGTTGCTGATTATTTCGTTCCTTCCAACAAATAAAAAGAGGCCCACTAATAATTCCCTTAATTCTTCAACCAAAATATAAAATTTATACTAATTTTATAAAAATTTAAAATGTATAAAATAAAATAAAATTACAGAAATTCGAAGTGTATAAATTAACTGATTTGCAGAAAATTTTAAGTATATAAAATATAATAAAATTCTAGAGAATTAAAATGTATAAAATGATCTGTTTATAAAAAGAATTTGCTGAATTTAGATACAAGAGTGTTTGCTTCAGAGAGAATGATTGATTCGTCCCTGGGTAATCTGTGTCTCTTCAATTGATTTCCTACACCTATTTATAATACATCCATCACACCTAATACAAAGTAAAAGTCAGATGTTTTAAAGTCTACTGCTTGCCTAATTTCTAACAACTCCGTAGACAATTGCACACGTCTTCCAGCCAATTGCAATTCTTTTCCACGCGGTAGTTGAATTTTAATACGCAGCTCCGTAGAAATGCTTTTTACCCCGCACAGCTTATAATCTTTGATTAATAAATAATTATTTTAATCCAGAAATTATAAAAATAAATATCTAATATTATTAGATATTTATAAATATAATTTTCTAAATTAATAAAATTATTTAATAATATAAATAAATCTTTATTGTCTAAGCTGCGGTCTCTGGTCGTCTGGACCCGGACTCCTTTTGCTTAACAGAAAATATATCAATTCCAACCGGGGTTCCAGCTTTAAGAAAATATCACTTTCCATATTTTTGTGATAATTCTTATTTCTTCATTGCTCGTCCAGATGCAAGTTACGGTCTCTTGAGGCTCTAAAACCGGACTCCTTTTGCTTAGAAAAAAATATAACAATTCCAACCGGGATTCCTGCTTTAAGAATATATCACTCAAAACATCTTTATGATAATTCCTTTTCCTCGTAGCCAGTCCATCTGAGCTAGAAATCCACCGTCTTTTAACCTTTTATCGCCAGGATACCTGAAGCTGTGAGTTCTGCACTACAAAGACTTGAAACAACATAAAACTAATTAAAAGACACAACATACTTAAGGATAAACCACCAATTTAGGTCTAATTAGCGCATAATAAGTGGATATAAAATCCACTTATCACACCTCCAAACTTAAACTGATGCTTGTCCTCAAGCATAAACAATATAACTATATACAACTAACTAGTACCACTTCCGTAGGTGATCACGATTGCATTTGGCATATGCAACAAGCCCTTTAAACCCCTAGGCAGCCCTAGTGGACGAGTCAGGTCTCGTGAGGGCCTATAGCGAATGTACCTACAAAATCCATTTATCAAATGCAACTAACAATGCATGAATGCAACTAATATGAAAAATGCAACGATCCCCTTCAAACTCACCAAAATCAACTAAAAAGCAAATATCTCCAAAGAATGCAAAAATTCTAAGCAGAGCTCGACTAAGTCCCCGTATACTAACAAATACATGAACAGAAATGTGCGTGTGTGCAATGCTCATCAGAAATACTCCCAAAACTAGGTCAAAAACCATACATGCTTTCCGTCAAGACAATCACAGGTTTATAACTAGAATAAACTGTAGACACTTCATAACCTAGGAACACCTCCACCCTTATCCAAAGTAGACAGAAACTCATGCTTTATTACTATACTACGACACTACATATACAATACGCATGCTTATTTAACCGTGCAATGAATGAGACCCCAAAAGACTTATACAATAATACCCATGTAGCGAGTGTTAGGTCAGCAATCCCAAACCACAAGGGCTTTAGGTTACTAGGACTAAGTCCCCTCAGACTTAATTACTCGAGTATTAAAGAGCTCACTCTGGTTAATTTTGCATATAATCAATTGGACTTCTGACTTTTTTTTTTTTTTTTCGCAATCTGGAATGAGCCTTTCTCATTTCCAACCCTAGACTACTCATATAAATATGAGTCGGCCACTAGCCATTTGACGCCTAGCCTTTATTGACAATTATTACCACTTAGCATGAAATTCCTGTTTTCCCCCAAACTTAGATTTTAGTGTTCCTACGCTATCAAGGGAATAACGAAAATTCTAAGAATAAACAAGTGATTAAATCTCAAAACATCCAACAGGCATGACCCTAACCTAGCCCAAAAGCATCCCAATGAGACTGTGTAAAAATTTTGTTTCCATAACATGCAAGTCAATTCCTTAGGAACTATAAATCAGCCCTCTACTCATCATCATCACACCCAAATCAACATCCACCTATCAATCAGAATCAGCTCGTCCTAAGGGATCATGAAAAATGCATGCCATGAAAATGCAACTAATATGACTCACATGGTAAAACAAACAAACAATAACAGAATGTCCTAAATGAAACAACATAGATAATACGAACAAATATGCATGAATTACTACTAATATGCAACACATGATATCCTACATGAACACAATGACTCACAAAAACTACTAACACATATACATACTACTTATCTCCCAAACCACCCCCAAACTTATAATATTCAATGTCCGCATTGAATGGAAGTAAATACAAGGGATAGTAGAGAACATACCTGAAAACACCGAAACACATGGGTTGCCTCCCACGAAGCGCTTGTTTATTGTCGCTAGCTAGACTTAGCCACCTTCGCACTTTAATCGGTAGTACCAAGAACTGCGGTTTCTGCTTTGCTATTCACATGTTCACCAAAATATGGCTTCAACCTCTGTCCATTTACTTTGAAAGCTGCTTCCGGTGTTTTATCAAAAATTTCCACTGCACCATGTGGAAACACCGTTTTAACCGTGAATGGTCCTGACCATCTTGACTTAAGTTTCCCTGGAAAAAGTCTGAGACGAGAGTTGAAAAGCAAAACTAACTGCCCTGGTACAAAAGACTTTTGCACCAAACGTCTGTCATGCCATCTCTTGACCTTTTCCTTGTATAACTTGTGATTTTCATAAGCCTGTAGCCGAAACTCATCCAGTTCATTAATCTGAAGCATTCTTTTCTCACCTGCTGCTGCTAAGTCAAAGTTCAACTTCTTCAGCGCCCAATAAGCTTTGTGTTCTAGTTCGGCAGGCAGATGACAAGCCTTGCCATATACTAGCTGAAAAGGTGACGTGCCCAAAGGTGTTTTGTAAGCTGTTCTATAAGCCCAAACAGCTTCATCAAGTTTTAGTGACCAGTCCTTCCTTGAAGGATTCACGACCTTCTCTAGGATCCGTTTTATCTCTCTGTTGGAAACCTCTGCTGGGCCATTCGTTTGAGAGTGATAGGCCGTAGCAATTCGATGATTTATGTTGTACCTTGCCATCAATGCTGTGAACTTGCGGTTGCAGAAATGTGATCCTTCGTCACTGATAATTACCCTTGGAGTTCCGAAACGTGTGAAAACTTGCTTATTCAGAAAATTCAGCACCACTTTAGCGTCATTGGTCGGTAAAGCCTTCACCTCGACCCATTTAGAAACATAGTCCACCGCTAGCAAGATGTACTGATTATTGCATGAAGAAACAAAAGGACCCATAAAATCGATCCCCCACACATCGAAAATCTCCACTTCCAACAGCATATTCAGAGGCATCTCATTCCTCCTAGAGATATTACCAATTCTTTGACATCTATCGCATCTCAACATAAACTGATGCGCATCTTTAAACAGTGTTGGCCAATAAAACCCAGCCTGAAGTACTCGAGTGGCTGTCTTCTCTCCAGCATAATGACCTCCGTAAGTGGTAGAATGGTAGTCATGCAAAATACCTTCAACCTCACTAAACGAAATGCACCTCCGAATCACCTGATCAGCTCCCTGTCTGAATAAGAAGGGTTCATCCCATCGATACCATTTTACATCATGAATAAACTTCTTTCTTTGGGCATAAGAAAATTCCGACGGGATGACATTGCTTACAAGATAGTTCACAATGTCTGCAAACCATGGTTCTTCATTGTTCACCCCAAAAAGTTGCTCGTCAGGAAAAAATTCGTTGATGAGAGTTTTATCCGCTGAGTTACCGTGTTCCTCTAACCGAGACAAGTGATCAGCCACCTGGTTCTCAGTACCCTTTCTATCCTTGATTTCCAAGTCGAATTCTTGAAGCAACAGAATCCAACGAATCAACCGTGGATTAGCATCTTTCTTCGACATTAGGTATCGAATGGATGCATGATCTGTAAACACCACTACCTTAGTTCCGAGCAAATACGATCTGAATTTCTCGAAGCTATATACAATAGCTAAGAGTTCCTTTTCTGTAGTAGTGTAATTCAGTTGTGCATCATTGAGAGTTCTGCTAGCATAGTAAATCACGTGAAACACCTTATTCTTCCGTTGACCAAGAACAGCTCCCACTGCATAGTCACTTGCATCACACATTAATTCAAAAGGTTCACTCCAATCAGGTGCAGTGATAATGGGCGCAGTTGTCAATTTCTTCTTTAAGAGCTTGAATGCCTCCAAACAATCTTCACCAAATTTAAAAGGAATATCCTTTTCTAACAGATTGCACAAAGGTTTAGATATTTTCGAAAAATCTTGGATGAATCGCCGATAAAAACCCGCATGACCAAGAAAACTGCGAATTCCTTTAACTGAAATTGGTGGAGGGAGATTTCCAATCGTCTCCAACTTAGCCTTATCCACTTCTAGCCCCTTACCAGATACCTTGTGCCCAAGAATGATGCCTTCCTTTACCATAAAGTGACATTTTTCCCAGTTGAGTACTAGATTAGTCTCAACACATCGTTTCAGCACCATGCCTAGATTTCTGAGGCATTCATCAAATGATTTCCCAAAGACTGAGAAATCATCCATGAATACTTCCACATTGATACCAATCATATCCGAAAAAATTGCCATCATACACCTATGAAAAGTAGCAGGTGCACCACAAAGTCCGAAAGGAACGCGTCGGAACGCAAAAGTGCCAAAAGGACATGTGAAAGTGGTCTTCTCCTGATCTTCTGGAGTAATACCAATCTGATTATATCCTGAATAACCATCCAGCAAGCAATAGAATTCATGCCCAGCCAACCTGTCTAGCATTTGATCAATGAATGGAAGGGGAAAGTGATCCTTCCTTGTAGCTTTGATCAGCTTTCTGTAGTCCATGCAAATTCTCCACCCTGTAACTGTACGAGTCGGAATGAGCTCGTTCTTTTCATTGGCAACTACTGTCATGCCTCCTTTCTTAGGCACACATTGCACTGGACTTACCCATGAACTGTCTGAAATGGGATAGATGATACCAGCATCTAGCCACTTGAGAATTTCTTTCTTTACCACTTCTTTCATGATAGGATTTAACCGCCTTTGGTGTTCTACTGTTGGTTTACTCCCTTCTTCCAATGGAATTTTATGTTGGCAATATGCGGGACTGATTCCTTTTAGATCCGCAACAGACCAACCAATGGCTGATTTGAATTCTCGAAGAACTCTCAAGAGCTTGTCTTCCTCGGAGTCTGAAAGGTTAGCGGCAATAATCACAGGTAAAGTGGATTTTTCACCAAGGGAAGCATACCGTAAGTGATCCGGTAGTGGCTTGAGCTCTAGAGTTGGAGCTTCTTCGATAGACGGCTTTAATTGCTGATGTGGTCCTTTTAATTCTGGCAGTCCCAATGATTCAACTGGTCTTTCAAATTTTCTTTGCCACGGCAAAGCATCCAGATATTGCAATTGTTCATCAATGTCATCTTCATCTAATGAATACTCCCCACTGAGGGCCTTTTCCAAAGTATCATTCATGAGCGTGTGCCCTAACTTTTCTTGCACCGTAGACTCAATCAAGTCTATCTTCAGACACTGCTCTTCTTCTGTTGGGAATTTCATAGCTGTGAAAACATTGAAGGTGACAATTTGATCGTGCACCTTCATCGTCAGTTCCCCCTTTTGGACATCAATCAACGTTTGTCCTGTTGCTAAAAATGGCCTACCAAGAATGATAGGAATCTTCTTGTCCTCTTCGAAATCGAGAATGACAAAATCAGCAGGAAAGATGAGTTTGTCTACTTTCACCAACACATCTTCAACAACTCCCCTAGGATAGGTGATAGATCGATCAGCCAACTGAAGGGACATACTTGTCGGTTTTGGTTCAGGAAGACCAAGCTGCAAGAAAACCGAGTATGGCATAAGATTGATACTTGCTCCCAGATCACATAAACATTTGTCGAAAGATAATCTCCCAATGGTGCATGGTATTGTAAAACTCCCTGGATCATTCAGCTTAGGCGGCAACTTTTGCTGCAATACCGCACTACATTCTTCCGTCAAAGCAACTGTCTCTAAGTCTTCAAGTTTTAATTTCCTCGAGAGAATGCCTTTCATGAATTTGGCATAGCTTGGCATTTGTTCGAGAGCTTCAGCAAATGGAATGTTGATATGTAACTTTTTAAAGACTTCAAGAAATTTGCCAAACTGCTTGTCTAATTTCTGTTTTTGCACTCGTCGAGGAAATGGCGGAGGTGGGTAGACTTGCTCTTTTACTTCTTTTTGCTCGAGGACAGCTTGTTTAGGAGTTGGCATATTTTCTTTAATCTCCTCCTTTGATTCTGATATATTGCCCATGTCCTTTGTGTCTCCCAAATCTGCTTTTTCTGTTCCTTTGTCTGGCAGAATTTTTTCTGTATCTTTTAGCTCAGCATCCTCCGTGATTCTTCCTGATCTGAGGGTAATTGCTTTGATGTGCTCGTGATTATCCTTTCTCCCAGGATTAAGTTCAGTGTCACTGGGGAGTGTTCCTTGTGGTCGGCTCATCATGAAACTAGCGAGTTGACTCAATTGAGTTTCCAGATTTTTAATGGAAGCCGCTTGGCTTTTTTGGCCCAACCTCAACTCCTCTAATTCAGTCTTTTCATTCGAAGATTGTCCAGAATTTCCATAAGATTGTTGTTGTTGAAATCTTGGGGGCTGAAATTGTCTAGGAGCATATGGTTGTTGAAAATGTTGCCCCTGTTGTTGCTGGAATCCAGATGGATTACACTGCTTAGCTCCAAATGGCTGATGATTAGATTGTTGGTAGGGCTGATGTGATTGTTGTGCTCCTCCTTGATTATTGCTCCAACTGAAATTTGGATGATTTCGGTTGTTCGGATGGTAGGAATTTGGAGCTGGCTGTTGCTGTCTCTGGAAATTGCTTACGAACTGAACCGACTCGTTTGAGATGGCACATTGGTTTGATTCATGTGCGCCCGCACACAACTCACAAACACTAGCAATTTGATGAAATCCTTGTGCTGTCAAAGAGTCTACTTTCAATTTCAAAGCCTCTAGCTGAGCTGCTAAGGAAGTGGCTTTGTCGATATTAAGAATTCCTGCTACCTTCTGTTGTGGCATTCTCTGAGTTGGGTTTTGATATTCATTAGCTGCCATCATCTCGATAAGATCGTAGGCCTCCTCGTAACTTTTAGCCCATAGTGCTCCCCCTGAAGCTGCATCTACCATTGGCCTTGATTGCATTCCTAGCCCATTATAGAAACAATTTATGATCATCCAGTTTGGCATGCCGTGATGTGGACATTGCCGAAACATTTCTTTGTATCTCTCCCAAGCTTCACATAAAGTTTCACCAGACTGCTGAGAAAATTGAGTGATAGCATTCCTTATAGCTGCAGTCTTAGCCATGGGGAAGAATTTGCTAAGAAACTTTTGAGCTAGATCAGCCCAAGTGGTGATAGATCCTGGTGGTAGAGAGTGTAGCCAACCCTTGGCTTTGTCTCTTAATGAAAACGGGAAGAGTCTCAACTTCACAGCATCATCTGACACATTGTTGAATCTGAATGTGTCGCATATTTCTATGAAGTTCCTGATGTGTAAGTTAGGATCTTCCGTTGAAGTTCCTCCGTACTGTACTTGATTCTGCACCATCTGAATAGTACTGGATCTAATTTCAAATGTAGGAGCCGTAATTGCTGGCCGAATGATGCTTGACTGGATGTCATCAATCTTTGGTTGCGAGTAGTCCATTAAAGCCCTTGCTGCTGCAGGTGCAACTACTTCGCCTTCTCCGTCCATCTTGTGAATATTTGCTTGTTCAAGTACTTGTTTGGCTTTTAATGCTTTAGAACGTGTTAGCATAAAAATCCAAGTATCTGTACACAAATAATCACTTCACAAAAATACAAGATAAAATGTTCAAGTCAAACAAATTAACTTCTATTGTAGTAAAACACATAAACAAAAATAACACCGAGTCCCCGGCAACGGCGCCAAAAACTTGTTCGCTATTTTCTCTACGCAAGTATACGCAGTCCAAAAGCAATATAGGGAAATAAGGATCGTTCCCACGAAGACTCGGTTATTTTAGTAAATCTGTCTATTCAACAATGTTGGTTAATTATAGAAGCATGAACGAACTAAAATGGTTTATTTGCAGATACAATTAACTAATGAAGTAACGGCTAATTTGTTTAAAATAATATGATAGAGGCATGGGGTCCTAATTTCATGAATGTTTTAGCTCTATTAACTATCAAGAATTAATGTGTTACAATTGTTAAGAAAGCTAGCGGGAACACGACACTAATATGAGCCATCTTTCAATTAACTCACACCATTCCAAATAAACATCCACAAAAGAGATAGAAGTTATAAGGACATCAATTATATCCAAAACACTATATGTCTATGTGAATGGGTGATACAATCGATTTAATTACAAGTTCCGCAATTAACTACATAGGGGAATAATGTTCTTTCGAAACTATAATCCGAAATGCGGAGAAGCCGACATACCTATGCTAGCATGGCAAACCCTAAATCTCTAAATCCACTTTCGCAATCATTAGAGATTTGGCACAATAGATGTTAGCTATTCATCTATATTCAATTAAAACAACCATGCAAGGCAATCTTATATAGAAATTGTAAACACAAATTATCTATCAATTTAACATGAGCATTAACAATTCATTACATTAGAACCCCATGAAAGTGTTTAGTTCATAATTAAACTAGGCACCTTTATGGAATTAAATAAAATCATGGTAGAAAATTTTATAAATTAATTAAGAATTTACGAAAAATTTAAAAATAAAAATAAAAGAAATATAACCTATAACATCTAATAATAACGGAGCTAATAATAAAGGAGCAGAGAGTTAACAAAAATATAAAATAACGAAACAAATTATTACACTACAAGGAATTTAGCACGGCATTTAATAAAGTAAACAAAAGAAAAGTTAAGTAAATTAACTTACCTGCTGTTGCTCCAGGAAATGGTCGGCTGAAACAAAAATCTCTCTCCCTGGTTCGCGCGTGTAGTCCACGCTGCCACTCTCACCCTTCCGCGCGTGGCGCGCACGCGCCAGCCTTGCTGAGAGAAATTGTCCGCGTGCTTGGCAGTTGTCACTTGCTGTGTGTGTTGATAGAATTCAAAGTCCCTCCTGTTGCTGATTATTTCGTTCCTTCAAACAAATAAAAAGAGGCCCACTAATAATTCCCTTAATTCTTCAACCAAAATATAAAATTTATACTAATTTTATAAAAATTTAAAATGTATAAAATAAAATAAAATTACAGAAATTCGAAGTGTATAAATTAACTGATTTGCAGAAAATTTTAAGTATATAAAATATAATAAAATTCTAGAGAATTAAAATGTATAAAATGATCTGTTTATAAAAAGAATTTGCTGAATTTAGATACAAGAGTGTTTGCTTCAGAGAGAATGATTGATTCGTCCCTGGGTAATCTGTGTCTCTTCAATTGATTTCCTACACCTATTTATAATACATCCATCACACCTAATACAAAGTAAAAGTCAGATGTTTTAAAGTCTACTGCTTGCCTAATTTCTAACAACTCCGTAGACAATTGCACACGTCTTCCAGCCAATTGCAATTCTTCTCCACGCGGTAGTTAAATTTTAATACGCAGCTCCGTAGAAATGCTTTTTACCCCGCACAGCTTATAGTCTTTGATTAATAAATAATTATTTTAATCCAGAAATTATAAAAATAAATATCTAATATTATTAGATATTTATAAATATAATTTTCTAAATTAATAAAATTATTTAATAATATAAATAAATCTTTATTGTCTAAGCTGCGGTCTCTGGTCGTCTGGAACCGGACTCCTTTTGCTTAATAGAAAATATATCAATTCCAACCGGGGTTCCAGCTTTAAGAAAATATCACTTTCCATATTTTTGTGATAATTCTTATTTCTTCATTGCTCGTCCAGATGCAAGTTACGGTCTCTTGAGGCTCTAAAACCGGACTCCTTTTGCTTAGAAAAAAATATAACAATTCCAACCGGGATTCCTGCTTTAAGAATATATCACTCAGAACATCTTTATGATAATTCCTTTTCCTCGTAGCCAGTCCATCTGAGCTAGAAATCCACCGTCTTTTAACCTTTTATCGCCAGGATACCTGAAGCTGTGAGTTCTGCACTACAAAGACTTGAAACAACATAAAACTAATTAAAAGACACAACATACTTAAGGATAAACCACCAATTTAGGTCTAATTAGCGCATAATAAGTGGATATAAAATCCACTTATCAAGAGTGCGTTATCAAGCCTGTAGACATAATCTGGATATTTGGGATCCACAAATTCTGGTGGTTGTTCAACAAACACTTCTTCTTCAAGCTTCCCATTCAGAAAAGCACTTTTCACATCCATCTGAAATACCTTGAATTTTCTATGAGAGGCATATGCTAGAAAAATCCTTATGGCCTCCAATCTTGCAACTAGAGCAAAAGTTTCATCATAGTCTATTCCTTCCTGTTGTGAATAGTCTTTTGCCACAAGTCTAGCCTTGTTTCTTGTAACAACCCCCTCGCTGTCAGTTTTATTCCTGAAAACCCATTTAGTACCAACTATAGATCTATTCTTTGGTCTTGGTACAAGAGTCCAAACTTCATTTCTTTCAAATTCATTTAACTCCTCCTGCATTGCTGTTATCCAGTCAGCATCTTGAAGAGCTTCTTGTACCTTCTTTGGTTTAGATTGAGATAAGAATGCATGAAACAGACATTCATTTGTTGTAGCACTCCTTGTCTTTACTTTTGCATCTGGATCACCAATAATTAAATCAGGTGTATGATATTTTGTCCATTTCCTAGCTGAAGGTAAATGACTTCTATCAATATTTGATCCTCCCCTGCTCTCCTAATTTTCTTGTTGCCTTTCTTCATTCTCTGAGGCTCCCCTTGAATTTGATTGCTCAGAGTTTGAACTGTCAGATTTTTGACTTTTAGAGTTTGAGTCATCAGAGTTTGATCCAGATTTTTCAGCTGACTCACTTTCAGTATTTGAGTCATCACTTTGAAGTGATTCTTCATGCTCCCCCTCAACTGGTTCTCCCCTTGTTTGTGGCTAATAAGTTTCTTCAGTGTTTACCAGTAGAGGTTCAGAGTTTGCCTCAACAGAGTTTATCAGTTCAGCCTCATCAGAGTTTACTTCATCAGAGATTAAATCTTCATTTTCAAAGCGCAGTTGATCATGTTCATCTAAATCTTCAAGTCCAGTTATTTTTTTGTCATCAAATGACACATGAATTGACTCCATAATCACCTTGGTTCTCAGATTATAAACTCTGAATGCCTTATTTGACAGCGGATAGCCAACAAAAATTCCTTCATCAGCTTTTAACTCAAATTTGGTCAACTGTTCAGGATGAGTTTTCAACACAAAGCATTTGCACCCAAAAATATGAAAAAATTTCAGGTTTGGCTTCTTTTCCCTCACCATCTCATATTGTGTTTTCCCATGCTTGTTGATCAGAGTGGCATTCTGAGTAAAACAGGCAGTTTGAACTGCTTCTGCCCAGAAATAGGTTGGCAATTTTGCTTCATCAAGCATATTTCTAGCAGCTTCTATCAAGGTTCTGTTCTTTCTTTCAACTACACCATTTTGCTGTGGTGTACCAGGTGCAGAAAACTCTTGCTTCACTCCTCTGTTCTTGCAGAATTCTTTCATTATTGCATTCCTGAATTCAGTTCCATTATCACTCCTGATTATCTTGACTTTGTGTTTTGATCCTTTGTCCAGTAGCTTTACATGCTCCATCAGAGTTAATGCAGTTTCATCCTTTTTTGCTAGAAAATACACCCAAGTATATCTGGTGTGTTCATCAACAATGACTAAAGCATATTTCTTTCTTCCAATAGACAAGGCATTCACTGGTCCAAACAGATCAACATGTAGAAGATGATAAGGATCAACAATTGAAGATTCAGACTTGCTTTTGAAAGATGACTTCCTTTGTTTGGCCTTTTGATAGGAATCACACAGACCATCAACATTTAATAAAGACTTTGGAAGTCCCCTTACAAGATTCTTTCTTATCAATTCATTGATGTTGTTCAGATTCAAATGAGAAAGTTTCTTATGCCACTTCCAACTCTCTTCACTAGACATTCTTGTTGACAGGCACACAGCTTTTCCATCAGAGTTTGTTGACAAACTTATTTCATAGATATCATTTCGCCTATGTCCAACTAGAACAACTTTGCCTGTAGATTTACTGATAATTTCACAGTATTCAGGTTGAAAATCTACATGATAACCTCTGTCACAGATTTGACTCACAGATAGCAGATTATGCTTGAGTTCTGGAACCAGAGCTACATTTGTGATGATGATAGTTCTAAGATTGATATTGCCATATCCCAGAGTACGTCCTATGTTGCCATCTCCATAGGAAACTTTTGGGCCAGGCTTCTCCACATACTCTGATAGCAGGGTTTTATTTCCAGTCATGTGCCCTGAACATCCACTGTCCACGACTAGGGTACTCTCCCTGATGCCCTGCAATCACAAACATTCACTGAAGGTCAGATTTAAGGATCCGGACTTGCTTGGATCCTTTGGCTTTCTTAGATTTGTTAGCTTTAGCAGCGGAATACTTATTATCAGAGTTTAAGTTAACATTTTTAGAGTTTACACTTGCATAATTAACTTTAACCCATTTCAGATTGGGCTTCAGTTCATAGTAATTATGATAAATAGCATGATAATCCCTGCAAGGTATAAATAGAATGCCAAGTGCTTCCACAATGTTTGCATAAAGTCTGTGGTCTAGTTCTAACATCATCTTTCTTTACTCCAGACTTAGAAGGTAAAGAATTAATGTTTTTATTCTTCATGCAGAAACTAGCAAGATGATTAGTACTACCACAGTTATGACATGTCTTTCTTGGAGCAAAAATAGCAAGCATTGGATAATTGCCTTTTGTAATGCCTACTTTACCATTTCTATTTCCTGGACACTTTCTGTTTCTTAACAGATTTTAACTCCATAAGCTTATGTTTAAGTTGTTTATCTGTCAATAAACCAATATTAACCTGTTTAACACAAGTTTTTACTAATTCTTTCTTAATAGCTTCTTTTTCAATTTCAGACTTAGGTTTACTTGTTCCAGTTACAAATTTTCTAGATGGAAGATGTGTTCTAATTTTGACTTGATTTTGAAACCTAAGTTCATCTTCCTCACAGTAACCTAAACCAACTGTGTCTGACTGAAAAACCTCTTGAGTGTCTTTTCCAGAATGAGTCCAAGTCTTAATTATGTGATTTGCCTTCTCCAATTTAGATTCTAGTTGCTTATATCTTCATAGCAACTCCTGTTCTAGATAAACAGCATCATCTCTTTCTTTCTGAACTTGTTGCATGTTGACAAGTTTCTCTTCAACAATTTTATTTCTTTCGTTAAGTTCAGAATTTTCAGATTTGATTCTCTCATTCTCTAAAGTCTGATCCTTATAACTGATATGCAATGCCTTAAGATAAATTCTCAATTCAGATATATTATCAGTATTATAAGCATAAGTAGTTAAGGGTACCTTGTTTTCAGAATCTTCAGATTCATTCTCAATAGAAGCCATGAGAGCATAGTTGACATCCTCATCTGAGTCTGAAGTGTCTACCCAATCTTTGCCTTTTGTGATGAGTGTTTTTTCAGTTTTACCCTTCTTGCACTCAGGAGCATAATGACCCATCCCCTTACACTTGTAGCATTGAATCTCCCAGACTTGGTATCTTTTCTCTCAGACTTCCTGAAACTCTTTCTGTCTGAATTTGAATTTTTAGAGAACCTGTTTCCCTTCTTGAATTTCTTGAAACCCATCTTCTTGAAAGTTTTCACCATCAAGACAGCCATTTTCCTCATTTCTTCTTCATCATCCTCAGAAGATTCATTAGTGTTTGAGTCAACATCAGAGTTTAATGACTCACTTTCGGACTGTATGACTAAAGCTTTTCCCTTAGCTTTATTTCTTGATACTACATTCTTCAAGGGTTTTTCTTCAATCTTAAGAGCAACAGACTTTGTCTTCTTGCTTGATATATCTCTTGTTTCTCTGCTCCATTTCCAGTTAATAAGTTTTGAGCAGCCCATAGATTTCATCAATCTCAGTATCAGCAAGATCATAATTGTCTCTAATAGTGGTTGTCTTCACATCCCACTTTTCAGGTAAAGCAAGAAGAAATTTGAGATTTGAGTCTTCTAGATCATACTCTTTATTTACCAATGACAAATCATTGAGCAGCTTACAGAATCTGTCAAATGTTTCTGTCATGGTTTCTTCAGATTTAGCCTCAAAATGTTCATACTCCTGTGTGAGTATGTTCCTTCTATTCTTCTTGATAGCAGCAGTTCCTTGACATCTAACTTCAAGGGCATCCCAGATTTCTTTAGCAGTTGTGCAATTAATCACTTTGTTAGACATAACATTATCTAAGGCATTGTGAAGTAGATGTCTAACCTTTGCATCCTTAGCAATAGATGAAATATCCTCAGCAGTTAGATCTATATATACCGGAGTTGTTTTCAATAAAAGGCTGTGTGAAGTCTCAGTTGTCAGAAGGTATTGGTTCTCGTAGTGTGCTGATGAAATAAAAGATTGCAAAAAGTTTTTGTAGCACTGTATTATTTTCTTTTGTGAGCAAGTATCTTCTCTTCAAGAGAAGCATACAGCTCTACTCCGTTTTCATGTGTTACAACTAAACCGAGTTTTCTTACAAAGCCATTTTTTCTCTACTACTATAAATCTGGTCTAGTCTAATAGTGTTTGCTGAATTGTTATGTGGATCCATTGCAATTGATGATAGTTATGCAATATATTGACACTAGCTTTGATTTTGTAGCTGAAATCTTGTTCATCTTACTTATCATTTCCTCTTGTGTTCTGCAGGTAATCTTAAATACTTGACAAATAAGTACTTGAATTGGTGAAAGCTCATATTGCTGCCGGTAATAAGCAGTTCACATTCTCAATTAATTTCTGAATATTTATCGAGCTTTACAATTGGGTTTATATTATCTTTCCAGGATCAAATTGTCGTTTTACATCTAGACAACTACTTTTGCTTGGTGAGATGATTGATTTCTCAAACACTTCAAATTGGAAAGTTGCTGGTGCATTTATCCAGGAGTTGCTAGAGATGCCTCCTGAATATGAATTAGATGATGATGACAATGAAGTTGTCATATGAGATGGGATCAACCTTGGTGGAGATAGGCATTGTGATTTAAAATGTTATCTCTTTTTTGTGGATATGTTCATCCCAAAATATGTTTGTAGTCATGTTAGAAATGGTGGCCAATGTTTTTATGAATATTAGTTGGTTTATTGGTGAATATTGTTTTGAACCTGGTGGTAATGGTGAAATATTGGTTGGTTTGTGCATTTTTTGCTTGTCGATTGAATTGTCCAATTGCTTATTATTTGCGTAAATAAACCATTGTCTAAAATGTGATTAGCCAATGAGGGCATCTTTAATGTTTTACTTGTTAAAAACCATATCAGACAATGTCATGTCTAAGACAATATCATATTATAATGTTGTTTATCATCCAAACAAACAATGCTTGTTAAACATAAACCATTGTGCACTGTTATTTCTTACAACGGTTTAAATTAAACAAACCATTGTGTAGAGTCCCAAACAACAATGGATTACTTATACAAGAATGTTGTGTGTTTTCCTTTCAGACAAGTGTGTATTGAATTAAAACTATTGTGTAGCATCCTAAACAACAATGGAAAAATTCTATAATAACGTTGTGTGATTTACTTTTAGACAAGTGTGTATTGAGATAAAACTATTGTGTGATTTCTTTTCAGACAAGTGTGCATTCAATTAAAACTATTGTGTGATTTCCTTTAAGACAAGTGTGTATTCAATTAAAACTATTGTGTAGTATCCCAAACAACAACGGTTTCTAAATCGACTGTTGTTGTTTCTGGCTATCAGACAACGACGTCTAGAGATGAAGTCGTTGTCCCTCGCTCTAACACACAACATTTCGACCCGTTGTCTGAGGCGCGTAACAGACGACACTCCGATAGACAACGGGGTTTGTCAGTATCAGACTACGGATGAAATCCGTTGTCTGAATCGAAATTCCTTGTAGTGGGAGTTAGATCTTTCTTTTCCTTTGGAACTGTCACTACACCATAGATCACATATTGCAACACCACAAATACATTGCCTTAAGGTCAATATTTGTTGAAGTAGACTTTATTGCAACGAATTTGAAAAATTTCAGCATTGCATCCGCTCCTGTTGCAATAGAGCCATTTAGCAACGATTTGAGTACCATATAGCAACATTAAAAATCATTGCAATAAAGGCATGTAGCAACATTTTATAGTATTTAGCAACGTTTAAAAATCATTGCAATAACAAATGGTTGACAAAAAAATCACTTTAAGGCAACAAATTTTAGTCCAATTGCAATGTTTTTTTATAGATTAATGCAACATATTTTGGCCATATTGTAACATTTTTTCAAAAAAAAAAAGTAGGTTCATGTTGAAAATACAATAAACCAAGGCAATTTATAACCACAAATCCAAGCATCATCATTTCATAAACCAAGGCAACTTTATGCCAAAAATTCTACTACATATGTTTGTTCAAAGTCAAATAAAGTTAGAATTCATATACATAAAATTTTTATCAACAATTACTATATCGGAAAAACAAAATGAAGTTAAAAACTACAAAATGAAGCAATTGATTCTTGACAAGTCCCATTTCTGAATAATTCCTTTGAATCATTGACCAACTCAACGGGAAAACATCTTACAGCTCCATGATTGGCACGGACAGAGTGTACCACAGAAGCTTTGATCTTCCATGGCAGTTCATCTTTTGAATTCCCAACAAGAACAAGAAAATTGAGTCCATTCCAGGTCGATGCTGGTCTAGGAAACCAGTACCAGGGATCATGTTTTTCAACGTTGCTGCTGCATTTCGATAGGCATCATCATTTGGGGTATATTACTCGTGCTCATCATGTGAACTTGCGCTTGAAGTTGTTTTAAGTGCTCAATTACTTCATCAAGCATATAAGTTTTATCAGTCGGCAAAGGTTATTTATTTATCAGTTTGCAAAGGTTTTCATCTTCTGGTTGATCCTGTCTCTACGTTTCTGTATATGTATAGAAGAACAGAAATTACTACTTTGCAGTTTATACTACATATTAAAATGGTATAAGATCTAAAATTATAAACAATCGAAATTACCCTTTCTGATAGATTATGAACAGCAGCTACTCTGCTTCTTCTACTTGAGTGGGATTTAAACGTTTTGCCTTTGTTCTCGAGCTCTTCATCCGGATTTCCCTGTTAAGAACCAAAAGCACATATTTAGTTCACGAATCAACTCTACTGTGGTGTGTGTATCCATAGTACTTTGTGATGAACAATATTATTTTATTTTATTTCAAGAGAAGATACTGTATGTCTTTTTTAAAGGTATGATTCAGTATCAATTTCTTGAAATATTTCTAACTTGCTGATCCAGCATGACAATTTGAATCCTCATTTATCGGTCTAGTTTTCAAGCTCGCGGGAGATTTCAAGGAACCCCTTGTCATCGTAGTGGTATCATTGTCCCTATAAAAGGTTGCATTAGCACTGCTACATGACCTCCTATCAACATATTCTTGGTAGCTACTCAAGTTATTCATGCCTCCACATTGATCAGAGAATTCTGTTGATCGGCCCCTTTTCTTGGTCTGCATCGGAAGCTTTATTTCCATGCTGCCGGAATTTTCACCCCATCCTCCAGTAGAGGATGCAACAACAGGGTTATTTGTCAGGTAATGATCAAATTCAGGTAAGTTTATGTTTTGACATGTAGCTTGATGAACAATGGACTCAAGCATATCGTCGGTACTACCCCAAGTGGCCTTTGAAGCAGGAACAGTCAAAAAGCTTCCCACATGTTCATGCTTTAATGGCTGACCATTCTCCCATCCCAACTCTGTAATATCATAATTTGACCTGGATTTCAAGCAACCATGAGTTAGTTAATTTTCTTCATGTTCATAACGAAATAGTATAGATTAGAACTATGACAACTAAGAATAAAACCAAACATCTTCCTTCTACCTGCAACAATTATTTAACTTTAACAACCATAGATTAAAATCTTCATGATTTTCATCGGAACTCGAGAACCATACACACACACACATACACATGCTATAAAGTGAAGGTAGAGATCTGTTGTAAACATGTAATCAACCTGGTGGAAGAGAAGTCCATGCGAGTTGTGTTAAGAAACAAGGCGTAGAATCAGAAATGAGGAAACAATGATGATCTTAATTCAAGATCATACACTTAAATCTTACTATCTTAGCAATTAATTCAAGCTATGAGTAAGATAATGTAACAACATATATTTGCGTCTGGTAAAGTGTTACAGCAGGCATTTCTTTGAAGAACTTAAATGTATTTGCGTCCTGATAAGTGTTGAATCTTACCTGACAAAGAGTTGTCACTGTGAAGAAATTAATATCCATTTTTGTATCCAAAGACATACATGTTCATGAAGTAAGAATTATGAAATTCACCAAAAAAGAACTACTAGAGTATTTCAGAACTCCATATCATACCTGAAAGAGGATCATCAGTATCACAAGGATAACTCCTAGTGCCATTGAACTGCTGTAGTAAAAAATTAGCGACTTGCTCATGGCCCAAGCTATTGTCATTAATGCAGTCCCAAATATCAAATATATGATACGATAATAGCTAAACTCTGCAAAGCAATGCACATTAACAAATGATAAACCTTAGAATATAAGTTAGACATATCAAATTTACTAATTTGTATAACAGATTGGAAATCCTGGCAAAGATTGTTGATAATGAAAACTAATGTTTAGCCATTAATATGTATAAAAGAATGCTACCTCCCACTTTTGAGGAAAATGCAGATCCCTTTTAAGGGTTTGAGCCTCACTGAGGGCATGTGTGTAAGTAGATAAGGTTCTGGAACTGAGCTTTAACAAAATCCAAAAAAGGATGACAATAATGAGGTTCAGATTTATAGAACTTGCGAAATTGATGAAATTGATAACAAGTACAGAGATCAATAGAGTATTGTTACGAGTGCAAAAGTGAACCTCGTACAAACCAAAGATAGTGACAAAGTAAATGAACTACAAAAAAGCCATAGGATGGTAGAATGATTGGAACACAATTTACAATTCTTACCAGATTGATATATAGCAACTGATCTCAAAAATTTGGAACAAAGCTCTCTAATATTCCTAATCAGAAAGCAAATTTACAAGCTAACTATTTCCTACATATACTTGTGAGCTTTCAGAAGTCAACCATGGAATCAGAAAGTCAGACAACTTGAAACATTAACAGTTTCTAACAACTAATCTCTCAAAACTAAAACTGGAATAATACTCTCTCTCATTAAATGAGAGTCGACTCCGGCAACCTCCATTCTCCTCCGATCTAATCTCTTCCTTCTCCATTTCAACCTTCTTCCCCCTCACAAATCCACTTCCATCCTTCATTCTCTGTTTTTTCCTTTCAATAATCGAGTTTTAGTTGAAAATTCATTCGAGTTTCTTCTCCTTCTTTCTCAGATCTACTCTGGTTTAGATCTCGAAGTTTCAATTAAAATTCATTTTTAGGATAAAAATCTCCTACTTAACATCATATCAAAATGTGGTGTTATTCCGAGATCTTTGATTTATCGAATTGTGTTTTTAGTCTCGTCTTTTGGCGTGAGTCTCGCTTTTTTGCGTGTGTATGTTAATGTATGTTTTGTTTTTGGTATGGGGTTTGTTACTGGCTACTTTGAAAATGATTTATGTGGTTTTGTGGGAGATCTATAATGCGTGCATTGGATTTGGACCGGTGTCGGATATTGTAAGAGCTTACTTTTCACAACTAAATTTTGTTCATCTTATGAGATCTTTCACTTTCGGCATGTCTATAGCTGGTTTTCGGCATGTAGATAGCTGGGGTATTTCTGATCATTGGACTTTCAGCATGTCTATAGCTGGTTTTCGGCATGTAGATAGCTGGGGTGTTTCTGAACATTGGGCTACAGGTGGTGCGTATGTGAAGGTCATTTGCGATATTACTGGTTTTAAGATTCGTGCAGGTTGGATTGATCGGGAAGCCACTCTAATCGTTTTTATTTCGAAGAATTTTAAAATTCATTATGTAAAACAGTCTGTAAACATTAACGGCTATTTGGTTAGCTCGTTTATTTGTTTCCTTTCAGATTGTAATGTCAGTTCAGGGATTTGTCCTGGCTGTAATTTAGTTGTTTCGAGTTAATACAATTGCTTGTTCGTCAAAAAAAAAAAGTTTCTAACAACTTGAATATATGTTGTTAAATATTCAAAGAGAACAAAATTGGTCAGCAGTACTACACAACCATTTAAGTGTATTGACAATAATTAAGTTCTTTCGGCCATTATACTCATAATAATCCCCAAATTATAGACAAGAAAAATATTCTAATGCTAAAAAGGAAAACTTGAAATGCTAAACGGTAGAGAACCGTGACCAAGCAATTAGGTTAGACTTGTTCAAATTAACAACAAAATACAAACACAAACTAACACAAAACACATACTAAGAACAAAATTACAATTTAAAACCCCTAATTAACAAAATTAAATTGGAATCCCTAACTTTAAATTAACAAAATCTAAATGTAAAACTTATTAACAAATTTACCCTATAAATCGATTTAAATACAAGCACGAATTAACAAATAAACCCTAATTGATACATGAAAAATTCATCAAAAAGCAAATTTTCAAATCGATTGGGGAAATAATACCTTTTTCGAGATTTAAAGTTCTTCGAGCTTGAATCTTCGATCTTGAGTCGATTTTGAGTTCTCTCTGTCCATGTCTCTCTCTAGCTCTGTCTATCTCTCTCTCGCTCTCGCTGTATGTTATGTGTCTGTTATTTTCTGTGGTGTGTTTTCTTTTTTGAGTAAAATGTTTTATCCAAGCGCTTATTTTAGAGAGCCCTGCAAAAACAATTGGCAAGCCCGCCAAACTTTGCTCCCAAAATTTTGAAGTTAATAGCAACGTTTATCTACATTCGTTGCAATATAACTCAAATTTTATATAAATCATATTCAATTGTAACAATTTTAAAAAACGTTATAAAACTTCACAATTTGTCAAAACTTGTCACTGAATAACAACGAATTTTAAGCAATTTTTTCAGTCAGCGTTGCAATAGCCAATCTATGGTGTAGTGTGTCTTAGCTTCTTGACCAGTAGTAGCTACAGATAGCTTTGTAGGCTTATGAGGACCTTCATAAATTCTCTCAAGATATTCTGGATCTGTAGCCTCCAGAAACATAGTCATTTTCACCTTCCAGATAGCATAATCTGCTGGCCTCAGAATAGGAACCCTAATTGTCTCATAACGACTCACAGTAGTAGGTTGAGCCTTCTCAGTCATAGAACCTGATGGAGGAGGTATTTATGACATGATTATAGTTGTGTGTGTGGATCTTAAACTGTATAGAGTAACATATCTGCTCTGATACCACTTGTTAGGCCGAATACACAATTATAATCAAGTTCGTATGAGAGAATAACAAGTAAGACACGTTCGAACAATTAAAAACTGTTTGGAATTAAAAACTCATCTCTCAGTGATGTAAAATACCACAGAGAGCTGCTTAGGTTATAATGAATTATAATTCGTTACTCAATACCCTTCCCGCTTCCAACTTCTAGTTAAACTCTGATGAATCATTGTAACACTTAAACACTAATATCATTCACATCAATTATATTTAACATTAACATTTTATATTATTAGTTCTAAACAATACATGTCATTGATTAAATAACTATTATTATTATTATTAATTTTATTATTTAATATTATAAAGTTAAATTATATACATAATAAATTATTCTACTCTATTTTGTTTAATCATATAAATTTTAAAAATATTTAAAAGTAACTATAAGCTAGTATAAAATAAATGTAAAATATTAATATAAAGTTGGAGGGAGATGAGAGCATCTTCAACCCTTAAAAATCCTTAGCTAAAAATATAAATTACATGCCATAAATAAAAAAAAAGATTTTAGAGAATACGTAAAATAATTTTTTACCTCCGACGTGACATTCCCTTTTATCTAAAATTATAGCCAATCTCTTTATATTGGCTATATTTGTCTAACCACTACAGACCTGTAAAAAAACTCGACATCATCTATTCCCATATTTGAATAATATATTCTATTTTTAAAAACTTGAAATAATAATGACATACTATTTAAAATACAACCAATCATTATAGTCAACTCCATTGAAGTACAATACCTTACAAATTCAGCAAATTAATTTTACAAAATTATTATTTTATAATACTAGCTTATAACCCGTGCAATGCACTTGTTTCTTGTATTATGTTATAAATTTTATTTAATATTACAATTATGTTTTTATATAATAATTATTTTTTAATATACTCATGTTTACGGATTATACTAGTGTTTCCTTATTATAAATAACGTATACTGTTTTTAACATATTTTATTAATAATTGAAAAATATTGTGTGATATTTTCGGTTACATATTAATAATTAAATTAAAAGGTAATGTATTTTAATTAGAAGGGATATATTAATGATGGAAAAATATGATACGATTGATTTTTAGTTGTTTATAAAAGGTAATATCTTCAACTAAAAGTAAATATGAAAGAGTCAACCGACTAATTACCATTAATTATATTAAGTTATTATTTATTTTATATGTTATATATTTCTTAAAAATTATGGTGAGATATTTTCGGGTATATATTAATGATTCTAAGATTTGTTTTAAATAAAAAGGTAACGTGTTTTAATTCGAAAGGAAATATTAATGATCGAAAGATATGATACGATTGATGTTTTTAGGTGTTTATAAAAGGTAATATCTTCAACTAAAAGTAAATGTGAAAAAGGCAATCGACTAATTACCATTAATTTTATTATGTTAATGTGAAATAGATTGTTTTAAATTAAAAGGTAACGTGTTTTAATCTGAAAGGAAATATTAATAATTGAGATATATGATACGATTGATGTTTTTAGATATTTATAAAAGGTAATATCTTCAAGCAAAAGTAAATGTGAAAAAGACAATCAACTAATTACCATTAATTTTATTATGTTAATGTGAAAAAGGTAATCGACTAATTATCATTACTTATATTATGTTATTATTTATTTTAGTTATTATGTTTTTCTTGAAAATTATGGTGTGATATTTTCAGGTATATTTTAATGATTGTAAGATTTGTTTTAAATTAAAAGGGTAACGTATTTTAATTCGAAAGGGAATATTAATGATCGAAAAATATGATCGGTATAAAAGGTAATATCTTTAACTAAAAGTAAATGTGAAAAAGACAATAGACTAATTATCATTAATTATATTATTTATTATTCATTTTAGGTGTATTTATTTTTAGAAAGGTAAATAAGTAAATTCACGAAGTACCAAAAAATAGGTACTAAAAAACAAGTACCAAAACTTTCAATATTTCGGTTTTTATATAATAGTATAGAAGTATAGATAGATATAAATTTTAGTCAACTATTTTAATTAACATCATCGAAGATGCTCTTGAGATGAGCATTTATAGATAATGGTAGTGGATTAAAAATATGAAAGACCATGGGGGTGTTTGGCTGTCCTTTTTTTATGGACTTATTGACTTATTTTCGGGTAAAAATTTTATATTTTGATAATCTTTTTTTGTACAAGTATTTAATGTATGTTTGAGATTCAATAAGTTGCAAAAATAAGTTGGAAAATAAGTTGAAAAGTTAGGAATCTCTAACTTTGTCTTAAAATAAGTTGACTTATTCCGGAAATAAGTTCCCCCAAACACCCCCCATGTAAGGTTATATAAAACTTTTATTGCTAACAGCTTTTGGTTGAATAAGGCAATTATGTATAGGCTGGAGATCCCTGACAATCATTTGTCAGGGACGGCTTATCTAACAATAGGTTTCTAAACCGTTGGATCGTTGATCCAACAACCCCCTGAATTACAAAAAAAAATTACTGTCCGTTATAATTTTTCGCGGATAGGCAGATTGCCTGTCCGCGGAAATTTTCTGCGGATAGGCAGATTGCCTGTTCGCGGAAATTTTTCGCGGATAGGCAATCTGCCTATCCGCGGAAAATTATAGCGGACAATAATTTTTTTTTTTTTAATCTCAGCCGTTGGATCCAACGGCTGTGAAACTGATTATTAAATAACCGGTCCCTGACAAACGATTGACAGGGACCTGGACCCTTATGTATATGGCTTAACTATAGGAAGTCTAGAATTTACTCCCTCTGTCCCATCCGGTAGTTTACATTTGCGGGCCAATTTTCGGCACGGATTTTAAGGTGCATTTTAAGGACAGTTCTATAATTTATTTTTGATATTTTCTTTTTTTGTATAAAAATATAACAATCCTATTTTTATACAAAAAAAAAAAATTAAAAATAAGTTATAGAACTATCTTTAAAATGCAACTTAAAATGCGTGTCAGATACGAAATTTTTTATGAAGAGAAATGGATGGGACAGAGGGAGTAGCTATTATGTTTGTATGAGTTGGGAATGCTCTAATAGATTATAGGGGGTGTTTGGCTCTCCTTTTTTTATGGATTTATTGACTTATTTTCGGGTAAAAATTTTATATTTTGATAATCTTTTTTTGTACAAGTATTTAATGTATGTTTGAGATTCAATAAATTGCAAAAATAAGTTGGAAAATAAGTTGGAAAGTTAGGAATCTCTAACTTTGTCTTAAAATAAGTTGACTTATTCTGAAAATAAGTTCCCCCAAACACCCCCATAATATGAATATTAAAATTTAACACATAAATACTTTTTTTATTATTTTGATATGCATTATCTTTTTAAATATTAATTTTGATTTAAAAAATATTTATAGTATTATGTGATTTTATAAATTTCTTATTTACATATATAAATAATACTCCCTCCGTCCCATTTTGTAAGACATGGTTTGACTTTCATGGAGATTAAGAAAATACTATTTGACTTGCTAGATGGTAGCATGTGTTTGGTTGGTTGTGAAAGTGGGTGTAAGTGGGTGTATAAAAAATGGGTAAAGTAGGAAAGTAGTGGGTGTAATAGTGTTTATTTAATAAAAAGGAAGTATAAAATAGAGAAGTAGTGGGTGTAAAGTAGTAGGTTCATTATTTTTGGGACGTACCAAAAAGGAATAAGTGGCATATAAAATGGATGGGAGGAGGGAGTAATATTTATGAAATATCTTATTTCCATATAGCAGTGTTTGAAGTTTTGGCAATTAGTTGTAAAGAGGATGAGAATGCGATAATTCATCCTTGGTCGCCGCCTATAATACACAAATTTTTACTGCCCTAAATAATAGTAATAAAAAAAAACCAACGAACCCTTGTTAACCGCCACCAGTTTCATTAGTCTCCAACCTTTCTACCCCTATCTCTCAAATTCAATACATACACAACAATCACATTCATTCATATATCCATCAACAAATAAATATCCCAAGGAGAGAATGGATTCATCTTCAACGCCTGTAAATTGGGAAACACTCGACGCACTCGTAATCGAATTCGCCAAATCAGAGAACTTGATCGAAGATTCATCGCCTGTTTCGTCTCCATCGTCTTCATCAACATCGTCTTCTTCCTTATCTTCTTTTTCCTCCTCGTCGTATCAATCGCGTCTTCTGATTCGACAAATCAGACGATTGATTGTGCTCGGTGACATTGATTCTGCTCTCGATCTTCTTCGTCTTCACGCTCCTTTCATACTCGATGATCATAGACTTCTCTTTCTGTTACACAAACAGGTCTCTCTCTCTCTCCCAGTCTCTCTCTCTCTCGCTCTCTCTCTCTCTCTCTCTCTCTCTCTGTCTCTCTCTCTCTGTCTCTCTCTCTCTCACCAAGTTAAAAGTGATTAAGCTGTAATATAGTAGTATGAGTTTAGAACTATAATTGTTATAATAATGAGTATTATTAATTGTACAATTAATGTTCACTTTTTCGAGTTTAGAAAAATTAGAAACATTTAAGTTTGTTTTAACGGTTATACTTTTTGTGATTTGATATGTAACAGAAATTTATTGAGCTATTGAGGAAAGGAACTACTGAGGATCGAGCATCTGCTATGAGTTGCTTGCGAACAGGACTAGCTCCTTGCGCGCTTGATGCATATCCTGTATTCTTTTTCTGAACTTGAATTCTATCTGTTTTGAATTGTACAGTTGACATTGGCAATTTATTAGTAGTCATTATGATGTTGGAAGTTCTATAATGTTGATTCTTTGGAGAGTAGTTTACTTTGTTTGTGTTCCCTAAAGGATAAAGCTCTATTGAAAGTCCAGTTCTGACATAACAAAATAGGGTATTGTGATCCACCTGATTTACGTGTCTTGTATTCTCCTGGATTCTGTTTTAGGGTGAGAGTAAGTTTAGAATTGGGGAAACACAATTAGGAGATGGCCACATATGAATTAGGACCTTATAAAATATGAACACTGACCAATTTGTTTTGAAGTTTATTTGCTACACATTACGCGGTTTCTTAATTTTTAATTGATTTTTTTGAATTTAGAGTAGGAACTTTTTTATTTTCTCTTGTAGAAATTTCAATTATTCGTCGAATTTTAGTTCTGATTAGGGTCTGACATGTTTGCTCTTGGTACTAGGAAGCATATGAGGAATTTAAGCATGTCCTATTGGCTTTCATTTATGACAAGAATGATAAGACCTCTCCTGTGGCTGATGAGGTAGGCTGTGAATTATTTCTGTTGCATTTGTTGCATTATCTATATTACCACAGAGGTGCATAGAAAGGTGTAAGTACTACTATGTGATGGGAGCATACTTTATTATTATAGACTACAGAGTATAGAGTGTATAGTTTCTAAAACATATTCAAAAGTCTTTTAATGGTATAGTATTACAAGATTTTTTTATCATTTTTGAGTTCCAGTGACATAAGATATTCTTTTGTAATTAGCAATATACTTTTTAAGATCTTTTATCATTTTTTATTGTGCATATGTTCCTTTATGTCAACACTCAATTTACATATATTGTTGTCTAATGATAATTTTTTAAATAACTATGCCATCTTTTTAGGATAGAGGATTTTTCGAGTTTTCTTCTTTTCTTTTCTTTTCTTTTCTTTTTTTTTTTTTAATTTTCTTATTGTCTACACTGGACGGACTTCTATAAGGCAGTCGTCTTCAGCCTATCCTAATGAGTTTCGGATAAATGGTATTTTTAATTCGATTTTAGCGTGACACAGTAAATGAGTTACTTGTAACAAATTTTATGTATATGGTTTTCAGTGGTCTGAAAAGAAGAGATTCGACATTGCTGGATTGATGTCTTCTGTTTTAAGAGCACAGTTACATGCATATGACCCTGTTTTTTCAATGGCTGTGAGATACCTAATAAGGTATATCTATTCATATTATTTTTCCATGTTCTATTTTTCTCCTCTCTCCCCATAAAGTTTTATAAGCGATATATTCTTTTATATTCGGCAGCATACACAAAGGATTTTGCTTGCGTCAAGGAATTTCATCGCCCATTTCAGATCTCACTGAGAGGTTACTCTTAGAGGAACGTGATCCAGCTGCTAAACCACAGGAGAGTTTGTATGAAGCCCCTCCTTTTGATGAGGTGAGAGTTGACAAGAGTTGCTTTATCTTTAAATGATTTTTTTTGCCTGAACCTAATTGTTTTCAATGATTGTTTTGAATCTGACTCCAGGTTGATGTACAAGCACTTGCCCATGCTGTAGAGCTTACAAGACAAGGGGCAGTTGATAGCTTGAGGTATGCTAAGGGTGACTTGCCCCAAGCATTTCAGGTTGGTTGAATCTGTACTTGTATTTTGTACAAACAACAAGGAACAAATAGTTGTATTTTCTTTCATGATAGAGTGAGGCATGCCATGTGCAAGGCCCTTAACATGATAATAATAGCAACTGTTTAAGAAATTTGTGAATTTGCTGTAAATTAGTTGTTGAAATTGTGTATTATGCGATAGTTGTAGACTAAGAAACAAGGGATTTACAGGGGTACGGGAATTCGACAAATTTGATAATATATGGGGCATTCAGGTGAGGAAGGATATGTCACATATATATATATATATTATAATCAATTCCCTTAATAAATATAATTAATAAATACATAAGTTAATCGTTAATATTCTGAGAAGTGTTTTTTGTTTAGTTGTTGCTCCAATAATATTGTACTAAATTATTTTGTGTATGCCTGATATAGTGTGACTTAAGAATTCGTTTCATTTATTTGTTGGGCAATATGCCATGTGTGTGTTAGAACCTATTGGGGGCTGCTATAGATGTATGGTTATATATATTATAGGCTGCCAAGAGAGTATATAAAAAGAATGAATTTTTTTATTGATAAACTCACGTACACTAAGCTAAGTGGTATTCGAGAAACCACCCACACTCCACAAACACACAATTCAATTGTATCTTTTCATGCCTAGAAACATGCGAATGGCTTCCTATTTATAATCCCAACATCACACTCCTTATTCATAAACTGTAGCTGATATATTATTAGTTCCACAAATTCCTCCATTCCAAATCTATGACTGATGCTCAAATCAGTTATTCTGATTATGTAACTAATAAGATTTCCTAACATAGTCCTGCTACACTCTTAAGTTAACACTCAGCCTCAACTTAGTAATATATTGTACAATGCCCAACTACTTCATTCAACTACCCAAGTTTATACTTAAAACATGTAGACACATTTATACAGTACACACACATTTATTATAAATCTTTCACCTATTCTTGTTTACAATATATCTTTCACCTCTCTTGACTACAACATAAGCAAAATTTCGGTGCTTAGAATTACGACAACCGAGCATGCCCACCAATTTATTGTACATTAATACTGATAATTGTATAACATAAAGAAATGTCACTTTCAGCTTTCAAGCAATTACAAAGCTTGCGAGATTCTTAATAGCTTCAAAACAGAAGGTGAAGATGTCGTGAGATGTTGTAATGCTGAAGTCCACTAGAAAACTATATTGAAACGTCTGGTTTTAGATTTATTAGGATTTACTAGGTATTGTATGCTCCGCTTTTTTTTTTGATTAATTGTGTATGCACTCCTGCTGTATTCCTACACTCCCATATCCTAGATACATAGTGTGTGCAATTTGTGTGGGAAGTGGTGCGCCCCAACTTCATATTTTGTAGATATTATTCCCATTCTAAGGAGTTTCTATGAACAGGGATTTAGACATGTTGTATCCTTGTCCCTATATAGTGCTATGTATAGACTTTTCAAAAATGTAAATTCAAAAAAAAAAAAAGGACCTTGTAGCTTAGAAATTTTTTGGCATTTTAGTAGAAGTTATTGAACTTCTCTCTTAAAAAATCTTAATTACCGTAAGCAGTTCTTCAGCTTGTATACACGTATAAATAATTAAATTCTATCTTAATTAAAGACTTGCAAAGCATTCATGCACTTGTATCATTCATTAGCACATATATTGAGTCAACTCAAACCACGTAGTTGGACTGCATTGTAAAAGGTGAATCCATTATTGAAGTCTTTGGACAAAGAAGATTTCAAAAGTATGTCATGTTGTGGTATTCTATATACCCAACATGAAGTCACCATTGCATGGTGGTCGCCACCCAAAAAGATGGGATTTGGTTTGGATGTCTACTAAAATGATTGAGATGTAGCAAAAGAGAAGAAAAGGTTAGCTAGTTACAAGGAACACATTATTGACATAATAGACTTTAGGCATGTTTGAGATTAGGCGTGACAAAGATGAAACTATGAGACAAGTTATTGAAAATGATCTTGGAGGACAAATATTATTCGTATTCGTTAGGTAATAAGTAATTTAAGTACTATTCGTATTCGGTTGGTAATAAGTAATTTAAGTACCAAAGATCCAGAGTTCGATCTCATTAACATGTTAAATTTAAGGAAAATTCCAAATGGTATCATTGTACAATTGGTTTTTCCATGGAATACCATTCACTATTTTTGACTTACAAATGGTACCACAATTGGTTTTTCCATGGAATACCGCTCCGTCAGCCAAAACGTTAGTATCTGTTTTTTCAAATGGTATCATCGTAAGTTAACTAGTGAATGGTACCACATGGAAAATGGTACCAAATGGAATATCCCAATTTAATATTTATTACTCCCTCCGTCCCTTTTGATTGTTAACATTTCACTTTTTCAAAACTTTCTGGCACGCATTTTAAGGTGCATTTTAAGGACAGTTAAATAATTTTTTTTTAAAATTTTCTTTTTCTGTATAAAAATTTAAACATTAAATTTTTATACAGAAAAAGAAAATTTTTAAAAAAAGTTATTTAACTATCCTTAAAATGCACCTTAAAATGCGTGCCAGAAAGTTTTGAAAAAGTGAAATGTTAACAATCAAAAGGGACGGAGGGAGTACTAGATTATAATCCGTGCAATGCACGTCTTTTCTTCTTAATATTTATATTTATTAATATTTAGTTATATTGAATTTGATTTATTAGATAGATTTAATATTTTTTTGAAGGAAATAAAGAACTCTTAAATTTGAAAGACTTAAAAAAAACAAATTTGAATATTAATAAATAAAAATTATTATTTATTAGACTTCACACGGTTAATTTACTATTTTTGCTCCATCTTGAGATCTAAATACCAGATTTAGATGATGTTACTCAAAGCTCAAGAAATCATATTTAATTTAGGGATGGTTTAACAATTATTATTCAACTAAAACTACTCGGAAATTGTAGAGCAAAGAAAGTTACGAATGTTTACATTGAGAATTCTATTCAATCTAGAAAATCAACTTATGTTTGGTTTAAATTATTAAATTTACTTTTTCGTATTTGAATAATATCCTACTATCAATCAAACTTACTTTTTAATATTAGATCTAATTCTTTTTAATTTAGAAAACATACTTATAGTTGGTTTACATAATATTTTTTAATACATCTACTAACCAAAAAAAAAATAAAAATTGAGAGCAATATTATTATATTTATTTATAGATATATAAAGAAAATTTAAGTAATCAGTTAATGTGGTAATCAATAAAATAGTATTCTTTACATGATATTTATATTAAAATAAAATATTTACGAAAACATAAGATTATAAGAACAAATATAAATTAGAAAATCTAAATGTTGAAACAGAAACAAATCAACAATAAATATTAAACGATAGATACACGTGCATCGCACAACATATAAGCTAGTATAAGATAGATCATCTATACTATTTAAATCCATAGTACCAACTGTAATATAAAGTTTGTAGTAGATAAAAGTTTTAAGTTCCCAGTGATGTTCTCTGATAATTTAAAAGTTTGTATAAATTAAGATAAGTAATTTCTACTATTAAAGCCCGCATGGTCCATAGTACCAACTGTAAAAAAAAGGCCCATATCACCAGCTAATGTATCGGCAGATTGCTCTTAGTTTGGATTTGATATCATATAATCGTATAGATGGATTTGTGTAAGCACTTGACATGCTAACTAATTATTATGATTTCAGGTGCAAACCAAATTGTTTAAAAGAAATAATTATTATAGTATTGATGGATTTGTGTACACACTTGACATGCTAATTAATAATGAACTCAGGTGCAAGACGAATTGTTTAAAAGAAAGGACTTATCAGTTTCTACAACATTTTTTGTTCATTAATAAAAGCTTCCGACTTTTATTTGTCTCTTCTTTTTGTTTGAATTAATTATCTAGGAATAAAAAAAGTGAAAATTATGATTGAACTTCATCAAAGTGAAACTGAAACGTTGTACAGTAAATTTGGGGATATATCTGGATTGCTGCCGTAGATGTTTGTCTTATGTGTCGAAATCTTGTTTTTTTTTTCAGAATGAATTATGCCGGATGAAATTGGATGTTTCTATTCTGGATGACCTTGTCCACGAGTATTGCGTCTACAGGGGAATCGTGGATTCTGGTTCTGTATCTGGTGAATAGTTGGTCATTTTAAGTACTTTTGCATGTGGCTAGAATCTATGTAATATCTATTTTTATTTTTTGTTTCAACTCTTAACTGATTTATTCCTTCTCCAGCACAAGAAGTTCATATTATGCCTGGACCATTGAAAAGTACTTTACCTGAGCCGGGGTGTTTATCAGGGATTTCGTCTGATCTTGAATGTGGAACTAATAAACATGGTGCTGAAATCTCGGCTGATGTCTCTCAACTAGCATCTTCTATTGAAGCAGACGGCGATATGATTAGCTCACAAACTATTGATACTGAAGAGCGATATCCATGTGAAACCACAAGCAACCATGAAGACTGTAGTACAAGTGGAACCAATCAGACCGGAATGTCAAAATTCTTGCAAAGAGATAGAGGTCAGGGGATTGCGAAGAGGAATAAACGCAAGCGTTGGAGGGGGAGACAGGAGGATTTTGAGATCACTCCTGAAGTTATTAATGGAAGTAGCAAGCAAGATGATAGCAGCACTATTGTGGCTCCTTCCAACCCCTATGTGATAAACCTACAGCAGGTAATTAATTGAGGTTCTAATTATAAAGCAAGTTGTTAGCAATATTATGGCCCCTTCGGTCGCTGTATTTAGATATACAGGTATTCAAAAAAACAATCTTAAAATTCTTATGGTGTCTGACTATTAATCTACTTTTTTCTACAGGAGAAATTATTCACATTAGATACAGCAAGCAATATGGAAAACAGGTATGAGATTGTGCTCAGATTGAAGGAGCTAGCAAGCAGAGGAATGGCTGCCGAGGTTGTGGAAGAAATAAATGTTATAGACCCAAACTTTTTTGCCCAGAATTCTCATTTGCTGTTCCAACTAAAGCAGGTGCGTATATCCCATTGCTATATCCTGAATTTGAACAAAATGCATTTAAGTTATTGAGTTTGATGAGCCAAGCACTTCTCCACTTTTTTTTCCCCAGCTCGAATTTTTGAAGCTAGTCAGAACTGGTGATCATTCTAGTGCTCTCAAGATTGCTTCTGCTACTTTGGGCCCTTTGGGAGCTAGAGATCCAACTTTGCTAAAACCATTGAAGGAAACCTTGATGACTTTACTCAGACCTAGTGAAGTGATATCAACAGATGATTCGGCATTGTATGCTATTGCAACTTCACTCCAGGTATGTCACTACTTACCAGAACTAAAATGACTTACAGGTGACGTTCCTGTATAAGTTAGATGGGTAGTTGAAAACTGCACGTATCCTTTTAAAGCGTGGTTTAGACTTCCTGAACTACTAGCAAAAGAGTTAAAAATGATGTTTTTGTGATATTTTATATGATATCTCATGCTCGTAGAATGCTCCTGGTGACTCTTGCTAGAGCATGAAAGATATATGTTTAACATGGATGATGCACAATAATGTGTATTTACAAATTAGAAGTATGAGGAATGCAAGAAGTTTCTATTTTTGTTTCTTGCTTCTTCCTCTTTTTCCTATTAAATTTTTTGTGGTGCTGGGTTTGGAGGTTATCTTTGGAAAGAAAAAGTTTTATCAAAAACAGTAATTTGGTGCTGTTGATCTGCATTTTGATTCTTGAAGTCCACTTTTGTCGCTATCGGTTATTAATGGTACCATCTAGTGTATGGGAAAGTACAATATAGGATAAGATATATACATCAACTTGCTTGTACATACCAAACTTGTCCTGTTTTTGAATTCTTCCCTTGTTCAAGTGCATGCATGGTAGGAAAAGATTATGCATCTCTATAATTTTGACTTTCATGAGATCATGATCGTATATAGGTTGCTATTGGTAGAAGGCTTGGTATTGAAGAACCCCGGCTTATGAAGATCATAAGGACGACACTGCACACACATAATGAGTGGTTTAAACTTCAAATGTGTAAAGATGGGTTTGAAGGTCTTCTTAAGATTGATTCACTTAAAGACATTAGTAATACCTCTTTGCTTGCTGATTCTACTTGCAAGGGAATTGTAGATACTTGTGCCCGGGATTCTTCCCAGGTTACTGTATCTTCAAGTATGACGAAGGAAGATAGCAATAGCCCAGCACAAGTATCATCCAAAGATGTTTTATGTGAAGAAAGTGCAATAATTAAAGTCATGGTGAGTTTTGCACTCTCTCTTTAAAGTAAATGATATTTCGTTACAAGGAATAACCAAACATATTTTGTTGGATTGGATCATCTGATTTCCTGCTTTTGTGACTGGTTTTGTTGCCCGATTCCAGAATTTACTCATAAATAAGCTTTTTATATTACTTACATAACATAAATGGTGCAGGAATTTCTTGCTTTGCCAAGGGCAGATGCCATCCACCTTCTAGTGCAGTACAATGGGAATGCAGAGACTGTCATACAGCAAATATTTTCATAGTTTGGGGTATGCATTGTGGCAAAGCTTCTTTTGTTTAATTTTCACAATATTTGATTATTTAATTGTGTGGAAAGAGTAATTTTGTAAATTTTCTAGGGATTGTTTTTGTCATTTTGGAAAATCCTTACAAGTGCGCTAGGTTAGTGTGATTATTACTATTTTGGGACTTGTTCTTTTCTTTACTTCATTTTATCTACTAGACTCACGAATATAATAATTCCATATACATAATGGGATTCTGTATCCTAGATGTATGTGTATGTTAGCAAGTTTATGGGTCCGTTTGGGAAATCTTATTTTTTAGAAATAAGTTACTTATTCTGGAAAAAAGTTTGTAAATATGTATTTTTTTCTGAAATAAGTAACTTATTTTTGCAAGATTGTGAATATTAAACTTTCCATACACATATTTTTCTAAAAAAATGTATGTAAATACGATTTTTTTTCAAAAATAAGTAATTTATAAGTTACTAGACAGAATAGCCAAACAGGCTGAGCTATTTGCCAAAAAATCCATTGAATTTTTCCAAATTTTGCAGTTTATTTATTAAAGTTTTTTTGTTGCTAATTTAATCAACCAATTTTCCAAAATTATGCAAACACAAAATTCAAACAATAAAACAATGTGAATAAAGATTTATTAATAACATAATTTGAAACCCTAAATCGAAACAATACATTGCAAACACAAAATCCCCCAAATCGAAATATATAAGCATTTCAAACTCAGAAAAAGCCCTAATCGAAACATATAAGCATTGTAAACTCAGAAAAAGCCCTAATCGAAACACATAAGCATTGCAATCAGGTGACATCTGCAAAATTTGAAAAAGTTTAATGGGTTTTTTTGGCTGATAGCTCTATCCACAACGTGCAATAGAACGAAAATCAGCTCCAATTTTTTTTGCAAAAAAAGAACCAGTTACAATTTTTCATAGGTTTGTGCTTTACACTAAATATAATAGAGAATTGAATTCCTTTCTTAAATTCCTTATGTCAAATTGAATTAAATTTTTAATTAAGATTAACAAACTTTTTGGTAAATGAGCTAATTCATCGTTACATTTTATGTCAAGTTTCACTTTCGGATGCACCATTGTACTATCAGTGTTGTCGAGGGAGACGGGGAAAAGAAACTGAAGAAATTGGGGGTCCCAATAGGGTGATGGCCCTAAATGCCCACCTCCCAAAACATTTGGTCCGAAATACCCATATTCGGAATGGATGACCCTAAATACCCACGAGACACGCATATGGGAAAGGAGTATTCGGACACTCCTTTGACACATGCGTGTCTTTCACAAACAGCAAGAGAGCTCTGTGAACAGTAGAACCAAACACGCATGTTGAGCATGCGTGACATGAGATGCGCATGTTCAACATGCATGTCTCTCACCACTGTTCATCGTCCCCAAGCTTTCACCGGCGTTGTTTTATCGATTAAAACTTTGAACGACTCGTTTGTACTGTCTAGGCATCGACCACTATCGTACTATATACCAAAAGAATCGTCTCGTCCTCCTCTATAACCCTCTATCCTTCGATTTTTGTTTGTTCTGCTGGATTGAAAAGACCCAAATCGACAAATGTTTTCCGATTTGGTTTTTCGATTTCTCGTGCACATCCCTGCGGGGCCAGAACTCGTCAAATAGATTGGGGAATGTGATGTACTTCGTATGGGCTTCATTTTCATGTACTTGGATGTGTTGAAAGTAGCCGGAATAGCATGGACTAATAGAGGCGATTTTTAGGCAATTTTTGGTCGCTGGAGCTCAGCAACGTTTTCTGATATAATGACGTCAGATGACGTCATCACGCATCTGAGAGATGCGTGACCCCTGTTGCGCATGACAGAAATGCATGTTATAGGATACGCATTCGCAAGATGCGTAATGCGTGGATATTTAGGACCGAAGCTCCCGACTTTCAGCATTTCGGGCCTTCACTCCTGAAATGTAGGCATTTTGGGCATTTTCTCCAATTACTTCTCCATGCTCAACAGAATTTTGAGTTTAAAAATATTTTGATAATATGTTTTGATTAAACTTGTTATTTTTTGGGACCAAATTGTGAAAAAAGGATTAAAGTACAACTACCAAAATAAAGTTTCGTGCTGATTAAAATTTTTATTTATAAACAATTGAAACCAAGTTGTAAAAAAAAAATATTAAGGTGCAATAACCAAATTTTAAGTACCGTACACATGTATTACCAAATTTATAATGTTAGATGCATTTTTTTACAAGTAACTCGTAGATTTTAAAAGTATAGTATATGTAATGTATCTAAAACTTTTTTTTTTTTTTTTTACAAAATGCAAGTTCATTCCATTAACTTAAAAAAGTCTAGCCGGGACAAACCCCCAACTGACAATGCAATAGGTTGATAAAACAATAAACGAGCTAAATAAATAGCCGCATTGTTTCCAGACTGCTTAACAAACTGAATCCTTAGATTCTTGAAACTAAAAAAAGTTACAATGGTATCCCGATCAATCCTACTAGCATCAGCCCTGAAATCCGTAGTAGCACAATTGATCCTCACATAAATGCGTACTGAAGCCCAATGTTCCAAACTTTCAACTGAAGTTGGGGAAGCATAAATTCCCGAAACCGGAAAAAACTTTAATTGTGAAAGGTGAGCTCTTGTGAATTCCACTACCAACTCAAGAATGCTCCAGCTATCTACATGCCGTAAAATAGCTATAGACATGCCAATACCCCAGCTATCTACATGCCAAAAATCAGCTATAGACATGCCGTAAGTAGCATTGATGCAAGCTTTCAAGATTTCCCAAAATGCCAAAAAAACCAATTTCATTGGAGAACGCAACCAAACAACCAAAAACAAAACACAACTAAACATAAACCCCAAACAATTGGGGACGAAAAACAACCCAAAAAAATGGATACGGCAAAAGAGATCTCACCCAAAAAGGATTAGATCTCGATTTTATTGAAAATCAAGAACTAGAAAGAGATGGAGGAATCGGAATGGAAGGATGGGAAGGGGAAGGCGGAGGAGATATGAAGAGATCGGAAGAAAAAGAGGGAGAAGGGAGGAGCGAGGCGGAGGGAGGGGGCCGGGGGTGGGAGGCGGGAGGCGGGCAACTGAAAAATGACAACTGAAAAAAGAGGTCCAAAAAAGAGGTCGAAAATGACAACTGAAAAATGGAACTTGAAATCAGAAATTTAGTTCAATATGCCCCTGCGGGGCCTTGGAACCCAAAAGCAGTCCACCTTAATTTTGGTGGTTTTGGGTTGCAAGGCCCAGTAGGAGCATATTCAACTGAATTCAGTTACTGATTTCAAGATCCATTTTTCAGTTGTCATTTTCGACCTCTTCAGTTACTAATATATATATATATTAGAGTCCAAAAAAGAGGTCGAAAATGACAACTGAAAAATGGAACTTGAAATCAGAAATTTAGTTGCATGTGGTTGCATTTAGTTGAATGTGGTTGAATGTGGTTGCGTTCAATTGTATATGCCCCTGCGGGGCCATGCAACCCAAAATCATCCCACCTTAAAAAAAAAAAGGTTGAATGTGGTTGCAAGAGTTGAATGTGGTTGGAACCAAAAAAAAAAAAAAAAAAGGACACAAGTCGCCGACTTACCTGGACAGGAGGAGAGAGAAAGTGAGGGAGGAGGGGGGACCTAGTATTTTTGCAATTTTGAAACTTAAGGTTGGTAATATTGCAAATAGCTATTCTTAAAGATAGTAAATTTGCAAAAATTTACTTTTTCCTATTTATTTATGAAAAAAGCCCCTAGAAATATAATAAATAACTCTTTTTTGTAATTTTTTTTAATACAATTTAAAATAACAAAAAGAATATATTTTCACCCCTAGAATCATTCCTCCAGTCCTCCCCTCCAATTAAGTGTTCAAATTTTCAAAAATAAAATAAAATTAAAATCCTATTATTGTTATAATTCTTATGTCATATTAATAATTTTCTAATTATAATTTAGCATTAAAAAAACAACGATCAATTCTCCAAAAAAAAAATTAAGGAGAACATTACTCTAGAACAACCTAAATTTTTATTTGTTGATGGTACAATTTTTGTTAAAGGTGCCACTTCTATCAAATTTGATTCGTAGTATATTTTATTGTCATCCCTAAATCATATCCGTACTATTGATTTACGTTGGTTTTTTAAAAATGTAATGAAGATACAAGTCCTTTTCATAATTTATAATTATTATATTTTTAAATTTTTTTATTACAATTTGGAATGAAAAAAAATAAAGTTTTATCATTAGAATTATATGTTCCTTACAGTTTTAAGTTACTACGAAGTATGTGACATCAGATTTTTTTTTTTGAAAAATTAGTAAAATTGAAATACTATTATAATTAGGTTTCTTATATTGTATTTAGAATTTTTTTATTATAATTTATAATAAAAAATTTACATCAATTCTTCAAAAAGAAATTAATGAAAATAATGAAAACTTGTTTTCATACACTTTAATAGAACAATCTAAGTGTATAGTTTGTTGTTCGTATAATTTTATATAAGAATAACATAATTCTTTATAAAAATTTGTAATATAATTTTATAAATATCTAATTAAACAAAAAAATTGTGATAAATTGACATAAATCTTCGAGCCCATTGCACCAATTATCATCTAATATGAATTAAATAGGAATGTACGATTTAAATTTAATTAAAAAATTACACTTTTGACATAAACCTAGTATCAAAATAAACTGGATGAAAACAATGGGAAATTTTTAAATATTTGTTTGCCCGTATCAGTTTAAATCATTTGAATTAAATTGATGCGATAAATTTTAAAGAATATTAATTGTAAATATTCTTAAAAATTATCATTTTTGAAGAAAGTTGAAATTAAAAACAAATCCTTAAACTTCGTTCAATTGTATTGATTTTCTTAGTTAGAATTTAATGGTATATGTTTAATTTTAATTTTTATTGAAATTAAAAAATAAAAATAATAGACAAGATGATAAAAAATTCGTGCAAAATTGAGTGAAGCTAGTTAATAAACTTCATTAAAGTGTGCTATGTTAATGTCCACACTACTTTCATTTTAGAATTTCTAAGTAGATTGAAAGTGTAATTTAATACGAATATTTCAAAAAACAATATTATTTAATTGTAACTTTTTTGATTGTTCAATAAGTTAAAAGTTAATGCACTTGATTATAATTAGAGATGCACAAAAAGCCCGAGCCCGAAAATCTGACCCGGCCCGATCCGGCAAAGTCCGGTCAAAGCCCGGCCCGGTCAAGCCCGGCCCGAGGGCCTTAGACAGTCCCTATATTTTTTGGAAAAGCCCGGCCCGGCCCGGCCCGGCCCGACAAAAGCCCGGTCTTAGCCCGGTCTTTTAAAAAGCTCGGTCTTCGGCCCGGTCCGATTAAAAGCCCGATTCGGCCTGAAAAAGCCCGTGTAAAATTCGATTATTCTAGTATACTTACATAAATATTTATGTATTTACACTTCCTACAAATATTAAAATAATTTAAATACATATATATTTACATATTCATTATTAATAATAAGATTATTTATATGCATATATTACGATACATGAACGAAAACAAGTTAAGTACACGTGTAATCAATTAATATATCATCAAATCAAAAAGTAAATCGATAAATGTAATATTTGTATCGGCAATATAGATTGTTTAACACATGTCTGCCATTATTACATAAAGAACATTCTTATATAACATAAAATCTCGATCCAATTTGATCCCGAAAAAATCCCGATCCGGCCCGGCCCGGCCCGCTTCAGGCCCGAAAAAAAGCCCACCATGGCCTGTTTCGAGGGCCTAAACGGGCTCACATTTTTCACAGAAGCCTAGCCCGGCCCGGTCAAAGTCAAAGCCCGGCCCGGGCTTTGACCAAAAAGCCTGGGCTTTTCAAAGCCCGGTCAAAACCCGGCCCGATGGGCCTTTTGTGCATCTCTAATTATAACTAGCATAATAACATGTGGAGGTACGGGTCACTTTTTAGAATTTTTTTTGTGCAACACATAGTTATAATATTTTTGATAATTTATTTATTATTTATTTATGATAAATATTGTACAGTATTTCAGGTATATTAAATATAAGTAGATTGATTTTTATGTAATATGTTACTAATTTATGTGTTTCTAATTTAACTTATTGAGTAAATAATACATCTTTTAATTTGTGGCATTCGTGTGATTTGTACTTACTGAATAAGTACAAGTAGGGTTGTAAACGAACCAAACTACTTGTTAAGCTCGACTCGACTCGACTCGTTAAGCTCGACTCGACTCGATAAGAAATTGAGTTCGAGTTCGAACAAAAAATTATGTTTGATAAATTGTTCGAGACGATCCGAGTTTATGAGTGTTCGACTCGAACTCGACTTAAATCGTTAAACGCGACTCGAACTCGACTCGATAAGCTATATACATAAAAAAATATTATATTATTAACATAAATAATATATTACAATAATACAAATATATAATAATATGTAGATAATAGATCAATGACTAATCATATAATCACTCATCATCCACAAAATTGAACATGAAAATGCACTGAATAGTGAAAAAGAAGCGTTAAATGAAAAAAAAATTATAGACAAACTCGAACTCGACTCGTCGAAATGTTCGTGAACAACTCGAACTCAACTCGTTTGTCGAGTTCAAACAACATAAATTGATCGCTAAGGTAATCGAGTTTGGCTCGACTTGTTAAGATAAAACTCGAACTAGACAAACTAAAATTCGACTTGACTCGGTTCGTTTACAACCCAAAGTACAAGTACTGTAATTGGTGCACGTTTATTTTCAAAAGATTAAAAGTTGTACATAAAATGAATTGGCTAGTATATATGGTAATAAACTAAACTTAGTATATATATATATATATATATATTTATATGATGAATTGACTAAAATGTCTACACGTTTAAATATCTGCCACATGATATTGTGCTCAACTATTATGAACATGTGCAATTTAAAGATATAATCTAAGTTTAATTTAGCTCCATAGTTATTTTTATATATTTTAAAGTTAGACAAATGTACTACTGTAAAACAACATTCACATATTAGGTGTATGGTTTTGAAACAAATGTGATAATTTGGTGCAGTGGTAAAGGAATGCATGATTCACTTGATAGACTTAAGTTCGATTCTCACAAACAACATTTTTTTGAAAATATTAAATATGGGGACAAATTAGTCATTTCAAATGCATTAAAAAGTCTCACAATTTTATCTTGTGTTGGTGTATTATATATATAATATAATAGATATATAGATATTAGATGTTTGTTACGCGTAAAATTTCATTTATTTTAATTATTTCAAATTTTAAAATAACAATGTATTTTTGAAAGAACCAATACATATTCCACCTTGAGATTTTAGTTTCGGGTATAACCTTGTAATAGAAAAAAAATATTCGAAAATTCTTCTCAACTCATGTTTATTTTATTTTAAATAAAATATCAATTTTAAAATTATATGGTAGATTACATTAATGAACTTACCACATATAAAGATTATTAAATGAAATCTTCAATAGTATTAACATATGTTGGGGTGTCCAACATCTACCTAAATCGAAACGTGACGCTAAGTACACTGGCTAAAGGGTTATGGAAATAAAGTTGCGGCTAGCTAACAGTGCCGAAGCTTTTAGCGCAGTGGTAAGCGCTTGATCCTAACATTTGGTATCAGAGATTTGGTGTACTAACATTTCTGTAACAGGAAAGTACAGGTCCTATGGCACAAATTTATGTAGAGGGAGAATTATAAAATAAGCCACCGCTTCTCATTGGCACAAAAAATTATGATTCATGGACACTAAAGATGAAGGTGTTTCTGAGCAGAAATCCACTTGAATGGTTGGTTGTTAAAGATGGTCCATTTAAATTTTTAGATGAAAATGGCAAGCCAAAAGACGTTGATGATCTTACCGAGGCAGAGTTGATAAAAGCAAGTTATGATGGAAAAGCAAAGTACACACTAATATGTGGTCTTTCAGATTCAGATTTTGACAAGGTCTCTTCATGTAGCACTACAAAGGATATGGGGATACCTTAGAGATGCATTATAAAGCTACAACAAAATCAGAGGAAGAATGTTTCAAGCCAAAACAGCAAGCTGTCTCAAGTGATAAAAAGAAATCAAAGGCTCAAATCACTTGGAATGATGAGGAATCTATTTCCAGTGAAGATTCAAGTGAAGAGATGTCAAATTTTGCATTTGTTGGCATTGATAATAATCAGTTCGAGGAAATTGTGAAGAAATTTATGTTGAAACTGATTCTGAGGATGACGAGAGTGAGGTAAGGTCATTTAAAGATTATGTATCTTCCGATGATGTTATTTTAGAGTCACGAACATTGCAGGACCAGAAAGTGTGACAATAAAGGAATATTTAGCTTTAAAGGCTAAAACAGCATGCTAGCTGACAAGAATGCTAATCTTGCAAACATGGTTCAAGAATTGATGACTAAAATGAAATCATGGGATCCAGCATCTTTAGATAAATATATTGAGGTCAAGGAGTTGAATGCTAAAATTGGTCATTTGGAGGCATTCAATAAAATACTTCTAAAGCCAAGCAAAACTTTGAATGGAGAAATCAAGGAACTGAGATTAGACATAAAAGCTAGAGATGAATGTTTGAAAACATTTAAACCTTCCATGCAGAGTCCTCTAAAACAAGTGAAATGGCATCTCAGCAAGCTGAATTGATCACTACCTTGGAGAAGAAACTCAAGGATCTGAAATCAGAGATTGAAGCTAAAGATGAATGTCTGAAAACATTCAAAATTAAGGAATCGAATTAAGCCGAGTCTTCCAAATCTGCTGAAAAGAGAGCTCAGCAAGCTGAACTCATCAATCAGTAAGCTGAACTCATCACTCTCCTGGAAAAAGAAGTCAAAGATCTCAAGGAAGGCATGGGAACTTTTGTTCAATGAGAAGATAACTTAATGACAATGATGAAGAAGGCAAATGTCCCCTTGGTCCGAGAAAGAGTTTGTATGAACTTCAACAAAAAGGATGATGTGCACAAGTATGAAGGAAGAAATGGCATACCTTATAGTTATGTTATGCCTTGGAAGACATACAACAAATTTTGTTGAAAAGGTCATCTGGAAAGAAATTGTGTTGTTCAAGTAAATCAAAAATGGATATCAACATACCAGAATGAACCAGTCAGGAACAAATCAGCATACCAGAATGCAACTAGTAGAAGGCAAACAGCTTATCAACAGAATGACAGAAGGGAAAATCAATCACCAAAAGTGGTCCAAATGTGGATCAAGAAATCTGATTTAAATATTTTTTTTTATATTCTTGCTACTAACCAATCTGGACCCAAACCTATATAGGTACCAAAACATTGAGTTGGTTTTTGCTTATTTTGTAGATATGTCTTACTGCTAAAGTAAAGTCAAAGCAATGAATTTTGGATAGCGGATGCACTAGACATATGTGTGGAGACAAGTATCAGTTCATAAGTCTTCAAATGAAGAAGGGTAGAAGAGTTACTACTGGAAATAGCAAGACTCTTCGAATCCTTGGTACCGGTTCTATTGGTAATAATAAAATTTCGATTGATAAAGTTCAATATGTCAAAGGTCTTACTTACAATTTGCTTAGTGTCACTCAATTATTTGATGATGGGCATCTTGTTCATTTTGGCATTGATAAAACTATTATTACTATTGGTACTAACAAAGTCCCCCTAGTTGCTAGAAGGGAAGGAAATATATATATATATATATATATATTGGACTTTGATATGTATGAAACAGCGTGCTGTTTGGCTGCAATGGACAATGACCCACCCTTATGTTTGGCATAGAAGATTGGGACATGCATACATGGACTTGCTTAACAAATTATCAAGCAAGAAACTGGTCAGAGGGCTACCCAAGATAAAGTATGCAACAACTAAGGTCTGTTCAGCGTGCCAATTGGGCAAACAGATTAGAAGTACACACAAAGCAAAGAAAATGGTATCCACTTCTAAACCCTTAGAGATTCTGCACTTGGATCTTTTTGGTCCAGAATCTTATAAGAGTATTGGAGGTAAACAATATGGTTTTGTAATTGTAGATGATTATTCTAGATTTACTTGGGTATTGTTTCTTTGTACTAAATATTTTGCTTTTAATGAGTTTGAGAAGCTGATTAAATTACTTGAGAACAAGCTTGATACAAGACTTGTAGGTATAAGAAGTGATAGAGGAGGTGAATTCCAAAAGGACTTCATTACATAATATGAAGAAAGAGGAATCACTCATGAATTTTCTACTCCAAGGACTTCATAACAAAATGGAGTGGTAGAAAGAAAGAATATGTCACTTCAAGAAACAGCAAGGACTCTATTGCAAGAAAGCAAGCTGCCTAGAAGTTTTTGGGCCGAAGCATTGAATACAGCATGCTATGTGTTGAATCGATAACTAATCAGGCCTATTTTGGATAAAACTCAATATCAATTGTTGAGGAAAAAGAAGCCAAATATTAGTTACTTCAAGATTTTTGGCTCAAGGTGTTTTATGTTCAAGAAAATTGGCAATGATGGTAAATTCAATGCTAAATCTTATGAAGCTATATTTCTTGGTTATTCTTTAACAAGTATCGTATTGTTGAAGAATCTATTGATATAACATTTCCAGAATCTAACAATGATCTGCCAAGAGATAAGGAAGAATTTGCAGGTGAAAGTGAAAGCATGCAACCTCAGGTTACTGGATCAAATCAGCAAGCTAATAGCACTGCTGAAACCGGAAGTCAACAAGCCAATAAGGATGCAGATACTGGCAATCAACAAGCTGGAACTTCAAATCAGCAAGCTAAAGTGGTCAATTGTAAGGAGCCTTGGTTGGAAAACATTTTGGGAGCCGATCTGGGTGGCTTCACTTATTGGCAGCCGGGACAACCGGAGCCGTCGGGGCTATTCATTGGCGACTTGGTCTCATTTGTGGGAAATTGGTTAAGGCAAGGACCTGATCACATGGTGAATACTCTAAGGAAACGTGGGCTGGACATTGGCACAAAACGGTGGGACGCTAGTCCGTTTAGTTGGACGGGCGCCAAGGCTTGGTGCCGGGTTGTAAGATGGTGGTAGCTCTTTAGCGGGTTTTGATGCAATATTAATGGGCGTGGCTTCACTACTTGGGCATTCAGAAATGTTTATTGGGCTTGTCTAAATATGGGTCAGTTGTGATCCAGAAATGAGTTGGGGGTCTAAGATGGCAAAACATGTGCATGGCTTGTAATGGGTGGTTACTGATGGTTACAAAAGGAAAAAAACTGCTACTATGATCATGGGCTCTACATTATGGCATTTCTAGGACTTAGAGATATATGTTTATATATCTATATTGGTGCACAAAGGCAAAGAAGGCAGTGACAAGGCTCAAGGACGATTTTGTGACACGAGGTGGCGGTTATAAAACTACCTGGCAGTTTGGAAACTGTCCATTGGCTGAAAAAACGTGGCTTATATATATGGCACATGTTCTAGCTTGTAAGAGGAGGGAAACACTTGTATTCTCTAGTTTGTGTTAGGAAAAAATGTTGTAAACACTTAGAGAATTCTGGGTAGGCTTTAGAGTGTGTTTGGGAGGTATTTTGATGTTAACCTCGGCCGAATGTCTCTTGTATCCTTTGTAATTGTTGCAATAAGAGGTTGGACGTTTGTCCGTAATTTGCTGGTGTGTTTTGTTTGATTTGCTTGATGATAAACATGCACTCCATGTTGGCTGTCAGGGTTGATCCTCTCCGCTGCGTGGTTGTGCGCTTTGCTGGAAACGCAGGGCGACACGGGAAGGTTACTGTTCTTGATGCCGGGCAACAAGGATAGGCCGCACAAGGGTGAAAATTCAGGTTTAAAAACCCACCCCTGTGACATCAATACAATTGAAGATGCAATTTTCAAAATGGCAAAAATGACTTTAGAAGGTCCTAGAGGTTCAAGGCTAATGAGAAACTACCTCTCTATGATGGAGAATATCATTCACCACCAGCAAAGATGAGAAAGACAACACATGAAGGAATAGTTCAACATTCTTTACCGAGGTCAACAAGGACTGTCAAGAATCATCCCCTAGAGTTGGTCATTGGTGATATTGCAGATGGAATCACTACAAGGAAAGGAAAAACAAAATTTTGTGCTCATACTACATTTCTAGCTCAAGAAGAACCCAAAAATATCAACGAAGCATATTGATGTTATACATCATTTCTTGAAAGATAATGTTGCTAAGGGCAAGATATAGTTGGTTTTTGGTTCAACAAAATTTCAACTTGCTGATATATTCACAAAGTCACTAGCCAAGGAAAGATTTTCAATCATTCGAATGGAGCTTGGCTTGTGTTCTGTGCAAATCAGCACTTTGAATGGTATAAGTTGGTCAGGTTAGCTTACTTTTTGTTCTATTAATATGTTACAATTGGTATCAGAGCTAGGTCGCGCACGTGTTCAAATCCCACGAAATGCATTTATGCCAAAGGCATGCTGTGTAGACTTGTTAGTGCTGGCAGATGCAGGCGGGGATTGTTGGGGTGTCCAGCATCTCCCTAAATCAAAACGTGGCACTAGGCACGTTTCAATCATTCAAATAGAGCTTGGCTTGTGTTCTGTGCAAATCATCACTTTGAATAGTATAAGTTGGTCAGGTTAGCTTACTTTTTGTTCTATTAATATGTTACAATTGGTATCAGAGTTAGGTCGCGTGTTCGAATCCCACGAAATACATTTATGCCAAAGGCATGCTGTGCAGACTTGTTAGTACTTGCAAATGCTGGCGGGGATTGTTGGGGTGTCCAACATCTCTCTAAATCGAAACGTGGCACTAAGCACACTGGCTAAAGGGTTATGGAAATAAAGTTGCGCCTAGCTAATAGTCTCGGAGCTTTTAGCACAGTGGTAAGCGCTTGATTCTAACAACATACATATTTGGAATAACATTGATTAGAATTGAAGTAATAACATAAATTTACTGTAATTAGAGATTAATCAAAATAGGTGTATGTTATAAACGAACCTAGATAAGTAGGTATAAAATTGAAAAATAGATTATCGATCAAATTCTATCCAAATTTTTTCCAAAATTAAATATGGACTCCAAATCTAATTATAAATTATTTAACGATTTATAATATATTGATGAATAATACTGGGGAATCAAACCATTTTCAGGAAAAAATTCCAAATAAGATGATTGTGTAGAGTTGGCAAAATGGGAAGTTCTATTGATGGTGTTCATATTAATGCATACAGGATTCATACATGACATTTGGAAAAAAATTGTTGGAAATTTTGTTTAATACTGTAATATTTTTCTACATCTAAATTAAATATCTTAACATTTTGCATGCAGGTGAATTTAGTTTTTAAAAATAACAATAAAGAGAACAACTTATTGCATGCTAAAAATTAAAAAAAATTAGAAACATTTTGCATGCAGGTGAATGGTATTATTTCCAAATGAAATATTATTTAAAAGAAACAAAAAAAAATGCATAAAATTTGCCACCAATTTACAACTGATATGAGAGAATGATATGACATAATGGTTGTGTGAAATTTGATAACGTGTGTTTCATATGTAACGGGGTTGATTATAATGATTTTCTAGACATTAAAAAAATGTTTTTAGTATTTTTCAATTAAAAAAACTATAGATTATATTTCAATAACCGTATTTCAACTACCTATATGTAGAATATAAGTGAATTAAAATATGAATAAAACACAACCTCTAGATCAAATAACTCAAATTTATTCTCACTTTCAAAATACTCAGAATCTAATGTACCACACCACAAAACAATACGGAGTAATTGCTATTTTAGTTATTGGTCTGCGAATATAGTAGCGCACGAGTTAGCAAAAGCCGTTTATTATATGTCAGGTGTAGGGGAATGGTATGTCATTACATCGAATTTCATTTCTCATGTACTAAAAGTTGAGAAGAGTTGATCAATGCAAGTACGTTTTATTCAAAAAACAAAAAAAATGGAAAGAAGACGAACATGAATTAAGAAAATTGTGGCCATCAATTCATAATCAATACGTGGCCGGGTGTTTGGGGTATGAGTAGTTTTGGACTTAAAAGCATAAATGTCATATGAGAATATTTATAAGTTATATAGGTGTTTGAATAAATTTAATTGGTAAAGTATTTTCAAAATTTTAAATATTATTTAACATAATAATATCAATGAGAAAAATGGCCCTGAGGATGACCTCAGGGACCTTATCTGAGGTTAGACTGATTTCAGTATAAATATTGGATGACAATTTTGTAATAATAAAAGTCACCCTCCTGAATTTACAAAAATAACCTTCACTTATAACCTATTTTGTCTTAACCTCAGGGTTCTTACCTGAGGGTGACCTCAGGGCCAGTGAACTCTAATATCAATACAAGTATTTTAAATTAAAAACACATTTAAAAACACAAATATAAATTATTAAACAAGTAAAGAAATCAAGCAAATAAGAAATAAATTGGCATGAAAGTACGTCATTGTTAACATTCAACTTATCAACATATAAGTTATAAATTGAGCTAATAAGTTGAGTAGACAAACACCCTCAAAAACTTTTATGAGCTTATAAGACATAAGTTGGCTATTTTAAGAGGTCCTATGAAGGGTGAATTATTTCTCACATCATTGTCGTTTTATAATTAAATAATTATTGTAGAATTAATTACAGTAGATAATGTGATGCTATTAAACCGTTACACGATTACTTTTTAGCTAATTATTGGAAGAATTTGAATCGTGAATCATTATATTTATGAAATGAAGTAATTCTAACTTATAATGATTACTTTACTCAACGAACGGATATTGTGGAAGTTATTAGATTTATCTTCTTTTTAGAAAATGACAATCGCATTTATGCTTGCTTTGATCGACTATTTGTTCATGGAATAGACAACAAAAGGAATACATGTCTTCAAGTTTATTTCTATTGAGTTTAATTCTAGAAATGAAGTAAAAAAAATTATGTTTTTGAAAAATTTTAGACTAAATTGCAATTTGCAACCCTTTGTTTTGAACCAAAATCAGTTTGGTACTCATAGTTTATATAATTGCAGTTTGCATTCCTAAGAATGTTTGGGCGCTGCAAATTGCACCCCTTTCGTGTATTTTTACCAAAAATCCATGGATAATTTGGTAAATTCAGAATACTTAATTACATTTTGATCCCTAAAATATGAAATGTTGCATACATGAACCCTTGAACAAAAAGTTTCGAATTTTCATAATTTTTTTTGATTTTTTCCTAATTTTTTTCGAAATTTTCCAAACGATTCACAGAAAAATTCGAAAAAAATTATGAAAAATTTGAAAAAAATTAGGAAAAATTCGAAAAAATTTATGAAAATTCGAAAGTTTTTGTTCAAGGGTTCATGTATGCAACATTTTATACTTTAGGGATCAAAATATAATTAAGTATTCTGAATTTACCAAATTATCAAGGGCAATTTGATAAAAATACACGAAAGGGGTGCAATTTGCATTGTCCAAACATTCTTAGGGATGCAAACTATGAGTACCAAACTGATTTTGGTCCGAACCAAAGGGTTGCAAATTGCAAGAAAGGAGGCTAAATATGAGTCAATTTTTTTGAAGATGATTGTGAAAAGATAAATTATGGTATAAATATACTGATTATTTTAATGTATCTTCCTTTTTTTTTTTGCTTTTCTTAAAAAACTCAAGAATTAAGGAAGAAAATGATATATCAAATATTTTCTTTCCTTTTCTCCTGCATTCAATTCTTCTTTTTTCTTTAGTTTATTCACTGAGAAACTCCTAACACAACATTAGTTTTTAAATAAGCTAAGTGTTAGAGGCCCATCTCCTTTATGGGCCGAACCGATATTTCAACGCCTCAAGCCCGAACAAAGGCCCATATTCGTCTGGTCCAGTTGCCGATAACGGTCGTATGGTTTCAACTCCCGAGAACGTGGGACACGTCGGCACACGATGTCCACTATTCGGATAACCGCCCGGAAGGAGATGAATATTAGTCAGGTTCTTCCTTCCATTTTACACACAATTACACACAACACAATCACTCTGCGTTCTAAATTACCTTACCAAAAACCGACTAACTTATTCTCACACCGGAGGTGAATCGGGGGGCCAAACCCTCGCATTCTTCTCATTTGCAGGTCCGACCGAACCAAGGTCCGGCGAAATATAGTCGTAACATTTGGCGCCGTCTGTGGGAAACGTAGAGTTGCGTTTGCGTTGAATTATACAGTTGGCAATGGCGAATGAAACCGAGATACCAACAGCCGACGATAGCACTGTAGCCGGAAATACTCGCACCACTCCTCCCATCACCCCAAGGCTTTTGATTTTCGACGAAGAGGGAGACATACCGTCTCCCGAAGAACAAAGGGAAATTCTGATGAAGTGGCGAGAAGAACAAAAAGCCAAGGGGAAACGGAAAGAAATAGAAAAGGAGAAAAGCAGTAAGGAGGCCGAACGTCTGGCCAAAAAGAGGGAGGCCGACCGTTTAAGGCTAGAGGCCCTAAAGCTCCAAAGGGAGGAGATCGAGCTACAAGAAAAGACCCTCCGCGAGGCTCTAGAAGCCGAAGACACGGAGATGGACGACCGAAGAGATAAGAGGCCAAGAACAAGAAATGATGAAGATGAGTCAGGGGACTCAGAATCATACTCGAGGAGAACCCGGTCAAAGGTGGTTTATTCCTCCGATTCTGAAGAGGAGGGTCCACACACGGACGACCGCATCCGGAGAATTGAGAAGGCCATGTTTGGAGAGAGAAAGGTCAGCCACGAGCCAGTGGTGACCGAAGACGTCGAACACTTTCGACCGCCTCCCGGAAGGCAGTTCCCGAAGATGAATGAATTTAACGGAAAGGGTGACCCCGAAGATCATTGTGAGAAATACGAATCGCTCATGACTGGGATGGGGCACTGCGATGTGATGCTATGTAAGATGTTCAAAACCTACCTGAAGGGAAATGCATCCATGTGGTACAGGTCGCTAAGACCTAGGTCGATAGGCTCGTATGAGCAAGTGAAGAAAAAATTCTTGAGGCACTACTCACATTTGTGCCGAAGAGAGAAGGATACTGAAGCCCTGATCCACTGCAGGCAGGGGCAGAACGAAGATTTGGGCGATTACTTAGCAAGGTTCAAAGAGGAAGCCGGTATGGTCACCAACTTGGACAAAGTCAAGGCGGCTGGGTTCCTCGCGGCAGGCCTCGACCCTATCAAAGGTAAGAAACTTCGGTCCTCTCTTTATGATATGCCTCCCAAATCTTTAAATGATATATATGTGAGAGGAGAGGCCATTAGAAGAAAATTGGAATCAATTGGGGGGTACAAGGAGAAGAAAAATGATAGGTATGACCGAAGGGATGACCGAAGGGACGACAGAAGAGACGACCGAAGGGGTCGAGGAGATATCAAGAGCAGGTTGAATGATACAAGGCCCGACAAAGGGGCCGAACGAAGAAGAGATAGAGATAGCACTGTGTTCACACCGTTAAACACACCTATCTCGAAGATTCTCCACGAGATAAAGGGTAAACCTGGGTTTGTCAGACCACCCAAGTTGAAGACCCCTGAGAATAGAAGAAGCGACAGCAAATATTGTGACTACCATCGGGACAAAGGTCACAACACCGAAGAGTGCTATCATTTGAAAAAGTTAATTGAAAGAATGATCAAAGATGGGGAACTGACCCAATTTGTGGGCGACTTGAGGGACAAACTCGAATCCAAGGAGAAGAGGAAGGATGCTGAAAGTTCGGAGAAATACCGGGGGGAGGTCAGGACAATTTCCGGAGGAACAGTACTTGACCGGGACAGTAAGACAGCAAGGAAAAAGTATGCCAGACAGATCTACAACCTGTACCAGTCGAGTTCAGCCAAGCAACCACTACCTATCTCCTTCACCGAAGATGACTATGAGGATGTGATATGGCCGCACGAAGACCCGCTTGTTATAAACCCAGTAATCGGGGAAAACAAGATATGGAGAGTGCTGGTGGACGAAGGGAGCTCAGTCAACATTCTATATCACCGAACGTATTGCAAGATGAATTTGGGAGGCGAACAGCTGGAACCATGCCACGAGGCACCTTTATATGGTTTCGGTAATCAGCCTGTGCCGATAGAAGGGACCATCACCTTGTCTGTCGTGATGGGGAAAGCGCCATACACCGTGGTGAAGGAAGCAAAGTTCTATGTCGTTCGGGTTGACAGTCCGTACAACGGAATTTTGGGAAGGCCGGCCTTATCTTTGTTCCAGGCCGTGTCCTCTGTCCCCCACCTGAAGTTGAAGTTCCCAACTGAACATGGAATTGGAGAAATGAGAGGCGATCAGAAAGCCGCCAGAATAATCATGTTGGAGGATTTGGAAAAAGACAAAGACATTGAGATGACCGAAGCCGGAAAGAGGAAAAGAAATGAGACCGAAGCCGGGGGCAGCCACCAACTGCTGAACATTGAGTTGGAAAAGTTTGGGGCCGACCTGTCAAGCCCGATTGCTGAGCCGGCTGCAGAGACCGAAGAGGTAGAACTGTACGTGGGTCAGTCGGGAAGGATGATCCAAATTGGAAAGAGCATGGAGCCGAAATTGAAAGAAAAAGTCATCAAGGTCATTAGGGAATTCCACGACATATTCGCATGGAATCCCGAAGATATGCCAGGTTTGGACCCTGCGGTTGCCAAACACTGTTTAAACGTAGCTCCCGAAGCTAAGCCCGTAAGACAAAAGAAGAGGAATTTCGCCATGGAAAGGCAGAAAGTAATCCAAGTTGAAGTCGAAAAATTACTGGAAGCAAAGTTCATTGAAGAGATAGACTATCCCGACTGGTTGGCAAACGTAGTGGTGGTGAAGAAATCCAACGGCAAGTGGAGGATGTGTGTCGATTACACCGACCTGAATAAGCATTGTCCGAAGGACCACTATCCCTTGCCGAACATTGATCAACTGATAGATGCCACTTCGGGGCATCAAATACTCAGTTTCCTGGATGCATTCTCAGGATATCACCAAATTGCCATGAATGCCGAGGACGTCCCAAAGACAGCATTCATCACACCGAATGGCACTTATGCCTACATAAAGATGCCTTTCGGCTTGAAGAACGCCGGGGCAACATTTCAGAAAATGATCAACAAAGTGTTTAAAGCCCAGATCGGTCGGAACATGGAGTGCTATGTGGATGATATGATAGTTAAGTCCCTTTTCAGGGATCACGCCGAAGATCTGAGGGAATGTTTTGAAACGCTCAGAAGAAACAACATGAGGATCAATCCGAACAAGTGTACGTTTGGGGTGAATAGTGGGAAATTTCTGGGATACATGGTTAGCGCCAGAGGAATCGAAGCCAACCCGGAGAAGATTAAAGCAGTCATTGATATGGAGGCACCGAAGACAATCAGGGACATTCAAAAGCTGACCGGACGGCTAGCAGCCCTGAGGAGGTTCATCTCCCGATCGGCCGAAAAGGCCCTACCATTTTTCGAAGTGCTTCGGGGGTCCAAGAATTTCGAGTGGGGGCCAAATTGCCAGAAAGCATTCGAAGATGTTAAAGAGTACTTAGTGAAAGCCCCACTCTTAATGAGACCCGACCCGAAGGAGACTTTGCAGCTGTACTTGGCTGTGAACGACCGAACACTTGGAGCCGTGTTGGTCAAAGAACATGAAGGGAACCAGCATCCGGTGTTCTATGTCTCTCATATTCTCAAGGATGCAGAAACAAGATATCCGAATGCAGAGAAGTTCGCTTATGGACTGGTAGTGGCCGCAAGAAAGCTAAGGCACTATTTCCAGGGAAGGACTATCAAAGTTGTAACCGATCAGCCGTTAAAGAAAATATTGCAAAGGCCAGAGGCATCGGGCAGAGTAGTTGCTTGGGCGATCGAACTGGGGGAGCATGATTTGGAGTATACACCAAGGACTTCGATCAAAGCCCAAGCATTGGCGGATTTCATGGTAGAATGCTCTTTTTCGGGGCCGAATGACTTAGCTCCTGAAGAACAAATGATTCAGACACCGGGAAAATGGAAGTTGTTTGTCGATGGGTCGGTCGCAAAGGAAAAGTGCGGGGCAGGGCTAATTCTTACAAGCCCAGAAGGATTCGAGATTTGTCAAGCCATCAGGTTCACTTTCCCGTTGACAAACAACGAAGCCGAATATGAAGCACTCTTGGCAGGGCTAGATTTGGCAAGAAATTTGGAAGTTAAGCACATTAGGGCGTTTAGTGATTCAATGTTGGTGGTAAAACAGTTCTCAGGAGAGTATGGGCAAAAAGATCCCCGAACCAAGGCATACGCCCTTAAGGTACGTGAACAATCTTTGCTGTTTGAAACTTTCGAGTTAACTCAAGTAGCTAGAGAAAACAACAGTCGGGCAGACGCCCTATCGAGGTTAGCTTCGGCAGAAACCCAAAACCTAAGCGGGTCCATCTATCTGACCGAAGTAAAGACACCTTCGATAGACAAGAAGCAGTGCATGGAAATTCATCAAGGGGTCAGTTGGATGACTCCCATCAGGGCCTTCTTGGAAAAAGGCATCCTACCACTAGACCGAAGGGAAGCACAGAAGGTGAAATATCGGTCGGGAAATTACACTCTGATCGGGGGCCGTTTGTTCAGACGATCGGTAAGCCAGCCGCTACTTAGGTGTTTAAACAAAGATGAACAACAGCTTGCTTTAGAGACAGTTCATGAAGGGATTTGTGGAGAACATTTGGCAGGACGATCCTTAGCCTTCAAAATCCTTAGGCAGGGATTCTTCTGGCCTAAAATGAAAGAAGACGCAACAGAGTATGCTAAGAAATGCAAGCAATGCCAGTTATTCAGCACAATCCCGAAGCAACCTCCCGAAGATATGTCTTCAGTCCTTAGCCCGATCCCATTTGCTATGTGGGCGGTCGACATCGTAGGGATCCTACCCACCAGCACTAAACAAGCGAAATACTGTATTGTGGCAATCGACTATATGACTAAGTGGATAGAAGCAAAACCCCTCTCGGCCATTACCGAAGAAGCCGCGAAGAAATTCATGCTGGAACAGGTCATTTTGAGGTTTGGCATACCTATGGTTTGTGTGTCCGATAACGGTACTCAGTTCATTGGGAGCAAGTTCAGAAAATTCCTCGCTCAGTTCGGAATACAACAGAAGTTCAGTTCGGTAGGGCATCCCCAGGGAAATGGGGCGATCGAGGCGGCCAACAAAATCATCTTTGATGGAATCAAGAAAAGGCTGGGGGAAGCTAAAGGACTTTGGGCTGAAGAACTACCATGGGTTCTATGGGCTTACCGAACAACTACGAGGTCTTCAACCGGGGAAACGCCTTTTAAACTCGCCTTCGGAACTGATGCCCTTCTACCCGTCGAAGTTGGCCTGGAGTCTTACCGAACGGAAGTGTTTAACGTAGAGTCAAATGAGTTCGGACTCCGGGCAAATGTGGATTTGCTAGAAGAAGAAAGAGAGGCTGCCCACCAAAGAAACTTAAGGTACCAACTGCAGGCAGCCCAGTATTATGATTCGGGAGTGAAGAAAAGATCCTTCCTAACCGGGGACTTAGTGCTTCGGGAGTTGGCCACTTCCATGCCAGCAAAAAGAGGCAAGCTTATGCCCAACTGGGAAGGTCCATACGTGGTAATTGAAGTGGTCCGACCGGGCACATACAAATTGGCTCATCCGGACGGCAGCCCAATCAAAAACACTTGGCATGCCGCTCGCCTTCGCCGTTTTTACCAGTAAGCTTACTGGACATTTTATTGCTTTTTACTTCAGTATTTTGTCTTATGCTACTTTGTTCTGAATTCCATAAGCTAGCATCAATCTGTAATCAAATCTATGTAAAAGTTACATGGTTAATGAAAAGATTGTTTTGCTCCACTATCCGTTATTGTTAAGCTAAGTATGCAATGTTAAGCTTAATAGACCCATGTTTGGGGCCGACCGTATAAAACATGCGCCTTTTAACTTATTGGTAGTGTTCAAGTTCATTGTGTTTCAAGCTACAAATACTTGACGAATCCAAATTTGGGGCCGACCGAATAAAATTTGGCCTCTTACAAAATTGCCTTAGTATTCAAGTCGCTTTGACATTAATTAAGGCCGGGAGGAAATATTTTTCAACCAACCGAACGAGACCTTAATCATTTACAAAACCCCTTAAATACTCGGGGGCAGCTAGGTTACGACCAAAAATGCACAAAAAGGCAAGAATTATGCTAAGGCAAAAATGGCCGAAGATGCATAACAACAAAATAAATATGCTAAGGCAAAGGGAAGCCGAAGAGGCATAAAAAAGAAAAATCATGCCAAGGCAAATCAAAGCCAAAGACGCATGAACAGAAACAGAAGCCAAATTAAGGCCGAAGCCGAAGACGCATACAAAAGAATATTATGCAAAGGCAGAAATATATAAAGCAAGCCCGAAGGCAAAGTAAAATATTACAAGCCCGAAGGCACGAATAGTGAGCCCGAAGGCAAAGTTAAATATTACAAGTTCAAAAGTATTAAAAAGCTACAAAAATATTAGAAGGCTTCATCAGCTGGAGGTTCGTCGGAGAGAGACTCATCTTCGCCCGAAGAAACCTCTAAAGGTTGATCAGACCCCTCCCGACCAACCGGATCCGTCATCCCGAGCGAAGGATCTACCAGCTGAGTATGATCGAAGCCCAAAGAATGTGCCTTTAGCACAGCTCCATCATACCCCATTTGGTAGCACCTTTCTTCGGTCAGCTCCAGGGTCTTCCGCAGCTTCCGAACACTCTTTCTTGTAAGTTTGAGCTGCTTATTTCTCCACTCGACGCGCGCCCGGAGAGTGTCCAGCTCCTTCAGCTGCTCCTTGAGAGCCTCATTGTCGGCAGACAGAGACTTGGCTTGACCGGTGACCCTCTCCAGTTCAATGTTGGAGTTCCGAAGGTCCTCTTCAGCCTTGACCGCCCGAACTTCGGTCTGGTTGGCCGCCTCCAGCTTTTTCTGTATGCCCTCCATTCGTTCGGTCACAACGGCCGACCAAGAGACCCCCTGGAAATAAACAAGGAAAAAGAGTTAAAACACTGAATACAAGTGAAAGAAATAAATGACACCGAAGGAGAGAAAGCTTACCATGGAGAGCAGAGCCAGCATTTCAGTGCAAGCCTCAAGGTCGTTTGCTTTAGCAAACGTGGGCCTGTCGGCGGGCAGAATGAGACCCCGACAGAGATCAGGGCCTACTACGGTAGACAGTTGGGGGGCAGGGACGATGATCTGATCCGTCTCGATAACTCCCCAGGGAGGAGAGTATACTTTCAGCCCAGCATCTCCCGACCGGCCCCTTTTCCGGGAGTCGGCTGAGGGGGTCTGGACGATACCATCCCCTTGGTCTCGCGGAGAAGAAACCAATGGAGCTTCGACCCTTTCCGGAATAGATTCCAACTCTTTGCCGGCAGTTTGGGCAGCAGCATCGGCTTCGGCCGTAGCGGTTATCGAAAGCTGGGATGCCTTCCTGCGCTTCCGCTCGATGATACCCTGAAGAGTAGACACTGCACAAAAATACTAATGTTAAAACATTGGGAACTGGAAAGGGAAATACGATAATAGAAGCATTCGGATGGAAAAGAATAAGGTAAGGATAAATGTTACCACTACCCCAGAGGGCGACCAGCCAGTCGTTATCCCGACTGTCCGATAAGGGAACCTTATTCATATCGAGTTCACAAAGAAGACGATAATCATGTTTGTCCGCTTCCAACATCTCGGGATACTGCAACCTCGACGGGTCCAGATCCTGCCAGCGGCCGTACTTCTCCATCTTCGGGCCCGAGATGAAAACCTACTTCTCGTGGGCTCCCCTATTGTTGGAGTTCGTCTGAGCCCAATCGGCCTTGCCGGTCCGACGAGCGATAGTGTAGAAGCCGTTGCTTTTGGAATTCCTCCGGAGCTCATAATGATGCCAGAACAGAGTTGTCCTCGGAGTCATTCTTTTAGCTAGGCATCGGGCTTGGAAGGCGTTTACATGAAAAAAGCTGTTCGGATCCAGCTGCCCTATGGCGATCCCAACTTGCCTCAGCAATTTTTTCAGTATTGGCAGCATCGGAAGCCGAAAGCCACATTTGAAGGCCATCTCGGATATGCCAGTGGCCACGCTTCCGCCGTAGAGGGGTGGAACCTCAGGGTTGTGCCAGATACGATCTCTCTTCCTGGGTGTGAAGAAGTACCAGACATTCTTCTCTACTTGGTACTTAGAATGAAATTCCTCGATTTTTTCTTCGGTCAGTTGCGATCGGAGGTTTGCGGCCGGGAATTGATTGACGTCGCTAAAGGGTGAAACCTCCGAAGGACCAGCACCTTCGGTCGACCGATCCATGTCCCTGCATTCGGAAATGAAGAGACGTTAGCCTTGTACTCGGATATAAAAAGGATTCAAAAGGAGAGTAAGGCCGAGTACAGTGAGCCAGGATCGGTCGGGACGCCTACAACCTAGGGCAAAGGGAGTCGAAGACTTAAAACTATGAAAACTAAGGCTTTCCGAAGGGGATTCGGAAAGATCAAGACAGTCCGAAAATGTCCTCAAGATCCAAAGATCCCGAAGGAAGCTCTTGCCAAAACCATTTTCGGACCAATCTCAATATCTTGGGAAATGCTAATACAAAACTAAAAACGTGCATCAAGAAGAACCTAAACGTCTGGGGCATGCGAGCATTTCATTTAAAAAGCACAGGCGATTTTATGCATACACACATTTAGATACATACAAGAATATATGGAAGTGCAGAACAATCATAAAGAAGCAAGAGGGAAAATGTCACTTACTGGTTTGAAGGTTTTTGATAAGACTGAGTTCTTGAGGATAGATTGCTTGAATATAGACGTCCACCGGAGTTGGAGAAGAAAAGACGACCGGCGACGAATTGACGTTTCCAATCGTCGTTAGCGAAAAGCTCTGAGAAATAAAGATTTTGGTTCTGGTTTTGTTTAAACTGGTAAGCGTAAAAGTGAAAATGAATGGGTTTAGAAGGATTATATACAGAGGTGTGACGTTTGGACAAGGCCGTTTCATATTCAACGGCTGGGATTGAAGCGTGAATCTCGAGATTGGACAGCTGTTAAACACAAGGGGACACGGGTTCCTAGGAAACGTTTCGACCTTGTCCATCGTCCTTATTATCTGAATGAGACGTCCGGAGAGTGAACTCCGAAGATGGGCCTAGGCTTTGGCCTCCGTCCTGAGGATAACTCCGAACGAAGCCCAGGGACATGTTAGAGGCCCATCTCCTTTATGGGCCGAACCGATATTTCAACGCCTCAAGCCCGAACAAAGGCCCATATTCGTCTGGTCCAGTTGCCGATAACGGTCGTATGGTTTCAACTCCCGAGAACGTGGGACACGTCGGCACACGATGTCCACTATTCGGATAACCGCCCGGAAGGAGATGAATATTAGTCAGGTTCTTCCTTCCATTTTACACACAATTACACACAACACAATCACTCTGCGTTCTAAATTACCTTACCAAAAACCGACTAACTTATTCTCACACCGGAGGTGAATCGGGGGGCCAAACCCTCGCATTCTTCTCATTTGCAGGTCCGACCGAACCAAGGTCCGGCGAAATATAGTCGTAACACTAAGCGAGAGGGAAAAAAATTGAATTAGCATGTAAAAGCCGGTAGTATTAATGCTTAAATTATTTGAACTTCTAGTACAATGTTTTCAGTCTCTCTTCCTCCCAAACCTAGCTAGCTTAAAAGAGTGAGAACAGAAGGATGACCAACATCAGGACTATGTCCGGGAGAGATTGGTCGAAAATCCTCCACATGCCCAACGCCAGGACTATGTCCAGGTGTGGTTGGTCGGAAAGCCTCCACTTGCTCGATGTCAGGATTTTGTCCCGAAATGGTTGGTCTAAAAGTATTTTCAACAACTTTTGATTTTTTCCCAATCTCTACCTTTTTTCCACCAATGCTAACTACTGCCAGAATATCAGTGACGTGGAAAAACAAATATTAGAAAAAAATTATAATATAAAATAAAGAAATAATTTAGAAACGAAAATATACAGTTTACTAGAGTGCTATAACTTACAATCATCTTTATCAGCATTCACGTCTATTGACAACTCCACAATTACAAGCAATGTGATGACTGTGAAATATGCAAAAGATTTGTTCATCTTGTTTTTGGTTTGAAAACTAGAATTGCAAGTTTGCGGTCATTTATACTGTTATTCCTTGCAATTTATGGATAATGATAAGGATTCTGATAATCTTATAACATTAAAGTCTAAGGATACGATATACTTATGGATAATAAAGAGATCATTTTAGGACCTCAAAGTCAAAGGATGTAAAAATTAATAGTTTAGTGTATTTGTAGTTATAAATAAGTATTATTTAAGAAGTAGAGAGATTTTAATAATAAATTAAAGTTGAAGTATGTTAAAATTAATAATCCAAAATCTATGACATTTGTATACATTGTTCATTTAATTGATGCATTGTTTTAAAAAGAGTTATTAAATATCTAAATAAACAACATGGTCGTTCCGTTCGTACGAGGGTAGATGGCGAAAATGTGAATAATGGTTCTTTCAGATTTTTCCTTTCAAAACATAAATTGTGATCATTTGAATTACAATTCAAGTGAATATGATAATATATAAATTTTAAAATGATCAAGATAAGCAAAAAAGTTTCTTGAATTATTTTTCCTCAAAATAAACCTGATAATACAAACTAAAATTTGAATGAATATGATAATGTCCAATTAATAATGAAATTGATATAATGCAAATAATCAAAATCTTAGAGAAAAAAGTTTTAAATCCTAAAATATGTAATTCACAACTTGTTAGGAATAATTCATGAGTTGTGATGTTTATAATAGAAGTTCATTTTACTTCTTGTAATACTCTGATCTTATAAAGGGTTTAGCACTTAGTATAGAATGAATAGATTATTCAAAAACTGCAGAACAGTGTTCATATGCTCAATCAGGGACTATGGGTCACATCATGATATCCTGGATGCTGTAGAAACTGGAAAATGCTATGTTCACTAGTACAGAATAGGCTTTTAGCGTCGGTCAAAATAGGCATTAGGCGTCGGTTATTGGGCGTAGTATATGAAGGCGACGCTATAGGTACAGGCCTATGGCGTCGGTTAAATGGGCGACACATATAATGTACTAATAGCGTCGGTTATTTAAACAACCGACGCTTAAAGTCTTTTTTTGGCGTCGGCCATTTAAACAACCGACGCTTAAAGTCTTTTTTTAGGCATCGGTTATTTAAACAACCGACGCTTAAAGTCTTTTTTTGGCGTCGGCCATTTAAACAACCGACGCTTAAAGTCTTTTTTTAGGCGTCGGTTATTTAAACAACCGACGCTTAAAGTCTTTTTTAGGCGTCGGCCATTTAAACAACCGACGCTTAAAGTCTTTTTTTTAGGCGTCGGTCATTTAAACAACCGATGCTTAAAGCTATTATAGGCGTCGGTCATTTAAACAACCGACGCTTAAAGTCTGGTTATAAGCCTTAAAGTCTGGTTATAAGCGTCGGCCATTTAAACAACCGACGCATAAAGTCAATTTTTTAATTTTTTTTTAAATTTTAAACATAACAAATAATCTGAAAATCATTAAAATCGGAACACAATATGATTGATAATTTGATTGAAATAAATTTAAAATATTTAATATTCATAATCTCATTTACAATTGGAATAAAAAGTACAATTCTTTCTAATGATTATATCAAAGTGATCTAGGTAGCTATTATACTAATTACAAACAAGGTGCTTACATGCAGCTATTATACCGATTTTCCCTTTCAGGCAGCTGACAATTCATATAGATCCGGCAGTTGTTAAGCTGAGTTGCAAGAGCAGCCTGCCTCTACTTGAAATGGAACGTAAGTCTTACAGTCTTAGTCCTACTGCATGTGACATCAAGGTTTCCCAAACTCGACAAACAGTTCAGACATAGGAAAATAGAAGAAATCCTGGCCAGACATAGGAAAACCTGACCAGCCATCGTACTAGACATTGTAAAAACATATCAGTTGTTGATTTGAAACTTCTAGGAAAGAAATTCATCCCTGCATGCACAAATAAACAAAATGTACATTAGATATGCAAAGAAGGCATAACAATTGTACATAGAGTAAGAGGAACTAATGCTAACAACAATCTAGATTCGAAAATTGAGTATCATAGATTCCCATCCTCCTCGTCGTGGCAAATTGAGTTGAGGGAGCTGCCATACTATTGTTTCAAGTCATAAAAAAATAATCAAACGATTACTATCACCGCAAAAATTCCATAGGAACACAGATATAAGAACATAATCTGATCAAACTCGAAAACTTATGTTACTTCAACATTCGCGGATAGGTGCAGAGGGTAGTATTGTATAAAGTCTATAGTGAAGCTGTGTTAAGACACATTGATACCTGAAGCATAATGAATATATTCTGTTGTCGAAAAATAGATGCTTATTCTAACTTTTAAACACCACCCCAAATATTAACAGAAATAATAACAAAGACTGGGTGAAAAATTGTACAACTTTATATATGGTGAAGCCCACCTGAATTGAATTTGACCCGTTACTGCTCTCCGCTTTTTTCTTTTCAAGCAATTTATATGCCACCTGATTCACCATGTGCGAATGCACAACCTGCTTGAGGCATGGGAACATGATCAGTTTACTGCGAAGATACTTAAATGTGAACATGTGACATGGTTAAAATATCACTAGGATAATGCATAAACCACTGTTTATCATAACATACCATTTATTTGTGAATGATGACAGATATAGTGCCAGACTGGTTCTTGACTATTAAGCAAAGATGACAAGAACATACAACAAAGCATAAGCATTTCGATGGACCAGTTTCACAGAGTCCTTATATTTCATTTGCAATGCTTATAATCAACTATGTAGTCTAATAAACAATGAGAAAGATAATATGAGGTTGGGCACATAAGTCAACTGAGAAACACTTGGCCAGATGGTGGGAGAAATGCAGCAATAATATAAAACAAAACCTGTAGCAATTTCTCTACTGAGTCCTGGTCAAGAAACTGGCTGGCTCTTGCTCTCTCCTTGGTCAAACACAAAGCAGTCTGTCAAAGTGTTTCATATACACAATACTGAAACATAAGTAAATGTATTTTTTTCATCACGTTAGGTGAGTGCAAGAAGTTTACCTCTTGATGATATACTGTAAATGAATAACACATAAGCCATTGTGAAGCTAACTGAGAGTAGTAGCTGGCTGCATCTTCTAGTACTGCCTTCTCAAAGTTTTCATAATAGCACTTGTTTCCAAGTCCAATATCCACAAAAAAGGTAACAACACCTTGTAACAACTCCCTATTAAGCATTTCTTCATCACGATCCTTGCGAATCTGTAACCCAAAGCAGGAAGAGATTAGTTTCCCTGTCCTTATACGGATGACATAATTACTAACAAGATATGTCCGTAGAATGGTGGATTTTAATCAATTCTTTAATCACTTCATTCATTTCTAAAAAACTCCCTATCAAGTGGAGCTGTAATAACAAATTTAAAAAAACTGTCATACTCTATCAGCTAGTATTATTATTTTAATGTATATAAAGAAACTGTACTTGTGTCTTCCTGTTCCAGGATGGAGGTAATGTTTCGGACGTATAGGATGGATATCTAACCGGATGAGTTTATCAAAGAATAAACATACCAGTGAGATTGCAGCAGTTTGAAACTCTTGAGTATGTTCAACAAAGACCTGCAAAAGAATAATAATTCCCGAAACAGTAAAAACATGAGATTGGGGCTAAAAGAATTAATATATAATTTGTTAAATCGCTAAAAAGAATATTTTACAAAACTGAGGATTTTTTTTTAGAGAAACCTATAATAGAACGCAATGTTTTTTCTTTAGTAAGAAACAAGCGTGCTTTATACATGGAAATTAAACATGAACACCCTGAAGTAATCAAAGTATTCCACTATGCAAATGAAAAGACTACTTATACAGGAAAAGTATTTACACTCACCAAGTCATGAAAACAACGAACTGACATGTGAATAAGAGAGTCCTGAGTTGTATACCGTTCCAGGTATTGAAAAATTCCCCGAAGGCAGCTTGCCATCTTTTTGTACCTTACCCACATGTTTGCAAGTTCTAGCAGAAGAGAAGAATCAGTTTTACCCCATAAAGATGGCAGCACCTGAAAATTTAAAAAATATAAAAAACATAGAGCTGAAGAACATTTACTAGTGTATAATCCAAGATTAGGTCGATTATCAGAAATTAGGTTGACAAAGTTTAGGTTCATGCTAAAATATTTCACAAGAGCCATCCCTGTTTCCCTTAAGTGACAATGCAAAAGAGAAACAAATGAACAGTGCACTCTGTAACGTACGTGAAGAAGAACTATATGACTACATAATTTCACTTCACGTATTTGAAAGCTGTCTGTAAGGGAAGGGTGAAAATAATAGCCTTAAAAAAAACACTTCCTCATCATGCTAACTTTAACTATATATCACAATGGTTACTGGTTGCCACTAATAGTCGAGGACTAACACAAAGCAATGCTTAAAAGAAAGAAACATCTTGAAATCCAATGAGTGCAGATGCCTATAATTTTTAAATGACGTGCTTTTTCAGCTTTTGATCTTTGATAAGTAACAGAAAATCAAAATCATTAGACTAATTATTGATCATTAGGCTAATTATTACGGTTGAGAACATTATAAATTACAACAAAAAATACTGCAAGTATGAAGAGTTCAAGACTCACCCTCGAAGTAATGCCTTCCGCTAGGGCTCTCTTAAACATTTCACAAAGCTGCAGTGAGTAACAATAAGGATCCGGCTGAACAGACATGTAGAAGATACAGCTGCAGAGGGTTAAGGATACAATATCCAGAAAAAAATCTAGACAGCAGTCTATTGAAGAGCTTAAATAAACAACAGATTTGGTTCGACCATAACGAGTAATTTGTTTTACTTGAACAATTTTTTTTAAGGCTTTACTTTCTAGGCATCATGTTGCATTTAGGGCAGTTTCAGCAAACAGTAGTAACCAGTTGTGAAATCATGAGCTACAGTGTGACTTTTTGTGCTGCCCTAGCTGCTGGTATGGCATAAAACAGTGCAGGGGATTTGCACTTGACCAAACATGTGGAATAGAAAAAACAAGTCTACGTGTGCAAGTTACAGAATAGCCTCTTCTGAAGTAGAATTTGATCTTTCAAACCAATCAATCATGTTTCACCATTTTGTAGCTACCTGGTCTATTAAAATTTGAGTAAAACTAATTCTTGAACAACAGATTATATAGAACAGAGCAAGCAATAAAAAATATCTCTTATAACTATTCGATTTACTGACCCACCCCTGACTCTAGCCAACTTCAAGGATTAGTAAACCTTTGCAACCGCAAGAAAACATAAAGAAATAACCAAGAGTTGTCTGAAATACAATAATTGGAAAAAAAAAACAAAATTGAATAGCCAAAATGTATAATTTCAATGTTTCTAACCATAAATATGTATAATTTCAGATTCATACTAGCACCACCATGACAATACAAAACAGCTTGTTCAAGTCTCAATGAAGGAACAACAAAACTTGTAAACTGATTAAGAAGCAATCTTGAAACAAGGTATAATGTTAGTTTTTTTTTTTAATTAAACATTCTATTGTTCGAGAGGATATTCGAATCCAATAATAGAATGTTTTTCCGTCTCTTTATCACTGCTCAATACAGCTTGAATGCCTGAATATTCAAGAAACAAACAATATGTTCAACCCAATGGTCACATAGTAACACATAAAGCAAAGCAACTCCTTTGTGACGTTTATAAGACTAGACGAGGGTGCAATCTGTCACAAGCAAATACATTACAACAGAATCCCTTGCAATTTGATATATACTTAAACACCAAATACCTTATACAACTTGCAACAAACACAAGCCTAACTATGTGCAACCCTTGACAAGAGGATCAAGCTATCTTATTCTCACTGTTCCCTGTAAAAGATGCACCATCACAGTAAAGAAGATTGACTCTGTTCCAGTTATAAAAATCTGCAACAGGAAAAAAAACGTCCAGAATGCAACAGAAGAGATTTTACCATCAAGAATAATGTATAATTATTTAATTGTGTAGTTGTGTCCTAATTTCAAATAACTTAGTCTTGTTGATACAAACCAGGATTTTCTTCAATATTCCAATAAATGGTAACTCCTTTGCCATATACTTGGAAGAACCAAGGCTACTTATTTTACGAAAGACACAGTCTCTTATAGTATCACACCAACCACCTCCCTACATTAAAACAGTAAGCCTCACATGTAATTGCAACCAAAATTGAATTTCCTCAAAATATATACTTCATATTTAGTTCAACCTTTTTCACCAGCACATTGTCAGTAGCACTACTTTCTTACAAAGTATTGATAATTGTTAGGAGAACTTAGAGTGTAACAGTAGTACTATGAATAACAAAATATTGACTAAGTTTAGCATACAATAACAGGTAGGGCATAATGGCATATGGAAATCAATTCAGAGTTGGTAACTGCCTTCTGCATACGAAAACTTGGCTCGTATTTATACATAATCAATCTTCTAGAAACATACATATATTCCTCAGTATGTGTATTATTCATATGTAGATTAAATATAGGAATGCATAAATTGTTACTCTTGTCTACTAACCTTGGTGCCACTTAGCTTGTTGATTAGATCGGTGTATGTCCCATTACTTCCACCTCTGTCATTAACGAAAGGAATAAATTCAGGTTCAAGCTTAAATGGTAGTGCATCCAAAGCAGCATTGAAAACATCTATACTAAATCCAGTAACATTATATGTCTTCGTGTCACCAATTTCTTCCACCTTCACAAATTCGGTAAAACCTGTTTTCTTTGGAACCCCTACCCTTAGCAAAAAACAAAATATTGAATTAGTTTAATATTGGCATATTATTTTTATCTACATATATATAACAAACAACATATACATACATACATATATGAATGGAGACATATATACCAGCAACGTAGTGAACCCAAAGAATCTCAACCGAACCAAGCAAAACCCCTAAATTTGTTTTTCTTAATAACAACCCCAAAATTTGGCGATAAAAAGAACCAGACGAGCAACCAAACCAGAAATCAGATTTAATCGAACCCAAATAAGCCCTAATCGAACCCAGAGAAGCCCAATTGAAAAAAAACAATTGAGATTTTCAAAAGCGGCGATACAGAGAAGCACTCGATTAGTTGAAGAAATCTTTGGCAGCGGAGTGGTGGGAATTGATTAGGAATAAAAGTGAGCCCAGGAATCAATTAACTAATCGATAAGTGAAAATGGAGAGATTTGTAATCGATTAGCAAAGAGAATGGAGTTGATAGTAGTGATTGAAAATGGAACGAGTGTGATGTGAAGCCGAGTATATAGAAATTACGTATTATTTGTATAAAAATATTTTTTGTACATAATTTAGTTTTTTTAAAATTAATATATTTTTAGCGTCGGTCAAATGTAAGGCAACACATAAAGTACAGAAAAGTCAGTTTAAGCGTCGGTTGAGTAAAGACCGACGTTAAAGGGTTAGTTTTAAGCGTCGGTTGTTTATGACCGACGCTAAAAGGTCGATTTTAGGCGTCGGTTAAGTAAAGACCGACGCTAAAGGGTCGGTTTTAGGCGTCGGTTGAGTAAAGACCGACGCTAAAGATTTAGTTTTAGGCGTCGGTTGTCTATGACCGACGCTAAAAGTCGTTTTTAGGCATCGGTTGAATAAAGACCGACGCTAAAGGTTTAACTTTAGGCGTCGGTTATTTCATGACCGACGCAAAAAGTCCAACACAAATGACTTTAAGCGTCGGTTAAGATATTAACCGACGCCTAAAGTATGTATAGGCCACGGCTCTCCATATAACCGACGCCAAAAGTGGCGACGCTAAAAGACCTTTTTGTACTAGTGGTTTTAGGATCGGTTGTTTTGAAAACGGCAAGGAGTGCACATGAAGAAAAGAATCAAACTAATGGTGGAAACTATCAACTAGACGACAGAAGATTATCATGTATTCATTATTGATTATGTTATTAGTTGATAGGTATCATTATAAGTACTCTCTATATCATTGTAATAGATGTCGTGAATGTACGAGTGAATAAACAGAGAGAGTTTTATATTGAGAGCAGTTGATAATGGTATTTGTACACCTTTGCTAGAGTTTTTATTTGATCTTATTAATACAAACAATTTGATTTATTCGTTTGTCTTTGTGTTATTTACTTGAGCAAGAAACAAACACGATTATATATACTTGTATTCAACCCCCACTTTACAAGTATATTCGAGTTAACACAACTTCACAAAATTCAGTTGAAATAAATCATTTATAATTTAAGGTAGAACTAAGGTTGAAGTAAACTGCCCTAAAACACACTACACATCAATAATCTAAAACAAATTTGTATTTTAAAATTTTATAATATATGTAAATATTGTAGAGGTGGGTTACCTAATATGAAAAGCGAAATTTGTAAGAGGATAATTAATAAAGCAATACACGCACAACTCATACTACAAAGATAAGTAGTAGAAAAATATTGTAATATTCTTCATTTTTACATGAAATGCCGAATATCAGTAGTTTGAAGGTTGACAAAATTTTGGATCCCTTACGAGGTATGGGCTCAGGTAGTCGTCCCCCTCCCTCTAGCCAGGTTTGGTATTCAAAATTAAGATATTTTTAAACACTTAAAATTTAATTATATTTTTCCATATAATGATTTTTTTTTGTAATTTAGTGTTCAAATTTGAATCTAGAAAAATACTCTTATAACTTTGCATGTGAATATTTTTTAAAACATATAATCTTGACAACTTTTAATATCAATAATTTTTGTCTCCTATCCCAAATTCTTTCTATAAGAATTTAGTCTGAATCATCTAGTTTAATATTATATTTCATATTGTTAAAATATGGTATAATTAATGTAGCATTCTTGGTCCCCAAGTTGGGTACTGATATACACTGTTGCATACATTATAGCAAGTACAAAACTCCCCCAGCATTATTGTTCAAAACATTTCGACCAAGGTTGTTGCTCTACTAAACAACTATTTTATTGTATATTTCAAGCTTCATGTTAGTAATCCAAGAGTTATATTTCTCTTACAATACTTTCGGATTCATCCTAAGCACACACACATATATTCACATTTTGATTTTATATATACACATCAGTGTTATCATGGTATCAGAGCAATGAGCTCCTTACCTTCGTTATTCTTGGCAGCAACCATAGTTTTCGACATCATCATCTCCCAATAGCAAAGTTAGACTCATTCTGGCATTTAATCGAGCACTCTTGGTGCATCCCACTCATTTGTGAGTCAAGTTATCAAGTTTTCCAACCCATCAGGCATTACAACAATAAATCTTGAGTTCGAGTAAATCCCTGGCTCACCCACTTCAGTAAACTCATCCACTGAGTTAACTCATTGATTCGCTTAACTCAGTACGAGTTCATATAATCCAGCAAAACTCACTAGACCATTCCCAGTCAACCTACTGAGTTGTGCAACTTGTTCGACTCAGTCTCATTCTAGTTTCCAAACTCAAATTGGCATTTGCTTTCGTGAATCTCTCAACTACATCTCTCTCCATAATACTCTCTGTTGATATCTCAGAAGTAACTAGGAATCCAATTTCAGGTCACCGTTGTCGAAATTTCTCGCTTGGATCTTCTCTGACATGTCGTCACCATCTATGTTTGGTAACCCTAATCCTAAATATACATATTAAGTTAAATATATGTCATGCGTATAGTGTAAATGTTGTTTGTATGTGATAGTATCACTACTACAACTATTAACTTAGGAGAAACCACTTGCATAACGGTTTTTCAAAAGTTCTATGCAAGTAAGGCAGTTATATAGCATTTTACATAAAAACGCTATGCAAGTTATTATATTAATATTTAAAAATTAAATGAAAAATAAAAAATATATACTTAGATAGCGTTTGATGCAGAAGCGCTAAGTAAGTTAATACTTACATAGCATTTTCTGAAACGCTATTGTAGTTAGCGTATTTTAAGTAATTTTTTACTTTTAAATAAGTTTTTATCAGTTGTATAGTGCTTTACAGAGCGTAATTCAAGTTACCATATTCGAAGTAAAACATTTACGGAATAAATGTTGTTGTGTTTCTCAAAACCTATGGTCGTTTCTTTCTCTTTCAGTGACTTTCAGGTTCATCAAGAAATTTGAAATTGATTTAATCCATCATTTCATATAAGATTAAACATCTATATATAGTTTTAATTGAGCCTTCAATCGTGCTATAGACTCAGAAACATGGTGGGAGATTTATACTGAAGTTTCGTATTCAACTGATTTGGGAAATGAGTTGTTTCAATTTTCATGAAATTTAGATTTAGATAAATTCATGCCAATTTTAAGAGATTTATAATGATGATGTATGTATATATGTATATTCCTCTAAGTGATACATTATGTTTCAAATTTATACTTCAAATTAAATTTAAGGTTATTACTTCCACTTTATACAAATCTATAGTTTAATTCTATGAAGAGACATCCATACATGTATGGGTGTATATGCGCTCTTTTGCATGTTTTAAATAGATTTCTTTTGATTGAAATACAGATGTTTTTCTCTAACTCTTTTAACTATTCTTTGTTTATAAGAGCATTCACCAACTATTTATCTCAATGTCTATCTGTAAATTAAATTTATGAACGTTTTTATGATTTTACGTGTAAGTGTTTGTATTTGTAATCTGGTAGATTAAAATGAGAACCTCATTCCCTACATATCCCTTGGGATTTTATATCATTCCCGTTCCCCCTCCCGTTTACCCCTTTTTATACTTGTCATTCCTAATGACCCCCTAAATCCTAATATTGTGCAAAGTGTTCGATGTCTGGGATTTTACGACTTTACAATGTTCTTTACGATTGTAGTTACATCATATAGTAGATACTATTTGATATGTAATCATATGAATGATGTTTGGTTGTTTGTAGTGGTGATAGGCTTGTTATGAAATGAAAACAAAGAAGGAGAAGGTGCCAAAAGATCCAAACAATAAGCCTAAGAAGCCTGCAAGTGCTTTCTTTATTTACATGTATGTGATTTTTAACATTGATTTTAGCTTTGTGTTTACTATTTTTGTAACATTGATTTTGTGAGCCTATACATTCATTTATATTGTGAGTGTTGCTGTTTTGTAGGATGAAGACACGTTTGATGAATGTGATGTTGTCAAAGGAAGGCTTGCACTAGTTTATGATAGATTACTCGAAGAATATATGTTGTTACTCGCATTGCAATTTTCAATTTCCTAAGCAGTCTCTAAGTTTCCTTTTATTTCCAAGTATAAACCTTAGACTCAGTATCACTAATGTGATTAAGGATATATGGTTGCTTCTATATTTTGTATAACAACTATGTTGATGCAATAGTTTCTAGTAAATGAATTCTTTTTCAAAAGAGGTCTTTATTTTTAGTTTAATATTCAGTTGGTTTGACTTATGCCTGACTAATATTTTTCAGTTAGATGCTGCAAGTTTTGCTTTGGATTGGAGGTTGATTAATTTTTTTTATTTTTTTACAAAATTTTTAAGGATATCACAAGTAAAAATAATAGGCAAAAAATAATTAAAATAAAAAATTTCAAAAATGAATTACTTAGATAGTGCTTGAAAAGGAGCTATGCAATTGGTATATGCATCATTAAAAAGAACTTACATAACGTTTCTGAATGTGCTATAATAGACCCTTCACTTGCATTACACTTTCTTGCATAGCACTTTCAAAAACGTTAACTAAGTACAGAACTTGCATAGCAGCAAAAGAAGCACTACTCAAGTCACCCTCACTTGCATAGCATTTAAAAATCCTATGCAAGTGCAAAAAAAAATGCTATGCAAATTTAAATCTGTAGTATTTATATAAATCTGAGCATGTTATATTTTGGTTGAAGTTACACATAAGTGCCCATCCTTTTATCTATATTTAGTTCCCTCCTTGAATTTGTAGAAATTATAAAACTGTTATTATAGTTTGTAGTCATTATAATTTAGTGCTGAAACTCATCACGGAGAATGATAATATATAGTTTGCCAATTCAAATAATTTTGAAAGAATCCTACTATTTAGCTTGGTCTCAAGCTATGAGAAGTTTTATCAAAGGTAAAAGAATACGGCGCTATTTGAATTTTTTTTATATGTTAGCTAAAATTATTAAGTTAAAATATTGATCGTAGTTGGATGCATCGTCGGTTAAAATATGATCAAATTTTACTTATCAAAGAGTATCGAGAAGGTATCGAAATATTTTTAGGATTTATCGAAAAAATTGGATGGATGAAAATTTGATGAAATGTCTTTATAAGCATTATATAAATTCAAATTGGCACACTCTTGATGATGTTAGATATCACTTGATAATTAATAGAATTTTTTTAGATTATAAAGTTTGAAATTATCATAGTGAAAATGCACAAAATAGACAAACACAACGATCAAGTAAAAGTCGACGTGTTAGTAGTAGGAAGAGGAACTGGTAGATATGGATGAAACTTTACGGGATATCGGGATTCAAAATCATAATTTTACCGATGATGTGGGTAGTAGTAGAGTTGAAGAACCTCCTAATATAAGTGCTTCTGAATTTCTCAATGAGGTAAATAAATCTGGATGCCTTATTTATCTCGGAAATATTAAATACCCAAAACTCTCATTCTCAATGAAATTATTGCAATTTTAAAGTTTTGCATTCAATATGTTACGTCAAACTATTGGTGTTGTGCTCCATCTCAAACAAATATTACCTAGTACTTATTACGAAGTGAACGATGATGAAGAATTTGAAATTATGATGTATGTGAAAATGATTACACATTGTTTTATGGAGATGATATTGATAATTATATTTGATGTTGTACCTACGTTGATATCAGAAATCAGTGAATACCATGCTAACAGGTAAAGCCATGATGTCCTAAATATTATGATTTTTAACATTAAAATGTTAAGCGATGCCCACCAGACAGACAATATTACATATAATGTTCAAGTTACGATTGTAGCAATGAGACTCATTGCTTGCGGTCGGTGTTTTTACGTAGTTTAAGCAAGCCTAGTTCATGATCACTTCCTTACTCTTCTTTGTTCCAAGGAAAGTAGTATCAATTTCTTTTTCTCGAAGTACTCATTGCATTACATTCAAGATAACATGCAAAGCAGTCGAAGCTTGATCTTATTTTTTGAATGCAGCAATCGTCATATGCAATAATATTTAAGGAAACAAAACTTTCTTGAATTTAGAATGGAGCATGTACATAACTGGGGTTGACCTTAATCTATATAAAACTGTACACAATTGATTCCCACATACAGATTTCATTAAACCAGGTCCACATTCAGAAGCCCTTCAGGAAAACAAATTTTAGAATGCAGCTTTTTTTAAATATGACTTCTCTAAATTGTGAAAACTGCACACAAGAATATTACAATAATATCTTGAAACATTAAGAATGCAATGGCATGTGGATGATCCTTGTGATAATGTTAGTGCCCTAGAGACAATGTAAAATGTTTCTAGCGAGACTATTTTGTTATTTGATAATTATTATGTTTATGGATTATTCTACATTGATTTATTATATCTTTGTTTACTGCGAAATAAATATTAGAATAATAAATGTCCTTGGAATAGTTAACACATATTCTATATCTTTAAGTACGTGACTTAAAAATGAGATTATATGAATAGTGCTAATATTCCTAAATATCCCTAATCGAGCATGAATAATATGGGACAATTATAATGCATAAAGATTAGTATGTTTGTTGATTGATGACCACATCTCATTGGTCATCACTACAAGAAAATCGCAATCAGACAACACTCATCAGACAATGCTCGGACGAAAAAGCATTGTTTGGAATTAAGAGACAACGGTTTTTTTGTAATTTCAGAAAAGTATTGTGTCATCCAGGTACCCTACAACGGGTTAAAAACGTTGTCTAGTAAATTGATTCAGACAATGGCTTTTGCAATGTGGTGTTGTAAAGACGAGTAAGGTTGCACAACTGTTTTTACGAACATTGTCTGATCTATTTTGAGACAACGTTTATAAACCGTTGTATAATTCACACAATTGTTTTCATATACCATTGTGTTATTACGATTCACACAACGAAATAATTAACCGTTGTTAAATCGTGTTTTGATGAGACAACAGTTTTTATGAAACCGTTGTCTGAACTACAAAAATTTTGAATAGAATTTGGTGGGAAATAATGAAATATTTGGTGGGAATAATGAAATAATTTGAATTGAATTTGGTGGGAAATAATGAAAATAATCAGACAACGGTTTTCATATAAAAAAATGTTGTGTTATATTAAGCACAACAACAGTTTTTAATAAAAAAACCGTTGTTTAATGTTCTTGTATGATATTTAATGGTCAACTATCAAAGTACTCCTTGGTCAAACTAGTATAATTTTTTAATAATAATTTTTTTTACAAAAAAAATTGGACGATCCAACAGTGCGGATGATGTTATATACAAATTTTAGTGATGATTTTTATTAACTTTCGTACAGTTCGATCGTCGAATAAATCATTCAAAAAATTATTCAGTGAATCTGGATCTTGTCTCGTTATAGGAAGTAGCACTTTTGCTACGTTTTTGTTAAAATCTCGTACAACCCGACCTTTTTTATTTTTTGATTATTTTTTCCCAACACTAGAATGAGTGTTTATTAACTTTCGTACGGTTGGATCGTCGAAGAAATCGTTCAAAAAAATTATTCAGTGAATCTGGATCGTGCCTCGTTATAGGAAGTAGCACTTTTGCTACGTTTTTGTTAAAATCTCGTACAACCCGACCTTTTTATTTTTTGATTATTTTTTCCCAACACTAGAATGAGTGTTTATTAACTTTCGTACGGTTCGATCGTCGAAGAAATCGTTCAAAAAAATTATTCAGTGAATCTGGATCGTGCCTCGTTATAGGAAGTAGAACTTTTGCTACGTTTTTGTTAAAATCTCGTACAACCCGACCTTTTTATTTTTTTGATTATTTTTTCCCAACACTAGAATAAGTGTTTATTAACTTTCGTATGGTTCGATCATCGAAGAAATCGTTCAAAAAAATTATTCAGTGAATCTGGATCGTGACTCGTTATAGGAAGTAGCACTTTTGCTACGTTTTTGTTAAACTCTCGTACAACCCGACCTTTTCATTTTCTGATTATTTTTTCCCAACACTAGAATGAGTGTTTATTAACTTTCGTACGGTTGGATCGTCGAAGAAATCAATCAAAAAAATTATTCAGTGAATCTGGATCGTGCCTCGTTATAGGAAGTAGCACTTTTGATACGTTTTTGTTAAAATCTCGTACAACCCGACCTTTTTATTTTTTGATTATTTTTTCCCAACACTAGAATAAGTGTTTATTAAATTTCGTACGGTTCAATCATCGAAGAAATCGTTCAAAAAATTATTCAGTGAATCTGGATCGTGACTCGTTATAGGAAGTAGCACTTTTGCTACGTTTTTGTTAAACTCTCGTACAACCCGACCTTTTTATTTTTTGATTATTTTTTCCCAACACTAGAATAAGTGTTTATTAACTTTAGTACGGTTCGATCATCGAAGAAATCGTTAAAAACAATTATTCAGTGAATCTGGATCGTGACTCGTTATAGGAAGTAGCACTTTTGCTACGTTTTTGTTAAACTCTCGTACAACCCGACCTTTTTATTTTTTGATTATTTTTTCCCAACACTAGAATGAATGTTTATTAACTTTCGTACGGTTGGATCGTCGAAGAAATCAATCAAAAAAATTATTCAGTGAATCTGGATCGTGCCTCGTTATAGGAAGTATCACTTTTGCTACGTTTTTGTTAAAATCTCGTACAACCCGACCTTTTTATTTTTTGATTATTTTTCCCAACACTAGAATGAGTGTCTATTAACTTTCTTACGGTTCGATCGTCGAAAAAATCGTTCAAAAAAATTATTCAGTGAATCTGGATCGTGACTCGTTATAGGAAGTAGCACTTTTGATACGTTTTTGTTAAACTCTCGTACAACCCGTCCTTTTTATTTTTTGATTATTTTTTCCCAACACTAGAATGAGTGTTTATTAACTTTCGTACGGTTCGATCGTCGAAGAAATCGTTCAAAAAAATTATTCAATGAATCTGGATCGTGCCTCGGTATAGGAAGTATCACTTTTGCTACGTTTTTGTTAAAATCTCGTACAACCCGACCTTTTTATTTTTTGATTATTTTTTCCCAACACTAGAATAAGTGTTTATTAACTTTGGGAATATAATGAAATTGATATATCTTGACATTCGTACGGTTGGATCGTCGAGAAATGTAGTTTAAAAAATAGAAACAATAATAAGGGATAGAGCACTGGTTACGAGTACTAGTCAATATAGTATTGATCTACTGAGATCTCCAACCAAATTAATTTTTTATTTTTCGAAAAGTTTGGAAAATTATTAAATTAGATATATCTTGACATCCACATGGTTGGATCGTTGAAAATATATTTTAAAAAATAGAATCAATAATATGGGACAACGCACTAGTTGCGAGTACTAGTCAATATAGTAGTAATCTACTTACACTACACCATATATGGCCTACCGTAACCCCTACCGAAGAAATGTTACCCCAATATGTTACCCTAGCTATACTACTTACATCCTAAGGTAACATCGTGTTTTTTATGTTACCTCAGCCAAAAATATAATGTTACAGTAGCTAGAAAGTGTTAAAGCATGTAACATAAATATGTAAGTGTTACACTAGAGTTGGCCATGCGAACTCTTTTCATCTAATTTATTTTTTTTAATATTTTTTTAAAATTCCCAAAAATAAATTTAGTTTTTAAAATTTGTTAACTTTTTTATAAATGAGTTGGAAAATTATTTTATTTTTTTTTCAAAAAATAATTTTTTTTTCATAAATTGTAATTTTTTTTAGAAATTATAATTTTTTAATTTTTTTAAAAATCATGCTCACAATTTTTTTGTACAAATGTTTTTTAAATTATTTTTTCGACATTCCAAACGTACGGATGTCAAGATTTAACGATTTTAATATCCTAAATTTATCTTGTTCAGTTTTATAATGGTCAAATTGGTCAAAGTAGACACTACTTTAATAAATAATTTATTTTAAAATTATACTATATTCACATATATTTTTTATATTTTATCTATCATGTTTTAGTTTTTCTAAAATTTTATAAATTTAAAATTAAAACATTAAAATTGATGTTCCAAAAAAGGAAAATAAAATTTAAAATTGCCAAAATAATTTGTGTTAACTGGTGAACAGGAAATTAACTGAAATTTTGGGCGGAGGGATTTGACATTGAGTGGAAATTTTGGGCGGACAATTTCCCACTTAACCAAAATTTTGAGACATACCCAAAACACTTACTCTACTTTCCCCAAAAACACTCTCTTTCCCTGTAATCAATCTCTCGACAAAACCTCTCTCTTCATACTCTCTCCTCAAATTCTCTCCGCAAACTCAAGTTACTAACTCTACGCCAACAATTGGTAATTGAATAAACATTTCTTCTTCCGATTAGTAAGATACTTGACTCATATGTGTTTATATGTGTGATTTAATCATCTCTCTCTTCTTCAATCCCGAGGAGATTTGATTCTCCGCCGGTTCAGTCTCGCTCTCCTCCGCCGGTTCTTCCTCCTCCGGTTCATTATAGTCCTAAGGATGATGCTTCTTCGTTCGCTTTCTTCTGGAACGCTGTTGCCAAAGTACAACACGGTATGCTCTCTCTCTCTCTCTCTCCCTCCATCCCTCTCTCCCTCTCTCTCTCTCCACATCCCTCTCTCTCGTGCTTATTTTTGAAATAATAGACTGATTTGAAAATTTGTTTCTTATTGTGTTGATGGATTTTGTTATAGTTTGGATTTATGTGTAAGGATGTGATTTTTTTTTAATTGGGATATATGGTGAGGTTATTGCAGCGCATTCGAGCTTGGATGGATATGTGGCGCATTGGTTTGGATTAAATCAGTCAAAGTATCAGTGGGCTTTGGATGATTACTATGAGTCCAAAGGAGGAGTGGTAAGCTTCTTTGGCCTTTACTATAAGTCTTTTTTATGTTCAGTTGTATTGTTGTTGGAAAATATCATTATCTTAAATTTCATAGTGGTTTCCATATCTGAGTATAATTAGGGCTTCCTCCAATTAGGTATTTTTTGTTTGTGCTTTATGTTTATGTTTAATTTGGTGTTTTTGTTCTATTTGTAAGTCTATGTGTGTAAGCCTCTGTTTTTGTTCTTCATTACGTGATTATTCCTTTATCTAGGTTGTATATATAATAATCAATTCACTTGTGATTACCTTAGCTAGAGATTGTGGTTTCAACACTGGGTTTTGTTGAGGTTTGTTATGAATTCTCTGTTTGTTTTCGTTTGTCAATTGTCATTCATTTTAACACCTTGTTTTCCTAGTAAGTTTATGCCTATACTGCTATACAGGTTTGACATGTCATAATTCATGACGCTAGTATGTTGTAGGCTGGGACAGTCTTAAGTTTGCAAGAATTAAACCTTGTAATTCTAACTTCTGTGTTCTCATGTCTTTTGTACTAACATTTTTTTTTTCAGATCATAACTGGGTCAGAGGATGGTACTGCAGGACCGCGGGGTATGTAAATTATTAAGTTAAAAACAATCAGCAAGAAGACAATTATATTAATGTGGTCTTGCATTATTGTTCCTACCATTGTCTGTTTCTTCACACTTTACATAACTTGGACAGTCGCACTATATTTTATTGTGTCTTGCTATGTGGTTTAATGTAGACTGCAAATCCGGAAAGTGTGTTTGTGTGATTAATCAAGAGAAGGATAAGAAGCAGAAAGAGTTCCACCCACGTGTCAGCTGTATTGCTCTTGATGCGAGTGAAAGTTGGTTGGTAAGGCCTCATGTAGTTTCATTTCTAATCTTCTATATGTCACACTGGCATTGCTAGGATCGTAAATGTTCATTCCTCAGAATTTTTCTTTTATCACCTGTTTCTCATTTTTTCAACTATGAAATATTGGTACGTGAAAATCACTAAATGTTATGGACACTTAGTGTGCACGAAGGATCTGATGATGATGCTACTGATAATAGATGAATGACCACGACAACTCATAAATATTAATGTGACTATGATGTAACATAATAGTATTCTCTAGAACCTACCAAATAATTATTTGCTCAATAGTAGACTGGTTTTGTTAGTATGTAACAGGGAAATTAGGTACGTATAAAATGAAAACATGATACGTGACTGGAATAGCAACATTATTCTCTACTTAGATAATACTGTTTATTATTGTTTTTTTTTCTTTTATTATCAGAACTTTATTACATCTCTTTTTAACTTATGTTGTTATGTCACAGGTTTAAATGCATTGGCTGGAGTTGGCCTTCTTTCCACGCCTTATGTGATGAAAGAAGCTGGCTGGTTTAGCTTGGCTGTACTTCTTGTCTTAGGAGCGGTATGTTGTTATACAGCAACTCTCATGCGATATTGCTTTGAGAGCAGGAAAGGTATTTATACCTTTCCAGACATGGGAGAAGCTGCATTTGGGAAATACGGACGTATTTTCGTAGCAGTAAGTTTATTTATTTTTCTACATGAGTAGCAATTATATTCTATATATTTTTCGTAGTGTAGCCCAACCAAAAAATTATGTCTTTCCCACAGTCAGTTAATAACGGCTTAATTACAAGTAAGATTATTTTCTGATATATCATTATTAATACCATAGATCATATGTGTAAAAGAGAAGATAAAATCTTAAGTTTTTGCTAGCGGACCAGTAGAGCATCATATGTCTGTGCTCTTTCATTTGTTTTATTTTACTAACTCATTACCTTGTGGATATGTTCTTATTTTGGGCCTTAATTTATTCTAGACCTTGAGGTCTAGAGTTATACGTTTTCCTGGTCGTGATGGTGAGAGTTTGGATCGTATATTCACTCCTCCGCGTTCAGCCACAACACCGGAGCCAAATGCAAGTTTGGTACAACAATTGCATCTCGAGGTTCCTGTGATAAGCTTTTCTCCTGAGCATTATATGACAATATAAAATACCGGGTATTTTCTTAGATGAATCTAGTTGTAAGTTTAGACTTTTGCCAATAATAGTATCATGCGCTGATGTTCCGTGTCTCTAGTATGTTACTCTTAAAGCAAATTACGTAATCATATTCTTGTCTTCTTTGATAGCCTCAATAGAATTTGTGGTGTTTTGTCTATTAAGAAGTTTTCACATTAGATTCTTTAGTTGACCATAATTCAATATATGAGTACTTCCTGTGGCCCTTGTACTGGTACTTAACCCCAATCTTCTGAATTGTAATACTTATATGAAGCTTGTTGTAGTCAAGTGTGAATGTATAATTGTATTTGTATTTGGGCTTTTATCTCTATGTCGATTTGCCATATGTTGTTGCGGATATTTCTTTGGGCTATGTTAATGAGTATGTTAATTCTCTAGGAAGTCATACATATACATATTCAATTATTTCATTAAAATTTAGTAGAGTTTGCATATATAATTAAGTTATTAGTTCTCGTGGTAACTCATTAGGTAGCCAAGTCAATCTGTTTGTAACTCATTAGGTTCTCGTGTTCATGATACTGGAAAAAAGATATTCATGTTTTAGTTGCTAATATAATGATACTAGTTACTGGATCACAAGAAAGTACTTCATCCAGTTCACTTCTGATTTTGTGGTTCAAACTATGTTCTGGCTTGCATTTTACTATATCAAAATAAAATCTTATGAATAAAAATTAATATCAAGTTTCATTTTTGAAACAAAGATGTTAGTAATTTTAATTATTCTAATTTTGAAATCTGACATTAGAAATGAAAGAGGAGTGAAAGCTTTTAGTTTATTGTAACCCCTCTTAGTAAGTTGAAAATCTGTGAACTGCACTTGACAGTTGGATCTCAGTAAATGTAACTGTCAATCTCTTTTTTCACGTATAAATTCAAAATGAGCTTAATATGTAGCAATATGACAACATTGCCCTTTACTTGTTCAGGTCTTAATAGTTAAAGTACTAGCACTTAACTTTGGTATTGAAGACACTAGGGGACTTCTTCCAGTGCAATACTATGGCAGTGAGAAGAGGTAACTTGTTGTAGTTTTTACAATGCACATTTCTCCTCAGTTAAGTTACTAGTGTAAATTCTTTATAAATTCTTTATTGTGTTATCTGCACATTTCTGAAATGCCTATACTTGTATTTGTAAACAAGAAATGCTTGAACTATCTAACACATGTTGGCCTAGCTATCAGCCAATACGTTTGGTGGTCCCGTGAGATCTCAGATGCATTAATTTATAATCTATAGGAGTCTATGAGGAGGCTTATATAATCCTCAAAAACTAATTAGGTAATGAGAAAGGAATTGTCTCTGTGAATTGTAAAATGTGTATCTGTTTATATGTATGCAGTGTACACAGAAATAGGAAGTAAAGAAAAATAATATATTCGTATATGTTTAAGACGAATCTATTAATAGATACATAAGTAGTCATTGTTTTGAAACAGGCATGCATAAAATCTACTTATATGTAACTATGAGCTCTATTATCAGGCAAAGATTTATGTTGCAAATTTATAAACCACTCTAAGTTAGAATAACATTGTTACAAGCCCTCACTTCTGTAAGCGAGGAGTATTGATCTCAGATCTTTAAGTCGGATAATGTAATAACTATAAGTTAGAGAAGTCATTTATTTTTCATTTTTTTTCTTTTTTAACTGGAAACTGGTTCTGTGCAGTGCAATACTATGTATTAAGAAAGAGTTCTTAAAGGTGTGTTAAGCAAGAAGGTGCTTGCAGTAAAATTTTATCTTCAAACTCTTTCCTTCTTTTTTAAGCCTCTTTCTGGATTTTTTTTTTAATGAAGCAACCTGAAATTTTGGAGGATAATTGTAATATCTGGAAGTGGATAAAGGTTGAACCATTGAGGGGTTCCTTTGGAAATATTAACAGTGAGCTATCCCTGGTCTGGTCCAGAAGTTCATTGGATGTTCGTTTGATGATGGTGAACTTTCGAAGTGATTCAGTTAATATTTCACTAAACCATTTTAAAAATTTAAGATTAGTCCATACGTGATCCCCTTACAAGTTTGGAAAGGATGGACAGTGCATTGTAGTCGTCGTTCCTGCATTCTATCTGGATTACCTGAGTACCCAGTGCTAAATTGTGTTTTTGAAGTATTTATGTCATTGTGTTAGTATTGAATGTAATCCTCTATTTTTTATGACTTATTTTACAGATATGGGGCAGACATTGCTCGTGATGTGGCTGAACTTCATGCAACATAAAGCTGGCACAACTTCTTAGGGATTTTATTCTGTAGCTTTTAGCTAGTAGTAGTATAACTTTGGTTATTTTGTACTAGCTTTTATCTTCTAATTCGGATGTTAAATTAGTTTGTTTTGTTTGGATGTTGAATCAGAATTTATAAGTTTGTTTGGATGTAGAGATGGATCTCTTTGTGGTTCATTGTGGTTGAATGGTATTTTGGGATTGTATACTTTTAAAGAGGTGTTGTTCAATTGTTTTTTGGTAAAGTGTTACATTAGCCTATTAAAGTGTTACATTAGACTGTTAAAGTGTTACATTAGACTGTTAAAGTGTTACATTAGCCTGGTTAAAAAATAGGGGGCACAGGTGGGGTCCATAGGTGGGGTCCACAGGTGGGGCCCAGTAGTGGGGCCCACTGGTGGGGACCACTGGTGGGGCCCAGTAGTGGGGCCCACTGGTGGCTCCACTTTTTTAAAAAAATTGAAGCACCCTAAGGTAACCGAATTTTATGTTGCAATATGTCATTTTTATGTTACAGTAGATCTCTAAGGTAACCGATAGGGCATGTTACCCTAGGGATGAAATATGTTACCTTAGGTACCCTAGGGTAACATTGAAAATTGTAACTTATAATTTATGTTACCTTAGCCCAAAAAAGGGTCTATAGTAACATTTTAGCACCCTAAGGTAACATAATTTTTTGGTTACAGAAGGCCATATATGGTGTAGTGTAAGATCTTTAACCAAATTAATCTTTTATTTTTTAAAAATTTGAGAATTTAATTTAATTATATACATATTGACATTTGTATGGTTGGATCTTCGATAAATATATTTTAAAAAATAGAAACATTGATCTAGGATAGAACACAGTTACGAGTAATAGTCAGTATAGTAGTGATCTACTAAGATCTCCTACCAAATTAATTTTTTATTTTTTGAAAATTTGGGAATATAATTAAATTAGATATATCTTGACATTCGTACGGTTGGATTGTTGAGAAATATATTTTAAAAAATAGAAACAATAATAAGGGATGAAGCACTGGTTACGAGTACTAGTCAAAATAGTAGTGATTTACTAAGATCTTCAACCAAGTTAATTTTTTATTTTTTACCAATTTGGGAATATTATTAAATTAGATATATCTTCACATTTGTACGGTTGGATCGTCGAAAAATATATTTTAAAAAATAAAAACATTAATTTAGACAAAGCACTAGATACGAGTACTAATCAATATAGTATTGACCTTCTAAGATCTCCAACCAAATTAATTTTTTATTTTTTAAAAAAGTAGGAATATCATTAAATTAGATATATCTTGACATCCGTGCGGTTGGATCGTCGAGAAATATATTTTAAAAAATAGAAACAATAATATGGGACAGAGCACCAGTTATGAGTACTAGTCAAAATAGTAGTGATTTACTAAGATCTTCAACCAAGTTAATTTTTTAATTTTTTTTTACCAATTTGGGCATATCATTAAATTAGATATATCTTCACATCTGTACGGTTGGATCGTCGGAAAATATATTTTAAAAAATAGAAACATTAATTTGGACAAAGCACTAGATAGAAGTATAGTCAATATAGTATTGACCTTCTAAGATATCCAACCAAATTAATTTTTTATTTTTTGAAAAAGTAGGAATATCATTAAATTAGATATATCTTGACATCCGTACGGTTGGATCGTCGAGAAATATATTTTAAAAAATAGAAACAATAATATGGGACAGAGCACTAGTTACGAGTATTAGTCAATATAGTAGTGATCTACTAAGAAATCCCACTAAATAAATTTTTTATTTTTTAAAAATTTGGGAATATCATTAAATTAGATATTTCTTAACATCCGTACGGTTGGATCGTCGAAAAATATTTAAAAAAAAATAAAAATAATAATATGGAACAGAGCACTAGTTACGAGAACTAGTCAATATAGTAGTGATCTGTTAAGATCTCCAACCGAATTATTTTTTTATTTTTCGAAAATTTGGAAATATCACTAAATTAGATATATATTAACATCTGTGCAGTTGGATCGTCGGATAAATATTTACTACGTTTTTGTTAAAACGTTTACTATTTTTTTGTTAAAATCTTGTTAAATTTTGTTATGGCCAAAAATTAGAAAATTTAATATTATATATAAGTCTCGCCTCGATTGTACATAATATTTTTTTAAAAAAATTTACAAGACAAATTTATTATTTGAATCATAATATTATATATAAGTACATGCGTATATGTAACATTTAAAATTTTAAAATTGAAATCAAATAAATTCTTGATAAAAATAAAATGAAATTAAAATTGTAATCTTCATTGAATACACTTTAATTCATTTTTTGCTCGTGCAGGACTTTATCCGAGTCATTGCTAAGGGAGGATGATGTGCAGGACTTTATCCGAGTCATTGATGGAAGGGTCTGAGAAAATGGCTGGTAATTCATCTATTGTTATTTTTATTTGATTTGGGTTCTGTGTATTTGATGTGTAATTCTTGATTGTTCAAGAATAATCAAATGTTGTTAGTTCATATTTGTTCTTTTATCTATCGATTTATATTTTTTACTGTTACTGGTAGTATTTTGAATCAGATGGCGTGTTGAAGAAAGGTTGGATATCTTGCACTTGACGGAGAAACTAATGGAGAAACTAATGGAAGAAAGGCCAGTCAAATACCCTCACATTGGATATCTTGCTTTTTAGAATCTTTTTTGTTTTTTCATAGTTATTGATTTCATATTGGCCTGAAAGCAACTAAAATGCATTGTTTGGTAACAAGTAAAATGTTTAATTTGTGATGTTCGTATAGGTATATTCATATAAGTTCCTGATTGCTTGTAGCTTATGTTTCCAGCAAATTAGACGAGCGAGACTAGTTAATTGAGAGGCATTCAACTGTCTTTTTCTCATCAACGTGTGAGCCCATGTAGATACATATTAAAAAGCTCATACGTACGAGTTTGAAAACAATCCGGACTTTGATCTTGTCTGTATAAAATGTGGCTATGTTAGAAGCAAAAAACAGCTACAGCTATTTAATATACCTAGAATTTATGCATCACACACTTTATGTTCTGCTGGTGCTTTACTTAATCTAGATTTCTTGTTCTCTGTTATATGCAGGTTTTTATTTGATGAAAGCTGTGCTGACTACAAGTACTATGAGTTTCGGCTTGGTGTTGAGGAGAAAGCCTTGTCACAATCTGCAGAACAACGAACATCACGAAGTGGTCTGTGCATCATTTTCTATATACACTTCTTTTTTATTTCACATCATACAGGAGGTGTACATTTAAATTTAGTGGAAGCATTACTTTTTTACTTCCGAGAATGCATTCCTGTAGTGATCAAATGTCCATTTTGATTTGACTTCAGTTCTCTACTGTGCTCTTTACTCTGTGTTTGTTAGATTGACGGTTCTGATTGGGTGTTTTTGTCATATCCCAACTTTTATATCTTAAAATTATATGATGTTAACATGTAAGAACCTTGTGCTGCAGGTTATACTAGCCCTGCAACTCCTAGTACCACTGTACTTCAGAAATCACATCAACAGCAATTGAATTATCAAATCCCTGCATCTGCTTTATATGAAGCTCCTGAGACAGATCCTACCGGACAACCCGGATATGGTAGGGCTTTAACATTGCCTTATTATTATTATTATTATTATTATTATATATGTTAACAGCTACTGATAACTTTCTATCCATGCATTAAATCCCAAATTATTCGTGAATTAAATCCCAAATTAGCTTGCACTTATCTAAGGGAGGCTGCTAAAATGTTTGATTCTATTGGCAAGGTTGAGTCTGCTGCATCTGTTTCAATACATGTAAGTATGTTCAAGAGTAGGCTTTTTTTCCACATCCTGGTGGGCTTTAACGTTTCTTTGGCTGATGATATATGCTCTTTAGTTGATGTAGGTTCTAGAAAATAGGGAATGTGAGTGTAAAAGCAAATATTCAGTCAGTTTATCAAGTACAGATTTTAACTGTAAAAATAATTCTTTACTACAGAATTATTCTACTGTACTTGAATTTATTCTACTGTACTTGAATTCCTGCAATATGATCCTACCCTGTTGAATGCTTTGAGTTATTCAACACTTAAGCTAATTGCACAGGTACAGATTTGCCAAGAAGAAACTAGATGAACATGTCTTTTTTGGTAATCGGCTTCAAGTATCTTATGCTCCCCAGTACGAAAGCGTTTCAGACACCAAAGATAAGTTAGAAGGTAGAAGAAGGGAAGTTCTTGCTCGAATGAACCGTAAGTTACATTTAGATCTGGTTTATTTACAGTATTTCTGAACTGATTATTTGAAAGCTTGCCTTGTGCTTTTGATAAATGCGATGCTTGTCATTTCAGCTGGAAAGTTTAAAAGATCCAAAACTCAGAACCACACTCAATTGGGTGAGAATTTATTGTGTGCATCTCCATCACAGACCTACTACGCAACTCCTGCAGTGAGTTCTAGTCAGAGGTAGCACAAGTTGTTAAGTTGCTCACTCAATTATGGCTTTTACATACTTTTACATATTTTTAATCCTTAATTGTTTCCATCAATGTAGGGACCCCAAAGTGTCACCAAATAGTTTTGCAGTCAAGATTCTACGTCTCATGTGTTAGTTACTTTACTTCGGATGAGGTATTTACTGACTTGTGAACTAGTAGTTTTAAGTTCTTAATGCATGTATTAAGTTAAAATCACGTATAGAAAAGAAAAAATATTTTTTTTCCTTGCATATACTCAGGCTTATTTCTCGTCTCAATCGATGAACCAGACTGTGCAGTTAGTCGGGGACAACACTACGCCATAAGTGAGCATACGCAACCCTTTTTACAAAGTGTTGCACAGAAAGCGTTTCGTTAGATAGAAATTTTGGGTCTTTTGTAACTGAGCTGAACTGGTGTTGCGTTAGACATAATTTAGTGTTGCGTATTACCCACAGTGTTTCACATTATGCAACACTAACTGATGGCGTTGCGTTAGATATTTTTTTATTTTAATAAATGGTGACGTGGCAGAAGTGGGACCCACATGTGCTAACGTGGCATTTGCTGACGTGGCAATTGTGGGACCCACATTTGCTGACGTGGGAGAAGTGGGGCCCACCTTTGCTGACGTAACACTTGCTGACGTGGCAGAAAGCGTTGCATTAGATACCAGTAGTGTTGCATTTGTTGTTTGAAGTGTTGCATTAGATATATTTATATTTTTTTAAAAAAATATGACGTGGTAGATGTGGGACCCACCACTGCTGACGTGACAGTGCGGGACCCACAAGGGTGACGTGGCAGTAAGCCCATCATGCTGACGTGGTAATTGTGGGACCCACAATTGCTGACGTGGTAGAAGTGGGGTCCACTTTTGCTGACGTGGCATTTGCTGACGTGGCAGAAGCGTTGCATTAGATACCAGTAGTGTTGCATTTGCTGTTTGAAGTGTTGCATTAGATATATTTGTATTTTTTTTAAAAAAATATGACGTGGCAGATGTGGGACCCACCATTGCTGACGTGGCAGTGTGGGACCCACAAGGGTGACGTGGCAGGAGGCCCATCATGCTGACATGGCAATTGTGGGACCCACAATTGCTGATGTAGCAGAAGTGGGGCCCACCTTTGCTGACGTGGCATTTGCTGACGTGGCAGAAGCGTTGCATTAGGTATCAGTAGTGTTGCATTTGCTGTTTGAAGGGTTGCATTAGATATTTATTTTCTTTTATTAACTAGTCTTGTCCCGAATGATGATTCTATTTTTTTAAATTATTTTTTCGACGTTCCAATCGCACGGATGTCAAGATATAACGATTTTAGTGTCGCGGTAATTTTTCAAAAAAATTCCTACATGTACTTGGTTTGATTTTATAACGGTCAAACCGATCAAAGTGGACTTTCCTTTTAACTAGTCTTGTCCCGAATGATGAATCTATTTTTTAATTATTTTTTCGATGTTCCAATCGCACGATTGTCAAGATGTAACGATTTTAGTGATGTGGTAATTTTTTTTAAAATTTCCTATATTTATTTGGTTTGGTTTTATAACGGTCAAACACCAATTCGGGACTAAAATCTAATTAGAAGTACTAGTCAAATCACTAGTTGACTGTTAAAATCTCAAATCAAATAAATTTATTATTTCCTATATTTATTTGGTTTGGTTTTATAACGGTCAAACATCAATTCGGGACTAAAATCTAATTAGAAGTACTAGTCAAATCACTAGCTGACTGTTAAAATCTCAAATCAAATAAATTTATTATTTTCTAAGATTTTTGGAATATCACTAAAATATATAGGTTTTGACATCCATACGGTTGAATCATTCAGGAATATTTTTAAAAAAATTGAAACATCAATCCGGGACTTAACACTAGTTAGAAGTACTAGTCAAACCTTTAGTTAATTTTTAAAATCTCAACCCAAATAAATTTATTATGTTCTGAAATTTTTGGAATGTCACTAAAATATGTAGATCTTGACATTCATATGGTTGGATCATTCGGAAATATTTTTTAAAAAATTGAAATATCAATCCGAGACTAAATTAAATACTAGTTATAAGTACTAGTCCAACCACTAGTTGATTGTTAAAATATGAAACCAAATAAATTTTTATTTTCTGAATTTTTTACTTTTTAATTTTATACAGTACATTTTTTGATATTAAAATTTATTAAATTTTTATAGGTAATTTTTTGATTAAAATTGACCCAAAATTTAGGCGGGCTGTTTGAGTTTTTGTTGAGCGGGATGATTTTTCTTTTTTTGACACATTGAGCGGGCTAATTTTAGTACCAAAACTTTTTAACAAAATTATTTTATTCCAATACGCCGTAGCAAGCTTTTCTCCCCAAACATGGCTTCAAAGACTTTAGCAGCCTGCATCCACATCTTTTTTTCCTAGTCCTTAACCTGCTCTTCCTCACTTCAACTCATCACACTCCATGCCCACCACCCCCGGTGCCTAAACCTAAATGTCCATCTCCCCCGGTGTCAAACTTTCTGGCAATTTCATCTCGGCTCTCTCTGGCATCCAAATGTTTTTCCCTCTCGGCTCTCTCCGGCAATTTCATCTTTCCGGCCAAACTACTACTCGTTCACTAAAAATGACTTCATTTTCAGGTTCCTTGGCCTCGATTACACTAGTTCTATTACTTACTTTTATGGTTTCTTTTCCAGATTAGAAAATCAACAAACCCTAAAATCGCCTCCTTTATTTCTTGGTCGATTCGACTCATTTTCGATCAATTCCTGTTTGTTTCTTGCTGATAACAATGTTCTAAGCATCATATATCAAAAGCCCCTTGATTATACAAGGAGTTGTGTAGTGTTTGTTTTCGTTTTCTATCCTCTGTGTGGCCATTTCATTTGTGAGTAGTCGGACTCAGTGAGCCAGGTGTCTGATTCTAAGAGGGAAGGTCTGACCTCTCGTAGTACCTCTTATTATTCATATGTAAATCTGTGATAATGAATCTTATTTTCCTATGTAAAACTTCATTATTATTTATTTGTTCAGGTATATAGGATGCTCTAGTAGTAACAATCGTATCGGATGAAAAGCTCTACTTTTGTTTTCACTGGATGAGCCTATATTGGATTCATGACCTCCACAGAAAGCTACAGACGGAGCCTTTTTACAAGTTCTAATTTTGTTGATGACTGTAATTGCTTCAAGGTTAGCATTTGCACTAGATATACAGCCATCATTCAATGTTTATATATCTTTATTATTATACTCACTGATGTTGAAGAGGGTCCAGGCTTCTTGCAGTGATTAATATGCTAGTACTAGTGATATTTCTGCAACTTCTAAATTTGAAAGTGACCAGTCTGACATTAATATGGTAATCGATTTTATGTGTGAAATAGAGATAATATGTTGTAGTATAATGTATAATATTATGTCATGTGCTTTTTGGGTCGGATGCAGCCATCCAGGTATTGTAAAATTAGGTGTTACATTAACTTGGTTGGATTAGCTGCACAGGCATACATCGTATAACATGACCTGCATCCTCTATATGTCTAGTTACTAGTGAGAGTTTCTTTATTGTAGTTTTCTGATGATATACTTTTATGTAATACTGTTTCATATGAATTTACTTTCATATTAGCAACTCTGACAGACATTTGTGCAACTCGAGGAATTTAATTTCAGCTGACTTGTTGCTTGCATCTACACCTTGACAAGTATGCCCTGACAACCAGAAGAACTCGGAGGCCCATTTTTTGTTCTAGAAGATTATACTTCAACTACCTATTATGTCTCTGGCTTGACAGTTTCTGTGGAGTTGGTGAATATCAGTGACATGAGTCATGAACATATCAAGTGTAGACATACATATGCATATGTACATGCTAGGAATATTGCAAACATGATGAATTTGTTCATGAATTTACTTCTATCTTGATCAGATATTTAATGCATTGCTTGTTAGTCAAAGTAGAATTGCTAACTAATTTTCATGTGTTATTAGGTTCCTTCAATATCAGCTTCGCTGCGGAATTGTGGTTGAGTTGTACACGCAAACAAGGCAATTGAGGAATAGCCACAGCACTGTTCAAGAAAGTATAAAATTGATGAACTCAGCACAAATGGTCCAGAATCATAGGTGCATTTTTTGGTCTTACAATGGTCAGCTAACTAATCTAACTTATTGACGTTGATACAGGTATATTACATTATAAATTCTGATATGTAGTATTGGCCGTACAGATACAATTGTAAAATAAACAAAGTTATTACAAAGATGATCATATATAGCAAAAATTCCATTTTAAACATGCACAAAATAATTTATAATTGAAAGATGATCACTGATGGATATTTTGTGAGTATGTGAAGAGTTCCTTGTAGGACTGACCAGACAAGAGTTCCTTGCGTATGTTGTAGTTTTGTTTTTTCTAAAGATCAAATGTGGTGACAAATTTTATTTTTCTTTTATGTAAAGGGGAATAACACTACCGAAAGTACAATAAAGACGTCTCTCCTTCATGAAAGTGCCAAGGTTAAATGTGCTGCAGATGCTGGTTTTTTCATTGACGGGTAAGCTCTTGCTCGTAGTTCTTTTGTACTCAAGTACCTTGCAGATTGTAGAAACTTTATCTCAATCCTTTACAAAGTAGGAGTAATATTGTTGTGAAACTTAATATGCTTCATACCTGCTTGGCATATTTCCGAAGCAGCTTTTTGTAATAGTAACATTTATCTCCTGGATTGCATGTCTTACATTTCATGTTTGTAGTTGCTACGGTTATGATTATACACCATCCTCATTTACTAGTTTATCTTGTCACATTGAGTGCAGCATTGCTGGGGACAGTTATATTTCCGGCTGTAGATGCAGAACTTTCTTTTGTCCAGGAGCATGCAGAAGAATAAAGTGAGTTTGACAAGTTTAGATGCTTGATTGAAACTATAGAAAGTGCTGGAGCCAACTCATCTTCTGCGGAATTTTATTCAAAGTTGTGTTCACATGCTGATCATATAGTGGGTACTATAGAGAAGCATTTTCATAATGAGGAAGTTCAGGTGAGTAGTTTTATGTCTTTCGTATTTCAACAATATCTCTTGAGCCCTTTATCCTTTCATAAGAAAACATAAAACATCAGGTTGCAAGTCATTTTTCTAATGTATATGTCGCATTTCTAGGTTCTTCTACTTGCGCAGCTGCATTTTAGTCCTAGAAAACAGCGAGAACTTATGTATCAGAGCTTGTTTGTGATGCCCTTGAGACTGATCGAGTGCGTCTTACCATGGTTGGTAGGTTCACTTAGTGAAGAGGAAGTGAGGTTATTTCTATATAATATGCATATGGCAGGTTCAACATCAGTAAACCTCTTTTGCTAATGCCTTTTGTTACTTGTGTATAGTAGATAGTTTTGTGGAGATTTATTTGTTTATATTTTTTTTTAAAACTTACTCTTACTTACCAATGCAGCCCCAGCATCAGAAATTTGGACACCACTTTTCGGCGTAAATTCTGTCTTGTTCTCAACAGAAATTCTATTTTTCAAGGAGGATTGCAACTACACAATTACTGTCTACCAGTACGTAAAAGAGAGATCCATAGTATGTTTTCTCCCTCCACTTTCCGTAAAGCTTACTCATAGCTGGAATCTTACTTATAGGGTCTGGAAAACATGCTATCTTATACCTTATGTATAAGAAGTATAAAATGTATCCAAATAAAAGGTCTAAAAACTTAATTTGTTTAGATGTATATAAGGCTAAATTAGAAATTGTTTTGACATAAATGCCTTCATAATCATATGCAGAATTATTTTCCGTTATTCAGAGTTATTTGATAAGCCTGGTTCCCATCCTTTTAATGAGGTATTTGCTATTCCCTAACACTCTTTTTACTCAATTTGCATCATTACTCTTTTCAGACAGAAAAGTTTTGGTGCTGAGGGAGAACGCCTTAAGGAAGCCGCAAATATTAATAAATCATTATCTACACTGGGGTAATTAAATTGCTTTTATTTTTTCTGTATGCTGTATGTTTGAAACAGAGGATTCCGGTAAAAGCAGGTAAAGATGGTCACCTGGTAACATTATCATTAGCATATAGTTTTTAACAGGACAACCCTAACAAAAAACTATCATTAGCATAAACTATTAATTTATGCTAATATATTAGGAGATCAATTAGCAATATATGCTACTAATTAGAAGGTTTATGCAAAATTTATGCAAATAATTAGATATGCAAAATAATTAGGAGCAAAATTGTTGTATGCAATTTGGTAAGATCTTACTAGCAGTGAAAAATCAAGAATTTAACATGCTTTTAAATTTCTTGATTTCCGAAAAGACCAATATCTTGGAGATACATTTTGCATGTGCTTTGATATCTGCTACTGACTTAGTACAACAGTTGTAACTATGTATGTTCCATAAACTGGTGGGAAGTCCAGGAAAAGCAACTTGTACCAGATCAACTCCCCTTGCTCCTACAGAAGAATATGTTCATGTGAGTTGACATCAAAGATAAAGCATGGTCTTGAGGGTGAATTATAAACCAGGGTGAACAAAAAAGTGCAAGAGAATGTGGCAGGATGTCGCTCTTCCAGGATGTTGTAATGCCATTTTGAATGAACAAACAAGTATATGTCTTTGTAAATTATAGTTTGTAACATGTATATGTTATACTGAATATGGTTGGTACTTGGCATAAAGGTAAACTGTAGCCATCTTCCAATACTTTTGTTGGCTGAATCATTGTGCTTGGTTTTTGGACATTTAGTTATTTTGGATTGGACAGGTTGGTATTATGTATGAACAAGGCAGCCATTTCAATTTTTTTATAAAAAACTGTTGCATTTGATGTCTATTTGATGTTGCAGTAGCATAGTTTTAATGTTGCAAAAAAACAGAATGGTGTTGCATAAAAAAAATTTTAGTGTTGCGTTAGACTCAAATAGCGTTGCGTTAGATAGTGGACCCCATTGCTGATGTGGCATGTGGGCCCTACTGCTGACGTGGCATGTGAGTTCCCATTGCTGACGTGGCATGTGGGCCCCAGTGCTGACGTGGCATGTGGGCCCCAGTGCTGACGTGTCACCTTGGTGGGCCCCACTGATGACGTGTCATGCCCCCTATTTGTGACGTGGCACTTGTGGGCCCCACTAATGACATGTCAGCATGCTGACGTGGCACCTTGCTTACATGTCAGCATGCTGACGTGGCACCTTGCTTCCATGTCAGCATGCTGACATGGCTGAAACATCTTATGCAACCCCATGAAGTGTTGCGTTTGCATGCTTTTGGTGTTGCATAAGGCCTCTTATGCAATGCTTTTTGAAGTGTTGCAATATCTTGGAAAAGCGTTGCGTTAGGGGTCTTACGCAACGCCAGTATTGGTAACGCCCCTCTAGCGTTGCGTAAGACCTTACGCAACGGTTTTCAGGCCTTGCGCAACTGAAAATGGGGGTTGCGTATGTGCGTTTATGGCGTAGTGCAAGCTTGAGCTGCTTATGGGGAACTTCATGTTCTACTGTGCCATTTACAACATGTCGTATTGCAACGATCACATGTTCATATATCTGTTCTCCTTTGGTTACTCATTTTTTTTGTGTAAAATGTTGCATAGTCCAAGTAGTGACTAAAAACTTAAAAGCAGTTTCCAACCATACTGCAGATTGCCACTGCTACATCCTCTTGGTAAATTTGTTTAATCTGATGTGTACATCAGATTTGGAAGTATTGTTTGAGAGGTACTAGTACGTGTTGGTGGTTCGCGTGATCATGTGTAGTATTTTTAAGAGGTAGACAGGCACTCATGTGTAACTAACCTTGTCCGAACCTATATGTGCAGGTGACGCCATGTGACCATTTCTTCCATTCAGAGTGCTTACGTAAGTTGATGGATATAAAGATGGATTGCCCAACCTGTAAGCGTCGACTTCCACCAGTGTAGCAACTGTGCGTAGAAGAGAGACCACAATCAATTCAAGAACTGTAAATTATGAGATAGGTCATTCACCAAATAGCAATTGTTATAAGGACAAGCTGATCTTGACACATCGGGGTATGTTTCCCGATTATACCATTGTGGGTATTAGATGATGGTAGTGGTACTTTGTTAGGACTTGGTATCGGTAGTAGCTTTATAGTGGTAAGGATTGATTGGTAGTTTCTGTTTAGATGCTTATTGGTTTTAATTATATTGGTTAGTTGCTAGTAGTGTATAAACTTTGATTTTTGTTGTAAATAAAAGTGTTGTTTCATTTATCATTAGCCAATGTTATCATCTTTTAGAAACACTTGTGGAAAATATCATCAGACAATGGACATGTGTCAGGACATGTTTCAAGAAACCATTGTACCAAAAAGAGTTGACCATTGTATAAAAATTGCAAAACCATTGTCTATAAGTAAAATATACAATCCTAGTAAAACTAAACTATTGTGTGAAAATAACGAAAACAAGCATTCGGTGTTCAAAAAACACTGGTGCATTTTGTTTATAACAACACTTTTGAAGCTACAAAACATTGTACAAAAACTATTCAGACAACGATTGTATCACATGTAAATGTTGTGCACATTCGATTCTAACAACACTTTTTAAGCTACAAAACAGTTGTGCACATTCGAATCTAGCAACACTTTTGAAGTTACAAAACATTGTACAAAAAGCATGAAGACAACAAATTCTATCACATGTAATGTTGTGTGAATGTTGGCTTTACGTGCCTCTAATTCACCAAAATAGTTGTGCACATTAAAATCTAACAACATTCATAATTAACCAAACCGTTGTTATATCACCATAAGAACATTTTTTACCATAACCGTTGTGGTTTCTGGGTATGCTACAACGCTTTTGGAGCCTGGTGTGTTGTTGTTCTGGATATCAGACAACGATTTGTGTACCGTTGTGTGATGTTGGTAAGAGACACCTGCTCGATAGACAACGCTATTCCAGGGCATCAGACAACGGGCAATAACCATTGTATATTTCAGTTTTCCTTGTAGTGCATAGATATAGTGATACTAAAGTCAAGAACATAGGTGCATGTAATATTCTACATGGCACTGGATTAATCCACAGTGAGATTCTACATGTTTTTTTTTTTTTTTGAATAACAAGTGTATTAAATTCAATAAATCAAAGCCATACGGCATCTACAATTCATATCGAGTAGAACAAACATAATTGAATCGCCGGACATCCACAGGAGACCTAAAGCGAATTTTGACGGAGATATATACAATTGAATCCCCAACACCCGTCTGAGCTTATCGACCTTGAATGCAGAACCAAAACAGCTCGAATCACTAAATCCAAATCCACGCTCCCACAAACCGGAGAGAAAATCAAACTCCCACAAAACGGAGAGAAAATCCAAACAACTCAGCAATACAAGCAAGAAAACCAAACAACTAAGCATTACAAGATGAAGATTAAGAACTTAAAAATTATAATTAAAATACAAAAACCGAAGAAACAAGAAAAAAACAACAGCTCCAAACTTAGATCTGAAAAATCGAATCCCCAATAAACAAGATGAACCCACTCACAAATCCCGTGCCTAGTCGGAAATGGAGAAATAGCCAGAGCTCCGAATTTTAAGAAACTAAGAACAGATGCAGATCCGAAAAGGTTTAGAAACCTTAGATCCAAAGGAAAACCAAGAATCCGAAGATACAAACTAAAATCAGAACTTTAAAACAAAGTTTATTTAAAGAAGGAAGTAAATACAAAGAAAATGAAAGGTTTTGGGGCTCTCCACCGGTGGAGATCCGGTGGAAGCCCCGGCGGCTACTACTGAATAAGAGAGGAAGAGGAGCGGTAGAGAGAAGAGAGAAAAAAGGTATAATAATGTCATTAGAAAGACTCACAGTGATAATGGTGTAATGATTCTTAGACTTGAGATCATTATATTTCTATATGAGGAATAATATATTTTGACTACATTAAAAGTTACCTTTGACCGGGTAATGATAAAAGTGGACATCGGGTATATTATGAGACGTATGAGAAATATGAATGATAAATAAAGGATTTAACCCTCCTATTATTAGGAGAGATATTATTGGCTTCTTGATTGAGTGGTACTATGAAAATGCATGGGCATGCTCAAATATTGATTTGTTTTAATAGTCCACTCATTGATCAAGGAAACCCGGATTAAACGTTGAAGATCATGACTGAATACATGCCTCGAGTTTAATCCATAATATTTGGTTAAATGGATTATATTACATGGAGACATTATTCACGAAAGGTTTAATTGGATCACCAATTATTATTACTTGGGTAGCAATGATGTATTACTAGATGCCGCTCATTGTTTATAATTTTATTATTGGATATAAAAATTATTGCCAACGTAATAATAACCTAAAGGGTTACACAATAAGAACGTTTAAAAGGAATTTTAATTTAAATACCGGATTTAAATTAAATAATTAAAATTCGAATTTGATTTTGAAATCAGATTTCATTTTTAATTAAATGATTATAAATTCGAAATTGGTTATTTAATTGATTGAGTTGGACTTAATTAATTAAATTGTATTTCGAATTTAACTCATTAAAAACCCAAATCAATTGTGTTTAGTTGAAGCCCAAGCTGATTAGGGTTAGGCCCAATCTCTCTTCCCTATATATACATAATGATGTATGATTTAGGGTACAACTTTTTGCAAAATCATTTTGGCAAAAACCGTAGCTGCTTTATTCTTTGAGATGCTAGAAAGAGAGAGAGAGAGAGAGAGAGAGAGAAGGCAGTTTTATTTGGCTAGTACCTGCTCCTTGGATCGTTGGACGATCGGACGTTTGTGTGGACGATTTAGAGACACAGATCTTGACGCAAGGGCTGTGTGGTGATTGCAATCTAGGACCTCCATCTTTCAGAATTCGTAAAGCTCTTAACTGGTATGATTTCGTTTCTCCATAATCAGTCACAACTTATACATGGATCCTGCGTTAGGGTTTCATTTTTTTTATGTTTTACGCTTTATATCCGCAGCGTTTTTGCCCCAAAACCCAACACCTTGACCATCTTAAGGATTATTAAAAATAAAATATGATTTTGACTCATAAAATAGTAGAAGAGTGTGGGTGATTCTAAATTATTCTTGGTACATGTATTTGTCTTTTCTATGTTCAATGTATTGGTCTAGATGCATGTAATCTTTAGAACTATCCATAGAAAGTTCTAGTAGTCTTGCATTTAAGTAAGTGTGTAGATCATTCTATGGAGTCCTATATAAAGCCTTGTAGCAGTCATTTCTTATCAAGTTATTCCAAATAAATACATTTTATACAAAATACTTCTTCTCTTAGATTGAGTTGTGTGAGTTAGTGTGATATCATTACTTCCAATAAAATCACCTCAACAAAATGGAGTCGCCAAAAGAAAAAATAGAAGCATTCTTATTATGGCTCGAAGCATGCTAAAGAGCAAGAATATGCCTAAGAAATTTTGGATCGAAGCGATAAATTGTGTCGTCTACTTGTCAAATCGATGTCCCATGAGAGGCATTGAAGACATGACTCCACAACAAGCATGGAAAGGAAAGAGACCAACAATTAATCACTTACGAGTTTTTGGAAGCATAGCTTATGCACATGTTGATGATGAGCTAAGGACAAAGTTGGATTACAAAAGTGAGAAGTATGTGTTTGTTGGATATGATGCAAGAGCACAGGGGTACAAACTTTGTAACCCCATCAATGGAAGAATACTAATTAGCCGTGATGTTGTATTTGATGAAGAAAGCTCATGGGATTAGAGCAACTCACAAGAAGATTATAATTTCTTCCCATTTATTCATGAAGAAGAAAGTGAAGAAAATTATAAGCAACATATCACTCCTCCCACATCACCACGAGTAACAAACGATGGACAAGAAACACCTTCATCTTCATTAATTAATAGTGATGAACATCGCCAAAACGATATAGAAGGCTTGAAGAAATATATGATGAAACGGAAGAGGTTCCCGCTATTTTCCGACTTAACACTTCTTTGTCTTCTAGCAGAAACCGAACCAACAAGTTTTAAAGAAGCCGTCCAAAACAAAAAATGAAAGAAAGCAATAGATGATGAGATAGAATCTATAAAAAAGAATGACACATGGGAGTAGCAACACTTCCAAAAGGACAAAAAGCTATTGGTGTGAAGTGGGTACATAAGGTGAAGAAAAATGTCCAAGACATGATTGAAAAATACAAGACAAGATTGGTGTCCAAAGGTTACAATCAAAGACATGGAGGAATTATGACGAAGTTTTTGCACCGGTTTCAAGCATGGAGACTATAATGTTAATCATATCTTTGGCGGCACAAAATAGATGAAAAATTCATTAAATGGATGTAAAATCCGCTTTTTTGAATGGTGTTCTTGAAGAAACCGTGTATATGAGCAACCATTGGGATACATCATCAAAGGATAAGAAGGACAATTGTTGAAGTTAAAGGAGGCCCTATATGGATTGAAACAAGCACCAAGGGCTTGGAATAGTATACTTGACAAATACTTTCAAGCTCAAGGTTTTTACAAGTGTCCTCATGAACATGCTCTATATGCCAAAGTTACTAAAAATGGAGATTTTCTTCTTACATGTTTGTATGTGGATGATTTAATATTTACGGGAAATAGTCCAACTATGTTTGAGAAATATAAGCAAGACATGGTAATAGAGTTTGAGACGACCGATATTAGACTTATGTCATACTATCTTGGCATCGAAGTAAAGCAAATGAATGATGGAATACTAATATCTCAAGGAAGTTATACGAGAGAGATTTGAAGAAGTTCAAGATGGAAAATTGCCAAGCCGTTATCACCCCATCGAATATGGAACAAAATTGTCGCAAATTGAAGAATGTGTGAAGGTGGGTCCTACTTACTTCAAAATTCTTGTGTGAAGTTTGAGATATTTGACATGTACAAGTCTTGATATACTTTATAGTGTTGGACTTGTTAGTCGTTATATGGAGGCTCCAACAACAACACACTTGAAGGCTGCCAAAAGAATTTTTTGTTATTTTAAGGTACGATTGATTATGGATTATTTTATTATTATTCTAATGAGTTCAAGCTTGTTGATTATTGTGATAGTGATTGCGTCGGTGATATTGATGATCGAAAGAGTACCACCGGATATGTGTTATTTATGGGTGATACATCTTTTTCATGGAGTTCAAAGAAGCAATCAATTGTTGCTTTATCTACTTGTGAGGCGAAATATGTGGCAGCTTGCTCTTATGATTGTCAATCTATATGGTTAAGGAGAGTTATGGAGGAGCTCAACATGCCACAAATTGAGTCCACAGAAATATTGGTTGATAACAAGTCGACTGTGTTCCATGAAAGAAGCAAACATTTTGATACAAAATATCATTATATCCGAGAATGCATTGGAAAAAATGAAGTGGAGCTCAACTATGTGAAGTTGCAAGATCAAATCAGTGACATATTTACGAAGTCTCTCAAAAATGACGTCTTTATCAAATTTTGAAGTCTACTTGGGATAGTCAAAATTAGGAGGGCTGTTAAAAATAAAATATAATTTTGACACATAAAATAGTATAAATTAATGTGTGGGTGATTCTATATTATTCTTGGTACGCATGCATTTGTCTTTTCTATGTTCAATGTATTGATCCAAATGCATGTAATCTCTAGAATTATTTCATAGAAAGGTCTAGTAGTCTAGAATTTAAGTAAGTGTGTAGATCATTCTATGAAGTCCTATATAAAGCCTTGTAGCAAATCATTTCTTATCAAGTCATTCCAAATAAATACATTTAATACAAAATACTTCTTTTCCTAAATTGAATTGTGTGAGTTAGTGTGATATCCTTTCTTTCAACAAGGATATCAGCTGTATAGTACTTGTCATTTAAATTTTAGCTTTAAGAAAATGTTTCTTTGTGACCGCCTAGCTAGCCTGGAAATCAACAAATAAATTATATTCTCTATTAATAATATTTTTTTTGCTTTGATAAAAAGATTTTAAAAAAACTAAATTTCTTTCAATTAAAGGCAAAACTCGACGAGTAGAAGATATATGTACTGTACATAAAACGATATATAGTTGTAGAGTTCAGCTGGCCTATTACACTTAAGAAAATAAATATTATTGTTATTATTTTGGGTACTTGGAATAGAAGTACAAGCTAACAAGCGCTTATCAGTTCATTACTTATTTAAGCAACCAACAAAACCCAGATTCTTTTGCCAATATATTAAAGCCGCACACCAACTTGCAACTAAAGAACACACACAAACTTCCAAGTTCCGACAGCACCAGTTAGCCTACATAAATTAACAAATGAAACAAAAAACTACAAACAGCAGTTGCAATTACCAAATCGAAACAGCAGTTGTTTCAATTACATACTGTGTGCTGTGTGCATGAGTAGCACTTGCAAACTTAATACTTACTGCCTGGTACACTAACTTCCACAAAGCAGCCGAGCCAGAATCTTGGAAACACAACAATTGCTTTAAATTTCGAATATAAGGGTGATAAGTTGATTCAAGGTAATGATCTTGCCTCGGCAAACCATGCAGCTCTAGCTCTCCAGTAACGCTCTCAAGGTGATATTAATTTGAAAATTTTACCAAAGACTTCTAAGCACATTCATGGACAAATATTATGGTAGAAGAACTGGTCATGATTTAATAAATTTAAAATTGTATACTGAATACACTCTTATTAATATTGTGCAATCCAGTATTTTAGTGCATTAATTTTTAGGAATATAAACATAATAATATTGTCCGAGGGCACGGGAGATGGAAGAAAAGAGTTGATGTACGAAGGAATCTTTCACCACATTCTTGGAACCAGCGGAGAGTTAAACTGAACAAGTACCAACTTGCTAAATACTCCCTCCGGTCCATTATATAAGGCATTTGACTTTTGTGCACGTAACTTTAGGTGCTTTGATTACATAGCTAAAATCATTATTTTTAAAAATTTCTTTTTTAAAATAAAAATTAAAATATTATGTTTTTATTCAAAAAAAGAAAATTTGAAAAATAATTATTTTTAATATATGATCAAAGCACCTAAAGTTACGTGTACAAAAGTCAAATGCCTTATATAATGGACCGGAGGGAGTATTTATTTCACCAGCCGGATGTATGCATTCATATATAGTGGTATTAATATATAGAATGAAAAATATGCTAGATTCAGTTTGATTTGACCTTTGAGCTTACTGAAGAGTGAAGAGTGAAATGATGTGCACATATGATCGATGATCAATTCGAAATTTTAACAGATGTAAAGTGACTGATGATTAAGTGAGTATCTGTAATTCATATATTTAAATGGGCTGCTTTACGAGTAACAATTAAGGAGCAGCTTCACATGCGAAATCAGCAGACTTAAACTAATTTATCAAATGCATGTAGCTAGTCGCTATTATGGCCGAGTTCAGACTCTTCATATCAACAGTGTCCCAATACATGTAAGGTAATTGCAATCCATTATAATCCAACAATTGAATTTCACATATATGGATTTTGGACTCCGTTACATATGGATGATTATGAAACTGGCACTTTGCAGAACATAATACTGGTAAATTTTTCATAAAATTGACTGGGGAGATCAAAATTAAAGTGAAATGGTCGAATGTGTTTGTATTACATTAAGTTACTCCAACTAGCAAACCAATATATATAGTTGTAAGAGTAACAGGGTGTTTGGCCCCCATTTTTTTTTTTTTTTCACTTAAAGTTTGCATGGAGGTGTTTGGCTCCCCTTAAAGTGGAGCCACTTAAAGTGGAAAGTAGGCTAAAAAAAAAAAGTAGCTTGGAGGTACTTTTTTTCCACTTATTTTTTTTCGTATATCAATTTTTATGTATTTGAGTCACCTTTTAACTTGTATTGTATTCTTTTCATATATTTGTATCTTATACTTTCAAAAAAATATAAATTTCTTTTTTTTTAATTAATTTTTTAAAAATAAATTTACTTTAAGTGGAATTAGCCAAACAGATACACCTAACTTTAAGTAAAAATTATCACTTTTCACTTAAAGTGAGTAAGTAGCACTTTAAGTGATAAGTAAAATTTTTTAAGTTAAGCCAAACACGCTCTAAGACTGTTGGCTGGGATATATGTACTGTTGCATGCTGGCCTGGCCGCTAATCAAAAAATTAGGATAATTTTGTCTTTAAGTATTTAATTTGGAGTAATGCTTCTCTCTAGCATTAATTATGGGATATTCTTCCTCCTCAAGGTTTGGGAGGTACGAGTGGCGTGCACATGCTTAATTTAATTAGAGTAAATCAACAAATTTTTCACTCTATAAATAGCTTGCTAAACTAGTGTAACTCCTTGCAACTTACAACAACAACTACTACTACTCTTCCTCTCTTTCGCACTCTAATATTCGACTGAACCTAAACTTTTTGTACACATTTGAACTAGAACAGAAGTTTAAGGTTCAGCTTTCGATTAGTTTACAGATAATATATCTATCTAATTATCTGAGAAACAATGACAAAATTCAGGAGCATTGTCTTGTTTTTTTTGGTGTTGATCCTAGCAAATGAAGTAGCTGGCATTGAAGGAAGAAAGGTGGAGCTTGGGAAAAAAATGTCCTTGACGAAAGAGGGTAAAGTTACTACTAGTAGCAGCAGCAGCAGTGTAATTGCGAGCCCAAAGATTACTGGTGGTCAGGCAAGTGCTCCAGATGCTGGCGACGTGGATGCTTTTCGACCAACTACTCCTGGACACAGTCCTGGCATTGGTCATTAATTCAATATTCACACTTAACCTTTGCTACGTGCATGTGCATGGCTAGCGCTAGCTAGAATTTCTGCAAAAAGAAGAAAAGAAATGTACTGTACAATTAGTTTTAGATTTCATATCGTGATTCGTATATGGTTGTACTCCGCTGCCATATATATCGTGTTCTTCAAATTGGTTATCCCGGACCGCTAGTGGGTTGCATTCTGTAAATTACAGTGTTTTTCTATTGTCAAAAATTTGTTGTTTTGCTGTTTTGCACTAGTCAGCAAGCTCTGAATATGTGCCGTAGTACTACTAGTAGTAGTACTTTTTCGAATTTAAAGTACAACTAGCTAGCTTCCAACTTTTTTTTTTTTTTGACAAACTTATTTCATACTAAAATAATTCAAAATATATTTGGAATTATTCATGTTAATAATTGCAATTTTACACACACTTGTCCGGCCGGAAAAAAATTTAAAAGAAACCAGAGACCATAACAAACAATCGTATATTTCAGGAAGACTCATTTTTAAATAATAATATATTATAGCTAGTGAGAATTAGTTAACCAGAGACCATTCCCTTTTCCTTTTATGTCAGTGATATGGGCTAAAAGTAAGCCCTAAAACACATTTAATGTGGCATTAATTAGACCTAGAATGGTCCAAACGCGGGGCCCACCAGATGGGCCCAAACCCTATTTATTATATTAATTTCGTAATTAATATTATGGGTAATAAATAGCTCAGCAAATAAGAGTCAAACAAGGATATAACTCTTGCCTGACTTAGCCTCCAAGATACATATTTCAACATGGAAACTAATTCCTACAAGGAAGGGGTCTAGAACTTTCCTCAAGGCGGTGACTTGCCCACCAAGTCACCTAATTCTACTACGATTCTATGGCTTCTCAGCCTATATAAAGGGTCTGACCCCTCATTCTCAGAACTACGTTTTTTGGCTTGATCTTTGATACACATCAAAGTACAAGGATGACATCCCAAAGGTATCTTTCATAACTGACTTTGGTGTTTTCTGCTATCTTGTTATGGCTTTTGGTCTAAAGAATGCAGGCGCTACTTACCAACGACTGGTGAATAAGATATTCGCCCATCTGATTGGGAAAACCATGGAGGTCTATGTTGATGACATGTTAGTCAAGAGTCTGTGTAAGGCAGACCACATTAAGCACCTCAGAGAGGCATTCGAAGTGCTGAGGCACCATAAGATGATGTTGAATCCAGCCAAGTGTGCCTTTGGAGTTGGATCAGGAAAATTTTTGGGACTGATGGTATCAAAGAGAGGCATAGAGGCTAACCCTGACAAGATCAAAGCAATTCTGGACATGGAACCATCCCGTTCTATACGAGATGTACAGAAGTTAACAGGCCGAGTTGCAGCTTTGGGGAGGTTTATTTCCAAATCTGGTGACAAGTGCTTGCCTTTCTTCCAAGCGTTGAAGAAGGTGAAAAATTTTGAGTGGACTCCTGAGAACCAAGAGGCTTTCGAACAGCTGAAAAAGTACATGGCTGAAGCCCCACTATTGGCCAAGCCTAGTCCCGGAGAGACTCTTTATCTATACCTGGCAGTATCTGAACAAGCATTTAGTGCTATTCTCATTCGAGAAGAGAAGAAAATTCAGAAACATATCTACTATGTGAGCAAGGTGTTGCATGGGGCTGAGTTGAATTACTCAACTATCGAGAAGTTCGCTTTGGCATTGGTAACAGCCTCGAGAAAGTTGCGACCTTATTTTCAGGCACATAAGATCCAAGTCTTGACAGACCAGCAATTGAGGAACATATTGCATAGCCCTATGGCCAGTGGAAGGCTAATCAAGTGGGCGATTGAGTTAGGAGAATTTGATATCGCATACAAGCCTCGAACAGCCGTTAAGGCTCAGGCATTAGCTGACTTCGTGGTTGAATGCACCATTAACAACCAAGAAGTCGGGGGGCAAGAGATAGTGACTACCCCTAAGAAGGAGGAAAAAGAAGATGAGCTCATACCTGATCTGAAGGAGTATTGGGTGCTCTATTTTGATGGAGCATCAAAAACAAAATCTAGTGGTGCAGGTTTGGTTTTACAAAGCCCCGATGGCTTCACAGTTGAGTACACTTTGAAGTTGGACTTTCCTACCACCAACAACGAAGCGGAGTATGAGGCATTGATAGCCGGTTTGGGCTTGCCCAGAGTCATGAGGGTCAAGAACCTCAAAGTTTGTGGAGATTCAAGACTGGTAGTCTCGCAAGTGAATGGTGAATTTGAAGCCAAGGATAAAACTATGGCAAAGTATTTGAGAGTCGTAAAGGCTGTTATGACTCATTTTGATGAATGCTATGTGGAGCATATTTCGAGAGAAGAGAACATTAAGGCCGATGCCCTGTCCAAGTTCACTTCTTCTGAGATAGAGAATTATGCAGGGAGCGTTTACTTCCAGGTCTTGAAGGCCCCGACCATTAACTCGAAGTTGGTGGCACCAATTGATATAGGAAGCTGCTGGATGGATCCCATCAAAGCTCACCTCGAAACCGGTTGGCTCCCTGACAATGCCTTGGAGGCACGAAAGTTGTCAGTAAGAGCATTGAGATATGCCTTGATCGAAGGCATCCTTTATAAGAGATCGTTTGTTATCCCATATTTGAAGTGTTTAAGGCCCCAAGAGGCTAAGGAAGCATTGGAAGAAGTTCATGAATGGATCTGTGGGCAACACTTGGGGGGCAGAGCCCTAGCCCACAAGATCACCCGCCTGGGATTCTATTGGCCAGAGATGTTGGCAGATGCCCAGAATTATGTCAAGAAGTGTGACAGATGTCAAAAGCACGCTGAAAGGCAGAGTGTATTAACTTGTAACGCTATAACTAATGTAACTCAATTAAACGAAAAGATACTTAACCAGAAGACAATCAAGAACAAGAAGTCACAAGGAATCAACACTAAATGAAGACAAGGTAATTGATACAATTGAACATGTTAACTATGATCAAGCCAAGAAGAAATCATTGAGAGAAGTTCAAGTCAAAGTTGTTCAGGCCTCAGTGATTTGAGAATTCGAGAATCAAGATCATAACTATCAGTATCAACAAGACCAATTGATTTCAAGTGAACAAGAAGGAAAGCAAATATTGGAAAGCCAAGTTACTAAGTGAATATGGTAATTTATTCAAGAAGCAGAAACACTATCAAGACTAGTCACTTATGAACCAGACCAGTGCATCAAGTGTCAGGACATTGATAGCAAGTTTATGTCAGTAATAAAGATCCATGTTCAAGAGCTTGTAGAAGAACAAAGAAGATATGAAGATATCACAAGCTCAAGATGTGCATTGAAGTTTCAAGTTGAAGACCAGAATATTTTCTAAGTAAGAAATGTTCTAGATGGCTAAGTCGAAATTCTCAAGTAGAAGTTCTACTTAGAATTTCGAGATGGCTAAGTAGAAATTCTCAAGTAGAAGTTCTACTTAGAGTGCAGCTTCAACATGACACATGGCATCTTCTGATTGGCAGATTTCCAAGCTTTCAAGATAAGACAAGATTTATGTGGACATCATTGGGCCACGTACATCTTAGTCTTTGAAGACTACAGGTCATAGATTACATGTAGTATAAATAGAAGCACTTGTGTAATGTTTTAGTTAGTGAGCAATATTGAGAAAAACACAAGAAAAAGAGAGAGAGTATTCACAGAGCTTAGAATCATTCACTTCTCTCTCAACTTCTGTTATACTTTGTAATGAATGTTGTAGCAACCTTTTCAAGTTATATATAAAAGAAATATATTCCTTGAATCTGTGTGTTCATTTATTGCATCGTATTTATTGCTACTCATAATCGAAAAGTTGTATTCACCCCCCCTCTACAACACATTTGGACCTAACACACGCCCCTATTGTAAGGCAGCCGCCTGAGATGTTAACCTCAGTTAGCTCTCCCATACCGTTTTCAATGTGGGGGATGGACATACTTGGTCCTTTCCCTATGGCGTCAGCACAAAAGAAGTTTTTGATAGTGGCCATCGACTACTTTACCAAGTGGATTGAAGCTAAACCTCTAGCCAAGATAACCACTAAGCAAGTTGCCCAGTTCTTTTGGGAGAACGTCATTTGTAGGTATGGAATTCCCCGAATCCTTGTGACAGATAATGGGACGCATTTCAACAATGAAGAATTTGAGAAGTACTGCGAGAAAAATGCTATTGAGCTTCGTTTTACTTCAGTAGCACATCCGCAAGCTAATGGACAGGCTGAGGTAGCCAAAAAAATTATCCTTGATGGACTAAAGAAAAAAGTTGAACGCTCAAGAAACACTTGGGTGGATGAGTTACTGCCTATACTCTGGGCATATCGCACCACTTGTAAGGTGACAACAAGAGCAACCCCGTTTTTGCCCTTGGAGATCATGCATGCATCACCTCGAGTTGAGGCATATGAACAAGAGACTAATGAAGAAGGCATGAGCCTCACCCTTGATCTAATTGATGAAGTCAGGGACGAAGCAAACGCCAAGAATGTGGAGCATCAGAAGAAGGCATCCTTTTACTACAACCATAGGGTTAAGGAGAGGTTCTTCCAGCAAGGTGACTTAGTTTTGAGAAAAATAGAGGCTTCTGGAGTTGGAGCAAAAGGAAAGATGGCCCCTAATTGGGAAGGGCCATATCGAGTCAGGAAGACATTAGGGCGAGGAGCATACAAGTTGGAGAAGTTAGATGGGAATGAAGTGCCACGAACTTGGCATGCTCTGAACTTGAAGATTTATTATGTGTAAGCCTTCCTAGTAAGGATTTTGCTTTTATCTATCTATTAGGAGAAGTAGAAAAAAGGTTCGATGAAACCATTCCAGGGCTTAGTACCCCGAGTAGGACAGTAGTAAATTATGTAAGGGTTGAACCCGTTTCAAGTTATTAATGCAAGTTTGTTTTCCATTCTATGATTGTGTGATTTTATTTATGTGCCAAGCACCTGATGAGTGCGAGTCAAAGATGACCAAGTAACAAAAATAAAGAACACACAAATGGAAATAAAACAAGTGCATAAATAAGCAACCCCAAGGGGCCGAATTTAGAGTTAAGTTACAAACCACAAATAAAGTTTAAGTCCTGAAGGACGCTGAATGAAAGCTGATGAAAGTACAAAGCCACAAACGGCTAACAAGGCCATGCAAGGCCACTTACTCCTCGGAGGATTCCCCTACTACTTCTTGTTCTTGCTCTCCTCCCTCCTCCTCTTCGGAGCTCTCATCATCTTCATCATTATCTTCTTCGGCCTCCGTCTCCATAGGTTGCGCCGCTCCCTTCTGCACCACGTCCCCTTCTTCTTCTGAAGTCTTAGTCGAAGATACGACTCTGGCACGAAGTTGCTTTCCGGGGAAAGATTGCCTCACGGCTACCTCCCTCTTAGACATGGCCTTTTTTCCGGCAGAATGGGAAGAAGATGATCCGGAGCTAATGGCATTGGCCGCTTTCCTCAAGCCAGAACTGGAAGGGCGGCGACTACCCTTGGAACCTGATGCGCGCTCCGTTTGATTTTCAACACCAACAACCCAGTTAGGGCAGGGAAAGTCTGCTGGATTAACCACTGTAGGGTGCTTGTGGCTAACGGCACCAATGGCCTTGTTCCAACCGACGGACATGTTGAATGGCCGCATTTCATCATCATGCTTATCCATGAACTCGTAGAACCCTTCTGAATTATGGTAGGCATCAATCACTTTGTCAGCTTTGGCAGACATCTTCTTTGGCATAAAGCGAAGATTCTTTTGAAGAGAACGGCAGTTGGCCTCAGCTCGGACAGCTTTAGAGTCCAAGTCTTGCATCTGCTCTTGGAGCTTTGCCTTCTCGTTCTTCAAAATGGCATTGTCATCCCTATGAGCATGACCTTGACGAGTCGCGGATTGAAGATAGGCATTGGCCTGCAACAAGGGAGTTAGAAAGACGTTTATAGCTAACAAAGTAAATAAGAACATTAAGTGAACAATTTGATACCTGATATAAGGCCTGAGCTCCGAGGCGCTCGGATTCATCGATCTTATCCCCCGCAGTGACGGTTAGGAGATCAGGAGGGGTGATAGAAAGCCTCGACCAATCTAAGCATAGAGCAGAGCTCCCCATGACAGAATCTTGCTCGCAGATGCCCCAGTGTGGAGTAAAGGGGATTCTAACGTCTTCACCAGCATTGCGGGACCTTTTTCTCCCTTGGCTACATCCCACTAGGAATTGAGGAACTTGTCTATCAGGGGGATTTAGTTGAGCTTCCGCATGCTTTATCATTCGCCTTGTAACAGTTGGTTGATTCTCAGGGAGATTGTCCAGCTCCTCAGCGGCTGAAATATGAGAGAAAAGACATCGGAATAAGAACAAACATAGTTCATAATGAAGTCACGAAGGAAAAATTACCCTCAACAGAAAGAAAGCTTAAGCCCGCTTCGATGAGCTTCTTCTCAGTAAGAATAGTTCTATAATGAGAACGCCCTTCATCGGCAAGCAGTTTATCCCTGTCGAGCAATTGTTGGTTAGTAAGGTCAAGCACGAAATGTGAACTATCCTCCACGACCCTGAATCTCTTAACAAAAAAGTGTCCCCAGTCGCCACCTTCCCACTCCAAAACGGCAAATTCCCTATCCCAAGTATGATGGGAATCGGGAAAAGAGAAGGAGTTTACAATATGAGGGAGCCTATTTCAGAGTTGAAAACTAACATATCCTGGTGAGGAATCAGGAGAATTCTTGATCATGAAGATGCTTCTGAATAAAGTTGTGTCCCAAGTGATGTTCAGCTCCTTACATCTTAGCATGAAGATAATCAAGAACCTCCAGGAGTTAGGATACAGTTGACATGGGTGGATCTGGAGCTCCTCCAAGAACCTGATAATAAAAGGATAAACCGGGAACCTCAATCCCGCCTCTAAAGCACCTTTAAAAACACATAATCTTTCTGGATGCCAATTGCAAGTCCGGTCTCCCGGATTTGGTAAGCAAACATTGATCACATTGGGAAAACTGTACGTACTCCTAATCTTCACAATGTCCTTCTTTTTCAACTTAGAATTACAATGGAAGGCAGCCAAATTTGAACTGTTAGGAAAAGCTTCCCCCATGGTGCTCAACAAGTCTAATAAAGAAACAAATCGACGTTCAACATAACGAGGAGGCTTGAGTTTTAGCATACCTTTAACCGTTCTGGCCATGCTCCTCTCCTCTTCCTCATAGCTTCCTCCATGGAGATTTGAGGGACCGGGCGTCTGTCAGCCATATCGAGCTTGAACTAGAAGATGAGCTTGAAAAGCTAAAGAACTAGAGAATTTTAGAGCTTGAGAGAAATTTGAGAAATGAAGAAATGAGGAAGAATGAAGGATGCTCCCCTTCTTTTATAGAACAGGTGTGACCTGTTACTCCAGGTTGAGATACAGGCCGGATCGTGTTTACAGGTCATGTATCGGATAAATGCAAAAAAGAGACGAAAACTATATGTTAATAAATGAAGGGATTAGCAGTGCTAATCAAGAAATAAGGGGAAATCTTAAGCAAAAGTTATGTATGACCATATTGCTGATTTTCCGTACTCATGTTCATCAAGACCATGAACATACATGTTCATCATGACCATGAACATACATGTCATCAAGACCACGAACATACATGTTCCTCAAGACCACGAACACACATGTTTATGGAAGCATCGTGTTTAAGAGGGAAATTGAGGTATTGAAGCCAAAAAAAACAATTGAAACCAGCCGGCCGACCGGGGCAAACCGGAAGGCTTCAGCTGATCGGGAGCCAGCCGACCGGGGTGAACCGAGAGGTTCCAGCCGACCGGTGGCTGGCCGACCGGCACACCCGGGAGGCTTCGGCCGACCGGGGTTCATCAAGACCATGGGTATTTTCTGTCGGACCCTGAGCGATCAGGGGTACGAGTATTTTCAGTCAACCCGGGTTCATCAAGAACATGAAGATTTCTGATTAGCCGGATTCTGTGAAAAATATGAAAATGGGTTTGAACTAAAATCTGATTAGTACCGATTAGCACATATTAGTGCCGATTAGCACAGATTAGTGTCGTTTTAGCACAGATTAGTGTCGATTAGCACAGATTAGTGCCGTTTAAGCACAGATTAGTGCCGGTTAACACAAATTAGTGCCGTTTAAGCACAAATTAGTGCCGATTAGCATAGATTAGTGCCGTTTTACCACCGATTAGCGCCGATTAGTGTCGTTAGTGCCGTTTTAAGCCGTTTAACATCGTTTAACACTGTTTAAACGTTGTTTATGGCTGATTAACACTGTGTAGTGTCGTTTAACACCGTTTAGTGTCATTCAACATCGTCGTGAATGCGTCGGTCGCTCCACACTTTACGTTAAGATGATATTGTTGAAAATGCTCACGTAAGAGCAATGAACCCTGACCCAAGTCTCGAATAAGGCCGTTATAACTTCAAGGAAAACCTGATCAGTTTTCCTAGAAGTTGGGGGGCAAATGATATGGGCTAAAAGTAAGCCCTAAGGACACATTTAATGTGGCATTAATTAGACCTAGAATGGTCCAAACGTGGGACCCACCAGATGGGCCCAAACCCTATTTATAATATTAATTTTGTAATTAATATTATGGCTAATAAATAGCTCAGCAAATAAGAGTCAAACAAGGATATAATTCTTGTCTGACTTAGCCTCCAAGATACATATTTCAACATGGAAACTAATTCCTACAAGGAAGGGGTCTAGAACTTTCCTCAAGGCGGTGACTTGCCAACCAAGTCACCTAATTCTACTACGATTCTAGGGCTTCTCAGCCTATATAAAGGATCTGACCCCTCATTCTCAGAACTACGTTTTTTGGTTTGATCTTTGATACACATCAAAGTACGTAGGCGGCAGATTCAGCCACGAGCACAAGAGCAGCCATTAAAGCACGAAGCTCACGCACCCTAGCATTAAATACAACAAACCCTAGCCGCCGCAATATTCATAACCTAGTTTTTATTCCACAACGGTCAGCGAGAGCACTCTTTAATATTCGTCACTCAACAAGTTTTTACCCAACTTAGGTTAAATAATAAAATTTTAGGGGAATCATCCGATTTGTAAATTGTAATCCTTATTATACTAGCCCGTCTTTTTTAACAATATATAATTTTTATCTAATTTGTTAGTGAAAATTTTAAGAAATGAATGATTTAGGTTTAAAAATTTTAAAACAATTTAATTATAATAATTATGTATATGTTAACAACGATATTTTTAGAAAAGATATTTTAATTATAAAATATTTTTGGTAAAGTAAATATTTTAGTTAGAAAAATAGAAAAGTTAGTGTGTTTTAGTTGAAAAAACTAATTAGTTAGTTATTAGTAATTATGATATTATTATTTTGTTTTATAAAATAAAATTATCCATAACACAAAATAAATGTGTATCAAAATAAAAAAAGTTAAGTAATAAATAAAGTAACACACAAAATATCTACAAACAAATACCGTACCCACTGATCAAACTACCAATCAACCCAAAATTTTCAAAATATATCCATTTAATGCTTATTATAATTTTTAAATATTATTTATACCATATTAATAAGAATCAAGTTTAAATTTTTTGGGATTTAATTCGCATAAATATCAAGATTTTTTAGAACTATTTTATTTGAAAAATAGCCATTTAATGCTTATAAAATTTGGAATTTTTTTATCAAATTGATATGAAATTTATTCAGTTTTTGTTAGGATTCACAATTGGCATAAATATTAGGATTTTTTAGGATTACTTTGATAAATATATTAAAAACTTTAGTAATAAAATCTTTATTACTGTATTTTCTTAAAGCAATGATCAAGTATAACCGATTGGAATATTACCCCATTCCATTCGATTACATTTAAATATAAATAAATTGTTTAAAAATTATTGTTAAATGTTGGTAAATGTATAGGATATGTTTTCATTCGAGTTAGAAGCACTACTGGAAAAAGTGGTTAAATTCAACGGAATAAATTCAACAAATGATAAATTCAACAATATCCCGTTGGTTTTATGGTCAATGTCCAGTGAGTTTTGACCGGCTTCAATTTTAAAGGAACAAACTCAACCGACGCTAAATGCAACAGAATAAAATCAACCGAAATCAAACTCAACAGCATCTCGTTGAATTTATTTATGACTTTTTCCAACAGGTGGCAAAATGTCCACCAAAAGTTAATTTCAACGGAATAAAATCAACAGAAATAAATTCAACAATAGCTCGTTGAATTTAATTATGACTTTTTTCCAACAGGTGGGCAAAATTCCCACCAAAAATTAATTTCAACGGAACAAATTCAACCGACGGTAAATGCAAAAGAATAAAATCAACCGAAAACAAATTCAACAATATCTCGTTTAATTTACGTAATCATTTATTCCACTAACTTAAAAAAAACCACCGAATACTAAATACAACGGAATAAAATCAACGGAAATCAAATGCAACGGTATCTCGTTTAATTTACGTAATCATTTATTCCACTAGCTGAAAAACTCCACCAAATACTAAATACAACGGAATAAAATCAACGAAAATCAAATTCAACAGTATCTCGTTTAATTTACTTAATCATTTATTCCACTAACTGAAAATTCACCGAATAATAAATACAACCGAATAAAATCAACGGAAATCAAATATAATACAATTAGATAAAGCACTAATTGCTAGTTCTAGACAGTATAGTAGTGTTCTACTAAAATCTCCAACCAAATTAATTTTTTATTTTTTTAAAATTTGGGAATATCATTATTTAAGATATATATTGACATCCGTACGGTTGGATATTCGATTAATGTTTTTTTTAAAAATAGAAATAATAATCTGGGACAAAGCAATAGTTACGAGTTCTAGACAATATAGTAGCGTTCTGCTAAGATCTCCAACCAAATTTATTTTTTATTTTTTAAAAATATGGGAATATCATTATTTTAGATATATATTGACATCCGTACAGTTGGATCGTCGATTAATATTTTTTAAAAAATAGAAACTATAATCTGGGATAAAGCACTAGTTACGAGTTCTTGACAATATAGTAGTGTTCTACTATGATCTCAAACCAAATTAATTTTTTATTTTTTAAAAATTTGGAAATATCATCATTTTAGATATATATTGACATCCGTACGGTTGGATCGTCAATAAATGTTTTTTTAAAAAATAGAAACAATAATCTCGGACAAAGCACTAGTTGCTAGTTCTAGACAATATAGTAGTGTTCTACTAAGATCTCCAACCAAATTAATTTATTATTTTTTAAAAATTTGGGAATATCATTATTTAAGATATATATTGACATCCGTACGGTTGGATCTTCGATTAATGTTTCTTAAAAAATAGAAATAATAATCTGGGACAAAGCAATAGTTGCTAGTTCTAGACAATATAGTAGCGTTCTACTAAGATCTCCAACCAAATTAATTTTTTATTTTTTAAAAATTTTGGAATATCATCATTTTAGATATATATTGACATCCGTACGGTTGGATCTTCGATTAATGTTTTTTAAAAAATAAAAACAATAATCTGGGACAAAGCACTAGTTACGAGTTCTTGACAATATAGTAGGGTTCTACTAAGATCTCCAACCAAATTTATTTTTTATTTTTTAAAAATCTACTCATCCAAAATTAATGATTTATATATGTATGTATTCTACAAATCGAGCTTTATACATAAATCTAAATATTTTTTGGTTTCAAAAATATATTTTTTTGGGGTGATATTTGGATTTTAATTCAATTTGAAGGTTTGATGGTGTGAAGGTTAGAGGAGGGAACGGCGGCTGGGGATCAGCATATATGGGCGGAAAGGATGAACGGAGATTGGAGATTGGGATGAAGAAGAGATGAAAAGGAGACGGGCAGGAGGTAAAAGGGGTGGTCGGTGTGGTGGTGCTGGGTGAAGGGTGAAGGAGATGGGAGGGAGGAGGTGTCGATTGACGTTGGCAGAGGGAAGAATAATGGTGGTTGCAAGCGGCGGTGGGTAGTTGTTGAAGGAGCAAGAAAAGGGGAGATGAGAGACTGAGTCGTGGCGGTGTTGAGGGGAATACGGAGGAGGTGCGGCGGAGGCATGTGTGAAGAAAGGGACAAGATTGATATTTGGTTTTATATTGTACATACACTTGGTGATGAAGCTGTTAATCTGTGTCTTTTTCCTAAATGGTTCTTTCTTGTTAAATTTTATTAGTAGCCCTGTGAAATTCTTTTTCTTGCTTGTGGGGTGCTCCATAAGCTATTTTTCTTACCTTTAGTCTTTGAATATTAATGTTGGCGGACAGAGTTGTAACAGAGATTGGAAATCCAATTTATTTTCATGTATCAGTGATGAGGGTCAAGAGTAAATTTTTTTTTATTTAAATATATTGTATTGTTAAGATTTAATTTAATCCTAATTAATTCAACAAAATATGGTTGCATTTAACATACTTACAAACAGAGAAAAAAGTTTAATCAAGCCAATCTTCTTGATTTTGGTAGAGTTAAATGTAACAATATTTGGTTGAATTTAATCTACAAAGACACATGTCAAGATAATATAATCAACGGAAATTGGTTGATTATGGCAGAATTAAATTTAACGATTTTCGGTTGATTATATTACTATTGGCGGGAAAAATGAATTTTTGGTGAAATTCAAAATTGAAATTTCAAATTTTTTCGAAATGCTCAAGGGCATTTTCAACGGAAAATGGTTGAAAATATGTTCAACAAAATCAACGGGTAGTTGTTGAATTTAACCTTAAATTCAACCGAAATGCTAATTTCAACAAGCTTATATTCAACAGGAAGGATTCGGTTGAATTTATGGTAAACTTAACGGGATCCTGTTGCAATTAAACTAAATTCAACAGAATTCCGCCCGTTGAATTTAGCCGCTTTTCTAGTAGTGAAGATTATGTGAATTCCTCTTCATTTTTATTTATATTATTAAATCTAACATCCGACCTATTCTTAATCATAAGTTTAAATATTTTATTATTTGAAGTACTATGTCAGAAGTTCCTTTAATTTTTTAAAACTCAATGTTAATTTTTTTTTATTTTAGATTTCATTAAAAAATAAAAATTTTGAGAACTTCTGACCGAAAGGAAAGTATCAGTCAGATTAATGTTCGGTTGGCAATAAATTTTTCCTCATACTAATTTATATGTGTTAAATTATATTAAATAAAATATTTAATTTTTAACAATATTTTAACATTTGTCAGATATTAGAATATTAATCATGTGACAGAGATATTCGTCTGTCAAAAGTTAAGAACTGGAACGAGTTCTTTCAAAATTTCGTCTGCGAAAAAGTCTACTTCTATTATCGTGTAAAAAATTAAAATACATTAATATCGCTAATATCCCTAGTAATATTACACCACTAAATTGAAAGTTTATCGGGAGAAATTCAAAAATTTGAGATTGAACTTAATTTTTGTAAATATATCTGGTCAATGTAACGTTTGATAGTCAATCAACCTATTACTTTGTTCATGAAAAATCGAGTCGCATGCCTCATCTTATAAAAATTGGTCAATTTGATGGATAATTCGGTTGAGTATTGGAATTCGGACTCATTTTCAAGTTGTTTTTGCATTACTCGAATAATTACTCAGTTTTGAATCTAATTCCGGTCAACTCGGATCAAACTTGGGCAAACTAAATTGAACATTAAAAAATTTATAATAATGAAAAAAAAATGGAAAAACATTAAATCAACATACATGATAACCTAATTCTTTAATCAAAAGTCTTCCAAAATTTTCTTATTCATCTCACTCTATAGTGTATTTATAATCAATTTGTGTACAAGAATGATGTTTTTTATCTCTCTAAATCTGAATTTCATCTTATGAGTTAATTTTAGTTTGTTGTAATATGTATTTTATTATATGATATATATTATATTAATAATTTTAATTATAAAATTAACTTTAATAAATTCGATTTTTGATCCGAGTACTCCTGATTATATTAATCTGAGTACTCATGATTCTACAGATTCACCGTCGATCCAAGTAACGTTTTTTTAGAACGCTGATTATCAAAGTGAAAACCAGAAAATGTACCCCCAGAATATGCAAGTGCAACTTAAAAATATCATAAAGACGTTAATTTCTCTAAAATCTCTAAATGCTAAAAAAGTCGAGTTTGTTGGTTCTTATATTTTAACAAAAACGATAAAAAATTAGTTTACCCGGCCAAATGTTTGATGAAATTGTCTAATTTTTACAAAAATTATTTTGTTTATATAAAATTATTAAGTAAAAGAAAGATACGTTTAACATTTAAAGAAAACTAGCTTTGTAGCCTGTGCAAGGCACGGGCATGCTCTAGATTACAAATTTATGAATTATTCGTAATCACGTGGGATTGATTTGTTGATACCTTCGATTGTTCATATCTTTGTAGCAATTGTTCTGAGTAAATAGAATTTATGCAATACCCGATCGTGACATGCAAATTATAATTCTGGTTAAATTAAATCTATTTTATATTTTACACTATGTTTTGTTTTGTTAAAATAAACTTGAACGATATGTAATAAATTGGTCAATGTTAAGATCAAAACCGTACTTCGAAATATAAATATATAGAGTTAACATGGATGGATACAGAGATACATTC